>CP126890.1:68565000-71260000 GCA_030440675.1 Furcifer pardalis | reverse complement strand
AAATAAATAAATAAATAAATAATACATTAAAATACACCCACCCACCCACCCACAACACAAATCAACCACAGCTTTTAAACCAGAGCTTAAAGCTTATTCTGGCTAATCTTTCTCACACTAGGTCAGATGGAAGGAACTACAGAATGAACTCACCACAAAATGGCTTCATTTTGGCACTTTTCAACTTTTCAACAGTTAAAGAAGTTAGGTACTAAGTCTTTGCCTAACCAGTTCTCTAGGATATCTATGGGAGCAGGCTATAGGGAGCTTCAGGTTAGCAGCTTCTCTTCCTCCTCCCCTCTTGGGAGGACAGCAAGGAGGCTGTGCATGCGCGCCAAACACTGTAGGCGTGCATGCACACCAAGTGCTTGGCGCGCATGTGCAGTGGAGGAACCAGTGAAAAGGTAAGCCCCAAAGGTGGTTCCCCCAAAAGCTGCAACCGGTTCTCCAGAACGCTGGGGAAAGTTACTACCGGTTCTGGAGAACTGGTGAGAACCTGTTACATCCCATCACTGGTCCAGACTACATACAGTGTACTTTAAGCGGAGAAAATTGCAGCTTAAAATCTATCTCATCCTGTTGCAAAACAGATTGCAAGGCGCTTTTTATTTCTGCTTCCAGTGGGAGGAACCTTGTGATCGGCCTGCTGAACTATGTGACTGGCCCACTGAATCACATGACCAGCCCATGGCCCAAAAAGTTTGGTCACCCCTGACATACACAGAGACAAGGGTCGCTTGCCGAGTGGGCAGCAATACAAATGGGACTAATACATAAAATAATAAATAAATAAAGTGGTTTGCCCATTTGGGGAGAATGTCTTGGAATTCCATAACCTTCCAAGGCATATGTGGAAAGAGGAGGAGGACAAAGACCATGAGGCAGACCCAGAGGAAGGTGGAGAGAGAGCATCAGAAATATTACAAGAACAGCCAAGAACATCTGTGGAAGCTGCTAGAAGTGCCAGAACAAGAACCCTGCATCTCCCTTGACTGGGGTAAAAGAGGAAGCAAAGAAGAAGAAGATGCTACCCATATAGGGGGAAAGTGTCTCAGATGGGTGGTATAGAAATAAATAAGTAAATTCCTTTGGGGATCCATGTACCTGCTTCAGTGGGTGCAAAGCAGGAAAATATCAGCTGGGAATAATTTCTACAGGGCTGGCTGGACAACTCAGTGGTTTGGAATTCCAGCAGTGGAGCCAGGGATTGGGAAGCTCAAGAAGAGCCAGTCTCTGTAGTCTTCCTTAGAAGAAGGGAATGATCATCTACTTCTGTGTATCCTGTACCTTTGAAACCCTAGAAAGGGTTGCCCAAAGTCAGGATGGACTTGATGGCACATAGTTATATTATTGTAATTATTACTTTGTTAATGTTGATGTTCAGTTGCTCAGTTGAGTCCTACCCTTTGCGACCTCATGTACGCCAGACTCCTCTGTCCTCCGTCATTCTCGATAGTCTACTCAGATCTACACCCACTGCATTGGCGATGCTGTCTAGCCATCTTATCCTCGGCCGCCTTCTTTTGCCTTCAATCTTTCCAGCATCAAGGCTTTCTTCAGGGAGTCCTCTCTTCTCATTTGGTGGCCAAAGTACTTGAGCTTCAGCTTCAGTATTTGTTCTTCCAAGGATCAATCAGGGTTGATTTCCTTCAGGATTGACTGATTTGGTCACCTTGCAGTCCAGGGACTCTCAAAAGTCTTATCTAGCATCACAGTTCCAAGGCATCTATTCTTCTGTGCTCAGCCCTCCTCTCACAGCCATAATATTTCAAGCTATTAGCATTTCAGAAAAGATATATGGCAAACATAATTTGTGGTTGGGAATACGCCTTCAATATAATATATATATATATGAGTTGCAAGCTATTCCTGTGCATGCCCACTTAGAATCAAATAATTCAATATAATATAAAAGTAACCAGACCTCCATAGAGCTGACATATTTTGTAATTAACCAAGTCCTGTGCTGACTTGTGAGAGATTTCATTGTTATTAATGGGATCATAATCCTGTCACAGTTGTAGCTTATTTAGAACAAAAGAAAGCATTTACAGGGAAAATGATATAATTAAGTGAATAAATGATCAACTATATAAATGGTTGTTAAATGAGTGGTACAGAGAAAGAGCCTCCTTGAAGACTGTGGTATTTTTGAACCACAATCGGGCATACCCCAGTAATGGCAACCTTGTGTTGCTGCAGCTAATCTTTCTCACACTAGATCAGGCAAAAGGAACTGCAGAATGAACTCACCAAAAAGTGGCTTCATTTTGGCAGTTTCACATCAAAAAGACTGCACACTAAAATGATGTAAAAGTTACTTGGTCTAAGCCAGGGGTCAGCAAACTTGGTTCTCCAGATGTTCTTGGACTTCATGTACCAGAAGCCCAAGTCAGTACTCCTGCTTCTGAGAACTGAAGTCCAAGAACATCTGGAGAGCCAAGTTTGCTGACCCCTGGTCTAAGTTGATATAGGCCTTACTAGTGGTGATCAAAAGCGACATCAAAAGTAGTAAGCATAGAAATGTAAAATGGGTGACAGAAGAAATATTGGAGCTGATGGAAGGAAAAATAAAGACAACATTGAAAGCAGATGTCTCTGTGACCATGTGGCAGGCATGACTAGATGCTGAAGCACACAGAACACTGCTACTATTCCTGCCAGAGTGGTACCTATTTTTTTACTTCCAGTCTTATGCTTTTGAACTACTAGGTTCCCAGGAGTTGGGACCAATGATGGGAGCTTACTAAGTTGCACAGCACTTGGGTCTCTTAACTGCTGGCCTGCCGACCTTCCGGTCATCAAGTTCAGGGTCTTAACCACTAAGCCACTGCAATTCCAATTTACTAGTACTGTTCTATAAATCTCTACTAATGAGAGAACTCTTTCTACTGTAGCCAGTGAGATCATGAAATTTAGTTGATTGAAACTGCTGTGCATAGTAAAGTGAGATGGAGAATGTGTATCTTGGAGTTATTTTGTTTTTAAAGGTGATTAATTAATTTTGATTCTTTAAAATCTGCTTGTAGTCTACAACAGAACCTGCCCAGTCACTAGGCAACAGATACCAACTCTCTCCAAAACTGAGAAACCTAAAATTATTCCAGAGATTTACACCTAAATTCAGGTGAGTCTAGAATCACCTTTCCATTTTATACTGCAGAAACCACTTCTCTTCTGCTGCAATAATACACTTCTCTCTTCTGCACAAACTAGCTCTGTTCACAACTTCATTTTGTGTGTGCACATGTGTACAGGTATCTATTGGTTTATGTAGATCAGGCCATCCTTCCTTCTGCCAGCCTGTCTGTCTGGCAAGAGAGAGACTTAGAATTCCTATTTTAAACATAACGAAGATCCATCTTTACATTTGATGAGCTTCTCTAGTTTCTTCTTAGCTGCCTTTCCGGTTCTCAGTCTTCTGATTATTATTTTTTGTGCAGTCTCCATTTGGTTTAAGATTGGACCAAGATATACAAAATCTTTAGCAATGTTAATGTCTTCATTGTCAGCATTAAAAGCTGTTCATTATGGATGAGAAGTGCTACTATTTCTGAAACATATATTTTCTTTTCTGATCCCCCCCTTTTTTGTTAACAGGGATGAGGCACTTATGTACATAGTCTATTTGAAAGGATGAGGCATAGTATGGTGAGGAGCTATTCAAATTACAGTAATACCTTGGATAACGTTTTCCTTGGATAACGCTAAAATCGCATAACGTTAAGTAATCTGGGGAGGAGAATTGGATCGAATAGTGTTAAGGTCCTATGGGATGGATCGGATAACAACCGCTAAAGCCTGTGCGGTTACAATGTATCTCTATGGAGCTTTAACGTTATCCAATCCATCCCATAGGATTTTAACATGCATCGGATGACACTAAAATTCGGATAACACCAAGACTTGTGGAACCAAGTCTTAGCATTATCCGAGGTATTACTGTACAGTAAATATTAAACTGGGAGTGATAGGGAGTTTCCTGCAGATTAGTGCAAAATCACAATAAATTCTGGAAAGAAGTGGTATGGCACAAGACTATTTGGTGTGTAGTCCTGTAGTTGTGTAATCAATGTAAGGTCCCTGAGTTCAGTTGGTTACAGATAGAGTTGTACACTGTACTGTATTACAGCCTTAATACTGTACAGTCAAACCTCGCACAAAGAGCGCCTCGCTTAAAGAGTAACTCGCTTAAAGAGCAGAATTTTCTCTGAATGTTTGCTTCGCTTAACAAATAAAACCAATGAAAAACTCGCTTAACAAATAAATCGGGGGTTTGCAACCCCCCCACAATTGGTCACTTACAATGGTGTTTCGCTTAAAGAGCAAACTCGCTTAAAGAGCAATCCTGTGGAATGCATTATGCTCTTTAAGCGAGGTATAACTGTACTGTAATTCTATGTGTAGGCTACAGCATAGTCATGATCACTGACTGAGGTCTCTGTAGGATACATTGTGTTTGCTTGAAGTGATAGCTGTGTTAGTCTGTGCATGCATATCTGAGAGTAACATAACAGCAAAAAAGAAAAAGAAAAGAAAAATGTGTTTGTTTATTTATTTATTTATTTATTTATTTGCTCATATTTGTGGGTGTTCTACACAGCAGAATAATCCCCTGCCCATTTCATCACATATATTTGCTCAATCTATGGTTATATTCGTGGCTTGAAGATAACACAAGGTGATTGGTATGTGCTTCCTTAATCTGACGTCTGATACAGTGCAAGATTTCATGAAATTCAGGCAACCATATGTAGTCAGAATGGGACACTTACTGACAGACTTGATACCAAAAATTGATTATTTTATTTGTAGGCTCTGCTCTTTATATACTTCCAGTCTTTGGGAAGAATTGTCACAAATGCATAGACAAAGAAAACTTAGGCTGCTACCTACCTTCTCTTTTAATTCTGAGACATTAACAAACTTCATATGTTAAAGTTTGTATTTGAAATCATAAGGGCTAGAGCACATGAAAATAAAGAGAACCAGCCTTAAAATGACAAATCCTCTGGCAAAGCATGAGATAAAAATCTTGGAATAAAGGCCAAACTAGCTATCAGGGGGAATGTGTGTTTCCTTTGATTAACCCACTTTCGCTCCTATAATGGGATTTCTTCAGAGATAGGTACCTTGACAATCAGACTGTGAGTGAAGACCATTATTTTTTTTACCAACCAGTGACATCCTAAATGAAAAATAGGCACCTGAAAAAAGTCACATAATATAGCACTCAGAATCTTTCCCTACTTCTAAAAAACATATTCAGTATATTGTTTATTATGAGGTGTTTGGTGGGTCTCTTTTTTAAAAGCAAGCTGTAAGGATAACAAGGCCCAATATCCTACTACCATAGGACTTGTTACGCCTGACAGAGACCTCTACCCATCTAGGAAGCCAGCATAAGACTTTTTGCTGTTTCTGAGTACATGAGGTTCTGCTCCAGGCTAGAGAAATTTATGCTAGGTTTCGATCACTGGCTGTTTGCGCTTACAAACCAACCAGATCAGGTAGGAATTAGCAATGTGTAGATTAGGTAGCAATATGTAATATTGCCAGTAAAGGAACTGGAATTTCCCTAACAGCTTATGCTGTAACCAAGAAGTACAAAAGTCTTTTGTAAAAAGTCAGCTTTATTATATGAAGGAAAAGTAGGTTAAAAAATCAGGTTCACAAAAAAGTTATAAAAATAAAAGGGAACGTTTTTACATTTTCCCCTTTCCCTTGTAAAACAAGAAAGGCACATCTCTCTCAATCTCTCTCTAGGCATAGCCAGCTAACACAATCAGGATCACATTTTTTCTGCTGTTCTATTCATAAGAAAGCATAGGTGGACTTCTCTTCCCCTTCTTTGAACATACATAAGCAATAATGGCATTTCTTCCCTACCTTTCTAAGATAACAAAAACCATCTTTCATCCTTTGTCCCATCTTTTCCTCTCTGTCACTCAATCATCGTCAGGTGCAACTCATATCTGAGAATGCATTTCTTTCCCCTGAAGCAGGAAAAATACAATTGGCGTGATCCCGGCATGCCATGAAGTGACCCACACACTATGATCACAGTGCCATCTCCTGTGGCAAATATGAAATGAGGCATGCAGGATTTAACACTAGGACTGCAATGGACTGCTGCAGCCTTGAGGATGTTATCAAGTTGTGCCTTCACAGCCAATACATCTGGCATGGCCTCTTCTGCCTCCATGACTGTTGGGAATCAGAGTTCCTCCTCTGCTCATTTTGCCACTTGGCCCAATATAATGGTTTCCAGTGGCATTGCCAACACTGATGGCACCATCACCCCACCTAAAGGGGCTCATCCGCCCATAGCCATTGGCCCCTTTAGCAAGTCAGGTTATTTATCATCACCCAACACTCAGCGTTGAGTTGCTGGATATATAGTCTACTCACTCAATAAGACTTCACATTTCAACATCCATCAAACATTCCCTTCTGTTCCCACAGTCCCAGATTGTTATGACTGTATTCAAGAGAAAGGAATCCCCTCCTGGGCCATTGGCCAAGCTCCAAACCCCTGGCTTTTCAGAAATTCACTACTATTTTAGGAAGGAAAGCAACAATAGCACAGCATCCATTTTAAACTCACAAAAGCAAAAGCTCCATTTTCAATTCATTCAATTCAAGCACCTCTTTTTGAATGTTTTGTGAATGTGTAGAAAGTAAAAGTTATTTGCTCCTGAGAAGAAGCTTTCTTTTGTTTTTCCTCAGACTTTTAAGAGTATATCAGTTGATGAGCTGATAATGCCACCTGTTTGATGACTTCAGCTCAAAATATATGAATCTCAAATAAATTCAGTGAGGAGTGCTTCTTGGAGAAACAGGTGTAGGACTGTATTGTAAATCCTCTCTTTCGGTTTAGAACAAAAGCTCAATGTGCTAAACTGCTTTACTAAGTACATTTTCATCCTCTAATGTCATGCCAGCTTGTCTTTGATCTTGCTTCTGGAAAGTGTTGAAATGAAACACAGGGTTTCCACAAGACTGTTTATTTTACCCTGTCTGTAGAATACTGCAAAGTGTCCTTTCAGCAGACGAAAGTTACATTTTTAATGCTCTCTGGCTTTTGCACAGTGCCAAGCAAATTTTATTATCCTGCTGTTAGGATAGGTGGAAAACTATTAAAGCTGGATTAGCCACCTGCATGTCATTGTGAAGCTAAATACTTGACAGAATAAAGTAGATCAGTCTGTCATTTGCCATAGAACGGCTAAATGTGTACAAGAGGCTGTTTCAATACATTGAACATTGCATTTTCTCTTTAAAACTACCTATGGCTAGTTTATGTGGATTTATAGGAAATAATTGGAATACATATTTGCAAATATGTTTTCATATCTTTTGAACACATCAGCAAATTTTTGTTTAGTCTATGGGAAAATACCCAATTGACTCGATCCTCAACATACAGTACTCTGATTTAGCAAAGGAATTATGTGAAGTGTGTGGTGTATCGTAGCTGGAGAAGGAGCCATGTGTACAATTACTTTTAACTAAATAAATGAGTAAATCATATTTGGAATCCAATGGCTTGTCTTTCCTACTGTGGCAATTTATTTGTATTTTCGACTTATATGCCGCCCCACTCGCATAGCGACTCTGGGCGGCTTACAGAAGAAACAGTTACAGTACATAGCACATTCATAGCATAAAAACAGTTACAAATATTGCATAATAAATTACAAATATTGCATAATAAATTACAAATATCACATATACAGTATATATATCTCCAATAACAGTTGCAATTACAAAACATCAGGACATCCTAATAAATAAATCAAGATGCAGTACTACAATAAATCAATAATAAAATAAAATACAGTGCAACAAAACAAAATAAAATAAAAATAAATATAACACAATATACTCAGGCTACAGTCCATAATCAATATACCTAATGGCCAATGGCAATATACCGCCGCAGGGGCTTTTGTGGCCCGATGTGGGGGTGAGGCTCGGGAGCGCCGGCAGGTGTAATGAATCCAGGCGCTCCCGGCCAGAGTCCTCCAAGCCCCGTTGGTCCGGCGTCCGGGGAAACGTCCCACCGCAGGGGCTTTTGTAGCCCGGCGTGGGGGTGAGGCTCGGGAGCGCCGGCAGGTGTAACGAATCCAGGCGCTCCCGGCCAGAGTCCTCCTCGCCCCGTTGGTCTGGCATCCAGGGAAACGTCCCGCCGCAGGGGCTTTTGTGGCCCGGTGTGGGGGGTGAGGCTCGGGAGCGCCGGCAGGTGTAACGAATCCAGGCGCTCCCGGCCAGAGTCCTCCTCGCCCCGTTGGTCTGGCATCCAGGGAAACGTCCCGCCGCAGGGGCTTTTGTGGCCCGGTGTGGGGGTGAGGCTCGGGAGCGCCGGCAGGTGTAACGAATCCAGGCGCTCCCGGCCAGAGTCCTCCAAGCCCCGTTGGTCCGGCGTCCGGGGAAACGTCCCACCGCAGGGGATTTTGTAGCCCGGCGTGGGGGTGAGGCTCGGGAGCGCCGGCAGGTGTAACGAATCCAGGCGCTCCCGGCCAGAGTCCTCCTCGCCCCGTTGGTCTGGCGTCCAGGGAAACGTCCCGCCGCAGGGGCTTTTGTGGCCCGGTGTGGGGGTGAGGCTCGGGAGCGCCGGCAGGTGTAACGAATCCAGGCGCTCCCGGCCAGAGTCCTCCTCGCCCCGTTGGTCTGGCGTCCAGGGAAACGTCCCGCCGCAGGGGCTTTTGTGGCCCGGTGTGGGGGTGAGGCTCGGGAGCGCCGGCAGGTGTAACGAATCCAGGCGCTCCCGGCCAGAGTCCTCCTCGCCCCGTTGGTCTGGCGTCCAGGGAAACGTCCCGCCGCAGGGGCTTTTGTGGCCCGGTGTGGGGGTGAGGCTCGGGAGCGCCGGCAGGTGTAACGAATCCAGGCGCTCCCGGCCAGAGTCCTCCTCGCCCCGTTGGTCTGGCGTCCAGGGAAACGTCCCGCCGCAGGGGCTTTTGTGGCCCGGTGTGGGGGTGAGGCTCGGGAGCGCCGGCAGGTGTAACGAATCCAGGCGCTCCCGGCCAGAGTCCTCCTCGCCCCGTTGGTCTGGCGTCCAGGGAAACGTCCCGCCGCAGGGGCTTTTGTGGCCCGGTGTGGGGGTGAGGCTCGGGAGTGCCGGCAGGTGTAACGAATCCAGGCGCTCCCGGCCAGAGTCCTCCTCGCCCCGTTGGTCTGGCGTCCAGGGAAACGTCCCGCCGCAGGGGCTTTTGTGGCCCGGTGTGGGGGTGAGGCTCGGGAGCGCCGGCAGGTGTAACGAATCCAGGCGCTCCCGGCCAGAGTCCTCCTCGCCCCGTTGGTCTGGCATCCAGGGAAACGTCCCGCCGCAGGGGCTTTTGTGGCCCGGTGTGGGGGTGAGGCTCGGGAGCGCCGGCAGGTGTAACGAATCCAGGCGCTCCCGGCCAGAGTCCTCCTCGCCCCGTTGGTCTGGCGTCCAGGGAAACATCCCGCCGCAGGGGCTTTGTGGCCCGGTGTGGGGGTGAGGCTCGGAGCGCCGGCAGGTGTAACGAATCCAGGCGCTCCCGGCCAGAGTCCTCCTCGCCCCGTTGGTCTGGCGTCCAGGGAAACGTCCCGCCGCAGGGGCTTTTGTGGCCCGGTGTGGGGGTGAGGCTCGGGAGCGCCGGCAGGTGTAACGAATCCAGGCGCTCCCGGCCAGAGTCCTCCTCGCCCCGTTGGTCTGGCGTCCATGGAAACGTCCCGCCGCAGGGGCTTTTGTGGCCCGGTGTGGGGGTGAGGCTCGGGAGCGCCGGCAGGTGTAACGAATCCAGGCGCTCCCGGCCAGAGTCCTCCTCGCCCCGTTGGTCTGGCGTCCAGGGAAACGTCCCGCCGCAGGGGCTATTTCCTCTGTGTGACTGACACTCATGTTATCATCATGATTCCCCCCCCCTGGGATTTTGTTTTTGTTTGTAAATCCCAGTGGTTTATGTGGGTGAGGTATCATCAATATCCAGATGATACCCAGTTATACATCTCGGCCCGTGGAGATACAAACGATGCAGTGGAAGCCCTTTCCAGGTGTCTGAAGGCTGTTAGGGTATGGATGGGGGACAACGGGCTAGAGCTGAATCCTGGCAAGACTGAGTGGCTGTGGGTCAGGGGCCCTGCGTTATCTTGTGAGCTACCATCTTTGGTTCTGGATGGGGCTATTTTGCCCCAAACAGATCTGGTGCGTGATCTTGAGGTCCTCCTGGACTCACGACTCCTGTTCAAAGAGCAGGTGGCAGTCGTGGCCAGGAGGGCTTTTGCACAGCTTCGTGTTATACACCAGTTACACCTGCTCCTAGATCAGGACTCCTTGCTCATGATCATGCATGCTCTGGTCACCTCCAGACTTGATCGTTGTAATGTGCTCTACATGGGGCTGCCCTTGATGACCATTCGGAGGTTGCAACTGGTCCAGAATGCGGCTGCTCAGGTGGTGATGGGATGTGGGCGTTATGCACGTGCCTCACCACTGCTTTGGGAGCTGCACTGGTTGCCAGTGTGCTTCTGGGGGCAATTCAAGGTGCTGGTAATTACCTTTAAAGCCCTACATGGTAGTGGGCCAAGATACTTAAGAGACTGTGTCACCCCAAGAACATCTGTCCTTCCCACCAAAGCGTCTCCAGACAGATCTGCTGCCCTTCAGAAAAGATGTAAAGACTTGGCTGGCGGGCAGGTATGGGGTGCTAGTAACATGGTAACCTTGGCCTGCTGGCTGATTCAAATTACCCCCCTCTCTCCTAATTATTTTAATCTTTTAAATTTTTACTGGATTGTTTATGGTTTTATTGTTGAATTTATTACTGGGATTATTGTGTTTCTGATATTTTGTTCTGAGATACTATGTTAGCCGCCCTGAGTTGCTCTGAGAGTAGGGTGGCATACAACTGTGAATAAATAAAGAAATAAATAAAAAAATCTTCCGAGAAATGATAAGCTGTATTGGTAGGAATTGAAGCTTGGAAAAGTTACTTTCCAAAGTGATGTCTGTTTTAATATAGATGACAGAAGCAAATGTTTGTCACATCTCAAAGGATCACAGCATAGCTCTCAACTCTCAAAATCCTAGGATATGTCATTTTAAACAGTTGTTTTAAAAGTTAACATAGGAACAGACACAGGCTAGTGAGAACTTATCGATAACAAGAACCTACTGATAGACAAGCAGAAAGTAAGTGGACCAAAGATCTTAACTTTATAAATAATGTTGTGTAAGATTGCGTAAGAGGTATTCATGTTCAGAGCAGAAAAGCAACATGTAAAGGTATAAAGCACACTAACCTCTGAAAGCTAACTATCTGAAATCTGGCAGGTTTATTCCGTTTTTTATTGTGTCACCAAATCACAAGAGCAGTACAAGTCTTGCTGCAAATAGCGGCCAGTTGTATGTAAAGATTCTGAAAGAACACCAAGAAAACCCAAATATACATGGAGATTATTTAGTAAAGGTCCCCCTTGCTCACAAGCCAGTCATATCCGACTCTAGCACCTAGTGCTCATCTCTGTTTATAGCCAAAAAGCTAGGTTGGCAGGAGCTGGGACAGAGACAGGAACTCACTCCATCGTCCAGTACTTGGGTCTCAGACTGCTGACCTGCCAACCTTCCAGTCATCAAGTTCAGCCTCTTAACCACTAAGCAACCAATTAAAAGTAATCATTGATGGATTCAAGTTTTCAGTCTGCTAGCCTAGCTTTTCCTTTCCAGAAAATCTTTCTTTTTTTCAAACCTCATTACATGTTGGGAAAGTCAAATCTGTGACAGTTTTGCCATTTAGCCTTAGTTTAATCCAAGTCTGCTGCTATTGCATTGCAGGTGGAAGTATCAACTGCCAGAGAAGGATTTTAGAGCACTATTATGGGCCTTCTACAGCTTATTCCTCACAGAATCACTAACAGAAGGAGTGAGGAGAGAGAAAACACTGTTATTTGAGCTGCAGGGAAGAAAGGGGCAAGTCAGCATAAGGATCCATGACAAGAGAATATAGAATTATAAGAATACTACAGCTGGCTCAGGGCTTGAATCCACAAACAAAGGAATGGGCTAAGGTGACAGAGGAATGGCATTTAGTCCCTAAACTAGAGATGGGCAACTTCAGCAGGGCTGAGGACCTTCCTTCTGTAATAAATTAAAATGGAGACTTTGCTTTTAGTAAATTAGAATCGTTACTGCGCTTCTTTCCTTCCTGAGATAGGAGTGAATTCCTGAGAAGCCAAGGGTTTGGGGTTTGGCCAAGAGCCCAGGTGTGGATTCCTTGGTCTTGAAGATAGTCAAAACAATCTCACACTGTGAGAATGGAAATAGGAATGATGAAACATTGAATGTGAATTTTTATTGGATGACAGAGAGGAAAAGGCGGGAGAAAGGATGAAGGATGGGTTTGGTTATCTTCGAATGTAGAACAGGGGCGCCCAAACCTTTTGTGCCAGGGACCTGACCTCTCCCACAGAACAGCTGAGTGGGCCTGACCATGACCCTAGAACAGCTGAGGGGGTGCATCTGCAAACACTTCTGGGTGTGACACAGGTGCGCATGCGTATTGGCAGGCACATCCCCCATCCACTTCCAGGAGTGGTTAGGGTGGTGTGGGCTTGATGGATTGCCTCTGTGGGGCTTAGTTTGGGCATTGATGTAGAACAAGAAATGTCATATTATAGTGTGTAAGTTCCAAAAGTAGGAGGATTGTGAGTAGAACAATAGAAAGATCTAGTCTTGATTTTGTTAGCTGGCAGGCCAGAAAATATAGACAGATATAGGCAGATGGGTCCAGGTCTCTGTCAGGTAGAACAAGTCCTTTGGTAGTGGGATAATGGGCTTTGTTATCCATCCAGCCTTCCTTCCTGAGATTTGCCAGCTGCCTGGGGACAATGCTGTCACAGAAAAGGCATAAAAGAAGGATGAACACAATGAAAGAAGCTAATTTGTATATATGTTTTGTTTGGTTATAAGGAACTATGGTGGCTTAGTGGCTAAAACACTGAACTTAATGATTGGAAGGTCAGCAGCTCAAGACCAGAGTGTTGTATGACAGTGAGCTTCCTTCTCTGTCCCAGCTCCTACCAAGCTAGTAGTTCGAAAGCAAGAAAATGCAAGTAGATAAATAGGTACCATTTTGGTAGGAAGGTAAACAGCATTCTGTGCACTCCAGTATCTAGTCATGCCTGCCACATGGAAATGTCTGCAAACATTTGACTAAACGGAGATGAGCGCTAGAGTCAGATACAACTGGCTTTCTAGCAAGGGTGACCTTTACCTTTGCCCTTTGTTTTGGTTATGTAAAAGTTGATACTATGTGTTTCTGCTAGCCAGCAATTAAGTTTAACCTTTAAAATTGGTGCCTTAATTGAAAAAGACACTTTGCACTTTTTAGCGCCCCAGATTATTTTTATAAACGCAAATTTGGTGAGCAGCCGGGGGGGGGGGGATGGACCAGAGAGTATCTCCAAAGCATGTCAAGCTTTCTTCCATGTCCTAAGGATATAGCGGCCAACCGTCACGGATTCTCAGGGACAGTCCCGATTTGAGAGGGGGAATCCCGAGTTACCATTTTTAGGAAAATGGTCACGGAATTCCCCCATGACGTCCCGGCTGTCCCAATTTCTCTTCGGCAGCAGGCATTTTTTTTAAAAAAAGGAGCAAAAAATGGCTCCAAAAATTCAGCGATGTGATTGGCTCTCTATGTCAGCTGACATAGAGATCCAATCACATCGCTGAATAGGGGAAACACCTATTCAGCGATGTGATTGGCTCTCTATGTCAGCTGACATAGAGATCCAATCACATCGCTGAATAGGGGAAACACCTATTCAGCGATGTGATTGGATCTCTATGTCAGCTGACATAGAGAGCCAATCACATCGCTGAAATTTTCCCCCTTCCTTGTTTCCCTACCGGAGTTTTTAAAAAAGCCTCTGAGTCTGATCAGCTGTTAGTCGGGAGAGAAAATAAGCAGAGCTTCAAGGTAAGCAGAGTTGGGGGGTGTAGTCTCTGTGTCCGAGCAGGCTGCCTGCTTATTTTCGGGGGGTGGCTTATATTTCTATATAGAAATATAAGCCACCCCCCGAAAATAAGCCATTAGGCCATTTTTGGCCATTTTGGGGGGGGAAGAATATAAGCCATGGCTTATAATAGCCTATTATAAGCCATGGCTTATATTCTCCCCCCCCCCCAAAATGGCCAAAAATGGCCTGATGGCTTATTTTCGGGGGGTGGCTTATATTTTTAGAGCCCCCCGAAAATCGGCACATGGCTTATTTTCCAATAAACTGTGCATGCGCAGAAACTCAATCTGATGCATGCGCAATGCATCAGATTGAGTTTCTGCGCATGCACAGTTTATTGGAGCCATTTTTTGCTCCTTTATTTTTTGGCCCCGCCCATGACGTCGTGACGTTGGCCCCGCCCATGACGTCATGACGTTGGCCCCGCCCCACTATCCCGGATTCAGTTTTGTAAGGTGTTGGACGCCTTACATAAGGATACTTTCTGAGGGGAAAAAGCCCTAGAGAGGAATGTGAAGACAGGGCTAGAGAGAAGTTCATGAGGCACAAAAATACTCCAGTGGGCCTGTATGTTGCCTGCTGGCCTCTTGTTGCCCACCCCTGCCGTAAGTACTGGTATAAAATAACTATACAGTAATACCTCGGATAACGTTTACCTCGGATAATGCTAAAATCGCATAACGTTAAGTAATCTGGGGAGGAGAATTGGATCGAATAACGTTAAGGTCCTATGGGATGGATCGGATAACAACCGCTAAAGCCTGTGCGGTTACAATGTATCTCTATGGAGCTTTAATGTTATCCGATCAATCCCATAGGATTTTAACATGGATCGGATAACACTAAAAATCGGATAACACCAAGACTTGTGGAACCAAGTCTTAGTGTTATTGGAGGTAATACTGTACTTCATAGAAATGCTCTTGTATAAGAAGCCACTGACTCTATTGCATGTAAGCAAATCACAGCTAAAGGAGGTTAAATGAGCTTTCTTGCATTTTATTGAACCTGAGAGGAAAAACATATTAATAATGACATTTATACTACAGGCATAGATCTTCTAGGATTTGCTTCATCGGTCCCTTCATTTAGGAAGGAATGAAGTGCTAGCGTTGAGTAATATGTGGCAGATGAAAATGTTTATTGTGGTGCTTGTGTTTCTCCATACAAAGTCTTGTGGTGTTCCCTTCTGAGCATCTAATAAACAGCATCCAGCGTGCCTGATAAAGTCTTAGTGGGAGTCTGCCTCACATAGTTATGAAAGTTCATCTCACAGTAACTGTCATTGCTACATTGTTGTTTTTTCCTTTTTTTGTATTATGTTATATTTGTTTTTTTTACTTTCTGTATAGTAAGTCATGTCATTTATGTAATTTGTTTTGTTTTCTCTTTTTAATATTTCTTATTGTTAAAAAAACCTTAATAAATTTTTAAAAAAAAAGAAAATCTGTGTTGTAGGTCTTTTAGTCATTTGTACTACAACACCACCCACTCCAAGGATTTTTGCCTTGCCGTGGCAAAGGGGCATGTGTGGTTCAATGAGGCTATGGGTCACCTAAGATGGACAAGGTCCACCCATGTAGGGCCACTCAAGATGGAAAAGCCATAGTACAGAACTCAGACTAAACATGATCCACTGGGGAAAGAACTGGCAAACCACTCTAGTGCCCTTGCCAAAAAAATCCATGGACAGTATTAACAGGATAAACGATATGACGCTAGAAGATGAGGCCATCAAGTTAGAAAGTGTCCAATATGCTACCTAGGAAGAGTGGAGGATGAATAAAAGTAGCTCCAGAAAGAGTGAAGCGACTGAGTCAAAGCCAAAAGGATGCTCAACTGTGGATTGATTTGACAGTGAAAAGAAAGTCTGATTCTGTAAAGAACTATATTGCATAGGAACCTGAAATATAAGATCTATGAATTAAGGCAAGTTGGATGTGGTCAAAAAGAAGATGGAAAGAATGAATTTATTTTAGGGGACCATTATATCTACTACTGTGGGCAAGAATCCCTTAGAAGAAATGGAGCAGCCCGTATAGTCGATAAAAGAATAAGGAAAGCAGTAATGGGATACAATCTTTAAAATGACAGAATGATCTCAGCCCGAATTCAAGGCAAACCATTCATCTTCACAGTAATCCAAGTCTATGCCCCAAATGCGGATGTAGAAGAGGCTGAAGTCAACCAGTTCTATGAAGGCCTACAACACCTTCTAGAACTGACATCCAAAAAAGATGTCCTTATCATTATAGAAGATTGGAATGTAAAAGTAGGAAGTCAAAAGGTAACTGGAACAATGGGCAAGTTTGGCCATGGAGTACAAAATGAATCAGGGCAAAGGCTAATAGAGTTTTGCCAAGAGAATGCACTGGTCATAATAAACACCCTCTTCCAACAACCAAAGAGGCATCTCTACAGATGGACATCACCAGATGGCCAACACCAAAATCAGACTATGTACTCTGCAGTCAAATATGGAGAAGTTCTATACAGTCAGAAAAAATGAGACCTGAAGCATTCTGTGGCTCAGATCCTGAGCTACTGATTGCCAAATTCAGGCTTAGAATGAATAAAGTAGGGAAAACCATTAGGCCACTCAGACAGTGCCGGATTAAGCCACCGCGAGCCCGGTAGCAAGCCCTTGCTTAGATTTAGGATACCTATAAAAAGTCTTATACCTATACATATACAGTACCTATAAAAAGTCAGTAAATAGGAACCACTTCAGTGGGAAGGTAAACAGCTTTCCATACACTCTGGTGCTGAGGCATGCCTTGCCACATGTCCATGGAAATGTCTGAAGATGCAGACAGTGCTGGCTCTTTGGTTATAAACAGAGCTCCCACTCAGTCTGGTCAGTTTTTGAAGAGTCTGCATTTTCTCCCATGCACTTCTGTAAAACAAGGGATGGGAAGACGGAGCCTGAGCGGCGGAGGAATCAACAGCAAGGGAGATCTGAGGGCAGATGGGAGCAACACCTGGGGACCCTGCGCGGCCATAAAAGAACTCCCGCCGCCGCCTTGAGGGATCAACAGCTGCCAATGTCAACACCTACGGCTGGAGGGAGGCCGCCTCCGCGTTCGGCCCCCGGGACTTGTCCATTTGTGTATGAACTGTTGTTTTCTTATGGGAGAGCCCTGACATTGCTGGATCATGTACTTTATTTTTATTTTTTATATTGTATCCTATTACTGAAACTATGTCATGTATATGTAACTGTACTTTGTAACTTTGTACTTTGCAGTGTCATTTTGTTTGTGGCACTGCTGTACTGTATTATTATATTTACTGCATTGTATTGTATGATTTTTATTATGTTTATTGCCTTTGATTGTTTGATATGTAGGGTCCCTGTAAACCGCCCTGAGTCGGTTGCACCGAGTAGGGCGGTATACAAATCAAATGAATGAATGAATGAATGAATGAGCCCTCAGATCTCATCCCCCTGCCTGCCAGCCTGCCTGCTGGAAGAGCGTCGGAGGAGACCTGTCACCCCCTCCTGCACACACGCTATGTACAAACATGGATGCTCCCTCCCTCCCCATGTGCCTTTTTCTCTCTCCACCACCACCCCTTTCCAAAGTGAAGCCCCAGGTCGGGGCTGGCATGACCCCTGAGCATTCAAGTGCAAGAGGAGCGGTTGCCCACACAGGAGAAGAGGAGGAAAGGAGTGGAGGGGGAGAAGGACCAGGTGCACATGGGTGCACCCAGCATGAGAAGCTGCCTCACATTTGCCCATGGCTGAAAGAGGAGGAGCACCAAGCTGACCAATGGCACACCTTGGTTTGAAACTTTTTTTGTGCCTTTGCTTTGGATTGGCACCCAACCCAAGGGCGGCATGGTACTGGGGGCCTGGAGGCATGGGGCCCCCAGAGACATGGGACCCATAGCATTTGATACTCCTGCTATATGGCTGATCTGGCACTGCTCTAAAGTATGACCTAGATGACACCCCTTATGAATATACAGTGGAGTGAAAAATAGATTTAAGGGATTAGATTTGACAGAGTGCCTGAAGAATTATGGAGGGTGGTTCATAACATCATACAGAAGGCAGCAATTTGAATCACCCCAAAAGAAAAATGCAAGAAAGAGAAGTGGCTGTCAGATGAGCCTTTACAAATAACTGAGGAAAGAAGGAAAGTGAAAAGCAAAGGTGAAAGAGGAAGATTCATCCAACTGAATACAGACTTCCAGAAAACAACAAGGAGAAATAATGAGTCCTTAAATTAATAGTTCAATGAAATAGAGGAAAACATCAGAAGAGATACTAGAGATCTCTTTTTTTGAAAATGGGAGAAATTAAGGGAATGTTTCAAGCAAAAAAATATGGCCATGATAAAGGACAACAATGGTAGGCATCTAACAAAAGCAGAAGAGATAAGGAAAAGGTTGCAAGAAACACATAAGAACTATACAAGAAGGACTTTAATGCCCCTGACAATCACCATGGTGTGATCACTGACCTCCAGCCAGACATCCTGGAATGTGAAGTCAAAAGGGCCCTAGAAAACATTACTAGGAACAAAGCTAATGGAGATGACTGTATTCTAACTGAGCTATTTAAAGCCCTAGAATTGATATGCCAGCAGATTTGGAAAACACAGCACTAGCCACAGGAGGTCAGTTTATGGTCCAGTTTCAAAGAAGGGCAACGGGAAGAAATGGAAGCAATGACAGACTACTTTCTTGGGATCCAAGATCACTGCAGATGGTGACTGCTGCCATGAAATAGAAAGATACCTACTCCTTGGGAGGCAAACTATGGCAAATTTAGGCACTGTAATAAAAAGTAGAGACACCATCCTATTGACAAAAGTCTGCATTATAAAAGTGATGGCCTTCCCAGTATTAATGTATGGCTGTTAGAGCGGGACCATATGGAAGGCTGAGTGCAGAAAAATAGATGATGAGGCTGTTGGGTGAATGCCTGTTCAATATCTCCAGCTGCTGTAAATAGAGCAAAGGGCACACTGCAGTCTCATGCACCGTGCTTTCTGGACCAGCACAAAAGCCAGAATTTAGAAACTTTTTCAGGAATACTAATCTGTATAGTTGAAAAGGGACTGCAGTGGCTTAGTGGTTAAGACGCTGAACTAGATGACTGGCAGGTCAGCAGTTCAAGACCAGTGTACTGCATGACCCAAGTGAGCTCCCATCTCAGTCCCAGCTCCTGTCAACCTAGCAGTTTGAAAACAAGAAATTGTAAGTAGATAAATAGGTACTGCTTCAGTGGGAAAGGTGAAGAGCATTCCATTCACTCAGGTGTCTAGTCATGCCTGCTACATGTCCACAGAAATGTCTGCAAATTCAGATAGCACTGGCTCTTTGGCTATAAACAGAGATGAATCCTAGAGTTGGATACGACTGGCTTTCGAGCAAGGGCAACCTTTACCATAGTTCAAAAGTAACATTTCCAATTTCTGGCAGATACATGAGGTCTTGAGGAAAGGTGAAAGCAGAAGGAATAGTATCTTTTCTCAGGGGAAAAAGCATGCAATCTGACAGGAGACAATGTGTTCATCATTTTATTTCTAGCTTTTTTTATCCGGTATTGCAAGTATTCTGGTGAGTCTGGTGTTAGATTATTAACTTTTTTAAAAATGGCGTATCAGACTAATTTAAAAGTCAGACAGGAACTGCTGTTAGCGTCTGATATGAGGATTAGGGAAACAAAAATAACAAAAATTAACTTGAAATTTATCCTTCTAGCTTTCTCCTTTCTGGAGCACATCATGCTGTGAGATAGAGGATTCAAGATGTCAATTTTGAGATTTATGTTCATTTTAATTCCTTACTAAATGGAACACGTTTCTTTTCTTTTTAACCTAAAAATAAGGATCTTGCCTTTTCTAGCTTTAAAAAAAAATGAAAAGTGAAGATTTGCAAGTATTTAAGAAGTGGGTAAAGGATAGACCTTGAGTCATTCACCTTTACTCACTGCTTATCTGTAGAAACACTCTCCAGATTTAGAAAACACCGGTTTTTAATGTAATGTACATCTTTCTCAGGGACTGTGGTGGCTCAAGTGGTTAAGATGCTGAACTTGATGATTAGAAGGTCGGCAGGTCAGCAGTTTAAGACTGGAGTACTGCAGGACAGGATGAGCTCCCATCTCTGTCCCAGCGCCTGCCAACATAGCAGTTTGAAAGCAAGCAATTGCAAGTAGATAAGTAGGTACTACTTTGGTGGTAAGATAAACAGTGTGCCGTGCACTCTGATGTCTAGTCTTGCCTGCCACATGACCACAGAAACGTCTGCAGACACAGACAACACTGGCTCTTTGGCTGTAAACAGAGATGAACATTGAACCCTAGAGTTGGATATGAGTGGCTTTCAAGCAAGGGTGGCCTACACCTTTCTCTGTGTGCACAGGACCACACAGGTAAATGCCTTTGTATCTTTTCATTCTTTGATCTACACCAGGGATGGCCAAACATTTTGCGTCACACGCCGGTCATGTGATTGAGCAGGCCGATCACCTGATTTCTCCCACCATAAAACTTGTCTGTGGCTGTCGTAAAAGCAGTGTTATACACATGCACAGGTACATTATATGCATGCATGGGCACATTTTACTTCCACTTCCAGTAGTGGTGAGGGTGGCACAGGCCAGATGATTTGGTACAGTGGTGGGCAGCAAAAATTTTCACTACCACTCTGGAGAAACTGCTGTGACAATGCCAATGATGAAGAAAAGGAATGCAAAATAGTACTTGCCAAAAGGAAATGACCCTATGAAATTGTGAACGACCCAGGCTGCTCTATAATGAGATAGAATAAGACATCTATTTTCGAGTGAAATACATTTTTCTAAATCAATAATAGATTGCTCTCTCCCCTCCGGCTGTTGGTTGTTTAGTTTAGTTTAATTTAGTTTAGTTTAGAAATCACTGGAAGGAACATAAATCCCTGATTCAGTTCAACTTAAAGAGCCTCCTTGAAGATTGTGGTGGTTTGTTTTGCTTTTTAAACCACAATCAGGTGTACTCTGGTAATAACAACCTTGTGTTGCGAGCAGTGATGGAATGACAAAAATTCTACTACCACGCCATGACATCACAGATGTCATGGGCGTGGCCAATGTCATGACATCATGATGTCATGGGCGGAGCCAACATCATGACATCATGACGTTGTGGGTGGGGCCAAAAATAAAAAATAAAAATAAATAAAATAAACACACACACACACACACACACACACACTCCCCTCAAACCACCCACCCAACCAGACAGCTACAACACAAACCCGTAAATAACTTAAATAAATAAAATAAAAATTAAATAAAAATACAACCACCCACCCAAAACAAATAAATCACCCACCCACCCAAAATACAAAACCCTCACTTACCTTCCTTGGGGCCGACGAGCCCCCATGGCCCAGGGCCACCCGACTGCGGCCTCCTCCTCCTCTGAAGGCTGCGGCCGCAGGAACCATCGCCTGTGGCTGCTGGCCACAGCCGCGGCTGCCTGCAGTCCCAGGCCACAGCCGGAGCCGCTGCTAGAGCCGCCACCACCTGCAGCCCCTGGCCGCGGCTGCGGCCGGAGCTGCTACCAGAGCCATCGCTGCCCGCAGTCCCTGGCCGCCCCTGGCCACCCCTGGCTGCCCCTGGCCATGGCCACAGCCAGAGCCGGGCTGAAATGCCACCAGCCCAAGGAGGAGGAGGCCACAGTCAGGTGCCTCCGCTGCTACTATCTTCGGTGGGTGGCCAGTGGAGGAGGACGCTGCAGGCGCCCACCAGAGGAGGAGGCTGCAGGCGGCAGCAGTGCGCCCCACCAGGCGTCCCCAGGCCATGGGGGCTTGTTGGCCCCAAGTCCCTGGGAGGGCTCGACGGCGGCAGACGGCCCATGCAGGCCTCAACGTGCCTGTGGGGGCTCAGCGGCCCCGGGGAGATGCCCTCCTCTGAGGGTTGGTGCCGCTGCCGCCGCCGCCGGAGCCGCTCTGAAATGGTGCCGCTCTGGCTCTAAAAGAAAAAAATAAATAAATTGGAGCCAAAATTGCTCCAATTTAGTGTGCCTGCGTAGAAACTCAATCTGACGCATGCCAATGCGTGAGATTGAGTTTCTGTGCATGCACACTAAATTAAAGACATTTTGGCTCCATTTTTTTTTAAAAAAATTCTTTCAGTGAGGTGTCCGGAACCGGACGCCTTAAAAATGGGCTACCCTCTCGGAGAACCCTCCGAGATTGTTCCTACCGGTTCCGGGGAACCGGATGGAACCGGGGTCATCCCTTCACTGGTTGCCAGCTAATCTTTCTCACACTAGATAAGGCAAATGGAACTGCAGAATGAACTCACCACATGGTGTCCTCATTCTGTCAGTTTTGCATCTGACCTAGACACAGAAGAAGTGTCCTTTCCTCAACAGACCCACCCGCATAATTTTTTGTAACTATTTGAGGCATTGAATCACCAAAATCCTGGTGCTCCCTGCTCACTGCAGTTGAAACAAGGAGCAAGCAGGTTACTTCTAATGTCAAAACATACCAAAGTATATATGGTATCATAGTTAGGCTTTGATGCAGCACCAAGTTCACCAGTTGCCGCCCCCCCCCCCCCGAGGTTGAACTGCAAGCTAAATCCAAGAGCTGCCATAAGTGCAAACACTTAGGCTGATATAAAAAGGACAGCTAGAGAGATACATTTAAGCAAAGCTTGTGATTGTATTAATTCTGTGCCAAACTCACAATTGTTCGTAGGTAATTGTAGACAAAAGAGAAAGCAGAAGTAGAAAAAAACGACAATAACAGAAAACATGGAAAAGATGTCATTTCATTATAATTTTCCAAATCTTCCTCATTGGAAATTGCCACTTTGCCCAGAAATTTGCCCGTAGTATCTTGTGGGCTGCATGTGGCTCTCTCCAAAGCACAAGTGAAGCCCACCAGCTTATCTGGGTACTCGCAGGTCCTCACACCTCAAATTTTGTTTTTTAAAAGACTCAGAAACGGCTAGGCTGCAAGTGAATGTCAGTACTGTATTCGGTTTCGTTCTGCCTTTTAAACTATATGTTCTTCCTTATTTTGAAATCAGTTGGGGGTCTTTTTTATTTTTCTGTCCAAGAAGCTTGAGTTTCATTTCATTTCCAGAAGCAAATGGAGTTTGCCAGGTAATTGACAGATTGGCTGCAGGGTGAATTGCCCAGGAAGCTGCACAAAGGACTCCAGCCACCGCCAATCCCCCCCCCCCCTTTTCATACAATAAATCATTTTGGAAATTCATGAAAAAATGTAGAAAATTATTTTTTCCTTTAAAATGCCTATAAAAACGGTGTGCGTCTTACACTCTGATGCATCTTATATGCCAGCAAATATAGTAAATTCTAATGTGTTTGTCTTGGAATGAGAAGACCTGCAGAAGGATTCAAATGTGTTTGAACACTTTTTATATCTCTGAACAACAGCAACTATCATATAAAAGGTCAGCATGATAAGAGTTTAGTAACATAGAAAAGGGCTGTAAGTTCTTAAATTCACAAGTCTCATCACTTGCTTTCCTCCCATATTTAACTTTACCCTTTTGAAAGCAGTAGTTAAAGTTACTTGCCACTGGTAAGTCAATCTCTGCTCTGCTCTTCTTGTCATTCAAGCAGTGCCTTGGGCCGAGTTCTGCTCCTGTTTCTTATCAATACGATTCTGAAACTGCACCTTTGATCTTTTGAAGAAAATGAACTCTGGAGAAACTGCTCTGACAATGCTGATGATGAAGAAAAGGAATGCAAAATAGTACTTACCAAAAGGAAATGACCCTATGAAATTGTGAACGACCCAGGCTGCTCTATAATGAGATAGAATAAGACATCTATTTTGGAGTGAAATATTAGATTACTTTTTTAAAAAAGAGAGGAAGCCCTTTTTTATTTTCCTGTCTCAACAGCCACATAGTCTTGGTCTATCCATATTAACTCTCTATAATCTAGCTGAAGCCCCTACATTTGTAACACAAGGTCTCAGATTTTTACTCTACTTGATAGAAGTATCTTAGCCTAACAAAGTAATATGCACTTTACATGAGGTAACAAGGAATGCTAAACATTTGATCAGTGGCGTAGCGTGGGGGGGGCGGGGGGGGGCGGATGCCCCGGGCAGCGCCTTTCAGGGGGCGGCAAAATGTCCCCTCCCCACCCTTTTGCTGGCGAGCGCCCCACGTGCGCTTCGCCGCTTGCCACACACCTCCGTCCGCTCGCACCTCCATCCGCTCGCTCGCCCGGCTGGCCGTCGGGGGCTCTCCGCCGCCTGTTGCCCCTGGCAGCGGCTTTCAGGGGGAGGCAAAATGTCCCCTCCCCACCCTTTTGCTGGCGAGGAGGAGAAAAAGGGGTTTTTTTTAGGCGGACAATTCAAGGAGGCTCCTTGAATTGTCCGCCTAAAAAAAAACCCTTTTTCTCCTCCTCGCCAGCAAAAGGGGGGGGAGGGAAGGAGGGGCACGCCCGGTCGCCCGCCCAGCTGGCCGTCGGGGGCTCTCCTGGCGGGCGGCACGCGGACGCTGCTCGCCTCCGCCCGCCCAGCCACCCACCCAACTTGCCGTGAGACGGGGCGCTCGTCGGGGGGGGGGTGGCGCCGTGGCGGGGAGCCCCTGGGGGCTGGCTGGGCAGGAGGAGGTGGGCAGCGTGCGCGCGCACGCGGGCCGCCCGCCAGGAGAGCCCCCGACCGACAGCCAGCCCGGCGGGCGGGCCCCTCCTTGAATTGTCCGCCTAAAAAAAAACACTTTTTCTCCTCCTCGCCAGCAAAAGGGTGGGGAGGGGACATTTTGCCGCCCCCTGAAAGCCGCTGCCAGGGGCAACAGGCGGCGGAGAGCCCCCGATGGCCAGCCGGCCGGGCGAGCGGACGGAGGTGCGAGCGGACGGAGGTGTGTGGCGCGCGCGCGTGCGCGCGCGCGCGCGCCCCGCTAGTCAGCAGGGGGCTGGCTTCTACCTGGGTTGGGGGGAGGGGGTGGCGGCAGCGGCGAGCTGGGGGGGGGGGCGGCGAGTTTGTTCTTCGCCCCAGGCGGCCGAAGACTGCGCGACGCCACTGCATTTGACTTTTCCTGTCTATCTAAATATCAGTGTTCAAACTTTTATCTTTCAAATAGGTTATTTAAAAATGAAATTCAAAGGAAAATCAGGGGTGATTTATTTAAAGGATTGACTGATTTGATCTCCTTGCAATCTGGGGGGCTATCGAAAAGTCTTCTCCAGCACCACAGTTTGAAGGTGACTATTCTTCTATGCTCAGCCTTCCTTATGTTCCAACTCTCACAGACATGCATTACTACTGGGAGACCATCACTTTGACTATGTGGACTTTTGTTGGTGTCAGTTTTAGAAGATGTTATATGTCTTCATGAAATTGATTGACCTTGGCTCTTCTGCATCAGTGATTACTGTGATGTTTAATGGTCTGTCTTGGATTTGGACTGAGATCATTCTGTCATTTTTGAGATTGTATCCCATTACTGCTTTCCTCACTCTTTTATTGTCTATAAGTGCCACTCCATTTCTTCTAAAAGATTCTTGCCCACGGTAGTAGATATAATAGTCTCCTGTGGTAAATTCACCCATCCTTGTCCACTTTAGTTCACTGATTCTCAAGATGTCGATGTTCAGTCTTTCCATCACATGTATGACCAAGTCCAACTTACCTTGCTTTATAGATCTTACATTCTAGGTTCTTATGTAATATTTGTTCTTTACCACATCAGACATTCCTTTCACCATCAGACATATCCACAGTTGAGTGTCCTTTTGGATTTGGCCCAGCCACTTTACTCTTTCTGGGGCTACTTGTACTTGTCCTCTGCTCTTTCCAGGTAGCATATCCCTACACAGGATAGCCCATAGCCTCATTGAACCACACAAGCCACAACAAGGCAATGATCCTTGGGGAGGAATAGTGATAATAACAAATACCTAATTTCCCAATGACCTCCTTAACAGTCTCACATAGATGTTGAACAGAATAGGAGAGATGGCCAAACCCTTTTGGACCTCACATTTTAGGACCCAAGGATGTGACACTATCTCCCCAAACTGCACCCTCATCCAATAAGGACCAGAACCAAGTTCAGGTCTGGTCCCAATCTCCAGCTCTGACAGCCATTCCAGGAGGATACCATGGTGGATCACATTGAAGGCAGCTGAAAAGTCCAAGAGAAACAAAGAGTGACATTACCCCTGTCAGATTGTCTTAAGAGGTCATCTAGTAGTGTGACCAGGGCTATTCTGCTACCATGGCATAGTCTGAAACCCAACTGGAAAGGATCAAGGATGTTACCTGAATTTTAAGATCAAACATCACTGTTTCATTTAATTTGTTTTAAATAAAGTTACAACTAGAGAATCACTGTACACACAGGCCAAGGTGTAAAATACCTGGAGAAAACATCGCAACCTTGGAGGGAAAAACCAGAGCTTAATATACAGCAATATAAAGTTTAATTTATTCGGAGCTTGATATCAAAATCTATCTGAAAACCTTTGCAAAGGGACTTGATTAAAAGTGAAGTCCCGTCAGTCACGTACACAAGAATGTAAGCAATTACAGTAGATTAAAACGCTGATTAAAGAACCGGTTTTTTCTCCAAGAGTCCCGATGAGTTACCCAGCTGAGGATCGGCTGGAAACAATGGCGCTAATCTCTCCCTTTATCTGCAAAGCTCCAGAGATGACACAAGCCTCCACAGCAATTTCCTAGCCTGTGAACACAGCAGCAGATATCTGACAGCTCAACAGAGCCTCACCTCAGATTGACACCAAGAGCATCCCGCCTTCTACAAACCGAGCCCTGCCATTGGAGGAGAATGCCGAAGCCCAGCTCCCCATTGGCTAAAGCGCGCCTGGCTTTCTACTATGCGACTAGCCTTTCATTCATTCACAGATTCAGAAAGGAAACAATGTGATGATTTACAGACTGCAAATTGACTAAAAAGGGACACTTTGTATCAGAGCTTGCCTAAAGGAGATTTCCTCATCCAGCAAACAAAGACTTTTACAGCATTTCGCCATTAACCTTTGTATTTGTAAAAATGTCAATGTGTAACTTTGGAAATTACTTTTGTACTGTTTAATTAAGAAGTGTAAAGACTCATTTAGCTGCCCCCTTTTAGTAAACAGCGTTTGCAACGGCCATCACTAATCCAGGATTAATTGTCGACCAGGAAACTGTATAAAAATGTTTGGGAAGCAGGAGAGAGGCAGCTCTTTCCTAGAATAGTATGGATTGAGCTCACGTGGGTGTGATTTTTGCCAGAACGGGTGAGGTATGGGACGTCTTTCTCATAGAATGGCCACTATGAATTAGAACTCTATTTAATACCAATAAACCAATGTTTGTTCTGATTAAAATCATGCCTTGGTGTCAGATTTTGGGGTTAATCACTTCTCCACCAGGAAACGGACCACGCCCTGATTTTTCAGGTAACAAGGAGATCAATAATCTTATTCCTGGGGTACACAGAAAGAGCCTCCTCAAAAATTGTAGTAAGGGGCAATGGACCCCTTGTGCTGGCTAATTGTTCTCAGACTAGGTCAGGTGAAAGGAAGTGCGGAAATGAATTCACCAAAAGGTGGCTTCATTTTTGCTGTTTTACTTCTGGCCTAGACACGGAAGAATAATAATAATCTTGTTTCTGAATGGAATGTTAGTGATTGGTCTATAGTTATTTAAATCATTGGCTGCCAATCCTGGCTTCTTCAGAATGGGCTGCACAATCTTCTCCTTCAAATGAGTGGATAAACAGCCTTCCTAGAGAGAGGAATTAACAATGTGTATGGCCCATTCAACTATTAATTCATTGACTCATTTAACCAGCCAGGTCAGGAGAGGGTCAAGAGGGGAAGTAGTAGCTTTATAGACTGCAAGTGCCCTGATGACAGAATCTGATGTAACCTGATCCCACAATAATCTGACATGATGGTGCATTGACCAGCTCCTGCTAATTAACTGTACCGACATGGGAGTCCCCCAGTCCCTACAGATGGCCTCAACTTTAAAACTAAAATGAGTCATGAAGCTATCATAGCTCACAAATTTAGGCTAAGGCAGATCTGGCCACTCAGTACCTAACAATGAAGGAAAGATGTTAAAGAGTTCTATTTGATAACGCCATAATCAAATTGTATGCTTTTCTGGCTGTTCTTGTTACTTGCAGCTGAATTTCTTTACAATGGTCAGATTAGCATCTGTGGAAGCTAACTTTAGCAGATTGTGATAAATACCACTTTTACAATATTTCCAGGCCATGCTGGCCAGGGTATTCTGGGACGGGTAGTGCAATAAATAAGCAAAGACCAAAATCTGATTACTTATAGTTGTTGGCATAACACATTAGCTGTATCTTTCGGTAGTGAATTGCTGTAGACTAAGAAATTAGGGTAGGCAAATGCCAATGCTAACTTCTGAACTTACAGTAATGTGTTACCAAGATTTTTGCCCACTGCATTACTTCAGTGTAAAACTTCAATCAGATTTTGACCATCATTTCCCACATTTGGTACTGTGAGCCTCTCAGCTTGCTTATCTGCTATTCTCTGATACAATGAAAGATGATCTCCTGTTGTCACTGAACAAACAATTCAATCAATTGCTGTACCTGTTATTGTATATGTCATATCAGGCAGCAAAATGTTGTGGGTCGTCTCTGAGAAAAAAGCAGCAGGATGTATGCAAAAGGAAAGAGACACACACAGAGAGAATATACAGTTATTTACAGATTAACATTTGTAGCTCTTGATCAGACTTCTGAATCCTGGCTAAGAAAGTGTTACCTTGTTGTGGTTGTCACCTGCTCTTGATAGAAATCTATAATTAAATTACAGGTACTGTACATCCAGACACATGTAATCAAACCATGTCACGTTGTGCAAATTGAAAGCCATGTTCACATCTCATCCCTAAAGAAATTATGCTTCACATGAGGCTATGAACAGAAGCTCCTTCAGGCCAGCTGGAAAAATGGGTCACTACTCTTAGCAAGATCTAAATAATGGTGGGATAGCTCCTTTTCCAAGCTGCCTTTGAATGCTTTAAGTAGGATAATATCTGGTTCTTTCCTTCTTTATTTTTTACATTTGTAGTGTTTTACTGAGAATTAAATGCAGAAACATAATTTGTACAAGATTTTGCTGATAACTGGACAACGTTCCACCCTGAGTTCAACATGAAGTAATAAATGACAAAATGGCCAGGAGTTGCTAAGGGGTTCCTTTATTCTAGAAACCTCTTAACTGAGTTGTCATCATCACCATCATCACCACATTAGAACCAGAAGAAACACTATGGATCATTGAGCCCAGTCCCTGTCAGAGAGGTACAGCGATAGACCTTATTTTAGCAGTATTATATATCTGTCATGAAGCAAAAGGGAAAACATGAATCTTATGTCTTAAGCCTTTCTTTTAAAATATATCTGCCAATATGCAGAGAGTTGTCTCTTGAGTTCAGGATAAATGTTTAGTTTTTATTTTCATTGTTTATCTTATCTTGTGGTAGTGGACTCTAGATGGCAGCCTGAATGAGTGAATATTATCAGAAGAAAAGCATCTTAGTCCTAAGCATATACTACGCAGCAAAGACATATTTTTCCTTATCTTGCAACATTTCTCCTTTACTATTTCTTTTTGCCCTCTAAATGTGCAATAAAAATCCAATAAAAGCATTTGCCAACCAAAACATAAAAATGCACTACTGTTTGTATAGTGTGATGATGGTTTGTAGCATAGAATGACCTTTACTTTCCTTTATACAAAGAAAGGCTGAGGGGGGAATTCTATGAAGCTGGCATGTCAGAGACTCACTGAACCATTTCGTTAGCCTGAGGCAGGCATCCTCAATTCTGTCTAAAGATTGGAAGGAAATACAAACTTTAGAGAGAACAGTGTTCCAAATGACCACCAGTGGATGCTTTATTTGGGAATAAACTCCCTATACGTTTTCTACAATGGAAAAGGATCTAGAAATATTAAAGGAGACCTGGTGGCACAGGGGTTTAACTGCTCTCCTGCAACCAAAAGGTTGTGAGTTGGATCCTGACTAGAGGTCAAGGTTGACTCAACTTTCCATCCTTCCAAGGTTGGTAAAATGAGTACCCAGCATGTTGGGAGCAAAATGATAATTAACTTGTGAACCACCCAGACTGAGTGCTATGGGGCAGTATATTAGTGTAATCGCTATTGATAAGAACACATCACTCCAATAAGCAATAAATACAAAGAGTAGAAAAAGGTCTGACTGGATAATGGAGGAAATGTAACAGGAAAAGGGGATTTCTGTAGGTGATTTTAAAGGAAAATGGGAAATATTTTAGAACAGAGCTACAAATCCCATTAATCTCAGTCACACTAGCCAAGGGACATGGTTAAACTGCTATACTGCAATCAAAAGGCTGTGAGTTCAATCCTGACCAGGACTCAAGGGTGACTCAGGCTTCCATCCTCCCGAGGTTGGTAAAATAAGTACCCAGCATGTTGGGGGCAAAATGCTAATGAACTTGTGAACCAGCCAGAGAGTGCAGTAAGCGCTATGGGGTGTGTTTGCTTTGCCTTGCTTTTGATAATATCAGAACCAGAGGAAAGAGAAGTCCTTTGTACCTATTGCAAATGGTTCTGTGACCCTGAGGCCTTCTAGTGTGTTCTATAGATGAGGTTCCCACTGTAGAACACAAAAATAGAACCTAGTGAGGGTAAAACCAAATATTACTACTGTAATATCTTTCTGACAATCATAGGTCTTCCTTGAAGCATACATATCTACTGTGCACTCCTTTGATGCATCTTTTGTAACCTTCACAGGGGTACAGATGTTAGCTTGTTACAAAAAATAAAATAAAATAGCAGAAGGTCAATGGTGTTTGTCTGCCAGAGGAATGGAAACCACAGGTGGTACAGATTCTCTCTTTCTTTTCCCCACCCCCAAGCAATTTTCCTTACTGCACACCCTTTAAAACTGTTCCATAGCAGATTAGGAGGATGTAAAATGCTGCAGAGAGAAAACAAAGTCTCATTTCTTCAGTAGGATTCTGCTCACGCAGCATTGGATTACTTCCCCAGCTGCAGGGAACCATTTGTCTATCTGTGTGCATGTAGAAGAAGCCATGTAAATGTAAAAGAAAAGCTGTAAGTTGTTATAGTTGGGCAAAGGGGCACAGTTAGTGATAATTCATTGCAAAACTTAAATTTGTACAGTGTGCAGGGACTCTGACCATTCCCAACAGGAATCATTTCTGATTATCACTCTCTATGATTTTGCTGTGTCAGTTGGTATGTACAGTGGAGCAGGAAACAATTATCTCAACTGAAGTACAAATAAATAGAATCAAATTCCTATTAAGTTCCACTCCAGCACTTCCATGCTTGAGTTTTAATTTGAATTTCCTTTGCTAAAGGATGGGACCTTTAGGTCAACAGTACAGTACAATGTCCTGGGAGACTGAAATGATCTGCTTTTCTAGTACTTCTGCTGCTCCTATTAACTTTTGACACTGATTAAAATCAGCAATATGTTATAATTTGTGCAGAGCACAGAGTAGCACGAGCCCTCCCAGGTGAGGCTCACAGTAAATTGAATGTTTTACTGAAATGTCTAGGTTGGGTAGGCAATCTTCATGATACATGAAAAACCTTTTCTGTGTAGGGGAGGAGGGACAAGAGCTTGGGATATCTTTTCTTTTTGCATTACAGCTCCCACATCATGGAGTAAACATCCCAAAGATAAAAAGTGAAATCGAAACAAACGGTATTCTAGAAACATCTTTAACCTTTTGTCCATGAACAATTAAAAGCAAGTGTATCAACCTTTAGGGCAGGAATAAGGTTATTTGGACTTCTAGACCAGGGGCTCCCAACCTACAGCCTGTTACTGCAAATTTAGGGCTAGGTTCGTTTCTTGGTGGAGAATTAATTAACCTCAAAAAGAACTGACACCGAGACATGGTTTTGATCAAAACAAAATTGGTTTTATTGGCATTAAGGGTTCTGATCTACAGTGGCCAGTATATAGAGCAGAAGTCTTCACCTCAAACGTTTTAATTGAAAACCAATCTCGGGGGCTCCATCATGATTGCTGTGACAGAGCTCTCTTCTTCCTGTTGTTCAACAATATTTATACACTTCTTACTGAAGACCACTTAAACCTGGAACAATGAGTGCAGGGGCAAATTCTGTTTACTAAAATGAGGGCAATTAAAAAGGTAATTTACACTTCTTGATTGCATGTTACAGAGCTTAGTAAAATTGTGCAAAAGTAATTTCAAAAGTATACATGGCAGTTTACATATGATGAAATACTGTGAAAAGCTGAAATGTCCTTAAATTGTCACATTTCCTCTCAAGGTCAATCTCAGGTAAAGTTTCCATTGAGCTGTCCTCTCTGGTGCTTTTAGGAGATAAGACAAGAGATTAGTACCTATTGTTTCTAGTGATGAGTCATCTCCCCCCCCCCCGGGAGGCCACCATCTCCTACTGCAATTGCTCACATAGACCTTTTGAGGCTTTAATATTAAGCTTTAAACTGGTTATTAATTAATAGTTGGTTTTTCCCTATATATTCTCTTTCTTGGCCAGTGTATAGTAATATTTTAATTAAACTTTATTAAGGAGAATCAAACCAGATGTATGATTTTAAAATTCAGGCATTCATTCCTTTTGTTGTTTGAAGGAATGAAAAGGAATTTCTGCTTTGTTATCAGGAAACCAGTTTTGCAAGGATTTCACACCTTTGGCAAGCTCTTGAGCCTTAGGAAATGGGCTCAATAGGTGACATAATTAGTTGCCAGAGTCTACGTGACTAGTGGGTTTTAATCCTCCCCCCTCCTTTTGGAGAGGTTTCCAATTAAACCTTGTATGATTTTATTTCTTTTGCTAGCCATTAAATACTGGCTTCTCCCTATTTTCATACCTTTTCCCACGTGTGTACCTTTGTTAAAGAGTTAAATAAAAAGGATATGTTGGACTCTCAAAATTTGCGGTAACAAGCCCATGGGCCAAACTTGGCCTGTGACACCATTTCATGTGGCCTGCGTTGCCTCCACCGCCACACCAGAAGTAGAAGCAGATGCAGATGCATTTTGGACAGCAGTGGCTGCATTTTACAGTAGCGTTTATGCCAGGGGAACCACTAGTCCAGTGCTCTCAGTTGTCCAGGAGGTGTGGTCTGGGTCTGGCCCATGGCGTAAAAAGTTTGGAAATCCCTGTTCTAGACATTCTAGCCAACAACTCTCATCAGTCTTATATACACTATGCACAATGGTAAGGAATTGTGGGAATTGTAATTCAGGATATCTGCAGAAACAAATATGCCTGGTTCTAATGGGCAAGATAGAACAGATGCTGATATTATTCTGCATACTGTACTTGGATTTGGATTTGAATCTCAAGTGAATTTGAAGTCCCCCCCCCCCCCCGTCTTGTGAATGTTGTTTTCTGGTACTTTTAGAATGTGCAAGTTGTTGAATCATCATTTCACCTATAGAGGCAAATTGGAAAACAATGGACTGCCACAGTTGCTGCATATTGGCCTCTTATATTCTGTTTACTGCTACTCAGTTTCTTTCAAAGAAGCATTTTATCATCTTCTCCAAGCTAGAATGGATAACTGAGAAAGGATATAGTTTTCTTGGGATTTGGTAGCTTCTCAGCACCAAAAGTAGCCTTTCTCCCATTTCCTGTGAAAACCATCACTCAGACTCTGTGGTAGGTGTAAATTGAAGGAATTTGGTTTAACTATATAAATCTTATGAAAAGCATGGATCTGATACAATAAGATTTACAAGGAGGTGTGTCTGTGTATTGTTAAATGGATTTTATCAATGATTCAGAGCAAGAAATATAACAGATTATTAATGGCATCAAATTCAATCATTTGTTAAGCATAAAGAAAGCAAAGCCAAGAGATATTTTCCTAAAGAATCAGTTTGAAGAACTGGTGTTACCATATCAATGCACAGTGAGTGGCTACTAGATTATTTTCTTCTAGGCAGTTGCACTATTTTAGGAAGGGAAATATTCTATCCAGGAGTAATGCAGAATAGATATGGAAATATATCAGTGATTTAGAACTGGAACTGATGAGAGTTTTTACTCTGTCACCAGGGATTTGATATTAGATTTACTAAATAACACACATTATTTTCTTAAGTTTTCCTAGTTAAATATTATAAAACTTTACACTGTCAAATTGAAAGATCACATGAGAGAAACACAGTCATTGCAAGCCCTCATGTATGGAAATGTTCATCACTCAGGAAGGAAGGAAAGTTATCTGTAAGGCAAATAAGGATTTTGGCTAAGGTTAATGATGAAAGACTCAATTGCTTTAAATTAACAAATAATTATTGGTTGCATATATAGCCCACATTTCTACCAAAAATAATGTACAATGCAGCTACAAATAAGATTATAAATGTGTGATAAATATAGCAGTTATAAACAACATACAATTAAAGTACATTAATTGAAACAACATCCACCAGATTAAAACCTAATTTAGTAACAAATCACCATGACTGTGAAATTTGTGTAAAAAAGAAAACAATATCTGGTGTAAAAACAACAGAGATGGAACCATATTTGTCTCCCTTGGTAGAGAGTTTCAGATTTTGGGAGTGGCTACTGAGAAGCAACAGTTTAAAAAAATTCAGTACAGAATATGTGTTTGGTGAAGTGCTTACATTTATCAGTTGTAATTCAGTGGAGTGCACTGTTGTTCTCTAAAGGGGATTTTTTGGTACCTCACCAGATAACAAATCAGACTGACAAGACTGAAGTACAGACACACTTTTAGTGGAGTGCCCTATTCAGGTGTTGAATAGAGCTCGAAGTGTGGTAGAGATGGAAGAAAGGCTCATAAGTTTCACCCTGTGACAGTTAGAATCTCACTCTCCACAACCTAGCAGGGTTAAGACCTCCATCCTTCCTTACACACCACACCCTTCAGTCCCTCCAACCAACAGCTCAGATCCAGGAAGAGCTTTATGGCAAGAACAAACATTATTGTGGGTACGCAAGAGTTAAATCAAATTAGAAGATGGAAGAAGGAGCTCACTGAACAAACAATAACATTAAAGGAGGATATGACTGAAGAACTCCCCTACGTCACCTGAAGGACCCTGAATAGCTTGAAGGTTGGAGTCCCTAAATGCAAGACTGTTAGGACATTTTTCATTTGGGGGTATTGTACAAAGATTGCTGCCCAGTGGAATAGTACAACTTTAAGGCCCTCCATGTGTTTTGAACACAGGTGTACATAATAGAGCAAGGGTGCCCAAACTTTTCGGCCCGGGGGCCGGATAACATTTTATCAGAGGCTCCAAGGGCCGAACTATCTCTCCATGGTACATACATCCACCCAGCCTTGCCGCCGCCGCCGCCGCCACCACTAACGCCTTTGCCGCCGGCTCCTCTTTCACCGGCTCCTCCTTCGCCGCCTTCGCGGTGTCCTTTAAAAATGTCCTTTTAAAAAAATATGACAGATCCTAGAAACTCACATCCAGCTTGGTCATTGTGGCATCCAAGGAGCTGTTGTTGTGTTCCAAAGCTTCAGGTAGGTGGGATTTTAATTAGCAATGAAAAGTCATTAGCCTTAGAAAAGATCCGCTTCCTGACATGATGTCAGGAAGCGGATCTTTTCTAAGGCTAATGACTTTTCATTGCCAATTAAAACCCCACATACCTGGAACTTTGGATTTTAATTAGCAATGAAAAGTCATTAGCCTTAGAAAAGATCCGCTTCTGACATCATGTCAGGAAGCAGATCTTTTCTAAGGCTAATGACTTTTCATTGCCAATTAAAACCCCACATACCTTGAACTTTGGATTTTAATTAGCAATGAAAAGTCATTAGCCTTATAAAAGATCCGCTTCCTGACATGATGTCAGGAAGCGGATCTTTTCTAAGGCTAATGACTTTTCATTGCCAATTAAAACCCCACATACCTGGAACTTTGGATTTTAATTAGCAATGAAAAGTCATTAGCCTTATAAAAAATCCGCTTCCTGACATCATGTCAGGAAGCGGATCTTTTTTAAGGCTAATGACTTTTCATTGCCAATTAAAACCCCACCTACCTGAAACTTTGGATTTTAATTGGCAATGAAAAGTCATTAGCCTTAGAAAAGATCCGCTTCCTGAAGCAGATCTTTTCTAAGGCTAATGACTTTTCATTGCCAATTAAAACCCTACCTACCTGAAACTTTGGATTTTAATTAGCAATGAAAAGTCATTAGTCTTAGAAAAGATCTGCTTCTGACATCATGTCAGGAAGCAGATCTTTTATAAGGCTAATGACTTCATTGCCAATTAAAACCCCACATACCTGGAACTCTGGATTTTAATTAGCAATGAAAAGTCATTAGCCTTAGAAAAGATCTGCTTCCTGACATCATGTCCTGCCTGGCTTCCTGCAGCCTCAGAGGGTGGGGGAACTTCAAAATTAGCGCGCATTGGGTCTCCCAATCAATTTAAAATCAGGAATTACACAATGCACAGCCATAATACTGTAAATCAATTTTGACTTCCAACTTATACCAATACAGTAATACCCCGTATAACGTATCATATAGCGCTAAAACCGTATAACGTTACAAGATTTTCAGAAAAATCTTGTATCGAATAACACGATTTTAACGTTATCTGTTACAGTCGTTCTTAGCAGCAGGGTGGGTGGAAAGCTGAACGGGGTTCTCCGTTCAGCTTCCCAGCCACCCTACAGCTACGGAGGCAAGGGCGGGTGGCTAGGGAAGCCGACAGGGAGTCCCCGTCAGCTTTCCCAGCCACCCTGCAGCTGTAGATCGGGTCCTCTGATCTCTCTGGAGCAGACAGGGGACACAATCCAAGCTGTTTCTGGGATTCCCCGATGTCCTGAGCCAGTGCAGCAAGCCAGAATGTCAGGGTTCGAATCCCGACATTCTGGCTTGCTGCACTAGTTGAGGACGTCGGGGATGCCCACAAACAGCTTGTATCGGGTCCCCACACCTCCCTGGACCCAGCGGGGGCGGGGTCAGAAACCCCAAGATTGGTAAAAAAACGGACTTTTTTTTTTACCAATTTTGGGGTTTCTGACCCCCCCCCGCCCTCCCGCTGGTCCAGGGAGGTGGGCAGACACGATCCAAGCTGTTTCTGGGCTTCCCCGAAGTCCTGAGCCAGTGCAGCAAGCCAGAATGTCAGAGTTCGAATCCCAACATTCTGACTTGCTGCTCTGGCTCAGGACGTCGGGGAAGCCCAGAAACAGCTTGGATCGTGTCCCCACACCTCCCTGGACCTGGCGGGGGGGGGTCAGAACCCCCAAAATTGGTAAAAAAACCGGACTTTTTTTTTTACCAATTTTGGGGTCTCTGACCCCCCCGCCGGGTCCAGGGAGGTGTGGGGACCCGATCCAAGCTGTTTCCAAAGTTCTCCCACCTCCCTGGAGGCTGCAGCAAGGCAAAATGTCAGGATTCGAATCCCGACATTCTGGCTTGCTGCAGCATAAAAGAGGGTGGGGGAAGTTCAAAAGTAGCGCGCATCAGCTCTAGGGAGGTCGGGAGACACACACACACACACACACACACCTCTTTCTCTCCCCCCCCACACCTCTTTCTCCCTCTCCCAGAAGAAACTGCTTGTAATCCTGGACACACACACACACACATCTCTCTCTCTCTCTCTCTCTCTCTCTCTCTCTCTCTCTCTCTCTCTCTCTCACACACACACACACACACACACACCTCTTTCTCCCTCTCCCAGAAGAAACCATTCTCCCCCCCCCCCTCAGCCCTGAATAAGCGGAAGGCTAAGACAAAATGGTGGACGCTTACTTTTAGCTCCCGGATGGCCTCAGGCTCAGTCTCTCTCTCCACTCTTAACAGCCAAATCAGCTAGGCGGAGGGATTCAGCAATTCTAAATTAGATTCGGCAGAAGTCCTAGTACTAAGCAGCAGAAGGAAGAAACTAGGCACTGATTTGTGATCCCTCCGCAAAAAAAAAAAGTCTGCAAAAAAAAATTTTTTAAAAATAAAATAAAATAATAAGAGTTCCTATACCATGTTGGGGGCCGGATGAAATGGCCTGGCGGGCCGGATCCGGCCTGCGGGCCATAGTTTGGGCATGCCTGTAATAGAGCCTCAAACTGATTGCCAGGCTGTGCATGCTTGGTCCATGTGCTCATGTAACAGCCCAGCTGTGGCTGATTAGAGAATCTGCCCAGCAACACTGGGGTATAACTGTGGCCCTCTGGGAAGGGTCTATGGAGGAGGTTATCATTCTGGAAGAGGCTGTCATACTGAGGAGTCTGTCGTACTGAAGACTAGGGCTGAGCTACTGAAGGGAGAGTCTACAGACAGAGACTGCTGAACAAGGGTCTGCTGTTGTTGAGAGTTCCCTTCAACCGAGAAAGAAGAACTGCTCAAGAATACCAGGACTCTATGCATGCTCCTGGGATTGGAGCCAACAGAGGAATCCAAGCTGTCTATCTACTGTGGGGCTTGGAGTGAGAGAGACTGTTGCATATAGTCCTGTGTATGTCTGTCTTCCCCTCACTGTAAGTAAAGCGCACCTTGTTTCACTGAATGCATATGTGTGTGTGTTCCTGCACTAAGGCTTTTGCTGTGTAACAGCTTAAAGGTGCTACTCTGCTATCGAGACACACATATCACTGGGGAAATCCCTGACAAAGACCAACATGCTCAAGTGGGGGCTGGCAGACAGCAACACACTGTGTAAATGTGGAGAAACAGAATTTGGCTCATTTACTGGTCTGCCAATTACTACCAGAAAAATGTACTGATGAAGATATATTTTCGGCCAACGACAAAACCAAGAAAGTGGCTTCATTTTGGCAGTCCAAAGTTTGATCTGGACACAAAAGAAGAAGGAGGAGAGATAGGACTAGGAGGCCTCCATCTAAAACACCTTTTGTGGCCTAAGAATCACTTTGGAATGGATTCTGTGCATGCAGTATGACCAAGCTGCAAAGCAGACTTTTTTCCTCTTGACTTCATGTTGAGGCCACTCAGAGTCATTACAGGAAACCTTATCATTTCACCTTGACCAAATGTGTTCACACTGTGAATATTAACAATCAGTGCTAGAAATGTATGTCTTCATCCTCCTTCATAAGGCAACATTTGTATGCACTACCCGCATCAAAAGGACCACTTCATTGCTTTGTTAATGACATTACTTCAACAAATTTGGATTTTCTATATAGATTTATAGATACAGTTAAATTCTCGAGTAACAGCCAACAGAGATGGCTAGAATCAAAGATACAGTATGACTATATTTTACTGGGGGCAGAATATGACAATTTCATCTACATAAACTTGCTGTTTCAAAGCAACAGATGGAAAACAGCATTACAACAACTATCATCTTGCTGTTAAATAAAAGCAAGAGGAGGATGAGGAAATTTGTCATAGGTACCTCCGTAAGTGGGTGCCTACCCATTCACCAGCAAACATGACAGTGTTGACAAAATACCCAGATGGTTTTATATCATGCAACAACTAAGTCCAAGTTCCAATAATATGCATCACACATTAGACTCCATCTTCATAACAACCCCCCCCCCCGGGAAAAGTTTCCACTACAACTGGTCATCCTTCAGAATCTCCTATAGCAAGAAATACTGTCAAAATGCCTGCAGACTCCTGTGACAGTTGTCATTTTCACTGGGAGTACAGAATGGTTCCTTTTTAAATCCTTACAATCTCCCAATTAGTAAGACCAGGGCCATAGCCAGGATTCTAGATGTGGGTGGGCAAATATTTTTTCAGGAGGGCAAAGCATCTGGAAGTTTGAGGGTGGGCAAACTGCTACCTCAGGGTGCGCAAAGCCCACCCTGGCCACCCTCTGGCTACGGACCTGAGTAAGGCACTTAGTCCATCTAATTTGAGATTTCTGTGAATTATAATCCAAAAAAGGTAACTTCTCAATGAACTGCTTCTAGTCTTCAAAAGTATATAATGCTTAGGCACCACTCTGCTTCCCTGCAAACACCTGGCACTGAAGTCTTTGGAACTCTACATTCAAAAAGACAAAAGAACCCACATTATTATTATCTGCTCTTGGAACATGATACTGGCAACAATCCTGTTGCTTAGTCTAAGAAAATCCATAACTTTTAGTTTGTTCCTAACTGGCAATTATATGTTCCTGCTGTGATTCTTGGGGGTACACAAATTTGCAAGCAACATGTGTAAAAAATATTGGAGCAAGGATTTTTTTTATTTGCCAGCTAGGAATAGAATGAAAGTTGCAATTCTCTTATGCTACGTAACCGGATTTTTAGCCACTGAGTGTTATACTGTACTCTGCTTATGTCAGAATGACCACTCATACTGTTTTTGACTATTGAGAGTTAATAACACTGTAGCTACTTGATCATATCATTCCAACAAAACAAAACAACAAATAAAACCATTGATTTATTTGAGAACATTTGCCATGAAACAGACAATACAGTACTGATAAAACTGGAAACTCCTAAAAGATATCATCCCTTGTTGGCCTGTCCAATAATTTCCCTACCATATAGCATTCCAGTGGTGGGATTCAGCAGGCTTGCCCCAGTTCACCAGAACCTGTAGCAGAAATTCTGGCTGGCACCACCCATCCAAGTTTTGAAATAATGCAGGGCTTTCTCCCTTGCCACGCCCACCATACCACGCCCACAGAGTAGGTAGTAAAAAAATTGAATCCCACCACTTTAGCTTTCCATTTCTAAAGGTAAAGGTAAAGGTCACCCTTGCTCGAAAGCCAGTCATATCCGACTCTAGGGTTCAGTGCTCATCTCTGTTTATTGCCAAAGAGCCAATGTTGTATGCATTTGCAGACATTTCCGTGGACACGTGGCAGGTATGCCTAGATACCAAAGTGCATGGAACACCATTTACCTTCCCACCAAAGTGTTCCCTATTTATCTATTTGCAATTTCATGCTTTTGAACTGCTAGGTTGGCAGGAGCTGGGACAGAAATGTGAGCTCATTCCATCATGCAGTGCTTGGGTTTTGAACTGCTGACCTTCCACCTCCCAGTCAGTATCTTAGCCACTTGAGTCATTGCAGTCCATTTCTAAAAAACTCTGTCAAAATCTGGATGTTATCTTGCTAACCTGTAGCATTACATCCTCCAAATACATATGGTTCTCTGAGAAATATATTGTCTGAAAGACTAATGGTTTGTGTCATTCATGGCAGCTAATTGTAGTTCATTGTTGAGACGCTGGGCCACATCTTAGCTGTATGGTTGGGCATGTGACCAGACATGTGAAAGAGACACAGAGAGAAGGGCATCATGCCTGAGGAAATGAAGGTGAAAAAATATGGCTAACCCCAGTGGTGGGCAGTGATTGGTTCAGCAGAACCGGTAGTAACAATCCTGGGTGGTCTCCCGGGGGGGGGGGGATAACCTTCCCAGGAGACTACCCAACGTGGTTACCTTTTTTTTTTTTTGAGGCAACCGGTTCGGTTGTCTCTCCGGCTGCCCAACACTAAGCCCAAAATGGCTGCTGTGTCAGTACGCATGCGTTAAAATACCAATTGATGCATGCACACTTCCAGTGCTCAGTGCACATGCATCAATTGATATTTTAATGCAGTGGTTCCCAACAAGGGGTACACAGCCCACTGGTGGACTTCAATTCCCAGAAGCCTAAGTCAGTACATTGGCTGATCAGTGTTTTGGGGAAATGACTTAGGCTTCTGGGAATTGAAGTCCAAACACCAGCATTTGGGAAAAACTGTTAATGGATGCACACTGACACAGCAGCCACTTTGGCCTGCAGTGTCGGGTGGGTGGCTGTTGAGGCCTTCAGAGGCCTCTTCGGAGGTGCGGCAGCGGTGGCCCTCACTTGAGTTGCCCTGTGCAATGTCACCGCCCTACCACCCTGGACTGCCACTCACTGCTGCCACTCACCGCTGCCACTTGATGTTGCCACTCACCACCGACGCCGCTTGATACAGCACGGCATGCTGCTTGACTCCGTTCTATGATGATGACACTCATCACCAATGCCGCTTGCCACTGAAGGTCGCCACTGCTCAGTACTGCTGACGCTTGCTGACGCCATTCGCCAACGCTCACCAACGCTACTGCTCGCCACCACACACCACTGCTCACTGCTGTTGCTCACTGCCATGCCATTGTGCCAGGGCAGGCCACTGCTGTTGCTGCCTGCTCCCCAGGGTAAGCGACTCAGGTTTGGTTTTGGGGTGGGTAGGTGGGTGGGTGGAATGTGTATTTAATGTGTGCTTTTATGTGGTTTTATGTCTATTTAACATGTATTTTAATGTGTTTTTATGTGTTTTAATTTCTATTTAATGTATATTTTAATTTGTATTTTTATGTGTATTTAATGTGTATTTTTATGTGTACTGTATTGTTATGTATTTTTTAACTTTGGCTCCACCCATGTCATTGGGTCCGCCCATGACATGACATTGGCTACGCCCATGCTGCCATAACATTGGCTCCACCTATGACATTGGCTCCACCCATAGTGTGGTAGTAAAATTTTTGGCTACCCATCACTGGCTAACCCTATGGAAATTATTGCCATATAAATGGAAGCACTTCTGAAAACAGAAACTGTGCACTTACTTTCCCATTTCCTCCTTTTACTTTACTTTTAATTTGCTTTAGCAATTTAGAGAATTGACTCATATACAACTCCAGACAGTACTGCTGTTGATTGTTTGCTCAACCCATCTGCCCAAATCTAACTGCTGCTAGGAAGGATTACAAAACAAGGCACAAACACATTTGGCAAGATCTTATGGAAAAGAGGCTTAGTAATATATCATAGTTGTTTTAAATTTCAAGGGGTAACTGTGTTAGCCAGTTGCAGCAAAAACAGAAGACTGTGGAGGGGAAGGAAGAGACCAACAAAATTATTGTGGCTTAAGCTTTGGTGTACCCTCACCAGAATCTACCTTGTCAGATACACAGATATCATTTAGTGGGAAATTGTTGTTACTCAGGGATGCCACATTACCAAACCCACATGACAGTAGCAGCAGCAATATTAATTTATGTCTGTGTACCCCTCCTACAACCTCTGAGGGCATTGTGCACTATTCCAGATCAAGGCCACTCAGTACAAGATGAAAATTTCTTCCAGAAATTTTGTCTCAGAGGGAATGGGAAGGATTTCAGACTTCCGGTAAATATGGCGTAGGGGTAGCAGGCACGTTCTTTTGCTCCGCAACAAAGCGTGTCCTCAACGAGACTTTAAATGAGAATTAGCACATTTTAAAAGAAAAATAAATAAGATTAGAACTCGGTCAATCCAGCAGAAATAATAACAACCGGGGAAAAAAAAAACCTTCGGCGGAAGAGCGGGGCTTGGAAGATCGGGGCTCGGAAGATCGCGCTCCAGCAAGGCTCTGCCTAGGCAGAGCCGAGCTGTGGGAGCTGATCAAGAGCCGGGGATCAGGAGCCAGAGACCGTCGGGCTGAAGCGTACGTGTGCTGGTCGGAAGTTCCGAACTTGTAATACAATGAGACAACGAGACCGGGAGGAGGAAAAGAAAAAAAAACAATAAGTGAAGGTGTGGAACGTGGCAAAGAGGGGTGAACAGCGGATCTCAATTCAGTCGATTAAGAAGTGAGTAAAGTGGAGTGGTGGGCAAGAGTGCAAAGAGGATAGAAGTTCAAAGAGATCAAGGGGGGAAGAGAAGAAGAAAAGCGGGTTCAAACATCTAATTAGATAGCGCGAAAAATACCAGACTGGAGAAACGAAAGAACGGAGAGTTACTTTCTTCCCCCTTTCTTCTCGCTAATGACTTTAAGATAGGTTAGGATACACTGTTGGGAGGAAGAAGAAAAACAAAGAGACTCTCGAGAACTCCTTTGTCTCCTTACTAATCTCTCAGCATTGTCATCAAGCCGAACAGCAAGAGGACTTTTGTTTAGCTAAATGGCGGTGAGAGGTTAGCGAGTGAACTGGACTTGAAAAGAAGCAGGAAACACTGCGAGGCAGATTGAAGTAAAGCTGAGTGATTGCTATAGTCATCGGAGAATTAGAGACAAGGCTGGAACAATTACTTTGACCCTTAAAGAACGTTTCTGTAAGGGAACAAAGAGACGGACTTTTTCTTTTCTTTTCTATCCCTTTCTGCTCCCCTCACTTCCTTCCTTTCCCTCTTGCTCTTTTTTTCTTTTTTTTCAGACGCTGAAGTGGGGAGGTTGTGCAAGTGATCAGACCTTTTTCTTTTCTTTTCCATTTTCTATTCTCCTCTCTCTCTTTTTTTGTTTTTGTTTTTGTTTTACCTTCTCACTTAAAAATACATTCTCTAATCTGTATTTCCCTTAGTTAATCCCTCTATTTTTTCTCTTTTCTCACTTTTTCATCTCCCCCATATATATACACATTAAAAAAATCCCCTTTCTCTCTATAGTGTGATTCAGTCATCCACAGCTGTTCCTCCCAGACTTCCTCCTGCTCCTCCCCCCACCCTCGTGTTCTTTCCTATCAAACTTTGGTGTTTCTCTTGTCAGTGTCCTTGAATGGTGTTTGGTTTGTCAGTGTCCTTGACTGGTTAAAAATCACCCGTTTCTTGAAATCTCTTTTCCCCTGTCTCACCGGACGACGAACCCCCGTTCTTGACCAGGCCTGTCAATTGGTCACGTGTACTTCAGGTAATTACTCTGGTACACCGTGCTTTTCCGGGTTCCTCAACGGGTGCCACCCCTTTCTTGGAACCCTGCCCACTTCGTAAAGACCTCAGTGTTAGGTGATGAGCCTACCCACTGAACCCTGACTTTTAAACTAAAGGTTGCTCACAGGTGGACAATTCCTGTTCTTGCAAATTTCTAGTGGGCTGGCGAAGCCACGTTAGTGTTCAATCCAATGCGGCTCAGGCTTGTCAGACCTTCTTGCCACCCCCCACCCCCCAAATACCCGAGCTGCCACCCGGGGAGAAGAAAAAGTTCAACTGGCTGTCTAATCTAACTTGACAAAAATTCTAGCAGTACCCCCAAAGAAATCAAATTATATACTTACCAATCTTCAGTTTCGTTGGAGAGAGATGAATCCCAATTGTGTCTCTCTGGCTGGCCAATCTTCAATTTTGAGTTGGAGATTTGTTTTTGAGGCTAATCAATTCTCCCTTTTTAGCCTGCTTAACCCATTAGGGGCGTTGCAAGGCACCAAGAAACTCTCCTGGCTGGCTCGCCAAACTGTTACTGCAAAATTAGGGCTAGGTTTGTTTCTTAGTGGAGAATTAATTAACCCCAAAAAGAACTGACACTGAGACATGGTTTTGATCAAAACAAAATTGGTTTTATTGGCTTTAAGGGTTCTGATCTACAGTGACCGGTAGTATAGACCAGAAGTCTTCACCTCAAACGTTTTAATACAAAAAACCAATCTCGAGGGCTCCATCATGATTGCTGTGACAGAGCTCTCCTCTTCCTGTTGTTCAACAATATTTGTACACTTCTTACTGAAGACCACTTAAACCTGGAACAATGAGTGCAGGGGCAAATGTTGTCTAAAAGTGAGGGCAATTAAAAAGGTAATTTACACTTCTTGATTGCATGTTACAGAGCTTAGTAAAATTGTTTAAAAAGGTACACATTGCAGTTTACATATGATGAAATACTGAAAAAGGCTGAAATGTCTCTTTTCGATCCTTAAATTGTCACATTTCTTCTTGAGGTCATCCTAAGGTAAAGTTTCCATTGAACTGTCCTCTCTGGAGCTTTTAGGAGATAAAGACAAGACATTAGTCCCTTTTGTTTCTAGTGATGAGTCATCTCCCCCCTGGGAGGCCACCAACTCTTAATGCAATTGCTCACATAGACCTTTTGAGGCTTTAATATTAAGCTTTAAACTGGTTATTAATTAATAGTTGGTTTTTCCCTACATGTTCTCTTTCTTGGCCAGCAATGTTTAATTAAACTTTATTAAGGAGAATCAAACCAGAGGTATGATTATAAAATTCAGGCATTCATTCCTTTTGTCTGTGAAGGAATAAAAAGGAATTTCTGCTTATCAGGAAGCCAATAAACCAGTTTTGCAAGGATGTCACACCTTTAGGCAAACTTTTGGAGGCTTAGGAACTGGGGACAATAGGTGACATCATTAGGTTTACATTCCTTGCCAGAGTCTACATGACTAGTGGGCTAATCCTATTTAATCCTCCCCCCTTGGAGAGGTTTCCAATTAACCCTTGTATGATTTTATTTCTTTGCTATCAATTAAATATTGGCTTCTCCCCTATTTTCATACCTTTTCCCATGTGTGTACCTTTATTAAAGAGGTAAATAAAAAGGATATGTTGGACTCTCAAAATTTGCGGTAACATTGTCATTGAAAAGTCATGCTATGATAAATGTGTTATTCTTTGAGCTGCCACAGGACTTTTTGTTGTAGATGTTTCCTATATGCAACATAGTGGCTGAATGATGTCATAATCAGAATCAAAGGTGATTTGAAGGTGTATGTGACCCAATGTGACAAAGTCACATGCCCCCACAAATCCCCCAAAGAAACCATTGATCAGTGGTAATTTGCTGCTGTTGATTACATCATGATTGTTGTACACATACAACTGTACAACAGGATTCCAGACATAGTTTTTGTTTTGTCCTGATGTTAACAAGGATCAAACTGGATAGTATATGTAGCTATAAGAAGCACTCCTTCGATGTTGAAATCCATTGCTTCCTTGCACAGGTTTTTCCTCACCTGCCTATCTTTCATTCTAGGGTAATTGGTTTTGTGATTAGTCATGAGCAGGTAAACATGAGTGTGGTTTGCAAGTTTGATTTCTAAAGCTTCTGCCTTTCAGGAATTCCTACTGTCAGAAGGAAAATGTGATAGTAGCAGGTGCTATACTGAATGTCCCCTTGATGCTTAGTTTGCCCCTGATAGACTAGAATGATCATTCTTCAGTCTTGTGGCATACTATAAAAGGGTAGATCAACAACTGGAGACCAAATAGAGGAAGATGCACATGAAGAAACCAGAGTAATAAAAGATAAAAATTTTCACCTCTTCTGAGTGTTTTTTTAAATTATTACTAAAACAATAAAAAAGGAAAATACAATATACTGTATAATACCAATACAACTACAATACAACTACATTTGTGCACCCATCACTGGTGGTCTTCCAAATTGTTCATAAAATCCACATAGTTCACCTCCTATTTCCAGAAACTATATGTTTCTTGACCCGGTTTCATACATTTTCTCTTAACCAATACATAATCCATGAACTCACCCCAAATATCTTTAAAATCATTTACATTTATCAAACCTTTTTTTATTTTTAACTCACATGTCAATTTATCATTTATAGCCATATCCCATAGTCACCTCTTTGGGTTCTGAGCAATTAGATATATATTTGAGGTTTTATGTACTGGGTATTGTTTGACCTTTCAAACAGAAGTATTTGAAACATTTTGACAGCAAGTTTTTGTTACGTTGTGTATGGATTCTTGTTTTCGGTCAGACACACACTCACATGCTAACGTAAAATTTTTTATAAACTATTAAGAAATGTTGCTTTTCAGTGAACAATATTTGCTGATCAAAATGGTTTGAAGTTTTTATACTGTGGCCATGAGAGAGTAATGGATATTTGGTGGAAATGATACTAAGCGAACAGCTGTAGCAGAGTGATATAGAATATTAATAAAAACACTGAAGCTTTTCTCATGAAGTAAGTTTAAAACATATGGTCTTAGTTTACTTCAGTGAATAATGAGTCAATATTTATTGCACTTCCTTTGGGCAATATGTGACAATAGCAATGGACAAAAATTAAAATCTATTTTGTCATAAAATTTCAACTTGTTCCATAGGCCTGAAGGTGGAAACATTGTCAGCAAAAGCATCTGTTTGCTCCTTCTGTACCCACCCTTGTCAAATATATCATGCTAAAATTAGAGCCATGGAAATACATTTTCCATGTGATAGTAGCAATTATCACGTGAAATTGCTGTGCAAAATAGTTGTTTGTGTGGACATTGATGGGCACAAACCACTTAAGACGGTCACAGATGTTTGCTTTGTGCAAAGTTGGCTGAGTTATCTTTAGAACAAGAGTCTTTTACAAAACTGGCAAAATGAAATGGAAGATAAAAGCCATTTTGCTGCTGGAGAGGGCAGTAGGCCAAACAATTATTGATGGAAAATTAAGGGGCTGGAGAAAGCCTTCCTAAACAGCCGGAGGATATTTTTGGTATGGCTGAACTAACAAAGAATCCTCCTCAAAAGCTTCCCAAAGTTCAAGACAGCACATCAAATAGCGGAAATACAATTTCCGTGGCCAGCTTAGGATTACTCGACAAAGTTTATTGTGCCAGTACAGACTGACTTTCCAACTGGGGTCTTTTGCCTTGGCTGAATTATGCAGTAGTTCAATTTATTGTATGCACAAGAATCCAATACAAGCTTCACTGCAGTTAATGTCTACTGCATAACAGCAACGTGGAAAGGTCGGAGAGGCAGTGGTCCTACTCTCCTTGACTGATCACAATTTGCTGAACTTAATGGGCCCTGATTTTTCTCCACCTAATGGCAGATGGATAAGGTACAGTTGTACCTTGCTTAAAGAGCATAATGTGTTCCACAGGATTGCTCTTTAAGCGAGTTCACTTTTTAAGCGAAACACCATTATAAGTGACCAATTGTGTGTGTGTGTGGGGGGGATTTCAAACCCCAGTTTGTTAAGCATGTTTTTGGTTGGTTTTATTTGTTAAGTGAAGCGAACATTCAGAGAAAATTCTGCTCCTTAAGCGAGGTGCTCTTTATGCGAGGTTTGACTGTAACAGTATATGGAAAGAAGACAGGAGGAAGAATCTGTGACTCTCTGAAAAGAAGTAGCCAATTGGCTTTTGTTTTTGCAACAGATTGTGACAAGTGTATATATTGCCTCATTGATCCCAGAGAGCCAGTGTGATGTAGTGGTTAGTTGGACTGGAATGTGGGGGAGCTAGTTTCTGGACTCCACTGTACCATGAAACTTCCAGTGTGATCAGGCACTCTCTCTCTCAGTCTCTTTACCTCACCAAGTTGTTCTGAAGATAATGTGATAAGATGAGCTATGTAAGCCTTAAGCTTACTAGAAAGATGGGGTATAAATGCAACTAATACACCACACAGAAGTTCTTAAGATAAAGATTCAGGTTCAGCAGCACACTTTTGGTTTCCAGTGCTTCTGGAATTGTGAGTCCTTCCCTTCTCCTTTTTGGCATCTGGAGATGTTTACAAGGCACTCCAAAATCTGCTCCAGATGATTTCACTGTATCACTAAAAAACAAACAAATAAATAAATAAATAAATATTGTCTGCTACTTGGTCTAATCCATGTGTCCTATACTAAATCAAGTGTGCTGAATCCAAATCTGAAGTCTGATTCTGCCTATGACACCAGGATCTTAAGTTAATTACATGATTGTCCGGTTTATTAACTCAGCTGCACCTACTCATCTTTAGCTCAAAACAGACTCACTATGGCCTAGCTATACTATCCAATAAGATGGTTTCACACTAGAGACAAGCTCTTTGTCACCTTATATACCTATTTCTGATATCAGCTCACTGACTTGTCCAGGCTTGTGCAACTGCTGCTGCTGGAACATGCATGCCACCAGGGGACTTGATTCAGCTGAGGTGACATCAGGCATAGTGGTAGCTGCAACTGTTATAATGTTCCCATGTAAAAATACATTACCCAGTTACTGACCATTTGAACAGCTATAGCACACCTTAACATCTGTATGTGATAGGCAAATGCTGAGTTCAAATTTGGAATCAGCACACTCAATATAATGTAAATCACACATGTTATTCCCAGTAGCAAAATCGTTGTTGTGGAATGATTTTCAAAGCTTCTAGAATGGGCTTTCATGGCATATGAAAGGCTACAAGAGAGAGGGGATGTTGCTAGTTTTGCTGGAAGCAATCCAGTGAAAGTATACCACTGGATTCTGGCAAGTTATTGTGCATCTGGGTTCAAAGAATTATGCTGAATTTGGCTAATTGATCCTTAGCAGGTGAAACAGCTGAAAACATGCCGTAAATGCTCCCACGGCTGTCATTAATATGTTTAGGACAGCCACAGACATGTTTTACATCAGCATTTATGTCTGGGGAAACCATGTGTCCAGTCCACTCAGCTGTCTGAGGGGGAGTGCTCCAGCCAGCAGCCGGGGGGGGGGGGATTGCAAACCCCTGGTTTAAACCTTTGGAAACACTATAGGTGAAAATTGTTTTCGCCTTTATTTTGATTGTTATCAATTTGTCCTAGTTGTCCTTTTAGAAGACCTGATGGAGATCAGCAGAAGTGCCTTATATACAAAAATGACTTTCCTCCATGGTCCATTTAATCACCCCCCCCCCCCATCTAGCATGTCATAGCCTTGAGGGCACTCAGAGCCATTTATTCTCTTCACAAGTCCTATGGGCAATTTACTCATTAGTTTGTGATCTAAAATCAGGGAGAGAATGGTCACCATTGGTGTACATCATTATTTTTGTTTTGGAAGGAAAATGGCATGCACTTTTTCATTGTGCTATATAACGATGTAGGGAATTGTCCCAGATGCCATAAACATTTTCATCATATTTTTCCTCTCTCTCTATCTTGCTCATTAGAGACACAGTTTAAATCCTAACCTACTGCATGATTAGTCAGTGGCTTGTTACCATATAGAAAGTTGGGAAGGCAAGAAGGGTAGCAATTACAGTGAATTAGTGGGCCCATATTCACTTTTCATTATTTTCCAGATGAAAAATGTTTTCATAAGCTTTCTGTGGGCGGCCCCTCATTGGATTCAAATAAGCCTCTTCTCATTATTAAGCTGGTTATAGTGATTAGAAGGATATCAGAACAGATTAAATATACTCTATTTTAGATCACATCTTGCCAAACTAATTATGTGGTTTTTTAAAAAAATAGCAAATTGTCCAATTATAAACTTGGCATAGCTATCAAGGTTTGTAGTGACTTATAGATGAGGATGAATACTAGGCCTTCATAGTTTTTGCAGCCAGCTGTTCTGATGTATGGTACAAAAATTAGAGATCAGATTTTTGGAATTTAAAAACATCAAGGGCAAATTATGGGAGTAAAAGTCCTCAAACTGGCAGGAAGAAGAGCAGCCCTTTGACCTTGCTGCTGTTTCCATAGAGTTTCTCCATTGACTGGGAAGAAAATCACTCTGTTGCCATGTGTGAATCATGAAGATTCCCTGTGCCTCACAAAGCTTCATGGGAGGGTAAATTCAAATGGACTCTTCTTCCATACAGTCTATTGCAGTGGTTTCCAACATGGGGCACACGCCCCAAAGGAGGACTTTAATTCCCAGAAGCCTAAGTCAGTACATTGGCCTATCAGTGCTTTGGGAAATTGACTTAGGCTTCTGGGAATTGAAGTCCAAAAACCAAAGGCTGGGAAATGTTCATCTTTTAGGAGGCAGCTTCCATTGGAACCCATCCTCCCATGAATCATTGCAGGCTGCAGTGAGTCTTTACAACTCCCATACTTCAGCAGGCCAGTTTTCTTCCTGCTCAACTGGGAAATGGTACAGGAACAACAGAGAAGAGGGCTACTCTAGGTCTCCCTTGCTTGAATGCCTGCTGTGTCTTACTCTAGGGGTGGTGCTCATCTCTATTTGCAGCCAAAGAGCCAGTGGTGTCTGTGTCTACAGAAATTTCCATAGTCATGTGGCAGGCATGACTAGATGCCAGAGTACATCCAATGCTGTTACCTTTCTCAGTACCTATTATCTACTTGCAATGTCTTGCTTTTGAACAGCTACTTTGGCAGGAAAAGGGCTTCTCTACCTCCTACTAATTTGAAGGCTAGGGGCTACTGACAATTTATGGGAGTAAAAATTCTTTCGTTCTGAAAATCTCACCCCGATGAGATTATCCTCCCATATCTATTTTGGCAAATTGACTTCAAAGCAACAGGAGACTGAAACATCTGCTGATAGAATGAAATGTTTTGGGCCATCTCAGAGGGTTTTTTTTTAAATAGCTGCACTGATGTAATCCATATCCAAGAAACCTCCTGTCTTCAAGATATTGGTGGGTTACAATTCTCTTTGCTCCAGCCATTGGCTAGGGAAAACTATGGGAAGTAAAGTCTGACAATGTTGGGAGGGCACAGATTTTAATTCCATTGAAATCAGATGTATGAAAAGGTCATTTGAGCTTTGCATTATGAGCCTTGTGATCAGAATATACTATGTGACACCTGAATATGTGGCACTTGCCCAGTACTAGTCTAACTTTTGAACTATAATCATGTCCTATCCAGTATAACATGGTTACCTGAAAATGAGAATATCCTGTGAATTGAGCAATTTAGAATAGAATTTTTAAGGATCCAGCATTTTATTTAGGTTATGCAAAGGGACTGAACCATATCCACAGCTACACTAGAGATTTAGCAGTGGGAATTTGGTTGTTGTTTTTTCTTGTAGCCCAGAGGAATGTAAGGTAAATGTTAAGTCTGGCTTGGATCACTCTTTGCTCAGCTAGGTGAGATTCTTCTTCTTCTTCCGTGTCTAGGCCAGATGTGAGATTACCAAAATGAAGGCATATTTTAGTAAATTCATTCTGCAGTTCCATTTGCCTTATTTAGTGTGAGAAAGATTAGCCAGCAACACAAGGTTGCTGTTAGCAGGGCATGCTCGGTTGTGGTTCAAAAATACTGCAATCTTTGAGGAGGCTCTTTCTGTGTACTCCTCCGTGACAAATAATAATAATAATAATAATAATAATAATAATAATAATAATAATAATAATAATAATAATAATAATAATAATAATAATTTCATGTCGGAAATTATTCTGGGATGAAAGGATTTTTTGCTGGAGAAACTCCACTCAGGGGATGCCTGAATGAGGCTCCTTTCATGTCCCCAAGATCTTTTCCCACTAAAGTACTCCCTATTTGTCTACTTGCAATTTCTTGCTTTCGATCTGCTAGGTTGGCAGGAGTTGGGACAGGCGCTCAATCTGTCATGCAGTACCTGGGTCTTGAACTGCCGACTTGCTGGCCTTCCAGCTAACAAGGCGAGCTTCTTAACCACTGAGCCACTGCAGCCCCTTATGTGACAAATGAAAAATACCAATGAATACATAGTGTTTTTTCTAGTTGTTTTATCTGGACTATGTGAATAAGTGTTCTGGACTGCCATAAGATGGTTTCTAACTTTCTAATATCATAATGACTTTCATTGGTTACACATTTTAAGAACCAGGCTTCAACTGGATTGCTTAGCCAACAATAGATATTTTAGGAGTTCTAGCAGCAGATTTCTCATATATGACATTTTGAGCTGTCAATGCTCTTTTAGCTGCTACATGTTGGTTGTACGGATACAGCTTCTGGCCTGATTTCCTCATCTGTCATGGGGTTGTGTTCCCCCTTTTAAAAAATCACCAGCTGCTAGGCAACATGGCCTGTAACAGTGTGTTGCTTCCTAAGGACTCTGACACTTATTTCTGGATAAACAGATATCATATTGTATGGTTGTTATGTGATGTCAAGTTCTTTCTGACTTAAAATGACTAAAAACAGATAACCTCAGTGGTGGGATGTCAAACTTTTTACTACCCCACCATGGTGTCATCACAGTGTGGGCGGAGCTAATGTCATGATGTCATGGGCGGAACCAACATCATGACGTCGTGAGCGAGGCCAAAGAAAAATAATAAAAAACAAAATAAAAATAAGTGTGTGTGTGCGCGCACACACACACACACACTCAACCCACCCACCCACAACACAAACCCGTAAATAAATAAATTAATTAAATAAATAAATAAAATAAAAATACATTAAAATACACCCACCCACCCCAAACACAAATCAACCAGAGCTTTTAAACCAGAGCTTAAAGCTTATTCTGGCTAGTCTTTCTCACACTAGGTCAGATGGAAGGAACTGCAGAATGAACTCACCACAAGATGGCTTCATTTTGGCACTTTTCAACAGTTAAAGAAGTTAGGTACTAAGTCTTTGCCTAACCAGTTCTCTAGGATAATATGCCTTAATGTAAATGTAAAACAGCTGTACCTCATTAAGGGTTCTCCAATTGGAACAGCAATTGGAACAGCACTGTAGGTGTGCATGCACATCAAGTGCTTGGTGTGCACGCACAGTGGGGGAACCAGTGAAAAGGTAAGCCCTGAAGGTGGTTCCCCCAAAAAACTGCTACCGGTTCTCCAGGACACTGAAAAAAGTTACTACCGGTTCTGGCGAACTGGTGTGAACCTGTTACATCCCATCACTGGTAACCTCAATAAGGTTCTATCATAACAGCCTTGCTCAGGTCATGCAAGGTAAAGGTCATGGCTTCTTATACTGAGTCATTACATTATACAACATGTAATGAGTCCATTATTTTCATTAGTCTTAAGTAAAATAAAGATAACAGCTTCTATCTTAAATGTGCCCTCTGTTAATGGGAAGACGAGAATTAGTGGAAGTCTCCATCTGTGAATGAACATTTTATTTGTGGACTGAAAACATAGAGCCCAGGCTATAGAGAATAAGCATGTTTTCATCACTGAATCGACATGTATATAGAAGCATATACAATAAAACCCCATTTTACAGAAGCCTCATTTTACAGAAACTCCGTTTTACAGAAACCTCATTTTACAGAGACCCCGTTTTACAGAAGGTTTTTTTTGCTGAACACGTGTCCCGTTTTACAGAAAAACTCCATTTTACAGAACACAATTTCCCAGAGTGCATTTCACCTGGTGAGCTATAAATGACCACCCACAGCCATTCTGTGCCCTGTGGGTGGCAGTAGAGTGGGCTGGAGAGGAGTTAGAGTTATTAAAAAATTTTTTTTGAAGGGTCGGGAATGGTTCCCCCCCATGCATTCTTATGGGAATGCCTAATTTTACAGGGAAAAAAATCAAGTTAAGGAAAAAGCTATGGAATGGGGTTTTACTGTATCTTATTCAAAGGTTCAAAAGTTAATGGATTGCCATATACTCCACAAAGTATGCACTGTTCTTCTTCTGGAAGACAGGTTCATGGCTTGATGGCTAGAAGGACATTGAAACTGCACACCTCCCTGTGAATAAGTCCTGTTGTCCTTACTGGCAAAGATAATTTTTTTATGGCACTCCTACCATTTTCTTGTACAAAAGCGAACAAGGATGGCGGCTGAATCTTACCTGTCAGTTAACATTTTCTTCTACACTTGACGACTTCCGGCTGATAGCAGGACACAGAACCTTCTCCTTTAACTTTATGCTGCTGTTCTCATTATCATTGCCTGAGGCAACTGCTTCACCCTGCCTAATTACAGGGTCAGGCCTGGTTCAGAATAGAAGCTGTATACTTGAAGGAGGAACTTTGCCATTTATTTGATTGAACAGCTGCACATCAGGGGTCATACTAATACTAACGATTTGTTAAGACTCCTGCAACTATTAACTAATTAAAGTTACAAAGATTAAAGACAGAATGTAATGGTGATTTCAAGCATTAATGCTCTAATAAAGCAACACTTGACAACACTGATGAAGTTTGCTGAGATAAATCTTGCCACAGCTGCCTTATGCTGTTCTTGCAATGCAGCAATCCAATCTTTCCTACAAGTTTATGGGTCACTTTCCTAAGAAAAATAATTTCATTTGCCCTGGATCCCTTGTGTATGATGGAGCCTTTTTTTTTGTATCTCATTGTTTGAGTTTAAACACTTAATTAACCCCCCCCCCCAAATGTGGAGCCTTTTAATTTTGTTAATATATGCATTTTCTTCAATTCTTTTTCAGTTTAGGATTTTGGCTGCATTAGAAGCATATACTGCTGTACTATAAAATTAAGCCAATTTAAACAATTAGTGTTCCTGGTTTTCAATTCATATGGTGTTCTATATCATTCATCTCCATGACTGTTTTTATTTTTGTCAGTGAATGGGTTTAGGGCGGCTTTATTTATTTTTACCATTCTTTCAAATTAGCACATCTCTCAAATGAGGACAATAAATCCAAGATTCAGAAATCAGTAATATATTAATTCACAGGCTAAAAGCTAAACAGAGGTCAGGGCATGGAATGTTACAAGACATTGCTGGATACACAGAATGGCAAAGAGAAAGTGACATTACAACATATGGCATTACTCTGATGTGGAGGTGGCAAAATGTGGCCTTCCAGAAGTTGTTAGACTACAGTTTCTCCAAAAACAACTTCCCCAAGTCGAATTCTCTGAGTAAAGCTGTCAAGGAAGGATCAGAACCACTGTATCATAGTGCCTCTGGTTCCTTACTGCAATAGCCTCTCCATAAGGATACCATGGTCCACAGTATCAAAAGTTGCTGAGAGAAGGAAGGATGACCCCCCCCCCCCAATCAGTTTCCTGGAGAAAGTCAACATGCAGAATGTAGCATTGAGGCCATGTCACTGCCTGAACACCAATTGGAATGGATCTAGACCAGATGCCCAAGCCAGCACACTTACTGATCAGGGATACTGGGAAGTGATGTCCAAGAACATTTGGGCCCCCAAGGCTGAGAAACCCTGATCTAGACAATTAGTTCCATCCAATAATGCCTTCAGTTGGTCATCCACCACCCTCTCAATGACTTTGTCCATAAAGGGAATATCGATGTTTGTAGCTGTATATATCTTCTTCAGAAGTGGGCCAATGTCTATTTATTTTAGTCAAAAGGGCACATTATCCTGTTGCAAAGATGAATTAACAATTTGAGTATTACTTTTTATGTCCTATTCTGACTTTTTGTCCAGTCCTATTGTGAGGGACTGCAGTGGCTTAGTGGTTAAGACGCTGAACTTGACGACTGGAAGGTTGGCAGGTCAGCAGTTCAATACCAAAGTGCTGCATGACAAAGTGAGCTCCCGTCATCTGTCCTAGCTCCTGCCAACCTAGCAGTTAGAAAGCAAGAAATTGCAAAATAGATAAATAGGGACCACTTTGGTGGGAAGAGAAATAGTGTTCTGTGCATTCTGCTGTTTAGTCATGCCTGCCACATGTCCATGGAAATGTCTGCAGGCACAGACAGTGCTGGCTCTTTGGCTATAAACAGAGATGAGCACTGAACCCTAGAGTCAGATGTGACTGGCTTTTGAGCACAGGTGAGCTTTATCTTTACTATTATGATCAGAATTTACATAAGCATGTGTTCTGAGTCTAGTTTACCCACAGGAAACTTGATAATATGAGCATACAGTATTGTTAAAAACTAATAGGAACAATAAAAATATAGTGTTATATATTTTTTGTAACATAGGCTGAAATCCAGCTGGCATAAGTATTTTTGGAAATTAAATATTTTCTCTTTCCAAATCAGCTTGGGGTGGGGTGTTCCTTATTTGTATGACAAATATTTGGATAGAAATTGTATTGGATAGTATAAGACACTTGTAAGACACTGTTTAATAAGTTAATAAGTAAAGAAATAAAATTTCTCTGAAATATTGTTGTAATTGGCTGTTAATTGTGTCCGAGTCTACATTTTTTCCTGAAAATAATTTTCAACAAAATTGCTATTGGTGTGAATTTGTTTAGGTGGATCCCAGCTTGCCATGAAGTGACCCACACACTATGATCACACGAAGCCATCTTCTGTGGCATGTATGAAATAAGACATGGAGGATTTGACACCGAGACTGCAATGGACTGCCACAGCCTTGGGGACCTTGACAAGGTGCGCCTTCACAGCCAGTCTATCTGGCATATCCTCTTCTGCCTCCATGACTGTTGGGAATCAGAATCATGAAGTGGTTCCTCCTCCACTCATTTTGCCACTGGGCCCAATCTGATGGTTTCCAGTGGCATTTCCTCCACTGAAGGGATCATCAACCCCACCTCATCCACCCATAGCCATTGGCCCCTTTAGATAGTCAGGTTATTTACCACTGCCCAACGCTCAGTGTTGAGTCGCTGGCTGTACGGTCTACTCCATTACCATAGCAAGATGTCAGGCCAGACAAATATATCCTGAAATAGAGGATACTGTACATCTAACTTGTAAATTACACAGCCATGTGGTCAAGGCTGTCCTCCTCATTTAAAAGTCCTACTTTTTCAGTCTTTTCAGAAGCTGGAATAAAAGCACTTGTGTGTCTTTACATTTAATTGAAAAGAACACTGAACTTGAAGATTAGAAAGAAAAGAACACAGCACCTAGCCAAATTATAGAAGATTCTAAGGCCTGGTTTTTAAAGTTAAATGATCAGATTTTGTACCGTTGGCTTCTTCTTATGTAACTTTTCTACTTTAATTTTACTTTAAGGAGAGGTGAAAGGTTATTTTGCACCAGCCAATTTCTTTTACTTTAGCTTTCTGAAAGGAACAGGGTTGCTTAGCAACCAGTCCTTCTTCCTTGGCAGGGAAAGTTAAACTTGTTCATGGCTTTGGCTAGTGGAACCATCAGCATTAAAATAAAACACCTTCAAGTCTTTATATCTTGAGCTTTTGATGTTAAGATTGTTTTATATTTGTTCTGACCCAACAAAAATAAATAAATCAGTGTTTGAAATCAGCTGTTTTTTAAAAAATAAGGAATCACAATCATTGTGGATATATTTTTCTGCATTATATACCAAATAAAGCTCAGACACTGACTATACTCATATGACTTCAACTGCAACTTTACAATGACCTTTTCCCCTTTGATATTAGAATCATAAAATCATAACATAACTGTTGGAAGGGGACTTTTAAGCATCAAGTACTGAATGCAGGAATCCAAATCAAAGTTCACTAGGATGATGTCTGTAAAGAAGAGAATTAAGAAAGTAAATTTTTGAAAATAATTAATAAAATACAAAAGTAGAATGAATAGAAATCTTACTTTTTTTCTATGATTTAATAATTTACCCTTTTCTCTGTATGTACCCAGGAAATCAGATGTGGCCTGACCTATGGAGACATAAATCTGTATGTAACTGATTTTATGGAGAATCTGTACAGTAACAATGCAATCTTAACTCAAAGATGTTCTGGGTTTAAGAAGTCTTGAATAGGCAGAATTCAATTGCGTTAGCAGAAATCCTTTCTCTCAACTGATCTTGGAGATCTGCCAACAAAGGGTTCTGCCAAACACAACTCTTCTGTTGGCTAAGCTCTATCAATAAAAGAGACAAAAAAAAAGAAAAGAAAAGAAATGGAAGAGTTGGGGGGGGGGGGGCGCTGCCGCCACTGCCGGTGGCTGAACTATGTGAAAACCAAACATCTTCTTGTCCAGAGACACAACCAGTGATGGGATGTAACAGGTTCTCACCAGTTCGCCAGAACCGGTAGTAACTTTCCCCAGTGTCCCAGAGAACCGGTAGCAGCTTTTTTTTTTTTTTGGGGGGGGAGGAACCACCTTTGGGGCTTACCTTTTCACTGGTTCCCCCACTGCACATGTGTGCCAAGCACTTGGTGTGCATGCATGCCTACAGTGCTTGGCGCATATGTACGGCCTCCTTGCTGTCCTCCCAAGCGGGGAAGAAGAAGAGAAGCTGCTAGCCTGAAGCTCCCTGTAGCCTGCTCCCCAGGGTAAGTGACTCACCTTTGGATGTGGTGTGTCTGTGTGTATTTTAATGTCTATTTAATACTTTTACCTATATTGACGTATAGTGGTACTGTGGGTGGGTGGGTTGAGGTGTGAGTGTGTGGGTGTTTATTTTTATTTTATTTCTATTTTTTTATTTGGCCCCACCCACATCATGATGTCATGATGTTAGCTCCGCCCACACTGTGATGACATCACAGTGGGGGTAGTAAAATTTTTGACACCACTGGACACAACATTAAGGCAAGTTACTCTCAAGTAATTATGAACTTCCTTCAGCTGGAGTTTGTATTCACGACAGCCTCACCTTCCTTATGTTAGTTATCTACAGTCATACATTCTGCCTGTAAAATCCCCAACTGTCATGTTTTGTTGGGAATGATCCCGGTCTCCTTGTTATTCCATTGTAGCCACACTCCTAAATCTGCAAGACCTGAAGTCAATCGAAAAGTTCCACTAGGCAAGTAGATCTGGAAAGGCATCTAGAGAATGGATCCTTTGCTTACAAGAGTACAAACAAGCTTTGGATTTATGCTCTTTGAAATGCAACTTCCCTTCCCCACACAATAACAGTTTTGGCAGCCAATAAAAGGTAAAGGTCATCCTTGCTCAAAAGGCAGTCAGTCATATTTGCTCATCTCTATTTACTGCCAAGAGCCAGCTCTGTCTGCATCTGCAGATGTTTCCGTGGACATGTGGCAGGCATGCCTCGACACCAGAGTGTATGGAAGGAATGCTGTTTACCTTCTCACCAAAGTGGGAACTGCTAGGTTGGCAGGAGCTGGGACAGAGACAGGAGCTCATTTCATCATGCAGTACTCGGGTCTCAAACTGCTGACCTGCTGACCTTCCAGTCGCCAAGTTCATCTTCTTAACCACTTGAGCCACCAAAAACCATATAGCAGAAACTAATTTTCAGACATATAACCCTATAATTCTCTTTCAATATTTTAAAAAAGTCAAGAAGGAAAAGTAAGAATTTAAAAATCTTGAACTTTAGACAATCAGATTTATCATACTCTATTGCAGGAGTTCTCAATCTTTTTAAAGCCAGGGGCCAGTTCACGCTCCCATAAACAGCTTCGTGGGCCGGATGGCCATTTTGCCCTTCCTCCATCACATGGCACTTCCTGGTGTGATGGAGGCGGTGGAGGGCCATTAATTTTGGTCAAGTTTAATTTAGGTTGTATTTACAAACCATGAGGTTGGTGATAGCTTAGCTCAGGAGTTCTCAAACTTTTTAAGCCACGGGGTCAGGTCACACTCCCTCAGACAGGTTTGGGGGCCAGATGGCCATTTTGCCCTTCCTCCACCACATGGCACTTCCTGGTATGGTGGAGGCAGTGGAGGGCCACATGAAATGGTGCTGTGGGCCACATCCGGCCCATAAACAGCTTCGTGGGTCACAGGTTGAGAATCTCTGCTCTATTGTTTATAGCCACTGGAGTACCACTGTGGTGTTTATGGAGGAAAAAATGCAGAACATTGTGAACATTGTGGGAAGATTAAACTTTTTGCCATTTGTTTCACAGTGATGTATGGCTCACTCTGTTTGAGTCATGAACAGAGACAACTGTACGATGATTTGCCATGAAAATGATTTATGATTCAGACATTGGTGAAAATCATATTGTCCTCCATATATTGCTACATGGAGGACAATATTGCTATATCGATGTTCTCAGCCTCAAACATTCATTAGAAAATAGGGTGAAAGGATTTCTACCTTGCAAATTTTATTTTATCCATTTTATTTTTAGCTGAGCTGAAAAGAAGAATTTTAATCTTTTTTTATATAGCAAACACTATTTTTCCTTCTGGATTTGTTGGAAGACAAACATTGGTGCTGTGGAGGTGTAACATTTGATCTCATGAAGATCTGTAACACATAGGGGCAAAAAAGCAACTCATTAAAATAACATTACAAAAAGGCACGGAATACTGAAATATTTCTTTCTGACTGGCAGTCACATCACTTCTATTTATATAAATAACAAATGGATGCCAGTTCTTCAAAATAGTTGTTGATTGTTCCTTCTTGTGTAGAAGCATCAGTTGTTTAAGCAAACCTAATAAATATATTAAATACTGCTGAAATGTCCCACAGGGATGTTAGGCCTGCCAAGAAAAGCAGAGGATGCTCTTTTGTTTCAGTGATGAGATTGCTTTTACTAGATGGGTTGTTGAAATGCAATCAGAATATAAACAATTGTGACTTAGTAGTGAAACCTATCAAACCACAATTGGTATGTTCAAACCAGGATTGGTATGTTCTGAAAGCCACAAAAGTATCAAACTATGGCATCCTTGGAGTCATAGTTTAGTGAGATGTTTAGAAATCACTGATGTAGCTCCAGGGAGGGTAAAACAGTGCTGCAGCAGAGAAATGCAAGTGTAAATGCCTTCCCAAACTACAAATTCTAGAACTCCATAACCATGGAAACATCTGCAGACATAGACAGTATTGACTCTTGGTTTGTAAACAGAGATGAGCACCCCCCTAGAGATGGACACAACTAGCAAGAGAGACCTTTACCTTTTACCTTTGCTTGAAACAACTTTCATTCTAGGCACAGTCCTATTTCCCCCTAGTTTTCAGAGATATGAGTTGCAGTCACTAGCCTCTTGGGCACCTTCTACCAATCTGTGGTCACAGTTTACTTCACTGAAATTTCCCCAAATCCAAGTTTTTGAAGGTGGGTGGGAGGATGAGTTCCACACCAGGGTTTGCTGCACTTAGGGAGGGCTTGTACAAATGGGTGGCAGTTCCTCCTTTTCTGGCCTCCCCCCACTATACCTTTTATTTCTAGCTTCTCCAGTGTTGTGGCTAATTAGAGGTGGGGTCTATTGCAGGCAAAAGTGGCTCTGGAGTTCTCAGCTTCTGTCAGTGTGTGAGAAAAAGGAGTCCAGCATTTCTTCCTCCTTTGCTTCTGTCATTGCACAAAAGACAGGGCTCCAACCTCCAGCTGCATCTTCCTCCAATGATGACAATGATTCCCATGGGCTTTCCCTCTCCTCCTCCTCCTCCTCTCTTATTCCTGTGGGCCCAGTCTCCTCCAGCTGTTTCTCATCAGGCAGCCTGGTTTCAACCAACCATGTCAGTGCACTCAGGCTGGCTTGGGTGTTAGAAGCCTCCCCTCTGCCTTCCTCAGCTTGTGGGCTGTGAGCCCATCAAACATATGCATGGATGTACACATGTCCATTCCCTCACACACTGGCAAACAATCTTTCACAGACAATGGTGGTGGCACACAAGCTATCTCTCACTAATGCTGCATAGAAGGCAGTAATGACAAACCACTTTTGAATGCTTTTTACCTTGAAAAACCTGATAACATGACAACCCTAAATAAAACAAGATATGACACCAAAAGAAAGAAAGTAGTGATTGAAAGGAAAGGATTGAAAGGAAACCAGTCACTACAAGGAAAGAGGAAAGTATGAGTAGCAGTTGGACTTAAGCCAAAATATTGTTCATCTACTGTCTTTTGTGCACAGCTACTAAAGAAATATCCAAAGTTGTGTGGTATATAATATTGAAACATGGAATGTTAGATACATGGATCAAAGTAAAGTTAACATTGTAAAAGACAAACAAAAAATGGAGCATATAAAGATCACAGTACTTTGTGTGAGTGAACTAAATTCGACATTTCATTCAGAGCCTTTAGCTTGGGAAATGATGAATGTTGGGCTGTAACACAAATTCTGACCAGAAAATATCCATCAGATTTTATGGAAAGTCTATAAATGTAACCATTCAAGTCTATGTTTCAACTATCAATAATGATGAAGAATACATTGAAAACCTTTCTGCCATTGTCCAAGAGAAAATTGATCATACACTAAAATAGGATACTGTGTGCTGATAATCCTAAATGACCACAACACAAAAATAGGGAATAAAGCAAGCAAAACACTGTTGGAGAATTTGGCCTGAGAGTTATAAATGAAGTCTTAGAAATCTGTAAGAGGAGTTTACACCACTGGAGACATATCATCATCAAGCAAACTAGGTTAAAATTGAATATGTTGACTTTCTTTACTATTCCATAATTTAAAATTAATACCACCATGGACATTGTAAAGACTGTTGTTGGTAGTGGATCAACTAAATTGACAAGTAATGTAAAATACTGTAGTAGCACTCCAATCTACAACACATTTATTAAAATATAAATCCCATAGACTTCAAAGGAATGTACTGTATTTTTAAAGAAGGAAGGCACTTACAACGAAAGCTTAGATTTCTCTCAGGTTTTTTCTCTTAAAGAACAGAGCTACAGGTATAGTAATGCTGTTGAGATCTAAGAAGAAGAAACAGAAACAAGTACTGAATGTTTCAGTTAATTTAAACTTATTATACTCCTTAACATTAATTTCACATAAAGAAGCTGAAAGTTCTAATAAAGCAGATGGAAAAATATCTTAGATCCTTGTGAATGACTTGGCTACCTATGGTGATGCACCTTTTATATCTGTACAGGGGGAAAAGATTACATAATTAGTCTAGCCAGCTGTACATTCAAGAAACAAAATCTCATACACACACATATATGTTGGGGTAAATTTGTTGGTAAATCCTGACACCACTGAATCAATCGTTTTTGGTAGATCAACACTTATCCACATCCCATTAATTCTATTGGTCTTGTTTAGATGGAACTAGCAATTGGGTTTATCTGATTAACTTCAGTGGTCCCCACATGAACAACACACTTCAGACTGATGAAGTGGACTTGACCAACGAAAGCTAACAATAAAAAGATAGCAGTTAGTCTTTAAAGTGCTACAGTGTTTTTTGTTTTTTATTTTGTTTAGTTTGTTTAGTTTGTTTAGTTTTGTTTTCTGATATGCCTGAACCACAGACTAACACAGCTACTATTCCAAAAAATTCAAGTATGAAGAGCACTACATTTAGCTGAATGGAGTGGAAATCCATTAACCTCCTGAAGAAACTTGCACAGGTGCAAACACTTCAGACTGTTTCAGTGAAGAAAATCTATAGAAGCTATTCTATTGCTCCCTTGTCTCAATGAGAGGACAGCTACCTAAGGACAGAAACAAAGAATTGACCCAAAAGTTTGCTCTGAGGCACCAGGGCTTCTTATTGCCTCCAGTGACCTCCCAGTGTTTAGGTTGCAGGGAAAGAAAAGAAGTGTGATAGGTTGCTGTAAAAACTATTTAAGTATCCCATTGACTTTGTTGGGCCAGAAGAGCAGGAAAATCTAGGGCAAAACCTGCCACGCAGAATGAATAGTGATGGAGGATCTTATGGTTTTTGACAAGTGGAGCAGACACTCCAGTGAACTTATGAGCAGCTCGGGCTGATCCACCTTTGTGACTCCAATCCAGCATAACTCCAATACAATCTAAAAAGTGATATATGGCTGCTTTTAACATGAGAAGTCTAAGTGTATCATTTTCATGTAAGTCAATTTAGACAAAAGAATGATGAATAGAACAATATTTCTTTCTCAGTTATGTCAGGGGAATACATATCATTCTTAGCTGATGGTGTAATTTGTTAATTTCAAGAACAGATGGAAGTTTGAAGCACTAACTAGTTACACAAGAGTGCATCCTGAGTTTTAAGTGATGCTGTACAGTATTTGGAGCTTTGTGGCTCTTTTGTCTGTCTAGAACAGTGTCTCCCTACCTTTTTTTGGCCATGCCCCACCTAAGAATATCTAAAATCCTGATCCCACACCCTGTGACGTATAATTCGTATTATTCAAAAAGTGAACTCCTATTCATGTGGAGGTAGCCTAAAAGGCCATTCACTGTTAGTAACTCATTCTTGAATGCCCCACTTAAAAGTACCAAATTGCCTCCCTGTGTGGTGTGTACCCGACATTGGGAACCAGGGGTCTAGATTAATGATGACAAACCTTGGCACTCCAGGTGTTCTTGAACTTCAATTCCCAGAAGCCCTGATCAGCAGCAGTGCTAACTTGGGTTTCTGGTAATTGAAGTCCAAGAACACCTGGAGTGCCAAGGTTCACCATCACTGGTCTAGAGTATCTTGCTCTTTGTTCTATTACTAGCCCCCTCCCCCCTTCTGAAGCTATTTTGGACTTGAAATTGTTTTCCTTGTGGCTGAGTTTAATTTGCATTTATTGAAATCTGCTTTGGGAACAGCTATGTCTGAAAGATGGTCTAAAGAATAACAGAGAGATCAATCAGTGTCACCTTTGATATGCTAAGGCCATTGCTGAGTCCTATGGGGCTCTGTGGGGCCATTACAACTCCCAGATCCAATCCAGACTAAAAAATGAATTCCACAGAAAGAGAATGAGAGAAAAACCTACTCCAGCATAAATCAGATAATGTAAATCTCACTAGCAAATTGCCACTATTTTTCATGGCATGTTAAGTCATGCAACTGATGTACAACAAGGAATACAAGTGCTGATTTCACAACCAGCCAAAATTGGCCACAGCAGGTAGACATCTGACTCACAACACACCTGATAGTACTGTTGTGGAAAAGAAGAAGGCCTGGTTTATTGACATCACTATACCATGGGATACACAAATTGAGGACAAACAGCGGGGGGCGGGGGGGGGGGAGGACACACACACAAAATGTCATGATTTGCAAATTAAAGTTGAGTGTTTATGGAAAAAGGTATCTGTTGTTGTACTTATAGTAACTGGAGCCCTTGGAGCAATACCTAAGGGACTCCCTAGAGGTTTGGAAATTGGGCCAGGTCATGCTCCCTCAGACAGCTTCGGGGGCTGGACAGCCATTTTGCCCTTCCTCCACCATATGGCACTTCCTGGTGTGGTGGAGGTGGTGCTGGTGCCACATGGTGGTAGTGCCACATGAAATGGTGCCACGGATCACATCTAGTCATGCCTGCCACATGTCCATGTAAATGTCTGTAAATGCAGAAAGTGCTGGCCCTTTGGCTGTAAACAGAGATGAGCACTGAATACAACTGGCTTTCGAACAAGGGCAACCTTTACCTTTTCTAATTTTTAATCCCTCTGTTATACAGATTGTAAACATTGGCTGAAATAGTGACCTTGCCAAGTGGCTCCTGAAAATGCTGCATGTCATTTCTTTAGTTGGGTATTTTGTTTGCACTGCAAGGTGGTAATATGTGCAAATATGTGGTGTTGTTTGTTCTCCCTTTTGAAACAGTACATGAAAATGTCTATTCAGTTAGACATATAAAGTCATAAGGTTTGCGCTGAATGCATGGAAACAGTTTATTGTTCTAAACAAGCCACAACCTCTGTAAATGTGCACTGCTGGGAGAAAATATGTTTCTGTTTCTGATTTTATCAGTGCACAATAACTGGTGGTGATACCATACTCTTAAGTACCAAATAAACCCTTTCTCAGATTGCTATACTCCCTGTTGTGTCTCTTGCTTGCAGGATAATTCTTATAAAAACAAAAATAGTCTGCATTGTGATTGTAAACATTGCTTTATATTCAGAGAGTCTCATATGCAGCTGTGGAAAAAGCATTTAGTCTTGTACATGAAGAAGAAGAAGAAGAAGAAGAAGAAGAAGAAGAAGAAGAAGAAGAAGAAGAAGAAGAAGAAGAAGAAGAAGGTGGCTGCAACAAAGAATGTCATCCTGCTTAGCCAAGATGGCCAATGGCCAGCTGAGACAACAGAAGGCCAATTCATTCTAGTGGAGAGATAATGGAAATTAATTTGGACTACCCTTGCTCTGGTTAACTTTGTACAACATTTTGGCTAATTTCCTGGGCTGGGTAAGGTTTGCATTTGACACAACATGATTCCTCTCTCCCTCAGCAACTTATCTGCTCCTTTTTTTTGCTACTGTATCTTAGCCAGAAGAAAAAATTAGTTGGCAGATTTCTCTGGTAGCAGATCTCTGGGATCAGCTGGCAGAATAAGGCTCTGTGAGCAGATGGACATTTCTTTCGCGAGGAGAGACTTATGTTCAACTTTAATTCTATAGATGCTGCAGTTCACTGAGTTAGGATTGCACTGAAAATTAGCATATCAGTGAAGTGACTCTGGCAGTGGAGAGATAGCCAAACAAACTACGGTAATTGAGGCAGGAAAAAAATGAGCCACAGCAAAAGAGAAAGGTTTTTCTGAAGAGTGGCACGGGCCTCCTTGGAGGAGATGGATGTCAATGATTTGTGGCCCCTCATGTTCTGCTCCTGAGGTGGAGGCCTGATTCTGTTTCAAGAGGGCACCAGTCTTTGAGTTTACACTTGAGCAATATATGCCAGTGTTGAATTGGGGACAGAGCACACTGGGAAAACCAGTAAAGGAGCTGGAATCTGTATCTTTCCACATTCACACAGTGTGTTGTTGTCCACAATACCCACTTGAGCATCTTGGTCTTTCATTTAGGGAATCCAACCCTCAGCCTATTCAGAGTCCTCCAAGGGTCATAGGGGAGTTCATCGGCTATACCCTCCTTTAATGTTGTTCCTTGTCCAGTGAGCTCCTTCCTCCATCTTCTAATTTGGTTTTGCTCTTGCATGTTTGTTCTTGCCATCATGTTTTTTCTGGATCTGAGTTGGCAGACGTAAGGCTCATATCCATTCAGAGGATGTCAAGGGTCATTCTCTTGCTTAGTTCTCTCAGCATCTGCTGCTACATCTCTCCTTAACTTAGGTCAGTGGTGGAGAACCTATGGCACGCATGCCAGAGGAAGTACTCAGAGCTCTCTCTGTTGGCACGCATGCCAGTGTTCACCCTGCCCCTCTGCCGAACAGCCCAATGGGAGTGCTTTCTCTCTCCCCCTAGCTCAGAGTTCACTCCACCTCCTCTCTGTTTGGGCACTCGGTCTCTAAAAGGTTTGCCATCACTGTCTTCAGTGGAGTGATAGTTTTGATTTCTAACTGCATACTGTTCCTTGCTGTCTTTCCTGTCATCAGTACCAGCCCAAAACAGTTTGCTGCTTGAAGTGATGAACAAAATGGCACCCTTCCCAGTCCATACACAAAAGCTGGCTGGACTGGCTGCTGAATTTTACCTCAGTGTTGGAAAATGGACAGTGCAATCTGAAGGGGTGCAGAGCAAGCGGCATGGCATATAAAGCTTATGCCTCCAAAACGAAGTTGATTTCTTCCACCATCTGCCACCTGTCTTATGCTGCCTAATGGTGCAGTTGATTCCTCTTATCAGCATAAACCTCATCACTAGTCTGTCTGGGGTAGAACTTCGACTTTAAAAAGTGTCTCTCCAAGAATATTATCTAAAAATCCCACAGAACCGTTTAGGACCACATTAACTATGGGAGTGTCTCTTCCTAAGAAATTGCACCTAGGCTCTTAAGTTATGGATAGTCACATGCAGAGACGTTGAAAAGGTTGTGACTAGATCAAGATATTTCTTTACTGTGGCTCTCTTATTATGGAATGATTTGTCAGTGGAAATTAGTTCTGCTTCCACACTAATGGTTTTTTCAGAAACAATTAAAAAGGTTCCTATTACAAGAAGCATTTCCTTCATTAGTAAACTGATTATAGAACAGCAAACATCCTCTTTATTAGATTTAGTGAACTATGATTCTGGAATATTGGTCTATGATACATTGATAATGTTTATTAATTTACTTCAGGTGGCATCTAAGTAGGTATTTTATTCTTGTAATATGATTTCAATTAGTTGGCAATTTATTGAACTGTGTAATATGTTTCTACCTATGTTATGTCTGTTTAATGTTGTGAGCTGCCCAGAGTGGTGCTTTCACCAATTGGGTAAGATGTAAGACAGACTGACAGACATACAGACAAATGGAAACAACCATTGGCATTGCACCCACGTGCATTAAAATAATGTGTAAAACATGATGAGTTTTTTAAAGCGCCAATAGACACAAACATGATACAGCATTGCTGTTATCAATCAGCAGCTCATTATTCTGAGACTTTAGCATTAATAAAAATATTTGCTTCTTAATTCATGGCACATTGGCTAAGTATAGAGAATTGACTAAACTGGAAAGAGTGATTCCAGTAATAAACACAAAAAAGTTACTAGATCAACAGGGGTGAGAAAGATGGGCAATCAGTGATAACAACAGAGAAATGAAGTTGAAGAATACCACTTACACTTACTATACACTGATTTTTAAATTTTACATTATGATCCAAATACTTTGTGTTTTAGGGCCCAAGAAATGAGGACCATTGCCAGTGTACAAATTCAAAGTTATTGCTATGTCCTGTATATCTTGCTTGTTAGCTACAGATATATTCTATCTTTCCTTCAGTAAATTCAAACTGCTGTGCATCATGTTCTTTCTGTCCCATTTATCCTCACAACTACCCTGTGGGAAGCTGAAAAAGTGAGAGTGAGTCATGGTAGAAGAGTGTGACTGGTCCAGGATCCACCATTGAGCTTCATGGTGGAGTGAAGACTTGAACCCAGAGTTCTTGAGTCCTAGTGGCACAGTCTTGTCAGGATTTGCAGCTGATGTCCTACATCCTGAAGGAGTAGAGCCCTCAGCCTGGAAATAGCTGCTCTAAGTCCTGCAGGACTGGACCTTCACTCTGCTGCTAAGTTCCATGAGAGAGCCCTGGAGAAGGTTATGTACCTTCATAAGCTCTATCTGGACACCTTGCCTGGCTTACCTATATAAGAACCAGCCCTCCTACCAGAAAAGAAAGTGACCCAGAAACAAGGAGTAGCAGATTTGCAGTTGCTTGGTTCCTGGATGGATCTCATGCCTTATTCCCGGTTTCTGCTTGTGAAGATCTCTGTCTTGCTCCTGATTCTGGCTCCTGAAGATGGTCTGCTCTGTTGTGTGGACTGTTGTTTTGCCTTGTGTGGATCCTTGTTCCTGGAATTCTACCTTCGCCTTGTTCCAGCCCCTGAGTTTTCTGCTCTGTCTGTTCTCCCAATTATCTGACTTCTGGCTTGTTTGAACTACACTTTCATCATCTGAACTAAATCTACATCTCTGGCTTAACTTGGACTCTGTACTGAGATATGGGTATTGTTGTCTGGTTGTCCTGGATCCTGGCTTTTATGTTACTTGTCCAGTCTCTGACTAGTCTAAACACTGTAGCACATTGCCTGTCTTGTTCTCAACTTTATCCAGTACAGCCAAGACAATGTGCCACTCTTCTTGTAAGTGTTCTTAATTTTTGACTCTCCAAATTAATTTCAATGGCTCATCAGCTTGTGAATGACTTTCTGAAACAGCAGAATATATGTCTTCTTCAGCACTTTTCATCCCAGCAACACTGATTGTGTATTCAGAAGTTAAGCAGATTACTGTAATTCTTAATGGTTTACGAGTTTTGACATTTCCTCAATCCGTGGAGACACTTTTGAAATACCTGACTCTTTCAGTGGAACGCTGCTGTATATCTTACTGTTACTCTGTATTAAGAGTTGATTCTATGAAAATGACCTCAGCAGTTTCTAGTGGTGGCCAGGGAGGAGAGAGGAGATAGATTGGAGCTAATCCTGACCGATAAAAATGTACATTGCTCTCGACATCTGGTTCACAAATGAAGCTTTTGGCCAGCACTCAAAGAAACGCACAACTTGCTCCTCATGTCCAAGCATGCATTGTTGAAATGGACGAAGAAGGAGAGTCAGAAATCCCATTTCAGCATACTTAAAGCATAGCTAAGTCCCAGCTCTTTCATACTGTTTATATAGTCAAAGGGGAAACTTCTGGAAGGGAAGCTATTTTAGTCTCTCAAAGCAAAAAGAACTTTAAGGATTAACAGATTTATTGTGCCATACACCTTCATAGATTAGAGTTTATGTGAAAGGTCAAGTATGCCACAACTAATCAGTCAGTCTTTATGGTGCCTCAAGTCTTTGTTCTCTAAGTGGTTCCCAACAAGGGGCACACAGCCCACTAGTGGACTTCAATTCCCAGAAACCTAAGTCAGTACATTGGCTGATCAGTGCTTTGGGGAAATGACTTAGGCTTCTGGGAATTGAAGTCCAAAAACCAGCATTTGGGAAACACTGCAAGGGAGAGTTAGCCCTGGTGGCACAGTGGTTAAGCTGCTGTCCTGCAACCAAAAGGCTGGGAGTTTGATCCTGACCAGGGTTCATGGTTGATTCAGCCTTCCATCCTTCTGAGGTTGGTAAAATGAGTACCCAGCATGTTGGGGGCAAAATGCTAATTAACTTGTGAACCACCCAGAGTGTGCACTAAGGGGTATGGGGAGGTAAATATGTGTACCATATATACTCAAGTATAAGCCGACCCGAAAATAAGCTGAGATACCTAATGTTGACCTGAGAAACCAGGAAAATAGATTGACCCGAATATAAGTTGAGAGTGGTAAATGCAGAAGCTGCTTAGAGAGTTTCAATAATCAAAATACAGTACATCAAAATAAGATGCAGCAGAAAGGAGTTTTCTCCATGTCGACTGAGATGCCCCGATGACATGACGGGAAAAGTGGGTGGTGAAGGCTATGAGCTGCCACCACCTTTTTCCATCGCACTCAGTGACCAGAGTACAAGCCAAGTCCACTTTTTTGACCTCATTTTTAGGTCTGAAAAACTAGGCTTATATTTGAGTATATACAGTAATTGCTTTGCTTTATGGAAATGTTTTTTTAAAGAGCAATTGCCCCCAAAATCACAATCCAGAAGCTACAGATAAGCAATGAGGTACCCCCCCCCCCAAAAAAAAACCCAACAACAACATTTTCTTCTTCTTAAATTAACAAACGTCTCTGAGGATGATCCCAGTTTTGCTTAAGTGATTCTACATCCCCCACCTCTCTGGTCACGTGCTTGATGAGAGCAAGTCATCTGAAGAACCTTCATTTGTTGCTCCAACTAAATGTTTGAAAAGCCTTGAATATATTTTCCAGACAGTTACCAAAGATAACGGATTGTTTCAAGTGTGTATGAAGTCTAAATTCTTAGCAATTCATTTTAGATGTAATAATTTATTGAGCAGTTCATGCATCAGGAAAGGATGTGGTGTTCATTAAACAAATGCAGGCAGCCTTCAGACAACTAACAAGATTTCATACTCATTTTATGGTGTCCTGCTGTGACAGCCTTAGAGAAAGTAATGCTAATGGTACACTTTCTGTAGCTGGTGTGTGCGTCTGTGGGGAATGTTGGGGAGTAGAGATGAGCATTCACTTCTGATAAAACAACATTACAAGGGCCTGCACATTTTTATAATAAGGTTGTGGTCTTACAGAGTACACAGCTGCTCTCCTCAAAATCATGTCGGGGCACAGATCCACAGCAAGCAGACTTTCTTCTATCCTGCTACCTTCACTAGAATGAATCCTGTGGACCCATTAGCATATCTGGCAGTAGATAAAACCATTCCTGTACTCTATTACTTCAGACTACAGCTGTGGGAACTTCGTGGCTGACTGCTGCATTCCAGGAAAGACAAACTTCCTGCATGGAGAAAAACTGCCTAATGGTCTGCATCTATGGATTCTTTCTCTGTGAACATTCAGCTCATCTAACCTCCTGCATGACTCCTTTTTAAAAAAAAATCTTTGTAATTTGATTCTGATGCAGAACATCAGAAAATACAAAGGGTTAGAAAAAAGATCAGTTCTCCAGACTTATTTATCTAGAGCAGTGTTTCCCAACCTTTCGTTTTTGGACTGCAATTCCCAGAAACCCAAGTCCATTCCCCAAAGCACTGATCATCCAATGTACTGACTGAGGCTTCTGGGAACTGAAGTCCCCATGTGGGGCATGGGCCTCACATTGGTAACCACTGCTCTGGAGACTTGTTGCTTCATCCCATTTTAGAAGTCTCTGTGAACTATCTATGGTGCTGAAACTGGTTTCAGAATATAGGTGGAGTGTGTCTGTATGGGCTTGGAATGAAACATTCAATAGATTCACTGCCCACACAAAACTGAACCTCTTTTTTACCTATAGGTAGAGCCCTAGGTAGAGGAATTGCCTATTTATTATTTATTTATTTATTCCAATTTATTATCCCGCCCCAATCAGGTAAACCCAACTCTGGGCGGCTTACAACATACATTAAAAAGAGACATAGCTTAAACAATCAATCCCCAATTAACTGTAAAACCGACTAGACAGTCCCATCATGCCCTATGCATACAAAAAAAATTCACTTTAACAATTTAAATAATTGAGACTGTAATTGATAAAATACTAAAAGAAATTTAAAACTTAAAAAATTTACAAAAATTAAAACAACGAAGGCAAGAAGCCAGAAGAGTAGCTGTCCCATTAGATCAGCCACCTGACATGGGATCCCATTTTCCTGGATCCTCACACTTGTCCTCCCAGCCAGGTTTTTAGGCCCTTCCGAAAGGGCAGGAGCTCTGTCTGTAGGCATAACTCAATTGGTAGGAGGTTCCACAGGGCTGGGGCAGACACAGAGAAGGCCCTCTTCCTGGTGCTAGAGAGGTGCGCCTCTCTAGCAGATGGAATAACAAGAGAGCCTCTCCGATCCACCCTGGTGGGACGGACAGATGTTCTTGGGGTGACGCAGTCTCTTAAGTATCCTGGCCCACTATCATATAGGGCTTTAAAGGTAATAACCAGCACCTTGAATTGCACCTGAAGACATACTGGCAACCAGTGCAGCTGCCGAAGCAGTGGTGAGGCATGAGCGTAACACGTAATTTATTGAGGAAGTCACTTCACTATTTGGAGAGAGAAGAAGTAGGAATAATACGGTCCTAACTAACTACTTGTTATGTATCTTGCCAAGCAAAGGTTTCCATATGTCCCTGGGAAATAACCTGTTTCCCAAACCCCCTTCCACCTAGTTTGTGCAAAGTTCTCCTCTCAGTGTTCCTTTATCATGTGTAAAGGAGATACACTCCTTCCTTTTGTTGTAGTTAGGTGCTATCAGGTCACCTCTGACTTATGGTGACTCTGTGACTGAGATATTTCCAAAATATCCTGTCCTCAATGGTAAGCCTGCTCAACTCCTGTAAACTCAAGCCTGTGGTTTCCTTTAGGCCTTAGGGAGTCAATCTCATGTTTCATCTTCCTCTTTTCTTGCTGCCTTCCACTTTTCCCAGCCTTTTTGTCTTTTCCAGAGAGTCTTGCCTTCTCATGATGTGCCCATAGGAAGACAGTCTCAATTTCATCCTGTTTGCCTCCAGAGCGAATTAAGGCTTGATTTGCTCTAGGACCCAATTGTTTTTTTTATTTCTAGCAGTCTGGCTTATCTGCAAAGCTCTCCTCCAGCACCATATTTCAAATGAGTCTACTTGTCAGCTTTCTTTGCTGTCCAGCTTTCACTCTTGTGCATAGTGATTGAGAATACAATAGTGTGGATGATCTTAACCTTGGTCTCCAGTGTCACATCCTTACATTTGATTATCTTTTCTAATTCCTTCATTACTGCCCTTCTGAGCCTCAGTCTTATTCTGACTTCTTTCCTGTAGTCCTCATTTGAATTGAAGATTGAGCCAAGGTATATAAAATCTTTTACTATTTACATTTCCCCCATTTTTGTTGTTGTTCAGTTGCACAGTCAAGTCTGACCCTTTGCGCTCCCATGGACCATCATATGCCAGGGTCCTCTATCCTCCCAATATCAACATTCAATTTGTGTACTGTATTTCTTTTGTAGTCTTGCTATTTGTCATCTTAATGTTCAGCTGCAGTCCTGCTTTGGCAATTTCTTCTTGCACTTTCACTAAAAGTCTTTTTGAGTCATTGCTCTTTTCTGCCAGTAAGAATGTGTCATCTACATATCTTAAACTGTTGATGTTTCTTCCACCAATTCCCCCCCTCCTTCATCTGAATCTAGTCCAGCTTTATGCATGATATTTTTAGTACAGTAGAACCCCATATAAAGAAAATAATTGGTTCCACTCTAGGCACTTCGTTATATGATTTTTTTCGTTATATGATGCATGCATCGTACAATGAAAATCCCTATGGGAAAAATCATACAATGAAAATCTCTATGGGAAAAATCATACAAAGAAAAGATTTTCATTGTATGATACCCATAGCATTGTACAATGAAAATTTTCTTTGTATGATGCACCATCCCACCCCCCTTCATTGTATGGTTTTTTGCTGTATGATGCATTTGTTATACAGGGTTCTACTGTATATAGATTGAACAGATATGGGGATAAAATGCACTCTTGCCTGACAGATTTGCCTATAGGAAACCACTCTCTCCCCCTCCATATTCTTGTCTGCAATTTACTGGAGGTCACACATTAGGACAATCAAATCCAGCTTTATGCATGATATTTTTAGTACAGTAGAACCCCATACTGTATAAAGAAAATATGCATTGTGGCCTCCCCATTTCTCTCAGAACAACCAGTCCCAAAAAGACACACACAGTCCCTGCCATGGATGTTCCATATTATCTGCCTATTTGTGCATACACTGCTGACTGAGCTATGACTGGGTGATGGGTTACATTGCATTAAGATGAACATCTTCTGAGTATCACTCTGTTCCCCCCCCCCGGACAGTGATGGCAAACCTTGGCACTCCAGCTGTTCTTGGACTTCAATTCCCAGAAACCCTGATCAGCATGAGTGCTCACTTGGACTTCTGGTAGTTGAAGTCGAAGAACACCTGGAGTGCCAAAGTTGGGCATCACAGCCCTAGGATCAAGCCCTACCATTTAGGCTTTGTTTTATATTGGCAGCAGTACCTGTCAAAAGCCTCTGAGGGGCACAATTTACTGTCTTTATGTAATTCAGTTATCTCAGGACTGGCTATACACCCAAAGCTCTTGCTTTAATGAATTTTTTAGTCTTCAAGGTGCCACATATCTCTTTCTTAGTTTGGAGCAATGCATAACATCCTCTAAATGCCAAGTATTCTCCCACCACTGACAAATACTGAGCAACAGTGATGACGACAACAACAACAAATGCATTTTGCCATTTGATGCTTTCCAGGGTTGTCTAGTAGAGAATACACAGAAGTGGTTTACCACCCCCTTCTTCTAGGAGAGCTCTGAGACTGTATAGATTTCTCAGGGCCACACAGGTTGGCTCTTCTCCCAGGAGGCTCAGTGGGGAAGCAAACATCCAACCACTGCTGCTGCAGCCACGTACTTATACCACTGAGCCAGTGGTAGGCAGCAATTTTTTTTGCTACCACACAGTGGTTGGAGTCTATGTCATGGGCAGAGCCTATGTCGTGGGTGATCTAGTCATGCCTGCCATATGACCATGTATACATCTGCAAACACAGGCAGAACTGGCTCTTTGGCTGTAAATGGAGATGAGCACTGCACCTTAGAGCCTTAGAGTCAGATATGACTGGCTTTTGAGCAAGGGAGACCTTGAACCACTTGCAGGGACAAAACCTGATGGGGCAGGGCAGGGAGGTCGGTGTGGCCACCCAATTTCGCTACCCCCCTGCCCAGAGGCTATGCAATTTTGCCACCACCCCTTCCCGGTGTGTGTGTGTGAACCTGTTGCTGCTCACCACTGCACTGAGCCATCCTGCCAGTGAGAACCAATACCCATGTTTCATTAATGTTGGTTCACCTGAGACAAACTGAACCACAGGTGTGCCAATCTGCCACTGATGAATAATTTTGCTTTCTGAAACCAGGGCCGGATGAAACATTTATACCCCCTTGCACTGTATTCCCTGCAAATAATATACAGTCAAACCTCGCATAAAGAGCGCCTCGCTTAAAGAGTAACTCGCTTAAAGAGCAGAATTTTCTCTGAATGTTTGCTTCGCTTAACAAATAAAACTAACCAAAAACTCGCTTAACAAATAAATCGGGGTTTGCAATCCCCCCCACAATTGGTCACTTACAATGGTGTTTCACTTAAAGAGCAAACTCGCTTAAAGAGAAATCCTGTGGAACGCATTATGCTCTTTAAGCGAGGTACAACTGTATTTCTAAATCTAGGCATGGAAATACACTGTACTCTTGAAACCCATTTTATGAAGCATCTCATCGTTTGCTAGTACTGTATATCATGGCTCTGGGGTGATGAAAAACTTCCCTCTGTTGCTGTCATGCTATGGAAGCTTTGTGTCATTTTGAAAAGGAAGGGAGAGGCAGTACTGCCAATCGAGGGCTGGCACTTTAAAAGCAAACCTGTCATGAATTCTAAATGGGACTCCAGGGCAATCTTTCCCTCCTTTGCTTGCTTATGTAGAATTGAGGTCGGCTGGCAGCATTACTTAACCATATTCAGCAGGGCTTAAATGTTTTGTCAGCCATTGGCCTTCTTATTCAAAATATCCTGTCATAATGCATGTGATTTAGATGAATTAATAATGGGGTTTTTTTTAAACCACCAAACATTTGCAAACTTTTGCATTAACATAACCAAACAGAACAAAACTTTTCAACTGATCATTCCTTTGGGGGTAAAAAAAAACCACCCCAGAAAATGTAGGATTGCTAAAGTCTAACTGAATGTTATTCTTGTACTAATTTAAAATGGATTTGGAGTAAACGTGCTGCATTGATGGACTTCTAAACTTTAAAAAAGTTTAGACAGATTTTTAAAAAAGATGGACTTTTTAAAAAGAGGTTTTTCTCCAACTGTGAGATATCCAATTAGAACAAAGTAAGCTTATTTTCGTGTCAGTAATTACATTTGGGAAGATCCCAAAGACCAAGGATTGCCAAAAACTGGTTGGAAATTGTGTTCTTCTACTGATAGGAGTAGCCTTTCCCTTGGTTAGAATGTGCATCACTGTGATGGGAAAGAGTTACATCAACTGAGTTTGTCCAGCTATTCAAGGATCTTTTTGTCGTTGTTCAGTCGCACAGTCAATTCCGACCCTCTGCGACCCAATTTGGACCACTGTCCGCCAGGCACTCCTGTCCTCCACCATCCCCCTCAACTTGCTCAGCTCTGTGCCCATTGTCTCTACAATACCATCTAGCCATCTCATTTTTGGACACCCCCTTCTTCTTTTGCCCTCGACCCTTCCAAGCATCAAGGCTTTCTCAAGTGAATCCTCTCTTCTCATTTGATGTCCAAAGTACTTTAGCTTCATCTTTATTATTTGACCTTCTAAGGAGCAGTCAGGGGTGATTTCTTCTAAGATTGACCTATTTGTTCTCCTCGCTGTCCAGGGGACTCTCAAAATTCTCCTCCAACACCACATCTCAAAGGCGTCTATTCTTCTGCGCTCAGCTTTCCTAATGGTCCAGCTCTCACAACCATACATTGCCACAGGGAATACCATTGCTTTGACTATGCCAATTTTTGTTTGCAATGTGATGTCTCTACTTTTCACTATGCTCCCCAGGTTTCTCATCGCTTGCCTCCCAAGGATCAGTCGCCTTTTTATTTCATGGCTGCAATCACCATCTGCAGTGAGCTTTGATCCTAGGAAAGTAAAATCTGTCACGGCTTCTACTTCTTCCCCATCTATTTTCCAGGGACTGATAGGGCCTGTTGCCATTATCTTGGTTTTCTTGATATTGAGTCTCAAGCCAGCTTTTTCACTTTCTTCTTTCAACCTAATCAGGAGCTTCTTTAGGTCCTCCTCACTTTCTGCCATTAGCGTGGTATCATCTGCATATCTCAAATTGTTGATGTTTCTTACAGCAATTTTGATCCCAAATTGTGATTCCTCCATCCCTGCATTGCGCATTATGTGTTCTGTGTAGAAGTTGAATAAGCAGGGTGACAAAATGCAGCCTTGTCTTACTCCTTTTCCTATTCCAAACCACTCCGTCATTCCACTTTCTGTCCTAACTGTTGCCTCTTGATTCATGTACAGATTTCTCATGAGGCCTATAAGGTGTTCCGGTATTCCCATTTCTTTAATTACTTGCCACATTTTGTTGTGGTCGACACAGTCAAAAGCCTTAGTGTAATCAATGAAACAGAAGTAGACTTGTTTCTGATATTCCTTTGTTTTTTCCATGATCCATCTTATGTTGGCGATGTGGTCTCTAGTCCCCCTGCCTTTTCTGAAACCTGCCTGCACTTCTGGTAATTCTCTCTCCACATACTGTTGCTGTCTATCCTGTATTATCTTGAGCATTACCTTGCTAGCATGAGGGATGAGCGCAATTGTTCGATAATTTGAACATTCTTTGGCATTACCCTTTTTGGGGAGTGGAACGTATACAGATCTTTTCCAATCCTGTGGCCATTGTTGTGTTTTCCAAATCTTTAAGTATCAGTTAAACCAATTCCGCTTAAGTGGAGAACACTTTTCAGAGTAGCGGCTCTAAGGGGACTCTAAGGATGGCAGTTTGAGGAAGGTGAATTCCTTGCCCCCTCCTTCCACCACTGTCTCCAGAGCCAGCCACACTAACTCAGGGTTAGTGAAGCATACATAAATGTAATAAAGGGTGTCCAAGAGGAATGAGTGAGTCTGGCCAGGTTTTCCTGCTATGGTAATAGAGTAGACCATTGTCACTCTATGGTATTAGAGTGCCCAAACATTTCGGGCCGTGGGCCAGTCACATGGGTCAGGCGTGCCAAAACTATGACTTGGGGGCCATATCTGGTCCCCAATGTCAATTCATCCAGCCTGCAGCACCCTTGTTGCTCCCAGAAGCATAAGTAAAACACGCTGTCCTGGCATGATTTACTTCCACTTCTGGGAGTGACAAGGGTGGCATGGGTCGGATGAATTGGTGTCAGGGCCAGATCCAGCCCCCGGGCCATAGTTTGGGCACCCCTGGAGTAGACCATACTGACAGCGACTCAACACCAAGTGTCAGGCAGTGGTTAACTAACCTGACAACCCTGAGGACTAATGGCCTTGGGTGCCAAAGACCACAGGGAAGGGTGGTAGTCAGCAAGTGGATTAAATCCCACTTGAATCCATCTTGATGGAGGGCAGCAGTTTCATCAATACTGGCCTGGGGCTGATGAGGACTTTGCGTGCCAAAAGGGCTCAGGATCAGAAAGTGACTCGTGGAGCAGGATCAGTGGTTTGGGTGTCATGCTGCAATGCGGAAGGCAGATGAAAGGTCACTGCATTTTATTCAGGATAGTCTTCAGGGCAGATCGTCATGAGGATTGCCAATATTCAGATTCGGATGTGGTAGAAGAAGAAGAGGAATGAATACTCTTTGATATACATTTCAAAATATAAAGACACATATCTTAAGTAGAGTTCTCCTCCGACAAGGAAATATTAGGTATTACCCTAAATCTCTCCTTACAATGATATGATGGCAGAGCTAGCCTCAAAACTTACCCTCAAGTATGGGTTTTCATTTTTTTAAAAAATCAATGCAGTGACTATTCACTGCTCAATGAATATGTTTTCTCCCACTTTCTTGCCCCCTCAGTGAAGCTGAGGAAGTGATTAATCTGACAGTATCATGAAGTGACTCCCTTAATAAGCCTCTTCACAATATTGACAAAATAAAATTGGAGGGCTTTCTTTTCTCCATTCCCAGCATTCATGTGCACTGGAAGAGTGATCCTAAACATACCAAAAAGTAGAAAGCCTTTGATGGGAGCCAGAAAAGTCAGAATAGGAATGCTATTGAGGAGACTAGTTTGCTCTAGCAAAGATATCATCTGATTGCTGTCTTTAAGACGTCACCAGTCCTGGAGTACTCCAAACAGTGGGCTAAAAGACTGTAAATCTTATTTGACACACATGAAATTTTTAGTATACTGGAACAGAGAAAACTGTTGAAATAATGGAAGTTACTTGCACAATTGTGAAATATTGATTTTGTTGTGCAATCTTACAAAGTGTGTTCTTAGGGCAACCTGATTTCACAAAGCAAATGGGACAAAGTTGTCTTAAAACCAAGACTGAGCTCTGGGTTTTAAAACTGACATTCTGATATTTATTAGCATAATTATGGAAGCTTCAGTTAAACAGTTCTGAAACATATGCACATAGAGAAAACTGGCATCAACTGAACCATCATCATTTGGTAAATTACACGCATTATTGTTGAATTAATGAATTCAGTGTGGTTGATCTATCGGGCAGAATTTGGAAGGGGATTGTGATAATATGATGTGGCTATAAGACTTATGTTTGCAAATCAGGGGTCTTTGAAATTTTGCATTAACCATTGTCAGAATGAGAGGAGTCAGGCATTGTGGCTGAAAGGAAGTTAGACAAATAACTAGATTGTGTACCAGATACCAACAGTAGCAGCTTCAACTTTCCTCCTTTTCTTCCCAGCACACGCCAAAAAGTTCAATAGCCTATGTATTTTATATTCTACTATCAAAGAACTAGCCTATTCAGCATGTCTATATTTGTTATTATGTTTGTATGCAGTTTACCATTGTCCTTAAATTTATTTATTTATTTAAAATATTTATACTAAGATGCTGACTGGAAGGTGGCAGGTCAGCAGTTCGATACCCAAATAACTGCAGGATGGAATGAGCTCCCGTCTCTGTCCTAGCTCCTGCCAACCTAGCAGTTCGAAAGCAAGAAACTGCTAGTAGATAAATAGGTACCACTTCGGTGGGAAGGTAAACAGCATTCTGTATGCTCCAGTGTCTAGTCAGGCCTGCCACATGACCACATAAATGTCTGCAGAAGCAGACAGGACTGGCTCTTCGGCTTTGAAACAGAGATGAGCACTGAACTCTAGAGCCAGATAGGACTGGCTTTCAAGCAAGGGCGACCTTTACCTTTATGCCACTTTTCTCTTGAAAAGGATCCAAGGTGGCTTAAAGTATTAAAAGAAACAGTATTAAAAGCTAATGCCATATATTATTACAATGTTTAAAAAGAATTAAACATATTAAAGTTAGGAGATAAAAATTGCAGTAAAACCATATTAAGAACATCAACAATAAAAACATAACAGTCCCATAAAAAGACTCTTAAAGAGCCAGTTGTTAACCTAAAGCTTGCCTGAAGAGAAGAATCTTTGCCTGCTTGTAGAAAACAGTCCAACCTGGAAGTGAATTCTAGAGTCTGAGAGCAGTGACTGAGAAGGCCCTGTTTCCTCCAAATACACCTGTGAGGGTGATGGGATCAAGACCCTTAATGAGCGTGATGGGATCAAGAAAATGGACTCCCCTGAAGATCTTGAAACCCTGACAGGATCATAAAGAGAGATCCAGTCTTTCATATAATTTGCATCCAAGGCATTTTGGGCTTTATAGGTCAAAACTAAAACTGAATTGTTCTTGGAAATGGGATGGCAGCCAGGGGAACTGCTTTTACAGGGTTTTCTGTGATCCATAATAAAAATAATTATATTTTTGGCAGTTGAAAAGAATAACATTACTATTGAATATAAATTTTTCTTACTGATATAACATAAAAGGCAGTATTCTATACCTAGTCACACCTGAAGTATTTATTTTATTTATTTATTTCTCACACTTGCTAACCCGCCCCAATCGGGCAAGCCCGACTCTGGGCGGCTTACAGCACAATCAAAACACATCAATATTAAAAGAAATTCAAAAATTCACAACTAAAACTAAGTCTTTCACTTGACAGAATAAGAGGAGGGTTTATGTAACTGTTTCTTCTTCTTGTTATGTGCTGTCAAGTTGAAACCAATTTATAGTTACCCTAATATGGCTTTCAAAGTAAGAGAGGTGTACACTTACATTGCAAGCCAGATTCCAGAAGTGGATTTACCAGTTCTAGAAACACACCCAGTGAGTTTTGATGGTCAGGCCAACTGTTAATTACTATTCATCAATTAAGTTTGTAGGTCTTCTTTTGGTTGAGGCTAGCAATTGGATAGTAATCAAAGATAATTAATGAAAAGTAGCAATGCCACACTTGCACATGGACATGAGGAAAATGGAAGAGTAATTTCTTAATAGTGGTTAGGAAAACTCTATATCTTACTACCTCAGTGTGCCAGTTGTGCAACTAAACTACCTGCCTTGCTATTTGAATGAAGCTTTGGTGGCACATGAAGGTGGCACACATGCTATCGTGGACAATCCCCATCTTGGCCCACCATTGATAATGGGTGCGTGCGCATCCTTCTTCTCCTGCCTCCCAAGCAGGATTTCAGCCTCCCTCAATTAGGGGTGAGTAAGCCTTGGCACGGTGACCCAAGGCTTGTTAGGGTCACACAGGGCCTTGTCCAGGGGGACTGCAGTGCAGGGACTTGTGCTGCCATGCAGAGCTTTTATGGTATCCTGCACAAGCTGAGGGAGTCACAGCTAGGGGAGTCCTGCAGCCACAAGAGGCACTTCCGGCACCCTGCGCAGTTACGCAGGGCTTGTCCAGGGGACTGGCAGTGATGAGGACTTGAGGGGGGGGGGCTGGCACAGCGACAGGGGCTTCTCTGGGGGCAGTGCAAAGCTTGGTGATGCACATGTGCAGCTTGAAGCACACCGGTGACATCACATGGGTGCACTCACACCCATGTGACATCACCAGCATGTGTGATGCCTTCTGCCCATTTCCCCCCACATCCATGGGCACTTGGTCTCTAAAAGGTTCATCGTCACTGAGTTAGACTCTTCTTCCCATGGCCAAGTTGCAATTCTATGTTTCTTACTCAAGATATTTTACTTATGTTTATTTCAGGCAACAATTTAACAACCGTCTTCTCTATTTTAGGTATCAGTTGTTCCTTTTGGAAATTTAAAATTATGGATGTTCTCAATATTTGCAATTACAAAACCTCAAGTCTCTCTTATCTCCAACCCCCATTTTCCTGCATTTTATACTCAATGAGAAGATAAAAAAAGGAAAGTTTAGGGCAGTGATGGCCAACCTTGGCACTCCATTTGTTCTTGGACTGCAATTACCAGAAGTCCAAGACAGCACTCCTGCTGATCAGGGGTTCTGAAGTTTGAAGTTCCAGAATACCTGGAGTGCCAAGGTTTGCCATCACTGGTCTAGGGTCTACTATCTGAAATCTAGATATTTATAGTACAGTAGTTTGGTAGGATTAGCCTCTTAAGGAGCTTCTTAAGGAAGATTACATTGTTTTTCATGTTGCTCATGTTAAAGCAGCTTCTAGCTGTGATACTATAGTTCAAAGGTCAGCTTCCTGCAGTTTTTAACATCATATGAATGTCTGCCTAACATGTCCTTTATATTTAATTACTAGATGAGTTCCAGGAATCCGAAATCTATGCAGTGGTTCCCAATAAAGGGTACACAGCCCACTAGAGGACTTCAATTCCCAGAAGCCTAAGTCAGTACATTGGCTGATCAGTGCTTTGGGGAAATGACTTAGGCTTCTGGGAACTGAAGTCCAAAAACCAGCATTTGGGAAACACTATTTAGAGGAAATGTAAATAGTAGAATGACTCTGTTTTGTTAAGCCAAAGAAAGGCCAGTCAGACCTGCCAGGTAGAAGCCTATGTGGCTGGCCAGAAATAAATGTGATCTAGTCAAAGGCAAGCCATAAGGTCATTACAGCATTTGCAGCTGAAAAGAGTCTCATGGGTCTAGACCCCTATTTCAGAATGTTTGCCAATGATGTGGAAAATAATTATAATGTTTGAAGTGGTAGCTGTGTTAGTCTGTGCAAGCATATCAGAGAGTAAACAAAACAAAAAGATACAAAACGTTGTGGCACCTTAAAGACTAACTGCTGTATTTTGATGATAGTTTTCATGGATCAAGCCAACTTTGATCCAGGATAGCTAATATCAAAATACAGCAGTTGATTTTTAAGAAATCACAACATTTTGTGTGTTTTGTTTACTCTAAAAAATAATTATATTCTTCTAAATACATCTCCCATGCAAACACCCATATTGTTTCTCCATTGCCTCCAATAAGTCTAAGGGAGTGGGCTAACCAGCATAGGTAAAATATTGTGCTTCCTAATGGTATACACAAAGAGGTGTGACTTCATCTCAGGGACTCATCTTCCCTGATGGACACTGCTCTTCAAATGGCAGTGCCTCATTATTGACCAAGAATTTGTGATTCATATTTATTTTCTGTCACATATTCTGGTACTTGTGATGTATCAGAATTGAGGAAATATGTGAATCCTGAATCTCATTCAATTAGGGAGTGGGCCACTGGATAAGGATGAGGACGAAGATGATGATGATGAGGGTGCTTAGAGAAATGCTGAGGAAGAGCTGGGGGAAGTCTACCAAGCTGAGAAGGACAAGGAATAGAATCCAGAGCTCTTGGCAAGTGGGACTAGGGGGATTATGGTCCTGGTGCAGTTGAGGGTGTTGAAAGAGGATGATGAAAAACACCAAACCACCACCACCACCGTCCCCAGCCACCACCACCACAACATAGTAGCTCCCCCGGTGGCTTAGTGGTTAAAACACTGAGCTTGGAGACTGGAAGGTTGGGTTTTGATACCGCAGGACTGCACTTGGGGAGATGAAAGGAACCTCATTTGGGCATCCCCTGAGTGGGGTTTCTCCAGTAAAAATCCTTTCCACCCAGAGTAATCTCTGACATGAAATCATCATCATCATCATCATCATCATCATCATCATCATCATCATCATCATCATCATCATCATCATCATCATCATCATCATCATCATCATCATCATCATCAAATTTTGCAAGTATACATTTTGAAATTGCTCTTCTCTCCCCAGGTTCTTTACAACAGTTACTTGGCAAAATATATCAGATTGCTTTCAACATTGCTGTTATGCAATCATATAAAACACTTGTATTACAACCAAAATGTCTGTATTTGAAATAGTAAGGGTATGATTAAAGCAAAAATGGGTTACATTTACAAAGAGTTAAAAGTTTAATCTGAGATAAAAAGCAAAGAAAGACATTTCTCCCCTTAATACATCAAGCACATTTAGTGCCTTCATCATTGATATTAAAAATTTAAATACGCTGGGCAAAATTCCATTAGTGTAAATTTACACCATCATAAGCCAACTGGGTGCTGGAAATGTTTAATTTCAACTAATGGAAAGCTGCTTATCCTCCTCCCTTGAGATTTGAGGCTCACTTTTGTTCTCAGGATCCTCTGTACAAAGGCAGTGGGGTCTTTAATAAAAATTGTTGCTAGATGGGAGGAATTAATTTCCTTCATTTCATTGGTGCCCATTTTAAGGGGTAAGAAAACACAACAAATGGAAAATGTGCAGAGCAGCTGTTTAGAGGTAACATCTAAAATAATGGCTTTCTTTCAGGAGTTCTAAAGGCCTACCATACACCTTTCTAGAAATTTCCCTTGTTTTGCTTGTCGAATGTTTCAATTTTAAGACTCTTTGGAGCTGTTCTCTTCTTGGAGAGCTGTTTTATTCCTATATGGATTCATTAAAGATAATTAGTCCTAAGAAAAAAAGAGAAAAGGCCTTTAATTTGCCTATCATATACAGCAGAAGGAGCGGGATTGCTAGGCACATGGGCTTTCTTGACCTCCTCTTCTTCTTCACAATGCTTTCCCTTCATTCAGATGAGTCTCAGGTCACCATCCTGTTTGGAATAGTTTCATGGTATAAATATATGGGGCATCTAGTGTGCAACAGTGGTGGTAGTTTTAGACCATTGTTATGGGCATTGATCTCTGTAATGGAGGTGAGATTTTTAGAGTTTCCTGCAAGAGACCCTCATGCTATAGCTCAATGGAGTGTGTTGATTGTCTCATGAAAAATTCAAAAAACCTCACCAGATTATAAATCCCAGGATTCTGTTGGATGAAGCTAGGTAATTAAAAAGCCATCAAATTGCTGTAGCTATGTCATGTAGATATATTAAAATGACTGTTACAACGAAAAGGTTTTGATGTATAGCAGATGTGCTGAACATGTAGTGTAATTTGATCAGCGATCACTTATCCCATTGATTTACTTTGACAAGGTAGTTGTCACTGCTCACCAGAGAAAGCGAACTGTCAGCTACCAAAGATGCAGTTTATCCACATCTCATTTTCTTGGGGTGGCAAAAGCATGATCCAGATTTAGTAATGGACTGCCATTTGCTGGTCCCTAATGGAATATGGACTCTTTGGCAAAGTCACTTTATTGTCTACAATCTATTGTCTACCAGAATCATCCAGATAGTATGACCTGTGTTACTTTTTTTCCATTGGGAAAGAGTGATTTTGCTTATAATGCCCTGAAAGCTCAAGAAGTGAATTTGCAATTGCAACTCAGATGCTAAATGAAATGGCTTGAAGTGAGGACCTGTTGGTTTACTTTGTAACTTAACTGTCTTGATTACTTTCTATGATTAATTTAGCTACTAAATCTCTTAATAAACACACAGAGCTGTGGGGAATAGAGCCCAGTGACTAATAGCTCCTTCGTGGCCACCTGAACAGTAAATAAATCCTAAAATACTCTGAAAACCATTTGTTAAGCTAGCTGTGGCCTATTAATTACATGGAAAGGAACAAATTCAGTAAATCTGGCAGAGTGAAAGATTGTCATACCCTTTACAAATCATTTGTAATCTCTTGGGACCACACAGTCATACGTGCCCAGAGGGGAAGATTTATTAATATAATGGGGCTGCTGAAAAATTGAAGGCTCACTTCTCTCACTTTTTAAAATGCATCAAAATCATTGGATTTAAGTTCGGATTAATGCACTCTCTTAATGCAGTGACAGGAGGGGAAGAGGGTAACATTTAATAAAACCTATAATCCAAAGTCTGGATGCTGCTTTGAGAGGGTCCCTGGCAATGACCTGTATGGCTGCCTCTTATCTAGCTGCCTCCTCATGCAGCGGCAAGAAGCTTGATTTGTACCAGATGGGTGTAAAGTGCCTACTTCTTAAACTGCCCACATACACCCAAGATAGAATTGGCTTGGTGCTTTATGAGTACATATCAGCAAGAAGAAAGTTATGCATCACCCAACGACGGATAATGATATGTATAAAATATCAAGTATTTTGCCCACCAAATGAGAAGAGAGGACTCACTGGAGAAGGCATTGATGTTGGGAAAGATAGAAGGAAAATGGAGACGGGAATGCCAGAAGATGAGGTGGATAGATGGCATTGTAGATGCAATGGGCTGAGGAGGATAGTGGAAGATAGAGGAGTCTGATGCACGATGGTCTGTCGGGTTGCAAAGGGTCAGACTTGACTTTATGACTCAAAAACAAATATGTTCAGGTGCGATGGAATCTCACTCTAGTAAGGATTGGATGCTGCGCAGCCTCTAGCCATGGATGGGCAACTTCAAGGCACCAGATTTTGGTTCTTTTGGTTCTTTACCTACCAACCCAGCATTGGGTAGTTGTTAAAATGGCGGACAGCTTCAAAAGGAAGATTGTCTTTTTGTTGGACAGGATCAAATGGAGAACTCTGTTTCTTAAAAACAGGCACAGGTCTACCTGATGAGGAATTAAAATGTCTGACTGCTTGCAGACCCACTTGTCTGATGCAGGAGGTGCCAGTGACTCAGACATGGCCTGAAGATGCTGGGTGTGACTTATTCTAGAATAGATTGTATATTCATATTGAATAGTTTATTATCTAGAATTGTTATCTAGAATTGTTACAATATTGTTATTGTAAACCTTACCAATCATGCAATGACAAATTTGGAGATCAAAGTAAAATGTAATTATAAAGAAACAAAAAGATGGAAAATGGATGTTAATATTTTTAGAAGTAAATCTTTAATTGAGAAAATGGAAAATGAATTAAAGGAAATATGGCAAATAAGTGAAAGGGGGAACAAAAGAGAATATAATAGTGTTTTTCAGGCTTTGCTTTTCATGCGTAATAGATCTCCTAAGACAGGAAAGGTCATACTTTGTTTTTGCAATAAATCACAATCTCTCCAAGCACTATTGTAATAACCCAAGGTAACTTTAAGAATGAAGAAAGAGCATCAGAGTACAGTACTATGAAGACTCAGGTGCTGAAATAGAAAAAACAACCTCATAATTAGGAGCTATTATTATGTTAAAATGAAAAATGATTTCTTGCATAATGAAGCTAGTCTAACAACAAAATGTTTGAAGGATGAGAAATGGTACACCCTTCACAGGAAAGTAATTACCTTGGGTATCATCTAGTGTTGTGGAAGAAGATTTTTGCTTGGAAAGCTCCACATCCTCTTCTGCTCTTTATAGCTTTTCATGCACCCAAAATATGCTTCATGTGTTTCCCCCAATTCTCTGAGTTCAGTTTGTGGTAAATGTGGTTGCTACAAAGGAAAAAGGGAATACACTTCCCTCAGGAATGAATTGAGGTGAGTTTTTTTAAAGTACTGTATCTCAATAAAGTTTATAAGACTAAACAAAGGAATCTACATGGGATTATAAAGCAATGTTATGTTGCTTCTTCACTGGTAAAGGTAAAGGTCGCCCTTGCTTGACAGCCAGTTGTATCTGACTCTAGGGTCCAGTGCTCATCTCTGTTTATAGCCAAAGAGCCAGCACTGTCTGCATCTGCAGACATTTCTGTGGACATGTGGTGGGCATGACTAGACACCAGAGTGCACAGAACACTGTTTACCTTCCCACCGAAGTAGTACCTATTTATCTATGTATTTGCAATTTCTTGCTTTCGAATGGCTAGGTTGGCAGGAGCTGGGACAGAGACAGGGCACTCACTCCATCATGCAGCACTTAGGTCTCAAGCTGCTGACCTGCCGACCTTCCAGTCTTCAAGTTCAACGTTTTAACCACTAAGTACATTCACCATTAGTACATTCACTGTTAGTGATATACTAATAGTCAGATCCTTTAGGCTGGTGAGCTCAGTTTTCTGTGTGTGTCGCATTGTCCAGCTGACATGTCCATCAGCAAGGGGCTTACAAAGTGAGGAGGAAATTAGCTTGTAATCCATGCCTTTTTCTCTCCTCTTTCTAGAAATAAACTTCACATTGCTTCTTCCATTACAGTAACCTAGTATCGGTTTCAACATTCATAGCCTGCTGTTTGGAATGTGATCTGCATATCCCATTCCCTTGTAATTATATTGTTTGAGACTTTCCGTTAGTAAAGTTGGAAGGGAAATCAAACCTTAGGCAGATCTGTAGTGGAGATCAAGCAGAGTTTAATACAGGTACACTTTACAAGTATTTACAAGTTTTCTAATGAGTAAGGGATGAAATTTGTTCCCATGCAGCTGAGCCATGGTTCAAGACTCTGGTAAAGTGATGTTATCTGTTCTTCAGACTTTGGTGGGATTTTTATATGACTCAAATAATTCTGTTAACAGTTGTAAGAAACTTACCCTGAAAGAGCACGAAGCACTGTATAGTAAGAATCAAGAACAGGCTTTGGTTGATTAAATTTTCAAGCATAAAATGCTACTTTATTTCCTTTCAATTTGACTATCACAAACTCCTTTATGCTATTTTCTTACACAAGAAAACCTCTTATGTCTCCTCTTTTGTTTGTGCACTCCAGTATGTGGAATCCATTGGGTATAAATTGGCAGCTATTCAATCTTAAGTCATATGTATATTGGCCAAAACAAAACGAAAACAAAACAGAAAGAAAAAAACTGTTGTGGCATATTAAAAACCGATACTGCATAGAGTATTTGTCTCCACACAAGATTCTGCAGACAAAAAGCCATTTCCTTCAAATATGTTTTGATTCACAACAATAAACACATTAAGACTTCAGCATTATTTTTGTCCCCCTTTCATATTTTTGGTCAACAGGCTGAAACAGATTAACACAGCAGTCTCTTGGGAAACAGTCAAATCTATCACATTAAGCTATACTATTGTGCTACCATTGAAAGAGTGATGTGATCATAGAACAGGTGACTAGTCTAATGCATTGAAAGGGGATAAAAACCCACCATTCTTGGTCTCCTTATGAAAGGCTCCCCACTTAAATCAATTGTCAGGCACATAAGTATACTTGAGGGGAGATCATGCATGCAAGAGGTTTCTTGCATTATTCCTCTTTTCATTTGGCTGTGCTTAGTTGATGCCCAGGGGACTGTGGGGGCTTAGTGGTTAAGATGCTGAACTTGAAGACTGGAAGGCTGGTAGGTGAACACTTTGAGACCTGAGTGCTGCACATCGGAGTGAGCTCCTGTCTCTGTCCCAGCTCCTGCCTGTTCGAAAGCAAGAAATTGCAAGTAGATAAATAGATAATGCTTTGGTGGTCAGGTAAACAGTGTTCTGTGCATGTTGATTTCTAGGTATGCCTGCCACATGTCCACGGAAACATCTACAGATGAAGACAGCACTGGCTTTTTGGCTATAAACAGAGATGAGTACCAAACCCTAGAATTGGATACAACTGGCTTTTCAGCAAAGGAGACCTTTATCTAGTTGATGCTAGATTTATCTCTCATAGATTTATGTGAAACTGATCCTCAAGTATATTTGGTTACAACCCAACCCAAGCAACATGCTGTGATCAGACAGAGGAATGAGCACCACTTCCATCACTGTGGAACACAGTAATGCACACACCAAGAGTTTTGAGCAGAGAGGTATCGTTATGGCAAGCATAACAATTGAAATCCTCTAGCAAGACACTGAAGCAATGGAACTTACATAGATATTGACTCACCAAATTACCCCTGAAAATGGGCCCACTCCATTTACAATTTACTACTGGATTTCAGCCATTATATGGCCTAAATTGCCCATACAGTAATACCTCATATAACATTAGTATCGAATAACACGAAAATCGCATAACATCAAGGAATCTGGGGGGAAGAATTGCATCAGATAACATTAAGATCCTATGGGATGCTTCAGATAACAACCGCGAAAGCCTGTGTGGTTACAATGTATCTCTATGGATCCCATAGAGGATCAGATAACACTAAAAATCATATAACACGAAGACTTGTGGAACCAGGTTTTAGTGTTATATGAGGTTTTACTGTATTTCAATATATGTAATAGCTTTGATTTAGCCACAATGAAGCTAGACCTGTCCACTTCAGCTTGGTATGTTTTTTTCTTAACTTTTACCCAGTAACTTACTAACATAGACTTAGATCCTCCCATGCTATGTAGCCTATCAAGCATTTGCCCTACAAAGTCACAATCTTTCCAGTTAGATCCCATGTAGTGTGATTAGATCAGGGATTCTCAACCTGTGGTCCAAAGGCCATATGCGGCCAGTGGCACCATTTCATGTGGCCCACCACCACCTCCACTACACCAGGAAGTGCCGTGTGGTGGAGGAAGGGCAAAATGGCTGTCCAGTCCTGGAAGCTGTCTGAGGGAGCATGACCCAGCCCACAGCTTAAAAAAGGTTGAGAACTCCTGGATTAGATGAAGAGCCAGATGGTAAATCTACTGAGTACTTTTGCATTCTGTGCATAAACTAGCCCACTGCTAGTGTTAAATAAATAATTAATAAGAGTGGTAAAAACCTATGCTTTTGTTTGTGTGAAGGTGACAGTCTGTTGTAAATTAAACAATTGCTTGAAAAGATAAAAATAGGCCAATGTTAATTCCCTTATGAAGATACAAATGATGAAGAGGTGAAGGTGTTGTTTTTGGTGTCTGCGCCATGAAATCATCTCTAACTTATGGTGATCCTATGACTAAGATATTGCCAAAATGTCCTGTCCTCAACAGCCCTGCAAATTATAGCAATTGTTGTCAGTTGCTACCAGTGTCCTAGTACACATTTTCTCCCCTGAAAATCCTTTTCAGTTGATGGATGTGGCAAACAGTAAAAATGCCATTGGTGTGAATTTGTTTAAGGTGGACCCCAGCTTGCCATGAAGTGACCCACACATTATTATCACAGAGCCATCTCCCGTGCCGTGTATGAAATGAGATATGCAGGATTTGACACAGGGACTGCAATAGACTGCCATAGCCATGACGATATCGACAAGGTGCGCTTTCACAGCCAATCCATCTGGCATGGCCTCTTCCACCTCCATGACCATTGGGCATCAGAATAAAGAAGTGGTTCCTCCTCCACTCATTTTGCCATTGGGCCCAATATGATGGTTTCTAGTGGCATTTTCTCTACTGAGGGGGACTATCACCCCACCTAAAAGGGGCTTATCTGCCTGTAGCCATTGGCCAAACATGGCACTGAGTCTCTGGCTGTATGGTCTGCTCCATTATCATAGTGGGATGTCCAGCCAGACAGTGCAATCCATCTCACATTTGATCTTCCTCTTTTTCTGCTGCCTCCCACCTTTCCCAGCAGCATATTTTCCAGAGACTCTTGATTTCTCACAACGTGCCCAAAGTAGGACAGTTTCAATGCCATTCATTTTTGCATCCAGGGACACTGCAGGCTTGACTTGCTCCCACTATTGTCACTGCTCTAGTGTCTCTTCAGTGGTAGAAAAAACCATAGTACTGGCAGGCCCAGGGCAGAACAAATGCCTATGCCACAGTCATCTCCATTCCTCCATTCCCTTCCCACCTATGTCAGTCTCATGGGGTAACCGTAACCAACAGAGGAACATAGCTGGAGGTACCAACATTCTTAATTACATCTCTTAGTAGGTCATAAGCACTGGGGTAAACCATACCTTTCTCATATGAGGAGAAAGGGACAATTGAGCAAGAGGAAGAAAGAGATTTGTGTGAATGGCCCTGCTTGCACAATTCCAGTATTCACACATGCCCAGTAGTGGAAAATGTAGAAGTGCAGAGTCTTATGACGAAAGTTTCCATAGGTTTTCCCCAAAGAGAGTCTAAAATGCAAGCAACTGTTTTGATCCATAGGAACAAAACTGGCCCAGCAGGTAACAGGGAAGCCTCAGGGGGTGGTGACAGGTGGCCCAATCCTACATACCAACACTGGTATTTTGAACCTGTGAACTAAGACTCCAATTCTCCAGTCACTTGATACAATGCAGCTATCTAAGATCACATCTCAGTAAGCCCCATGGCAGTTAGTTTTGGAGATGAAAACCAGGAAGAAAACTGCATGAAATGGTTCTTTTGTGTCTTTATATAAGAGGTTCTGTTTTTAGCTGATCCATCTGGGAATGAAATAGAATGGGGAAATGCTATTTTAAGTAACAAGGGCTTAGATGTTTACAAGTTTGTTCAGACATGATTTCAATAGGTTGGTATTAATAACTGGAGTCAGAATGGCATACAAGCATTTTGGGGAAATGGGGGATTGTTTTGGGAGTGATCTCTGGCCAATGCATTAAAAAAACAAGATGCACTCTAGGGATTCAATAAACATAATTAACTTCACCAAATTATTAAAAAGTTATTTTAATGCTGTTTGGGAATTTTAAAATATGATGCATCCTAGCTATCGCTGCAGTATTCAAACTAAGCTACAGTGCCTCCTGGTTGACCTTGCTGTACGCTCTTACAGAAATTTAATTATTGTGGTAGTAGAATATGCCTAAGGAAATTACTAAGATTTTTCAATATTGCCATGTTGTTTCTATCTGTGCTGACAAATTAAGCTCTAAATCCCTGGGCACAAGTGAACATGTTTAGCTGTGTCCTCCCCCCACCCCCCCGGTTTGAACCCAGAGCATTGTAAGAAGCCAAACTGTTCGTGTGAACCTTGTATTCTGGTCTCTGCATACTAAATCTTGAAGACTGGGTAGAATCCTAAATATTTCTGCTTCTCTCTTCCTTTGTAAACCATCCGAAAGTCAGCATTGGCAACCCCATAGCATCCTGAGAATCTTAAATGCCTCCTAGTGCAAAAGGGACCCTCAGATCCTGAAAGGAGCAGAAATGGAGCTTCTTGTTAATTTAAACTAAATGCCTTTGACAGTGGAATTGAGGTCTGCTGGCATAAATTTATGGTGACAGGATTTTGGCCATGGTGTTTTTAAGGTGTTCTTTGCTGTTTCTGTCTTTTGAAAGCATATCTGCAACCCAGAAAGACCTCCCCCTGAAAGGTCAACAACATCATACACTCCTGTTTTTCTGTGGCTAAATAATAGACTCTTGTGCAAACTATGGTCATCACTATCACCAGCTATGTGTGTTGGAGAGGGGACCGGAATGGAAAATCTCCAAGATTAAGGTTGTTTTTCCAATTTTTCTAAGAGGTTTTGAGTAATAACATTAAGGGATAGTGCTTTCAAAGCACATAGAGATGAATGTACCCCTTTCTATCAAATGGCAGATAACATTTCCTTGTATGTAACACAAAAGATTGCTGTTGACAGATGCTGCCCAGGTTATTACAGTAGTTTAGCATACGAATAGTACATTAAAAAGAGTCTGAAGGAATGACGACAATGATCACAACTAATCAGGCTCTGAATGAATGAATGAATTCTAGGGAACAAAATCATCAATTTGAATAACATGTTAAATTATAGTTAAGCTGATTTAGAAAGATCTCTTATAGACCCCTTAGTTTATTCATTAATCCCTTCTAGATTCCATAGCTCTCACTTTCCTATGCAAAGTTGGTGTGGAAATGAGGATTGTGTTATTTTTGAACCCCTCCCCAAATGTTGGTTGCCAAGGTGAATTAAATACAACTGAAACCAAGTTTTCCTATAGACAGATATAAATGCAGTGTAGCAGGATCATTTAGAGATGGCACACCCAAAATTAGAGTAGCCATGATATTGTCCAGCCGGTTAGGAGGAGGAGAAGGAAGCCAGGTGGATATATACTTCACAAGGAGTATAGGTCCCAGCATAGTGTAATGGTTAGATACAGATCAGCCTTTTTGGAATCACAAAACATACTAAGGAAAGGCAAGCTGGTTATCCTAATGGCAATGTGCCCCAAACCTGGGATCTGAGTTTCAAAACACAATCCTGATCTTCATCAGAATAATGTGATCTAAGCATCCCCAAATTTTGGAAGTGAAATGTTTCAACCATTCCTTTCAACCTCTCCCCCCCATCATCATTTCGTCACTGGCCGGGAGGAAGATAAAAGGAGCCTCCCTGGCCGAGGGAGGCTCGAAAAACGCCGCCGCCGCTGCTGCCGCCGCGCCCTCCCAGCCCTCGTCACCGGCCAGGAGGAAGATAAAAGGAGCCTCCCTGGCCGAGGGAGGCTCAAAAAACGCTGCCGCCGCTGCTGCTGCCGCGCCCTCCCAGCCCTCGTCACCGGCCAGGAGGAAGATAAAAGGAGCCTCCCTGGCCGAGGGAGGCTCGAAAAACGCCGCCGCCGCCGCTGCTGCCGCCGCGCCCTCCCGGCCCTCGTCACCGGCCAGGAGGAAGATAAAAGGAGCCTCCCTGGCCGAGGGAGGCTCAAAAAACGCTGCCGCCGCTGCCGCCGCCACGCCCTCCCAGCCCTCGTCACCGGCCAGGAGGAAGATAAAAGGAGCCTCCCTGGCCGAGGGAGGCTCGAAAAACGCCGCCGCCGCTGCTGCCGCCGTGCCCTCCCGGCCCTCGTCACCGGCCGGGAGGAAGATAAAAGGAGCCTCCCTGGCTGAGGGAGGCTCGAAAAACACAGCCGCCACTGCTGCCGCCGCGCCCTCCCAGCCCTCGTCACCGGCCAGGAGGAAGATAAAAGGAGCCTCCCTGGCCAAGGGAGGCTCGAAAATGCCGCCGCCGCGCCCTCCCGGCCCTTGTCACCGGCCCAGAGGAGGATAAAAGGAGCCTCCCTGGCCGCAGTGGCGGCAGGACTTCCCCTGGCAGAGAATTGCTCGCCCCGCCGCCACGGAACACACCTGCAGCCGGGGGAAGAGGCTACCACCGCGCTCAGCCGGGACTCCCTCCACCTCTTCCGGAGGCTATGTTTAAAAGCCACAGCGGTGGCAGGACTTTTCGATAATGTTAAATTTTTTTTGTGTAAACTTGATGAATTTTGTAATTTTTGATTGTTGTTTGTAATTGATACTTACTGAACTTTTTATGATGTAACGATGTTGAGTTGTATATTTACATGATGTGTCTATAAATTTGCTGTTTACTCTGTGCTTGTGAACCGCCTGAGTCGGCCCAAACGAGTAGGGCGGTATAGAAATTGGAGTAAATAAATAAATAATCCCCATACAGTCACTCATTTCATATCTTTTTAGGATCATATCCGCCCCATCCATTCCAGATGCTAAGCACTCAAGATCACTTTTTGAGCCACTGGGTAAATCTTGACTGTTCTCTGCCACATGGAAGCCATCACAAAAAGGTAAGTCACAAAACGTAGCATAGAAAGGCTGGTAAGACTAAAACAACCTACTGCCAAATTGGGTGTTGACCCACAAAGAACATGCCTATTTATTAGAGCAGGGATTCTCAACCTCAGCACCATTTCATGTGGCCCACCATCACCTCCACCACACCTGGAAGTGCTGTGTGGTGGAGTAAGGGCAAAATGGCCATCAGGCCCTGGAAGCTGTCTGAGAGAGTGTGACATGGCCCCTGCTTAAAAAGGTTGAGAACTCCTGCATTAGAGGGCTGATTCTTCCTTGCCTCCCTGTATCACAAGTCTCCTCTATTTCCCTAAGCTTACCAGATATCAATTTCCCTGGTTCTTTTTACTTCTCTGAATAGAGTTTTGGAGGACTTGGGGATAGTTTTTGAAAGATGGACCCAGTCTCCCTGTCTTATTTCTTTCCTTTCTGAGAAACACCCTGGGTCTGAGTGATTCTGACAACAGTTCACAAGGTGTTGTTATAACATTAGTAAAGGTCTCCTTTGCTTGAAAGCAAGTCGTGTCTGACTCTAGAGGCAGGTGCTCATCTTCATTTACAGCTAATGAACCATTGCTGTCTGTAGACATTTCCATGATAATGTGGCATGCGTGACTAGACACCAGAGCACATGGAATGTTGTTACCTTTCCTGACAAAGGGATACCTATTTATCTACTAGCAACTTATTGCCTTCAAACTGCTAGGTTAGCAGGAGCTGGGGCAGACAACGGGCACTCACTCTGTTGCGCAGCACTAGGGTCTCAAACTGCTGACCTGCCAACTTTCTGGTTGACAAGATAAGCATTCTCAACCACTAAGCCACTGTAGCCCTTCGTTATAACAATGTTGTTGTTGTTGTTGTTGTTCAGTTGCACAGTCAATTCTGACCCTTTGCAACCCCATGGACCACTGTCCGCCAGGCACTTCTGTCCTCCACCATCCTCCTCAACTTGCTCAGCTCTGTGCCCATTGTGTCCACAATACCATCTAGCCATCTCATTTTTGGACGCCCCCTTTTTCTTTTGCCCTCCAACTTTCCAAGCATCAAGGCTTTCTCAAGTGAATCCTTTCTTCTCATTTGATGTCAAAAGTACCTTAGCTTCATCTTTACAATATGACCTTCTAAGGAGCAGTCAGGTTTGATTTCTTCTAAGATTGACCTATTTGTTCTCTTCGCTGTCCAGGGGACTCTCAAAACTCTCCTCCAACACCACATCTCAAAGGCATCTATTCTTCTGTGCTCAGCTTTACTAATGGTCCAGCTCTCACAACCATAAATTGCAAACAAAAATTCATATAGTTAAAGCAGTGGTATTCCCTGTGGCAATGTATGGTTTTGAGTCACTGCTTCTACTTCTTCTCCATCTATTTTCCTGGAACTGATAGGGCCTGTTGCCATTATCTTGGTTTTCTTGAGCCGCTCTGAATCAGTCTTTACTGAGTAGAGCGGCATACAAGTCTAAATAATAATAATAATAATAATATTGAATCTCAAGCCAGCTTTTGCAATCTCTTCTTTCAACCTAAGCAGCAGCTTCTTTAGGGTTTCCTCACTTTCTGCCATTAAGGTAGTGTCATCTGAGTATCTCAAGTTGTTGATGTTACTCCCAGCAATTTTGATCCCAAACTGCAATTCTTCCATTCCTGCATTGCGCATTATGTGCTCTGTGTATAACTTGAATAAGCAGGGTGACAAAATGCAGCCTTGTCTTACTCCTTTTCCTATTCCAAACCACTCTGTCCTTCCGTATTCTGTTCTGTTGCTTCTTCATTCATGTACAGATTTCTCATGAGGTATCTAAGGTGCTCTGGTATTCCCTTCTCTTTAATTACTAGCCACATTTTGTTGTGGTCCACACAGTCAAAGTCCTTGGTGTACAGTAGACAATGAAACAGAAGTAGACTTGTTTCTGATATTCCTTTGTTTTCTCCATGATCTTCTTCTTAGAGTGAAACCCTAAGCTTCCCTAGAAACAAATTAAATTTCTGGTTATCAGCTTAGCTATCAAGGAATAGCAATACCAAACCTTTATATGTTTTATATGATTGTTGTAATCCACCCTGAGTCACTTCTGCTAGTAGGGCAGAATAGAAATTTGAAAAATAAATAAATGAATAAAAATAAATGGGTTCCTGGAAGTGAAATGAATATCAAGGTTGAGTACATATGTGGAAGGGGAAAATTTGGCTTTTGTATGCAACGTTGACTTGAAACCTGAACACCCATCTCCACTTAGTCCCAGGTGGTAGTGGTTGTGTGATTTGAATATTCTTTCTTATCATGTTGGAAAATAGCTGGGAAAGAAAGGTGGTGGGCGATTTCCCCCTTTCCTCTTACATTTTTTTGACTGTCCAATTGAAAGGAATGGAGTCATTGCTCCATTCACTTGAAAAGAGAGGAAAAGACTGCCCCACAGAGAATAACAGACTGGCATGGGGGGGAAACTCCAGCTTTTATCAAGGATACCCATACAGCATAAGCTATGAAGCACTGTGAAGCACAGAGGATTATAGAATTGTATTGGAAATATTCAGAGGAAAAACAGATTTGTGGATGTATTTACTCAATTGGTCTTGTTTCTGAACAGACATGCATTGGCTTATGTAAGTTAATTAAACCCAAGTGCTCTCCAACCTTACAAGCCAGGGAAAGAACTCATGGAACAATCATATGTCTGAGTACACGCATGCAGAACTTACCTGTAAGGTTGCAAACTTTTTGCTGGCATACAGTTGCAGTTCCCTCCTTCCTTTCTTTTAAATACCATTTCACTATGCCTGATTTAATTAAAACAGCAAGGGAAGTGAATATGACACACATTTTGTCAACTTTATAGAATAACTGAGTTGGAAAGGGCCATTTAGGCCACTGAGTACAACCCTGTGTGTGTGTGTGTGTGTGTGTGTGTGTGTGTGAGAGAGAGAGAGAGAGAGAGAGAGAGAGAGAGAGAGAGAGAGAGAGAGAGAGAGAGAGAGAGAGAGAGAGAGGAATACTCAAGCTGCAGATCAGGGTAAATGGGATAGTGTTAGATAAATGTTGAAGAAATCACCACCATTCCATTTGGTACAATGATAAGACAATGTATTTGGCAGGTGCTCCATCAAGAGATCTGCTCTTCCACTAGCCTAAGTAAAGTTAAAACTGCTCTGCCCATCATTCTTCAACTATTTACTATGTGCTTATATAAGGCAAAGGCACTGTGGTGACTTAGTGGTTAAGACACTGGACTTGATGACTGGAAAGTCAGCAAGTCAGTAGTTCAAGACCCGAGTACTGCATGATGGAGTGAGCTCTCTTCACTGTCCCAGCTCCTGCCAACCTAGCAGTTCAAAAGCAAGAAATTGCAAGTATAGATAGGTACCACTTCGATGGGAAGGTAAACAGTATTCTGTGCACTCCAGTGTCTAGTCATGCCTGCCACATGTCCATGGAAATGTTGGCATGTGCAGACAGGGCCTGCTCTTTGGCTATAAACAGAGATGAGCACTGAACTCTAGAGTTAAATATGACTGGTTTTCAAGCAAGGGAGATCTTTACCTTTATAAGGTAACCATGTATGGTACAATAATTGTGTGCATTAATTAAAGAATATTAATTATTCCAGACTTGTCATGTTTGAAACAGAAATGCACTGTGCCCAAACAGATACCTACTAGAATTTTAGGAAACCTTTTTCTGGACTTTTCTTTTCTTTGTGTGTGTGTGAATCTCATTTCCCCCAGTTTGTGACAAGGTAGTCAGTACCTCAAAACCATTAAAGTTTCTGAAATCTAAGATGAAATCATTTGGATTGGTATAAAAAACTCATTTGTTGGGCATATTATTCTGATTATTCTGAAATATACTGATTATTTTATTCTGCTCCTGACTTTGTCACTTTGTTGATACCACTTTTAGAACTGATACCTGTATAGAGATGAAAAGTGGGAATCCCCTCTCCCACCCCAACTAGAATCCTCTTTCCCACTTATAAATAAAAACATTATTCATATTATTCATGGAAGATAATGAGGCAGGAACACTGTTGTTGAGAAATGCACTAGTTAGATCATCTGTAGCAGGACCACTAGTAAAATAATTAGGATAAGGAAAAAGTATTTTTAGACTTTGTCTTTTTATTGTAAATGTACCTATTACAACAACTTTTTCCACATATTGACATGTGTTTACATATTCAGTGTATGCACTGAGAAAAAGGCCTGTGCTAAATAAACAAATTCTTTTTTTAAAAAAAAATCAATGAAGTGCTTGAAATTTTGCAAAAATAATAATAATATATCAGCAGTTCCACACATTATTGAGGTTTTTTTCACAGTAACATTTCCTGGCATTCCACAAAATGGACCATAGTTGATGGAAATCAATGTAATAATATTTACCTATGACTATAATCACAGATAAGCAGAAACACAAGACATTTCACAACAAAAGGAGAAGAATACAGTCATATCATTTGACTTTCACGTAATAAAGAGGCAAAACAGTAATTGTAATTCAAAAACAGGGAGCCTATTTTGTTTGAGGCCACACTTGGGGAGTACAAGAAACTTCAACTTGTAATTAATAAAAAATAGTATACACATTTTTACAAGGCCATCTGTCTTTTCATATCTTCTCAAAATATGTAACTATAGAAGAGTTACAATTTTTCACCAGTATTTTTAATAATCACCATTGGATAGTTACCTACATTTATGCACAATAGGTAATAGGATAAACACAACAATGTAAGTGTCTGGAATACCAAAGCAGTTTAGTGTTTTGTGTGTGAACTGAAATCCAGTTCCTGAATTAGGAGAAATGCTAAAAAGGTATTTGATCCATTTACACAGGAGACAGAACCATACATTTCATGTTCCTTCTCTCTAGAATTTGGTAGTTATTAGAGAGGACTTGCTTTATTTAAAATTTGTCTTATGAATGTATGACAAGTGATGTTTGAAGCTCCCTGCAATATACAACAAGATTTTGCCAATACTCAATGTTTCCTAGTAATCAATCTTGATTGTTTACACTGTCATAAAAAGACTTCCCCCCAAATATTTTTGGTAAAAGAAAGAAAGAAAGAAATGGTGCACTTGAGTTTAGTGGGGCTGCATTGACTATTTGACTATTATTGTTTTCAGGCATGCTCTATTTTTTTCAGCAAAATATCAAGTATTCATTTAATCAAGGAACAACTAATCAATTTTGACATTACTCAGTACCAGAATGAAAGGACATCCTTCTGTTAAGGCATTTCATCTAATGTAAGCTAACTCTCTAAAGCATCTTGGATACTGGTACAATTGTTGTACTGTATCTATTTAACACATTTATGCTAAACAATTCAGTCTCTTATTAGAAACCAGTGTTCATTCAGATTACATGTTTCTAAAATATGGATTTTTAATTTTTTTAGAAAAGATGAAATAGATAATAAAAGAAAAATCAAAATTACTCATTGGTTGCCTGGATGTGATTATTATTATTATGTCAAAATAGCACTTTACAGTTCACATTAACACACTTAAGGAGAAAGCAAAATATTTTACATACTGTACATTTGGCATGTTATAGATTTTAGATTTTTCTTTACAAAGTAGTGCAAAATTACAGTGCATTATTACACCAAAAGTCATTTTACCTCCACCACTCCATTTTTAAACTTGTGCTGTTTTACTAGAAGCATGTTGGCACATTAAAAGTACAAGCACAACCCTATACAATAAATCCCAGGTAAAATAGTAAATAGAGAGAACTGCAATTTAGCAGTCCAATGCTAACTCAAAGAATTACAATTTGGTACAAGCCTCTCACCCTGGTTGACATCTCCTTCAGAAGAATTCTCTTTTCCTGGTTGACCCAAAATCTGCAGACAGAACAATCTACTGACCAAGCTGTACTGGTGGCTAAGATCTGCTAGCACAAAAGGGGCAGAGCAGCAAGAAGGAAGACCAGTTATGCCAGAGTCAAATTTCCTGCATCCAGGGACATAGACTCAATGTTGACAGAAAGTTAAGCAAGGCTGGGTGTATTCTTATATAACTCAAGTTTCCCTAGGTCCAGGTAATCTCATGTTTGTTCAGTCACCCTTTAGCAAATTAAGAACTGCATTCCTAAGTATCAGGGGGAATGTCCTCTCACACATGTGTAAATTAACCCCTGAAATATTTAAATTAGATGAAAGAGGACAGTACCATGTTCATGTTCTACTTGCATGCATACAAACACAGTAGCATAGCAGTGGCACAATAATTCCCCACACAATACATTAGAGAACAAAAGATTTTACTTATTTTGCAAATGGAAGGGAAGTGGTGAAGAAACCATTACATAAAAATATTGAATCCTGCTATCAAGTATTCATCCAATCATTTTGGTTTATTAAAGTACTGATTTCAGAATTACTCTTGTCATTTATATTTATTCCTCTTTATAGAATTAATTAAAAACACTTTCTCCTCTCGGCTAGAAAATAAGTACATAAGAAGTTTTAGCTGCAGAATCAACAGTATGATGCATGCTCGAACCAAAATGAAGTTCTTTTTAAAGCCCACTTATTTCAATGTGTGAATTACGTTGTGTGTTAACGTTGGGTGGATCATTGTCAAGATCCTTTATATAGCTCTAGAAAACAGCAAATCATTCTACTTAGTAGAAATGCTGCGGTGTTTTTTTAACTGCTCATGTTTGTAATATCATTCTTGTAGGAATAAAGGATTTTTGACTATGCAGTGTTACTGCACTGGATTAGTCCAGATTGGAAAAAAATATATAGAATGATATAAAGAAGCCACTTTATGGCACTTGGAATTGCAAGAGAGATCCTGGGGCCACAAAGATGCAGGTGGGGAGCTTCCAGTGGAACTCAAAGAGGACCCTTGTTCTAAGCCAAAGGTTGCCGAACTTTTTAAGTCAGGGGCTGGGTCACGCGCCCTCAGATAGTTGAGTGGACCAAACTGGTGGTTCCCCCCACCATAAATGCTGCCATAAAATGCATCTGCAGCTGTCGTAAATGTGTCCGCTTCCAGTGGTGGAGGCCGAATGACTTGGTGCTGTGGGCTGGGTTTGGCCCGTGGACCATAGGTTGCCCACCCCTGCTCTAAGCTGTCTCCTTGGGACTAGACGGTTCAAAAGCTGATGGTGGCAACAGCTATTGGGCAGAAGCAGTAGCTGAAGGTGACACTGGCAGAGAAGACAATGACAGTGACATTCAAACTAACTTTTGTTAGTACTGTGCAGTACTAAGATACACAGGTACAAGATACATAGGTACTAAGATACAAAGGTACACAGAAAGAGCTTCCTCAAAGATTGTGATAGTTTTGAACCACAATCGGGTGTACCCTGGGCAATGGCACCCTTCTTGTGCCAGCTATTCTTTATCACACTAGGTCAGGTGAAAGGAACTATGGAATGAACTCACCAAAGGTGCCTTCACTTTGGCAGTTTCACATCTGGCCTAGACAGGGAAGAAGTGCTAAGATAAGACATACCAAAATGAAAAAAAGTCAAAATGCTGAAAGTTGAAATTCTCAAGACAGAAAACACTCATTCAGCTACTGAGGATGAACAAAGGAAGACTACAAATATCTCTGCCACTAACGAGGCAACTAAACTGAAGCCAAAAGGATGAACAGTGTCTGATGTGCACAGGAATGAAAGGGAAGTCTGATGGGGGACAACACATACAACTGGAACATAGAATGTAAGAAGTATGAGTCCAGATAAATTGAAAACCATAAAGCAAGAAATTGAGAGTACAAACATTGTAGTGAACTAAAGTGGACTGAAATCAGGCAACTACAAAGAGATTGGCTTTGGAAATGACAGACTCAGAAGAAATAGAGTGACTCTAATACTGAGGCAAAGTGTAGTACAGACAGTTAGGGGGTTTAATGAAAGATCTGACTGAATAATATTAATAATACTTGGGGAGGAGGGGGAACATCAGCATAGCCATCATTCAATTATATGCTCCAACCACAGATGCTGAAAGGAAATTTAAAGCTTTCAAGAAAACTTCCAGGAGGAAATTGATCACACACTAATGCTTGTAATCATGGGTGAATGGACACAAATGTAGAGAGAGAAAAGTAGAACCAAGGGTTGTTGAAAAATTTGGCCTAGGGTACATAAATGAAGCAAGAGAACAACTCATAGAATTCTTGAAATGGTAGCCATGTTAGTCTGTGTTTCAAGCATATCAGAGTAAACAAAACAAAATGACAAAACAATGTTGTGGCACTTTAAAAATGGACTGCTGTATTTTAATGTTAATGTCTGATGAAGTGGACTTTATTCAAGAAATCTAAAATACAGCAGTTAGTCTTCAAAGTGCACAACATTTTTTGTCTTTTTGTTTTGTTTACTCAAATATCATAGAATTCTGTGAGGATAACAATCTGTTTATTGCAAATACTTGTTTCAAGCAACCAAACAATTGCCTGTACACATGGACATCATCAAACAGTCAGTACTATAATAGAAATCCAAATACAATACAATACAATACAATACAATAACTGGAAGCAGGTTTCAGAAAACCTATGGGGCATGTACAGAATGCTCAGTTTACAAGAATAAAGGGGGGGGGGAGGCCTTAAAAATGAAAGCCATTTTCAAATAGCAGCCTAGTGGTTGTTTAGAGATGATTGTGGGCATGTCCACAAGTTAGAAAGTTAACACTAACACAGGAAGTGAAGTTGTAGTCTCTCTGCCAAAATAAGACCAGGAGCAATTATGGCACAGATCATAAATGGCTAATATACAATATTCGAGTAAAGCTGAAAAAAAAAACCAACTCTAAAATAATCATGGTGCCAAAATATAATTTAAATACTAGCAGAATGGTACACATGTCCTTGGTGTATGTTACATGCTCACCACCTAAATGCATGTTTTTGCATGTGTAATGGTGATTCTTATCTCCTTTAGCAATTACATATTAATATAGTGAATTTGACTTAAGAAAGATAATTTAAAACCAGTGTATAGTGAGGAGAATAAATAGGTCAATCATAGAAGAAATCAAACCTGACTGCTCCTTAGAAGGTCATATTGTAAAGATGAAGCTAAAGTACTTTGGACATCAAATGAGAAGAGAGGATTCTCTTGAGAAAGCCTTGATGCTGGGAAGGGTGGAGGGCAAAAGAAGGGGGTGGCCAAAAATGAGATGGCTAGATGGAATTGTAGATACAATGGGCACAAAGCTGAGCGAGTTGAGGAGGATGGTGGAGGACAGAAGTGCCTGGTGGACAGTGGTCCATGGGGTCGCAAAGGGTCGGAATCGACTATGCGACTGAACAACAACAAAATTGTTCTCAGTTGAAAATTCTGTGAGTTATACCACCAGTCACTAAAGACTGGTGTTCCATCATTATTTTATACACTAATCAGCTATGAAAATCAATTAAATTTCAGCTTGGCAAGCAACCCATAAGTAAAAAGTGTTGCATAGCTTTCTTGCATATCTAGTCATTGGTACAATATATATGAGTGTGCAAAGAATAAAGTTAAATCAAAATATGTTACAATGAATTTTGGCTCACATAATTAAAATAACTTGTGATAATTTTATCGGGATAAGAAATCTGTTTCATTTCATGTCAAAACTTTTTCCTACACTGCAGGTTTTATTTTATTTTTAAAGTGGAGATTTAGTACAGATTGCATCACTTAAAAGTAATTTAGAATTACAGGCAGAAAGGTTGTAAAGGAAAACATAATTTTGATCCTTATTCAGAAGGTACAAAACTGAAACCTTTTAGGAAAAGAAACAATGGTGAGATTTCATTACAGTCAAGAGGGCAAGAAATTAAGCTGCTTTAATGTCTCTCAATGAATGGAAGCATTTTAATAAGCCAATTCAAAAGGGTGAGGAGGGATCAGAAACATTCTAACAAGAACTGAATGGAAAATGCATGTTGTCATTGTTAGGTTTTATAGTTCTTACCTGTGTAATGCAAGATAAAAAAGACAAGACTTCCTTGTTTTGGTTGCATACTTAACTAAAAGGAGAAGCAAAGCAGAACAAAACAAAACAGAAGAGAGAAAACCTAAACAAGGCTACATTCATGACAAACCTATCAATTTCAGCCTTTTATTTCATCAAAATATAGCTGTGACTATTAATTTGCACTTTGCTTGAATTACCTCTCCATTATTTTCATTTAACAAGATACCTAACAATAGCAATAGTAATTACATGTATATCTCACCCCAAAGGGCATAAAACAGTTTCTGGGAGGCTCACAATGTAATTGGCATTGTTACTCCTGGGTACTCTTATTAAAATATGATATATTTGATAATATAAGGATGATGCAGAGGTTTTGTGAGGAAACTACCAAATCTATTCACTGACTTCTTAGCTTTCCTCAGAGTTGTGTTTGCAGTGTAGTAGCAGTTTTACACATTGAAGTAATCATGCAGTTATCACAGGAGTAACATGTCTGACCATGCTTATGACCTTTATGGCTTATGACATCTCTACTACCAGCTGTCAAAATCAATTTAATTTAGCTTGACAAGCAACACATAAGTAGAAAATGTTGCATATCTTTCTACGGCATCCACTCTTCCATAAATGGATCAGTGGTAGATTATGTGGTCTCTATAACTAAGAAAAAAAATTCTGTTTCACAACTATTTTGATTTTAGATATTTTTTGTCCACCAAGCTCGAAGCAATGTCGCAACTTCAACTCTAATTTAATAGTCTGAACAAGGAAAAAGAGTTCATTTGGTTTAGCAATTCAGTAGGCAGCAAATACATGGCTTTTCAATATAAAACATAATCATTTGCCATTGTACAGCATGCAATAACAATTCTATGGTGCCAATGAAGAGGACTCTAGTTCCAAATTACTTAAACATAGTAGACCATTTTGAATTTCATTTCCCACACAAAACAATTATTTTTTTAAAATATAACCTTCATTTTGCTTTAGTGTATATTGCTTTACAAAGAATGCACAAACATCATTCAAATGCATCATTCTACATGCAGGTGTGCACACTACACCTACAGAAAGAGATCTGGTCCTAAGTAGTAAGAATGAACAGTTTTGGAGCTGTTCTATCCCATTCTGTCTACTGTAGTAGTGGTAAACCTATGGCATACTTGCCAGAGGGGACACTCAGAGCCCTCTCTGTGGGCACATGGTCTATTGCCCCAGCACAGATTCTCTAAAACAGGGATTTTCAACCTGCGGTGCCATTTCATGTGGCCCCCACCACCACATCCACCACATCCACCACACCCAGAAGTGCCATGTGGTAGAGGAAGGGCAAAATGGAATCCAGCCCCCAAAGTTGTCTGTGGGAGCATGACCTGGCCCCCGGTTTATTTATTTAATCAGACTTATATGCCGCCCTCCTCAAAGAGGGCGGCTAACAAAGGTTTTAAAAAGACATAAAACACAATATAAAATCCAATTTAAAATTTATATTAAAATATTAAAACTAAGCAAGGTTAAAAGATTAAAAATTCATACATTGAGAGAGGGAAGGGTCAGATGAGCCCACACCCCATACCTGTCCTGCCAGCCAGGTCTTAACCCCCTTCCTAAAGGGCAGCAACTCTGACTTGAGATGTAGCTCAATTGGCAGGAGGTTACATAGGACTGGGTTGAGAACTCCTGCTCTAAAAGCTTCACCATCACTGGTCTACTGCATCAACTTAGCAGATGCTCCAAGCCAGTTGTGAGCTTGAGAGGTTCACTAGGAATGCTGTGGCACAGGGAACTGTAGATGAAAAGAAAGGTTATTGAAAAGAAAGCAAAAGTGCCATTCTATTTGTGGCAGACACATTTGGACCTGAGCTGGTAAAAATGTTTTTCAAAGACTGTACAGTATTTTATTCATGCACATTATACCCTTTTCCCTTTTAATTCCATAAGGCAAAAGCTTGTGAACATAGGGGATTCAGAGTTTCCTGTAAGAAATATTTTTTCTGCAGTAATGTCTACAATTATGGCATAAATCAGGGATTCTCAACCTCCGGCCCGTAGGCCCTCCCCCTGCCTCCACCACATGCGGAAATGCCATGTGATGGGAAAGGGCAAAATGGCTGTCCAGCCCCCAAAGTTGTCTGAAGGAGCGTGACCCGGCCCCCGGCTTAGAAAGGTTGAGAACATCTGGCATAAATAGTAGGGCAGGGGTAGTTCATAAATATATTTAGTAATATATTAGTAAGTGTCAATTTCTTGCTTTGAAAAAGTTTGGTACTGTATTTCATAAGCTTTTGAGGTAAATGGCATGAACAATGTCCCATGTATAACATATATACACAGAGAGATATTACAGACAGATTTCTTTATCAAACAAAGGACAGACATATATGATGTCTCCATTGAAATTAAGGGAGATGATGTAATACGGATGTTTCTATCAGATTCCATGTATCAACAAGTGGTTGTCACATTTATAAACATAAATTGGAGATGTTCTTTAGGGAAAATGGAGAAGATGAAAGCACGACAGATCCATCTGCCTAAATATTTCATGGAGTATGCAATTTATTTTAAAAGCCTAGAGCTCAAAAAGAAAGAAATTGTTTTTTTTTTAAACATAGGGTGACACTGAGATAAACTGCACATCCACATTGATTCCATGCCATAAAGATTTTGGGATATTTATACTGCAGATAACAAAGGCTCATTTCTATATTAACAGTTAAAAAACCATCTTAGGGTTACATCCAGGCTTGTTCATACTCTTAGAGCACATCACTGAAATCAGTACAGCTTAAGTTAATCTTTATTAATTCAATTGGATCTACTTTGAACTTGTGGAAGGCTTAATCCAAACCAGTATTGTTCTTGTTACAACCCATGGGCTATTAACATACTAAGAATTGTTCCACAACCTATGAACAGCCTAAGAGCATGCAGCAGATTCCCATGCCGTAGACCAGTGGTGGAGAACCTTTTAAGAGTACGAGTGCCAAAACAGAGGGGTGGGGTGAACTCTGTTCTGGGGGAAGGAGGAAGCGCACCTATGGGGCTGCTGGGCAGAGGGACAGGGTGAACTCTGCACTGGGAGTGAGGGAAGAAGTGCTGATGGGCAGAGGGACAGGCAGTGCTACATCCGACACGCGTGCCATAGGTTCACCACCACTGCTATGGAGTTTGTGATGGTGGATAGCAAAGTGACAATGGTGGGTGGAAGTAGCAGGTATAGAATTCCTCTCCACTTCTGATGATTGCTAATCTCATGAAGGAAATACTTGAACAGGTACTGGCAGAAAATGATTTACAACGTTTGATCTCAAAACTCAAATTCCACAAGAAATCAGGTAAAGCTTAATTTTGGATTCAGCTGAGTGTAAAAAGCAACAAGCTCAAATTCCATGGTCAAAACAACAACCAGCACAAAATATAAAAACAAATTAATTTTGAAGTTAGGAAACTGATTGTGTTATGTCCTAATTAGATTTTATCCCTATAAATGTGTGCAGTACTTGACAATAACTAATATCCTCAAAGTGCATTTTATTTTTCAGCTTTTCATTTCACATCTCCAGTGGTTATTTAGATTAAATGGCATTTAAAGCAGATTAGCTTCTTTCAAGACTCACAATCGGCCTAGTAAATAGCATGTTTAAGGAAACACAAGAGCCTTTTTCTGTTGGCTTAAGTGAAATGAAGAAAAAGAGGAGGATTCTACTTGAATGCAAACCCACTCTGGCCACCTGCCCGCACAGTCTAAATAAGTCATTCTTTCCCACTGCCTTCATGCAGTGTTAAACAGAACCCCATTTAATCAATCACAGAAGACACATGATTAGATCAATCCACAAAGTAATGAGCCATTGATGGGGAAAACATTTGAAATAAAAAGTCCAAGGACATTTCAAAAATACATACCCTAGATATATAGAAATATCCCAATGCAATGAAGTAACCCTGCTTTTTTTGTCAAATGACAAATTGTATTCCACAATTGGAAAAATTCTTCTTGATTCTGAATGTCCTCTGTCCCAATGGTCTACCTATCATTCAACAGGTTTCTTCCAAAAGGTCATCAGCTTCCAAATTGTATGTGTGTTTCCAAACACATTGTAAGTACTGGCAATCCTGATGGTAACTGACAAGGATATGATCATGGGTCCACTTCTTTCTTTCTCTCTTTTCCCCCAATAAGTAAACAGTTCAGTAACAATGACAATGGATTTAGGGTCTGCAGACTTCTGCCCCAGTGGTTTTGTATTTATTTTTAAACACAAATTAATAAAATAATAATAATTGTGCCTTTAGAAATACCAATTCTGGACACTGCTAAGGTCTGTTTCATGAGGATTCATTAATTTTACATTTTGCAACTTGCATTCTATAGGCCTATAGCAATGACAACCTAAATAACTTTGCCTAGTATTTCAAAAGTCTTCTCCCTGCTACCAGTAAATATTTCATTGTTTTCTCTTAATTCTGTTATCTCTTCACTCTATGATGGGAAGCTAAATGGGCTTTCCTTTCAAGTACATGATTATAAAATTGCATTTTGATTGTATGATTTCTGATTACTTGCTTAGGTGTAATGACAGGTTAAGTACATATTACTGACAACTGGGTTCTTCTGAACCCAGCAGCATTGAATATATATACAGTACTTTAACATTCTGCCAAGGGTGTGGAAATGTTCATTTTGCTAGTCATAGAAATTCATGAATTTCTAAAGTGTCTGTGTTTACAAATAACATTAGAAAAATATGTTGAGGATTTTAAAAAACAGTTCCACAAGTTCTGTTATCCTCAGGGCTATGAAACGTCCATGAGCTGTCCCACAGCTTTCCTCTTCAATAGCAGCCTTCCATGCTGTGCAGTAAATTGAAGAAAGCTTTAAAATAAATTTATAATATGGTATGGAATATGATATTGAAGCTCAGGGTCAAGATACAGATGTTCTGTTTCACAGTACACAATAATCACAATATGCACCTTTCAGTATATCACATAGTATGCATTAACTAAAATATTTAGGCCTAAATTTAATAGCACCTACCAATGAGAGTACATCCACTAAATTAATTGCTGAATGATATCTTGATACTTAAGTGAATTCTATTGCTTCAATGGGTCTACTATACTGTCAGGTAATAGCTATTGAATTTAAGCCTTTTCCCTCATTATCTTCCCCACCTCCAGAGGATATTATCTTAGTCAATGTAAACATCATTACACTGCATATTGGCCAGTGACAGGTGCATTATAAAAATGGGTATAAAGAATTAAAAATAAATGGTAAACAATATGTTACTCATCAGTGCAGCTATCTATAGCAGGATTTCCAGTAAAACAAATGAGGTCCCATGTCAATGGCTCAGATTGGAATAATTTGTGCAGCCATTTTGCGCCACATAAAGATATTTTAAAAATACATGCTTGTGAGTTACCTCTTAGTTTGCTAAGTACACACTGCAATATTTGCTTTTTTGTAGGCCTTGCACACAGGGCAGTGTCTGATTAAAGTATAACAAGAATTCCTCACAGTGCCCATTGCTTTAATAATGTAGTCAAGTAATTGTTCCAGGTTGTCAACTTTCAATTCCTTTTGCAAGGTTGTTATCTAAAAAAATAAAATAAAAATGAGAGTTTGAAAACTGATGTCCAACCTCTTCAAGTAAGTCAACAGTACAGAAAAGGGTCAGTGTCAGTGACATCATTAGATTATTCTGATCATTCTGTTGAAAGTAAAGACCCATAAATCTAGATTGGGAGTAAATTAATGTTCCAGTTTAAGATGAGATAGTTGAATTGAACATGTCCCCAAGAAGGGACATGAAAAAGTGATGCTTTAATTCTGAAAGTCTTTCTTCATCTTCAAACAACGATCTTTGTCAGCATTTCCGATATAAAGTGCAAAGAAAAAGAAAAAAAGTTTAATTCCAAAACCATTTTTCCAAATTACCCACGGACTTGTATTCCTGGTGTTTTTTAACATGGTCACAGGCAAGACATGCATGTGATTCCCAGAATCGAGGAAGGTGCACTGAAAAATCCTTCCTCCAATTGAAATAGCTAAGATACAGTTTATCATTTTTGTCAAGCATCAGAAGATATTCCGAAAGGTCCCTTGGGGAAAGAAAATCATCCACATGTATGAAAGAATTTGCTGGGATGTAATTTTCATAGTTTTCTCTAGGAGGACCCAGAACAATTGGCACAGATAGAGCCAGAAAAGCATTGTAAAGCTTCTCTGTAATATAATCTTTGTGGATAGAATTCTCAAAGGAAAGATAAAACTTACAACTAGAAATAGTTGGGATTAGATTTTTATCGCTCACGTAGTCTCCAAAAGCTTGCCCATAGGTATGAATTTCAATATATTTGCTTAGTTCATTGTAATACTTGACCCTGGCATGCTCAGGATTCCAGTTACTCACCACCCAACACACCAGCCTTTCTTTATTTGGCATTTCAAACAGAAAGGAGCTTGTGCTAACCATCATGAAGCCATAAGGCACCTGGATATCTGAATCACGACGATAAGTGAGAGTCAGATTAAAGAGATGTTCAATTCCACTCTTTTGTGGTGTGTGTGTTGGTGATTCCAAGTTCATCCAGATCCACTTCTGAAATGGCGGCCTAGGTTGTTGAGGTAAGTTAGTCAGATCCCAACTGATGTCTCTGTGATGGATAAGAACAGCATGGGACCGGTTATATAATGCACGATCAATAGTCAGATGGCATCCATGGATGTTAAATGTTGGACACAATTTCAGGTCAAAGGTCTGGCCAAATGGCCATACCCATATCAGAACAGTTGTTTCATTGACATAATCACTTTTGGTGGAGAAGAAGTTCTTCATTTTTAAAACAGAGCTGGCAGATTCAATAGGACCAGAGATCCAGCTGTTTGTTGGCTTGATATAAATAAGCAGACATGCCATGAAACAACCCAGCACAATAAAAATAAATAGAAATGGCCGGAAAATTCCTTTCGATGACGATGTCATAATTTGATCTGTGAAGGAAATAGCAAAAAGAGAAAAATCATAATCTTTAAATTAACAGTGAAAGATGTACAGTATTAATATATCTGAAAAGTAACAGTTATAGGTCTCCCGGCCCATATCTGTGAGGAACATATTCCAAGATCCTCCACATATTTAAGCAAAACTCATATTTTAGCACACATGCAAAATTGTAGAAGTAGGTTTTTGTGTACAAATGCCTCCATCATTCTATATATGTGCTAACAAATCAATTTCTTCTAAACATTACATTGTAGACAGTGGCTCTGGTAATGCACCACATATATTTGGGGATTGTTTCAGTAATTTTTTTTATTGAATCTTTTTTCAACCTGTAAAAAGCTGGAACTGTGGAAATGGAACCCATGGATAAGGGGAAATGAACTATATATCATTCTATCTATGCTGCGATAGGGGGGGAGGTTATCGTAGCACATTAATCTTCCCAATTAGTGCAGCTCCATGTGGCAACACTGAGAACGGCAAGGAAGATCTTGACAAGAAAAAGGGCATTCTAGGGTGGTAGCACCTGCATTATGGAATACCTTAGGCCCCATCACTAGCTATATTAAAAAAAGAACAATTAAAAAGCTTTTCAAAATATTCTCCATATACTTTTCTTATTGTAATTGGTTTGTTAATTTTAGATAAGTTTATTTAAACTAAGATTTTATTTTTAGAGGATGCCATCAAATGAAGTAATTATGATCATATCTGTTTATCCTATGATGTTGTTCTTTAAGGTATGGAAACCACCCAGATTGGAAGAGCTGCCAGATGGTTAGTATACAAGAGTAATGAGTAAATTTCATTGTTGGATATCAAAATACTATTTCTTTCTAGACCTCCTTTTACCATATATGGGCACTTTATTTTTTATAGACTTAAAGCTCCACAGATTATTTTGATACATTACCACACACCCATACATGACATTTGTTTAGAATTTTTTATTGTTTTCCTTGTGCCTTGGAGAGTGATTTATATATACTGTACTGAATATTTGGGAGAAATATAATTTTGTAGAGATTTTATACGTTTTTGTTTACCTTAGTCACATTTCATTTGACTGAAATATTAAGCACATCTGAATTCTGAATTAAAGACAATTTATTGCTTTTGGGGAGCAGTTGCCCTGAGTTTATATAACCCTTATGGACTATTTAGTTTAGCCCAACATGTGTGGAAATCCTAGAAAGGGTCTAGGATTTGAGTTAGGGGAAAAAAGGGACACCTGAAGTGGAGGGAGCTACTGTTCCCATGGAGGATGATGAGGCGCTTACCATCTTTGTTTAGGTAGTAGAATTTCAATATGTTTGCACAGGAGAAGCACTGGTAGGGTGATCGTATGCATTTGCATTTTATTTTAGGATTTTGGAAATGTATTTCTGAATCCAGTTCTTCTGTATTGTGGATGTCCTACTTCAGGTGATAAATATATCTTGGTGTTTGTTCCAATTTGGTTTCAAAGCGACATTAGAGTTTTTAAATTCTTCAAGCAACTCCCACTCTGTCATAATTTGTTATTTTGTTGTTGTTCTTCAGTTGCACAGTCGATTCTGACACTTTGTGACCCCATGGAACACTGTCCACCAGGCACTTCTGTCCTCCACCATCCTCCTCAACTCAGCTCCCTGCCCATTGTGTCTACAATACCATCTAGCCATCTCATTTTTGGCCGCCCCCTTCTTCTTTTGCCTTCCCCCCATCCCAGCATCAAGGCTTTCTCAAGAGAATCCTCTCTTCTCATTTGATGTCCAAAGTACTTTAGCTTCATCTTTACTATTTGACTCTCTTTGGAGCAGTCAGGGTTAATTTCTTCTAAGATTGACCTATTTGTTCTCCTCGCTGTCCAAGGGACTCTCAAAACTCTCCTCCAACACCACATCTCAAAGGCATCTATTCTTCTGCGCTCAGCTTTCCTTATGGTCCAGCTCTCACAACCATACATTGCCACAGGGAATACCATTGCTGTGACTATACGAATTTTTGTTTGCAATGTGATGTTTCTACTTTTCACTATGTGCCCCAGATTTTTCATCACTTGCCTCCCAAGAATCAATCTCCTTTTTATTTAATGGCTGCAATCTCCATCTGCAGTGATCTTGGATCCTGACAAAGTAAAATCTATCACTGCTTCTAATTCTTCCCCATCTATTTTCCAGGGACTGATAGAGCCTGTTGCCATCATCTTGGTTTTCTTTATTTTGAGTCTCAAGCCAGCTTTTGCACTTTCTTCTTTCAACCTAATCAGGAGCTTCTTTAAGTCCTCATCACTTTCTGCCATTAGGGTGGTATCATCTGCATATCTCAAATTGTTGATGTTTCTCCCAGCAATTTTGATCCCAAATTCTTATTTCTCCATTCCTGCATTGCACATTATGTGCTCTGTGTATAAGTTGAATAAGCAGGGTGACAAAATGCAGCCTTATCAGGGAGTGTTGAGGTCCTTTATGTAGAGTTCCTCTGTGTACTCTTTCCATCTTTTCTTAATCTCTTCTGCATCAGCTAACTCCTATCTCTAGTCCTGCCTTTTGTGTTGTTTTGTGTTACATAACATAATTTGTTATGTATATATAGAATTTTTAGTGATGTCTGGGTTTACAATACTCATTTGATGACAGACAGACAGACAGACAGACAGTCAAAGAGTGTTACATTTACTCTGTAGCTCTTCTTCTTCTGCTGTGTCTAGGCCAGATGTGAAACTACCAAATGAAGGCACCTTTTGGTGAGTTCATTCTGCAGTTCCTTTCACTTGACCTAGTGTGAGAAAAATTAGTAGTCAACACAAAGTTGCCATTACTAGGGTACACACGATAGTGGTGCAAAAATACCACAATCTTTGAGGAGGCTCTTTCTGTGTTCCTCCTCTGTAGCTCAAAGAACATGCTTCAGGAGAAATTGCATCTGAAAAGACTAAAAGCTTTATAATCTACAAGAACTGCCACTAAACATTCATTTAGGTCCAGTGACACAGTATTTACATTGCAAAGGCAGACTAACTGATTTCAACTTTATTAAGCTTGGTACTTCCACTGGCCACATAGGGAGGGAGGCATCTGAAGGGACTGGCAGTATTATGTAATAAATAAGTTCTAGGGATATGTGAGTTTAAATCCTTACATAGCCACAAAGCTCACTGAGTAGCTTAATGAGATAATCTTTTGTATACTTCACCTAAATCTTCATGGGTGGGGGATACACACAGGAAAAAAATAAACTGATACTATCTTCCCATCTAGTAGCATGTTTAACCATTTCACAGCTAAATGTTTTGCTTGTTTTTAATTCATAGACTTGTAAATGAAAGTGTGTCACTGAAAAACAAGAATTATTTATTTATTTAGAAGACAATTAAAAAACTTAATTATATCTCATCAACGTATAATAAAACTGGGGTAACAAAAGGAGAAGTTAAAGACTCAGGTTATTTTTTCTTGGAGATGGAAAGTATATTAACATTTGGTTTTGTAGTTCAATTCTGATTACCTTCAAGAAATTTATTTATGTATTCATTGCTTCAATGTTTATGATGCTCATCTAACAAGATGGCCATTCTGTGTGGCTTTCAACAGTACCAATAATAAACAAAGCAAATCTATAAAAACACAAAGGCAGTGCTTATAAAACTAAAAAACAACAACACTTTCAAACACGATTGAATAAAAACAATTCCATAGATGGCAACCAAAACAAAATCATATCAGAGAAGGAAAGAGCGATCTAGGGATAAATTATAAAATGATTCCTTAAAGAGCTTGGTTTTTAAAATCTTGTGAAAACTATATGCAGAAGACAATCAGCAATGGGCCTGAAGATAATATGACCCATTTTGGGTAGGTGTGTGGAAAGTTAAAAGATCATGAAACAGCTTAACAGATAATGATAAAAAACAGCTACTGCAATGCTATGGAAGCTGCTACTATGAATTGTTTCCCCATGTCTTCTCAGAATCTACAGTGTGTTGCAGATCACATATATAGAAGAAACACTTAATTCTGAAATTATATTTTCTATCATTCTGAAACCATATCATAGACTACATTGCTTTCCTATAATGCACTGAAAGCCTCTTTGGGGTGTTATGTTTATGTAATGTGACATCCAAACTAGAGAATTCTGAAATCATTTGTAATCTTTTGATTATGATTATGAGTCTTCCCTACAATTAAGCAATATATAAAGACCAAATCACTTCTTTTTGCAAAATTAGGGAAGAATTCTCAACCTCAATCTGAATTCAGCTTCACACCTGACAGGGGAAAAAGCTAGGAATGTAACAATTTTTCCATTATAGTGGAATATTCAGTTTTGAGAAATGCTAGCCTACTACTACAATTTGTTCAGCTCCTGTCACAGCCACTGGCAGTGGTGTAAAGAGTTAAATGTACACATCACACACAACTCCCCCCCCCCCCAGTTATAATTGTATTTGGTAAACTGGAGAAATTCTTTTCCATGCAAACATTTTTTTTACAACTATACAAAAATCTCAAACATGCCTGCAGGATATGTGTGAACTAAACATTTACATTTATCATGGTATTCAGACATAAGTCTTATTGTGTTCACTGGGACTTATCCCCTTGCTAGTGGTTTTAGGCCTGGGACTTCTATATCCTACCTGCACCACCACTTCCTACTGTCATTTTGGTAGTACAGTATGCTTCTCTGTCTCTCCTGGCAGCTATTTCGGCCTGCCTATGGAGAAAGAACTCCTGAATGCTAGTTCTCAAGAGTGCACATCCCATAAGAAACAACAAACCACCCTCTCCTGCTACAAGTACAATTTAAAACTGCACAAGTACCATACCTTGGCTACCTTAGAGTCGTTATACAGCGAGGAGTCCATGCAATGGTAGAAATCTCCGTGATGACATTCCGCACATGCAAATGAACCTGGGAAATCAATTCCATCTGTGTGAAGATTTTAGCCATTTGGATATCACATCACCCACTAGTTAGGTGGACCATGATGTGTGCCCTCCACTTCCACCTTGCTCAAGGGATCTGACAGAGGAAGCTTTGGTAAATCTTAGTTCCAGCCTAACATCATTGACAAGTGATGGGCATCACTGCCTGGTTAGATTGCTCAAGCCCCTGTGCCCTGACAAGGCTCCAAATACCATTAAGCCACAAACTCACTGTTAATAATACCGCTTGTTCTATTGATACATTGTTATTGTTGGGATCTAGCAAATTTCACATGATCTGCATTATAGTTACGTTGATAGGGAAATACATCTTTTTCTTCTTTTCTTCCTCTTTTATCCCTTCGGGTGTCGAGTGAAGAGAAATACATTTCCAAATACAGTAATCCACAAGCATCACCTGAAAATTGAAATAAATTGCTCCACCCTGGTAATGCAATTACAGCAAGGATGATACTCTTCCCCATAGATCTCTATGCCCATTTCTCCCTACTTCCTTTTGCCCCGGTTGATCTTCATGTGATCCAAGCAAATGGGAACAGTTGGAAAGCTTGGATAAGAGTTGTTCAAATTCCATTATTGTAAAAAATGCTTTCATTTATACCACTTTATGCTCAGCAGTTTCTGTGTATCAACTACAAATTTAAGTGATGTGGTTAAACTAATAAGCCCTGTGATGCCTTTAACAAATGTTCACTTTACAGGTAAGAAGTACAGGATGTATTTCAGAATTATTGTACTGTATTTTTCTTTTTAACTTTTATCAGAAGTTAACTATTGGTGGGATTGGTAAGGATCAGTATAAGGAGAACATATGTTCAGAAACAGAGAATAATGATTGACTGAACTGGAGTTGTTTCGAAGACCTCTGGTTCACAAATAGATCACACTTTAAACAACAAATCATGACCTATTTCACCTCTGTTCTTACTTTGTAGTACACACATCATCATTCAGGCATCTACAGGCAATGCTCAATTAGTATCTCCTATCTTTACTTTCACAGAAAATCTATCACCTTTGAAGCTACCTAATCTTTGCTCATTTCCTTGATGTACGAAATAGCCCTACAGTCAGATATGACTGGCTTTCGAGCAAGGGTGACCTTTACCTTCAAGTATGAGGTACTATAATAATAATAATAATAATAATAATAATAATAATAATAATAATAATAATAATAATAATAATAATAATAATAATAATAATAATAATAATAATAATAATAATAATAATAATAATAATAATAAAACCCTTAAAAACCCTTGGCCACTTCAAATTAAGGTCAGAAAACACTTTCCTCAAATATCATCATCATCACACACACACACCCCAAGCCTCCTTCTTCTTGTGCTGTATCCAGTTCTGAATATTGGCTCTCATCATGATGATCAGCCATGAAGATTGTCCTGGGAACAATATAATGCAGTGGCCTTCCATTTTCCTTCTGCATTGTAGCATGACACCAATACTACTTACCTAGTAGCATAAGTCACTTTCTGGTCCTGAGCCCTTTTGACACACAAAGTCCTCATGAGTTCTTATGAGTCTTCCCTACAATTGAGCAGCCCCAGGCTAGTATTGATGAAGCTGCTGTCCTCTATCAAGATGGATTCAAGTGGGATTTAATCACCCTTCCTGTGGACTTTGCCACCCAAGGCTGTTAGTCTTGAGTTGTTAGCCACACACACACACACACACACACACACACACACACACACACACACACACACACACACACACACACACACACACACACACACACACACACACACACACACACACACACACACACACACTCTTTCCTCTTGGACCTGATAAACTGGTTAAGTTATGTAGTTAGCTTAAAGCAAGAGCAAGTTGGTAAACAACAGATCAGTTCAGGCTATGTTTACCTGCTTTATTTCTATAGAACTACTAAAAAGAAATAAAATGTCAGGAAAGTGAGCTTGTAAAGAAAGGCACTGAAGTGCTTATGAAATGATTTGTAGGGATAAATATTCTTAACAAAAGGTATGTTTGGATGAGAAGAAAAGTCTCTGTATAAGAATCATGGACAGGGGAAACACCGAGCCTTTTGCTAAAGAAGAGCACACTACTGCATAGAAGAGCAGAAGTCTTACATATCTACCCATAGCACATGATCTTTGTGTGTGTGTGTCTGTGTGTCTGTGCGATAGAGAATATATCCCTTTTCCACCTTAAAATAAACATTCAGTAATACTGCAAATTATACTGCTGTTCTTAGAAGAAAATAACTGAAAACAAGCAGTGTGGTGTACTAGCTGCAAAGTTAGACTAGAACAGAGTTGCCCAAACTACAGCCTGTGGGCCAGATCCAGCCCATGACACCAACTAATCTGGCCCTCATTGCTCCCAGAAATGGAAGTAAACATGTTTTACTTCCACTTCTGGGAGGGGTAAGGGCGGTGTGGGTTGGATGAATTGGTGTCAGGGGCCAGATCTGGCCCATGAGCCATAGTTTGGGCATCCCTGGACTAGAATATCTCCATTCGGCCACGATGCTAACTGAGTACTAGAATGGCAGAATCACACAACTGACAGAACCTCAGAATGGTAGAGCTGAAAGAAGTCCCAAGGATTATTGAGTTTATTTCACTACAGAAGCTGCAAAATCTACTGCTAAAACAACTCTGTAGCCATCTAACCTCTACTTTAAAACCTCCACTGAAGGAAGATTCACCACCTCACAAGGCACTCTCTTCCACTGTAGAACAGCTCTTACTGTCAAGAAGTTTCAGCTTATATCACCTCACTTATTTATTTATTTCTTTATTTATTTGTTAGCCAATTAAACATAAATCATGAATCAAAAACCACAATCACACAATCTTAAACTATCACAATCAATATACAACTTATGTTAAATGAAGGGCATTAAAATATGGTGACAATGAAGTGTAAAATTTAGATCTATTAGATCTTCCATGTGACATGTCTTCAAATTCCCAAAGACAGTTATGATTTTGGAGATGGCTCATTCACAGGATCACTATAAATCAGAGTTGACTTGACAGCATATAACAATCATGCCACTGTTCAAACTTCATTTTTTGGGGACTAAACAAGCTTACTTCCCTCAAAGGCCTTGGTTTAAGATCTTTTATCATCATGGGTGCCCTCCTCTGGACATGTTCCAACTTCTCAACATTCATCTTAAACTGTGGCATCCAGATCTGAACCAGTATTCCAATTAAGATCTAGCCATAGGATAACAGATTATTACTTCCCTTGACAATTTATCTCTACTGATGTAGCCAAATATAGCACTGGTCTTTTTTGCTGCTACACTACACAATTGAATCCTATTTAGCATGTGTTTTACCAAGACACCCAAGACCTTTTTAATGAGTAATTTTCATGAGTAATGTATAGGATTTTCCCATCCTATACAGTGGTGCCTCACATTAAGAACACTTCATTTAAAGTAATTTTTGCATTATGAATGAAAATCCATTGAAAATAATGCCTTACAATCCCAAAAGAGAAAGACTTGCAGATATAAAGATGACATAGAAATGAGGCATGTCACCCTTTAGGTTATTCTTACCTGTGTAAGTGATATACAGTCAAAAGAGTAACTCGCTTAAAGAGCAGAATTTTCTATGAATGTTCACTTCACTTAACAAATAAAACCAACAAAAAATTCACTTAACAAATAAATCAGGGTTCGTAATGCCCCCCAATTGGTCACTTACAATAGTGTTTTGCTTAAAGAGCAAACTTGCTTAAAGAGCAATCCTGAGGAATGCTCTTTAAGTGAGGTACAACTGTAACATCAAGACTTGTGCTTATAAGAGAATGAGGGACCTGAAACTGAAATCTGCATTCCTGAATCATTAAAGTAAGATTTTCACAATCAAATTACCTAAAATAGAGAGAGGGGAACTTCTATCAATGTCTTAAATGGCTGTATTTAGAAGGATTAAATTGTTTACCTAATCCCAATACAGTATCTATAAATCATTCCACACATATTATGAATTGTATGAAATATATTTTAACATTTAGTTAATTTGGCATAGATACATTTTTGTTGCTGCTTTTAGGCTTATGAAACAGCCTAAGGAAGAAAGGGAAGTTGAAAGAAAGAAAAATGACCATTCTCCAAAACTTTTTTACTGAGCTGACTTACCATAATCAAAATGCTGTTATATTTTAGTCTTGCCTGGAAATGTGCCAGCTTCTCTGTGCAAGAGAAGTAAAAGCAGAAAGAAGACCCTGAATTCTGGTGAGCCCCGGACTTTCCTACAATGGAGAACAAGTTCAGACCTTAAGTACCATGAGCCTATGACTCCACCTTGTTCAGTTACTTGCTGAAAGCCCCAAGCCATATAAGATTCTAATAGAAAGCAGGAAATGGTCAGTCCCATGTGATGGCTATTTATGAGTGGAATGTGTTTGGTTGAGAAATCTTTTTGTCTTTTCTTCATTCCAACTCTGACCTACCTCCAATAAAAGTGTTTATAGCAGGGGTGGCGAACTTACAGCCTGTGGGCTGAATCGAGTCCTCAGAACCAATTAATCCACCCCATGGTGAGGACCACATGGTGAGGAAGTGCCAGAAATGCAAAAAATGTACAGTAACACGTCACCCTCACTGCTGCCATGGGAAGCAGTACAAGCGGCAAAAATAGGCAAAAATGTGTCCATGAATGTACCTGCTGCTGCCGCCACTGGAAGTTGTGGGAGGAACCATGCCTCTGGCCCACACATCTGTCTGAAAAAATGTTGGCTACCCCTGGTTTAGAGGGTTCAAGCTTGTGAGGCTAAAAAAAAGTTGTGTAAAAGTGTTGAGGGCTCTAACTCATGAAACATTCCAGTCAACTCCATGGTAAAGGACTGTAAAATGTTCACACAGACATGTACACATTGATACTGTGCACATACCATATTACTATTAAGCAACAGTAACCTGATTATACAGCAGGTTATATAATCTGCTTTTAGTATTAACTAGATTTGATTCTAGCTATTTTTTTCAGGTGAACTACAAGCCAGTGATATATATAGTATTAGTTAAATGTTATGTAAATTGTTAATTCTGGCTTTGGGACAAGCAAGAATCAATGGTGAGACTTCTAAAAATTTCTATCACAAATTCTGGAAATGAGAGAAAAGGGGGTTGTTTTGTTTTGCTTCTGTTTTTAGAATTGCATAGCATTTTTAAAAGTTACTTTTCCCAATCTGGTATATCTTTCAACAGCAGCAATACTATTAGATGATCTTGAAGATCTTTGCTTATAAAGTAGAGTTATATGGGAAGAGCATAAGCAATGTTAACAAAACATGTTAAAAAAAACCATTAAAATCATTTTTAAACTTATCAACAATTCTTGTTATTATGCAGCACTGTAAAATGTAGCATAATTTACACAAAGTAAATCAAATAAAAATCCAGTGATTTCATTTCCAGATTAGTTATAAGGAACTGCAAGGATGGAAAAACATGTAGGAAGACAGTGCTCAGGAAGAGGATTGCACAGGGAAATAAACTTTGGAAGAGTTGAGAACACTAGATTACAACTCCCATCATCTCTAATCCATGCTCTCTATGGATTTTCAGGACTTGTGACCAAACCAGAGACTAGATAGTTACTTCTGAATCACATGCAAGTAATGATGTGATGAAGATATGCAGTACATGGATGAGCAGACTTATACAGTAATACCTCGGATAACGCTAAGACTTGGTTCCACAAGTCTTGGTGTTATCCGATTTTTAGTGTTATCCGATCCATGTTAAAATCCTATGGGATGGATCGGATAACGTTAAAGCTCCATAGAGATACATTGTAACCGCACAGGCTTTAGCGGTTGTTATCCGATCCATCCCATAGGACCTTAACATTATTTGATCCAATTCTCCTCCCCAGATTACTTAACGTTATGCGATTTTAGCGTTATCCGAGGTAAATGTTAACCGAGGTATTACTGTAATTTCTTGTAGCTTCAAGTTATCAGTTCAACAGAACACAAGGGTACAAGACTAATGAAGTCCAGACTGTTGCATGAAAAAGGCCTTTCTTAGGAGGCAAAAATGTCAAGTCCTGTGCTGCAGCACACTGGTGGGGGCCTAATAAAATGTTATTGTATTACCAGCACCTGATAAAAATACAGCAGATATAAACTGGTATTTTTGTAGCACCCAGGTATTTGATTTTAAGCTTAAATGTGACAGTACACAAGAAGCTCAACAGTTTCAAAAGATGCAAGGCAACAGGCAGCAGGAACATGAGTCTCTGATTTCAGCATATGAACTTATTTGAATGTCCTAGTTGCTTACCAGAGAAACACTTTGTTCATTCTGAGGGCTGTAATTACTGTTTGGGGTTGTAGCAGCACTGAACATGATCTCCATTACTGGAGCCCCAGATGGAACCAGAGTCTCAATGTGCTCAGTTCAGCTTCAGTTAGCCTATCAGCTGTGACTATTCAAGGAAAGGGACAATCTTGTCATAATTATTTCATGACCTAGTAAATTCCAGTTTAAGTTACTGCTATGCACCTTATTTGGGGTTGTCTGGACATGGGTTGCATCTAGTAAAATATGAGGCATCAAGAAGGTTGTCCAGAATACCACCAAGAAACCACATGAAACCAATTTTAAAGGATTTGCTCCAGCTACCAGAATGCTATTGGTCTGAGTTTAAGATGTGGAAAATGAATTTCAAATGAAATGGGATCTTGATATTTGAGAGTCTATCTTTCCTTACATGACTTTTACTTCCTCTAGATCCTGTGGAAGGTTCATTAAATTATCTTTCCTTACATACTCTTAATAAAGTTAAAGGTGTCCCTTGCTCAAAAGCCAATCATTTCCAACTCTAAGCTTCGGTGCTCATCTCCATTTATGGCTAAAGAGCCAGTGCTGTCTGTGTCTGGAGACATTTTCATGGACATGTGGCAGGCATGACTAGACACTGGAGCACATGGAACACTGTTTACATTTCCCATTGAAGTGGTACCTATTTATCTACTTGCAGTTTCTTGCTTTCAAACTGTTACTGTAAGTTGACAGGAGCTGGGACAGAGACAAGAGCTTCCAGTTGTCAAGTTCAGCATCTTAACCTCTAAGCCATTGCAGTCCCTCTACATACACTAGAAGAAATAAACTCTGACTGCTCCTTAGAAGGTCAAATAGTAAAGATGAAGCTAAGGTACTTTGGACATCAAATGAGAAGAGAAGATTCACTTGAGAAAGCCTTGATGCTGGGAAGGGTGGAGTGCAAAAGAAAAAGGGGGCGAACAAAAATAAGATGGCTAGATGGTATTGTAGACACAATGGGCACAAAGCTGGGCAGGCTAAGGAGGATGGTGGAAGACAGAGGTGCCTGGCGGGCAATGGTCCATAGGGTCGCAAAGGATCGGAATCGACTGTGCGACTGAACAACAACAACAACAAAACATACACTTCTCTTGTTCCCCCAGCAAGACAACATCGCATTTCTACCTTGCCTAGACTCAGAAGACAAGAACCCAAATGTTCATCTCTGAAGTCTCATGAAAGCCAGCAATCACAAACTTAACAAGAGCAAGCAGCTCCAGAGAGACAGAGTCAACTGCACAACAGGCCTTGTCAGCACTGCCCACATCCATTGGGAGCTCTCCATGGTGCTAGATGTATCTGCCCAGTCAAATGGACTCTCCAAAACCTCATCTTACATTATGTAACCTTGCTCACTAAGGCTTTTACCTTCAGTAGCCCTACCTGAAAAATTAAGTAGCTCTAACTTGAGAATGAAGTGAAGGCTTACCCAAGATGCAAAAACAAATTTAAGCATGAACACAACAATGAGGAACAAGTGCTCTGATGATATGAAAAGAAAATGAAATTTCTATAAAGACTTACAGAAACCTGTTGAAAAGGCTTTCTTAGATCAGTAAATCAAATGATACTCAATCCAGAGTGCTAAAAATCTTTTCTCTGGAAAAATGATACCAGAATTGGTACTTAGAATGCTTTTGCTTAGTGTTGGGTTTCTTTTTAGTTTAGGAAAAGGAGTATTTATTGTACTTGAAGGGCAGGGTAAGCCATGTACTAATAGTTGAGTGAACTGATATATAACTTTTGCTTATACAGTAATACCTCGGATAACGTTTGCATCAGATAATGCTACAACCTCATAACATTAAGCAATGGGGGGAGAGAGAATTGCATTGCATAACGTTAAATCCTATGGGATAATGTTCACTAAAGCCTGTGCTGGTTACAATGTATCTCTATGGAGTTTTAACGTTATCCAATGCATCCCATAGGATTTTAACGTTATCCGATGCATGCATCAGATAACATTAAAAATCGGATAACAATAAGACTTGTGGAACCAAGTTTTAGCATTATCCGAGGTTTTACTGTACTGTACTAAACAAACATCTTTGATATTATGAGGACTCCAGGGTCCATCAAAGACTTATACAGTAGAACCCCATATAATGAAAAAAAAATTTCTACATGAAAAAAAAATATGAATATGAATTTTTTTATATGAATTTTTCATTATATGATGCATGCATCGTGCAATGAAAATCCCTATGAGAAAAATCATACAACAATTTTTTTTGTTGTACGATTTTTCCCATAGAAATTTTCATTGTACGATTTTTACTATAGAGATGCATTGCATCATATAACAAAAAAGTTCATTAGACAGGGCACAATGGTTTTTTCAAATTTTCTTCATTGTACGATGCATTCATTGTATGATGCATTCATTATACTGGGTTCTACTATAATCTTATATTGTAAGGGCATACAAATTTCCATGAAAGCTACTAAGACTTTAAAAGGTTGGCAACCCCTAATATAAAGTATTGTCTATGGTACTATTTTTCATCCCCTGGTGGCTTAGTGGTTAAGGTGCTGAACTGGAAACTGGAAGGTCGGGCTTTAATACCTGAGAGCTGCACTTGGTGACATGAAAGGAGCCTCATTCGGGCGTCCCCTCAAAATCCTTTCAACCCAGAGTAATCACTGGCACAAAATTATTATTATTATTAATTACAAATCTGGAGGGGTATGTTAGATGCATTGTAGACTGCATACTCAATTTACCCAGTATGAGTGTGCAGCTGTAAATGCTGAAGAGTGTGCAAATTGGCAGTTCATCCCAGGAAGAACTCACAGCAAGATTCCTATGCAAGGCATATAGGAGTTTTGCATCAGCAGAGGTTTAGAATTCTAGGATAGATGAGATAATGTGGAAGGTGATTCAATTGGTAGAAAATACCACCTTCAACATCAGAAAATGAGATTAAACAGGATTCAGCAAAGTTTCTGCTTACACAGTTTTAAGGAAGGTAATGCCTGACTAGAATTCTATATAATTTCAAATAACAAACAGAATAGAATGCTTTAGTTTCTAAATATGGTTTTGATTGGATTTTGCCTAGTAGATAAAACTAAATGAAATAAAATAATTTTCAACCATTCTGGAATTACTCTAGCACATTGAATTGAAAGTATTTCAGAAGAAAATTTCTAATGCAATTTCATAACTAGACTTAATATGAGCCCACTGGAAAAGTATTTTAAATTGTTATTTGGTCTTTGTTTAGAAACAGCTAATATTGCAATAATTTTACTACTTTAACTCCTTTTTCTAAAGTTTTGTTTGGGATTTACATTGCCAGTTGCTCAGATAAAACCAGAGAATATTTCTTAGAAATGAGACCGCTGAGACAAATCATGCATAAGCTATATTTTGTAAGGTTGACTTGGAAATTTTACCAACCAAAAAAATTCCATATCAGTTATTTTCCACAAAAATTAAATGTTAGCTGTAGTGCAATCCTATACACCTTTATTTTTAGGTAAATCCTACTGTTTGCATTTGAACTATAAAATGGTGTAAAGTGAACACGCCTTTTTCCAAGATCAAATACACTTTCCTAGCTCAGTCAATGGATGAGATATGACCTACCCATCTTTAGGTAAAAGGTAAAGGTCGCTCTTGGTTGAAAACCAATTGTATCCAACTTTAGGGTTTAGTGCTCATCTATGTTTTTAGCCAAAGAGCCAGAGCTGTCTGCATCTACAGACATTTACGTGGACATGTGGCAGGCATGCCTCAACACCAGAGTACATGGAACACTGTTTACCTTCCCACTGAAGTGGTCGCTATTTATCTGTCTGCAATTTCTTACTTTTGAACTGTTGTTGGCAGGAGCTGGGACAGAGATGAGAGCTCACTCCATCATGCAGTACCTGGCAATTGAACTCTGACCTTCTAGTCAGCGAGTTCAGCATCTTAACCACTTGAGTCACTGCAGTCACATCCATATTTAGTAAACCTCTAACAGACATATCAACATAAATGAATGAATAGCAAATTAAGGTTTCCCTGGCCTTTGGACAATCACCTATATTGTTAGCTGTGTTTGATATAATGCATCAGTGATATATGAAAAACCATTTCATCTGTCAGCTTTACAGTTTCTGTAAACTTTGTAAAATTGTACTGATACTCTTCAGTGCTCTAAATCTTAAGTATATTTGTGGTGGCAGATACATGATGAAAACAATGTAAAAGGGTTAGTGATTGATCATTCAGTTATGTCTAGCAGAGATGAGGACAGATTATTTAAAATATTACCACAAAATTGAAGAAAAACTGACCTGTTTTCTAAATCCAGGCAATTAAATATGGTCAGGTAGTTAGCCACCAAAATCAACCACAGCTGCTCATATCCCTGTCATGGTTTAGAACATTAATGACTTAAAGACCCATGCCCATGGAGCTTTCATGGGGTATAATGGAAGTTATTATAGCAGCAGAGTGGGGCCTCTAATAGATCCTAAATTCTTCTAGTAAGCAACATCAGGTGACTAAGATTGCGCTCTAAGTCATTTTCATTAGAATAAATTTCTTCCATATCATGACAGCAATATTTGAATGAAGCAAAATATTTAATCACAGTATAGTGGTACCTCGCTTAGAGAGCATAATACGTTCCATGGGATTGCTCTTTAAGTGAGTTTGCTCTTTAAGCAAAACACCATTGCAAGTGACCAATTGTGACTTCTGCCAGGAGGGATTGCAAACCCCAATTTAGTTATTAAGCGAGTTTTTGGTTGGTTTTAGTTGTTAAGTGAAGGGACCATTCAGAGAGTTACTCTCTAAGCGAGGCACTCTTTGTGCAAGGTTTTAGTGTATCTAAAATACACGAGATTAGATTTTCCTTCTGAAACCATTTTCCATAAGGGAGGTGATAGATTCTCATAAAATTACAAGATTTATTGATCATTTGCTTGCTTGTGTTCTGAACTTCAGCTGATTCAAAATTCTGCAGCCAGATATAACTCTCATGTTACAATTCCTCTATATCCTAATTCATTTCCAGACACAAGTCAAAGTACTGGTGATGATTTTTAAATCCTATATAGTATGGATCCAGGTTGTTTGAAAGACCTTACTCTCCTGTATGAGTGGCCTCTGTTTTAAAATATCTGTTGGAAGGTTTTCTCTCATTCTTGCTGCATTCACAGCTACGTCTGAAGATATAGAAGACCTTTTCAGTAGCTGCTCCCAGAATGTTCCCCTTGAGATGCCAGGTTGGATTTCCCCATTATCCTTGCACCAATGGACTTTGCAGAGACTGGGAAACCTTTCTTAGGTAGGGGTTTTGCAATTAAATTGGACTTTACCATTTTTATAGAAGATTTCTAAAGAGTTTTAAAAGTGTTTTTCATTACCTGATTTTAAATATTACTTTTCCAATTTTGTAATTTATTGTATTTTTATTTACATTTCTAATCCATTTATCTTGGGTTATTATACTGGAAGAACATTGCTATAAAATAATATAAGTTAATAATAAAGAAATAGTTAATGTCTAACATGGGCTGTCTCAACCCATTCAGAAATCTGATTCACACGAGATTTCTGAATGAAAAATATTTTGATGGTGATGTTGAAGTTTTTTTCTATTTACAAAAGACCTTTCTTGGCAAAACTGGTGTGTTTTCCCACTATGAAGAAAAGTATAAATACTCAGGAAACACAGTAGTTGAAAAAGACATAAAAGCCCCCTCTATATGCTAAAGTCTAATAAATCAGGAAATAACTATCACAACTGTGTATAATCTGGGGGAAATCATACAATCATGGGTCAAAATATCTCATTGTCTTATGTCAAATGAGAAATGTTAGGTAGTTTCCTGGTCTCAAACACAAAAACAAGTTAAGCAAGAATTACATCCCTGATCTCAAAACATTTCCTTGTTGCCCCTCAAAGGCTATTGAAGAGCAAGTCTTCCTTGTCATCCAACTGAGATGTGCAAGTCTTTCCCTACACATGGTTGTCTGACATCTTCTGTATTATTTTTTAGCTGCCAAACAAAATATCTTGTGCTTTCATGCCTTAAGTGGGTTTTAATAGACATTGCTATTAACATGTTACAATCGATTACATTATTAATTAAGTTGGTTCATTTGCTAATGGAAATGGGTAATTTAATTAATAGTTAACTTTAGTTGCATTTTTATACCAATGTTTCTCCAGCAATCACTTACAATTAAGTGTTATTCAGGGATGGTGTTATCTGCATTATTACTAGTTATGCTATTTGTTAATATAATAGTGACCATTATTGCTGGAAATGAAAGATCTTACTAGGCAAAAGGATCAGCAATGAACTAACTAACCAAGAGTCAGTCCTGCAGCAATTTGTAGATTCTCACACTTTCAAAGTGTGAGAATCTTATTACTAAAACCTGATATCCTTTTGTTTCTACAAAACAAAACTCATAGGCTTTGGAAACTTAACACTGAAGTCCATATAATATAATTATGACCCAAAGCACAGAAATAACTTAATAAAATCATATCAGGCAAATTTATTCTCTAGTGTACAAAACATTTTTGTCTTAAATGCAGGTTCATCCAAACATTCTAAATCACCAAGATGTAGTGCTATTATTTTTTGGTTTTACCTACGTTAAGGCAAAAGTACATACTGAGATGCATTTTATATTAACACCTTAAGATCTGTTAATCTACAATTGAAAAGAAATTACCACAAATTTGATCTGTTAAATCACAGGACAGTTATGAGTTAATAAACTCAAATATGTTAATTATAAAATGTATTTATTTGATGTAAATAAAAACATGGTCACAATGCTAGACTGGACTTTGGGAAATTGAAGGTCCAGGTTCCAACATCCATGGTGACTTTTGCAGGGCCGGTCCCTCTTTCAGCCCAGCCTAATTCAGAAAGTTGTTGTGTGAAGAAAATAACTAGATACACTGACTTGTAACAATGGAGGAAAGTGGGTATAAATAAAAATAAGAAAATAATAGAGGTAAAGAATGTAGTACTGTTGTATTAGTGATATACAATATACTGTAATGAATAATAATAATAATAGTAAATAATTCATTGAATGCCTGATGTTCAAGCTAGATTCTCAAAAGAAACAGGTATGAGATCATATTGTAAATATCCATGGAATCAAAGAACTTCAGAAGATCAATGTTGTACAGATTATAGCAAAACTTTTGACTGTATGGATAATGAGAAACTATGGATTGTCCTAAAGCAGGGGTTCCTAACCTATGGCCCATAGGCCAGATCTGACTCACAGCACCAAATTATCACTCCCAGAGTCAGAAGTAAAACGCACATATGTATAACATTGCGATAAATGACCCATGGCTATTGTAAACACATTTACGACAGCTGTGAGTCATTTACGGCAGAGTTTTGCACATGCATGTTTTACTTCCGCTTCCTGGTGGGAGAAACCACGTGACCAGCCTGCTCAACCACATAAATGGCCCATGGCCCGAAAAGGTTTGAAACCCCTGTTCTAAAAGAAATATGGGTGCTTCAGCATTTGATTATCCTGATGAGTCCCTGTATTGTGGACAACAAGCTATCATTAGGAGAGAATATGGAGAGACAGAATGTTTTCTTATAGGCAAATTAGCCATGGGGGAAATCCCACAGGAGTCTAAATTGTGGATCACATTTTTGGTATGTAGAATAACAAGCTAAACATGAATCAGCAGGGTGATGCAAACAAAAACAGCTAATGCAGCTCTGGTCTGTATCAACGAAGATGGATTGTTCTGATCAAGGAAAATAAATCAACTCTATTCTGCACTGTCATAACAGATCACTATGTCTGGAGTAGTCTGTCTTGTTCTGGACACTGCAGTTTAAGAAGGGCATAAACAAATTAGAATATATGGGGCAATCAAGATGGTAAAGCGTCTGGAAACCAAACACTGAGAAGAACAGTAGAGTGCGCTGTATATGCTTAACCTGTAGAAGAGAAGATTAAAGAGTGATATGATAGCCATCCTCAAATATATGAAGAACTGTCACATGCTCCAGATAGTAGTTACCAGAGCAGTGAATTTAAATCATAAGAGAAAAATGTAACTAAGGAGAAAGGTTTCCTGATGAAAGCAGTTTGATAGTGGAATGAGTTACTTTGGAAGGTGGTGGGATCTTCTTCATTGAAGATTTATATACAATACTTGTATGGGTGTTTTACCATTGGGTTTTCATGGTGGAAGAGAGTAGGCTAGACAGCTGTTTAGGAATCCTTCCCACTGTACAGTTTGATGACTCAGTATAATTTTTGTGTGTGAATTTCATCTGGCTCTCAATTCAAAGCTGGGGAAAACTTGTTTCTTGTTTGAATTTTTAAAAAGTCTACATCAAGTCTTAAATGTGTACATTATTATGTACAGATTTTAAGATGCGAGCAAATTCCCTATGGATTTACATTAAAATTGAAATCCCTGTCTAAAATTTAGTATCTTAAAATATACTGCACAATATTTCCATAAGCAGCTTTTAAAAATTAATTTTATATGTGTGGGGTTTTGTGCAAAAAGTCTAAACCAAGCACTTGCTGACCTTTAGTATTTAATCTTCTGGTTCAGCAGCATCATTTTTTCCTAAGCACTTTTCCTTTTTTTTTTTAGCTGCAGTACAGAAAAGACTCAGAGGGAAAATGGAAATTACCATTTTATTGAAATTCATCAAAGATGCCTCATTCCTCCATATTGTCATTCTAAAAAAAGCACATTAAACAATATGATGAATCTACTGAAAATATTTTTCCTGAGAACCACAATGGAAGCTTTCTAAATTACTGTGGAAGAAAACAGTGTGTACTGACAACAAACTACCTACATGCCTGATCAGTGATGCAGCACATGTATTACCAAAGCAGAATCAGATTGATTTAGAAACATTGGTCTTTCTTTTGTGAAAGACAAAGCTTAAAGAAAGATGGCAGAAATGAAGAAAACACAGTAAATGTCTGACCCTCAAACTGTAGTTCTACACTGAAATGATTTGCTGTGTCTGTAAATTACAATCTATATAATTTTGTTTTTGTTGATTTATAAAAATCAGGAAAACAAACTACAGAGCATAATGAAAATAAAAGGCAAAGTTTTTCTTTGAGGAGGGAATTATATTGCTTGTCAGCCTTGGTATTTCCACACAACCTTATCCGGTTCATGGCAATATTTTATTGTTATAATTGGTTAAATAATTTTAAAATTAATTTTGTTATACAATACCAAGCATTGTTTTTATAATAGTATTAAACTGTGCTTTCTATCTAACAACAGCAACAATAAAAATAATGGTGGTAAGGGTCCAGCAATTACTATAGGATTCCCCAGATATTTGGAAATTTTGAATTTATTGAACTTGATTATCCTAAGTCTACAAAAACCAATCTTACTAAGAATGCCTATATACATAGATTCAGTATTACATTAACAGTTCTTTGTTCCTTGGTTAGATCTTGAACTTTTAATTTTACACCAGTCCTTGACTGTGAATTGGTAGATTGGTATAATAATAATATAGAGGGTCCATTATGAGACTGTATAGTTTGCCTGAAACCACGCAGGCTATATCTTTTCCTTGCAAGGTAGGGGTAAATCAAATTTCAATGTGCTGACTCAAAAAGCTAGCCAGCTTCCCATCAAAAGACAAACAAGTGGCTCCTACAATAAATCAAAGGGTTTTTTTTAAAAAAAAAAAATCCAGCCTACCATGTTGCTGTCCTATTTATTCATTTATAACCTGCACTCTACAAAATAGTTTCAATGTGGCTTACAATAAAGATATTATAAGAGCATGATGTAAACCAGGACTTTGTAACCTGCGGACCATTGGCCGGACCCAGCCCATGGCACCATTTCATGTGGCCCACTCCCCTTGCTCCCCACCACCACTGCCACCGGAAGTGGGAAAAACAGCAGAAAACATGCCACTCTTGCACCTGCCGCCACCAGAATTGGCAAAAACAGCTAAAATGCACAGCAAATGCACCCGCTGCTTTTGTGAACATGGTTACGACAGCCACGGACACATTTTATGACAGCACTTATGGTGGGGGAACCATGTGTCTGGCCTACTCAGCTGTCTTAGGGGGCATGGTACAGCCTGCGGCACAAAAATGTTGAGAACCCCTGAAGTAAATTATGCTGTAAAAATTAAGGAAAATCATAAATTATAAAATATAATAATATAGAATAATGGGGAATAGAAGTGTGTGGCAATAGTAAGAAAGTGAAAGTAAAGCAGCAAAAAATGTTTGAAAGGGGATACTTTTAATATTTATGTTGATTTTAAAGTAGTATTCAAAATTATGTTATGTCACTACCTCAGGCATTACCAGAATGAAGGTGAAATATCCCATCCATGATTTTACTCCTAGCTTCCCTTTGTCCTTGTTCTGAACATTACACAAAAAGAAATTATTGCAAAAGTGCAGTTGTCTCTTTCTTTTGTGTTTATGTAGGGGCTGCGGTGGCTTATTGGTTAAGATGCTGAATTTGATGACAGGAAGGTAGGCAGTCAACAGTTTGAGACCTGAGTATTACATGGTGGAGTGAGCTCCTGTCTCTGTCCTAGCTCCTGCCAATCTAGCAGTTCAAAAGCAAGAAATTGCAAGTAGATAAATAGGTACCACTTCATGGGGAGGTAAACAGCATTCATGCACTCCAGTGTCCAGTCAAGCCTGCCATATATCCACAGAATCATAAGCAGATGCAAACAGCGCTGGTTCTTTGGCTGTAAACAGAGATGAGCACTGAACTTTAGAGTCGGATATGACTGCTTTCAAGCAAGGGCAAACTTTACCTTTATGCCACTTTTCTTTTGAAAAGGATCGAAGGTGGCTTAAAGTATTAAAAGAAACAGTATTAAAAGCTAAAGCTATATATTATTACAATGTTTAAAAAGAAATATGACTAGTTTTCAAGCAAGGGGAACCTTTACCCAAGGACAGAGAAACAGGGACTGGTCCGAAGCCCAAGGCTTCATGGCTTTGTAAAGACTCCAACCCAGCTTTCCATATGAGTCTCCAGAGACCAACTCTCACATCAAACCAAGTGTTTTAAATATGCAACTACCCACTCATTATTTAACTGGAATTTGGGGAAATAAATTCTTTGTTGTTGTTGTTGCTGCTGCTGTTGCAAACTGCCAGGTTACCTCTTACTTTGGTGACCCTATGAATGAGGAATCTCCGAAATGTCCTGTCCTCAGCAGTCCTACTCAGATCTTGTAAACTCAAAGCAGTGGTTTTCGTCATGGTCTCATTCAATCTAATGTTTGGACTTCCTTTCATGCTGCCTTTTACCTTTCCTAAGATGACTGTCATTCCAAGAGAATCTTGGCTTCTCACAGTTTGCTCAAAGTAGGACAGCCTCAGCATAATCATTTTTGCCTCTAGAACCAGTTTAGGCTTGATTTGTTGTAGGATCCAATTGTTTGTCTTTCTGGCAGTCCAGGGTATGCACAGAGCTCTCCTCCAGGACCATATTTCAAATTAATCAATTCCTCCCCCTCCCCTCAATCAGCTTTCTTTACTGTCCAGGATGATCAGTTAAAAAGTAGCACAAATGATCTTGGTCTTTTTAATTCCTTCACTGCTACTCTTCTGAGTCTCACTTGTTTTCTGATTTCTTGGCTGCAGTCTCCATTTGTATTGATGATTGATCAAAGATATACAAAATGTCACTATCTTAATTTCCTCATTATCAACTGTAAAGCTGTGCAATTCTTTTATAGTGATTTTTTAAAAAATGGTCAATTCCAATCCTGCTTTAACTCTTTTTTCACTTTTGTTAAAAGTCAGTTTAAGTCATTGATGTTTTGATGTTTTTTCCACCAAATGTCACCCCTTCTCCACCTGAATCTAGTCCAGCTTTCATTATATGTTCTGCATATATGAACAGAAAAGGAGATAAAATGCTTCCTTTCCTATCTCATTGCCAGGAAGACAAATTGATGTCACTGTTTGAAAAAGGTAATCCTCACAGATCAAGTCAAACAATTATATTGTTATTCCAGTATTGCATTGTTAGAAGTGGAAGACTCTAAATGGTATATCCTAGCCAAAAGTCAGTCAACTTTGCATGTAGCATAAAAGTTTGCACAGGAAGTTGTACCATGTTTAGATAAATACCCTTACAAAAAGGTTACAATCAACTTCCCTGCCTCTTGTGATCCAGAGCAGCACCCAAGTGGTCCTCTGTGCTTTCTTTTAAAAACAGTGTGTGGTCCATGAGAAAATGTTGGTCCAGCCAAATATACTCCGGGGTATAGTCCCTTGCATCCGGTAGCATCAGAAACTGGGAACAGATTGCCAGGAACTAGTGTCTGAATAATGACATTTTAAAATAACAATCTGGAAGAATTTTCTATCTGCCCAGAGTTGCATGTCGATTGGGGTGGTTATAAACATTGAATAAATAAATAAATTAGCAAAATGCTATGGGTGTCGCAATGTTTTTCTTAATAATTCTGATACCTGCTTATGACTAAACTCCTACAAACTGTTTAATTCCTAATTAGCATAACTTTTGACTTTTAAGAAATAATGTGAAAAAAATTAATTAAAACATTCATTCACTCTGGAATTTCTGCTTTTTTTACAATTTACAGCAGAGTACCACAATGTCACTTATGATGTTTCATTATATTAAATAAATATTTGCCACTGAAAATGATTCCTAGTGTTTTACAGTACTTAATTGTTCTTTAACAGATTGTTCCATGACATATGGCACTCTGAACATGACTGATAGCACTCTTCCTTTTATAGGTACTTATGAGAATAATATTTTATTTTAGGACAGTTTCCTGATATGGAAAATGAACCTGGGAAACAAACCCTAGCATCTTTTAAGAGCTAATCTCACTTGATTGTAACATAAAGCTAAATAACTGAGAAAGCTGTGTATGCACACTTTGCCTATCAAAAAGAAAAACAACAACCTTCTACTTTTATACCAAAGTGAATATATTATTTACCTTATTTTAGGCTTGCTTTCTTCCTTTTAATGTTTTTTTAAATTGACTGCAATGCTTGAGTTTCATGTAACAAAGTTTCAAATGTTCCTTTTATATCTTCTTTCATGCTCATGTAATTTAATGGTTATTTAGCAGCCCTAGGTGTACTGAGAGATCCAGAAACAGATACATTTCATTCATAATCATAATGGTATTAACATTTGTATTTCATTGGCAAATCCACATGCTCTGGAACACATCTTGGTTATGTGCTCACTAATTTACTCAATGGTACACTTCCCCAGCCATAATTAGCTACAATTAGCTGCAGCAAATAACAGAAGTATTTTGGTAAAACAACCAGGATTCTGGTCCATATTTCTTAACCTACAGTGGAACCTCACTTAACAAACAGCTCGGTTAACACAAAAATCGCATAACAAAAAGGAAATTCAAAGAAAATAGTGGCTCAGTTAACAATTCCCCCCCCCCGAACGGATTACAGTAATTGGTTTTCAATGCATTCCTATTGGACCTGGGGTCACAGTTGCTTTTAGTTGCTTTTATATAAGTGGGATACACTGTGGTGAATGGCTTCGGGACCCTCCACCACTGCTGGTGTCCTGGGCCCCGCCCTGGGGCACAAAATGCCGCTACGGCAGCGCACGGCAGGACTTTGCTGCCCCCGCCCTTAGACTTGCCTGCAGCTGGATTGGAGAGGCTGTTGTATTATTATATTGTTGTACTGTTTTATATTATGATATGTGCTTTTGTAGGATGAATATGGTATAATTATTGTCTGTATTGTATATTGTATTATTGTGTTTACTGCATAATACTGTGTGAGCCACCCTGATTGGGTGGCATACAAGTATGAGAATTAATTAAAGTTAAACCGTATTTTGTTTAACAAATTTTGGTTTTCAATGCATTCCTATGGAAAATTGCATTCAATGCATTCCTATGGAAAATTTGTTTTACAAATTTTTCCTAGTACAAAAGGTCCCAGGTTAAATTTGTTAAGCAAGGTTCCACTGTACCTGGTTCCATATTCATAGTATATACTCTACTTTGATGCTAGGTCCACATCAAATTGGGTGTTTATGGATGGGATCTATTAACCTAATCACCCTCTGAAGGCCAAATCAGTTAATTGTGGTAATTTAATTGGAATATATTCATTCATTAGTCCAAAAAGTGTATCCCACTTATATAAAGGCAACTGTGACCCCAGGTCCAATCCTAATAAGCATTTCCCTCAAAATCTATCCTTGTTGATCTTTTACTTCCTTTAATTCTGTAGAAGCTTATGAAAAATTCTTGAGTTGCAAAAACAAAATATTTAAATACCATAAGACAATTCAATTATCTTGGAATAGTGAATAGCAGAAACAAAGTTAGCAATTGCTACAAGAAAGAAGGGTTTTTATTTTTTAATAGTGTAGGAACAAGGCCTTCTGAGAATGGTATTTCCAAGAAATCATATAAAGGTTTGATAAAATGTTCTCTCTCCATTTCATAAAGAGGTCAAGAATACATAATATGGGAAAAAGAATCCACCCTAGTATTGTCAGAGGGACAAACTCTTCCGGAGTAAGGCTGTAGATAAAATGGCTTTGCAATAACATGGAATAGTTATGTTAGATGGGAAAAAATGAAGGGACTAACTTGGTAGATTACCAATGAAGGGAAGAGAACATATCCATCAAGTTCTCATTTGAGTTCTAGACAGATCTATTTGGCAATTCTGCATTGTTTTATATAATCTTGATCACTTTTCACCCATGTTCTTAATTAATTATTGTCATAAACCCAGGATGTCTAACTTATTATCTATTAATTTCTGCCAGGAGTTGCTGAAAGAATAACCTGAGGAATTTCTTAATTCATGAGTATGTTTTCCAGGAGTCCCTGAACCCTATCGTTTTATTTCTACCCTCCGAGAAGGACTAGAGCAACTGAAAAACAGTGCCTCCAAATTGCATCCCAGGAGACAGTACCACGGTTAAAGGCATTGTCAACTACTGAGAGGTCCAGTACAATCAACAAGGACACACTTCCTCATTCAATTCCCAGCATAGGTCATCTAACAAACCAAATATATCTATCTTTGGCCTATAATCAGGCCTGAACCCAGATTTAAAATGCATCTAGATAGCGGGTGTAATTCAGGAACTTCTGGAGCTTAGAAACCACCACACATTCCAATACTTTGTCAGGAATTCAAAATTTTTGGAGCTGGCTGGTAAAAGCCCCTTAAAAACAACAACAACACACACACACACCTATTCCCTCTTATAAGTAGGCTGAGTTCCTGCCCTGTTACAGGAAGGTATCCACTACTCCTCTGATCCAGTCCTTCTCCGATTGCTTTTATGTGCTAGAGGGCTGTTCACAACCACAGGCAGCAAGAACAGATTAGCTATTAACACAAGACAAGCATGGGACAGAGTTACATTCACGGGACCTGTGTCAGTGACAGTCAGAGGAGATCCAGGCAGTTTGTCTGCAAAATATCATGCAGTGGGCTACTGAAACTAGTGAGACCCCTTACACAGACCTTAACTCATCAAATTTCCACTGATCCAGTAGGCTTAGTCTAGTTGTACAGTACAGTAAAACCTCATATAACACTAAAACCTGGTTCCACAAGTCTTGGTGTTATATGATTTTTAGTGTTATCTGATGCATGTTAAAATCCTATGGGATCCATAGAGATACATTGTAACCACACAGGCTTTAGCGGTTGTTATCTGAAGCATCCCATAGGATCTTAATGTTATCTGATGCAATTCTTCCCCCCAGATTCCTTAATGTTATGCGATTTTAGTGTTATTCAATACTAATGTTATATGAGGTATTACTGTATCTTACTTTTGGACTTCAGCCAATCTCTCTTCTTCCAGTGAGAAACTTGGAATAGATTTCCATTCATTTAATGTCTAGATCCAGCCCTTGAACCTTAGCAGTGAGGTTGTGATATGCTAAAGGTCTTTGAAACAGCTTTTACACGTTCCATGGTGATTAATTCTGCAAACCATTCTGTGTTACCACTTTTAAACCAATATGATACATACTGCTATTGGGGGGAAACTTGATTTTATTTATGTCCTTTGGCTAGTATCTAAAGGGCATGCCAGGAACTCAAGAACATCCCATTAAATTTCATGCAACATTTCAAAAGACAATAAATATGGAGTATCATCTTTTCCTTTCCATTAGATATCACAAAGCCTGCAGTAGCACATTGACTTCATGTTCTCAAGTACCCTGAAAGCATTTTGGGCAGTCTGTGCATTCATTAGCTAGTTTGTATAGTTTCCTTCTGCAAACTATGTGAATGTAAGAAGAGACACTGACTATTTCACAGATTCTATAAATTTACAGATTGGAAGATGGAATTATTGTTGTTGTTTTTTATTGGTCTGATGACTTTGAAAAGTGAACACTTTTAAGGCTGAAGATGTTCCTCCTCTGAATGAATAAAATTATGTGGCTAAAATTACTGATCTTAACCACTAACAGGAAAATAATGAATTCATTGTTATTCACAACTCTACATTTACCAATGCTTGGAAATTGAATGCTTGGTTAAGTTTCTTTTAAAAGGGAAATAAGCATAAACATGTTTTCTTTAATGCAAAAGATTTTTTCCAAGTTATTCATTAAACAGAAGTACAGTAATATCTTGGGTAGCGACTGCATTGGATAACACTGACATCGGATAATGATGCAAAATTTCTAAAGAAATTTTGCATCAGACAATGATCTGTCAGTGTTATCCGATGTAGTCATTCTTAGCAGCAGGGTGGCTGGAAAGCTGAATGGGGTTCTCCGTTCAGCTTCCCAGCCACCCTGCAGCTGCGGAGGCATGGGAAGGTGGCTAGGGAAGCTGACAGGGAGTCCCCGTCGGCTTCCCCAGCCACCCTGCAGCTGTGGCTTGGGTCTCCCGACTTCCCTGGAACTGGCAGGGGGGTCAGGAAGCCCAAAATGGGTAAAAAAAGGATCGGGTCCCCCATCTCCCTGGAGCTGGCACGGAACCCCCCGCCCCGCCGGCTCCAGGGAGGTCGGGGGACCCGATCCAAGCTGTTTCCAAAGTGTCCCCCCCCCCTCCTGGAGGTTGCAACAAGCCAAAACGTCAGGATTCGAATCCTGACGTTTTGATTGTTGCAGCCTCTAGGAGGGTGCAGGAACTTCAGAAATAGTGCAGATTGGCTCTCCCGACCTCCCTGTAGCCAGCAAAGGGGGGGGGGGTTCCCTGCTGGCTCCAGGGAGGTGGGGGACCCAATCCTAGCTGTTTCTGGACTTAGCGATCCATATAACAAACATTTTCTTTTTGTTATATGGTACATCACCCATAGCTCGAAAACGCTTCGTTGTACGAATTTTTCGTTATACAAAGCATTTGTTATACTGGATACCACTGTGTTCTGTTCTCCACAGAGATCAGCAAGGTACAGGAAGAGTAAAGGAAGCTCACATGCAGTATGTAATGACAATGTCCTTAGCCTGTTGTATTTCCCCAGGAGTTGATACTCAATTAAAACAATATGTATGAACTGGGAGATGAGTGAGGTACTAAACTTAGGCGAGGAGAAAGACAATTGGATCAGCAGTGCTATGCTGAGCTGAAAGGAGCATCAATTTGTACCTTGTAATTGTAACTGTACATTTTGTAACTCGCTCTGCGTTTGGGGTGGCATACAAGTATAGCAACAACAACAACAACAACAACAACAACAACAACAACAAAATTTCATCCCAGTAATCACATTTTCTGAATGTACTGTCTGCAGTGAGCTGTTAAAAGATCGAACTGCTCCAAGACACAATGAAAATATTAAAAATAAAGACTGTGAGACTTTATTGTGTTCAATAGTGCTTGGCCATTGCTTAGCATCTGGCTTTTGAGCTTTGAAATGTAGTATACCAGCTGCAGAATCAAGGTGTTGGGCAGTTGCATTCTTGTCATATAAGCCTTCTTTAAGAGCTACCCATATGTCATATAGAGATTTCTCTATGATGCTAAAGCTGGAGCATATGCACACTGAAAGCAGATCAGTAAGTAAGAGATAACTCACTCTAGCCCCTATCATAAATATCACTGGGGAGTACACTATAGTCGGGCTTGGTCCAGACTTTCAGAAAGCCTCTTGCCCCATTTCCCGAAGGTATCATTGATCTCTTCCTTGGCCCTATCATCCAGCTAACTAGAATTTTTAATGTTTGATTTAAAGTTTTTGTAAAATGAGGAAATTGTATATTTGAATGTAAGGTGACACTGAACATCAGCATATACTTGTGATGTAATGGGACTTCTTCCTGGCCATGATAAAATAAATACTTGATATGGTTGTCTTTGAAACAGAAGATGGTAACTGTAGGCTTTAAGGTTATAGCACTAGTATCTATTAAGTCTGATAAAGAACAGTATGTGATAAAGAACAAATTAAATAAAATACTTTTTGATCCTTTGGTCAAATATAATTTGGCTGTAAAGTGTATGGGAATAGGCTGGAAGCGTGGGAATAACCCTGTTTATCAGTCATGTAGGATCAGTCATATAATGGCCCAAATCTTGTTGCTTAGCTTAGTAAATTGCACTAAATTAGGCCCATTGAATCAATGGGAATTTAGTGAGTCAACTCCTCTGCTAGTTCCAAAATTTTAAATAAGCTTACTCTAGCTGTGATTTACTATGTTAAATCAATTCTGACTTATGACAACTCTTTCCAAAGTTTCCTAGGTAGAGACTAATACAAAGAATTGATTTTATCATTTTCTCCTGCAGGGGTTCCTGTCATATATCCGCCAAATCACAATATTATCTTATTTTGACATGCATAATTAACATTTATATTTCTTGCATGCACACATGGTAACTATGTAGACCAGGGGTTCACAACTTACAGCCCACAGGCCGGCTCCAGCCCACAGTGATTACCCCGGAAGTGGATGTATTTACAACAGCTGCAAACATGCCTGCACATGTGCAAATGTGTCCACAGCTGTCTGAGGGGGAGTGGCCTGTGGCACAAAAACCTTGAGAATCCCTGATGTAGACATTCATTGCTAAACAGTAGCATCAATTTCACTGAGATTGGGTCCTGACTGAGACAGGATTAATTTATTTTGGACAACACTCATTCCCATCTTCATACAAAAAGCCAATAAACTACTGCAGCTTTGAAGTACTACAAACAATTACATCACATAGCAGAACATAAATGAATCAAAACATTCCTTGAGACAAAGGAAAAGTATGATTAGTATTAAGTGCAACAGAAAGGTGACAGAGAAGGACAACGATTCCTTTATCAAATCACCTTTGTACTCAGAACATGTATTTCCCCCCACCCACCCACCCCAGTACAAATGGTTCAGAGAACAGGCATCATATCAAAGTACTGTATTATATTTCTGTGGTCCTGTGCCCATGCTTAGGTACATCAGCTAAGAAACTTACAACATTTTGGATGTATATCTCTATGAAGAGCTTTCTTTGCAAGATACAGTATACATTTCCATATTTGATATAAAAAAGGATAGCCTGGAGAGAAACTAAAGAGATTGCACGCAGAGCTGCAAAATATTAACGTTATCACTGTGGAATGGACTGTGACAAAGAGGGCATTGTAGTACAAGATTTGATCATACTGGCAGCCATATCATAATCACAGAGTTCCTAAACTGGGTGCTCACATTAGAATGGAGTTATATATCCATCCATTAGCCTGGCAAAGACAAAACAAATCCAGTCAAGAGAAGAGTGCTTTAATAATGTCAGCACTAGAAAATATTTGTATTTTTACAACATTGCCCAGAATTCCACTAATTTCTATTTATGGTTACTCTGAGGAAGAGAATTAATGCAGAAAAAATTACATCTGCACATTTTGTGACAAGGAGGTAACCTTCTGAATGATTGCACTGTAACCTTTGCAGACCCTTCTATGAGTGATTACAGATGAGCAGTGTATGGCAAAATGAGTGTTTCAGATGATATTGTAAATTAAAATATTATTTCAGCCTTTGACCTTTAAAGATTATATTCAATACACAAGTAAAATAGCATCATGTAAGGTAGGATACACTTGAAATTTTTTCTTGACATGCTTGATTTTGCTGTTGGCAATGGTGAACATCTATGACCATGCTAGCATTTCAAGGCTGCAATCCTATGGTCACTTACTTGAGAGTAAATTCTCTTTTGTTGTTGAAACAAATGTAAACATACATTAGGATCATCCAGAATATTTTTTAAAAAAAAATAGAATTGTAAAATGACCATGTCAATAACAGTAAAAGTTACTTCCTTTTAAAGTATGATTTCTATATTTTCTATGGTTATCTCCTTAGCCAAACAAATGAGCATGCTTTTTCCACAATAAATATATTCGGCACTTTAACAAATATTATTGTTAGATTAACTTTAGTTCTTGTTCTACATATGATACAGTCATTCTCAATAAAACCACTTATCATTCAGCCAGGTTTTTATGGATGCAATGTTCACATATTTCCACATTTTAGAAAAGGAGATTTCCCCAAAAAGTAAGAAGAGCTGCATTAGGCTAATAACAGTTCTGGTGCACCTTCTGTCCCACTGTTAAACTGATCATACATAAGTTATTGTTAGCATTTCCTTATAATGGGACATCTCCATCAGATACATATACTGAACATATACTGTACAGTAAAACCTCGCATAAAGAGCACCTTGCTTAGAGACTAACTCGCTTAAAGAGCAGAATTTTCTCTGAATGGTATTCTTGCTTAACAACTAAAACCAACCAAAAACTTACCTAACAACTAAATTGGGGTTTGCACACACACCCCTGCCAAAAGTCACAATTGGTCACTTACAATGGTGTTTCAATTAAAGAGCAAACTCGCTTAAAGATTATAGGTCTTTTATAGTTCTCTAGTGGGATTTATGTAGTCCATGATGTAATTGTTGTACAACCCCCAGAGTCGCTTGCCAAGTGGGTGGCAATACAAATGTGACTAATAAATAAATAAATAAATAAATAGCAATCCAGTGGAACACATTATGCTCTTTAAGTGGGTACCACTATACATACACAATTTATAATTATAAGCTTTTCCAAATAAGACTATGCTGAAAATATAATACCTCAAATATTAGTCAAGTCAGCCAACAATTCAAATAGCTAATAATGTGCCCACTGTAGTATAAAGCTAATTTTAACATGCCACAGAACTTTTCTTGCTGTTGAAACTTTCTTCCCAATCAACTTTATAGCACAATATTACAGTTAGGTAGTTGCATGTGTGAATGCCTCCTCCAAGAGGGATACTTTTCCCACAGCACTCCACCTGTCTTGACTCAATCTTTCTACCTTGATTTCATGACTAAAGGCCCAATCAATACAGTTGTACCTTGCTTAAAGAGCATAATGTGTTCCACAGGATTGCTCTTTAAGTGAGTTTGCTCTTTAAGCAAAACACCATTGTAAGCGACCAGTTGTGACTTCTGGCAGGGGTGGGGGGATTGTGAAACCCATTTTATTTGTTAAGTGAGTTTTTTGGTTGGTTTTATTTGTTAAGCAAGGTGACCACTCAGAGAAAAGTACAGTCATACCTTGCATAATGAATTTAATGCATTCTGCGAGGCTGCTCGCTATGCAAAAACTTTGCTATGTGAGTCAGACTCGCATAATGAATTTTTTGCTATGATAGTTGGACTTTTCCCTATGGAAAAACTCACATAACGAGCATTTCTATGGGGAAAACTCACATAGCGAAAATTTTTTACTATGTGAGTTTTCCCCATAGAAATGCTCGTTATGTGAGTTTTTCCATAGGGAAAAGTCCGACTCACATAGCGAAAAAATTGTTATGCGAGTTGGACCACTTAACAAAAAACTTGCTCGTTATGTGAGTTTTTCTCTAAGCGAAACACTCGTTATGCGAGGTTTGACTGTATGTTCTTAAAGTGAGTTACTCTCTAAGCGAGGCATTCTTTATGCAGGGTTTTACTGTACTTTGAAATGTTACAGCTAAGGCTCATTCTTTTTAAAACACTAATAACTAAATGGATCCAAGAGGAAACTGATCATACACAAAAAGACAACATGATTATAAATAAAGGTGATGAAAACAAAAGTAGGGAACAAAACAGAACAAAACGTTGTTGTAAAATTTGGCCAAAGAGATAGAATTGAAGAAGGAAAATGGCCCATAGTATTCAGTTTGTTTGCTGCAAATACAGTAACACCTCAGATAACAATTACTGTACATTGAATAACGCTAAAATCAGATAATGATGCAAAATTTTGTAAAAAAGAACTGGAGGTTTTTTCACCCATTTCGGGCTCTCCACCACCCTTGTTGCCTCTGAGGAGGTCGGGGGACCTGATCTGCTCTGTTCCTGACATTTCCAGACCTACCTGGGTGGTGCTGCAAGGCCAAATGATGGGTTTCTTTCCACGGCGTTTTGCTTTATCTCACTGCCCAGGTAGGTCTGGGAACATTGGGAACAGCATGGATCAGGTCCCCTGACCTCCCCAGAAGTGGCAGGGCAGCAGAGAGTCCAAAGTGGGTCGAAAAAACTCAATCCCAATGGAGTTTTTTCACCACTTTTGGGCTATCCACGGCTCCTGACACCTCTGGGGAGGTTGGGGGACTCAATCTGCACTGTTTCTGATATCTTCTGACCTACCCGTGAACTGTAATTGCAGTATGTGATCGGCTCTTGGGTTGGGGGTTTGAATGGGCACATGCCTTGGTTCAAACCCCAACTCAAGTGTTGATCGCATGCTGCAATCCACCTGCCTCTTTGGAAAGGGCAGTGGGGATTCCACACATGGAATCCCCACTGCCCTTTCCAAAGAGGCAGGCGTATCTCTCCCCTGTGGGCTTTTTTAAAAATGTTGTGTGATGCATTGATCACACATTAAAAACTGCATAACGATGAGACTTGTGGAACCAAGTCTCATCGTTATCCAAGATACTTGTGTATGTTGCTTCGAGCAATAGAACAGACAGTTGTAAATGTGGACATCACTGGATGGTCAATATGGAAATCAAAAATACTATACAATTGGATGCATTGGATGGAGAACCTGAATTTTTACTGCCCAAACAAGACTAGTAGTAGATTGTGGTACAGATTGCGAATTGTTACTATCCAATGTTACAGTAAAGCTGGGGGTTGGGGTGGGGGAGTGAATAAATTGTAGTGCCAAAATATGAGTTAAACAATATTCTGGATGAATTTAAAGTCCACATAAGGTACAATTATGTATTACTAAACTCAATTGACTGTGAACCAGAAGAACTGTGGAATGAAACCAGATATATTATTAGGAAATAATGCAAAATTAAAAATCCTGTAGTAGAAAGAAAAGAAAAATTCAGATGAATGATGGAAGAAACACTCAAAATTGTAAAGGACAAGAAAAAAGTGAAAGAAATGGAAACTCTGAATGTAATTTTAAAGCAACTGTTACATAGATAAAGATGACTATTATAATAACCAATGCAAAGAAATAGAGGAGAGGAAAAATGAGATATTTTCCAGATCCAAGATGTCAAAGGGAAAACTATGCCTAGATTAGAAATGATGAATGAGAACAATTAAAAATCAAAAAGAAGATGGAAGCAGGTATATTCCAAATTACAGGTATGGGTATGAAAACTGGACAGTAAAGGAAGCTGACGGGGGGGGGATTATTTGTTCAGAATATGGTGTTTTTGGAGAGCTTTGCAAATACTATACCCACTGACAGAAAGACAAACATGTAGGTTCTAGAGCAAATCAAGCCTGAACTATCTCTGGAGATAAAACTGATAAAACTGAGGCTGTCCTATTTTGGGTACATCATGAGAAGGCAAGATTCTTTGGAAAAGACAATGGTGTTGGGAAAGTTTGCAAGTAACAACAACAAAAAAAGAGAGGAAGACAGAAATGAAATGGGTCTGTTCCCTAGAACAGTGATTAGCAAACTATGGCCTGTGTGCCAAATCCAGCCCATGGTGCCAATTAATCTGGACCACAGTGAGGACCCTGGAGCCACCACTGCCACTGCCACCAGAAGTGGCAAAACATGGTGAAAATGCAGCAAAAAAATCTGAAAACATGGTGAAAATGCGCTACCCTCACTCCTGCCACCACAGGAAGTGTAAAAATGTACCTTACATGCACCTGCCACTGTCACTGGAGGAGGTGGAAGTGGTGGGAGGAACCACACCTCCAGCCCACACAGCTGTCGAGGGGCATGGTCTGGTCCATGGCCAGAAAAGGTTGCAAACCCCAGCCCTAAAGAGTTTACAAGCACTGAGTAGGGATCTTGAGGTCCAGAGAGCTTTCATTTATACAGTCACCATAAGTCGGAGACAACTTGAAGGCATGTTATTAAAAAAAAACCAAATTGATTATGCATACTTATGGGTAAAATGCTTTACACCACATATGGATTTCTCACTCTTGGAAACAAGATACTCTTAACTGTGAGAATCTGATCTTGATTCTGTGGAAGTGACCTGAAGAAAGTTTCAAATACTGTACTAATATTATCCTGTTGCATCTAAGTAATAGCATCAATCAATGTGAAACATAACAGCATAAAAGATTAGAAATGAGGGGGAAAATTATCAATCTTTTTCTGCATAGTTTTGTTGCAAACAATATTACTGTTGCTACTGCTGGATAGCAAAAAGCCTTCTAAGTCCATAACAGCACAGTACTGGCCATTGAACAGCTCCCAAAACACATAAAATTATACACATAAATTTCTGAACCTTTCTTGTATTTTTCTGTAAAGCTGAAGATAGTCACTTACCCACTTATAAGGGGCAATTCACTTGCTCAGCTAAGTGGCCATCTAAACCTGTCCTCCCACTGCCATTGCACTAAACTATGTTCTTCAATTGCAGTTCATTGCTATGGAGACTCGGCTTCTGGCTTTCACTCAGTTTTCTGGTCTTTAATATCAGAAACTGACAGCTAAAAGTGTTGCAATTTTGAACTGGGGGAAAGCAACTATTCCATGACAGCTGTGCATACCTTATTCCCTATAAGGTCACGGGAGGGAGGAAAAGAGTTGGGAAAGGAGAGGAAACCACCCACTGCACAATCCAGTTCAGCTACAGATACAATATATACATACCCCACATAGGTGGGAAATGACACTTATTGCAGCAAGACATAAGTATTGCATTGATCTTACAACCTCTTGGCTTTGATCAAAATGGGGGGAGGGGGAATCATGTCCTGGTTTATGTGGCTGGAAACAAAGTGTTGAAAATGTGAACTGGCCAACATCCCAGGTATGGTGTTCGATTGCCAGAGGAATTGCCCTATTTGTGCATATTCCATAACCTGTGGTGAAGGAGACCTGTTCAATGCCCCGAGTGTGGCTGAGGACTGCTGGAGGAATTGCCCAGCGTGTGCAAGTTCCAGAGACTAAACCTTTCTGCCCGGTGTGCAGAAGTCTTTAAGACTACCCAAGTGTGTAGTCGGCTTGTCAACGACCAAGGCATAGCATTCAGTGCATAGCATAAGTGTTTGTTTTTTTAGGCAGTGCAGGGACAGAGTTGTGATGGCACTTCCACAGGAGTCCATAGAGCAATTGAAGAGGACCCAGTGCATGGGCCCCCAAGTGCCCATGATGCTGGGTGAGGTGGATCAGAGTGTCCTTCCCCGGCAAAAGGAAGGCCAAGACCAGTGGCTTTTTCTACACTCTTTCAAAAGGGCCTGTGGGGACTATGAAACTGCTAAACAGTGGTGGCTGTGGCTGCTATGTGGCCAGACTACAGATCGGTATGCCAACTTCCTGGCTACCTTGAGCCCAGAGTTGGATTGGGAGGCTACCCAGGAGTAGCTGAAGGCCTACTTTGCAGACCACCCAGAGATGGCTTTGCAGAAATTTTGGGCCCGCCGGAAGAAGGAGGGCTCCTCATTCGTGGAGGCATTAAAAGAGATGACCCAGGCTGAAAGTGGTGCAGGTGGGGATTGTATCAATTGTGTTTGTGGGAACAGTTTACCTGGAAGGTCCTGTTGCACCCAAGAACAATCCTTGCCCAGAAGGGGGACACGTCCGTAGACTCCCTGGCCCAGCTAGCTGATACATTGCAGGCCACAGACCAGGTGAGGCTCCCTGGGGAGGGCCGAGATTCTCAGCCGGGGAGGGCCCAGGACTGGAGGAGGCCGGCAGAAGCCCATGGTTGACCCAGAGGGAACAGGGCCCAGAGGGAACAGGACTTGCGTGTGGGCCTGGGAGTCCCAACTGATGGGGGCGGAGTGGCTTCAAAGGAGAAGGGAGACAACCGCAACCCTGGGGGCATGAGTAGAGGGCCATGGCAGAAGAAGGTGGTGAGGCCAATACCAGCCTCGGAAAATGAGGGACCCAAGCTGATCCGTCCCTCCAGCTTTGTTCCCAACAAGCAAGCGTTGTGGGGAAGGAAACAGTGAGAGGGGATGGTGATGCTAATGGATCCAAGGATGGGGGTCCGGACAGCTTTCCGTTCCTTCAAGGACTGGGGGGCTGGTTTCTGTTTTATGCACCAGTGGTACCTCTCCCTGGAGGAGGCCGAACCCCAGATGGAAGTCCCCATTGAGGTCTACTACCAAAAGACCCCCACAACAGAGATGTGTCCTGCCACATGGCTGCACATCCAATACCAGGGTTTTGAGGGCCCAAACCTCTGTTCAGTTCATTCCACCCAGGGACTTCCTTCTTTTATCGTGGGAATGAACCTAATGACTCAGGCGCCCCGAGCTGCAGCTGGGAAGGTGGCTGGAGCTGTGAGGAGAGTGCAGACTCGAGCTCAAGCTGCTGCTGAGGGATCCCATGACTGGTCTGTGAGCCCCAGCTCTACCCCTTTGTCCAGGGAAGACCAGAGGAAGACTGATGGAGTTCCACCTGATTGGGCCCGGTCCTAGGAGTTTCAACAGAAGCAGCAAGAGGACAAGTCACTGGAGGCTGCCTGAGCCATGGCAGAACAGGAGCCGAGTGAGTCGGGGAAGAGGAAGTGCTGGTTCCGGTGGGTCAACAGCATGATGTACTGGGAAGTAATGATGAAAGGGGCCGTGGTGGGGGCTGTCAAGCAGCAGCTGGTGGTCCTGAAGAACTTCCGGGATGAGGTATTGTGGCTGACCCATGACAGCGCCTTTGCTGGCCATCTGGAGTGGAAGAAGACTCTGAAATGGATTTCAGATCAGTGGGGCTAGCCAGGGACATGCAGGGCTATTGTACTTCCTGTTATGTCTGCCAATGGGTGGATCCCGGGGCCTTCCATACCAAGGCTGAAGTTCAAATCCCCCGGAATGAAAGGGAACCTTTCAGCCAAGTTCAAGTATACATTTTGGGGGCCTTCAAGCCTTCCCAAGTGGGAAAGAAGTATCTGCTGGTCTACATCTGCCTGGGGGGCATCTGCCTGACAGGCATCTCGGCCATTCAGATGGCCTGCACCTTCCTCAAAATGTTCCCAGGTGGGCCTACCAAAGTGCATCATTTCCAACTGTGTGGCAAATTTTACTTTCCGGCTGGTGGGGAAGGTTGCAAGTTGGCTGAGATTACTCAGAATTTTTCCCTGCCATACAACGCTCAATTCCACAAGGTTGGTAGAGCGATTGAACCAAACCCTTGTGAGAGAGAAATTTTGATTCATATTATTTGACATAAGTGCAGGCATATTAATTAAAAGTGGAATCAAAATGATATAAAGGAAGTCATCACATGGGTAAAAGTGTTCTTTGTGTTTAGGTCACTGTGACCTGAAAGAAAAGAGGAACCTCAGCAGGTGGCTCAAGACAGGGTCACACATGCTTCATACTGACCACAACAGGTGTCTCACGTGTATCTTGCTAACCGCAAAATTTGACATGACCTAGTAGAAAACAGGCAGTTTTAGAAGGTATATAAGGGAGGAGAAAAGACAGGCAATTGGGCATTGCAAACACGGGATCTTTGGGAAACCTGTCTTTGCTTTGTTCCAAATTTCTATATTATTGGCCAATCTTAATATTACTTGCATCTCTTTATTATTAAGGTATTGTACTTTATAGAATGTGTTCTGATTTTATTTGGCTTATGCATGCAATAAATTAATTAATATTTTAACATATTGTGCCTAGAGTCCTTTTGTGTGTAGCAGCTGGGGAAAATAGAAATAAATTTTCCCCGACATAAATGGCGTCGACGGCAGGATTCCAGATATCGACTAAGGGAACCAACTGGGACGTTCTCTGGTTTGCAGTTTTGCCAGGTGGCACTTGGATGCATACATGCACTTTATGGTTTTATTTCTGCCTGCCATGAGCTCCCTTGTGGTTAGAGCTGGTATCCTGGAATTCAAAGGTTTTTAGCTGCTACAGGACTGTCACTAGTGGTTAAGTTTCATTTAATGGTTAAGTCTTCATTTTCTAGCTTTTATTCTGTGGTTGTTTTATTTATTGTGTTGACAGTTCATGGGTTTGAACTGTGGTGTGATCATGCTTGAGGCAGGTAGCCTCGGAAGGGTAGGAAATGCCCTAAAGGAATTTGTATTTTGTGTTTAAAGTGTGTTTAAGTTTAACATTTTGTAGTGAAAAAGATAGGTAAGTTTTAATATGGTTATGTATTCGTATGGGTGATGTTCTACCTTTTCTTTCTTCATATCCAGTTGTCTAACAGTCTTCTATTACTTCTTGTTTTTGGTTTCCTTCTCTCTATGGCCACAATACTTTTCTTTCCCTTTTTTATTTTCACTTGTTACATGTCTCTGTCTAGCACCCATGTCTGCACAAACAAAATATTAAAAATTTACCTAGGCTGAACCCATAAATAAGGACTGGTGCCCCCCCCCTTCTATTTGTGCCAGAGAAGCCCTGGTAAAACTTACAGTTTCCTCAAACTGCTCATGCCAGAACCTCTGGGCTGAGAATCGGCAGATAAGGACTGACCAAGTGTTGTCAGACAACCTCAGAGAGATTTTGTAACTTCCCAAAAACAGTTTAGGAGGAAAATGTAAATGCTGGTTTTCTGTAAATAAAGAATGACCAATCGCTCATTGTTGCAGCCTCGGAAAGGAAAAAAATTGCTATTTCTTCAAACAGGTTTGCTTGCTTGTAAATAAAAGCAAGTGTCCTGTGATTTAGAAAGTTAAAAATCAACAAAATAAAAGCAAATATTAACTGCAAGTCCCACACATAAGGGTGCTGAAGACTATCTTGTGTGAATGAATTAACAACCTGATTCTTTAAAGTGATCAGTTTGAAGTGAGGAGTATCCGAAGAGAATCTTTATCTTTGATGCAGGGGCGTAGCTACTGGCGTATCTGCCGTATCAATTATACGGGGGCCCCGGGCCACGGGGGCCCCCAACGTGCGTAAGCAAAAATTAATAAAAACTTCCCAAATTTTTTTTATTTCACAAATGACAAAAGTCAAAAAAAAGCAATTTCTTTTTTCCCAGCGTAAAGCGTGCGTTCAAAAGTTGGCAACACCCTACATCGGTTATTGCGGACTGCGGGATTTCCCCGTTTAAGTCATTTACTTCAACGGGGGAATCCCACAATAATCGATGTACATATGATGAATAAATATTTCTTTTAATTTTATGCAATTTTTTTTTCTTTTGTGAGAAATCTTTACCCTTCCTAAGGGCCCCCAAACAAATTTTTATACGAGGCCCCGCCAAGGCATGCTACACTTCTGCTACCGCCGTATCTGCCGTATCAATTATACGGGGGCCACGGGCCACGGGGGCCCCCAACATACGTAAGCAAAAATTAATAAAAACTTCCCAATTTTTTTAATTTCACAAATGACAAAAGTCAAAAAAAGCAATTTCTTTTTTCCCCGCGTAAAGCGTGCGTTCAAAAGTTGGCAACACCCTACATCGGTTATCGCGGGCTGCGGGATTTCCCCGTTTAAGTCATTTACTTCAACAGGGGAATCCCACAATAATCAATGTACATACGATGAATAAATATTTCTTTTAATTTTATGCAATTTTTTTTCTTTTGTGAGAAATCTTTACCCTTCCTAAGGGCCCCCAAACAAATTTTTATATGGGGCCCCACCAAGGCACGCTACGCTTCTGCTACCGCTGTATTTGCCATATCAATTATATGGGGGCCCCGGGCCCCGGGGGCCCCCAACATGCGTAAGCAAAAATTAATAAAAACTTCCCATTTTTTTTATTTCACAAATGACAAAAGTCAAAAAAAGCAATTTTTTCCCCCGCATAAAGCGTGCGTTCAAAAGTTGGCAACACCCTACATCGGTTATCGCGAGCTGCAGGATTTCCCCATTTAAGTCATTTACTTCAACGGGGGAATGCCACAATAATCGATGTACATACGATGAATAAATATTTCTTTTAATTTTATGCAATTTTTTTTCTTTTGTGAGAAATCTTTACCCTTCCTAAGGGCTCCCAAAGAAATTTTTATACGGGGCCCCGCCAAGGCACGCTACGCTTCTGCTTTGATGTATAAGCATTTAAGTATACTGGACTGTGGGTACCCTTATTAGACACTTGACTTTCCCTTTTAAGAATTCTACATCTCTTTCCTTTTCCTTCTCTTTCTTACAAAGTTGGGTTGTAGATTGTCCATGGTCAGACATGCGCACCTCTTCTATTCCCATGAGAAACTATCACTGTCGCTCCTCTGATCTGGATACTATAACTAAAACTGTTGTATGAAAATGTTGATTTGCCCACTTTCCTTTGTTTTCTTCCCTATCTACGTTATTGAGGGGAAAAAATCTGTCTGATTCTTACTGATTTAATAGATTAAAATGATTCTAATGCCAGATCCTGACTTTAAATTAACTTAGAATCCTTAAGTGATTTATAAACTCTTACTGATATGCAACAGTTAGGACAGAATACGGAATGACAGAGTGGTTTGGAATAGGCTGCATTTTGTCACCCTGCTTATTCAACTTGTACACAGAGCACATAATGCGCAATGCAGGGATGGAGGAATCACAATTTGGGATCAAAATTGCTGGGAGAAACATCAACAATTTGAGATATGCAGATGATACCACCCTAATAGCTGAAAGTGAGGAGGACCTAAAGAAGCTCCTGATTAGGTTGAAAGAAGAAAGTGAAAAAGCTGGCTTGAGACTCAATATCAAGAAAACCAAGATAATGGCAACAGGCCCTATCAGTCCCTGGAAAATAGATGGGGAAGAAGTAGAAGCAGTGACAGATTTTACTTTCCTAGGATCAAAGCTCACTGCAGATGGTGATTGCAGCCATGAAATAAAAAGGCGACTGATTCTTGGGAGGCAAGCTATGAGAAACCTGATGAGCATAGTGAAAAGTGGAGACATCACATTGCAAACAAAGATTCGCATAGTTAAAGCAATGGTATTCCCTGTGGCAATGTATGGTTGTGAGAGCTGGACCATTAGGAAAGCTGAGCGCAGAAGAATAGACGCCTTTGAGATGTGGTGTAGGAGGAGAGTTTTGAGAGTCCCCTGGACAGCGAGGAGAACAAATAGGTCAATCTTAGAAGAAATCACCCCTGACTGCTCCTTAGAAGGTCAAATAATAAAGATGAAGCTAAAGTACTTTGGACATCAAATGAGAAGAGAGGATTCACTTGAGAAAGCCTTGATGCTGGGAAAGGTGGAGGGCAAAAGAAAAAGGGGGCGGCCAAAAATGAGATGGTTGGATGGTATTGTGGAGACAATGGGCACAGAACTGAGCGAGTTGAGGGGGATGGTGGAGGACAGAAGTGCCTGGCGGGCAATGGTCCATGGGGTCGCAGAGGGTCAGAATCGACTGTGCGACTGAACAACAACTGATACGCTGATACTGATTTCTTTGCTGATTCATATGCTACATTTAACAACTTCATTAGGGTTTTTTTAGACTTTCAGGTTTTAGGATTCATTTGAAGTTTTACTTCTTCTAGTTCCGAATAAGTTGGCCCAAATTTAGTAAACCAAAAATTTAGTGTTTAGTAACATTTTATTATGAACACTTTATTATAAATTTGTTGACATTCTCTGGTTTTCCCTCAGCCCATAAGGAAAAGCCCTTTTTAGATTCTATTTCTATATGTCTTCTTCTAAGTTCCCCTTAATCTAGTTTTACTTGAAAGGTCTGCCTCTATTTTCTTCCAATTAGTATCACATAAGGTACTGTATTGTACTTTGAGTATTTTAGGTACTTCTGTCTAACTTATGCATAAAATAAAGTTATCATCCGCCCAAGAGTCTTGGCTACAGGAAAGTTGGCAGTAACTTCCTGTTGCATGACTTTGCTTCTTCTTGTCTCTTTCACAATTTTGTTACTTTTTGATCTAAACTAGGTAGAAATGACTTATAATTTTAATAATACACCATTTAACCCTGTTTTAGCCCATGTTGCATCTATTCAGAGAGCTTCACAAAGATTTCTAATGAATTAGGTTAGAACCTATTGAATTCAGTGTTTATGCAAATGCAAAAGTAATCTTTGAAATTTTATTTCCTGTGGTTTGAGGATTCTGTTCCCTTATGTTCATTAGTTTTCTTTCCACATTTCCTTCTGCCTATATGAATGAATGTTACAAAAGATATGATCTCTTTACCCTACTACCTTTCGTTTTCTCCTATATGTTGTGTTCTGATACATTGTTGCTGTTATGGAGTTAAAAGACTCTAACCTCTGTCAGAATTTTTTTTTTTTGCAATAATCCCTGATAAATCTATTTCATGAATCTGAAGCTTCCATTGACCCCAAGATGTTTATTTAAATAGTTATTGCCTCCGGAAATAATATTCTCCCTAAGTTTGGGTTGCACCGTTGCCTGCCTTTCTCCCTGTCTTGCTCACCTGATAGTTCAGCAGCATTCACTCCCCAATACTTTATCCCACAACTCAGAAAGAAATGCAATCCCTTCTGAGAAGATATATGGATTCAGCCATCAGGCATGGAGCAAAGAGAGAGCGATATATGCCCTCTGACTGCCCTCATGTGGGAGAGAGATTTTAAGCCACTATGAGGGTATACTGTCACTTTTCCTAGAATAACCAGGTTGAGATCTCAATGGCTTGGATTTTCCAGGTTAAGGATATCTCAATGGTTTGGATTTCTTGACCACTGTAAGAGCTGGTGCACAAAATCTTGTTTGGCAGGCCAAGTTAATAGTTGTGAGACAAGAATTTGAAGGCCATTTCTGTATCAACCATTAGGATCAAAGCCAGAGTTTTTGAATGAGAGGGGAGACCTTTAAATGAAAGTGAACCACCAGGAAAAAACATCCAGGTTGGCAGGACAAGAACAACTTGGTTGAGTTCAATGACCTTTCTGTTTCCATTCTAGAATGGGAGGTAAGGCTTGACAGTCTTTATGGTTTGGCCAATAGCTTAGAATTCATTAAATGAAATTTACCTTCCATATGGTTGTACCCTTCTACACTGGAACTTCCATAGTATTCAATTATATTTTACTGAAAGCAATTCCCTCTCTCTTGGCTTCAAAGCTAGACAGTTTCTTACTATTACATTTTTGTATTATGAGAAGTCTCATATCGATGAACAGAATTGTCCTTTCATAATTCCTGGGACTGCTCATCTATTTTTAACAGAAGTGAACCCAGCATTTTTAAAACTGAAAATTAAGCTGATACGTTCATTACACCTTTCATTACCCTTTTTTACTGAGAGAAACATTTTTAAACAAAAGAGAGCTTGTCTGTGACATCTATTCATAAGTGAGGCACTGTTTTCCTGGGAACTTGAAATGTTGTACTTATTGACAAGTGGGATAAACCAAAGAGAAGAAATTTCTATGTAAGTCAAGACACTCAGGTTTCCAAGTTAGAGATCAAGAATTACCCTCTCCACTATCACCAACTCTTTTAAGGTACAGAAGAGGGAAACATAATTTTGCTTTATCCCATGTGAAAGCTCACAACATACAGGTGGTTTTCCATTACTTTTCCAGCTGTATGATAAACTTCTGAAAAGAATTATACACATACAACCACACGTATCTTTGACCATTATCCACATTACAAATCTTATTCAGATTTTACTGTTACTCAGTTCAACAGAACATTCTTCCACATAAGCATGTAGCCTTGAAAGTTTTCTTTGCAGTTTCATGCACATTCTTGGTCTTTCATGTTAAGGCATTTTGGTAAAAAAAATTTACAAAGCAAAGTAAAGCAAAACTAACATCTAGTTTACAATAAAATCTATCAATCTCATTTAAAGCGCTCAAGTGTCTCCAAAATCCTAATAAAACATGGCAAACATCATCGCTAACTTTTTTTTTTTTTTTTTTTTACAAAATATGATTTCCTGGAGCATCAATTTCCTCATTGTTTAATACCCTCTGATATTTGGGGGGGGGGGGCTTTTATAATGTGTAAAATGGCTGAAAATTACCATTTTGGAGCTCCATGTAGCCAACAGCGGGTGATGAGGCCCCCTTGACCTTGCTTGCTCCTGCCTTAAGGGAAACTGAATAAAGCATATTTTAAACAGACTTTTATGTTAATAAGAGGACAAGGGAGGCATTGGAACATAAGAAGCTAGCCCAGCATTGTTAATGCTGACAGGCAATGGCTTTCTAGGGTTTCAAATAGGATATTTCTATAATCCTACATGGAGATGTTAAGGTAATATATTCTTGATGGCTATCTGCCCTATCAACAAGATACATTCAAAAATGTAAACCTAAAAAGTATAGGCACAAGACTAAAACTGTGCTGTTTTTTATTTTCTTTCTCCCCAACTTTCAACTGACTGGAAGCTGCTGCTTGAAAGACAATTCCAAAGCAGGTCTAGGAAGTTCATCCTACCTAGTTCTGGGGATCTGACGGCAGGTCAATCACTTTGAATTCTGGCCATATATAGCAATGTGCCAATTATTTATTACTGTTTTGGTTTTGGAAGCCATGAATTAGTCTGAGACCTGCAAATGCCACTCTTTTTCTTACCAGGCTTATTGATGGAGTTGACTTGAATGTCCTTCATGTCTACTAACTGAGCTCTTAATTTGCTCATTTATCAAATTAGGTGTATTTCTGTTCTTCTTCATTGATTGCAACGCATTCAAGAATACATTTTCCCCCTAAAGCAGGAAAAATATCACTAGCGTGAATTTGTTTAAGGTGGATCCCATCTTGCCATGAAGTGACCCACACACTATGCTCTTGGAGCCATCACCCATTGCACACATGAAGTGCGACATGCAGGATTTAACACCGGGACTGCAAATGGACTACCACAGTCTTGAGGATATGGACAAGGTGCACCTTCACAGCCAGTCTATCTGGCATGGCTTCTTCTGCTTCCATGACCATTGGGAATCATAGTTCCTCCTGTACTCATTTTGCTGTTGGGCCCAATATGATGGTTTCACCCCACTCTCTTCCTACCTACCAAACAAATAGATGTATTTATTTCACATCTCATATCCAGCAACATCCTATGCTTCTTTGATATTTGTGGGACAGTCTATAAGTAAATAGCCTTTTTAGTGACCTTGTAATAAGGACATGCACTGATATCACAATCTCTCCCTCATCCTCCTTTTCATACTAAATGGATAAAAACCTGCAGGCAGAGAAAATTTTACGTGTCAAAACTTTTTGGGTCACAACATTATAGCAGCAACATAAAATGTTCAGTTAGTTGTAAATAAAAATGTTCAATGGTTGCAACAATTAACCTGTATGCACTTAATGTATTGATGTAAAGGTTGATTTAAGACTGTATTGTTCTGAGAGCTTCCTCCATGAGAATCTCAACTGTTTTCATTCAATTTAATAGAAAACAAATTACAGTGGTACCTCACTTAAAGAGCATAATGCGTTCTACAGGATTGCTCTTTAAGCGAGTTTGCTCTTTAAGTGAAACACTATTGTAAGTGACCAATTGTGACTTCTGGTGGGCGAGGGAGGTGGATTGCTACCCAGATTTAGTTGTTAAGCGAGTTTTTGATTGGTTTTATTTGTTAAGTGAGGTGACTATTCAGAGAAAATTCTGCTCTTTAAGTGAGTTACTCTCTAAGCAAGGTGCTCTTTATGCAAAGTTTTACTCTATCTTGAAAATGAATTCTAAAGAAAGGAGAAATTTCAGGGAAATATTCACCGTTGAAGTTCAGGGCACCTGCACTTACTGCACTTACGTATTTTACTTAGGAAGTGGCCCAAGGACTAAGTGTGTCTACCTTGTGTGTGTGTGTTGTTGTTGTTGTTGTTGTTTTACTGTATATCCCTCTGTGGCAGCCCAGGAGCTTCTAAACTTTAATTAAAGCCCATGGAAGATGTCAAAAGGTAACTTTTCACAAAGGCCCTTTTTTTTTTTTTTTTGGATAAGGATGTTGTAGGGCAATCAGAAGAAGAGTGACAAAGAAATGTTTAACAAAAAATGCAGGGAGCTCCAAGTCTCTCTTTCTCTCACACAGATACATAACACATTTTAAAATGTCCTGAAAATGAGGGGGGGAATTGAAGCATTTTTAATGAGAAAATAAGATTCCTTGGACAAATACACAACACTGCCTACTTTCATACTTGCTATGCAGCTTACATGGAAGAAATTATATTACAGTACATGTATTTACTATAGATGAAAAATTCCCCCCCCCCCTGTAATATTTGGGAAGAATGTGAAGAATGACAATTTCTCAGGAATCATTTAAGAAATAGAATAAAAAATCTTGAATCAATATGAGGGATGCAAAGGCATAAATCCAGATTTTTAAAAAAAAAAAACTAGTAGCACAAGCCATGGAAATACTCAGGTCAAAATACCAAACCAAAATGTTCAAAAAATTGATTTACTAGCTGTAAATTTCTTTTCCATTACAGGCCATTTTTCCAGATTGCCAATGCCAAGAAGAAAGATATCAAGACAGCAGACCCTCTTCTGGGATATCATCACAAGTTTACACAGCAGAAACATGAAATAACTGCTTATTGGTATACCCTCAGAATATACTCAGGTATACTCAGGCATGCCAGGACCAGGTCTTCTTGGAGTCGGGTTGCTTGGGAATGCATCCCAAAGCAGGTGGTAATCTCCATCTAAGGCTAAATCTCAGGGGGAAAGCCATCATATAAACCAGGGATTCTCAACCTGTAGCCCGCAGGCTGGATGCGGCCCATGGAACCATTTCATGTGCCTCCCCATCACATCAGGAAATGTCATGTGGTGGAGGAAGGGCAAAATGGCCATCCGGTCACTGAAGCTGACTAAGGGAGCATGACCTGGGGCCCAGTTTTTAAAAGTTGAGAACTTCTGCTATAAACAAATAAATAATATGAAAGCAATGTTAAATCTCCCGTTGAACTATATATTATTTATGCTGAATTAATCTTAGAACCATTTTCAAGAATAAAAATATAGTGCTGCTGCATTCATTTGCCAAAAATCAACCCCCAGAAGTATTCTTTCTTTCTTTTATGAAGAAAGCTTAGCTTTGATTCAGCAGCTTGGCTGTCTTCCATTATAAAAATTCAGCTTGGTATAATTAGAATTAAAGATCTGTTCATAGCCAGATGCAGTTGCAAGATATTTACAACAAGTCTATTTATGTATGGAATAATTCACTTTAATGTTTTATATTTTACTATGGTTGCATACACAAAAGGTTTTCATTTGTAATTTAATGAAATTGTTTACAGAAAGTTCTGTGTTGCTTTCTAGGCCACTTAATTAGACCTGTTCTATATAGTGTTCTAAATAAAAACCCAAGTTCTACAAACTGCAAGCAAATACAGAGAATGCCATGTACTGTACTATGTGCAATGCACATAATCTAGGGAAAACATTGATTTGCTGTTGTCATTGTATAAAAACATCTGCATTAACATTCATCAAAATTCATAGCCTATCACAAATTATTATTATATTTAAAAGTAGCTTTGTAATTATTGATTTTAAATAAGGATGTTCAAAAGTATTGCTAGTAGCCACTAAAAAAAATTATCATCACTTCCTCTCTTGCCACTGGTTGAGATCCTTTTTGTTGTTCAGTCACATAGTTGAGTCCAACCCTTTGCAGTCCCATGGACCACCGGCATGCCAGGCTCCACTGTCATCTGCCATCTTCTGCAGCCCAGCCCAGCCCAGACAGTGATTAGATCTTCCATTAGAAATCAAATAAGAAAAAGGAAGTGATCAACAGGGCCTAAGGATACTAGTCTCATCTCCCAATTAGTTCATGTTCTATCACACTCTTAAAATAATGTGTCTTCATAAAATCTTTCAAATTGTACAGCACAACAAGGATAATGAAATATTATTCATTTATGAATTGATAACATCAGTTCTGCGTTACCTAGGCATTAATGAGAGGAAAAACATATGAGTTAACACTACTGAAAGATTGGTGTTTAGAGATCTGTATTTAGAGGCTATCATTTTTAGGCTTTATTTCAGTAAAACAGTGTATGAAAGAATGTGTACTAGCTCTTTTTAAAAAAGAGTGCCCCAACACTATGTTACTACATTGGACTCTCATAATTTTAAACTATAGGTGGTCAAAACTGTGTAAACTAACTTTGTACCTGGAACCACATTACTGAAAGTCCTCTGTTTCTGTAGAAATGTAAGCAACTAGATTCTGGGAAATTGTACATAAAATATCTACATCCTATTTGATCTAATAGCTGTATTTATTCAGTGTTCAATTTAATCTACTGTAACAAAGTATTGGTATTACTTTACACTTACTGTTATGTCTACTAAAAAAAAACCTTTTGTTCCTGCAGTACATAAAAAAGTTTTCCGTAAATGCATGGTTATTTCCTGTGTACTGTGCCGATTTGTTTAACCTAAGTGCTTTAAAATATGCTTTGTACTATTTCTTGTGGAGTATAATCTAATCTCTCTACTGTATCCTTCTTTTGTTTCTCTTGCAGGCTTCAATATAATCAACTTCTGTATCCTTCTAGACAAGCCATCTGTGTTGGAGTTAGTGTGCTACTTAATGAAATCTCAGGTTAATAATTAGGAGTCCCATTCCTATTTATTTAAATGCAAAAGGAAATTTATGAGGCACTGCTGCTTTGTCAAATAGCAGTCATGCTACAAGATCCAAGAACCATCTCTTCTAATTTTTTCATATACAGTACATATAATCTGGAGATGTGGACTAGTCATCACATTCAGGACTACCACAAGTGTCACTACCACCAAATGTACCAATGACGCAAGTCCACTTCTCCTTTTCATCTAATCCCGTAGTTCCCAACATGCCCCACAATTTGGTTTTTAAGGAGGTCAATCTGAGAATGAGGTTAGGCCAAGTTAATGGCCTTTTAGGTTTAGGCTTCCTCAAGCGAATAGGAGTTCACTTTTTGAATAATAAGAATTATATGTTACAGGAGAGGGGCATCAGGATTTTAGAGATGCTTAAGTGGGGCATGGCAAAAAAAAAGTTGGGAACCACCGCTCTAATCCAAATTAGCTAGTCAATGTTCTGAATCAGTGCCTCAGTATAGTCCTTAAGTGAATAAGGGCCAATATTACTAAAATTCAATCCAGGGGGAAAACCCGAGGGTTTGCTAGCAGATAACTTGTCTGCCCAGCTGATTTGTGTCTTCAACCTAATTTAGAGGAGGCTGCAGTCCCCTAAGATACCACATTCTCTGTTTGGAAATTTATGACCAACACATATAGTGTGTCTCACAACCAAACTATTAGAAAGACAGTATACTCGAAGTAGTATAGTGGATAAAGCGACAGAACAAGATTCACGAGGTCTGGATTTGTATTCTTCCTTAGCCTTGGGAGCATGGAACTACTACTACTACTACTACTACTACTACTACTGCTGCTGCTGCTGCTGCTGCTGCTGCTGCTGCTGCTGCTGCTACTACTACTACTACTACTACTGCTGCTGCTTCTACTACTACTGCTGCTACTGCTACTACTACTACTACTACTACTACTACTACTACTACTACTGCTACTGCTGGTACTGCTACTACTACTACTACTACTACTACTGCTACTACTACTGCTGGTGCTACTACTACTACTACTACTACTGCTACTACTACTGCTGCTACTACTACTGCTGCTGCTACTGCTACTACTGGTTTCTGGGTTTGTGGGGGTGTGGTGGGATTGTTTGGTTTGCACTCATTTGTGTAACTTTTTTTTTCTTTTTGTGAGCCACCTAGGGTTGGGTTCGCCTGATTGGAGCAGGATAATAAATCTAAATAAATAAATAAATAATAGTAAAACTAGTTCCTTAAAATATCTCACTTTTAATGCTCTATCAAGGTTACTATAAATTTGGTGTGGAGGGTGACGATTTTCAGTGTAGTTATTAACAGCCTCTGGGCTGCTTACCAAGGGTAGCTATTACAGACCACTCCTTCTTCACCAAATACATTTTATTCAGATAGGCTGTTTGTTTCTAAACTAGTTCTACTGTAGGTGTTTTAAGTAGCTGGATTTTGTTGTCTTCTTTTTATTGATGCTTTTAAAAATTATATTTTAAACGTGGGTTTTAAACTAGGTTATTTTTTCATCAGAACATACTATGGTTAAGAAAGATTTCCCACAAATCCCACAAATCGGCCTCATTCACACAGTTGCCTACACACAGAATGCCCTATTTAGCTCACTGGTTACGTGAAATTAAATTACTCATAATCTCAGATCAAGTGTCAGCAATTGTTAAAAACACTCTCAAGTGGTACTTTTCAATTTAGCTAGCATGCAGGCATGGTAATTATTTTTCTCTTAACTATTAAAATGTCACTTGCTGTACAATGTATTTGTGTTCTCAAGAAAGAGCTGAAACTATACATAAATATTGTTTTTAATATTTATATTTGTTACAAATTAATATTGGTTCTATAAAGTTACCTACAGATAATTTTCTCCCTCCAAAGAAGTCAACAGAAGACAGATTTAAAGAACAAAAATGAATCTTTTTTCTAAGAAAAATGCTTGCAAATTTTAAGAGAATAATTTCATGGTTTCCTCTTTTTAACTATAACTAAGAATATATAATTTTAAAAATTCTGTAAATTGGTTAAATTCATTCAAATTGTTTCTATGCTATAAAAACATTTGTGGATGAACAAAATAGTAGCTCTTCTAAGCTGTTGATAGTATAGTCTAAGAAAGCCAAAACTCAGGCATTCTCTGAGATAATATATAGAAGGGAAGCATACGTGGCCATTATAAAACATTATTTTTAGTGGGACTAGATTATAAAACCTTCTTGATTCATTTGAAGGAATAGTGAAAAAGCTAAATGTATTCAACTATAGATTAAGAAGACTGCAGTGGCTGAAGTGGGTAAAATGCTGACTGGGAGGTAGGAGGTCAGCAGTTCAGTTCCTGAGTACTGCAGGATGGAATGAGCTCCCGTCTTTGTCCCAGCTCTGCCAACCTAGCAGTTTGAAAGCAAGAAATTGCAAGTAGATAAATAGGGACTGCTTCTGTGGGAAGGTAAACAGCGTTCCATGCACTCCAGTATCTAGTCATGCCTGCCACATGACCAGGGAAATGTCTGCAGAAGCAGACAGCGCTGGCTCTTTGGCTTTGAAACAGAGATGAGCACTGAACCCTAGAGTCAGATATGACTGGCTTTTGAGCAAGGGAAACCTATATTAAATACACAGTACAGTACTGTACTTACTTCAGAGAATGAACTCGTCTGGTTGATACATGAATCCTAACCAAATCTAAGACTGGTACTTCCTAATAAGGCTTCAAATTAACTAATGCCAAAGCAACTAAAGAAGGAAATTAGACTGGAATTCAATCATTAGTCCCAACTGGAACAAAACCCAAAGAGTTAGTTGGAAATTGTAAACTAATAATTATGGAAGTTTCATTGATTCAGTGTGTCTACTTTCATTCAACAGTTTTGTTTCAATGGAACTGTGCTAGTTTAAATTGGATACAAACTTAAAGTACACATGAAATGCAGGAACAATAGGCACAGATTACAAACAATTTCTTCTGTTGATTTGTGAATCAAAGAGGGATATAATTTTTTTAGTGATTCTTTCTTCTCCAAAAAAAGCTACACAGATCACCACAGGAGTAAAACAAGAAGGAAAAGCACTCTAAATGGCACCCCTTCCACCAACAGAGGAAATAAACCATATGTAACTTTAAAAAAATCAGACAAAACCCCAATGTTTGATGGAGCACCTCTTGTGATAAATATCTGTCCAATCACTACAATCTGTGGGGTGTATGTGTGTGCATTCCTCTGTGTCCTACAGTGGCAAGGAAGGGTTTTGTGGCCATGTTTTTTTTATTTGTTTGCTTGATATAATGAATGAGATCCATATTTGGAATTATGATAATCTGCTGACAATGGATGAAGATCCTCACTCCTTCTGCTTCCTCTCTCCCTGATATTCTGGAAGATTAAATGACCTTCTTGAACAACATGGAAGTACTAAATCCAAGAGGGAATCCATGAAAAGTATCATTCCCTTCCTCCAGTAGATAGTCTGTGTCAGAATAAGTTTCTTTGTGAAAGAGGAGGGGACAATTCTGTCCCTGCATAAGGACAGGTTTCACTTACCAGTAACTGTCATTCTCCGAGTATGTTGTTTGGGGATTCACACTGATGGGGATGCACACTGATGGGTTCTGCGCCTGCGCTGAATCCGGAGCGGAGCTGGAAAGCTGATTGGATAAAGAGTTTTGAATGTGGGACCGCCCACCATGCCCAACCCCTTTAGGCGCCATTTCGCGCTCTCCCCTCAGTTTGATATTAAAGCTGCCCGCTAAGCATAAGGCCATCTCAGGCCGGCAGCCCTGAGGGGAGGCAGGGTTGGGTTGTGTGAATCCCCAAACAACATACTCGGAGAACGACAGTTACTGGTAAGTGAAACCTGTCCTTCTCCTTCGTGTTGTTTGGGGATGCACACTGATGGGTGACTAACAAGCTCACTTACTTGGATGGTGGACAGCCGGCGTCCTGAGATGCAGGAGAGCGCGATGTCATCATGGATGGGCGGTCATCAATGAAGAAGATCGGAGACCAGCCGTCAGGATGGACCTGCCCCGTCTGACATCAGGGGCGGACCTTGTGTCAACCCGGTAGTGGGTGATGAAGGTGGAGGACCTGGACCAAGTAGCAGCCTTGCAGATATCCTCCATCGGGATGCCCTCTAGGAATGCAGTGGAGGAAGCCAGTGTCCTGGTGGAGTGAGCCCGGACATGAGGCGGAGGTGGCAGGGATGACATCTGATAGGCCAGGTAAATGGTACCTGAGATCCATTTAGATAGTCTCTGGGCAGACAGAGGCTGTCCCTTAGTCTTGCCACCATAAGCCACAAACAGTTGTTTTGCTCTCCTGAAGGACGCAGTCCTCTGGGTGTAAAACAGCAGGGCCCTCCTGACATCCAACGAGTGCCACACTCTCTCTTGTGGAGACGAGGGATTCAGGAAGAATGCTGGAAGCGTGATGGCTTGGGCCAGGTGAAATTCAGTCAGGACCTTGGGCAGGAATGTCAGGTCTGGGTGCAACACTGCCCTGTCGGGGTAGAACTTGAGAAAAGGAGGGTCAGACCGAAGGGCTGCCAGCTCCCCTGCCCGTCGGGCAGAAGTGATAGCTACAAGGAAAGCAGTCTTGTAAGAGACAAACTTAATGTCCACCGAAGCCATGGGTTCAAAAGGTGCCTTCGTGAGTGCGGTGAGCACTGTAGTGAGGGACCACTGGGGGGGTGGTATCTTCACTGGAGGATAGGCGTTGCGTAGCCCTTGAAGGAACCTTTTAACAGTTTTGTCTCTGAAGGCAGAGGACAATACTGAAGAAGGTGGGGCCTTGGCGACCACAGCAGCTAGGTGGACCTTCAATGATGAATGTGCGGATCCCAACTCGGCTAGGTGCAGGAGGTAAGAAATGACGTCCTGCAGGGATGCGGAGTCCACGGTGCGGTCGCTGGATGCTAGGAAGTCAGTGAAGCGACGGTACTTGGCATCGTAGGACTTCCGTGTGGAAGGTTTTCTGGACAGATCAAGGATCCGTGTTATGTTGGGCGGATAAGCCAGGCCGTCAGGTGTAGGCTCGGCAGATCCGAGTGAAGGATCCGACCGTCTTCCATGCGGAGGAGATTCGGATCGGTGGGTAGGCGGAGACGATCGCAAGCCAGGGTTTGGAGTAGTGGGAATCACGGCTGGCGCGGCCAGGACGGGGCAATCAGGATCGTCCAGGCGTTCTCCGCACGGATCCGTATCAGGACCCGTTGGATGAGAGGGATCGGTGGAAACATGTACAGCAGTTCCTGGTGCCACGGCACCATGAAGGCATCGCCCTCCGATCCGTGGCCGATCCCCGCTCGGGAGCAGTAACGGCGGCACTTGGAGTTGGCTTGTGACACGAAGACGTCTAGGGTCGGTGTGCCCCACCGTCGGCACAGGCGGTCGAACACCGATTCGTCCAGTTCCCACTCGTGCATCGCCGTCCCTTTGCGGCTCAGGGAGTCTGCATCGGAGTTCAGGGTGCCCTGGATGTGGACACCTATGGGGAACACGTGTACCTTCAGGCACCACTCCCACATCTGGACGGTCAGGTAGAGGAGGGAGAGAGACCTGGTCCCTCCTTGCCGGTTGAGATAGGCTAGTGTCGTGGTGTTGTCCGAGGCGATCTGCACCACACTGCCCGCGATCGACGGTCTGAAGGACCTCATCGCCTTCCACACCGCTAGCAGCTCGAGGAAGTTGATGTGGTGGTCGGCTTCCTCGGGCGTCCATATGCCGTGAATCCGTAGTCCGCGGCAGCACGCGCCCCATCCGTGGGTGCTCGCGTCGGTGGTGAATTGGATGGACGGTGCGGGAAGGGTGAAGAGTCTCCCCGCGGTCACATTCTGGTCCATTGTCCACCAGTTTAACTGGTCTCGGAGTTCGGGAGTCGGTGTGAGCCACTTCCCGAGGTTGTCGTGGGTGCCGTCGAAGGAGAGGAACCACGACTGGAGCGAGCGCATCTTGAGTTTGGCGTGCGAGACCACCGCCGTGGTCGACGCCATGAGTCCTAGCAAACGGAGGGCGTCCCTCGCACGGACCCGACGTCTGCCCTGGATCCGTGCCACCACTGTGCGGATGTCGAGTAGACGTTTGGTTGTGTGGGGGTCAACTGGGATTTCTTGAAGTTGACCCGTAGACCGAGGCTCTGCATAAGGGCGAGGCAATGTGCAACGTCGTCCTTGGCTTTTTGTTGGGTTGGGGAGCAGATCAACCAATCGTCTATGTACGGGAACACTTGGACGCCTTGCAGTCGCAGATGAGCAGCCACCGGTGCCATGCACTTCGTGAATACCCTCGGAGCGGTGGAGAGGCCGAAGGGTAGGCATGTGGACTGGTAGATGTTGCCGCCCACCTGGAATCGGAGGAAACGACGATGTTCCCTCCTGATGGACACGTGAAAGTAGGCGTCCTTCAGGTCGATGACGGTGAACCAGTCCCCGTGGTTGATCAGCGGAAGGATGGAGTGAAGAGTTACCATCCGGAACTTCCTCGCGTCGATATGCTTGTTGAGAAGACGGAGGTCTAGGATGGGACGTGCCCCCCCGTCTTTTTTGTCCACAAGGAAGTATCGGGAGAAGAACCCTTCGTGAGACTCCGACGCTGCGACCGGCTCTATGGCGCCCTTCTCTAGGAGAGCTGTTAGTTCCTCCTGGAGCGGTGGGGATGGATCGGTGATGCGGATCCGTCCGACAGTAGGGCATCTCTCGAACTCGATCGCGTAGCCAGAGTCTAAGATGGTTAAAACCCATCGGTCTGTGGTGATGGTAGACCACGCCGATAGGTAGTCGGATAGGGGGCGGTAGGGTAGAGTCTCGGTCACGGAAGAGTCAAACACGTTGTTTGCCCTTCCGTTCCGTCCGCTTGCCAGTCTGAGGCCGCTGCTGGTAGCGTGGACGGTTGGGTTGTTGGCGCTGCCGGTAGGGCTGGTACCGGGAGTAGTCCCCTTGCCTCTGTGGCGGGCGAGGTTGATAGGATGGGCCCGCCTGAGACGTCGACGGCTGGTCCTGATGGTAACGGCCGGACCCACGGTGTGGAGGGCGGAGCTGCTTTATCGTGGCGTAGTCCCCTTTCAGCTCTCCCAAGGAGGTGTCGGTCTCCTTGGTGAAGAGGCCCTCGCCATCGAAGGGAAGCTCCTCCACGAGCCGCTTGACATCGTCCTGCAGGTTAGCCGAACGGAGCCAGGCGTGGCGACGGAGCTGGATGGCGGAGGCCAAGTTCTTCGCCTCCGACTCGGTGACGTGGCGGCCGGTGCGGATTTGCTGGAGGGCGAGGTGGTTGCCCTCCATGCAGAGTTTTTCAAAGTCCGCTTGTCGATCAGGTGGCAGTAGTGACTTGAACGACTCCGCTTGCTCCCAGAGTCGACACTGGTAGCCTCCCATGGCCGTCGCGTAGTTGGATGCACGGAAGGACAAGGAGGCATTGGCGTAGAACCTCCTGCCCAGTGCGTCCAGCTTCTTCCCTTCCTGGGTCGACGGGATGGGAGTGCTGCTGATCGGCGTCCGGTGTTGGGAGCCCTTGACCACTCGGGAGTTCGGTGCCGGGTGAATGTGCAGAAAGTTGGAATCGTCCAGCAGTCTGTACATAGAGTCCACTCTGTTGGATACGGAGTGAGAAGAAACCGGCTTCTTCCACACCTCCTTGGCCGCTTTAGCAATCTTAGGGAGCAGTCCGAGGCGGACGGGGACCAACTCCTTGCGGTCGGCCAAGCCACAGACGACATCCTCACAGTCGTCCAGGGGAGCCTCCGCCCGAATCCCAAGGGTGGATCCGAGACGGGTGATCAGTCCGGTGTAGGTCTTCAGATCCTCCGGCTGGGACCCGTGGACGGCGCCGATGTTGTCGTCCGGGGACTTGTCGACCGCAACCGGCGGTGGCTGATGCTGCTCCTCCTCCTGATCCGACGAATCGGAGTCTCCTGACCGCTCCGAGACGCTGGGCGGTGGCAGGTAGACCTCGGGGTCCGAGTCCGACCAGTACGGCCTGGCGGATCTCGGATCGCTCCCCGGCAAAGGCAGCTGGTACGGAGGGAGAGAGGCCTCCGACCGCGCCTGTTCCACCCTCTGCCGCTTCGGTGCTGGGCCCTCCTCACGGAGCGGTGGTGCCTCCGTGGTTGGTGGTGAGGGCAGAGGGCGCTCCCACGGTGTCGTCTGGGGGCCCTGGAGCTCGGCGTGCAGTTTCCGCACCATCGCCTCGATGTACGGGGCGATGAGGCTCAACTGGGGCGGCGGTTCGGTAGCCGGACCAGGAACCACGGAAGGGCTGCGGAGGGAGGAAGACCTGTGCGGTGGTACAGGTGGAGGAGTCTCCGGTGGCGGTGGAGGGCTGTGGGCCCTCTCCGGCGTGGCGTCCCGGGCCTCGGTCGACATCCTACCCGGCGTAGGTGGAGCTGCGACCGGGGCGGATGTTAGGGAGCGTGGCGGCGAAGGGTGAGCTGGTGCCGGGGTCGGAGGAAGAGAAGACGAAGAGCTACGGCGCTTCTTTTTTTCTTTTTTGTCCTTCTTCCTCTTCTCCTGCTCCTTCTTCCGCCTGAACAGTTCAGAGGCCGAGGGCCTGGAAGAAGAAGCGGAGGTTGAAGGAGCAGACGTGGAAGCGGCCTGCTCTGGAGCTGGGGGAGCCGGTGGTGCCAGTGCGGCCTCCATGAGGTAGGCTTGAAGGCGGTACTGGCGGTTCTTGATGGCGGCCTTCGAGAAGCCGCGACAGACTTCGCAGGTCTGGACCTGGTGACTCTCCCCAAGGCAGCGAAGACAACGCACGTGCCCGTCCGAGCTAGGGAACTTTCTCTTGCAGGACGGACACTGCTTGAACGCTGCCGCTGAGGCCATCCACCGAAGTAGATGGCCGAAGAGAAAAAATTATCCCGGCCGGGAGGCCCCGACACGAGATGTTGGTTTTTTTTTTTTTTTTTTTACCGGCGGCTGAGGGCGAGCCCCAGCCACACGAGGACCAAGGGAACAAGTCCCCTAGTCCGAGAAAAATTGTAAGGTAGGAAAAATTGGAAGATTCTGAGACAATCTCAGTAAAGTACTCACAGCTTTTTTTCCAGGCTCCTGCTTGCGCAGCGGAAAAAAGCAAACTGAGGGGAGAGCGCGAAATGGCGCCTAAAGGGGTTGGGCATGGTGGGCGGTCCCACATTCAAAACTCTTTATCCAATCAGCTTTCCAGCTCCGCTCCGGATTCAGCGCAGGCGCAGAACCCATCAGTGTGCATCCCCATCAGTGTGCATCCCCAAACAACACGAAGGAGAACTGTTTTTCTCTGTGTTTGTTCAGCTGCACAGGACAGCTGTATTGCATCCAGCTCCTCCACTGTGAAGAGGAGAGTGCTATAGTGGCAAATAATGGAAATAAAGCAAGCTAAGAGAGGGTTCCCCCCCACACACACATACCAAAAAAGGGGGCAGGAAAAAGAATAATGAGGCAAAAGGAGCGGAAAACACTGTTTTCCAAAACTCCCTTTCAACAGTCTGACAACAACTGTTTGGATGCAAATCCCAGGAAATCTTACATAGACCAGGAGCAGATTGTGGCTCAGATCACAACCTACTGATTGCAAAATTCAGACTTAGACTAAAGAAAATAGGAAAAACAATTAGGCCAGAAAGATATGACCTAGAAAACATTCCTTGGGAATACACAGTGGAGGTGTGGAACAGATTTAATGGCTTGGACCAGACAGACAGAGTGCCAGAAGAATTATGGACAGAGATGCGGGACATCATGCTGGAAAACCATAACAAAGAAAAGAAGCATAAGAAAGCGAAGTGGTTGTCCGATGAGGCTCTTAAAATAGCAGAGGACAGAAGGAATGCAAAATGCCAAGGAGAAAGGAAAAAATACAGTCACTTGAATACAGAATTTCAAAGAAAACCAAGGAGAGATAAGGAAATCTACCTGAACGAACAGTGCAAAGAAATAGAGGAAAACAATATCAGGGGTAGGACTAGAGATCTTTTCAAAAAAATTTGGGGAACTCAAGGGAACAGTTAAAGCAAAAATGACCATGATAAAAGACAAAGATGGCAAGGAGTTAGCAGATGCAGAAGAGATTAAGAAAAGATGGAAAGAGTACACAGAGGAACTCTACAAAAAGGACCTCAACACCCCTGATAATCACAATGATGAGAACATTGAACATGAGTCAGACATTCTAGAGAGTGAAGTCAGAAAGGCCCTAAAAAACACTGCAAACAACAAAGCCAGTGGAGTTGATGGTATCCAAGTTGAACTTTTCAAAACCCTACAAGATAATGGAATCAAATTATTGCATTCTATATGCCAGCAGATTTGGAAAACAAAACAATGGCCACAGGATTGGAAAAGATCTGTATACGTTCCACTCCCCCCAAAGGGTAATGCCAAAGAATGTTCAAATTATCGAACAATTGCGCTCATCCCTCACGCTAGCAAGGTGATGCTCAAGATAATACAGGATAGACTGCAACAGTATGTGGAGACAGAATTACCAGAAGTGCAGGCGGGTTTCAGAAGAGGCAGGGGGACTAGAGACCACATCGCCAACATAAGATGGATCATGGAAAAAACAAAGGAATATCAGAAACAAGTCTACTTCTGTTTCATTGATTACACTAAGGCCTTTGACTGTGTCGACCACAACAAAATGTGGCAAGTAATTAAAGAGATGGGAATTCCAGAACACCTTATAGGCCTCATGAGAAATCTGTACATGAATCAACAGGCAACAATTAGGACAGAAAATGGAATGACGGAGTGGTTTGGAATAGGAAAAGGAGTAAGACAAGGCTGCATTTTTTCACCCTGCTTATTCAACTTATACACAGAACACATAATGCGCAATGCAGGGATGGAGGAATCACAATTTGGGATCAAAATTGCTGGAAGAAACATCAACAATTTGAGATATGCAGATGATACCACCCTAATGGCAGAAAGTGAGGAGGACCTAAAGAAGCTCCTAATTAGGTTGAAAGAAGAAAGTGAAAAAGCTGGCTTGAGACTCAATATCAAGAAAACCAAGATAATGGCAACAGGCCCTATCAGTCCCTGGAAAATAGATGGGGAAGAAGTAGACGCAGTGACAGATTTTACTTTCTTGGGATCTAAGCTCACTGCAGATGGTGATTGCAGCCATGAAATAAAAAGGCAACTGATTCTTGGGAGGCAAGTGATGAGAAACCTGGGAAGCATAGTGAAAAGTAGAGACATCACATTGCAAACAAAAATTCGCATAGTCAAAGCAATGGTATTCCCTGTGGCAATGTATGGTTGTGAGAGCTGGACCATTAGGAAAGCTGAACGCAGAAGAATAGACGCCTTTGAGATGTGGTGTTGGAGGAGAGTTTTGAGAGTCCCCTGGACAGCGAGGAGAACAAATAGGTCAATCTTAGAAGAAATCACCCCTGACTGCTCCTTAGAAGGTCAAATAATAAAGATGAAGATAAAGTACTTTGGACATCAAATGAGAAGAGAGGATTCACTTGAGAAAGCCTTGATGCTTGGAAGGGTTGAGGGCAAAAGAAGAAGGGGGTGGCCAAAAAATGAGATGGTTAGATGGTATTACTGACACAATGGGCACAGAGCTGAGCGAGTTGAGGGGGATGGTGGAGGACAGGAGTGCCTGGCGGACAGTGGTCCATGGGATCGCAGAGGGTCGGAATCGACTGTGCGACTGAACAACAACAAAAACTGCTCCAAGCAACAAAAATAGAGGGTGGAATGAGACAGTACAAATTCGTTATTTGGAACAACCATAAATCTTTTCATAATGCACTGAAAAGAAAACTAACTTGCAACATATTTTTTATCTTCCTGAGGCATCACAATCAGGGAATCTGTTGACTGAGATCTTGAGATGCTCAGCTATTCTCAGTCCAACAGAAGACATTATGGGAGAGTGCCACAAATGCTATTTTTTAAAATGGTATTATTGACGCAATGGGCACAGAGCTGGGCGAGTTGAGAAGGATGGTGGGGGATTGGGGTGCCTGGCAGGCAATGGTCCATGGAGTCACAAAGGATAAGAATCAACTGGGCGACTGAACAACAAGAACAAGAACAACAACAAGAACAAGAACAGCAACAACAACAACAACAACAATAACAACAGAGTTTATTGCTGCTTTTCATGTTTGTGTTGTTTTGAACCTTTTAAATACATTTTTGGTTTAATTGTGTAATTTACATTTAAATTTTAATTTGTATTTATGTTGTATGCTGTCCTTAGTACAGCTTCATTTCCTAGGATTGTGGGAAAGCCTGCATGCTGACTTCTTCTGAGGAAGTGGGTGGGATGGGTGGACAGGTGTTGATCTGTTCATACTTCCACTTTCACTTTCACATGAATGGCAAAGTCAAAAACTGAGCCTACTGCCTAATGACTCTATGAGACAAATACGGTGGTACCTCGCTTAAAGAGCATAATGCATTCCATGGGATTGCTCTTTAAGAGAGTTTACTCTTTAAGCGAAACACTATTGTAAGTGACCAATTCAGGAAAGCACTCCCTTTCAGATACACTCACTCAGTTGCACACATAACAGAGGAATGATTGAGACTAGATTTTCTTCTAACTTAATGTCTTTTAACTTTTAAAACAAAACATCATACTGGTCATAATACATTCCTCAGGTGTTTTCTATTGCTCAACTGAGCTGCATGGGGATGGATGGGATTGTGAGGAAACAGAGGTTCAATTAACAAATTCCCAGCAGTAGCCCTCCTCCTTCCCACTTTACACACCTGCTGTTCAGTTGTTACAGAAAAACAGAGCATTGGTTGGAGACTAGGGAATTGATTAATTCACTTGCACCTGGCCTGAACAATGGCAGTAACCAAGAAAGAGGGAGGACCAAAGCTAGACGTTAAGAGGAATGTGTATTCCTAGTGCTTCACCCATTTCTGCTCTAACAATAGGATTTCTTCAGAGATGTGTCCTTCAGCAACCACTCTTGCAAAGGTAGCTTGTGTTTACCTATGAGTGGCCAATCAGAAAGGTAAGAAAAATCATGCAGCTGGGATCAATCTTTTGCTGCTGCTTCCAAAAATGTGGTAAATATTTAATCTAGTTTGACCTTCTGTTGTCTACTAATCAAGCACCAAAATAATTTTTAAAACAAATATAACAAAATAGCAACAAGTGTGATTGGTGGGCATGGTAAGGATATATCCTACAGTCCTGTTTTATTGTACAACCACTACCAACTAGGGAATCTAGACAAAGTATTCCTCTCACATATCAGGGATGGGTAATTTCTTAGGGTCATTATTGCCTTTGGTCTGATGTACTCCCAGCTCCCAAAAGCTTTAAGTGAAAAAGATAAATTCCACTGTCAAAAGTTGGGTAGGAGAAGGAAAAAGGATTTACCATTTAATGGTTCCTCCTCACTTTGCAAGGTCACCTTAGATTCCTTCTTACTTACATGTAAAAGCACTATTCCTTTTAATTCTCCATAGCACACAGAATTGATATACAGTACAGTACTGAAATGTTTGGTCATGTGCTCAGGTTTAAAACTGGTTCTGTCTCTGAATTATTTTACCAAAGTTGATCCTCTTGTAAATGCTGTTTAGCTGCAAAGCTCATTTATAAAATTACACACAAACCTCTGCTTATCTCTTTTTAAATTTTATGTTTATATTTAAAATAGTTTATTACTTTTAGCAACTTTAAAAGAAAAATAGAAAGAGAACCCATCCACAGATTCATTAACCATGCCACAGTAAATGAATATTTGAATAAAGCAAATGAATAATCTTGTAATAACACTATCACCATATAACAGAGTAGACAGAAATAAAAGGCTGGAAGATATTAACAAATGTTTTTAAAATTAAATCAAAATCTTCTTTTTAATATATTGTAAATACTAATCTCCTCAAATACTTAGATTATATCAGATGAGATTAATATTAAATGTTATCACCACACAGTTAATGTCTAAAATAAACCAGTGGGCAAAATCCTATCACTTCAAGTCACAACCAGGGTAGGCCCATTTTAATCAATGGAACTTACAGAGGAATTAATTCATTAAATTCCTATTAATTCAATAGGTGTAGACTAGTGTGATTTTGACCTATGTATATAGTACACCTGATAAACTTAGTTTTAAAGGGTTTTCCCTCTGTAAATGAAATCCCTGTTCAGTTATTTCCTTGCTAAACACAACTCTCTCATGGTCTGGTGACCATAAGATTATTATTGTTACTTATTAGCTATAAGCATTTCAACTGGACTGAGGAGTCAGGGAAGAGTAAAGTAGAAAAGAGGGGCACTGAAAAGAAAAGAAGACTACTTAATCTGGTGTGCACATAGTTATATTCTCATACTTAACCTCAAGAACTGTCATTGGTACTGGAAGGCTCCATATGTTTAGAAGTCAAGCAAGCAAGCATTAAAATTATATGCAGTATAACAAGGATTTAAGTAAAATGAATCATCACAAATAATATTCTTTTTTACTGTAAATTAACATAGACTAACAAAGACTAATATCTTTTAAAAGGAAATATATGGCACTGTAGTGATAGAAATATACATTTAAACCAGTTAGCAAGAGTTAAAATGTTTTATTCTCCATGCTCTACAAGTCAACATTTTCATCACCATCATTTACTCAGCATTGTGATTATTCTGCAGTTCATAAAAATATAAAAACCTGCTTAAGGAAGGCATTAGTGGTCTTGTGACACCCAAGTGGTCTTGGTAATATTCTTGGTCTCCATGTTATCTGGGAAGTATGAGTGGTGGCTAAAAGTGCCTTATAGCAGTTTAGACTAATAAACCAGCTGTGATCTTATCTAGAAGGAAACAGCGAGACTTCCTAACTCCATGAAATGTTTTGCTGTCCTTAAGAAGAGAGACTGGCAAACCACCACACCATGAACCTGGCAGACCAACATGCCATGAACACTTTAATACATGTCTGAAGAAGTGGTCTTGAACCACAAAAGCACACACAACATTTTGTTTTTCTTTGTGATCCAATAAAGGTATCACCTGTTTCCTGCATCTTTTGCATCTTTACAGTTTCAATATGAATCACACAGCTAATCTTTCTTGTTGCCAACAAGACTTCAGTTACTCACACCTCTCAGTCATAACCAAAGAGAAAGGACTGAATGTAAGGAACCACGAATAGTGGAGAAACAGTCACTAGCGTTGTTCAGAAAAACTTGTGCAAAACTTGTACAGTGCCATAAATTTCATTTTATCTATCGTACTTCACAGATTCCTGCACTGAATGAAGTCCTCTTAAATCAGAATGCATTTTTTTAAAGCAAACATTGAAATGGCTATGTTAAAAAGAAGAATATTATAACTGTAAACCAATTAAATTGATCTTTTGGTTTATTCCTTTCTAAATTAAAAAAGCAACAGAAATAGTACAAGAACACCAAATAATACTGGTGGAGGCCACTAAAAGTGCCAGAACAAGAACTTTGTATCTCCCTCAACACCCGGAGGTGGAGGAGAAGCAGCAGCAGCTGCTGCTATATATAGTAAAACCTTGGGTAACGCTAAAACTTGGTTCCACAAGTCTTAGTGTTATCCAATTTTTAATGTTATTCGATGCATACATCGGATAACGTTAAAATCCTATGGGATGCATTGGATAACATTAAAACTCCATAGAGATACATTGTAAGTGGCACAGGCTTTAGCGAACGTTATCCGATGCATTCCATAGGATTGCTTAACGTTATGCGGTTTTAGCGTTATCTGATGCAAACGTTATCCAAGGTATTACTTTATGTTGCAATAAAGAAACCAAGCCATCATATTATCAAGGCTTTCAGTCATAGTCCAGATAATCATCTCAGAAATATGCCATGATCAACAGAATCATAAGTAACTAAAACATGAAGGAAAACTAAAAGGCTTGCAGATCATTTTTCTTCTTCTTGCCATATCCAATTCCAAATATTAGTGATCATCATAGCGACCAGCCATGAAGATTGTCCTGTAAATATAATGCTGTGGCCTTTCATCTGTATTCTGCATCACAGCATGATACTGATCCAACTCAATAAGTCACCTTCTGGTCCTGAGCCCTTTGGGCATGCAAAGTTCTCCTCAGCCCCAGGCCAGGATTGATGAAGCTGCTGCCCTCCATCAGGAGGGATTCAAGTGGGATTTAAACCATTTCGGAACCATCTCCTTTCCCTGTGGACTTTGCCAAGGCTGCTAGTCCTCAGGGTGTTCAGTTTAGTTAACCACTGCATGACGCTCAGCATTGAGTCACTGGCAGTATGGTCTGCTCTATTACCATAGCAGGATAACCCGGCCAGAATCCTGCAAGTCATTAGAGTAATCTAATTTAATTAGTAGAGTAACAGCTAATGGTACATACATTGAACATTCTGTATTTCTCTTGTTTTGAGTTCTTTCACAGGGTGCATCTTTAATTTTTTCTTTTTGTTTGTTTTCCAGACCTATTGTTTACATGAAAGAAAGGCCTCATTTGAGTTAGTTGTTTTTAATTTTCCCACTTGTTTTCTGGCATTCCAAAAGCCCAACCATAATAAACTCTTGTAAATATTTCACCAAAAAAGTAAAAAACAACCCACACATAAAGAAAGACACAAGCAAGGCAACAGAGAATCAGTCTACTTCAAAAACAGACAAAAGTACACAAGAAAGAAAAATTGTGAGATCTATGGGTCACTAGTTTATCATATTCACAAAGCCCAGTGGCACAATCACAAAGCCCACTCCCTGGCCCACCTAACTCCTACAGAAGGATACAAAACAGTCCCAGATAAAAATAACCAAATTATATACCTTTAGCACACAAAACACACAGTAGATTAAAGAAATGACAATTTAATAACAAACGAGAAAAGCCGTAAACACACTTACTTGCAGACATACAAGAGAAAACAGCAAAAACAACAACATAAAAAGCCCCCTATCCCAAAAATCAAGATAAATAACCAAATAAAGGCCAAAATACAATTAAAAAACTACCCAACCATAATTTACTAAGATGCTGAGTAAACTTCAAAGCCATAACACTTGATGGCTTCTCTTCTGTCCAGAAGCATCAGTGGGAATGATAGGGGAGGCAGAAACAAAAATAATCCAAACTAATACAGAAAAAATTATCCCCCAAATCAATGGCAAAAAAAAAAGGAAATGATCCAAGGGGGAGGCAGAGAGAGGCCAGCAAGCAAGAAATAACTGAAGCAAAGAAAAAGTACTCCTTACTGTGTTCCAACCAATCCAAGTCCTTTTTAAGATTCAAAATACTCATTGCCTGTTTTCTGGACATTGTGATTGACTGCTGAGAGTAGCCCTTGTAACACAACTGGATGAGAACTTACCAGGCATTTTGACAAAGGATGAAAGGTTACATGAAACAACAAACTCAAAACAAATATGAAATTTCCATGTACCCTTTTTCTTTAACATCCTCTTCCATGTTTTAGACTAGAGGGTCTTTTTTTGGGAATCAGTATAAGAACACAAGAAATAAAAGAGAATTTATTTTGTGCTTTAGGTCTTCCATTAAAATTGGAAAGGCCCATGAATAGCCATCACTGGTTTCCAGACAGATTATTTCCTCCCTTTAACACAAAAGACTACATCTAATTAGGGATGGGATTTTTGATTAATCTCAAAGTGGGGGAGGGGGGTAACAGGACACCTGAAAGACATTTTTGTCACTTTACAATAGAAAGCCTCTGATATATGGGGGGAAAATCAGGAGCCCAAAAGAGAGGTTAATTTATAGGTATTTTTTTTTTCATATTTCAAATCACCTCCCTTGGACTCTTATATGCAACATCAATCACACGATATTCCCAAAAATAGAAAGCCTTATAAGAAGGTTTATCAGCTGACATTTAGGACTCAGGGACATTAAGGAAATGGCGGATAGGAAATTTAAAACTTGGGAGTGGCCGCTCTTTAGCTATCTGGTGACTTATTCATTGTTGATGCTGAGAGTGTTCCTCTAACCTTAGTTTTGGATTAGATTTGTTCCTCACTTACTTGCTGCTGATACTTTGTTGCTCTACTGTAAATTAGATTTTTTAAAAAAATCTTGCTGCTGTTCATCATTTATTGTATTACTTTGTTGATTGTTATACATGGTTCACCCCCTTTTTTTCACCCCTTGTGTTTTATTGATTTTTCTAGGGATTTCACCTCATTTCCATTACTGTTGCCTGGAGTGTCTCCCTGAAATTTATTCAGTGGACGGGAGCTGCTGAACAGAAGCTAAGTCTGTGGATGGCTAATTTTTTCTATCTCATATAATGTTGCCCACCTTTGGAGCAGGTGATTCTTTGTTGTCTTATTCCAGCTTTCTTTTGACCAGTTTTGAGGACTCTCTAAGCACAATGATGGTGAAACTTGGCTCTCCAGATGTTCTTGGACTTCAATTCCCAGAAGCCCTGATCCAAGAACACATTGAGTGCCAAGGTTTGCCATCATGGCTTTAGGGCTTTCGTTGGCTCTAATGTTCGAATTCAGAATGTGGAAACCAAAGCAAAAGAACCTAAATGTTTTGAGTATTTTGTGATTTACTGAAAGGGCTGTACCTGAAATAACCTAAAACTGGAAGAAGAGTATGTTCAAAGAACCTGAAATGTAAGGAAACCAAATGTTTTTCCCCTGGAAATCTCTGGATCTAACTAGCATAGCATCTTGCTATTTCTGTCTTGGGTCCCAGTTTCTGAGATAAGGCAAAATATAATTCAACTAAATAAATAAAAAATGTGTTCTATTTTATACACATCTATTCCTAAATAGCTATATTGAGTTTCAGGAAATGCATTTGTAGGTAAGAAAATTGAGGTGTAAGGACACAATGAAATGTTGTTTTACTTCATTCAAATGCAGGATTTTGTGGTATTTGTTCAAGGTGTGGGTATTTCCTCATACTGTATGAAAATTGTTTATATAAAAGTACATGAAATATCAGTTTGAAGGACATAAGAAAACAATCAGTGGGAAAGTACACTATAAAAATATTTATGTGGATTAAAAAACTCAGTTGTTGCCTCATTACTGTTCTTTCTTCTTACCAGTGGTAGAGTTCACCAATCAAAGTTTAATCCAACTACGTAATTTCAGTGTTCTGAAACACTCCAAGAAAGCTTATGGCTGTGGAAAGAATTACATCTGCACCACAGACATCCATGGCTAAATCAAAACTAAAAACCCAATAATTGACCCAACAGAGTAAAATTATGAAGCAGTCTTTTGGTAAGAATTCATAGGGACATGGGTGCATTTGAGCACAAAACTCTACAGGCAAGTTCCCACACAAAATAGGAAAAGCAGCAGAGCTATATTTGTCCATTAACACCATGGAATCCACTGTATTTTCATTGTATGCCAACACAAAATCATAGCTTAGTCTTCATTTCTGAATCCAACCTGGAGCACTTGAAACAGATGAAATAATAACTGGAAACAAGAATTGTAGAACAAATCCTCACATATACAGCAATATTTTTTATTATTAAACCTTTATTATTAAACAATTGTTGATGTGTCATAAATAATGGCTTCCACCAATTAAATGGATCGAATGGCTCCCTTTCTGCCAGGTGCCATCAAATCACGTCTATTCAATGGGAGTTGATGATCCTTGATTTTGGTCATGCTACTCCTCCTCGTTTTAAATCACCTTTCATACAATTTGCACTTGTAATCCTTCATTTAAACAATGATTTTACTGTTAAGAATGAATTACAGATATTAATTCACCAGAATTACTCAATAAGTTCAAATCTACAGCAATATAGTTGTATAAAACACATGAAGGCCCTTGGTCTGTCAAGGTCAAATATATGATGCTTGAACAGAGCTCTCTGAGCACTATAAAACTTTTTAACACTCTGAGTCTGTGGTTGTCAATCACAGCTGACATTTATCCCTGAAATGTATTCAATGTTAAATCAATGGAATTAACTGGAAAAAAAACTATAGAAAAAATAGTCTTATTTCTACACGTAGTTCACTGGCTTGTGCTTTCATTGCAGGATGCCCTTTATTATTGCAATACAGAAAATATGTATTAAGTTATGCACTCTCTGTTCCATTTTAATGTGTGATTAGGGTATACTGACCAGAGAAAAAATCAAAATTTCATCCCAATGGAATTGCAGAACACGAATCAGAGGCGTAGCTACCCCCGTATCTGCCGTATCAATTATATGGGGCCCCCGGGCCATGGGGACCCCCAACGTGCGTAAGCAAAACAAATCTTTACCCTTCCTAAGGGCCCCCAAACAAATTTTTATACGGGGCCCCGCCAAGGCACGCTACTCTTCTGGCCAGAATCCTGTCAATGTTAATGCAATTTGTGGCAGCTAACCGCAGCTAATTGACAAGGTGTTAGGGAGAATCAGAGTCACATGTTTGGTCATGCATCAAGTTATGCAACCAACAGGCACCCACAACATTTTGTCAATTAATTGTAATTATCCACAAGAAATTACACCAACTTTATTAAAACACAACTAGGTTTCTGGAAGCCACTAAGTGCTATATCTATTTGTTAGTCCTACTTCAATAAATCCATTAAATCAACTGGACTTACAGAAGTACTGATTTGGGAAATCTCATTCATTAATTGAGTTTACTCTACCTGGTAATTAACAAATGGATTTAGCCCATGGGCGAGCAAAGTGATTTTATAGATGTTAGATAACAAATCTTGTCAACTGTTGCTAGCATTGTGACAATGACAGGAGTTGCTATCCAACAACACTTGGATGGGCGCACTTTGCCTGCCCCCTAGTTTGACCTAAGAAGAGTTTATATGATAAGTGCAGGTTCTGTATATTTCTATTAAATTCTGATTCATTTGCAACAATGTTATGTTAAAAGAAATGCTTAACTTAATAGAAATCTTTAAAGATTTTTTGATTTGTTTAAATACTGATTTTATCTTTCTTTGTATAGTGGGTAGGTAGGGGACAGAAAAGAGAAATGCAGCCAAATGGTGCGTGAAACTTCAGTGTAATTTTTAAGAAGGATTTATATTAAGTGCAATCATCCTTCTTTCAAGGATTACTGAAACAAAGCCTATTAAGTGCCTTAAACACTTCAAAGGGCCTTAAAATGTAAAATATTGTTACTATTCAAATATATTACTAATGTTTCCACTATTGTCTGCCATACATGCCACACTAATGCTTTTGGAAATGGAAAAGAAATTTCTTTTAAAATTGTGGATTTTCATGAGATAGTTCATACACAATTTTCTCACATTTATGTTAAAACTATACTATAGGTTTTACTTTATCCAGTATTATGCGATTTTTAATATTTGTTATTTCCAGAATAAACTTTTCTACCACAGTTCAAAACAATAGACTGCAAAATCAGTAATATAATTTATTTTCACAGAATCTCAAATTAGGCTCTAACGTCATTTTTAAGGTCACTTTACAACATTTTAAAATACAGCCCGCTCCTTTTCCATAACATAATTCCTTGAATTTACAATGGAATTTCAGGATCATTAAAAGCATAGGCAGTGAAAATTTATCTTAGCCAACTTATTTATTTCTTCTTAATCACTCTTGCAGGTACAGTTAACTAAACCATACTCCTATATAAGCCATTGTAAGACAACTGAAACCCATAATTTAGATATGTACTCAGCCATGAAGCTTTTGTTGTTGTTGTTATTGTATCTCAAAGGACATTAAGTAAAAACAAAGTAAGGCAGATACCACCATTTTCTTATAAATCTCTGAAATGGCATTGAAGAATTTACAACAGAAATATAAATGGATGGCCCAATCTCATCAGTAAGCAATAAGAGATTCCCTAAAAAAAACCTTGTTACACTGTTACCTTCAATGTTACTAGTCACAGAGCTACTTAGATGCTAAAATTGGTTTTCCTTCCATCTTTGGTGGGAAGGTAAAAACAGTGTTCTGTGCACTCTGGCGTCTAGTCATGCCTGCCACATGACAATGGAAACGTCTGCAGAAGCTGACAGCACTGTCTCATCAGCTTTGAAACAGAGATAAGCACTGAATCCTAGAGTCAGATACAACTGACTTTTAAGCAAGGGAAACCTTTAACTTCCATCTACTGAAGCAATAATAATTCTAGAGAGGAAGTACACATGTCAAAATGTCAGATTTTCCCCATGTTAAAAAAAAATATTACAGCTTACAACCCAACAAGTTGTAAGTACTGTATACTCAAAATAAAATGAGGTTATATGGGGGAAACCCTTTATGTTCTGCTTCCAATATCTTGGGACAGATATCATTAAACAAATATCACACAAGTTGTTCATTCATTCATTCTGACATAACTAAATTTGGAGGTCTCCTTCCTACTCCCATCCTGGTCTTCTTCCAGAAGAGTTTTTTCCCCTATGTTTGCTATGAAACAGAGTTCATATAGATTGACAAATATAAAGCCTCCTGCCACACACAGAGGTTTTCAAGGTTGGATCCTATGATTTAGCATAGGTGCTTTCAACCACTAGCAACAGGCTTAGATCAAACTATAATGTTGTTGAATTATTTTATCCAGTGGTTCACTAGTTATTGGTTCAATTCTTAGGATAAAATTTCAGTGTTTTTTTTAATATAATAATGTATGTCCTAATAATAGATGTCCTAATAAATTCAACTTAATATTTTTCTCTCATAAGATTTTGCAGTAATAGACATCTGCAAAATTTGTATTCATTTATATATAGAGATAATTATGTTATTATAACCAGTGTTCTGGGATGATTTTATCTTTCATCCCCAATATTTCAGTGAATTAAAGGCTTAATTGAGGGGGGGTAGCCTTTTTTTTGATACTGATAAAAATTAGGGACTGCTTCTGTTTTCTTGATGTAGACATCTTGATGTATACGTCTGTCAACTTGAGTAAAGCAAGCATTACACACAGATCAAATAATAAAACCACATAAGATATAAATACCAAATACACACAACCAAAAACCATGAAAAGATGAACCCTAAGTTATATCTGGTTATATCTCCATTTCCCCCCCCCCAAAAAAAGGGGGGGAGCTGCAAAAATGAAAGAGTGTGTTCCTAAAAATAAAATGGTACAAAGAGGGAACAAAGAATTCCTGTACATTTTCTCATTCTCCCAGTTCTATTTTATGCATGTTTACATATTCTACAATATATATATAAGAGGGATAAAACAGAAGACAGCAGCAGTTTTTGAGTTATAGCTTCTCAATGCATGAGGAAGGAAGAGGTACCATGATAGTACCATTACTAATGACAACCTAACTCATCTCCATAAAAATCCATGGAGCTACTACCACCTTTGAACTATGGCTAATTATTATCTACATCCACAAAATCCAGAAGATATTAAAAGTCACTGTCACTGCTGCTAAATCAACCATCACCTCCTTGGTTTATAGGTAAACAATTTACATAGACACTTCATGAATCTTACAAGTGTGCACAACAGAGATGCACTACTGAATTGCTAAAAAATGGGGGAAATATGTTATACACAAAACTTCTCTATGCACACAAGCACACACAAAAAGAGAAGAGAAATACGAACAGGAGGAAATAAAGGATAATAAAGGATCAAAACATTGCAAAGACTACAGGATTGTGGAGTTACTCGAGCAACAGGCTCAACAGCATTAGTCTTGTTATAGCCAGTAATGCTATATACAAAATAGTGAGTGGGGGAAGGAGAGTGGAAAACTGCTGTCATAACAACCCTTTTGCACAGAACTACTGAAAAATTGAAAATACAACACAGATTGCATTGAAATAAGGGGGGGGGGCAGCGTTTCAGAAACCCAACCTTACTACCTAACTAAGGAGAACAAAACAGGAGATCGAGGGACTGGGTGGGAGTGGGGACTTTTTTCCATCAAGTGCACCTTTGTCTCTTTTCTCCGTTCATTCCAGCAGCCTCCTAACGCTTACCTAGAGCCAAAAATCGCATCACACACCAGCGCTTTTGCCAGGCAGGTGGACCCTACGTCCTCCTCTTCTGCATCGATCCGATCCTCGGCTCAGTCCAAAGAAACGGTCCAGCGCTCCACGGGGTCAGTCCTGGCACCAGCCCAGCCACCGGGAACCTCGTTTAAAGACTTCATTGTACAAGCAACGAGGAGGGGAGAGGAGGGGAGGGTGGGGGGAAGGAGAGAAAGGAGAAGCCGGCAAGGACACGAGTGACTGGATGTCCGGCGGGGGGGGGGGAGATCTCTACATTTCTTTGAAGGGGGAGAAATCTCTAAACACCCCCACCCACCCCCCGATTTTCTTTGTTAAAAAAAGAAGGAAACGCAGAAAAGTTTTGCTTGATAAAAGAAAGCGGATTCGAAGGCGGTCGGATTGTGGGTCGAGGTACGTTCGAGGCACGGTCTCCTACGGCAGAGATTCAATGCAGGGAGCGAGGGGGGGAGAGAGAGAGAGATGCCTCCCGGGTGACCCACCCGTTTCGCGAAGACCGCAGGCGAGGGAGAAGGCCAAGAGAGGTGACAGGAGGGACCGTAGAGGCGGACACGGCTGGAGGGCCGGAGGGACCTGAAGGGCAGGAGCCGCGAAAGCCTCCCGTCCCTTCCCTCCCTGCCCCTTGGAGATTTCGAGCGGGCTCTTCTTCATCCCCCTGAGGGGCGGGAAGGCGGCGAGAGGATGCCTGAGAGAGAGAGACAGAGAGAGCGCGCGCGTCTCCAGGACAAAAGCTGGCCGGCCCCTTTCCCTCAGAGCACGGGCGCCGCTTACCTCACGCGTCTCACCACACCGCCACCGGAGCTTCACGGAGCGCGTCCATTCCCGCCGACCACCACCACCACCTCCCACCCACTTCTCCCGCCGCGCGGCCGCGTAAAGCAGGTGCCTCCAAGGCGGAGACACTCCTTCCCTCCCTCCCTCCTTCACTCACTCACCCGTCCTGGGTGGGAAAAGGCGGGAGCGCAGCAGCCGAGGCGCCGCCCTGGGGGCTGCTGGGCATGACAAGCAGCAGCAGCAGCAAGGCGAGCAAAGGCGGGCGCAGCGGGGAGCAACGGGGGAGCCCGGACTGCTCCGGCGCGCGCTCTCGCTGCCCATATCCCTCGCGCACAGGCTGGATGGCGGAGCCTCCGAGAAAACACAGGGACAACAGGATGGGATGGGATGGGGGAGGCCGAGGGGGAAAGACACCCTCCGCGATGGGTTCGCGCACGCGCGGCGGCGGCTGGAGAGTTGTGTGTGTGTGTGAGTGAGTGAGTGGATGATGCCCTTGTTGGCAATGGTGGTTGGTGGCGGCGGCGCGCGGGAGTCGCGGGGCGGAGGGGGAAACCCCTGGCGCCACGCGCCTGCCTGGCTGCGCTTCTTCGCCCGACTCCGCGCCGATCTCCCGCCTTCCACCCCTACCACAGGAGCAAAAACACGAGGTCTCTTTTTTTTTGGGGGGGGGGGGGCTTTTCTGGGGGCGCTGAGGAGAAAGAGCGGGAGACCTCCTTGGGTTCGTGAGGCGGCTGACAGGAAGCGGTTGGTCTCCATCACTTCACAGGTCCCTCAAGTACCCACCGCCCTCCGAATGCCCGGTCTCGCTCCCCATTTTGGCCTCCGCAGCCCCTTGTACAACTGGGGGGGGGGGAGGAGGAGGAGAAGGGCAGCTGCTGCGTCTCCCAATTCGCGTGAACCCACAAGCAGCCCTTGTTTTCCTGCCGTTCGGTGCCACAAACAACGGGCCCTCAGGGAAGCGAGGGTTGTGCCAAACCCAAGAAATTCCAGTCTTCTCTCGGGAGAGGGGAGAAGCCGGCAAGACGGGTTTGGCCTGGTCGTTCATCCCTCGTTCTCTTCAGCCTCGCACCCCCTTTGTTCCCAAAAGCGGACGCGTGGCCCGGCGGGGGGGGGGGCAAGACAACACCCCCTCCGCTTCAGACGTTACAAAGAAAGGGGGCTACACGCGATTGGTTGGGCGAGGCGGCGAGGCCCAACCGGGCGGCTGAGGGAAACGGTGGGTCTGCTGGCCGCGGACACGTGCGCCCCGTATTTGTTTTCCTCGTCTTGGGGAGGGGGAGGCGGAGAAGAAAGGTCCGGACGCCACCCTTGTCGGTTCAGAATAGTTGATCTCGGCCCGGACACAAAACGAATAAGTGGTGCAGTCAGGGCCGTAGTCAGGAGTCTAGGGGGGCGAAGATTTTTTTCCCCAAGAGAGGCAACAATGTCACACATGCACACAAAACATTGGAAGTTTGCCCAGGGTGGGGCAGGTGGGCTGTTAGCTCAGAGGGGGGGGGTTGATCCCCCCCCCCCCCGGCTACGGCCTTGGCTGCTGTCTTGCGCATAGAGTGATCGGGGCATGGGGGGGGGGGCTTGTCTCCACAGTCACGCGAGCAACTTGGCATCTGACAAGATGGGTTGGCTATCATACATAGATAGGCGCACGGTTGCGTTAAGTCGTTACATCGATCGGGACGAGGTTGGTTCTTACGCAGGGAAATGAGAGAAGAGAGGAGGCGGAAACGGCTGTAAAGGAGTACGGCGAAGACCTGGGCCGTCAAGTTTAATCTGGCACATCAAAAGTCCGCAGCCCGGACGTGTAGAAAAACTGAATGGTAACCACCGCGGTTGCTCAAGTGGTTAAGACGCTGACTGGAAGGTCGGAGTTCGATTCCCGGGTACTGCATGACGGAGTGAGCTCCCTTCTCTGCCCTAGCTCCTGCCAACCTAGCAGTTCGAAAACAATAAACTGCGAGTACATAAATAGGGACCAATTCGGTGGGAAGGTAAACAGTGTTCCTTGCGCTCCCGTGTTGAGGCATGCCTGCCGTATGTCCACGGAAACGTCTGCAGATACAGACAGCGCTGACTTTTTGCTATAAACAGAGATGAGCACTGAACCCTAGAGTCAGATACAGCAGGCTTTCGAGCAAGGGCGAGATTTAACCACTCTGAGTATGGCTGAAAACTGAAAAGGGCCGCTGTTTTGGGGTTTTGATGCACATTGAAAAGGAGGCATTTCTCTGGAAAGTATTTTCCCATAGCTTCGCTGCAGGATGGTTCTGGCTGTATGATGCTGGTCACACCTGTCTTTCCAAAGGAACAGCTGCCGCAAAGGAACAGCTGTCTTTTTGTCCTGCCCCGTTTTGTTTGCATCCAAATTATTTTGAATTGTCAGTGGGTGGGCTCTTTTGTTTTTTACCTTTATTTCGCAGGTAATTTTTATTGTTTTCCCACTCTCTCTAACAAAGGATAACAAATAGAATGATGCTATGAAATAAGTGACAGGAGAATTCAGTTAACCAGTTGAGTCTGTGGCTATATACTGTACTTGAATCAAAACTGGGTGTATTTTTTACTACCAATGTGCTGTGGTGATTAAAAGGTTGGGATGGTTATTTAGAGGTCTACATTCCTATCATCTTCCCAAACCATGAAAGTTTTTAGGTGACTTGAGGGCAAACATTATCTCAGCTTGGCCCACACAGTTTATTTTGAGGATAACTCATAGAAGAGAGCCAGGCTTGTTACCTTGAGCACACTAGGAATTAAAAATTACGCTCTTCATACATGGAAACTCATAAAGAGGTCATAAATAAAATATAATCACATACACTATGCTTTATTTGAAACAGGTTCATGATATTGGATGGTCAAAATAGAACCAAAGGTTCTGTTTTGCTAATCAAGAAATTAGGAAAAGTATCTCAGCATATACAGTGTATCATTTTTGAATGCTATAATATTACTTTAAAAGATAACATTGCTAAGATCTCTTATGAAGCAGGCCTTAATTGACCTGACTGTTCACCCATAAGAGCTAATCTAGCATCATTTAGAGATTTTTCTCCTTATGAAATCTTGATGATACAACTTATGTGTACTTCAATATGTTATCTTTTGATGCTCCACAAGAAAGATATCCATGTACTTGACACCTCATTGTGGACTATTTTTGTACTCTTATAAATAATCTCAGATAATTCTATTAGCAGGTTGTGGCAGTAGTACCAAAGGCCCCTGTATGTCCATAACATTCCCTGCATTCCAAATGAAAAATAATCAAGAAATTTGAAACTAGGGAGTGTTGTGTCTTTTGTGTACTAAGATGTCTAGGATTGTCTTGCTGGTCATAGAGAGAGGCTAGTGTACTTAAATGCTGGAGTAGATGAATATTTGCTCTCATCTGCCCAGTGACTTCTTAAAAATAATGCATTCTTTTGCTCGACCCTGTATCTACAGTTTTATGTATCAACTGCACAAAATGAGTGGGGTAGAGAAAATAACAGATACTGTATGACAAAATTAGTTTGAATAGAACAGCTCAATGACTGCTGCTTATTTTAAGAAAGAAGAATAGAAATGGCATTACTCGGTGGCTAAACACAAGCAAAAAAAAACAGCACTTTCAAAAAATGTGGCATGTCTATGGGTAAACAGAACTGAGGTTACAATGTAACATTGCTGTTCAATTACCATTGTTTATGATGTTTGTACTGTAGCCAAAACCAGGAGTTCTCAACCTAACCAGCCCAAAGGACCAATTCATGTGGCCCCCACCCTCCAAAAGAATTCAAGAAACAAAATTTCTGCTCCTTTGAAACTGTTGGGACAAAATGGCCACTCCCATCGTGCAGGCAGGGCAAAATAGCCACCCGGCCTCTGAAACTGACTGAGAGTGACCCCTCTGCTTGAAAACTGTGAGAACCTCTGCCCTAAACAGTGGCTAAATTATACGTGTTTCTCAAGCTCTAAAGCAAAAGAAGCTAGGTGAAACATATGGAGAGCAAAATAAAACCTTTTTGATTGCTGTATTGTGTGTCCTAGACCTCTCTTTCTTTTGATCTTCTGGCTAGGATTAGAACTAAAGAGTAGAAATTGTAAGGAAACAAATTTCACAAAACATTATGAGACGTGTTCTTATATCAGTGGAAACTGCCAGTGGTGTGTGTGCAAAGTCTTCCACCTTTCTGTCCTGAGATGTCCAAAGGATTCCTCTGGGAAAAAGGGAGTCTAAGGCACCTGAAACCCTGAAGAGGGAGATGAATAAGAAGATTTCTATTAAATATTTCCAACATCCAATCTAGGTTACACTGGCACAAATATATGTCAACAGAATTTTGCTCATTGTTTCTTATATTTTGCATTTACCTCTTTATTGAACATTTTAATAGGTTTTTCCCTTGTACATAAAAGTATTTTGGGGTTAGAAGTCCATCTTAATATTTCATTGACAGCAGCCTTAATATATTATACTCATGTAGTAAGTCACAACTAGAGTAGGTCCATTTAAATAAATTTGATTCCCCATTGATTCAGTGAGCCAACGTGATTGCATTGAGCAACAGGATTGCATCCACATTTGTGTTTGAATAAAAAACACAAACGTGGCCCTATAAATGAGGAGTGTGCACATGTGCATGCATTGCAACTCTGCTATGCACTAACAAACCTTCTATTGTAAGGCAATTTTAAAATTCTGAAACAATGTATTTTGAATATACTGTACCACTGTTTCCTAGCCATCAACACCACACAATTATTGAAATCTTGTTCTTTTTTTAATTTTAACAATATTTTAAAAAGTAACAAAACAAACAAACAACAGAACATAAAGAGAAAAAAAACAGTTACATACAAAAAAAAAAAGAAATAGTTCCCAAGTACATCTTACAGCCTTAAAGATGAAGAGGAAAAAAGAAAAAAAGAGAAAGAAAAATGCAAGTCAATATAGTATAATATAATCTCATATTACATTAGTTGTTTTCTATACAATTACTATACTATATATTTTCACCTTTGTATCAACTATCCTCTTTCACCACAATGTTACTACTTTATTGTTTTATACATGGAAACTATCACCCAGTGGACTAAAGTCCTTGAGTCTACCAGCCACTCCTTTTACAGCTCATTCATTCTGCCAAAAATACATTGTATTCGGTGCAGGTTTTTCTCCTTTATTATCCATCAATGTGTGTTGCAAAAAAGGTTTCCAAATGTCCCAAAATCTATTTTGTTTTATTAACCCCCTTTTTATATTTAATTCCCATGTTAATTTTTCATTTAATGCCATGTCCCAAGCATTAGCATAGCATTTACCAATTTCTAAATTCATGTCACCTTTCCAATTTCTGGCTACTTGTTGTCTCGCCAGTGTTAAGAAAATGGACAATAACTCTTTGATATTTTCCTCTAAATTCAATTCCTCTAAATCCGTTAGTAAAACAATTTTTTCATTCAACTTTAAGCTAACATTTAAAATTTTTGCTATTTCTTGTTCCATTTTATGCCAGAAATTGGAAATGATTTTACAATCCCACCACATATGTTTGTATGTCCCAGTTTCCTGATGACACCTCCAACATTTTTTTGAGTTGCTACTATTTATTTGATTTAGCTGAACTGGCGTCATATACCACCGCCACAAAATCTTATAGTTATGTTCTTTAACTTTTGTAGACAAGTTTCGCATAATCCTACTTTTCCATTTTTTCTTCCAACTCTTATCCGTAATGTTAATACTTAAATCCATTTCCCCACATTCTTTTAAGTGCATCCTGGGGTTCTTCTATATTGTTTATCATCTTATATAACTTACTTACTATTCCTTTTATCCCCATTGGGCCTCTTCTTATTTTATATACCAAATCCTCAAAGTTGGTCAACTGCCTTGTAGGCTGTAGTTTATCTTTATATTGTTTATTCCACTTGTCCAACATTAGTATCTGAAGCCAGTTCAACTTTAATTCCTTATAAATTTCTTTTTTTGTCTCTTCATTCTCAATTCGATTCAACCAATCTTTTAGTAAAATTATATCATGTTTATACATAATATTTTTAGTAGATCTAGATTTTTAACTGGGAATGTTTTAAGATCTTGCAACTCTAATATTGGAGAGGTATTTGGTGCCAATTTTTCTTTTAACTTTACCCATACACTTATCATAGATTTTAGGACATTATTTCTTGGTTTTAGCTCAAAAACTGTGTTTTCCAAAAATTCTCCCTTTGCACACACATTACTATCTTTCATTTCAGTCTCCCTCCATATAAGGTCCTCTATTGTTAGAAGTTTTACTAAAGCTTTAATTTGGAACGCCCTGTAATACGATTTAATATTAGGTAACCCTAAACCACCCTCTTTCTGTGATTTATACCATAAACTTTTGGGTATCCTTGCTCTTTTCCCTGCATTACAGTAATCATTCAATAGGTTTTGAAAAACTCCCAATTCTTTTTCTGTTTGTTTAATTGGGAGGACTTCAAACAAAAAGTTGATCTTGGGTAATAAACTCATTTTACAAACAGCAATTCTTCCAAACCAGGAGGTCTTCAATACCCGATATCGAACAATTTTCTTCTTAATTTCCTCTTTCACTTTATCATAGTTTAATTTCTTCAAATCCTCTACATTATCTACAATGTTAACTCCTAAATACTTTATACTTTTCCTAATTTGAATTTTAAATTTTTCCTTAATTTTCCCTATCTCTTCCTTATTTAATTTACTAAAAATTGCTTCCGATTTTCCCCAGTTTATTTTCAGGCCTGTTATCTCTTCAAAATTTTGCAGGTGATTTTGAATCTTTTCCATATTTTTTATAGGATCTTTCATTATAATTAAAGTATCATCTGCATACAAACTTATTTTTGTTCCATTTATCCCTTCTATCTTTGTATCACTCCTTATAGCTCTAGCCAATAATTCCATAGCCATTATAAACAAAATGGGGGAAAGAGGACATCCTTGTCTCATTCCTGCTTTAATTTCAATATCTTCTGTAAATGTGTTATTTACTCTTACCTTAGCATAACTACTTTCATAAAGTTGATTAATTACATTTTTAAATTTTTCCCCAAATTCTACTTTTTTAATAATTTCCTTGATAGTGACCCATTGTAAAGAATCAAAGGCTTTAACGATATCTAAAGATAATAGTCCTATTTTACCTTCTGAAATCTTGTTCTGTAAGTGATTTTAAAACAAGTTTTCAAGTCTCTGCAGAATCTTTCACAGCTAGAAACTAATGGGGATCATGGGATGAGGAGAGGAAGTCTTTAATTACCTAAAATCAATGCTGCTCAATTGGACAAAGGTTTCCCATCCTGTCCACAAGACCCTAACAGTTTCTGAACTACAAAAGGGATTCAGTGGGAGCCTTGGAACTTTTCAGAAGGGTATCATGGCATAATTTAATAACCTGAATTTCAGCCAATGTGTAACAGAATACCCATTTTTAAAGTGTCCTGTGAACCAGTGGCGTCGTGTGGGGGGGGCGGGGGGGGCGGATGCCCCGGGCAGCGGATTTCAGGGGGCGGCAAAATGTCCCCACCAGTTTGGCCTCCCTCTGCCTGGGGCCGGGCTTAGGAAGCAGGACTTCCCAGGCGGAGGGCGGCCGTTTTGCTGGCGAGCGCTGCTCGCCTCCGTCCACCTGGCTGGCCGTCGGGGGCGAGGAGGAGAAAAAGGGTTTTTTTTAAGGCGGACACAATTCAAGGAGGGGCCCCGCCCGCCCGGCTAGCCGTCGGGGGCTCTCCTGGAGGGCGGCCCACGTGCGCGCGCACGCTGCTCGCCTCCGCCCGCCCAGCCACCCACCCAGCTTGCCGTCAGACGGGGGCGCTCGTCGGGGGTGGGTGGCGCCGTGGCGGGGAGCCCCTGGCGGCTGGCTGGGCAGGAGGAGGTGGGTAGCGTGCGCGCGCACGCGGGCCGCCCGCCAGGAGAGCCCCCGAGTGGCGCCCTGGCGGCGGCGGCGGCGCCCTGGCGGCCAGCCGGCTCAGGCCCCGGCCCTCGCTCCCATGCGGCCCTCCTCCGGGGGTGGGTAGCGCCCGCCGCCTCCGTCCTTTCCTCCCTCCCTTCGGCAGCTGTGCTCTTGCGCCCCGGGTAGCGCGCCCCCCGGCTTGGCTCCGGAAGCCAAAGGGGCCGCCTCCTGCCGGCCAGGCGTTCGCGGTGGTGGTGGTGGGGGGACACGGCAGCCCCGAAGGTCGCCGCAGACACCCCCCCCTCCCTGCCGGGACGAGGCAAGAAGCGACGGCCAGCCGGGCGAGCGAGTTGCCGGAGGTGGAGGTGCGCTCGTTGGGGGTGGGTGACGGAGTGCCCCTGGAGGGCGAGTGGGCGGAGGTGTGTGGCGCGCAGCGCGCGCCGCTGTTCAGCAGGGGGGCGCCTTCTGCCTGGGTCCGGGGGGGGCAGCAGCAGCGGGGAGCGGGGGGGCGGCGATTTTCTTCTTCGCCCCAGGCGGCTGAACACCGCGCGACGCCACTGCTGTGAACTTCAGTGATTAAACATGCCTGCCACATGTCCATGGAAATGTCTGCAGATGCAGACAGTGCTGGCTCTTCAGCTATAAACAGCGATGAGCACTGGACCATAGAGTGGTATACAACTGGCTTTCAAGCAAGGGTGACTCTTACCTTTACCTTCACCTAGTCTTGCAGCATTTTTAAGTAATAAAAGAGATAGGCACATGTTCTTCTGTGCTTTCAAATTGCCTCTGACTTATGGTTACCTTATGAATAGGAGCTCTGCAGAATGTTCTGTTCAGTCTTCAGCTCTTGCAGTCTGAAGCCTGGGGTTTTCCTCACACCCATTCCATCCCAAGTTTGGACTTGTTTTCTTGCTGTCTTCTACCTTTACTAGCACCATTGTCTTTTCCAGAGAATCTTTCCTTCTCATGATGTGTACTCAAGTAGGACTGACCCAGCTTCATCAATTTTTGCCTCCAGGGATAATTCAGGCCTAATTTGCTGAATTGTTTGTCTTTCTGGGAAATGTACTCTTCCTCCAGCACCATATTTTATGTTAATTTTTTTTCTTGTCAGTTCTCTTTACTATCCAGCATTCACACCCATCCATGGTGATCAGGAACACAATAGTGTGAATTATGTCGGTCTTAGTCTTTGTAGTCTCGGTGTTTTTTTTCCCTAATTCATTGCTACCCCTCCAAATCTTAGTCATCTTCTGATTTTTTGGCTTCAGTTTGTTTTTGTATTGATAATTGAATCAAGATATACAGAATCTTTTGCTTTCTCAATGTCTTCATTGTCAATCTTAAAGTTGTACAGTTTTCTGTAATAATAAGAAAACATAACCTATAGATGTTAAGATTTGTCCAAGCAGTACACCTGGAATTGATTTAATAGTAGTGACCTGTATAGTATAGTATAGTATAGTATAGTATAGTATAGTATAGTATAGTATAGTATAGTATAGTATAGTATAGTATAGTATAGTATAGTATAGTATAGTATAGTATAGTATAGTATATTTCGACTTATATTTATTTTATTTATTTTTATTTATTTATACTTACTACCCTGCCCCAATCAGGAGCACCCGACTCTGGGCGGCTTACAACGTGGGTTAAAATCACAAATAAATCCTTAAAAGTTCTTAAAAAATTAAAACAATATGACAGGTAAAACCAAATATCCCAAACGTCACAGGGGGTGGCTGTCCCCTTAAATCAGCCATCCTACGTGGGATCCCGTGTTCCTGGGACCCCACACATGCTCCGCCAGCCAGGTCTTCAAACCTTTGCGAAAAGGTAGGAGCTCTGTTTGCAGACGTAGCTCGATTGGGAGAAGGTTCCATAGGGCCGGGGCGAACACAGAGAAGGCCCTCCTCCTAGTGCTAGAGAGGCGAGCCTCCCTAGCCGATGGAATAACAAGAGAGCCCCTCCGATCCGCCCTGGTGGGACGGACAGACATTCTTAGGGTGACGCGGTCTCTTAGGTATCCTGGCCCACTACCATATAGGGCTTTAAAGGTAATGACCAGCACCTTGAATTGCACCCGGAGACATACTGGCAACCAATGCAGCTCCCGAAGCAGAGGCGCGGCGCGAGCATAGCGTCCGCACCCCATCACTACTTGGGCCGCTGCATTTTGGACCAGCTGCAGTCTCCGGATGGTCACCAAGGGCAGCCCCATGTAGAGCGCATTACAGTAATCAAGTCTGGAGGTGACCAGAGCATGTGTGACCATGAGCAAGGCGTCCCGGTCTAGGAGGGGGCGTAACTGGCGTATTACACGAAGTTGTGCAAAAGCCCTCCTGGCCACGGCTGCCACCTGTTCTTCGAACAGTAGTCGTGAGTCCAGGAGGACCCCCAGATTACGCACCGGGTCTGTTTGGGGCAAAACTGCCCCATCCAGAACCAAAGTTGGTAACTCCTGAGATAACACAGGGCCCCTTACCCATAGCCACTCAGTCTTGCCGGGATTCAGCTGTAGCCCGTTTTCCCCCATCCAGACCCTAACAGCCTCCAGGCACCTGGAAAGGACTTCCACTGCACCGCTTGGGTCCCCACGGGCCGAGATGTACAGTTGGGTATCATCTGCATACTGATGATACCTCACCCCGTGGGAACGGATGATCTCACCCAGCGGCTTCATGTAGATGTTAAACAGGAGAGGAGAGAGCACCGAGCCCTGAGGCACCCCGTATTGGAGGGGCCTAGGGCTGGACTCCTCCTTCTCCAGCCACACCGACTGGGTCCTGCCCCTCAGAAATGAGGAAAACCAGGACAACACAGTGCCCCGGATCCCCAATCCTTGGAGCCTCCCCAGAAGGATACCATGATCGATGGTATCGAAAGCCGCTGAGAGATCGAGAAGAGCCAGGACAGACGGATGACCACCATCCCGCTCTCTCCAGAGATCATCCACCAATGCGACTAGTGCAGTTTCTGTCCCATATCCGGGCCTGAATCCTGACTGAAAAGGGTCCAGATAATCCGTTTCATCCAGGACACTCTGGAGTTGCTGCGCCACTGCCTTTTCCAAAACCTTGCCCAAAAAGGGTAGGTTGGACACTGGCCGGTAGTTGGTGAGTACCATAGGGTCGAGGGATGGTTTTTTCAGGAGGGGGCACACCAAAGCATGTTTGAACGGTGCTGGGAAAGACCCCTCCTTTAAAGATGAATTTATAATTGCCTCGACCCAACCCCCTGCCACGGCCGTAGATGCTTTAATCAGCCAGGCAGGGCATGGATCCAGTGCACAGGCTGTGGCGCGAACAGATCCAAGGAGCCTGTCCACTTCCTCAGGGCCAACAGGATTGAACCGATCCCAGATAACGTGGCCAGACTGTGCTCCGGTCAACCCCAGCTCCATACGTTCCACGCCGGGATTATAAGCCGCCCCATTCGCACAGCGACTCTGGGCGGCTCACAGAGGAAACAGTTACAATTACATAGCAAAATTCCATAGCATAAAAAACAATTACATATATCACATAGCAAATTACAAATATCACATGGCAAAAATCTCCAGTAACAATTACAAATTACAAAACATCAGGACATCCTAAAAAATACATCAGAGATACTATAATATAACACCTTCTTATTGCCAAGTTGCAGTCCATTCCCAATGGAATTTATGCCGCGCTCCGGGGCGGGAGCGAAGTTCTTATGTCGGCACCCGCCCTGCACAGCTGTGCTCTATTCCCTTGAGGCATTCAAAGTGAGTAATACATCTAAGAAGTGGTTTTACTAGTTCCTGAGTGGGTTTCTGTGGCTGAATAGGTATTTGAACACAGGTCGCCTGAGTCTTAGTCCATCAGTCTATCAAATATGCCAGACTGTATCCTACCTAATTTTTAAGGAACATTTCTAAACTAAACAAAGGATATCTACTATACCTTATTTGGCAGATGTCTCCAATAATAGACAAGCATCTGTTGCTTAGAAGTACACCTACTATTACACAGTTTTATGTATTCACCTATGAATGAAGAAATGCAGAAAGCATCATTCACCATCAGCCACAAAGAAAGCTGATTACAGTGGAGATTAAAAACGAAGCAATGGTGCAATAAGAGACCAATAAAGTTGCAACACAATTCTACATTCCAGTGTAGCTGGGTAGTCCCTACTAAAGTATTTCATTAGTAAGAACCATGCTGAGAAACCTGTTTAGAAAAGATATTATCTTTGGTTGTCTAATAAAGTTGCCCACCAAACTGTTTGAAAAGAAATAATAGTCCACTTTGTTGAAATAGGATGGCTGTTTTGAGATATTTGTTTAGAGCACTAAAGAGAATAGGTCCAAGCACTAAGCAATTTGTTGGATATGCTACTAACAACAGAAATTAAGTACAACATGGTCTTGAACAAACCAATGGTTCCCATGAAGACAGTGGTTTCATTGATCTCTGATGCACATAAACATAAGTTTTAACAGCATCTAATGATGTACTCTTATTCTCAATATATATAAATATTTGACATTGTTTTAAAAGGAAATTTCTCACTACAGCTATACCCTTATGTGCAAGAATTCATGTGTGCAAGAATCCGAGTATTGTAAGGATTTTGATACAGTCTCATATCATGTATTTTCTAGGTTTGAGATATACTGAAGGAAGGCAGTAATTCATTTAGACAGACAAGGGTGTGTCAGGAGAGTCGGCTTAATTGATAGTAGTATAAATTGAGTGATCCTCAGCAGAAAAAGTCATCGCTCCAAATCCATAAAGAATTAACATTACTGCACTCTTTGCAATGAGGTTTTGCACTTTTGAAGAATTAGATGAGTTTGGAACAGTGGCGTAGACTGGGGGACCTGGGGGCAGGTTGCCCTGGCTACCATTTACCAGGGGGCGGCAAAATTTCCCAGCACAAGAAGCCTTGCATCAGTAAAACTCATTCACCTTGGCTCTCCTTCCTGGTTTCGCCTCTGCTCTTGCTAGATTGAGTGCTTGACTCGCTGGAGCCACCTGGTGGTGACTTGACAAACAGCATGCAGTAGTGAATTTATTCTTTAAAGCCTATATGGAATACAGTACTGTATAATATATTTCTAAAAATGTCCAGAGGTGTACTCTTGTAGGTGTTTCAATCTTGGCAGCAGTCTAGGTTTTGAGTGATTAAAATGATTTCTAACAGATTTAACCAAATTATCAGTGAAACACTGCAGAATTCATAAAAGTGTTCATTTGACATCTTGGGAATCATTGACATCTTGGGAATCAGAGAGTTAAAGTGGACAGGGATGGGTGAATTCAGCTCTGGAAACCATCATATCTACTACTGTGGACAAGAAAACCTCAAAAAAAAAACCCGGAGTAGTCATAATTGTCAACAAAAGGGTAAGAAAAGTAGTAATGGGATATAATCTCAAAAATGATAGAATGATGTCAGTCAGAATACAAGGCAAACCATTCAATATCACTGTAATCCAAATATACGCACCAACCACTAGTGCAGATGAAACCACAATTGACCAGTTCTATGAGGACCTAGAACACCTCATAGAACAGACACCAAGAAATTATGTACACATTATCATAGGAGACTGGCATGCCAAAGTAGGAAATCAAAAGTAAATGGAATAACAGGCAAATTTGGTCTTGGAACACAGAATTAAGCAGGCCAAAAACTGATAGAGTTCTGCTAAGATAATGCACTGGTCATAGCAAACACTCTCTTCCAGCAACACAAGAGGAGACTTTACACATGGACATCACCAGCTGGCCAACATCGAAACCAGATTGATTACATACTCTGCAGCAAAAGATGGAGAACCTCCATAGAGTCAGTAAAAACAAGACCAGGGGCAGATTGTGGCTCAGATCACAACCTACTGATTGCAAAATTCAGGCTTAGACTAAAGAAAATCATGTGGCGTTCTAGTCATGCCTGCCATATGACAACTAGAAGGTCAGCCATTAAAGACCAAGTGCTGCAGGACGGAATGAGCTCCCGTCGTTGTCCCAGCTCCTGCCAACCTAGCAGTCCAAAAGCAAGAAATTGCAAGTAGATAAATAGGGACTACTTTGGTGGGAAGGTAACTAAGCGTTCTGTGCACTCCAGTATCTAGTCATGTCTGCCACATGTCCACATAAACGTCTGCAGACACAGACAGTGCTGGCTCTTCAGCTTTGAAACAGAGATGGTCACTGAACCCTAGAGTTGAATACAACAGGCTTTGGAGCAAGGGCAACTTTTGCCTTTACCTAACTAACCATTTGAGGGCTGCAGTGGCTTAGTGGTTCAGGTGCTGGGCTTAATGCCTGGAAATTGAGCAGGTAGCAGTTCAAGTCTAGTCATGCCTGCCACATGACCATGGAAATGTTTGCAAACACAGACAGCCTTGGCTCTCTAGTTGTAAATGGAGATGAACACTGATGCCTAGAGTCAGATATAACTTGCTTTTGGACAAGGGAGACCTTGCATTGGGCAATGGACCCGGTGAGGGCGTTGCCTGCACGAGGAAGCTTTGAGGAGGCGGCACCCACAGCAAGCAACTTCATCCACCATGAGGCCAGCTAAAGTGGCTTTTCATCATCTACAAGCCCCCTGGGGTGGGTGTATTGGAAGCAGGTGTGGAACACGGTGGAGACCAACCTCCTAAAAATTGAGGTTTTTGTTTTTGGGGTACCCTAATCCCTCCTTCACTCCCAAAAACAGTGTATTGGGGGGCTCAGGCAGCATTTTTGGGGGATGGCAAAATTTGACACCATCTGCGTCATGGGCCCAGGGGGTGGAAAATTTGGCCTCCGCCCCGGGCGGGTGAAACTCATGCTACGCCACTGGTTTGGAAGCAGTTTACCTAATGAGGACTTGAGCTTCAAGTCAGAAGTATTAGAGGCTAGTCAACTTTTAACCATAGCTTGAAGATGGCAAATCTTCAAAAGGCAGTATGAAAGGAAAAAAAGAATCAGATTTTGGGCTTAAATCTATAGTACAATCTATAATAAAAAGAAATCTATAATAAAAGCACATGCAAACATTTAAAAATAAGTCTTCATTCTGTTCAAAGAATCAGATACAGAAATATAGACTTCTAATGGAAATATAATGAAGGTACAGTCCTTTTTTATTTTTCAGAATATATCTCCTAGTTTAACTAGGTTCACTGTTTCTTAGAGCACCTTTCAACAAAAGTAATGGATACAATAAAACAATGTTAAGCAATCTAACACAGCTACAGTGTTAGTGCTAACATATTTCTAATGTTATGGAAGAGAATACTTGAAAGCATTGTAGAAGATACTATGTTTTAAAGAGTATATTAGGTACATTTATGTCCTTCAGTAAAGATGCTGAAGTAGAACATTATGGAACTGGCTATTAGACAACCTTGCTACTTAATTTCTGAGGTATCCACCTCATTTGTACACAATTCCAGTAGGGTTGAGAAATATTAAAAAAACAACGTTGAAGCAACTGTGTTGCTCAGGAAGTTGTTTCAATCCCACTGTTGGAAGAAAGCACCTGTACTTACAAACATCCTTCCTTTACCATCTTTCTGTCTATTTCATCTCTGGTAGTGTCAGGACAAAATCTGCATCATGTTTGCTTCCCTCCCTAAGTGTCTCTATGCATTGCTTGAATGCATTCCTATGTTGACTGTCTATGGACTTGAAATATGAAATATGTAGTTTTTATACACATTTTTTTCAAATATGTACATTTTTTTCCAACTATGTCCACAAACATCTATCAATGAGAAGACTGAATCCAGACTATTAACAGTCCATAAAGTGCAGACCTGAGGCAAGTCTCTCTAGTATCAGTTTTAAATTTGGTAAGACTATAAGAGCTATGCTGGATCAGACCAAAAAAATCCATATAAGTCATAAATTCTGTTCACACAACAGCCAACCATCTGCCTATGAGAAATGCGCCAGCAGCAACTGCGTTATCTGACTCACACTGTCCAGCAACTATTTAGAGAGGCATTCAGCCTGAAACTGGCAATGACATGCAGTCTTGCAGTGACTAAGAGTCACTGAAGGCCCTAACATTCATGAATTTATACAATCCCATTTTAAAGCTGCCCATGTTGGTAGCAATCACTATGTTTGAAGGCAGTTAATCACTGTGCCTGGTGGAACCATGCCCTGTTGCAGAGCAAAACAATGTTTTACATCAGAAAAGAAACTGCTAAAATCAGTTTTCAAACACCTAACCTTTTTTTTGGCCAGGTTATCCTGCTATGGTAATAGAGTAGAACATACTGCCAGAGACTGAATGACGAGTGTCAGGCTGCATTTAACTAACCTGACAGCCCTGTGGACTAGCAGCCACAGGGAAGGGTGATGTTCCCCAAGTGGATTAAATCCCACTTGAATCCATCTTGATGGAGGGCAGCAGATTATTTATCAGTACTGGCCTGGGGCCAATAAGGATTTTGTGTGCCAAAAGAGCTCAGGAGCAGAAAGTGACTCATGGAGCCAGTGGCATAGGGTGGGTTTAGGTGCCCGGGGGCCCAGGCCAAACTTGCCACCGCCCTCCACCTAGGTATCTTTCAGGGTGCAAAGAAACATTCAGCTGGTAGAGCTCCAAGCTCATATCCCTTTTCTGGCTTTTGAGACCATCTATGACAGGGATTCTCAACCTGTGGCCCATGGGTCGGATGCCATTTCATGTGGCCCATCACCACTTCTACCACACCAGGAAGTGCCATGTGGTGGATTAAGGGCAAAATGGCTCTCCGCTGTGTGAGCCTTGCTCCTATTGACAGCCATCAGCTTGGGAGAACTAATGCTAGAAATATTTTCAAAAAGAAAAAAAGGGGGGAGGAGAAAGAAGGGATATCAAACTCTGGAAAAGGTTCCCCATAATTCTTAATTGCCTTGATGGCATACAAGAAGGTATGTTTCTTGGGAAAAGATCACTCCAGTTCAGCAAGGATGAAGCTGCAGGGCAATAATCACCTTTTTAGGTGAGTCTGCTGGATATTGTCCTCTTGGTGGAAGGACATGTAGTTTGCTTGCAGGAGGTTCCTGTTTCAATCTCTGGTCTCTCTAATTTAAAAGGAAGGCCTAGTTACATATGGGAAATAATTGAATTGGATGTGACAGTCTCAGCTAGACAGTCATTGTGAGGAGAAGTGTGTCTCCCCTCAGGAAGTCACACATTTGCAAGACACTTGCACAGCCCTTCAGAAAAGTAAAGTGAACCCAAAAGTTTGTGTGTGAACAAAAAGAATCCATCCAGGAGAATACAGACGATGGTGCCTAAGGCAATGGAGAAATATGTAAACCAGATAAAATGCAAAAATATGAGAGGGAAATGCACTGACAATGTTTATTAATGTTAACGCATGAAGGGGGGAAACATGAAACAAAGATAGGAAGAAAGTGCAACTGGGTTTAAAAAACAATAGAGATATTGTAATAGAAATGGAAAGATGTTCACGTTTCTGCCCCTGGTAGGGGAAGACCTTGACCTGACTCTCTAGAGGGTAAAGGATACATGGCTAGTAATGCCATTGCCCCCCACCCCCAAGTAATGAGTCTGATGCAAGGTTTGGCTTTAAACATTAGGGCCACTTTATTAACAGATGAACGATAACCAAGATCAGTGACCTCACTAAATTGCAGTGGGGCGAAATGTAGTGCGAGACAAAGGCTGAGTGAAGAATGGTAACTCTATCCTTCCTTCTCTCCACCGGTGATACCCCAGCCAGGGAGTGGTCTGCTCCCAGACCTAAGTGCCCTGTTATCAATTTGGGCAAACAAACAGTATTGCTCCCAGACCTTCTGGCCTAGGTAGAAAGCACCTTTCTTATGCCACAGACGTATTCCCCAGCCACAAGTCAAACCTTAAGGTTCTGAAGGGAGCACATAGTATTTTTGTATATTGTATAGTGCTTTTGTTGTGTATTTGGTTGTTTATTGTCTCCCCACACTACCCGCCAAATGACCTAACCCTAGGTAACCACCACCCAATTATTAAATGGCAGCACAACCCAAATAAATCTGTGTGGGATGGGCAAAAACACCACCACCCCAAGTGCCAATCAGGGATGCGTGCAAAAATTTCCATCCAACCCTGAAGTGACCAGCTAATCTCACACTGATCATAGGGAGGGCGGGTGAGGCACCGATTCGCCTGCTGCAGAATCAAAAGGGATGAGGAAGTGAGAAGTCAGACTTAAATAGTGGGAAGCTCCCCCAACTCCTTCCTTCCCTACTGGTGCCACAAAAATGCACCAAAGTCAGCTTCTCCCTGGGGAAGGGGGGATGACAAAGCACCACACACAGGCATACACCCCTGTGCATTGGCCCGTAGTCTGACTTGATTTAAGGCACTGATTTACAACCTTGGATTATCTAATTGCTACAGGTCTGCTGGCAACTTCCAGATGTCCCAGTCATCATGAATTGTATTTTCCAGGGGATGTAATGTGGATAATAATAATTTCATGTCAGAAATTATTCTGGGTTGAAAGAATTTTTGCTGGAGAAACTCCGCTCAGGGGATGTCCAAATGAGGCTCCTTTCATGTCCCCAAGATCTTTTCTCACTGAAGTGGTCCCTGTTTATCTACTTGCAATTTCTTGTTTTCAAACTGCTAGGTTGGTAGGAACTGGGATGGAGATGGGCACTCAAAACATCATGCAGTACCTGATTCTTGAACTGCTGACTTGCCGGCTTTCCAGCTAGCAAGGTGAGCTTCTTAACCACTGAGCCGCTTGTAATGTGGATTTCAAGTGCTCCTTCTTTCCTTATCCCCAAATGTTGAGCAACAGTCTCACAAAAAGAGGGGGGGGGGGAAATCAGGTAAGGAAGTTAATACTGATCTATCAGCAAAAGACTTAATGAGTGAAATATGGGTAGTTTCAAGCAAGTCATAGCTGTTTTGACCCGAATGAGTGCATTAATACCTCAAATCACATAGATTCATTTTATGTAAATGTGTAATAAAGTAACCACTTTTTAACTGTATGGAATCAAATTGGTTGAATGGTATATTGTGCTTAGTAGGAGTAAAACGTAACATTAAGTTTTGTGACAGTGAAAGGAAATGATTTCTTTCTGTTGTGCATAGGATGTTTTGGTAATGGATTTTCTTTTAAATAATTTGATGTTTTCCTTTAGAAAACATTTTGCAGTAAGAATTGTAAGGAAAAAAATGAAGACAAAATTATTTCCAAACAATGGCTGAAATCCTATCGTAACTTGGTGTAACTTGGCATTATGTCCATAGTAGGTCCAATAGCTGCAATGCAGAAGTGCTGTTTATGAAGCATTTCTGCCAGCAAATCACACAACCAGTTGAAATGACTGATTGGACAAGTGGCTGGGAAAGAACAAGTGGCCCATCTACACAAGTGTGATGTTATGTTCGAACTCAAGAAACAGGATTCTGGCCATTGAATAACATTTTCAAAGTTGGCAAAGAAACCTGATGTTCAACATGAGAACTCTTCAAACAAGGTCCCGAAGAGCATTGCAGTAAGCTCTGCCCCCTGCTACCTAATTTTGTTATCAAAACATCGAAACTAAATTGCCTGATAACCAAATAATATTCAAGAAGTGGTGCTTTTATTTTGTGGTGATATGAAACCAACCTTACCTTTTACTATAACTACACATATCTCAGGCAATATTATTAATGTTAATGCACAGCTATTGTGTGAATTTTATTTTTTCTAACAGAGGAGAACAAGCATGAAAAAGGTGGTGGTGGGGGGGAGAGGCTTCATATGAAAGGCTTAAATATTCATGGGACACATCGTAAACTCTGATTTTAGCCTGACAAAGTTTTGATGATTTGATCTGAACTCTTTTCTCACTCCTCCTCAATGACCATAACATAGATTTAAATTTAATCTCCTTTGGTTTTATATGCAAGCAAAAAATTCAGAAGCACTTCTGAAAAACTTTGAGTGTTCCAGTTTTTCTCCATAACATTTTACCCCAACAAAATGTCTATTAAGATTTAGAGAAAATGAATATGTGCAATGATTGCTGCTGAGCCAAAAATTGATTTTGTGTATTCTTGGGGGGGGGGGGGAGAGGAAAAAGAGGACTACAAAATTATGTCCAGTGTTCAGGTGGAATAGTATAATATTCAAGTCTCTAGTTCTCTCAAACTGTTACCTAAAAATCGCTATCCTTTTTTAATGTGGAGATGCGTTTTAAAATTAAAAAGTTCGTCTGCTGGCAGAGCCCCCCAAGAACCACAGAGATTTTGATTTCAGACTAAAACAAGACTAGTTTATTGACAAAAAAATAGCATCAAAGCAACGGAGGGCCCCCACTGCTGGATAAAAGGCCACTCTAACCCATATTTTTTTTTGTCTGCTAGAAAAATCTATGTGCTGAGCTTCCTTAAGAAATTTGATGGGAGAGCTCTTTTGCCCTTCAAACAGGGACCTGATATACTTTTCTGCTAATCTTTAACAGCTATCCAATTACCTATTGCTGCGTTAAAGTTTATACAATAGAACAAAAGAGCAGCAGTGGAGTTTTTTTCTTTTATGAGTAAATAACTCAAACAATGGTTTGTTAGCACCTTACAATTACAAGCACCTAAGGAAGCATAGGGAGAAGGAAAATACTAAGGGGGGGGGAGTGGGGTGACATTTCAATACAGTAATTTAATGGCAGTGAGTGGCTGGTGGCTTCTCCTGTCTGGCAGGTTTTTTCACATAGATTCAATTCGGAAAAACTCAGAAAACAATCCTTCCAGGTGTGACCTTTGGTGTTTTTTCTTCTTCAGGAAACCTGGTTTTTTACTCTGTATTTCCTTCTCACAATAATCCATAGACAAACAAAATTAACTGTCCTTTATACATGTGTTCATGGCAGAATCCAGATACATAGCAGGAGATAATGTCCTTTGTTGGAGGGATATGCCTTTGAAGTCAGTCCTACTCTAAAAATATAGAACAGAGCATGTTAGTTTATAGGAAGAATACCAAAATATTATACAGCAAGGAAAATATTAAAAAGGACCTTTTATTAACGTTTAGAAAAAGGAAGTTTAAAAGTGCCTTTCATACTTTGCAAGATGTCATGAATTTCAGTTTTCCCCACCCAGTTTTGTTAATATGTTAATCTATTACTGGCTCCTAAGACAATAACGTGAAAAAGCCAAGCAAACAGAGAAAACAATTAGTCTCAAGGCTTCAGGGCGTCTTCCAGGAAGAGTTCCTGCATTTCCAAATATGGTATGAAGAGGAAGTGGAGAAATAGTGTGGTGTTTGTGGACATGTAAACTAATGAGATAAACATATTTTATTGAAAATAAAAGTGTATATATAATAATAAAAATATTAATTTCAAAATAAGGGTTACAAAGCTACTTCACATATGACTGCTGGCTCTGAATAAACATTTTGCTTCCATGTACAGAAGATATAGAAAGGTCAGGAGGAATAAATTTAAACATTGAAATGCATATTACCCTGAGATGCCTATTACTGTTTTTAATTCACAGTATATATATATTATTAGGCTCTAGTGTAAATCATGGCACCGCAGAGATTAGCCAAGCCCCATTATTTTTCTTTTCTCTTGTTCTAACCCCATACAGAGGTCATTTGAGAGGAGTGACCTGGAATTAATTCCCTTTTCTCCTGGTCACTTGTTTCGCCCTCCAGGTGCTAAATGAATGGAAATTCAAGAGTGTTCGACAATGAATAGTGATTATGCTCTGAAAATCTAAAGCACACAAATAGAGAGTCAGATGTTGAAGCTAGCTGTTGAGGATGCATTCATAGGAGCTGGAAATTAGGATTGCTGGCTAAACTGGGGTGGGAGGAGGATCATTTATTTTCCCCGGGCTCTTAACAATAGTTTGACCTGTAGAAATTGGCAAGAAAAGCTCTTCATGCTGGTAACATAAACATCACTGGCTCTTAAAAAAATCATTGTAGGAGTGCTTGGTTTGGGCACAAATTATGGTACCATACTACTATGTAGCTTTTTATTTTGGGGAAAAAAGTATGTAGTCATGCTGATATAAAGAGTAATTGTTTTAAAGCTGTTTTTTTAAAGTTATGGTATTTTAAGGCATTTTCACAGGATTAGATCAGGTTTGCATGCCATTCATCAGTCCTATAGTGGGCAATTTTTTTATTTAAAAAAAGTCAGGTGAAAGTAACAGAAAAGCAATTTAGTGAATTATGAAATAGTGAAATGTTTAAGAAAGACATTCTCTTTAATTTTTTAATTTTATAATAAAAAATTATAAATGAAACATAAAACATATACAGTGGAACCTCAGTTAATATAATTAATGCGTTCTCCGGAACATTTCTTACAGTGAAAATTACTTTAACTGAATTTACGATAGAAATGCACTGAATGCAATTTCCCATAGGAATGCATTGAAAACCAATTAATCTGTTCCAAAAAAATTCCATAAACCAAGCCACTATTTTCTATGGATTTCCTTTTGTTACACAATTTTTATGTTAACTGAGCCATTTGTTAACCGAGGTCCCACTGTACAAGATAAACATTCTTCTTCTGTGTCTAGACCAGATGTGAAACTGCCAAAATGAAGGCACCTTTTGGTGAGTTCATTTTGCAGTTCCTTTTGCCTGACCTAGTGTGAAAAAGATTAGCTGGCAACACAAGGATGCCATTACCAAGGTATCCCTGATTGTGGTTCAAAAAACATCTCAGTTTACAAGCCGCTCTTTCTGTGTGCCCCAACATATATGGGACTTATAAACATAATATGGTTATTTTCTATCCTCTTACATTATTTGAAAAAACCTCACACACCCTAAATAATTTAATGTCATCAACAAACCTGGCCACCTGGCTACTTACTGATAGATAAGTTAAAAAGCTTTGGTCTCTGTACAACTCTTTGGATAAACTCAGTGTTTAAATCCTTTAAATATTTAATTTATTCCTAATTTCTGTTTTTTGATTGTTGTTTTATTTTTACTACTTGCCAGTTTAGGAAAGCCACTGTGGGTAATGGATACAGTTTTAGGCTGGGACACAGGGGACCTGAGTTCAAAACCCCAGTTTTCCATGGAAAACCTTTACTTTGTGTATAATGACAATCCATTCTTTGAGCACTTCACATACAGAACTTTGATAATCTTTGGTTGCAAAGCGTTTTCAAATCACTTCTGAATGGGTGGAACACAGCAGCTAGGAAGTTGGTTTTATTCCTGAATTTCCTGGTAAGAACAGGACTAGAATTCAGAAATGTTAGCATTAGCACAGTGCTAAGTCAGTGTGGTCTTAAGAAATATTCATTGATGGATTCATTTCTTAATTTTAAGTCATTAATTCTGAAAATATGACGTAGAGTTGCCCCAAAACCAAGTTAATGCCATGACAGGTGTATGCTAAAATAGAGTCATTTGCTCTTTTAAGAAGTGAGACAATCCATTGTTAATCAGTTGCTGAAAATTTTAATATATGAGACTAATGAATTAATTTTTGCTACTTGTTTCCAAAGTCTGTGTAAGAAAGAACTCTGCCTTAAACTCCAGGGAATTAGCATCAACAGTATCGAACAAAATAGACCAAAATCTGACTCAGTAAAACATACTTATTGTATTTCCTGACTATAGTTTACTATGAAAGACTTGAAGAACTTGCTAGTTAGGAAACTTAGCAGGGCCAATATTGTCTTTTTAAAATAAAAACGGATTAGAACAGGAGACTCTTGATTTCACACAAATATAACTAAGATCAATATCACCTTGAGACTTACTGAGGCTCTTTAAACTAGTAATTATCTCAGGTAAAGAATACTATGTTGTAGAGAAGGGTTTCTCAGCCTTGGGCCCCCAGGTGTTCTTTGACTTCAGTTCCAGAAGCCCAAGTCAACACACGTGCTGACCGAGGCTTCTGGTAATTGAAGTCCAAAAACTTCTTGGGGCCCAATGTTGAGAAACCCTTTTTAGAGGACTTAATAATTGAAAGACACACACCCACACACACACCACAAACATTTAAATACTGTATAGAAGCAACAGGTGAAACCAAATTCATTAGATAAATGTAGACATTACTCCAGAAGATATAAAAATATATTAAATAATTCAATTCACTTTTCTCCTTACACCAGAACATTTGGAGCAATGTGGATGGCAGCAACAGAGTGTGAATAGCAGACAAATCCCTCCAAATATTTGTCTATTTTAAATTGTGATATTTCCTCTTATGATACTCTAAGTCACCGTGGTGGCTAACCTTGGCACTCCAGCTGTTCTTGGTCTTCAATTACCAGAAGCCCAAGTCAGCATTCCTGCTGTTCATGGCTTCTGGGAATTGAAGTCCAAGAACAGTTGGAGTGCCAAGGTTAATTCATCATGAAGAGATTTGAACAATTGCAGGAGGAAGGCGATACCTTTTATTGGGTCACAAGAAATTGATGCATGCATAAAGAAGTGATCTTGAATCACGAAAGCTCGTGCAACGTTTGATTTTTTAAAAGTGATTCGATAAAAAAGTATCGCCTTCCTCCTGCAATTGTTTTCATTATGTTATCGATCACACAACTGTCTTTGTTTGTTTAAGAGATTTGAAGTGTCTCACATTCAGTTTTTACAAGGCTGGCATGTTCTTGTACTACATCAGAGGACAAAGACGAGAAAGATGAAATTGTTTTTAAGGTGAAAGTCCTAATAAATATAACAAGACTAGTAGAAGGATGACCTTTCAGAGGGCCAAATACATGCAAACTTCACTGCCACCTGCTGGGAGATGCTATGATTCTAATTTTACTGCCTGCTTGCTGGAGAAGACTGCTAATAATGAGGTTGTTTTCATTACTATCATTGTGGCAATGAATGGGATTTATGGTTATCTCCTTAGGCTGCAATCCTGATTTAGACTCCTAGACTGAGTAAAGCCCTCTACACTTCATTAGGCTTTCTTCTAAATGCATAAGGATTGTTCCTTACTGTTAAAAGTTGTTGACCACTTCTCCCTTTTTTCCTCTCACAAAGACAGATAAGAAGGGACTGTGGTGGCTCAAGTGGTTAAGATGCTGAACTCAATAACTGGAAAGTTGGAGTTCAATTCCGGGGTACTGCATGATAGAGTGAACTCCCATCTCTGTCCCAGATCCTGCCAAATTAGCAGTTTGAAAGCAAGAAATTGCAAGTAGCTAAATAGGACTGGCTCTTTGGCTATAAACAGAGATGAGCACTGAACCCTAGAGTCAGATACGAGTGGCTTCAAGCAAGTGGTAAGTACCTCAAATCACCACTGAAGATCACTGCAACTGTTAGGAAAGTCAACCCTTACCCTAATCTTGATTCAGAAAACACAGTGGGAGCATCAATGAGAGCATCAGTGGCATCTACAGGAGGAGGTCAGTAAGGCCCCAGGTTTCTTATTTGTACCTGCCTCATGAGAGCAACTGGAGGCTCTGAGATCAAAGGACTGTCTGGGAGACTAGAGACTGGAATTCAATCTCCCAGTGGATGGGCAAGGAGGGGGTTGATATTGGTGAAGTTTCTGTTGTATCATCTCACTCAAGAATTAATAAAGTCAGATTTGTTCCATCCTTTTGGTAAGGATCTCCATAGACAAGGGGTGCACAAACTATGGCCTGGAGGTCAGATCCAGCCCCAATGCCAATTCATCTGGCCCACAAAGCCCTCATCACTCCTGGAGGCAGAAGTAAAATGTGCCTGTACGAGTGCATTTTACTTCTGCTTCCAGGAGTGACAAGGGCTTCATGGGCCAGATTAATTTGTGCCGAGCCCGGATCCAGTCCCCAGGCCATAATTTGTCCTCACTAAACCATGTAACCAGCCTGCAGCCTGAAAAGTTTGAACACCCCTGCCGTAGATGGATAATGTTTGGCCATGCCTCCCATTTGACACTTAGTGGGGGCAGCGACACCCATAATCAGATTTTTTATATATATAAAAAAATAGCATCATGTTATCTAGTTACTTACATGTAAAACTGTATTGTGTGCCCCCCCCCCCATGGTACACATGGTGAGAAACAAATATTTAAAAACTGATAAAAATCTTCAGAATGCCACTTAGCTCCTTTGGTTTGGATGGAGAACTGCAAAAATACTTAGATTAAGATATCTGGCCAAGTCTGAGAATTAATCATAGGAGAGACATGATTTGTATAAGAGCCATTAGAATGGTACAGGTCACCTCTAATTCTAGTCCTGAGACCATTTGCAATTTCTACTGTGTGTGTCCTTTTTCAAGTACGTTTGCTAATTGTATTGAATTCCCCTATTAGCTGGTGCTTTGGAAAGGTGCGTACATGGTCATTACAATTAAGATAAAAAGAGACGATAATTCTTTGCGTCATTCTGGATGATGGTTATACAGGAACAGGAGTGCACACACCTATTAAAAAGGTACTTTATGTAATAGTCCGGGAGAAACTATCTGCATCAGAGCAGACCAATTGTTTGCCATCATATATAGCTCTGAAGCTCCACCACTTTCAACAGCACTTATGACCCATGAATATTTCACAGCAGTGGACTTGTAATTTGTAACCTATAGTTAAAAAAATGACCCTGGCTAGTTATTGCTTCCATATAATCTCCAGTTCTTCTCTGATAATTTGTATATAACATCATCCCATAGAAGAGCAATGGGAAACCTGCAACATATGAGTGATGAAGCCCTCGTCTTGATGTTAGGCAGCCTCCAGAGGTACTGTAACCTCTTGTTTTCTTCACCATAGTTGCCTCAACAACTTTCATAGTCTTTCCCTCTGTGATTACAGGAGTATTTGAAATTGGCATATTACACTGAATCACCTAGGTCAGGGATCTGCAAACTTGGCTCTCCAGGTGTTCTTGGACATCAAATACCAGAAGCCCAAGTCAGTATGCCTGCTGATCAGGACTTCTGGGAATTGAAGTCCAAGAACATCTGGAGAGGCAAGTTTGCTGATCCCTGACCTAGGTCAATGATGGCAAACCTTTTAGAATCCAATTACTTCAGCTGCAATACCAAACCCACTTATCGCAAAGTGCCAACAGAGCAACATGGGAGGGAGGAAGTGCTCCTATTGGGCTGCAGGGCAAACTTTATGCTGGGGGGAGGGAGCAAGCACTCCCATTGAGCTGCTGGGCAGAAGGGAGGGGCAAACTCTGTGCTGGAATGACAACACATATGCCCAAGGAGAGGGTTCTGAGTGCCTGCTCTGGCAGACGTACCATAGTTTCACCACAACTGAGCTAGGTCCTGATATTGTCAATTGTGATTGGCAGTAGCTCTCTAGGACAAGCAGGAGAATTTCCCACTCAGTCCTGTGAAGCTAGAACTTCATGCATTGAACACACATACTTTTCTGTGTGCAAAAGAAGAAAAGAGAAAGTGGGTGCTATTCAGAGGTATGAAACGGTGAAGGAAACAGCTAGATAAGGCCAGGAAAGTGATGCAGCAACCCTGGGTTTTAAAATGGTAGAAATTTATTTCAGAATTGGGTTCAACTGGAAGCAGACTCACCTCCTCAGAGAGAGCAAGAGTTAGAATGCCAGACTGGCAGAATGGTGTTCTTGAAAAAAAGAACTAAAGGGGAATAGCAGAGTCCAATCCTGTCTACTGTCATCATCAGATTTCCTCCAAGAAATGAAATTTTACCATATTGAATGGCTTGCCCCATTTCTTGCTATTAAAAATACACTTTGTCTTTTGATTGTAGTTGTTGCCAAAGGAAGGGCAAACAGTTCCACTGCCCAAGGTAGGAAGAGAAACATCTTCACTATACAGGGTCTATCTGCACCATCATGGAGGAAGAGGAAAGGGTGTTGGGGATGGCAGTGAAGATAAAACAGTGGCAGAAAGGTGATAAGGCTTACTGGCCATGAGGACAACAGGGAATGGGCTGAGCAGCTGTATTCCCAGGAGAGTCCTTATTGCTCCATGCCTCCTCCATAACACTGCAGTTTCTTACCTGCTCCTGGGGGATCTTGGGGGCCAAAGAATACAAGAGGACAGATGAATAGATAGTGTTAAGTTATATTTAGCAGCAGCATGGTATAGCGAGGGAGGTTTTTGGCAAATCTTCATTTGAATGCAAGTTCTCCCATGGTTTCTCCTTTTTAGCCCAGTCAATGAATACACTTGCACTAAATGCTTATAGAAACAACAAAATATCATTTACTCACAATTAGGTCAGAGAAATATACATGTGCCCAGGATTCTTGGCAAGATTGTTTCAGAAATAAAGTAAAGTAAGGTCTTTAGGCCTTTTAAGTCTTTTCAGCCTGCCATGTGGCCTGCAAAATGGAGAAGCTTGAATAGACATCTTTCTTCTTTGAAAGGCAAAAAAAAAAAAAAAAAAAAAAGACAGACAGAAAAGAGAGCCAGAACATGAAAAGCCTTAATGCATGCAAATAGATCAGATGGCCCATAGAGGCAGGAAGACAGAAATATCCCCAATTGTTTACCCAAGGACAAACAATACATAACAACTTCCTTTAGTTTAGGCTAGCATTTCTGTCTCTATCGTTATTGTGCTAACAACCACTGCATGCTGGGTTTGTACTACAATACTCAACAGATGGATGGACAGATTGACAGATGAATGGATAGAAGAATGGGAGGACCTTGAGCTTTAGGCATTATTCAAATACAGTAATACCTCGGATAACATTTACCTCGGATAACGCTAAAATCACATAACGTTAAGTAATCTGGGGAGGAGAATTGGATCGAACAATGTTAAGGTCCTATGGGATGGATCGGTTAACGTTAAAGCTCCATAGAGATACATTGTAACCACACAGGCTTTAGCGGTTGTTATCCAATCCATCCCATAGGATTTTAACATGCATCGGATAACACTAAAAATCGGATAACACCAAGACTTGTGGAACCAAGTCTTAGTGTTATCAGAGGTATTACTGTACAGTGGGACCCTTTACGGACGGCTCGCTTAATGGAAAACTTGCCACACAGAAAGAAATCCATAGGAAATGACGACCTGCTTCACGGATTTTTCTGGAACTTTTAAAATGCATTCCTATGGGAAACCACACTTTGTTTTCAATGCATTCCTATGGGGAAACATGCAATGCATTCCTATGGGCACTTTGCTTTAAGGAAAAATTGCTATAAGGAAAACCCTATGGGACAGATTAATTCCATAAAGCAGGGTTTTACTGTAATTGGCTGAGAGTTAGGCAGGTTATGGAGGGAGTGTGGAGCACCAACAGTCCTCTGGCTCTGGTGAGGGAAGGGGCAATTCTGTCAATGTGCAGTGAGTGGCAATTGTGCCTCTGTTCCATCTAAGTGGACAATTGGGCACTGCCAGCTTTTCTTAGCTGTACATGTTGAGCAACAGTTACCAGTTCAAAGCAACACAGAATCTTGTAGCACTTTGGAGAAAGGTTGTTTTTTTTTTTTTTTTTTGCAAATGACATTATGAAGTGCCCTGCAACCGAATTCATTTATGTGAAACTGAAGGAAAGGAAATACCAACAATTAATCTTTCACATTGCCTGTTGTGATATAGATACAGTCAACCCTCGCATAAAGAGCGCCTCGCTTAAAGAGTAACTCGCTTAAAGAGCAGAATTTTCTCTGAATGTTCACTTCACTTAACAAATAAAACCAACCAAAAACTCACTTAACAATTAAATCGGGGTTTGCAATCCCCTCCACAATTGGTCACTTACAATGGTGTTTTACTTAAAGAGCAAACTCGCTTAAAGAGCAATCCTGTGGAACGCATTATGCTCTTTAAGCAAGGTACAACTGTACTTTTTTCCTTCTCAGTAAAATGTAGTCAGGTGTCTTCAGGAATAGATGAAGCCAAAGCATTGAGAGAGACAAGGGTCTCTTGGTTAAATGATAGTTTATGAAACTTTATAGCAATAACAATTACACTTATATGTCACCCCACAGCATATAGTACACATCCTCTGTGGTTCACAAGGTAATTAGCATTTTGCCTACAACATGCTGGGTATTCATTTTGCAGACATTGGAAGGATGGAAAACTGAGTCAACCTTCAGTCCTGTCTATTGGTTTAATATATGCTTTGAGTCTCAGTTCACTCCTCATATGAGTATGCCTCTGACTGCTCTTGGTCCTTGTTCACTCAGTGATAAAGTGTCAGATGGACATTTGCAGTCCTGTATTTAGTAAATGAATACATTAATCGAACCTTCTGCTCTTAGCAAACAGTAAAATTGTAAACAAGTAGATCTTATTTTGAAATGCAGTAAGTTCAAGTGAGTTCCTGCCTAGCTCAACATTGGTGTCCTAAAAATAATACTTGGGTCCAAGCATTGTAAACTTTACCTCTCCTAACCTCAACGTAAAAGCTAGCTGTTTATGTTTCTCCCTGGTGATCTCTGAAGCTGAAATCAGGCAACAACATTAAAAGTATGAATTTAAGCATGAAGCTGGTATTAAATTTACCATTATCCACATCCGTGAAGCCCTGCTTGTGGTTAAAACCTTTGTTGACTTTCAGAAATAAAGCATGGACTTTGGTAGAGCTCCAGAGGTAAAATGTAACCACCAAGAGGATAGAGTCAGGTTCGCCTGATTGGGGCGGGATAATAAATCTAAATAAATAAATAATAAATAAATAATAAATATTTTCATCCATCCATTCTGAAACATGGTTTTCTTCACTGACAGATGTACTGTGCTTCATTTTAAGGTTATACGTTTACCCCAGGTTTTTTCTGTCACATATTTTGTTGGATACATATTTGCTTATTACTACTGAGGATTTGCTTTTACTGAGAGAGACACTATGCCAGCATTCCCTATGTTGGTGCCATCCCAGGGCCTTGTCTTTCAAAACCTATGATCCCTTGTCCTTGATTATATTAGCAGTAGCTGACTGCAGTCCAAATTAAGTTGGTAGAGTTTGCACTTTTCCTTCAAGAACTGTTTACAATTACAGAGGGAGAAGTTAAATGGAAAACGTGTGCCATCATGACATCCTAATGACAGGCAAAACTATATCTGTTGATCCAGTGCCACACAAATGTTAAAACTTTATTAGAAGATGGCTTTGTTTGGCAAACTCAGAGGAATCCTGCAAGAGTAAACATAGTGATATCCTATAGTGGTTAAGATGCTGAATTTGATGACTGGAAGGTTAGCAGGTCCGCAGATTGAGCCCCAAGTACTACATGATAGAGTGAGCATCTGTCTCTGTCCCAGCTCCTGCCAACCTAGCAGTTCAAAAGCAAGAAATGCCAAGTAGATAAATAGGTACCACTTTGGTGGGAAGGTAAACAGCATTCCATGCACTCCGGTGTCTAATCATGCCTACCACATGTCCACAGAAACATCTGCAGACAAAGACAGTGCTGGCTCTTTGGATATAAACAGGGATGAACACTGAACCCTAGAGTTGGATACAACTGACTTTTGAGCAAGGGTGACTTTTACCTTTACCTATATCCATTACAACCTGGGACACCTCTTTAAAAAACCCTGTGAGCTGTGTGTGGGGGGGGGAAGGGAAGGTAGTCATGTCATGCTGATGCTGCACAGCATCAGTGCTTGGGTGAATTTAGACCTATATTATGCCTTAGAGCTGTGGTGGCTAACTAGAGTTCTCCAGGTATTGCTGGACTGCAACTTTCAGCCTTGCTGTTGACTACATAGGCTAAGGCTGATAAGAATTTCTACTCACCAATATTTGAAGGGTGATAGATACCCATTCCAACCTTAGACAAAGTGGTGGTGTGAGAGAGATTGAGAGAGAGAGTGTGGTGGGGGATGTACTGGATTTGTAATAAGAGGCCCGAGCATAAATCTCATTTCAGCTGTTATGTTGGGGAAGGAGTGGGCCTAAACATTTTTACTGAAATAGGGATATTGAAACATTGTAGCAGAATGTTTTGGCATATACCTCTTGGCATCATAAGGTCGTCTAGGTGGCAATTACAGAACATTCCAGAGTGAATATAGGGTATTGGCTGGAACCTTCCAGATTGAAACCCCTTGGTGTTAGGATGTTAAGTCCACATGTCTATAAGCTCTTTTAATAACATTATTTAGATGGCATTTCTACTCCAATTGCCAGCAAATCAGAACTTTAGCTGTGATGATCTGAATTAAAATGCCTAGCTACTAATTTTTCTAATTGGGGGGGGGATGGGATCAAGACTATAAAATTGTTCTTTCTGAAGCTTGTGTGCATATGTGCAGGCATTATTGATTTTTCATTACATCTCTCATTGTACCTGTAGCTTTAAATGGTATTGGTTTTTTTCTTGGCCACTATCTAACAGGAGCACTTCACATATAAAGCTGGGAGAAGCATGCTGCTTTAGAGAGCTTTCCAAAAACCACTACACAACCTGGAAGAATAGGAAAAGGTCCAGGTTGCAGAGCAGTAATAAGAGCTTTAGCATCAATCCGGTCGAGTCCTCCCAGCAGCAGTGAGCTCGCCCCATGCAGAAAGTAGGGTGCCTTTGAGCATAACCCATCTGCTCCACAGTCTGTCAGTTGAAGAAGGTCGCGAATGTTCCGATGAAGAAGCTGCTCCTATAAATGTCACATTCACTCCTGAGTGAAGACCATTTGTTTACAGCCTGATGCCGGCACCCCAAAGCATAAACTGGTAGACATTTCCTCTTCAAATTATTCCTGATGGTCCTGATGTGCTTTTCTCTCTTTCACACTGGCCCTGATTCATTAATCCATTCTGTGCCAGATCTCAGTGAACACTTAATACATTTTCATTGCATATTAATATGGCAAAGAATATATATTTAGGCTTTGAGATTTATTTTAAAGGTTATATAGGTTGTGCTGCAGTATTCTCTTTGTTCCTTTTTGCAGGAACACAAGCAAAAAAAGTCCAACTCTAAGGTCATTTCCTCCCCTGTTTGGATTCACTGTTATTTAAGGTTATCACTTAGCATGCATCCTTGGTTCACTCATAAAATTCATGCCACTAAGCTTAAAATTTCCTCACCATTAATATGTGTGTCCCCCTCCCCCACCTCTGCCACAAGTTACTGCTGCTTGTACTGGAGTTGGCTGAGGGCAATATTTATTTTTAGAAAAAAAAATAGTTGGTGAACTCATCTGAACTTGTTTTGCAAATGGAACCGGGGACATACAGCTTTTGCTAGAAGTTGAGTCTAAGAGTGAAGGGCCATGCAGAGTTACCAGCGCTACCCTCTGTATTCCTGCTCAGAAATAAATCCCACAGTGCTTAGTGGGACTTACTTCCAGGTTATGTGTACACAGGATCACACCTTAGTGGAAGTTATTTGCAACCCAATATGGAGAAATGCATATATGTCACTTGCACATTAAGCTATCATAAATGTTTAACCAATACACTGTATATTTTCAAATGGTATTTTAATTAAGCTGTATTACTTAACAATGCAATGGGCGTAGATCTGTGTGGGCTAAGGAGGATGGTGGAGAACAGAAGAGCCTGGCGTACAATGGTCCATGGGGTCACAAAGGGTCTGACTTGACGGTGCGACTGAACAACAACAACTTAAAAGAAAGATGCCACAACAGCAACAAACAGATGTATAGTAATAATATAGTGATGTCTTAAGCTGTGTTGCTTAAAGAAAAGTTGCTGTTATATTGCAGCAGCAACAATAGCAACACCACCAATCAGGTAAATAGTAATACTTTCTCTATAGCTGTGAAGATAGAGAAATTAGGGAGAGGAAATTTCATTGAATCCCTCCATAAGAATTTTTTGCTTTATAAATTTCCATGACAAGTGACAACAATATGTATGATTACTAGCTCATTATTTTGCTTCTCCAAGATTACTTCCCCCCTATTGTCATAGGGCATTACAGTAGTTTTTGGTAGCAACAGGAGTGACGATGGTGGCAATGAGGAGATGGCACCAAAAATGGTGGAGAAAGGTGGAGGAAACGTGGAATCAGTAAAGTAGCTTTTTATTTCTGGAAGAATTAAGAAAAAGAATAATATCACAACAACTTTCCTAAGAGATTCCAGTTCTATCTGCTATTTTAAAGGATTCAGTTCCTCCAGAACCTTAGACTGTTATATTTTGGAGGGTGATGGCCAAGGGACAGAAAAGATGATCTGGATGAAATAACAAGATTTCAATCTTGTTTGTATTGAACTTCAAAGGATAAGAGGATATCCATAATAAGTTGTCTAATGTGCAGCTCATCAAAGAAGTCCAAGCCCCATCACTAAACTCAGGATGAGAGCACCATAAATATGATAATGAAAACTCAAACTAGAAATTAAAGTGTTCAAGGTATGTGTGTGTTTCTTTTCAATACAGCAATACCTCGCATAATGAATTTAATCCGTTCTGCGAGGCTAATCGCTATGCGAGTTTTTCCTCTATGCGAGTCAGACTCTCACAGTGAAAATTCCAATGGAAAACTCGCATAACGAGCTTTTTAAGGGGGGAAACTCGCATAGCGAATTTTTTTTGTTATGTGAGTTTTCCCCATAGAGACACTCGTTATGCGAGTGTTCTTTTGGAAAAGTCTGGCTCGCACAGCGAATTTTTTTTGTTATGCAAGTTTTCCTCCATAGAAACACTCACTATGTGAGCATTTCCACAGGGGAAGTCTGACTCGCATAGCGAAAATATTCGTTATGCGAGTCGGATCACTTTTTGAAAAACCCACTCGTTATGTGAGTTTTTCATAAAGCAAAATGCTCGCTAAGCAAGGTTTGACTGTATCTATGCATGATAATATCTCTCAGACCTTCCACCTCACTGTTGATGTTCCACAAGGCTTGGTTTTGGACTCTGTTCTTTTCTCTGGGTTTCCCTTGCTCAAAAGCCAGTCATATCTAGGGTTCAGTGGTCATCTCAGTTTATAGCCAAATAGCCTGTTCTGTCTGTATTTGCAGATGTTTCTGTGAACATGTGGCAGGCATGATTAGACACTGGAGTGCACAGAATGCTGTTTACCTTCCCATTGAATTGGTACCTATTTATCTACTTGTAATTTCTTGCTTTCAAACTGCTAGGTTGGCAGGAGCTGGGACAGAGACAGAAGCTCACTCTGTCCCTTAGTACTTAGTACTTGAGTCCCAAACTGCTGACCTGCCAACCTTCCAATCATCAAGCTCAGTGTCTTAACTACTGAGCCATCACAGTCCCTACTTTTTCTCTATATATTAGCACTAAAAGAGGGATGTAGAAACAATTTCAGAAACCTGATCCTCAACCTAGTCAATTGAGGAAAAGGACAAAATAATCAGCTAGAGCATCAACCAAAGGAAGATTAAGCAGCTGAGTGAGATAACCTTAGGGCCCACAAGCTCTTAAAAGTATTAAATAACTGCCTTGGGTTGTGTGCCTAAAAGGAAACAGAGTGATTAAAAACTGCTTGCTTTATCTAGATTCAACAATACCTTTGCGATACAGATTTTAAAAGGCAACAAGAGTGCTCTGATGAAGTGCACTTCCTCTGTCATTCTAAACAATGAAGACAAGACCCCTCATTTTTAAGCTCCTGGGTCAGCCAAGGGCAAGTAAGGTAAATTGCTATCTCCCAAGAAACCGACTATGGTGGTGTCAGGAAAAGACCTATTTCCTAATGCTTCCCAAGGCTTGAAATTGCTATTCATTTAGCTAGGCCTCATTAAAATCCTTTCCCATCTCTGTGTGTCTCACAAGACAATCACCAGTGGCTTGTTGACATTACAGTGTTCCTGTGCTGTTATCTCTTTAGAGTGTTATGTCTTTACATGGATGTAAACAATCCATTGTTTTGAGAATATTTGTCTCTGTTACCTGATTGGCTAAAGCTAAATCACCTGACCGCAAATTCCCCATTTTGCAGAGAAGTTAGTCAGTTCATCTCTGTTTCTCAATGGCTTAAGACCCTGGCTATGGTGGGACTATGCTCTTTCCTTTCATTATGATTACCTAAAGATACTGGACTATGTACTGGACTGATACCTGTTATGACCTTTTAATCTACGTTTTTTCCATGGACTTTGCTATCAATGAACCTGAGGAATAAAGCAGCTGTTTCTCTTTGAAGATTGTTGTTCTTTGATTAGCACACACACACCTATGCTATGCTACCTGAAGAAGCCTCCTTTGTTCTGCTCTATTTCCAGAGCATAGTAAGAGTTCCTTTTTAATCTCCTCGGTTCTCCCAGAAGTAGTGAGGCAAGGGTTAATTGCAAGTAGATAAATAGGAACCACTTTAGTGGGAAGGTAAACAGCGACCTGTGTTCTCTGGTGTCTAGGCATGCCTGCCACATGTCAATTAGGTATCTAGCTGCAGAACCAGTTTCACTCCCTAATGTGCTTCCCAGGAGTAAAGCCAGACTGTGGGACATTGGTTAAGCTGCACAGTCTGGGGGTTCTCCCAGATGAAGTGAATGGTAAACCACTTCTGAGGACTCTAGACTGGCCTAGAAAACTCTAGGAAGGGTTTTCTTTTTTCCTCCTGGGACATACAGTCACATGTATCTCTTACCCCCAATTTTTGCTTGCTTATACCTCTGAAGAGTGGTATAGCTGTTATGAAATGTTATATACCTGCTTTAAAAAAAGTACCCTTGTTTTGGTTATACATTCTGAAACAGACTAAAATGGCTATTCTTTTGACAGTTGCAGCAGTACTGACCATAATTTTCATGTCAGAAATTACTCTGGGTTGAAGGGATTTTTGACATACTATTGACATATGCGGAACATCAATATCCTTTGGAGACCTGCTATCTCCTCTTCCCCATCTTTCCACATCAAAACATTTAGAATAATTCCAGGATGGCTGGATCATATTTATTTCTAATAGGTATAAATATATGATGCATTGTCATTATTGATGCCAATGATCTTGCTTTTTCTGAAATAGATTTCTTTTGTCACAATATGTCCTTTATTGGCTCATTTTATATCTTTCCAATGCGGTCTGTATTTCCAGTACATATCTTGTTTTAATATCTGCTTTATTTCTGTTCACTACCATGAAAGCTTAATGCAGAAAGGGAAGGAATAAATACTTTTATTAGACTACTCTGCTACCAAAAGGTATAGAATACCGCCACACCTTTCCCTCTGTCCACCTCATCACCTGTTCTCTGCCTTGGCTTATCTCTCTGCATTCATGTAGCACAAACAGCCTCATGCAAACTAAACTCTTGCTCACAAACAATGAACTACAAGGGTTTTCAAAAGAAGAAACAGGTAGCGGAAGACCTGGACAGACTCCCAGAGGTGACTGTAGCACAGGAAGCCAGATGGCTAACTCTAATTAGTTGGCACAGTATTTCAAAATATCTAACAGAGCCATTAATTTTTGTGGCATTGTTACTACAGGTAAATATAAATTCTGGTTTTGCCTAACAAAAATATAAGCTTACAATGAAATCTCCATTTCAGCATTTGGGAAATAACTTTTAATTTTTTAAAAAGTATTTGGTTATTAAATCAGTTGTGGAAATTTAAAAAATAATTGAAATTCAGACTGCAGTGGCTCAAGTCACTGGGAGGCGGAAGGTCAGCAGTTCGATTCCCGAGTACTGCAGGACGGGATGAGCTCCTGTCTCTGTCCCAGCTCCTGCCAACCTAGCAGTTCAAAAGCAAGAAATTGCAAATAGATAAATAGGGACCACTTCGGTGGGAAGGTAACAGCGTTCCATGCACTCCGGTGTCTAGTCATGCTTGCTACATGACCATGGAAACATCTGCAGAAACAGACAGCACTGGCTTTCGAGCAAGGGAAACCTTTACTTAAAAGTAAATTATTTAACTTATTTTAAAAACTAATTGGTTATGTAAACTCTGTTGCCAACTGTAACTTGTATCCAAGAATGCATTTTTCCTGTAGCAGGGAAAATGGCATTGGTGTGAATTTGTTTAAGGTGGACTCCAGTTTATATAAACTCTAATCCCCTATTAATTGCCATTTCAAAACATTTTAATTGTTTGTAACAGTATTTTTTATTTTACTTGTTTCTTTTTTTTCCTTTGGGAGAAGGGAAATGTACAATTGGTAGGAGATAGCATAAGATAGTGATGGTAAACCTTGGCACTCCAGGTGTTCTTGAACTTCAGTTCCCAAAAGCCCTGATCATCAGGAGTGCTGAGTTTGGCCTCCTGGGAAATGAAGTCCAAGAACACCTGGAGTGCCAAGGTTTGCCATTACTGGAATAAGAAGTGTGTAAGTTGTGATGCCTCTACCATTCCCAGGGGACCTTCTGCCTCATCACTATAGTGCCAATTAGACCACTTGTGCGCATTGGCAGCAGGAAGTCCCAAGATGTGGATGATGGAATAGGGCACTGGAGAGAGGAAGAGGGCAAACCATAACTGGAGGATGAGGCAGTAGGTGAGGTGGGTTGGTGGGAACTGAGGATAAAAAGAAATAGGAAAATGAAGAGGGGAAGGAGGTTATCAGAGCTGTGATCAGAAATTAAGTCAGAAGGGCTCCCCCCCCCCCATCTTCTGTACTGGACAGGAGAGGTGTGGGTTTTGTTCCTAGGATGAGGTATGGAGTGGAAGTGCCTACCTTTTCCCCACCTGGGTCTTTGTGTCAGCAGCCAAACAAATCCTTGACCAGAAAGACCCACACTGACCCGGAAAAAGCACCAGAGAAGGAAGCAGAAGCACCAGTGGCTCATACAACTGACCCAGGAGAAAAAGGAAGTGGATCCAGTGGAAGAACCCTCATCGACATCTCACTACTGGCCCTTATTGAGGGAAGTCAGGTAGCTGGATCCAGTGCCTAGAACTCAGCCACAGACACAGATTGTGGACAGTGGGAAGCCCATGACTGCAACTCAACCCCAGACACAGACACAGACACAGGGAAATGAGTGGCTAGCGTGAGGAATTAAGTCCCCACATTCCCAGTGTTTCTCAACCTTGGGTCTCCAGGTGTTATTGGACTTTAATTCCCAGAAGTCAGTACACCTGTACACCTGTTGATCAGGGCTCTTGGGAACTGAAGTCCAAGAACATCTGGAGGCCCAAGGTTGAGAAATCCTGCATGACTAGACAGATGGGGGACCAAGAGACTGTAACTGGCCCAAGCATTCCAGAGTCCATGTAGTCGAAGACTAAGAAAATCCCACCCACCCTTCCGTCAACAAAGGTAGAAACATAAACAAAACCTACAAAAAACAAGCCTAAAATGGCTACGCCTAAAACGGCTACTCTATGTATACTAGGGACAATGCTGGATCAGCCATATAGCAGGAGTAGCAAGTGTTATGGCCCCCGCATCTCTGGAAGCCCCAGGCCCCATGCTCAGAATGAAAATCGAAATTTAAATATTCTGTGCATTCACACAGATATTAAAAAAATGTTCATTCAGAGAGACTCGCCAATGCCTCATTGGAGTAAAGATGTGCGTGCATGTGGAGCTGTCTTTGCACATGCATCTTACACACTATATAGTAGTGCGAATTTATGTTGAGTGGCAGAGTTGATCAATGTGTGAGCTGTGTTTTGTTTTATAGGTTGACGGCACGGAGAGTGTGGCAGCGTGTTATTTCTTGCAGTTTTTATGTGGTATTGTTTATTAGCCTGCTGCTGTTTACTGATACAACAGTCGAGAAGAAGATAGAATTTCTTTCATATTAGGTAAAAGTTTGTTTTTACTAGTTTGTTTTTACTAGTGTTGTTTTATTTTATAGATACAGTATCCTAAATCCCAAATCTAAGCAAGGGTCTGTTGACACAATTTGCTACAAGCCTCACGCTGGCTTAATCCGTCACTGACCAAGGATACATTTAAAATATGTTACCAAACAACACTTGTTGCAATATAATTGTCCATTGTGAATCATAAATTTAAAAGAGTAAATTATAATCTGTAATTGTAACAGTGCTGAAGCAATCCTGCTGAGAGATGTCATGTTTTATCTTCACAAACATGCTGTGACTTTAGCAGCTGAAATTCATTTTTAAAAAACTTATTTAGAAATCATTTTTACTGTTTTTTTTAATGCACAATAAATTGTTCATCAGGGGAAAAATCTTGTTATCACATTTAGGATAAATCCTATCACCATCTCCTGAGATGCTCTGCCCCTCCCTCCAGGAATTTTTTTGCTAATGAGTGATACAATATTTAATTATATGTCAGTTTGTTATTACTCTAATAAATAATGGCAGAGATTGCCCTTTCTCTGAGATAGACTGTATTATTTCTGAATGTCGTGGAGGTACTAGCATTTATTGTTGTTGCAGGAATTGGAATAGTTGCTGCTTAGCGTAGAGAAAATCTGTAGTGAATCAAATTCTTATACTATGTAACTATTACTTTAGCCAAATGTGTCCTCTTTTATGTTTGGTCTTCCAAGCATGGCAGGCATGATAGGTCTGGAGAAGTTTAAACCATTGTTACTCATTTGTCACACTGGGCTGTAAAATCATTAAGCTTGGAATGCAAGGTCTTACACCAGAGATGCCACTTGTCATGTGAACCAAAAGAGGAAAGGAACTCATTGTGGGCAAGCCTATTGAGTTCATAAATTCTCCTTTACAATCACTTTTGAGGTAAACTTACAGTACTTGCTTTTCCTTGCATTCTGTATAATGTCTCTTCTAATTGTCGTCAAAGATTACACATCTGATGCTCTGCAAATGCCATGCTACGACTTTGCACTTTGGCACATCATGCTACACTTAATTACTGATTTCAGATACAGTACTGAATTCTGTTAAACATAATAGGGAGAATTTTGTTGGGACTGAAAAGCACTCTGTGGTCATATGATGTGCAATCAACATTTCACAGCTGTATGAGCTGCACACCCTTGCATTTAAAGCTATGGGGCTAGTGTGTGTGTGTGCATGTGCAATGCATCGTGAGTACTCCCCTGCACAAAACACAGGTGTTTCCACAATGGACAGTTGTGCACATGAGTTCTGCCTTGCCACTCATATTGCTGTTCACTAAAAAACTTTGTTGTGATTGGGAGTATAATGGACCCATTGCTCCTGAGTAGACCCTTGGGCCTATATTGGCTAGAATTTTTTTGCTTCCTGAAACTAAGAAATAGGTAACTGGTTTTGCTACAATATATGTTTAAGAAACATGAAGATGACTGGAGTTGTTTATTTTTCTTTCCCATACCTTACTAACAGCCTGACTTCAGTCAGGACATGTGAGAAGGCAAGCTAAAATCCTGAATTGCTAACCTTTGTTGTTGTTCAGTCACACAGTCGATTCGGAGCCTACTTACTTGTAGGCCCAAAGGTCTACTCATGAGCAACAAGTCCATTATAGGGAGGGACAAGAAGCTTTGCCTGTGGCATTTAAGGTTGAGGGGTGGGAGAGACCTGGATAAGTTCTTTTTAAGCTTTTAAACAAAAGCTTGATTTGCAGAAATCAGTAAGTGAACCTTTTTATTGAAAAGAGATATAGCCCAGCATGTACTAATGTCTGCTGAGGCATCTGGGGAAAAGACTGATGCTCCTTGTTGTGTTTGATCAGTGAAAGCTTTCACAGATGCAAGCAATCACCTGAAGCTACAATAGTCAGAGTAAAGATGTGTTAACTCATCTTTTGTTATTACTGAATAGACTTGTCATCTTGTTCCTCTTTTTGCAAGAATGATACTGCATGCATATTGGATATTTCAAACCTGATTTGGTTCATGTGAACAGCTTTAGTGTTTTAAGAGCATGAGAGATACAGGGGCATATACATTTCTGATTTTACAGGTGATATTCTTATAGGATGGCTGATGAGGGCAAAGCCATTAATAGTTGCAAAGAAGAATAAATGTCAACAGTTCTTCAAAGCTGGTGGATTTAATACAATTTCATAAAAGTTTCTTCCTATAAAGTTTTTGCATCCCATCCATTCAGGAGAAGCAGAATATGGAATCTGCAAATATGTTTGTTTATTTCCCCTTTTCATTTCATATCTATACCCAAGTTTCTCTTCCAAGACGAAACGAGGATGAACAAGAATAAGTAATTTTTTTTGTAAATTTATAGTTTAATTTTTTAAAGTTGATTTTGAACCTTGGGGTTCGGTTTCTTGGTTTGTGGAGGTGTGGTGGGATTGCTTGGTTTGGTTTCCACTCATTTGTGTAGTCTTTTTCTTTTTTGTGAGCTGCCTAGGGTTGGGTTCACCTGATTGGGGTGAGATAATAAATCTAAATAAATAAATAAAAATAAAAAGTCTTTTCTCATAGATGGCTCATAACTGGAACAGGTTTGACCAACATTTTGGGTTATGTTATTTATTTATTTATTTATTTATTTGAATTTATATTCCACCCTACTCACATAAGCGACTCAGCGCAGATTACAACCAATCAACAAAACATATAAAGTACAATTAAAACTCTATAAACAATTTTAAAACAACATCTCATTCCTTTAGGTAAATGAGAGGGAGGGTGGGTATAAGATGTTAAATAAGCCAGTGGGGAGGGGTCAGTGAGCCATCACTACCCCACACCATTACTGCCAGCCAAGTCTTCACACACTTCCTAAAAGCCAGCAGCTCTATCTGGAGGTGCAACTCCAGAAGCAGGCGGTTCCACAAAGCTGAAGCAGACATGGAGAAGGCCCTCTTTATAGTGCCAGAGAGTTGAGCCTCTCAGGCTAATGGCACAACTAGGGAGCCTCTCCGGTCTGCTCTGGTGGGATGGATGGATAACCTTGGGGAGATGCAGTCTCTTAAGTATCCTGGCCCACTACCACGTAATGACCACGTAATAAAGATAATGACCAACACCTTGAATTGCAAAGTGGTGTAGTGGGGATGCACAGTAATAATGCCCACATCCCAACACCATCTGGGCTTCCACATTCTGGACCAGCTGCAGCCTCCTAATGGTCATCAAGGGCAGCCCACATAGAGCACATTGCAATAAACTAATCTGGAGGTGACCAGACCATGGGTGATCATGAGTAAGAAGTCCCCATCAAGGAGTGGGCACAAATGGCGTATTACACGCAACTCGCAAAATCCCTCCTAGCCACGACTGCCACCTGCTCATCAAGCAGGAGTCATAAGTCCAGGAGGACCCTCAGATTGCGCATCTTTATCCTCTGTCACCTTGATGGCTACTGACTTTCTTTTTGACTTTTATTTCACTGCACTGAATAAAAAGTGAAGGCCAGTTTGCATTAAGTCGAATACTGAAACATCACATCAAAGTTAACTTGCCAACAAGTTTAATTTAGAGCAGGGATGCCCAAACTTTTCAAGCCATGGGCCAGTCACATGGTTCAATGGGCCAGTCACATGGTTACTCCCACCGGAAGTGGAAATAAAATGTGCCTTGCCATCTGTTTTGCAACAGATGTTTTGCAACAGGATGAGATAGTTTTCAGGTCCTCATTTTTCTGCTTAAACCAGGGGTGCCCAAACTATGGCCTGTGGGTCAGATCCAGCCCCCGACACCAATTTATCTGGCCTGTGCCGCCCTCGTCACTCCCAGAAGCAGAAGTAAAACGCGCCTGTAAGGGCATTTTATTTTTGCTTCTGGGAGCAATAAGGGCAGCGTGGGCTGGATGAATTGGTATTGGGAGATGGATCCAGCCTACATGCTGTAGTTTAGGCAGCCCTGATTTAGAGTTTTGAAAGAAAGGAATTAAATAATCACATAAATTTTTCTGGCAGGGAAAAAAACATTTGAAAAAAAAAAGATTTTGCAGGTTATTAGTAAAAAAGAGAAAATGCAACAACACAGAAAAATATACACCCAACTGATCCTTGTTCAGTCTGCCTTTCCACTTCAGAAACAATTTCTTCTAGGTCATTCCTGGTCCCTCAGCTATGACTTCAGCAAAAAATAAATAAATAAGCTTTCAGCAAAAAAAAATCTTTTGACCCTGTGTCTTGTATTGTACTGCTTTTACTCTCCATCCTGGCATTTCTGATTTCTAGCTTCTGAAAGAACTGTTTGTCTGCTGGTAGTGTGTGTGTGTCTCTCTCTCTGTGTGTATTTTCACCTTATTTATATCTCTTCCCAGTCAGAGGTTGAAAGTTCCCTTTTAAGCAGCAGGAATGTAACAACACGCCAGACCCATCCATAAGTGAGTGTAACATCTTCCTTTGGGTCTGTAGTTTTGGAGATCATCTACTTAAGAGGGATTTTCCAAACCTTATTCCCAGCCTCATAACCAATCAGAATGGCAATTGAGTTGTGCTAATTTCTTGGTTTTCATCTTGATTGGATTATTCTCTCCCACTGTGCACTGCCAGTTCAAAAAGCAAGACCATCTGCCCTCAGCACAAACAGGCTTTGTGGGAGAAAATGAAGGGAAGGGTTTTTTTTTACTTTGGATAAATCCAGTATAGTTGGGTCTCTGCTTTACTTAGTCCCAGAACAAAATAGTCTAAGCTTTTTCCAGATAATTTTTATATTTCTTACAGGTAGATATTTTACTGTTTTCCAAGATATGCCCATGAAAAACAATGAGTGAAGACATCTGTATACACTTCTATTCCCCATATTAAAATCCTTTCTTTCTTTATGTTTTGCTTTACTATCCTGTTCTACCTTCTAATGGGATTTGGGGCCTCCTCTAAACTCCAAATAACCCAATAGCTAAACAGTAGAGATTAAGACTCAGAAACCAGTAATTGAGAACAAGCACATACCAGTATTCATAGAACAGTTTAACTGTTTATGATTGCATGCTATATGTATTTACTTTGTAAAGCCTCTGGGTCCTGATACCTGCTGAAAGTGATGTACTGTACACTAATCTTATGGGACATACATTTTAGTTGAGTCTGTTTAGGATTTCAGTTCTAATTGTGAATAACTACACAGTATGTCTAATTAACATGCAGTTCATCCTTCGTATCTACAGGTTCTGTTTTGCAAATATTCAAATATCCACGGAAAGTCTTAGAACAGACGACTTGTAGATCTGGGGGTGGGTGGGACCTATATTTATCTTAGGTTTATTGCATCAAAACAAAACCATAGAAAATGAATAAACAGGCAGGTAAGCAGAAGATGTATAGGCCAAAATCCAAAGTATCTTCACATAAAAGCCACTTAGCTTTTTGGAGGATATATAGGACTAGATCAGCAGTTCTCAACCTTTCAAATCGGGGGGCCGGGTCATGCTCCCTCAGACAGCTTCAGGGGCTATGTGGCCATTTTGCCCTTCCTCCACCACATGGCACTTCTTTTTTAAAAAATACTTTTTATTATAATTTTACAACCGCTGTGTGGGATCCTGTTTTAATTCTTTGTGTGCCGCCCAGAGTCTTTTGAGTTGAGTGGCAATATAAATCACAAAAATAAATAAACAAACAAATAAATAATTCCTTTTTCAACTAATTATGAAAATTCAAATGCCTCTTCATTGCTGTTTTATGGAACAACCAGTTGTAGATGAACACCACCAACTAGAAGATGGAGGAAAAGTTAGACATGAAGACTGGACAGTAATGTTTACTGCATGAAATCTGTATGGTTGACACAGTGTGATTGCTGAAATTTGGTGATGACAGCTCTCATAGATGTGATCCTATAGCATCAATGAACACTATATAACCTTTCAGATGTTGTTGGACTATGACTTTCTCCTAAAGAAACTTCTGTTGTTTTGGGCTACATCTCTCTGAATCCCATATTACAATGACATAAGATTTTTGATATTCATACAGAGCAGAGTACAAGGGAAATAAATAACACTGCTTTACATCTCATAAAACTGCAGTATTTGTTCATCTTCAGCAGTGATGCCTACACTGACTGGGAACAGTGCTTTAGGCAAAGGATTTCCCCACTACCTGCTACCTGTTTTATTTGTTTGTTTTTCAGTCTGGAATTGTTAAAGAATTGAAATCTACCCATTTCTGCAAAAAAAAAAAATGTGCTCTATCACTGAACTACAATTCTTGAGCACTCAGGAGGTCTTTTAAAAATTCAGGAATTGGATTGAATTTTTGCTGTTCACCACTTGTAGACTTGGGGCAATCCAGAAATTCTAATAAACCATGAATTTGTCTAGTTGATGACAGGTGAAATAGGAATGAACTTGAAAGGGTGCGGCACATCTTAGAGAGACCTGTACAATGCAGTGCACAAAGTCTAAGTAAAGAGCAATGGATGGCCTTGAGGGGTTTATTAAAAAAACTTTTTTGTTGTTGTTCAGTCGCACAGTCGATTCCGACCCTCTGCGACCCCATGGACCACTGTCCGCCAGGCACTCCTGTCCTCCACCATCCCCCTCAACTCGCTCAGCTCTGTGCCCATTGTCTCTACAATACCATCTAGCCATCTCATCTTGGGCCGTCCCCTTCTTCTTTTGCCCTCCACCCTTCCAAGCATCAAGGCTTTCTCAAGTGAATCCTCTCTTCTCATTTGATGTCCAAAGTACTTTAGCTTCATCTTTATTATTTGACCTTCTAAGGAGCAGTCAGGGTTGATTTCTTCTAAGATTGACCTATTTGTTCTCCTCGCTGTCCAGGGGAGGGTTATTTTCTGAATCACGCACTTACAGAGATATATCAAATTGGAAAAGCAGAAAAGCTAATCATTCCATTATTATCTTGAATCACTAATAAAGTTTCTTCCTGTTTCCCACAATTTTTTGTTTAGTATGGTAGTTGTTCCCTCTATATCCTATATTTCTATTTAAGTATAAGAATGGCAGAGCAAAACTTTACATGGATTATAGAAATGATATTACTGCAAAAATATTTTGGTATGTTGCTTGAAAGTGGTCTTTTGTGAACACTTCAACCTGACTCCATCTGGGTTCATGGAAGTATTTGTGCATTTCTGAACCTTCTGAAAAGCCATTTGCCAGAAATGGGGAGACAACAACAGCCATGACTTGGGTGTGGGTGAGACCACAGTGTCATGAGTTTCAGGAACATGGTAAATATTAAATATATAGAGAAAAGGACACAGAAGGATTTTACTTTTGCCTAAACATACCTTTCTGTCAATGGCACAAAGACGATAAGGCAATTGTATTTACCGCCTCAACAGCAAGTGAAACACAGAAAGAGGAGAGAAATACTGATTCTGATATACTATATCTAATCTAGGCACTCAAAGCCCATATAGTAATGCAAACATTCAATCATACACAAGTCAACCCCAGTAGTGCAGATTTAAAAAAGGACACAACAGCAGAATAACTGCAAGGATATATAAACTGCACAGTGACCTCAGTCAGAGTTATAATTGTCAGGAAATGGGTTTACTCATTAGTAGGTATTCTTGCCAACCAGTGGTTGCTTCCTGCTTCTGAGCTGCCATCTTCTAGCTAAGCAACCCAGATTTCTAGATTAGTGTAGATAAGGTAGCGCTGAGCCAAGTTAACATTCCAGGTATCTTTAGGTACAGTATTTTAAAAGTATATTGTAATCAGTGTAAATTACAGAAGAAAGTTCATCAAAAGTTCAGAATACACAGCAAAATAAAGAAAGCTGCTCTATGGGGAAGCCCAGGGGCCACCTTCTGGCTTAAGCACCTACATGATTGCAGTTCACCCTTACCTCAAAGCATCAGGTCAAGAGAGCATCCTGCCCCTCCCTCTGGGTTATATCTCCTCCCTCAGGGTCCACCTCTTTGCCATTACCCTAAAGGAATCCAGTCAATGATCATATAGTATAGCATTTCCATCACACATCAGGTTTCAATTCTTCCAAACCATGAGGCCAACATGTTAACACATTCCAATCCCTCTGGTATGTTCTAAAAGGTAATCTCCATCTTGGATGGGACTAAAACCAGGGCATAAATTCTGCCCTGACAATTATGGCTCAGTGATTAAGGTGTCCAAGAGATATCTTGGATTTTATTGTCGGGAGAGTTGTAGCTGTTACCTTTGTCTCCTTTGAAACCAACTGAACCTTCCTAATAATATATGTTTCTTTTACTTTCCTCTTCTTTTTTTAGAATTCTGACACATCTTTTTTCACCTTCAGCTGCTTCTCAAAAAACTCCACCTTACTGAAAATCACAGATATATCCTTTGAAGCAAAGAAGCTACTACATGGGGGACTAATGCTCTTCTAGTAGTCATTGCTATGTCATAGGGATTCACAAGCAATTAATCCTTCAGATTAGTTTTCTTATATTTTCAAGACATCATTCAATCCTGACAATTATGCTAGTGTTTCCAATAACAATGCCATATGCTAAATAGTTTTACTGTTATTTCAACAAGAGCCAGAGTTCTGAAGAAAGAAACTATTACTCCATTGGGAAATAATTCCTGGCTATTGCAAAATCCAATAATTATTTACAAATTAAGGTTTAGATCTGAAGTCTGAACATATAGTCCCTGTCTGCCATGACTATTTCAATAAAAACACTGACCTATGATATATGATTATTGTTAAGGATTAGAAATATACTATACAAGTTCTTATAGCACAACAAAATGTTATCAAACACCCCCCCCCCATCAAGATGAGAGATATAAATAGGAGCAGGCTGTATGAAGGAACTGTGTAGGACATAAGCTTTGCTAAACCTTTTAATTACTTATCCAGTCTCTAGTTTGATTGGCACTGTTTCTCTGGCATCTCTCAAAGGCTTTTCCTATCATCTGCTACCTGATCCCTTTAGCTGGAAATTAGCTGGGATTAGCCAAGCATAGGTTTTGCCACTGAACTGTATATCCCTTTCAATTCACTTTCACAGTGCAGGCCAGCACAAATGTTAGTTTTATGGCTGTGATACAACAAATCCTCACAAGCCTGAGCAATCCTGGGACCATAGAGTGAAAACAATAAATACAGTCAGTTTTTAGTTACAGTGCCTGTTTACAGCTTTCCAGTCTAGGTTTTCTGCCCATGGCTTTTTGCAGTGAGAAATAAAGAACAATTTTATAAAAATAAATGGTCTGCTTTCTCAAATATCCAAGACCTGCACCTTGGAGTCACTACCTTCCCTGTATGAAATCTTTCCCCTGAAGCAGATAATTAACATCCAGTCCTATTCAGGCATTACTAGTGAATTAAATGCATGAGGAAAGAGTGTTCTCACTGTCTCTACTTTTTGTATTTAACTCACATAACAACCAACAAGTTGAGGAGAAGGTGTATGGTAGCTGAATTGTGGATGTTTGGTTGATGTAAATGCTTTGTGTCTTTTACTATTACAGTACTGCATATACTACAGTACAAGTCGGGTTTTTTAGCCCCCAAAACGAGGTCCAAAAATGGGACTCAATTTATACTCTCGACTTATATTTGGGATGACTTATATTTGAGTATATACGGTATCTGAAAAAAATCATTTCAACCTAAAGTAATCTCTGACACGAATTTATTATTATTACTGGATGCAATGTCTATCAGGTTATTGCTACTATTGATAGGCATTGGCTTCAGGCATCAGGCAATTGTTCTGTAGCTTCAGTTTTTGCAACCTAATGATATAGATAGGATCCTTAGAAAAAATAAGAGTACCACATGTCTATTAGACCATTGCCCTTCCTAATTTATAGAAGCTGCCAGATAGGGATTGGCTGAGAATATAGGAACAGTGGTTAATACCTCCTTGCAGTAGGATAGGATCCTAGCATACTTAAAGGAGGCAGTAATAAAACCATTGTTGAAAAAGCCCTCCTTGGTACTGGATAATTAGTAGGTAGTCTCTTGGACAGAGTGTTAGAATGTGTTGTGACTGTCAGCCCTCCAAGGGCTTCTGAATAAGATGGATTTTCTAGATTTCATGTCAACATGGCTACACCCCATAACCAAAAGATCACATTGATCCCCTTGATGGATAACCTATGCCAGGGACAGACAGAAGGGTGAGTCTCTGTTGGTTCTGCTAAAACTCTCAGTGGCTTTTGATACCATTGACATAGTATCTAGCACGGGACTTGGAGGAACTGTTTTATGGTGGCTCTATTCCTTTCTGGAGGGGATAACTCAAAAAGTGGTGTTGGGGAGCTCGTGTTTAGTACCCTTGCTACAAGTCTGTTTTGTCCTCAATGCTATTTAACATCTATCTGAAGCTGCTGGGAGAGGTTGTCTGGAGCTTTGGGGTTCAATGTCATCAGTATGCAGATGACACCCAATTCTATATCTCTATCTAAATCCAAAGAAACTCAGTTCCAAATCAGTGCCTGATGTTAGTAGTAGACTGGATGAGGGTGAATATCCTGAAACTTAATACAGAAAAGACAGAGGGACTCCAGGCCAGTCTAAAGGTAGATCAAGGTACTTCAGTTTATACTGAATATTGTTACCTTCCCTCTGAAAGCACAGGTGTGCAGCTTGAGTATGCTCCTGGGTACATTTCTGAGCCTGGATGCCTAGATTTCGATGGTGGTCAGGAGTATCTTTGCACAGTTAAAACTAGTACTGTACTCCTGTTTCTGGAGAGGTTGTGAAAAAAATTATACTCAACAGTAGTTTTATTTTCAACTAACAATTGAATAATTATTTTATTTGTGTTTAATCACAACAATGTTACTGCATTTTTAATGTCCTTAACAAATCTGATCTGGCCATGCCTTATGGTTACATGCTGTATATGGAGCTGCCTTTGGAAAGTGTTCCAGCAAGTCCAAAATATTACAGCAGGTTGTTAATTGGGACTGGTGACAGGGATCACATAAACCTCCAGATGTGATGTAGCAGCTGCACTGGCTGCTGTTCTGTTTCCAGGAACAATTCAAAGTACAGGTTTTAATCTTGAGAGCCTTAGACACCTTGGGTCCAACCCACCTCAAATACAATAATCTCCTTTTATGATCCTATTCAGGTGTTAAGGGCATCAGAGGAGGCCTTTCTCTCTTTCCCATCATCCTTATAGGAGAGTGTTTTGTAGGGGCATGGCAGAAGGTCTTCTCCCAGGGTATTGTAACTCCATTCAATGAGAATCCAGGATGGTCCCACCTTTGATGTTCTTCTACAGGCATGTGAAGACATTTCAGCAATGCTTTCCTTTAGTTACTGGCTGTATAAGCAAGTTTTAAAAAAACCCAGAATGTTTATTTTGTTATTCTTAATCTGTTTTGATAATGCTTTTATTTACCATTTTTATAATGTATATTTAATTTTTTTTAATATATTTGTGCAATCTCTTGTTTTTATTTATCTTTCTTTTTCCAGATGTAAGCTACCTATGGAGAAAGGCAGAGTAGAAATATTTTCAATCCATCCATCTACCCATTTTTCCATGGGCTGAACTAAACTGAAGTACATTTTAGGATGTTGGCTGCAACCATAACTCTGCAAAAATCAAGCAGAGATATTAATTATTATTATTATTATTATTAAATTAGATTTATATGCCCCTCTACTCACCTCACTGAGGCGACTCAGAGGGGCTCACATAACACAAACATATACAGTATCACAATCTCAAATATAAAGACAGCATAATATAAAAATATAACAACAGATGCAGCACAGATAACACAATAAATTTTACATAAAAGAAAAAAACAATACAATAAAATACAGTGTAAAAATACAATACAGTCAAGAGAGACAGCAAGGTCTTTATGGCTGAGCTAGCTGGTCCACACAGCTGGCCCTCATTCCCCCTCTCCAGCAGGCAGAGAGAGTTCTGTGATGTTCCTGAGGTGGTCATGGAGGCAGCAATAGCAGTAGCAGCAGCAAGGTCTTTATGGTTGAGCTAGCTGGTCCACACAGTTGGCCCTCATTCTCCCTCTCCAGCAGGCAGAGAGAGTTCTGTGATGTTCCTGAGGTGGTCATGGAGGCAGCAATAGCAGTAGCAGCAAGGTCTTTATGGCTGAGCTAGCTGGTCCACACAGCTGGCCCTCATTCCCCCTCTCCAGCAGGCAGAGAGAGTTCTGTGATGTTCCTGAGGTGGTCATGGAGGCAGCAATAGCAGTAGCAGCAGCAAGGTCTTTATGGCTGAGCTAGCTGGTCCACACAGTTGGCCCTCATTCTCCCTCTCCAGCAGGCAGAGAGAGTTTTGTGATGTTCCTGAGGTGGTCATGGAGGCAGCAATAGCAGTAGCAGCAAGGTCTTTATGGCTGAGCTAGCTGGTCCACACAGCTGGCCCTCATTCCCCCTCTCCAGCAGGCAGAGAGAGTTCTGTGATGTTCCTGAGGTGGTCATGGAGGCAGCAATAGCAGTAGCAGCAAGGTCTTTATGGCTGAGCTAGCTGGTCCACACAGCTGGCCCTCATTCCCCCTCTCCAGCAGGCAGAGAGAGTTCTGTGATGTTCCTGAGGTGGTAATGATAATACTTTCACTCATTCATAGAAATGCCATAAATTAGAGGTGACTTGACATGAGTTAACAAAGAGTATTTTAAGATACAATGGCTCAAATCTAGTAGTAGGCTGCAGTGGAGGACATATTGAATCAATGGAACATATGAAGGAGTTAACTCACTAAATCCCCTTGATTTGGCTGCTCTGGTTTTGACTTTGGATTTCATTCAATGCTTTATGTCTTTTCTCACTGAAACCCAAAGGAAAAGTATGCTTCCCTTATTGCTGCCTTTTGTATCTGTACAACAGTGAATAAAGACTTATATCCTATCTGTCATATTACCTGCTGTTGGAAAAGAAACACTTTGGTTAATAAGAAGTGATAAAGTACAGTCAAACCTCGCATAAAGAGTGTCTCGCTTAAAGAGTAACTCGCTTAAAGAGCAGAATTTTCTCCGAATGTTCGCTTCACTTAATAAATAAAACCAACCAAAAACTCACTTAACAAATAAATAAGGTTTCACAATCCCCCCACAGTTGGTCGTTTACAATGGTGTTTTGCTTAAAGAGCAAACTCATTTAAAGAGCAATCCTCTGTAACGCATTATGCTCTTTAAACGAGGTACAACTGTATCTATGCTGGAGAGACAAGTAAGGCAACAGACGTTTCTTACTGTTTCTTTTAAAAAATCAGAAACCTGATGTATCAAACAAAGATGCACCTGTCTGTTTGAAATACATATTCTGACCTGGCTTGCTGCCATAATTATACAAAAATCATTTTAACTGACAATGGGGGGGGGGGAGGTTCTGGAGATGGGGAACTGGGAGGGAAAAGGACATAAAGCAAATATTAACAATGAAGTAATTATTTTATTATCTCTAGGTAATAAAAAATGTTCAGAGCTCAAGAAGTAGTAAGCTCTTAGACAAACAGAAGAAATGCTAACAAAGAAATGAGAATTGGGAGTTTAAAGAATTGGACTGGGACTTTTCCTTGCAAGTAAATGATCCCCCTAAGCAGCCTTGTAGAAAAAACATTGTTTATGCCCAGGCTGAGGAGAACAGGGTGTGTGTGCAGAGTCTGCACAGCAGACACCAACAAGCTATACAACTACTAAACTCTTTGGACAGGCCAGGTTGCGGGTGTGTCCATTACATTGCTGTGCTTCCTCTACCCCATGGAGGGCATTGAAACTGGGCATCTAAAGATGCACTCGGGTGGTCACTGAATGTCAGCTGCTTTCTTTCCACTGGGTAGTTAATATCTAGCTGGCAACTGTTGGAAACAGGGTGCTGAAGGGGACTGTAGTTTCATCAGAACCCAGTAGGAAACCTTTCATGGCTAGATGCAGAATTTTATCTTGGATCTAGAACAGATCAAAGAAAAGTGATGAAGAACCAAAGGAATTTACAAGAATATCATTAGGAAGGCAAAATGGCTGCAGACATTGTACCAGTAATTTTCTGACTAAAGGCATGACATATAAAGATCAAACTTAGCATGCATTTTTGTAGAAATGCTTCATCAAATGATGGAAGACTTGTTTGTCATTACTAATGATTTGCCTCAGATATCACAACACTTGTGATTGGTCCTTGGAAGGTAAATATGGCCTTCGCTTACAAATCTAATAGGTGGGAAATGTATCCTTGAGGAAATCCTGTTCTGGGAAGAGAAATGGATTAATCATAGGAAATTTGCATTTCATTTAGTGTCTAGTTTGACCTTAAGACTTTTACACCAGGCTGGCTGAAACAAAGGAATTTGCTATTTTATCTTTTTGTATTAGCATCTGGCATTTTTCTTAGCAGCCTCTGACCTCTTAGGTTCCCATTAAGTTCTACCACTGATGTCTCCTTCTGGCCATCTCTTTCCTGAAAAGCAGGCTGAGTTGGTCTGGTATAACTGCTACCTGTATTTAAACTTTCCCAAGTGCCCCTTACATTACATTACTTGCGGCTAGACCTCTAGCAACTGCCTCTTGAATATATTTAAACAGTTGCTATATTTAAACAGTTACTTTTAAGAAACAGAATTTTTTTAAAGTGTGCCCTCTAGTCATTCATTACCATTATTACTTGTAGTTTTTCAAAAGTAACTATTTTATGTGTCTCAAAATTAGTTATAATAGTTATAGTTATATTTATTTGGTTACTTACAACAGCCTGAATGCTATTATTTGCTGGCCGTGCAATGCTTTTCTTCAGTATAAACCATCTGATAGTCTTCCATCTCTGCAGTTGTATAAGTGATATTAAAAGTGATAATTACACTACAAAAAGAGTGTCAATATTCCTTATTACATTGCCATACTGTAACTTAGTGATATAAACAGAAAGGAGTTATTACAAATGTACTGTAACTAGCTTTCAGTCACTAACAAGTCTTGGAATGAGATATATTGGAATCACTCTGCTGAACAAATCTCTTTATCCTTCCACTACTATCATTATGACCATTGGTAGCAGTAGCAATGTCACCGCCATCTCTCAGCTAAAAGGTAGATTTCTACAATTAAACTTATAAGCAATTACTTCTCTCCTGTGTTCAAAGAAAAGGAAAATAGTTTTTCTAAAACCCAGTACCTGTAGATGTCATTTGTTTAAAGCACAACTACAACATCTGGTTTAAAACTTTCTTTGACTAGCCCAAAAGCTTTTCCATTCCATCTGTGTCTCTCACACCAACTGGGAGCTAAGCTACATGTTACACCTGAGCACAACTTATGGACTGAAAATGTCTCTTTATTCCAGCAAGAGCTTGTCTCATCTCTCATCATTTGCAAATTAGCTTGTTGTATTTTAAGGGTCTGGGGACAGTGGTTAAGATGCTGAACTTGATGACTGGAAGGTTGACAGTTTGAGACCCGAGTGCTGCATGATGGAGTGAGCTCCTGTTTCTTTCCTAGCTCCTGCAAGCCTAGTAATTCAAAAGCAAGAAATTGCAAATAGATAAATAGGTACCACTTTGGTGGGAAGGTAAATAGCTTTCCATGCACTCTAGTGTTGAGGCATGCCTGTCATATGTCCACAGAAATGTCTGCAGATGCAAACAGTGCTGGCTCTTTGGCTATAAACAGAGATGAGCACTGAACCCTAGAGTCAGATATGAGGGGTGTTTCAGCAAGGGTGACCTTTACCTTTACTATTTTACCTTTACTTTAGCTTTACTATTTGTTTCATAAACAAAATCAGTCGTGTAAACCATGTATAAAACACGTGCAGAAGTAGGTGATACATTTTCACAAAAGCTTGCGATGATTTTTTAATTTAGTGATTCAGAAAAGGTATCACCCTTTACTTTCTGCATATATTTTAAATGTGCTCATCAGGAAGTACAGTCATACCTCGCATAACGAATTTAATTCGTTCTGCGAGGCTGCTCGCTATGCGAGTTTTTCGCTAAGTGAGTCAGACTCACATAATGATTTTTTCGCTATGTGAGTCGGACTTCCCCTATGGAAAAACTCGCATAACGAGCATTTCAAGGGGGAAAATTCGCATAGCGAAATTTTTTCGCTATGAGAGTTTTCCCCATAGAAACACTCGTTATGTGAGTTTTTCCATAGGGAAAAGTCCGACTCACCTAGCGAGAAATTCGTTATGCGAGTCGGATTGATTAGTGAAAAACTTGCTCGTGCGAGCTTTTCACTAACCGAAATCCTCGTTATGCGAGGTTTGACTGTAAGCAAAGGCTTCTTTTACAAAGGTCTGCTTAGATGACATCTGTGGCATAGATTTAAGCCTCAAATATGGCATTAAAGGTGTGCATAATTTGATTATAATAGGCATTTTTCCCCACCAAAGTCTTCCTATGGATTCATGCTGAGGTAATTTGAAGTTTCAGATGGGCAAGATGAACAGAACTGGAATTTCATCTGGGTAGCCTAGCTTTCAGAAATATTGACGGCTAGAAAAGCAAATTAAATGCAACACAATGTTACACAGTCTTATCTAAGCTTGCCAAATAAATGTATTTCTACTGTAATGGTTTTATATTACTTGAAATGTATCACAGTTGGCTAAGGAATTGGTTCAGCTCATGTCCTTTTGGGGGCTGCTGTCCCTCAAATATCCACATCACCTTTTATAGGAAAGCTGGGACTTCATCCAAGCTTTTTATTAAGACTTCTCTCCTGCCCAAGGCTGGCTATTAAAGGGCAAGACATCTAATTAATCCTCCCTGCTTTGTTCATGAGTATTAATTCTGGAGGTTCACAGTCCCATATTTTCTCATTACCTGACAGAATTTAGAGGCAAATATCCAGTATTTTACAAAACATCATAGCTATAAATATCTTTCTAATGTGTTAACTACAGAGTCTCAAGCTAGAGTGCTTAATTCTTATTTTTCCCAAGAAGAAATGGCCTGAGGCATCTGAAAGACTAGCAAGTTTTATTTGCCATAAGATATCATGGGTTGCATCCTTGCTTCCGACACATGGGATAAAATGAACAATACTACAAACAACCTTAGAGCAAATAAAACCTGTCAGCCTTTAAGATGACACAGGGGTGTTTTTCTCTTTTGTGGTCTTTTTTTCTGGTAACCAGCTGGCAGAGATACCTGCAGTGGTGTGCTGGCCCACCGGGACATAGGGATTCATCCCAGTGCACCCTCCCCTCTTGTGCCCTGGGGGACAAATAATAATGTTTTAATAATTTTTAATTTTTTTCAATTTTTATTTATTTATTTATTAGCCAAGGGGTGGACCTGAGGAACTGTCACTAGAGAGGGGTGGGCAGAAGTGGCTTCTTCCTCCTGTGCTGCCACTCCATGGCAGCCTGGAGGGCATCCTGAGGTCGCTGGAGCTGGAGGCAGTGCTCTGCAAGATCTGGAGCCTCAGGACCATGCAAATGTGGCTAGTAGTAGGCATGGGCCAGTTCACCTGAACCGGTAGTAACAATTCCGGGTGGTCTCCTGGGGGTGTGTGTCTGTTATTAACTTTTCCGGGAGACCACCTGGCCACCCAACACGGCTGCTTGGTCAGCATGCATGCACACCTCCAGTGCTCAGCACACATGCATTAATTGAGATCTTTAAAAAATGCTGCGCACCAAACCAGGCAGCCATTTTGTGCTTGATCATTGCTGGTGTCAGACATCCAGAGGCCTCCAGCAGCAGCTGTTAAGGCTCGTGTGGCAGCGGCAAAGGCGCCGGCGGTAGCAGCAGCAGTGGCCTCGTGGCTGAGGCCCTGCTCAGAGGTAAGGCAGGGTGGCGGCTGAGGCCTTTGCTCAAGTCACCCCAAGAACATCTGCCCGTCCCACCAGAGCAGACCGGAGAGGCTCTCTAGTTGTTCCATTGGCCAGAGAGGCACATCTCTCTGGCACAAGAAGGAGGGCCTTCTCTGTGTCCGCTCCAACCCTATGGAACCTCCTACCAACTGAGCTACGTCTTCAGATGGACTTGCTGTCTTTTAGGAAGAACTTAAAAACATGGCTGGTAGGACAGGTATGGGATCCTGGCAGTGCTATGACCCCAGCTTGCTGGTTAGTTTGAGCTCCCTCTCTCCCCTGGTCTTTTAATCTTTTATCTTTAAGTTGTTTTAACTTTTTAATTATTATTGAAATTTGCTGATTTTTATAAATTTTAAAAACTTTTTAAATTTTTATAATTGTAACTTTGAAGTTTTTGATAATGGGTTCGGGCTGTATTATGGTATGCTTTTATGATGTTGTGAACCGCCCTGGGTCGCCCCGGCGAGAAGGGTGGTATAAAAATGTAAATAAATAAATAAATAAATAAAGTCGCCCCACACTGCCGTGCACCCTGCACCGCCCCGCACCTCACTCTGCACCATGCCATGCACCACCACATGCCACACACCACCATATGCTGCCAAGCACCCCATGCCGCCCCATGCCACATACTGCCATGCTAAGAGGAGGAGGAGAAAGCACAGTTGGGCCCAGCATGGTTGCATTGCTGCTCTCCAGCACCAGCCAGAGTGAGTGCCCTGCCACCTGCTCCCCAGGGTAAGTGACTCACCTTTGGGTGTGGGGTGGGTGGGTGGGTGGGTGGAATGTCTATTTAATGTGTATTTTTGTGTGTATTTAATTTGTTTTTATGTGTACAGTATTTTAATGTTAGCTTTTTTGGATCAAGTCCACTGGCTCTTTGGCTATAAACAGAGATGAGCACTAAACCCTAGAGTTGGTACCGACTGGCTTTCGAGCAAGGGCAACCTTCAGCTAATAACAGAAGATCCCTGACTGGTATTCATATTTGATGTCAGGTTTTGTAAGTAGTTCAAGGTCTCCCTTGCTCAAAAGCCAGTCATATCCTACTCTAGGGTGCAGTGCTCCATTTACAGTCCAAGAGCCAGTGCTGCCTGTATTTGCAGATGTATACATGGCCATATGGCAGGCATGACTAGATTGCCCACGACTTTGGTTCCGTCCATGACATAGGCAGTGGTGGGTTGTCAAAATTTTTACTACCCCACCGTGACATCATCACAGTGTGGGCGGAGCTAACATCATGACATCATGATGTCATGGGCAGGGCCAAAGGGAAAAAAATAAAAATAAAAATAAGCACTCACACATAAACACACACACCCTTCAACCCACCCACAACACAAACCTGTAAATAAAATAAATAAATAAATAAATAAAATAAAAATACATTAAAATACACCCACCCACCCAAACACCCACCCACCCCAAACACAAATCAACCCACCCACCCCAAACACAAACCCATCACTTACCTGTTAGTACAAGTGCCTGGGCAGCACCATGTTGTAAGATGGATATGGTCATCGTACCAGTTCTCTAGGATAACATGCCTTAATGTAAATGTAGAGCAGCTGTACCTCCTTAAGGGTTCTCCAATTGGAACAGCAATTGTAACAGCACAGGTGTAGCTTATTGATGAGGTAACTCCAAGACTTTGCTTAAAAACCCCAAGCCTGGTTGGTAGGCCTGCCGCCGCCAGGCCTTTTTAGGAACTGTGGTAGTACGTCAATATAGGTAAAGGTATTAAATACACGTTAAAATACACACAGACACACCACATCCAAAGGTGAGTCACTTACCCTGGGGAGCAGGCTACAGGGAGCTTCAGGCTAGCAGCTTCTCTTCCTCCTCCCCACTTGGGAGGACAGCAAGGAGGCCATGCATACATGCCAAGCACTGTAGGTGTGCATGCACACCAAGTGCTTGGTGCGCATGTGCAGTGGGGGAACCAGTGAAAATGTAAGCCCCAAAGGTGGTTCCCCCCAAAAGCTGCCACCGGTTCTCCAGGACACTGGGGAAAGTTACTACCGGGTCTGGTGAACTGGTGCGAACCTGTTGCATCCCATCACTGTACATAGGCTCTGCCCACAGTGTGGTAGAAATTTTTTTGGCTGCCCATCACTGAATGTGGCCACGGAGTGCACTGAGCTCCTCCAGTGGGAATTCAACCAGGAGACTGTAGTGTGCCCTCCAAGAGTAGGTCAGGACTCAGGATCGGGAGGGGGCCTGCCTGCCTGCCTTTTGGGGTGAGGAGGGACAAACCCTCATTTTCTCCCCCGCCCCTACAGGCAGGGCTAAATGAGGATTTTTCCTCCTGCTGCAATCCGCCTGCCTTTTCTCACATTCTGCCTCCAGCCACTCAACTTCTGAGTGGTGAAAGGCAGGCAGATTGAGGGAGGAAAAACCTGCACTTAGGCCTTGGGACCCTCGCACTGCTTGGGATATTCCAGAGATGGCCATGATCCCTGTGGGATGTGAATGTGCAGATGGAGAAAATTGAACTCAAGAGGAGCCCAATCAATCTGTGTGGGAAGCAGGCATGGAGGATCCCAATGTGGGGTGGAGGCTGGGATCATACCTCTTGCAGAGAATCGCATGCAGTCAGAGGCATTAATCTTGCCTTTCTCCCCTCCCTAGAGGGAAAAGTTCACCAGAATTTAGAATTGGGAGAAGGTGGCCGTTTCTTTTTCACTCCCTGATTTGCTATTCCCCCAAACCCCAATCACTCCCTGTCCAGGGAATAAGGCTAATGTGCACAACCTTAGAATCACCTTGGCTATCTTAATGCTTGGTTCAGGAAGCTATATCATTTCATTTCTTGGCAATCAGTGGCTCAGAGCCATATATGTCTCCAAGCCCCTCATCACTTATAAATGAAATTCTGCTTAAACATAGAGTAAGGTAAAGGTAAAGGTAAAGATTGCCTTTGCTTGAAAGTCAGTTGTAACTGACTCTAGGGTTCCGTGCTCATCTCTGTATATAGACAAAGAGCCAGCACTGTCTGCATCTGCAGAAGTTTCCATGGACTCATGAATGCCTGCCTTGAAAAAATGCAATCTTCGCAGGGGGTCGGTTTCTGGTGGCCCAGCAACCAAACCACACAACCGATACAGGTGACCCAAAGTGTGTTTGAAAGAGAAAAGAATAACCTTTGTGATGACACTATTACATTTTATTTTATTTTTGCTATATACTGGAATCTGTAAGTCCTCCAAGAATTACAAGAAAACATCAGCTGGGAGATCAGGATGGTTAGGTTACTCTTGGGATTGAAACTAAGATATCTGATCCTGGACCCCAGGCCCAGTCCAGCACAGAACCAAGCAGGGGCATCAGTTTCACAGAAATTTTGGGAAAAAAAGAGCCCTTTTGGGAGTATCACTTCAAGAGCTGGGAGGAGTTTTTGCAGTGGCAGTTAAGAAAAAGTAATTTTTCAAGGTCTGATGGAAGACTAGCAATCTCTGCACAACTTCAGGATGTTTTCACAGTTGCCTTATGGGGAAGGGGGAGTATGTAAACCCATGTCAGCCTGTAATCAGCAGAAATCCAAAATAGCTTGTTTCCACAACATTCTCTTTCTGATTATTTTGCTCCTGAAACTTTGGTTGGTTTCTAGCATGAATGATTTTCTCTGCAGGCATAACTTGTGATTTAAAGTGACAAATCGTTTTGTTCCTTATTTTCACTTGGGAAGTAGTAGTTCCTTTTCATGCTGTGTGGCACCCCTCTCCACCACTATAGCCTATTGGACAATGAGGCCTAATTGTTTCTTTGGCAATAAAGTTTTAAAGGGCCGGAGTGGTAACCCGACACCCAATAGTCCTTCTTTCTCATCCGGGCTTGGTAGATGTCCAAAACACTGCACCTTCTTGAGCACTAGATCTAACATAAAAGAATGTTCTATGCTGATTCTTGTTAAATCACAATGTCAAAAAGTAATGTGTCAGAATGATCTTGATCTGGTTCAGGCTCATCTGTTACAGGCTATTCACATTGTTGGTACACTGCAGTTCAGGTGTACACTGTGGTTACATCAAGTGATCCTAAGGCAGGCATGAGACAACATTAGACTTAGATCTGTTTCCCCCATCATGCCCTATTCTTTCTTCTCCAAAATAAGCACCCCCAAGAATCACCTTGTGTTACTGTGGATGCCTAAACAAATTGCCCTGACTATTACCAAGAAGGTATTTGCCTTCATGTGGAGACAAATTACAATTTAAGCTGTGGTAAATGTACATTCAAATCTACTCTTGGTCTTGTTGCCTGGTAACCAAGACCACCTTCATAATGTTGGCCCTTGTGTTAACAGTCCTGACCCTCGTGTACTTTCACAATGTAAACAGGTATTTCCTTATTATATCTGAAGTGGTTGCATTTGGCAGAGCAGATCCCCATAATCACTTGTGTACTATTGTGATAGTCTGAGCTAATCCACAAGACCTACACAATGGAATAGATTTGAGTGCTACGTTGGTGTGTTGGTCATTTGTACTTTAGCTGAACATTTATTTGTCTTGAGAAGATTAAATCATTTTCACATTCTATTTCAGAAGATAATTTGAAAAAAAAACATGTCATACATGAACAAATAGTAACACACACACACACACACACACACACACACACACACACACACACACACACACACACACACACACACACACACACACACACACACACACACACCAAATTTAAACTAAAGTCATTATAATTTAGTATCTACAAACACTGCAGCCACAATAGCTCTTTCATTTTCCATTCTAATACCTTATCCACAGTTAAATATCAAAAAAATATAGTAAGGTCTTGTGATACCTTAAACATGAACAAAATTTATTTGCCAAATGAGCAACATTAATATATCTGATAAAACAGACATTAGTCCACAAAAGATTATGCCATGAAAAATATTTTCAGAGTCAAGCTGTTAAGCTACGAGTTGGTTTCTGTTGTCTTTATGTACATTACTGTCTTTCTGCTTCCATTTTGTTAATCCAAATACTTCAGCTGTAATAAACAGACCAGATTATCCTCTCTTCAGATATGTCTCAAAGTAGGGGAGAGGAGGGGAAGAGTTGTCACGAGAGCAATTCTTTTAAATAATGCTGAAGGCTTGAGCTGATTTTAATTAGAGCTGCTTGATCAGTTGCACAGGAGAAGCAAGTGTATGCAAATTTGACATTTTGCCAATTCTGCAAAAGCAACGTGAATTAAAAATTACTCTTCCATAGCACAGCTCTAATACAAAACTCGGAGAGTGGTTGACATGGGGCATAGATACTAAAGTAAAAAGGTAAACTACAGTTTTGGGAAATGGTACTTTATTTTTACTTCCATAAAGAATGGCAGATGAAATATGTGTGAATTGACCCTTTTATTTCTCTATCTCAAAGGCAAATTAATTGGCATATTACTTCTAGGATTCACTAAACCAATTTTGGCCTATACTTAGGGTCAACCTGTCAGTTCCAGGTTCTGACCTGGAAGTTGTTCCCACTCAGACTTCACCATGCTAAATTGTTTTGAATAAATAATTTCTTTTTTATATATAATTTTTTATTAGATTTTCAAATGTAAATACATACATTACACTACACAAAAAACCCCAACAACAATATTTTCTCACATTTTTTAAAAAAACAGTAATACACTCAATACACAAAAAATACATACAATATATAATAAAAAGAAAAGACTAACTTAAAACACACACCTCTGTGATGTATACATTGCCAGGAGGATCGTGGTATACCATAACAATCTTCTTTATTTCCAAAAATTCATTTGATCTGGTTTTGGCATTATTCTACCACTCCTACCTAATGTAGCTTCCACAAATGGTTGCTGCACTATACCTTTTTAAACATTTAATTCCCACGTTAGCTTATCTTTCAGTGCGAGTTCCCACATTTCTTTATACCAATCCTCAATCTTTAAAACCACATCATTTTTCCAGTTTCTTGCAATACACTACCTGGCTGATGTTAACATTACAGAGATAAACTCTTTTTTATCTTCTTCCACTTTTATACTGTTAAGGTCAATCAGTAAAACTGTACTTGACCCCAGCTTAAGCTGCATCTTCATAATTCTTGCAATTTGTTCTTTTATTTTCCCCAAAAAGACTTTTGCCACATTGCAACTCCACCACATAGGCTCATATGTTCCCCTTTTTCTTGTTTACATCTTCAACACGTATCACTTGTGTTTTTATCTATTTGATGAAGCCTAACTGGGGTCAAATACCATCTCCATAACAATTTATAATTGTGTTGAATTTTTTGTGGGAAAGAGGAATATTCCCTTTTTTGTGTGTGCATGTGTAAAAATCACCTGCAGGTCATAGTTTTGTCATTACTAACTCAACTTTGCTAGTATGAAATTGAGGATCTCAGCCATTTTTACTATATAGCACAGTGGTCCCCAACCTTTTCAAGCCAGGGGCTGGGCCATGCTCTCTCAGTCAGCTTTGCAGGCTGGATGGGCATTTTGCCTTGCTTCCATGATGGGGTGGCCATTTTGTCCCAAATGCTTCAAAAAGGGTAGCCATGTTGTTTCTCAAATGCCCTTGGAGGGGTGGGGACCACATGAAATGGTGCTGCAGACCGGATCCAGCCCGTGGGCCTTAGGTTGGGAAACCCTGATATAGTACATGTAAGAGGGAGATTGAAATCCTCAACTTCCAAAATGACAACACAATAAATAGTGAAAACATTGCTGAGGAGTTTTTCTTCGAAAATATTCCATCAGCTTAACCACTTTCTCCAGCCTTTAGGCTGCAGAAAGCTAATCGTTATTGGTTAGATTGGACTCTTTTTAAAAAAGATATGTTTTGCATGAGATGTATTTTGAAGGAAACCATCCTGCATGCCAGACCCTCCTGGGTCAGGACAGCCCTACTATTAGGCAAAGTGAAGTGGCCACCTTTAATTGGTAGCAGATTCAGGAATGGCTTAGAAAGTAACTTTTAAGAAGTTTTAACATTATGACATCCTCAAGCAATCAAGAACTATACAATGTTAGGGTGATGCTTGAGAATATCATCCTACTGATGCTCACTTATGCATAGCCTCAGCAAGTATTGGATTCTGTCTTCTTAACAGTTATTTTCAAAACTAGATTTAGTAAACTACTTTATTTCTTATCTTTATCACACTGTTGCTATCAAGAATAAGGAAAGATGCTTCTGAAATTTTCTGTCTTAGGCACCAAAATAGATTGACTGACTTTGGGATTCTGGATAGAAAAGAAACATCTTTTCTCAATTCTGGAAATCAGTCTGAGAAAATAAATATTTCAAAAAGGATATTCAAGTACAAATCCACTCAAATAAAAAAGCTAATCAATGAACTAGTCTGTTCATTGAGGTTTGAGTTGAAACAACTGATTTCTATTGATTTCTGTTGACCCCTAAACAAATCATGTTTCAGGCATACCCTGGTAATGGCCACCTTGTGTTGCTGGCTAATCTTTGTCATACCAGGTCAGGCAAAAGGAACAGCAGAATGAACTCACCAAAAGATGCCTTCATTTTGGCAGTTTCACGTCTGGCCTAGACATGGAAGAAGAAGAAGAAGAAGAAGAAGAAGAAGAAGAAGAAGAAGAAGAAGAAGAAGAAGAAGAAGAAGAAGAAGAAGAAGAAGAAGAAGAAGAAGAAGAAGAAGAAGAAGAAGAAGAAGAAGAAGAAGAAGAAGAAGAAGAAGAAGAAGAAGAAGAAGAAGAAGAAGAAGAAGAAGAAGAAGAAGAAGAAGAAGAAGAAGAAGAAGAAGAAGAAGAAGAAGAAGAAGAAGAAGAAGAAGAAGAAGAAGAAGAAGAAGAAGAAGAAGAAGAAGAAGAAGAAGAAGAAGAAGAAGAAGAAGAAGAAGAAGAAGAAGAAGAAGAAGAAGAAGAAGAAGAAGAAGAAGAAGACATATTATTTTTAGTTGTGTGAATCTCAGCTATTTTCTTTTTAAAATGGACACAAAATTTTGTACACCCATTCTTTCCTTGAAACACTGAATAGCCATGTGAATTCTTGATAATTCTTCTCACAGTATGTCTCAGGGGGTGCAAAAATTCTAGTTTTGGTAGGGCTACCAAATCAAGCAAAATTCTTCTTCATTGCTAGTTGCATGGAGCTCCTTGCCCAATTTGGTGAGCTCTGCCATTGTATGACATATTACTCCATAAAATTTCAGCAACTGTTTTTCACCTTTTGTAAAACTACTGTGTGTCTGTGATTTTTAAAGTGCACTTTATATTTTGCAAGCTGCATCAAGTAACTGTTTCCCTTTTAAATAAAAAAGTCAGGCATGATTTTGAATTAATCCATCCATCTATCCAGTAGCTACTTTTTTACCAGTAGCTGAGCACAGCTGTATTGTAAAATGTGGTTCCATCTTTATATTGAATTCACTCCTATGTGCTTCTCATTTCATGACTACAGTGCTAAGGTTGCCTCTTCTGTGCCTCTTCTGTGCCATAGGTGCTTCTCTTTAACTGTAACATGACAATGATAAATTCAAGATACAAGGCTTTCTGTTCTCAGTGCAGCTCCTTGGTGGGAATGTCCTCACCTTTTAAGTATCTCATTGCCACACAGCTGTTAAAACAAGGAACAGAGGTGATCACTTGAAACATCAAGTGATGATCTGATAAACACACATACACACACAAATGAGCCCAAAGAGAGTTTTTCTGTGACCTAGAAATATCTCAAACATCAAATTTTAAAAGGGAGAGAGTTCACATACTCAGAAGCAAGCCATTCAGCAATCACACATCAAGTACGTGTGACTCAACGGCTCATTCTTTTCCATTTGTTGTATGAATATTTGCACAGTTAAGTTTGAGCTACAAGCAATTTTTCTCTTTCGTAGATGACTTTTGATGATGAGTTAAGATGTTTATCTTCTTGCACACCATGTTATTTATAATACCCAAGGACTGCATGAATTGAAAACATTTTATTGGACTGCATAGGTATACCCAGTTTATTTCCAGATGCAGCCCTGACTGAGGCGAGACAATTGCACAAGACATGCACTATCTGGAAACAAAACCAGTGGAAAATAAAAATTAAATATTCCAATAAGTATCATCTTAATTGCATGTATTTACTGACAGGACATTTTTTAAGAAAAATAGCTAAATTTAAAAATGGCAGACATTTTTGCTTTTGCTTTGGAACTAGTATCTTGACAAAGGATGGCATTTTATGTTTTAAAGAAACATTATTTTATATCATTCAGAACCTATTAGTCTTGCCCACGCATGTGATTCCATTGATATAAATCTCAGCTTCCAGTTGCCCCAAGTTATGAAGCTTATGTAGGCATTTGCAGTTCCATAACAGTTGCACGACTCAGCACATAACAGCAAATGCCTATGTTGGGTTTTTTAGCTTACAGAAATTTCACCTGAAATTTATACTGACGGGAGTAACATCGAGGTGATTTTTCACTTGGATTCTGGACATTGCTTTCTTTATTACTCTAGTTAGTGAACAACTTGTTTTCTTTACAAATGTGACATCACCATTATGGTTTGCCAAAGAAATAAACAGGAACATTTTAACTGCAGAAATGAAAATATTTTGGTTCTCACCTCTCTTTTATTCTAAAGCTTGCTGAGATTGTCTCAAGGGTGAAACAAAAATAGGTCTTCCACACAGAAAGAACAAACATTCTATAAAGCGGAAGTAACAGTTTTTCTTTGGTGAGAAGTATTTTATATTTGGGTAGTTGTTTCAGGACTATACAACAGATATATATTTTTAATTATTTTTTAAAAAGTTTATTCTCTTCTCAATTCTCTGAAAGAGAATTGAGTTTTCGAAGAAATGTTAGCCAAGATTAAAAATGAAAAGATAGGTATCAAAGGGATTATTAGCAAACTATATAAAATATTGAACAAAACAGGAAAGATACAAGAGGTATTAAAAAATATGTGGGAGCAGGAACTGAATATTATAATTACAGAAAAAATGGCAAGAAAAATGGAAAAGAAGGATTATGAGAACCATGTCAGCATGAGTTAAAGAACATAACTATAAGTTGCTATGGCGCTGGTATCTGACCCCAGTCAAGCTGCACCAAATAGATAACAAGTCAAGTAAAGTTTGCTGGAGATGTAAACAGTCAACGGGGACATATATACATATGTGGTGGAATTGTAATAAATTGAAAGAATTCTGGGGTGAAATAGAAACAGAAATAAGGAACATGTATGGACAGAGACTTGAACTGGGGCCGGAATTAGCACTACTAGCAGATTTGGAGAAATTCAAAATGTGTAATGATGATAATGAATTATTGATTATAATGATGTCAGCAGCTAGACAATGTATTGCAAAAAAATGGAAAAATGAGCTAAAAGTAAAAATAGAAGACTGGTATAAGGAAATGTGGCAATTAGCACTTAATGATAAATTGACATGGGACTTGAATCTTAAAAAAGGCATAGTTCATGAGAACAAATTCTGGAGAATCTGGAAAACATTTGTGGAACATGTAATGGTAAAGAACAAAGGTATTAAACCTGTACCTGACCATATTAATTTTGGGGGAAAATGAATTGTTTTATCTTCTGGACAATGTATATAGCACAAGGGTGGATTATGTTTAGAGTTAAATAAGAATGAAAGAGTAGGAATGATTTTGTAGTAGGTATAAAAAATATTAGTCTCAGTAGAAAGGTTCAAGCATATTATTATTGTTTTTGTTTCCGTTGTCTTATGTGTATTTCTTTAGTTAATGTATTTCTTTGTTTCTCTTAAGTATGTATATCAAATTCATATGTAATTTAAATTGTTATGTTATGTTTTCTTTTTCTTTTATGTATGGTTGTATTATTACTTCTATGTTGAAAATATAAATAAAAATTAAAAATAAGTTTATGAGTCACCTCTCTCTGCTTCAAAAAAGAGCTGTAGCTAATATAATGCCCTTTTAGAAGATTACAAATTTTATTATTATTCTACTTTAATCACTTGAGCCAGATTCAAAATCTATTTAACACAAGAAATGCAGTGAATCACTCAATGAGTCAATATGAGTAAAATGTTAAAATAATTAATCCTTCAGTAATATTGAATACATTTCCAAGTAGACTTTATGGACGTGGATAGAAAACAAATATTGCTTTTCAGACCCCGACAACTTGTTATGCAATAAACCAAATGCAGCCAAACAACCAGATATGTCCACCAGACTGACATTCAGGCTTTTTGCCCTCAAAAGGCAGTAAGAAGGCAAACAACACGATGAGCACTTAGCAAACTAAATGTGGTCTATGAAGTGGGTACAGAATTTTGCACAGGATCGCTCTCTGTGAACCTGTGACTGGAAATCAGCCTCCACAAACTTTTTGACTTTGAAGGCCAAAGTTGATGAAGAGATCAGGTTAAGGTAACAAATGTGTCCATGCAGACATGGTGATGAACTCCTACCCTCACTGGGAGTGGAGAACTTTCACTCATTGTGGAACGTAAGATGGGCCTGAGTGCCAGTAGATGGTTTTGGAGCAGCTTAGCTTCTGATGGGTTTACATTCTTTGAATCCAGGGGTGTGCTGGACACAATGGGAGGGCACTGGACAGGTGCAAGGGGTGGCAACCAAGGGATGGGGGAGAAAGCTGCCCCTGAGAAGCGCTTGGTCACCACCCCTCGCTTGCTTCTCCCTGCACACGGCACTTTAGAATAAACCATTGCTCCAAGCTGAAGGAGGGAGCTTAGAGCAATGGCTTAAGCTAAAGTGCAGTTTGCCAGGTAGATAAAATAATAATAAAATTATTATTTGTGCCCCAGGGTGCCAGAGGTGTACCAGGATGAATCCCCCTGTCCCAGTGGCTCAGACCATGCCTGTTTGAATCCTGTGAATACAGAACTTTGCTGGTGCCTGAGAAAGCTGATCATACAGAAGGAGGCAATACAGAAAAGGAAAGCATAGTGTGGGGAGGGCCCCGAATTCAGCTCAGCCTCTGGAAGGCAGGCACATTGATAGTAGACATTCCTTCTTGGAGTAGAAGGGTTATTACAACTTGAGCTAAACAAAGGCTTTGTATACCTTATCCTCCTTGTGTTGGAAATGGCCAGATCGTAATACGGTTAATGTTGAGGATGAAAAATGCCCTCTATTTGAAACGCTATTCAGTCCATGTCTGATTTAAAGCTAAAAATCACAAGGTGGGTGACCTAGAAGTCAGCCATCCACAAGTAGAAAGACCTGCAGAACAGATTAAGCAGACATACAGTACAGGGCTTTTGGCTGTAGCATTTATACAGCTGAGGTTATTGTGTTATCTTTCAATTACAGAAATCATTTCTGATTTGCATTTGTGCATACAAATTACCATATGCATTTTAAAGCAAACTAGTACCTTTTTTGGTGGTGTATGTTTTTTCTCTCTCACACCCCAATTGTTTCTCCGCAAATTTTCAAAATGTCCTGTCCTCAATAGCCAGGCTCTTGTAGGAACTAGCTGCAGAGCTGCAAAATGACTTCCTCCCATGTGTCCATGGACATCTTACTTTGACCTTCAATAGGACAATGAGATGCATGGCACACACAGAAAAAAAAGCAGTGGAAAAATCCCAGGAACAATTTCCAAATGGATTGACAACTTTGGTGATTAAAAAACAAACAAACACCCACCCACTCAAAATGCTGCATTCTCAAATTTCAAGCTGTACCTAGTTTTGTAATAAAAGGATGACCTGTGCTGTGTTTGCATGGACAATCTATACCTGTCATTACCATTTTGATGACCTCCTGGTACTAGGACCAATCTCAATGGACTAGAGGAGCTCTAAACAAGAAAATAATAAGTTGAAGAGACTGATTGTGCAATTTCCCTTCAAATAAGAAACAAAGCAGGTACTGTAGAAGTAAAATGAGTAGCAGTCGTTTGGAAAATATCAAACATACTGAAAATTTCCACACAAAACCAAATGTATACAGAGAGATTTTTCTTCAGTGGAGCATAAGATGAGTCCATCGGGTCTTTAATTGATCCACTCTTATATTGTAGTTCCATCTTTAATCTTACCAAACTGCAAGTGGCAAAATATATGAGCTTTAAAAAATCATGACCAGTATACTGGCACTGGTGACAATGACGCCGACGCCAATGATGGACGATAATGTCGACAATGAAAACAACAACATAAACAAGATGAAGAACAACTATGGGGTAGGCACTGGGACTTTTCCTCCTCAGGTGCCTGGAGCCCCACCCTCCAGCCAAGGCTTAAGAGGCTGCTGCAATTGCAGGCAGCAGAACACCATCCAGAGACTCTGGCCAAGGCATGGGAGGAAGAATAACTATGGCTGGCTGGAGGGAAGTGGGAGCAGCTGCGCCCCAGCTCCTGTGGCCACAAAAGCGCGACATCACGGACACTCTGGGCTCCTTCCCTCTTGCTTGTGGATGATCTCTGGAGAGAGCAGGATGGTGGACATCCAACTGTCCTGGCTTTTCTTGACCTCTCAGCAGCTTTCAGTACTGTCAACCACGGTATCCTTCTGAAAAAGTTCCAAGGATTGGGGATCCAGGGCACTGTGTGGTCCTGGTTTTCCTCATTTCTGAAGGGCCTGACCCAGTCGGCGTGGTTGGGGAGTGAGTTAGCCACCCTGGGTCTTTGTGAGGAGGGCAGCATAAAAGTTTGTGTAACATGATAAACATTTCATAGACTAAGTTAGTGTCTCTTCATGGAGTCATGTAAGAATACTCTTGCACAGCAGTTCATGGGTTTTTATTTTAGTAACAAAACTCTCACTTTATCCACTAGCAAATCTGAAAACATAAAGCCAATTCTTTAGCTAGTGGTTGCTGAGTTACAGAAACTGGAGATACTGCTGCATCGCTCCAAAAGTTGTCACACACATCTCACATCTCATTGTTAGATAGAAATATGTTACTGAAGTGACAGAAGATGATTCTTCAATTTAGGCTATCTAGCATCACAACAGCAACAATAAAACAGCAGGGTGTTAAATTAAAATATTAATAATTATGAAAATAATAATTAATGTGAAGCACCCTGGACATCTTGCCTCCTAAACTTTAAAGCATTAGATTAAAAAACAAATACTAGTATGCCTGATTAAGAGAGTTTGATTAAGGGGGAGAAGTCCTGCCCACAGTCTGAATTAGATGGATGTCTATATTAGAATTATGTGACAATTAAGTTAACATTTTTATTAACTGCATCAGTTGATTTTACAACCAACTTGAAGGACTTTGTAGGGTGTTTTGATTAGGAGTCCAAGAGTCTCAATTGAATTTTCCTTTTCTGCTGCTAGTTCCACAATGTTAACTTGAGATAAATTCCTACTAGCAATCAAGTAATAGAGGCAGTAAAACTGATCCAGCACAATAGTTATTTACTGTTAACTCCTAATGAAAATTGTGCAAGTTGTGAAATGCAGATCATATCTCTTCCTGAAAAGACCTGAGTCAAGTTAACCTATATCTGTATAAGCCGCCCATTCCTGGAGACAAATAGTTCTCTTGAACCTTGATGAAATACATTAGGTAAAGTTAAAGGTAAAGGTTGTCTTTGCTTGAAAGCCAATCATATCTGACTCTAGGGTTCAATACTCATCTCTGTTTATAGCAAAAAGAGCTAGCACTGTCTGTGTCAGCAGGCATTTCCATGGACATGTGGCAGGCATGCCTCAACACAAGAGTTCACAGAACACTGTTTACCTTCCCACCAAAGTGTTCCCTATTTATCGACTTGAAATTTCTTGCTTTCGAACTGCTAGGTTGGCAGGAGCTGGGACAGAGACGGGAGCTCACTCTGTCATGCAGTACCCAAGAATCTGTGAGAGAGGAATTCTGATTCACATTATTCGACATAAGTGCAGCCATATTAATTAAAAGTAGAATCAAAATGATATAAAGGGAGTCATCACGTAGGTAAGAATGTTCTTTCTGGTTGGGTCACTGTGACCTGGCAGAAAAGAGAAACCTCAGCAGGTGGCTCAAGACAGGGTCACACGTGCCTCATACTGAGCACAACACGTGTCTCACGTGTCTATTGCTAACTGCAAAATGTGACGTGTTCTTTAAAAAAGGCAGTTTTAGATAGTATATAAGGAAGGAGAAAAGGCAGACAATTGCACATTGCAATTTGCTTTGTTCCAAATTTCTATATTATTGGCCAATCTTAATATTACTTGCATCTCTTTATTATTAAGGTATTGTACTTTATATAATGTGTTCTGATTTTATTTGACTTTTGCTTAAAATAAACTACTTAATAATATTTTAAGATATTGTAGCTAGAGTCCTCTTGTGTGTAGCAACTGGGGAAAATAGAAATAAAACTTCCTCGACAAATCAAACTCCGACCTTCCAGTCAGCTAGTCTTAACCACTTGAACCACCACAGTCCCAGGGAAACACATTAGAAATTATTTATTAAATAATGCATTAACTTGGCTTGCTGCATTCTTTGTGCTTGACAACATGGGTCCTGTTCTCCATCATCTTTTAGAATTCAGCATCAGCTGCATCAAGAACATGTCATGCTTAAGTGTAAGTTTAGCTCTCTGTCAGAAACCAATTCAAATGGTGCAATGCAAGATTAAAGACACATCCTGCTAGAGGTGAACATGGAAGGAGCCTTCCCAAAGAATGTGAGGACTGCAGACACATTTGGGCATCCCCAGGGAAACCACATTATCTTGGATAATTTGGTCTAGAAGTTAGAAGTAAAGTAACCGAGTGATTCATGCACCAGGGTGTCTTTCATCCTTATTAAACTCTCTGGGAAACAGTGCACTGACCAGCTTTCATATACATATACTTTTGACAAAATGGTACTTTACATAGTGGTGTTTTGTACATTGGTTTTGCCTCTATAGGGACTGCAGTGGCTCAAGTGGTTAAGATGCTGAACTCACTGGACTGGAAAGATGGAGTTCAATTCCTGGGTACTGCATGACAGAGTGAGCTCCCATCTCTGCCCCACCTCCTGCCAATCTAGTTCAATAGCAAGAAATTGCAAGTAGATAAATAGGGATCACTTTGGTGGGAAGGTAAACAGCATTCCATACACTCTGGTGGTGAGGCATGGTTGTTACATGTCCACAGAAACATCTGCAGACACAAACAGTGCTGGCTCTTTGGATAAAAACAGAGATGAGCACTGAAACTTAGAGTTGGATACAACTGGCTTTCAAGCAAGGGTAACCTTTATCTTTACCTTTGCCTCTATACTGAGATTTCATCAAGATTTTGGAAAAGTTAACCTTTTGGATTACACCATCCAAAATCTCAGAGTAGTCATGCTGACAAGGAGATTTCGGAAGAAGTCCAAAAATAAAATACAATCTTATATTCCTGATAACATTTATGGGTGTGAAAGTTGGACAGTAAAGAAAGCTGACCGGCGGGGAGATGATTCTTTTGAAATAGAGTGCTGGAGGAGAGCTCAGTGGATACCCTGAACTCTCAAAAAGACAAATAAGTGGGTCCTGGAGCAAATCAGGCCTGAACTCTCTCTGGAGGCAAAAATTATGAAGCTGAGGCTGTCTTCAGGCATATAATGTGAAGGTCAAACAAAACAATGATGCTGGGAAAAGTAGAAGGCCACAGGAAAAGAGGAAGGCCAAATACAAGATGGATTGATTCCTTAAGGGAATCCATGAGCTATAACCTGCAGGAGTTGAACATGGCTGTTCAGGAGAGGGCATTCTGGGATCACTATAAGTCTGAGATGACTTGACAGCACATAAAGACAACAGTCCAAATATAGATTTTTCCAAATTCTCAGCATCATCACTGAGTACAGAGAATGTATACTAAAAGATGACAATGGGGTACAATAGAGTGCAATTCCAGTTTCCTGCAATCAATATGAGTTTGCCACAAGCTTCAAGGAGCATTCAAGTAATAAAGATAAAAAAATAAATCAATGGCAAAGGAGATCACTTGAACGTGTTCCTGTTTCATTTTCCATCTACGGTACCTAGAAAGCAATGCTCACTACTCGGATGTCTGAGTGTGCAGGTACCTTAGCACAGGAATGACCTAGCCTGGGTCACTGTGGAATGGCAGGGCTTTGGCTGTGAACAGTTTGTTAACTTGCAAGACTGAGAAAATCTTTTTAAAATATATATCACAACAGTTATACTCTTAAACAGAAAAAAAGTGTTATCAACTTCCCCTGATTTGGCTGAGTTAGGAAAGTGATTAATTTGCCAATTATTAAGCCACTTTCTGATATCAGTAAACTGACACTGATGTAAACTAGGCAATCAGTCAACAAGAAAACATGTGTACCTCAAGCGATCCTTCATTATACCAAATAAACAGAAGCTTCCTGGTTTAGATCACCCTGGGATGGATTGCTATCCATTGAGGGATGGTTGGTAATGCTCTAGCAAAAATGTTATGTAGTCAACATTTTTCAAAGCTTTTCAAATCATTCCAGCACCAGACAAATTCCTATGCAGCTATCCTTTCTTCAGTAGCTTAGCCATGGGTATTATTATTATCATCATTCATAATATGTGTGTGCTTGTTTTATTTTGATATCTGTTGTCATCATTTTTGAGAGTCATGTTGTACAATCAGATAGATAGATGGCTGGCTGGCTGGCTGGCTAGATGGATAGATAGATAGTGTATTGTGTGTTGGAGAGTTTTTATGTCAGTGTGGTTTCTTGCATTGTAAACTGCCCAGAGTCACCTTGGCAAGGGGGCGGTTAAATAAGTCTAACTAAGTAAATAAATAAACACCCCACACACCCTCCATTCATTGTTATGATTTTTAAAAGGAAAATTCTTCCACTGACTCCACAAAGTCTGTGATTCAGAAAGTGTTTGAAAAACAAGACAGGCAAATCAAGATTCAACTCCCTCCAACTTTTAAAGGCAAATTTAGTTGTTGTTTATTCACACAGTTGAGTCTGATCCTTTGCAACCCCATGGACCACTCCATGCCAGGCTTCTCTGTCATCTACCATCCTCTGTAGCCCACCCAGAACTATACCCACTGTGTCAATGATGAGATCTAGCCATCTCTTTCTCTGCCATCCCTTCTTCTTTTGCCTTCAATCTTTCCCAGCATCAGGGCCTTCTTCAGTGAATCCTCTCTTCTCATTTGGTAGCCAAAGTACTTGAGCTTCAGTATTTGTCCTTCTAAGAAGCAATCAGGGTTGATTTTCTTTAGGATTGATTGATTTGATCCTCCTTGCAGTCTGGGGGACCCTCAAGAGTCTATTCTTCTGTGCTCAGCCTTCCTTAGGTTCCAGCGCTCACAGTCATACATTCAGTGATGGGCAGTGACCAGTCTGCACCGATCCAAGGGGATGGGAGGGTAGTAGAATTGGGTGGCCTTCGGCGGGTATGTGTGTGGTGGAATTGCATGGCCTTCGGGCAGGGTGGTAGTAGATTTGGGTGGCCACAGCGACCTCTCTGCCCCACCCCACCCACCTCCCTGCCCCACCCCACCCACCTCCCTGCCCTGCTCACCTCCTCCTCCATTCCAAGTCCAGGTGGCAAGCGGAGTTGATAGCTGGAGGGCGGAGGTCTGGCCTTGGTGTGGCCACCTCCCCTGGGATCGCACTCTCCCTGCATACCATGCATGCACAAGCTGCACACGCATGCTGCACGCCGCACACCATGCTGGGAGGAGGAGGAGAAAGCGCAGTTTGGCCCAACATGTCTGTGTCACTGCTGCTGTGACCCGGACACTCCTTGGCGTCAGCCCAAGGTTGGAGGAGGAGAAAAAACAGCCACCCAAATGATCATTGGAATGTGAACAGAGGCTTCCATTGTGGGTTTGATTGCACATTTACACATCACAAAGAGGATGTGCTGAAGTTAAAACATTGTAAGAGTAGGAAATACATTTTTTCTTTCAATGTCTGCCTCCAATGCACAAGAACTGCATTGAATTTCAAGATTACTGAATTGTTTAACTAGAGTGCAGAACTTGAAAATTTCCAAGAGGATACTGGATTTTCTGAGTGGTAATCCAAAAGAATAATATGTCCAAGTTTTGCATATCTTATAATTCCAAGTAAAATCCTATATGCAAGTTTCAAATTGTCGGTAGTTCACACACGGGGGAATGTATGAGGTTGCTAGCATGTTAGCAGTCTGGTATGCCACAATCTCAAACTACTTCTGCAGGGACAAGCAGATGGACTAGATAGACCTTGTAGTTAACTCTTACATTTACAAGGCATTACACAGGGTTTTTATGTACTTGTTGCTATACTTGTGCTTTTGTTGGGCAAGTATAAATGTTGCAAGGCAGTAAGACACTCAGTTCTAAAGATTAATTTTGAAATGCTGTCAAAACACAAAGAAGGAAAATATACTGGAAACATTTTTTATTGCATCCTTGGTAGAAAGCAGCCATTCAGACTATACAAAGAAGTAAAGATCTCATGCTTATGTGTTATGCTCAACCTAATTAGTTTAGGTTATTATAGCTCTATGTCTTGGTGAGTATGCCATGGAAGCTACCATTAATTGCTCAATAAGGCAAACATTTCATTTGTGTTGCTATGGTTACTAGTGTTACCGCAGATTTTGAGAGTCCAGCATATCCTTTTATTTAACTCTTTAATACATCAGAAAAACCACTGTATATACATGGAAAATAAGGGAGAAGCCAAAAGTTTAAAATCATACAATTGGAACCCTTTCTAGAGGGAGGGGGAGATTAAAACCCACTAGGCAAGGATGATGTCACTGATTGTCTCCATTGTCCTCAGTTTGCTTTGCCTAAAGGTGTAAAAACTGGTTTGTTGGCTTTTCTGATAAGCAGAAATTCCTTTTCATTCCTTCACAAAGGAAACAGAAGCTGAATGACTGAATTTTAAACTCATACATCTGGTTTGATTCTCCTTAATAAAGTTTAATTAAACATTGCTATATAACACTCACCAAAGCAAAGAAATATGGGGGGAAACCAACTATTAATTAATAACAAGTTTAAGGCTTAAGCCTAAAAAGGTCTATGTAAGCAATTGCATTAAGAGTTGGTGGCCCAGGGGGGAAATGACTCATCAATGGAAACAAAAGGAACTAAACTTTTGTCTTATCCCTTAAAAGCTCCAGAGAAAAGGCTCAATGGGAACTCACCTGAGAATGACCCGAGAAGGAATGTGACAATTTTAAGAGACATCTCAGCCTTTTACAGTATTTCATCACTACTATTGTATATGTAATCTGCAATGTGTGCTCTTGAAATTACCTTTTTAAACAATTTTACTAAGTCTTTTTGTAACATGTAATCAAGAAGTGTAAATTACTTTTCTAATTGCCCTCACCTTTGTACAGAATTTGCCCCTGCACTCAGTGTTCCAGGTTTAAGCGGTCTTCAGCAAGAAGGGTATAAATATTGTTGTACAACAGGAAGAAGGAAGGCTCAGTCATAGCAACCATGATGAGCCCCCCGAGATTGATTTTTGTATCAAAACGTTTGAGGTGAAGATTTCTGGTCTATACTATGGATCCCTGTAGATCAGAACCCTTAAAGCCAATAAAACCAATTTTGTTTTGATCAAAACCATGTCTTGGTGTCAGTTCTTTTTGAGGTTAAACCATTCTCCACCAAGAAGCGAACCTAGCCCTAATTTTCAGGTAACACTAGTGATAGGATGAAGAAACTTAGACCCCAGAACTGCTCATGTATTGCTTGAATAGACACTGTTATGGAGGAAAGCATCTCCTTTTGGTTTCAGCTAGTAGTTGAATGGGGACTCCTGTGGCTCATGCATCATCATCTTGAAGCTTATAGATTAATATATATTTCTATTTTTTTTTTCACATTGGTATACTGCCCTTGAACCTCACCTGATAACATGCTAGCAGATAGGGAATTTTTTTGGCAAAGATGTGACTTGTTCAAATAGGTTAACCTATAAAGCAGGAGTTCTCAACCATTTCACACCACAGGCAGGGCAACTCCCTCTCAGACAGCTGAGTTGGATGGACACATGGTTTCCCCCTGCCACAAACACTGCCATAAACCATGGTGGGTGCATTTGTGCATGCGTGGATGGGTTTACGGCTGTTAAAAATGTGTCTGCTTCTGCCCCGCCGTTGCCCAGAGACTACCTAGGGATAGGGGGTAGGTTTTCACCGCAGCTGCACCAGGACTGAATTGCGGTTGTGTTAGAGAGGATGTATATTAACATTGGGATGGTATTTTGTATTGTACACTGTTAAATCGATTACTGTATAATTTTTTTTCTTGTATTGGATATGGATTGTATTGTGAGTATATTGTTTATTGTCCATTCGGTACTGAATATTGTTTATGGACTGTATTCTGATTATGTTGTGTCTATATTTATTTTGTTGCACTGTATTCTATGATACTATGATATTGTATTATTGAACTATGATATTGTATTCGATTTTATGTTGTGAGCCGCCCTGAGCTGGTTTTCACCAAGTAGGGCAGCATATAAATCGAAATAATAATAATAATAATAATAATAATAATAATAATAATAATAATAATAATAATAATAATAATAATAATAATAATAATAATAATAATAATAATAATAATAATAATAATAATAATAATTCATCAGTGATATACAGTGACATAACTTTTTAAGCTTTTGAATAAGTTACACTTTGAGGACCAACCATACAGAGAAGTCCCAAAGAGAGTGCATTACAGTAACTCAGTCCAGAAGACAGCAAAGCATGGATCTCTATCGCTAGGTTATTCTTGTTCCAGAACAAACATAGCTCATGTACTAATATTCTGTTCGAACCTCTGGGTGATCACATGGAGAAGAGGACTTAGCAGACATTTATGTTGTATGCTATGTGAATAGGGATTCTGGCTTTGCTTTTTTAGTGAATTAAAGATCATTATGCAGGGTATGAACCAAGCAGTCAAGTATGATGTAGAATAAACTATGAATAAGAAGTGAAATTTGGTAAAAGAAAGGAGTGTTAATTTACAAAGACTATCCCTAATTTAACCTGTGAAATACTTTATGGTGTGTTTAACTCAAAAGGATACAAGTAGTAAGTGGTTACACATGCAACCCATACTGAGTTATAAAAGTAACTTACAGTATTTCTAACATTCTTCTAGAAAGAAAAATATTCATGCTTAGACAAACCTGAGGTTTCAGGAAAACCAAGATATCATCTGCCTTATTACATGAACAAGTCCATGACATATGAAGACAAATGATTGGTTGGGGGGCGGGGGAATTGTGAATGTCTTTCTTAATGAAATACTACCTACATGAGACTGTTTAGACATGGACATGACTGCAGCTATCAGCAACAAAAGTGGCACACCAGCTGTAAGAATAGTTGCACTTAGGGGAAAAAATATGTACTTCATTCTCATCAGGCCTTAAAATGAAATGCAAAGCTGGGCAGGAATAATTAGAAAAGCAAAGAGCTGAGAGAACAAACATGAAGAATATGGATCTTTTATGTAGAAATATAACAGGAACAACAACACAGCTGTCTCTCCACATAAAACAATAAAAATGAAAAGAAATAAACATCTGATAATAAACATGCCAAAACGCATACATGCATATACCAGTCTGTTCCAGAACTGTTAAACAGAGACAAACTGAAACTTGACATGGATACTAATGGGAATCCAAGGGTATCCCTTTCAGATTTGTTTTGTTCCAAAATTGATTAATTGTAATGAAAAATCTATCTGCAACCTGAAGTACCATACTTAGCCACTTAAGCGACAAGTAAAAGTAAAAGTAAAAGTAAAAGTAAAAGTAAAAGTAAAAGTAAAAGTAAAAGTAAAAGTAAAAGTAAAAGTAAAAGTAAAAGTAAAAGTAAAAGTAAAAGTAAAAGTAAAAGTAAAAGAGAGGTCTCTTCAAGACAAGGAGGTTTTGTGATATGTTAAAACCACTTACAACTCATTTTAGGCAGGCCAATAAAGGTCTGGGCTCCTTGAGTCACTGCTAGAACAACACGACCGTTTGGCTCTTTTGACCCCCACCCCTCTCCCCGTTATCTATTTAACTTTTTAATTTTTTTAACTTTTAATTTTTTTAAACCTTTTAATGTGTTTAAATGTGTTTTAATGGTGTGTGTTTTTTTTAATTTTGTAAGCTGCCTTGAGTCTTTGGATGAGGGTGGGATATAAATGTGATTAATAAATAAATATTGGAAGTAGAGATTGCGCACTCTCTGTTGGGTCTGGGGGGTTCCGCGGGGCCCAAATTGATGTGGTGACGGGCATGGGGTGTTATGGCGGGAGCCGAGGGGTGGGCCGCACTCGGAGAACACGGGTCAGATGTTTGACTGCTGTCCCGTGTTCTGGCCCCCGGGTACACCTCTGGGCCCTGAGCAGCTGGTCAAGAGTGACCCCTCCCTTAGGCTGCTGCTGGTGAATGCCAGATCAGTCTGCAACAAGGCTCCCTTGCTTGCAGACACCATCTTAGGGGAGCGGGCTGATCTGGCATGCATCACCGAAACCTGGCTGGTGCCTGAGGATGGGGTTCCTTTGTCTGAATTGTGCCCAGCCGGGTTCGGTGTTTGGCACCAGCCTAGGGAGAGGGGAAGGGGCGGTGGAGTCGCCGTAGTAGCCAGGGAGTCACTAGGGGTCGCCAGGGCCACGGCTCCACAAATCCCGGGTTGTGAGGCCCTGTTCTTGTGTGTGGGCCCTAAGGCCCAGTTGGGAATCCTGCTCATGTACCTGCCTCCCTGCAGGGTAGCAGATTCCCTGCCTGAGCTCCTCGAGGCGGTCTCCACGCTGGCGTTGGAGACCCCCAGGCTGTTGGTCCTGGGGGACTTCAATTTGCCATCGTTGGGGACTGACTCGGAGATGGCTCGGGAGTTCATGGCTTCCATGGCAGCCATGGGCCTGGATCAGGTAATTCAGGGTCCTACCAGGAGCAGTGGCCACACCCCGGATTTAATCTTTTTGTCGGAGCTGTGGCAGAGTGATCTGAATTTACAGAAATTAGATATTACTCCTGTGCCATGGTCAGATCACTATCTGGTGACTCTTGACTTCCTGGGGGCGAGACTCCACCATAGGGAGGCTGGGCCGATTAAATGGGCCCACCCCCGGCGACTAATGGATCCGGTTGGATTCCAGAGGGAACTGGGGTGTTGTCCTCTTGACCTGCAAAGCGGTTCGTCCGAAGCCCTTGTCAACGCCTGGAATGAGAAAACAATGGCAGCTTTGGACGTAATCGCTCCACTACGGCCTCTCCACACTTGTAGGGATCGATCTGCCCCTTGGTTTACAGAAGAACTAAGGGAGCTCAAACGGGCAAAGAGACGCCGAGAGCGCCGCTGGGTGAAGACTCGGAGTGAGTCTGATCGAACACTGGTTAGAGCTGCTATTAAAGACTACCTAGTGGCGATGGGGGTGGTGAAACGTCAATATTTCACCGCCCTTATTGCCTCCGCAGATAATCGCCCAGCGACCTTGTTCCGGGTGACCAGGTCCCTGCTTGGAAGAGGGGGGTCTGGCCCTGATTGGCAGGGATCGGCTGAGGCTTTTGCCGATTATCTAGAGGAGAAAATCGCTCAGATTCGCTTGAAGTTTAATCCCGGCGTGGAAGAGACAGAGCTGGGGTTGACCAGAGTACAGTCTGGCCATGTTATCTGGGATCAGTTCGATCCAGTTGGCCCTGAGGAAGTGGACAGGCTTCTTGGATCTGTTCGCGCCACAGCCTGCGCACTGGACCCATGTCCTGCTTGGCTGATTAAAGCATCTGGGGCCGTGGCAGGCGGCTGGGTCGAGGCGATTATAAATTCATCTTTAAAGGAGGGGTCCTTTCCACCACCTTTTAAACATGCTTTGGTGCGCCCCCTTTTGAAAAAACCTTCCCTCGACCCTATGGTACTCACTAACTACCGGCCAGTGTCCAACCTACCCTTTTTGGGTAAGGTGTTGGAAAAGGCAGTGGCGCAGCAGTTACAGGAAGTCCTGGATGAAGCGGATTATCTGGACCCTTTTCAGTCAGGATTCAGGCCCAGACATGGGACAGAAACTGCACTAATCGCATTGGTGGATGATCTCTGGAGAGAGCGGGATGGAGGTTATCCGTCCGTTCTAGCTCTTCTTGATCTGTCAGCGGCCTTCGATACCGTCGATCATGGTATCCTTCTGGGGAGGCTCCAAGGGTTGGGGATCCAGGGCACTGTGTTGGCCTGGTTTTCCTCATTCCTGAGGGGCAGGACCCATTCGGTGTGGCTGGAGAACGAGAAGTCCAGCCCTAGGCCCCTCCAATACGGGGTGCCTCAGGGCTCGGTGCTTTCTCCTCTCCTATTTAACATCTACATGAAGCCTCTGGGTAAGGCGTCCAACCTTACAAAACTGAATCCGGGATAGTGGGGCGGGGCCAACGTCATGACGTCATGGGCGGGGCCAACGTCATGACGTCATGACGTCATGGGCGGGGCCAAAAAATAAAGGAGCAAAAAATGGCTCCAATAAACTGTGCATGCTGCGCAGAAACTCAATCTGATGCATTGCGCATGCATCAGATTGAGTTTCTGCGCATGCACAGTTTATTGGAAAATAAGCCATGTGCCGATTTTCTAAAAATATAAGCCACCCCCCGAAAATAAGGCATGTGTTATGAAAAAACACAGCCACCCCACTGCCTGCTCGGACACAGAGAATACACCCCCCAACTGAACTCTGCTTACCTTCAAGTTCTGCTTATTTTCTCTCCCGACTAACAGCTGATGAGACTAAAGAGGCTTTTTTTTTAACTACAAGAAGGAAGGGGGAAAACTCAGTGATTTGATTGGCTCTCTATGTCAGCTGACATAGAGATCCAATCATAGCGATATGATTGGCTCTCTATGTCAGCTGACATAGAGAGCCAATCAAATCACTGAGTTTTTCCCCCTTCCTTCTTGTAGTTAAAAAAAAAGCCTCTTTAGTCTCATCAGCTGTTAGTCGGGAGAGAAAATAAGCAGAACTTGAAGGTAAGCAGAGTTCAGTTGGGGGTGTATTCTCTGTGTCCGAGCAGGCAGTGGGGTGGCTGTGTTTTTTCATAACACATGCCTTATTTTCGGGGGGTGGCTTATATTTTTAGAAAATCGGCACATGGCTTATTTTCCAATAAACTGTGCATGCGCAGAAACTCAATCTGATGCATGCGCAATGCATCAGATTGAGTTTCTGCGCAGCATGCACAGTTTATTGGAGCCATTTTTTGCTCCTTTTTTTAAAAAATGCCTGCTGCTGAAGAGAAATCGGGACAGCCGGGACGTCATGGGGGAATTCCGTGACCATTTTCCTAAAAATGGTAACTCGGGATTCCCCCTCTCAAATCGGGACTGTCCCTGAGAATCCGTGACGGTTGGCCACTATACCTCTGGGGGAGATCATCCGTTCCCACGGGGTGAAGTATCATCAATATGCTGATGATACTCAGTTATACATCTCGGCCCGTGGGGACCCAAGCGGTGCGGTGGAAGTCCTTTCCAGGTGCCTGGAGGCTGTTAGGGTCTGGATGGGGGCAAACGGGCTACAGCTGAATCCCGGCAAGTGAGTGGCTTTGGGTAGGGGGCCCCGTGTTACCTCGGGAGTTACCAGCTTTGGTTCTGGATGGGGCAGTTCTGCCCCAAGCAGATCCAGTGCGTAATCTGGGGGTCCTCCTGGACTCACGACTACTGTTCAAAGAGCAGGTGGCAGTCGTGGCCAGGAGGGCTTTTGCACAACTTCGTGTAATCCACCAGTTACGCCCACTCCTGGACCGGGACGCCTTGCTCACGGTCACACATGCTTTGGTCACCTCCAGACTTGATTACTGTAATGCGCTCTACATGGGGCTGCCCTTGGTGACCATTCGGAGACTGCAACTGGTCCAAAATGCGGCGGCCCGGGTAGTGATGGGGCGCGGGCGATATGCTCGTGCCACACCACTGCTTCGGGAGCTGCATTGGTTGCCAGTGTGTCTCCGGGTGCAATTCAAGGTGCTGGTTATTACCTTTAAAGCCCTACATGGTAGTGGGCCAGGATACCTTAGAGACCGCATCACCCTAAGAACGTCTGTCCGTCCCACCAGGGCGGATCGGAGGGGCTCTTTTGTTATTCCATCAGCTAGGGAGGCTCGCCTCGCTGGCACTAGGAAGAGGGCCTTCTCTGTGTCCGCCCCGGCCCTGTGGAACCTCCTCCCAACTGAGCTGCGCCTACAGGTAGATCTCCTGTCTTTCCGCCGAGGCTTAAAGACCTGGCTCGCAGAACATGTATGGGGACCCAGTAACGTGGGATCCCATGTAGGCTGGTTGGTTTAGGGGACTGCCACCTCTTCCTGCTCCGGTTTTTAGTGGTGCGCTATTTTAATTTTAATTTCTCTTATGAACTTTTTATGGTTTTAAACCTAACTATTATATTAGTTTATCCTGTGATTTTAATCCATACTGTAAGCCGCCCAGAGTCGGGTTTACCCGATTGGGGCGGGATAGTAAATACGATTAATAATAATAATAATAATAATAATAATAATAATAATAATAATAATAATAATAATAATAATAATAATAATAATAATAATAATAATAATAATAATAATAATAATAATAATAATAATAAAAACACTGGTCCCACTTCTGGATAATTCAGATACTTAGGGATGTGTGCCAGGCTCTAATTCCAAGGGTGTATCTTAAGTTATATATGAAAAAGATAGGGACTAAGGGAGAGGAAGAATGAAAAACGCAGCCTGATATGTGGTGGGAAGGGGTTTGAGAGAAAAAGAGGTGAAGTACTGGAACTGAGAAAGAAAAATGTTAGGTAAAAAAAAAAGTTGAAATATTGAACAGCTGGCTATATTTTTACTGAAATTCTGGATGATATGATGGCTTTGATTTATAACATTAGTTGACTCAGATTTATATTTTTCATTTAAAAAAATTGCATGAATACAGATAAAAACATTAACTCGCTGTCCTTCAGAATAAATTGTTAATGTGGAAAGGAGGGAAAAAAGATGGAGGGGAAGAGAATGGTTCACTTTGAAAGGTGACTTTAATTTTTATGATGATTCAGATCTCTTCTGCTTAGAATCTGAAGTTCTAAAAAGGTATAACTGTTATACTGCATTTTAAAACGCCTTTGAATCTGACCTTTAATCAGTGGAAGTAGATAGCACACATTCAAATGATCAGAGGAAACAGCTTCCAATCAGAAACTGATCTGAAATGTATGTTTCATTCTCCCAGGTTCAGTAGTGGTGAACCTATGGCATGCATGCCAGACATGGCACTCCCAGCCCAATCTGTTGGCTTGTACACCGTCACCCCAGCACAGAGTTCACCCTGTCATCCTGCTCAGCAGCCCAATGGGAGAGCTTCCTCCCTCCCACCAAGCACAAAGTTTTCCCCACCCCTGCCCAGCAGCGAAAAGGGGAGCACTTTCTCCCTCTCCCCAGCTCAGAGTTTACCCGCCCCTCTGCCCAGCAGCCCAATGGTAGCACGTCCTCCCTCCCCCAGCACAGAGTTCACCCTGCCCCTCTGCCCAGTAGCCCAATGGGAATGCTTCCTCCTCCCCAGCACAGAGTTTGGCCCACCCCTCTGATTGGGCACTTGGTCTCTAAAAGGTTCGCCATCACTGCCCTTGTTCTTTACCCAATTATTATTTTCCTGCACTACTTCATCACTTTGTTTTACCTTCAGAAACCTAATAGTGACACACTGTGCTTTTCATTCTAATTATATGACCAAACTAGTCTAGATTTCTACATTAGGTGAAACTGCATGTATTAATACAGACTAAACTATTCTAGATTTCTATATTTGGTGAAACTGCATATATTAGTACAAATATGTTTTTTAGAAACACATTTTCACAAGGAAAACTATTACTAGATATTGAGACACTACTCCTCTTACTGTCACTGAAGGCAATATTCAGAGTTTATTATCATTTTGTTACCTGCCACAATAATCAGCAGGTGCAGAGCAAAGAACCTAGTCTAAGAAAATGAACCAAATTTCAGAAGAGAACAGAATACAGTTTGCATTTAAAAAAAGAAGAAGAAGAAGAAGTCAACCCAGCAGGCAGCCTTCAAAGTTTGTTTCTCAATGCACTGACATGAATTGCCCCCAAGGCATCACAGTGGGAGAGAATCTTTAAAATTGCTAGCCTTGCTTGCTGTAAGCTTCTCTTCTATGAATTTGGCCTTAAACAGCAAAGCACTATATACCTCAATTTTGCCAGCGGAGGCTGAGCCTTCAGTCTAGACCAGTGGTTTCCAATTGGTAGACTCCAATTCCTAAGTCAGTACTGTACATTGGCTGATCAGAGCTTTGGGGAATTGACGTAGGCTTCTGGGAATTGAAGTCCAAAAACTAAAAGTTGGGAAACACGGATCTATGCACAACTGGAAAAGGATAGAATCATGGCCATGTTATGTTCACATTAGGTGAGCAAGAAAGTGAATGGAAAAATGAAGATATTTAACAGGTAACAGTCCTGTCTGCTTTGGAGCAGTAGTGTGGTCTCTTCAAACTAAATCCAGTTGTTCATCTCGGCTGGCAATTTCCAGTGTAGGCACTCATTCAACAAGTGTTATTCATGCAGTAATTCTACTGTAGTTAGGACTACCAGCTGGATTTAGCCCTTTCTTTTCTCATAAAGAAGTAATTGGGATGTAGCTCTCATCTTGTCCATGACTAGAAGGAGTTGCAGCCCAGTAACATCTGTGGGAGACCCCACCTCTGAGATAAACAACTGAGCAATCTGGCAAGAAGGTAGATGGAACTGTAGTGCTATCACAGTGAAGCCAGGAGTCTCTGGGTTGAAGCACCACAATGTATTGTTTAGCATTGACTGCGGCATTGTGTGCTACACCCATTGAGTCTTCTGTGCCCCTTTGGAGCTCTTGTAAGGAATTTTTGAGTGTTTAAAGATGGCTTGATTTTGAATGGCCTGTTAAGTCCCATGAATTCTACAAACACCTCACCACCCCCAGCAGAGATCAAAACTATTAGAAATGGTTTGCTGTTGTACATCAACATATCTACCAACAATCTGAGTATCTCATTATGAAGAGGTTGTTTGAACTGTCATATCTGTACCTCAGAATATTGTAGAGTGTTTGTATCTTGTCCTCTAGCACTAGCTGGACATTTCCCACACTCTGTTGATGAACAAATGTTTAATTTTTTCTATGTAGACATATTTTGAAACAACCTGACGTCAAAAAATAAAAAGCCAACCCTATGCCTCTCAATTTCATTTCCTCAAACACAGTGGCTGCAAACCATTTATGAGGAATAATTCTCCATAAAGGAAACTCATCCAAATGAGGGTAAAGCCATACCTCTGACATCAGTGTACAGCAAAGGTGTAGCATGCTAACTCAAACATGGCGCTCTGTGTTGTTTCCTTATCACTTTTTCACAGGTAAAGTATAGTAGTTGTGCTAGAATAGAATGCTAGAATTGATCGTGTTTTCCAAAGTAGGAATTGTATTTCTGGTAGAATATTTTGGCAGATGCTGTCTTCCAAATTTGATTCCATACTAGAAAAAAGTAGATTTCTATATTTTCCCATTACATATGTCAATGACATGTAGAGACTAATCATCTTCTAGAAATGGCTTCTTATAGAAAAAAAATGTCAGTGCAAAAATATATTTTGCCTGTTTCCCCCATTAGTAACAGAATGTAGAAACCAGAATAATAAATATATGTCACCAAACACCTATGTTTACATTGATACGTTTACTGTTTGTAGAATATTTATTGGTTGCTCTTAAGGATTAAAAGCAAAAAAAAAAAATGGTATAAAGGCAGCTTCTAAAATAGAATGCAGATAATAATACAGGTAAATAATTAAACAAGAACTGGATATAATAATAAAAACAAAACATACTCAAGAATTCATGAAATATTTACAATGAAAGCCATCAGTATATGTACAAATCCTATCCCCTTAAATCCTATGAAAATCCCACATAAAGTAGTTATATTCAGGTTTTACATGCTCGAATGGAACATATATCCTCCAAACTCACATTTTTATGAATAACCCACAAAATTTGATTGACAAAGTACGTTTTTTATAGGCCAAAGGAGACGTTACCTTAATGGGGAGATCTACCACACTTCAATTTTTTTGTTTTCTAGGCATGAAAAATGAACTGCCTGAAGAAAGTTCCTGTTTTCATTTCATATAAAGTTGAATTTTTTGCTCATATGTAGAAACAAACATGAGCATTAATCTCTCCTACCATTTGCCACTTGTGGAAAGCAGTGTAGGGGAGGGAAGCTGCCAGGTGGCCCCCATAAAGCATGAGGAATCTGTTCATGAAAACAGCTTTTAATTGTTACACACATAGTAATAAACATTGCCTCCAGATGTCAGTCAGTTATGTATATGTTTCAACTTATACATAAATATGCCTTATCAAATATATTTGATCTTTTCCCGAGCTAACGTAACATACTATTGATGAAAAAGATTTTATGCTCATCAGTACAAATGCCCTCACATGAGAAAACTTCATGTTGCAGATCCCCAATTGTTAATGTCTTTCCAATAGACATGGCCATTCTTCAAATAGCTGGTGTTGTTTCAGCATTGAAGTTCAGGATTGATTCAAAGTTAATTTAGAACTCTTAAGTTTCAGAAGATGTAATATAATAATTATGTGTCGTCAAGTCAATTCTGACTTATGATGGTCTTTTTCAGATTTTCTAGGCATATTTTTAGAATCCACAGAATTTATCTATTGTTCCTTTTTTTCTGGAGATAATCTAGGACTGTGTAGCTTGTCCAGTGCTACACAGGCTAACCCTTCTTCCAGGAGGCACAGTGGTGAATTGAACTCTCAACCCCTGGCTCTGCAGCCAGATACACAAACCATTGAACTATCAAATGCATATTACAAATCTTTGTCTTTAGTTTAGGACCTATGATGTTCAGTGGGAATTGTTTTTAAATACAGTATATTTAACTGGATAGGCTTGCACTCCCCCGAACTCAAGACACCTGTCCGGGGGAGTTGAAAAGGGAGTGCCGTAGGAGCCACGGCCGGGGAAAACGCCGCCAGCCAGCGCAGCCCGCGCAGACGTCCCGACCTCCCCCGGACTCGAAACACCTGTCCGGGGGAGTTGATTTTGCCCCGCTGGCGCCCAGAGACTACCTGGGGATAGGGGGTGGGTGTTCGCCGCAGCTATACCGGGACTGGATGGCAGGTGTGTTGGGGGGGATGTGGATGGACAGCGGGACGATGTTTTGTATTGTATATTACTGAATTGATTACTGTAGGGTTATTTTCTTTGTATTAGATATGAATTATATTGTGATTATATTGTTTATTGCCCATTCGGTATCATATATTGTTTATGGACTGTATTTTGATCATATTGTGTTTTACATTTATGTTGTTGCACTATATTTTGGGATGCTGTGATTTTGTATTATTGATCTGTTATATTGTATTGTATTCGATTTTATGATGTAAGCTGCCCTGAGTTGGTTTTCACCAAGTAGGGCGGCATATAAATCGAAATAATAATAATAATAATAATAATAATAATAATAATAATAATAATAATAATAATAATAATAATAATAATAATAATAATAATAATAATAATAATAATAATAATAATAATAATAATAATAATAATCCCATACCATTTAGTGTACACCATGGGCATTTCTTTCTATGCGATGAAAGCAGCATAGCTAGGTACTCCTCTTCACATTATCCTTACAATAGGCCTATAAAGTAGTCCAAGCAGCAAGAAACTGATTGCGCTGAGGTCACCAAGTTAACTTCACAGTCCAGGAACCAACCTTACTTCTCCAAATTCCCAGTCCACCACTTGACATGCTACATTAGGGATCTTCAGCCTATGCCCGTGTGCTGAATCTGGCCTGCAGCACCAAAACATCCCACCTGCACCCTTGTTCCAGCTAACACTTCTGCCACTACTGCCTCAATCCTTTTCTTCTCCACTTGGATTGGCATTCCCTAACGGTGCTCCATAGCAGGGCAGTACAACATCTGTCCTGCTACGAAGCACCATTAGGGATACGCCAAGCCAAGTGAAGGAGACAAGGATTGAGGTGGCAGCAGTGGTGACAGCAGCAGCAGCAGCAGGCGTGGGCCTGCCATGGGGACATTTCCAGCAGCCACAGGCACATTTCCTTCACCCATGCAATGCAGCTCCTCCAGGCCGGTAAGCAGGGGAGCAGTGTGAATGGGCTGGGGGGGAGCTTACAGTGGGAGGCGGGGGACACCACTCAACATTCTGAGGGAGCATGACCTGGCCCCCGGCTTAATAAGGTTGAGGACCCCTGTGCTATATCATGCCAGCACTGTATACCATTGTGACTTGTGCATCATTTGCCTGGTATTTCAAAGCAGGAAGTTTATTTTAGGCAGAAGCTGCTAACTAGAATTTGGACCTGTGTAGCACTTTGGGGAGCTTGAAACCTCCAGAACCATCTGCAAAAGGAACATTAAAAAAAACAGCTTTGCAAGCTGCAGTAAAATTGCTTGAGCAGCACTTTGCTTCTTGCAGTAAACTTACCAAGCGCCTGCCAAATGGAACAAGGAAAGCAGCTTTCCAAATTAAAAGAAGGTTAAATGCTATTTAGTTTTTATGGCTGGTACCAATGATTTAAGAGTTCCCTTAAAACATTCTTTGTTAATTTCATTTGTTTCACACTGTGTATTAAGACCTCAGGGATCCTTTTCCCTCCCACGTTTTCATTGTGATGTGCAGTTATTATCAGGGTGTTTGTATGAGTGTAGAAACGCTCGTACAAGCCAACATCCCAATCAACATCATCAACAAAAAATACCCACAAGATTTGGATGATTTTGTATTTTGTCATCTCCGGACCAGGAGGGATTTGGATTCACCACAAACACAGGTGTTTAGAATCAGGTGAGAGAACCTTCAGCCATCTTGGCTAGTAAATATTACATCCAGTGTTGGGCACCAACCGGTACACCCCTAATCAGGCATACCAGTAGTGGAAATTTCTGCTGGGCATGCCCACTGCCTCCTGTGCACATGCGCACCTCCAGAGCTCCAAAAAACCCTTGGCTTGGCATGCATGATCTACTTCAGCACATGCACAAGAGCACAGGGAGTCTCCTCCCCATGTTCTCAGGCATGCGCAGGTGCAGAGCTCAGTACACATGCACTGAGGCAGATCTCTACGCAAACTAAGAAAAGCCAAGCCAAGCCCTGTTTAGTTGCAAGTGGTTAGTAAAGGTTGCCTTTGCTCAAAAGCCAGTCGTATCTGACTCTAGGGTGCAGTGCTCATCTCCATGTATAGCCAAAGAGCCAGTCCTGACTGTGTTTGCGGACTTTTTCATGGTCATGTCGCAGGCATGACTAGATCGTCTACCTATTCACATGGCCCTGCCCACATGGTGCCGGTGAGCTGAGCATGGCAGGGAACATCTGGCAGTGGCATGCCAGATGTTCCCTGCCATGCTCAGGGAGCGCTCCAATGGGCATCCCAACCAGCCTGGAGGTGACTGAGGCGGTGACTGAATTGGCGGCTGCAACCGCAACCCACATCCCTCAAAATTTACTTTGGCTGGATGGGCTGAGGCTGGGGTGGGTGCAACAGGACCTCCTGCCCCTGCTGGGACCACCGCTGGCTCTGCTGCCTAGGTAGAGTCCTCAGCAGATGCCAGTATGTCCCTTGTGTGCCTCCAGCCACCCTCGCAGCTGCAGTGGCAAAGCTAAGCTCCAGAAATCAAACAATCAGTATGAATTTTGCTTGTTCTTTCGTGTCCAGATCAAACCCTGGACTACCAAAATAAAGCCACTTTCTTGGCTTTGTCATTGCCCAAACTTAAGCCCTCAGCAGTGCATGTTTCTGGCAGTCATTGGCAGACCAGCCAATGAACCAATGGATTCTATATCTCTCCACATGCACACCGTGTGTTGTTGACACCCAGCAGCCCACACTTGAGCCTGTTGGTCTTGCATTTAGGACTCTGACCCTCAGCCTATTCAGGATCCTCCAAGTGATGTTAGGGAGGTTAAGATCCTTAGGTAGTTTAAGATCCTTAACAGTTTGAGACCTGAGGACTGCACAATGGAATGAACTCCCATCTCAGTCCCAGCTCCTGCCAACTTAGCAGTTTGAAAGCAAGAAATTGCAAGAGTATAAACAGGGACCACTTCGGAGGGAAGGTAAACAGTGTTTTGTGTGCTCCGGTGTCTAGTCATGCCTGCTACATGACCACAGAAAACAGGACTGGCCCTTTAGCTATAAACAGAGATGAGTACTGAACCCTAGAGTTGGATATGACTGGCTTTCGAGCAAGGGCAACCTTTACCTTTACCTAATAACAGAAGATCCCTGATTGGTATTCATATTTGTTGTGAAGTTTGGCCCTGTTTAGTTGCAAGTGGTTAATAAAGGTTGCCCTTGCTTAAAAGCCAGTCGTATCTGACTCTAGGGTGCAGTGCTCATCTCCATGTATAGCCAAAGAGCCAGTCCTGACTGTGTTTGCGGACTTTTTCATGGTCATGTCACAGGCATGACTAGATTGTCTACCTAGTCACATGGCCCTGCCCACAAAGTAGCCCCTACCCACAGTCTGGTAGTAAAAAGTGTTGGTGCCCATCACTGATTACATCCTTATTTAGCAGTACAATTTGTCCCATGAAACATATCTTCTTCCTTGGGAGATCTGTCTTTTAAACACAATGGATCTGAGATCTGAACAGAACTTAGAAAAGTTACCTTTTTTGGCTTGTATCTCATAAACCAATAAAGGATTACATCCTTATTATCTCACACAGAATATGACTGGCTGGACATGGAGGTAATGGAGTAGGCCAGTGACTCAACGTCAAGGGTTGGGCGGTGGTAAGTAACCTGACTACCCAAAAAGGCCAAAGGCTATGAGCAGATGAGCCTCTTTAGGTGGGGTGATGGTCCCCTCAGTGGAGGAAATGCCACTGGAAACGATCATATTAGGCCCAATGGAAAAATGAGTGGAGGAGGAACTTTAATTCCCAATGGTCATGGAGGTGGAATAGGCCATGCCAGATGGACTGGTTGTGAAAGCACACCTTGTCTATATCTTCAAGGCTGTGGCAGTCCATTGCAGTCCTGGTGTTAAATCCTGCATGTCTCATTTCATTAGTGCTGCAGGAGATGGCTCTGTGATCATAGAGTGCAGGTTGCTTCATAGCAAGCTGGGATCCACCTTAAACAAATTCACGCCAATGGCATTTTTCCTGGGATACGAGTTGCAGTTGACAATGGCATATGAGTGTGTAGAAGGAAAAGGAGGAGGAAATTGTCCCTTGAAAGAACCATCTTTTGGTCTCAGTAGTTTTGTGTTGCTTTTACTCTGAAAGGAAACAAATAATAAAAATAAACACACACACACACACACACAATGTAAATAAATAGACTCAATACACTTCCATAACTCAAGAGAAGCTGTTATATCAGGATGTAGTAGAAGGCTAATCATGGAAAAACATGGAGTTGTCAAGAACATACAAAAAAGTCGGTGTTTTTCCTCTGGTGAGTTTTTTGAGTCTGGTCAGGTTATCTTGCTGTGGTAGTAGAGTAGACCATACTGCCAGTGACTCAACACCGAGTGCCACATGGTGGTTAACAAACCTGACAACCCTAATGATGTTGAAGTCCAAAGGGAAGGGTGATGGTTCCCAAGAGCATTAAATCCCACTTGAATCCATCTTAATGAAGGGCAGCAGCTTTATCAATACCAGTCTGGGGCTGATGAGGATTTTGAGTGCCAAAAGGGTTCAGGACCAGAAAGTGACTCATGGAACTCAATCAGTGGTATGGGTGTCACTTTGCAATGTGAAGGGCAGATGAAAGGCTACTGCATTATAGTCTCAGGACAGTCATCATAGCTGATTGTCATGATGATCACCAATATTCAGATTCCGATATAGCAGAAGAAGGTTTGTTGCATAATAAAGTGAGTGATAGCAAAGAAATGTCTAAAGAGAATGTTATGCACCACAAGCCTGACACAATTGATAGGTTCTGATCTCCCAATGCTCATTTGCTACCAACATTTCCCAAACCACATGTACCACAGCAAACCACACTCTGTCATGTTCATGATAGACTTACTTGTGACCAAAGCAGCCTTCCCTCTGAAATGTCAAGTTATGTCCTCCTCTACTTGGTCTGTTTGCTGCCACTAGTTCTCCTCTGGCTTGATTTTCACCTCTAGCTTGACTTTCACCTTGTGACATGAAGGAGGGGTTGATGGGACAGAGTCCTATACAAACACTCCCTTTGCTTGTTTTATTGCTAGGTTCCAATCTGCTAAAATCTTGTCATTCTTTCACATGCCACTGATGTAAATTTGCAGCCCCCATCATGTGCATGGTGCCGAACATCGTGCTTCTTACACTTTTTAATCCTGTCACAAAGGGACAATGCTATAGGTGAAATGAATGGTACATCTCACCCACTTAAATAAAGTAAGATGATTTGGGGCAAAGATTAGGGATCTAGGACTGTGAAAGATGGATTCTAAATTCTTACTGGAGAATTTTACCAGAATAATAATCCATCCTTCTCTTCTTGAAATGAATTAGCCATGCTATAAAAGCTGCATCCATTTCCTATATTACTTTGATTGCTTCATCTGATACCACATTGTTAGATTAGAAAATAAGTGGAAATGGATTGACTCTAGTGGTTAAGCTAAAGGTTCCTCCCCATTGATGTCTCTCAAACTCAAAAATAACTGATTGCATATTGAAAAAAAACTGCTGAATTTTTCCAGGGTCAAAAAGACAGTAAGATGAATTACTATTCCCTCCATTTAACCTATTTTCCACTGATAACTGGGTTTCCTGAGATATACATGACAGAGCAGTAAGACATTCAAATCAAGCCCATATTTATCTTTCAGTGACTAGTCACAAAACTAAGCATATTTAAAACATACAGAGTTAAGGGCATTTATTTACTTTGACAAACAGATGGCTATCACACGTGAAGGATTATTCTCTCTAAATAGGTCTTCAATGTATTGTCTAATTTGACTCTCATATATGTTAATAGAAGAAAACAGATGGCAAAGCATATACTGTACATCATTGTATTCCCATGCCAAGGAAAAGCGGTATAGCTACTTTTTTTGCCTGCGTTGTAGCATAAAAGGGGTAAAAAAAACCCACCTTGTTTTGTACCATTATTCTCATTAAATTTACCACGCTTTGTTGGTGGCTATTAAATGCAATAGGGTTGGGATAAGATGAGCAGAAACAATAAGCAGGTGTTCAGATGACATGTTTAACACCCTAGCTATGTTGTCATTAAGGAGTTGTTCTTGAATAAATTAAAAACAGTTTTTTCTAATGTTACTCTTTAATGTCTCAAGGGCTATTAAAATATAAATTCATCAAATAATACAACATAAACCTATTCAGATGTCCGTGCTATTTCACGTCAGTGTGAACAGAGGCAAGCTTTCTAGCTTCAACCCTCTGTTTCTGGGGTTCTCATTCTCCTACATGTGAAGATGCTGGTGGTTTTCTATGCCACACAGCAAGATTAATGACAGCAGATACATATAAGAAGAGTCTGCGAAAGTATTGGTAAATTTTCAGAAGGTGTGGAACCTAGTGCTTGGGGAGAAAACAACACCTGCTATACAAGAAGTCATTGCACACAACTACAATGGAAAGTTGGGGTTTTTTTTTTTTGGTCATGTAGCTTCCATTTAGTGGAATCAAGAGGATATATACCATATATGCCGGCGTATAAGACGACTGGGCATATAAGACAACCCCCCAACATTTCCACTCAAAATATAGTTTGTTATATACTCGCCGTATAAGACTACCCCCTCTTCCGCACACCTTCCACACACCAAATAAAACATAAAAGAACATCAGATTTGATTTCAACATCTCCCTGTGGCCGGCACTAGTGCACAAATGCGCATGTGTGAGCTCTGTGTAGACAAGGGGCAGGGCGGAGCACCGCTGCTTCCCACCGAGCAGAACGGGCCGGTTACGCCGAAAAGGCTGGCACCCCTGTCTCGCTGCTGATGCTCGCCGCAGCCATGCTGGATACCGTGCAATACTGGATGGTATGTAGAATGAGGTGGGTGGGCATCGGGAGGCCACTATGGGCACCAGGCAGCCATCAGGAGGCAACTATGGGCAGCTATGTCTATCCCAACTGAAGTGCACCCGGCGTATAATACGATCCTCCCACTTGGAGGCATGTTTTTCAGGGGGAAAAAGTAGTCTTATATGCCAGCATATACAGTATTACTGTGTGTTTCTTCTTCTTTTGTGTCCATATCAAATTTTGGACTGCCAAAATGAAGCCACTTTCTTGGCTTAGTTGCTGGTCAAACTGAAGTCCTCATTGGTATCTGTTTCTGGTAGTAATTGGCAGGCCAGTAAATGAGTCAGATTCTGTATCTGTCCACATTCACAAAGTGTGTTGTTGTCCACCAGCAGCCCCCACTTGAGCATGCTCATCTTGCTTTTAGGAGTTCAAACTCTCAACCTATTCAGGGTCCTCCAAGTGATGTAGCGGAGGTTGAGTTCCTCATCCATATCCTCCTTTAATGTTATTCTTTGTTCATTGAGCTCCTTCTGCCATCTTCTAATTTGACATTGCTCTTGTGTACCCTCAAGAATGTTTGTTCTTGCCATAAAGCTCTTCCTGGATCTGAGTCAGCAGATGTGCGACACATATGCATTCAGAGGATGTTGAGGGTCATTCTCTTGCTTAGTTCTCTCAGCGTCTTCTGCTACTTCTCTCCTTATCTTAGGTGGAGCAATACCAACATGAGGGTATATTTTCTCAACTAGTGTAGGTCTGAGGCATCCTGTCACTATACACATTGCTTAATTAACAGCAATGTCAACTTGTTTCACATGTGTGCATGCTCTCCATACGTGGAGTTGCCCAGGGCCAAAGTTGATGTGAATGATTGAGCTCCCTATGTATAATTTGTATGCACCAGACTGCTTTTTTGCTAACCTCTCAGATCAACTGATGGAGAAAATGTTTTGAAATAATTCCATACCTTCATAAACTACTGCATTACCAACACTGGCTTATAAGTATTTATTTGGTATATTATTACATACAGGTAAAGGTTTCCCTTGCTCGAAAGCCAGTCGTATCCAACTCTATGGTTCAGTGCTCATCTCTGTTTCAAAGCCGAAGAGCCAGCGCTGTCTGCTTCTGCAGATGTTTCTGTGATCATGACTCAATACTGGAGTTCACGGAATGCTGTTTACCTTCCCACCGAAGTGGTCCCTATTTATCTACTTGCAATTTCTTGCTTTTGAACTGCTAGGTTGGCAGGAGCTGGGACAAAGATGGGAGATCATTCCGTCCTGCAGTACTTGGGAATCAAACTGCTGAACTTCCACCTCCCAGTCAGTGTCTTACCCACTTGAGCCACTGTCCCTTTGGTATATTATTATCTGTATTATTATAAATAATTTATTATTTATTATTATAATTTATAATTTAATAGTGGGAGAAAAAGAGCATTAAGTCTGAGGAGAAGAGCATCTCCTACTTGTGTGGGCTCTCCAAGTGAGTTAAGTGCAGTGTTGGGCTCCAAAACTTTTTACTACCACACTGTGGGCGTGGTGTGGTGGGTGTGGCTAGGTGGAAAGCCCTTCGTTGCACCTGAATTAGGACAATTTTATTTCAAATTTTGGATGGGCGGGGCCAGCCAGAATTTCTGCTACTGTTTCTGGCGAACTGGTGTGAACCTGCTGATGCCCACCACGGGTTAAGTGCAGTGATGGGATGCAACAGGTTTGCACCAGTTGACCAGAACCGGTAGTAACTTTCCCCAGTGTCCTGGAGAACCGGTAGCAGCTTTTGGGGAGAACCACCTTTGGGGCTTACCTTTTCACTGGTTCCCCCACTGTGCATGCGTGCCAAGCAGTTGGTGTGCATGCATGCCTACAGTGCTTGGTGCGGAGGAGGAAGAGAAGCTGCTAGCCTGAAGCTCCCTATAGCCTGCTCCCCAGGGTAAGTGACTCACCTTTGGATGTGGTGTGTTTGTGTGTATTTTAATGTGTATTTAATACCTTTACCTATATTGATGTACTACCAGTTCCTAAAAAGGCCTGGTGGTGGCAGGCCTAGCGACCTGGCTTGGGGTTTTTAAGCAAAGTCTTAGAGTTACCTCATCAATAAGCTATACTTGTGCTGTTCCAATTGGAGAACCCTTAAGGAGATACAGCTGTTTTACAATTACATTAAGGCATATTGTACTAGAGAACTGGTACGATGACCATATCCATCTTGCAACATGTGCTGCCCAGGCACTTATAATAACAGGTAAGTGACAGGTTTGTGTTTGGGGTGGGTGGGTTGATTTGTGTTTGGGGTGGGTTGGTGGGTGTATTTTAATGTAATATTTATAAAATTATGGTTCCACAAGTCATGACATTATCCGATTTTTAACGTTGTCCGATGCATTGAACAACGCTAAAAAAAAGCCCTGACATCAGGGACAAACTCCACAGTTTCTCCCTGAAGTCAACCTGACCCTAGCCTAGTGATTGCTAGCCTAGGGTGAGCTTGATTTCGTGGTCAAACCTCTTCTCGCCACCTGACACGACCCTTAGCAAGCACTAAGGGTCATGTCGGGTGGCGTGAGGAGGCGCCCGTTCACATGCCACAAGGCGCACGATCGGGCACCTCTTCTCACCACCCGACACGACCCTTAGCAAGCGCTAAGGGTCGTGTCGGGTGGTGAGAGAAGGCACCCGACACGCACCTCTTCTCGCCACCTGACACAACCCTTAGCAAGCGCTAAGGGTTGTGCTGGGTGGCTAGAAGAGGTGCCCGATCGCGCACCTTGTGGCGTGCGAATGGGCGCCTTCTCTCGCCACCTGATATGACCCTTAGCAAGCGCTAAGGGTCATGTTGGGTGGCAAGAAGAGGTGCGGGGGGGATTGTCACCCAAGCTGAACCGAGTTGTGGCTGGCAATCCCTAGCCGCAGCTCAGTTCGGCTTGGGTGATGCCTTTCATCCGGACCCTACTGCACTCGCAAGAATTGTTGCGAGCGCAGTACAGTCGGGAGGAAATGTGCGCTACCCAATCCACTCCCCCGAGATGATTGGCTTGGATAATGCTAAAGGATTGTTATCCAGAATCGTTATCCGATGCAAGTTTTTTCCAAAAAAACTTGCATCGTTATCCGATTCTAGCGTTATCTGATCCAATCGTTATCCGGTGTATTACTGTATTTAATTTATTTATGGGTTTGCGTTGTGGGTGGGTAGGTGGGTCAAATGTAATTGGTCAGAGGTAAGCAAAAAACAAAGGAATCACACTTATATGCCACCCCATAGCGCTTAGTGCACTCTCTGGGTGGTTAACAAGTTAATTAGCATTTTGCCCCCAACATGCTGGTAAGCACAGTTGAGTTCACTGGAAGTTATACTGAGTTGATTCTGTGTAGAATTGCAGTCACGCTCTAAAATATAATTCTATTTGAGTACTCGTGCTTTTGGTTTGGATTTCTGTATGACTAGAGTGTTAATTCCGTTAAGTAATATAAAAGTAGAATACACGCCAACAAGCCTACTTTGCTGCTGGTGGCCTAATGTTGCACGACAAATTGAAAGTATGTGTGTGAGAGAATATGTGCTGCATAATCCTATGAACATCCTCTTAGTCCTGGTCTTGCACCCTGTGAGCCACCTCCTTAGATACCACAAACCTGTTGTGATTCATTATATGTTTTATGTGTAGAAAACCTTATAAAGCAAAGCAAAACAATCACACTTATATACCACCACATAGCACTTAGTGTACTATCTGGGCGGTTCACAAGTTAATTAGCATTTTGCCCCCAATATGCTAAGTACTCATTTTACTGACCTTGGAAGGATGGAAGGCTGAGTCAACCTTGAGTCCTGGTCAGGATCAAACTCACAACCTTTGGGTTGCAGTATAACAGCTTAACCACTGTGTCACCAAGGCTCCTTAGACCTATTCCTGATGCCCCCAGTTCAAGGATTTGGGCTGCACGAGTCCTAAGGATCTTTGCCTGAAAACTCTCCCTGTTTGTCTCTTTCTGTACACGCACAACCAGATTCGTGTGCATTTTCTCATTCTTGGAATATGACAGTTACCTAGAGAACAATACTGCTTGTCTTCAGCACATTGAATTCTTTAGGCAGAGTGATACTTCACTGGCAATCATAATCTCCATTATGCCATCCTTGGATAATGTTAGCATTTCCTGGCTTAATGAATATTACAAGAAGTCAAGGTGCCATTGGGAGCAGCCATGTACTTTTCTAGAGGAAAATATTGATGCATCATTTTTTCCTGTTCTTCATACATTTGTTGTTAAAAACATCCTGAATAATGTGCTAAAGAAAACCTTGCAAGAATTCTAACATGTCTTTTCCTGTTGCTCTGCTATTATTATAGAGAACAGTTACCTCTCTCTTATTGTGCATTAGCCTGCTATATTGTGAAATCTACCTGCTGATACACATAAACATGTCAAAAGGGTGAGCATATATGAAAGCAAAGCACAATAATGGCAGTCTGTTTTCAACCTTACTGTCAACTGCTTTTCAAAATGTCTAATAGAGAACAGATTCTCTTCAGGGTAGTTTACTCTGTCTCATAGGAATATTTGTGATAAGTGAATATTTTCCCCCCAAAGCAAACTTGCGTTGATGCATAGTATTCTTCCTTGTTTTTCTGTTGTTTTGTTGTTGTCAGTAGGTTGCCTCCACCCACCCACCCCAGTGACCCTATAAATGAGTGACCTCCAAAATGTCTTTTCATCAATAGTCCTGCTTAGCTATTGTAAATTCAAGAAAGTCCCTTAAGGAGTCAATCCAGTGGTGGGCATCAGCAGGTTTGTACCAGTTCACCAGAACCGGTAGCAGAAATTCTGGCTGGCCCCACCCATCCAAGTTTTGAAATAAAGTAGTTCTAATTTGGGTGCAACATAGATCTATCCTCCTGGCCACATTTGCCATACCATGCCCACAGTGTGATAGTAATTTTTTAAAAAAATTAAAATTAAATTTTCAAATAAAAATACAAACATTACACTACAAAAAAACAACACAATATTTTCTCACATTAAAAAAAAATAATAAACTCAATACAAAAAAAATAATAAACTCAATACACAAAAGATACATACAATATATAATAAAAAAAACTAACTTAAAATACACACCCCGGTGATATATACAATGCCGGGAGGATCGCGGTATACCACATCAATCTTCTTTATTCCCAAAAACTCATTTGATCTGGTACTGCCATTATTCCACCATTCCTACTTAATGTAGCTTCCACGAATGGTTGCCAATTTTTCCAAAATCTATTTTTTTGCACTATATCTTTTATAACATTCAATTCTCAGGTTAGCTTATCATTTAGTGCAAGTTCCCACATTTCCTTATACCAATCCTCAGTCTTTAAAACTACATCATTTTTCCAGTTTCTTGCAATACATTGCCTGACTAACGTTAACATCACAGATATTAACTGTTTTTTATCTTCATCCACTTTTATACTGTCAACGTCAGTCAGTAGAACGATACTTGACCCCAACTTAAGCCGCATCTTCATAATTCTTACACTTTCTTCTTCTATTTCCCCATAAAAAACTTTTACCACACTACAACTCCATCACATATGCTCATATGTTCCCCTTGTTTGTTTACATCTCCAACACATATCACTTGTATTTTTATCTACAGTTGTACCTCGCTTAAAGAGCATAATGTGTTCCACAAGATTGCTCTTTAAGCGAGTTTGCTCTTTAAGCGAAACACCATTGTAAATGACCAACTGTGTGTGTGTGGGGGGGGGGGATGCAAATCCCAATTTATTTGTTAAGCAAGTTTTTGGTTGGTTTTATTTGTTAAGTAAATCAAACATTCAGAGAAAATTCTGATCTTTAAGCGAGTTACGCTTTAAGCAAGGCGCTTTTTATGCAAGGTTTGACTGTATTTGATGAAGCCTAACTGGGATCAAGTACCATCTCCATAACAATTTTTAGTTATGCTCTTTTACTCTTAAAGACATTGTTCTCATAATTCTTCTCCTCCACTTTCTTTTCCATGATGATTCAGTAATTTTAACATTCAAATCCTGTTCCCATATACATTTTAAAGTTTCTTGCGATCTTCCTTCTTTATTTAACATCTTATAAATCTTACTTAGCAAGCCCTTAATCCCCATTTCCCCCTTTCTTATTTTTAGTACCAATTCTTCAAATTCAGCTTCATCCCTTTCCAAACTGATTTCATTCCAATATTTACCATTCCATTTATTTACCATTACAATTTGAAACCAAGTCAAATTCATCTGTGTGAATATCTCTGCCTTTTTTCCTCTATTTTTGCAGACCTGAATCTAGTCTCTCAACATAGACACACCATTTCTAATAAAAACTTCCTTCATCCTAGTATCTAATTTTAAAGGAAAAAATTTATATCCTCTATTTCTAATATCGGAGATATATCAGGGACTAACACCTTCTTCACCTTCTTCCAAACATTTAATAACATCCTTAGTAAAAAAAAGTTGGAGCCCACCATTGAGTCAATCCATTTTATATTTGGTCTTCCTGTATTCTTGCTTCCCTCAATTTTTCCTAGCATTATTGTATTTTTTAGTGAGTTCTGTCTTCTCAGTATGTCCCCAAAGTATAATAGACTCAGCATCATTATTTTTACTTATAAATAAAGTTTGGGCTTGATTTGATCTAGAAGTCACTTGTTTGTTTTTCTGGTGATCCATGTTAACTGCAGAGCTCTCATCCAGTTCCACATTCTAAATGAATCTGTATTTTTCCTGCTGACTTTCTTCATGATCCAGCTTTCACTCCCATTATATTGGGAATACAATAGTGTGGATTATCTTGGCCTTGATCTTTAATGAAACTTCTTTATACTTGATGATCTTTTGTAGTTCCTTCATAGCTGCCATTTCGTGTCTCTGTCTTCTTCTGAATTTTTAGTTGCTGTCTCCATCTAGATCGATGACACTGGGGAACAGTGATTTTGGTGCCTCACAAGTTTCACCTATTTCTGGCTATATTTGGGTTACTGATACCAAAAATGCTTTCAGTTATGCCCCATCAGCTCTAGTTTTTTTAGATATGGCTTATTCACATTAGGCCAATCTAACCATACTGGTTGCATATATAACCATACTGGTTGCATATATAACCAGAGGCGCAACAAGTGTGTAAGCCATCCAGGGCGGAGTGAAATTTTGCCGCCTCCCAAAATTTTTCCTGCCCACCCAACTTTTTTTTGCCCACCCAAATATTTTCCCACCCCCAAAGATTTTTCCACCACCCCTCCCGCCTCCGGGAGCCTTCGATGTGTGCCTGGAGGCAAAAAAAATATTTTTTTTGTTTGAAAAAAAATTGGGGGAATTTTTTTTTTTGGGGGGGGGGCTTCAAAATGCCGCCCCCTGGAGCATGCCGCCTGGGGCATTTGCCCCCCTGCCCCCTTCCTAATACAAATGTAGGCAAATACAAGTGTAGTCATAAGAGCAATGTATAATGACATCATCAATATCTCATGAACTAGAGCTGCTAGAACAAAATGGATGGCATTTTCGAAATCAGCCACCCCAAAATGTCTGAAATCAGTTGAAAAATGTTAGGCACCAAGAAAAAAAATTTTTTTGTTCCCCAGTGTGATAGAACCAATGTATGCAAAATCTTTAACAATTTCAGTTTCTTCATTGCCAACATTAAAATTGTGTGGGGTTCTTCTGTAGTAATGATTTCCCCTCTGTCTGTCAAGGTTATCCTACTATGATAATAGAGTAGACCAAACTGCCATTAACTCAACATCGAGTGTCAGGTAGCAGTTAACTAACCTGACAACCCTGAGGACTGACAGCTTGGGTGTCGGAGTCCACAGGGAAGGGTGATGGTCCCCAAGTAGATTACCTTAAATCCCACTTGAATCCATCTTGATGGAGGGCAGTGGCTTCATCAATGCTGGCCTGGGGCCGATGAGGACTTTGTGAGCCAAAAAGTCTCAGGACCAGAAAGTGACTCACTGAACTGGATCAGTGGTACAGGTGTCATGCTGTGATGCAGAAGGCAGATGAAAGGCCACTCCATTATATTCTCAGGACAGTCTGCATGGCTGATTGCCACGAGGATCGCCAATATTTGAATTTGGATACGGCAGAACAACAACAACAAGAAGAATTATTTCCTCCCTCTTAATGTTTAAGCAATTGACACAGGGGGTGTGAGTCTAAGCAGACTCTGATGGATAGCAGATGACAGGGAAGCCTGATATGATGTGATCCATGGAGGTGGGGAGGGTTGGATTTGAACGTGAGACTAAACAACGTTTAACTGCAGTCCTGCTTTGGCATTTCCTTATTTCACTTTCACTTTTGTTTTAATACATTGCTGCTTTTTTTCTGGTAATACAGCATCATCTTTATATCTTAATTGTTTGATATCTCTTCTCTCAATTTTCATTCTTCCTTCACCTGAATCTAATTTAGTTTTCTGTGCAATATATTCTGCATACAGACTGAACAGACAGATATAACATACTCTCATCCTGTGGGAAATCATTTCTCTGTACTGTATTCTGTTCTCACAGAAGGTTCTCATGATTCTAGAGCAGGGGTTCCCAACCTTTCCAAGCTGGGGGGCTGGGTCACACTCTCTCAGTCTGCTTTGAGGGCCAGATGGCCATTTTGTCCTGCCTGCATGATGGGGGTAGCCATTTTCTCCCAACAGCTTCAAAGGGGTGGCCACTTTGTTTCTTGAATGTCCCTGGAGGGGTGGGGTCCCCACATGAAATGTTGCCATAGGCCAGATCCGCTCCATGGGCCTTAGGTTGGGAACCCTGATCTAGAGACTCTAATGTTTTTCTGTAAAGTATTTCTTACTTAATCCAAGGAAAAAGTATTTGTGGCAACAACTTGAGCATCACTTTCCTTGCATAGGAAATCAATGCAATATAATGCAATGATCCTACATCTACTGCAATCTTTGGTATATATTTTCTTGGTGTTTCCAGTGTATAGTGAATGTTTTCTGCTGGTGAGCAGTATAGTTTTGTTAGCATTTTGAAATATTCAGCCTCTGTAGCTTGAAATAGGTATTCCATCTATTCCAGATTATTTCTTCCAAGTGCATTGAAAGCAGCTTTCACTTCACTTTCTAAACTTTACTTCTAATTAAAATCTAATCTTAAGAAAAAACCTTTTCTATGATCTTTTGACTTATTCCCATACTCACACAAATGCATACAGTATATGACACTGAATGTCCAAATTAATCAACATCGATCATGTATGACTTTTTCAGAAGAAAATAGTCTACTGTTCAAATAATGGTGCCATATTTACATTAGATAAGCAGTGGGCCATACACTCTTGGACTGCAGCACCCATCAATTTGCAAAACCAATTGTGAGGCATGCTGAGATTTACTGCCTAGCATTTGGAAGGTTGCACTTTGCCCATGGCTGCTGTAAACCTAAGAAAACCAGAGGAGGGCAGTAGAGCATTCTTAGCTTGCCTGCTCTGGTTTCCAAGGGAAGTTATCCCAAAACAATATGTGTCCCTTCAGTTCACTGTATTTTGTGAAGACATCAGTCAAAGCAGCAAAGTTGCAGAACTTAGACATAATGCATGAAAAGGAGCAATGCTATTTTTTTTAAAAAAGTTAACAAAGGGAAACAATGTTACTTTTTTTTTTAATTCAACCATGTTAAACAATGAATTTTTCACAATGAGAAAAAGATGTTCAAAAATATCACTTGGGCTGGAACCTTGGAGTTGTTATTCAGTGAAGAGTCCTTGTATGTGTCTCTGCGATGACATTCTGCACAATTTTGTGTCCATAACGTTCTCTCCCTGGCAGTTCTTCTTCATGTTGGTCCAACATTTTTCTTGAGAAAATTTTCCCATCTGCGATGTGGTCTTCCTCTAGTCTCTTATGCAATCTCTCAGATACCAATTCATTATTATGGTGTCCCATCTATTTTCACTTCTGTATGCAACATGGCCAGCCCACCTTAACTTGTTCATCAGGTATTCAGTTACTACATCTTTTAGCAGTGATCTTTATTTATTTATTTATTTGTTTGTTTGTTCAGATTTATATTGCCGCCCACTCACCGAGGCGACTCAGGGAGGCTTACAGTCAAAACAGTTACACTACAGTAAAAATAATAAAATACAATCTCACAAAACAACCAAAGCAGAACACAGACTAACTCCCCTCAGCCCATTGTCGTGGGCCCAGAGGAGGGGGCGATGTTCTCAGCCGCCTGCCAGACCATGGAGTCTTCTCCCCCAGGCCGTTGTTGTGGGCCCAGAGTAGGGCCTGTTATCCTCGTTTTTTAAACTTTATTGCAAAGTGAGATTTTGAGCATTGATCCCTCCATTGCTCATTACTCGTTGGGCTGGAAAGAGTTGTTAAATCCCACGTCCTGATCTTTTAAAAAAAAATATGACAATGAATGTAAGAAGGATTCTGCTGGGGTTCTTTATAGTAATGCCTTTCTGACAGTTTGTTGTCTCTCTAAACCTAAGCTGCAGGACTGCAGGCTAATGTGGAAGTAACAAAAATGAGTAGATGGAAGAACTAGCAAGGTTTTACAATCAGAGGTTGTATAGCTTGAAGGATCACTACTTTCTGGATTCAGAATTAATGTAATGGGCAGATGATTTTGGTTTTGTGCTACTTTCTGCTATTGACAGTTATTTTTTTAAGTAAAAACACCCCTTAAATAACACATTGGTAAATTACTTGAGACATTTTACTGCGAGGGAGGGTAGGGTGACAATGATCTCCTATAGAAAGGAAATTCTTTTGACTGATAAGGCAGCTACCTGGGCCAATCTTTAGCACAGAGAAAAACACAGTGGTGTACAGTCAAACCTCACATAAAGAGCGCCTCGCTTAAAGAGTGTCTCGCTTAAAGAGCAGAATTTTCTCTGAATGTTCGCTTTGCTTAACATATAAAACCAACCAAAAACTCGCTTAACAAATAAACCAGGGTTCATAATCCCCCCCCACAATTGGTCATTTACAGTGGTGTTTCGCTTAAAGAGCAAACTCGCTTAAAGAGCAATCCTGTGAGACGCATTTTGCTCTTTAAGCGAGGTACAACTGTACTTGTCACCTTGCATTAGAAGAGTGTATAGAGAAATCTGGAATATAGCAATAAACGAACATCAGAATTAAGTGTTTAAAAAAGGAGTTTTAATGAAATTGAATTTTAGTGAAATCTGGGGAGAATCTTTGGACTGTGGAAAGAAACAAAACCAGGTGAAGAGTATACATCCTTTTGGAAAGAAGGAAAAATTATAAGTCAAAGAGACTGTAGATTGAACAAAAGAAAGAAGTAAATGTACTGTACTGCTGGGTGAAGGGTGCATATAGTATTATTGTATAATGCTGTAGTTGTTTTTGTTGTTTAATTTAATCCTTAGTTGTTGTTTTCTTGTATTAAATTAAAAAATAAAAATGCTATGTAAAAAAAGGAAGCCTAATTTGCAGAAACTTTCTCCATTTTCCAAGAACAGGGGTTCCCAACCTTTTCAAGCCAGGGGCTGGGTCACACTCTTTCAGTCAGCTTCGAGGGCTGGATGGCCATTTTTGCCCTGCCTGCACTATAGGTGTGTGTGTGTGCATGTGCATATGTGTGTGCACGTGTGTGTGTGGTGATTTTGTCCCAACAGTTTCAAAGGGGTAGCCATTTTGTTTCTTGAATGCCCTTGGAGGGGGTGGGAAGCCACATGAAATGGTGCTATGGGCCAAATCTGGCCCACAGACCTTAGGTTGGGAACCCCTGTTCTAGAAGGATAGTTGTATGGCTAAAACAGCTCCTCTCTTATGTGGAGATCTTTGTTTCATATGTTATGCTATGGCACTGGGGCATATTCCTATTCATTCACAGCGCATGGCTTATTCATGCTTGGGTGCTTGTTTGAAATACAAGAAAACCTGTTTGGGAGTGTAACAGAAACTTCCCTCCTAATATGTGAGCTCTCGGGTCTTGAGAGGATGAAGATTATATCTTTAGTGCTTTCATAGTTACAGCTCTCTTTCCCGCTGCAGATAATTCATCTATTCCTGACAGGTCCCAGTCATATATTATATTATATTGCATTATGTTATTGCCATGTTGTTTTTCAAATGTCTGGTATTTGCAGCCACCCAAGTACAAAATGTAAAATTTCCCATGATGGATGAATTATGGCCATTCACCTCCATTAACTCTACAACAGTTGCTTGAACTGAGAGAATATGGCGGACAACATGCTGCCAATCAGTTAGGAGGGAAATGTTACAATTTCCACCTCTCTAATTTTATGTCCCAATTTTCTGAAGCTATTCTTGTGCATTTAGTTTCTACAGCTCCCTGAAAGATATTTTCTTTCGGTAATTTCAAGGCTGTATGCTGAGTCTTACCCCTGAATTATATTCTCTGAGTATGTCATTGTCTAGTATCCATTTTCTGCCTGAATCATGCACTCCAACTGATGCTGAAATTATTCAGTTTGTGTGTTATGAGATGAAAACAGGACAGGGAAGAGTTGATAAAGTCATTAAGTGCAGCTGAGTGGTGAATCCCACAGTAATAGTATTCAGAAAAAAATAACAAGTTATGGTGCTTTCCTGTGCAGACTGATATATGTTGCATACACTTGCTGGATTTGGCTGTACTGTGTGTCTGTATTTGTGTGTTGTGTGTGTGAGAGAGAGAAGAGATAGGCTTGAACAAAGTGTCCCCTTGAATCAGAGCTGAACAATTGGGATATTTCATTCAGGTTTCCTGCAACGTTCCAGTGATTTTGAGGGCATGGGCAGAGTGGCACCCAGCTGCACTGTGCAGACAATGAGCCCCACTAGCCTTGCAGAGCCATGCCAATTGTCCAGAGATGCTGTGATCTGATTTTGGGCTTGATAAAGGCCGCCATGACACCCTTTGGAACAAGACTGCACAATAGAAGCAATTAATACCTCAGACAGGAGTGACAATGCTTTGCAGTGCCAACCATAGATTGCCCCAGAGCCCGTCCTGAGTGACAAAGAATCCTGTACAGTCGAAGCAAGAATGAGTGTTATGTAGCCACTAAGCTAAGTCTGGCTCCCAGGAGATTTTTGCAGCTTTCCAGCAGTGCTAGATCCCAGCAACCCATTAAAATAATAATAAAATAATAATCCTTTTTTGAAAAAAGGGGTTCCAGAAATCTGATTTTGCTGCCTAGGCAGTATGGAGAGGTTGTTTTCCATGCTTTGAACTGTGCCAGCACCCCTGAAGCCCTGACAAAACCCATTCACTTACTTAATAAATTACATAGTTACATACTTACTTACTGCTACTATAGGATATAAAGGAGCTTCTTCGGTTAAATCAATAAAATAGAAATACAATTTTCAGATTGTGAGGTATGGAGGAGATACTGAGGTGTTTAGTCCCTAAACATCTGGTCCATAGGTGTTTCAATGACCTCATGAGTTAGACAGCTAACTGTTCAACCTTATCTGACTAAGATCTGAGATAAGGGGCTATGGCATGCAGTCACTTGGTAACTGTCTTAGCACCTAGCTGTCGACCTAAGCTCATGACATGGGGAATCTAAAATAAGGATAAACAAGGACAGAAAGCAGACAGAAAAGTCAGTCTGGCTAACTTTAAGTAAAGCCAGCAAATATGGCTACCACAATCATGACAAATGGCACATTGCTTTCTGTGGAATCAGTGGGCTTCAGCTGCAGAGATAATGCAAAGAAATGACCCTGGTGCACCACCTCAGGCATGTTGGAGAAAAATTGTGCTTTAGACAAGATAGCATCTCTGAGATCATCATGCTTTTGAGTGTCCTAACATATATATACACATTGTTGACTAAACCCAAAGGTACTTCCATCTAGACACATCGAAACAAATGGGACTTTTTAAGCAACATATTTCTAGAAGTGGGCAACATGTGAGCCACAGGCTTCATGTGACCTTCATAGAGGCATTAGAGCCTTGCAGCAAAAGATGCTGGGCCCAAATTGCCCCCAGACAGTATATTTCTACCTCAGGTATCCCCAGGAGTGGAGGTTTTTGCCTTATGAGTCTTGTAGTGATTCCACCAAGTTCTTCCAGCACACAAAAAAATTAGAAGAAAAATGACTGCTTGCTTTTTAGATATCTGCTCTGGCCATTTCAGTGCTTGGTGCATGTAGGGTGCCATATGTCACGGAAAACCGGAATTGTCCCGGATAAAAGATCAAAAAAATTGTCCTGGCTGGTTAAATAAAAATAATGTTAAAATCGTGGATTTTAAAAAACTTTCGTTGTTGTTCAGTCGCACAGTCGATTCCGACCCTTTGCAACCCCATGGACCACTGTCCGCCAGGCACTTCTGTCCTCCACCATCCCCCTCAACTCGCTCAGCTCTGCACCCATTGTCTCTACAATACCATCTAGCCATCTCATTTTTGGCTGCCCCCTTCTTCTTTTGCCCTCCACCCTTCCCAGCATCAAGGCTTTCTCAAGCAAATCCTCTCTTCTCATTTGATGTCCAAAGTACTTTAGCTTCTTCTTTATTATTTGACCTTCTAAGGAGCAGTCAGGGTTGATTTCTTCTAAGATTGACCTATTTGTTCTCCTCACTGTCCAGGGTACTCTCAAAACTCTCCTCCAACATCACATCTCAAAGGGGTCTATTCTTCTGCACTCAGCTTTCCTAATGGTCCAGCTCTCACAACCATACATTGCCACAGGGAATACCATTGCTTTGACTATGTGAATTTTTGTTTGCAATGTGATGTCTCTACTTTTCACTATGCTCTCCAGGTTTCTCATCGCTTGCCTCCCAAGAATCAGTCGCCTTTTTATTTCATGGCTGCAATCATCATCTGCAGTGAGCTTTGATCCTAAGAAGGTAAAATCTGTCATTGCTTCTACTTCTTCCCCATCTATTTTCCAGGGACTGATAGGGCCTGTTGCTATGATCTTGGTTTTCTTTATATTGTGTCTCAAGCCAGCTTTTGCACTTTCTTCTTTCAACCTGATTTGTATATTGTAACACCAAGAGCCTTGCTGCAATGTACCACACACAGAGGGAGAGAAGATGGGAAGTGCCTCCCCTCTTAGTCCCTGCCTGTCTTGAGCTTTCACTTTCTCACTCGCACACACGGAGGGAGAGAGGGTGGGAAGCACCTCCCTCTTAGTCCCTCCCCATCTTGAGCTCTGTTCACTTGGCAGCGGCTCTGCAGGTTGGGAGGGGAAAGCAGCACCTGAGGAGGAAGAGAAGGAAAAGAAACATGCCAGCCACCAAGCCACAGATAGGCGCATGCACCTCAGTCTTGCCTGCACCTTGCTTCCAGTGAGTGCGTGCCTGGAGGAGAGAGTGTGTATGTGTGATTAGACTGAGATTGGCTTTCGCCAGTGACGCAGCAGTGGCTGGGATTATTAGGGCGAAGGTTGTTTTGTAGATAACCTGCCCATTTTTATTTATTCCACTTGTACCCTGTACATCTGGGAAGTCGTCCCCACTCTGGGTGGTTAACAAACAACACATTAAAAACTGTATACTTCTGTCCCAGATTTGTGGGAGAGAATTATGGCAACTCTAGGTGTATGAGTATGGGTGGAGCTAACATCATGACATCATGATGTGGGGCGGAGCCAACATCATGACATGATGTTGTGGGCGGGGCCAAATAATTTTTTATAATAATAATAAAATAAAATAAAAATAAGCGCGCGCACACACACACCCCTCAACTCACCCACCCACCCACCCACCCACCCACCCACAACACAAACCCGTAAATAAATTTAATAAAATAAATAATTAAATAAATAAATAATACATTAAAATACACCCACCCACCCACCCCAAACACAAATCAAACAGAGCTTTTAAACCAGAGCTTAAAGCTTATTCTGGCTAATCTTTCTCACACTAGGTCAGATGGAAGGAACTACAGAATGAACTCACCACAAGATGGCTTCATTTTGGCACTTTTCAACTTTTCAACAGTTAAAGAAGTTAGGTAATAAGTCTTTGCCTAACCAGTTCTCTAAGATAATATGCCTTAATGTAAATGTAAAACTGCTGTACCTCCTTAAGGGTTCTCCAATTGGAACAGCAATTGGAACAGCACAGGTGTAGCTTAATTGATGAGGTAACTCCAAGACTTTGCTTAAAAAACCCAAGGAACTGTGGTAGTACGTCAATATAGGTAAATGTATTAAATACACATTAAAATATACACAGACACACCACATCCAAAGGTGAGTCACTTACCCTGGGGAGCAGGCTATAGGGAGCGTCAGGCGAGCAGCTTCTCTTCCTCCTCCCTGCTTGGGAGGACAGCAAGGAGGCTCTGCATATGTACCAAGCACTGTAGGTGTGTATGCACACCAAGTGCTTGGTGCGCATGTGCATTGGGGGAACCAGTGAAAAGGTAAGCCCCGAAGGTGGTTCCCCCCAAAAGCTGCTACCGGTTCTCTGAGACACTGGGGAAAGTTACTACCAGTTCTGGTGAACTGGTGCGAACCTGTTACATCCCGTCACTGTGTATGAGGGGTTGTTGTTAGAAGGCTGGATTTGGCCCTTTAGCCCAATGAAAATGCCTACCCTTCATCAATGTTCAGGAGTAACACAGGATTTAGCCTTTTAGAATGAAAACCTTTAACAGGAGGCAAATTAAGGAAGAACCCACACTACATTGAAAGTTCTCTGGCTTAAGTTTGGTTACATCTTATTTTTGAAAGAGGGGTGTTGTGAGAAAGAATTGAGACAGATGGAGTTTACAATATCCATAACTAGCTCTTGGTGCCACAATAAGAATTTCAACTGAAAAATAAAGTATACCATTTTATTTCCAGAAGGTATCTGCAGCACGAGCTGTCAAGCCTGTGAAATGAGAAAGCAAGTTAGGAGAGTCTAATTAATGTAAATATCATGGTTTTAGAGCAGATAGACTTTAAAAGCATTTGATGACAGCAATTTTCTCAACCTCCCACAACATTATCCCTCTAATAAGATGGATTTGTTTACCTTGAAAGAATCATCCAGCCTGTGCAACTAAGTTTTCACACAATACATTAAAGTAAAACTCACTATCTTTGCCTGATTATCAGTTGACAGATTTTACACAACTAATCTAAGAGAGCAGTCTCAATTGAATTCACACTGATAGTTGGGGGTGGGGTGGGGGTGGGGAGTAGAGAATTTTTACTCTCTCACTCATTCTCCCATACAAACCCACCAACAGGTTGCATTGTGATTTATTGGTCTGGAATCAGCAATTCCTGAAATGATTCCAGCTTCAAAATCATGAGACGCGAAGGAACTTCAGATATGAAAAAAGCAGACTCCTAGAGAAAACAAGTCAATACCCACAAACCGAGCTCTTATAGAAAATGGCAGTAAGTATAAGGCAACAGCCTGAAATGTGGAAACCCTAAAGTGTCTTTACTGATATGTTCATAACTATTGCCCTCTCCTGGTGCATTAATCCATTAACCAGTGACTGCATGCCACTAACACAATTGGGACTTGGAAGGTGTATTTGTATTTTGTCACAAGCAGTGACAGCATCATCTGTGTCCACCAGAAGGAACAAGGTGACAATCATATTGCAAATCCTGAGGGACTAATAGTACTTTGTGTGAATGACTTCTGCAAATCTAGCATGTTAGGTGTGGAAAAACATTCCGGAAGCATGCCTTTCAGATTCATGCAGGGCTTCCATTACAGTGTGAGTACCACACATCCACACAGATGTGGTGGTATTGAAACTCCCATTAGCTTCAAATAACATAGCCAATAGTGAATGATTATTATTCCAAAAAAATTCAATTATTTTGTTGTGTCATATCCTATATCTAAAAATCTCTCCAAAATGAAGAATATTTGTATACAAGTGCTTTTTTAAAAAATAAAAATCTTTTTTAAAAAAAATCAGTGGTGTTACAGAAGTTTCAGAGGTTGCAGTGGAACAACTTCTGAAGGGCTGTTATGTTGTCTTCAAGCCAGAATCCACTGAAAGGCAAAGGTAAAGGTTTCCCTTGCTCAAAAGCCAGTCGTATCCGACTCTAGGGTTTAGTGTCCATCTCTGTTTCAAAGCCAAAGAGCTAGTGCTGTCTCCTTCTGCAGACATTTCCGTGGTCATGTGGCAGGCATGACTAGACACCGGAGCACATAGAACACTTACCTTCCTACCAACGTGTTCCCTATTTATCTAACTGCTGACCTTCCACCTCCCAGTCAGTGTTTTAGCCGCTTGAGCCACTGCAGTCCACTTATATCTATGATAACAAAGCTTGTCAATATGAGATATTCAAGGAGTGGTTTTAGCACTCCCATCTCCAGTGAGCTTCCATAGCTGTGTGGGGATTTGAACTGAGATCTCCTGAGTCATAGTTCACAACACCATACTGGGTATGCTTCTGAAAGGCTGCCTATTCCTTATTTCTGCATTGTTGTCATTTGGTCATTATGCCAGGAGCAACCAGACAGCAAGTTAAATAGGTGGGAGTGATTTTACCATGACCAGTATTATATACCCAGCACAGAAATCAGTAATCGCTTTATAGCGAATATCCCTTGGGTCTCATTTCCCATCCTTTGCCAGATAAAGGAGATATGGCATTGAAAACGGCTTGAATAAACATCTATATGTGGACTGTACATGATTTTAGTCCACCATTTTTATTGTATTAACAAGCAGAGGAGAGTGGTAAATGTTAAAGATGCAGTGGCTGCCCCATCGCTCTCCAGACAGCTTCATGGCTGAACAGAGATTTGAACATGAGTCTCTCCAATTCTAGTTTGACAATCTAACCACAGGACTTGTTGATGAGCAAGTTGATCTTCCAGACTGAGCAAAATGTTGATTTTAAATAAGGCTTGTTTCCTCATCCCTATCAGACTGCTAGCCAGCCAGCTCTTTGCAAAAAACATACAATGTGATCTCCAGCTATTGTCTATCTCAAGTGGAGCCTGACATTTTCAGCTACACTACACAGCAGGAGAACTCAGTGGTGCCAAATCCTAGTAGGAATTAAAGAATTGGTTTCTTGATTAGAAACCTTTGGGAAGATTGTTTCAAAGTAAACGCTGCAAAACATTTTTACAAAAAAAAATGCCGGGCCCCTGAGTTAATCAGTGGTAGGGTTTTCCTAATGTCAATGACACTTCAAAGCATCTTTGAAATCTAATGATCTTTCCACTCTGCATTATTTAGTTTTTTAACATGACGATTTCTTTTCCTTTTAATACAGTCTGAGATAACTGCAAATATGTTGTGGTATTTACCTTCACTAACTGGATGTGCTGATCCAAAGAAAACAGAAAGTTAATTTTCCTTCTGGTGGTTGTTGTTGTTTTGTAAGAATCTTACCGGGGTTCATGTAAGGTCTATATAGTATACTTCAACTAATTGTGGCTAATTGATAAGGGGCTCTTTCAACTGCTTCTTTCAACTACCTTGTCACATTCCTAATTGTTGGTCAACAGAGATACACCTTGGCATATCATCAATTAGCCACAATTAATTGCAGAAAGTTAGGTAAGCCTGCTGTGAATTGTAGCTGAAAATGTCAGGTTCCACTTGAGACAGACAATAGGATTTTTGGTTTTTCTTGTTGTGTAGGCTGTGAGTCCTGTTGCAATCCAAGCTCTGGAACTGGAAGACCAATGGACAAAACATTTGGACAGAATGAACAGTATTGTTCAGATATGCACATTTTCTATTGCCTGATCTCATCACAGTCCCATAGTCAAAGGGAGACATAAATCTCTGAATACTTGGGAATCTGTAGCAAAAAAATTGTGGGGAATTTTATTTCTGGACATTTATGCACTGGATGCCTGAAGACACACATCTCATCTTCTGAATATTGGAGGTTGGGGGAGGCCAGAATGTTACATTTTAAAGAAAAGTTAATTGCTCTTAGAGGTGTTTAAAAGTTGTTAGTTACCATCATAATTACAATAATTTAAAAGAAACATTTTACTTTCTCATTATTCAAATGTAATTCTTCTTCTTCTGTCATATCGGAATCTGAAGATTGGCGATCATCATGCCAATCAGCCATGAAGACCGTCTTAAGAATATAATGCAATGGCCTTTCATCTGCCTTCTGTATCGCAGCATGACACCCCTACTACTGATCCAATGCTGTGAGTCACTTTCTTGTCCCAAGCCCTTTTGGCATGCAAAGTCCTCATAAGCCCCAGACCCATATTGATGAAGCTGCTGTCCTCCATCAAGATGGATTCAAGTGGGATTTAATCCACTTGGGGACCACCGCCCTTCCCTGTGGACTTTGGCACCCAAGGCTGTTAGTCCTCAAGTTTGTCAGGTTAATTAAATGCTGCCTGAGTCTCAGTGACGAGTCTCTGGCAGTATAGTCTACTCTATTACCATAGGAGGATAACCTGGCCAGACTGGTAGATGTAACTAGCTACTTTAAAATCAACATCAGAATACTTCAAGTTGTTTGCCTGTGGTATAAAGCACATCTTAGGAGAGAGTTACTCATACTTGTACTCATCCTTGCTGTGAACTGCTACTCATATCCGAGTATACATTTTTCCTGGAAGTCATTTTCAGTTGATGGATATGTCTCTGGTGTGTGATGGATGTGTCTCTGATCTGTCCAGAGACACAGTATAGTACAAGTCAAACCTCGCATAAAGAGCATCTCGCTTAAAGAGTAACTAATTTAAAGAGCAGAATTTTCTCTGAATGTTCGTTTCGCTTAACAAAGAAAACCAACCAAAACTCGCTTAACAAATAAATCAGGATTCACAATGCCCCCCACAATTAGTCATTTACAATGGTGTTTCACTTAAAGAGCAAACTCGCTTAAAGAGCAATCCTGTGGAATGCATTATGCTCTTTAAGCGAGGTACAACTGTACTATAACAGTAACTAAAACAGTTTCAGTTAGACTGAAAAAGGAGAAATCTCTTGTTGCATTACAATCCTAATATAATTTAGCTACATATAGGTCATTTTACAAGTTGATTAAATACAGCTTGTTATTTGAAATTTATTCATAATAGAATATTTCAGTCATGAGGGGAAAAAACACCATTGTACCTATAGGTGGCAAGCTGTCATGTAAAGTTAATCTATTAAAAATTGCTACCAAAGTATCTTTCAGAGTTTTATGTGGATTTTATGAGGACAGATTGTAGATGGCTATATGAGCAAGAAGAAACATAAGTTCCTTACAAGTCTTCTAGCTGTAGCTTGAGGACAGAGATAAAACTTTATGAAATGTAATGATGTGCAAATACCTTTGCATTAATTAGCTGGCGTTACTGAACATTTAAAATCCAAAGCTGACAGCTAGAGTAATTAATGTGCCCTTATGATTACCTCAAGAAGACAGTGAAATGCTGAAACCAGTGAGTCTTGATGAATGAAGCAAAACAAAATGCAATTTTTTAAAAAATATATCTCATTATTTAAATTTTATTGTATGTCAGAATTTTTGAAAAAAGCAGCAGGTAAGAGCAGAGCATGGGAGCCAACAGTTATTTGCCAATAAAGTGGGATTTATTTGGATTTAAATCCAAAAATAAATGAGCATATTATTGCTGACTCGTTAATAGCTATAATCAAATGGGCAACCATTATTACCACAAACTGGCAAACCTGCAAAAAAGCACTTTACCAGTTGTATGGTGACGTATTCCTTCTTTTATTGGCACAATCATTTTTTAAATAATATTGGCTTCTTCCCCACCGGTGCTGCTCTTTGTAAGAGAGTCCAACTGACTCAGTGGCTCCTTACTTTGCCATCTATTTTCACTTCTTTCATTTTCACACAAAATCTGGAGTAGTTGCCTTAGGAACAGAACAGCCATTAAAATAAATGAAAAACATGACATAAGTAATCTTAGAAGAAAATGTGCTGAAGTGTTCAAAGCTGAATACAAATACACCTTGACAATGTAAGAGTTATCATTGCTTTAGCAAGATATGAAAAGACTATACAGTTATACCTCGCTTAAAGAGCATAATGAGTTCCACAGGATTGCTCTTTACGCGAGTTTGCTCTTTAAGTGAAACACCTTTGAAAGCGACCCATTCTGACTTCTGTTGGGGGGATTGCAAACCCTGATTTATTTGTTAAGCGAGTTTTTGGTTGGTTTTATTTGTTAAGCGAAGCGAACATTCAGAGAAAATTCTGCTCTTTAAGCGAGGCGCTCTTTATGCGAGGTTTGACTCTATCTAGTCCAACCACTGAAAGGCTATGGGTTCATGAAAAAGTACTTTGTCTAACCCCCCTTTTTTAAAAAAACTATTCAGTGGTTGGCATACTGGGGAAATAATGTGGATTTTTAGAAAGACTCAATTCTGCAATGACCTGAATCTAACATATTGTAATGATATAGCACCAGAAGATACAGCCCGAGAGGACATAATGTAACTTCCTGTTACCCCAAGAGGCACCCCTGCAATTCCTGTGAGAAACCTGGAACTATTTACAGCAGAGGCTGACATCAAAGAATCATACCACTGGGACTTTTTAGCTAGCAAAGATGATGACATAATGTGAAGTCATGCACATTTGTACTTCACTTATGGAGAGTCTGGGAAACCAAGGTGGAACATCTTCCTTTGCTAAAATATGCTTCTACTGTATTCCCTGTTGGCTGTGGGATTCTGGAACATGTTTCTCATATCTGCAGTGGAGGATACACTTGCTCTTATGTCTTCCTGGTGTGATCCCTTAGGCAACTGGTTATCTAACATTTTACCTACATTTATTTAGTTGTTTTAATGATTTATGGTATCTTTATATTCTCTTTTTTGAACAAAAACAGTTAAGTATCACATTAAAATTAGGTAAAGGTAAAGGTCACCCTTGCTTGAAATCCAGTTGTATCTGACTCTAGGGTGTGGTGCTCATCTCCTGAAGTGGTACTTATTTATCTACTTGAAATTTCTTGCTTTCGAACGGCTAGGTTTTGAACTGCATCACTCGTTCCTCTCAGATGGCACAGCTCCAAGGGCCGACCCCAAGACTTGCAAGAAAAGCTTTGATTTGGAGAAGAGCCTTCTTGGTAGTGGCACTAACTTTGTGGAACTCCCTTCCAGTTGAACTGCACCAGGTCCCATCCCTGTCTATGTTTAAAAAGCAGTTGCATTGTGTTTTTTTTTAAGAGACCTTTGAGAATGTTTTGCAAATGGCTGAGCATTGGGTATTTTATTCTGTCTCTCTCCATCGCCAATAGGGTGTTTGTATTTTTAAAAATGTGTTTTAATATGTGAGTTTCATGTTGTTAGCCACCTAGAGTAGGAAAACCTCCTAGATGGGTGTGGTACAGTATAAGTAAAATAAATAAAAATAAAAATAAAATAGGTTGGCAGGAGCTGGGACGGAGACAGAAGCTCACTCTGTCGTGCAGCACTCAGGTCTTGAACTGCTGATCTACTGACTTCCCAATTGTCAAGTTCAGCGCCTTAATCACTAAGACACCACAACCCCTTTCACCTTAGAATTAGCAGTATGTAAATACAGTCCGATCTAACTTGTATCCAAATATTTGCTGTAAAAATCAGGACTGATCTGGAGATGGCTTGAATCAATTTGGTTTCAGGGTTCTGCAGATATTTGAGCATATTTACATGTTTCAAGATTGGATACGGGGAAATGTGGGAAATAAAAGGCTGTGATCCAGGCTACAGTGCCATCATCTTTGGGAATATGGTAGACCTTCAGTTTATAAGCCAAGTTCTTGACAGCTTTTCCCCTTCTTCCTTCATCTCCTCCACTTCTCTGCAGGGGGGTGCTGGGCACCTTGGGAGGGCAGTGAGCAGGAAGTGATGGAGGGGCTATTGGGGGGAGAAATCCCATAAATTCCCATTACCTTTGCCTGCCTCTGGGGGGCACCAGTCGCTGGAACACACCAGGATGAGTCGCTGTATCCCTGTGGACCAGCACACCACTGCTTCTCTGGGAACTGTTGTCAGGGAAAATATATGTTGGGATGTGAAGGATGTCCACTTAGTGTCCCCAATCACTGGTCTGGCTTGCCCAAGTTTGCCTACTCCTGTGATGGTGAACCTTGGCACTCCAGATGTTCTTGGACTTTAATTCCCATACGGGCGTGTTTTACTTCCACTTCCAGGAGTGACGAGGGCAGTGTAGGCCGGATGAATCGCAGTAAACCCATTCGTGTGGATTCACAGAGTGCTTGGGCTTCTGGGATTTGAAGTCCAAAAACATCTGGAGTGCCAAAGTTTGCCATCATGGGCTTACTCTCTGCCTAGCCCAAATCAGAGCAAGGCATGTTTGAATTGTCTGATGAGACCAGTGGTTGGATTCAAAAAAAAATTAACTACCTACTCGGTAGGCGTGGTTATGCTGGGCATGGCCAGGGGGAAAGCCCTACATTATTTTAAAACTTGGATGGGCAGGGCCAGCCAGAATTTCTGCTACTGGTTCTGGTGAACTGGGGCAAACCTGCTGAATCCCACCACTAGATGAGACCTATCTGAACCCTCTCAAAGCTGCAGTCACTGGAGTTTCTAAGAGAGATCTTGACTGTTACTGGGCTTTTGCTATCAATCTCCTCTCACTTCAGCCTTCCTTCTTTTGCTATAAAAATTGGTGTCAAGTATTTTTGTACACATTTCAGCATTTGTAACCCTTCAAAATGCCATAGTGATTTATTTGGATTTTGGATTTGTATGCCGCTCTTTTCGCCGAAGCAACTCAGAGAGGCTAACAACATAGATCACAAAATATCACATATTAGAACATATCAAATTAACACATATCAATAGCATATCAAAGTATCACATACATTTCAAGAAATCCCCCATCACAATTACAAAATTAAAACATCATAAAATACATTTCAGAAACACTTTCAGGAGGGTCTTAAACAAAAACAAAGTATCAAAATATCAGCTAAATATTACAGTTACAAAAATATCACAACAATACAGATTCAGGGAAGCCAACCCAATCGATTGGGGAGTCTTGAACTAATATGAGCTGGGTAATGTACAAATATCATTTCTTTGTCTCATTTGGGTAGTTTTTCTCAAAGCCAATGTCTATCCCTAGTTAAAAAAACATATAAATAATAAAAACCACAGTAAAACTCTAACTTTTTTCTGAGCGAAGTATTTAAAAATCAGCCAATGTTTAGTCCAACAAGTGAGTTTTAATAGGGTTTAGCTGGTGTTACTTTGGTACTTGGGAAAGATTTTCAACATTTCTCCACACTTTTTATCTCTTCTAGCTTTATGCTTGTTTAGTCTCTGTGAAGTGTGTTCTAATGATGCATTATACTTTCATTGTTTTTCCTGGTTATTCAACTGTAAATCCTTTTCATTACCTGCCAGCCTGAGAATTCTTGTTAGAGGGCTGCATATAAACACTATAAATAAATAAGGCTGTAATAAAATGAAAATGTAAACAGCGACCCAGAGCGTGAAGGGCCTGGGGTTCATTGGGCCCTTGAAGTCCTCCCTCTTCTTGCCACCATCTAAAAATATTCTGCTCCCCACCCCCAATTGGGAAGAAAGCCTTTATTGAGGCCCTACAGTAGGGGCTGGGATTGAAGTAGCTCAAGTGATTAAGAAGCTGAACTCGATGACTGGAAGGTTGGCAGGTCAGCAGTTTGAGACCTAAGTGCTGCATGATGGAGTGAGCTCCCATCTCTGTCCCAGCTCCTGCCAACCTAGCAGGTTGAAAGCAAGAAATTGCAAGTAGACAAATAGGGACCGCTTTGGTGGGAAGGTAAACAGCACTCATGAACTCCGGTGTTGAGGCATGCCTGCCATATGTCCATGGAAACATCTGTAGACGCAGACAGTGCTGGCTCTTTGACTGTAAACAGAGAAGAACACTGAACCCTAGAGTTGGATATGACTGACTTTCGAGCAACGGTGACTTTTACCTTTACAGTAGGGACTAGGAATCTGTCTGCTTCCAGAGGTTTAAAAGGTTTTGCCATGCAGCCTTGTTTACAGAGGAGAGGGGCCATTGATTGAAGGATCATCACAGCAGAGTCTTGTTTTGAAGGTCAGCTCTTTTTGAAGCATTGTGCACGACTGGTTTGAAGGTAAAGAAGTAGGAGCCCTCAAGTTCCTCTTCCACCATTATTTCAAACTTTGGCAAGAAGACTGACTGGGCATATAAGTCTTCTGGTCATAATATGGCAACATGCATTTCTATTTTATAGACATTATTTTTAAATTTGCATCTATACCAATACATAACTATTTGCACATTTTATACATACCAGTGCCGCTTTTTAGTCTCTTGGTTGCACGCAATCATTCAGGATAAATTTAAATGTTATTCTCATCATGCCTCAGTCTTGTTTGGGCGTGGTAAACTGTGACCTGTGCAATCCTGTGCAGGTGATAATGGACTTGGTAAGGGCCTCTAAGATCATCAAGTCCAGGCCCCTGTTCAATGCAGGAATCCAAATCAAGCACAGCTGACAGATGGTTGTCTAGTTTTGTCTTGAGTACCTCCAGTGTTGAAGCACTCACAAGGTAATTGGTACCTTTGTCCATAATATACAGGGATGGTAGCAAAACTTTGAAAAATTCCTTTGTTTTTAACTGCACACAGAGCTCAAGATGTAAAAGCTGTTGTGGCAATTTGAAGAGAGGTGTGTGTGTGTGGGGGGGGATCATGTACCTGGATGCATGCAACTGGTACATCATCAGACTGCTGCTGCAGCTGCTGCAGTTGGAGTTCCAAGTGCATACAAATATTGAACAGGTTAGTGACCAAAACTGGCCTGATAGCTCAGTGGTTTAGGCATAGAGGCTGGGAATTCAATTCCCCCTGTGCATCCCAGGAGAAATAACCATTCCAGTGACGGGATGTCCCCGGTTCCATACGGTTCCCTGGAACCGTTAGGAACAATCCCAGAGGGTTCTCCGGGAGGTTAGTCAACTTTTGAGGCGTCCGGTTCCGGACGCCTCACTGAAAGAATTTTTTTTAAAAAAAAATTGGAGCAAAAATGGCTCCAATTGACTGCGCATGCGCAGAAGCTCAATCTGATGTATTGCGCATGCATCAGATTGAGTTTCTGCCCATGCGCAGTCAATTGGAGCCATTTTGGCTCCAATTTTAATTTTTTTTCTTTCGGCATCGGAGCTGCACCTTTTCAGGGCAGCTCCGGCGGTGGCGGCAGCGGCACCAGCCCTCAGTTCCTCAGCCAGCGCGCCTTCCAAAGACCCCTCCCCAGCCTGCCTGCCCCCCTTGGGCGGCCCTGCCCGGGCGCGGCGGCAGCATTGCTCACCGCGGTAGCGCTCCAGCCCCGGCCTGGGACGCCTCCTCCTTGAGCAGCTTGGAGATCCCATTAGCCGGACTGGGCTGGCTGGACCGGGCGCCCGTCGGGAGGAAGGACAGCATGGAAGGACTGGCTGGGCAGGAGCCTTTTCAGCCCGGCTGCGGCTATGGTGGCGGCTGTAGGCGGTGGCGCCTGCTGCGTTCGGAGGAGGAGGTAAGTGAGGGTTTTGTATTTGGGGTGGGTGGGCGAGTTATTTGTGTTTTGGGCGGGTGGTTGTATTTTTGTTTTATTTTTATTTTATTTATTTATTTATTTTATTTATTCAAGTTATTTACGGGTTTGTGATGGTTGGGTGGTTGAGTTGAGGTTGTGTGTGTGTGTTATTATTATTATTATTATTATTTTTAGCCCCGCCCACAACGTCATGACGTCAGCTCTGCCCATGACGTCATGACGTCATGACATTGGCCACGCCCATGACGTCAGTGACGTCATGGCGTGGTAGTAGATTTTTTGTCATCCCATCACTGAACCATTCTATGTGGCCTTGGGCAGGCTGCAGAGTCCAAGGGTGCCCTGAGAAGAAGGGAATGGCAAACTGCTTCTGTGTATTCTCTACCTAGGAAACCCTGGAAAGGGTGGCCATAAATCAGCATTGACTCAATGGCACTCTATTGTTATTAATTGTGGCCTATACTGTTTATAAGCCTCTGCATGTTGAATTTGCAAAAAAGGTTTTGTTAGTAAATAATTGAAAATCAAAATTGCATTAGGGGAAATGAAGCAGACTCCCCCATCCCCTCAGATAGTAGCTGTTGTGGTTTAATTATAGGTAGAAGATTTTGGAAGACCTTTCTTGTCTCATGTGGTGTCTTTGGATCAAGTGTGATGAAGGACCTTGTCCCATCACTCATGCTGGAACAAGATTCAAAGGAGATTTAGGACAGTATCCGTATGCAGAATTGGATTCGGAATGCCAAATTGTCCTTTGATTCAAGGAGGAAATATAAGTGGCAAGAAAAGGCCTGGCTATGATGGTGGGATATGTCGTTGCGTAGTTCCTCTAACCACAAAGACAATCTATCTATTTTGGCTTTTCTTGATATTCTGTTTTCGCCTTGCCCACCATCTAAAACTGTTTCTTCCTCTGCCAAAACATCTCAGTTTTTCTACTGTAAAAGCTGGCCAATTTTGCACAGGACACAGGTTTTTCTGAGTCTGTGGATCATTTTTATGAATTCACAAATGAATAAGCAAACTTGTCCGACTTCCTTTCACCCGGAATTCCTAGGAACTGTTCCAGGTGAAAGCTAAAATCATTTAATCATCTTCTGGAACTTTATTTCATTACCTGCTGTCCTCAATTCCTTGATTTTAGTGGAAGAATGAGTCCTTGTTGACACCACAACATCAAAGCACTATTTCTTTCCCTTCTGGTATAACTTCCATTACTAAAGCCTGGATTTTGCAACTTCTTGCTGGAAAATTGACACACGTTTCTTGTTGGCCTAATACAGGTATTTCAGTACTCCAATGTGGATTTGGGAACTTACTGTCTGTCTTTGCTTTCTGTGTACATATCTGTTTGAAAGAGTTGGTGCACTAGTTGAAATTTCCCATCCACATACTAAGGGTTTGTTGTTATAAATATTCTGAAGGACCTTAAGTTACAATGGCAACACATGATTTTAGCAATTAGGAAACTCAGTCTTCTATGGATAGGTTATCTCTAACATTTCACATGTCTGAAAGCTGATCTGACTGAATCAGCAAATCAATCAGTTTTGTTTTCTCAAGTACAGTAATACATCGGATAACGTTAAGACTTGGTTCCACAAGTCTTAACGTTATGCGATTTTCAGTCTTATCTGATGCTTATCAGCCTTATCTCTTGCTGCCTTGGCAACTATTCCTCTCTATTTTCTGATCTCTTGCATCGGCGCTCGGCTGCCTCTGCCTGCCATGAGGTATAGCTCTGTGCTCTGCAATCGGCTGGTCAAGCCTGGCTAAGTAGCTAGGCTGACTCCACATGGGCGAGGCCGGCTTGATCGTGCACGCTACCCTTGCCTGGGCGAGCCATGAGTTCCAGTGCAAAGGGCTGCCTGGGGAACCTGGTGGGAGCAGCAGCTGTGGTGGCTTGAAGGTAAGCAGGGCCAGGGCTGGGCTGGATTCTCTCAGCAGTACGGCACCCCATTGCTGGGGGTGGGGGGGGGGAGAAAGGAGGGAAGTGGCAGGGAGAGGAGCTTTGGCCTCCTTTAGTTCTTTATTACGATGCATTGGATAATGCTAGAAAGAACATTCTCCGGTGCAAATCTTCCCCCAAAATTTTTCGTCGTTATGCGGTTCTAGCGTTATCTGGTGCAATCGTTATCCGGGGTATTACCATATCTAATTTTTCAAAATCTCAAGTTATTTCTGGCTTTCTCATGAAGAAATTCAATAATTTTGATAATTTTTTTTTAAATAACTGAGTAAAATTGTGGTCCATCCCTAGCTGAATTTTGTCCACATTTGCTTGAGAATAAATCCCTTTAAAACAGTGAAGCTTACTTTAGAAAAGAACTGTCTAGGATCAGATTGTGAAAGACATTAATTTTTGCATGCAATTTCTTTTGCTAAAAATAAAATAAGCTGCAAGTCCCAAGGGATTTACAGAAAATAGGTTGGATCACTCTAGGAAAATATCATTGCATATAGTGGTTTATGGGTTTCAGACGTTTTCAGTTTCCATTTGAATGAGTAGGGATGTTTATGCCAAGAGTAGCTGGAAACTGTCATACAAAATGCCACCAAAGGATGATAATCATAAATGACATATGTCTTCCAGGGTAACTTGAGCTGAGATATTCAATGATGTATTTATGCATGTACTGCAAGAAGGCTGTAATATTGACAGCAGAAAGCAGAATGGAATTCCAATAACTATTGGAGTTTTAGACAGAGCTTTAAAAAAATAATAAATAATCCTCTTCAAAATTACTAGGGTATTGTGCAAGCATCAAAGAACTGTCTAGCATTGTTACAAATCAAACATGAGTTTGTATCTCCTGACAGGTGCTAAAGCACACTAAATCAATTTAATTAGTTTTGTTTAGCCCACCTGAACAATGTATTACAACACGTAGAAATGCTTCTCTTATTTTGTGTGTTTATCAGGCGCTCAACATTATGATTAAAGGCAGGCATAGCACCACAAACATAACTACAGCATAGATTTCTATCATTTCTATCATCTCATCTTCTGCTAAGAAAGGATTTATATGTTTTACAGGGTGATCCCCATAAGAGCTTCACTTGCAGCATTGTTCTGTTGTATACCCTGAGTTCACTGCCCATGAAAACAGTAGTAACCAATCTAGTGAAACATAACTTGTTTTTGTTGGATTTTGCTTCAGAAAATATGAAAAAAAATAGACATTTATTATCTATGATCGATTGCACAATCCACCAAAAGTTTCTTTTTTAGACTGGACCTGTTTCCTCTACCCACTATTCTCCAATCTTTAAATACAATATTAGATAGTTTTCTCACATTGCTGATGCCACAGGTATTCCAATATTAGAGGGAAATTATTAATATCACAGCAGGTTTGTAGGGAGAAAATGTAGATCAATGCAAACCAAAACTGTTGATGAAAGTTAGTATCACTGTTGACTGATAATTACTTGAAAAAATGGATGTCTCCTTCACAAATGAAAACAATGCTAAAATAGAAAACAAAACAAAATGACTAGGAGACATAAAACAAGAGTCCCCACAAACTGGCACCAACTTGTGTATCTTTGTAGGGGTGTTAATTCACAGATTTAAAATACTGTCTATGATTACTAAACACTTTAACAATACAGGCCAGAATGGATTTTTTATGTGTTCAGACTGTACTGATATTACCAAACCCTTAAGGAGAGCAGCAGAAAACAAAAGACAAGGATAGGAACAATGAATCATGTGTATTGCTGATATGTCCTTCAAAAGATGCTTTGCAGTGAGGGATCTCAACCTTTTCAAGCTGAGGGCTGGGTCACACTTTCTAAGACAGCTTTGGGGGCATTTTGCCCTGCCTGCCACACATGGCACTTCTGGGTGTGATGGAGGTGGTGGGGGCCACACCCAGGCCATAGGTTGAGAACCCCTGCTTTTCAGCATACATATGAAATGGACAATGATCAGAAATATTTCAGCCTGTCTTCTCATGGCAGACAAAGGACTACTAGAATTGTGAGGTTAGCAGCATCCCATTCCCTATGACTTCAGGATACCAAGTGGTAGGCTCATGTGCTCCCTGAAGAATATATCTGTTTGATGTCAAAAAAGTAGAGAAAGCAAGGGTTGCTATGGACACAGGAATAACATGGAACATTTGCACTGAACCATTAAGTACTGACAGCAAGCAGGAATAGATCAATTTTTCTCCCCATTCAGCTTCAGCAACTTTCAATACCGTCTACCACGGTATCCTTCTGGGATGGCTTCAAAGATTGGGGATCAAGGGCACGGTGTTGGCCTGGTTCTCCTCTTTTCTGATGGGCTGGACTCAGTCAGTGTGGTTGGAGAGCGAGAGGTCCAACCCTAGGCCGCTCCCTTATGGGGTGCCTCAGGGCTTGGTTCTCTCACCTCTCCTATTTAACATCTACATGAAGCCCCTGGGCGAGATCATCTGTTCCCACGGGGTAAAATACCATCAGTATGCAGATGACACACAGTTGTACATCTTGGCTCATGGGGACCCTGGTGATGCAGTCAAAGTCCTATCCAGGTGCCTAGAGGCTGTGAGGGTCTGGATGGGGGACAATGGGTTACAGCTGAACCCTGGCAAGACTGAGTGGTTGTGGGTTGGGGCTCCCGGGTCAACACAGGAGTTACGATCTTTGGTACTGGATGGGGCTAGTTTGCCTCAAACAATCTGGGTGCGCAATCTGGGGGTCCTCTTGGACTCACAACTCCTGCTCAATGAGCAGGTGGCAGCCGTGGCCAGGAGGGCTTTTGCACAATTGTGTGTAATTCGCCAGTTGCACCCACTCCTGGACAGGGGCTCCTTGCTCATGATCACCCACGCCCTGGTCACCTCCAGATTAGACTATTGCAATGCGCTCTACATGAGGCTTGATGACCATCCGGAGGCTGCAGCTGGTCCAGAATGCAGCAGCCCGGGTGGTGCTGGGATGTGGGCGTTATTCTCATGCAACCCCACTGCTTCAGGAGCTGCACTGGTTACCAGTTTGCCTCCGGGTGCAATTCAAGGTGCTGGTCATTACCTTTAAAGCCCTATATGGTAGTGGGCCAGGTTACTTGAGAGACCGCATCTTCCCAAGGATACCTGTCCGTCTCACCAGAGCGGACTGGAGAGGTGCCTTAGTTGTACCATCTGCCAGAGAGGCTCAACTCTCTGGCACTAGAAAGAGGGCCTTCTCCCTGTTCGCTCCGACTCTGTGGAACCGCCTGCCTCTTGAGCTGCGCCTCCAGACAGAGTTACTGGCTTTTAGGAAGGGCCTGAAAACCTGGCTGGCTGGAATGGTGTGGGGTAGTGCTGATTTACTGACAACCTCTTGCTGGGTTATTTAACTTCCTACATCTACCCTCCTATCCCAACTCCCATTCCCATTCCTTTTATCTGGTTTCTTTTAGGCTAGGGAATGGGAGGTTGTTTTTAATGGGTTTAAAATTTTATTGCTATTTTAGTGTGTTTGTGGTATACCATATGCCTGTTGTGCTCCGCCCTGAGTCGCTTGTGCGAGTAGGGCGGAATATAAATTTGATAAATAAATAAATAAATAGGCTGAAAATTAAATATAGCACAATGAGAGACACATGAAATCACAAATAGTGAAAAGGGGGAAGCCCCCATGTTAATACAAATGGAATATTTACTAATTATTAATTTCCATAAAAGGACAGCATCATGCAATAGCTGAAGTTTTGGCTTCTGTCCAGAAGCCAGCTTAATCATTTCAACAATGAAATTCTCCTTAGAGCAGGCATTCACAACCTATAGCCCATGAGCTAGACCTAGCCTCCAGATCCAATTCGTCTGGCCCCCAACACCTTCACCGCTCCCGAAAGTGGAAGTAAAAGGTGTGCCACACATGTGCTGAATCCTGCTAAATTCATTCTGCACATGCATGGCACACATTTTACTTCTGCTTCCAGGTGGGAGGAACCACGTGACTGGTCAGCTCAGAAGTTGTGGTCAGGCCTGCGGCCTGAAAACATTGAGAATTGCTGCTTTAGAGAGTTAAATTAAACACTAACTTACTTGGTTATGTTAGAAAATGACCAGCTCAACTGATGAGTTAATTGATTGTAATACATTAGTGTCAATCTGACAAGCTAATTTAAGAATATATAGAAAACACAGCTCTGTCCCCAAACACTGTTGTCTTGTCCTATGCTTCAGCATCTACTGACTGAGGGATGATGTCTTGCTGCCTGCTGGTCAAATATTTTAAAATTTTTATTTACCATATATCAAATAAACAATATGTTCTTAATGTGTTATTACACCTATCTTACTTTGGCACATGTAATTGCAATAATAGAAGGAAAAATGTCTTTCAGTCTCAGGATTTTTGACTTTATCATATTTAACAGGGTGCTCTAATATTGAGCATTAAATTATCATCTGGTAGTTCTTTCATAATTTTATTATTACTTATTATTTATTGGATTTCTATACCGCCCATCTGGGTGTTAACCCACTCTGGGCAGTGAACAAGCACAAAAACCAGTAACAGAAATATCCACAACAAATTAAAACCCACCACCAACAAATACCTCACAAACTAAACTAAACTAAACTAAACTAAACTAAACTAAACTAAACTAGTTGGCGTCTGATGGCATCAGGACACAACCAAACTGGCTAATATTGATAAGGGGACAACACCCTGAAATGCCTCCCTAAAAAAGTGTTTTTAGTTGTTCTTTTTTAAAAATAGTCAGTGGTGGGACCTGGTGCAGCCCCACTGGTAGGGTATTCCAGAGTACAGTATTGGTGCTGCCACCGAGAAGGCTCCATTTCTAGTTAAAGACTTTCCAGCCATCCTCAGTGTTGGCACCTGGAGCTGCACTGACTGTGATGACTGGGTGATGCAGGGTGTGTGTGTGTTCTGAGGGAGAGACACTTCAACGGATAACAAGGTCCCAAGCCATATAGGGCCTTGTATGATACATTTGTAAGTGTATTCACAGGCAACTTTATGCTACACACATTTCCTTGCAACTAAGCTCTGTTGTTTTGAACAGGACTTGTTCCCAAGTAAACCTTCTTCAGGAGGAACAGAATGAAGAAGAAGAAGCTGGAGTAAACAACATCATCTTTTAAAAAAAAACAAATGTTCTCAGCAGTCGGGATGGGCATCTTATGCTGAAACTGCAGGTTAACTTAGAAGTGCTATTAATCACCCATTGCTAATCAGCCAGGATGATTAGCACTTTTGATCTCTATTGCTTTCCTGAGTGCAATTACCACTTAATTACCTCTCTGTCACCTAATCAAGGGCACTTTTGGAAAAAAAAAGCTGATTGTGTTGAAAGTTGCTTTTTTCTTCCACACGAACTGGGTAGCACTAGAAGGCATGACATTTGGGGTGTGGGTCCAACATACATATATATATTGAGTTTAGGAATTTTAGGACATGTTCAGAAATAAAGTCATAATGAACCAAATGTTATTTCGAACAGATGCTATCTCCCTCAGAGGCCTTATATCAGTGTTTCCCAACCTTTGGTTTTTGGGCTCCAGTTCCCACAAGACTAAATCCATTCCCCAAAGCACTGATCAGCCAATCAGCCTAAGAAGACTTAGGCTTCTGGGAATTGAAGTCCCCTGAGGGGTGGGGGCTCCACATTGGAAAACACTGTCTTAGAGACTTAATATAAAAATATTGTTTGTCCTTTACATATTTTAAATCTAGCTTTACTACACGATTGTCAGAAAACTGCATCTCTCATTACATATATATGCCAAGAAACAGACGTATAAGGATGTACACTGTATACAACTATAATTCATCCAAACATTTTTCTTACTTGAATTATGTGGTGGCTTAGTGGTTAAGATGCTGAACCTGACAACTGGAAGGTCAAAGGTTTGAGACCTAAGTGCTACTTTGCAGAGTGAGCTCCTGTCTCTGTCTCAGCTCCTCCCAACCCAGCAGTTCAAAAATAAGAAATTGGAAGTAGATAATTTAATTTAATTTAATTTTTGAATTTATATGCCGCCCAGTCAGGAAACCCAACTCAGGGTGGCTCACATAATCATCAAACAACATATACAGTAGATACAATAAGTTTAGCGATATACAATAAACAAAATACATGGTAAATACAAGGTCAATAACACAAAGTCATATAGTATACAAAATTCAATCAACAACACAGCATATAATAATATACAGGGAAATATAATACTATAATGGCCTCTCCACCATGGCCACGGACAAGTTCCATGGGGGTGTGTGTGTGGAAAGGGTGGGACCCAAGAGCGCCAGCAGCTGGAGAGGTCTGGGCGTCCATGGCTAGCAGGTCTCCCTGTCCCAACCATGGCCAAGGTACAAAGGCGGTGGCGATGGCAAGTCCTGCCGCCTGCTGACGTAGGTACCACTTTGATGTAAACAGCATTCTGTGTCTAGTTATGCAGACAGTGCTGGCTCTTTGACTGTAAATGGAGATGAGCACTGAAACCTCTAGCCAGATACGATTGACTTTCCAGCAAGGGCAACCGTTGTTTTTTCTCTCCTCTTCGAAGAACTAGAAATTAGGAACGTTTTGTTCATTCACTTCTTCGCTGTAGCAAAAATTCTCTAGTCTGGAGATTGCAGGAGATTCTTTGCACCTTCCTTTCAGGACAGGGGAAGGTCACTGTGACTTCTGTGTTCTTGCCTTTAATGTTGAGAGCCAGCAGATGTTAAAGATGATGCAGGAGAAAAACTGACAAAAAAAGCCAATAACTTCCTTAATTGGAGACTCCTAGTTCTGGCTGTTCCAAATAGAAAAAAAGTGGTGTGGCAACAATCCTGACTAGGAAATCATGTGCCAAGATTAATTCATACCCATCATCTAGGGAACAAAGGTAAAAGTAAAGGTAAATGTCACCCTTGCTTGAAAGCCAGTCATATCCGACTCTAGTGTTCAGTGCTCCTCTCTGTTTATACCCAAAGAGCCAGTGCTGTTTACATTTGCATATGTTTCCATGGACATGTGGCAGGTATGTCTAGACAATGGAGTGCACGGAACTCTATTTACCTTTCCACTGAAGTGATACCTACTTATCTACTTGCAATTTCTTCCTTTCAAATTGCTAGGTTGGCAGGAGCTGGGACAGAGACGGGAGCTCACTCTGATGTGCAGTACTTGGTTTTCCAACTGCTGACCTGCCAACCTTCCAGTTGACAACTTCAGCGACTTAACCACTACTAGGCCATCACAGACCCCTGAGTACGGAACAAACTGCTGGATAAAGGAGGAATGCAGAAAATTAAAGGCTTTGGGAGATTTTTGCCTAGTGTCCTTTGATAGCATGACACAAGACTGGAAAATTTCCTTTGTGACATCTGTTAATGCAATTCCCTGATAATTGAATTGAGAACATATTGTTTGTACGTTGTCCCCCTTGAAATATATACACAAATCAAACTCCACTATGGGATGCCACCTATTGGACATGATAGATATTGCAGCATATTATGGGCTGTTCTGCCATTCAGTGCCTATTAAAATGTGGTCCCTAGCTGAACTCTCTGTGGAATAGACACTCCTATCCCTGTCTCATAGACAACTAATTAATAAATAAAATCACATATGCTCTTGTCTTTTTAAAACCACCTATTTTAATATGTTCATGTGACAAATGTGCAGCAGAAGGTTCTGCACAGACTCCCATGAGAGAGGGAATGAAAAGGAATAGGATGGGAGAGATATAATAATAAGAATGCAGTTATGATCAGGGTAGCTCTACTGAAATAAACAGCATTAAGTTGTTTTAGTGTATCCAACACTTCATAGCAATAGCGGCATTGTTCATGTCTACTTGACAGCAGTCTGAGAAAACCTGGCTACTGTTACATCTTCTGTACATGCTGATATCCACCTCTTTTGTTCCACCACATGCCTTGAGGACAGAATTATGCAGATGTCATATTAGCTAGAGTGACAAACCTGTCTGCCTGTTTCTTTTCTCATCCTTTACACCCATTTCCCTTCTTTTTTTCAAAAGGACCCTGCAGAGAGTTCTTCTGTTCCAAGGACTAACCATGTTTATCTTTGGCAGCAATGATAACAAAGGGTCCTTGGTGTAAGTAAGCTGCCTAGTGGTGTCAGCTGAGAGATATTGCCTAAAATCTTTTCAGAATTTTGCTTGCTTGACTGACTGACTGACTGACTGACTGACTGACTGATTGATACCATCTGACTAGGGGCTGAAGTGGCTTACTGGTTAAGATGTTGAGCTTGATGACTGGAAGGTTAGCAGGTCAGCAGTTCAAACCCCAGGTGCTGCAAAGCAGGATGAATACCCATCATCTGCCCCAGCTCCTGCCAATCTAGCAGTTTGAAAGCAAAAAAACTGCAAGTAGATAAATAGGTACAGCTTTGGTGGGAAAGGTAACAGCATTCCCTACACTACAATGTCTAGTCATGTCTGTCACAAGACCAGGGAAACGTCTGCAGATGCAGAGAGCGCTGGCTCGTTGGCTATAAACAGAGATGTGCACCACAGCCTAGTGTCAGATATGACTAGCCTTTGAGCAAGGGTGACCTTTACCTTGCCATCTCACTTAGTACACCTACTACTCTGGCTAATGATAATACATCATCCCCTCTCCTATACATGTACAGCATCTCCAGACAAAGCTAGGACCTATGGAAATAAATGGAATTACATTACAATTAACTTGCGTCTTCAGCTTTCTAGGCAGTTATTGTTGGTATTCATAGGTAGATTCCCCTGAGGCAAACAGGCACATACTGTATATAAGTAAAATTATATAGAAAGGCAGAAAATTGAATGACAAATTATAAGGATCCAAATATAGTCCTCAAAAATAGAGGTTTTTAATTGGGGGAAGGCAGAAAATGATAACTGACAGCTGCCATCTCTAGTTCCAACCCACAAATTCATGCTGGCTTCTTCTTCATAACTAAAACATTAGCATTCCATGCTGGGAGAGGATATTTAAAGCAACATTTCTGAAGCTGAGGCACCTGAAGGCAACACTGTCCCAGGCTGCAACAACAGAGCACGGTTTGTATTTAAACAATGTAGAACAGTGTCATTTGCAATAGAATCACATTGTGGCTTTCTGCTCCCTGTTGTGATTTGTACTGACAGAGTAACACAACTTGAAAGCCCAGGGCAAGGTTTTATGCGGGGGCCTCCTTAGAGCATTCTGCTTTTATATATTTGAAAAGTACACAGGTCTGACATAGCTGTCCTCTGCGTTTTTCCTCATAAAGAGTGATCCAAACCCCAGTGCAGTGCCTGAGATGGAGATGCTGTTCTGTCGGCTGAGTTCTATAAGTACATCCCAAACTGACTGAGCATCAGGACTCCAGACAGCAGCCTTGGAATTCCAGACACCTTAAAGAGCCACTGAAAACAGGGCTCAGTGGAAAAGACAATAAAGCTGAGAGAGAATCCCAGAAGTCTTGTAGAACCTCAACTGCCCTGCAGAACAAATAAGAGTTCTGGGTATCTCTGTGAGTAAAAGAGAGATGCCTAGGTTATATCAGAAAAATTGCAGTACACAGAAAGAGTGCCCCCCCCCCCCGATTGTGGCATTCTTGAACCACAATTGGGCGCACCCCAGGCAATGGTCACCTTGTTGCCAACTAATCTTTCTCACACTAGGTCAGGCGAAAAGAACAGCAGAATTAACTCACCAAAAGGTGGTTCCATTTTGGCAGTTTCACATCTGGCCTAGACATGGAAGAAGATCAGAAGAATTCAATTTCCCTGCAGCTTTTTGGTTTTTTTGTAAAGATGCCTGCTGGCCAATGTTTTAAAAGAAGATGGGCTGGAAAGTAATTACAAGATACATATTTATTTTATTTTATTAAATAATCACATGATGATTATCACATGGTGCAATAGCAATTTCACTTATATACCTCCCTGTAGTGCTTAGAGTAAGGTAATTAGCATTTTTGCCCAAACATACTGGGTACTCATTTTACCAAACTCAGAAAGATGGAAGGCTGAGTCAAACTTGATCCCTACCAGGATCAACCTCACAACATCAGCAGTAATTTGGGCCATGGTACAATAGTTTTAACTTCTGCGCCACAAGGACACTGGAAACAATGTTCTACGTGGTCAATTCATGAGATTATATTGCTATTTGTATAAATAATTATACAATCATTTATATATGATGTTCTACTGTTTTCAGTAGTCCAAATCAGGAAGGTCTGTGTGGAATGTGTGTATGTGAAGTTTTCATTAATTTTCATTCTGATATTGAGTGAATATCCACTTTAATGTGAACTGAACCCTCACAAAAAAAGTCAGGAGGGTGCGAACCTGTTGCTGCCCACCACTGAATGTCCGTTGTTGAAGGGTGTAAAGAGGGTGGAAAATGGATTGAGAAAATCAATTTAACTGGATCTGTGGTGATTCCTTCTGCAACAAAGCACAAGCAAATGAACCAGGTCCTGTAGCCCTCTACGCAGCACTAGGAGTTCATGAGTAGAGATGGAAGGAATTCTATGGGGATGAGTGAGCAAGTTCAGTCCAGCTGCAGCTTTCTAAAGCCGGATCTAATCCTCTGAATGCAGCAGTGGGCTTCAGCAGGTTCGCACCAGTTTGCCAGAAACGGTAGTAGAAATTCTGGCTGGCCCCTCTGCCCATCCAAGTTTTGAAATAAAGTAGTCCTAATTCAGGTGCAATGCAGGGCTTTCCCCCTGGCCACGACCACTATACCACCCCCACAGAGTAGGCAGTAAAAGTTTTTTAATCCCACCACTGTCTGAATGTTAATCAGGGAAGTAAGATAATTTTGAAGATCTTTTACAGGGGTGGAGAATTGGTGTTCCTCCAGATAGTATCATCAACTGGCATTCTTATCAGTCCTAGTTTGTGTGGCCAACAGTGAGGCATGATGGCAATTACAATCCAACAACAACTGTTAGGCAATAAGATGCCCATCCCTGTTCTATATGAAGGTGCTTTTTTTCCACCCAAGATGCCCAGTTAAAAGCCAGTATTTCTTTGTGCTGAACATTTTGGCCTTCTGTTTCACCCCTCAGATACAAAAGCAATCCAATATCTTTGCTAAATCAATGGCACAATTTTTTAAAATTTTCTTGGCAAAAGTATTTGACATAGCCTATCATCCAGGCTTCTGTTAAACATGACCTGATGGCTAAGAATATGCATACATGTCTGTTCTTGACCCATAGTTGATCACATGTTGCATTTCTGATGGCTTTCAGAAACTGCCATTACTACTAGATAACTCATCGGGACTTGCTTGGCTTTTGTGATCTTTACATCCTCACTGAAAGTCCTGGAGCCCAGGAAAGCACTGTGTAATGTGGTATATGGTGAAAAAACATACAGGAACAAAGCACATTCAATTCAATCAACCCTTTAGAACATCTCTTTTTCACATACCATATAGATTTCTATATCTTATCCCGTCAGGGATCATCAGCAACAGTGAGCCATGTCCCTATTATATTCAGTTCAGCATCCAGACATTGCCAACCCAACCATCAGTGATACTTTTGTATTATTTTTTTTGCTTCATTGTTTTGTTAAAATAGGAAAGATGTTCCAGAATGACAGGAGCCCTTCCAAGATGTTGAAGTCCAGGTGGGATATTCAGAATGTATGTGACTAGAAGGCTGATTATTGCCAGCAGGCTCAACATCTGTGATCTGTCATGCTGCAATAAAGAAAACATGAAGACCAGATGCTGCGCACATACAATATGAGCAAGACCATTATGTAGCATCATAGTCTGTCACTGTACTCTACTGAAAGGATAAGATATCCCAAGGGGGTTCCTCTCATTCAGCACAAGGATATTTTCCTAATAGTACAGGGGCAGATCAATGACAATGTTCAAACAAACCAAATACAATTTAAACTACAAAGGAGTTCACTGGTTTTTGTTTTCAATAGAAACTGTCACATTAGAGGAAATTGTTTTCAATAGAAACTGTCACATTAGAGGAAATCCTGCTACACATGCATGCACACATGCACTCTCACATGTGTGCATGCACAGAGAGTGCAACACTTCCTGCAATGTGGCAATATATGTCAGCTAAACCAGCACACAATCAAAGGCTGTGCCCATGAATAGCAGGCCAATATTTTAGCTTAGATCCCTCAGTTCAAATTCTTCTGGAGCCTGCTGATCATTGGCTTGCACTCTTTGGTATGCTGAGATTCACTGTTCAAAGTCTTCTTCTAGACATCTTAATGGGAAGGCAGATTCTCATCACACGAGAGGGTTCATTCAAAGCAAAGCCCAGAAAGTTTACCTTCACAATCTTCCAGCCAGCAAGGGCATTCTGCGAGATGTAGTCTCAAGAGATAACTATCTTAGGTTCTGACTGAAAACATGAATGTTGACATCTTGAGACCACAGATGTTAGTATATATAGACTTGAATTTTAATTAGAAATAGATAATACTCAAGATATGATTCATTATTGGCATAGATGCAAGTTTTCCTTTCATTCAACTGAACACTCCTTGCATAAAGAGATAGGACATTGCCTTATACTGAGTCATATTTGTCTGGGTAACCAGTATTGCCAATACTGTCTGGCAACAGAACTCTTGAGTTGCAGGTAGCTTTCCTAGCCATACTTCATGAAATTAATGGTTGAAACTAGGGCCCTCTGCATGGAAAGCACTATGAGGAGGCTGTACACACTATTCTACTTTCCTTTCTCATATGAAATAGGGTTCCTGTTTCCCTAAGAGCTGCTTGTTTTCAGTAGAATGTACACAGAGCCCCTATGCCAAGAACACTGTCTCTGGTCACAAGACCCAGTAATTCCACTTTCCCAAAGTTTGATGGAGATCTTGAAGAAATATGTTTGGTGGAGGCAGAGAGAGTGTGAGCATCATGAAAACAAAGCCAAGCCCTCAACACTGTGACTGTCCTCTATTTTGTATAAATTATACTGAAGGCATCCTGCAAATGCAATATAATCTGCCAAAATGAGAAAATTGGATGCTAACCTGCCAAATGTTCAGAAATGTAACATTACTCCCTATCAAGCCACTCTTTCTTCAGTGTTTACATCTAACAGAATGGGACCTGGGAATGCGATTTCACTTACCAGGTGGCTTATTTGATGGATTGCCACCCTGGGTCTGGAAGTGGGACTGTGTATTGTTTTAATTTTTGTGATTAAGTTTTGATGTCTTTTTAACTTGATGTTTTTATTGATGTAGATTGTCTTATGTTTTTATTCTTATTTTTAGTCTCATGTAAGCCGCTCAGAGTCGGGTCCTCCCGATTGGGGCGGGGTATCAAGTGTAATAAATAATAATAATAATAATAATAATGATCAACAGAGAGAAGAAATTTGTGAATGATGAGGAAGTAATGAGTATTTAGATAGGATCTTCTGCATGACATTGAGACTAGGTTCAGGAAGAACAGAAAATGTAAACATAACTATCGAGATTTTAACATCTGATTTGGGCATGATGATCAACAGGAGAACATATTTCCAGCTTTCAGTGCCTGCAATTTCAGGCAGTCATCATGACTGCATAAAAAGAGGAACAATTGTCATCTGCCAAACATGTTTATTACTTAATGGCTATGTTTTAAACGAAATCTGGTCCAGTCATTGAAAGCCAATGGATTGCCTTGGAAAGCAACAATTTTTTTTAAAAAAAATCTATTCAAAAGACTGGTGCTAAAAAAAGAAAGAAAAATGCTTAGAAATACTAGTTATTAATATTTCTTTGTGCAAATGCAGGCGCACATGCTCATATTACTTCTAATCCTTTTTAAATGGAGGAATTATGAGCATATGAATCCATATATGGCCCTGCAGCCCCAGTCCAGCTGGGATGTAACAGTTCATATCCTCCAATGTCATGCTTAACCACAGAACAGTCGGCAAGTCTTTTTTTTTTTAAATTGTTTTAAACCTGGGCTGTGCGACTTCTGGAATTCCAGATAAAATGGCTGATTTACCACTCCCATCATTTCTTGCTATGGTCTGATAGGCAACCCAATTGAATTACATCTGGATTTTGAGATGTTGCAGATCCTCTGCTTCTTTCTTCTTTTTGTATCAGAACATTGCACAATTTAAAATTATGGGCATATATGAAATACAGATAACATCAAAAACAAATTAAAATGCTAAAATAACTAGCTGCTTTAGAAAAGAAGGCGGCTACTTCAATAGCATTATCTTGGCCATTTACTTGATTTTCTTTTGTACATGTTGTAGGGCATAAATGGCATGCACATAAAATACTGCATTGAGTGAATTTCAACACATTTACACAAAAAATGGCCTACCTGTGCCCAAGTAGGCCATTTTTACTTGATTATGCATAAAAGGAGCCTCCCCAAATAGTAAAAAACATTTCTTGGGCAATGGGCATTCCATGGGCAATGGTATGCAGCTGGCTAATACTTTCTGTCCCTAAGTATTCCAAAGCTGCTGATCTCTTACTCTAAATAGCAGATACAGGCAGATTGATTTCAGTCAGAACTGCAACATGAGAAAGCTTTTTTTTAAATTACATCTCTTTCTACTAGTCTCAGTTGAAGTCACTCTACCACAAAATTGCAGTTTTGTACAAGAAGATAATTCCCATTGGTGCCATTGAACTTCCATCTTCAGACTTCCTCACAGTTCTACCTCTGAATTTCTGGTCATCAATGCATATATAAGTTAATTAATTAAATGGCAGAATCTACAGCTTTAGAACAATTGGTATCATATCATTTATAAAAAGCAAATCTCCCTTTAAATGTTACACTAGGGTTCCTGGTATCATGAACTTACCACCTGGTAATGGCACCAGATATTAATTAATTTAATTTAATCAAGTAATTTTGTTTGACAAATTAATACATGCCAGCTTTTTATCTATAGTATGTAAACTCATTTGTGTTTGGGTTCTCCTGTATGCACTGAGGTGGATAAGCCTTGTGAGAGTCTTGTTTAGGCATATACTGTGGCTTCCTCAAAACATTCTGCTTGAAGAAATATATGGCTTGTTTTCCTGCCTTGGATATAAACTAGGAATGTTCTGTCCTGATTGTTATAAAAGGCTTTGTTTCTATACTGCATCTGCTTGCTATATCTGTTGATAACACAGAAGGCAGACTAAGTCAAAACTTAGATAAAGTCCACAGAACTATTTGAGTTCACTTAAGTCTTATCAATTCAATGAACTTAATGGCTGAAATTCTGTTGCTTAGCACAGTAAATTACACTAGAGTAGGCCCCCTGAGTCCATGGAGATTTGTTGAATCAACTCCTCCATATGTTCTATATTATTGACAAATTTGTCTACTCTACTTGTGGCTTACTATGCTAAGCAATAAGATGTTAGCAATACAGTACATCAAAATATGAATTTTCCCAGACAGGCATGGCAGAAAGATATAAGGACCCCCCCCCCCCAAAGATTAAAATATAGCTGCATCTGTCTAAATCAGTGCTCTGAACTCTGTTTCCTTGTGGGTTTCCGTTTGTAGTTTCCTGTGCCTATTGCCTGCTGAATGATTTACTGGTCTGCTCTGCTGAAGAGACATAGTCTCCTCCAAATCTAGTCAAGCTGACAGAAGTCTCCTGAAGGAATGAACTCAGGCTTTCAGTTTTTATTAGGATAGAAAATCACTCTATCCTCCAAGTTATCAGAATGTCTGGTCATAGCATTACCAGTCTATTAGTGGCTCAGAATACCTTGCCTGACACTACATGAGTGATTTCCAGTGAAGATCTGCTATGTGCATGATGTTTTTTTGCTTAATAACATTTTTTTTGGTAACAAAATGGTCAAAGGAACACAATCTGGTATTCTGGAAGAAACTCAGAATTAATAAATGCAAGTCATTAGATCAATTTCACTATTATCAAATGACTTCAGGCTGATTTCTCAAACTTGCCAAACGACTTTTCCTTGCAGATTTCTCCTTTTACTTCTTTTACAAAATCAAACACATAATGCAGAAACCAGAAATTTCATTAATCCTAGTGGTTATCCAAAAGCTTAGGTGTACAGTATTTGCTTTCTGAAATATCCCTGAAGCATAGCAATACCTGCCTCTCCGCATTTGAGCCAACCATCTACATCGAGAGAAAAAGATTTGCTATGGCAAACAAATAAAATCTTCCATTCAGACATTCCCAGCTGAGACCTATTAATATCACAATAGGACAATATTTTAATTTTCCTCTCTATTTCCCTTGAAGCAACTGAGCTTTGATTTGTTTGCTTGTTAATTTTATTTTCTGAATCATCTTGTTGCTCTGCAGGGAAGCCAGATATTTGAGAGATCATGCTGTGTTTCCATAGCAATGGCTTGACTCTACCAATGGCTCAGAAGGCCATATCCCAGTCAGCCATGCAGTACATATTTCTCTTTCTGTACCTACCTACCTACATAAACAAACAAACAAACAATGTCTACTGTTTGTACATAGTAGCAGTAGTATTGCTCTCAAGAAACACTATGAAGAACAGAACCTTAAACACTGAACTATTGCTGCCTGAGACTGCAGCAATGATCTTGTGCTGGCAGAGCAAATCAATATTTTATAGGACGATTCTAAAATGGGGGAAGCCCATGCCTTTCAAACTGGGCTTCAGATCAGCACCGAATTAGGCAGTTGCAGAGGAACAGTCAGCTCCTTCTCTGCACCAAATTAGAGAGGTTTGGACAAAGTTATTTTGAGTAAAGATTTTGTTTTTAAAATAAAACTCTTTTTGCCTCCCCCCATTCAGAAACAAGTGGCCCTAAATGTCCTCAGATTGAAACTGGCTCATACCAATTGAAAAGCCCAATCTTGCTTATTTTGAAAGACTCCACCCACTTTTTTGTTTGGAAAGAAACTATACCATAGGGGCTAATACTGATCCTCCAAAAAGGCCTTTCAAATATGAGAAACAGTCATTTCTTTTATTGAACATACGTGGAACAGGCTTGCCAACAGAAACTTTGCAAAATACAGTAATACCCCAGATAACGATTGCATCGGATAATGCTAGAATCGGATAACAATGCAAGTTTTTTGGAAAAAATTTGCATCGGATAACGATTCTTTTATTATTATTATTAAATTATTATTATTAAATTCAAATTTATATGCCGCTCTCCTTGCCGAAGCAACCCAGAGCAGCTAACAATGTTACAATAGAAAACATAATATACATACAATATAACAAGTATAATACAATCAATGTGGTCGACAAGACCTTCATAAAAAATAATAAAATATATATATAAATACAGTACAGTCAAAGAAATACAAAAACAATCATGGATATACAGTACAAAGCAATAGGGAAAGTCCTCAACCCTTATAAATATTTCAATTAATAAATATACATTTAACTGGAGAGTGGCTGGCCGTGGTTCAGCTGTGGCGGTAATAGCGGGACTGGCGTCTCTCTCTCTCTCCGGGCTGGACCGGACAAGGAGCCAAAGTTTGTTGGAGGGGGGCGGGGGGCGGCAGGTCTTATAGGCATCGGCGTCTCTCTTTTAAAGCCCACGGCAGGGCAGGGCTCCGGGGCCAGGTGGCGCGAATCCCCGGGCTGGACGCCGTGTCGGCTTCTCCGCCCCGCCGCAGATGTCCCAGCGAGAGCGGCGGCGGTGCGATTGTCCCGGCATCGGCGTCTCTCTTTTAAAGCCCACGGCAGGGCAGGGCTCCGGGGCCAGGTGGCGCGAATCCCCCGGCTGGACGCCGTGTCGGCTTCTCCGCCCCGCTGCAGATGTTCCAGCGAGAGCGGCGGCGGTGCGAGGGTCCCGGCATCGGCGTCTCTTTTAAAGCTCACGGCAGGGCAGGGCTCCGGGGCCAGGTGGCGCGAATCCCCGGGCTGGACGCCGTGTCGGCTTCTCCGCCCCGCTGCAGATGTCCCAGCGAGAGCGGCGGCGGCGCGATGGTCCCGGCATCGGCGTCTCTTTTAAAGCCCACGGCGTTGTCTGATGCAATGGTCTGTGGGTGTGGGGTGGTTTGGGTAGAACTATCCAATCCACCACCACCCGCAGCGGTCTCTGCCACGGCAGTAGGGTCAGGGAAAAGCACCCGCCTTTCCCCGACCCTACTGCAGTCTCTTTCCCTCCCTGTATTTAAACTACAGGGAAGGGGGAAAGAGAGAGACTTGATTGGTTCTCTAGAGACGCGATCGCGTCTTTTTTCCTCCCTGTATTTAAACTACAGGAAGAGAGAGGCTTGGGTTTTAAATACAGGGAGGGGAAGAAAAAAACACAACCCTCTCTCTTCCTGTAGTTTAAATTTAACCGCTGTGGGTGGGGGGGTGTTGGCTTTAAAGGCAGGGAGGAAAAGTTCTTTCCCTGCCTGCCTTTAAAGCGGTTTGTTCGATGCATGCATTGGACAATGCTAAAAATCGGATAACGTCATGACTTGTGGAACCAAGTCATAACGTTATCCGGGGTATTACAGATACATAGTTACAGCTTTGTGATCTTAGAGCAATTAAAAGTCATAGAAACCGAGACAATATTATTTATTTGACTTGTTTAGCCGCTCCCTTGCCAAAGTGACTCTGGGTGGCTTACAACACAAGAAACACCCCCAACATAACACACTCCACCAACCCATACAAATAAACATCATAAAAACTCTAAAATCTCTGAAATCTAAATAATCTTAAAGTCACAAAATCTCGAATCTAAAAATCTAAAATCCCCATTACAAAATTATCAGAGGGTCATATGAGCCAGCAGGGAGGAGTAGATCCAACAGCAGCAACCCACACCCGCTGGGCCAGCCATGTCTTTGTCTTTCCTAAAGACCAGCAGTTGTGGTTGGAGGCAGTGATCCGTTGGCAGGAGGTTCCAAAGGACTGGGGCCGATACTGAAAAGGCCCTCCGTCAAGTGCTGGAGAGGTGAGCCTCTTCAGCTGTTGGTACCCATAGAGAGCCCCTCTGGTCCTCCCTAGTGAAATGGGCAGATGTTCTCAGGGCAACAATAGACATGTTTTCTTTAGCAGGGGTTCTCAACCTATGGCCTGAGGGCTAAATCCAACCCATGGCATCAAATCATTTGGCCTACAACCTTGCTCCAACTGCCACTTCCACCTCAATCCTTGTCTCCTCCGCTTGGCTTGGTGTGTCCCTAATGGAGCCTAGTAGCAGGGCGGATGTTGTAAGGCTTACAAGGATGATCAGAGGACTAGAAACCAAACCCAGTTAGGAAAGACTAAAAGAACTGTGCATGTTTAGAAAAGGAGACTGAGAAGGGATATGATTGAACTTTTAAATATAGTAAAACCTCACATAAAGTGCAACTTGCACTTAAAGAGCAGAACTTTCTGAATGGTTGCCTCGCTTAACAAATAAAACCAACCAAAAACTCGCTTAATAAACCCACCCACCCTGCCAGAAGTCACAATTGGTCACTTACAATGGTGTTTCGCTTAAAGAGCAAATTCGCTTAAAGAGCAATCCCATGGAATACATTATGCTCTTTAAGCGAGGTATCACTGTACTTGAAAATACTGTAGTCCTAAAGAGAAGGGGCAGGATAGCCTGTTTATTCATTTTTGCTCTAGTGAGATTTCAGCCTTGACTTGATTCACTTTTCTGCCTTTCTGTGGTATCTGTAAGACTCCTCCAACATCACATTTGAAATGAGTTGATTTCCTCCATAATGACTTCCCCTTATTTCTTTTACATAGCATGGGTGGTCTTGAACTTGGCTTCCAATTACAACTGAGTTAAAAGGATGTGGGCAGCAGGGAAATCTCAGGTCACCTTTGCAACTGCTATTCTTCTTCTTCCATGTCCACAACTCAGCATGCAACAGATAAGGTCAACAGAGATTTTTTAATTTATTTCAATTCACCTCTAAAAGCTACCCAATTTGTGTAACCAAGCAACAGGATTTCAGCCATTGACTCATCCAGCATGAGCTCAATGGCTCAGGAAATTTGAACTGGGGTCTCTATAGTATTCCTCACACCTAACCAATAGTAGCATGTTGTTCAGAGCGATTATATATGCTGGCTGCTGGCTGAAGAATTTTGGGATTTGTAATCCCAAAAAGAATTTTTTAAAATTCTGACAATATCATGTGATTCTTGCAGTTTATACAGGGTGGCCCATAAGTCGCTATCCATCCATATATCTTATGTATCCAGTATATATATGTGCTGTCCCTCATTCTCACTGCATAATATTATGTGACGTCATGTTTTGTGAGACATTGCCCTCAACATAGTTTAAATCAGTTACATTTCTCTGGAAATTTTTTAAATAATAAATGCATAATTGAATATAACATATGGATGACTAGAGACTTATGGGCCACCCTTGTACAGTAACAACATGCTTAATGTTTTATATTAAAAGAGCATTAAACATGAATGAGAGGACACATGCCTGACTGTAAAAAAAACCCTGCTAAAGCATCTATAGACTATATAGAGGCATGTGTCTGTTATCAGGCAAGTTTGACAAGCACATTGCAGAACTGTCAATATACAAGAATCAATGGATTAGCAGAACGATTTTCAAGGCTATTGAATCTAAAAATTGCAGACTATTTTAATAAACATGCCAGCACACTTTCTATTCTTTTTACAAACATTTTATCTCATTTAATGAGTTTTCAAAATGAAACTTTTCCCTTGGGAAATTATTTTGCACAATAATAGCACTTCCCATCATGAAACTGTCCCTGAAATTCAGACTGTTTACTTTTTAATTTCACTTATTAGGCTTACAAATAATGTTATTTCAATAATTCACAGCCATTTTAATGTGGCCAGGTATGTGAAGACCCACTTTTTCCCTTTCATCAGTGTTAAATATTGCCTATGCATATGTAAAGTTATAACTACCTTATTAAGCCAAGCTAACAACTTTAAACTATTGTTTCAGTGGATTTCAAACTCTCATTTTTCCCACAAAGTCAGCACCAGACTTACAGCTATAACCACATTTTGTTTACATAGTGTAACAATTTTCACCCATAGTCAAGACTATCTTCGTTTACCTTTGTCAGATGAATGTCATATTCTTCCCATTCACCTGTCTTAACTAAGAAAGTCACCTATTCCCATCTGAAACAATCACTTCTTTTATACATGTTCTTTAGTTTCAGTTATTGTTGAAATAACAGCAATATTGCATGCACTAACACTGGGTATCAGTGAGAGGGGGCTTCACAGCCTAATATGATTGTTCTTTGCCATTAACATGATGGGTAGAGTTCTTTTCTGACCTCAATTTGAGGCAAGCTCCTACCTTTTCCTGTTTCTTTTCTTGCTTCCTTTTTGTTTCTTAATAGTTCTTCCTTTGACCTTCTTTTAAGTAACATACATTTGTTAAAAGTGTGTGTGTATATGTTTGTGTGTGTGTGAGAGAGAAACTGGCCCCATGAAGGTTAACATCTTGCTGGAAAGGAGTAAATTGGAAACCTGCCCTTAAGGTGTTAAGTACTAAACTATTAGGATATTATCTCTTCCTGCCCCAAGGCCATCTCTGAGATAGCAAAGCAGCAGCAGATGATTAATGAGCTGCATTTGAGCCAGAGATGAGTTGGCAGGGTAAAGGGCTGTATGGAGGAGCATATCTTTTTTTGCCTTTGAGCCCTATCCCTGATTGGCTGAATGAGATCAGATGAGGGGAAAGTTGGTATAAGAGTAGTTGTCAGGACAAAGCATAGTGGTTAGTTTTTGGCTATCCTGAGCAGAGCAGTGTGGTCTTTCCCAGAGGAGGGGTTCCATACAAGTTCAGCTCCCATGAATCTTAGCGCAGGTTAGACTGTTTACCAGGGAAAGTTTGGCACATTGGTCTAATAGACAATCAGCCATAAAAGCTTGGAGGTTTCATTCTTTCTTTTATTAGCAGATTTCGCTGATCCTGGAACAGTTTGTCTCTTGACTTGATTGGATATTTTTACTTTTCTACTCAGAGTCCTTGTGGAAACCAGTGTCTTTTGATTCCCCCCCCCCCCCGTACTGTTTTTCCCTTTATTGTTCCACCTTTTAAAAAAAAATGTAAGTTTTTTAAAAAACCAATTTTGAGTCAATGGATTCACTGGACACTCCAAGGTAACTAAATTCAGTCCTTGGCTCCTAGACTTAGTCAGAGGATTTGGGAGCAAGTTACTGCTTGAGTTAGCTACCAAGAAGGAGGAATAGGTGTACGGAGATAGTTCCAGAGCCAAGGTACACTAGCAGCCCAAAAACTAATATGGTAACAGGAGGTCATGCAGTTGGGCAGCCAGAGTAGACCCTTCTTGTTGCCCCGTGTAGGCTCTTGACAGTGTGTACATGTGTTCATGTGTATTATTCTCTGTAAACCTACAATAGTCCCTGCAACTATACTGCATTGTCATCATAATTTGACTCGTATCATTTACCACCTATACTAATAACTGATCAGGAGGAGTGCTGACTTGGTCTTCTGGTAATTGAAGTCCAAGAACACCTAGAGTGCCAAGGTTGGTCATCACTGATCTAAACAATCTCTGATTCACCAGCTTCAAAACTTAACTTTCCACCACTTCCAACTATCACAATTAAAAGATATTGCTTTTAAAAATAAACTGAGTAGAATCTTCAACCAATCAGAGTTAAAAGCTTTTCAAATAAATTATAATGAACTTACGTGAACTGGGCCCAACCTGGGAACTATTAAAGTCACTCTCTTTCTCTTTTCACAGCCTGCTATTAAGCAACAATTTGTGCTTACGCTTCTTCTTTCATGTCTAGGTCAGAATTTAAAGTGCCAAAATGAAGCCACTTTTTGGTGAATTCATTCTGTAGTTCCTTTCATCTGACCTAGTGTGAGAAAGATTAGTTGCACAAGATTGCCACTGCCTGGGGTATGCCCGATTGTAGTTTAAAAATACCACAATCTTTGAGGAGGCTCTTTCTGTGTACCTGTCCTTAAAATGGAAGCATTTAACAGTACATAATACAGTATCACCCGCAACATTTATTCTCAGTGCAGAAATAGGAAGTGCAGAAAACAGAAAGAATAAAAAGGCTTTTAAAAGAAAACAACCTAAACCCATGGCAAGGTTTCTCCTGGTAGCCTTCCAGTGCAGTTGAGCTATCATCTTCTTGGAACAGTACCAGGTTATCCCACTGTATTTTGCTGTCTGAGGTGTTTTAGTTAAGACCACATAATAACAGAAACAGAAGAACATAAACATATTTTATTTATGAAACATTGGTTATGATGTGTTTGCAGTCCTTAGGCCAAGTGTTAACCATATTACATAGCAATTCAACAGGTTTTTACAATTTCTGAAGTGCATTTTCTGCAAACTATATTTCCTGAGACATGCAGAATATTTTATAGACATCTATAAATAAACACAAATTGTAGATATTACAAAAATATACATCATCAGTGGTGAGTGTGTTCAGTGGCATGCAAAAACAAAGTACAGTAAAACACCGGATAACGCTAAAACTTGGTTCCACAAGTCTTGGTGTTATCTGATTTTTAGTGTTATCCGATCCATGTTAAAATCCTATGGAATGGAGCGGATGACGTTAAAGCTTCATAGAGATACATTGTAAACCGCACAGGCTTTAGCGGTTGTTATCTGATCCATCCCATAGAACCTTAACGTTATTCGATCCAATTTTCCTCCCCAGATTACTTAACATTATGCATTTTAGCGTTAACTGATCCAATCGTTATCTGGTGTTTTACTGTACAGTAATACCTCGGATAACGTTTACCTCAGATAACGCTAAAATCACATAACATTAAGTAATCGGGGGGGGGGAGAATTGGATTGAATGACGTTAAGATCCTATGGGATGCATTGGATAACAACCACTAAAGCCTGTGCGTTTACAATGTATCTCTATGGAGTTTTAATATTATCCGATTCATCCCATAGGATTTTAACATGCATCGGATAATACTAAAAACCAGGTAATACCAAGACATGTGGAACCAAGTTTTAGCGTTATCTGAGGTATTACTGTACATATAAAATAGACTGGTACTGTGTTGCAGAAAGACATTATGCAATATATTTAAAATGACATTTTAAAGCAAATATTTCTTTATGAATACAAATCACTTATAGCTCTAAAATATGTTTGAAAAATATTAATTAATTAATTAATGGTTGTTTAATTCTTTTCCCGAGCTTTAAAAAGGATTGACAAGCTAAAAACCCCAAAAACAACAACAAGGCTTCCCTACCCCCTGTTAAAAGGGCACTGGGAGGCAATACTTTTTACTGGTTGTTGTTAAAAGTTTGGAGCTGTAAGGTTTGTTTCACTAGCTCAAGGAAGAGACAAGATGGGACTACAATGCAGATCTCTAAACCTTCAAAGTATGAAGAGTGCAAGGCAACTTAGAATAATAAAAGTCAGCTTTACTTCAAGCCCCCTCCATAGATGACTGGAACAGGCATGGCTGAGATAGTTAAACCGAAGCTTCAAAGACATCTTGCACAGAAAACATTTCCATGTAGTTAAAAAAAAATCTGCAATGACATTCACACATATCTATTTTTCAGTTCCACACACACACGTTATTAGCAGCTCCACAGTGAAAGCATACTGCATGGGGAATATTGACACAGAATCTAAACAATTACAGAACCTCATTCAGCTCAAAGTCCTACTGCTCAGTTGACAGTAGCTGCATCCGTGAACTTTCAGTACTTTCAACCTGCATAAATTAGAAAATATTAATCCTTATGCCATATCTAATATTTAATCAGATTTCAATCCTCCAGGGATGTACTGTTTCATTTTTGAACTGTAAAGTTTTGACAACAAATAATGAATCACCATTGCTTTCCTCTTTAACCACAAATATTTAAATGTTCACTAGAAGACTGACAGTATAATAGTCTTCACATTTAGTCAACAGCAAGTCTTACAAGTTTCAGCAGGATACACTTCCTAGAACTGTGGGTGTCATGTGCCATGAAGTTCCATCAAACCTCTAGGGAATCTACTAGCATTTTCAAGGCAAGTGAGATAATTAAGGAGTAGTTTTACCAGTGCCCCTTCCCCTTCATGGGTTTCCATCACCAAATGTAAACTGAGGCCTCCTAAGTCTTAGTTTGTTATTCTATCAGCTACACTGCATTCCGTACTAGGACTATAGCCTAAGAAATCTAAAATAATTTCAGCTTACTATTATTAGAGGAAATGTACTTGGAAGTTAATTTCATGAGAAGAATTTAAGAGGGGAAAAAAGCTTTAAAAACTCCAAGGTGATAGGAAATGTTTTACGGTACATCACATTATTCAGTGAGCTTTTAAAAATGTATACAGTGAATTTTATTTAAGTAAACCTATATATCATTTAAGCTAAAAAGTATTGTTATTGTACATCTATGCTTCTAGGGCACATATGCTGAACAGAAAAAAACAGAAAACGCATTTTATCATACACGTATATGCTAGGCCATGAAATAAGACTAAAGGTTAAACTGCAATGCAACTATTTTTCACACTCTACTTTACTGAGATAGAGGTACCCCCACTACTAAATATAAGTGCAACAGATGGAATGTGAACAGCATATACTTTTCTCCGTAATGTTAAGTGAAAGTGGAGCCCAATATTCTTCTGTGGCATATGACTTAAGTAAGCATATCATCTAAACATGCACAGACAATTACTAACTGCTACAAAACAGTGTGTGTTTTTATTTAATATATTGTTCAGTCGCATATTCGAGTCCAACCCTTTGCGACATACAAGTAATACCTCATATAACATTAGTATCGAATAACACTAAAATCGCATAACATTAAGCAATCTGGGGGGAAGAATTGCATCAGATAACATTAAGATCCTATGGGATGCATCAGATAACAACCGCTAAAGCCTGTGTGGTTACAATGTATCTCTATGGCTCCCATAGGATTTTAACATGCATCAGATAACACTAAAAATCATATAACATCAAGACTTGTGGAACCAGGTTTTAGTGTTATATGAGGTTTGACTGTATGTTCAAATAGATAAATGTTTGCATACTTAATTATCTTCAAGAAATTTTAAATATTTACAATTGGATACTCGCACAAAGTAAACAGCTAGTAAAAATGTATTTGGGGTGAACAAGCTATTACATTGGCAAATTTGGCAGTAATTTAAATATTTCAGTTTTGAATCAAAATAATAATAAAATAATTACTATAATTACATAAGTATGTGAGCTTCACATTTGTCAGCCTCATGTCCTAAACCGGTTGCTATCCTGTATTAATTCAGAATGTTGGTGGCAAACTGAGCTCCATCCAAAAATACAGAAACCCTGTACAGTAATACCTCGGATAACGCTAAGACTTGGTTCCACAAGTCTTGGTGTTATCCGATTTTTAGTGTTATCCGATTCATGTTAAAATCCTATGGGATGGATCAGATAACATTAAAGCTCCATAGAGATACATTGTAACCGCACAGGCTTTAGCGGTTGTTATCTGATCCATCCCATAGGACCTTAAAGTTATTCAATCCAATTCTTCTCCCCAGATTATTTAACGTTATGCGATTTTAGTGTTATCTGAGGTAAACGTTATCCGAGGTATTACTGTATACACCAAAGCCTGCATCAGGCATAAATATGGAAGGTATCCCAGCTTTCTTTCCATCTTATAGCTCTGAATGTTCAAGAAATTGTTTTCAACATACATCTTATTTTCCAATTATATCTAGAAACAGTATAATTCTTCAGGTTACATCATGCAAGACTGCTAACTGAATACAGTAGTTTTACTTGAATTTGTAATTCTGTAATGAACATTTTCCATTGCCTATTTTTGCTCTTTGTAAACTCTTTGTATTACACAGTGATATACTGTACTTGTAACATAGTTGCTAGGTGACACTTTTCCTGGAAGACCACATTCTCAAGGTCTTTAAGTTCTTATTTATACACATCTAGCCAAGCATACTTGAAATACTTAAAATGACTTGTTAACTAATGCGGCACCTATTCTGATGAACATAAGACACATATATCTTATCTTCCATATTATGCAAGTAATTTACATACTTCGTGCAATTGATGATTAGTATTACATATGTTCTCTGCGGATTGGTACACAAGTCTTAGTGTTATCCGATTTTTAATGTTATCTGAAGCATGCATCGGATAACGTTAAAATCCTATGGGATGCATCGGATAACATTAGAACTCCATAGAGATACATTGTAACCAGCACAGGGTTTAGCAAATGTTATCCGATGCATCCCATAGGATTTAATGTTATGCGATGCAATCCCCCCCCCGATTGCTTAACGTTACACGGTTTTAGCATTCACATGTCTTCGTGTTATATGATTTTTAGTGTTATCTGATCCTCTATGGGATCCATAGAGATACATTGTAACCACACAGGCTTTCGCGGTTGTTATCTGAAGCATCCCATAGGATCTTAATGTTATCTGATGCAATTCTTCCCCCCAGATTCCTTGATGTTATGCGATTTTAGTGTTATTCAATACTAATGTTATATGAGGTATTACTGTATACAGTAAAACCTCATATAACGCTAAAACCTGGTTCCACAAGTCTTCGTGTTATATGATTTTTCGTGTTATCTGATCCTCTATGGGATCCATAGAGATACATTGTAACCACACAGGCTTTCACGGTTGTTATCTGAAGCATCCCATAGGATCTTAATGTTATCTGATGCAATTCTTCCCCCCAGATTCCTTGATGTTATGCGATTTTCGTGTTATTCGATACTAATGTTATATGAGGTATTACTGTATATATATTTGGTACACTTTGGAACATTCCTGTTTCTTCTGGTAGTTGTGCTTTAATTTCCCGGCAAATAAACCTGTTTGTTTAACTGTCATTATGCTTCTGTTTTTAATATCTCACCAGAGAAACAAGCCTTCAGATAAATCTTTCAACAAAGTTGACCTCCAATTAAACCAGTGGCTTATAAGCTTGTAAATTTCTGACTATTACAGCTAATTAAAATGATCAAGCAATGTCTGCTTTGACAAAAATGAACAGTATGATGAATGAACAAACCCACAAATTCCATTGTTCATGCAATGACATTTTTGGTAAAAGCATCATATACTAAGTTTGTCAACAGCTTCAAAATGAAATGCCACAAGAATAACTTCATTATCACTGAAATGTAAGAAAGGTAGACAAGCGCAAAATACAGATGTTATAAAGATAAGTGATTTATAGGATGTTGAGTGGTAATATATTTTGTAGATAAGGGACAGATTGAAGGGGGAAAGAAATGGAAGTAGGGGAGAAAGGGAAATGATGGCAATTAGAACAGTAAGAGGAATATCAGAATCACTCCCCTCCTCCCAAGTATGGGATTGACCAAGCAAGAAACAAAGTTGGAAAAGGGGGGGGGGTGTTTCAGAAGTTTAGTGTTGTTATTTCCTTTCATTTAACAATTTAATCTCAACTGATAAGAAACAAAACAAAACATGGCTAACAATTATTCTCTGTTAGTATTAATATATGAAAATGTTGCAGTGTCCAACTACATTGATCTATACAATGCTCCAATTTCTGGCTGATTAAAACTACAAATGATTTGTATCATTTAGTCCCAAATGTTAGTTTGGATGCCAAAAATATTGCATTAAAGCTGGTTTTGTCACATATTTATAATCTATCTACCTAACTAACTATAAATCTACTAGTGTGCTTGTACCATCTATACACACACTACTCTCACATATAGAAATACATATAAAATTATGTGTGTGTGCACCATAAAAACTCAATCTGGAGTTGACTTGGTTTTGATTTCAGAGGCATACAGAATCTTCCCACTAACAATAGGATTCTGGGTATAAATCTCAGGTGTTTGGTACAAACCAAATATTTCCTGCTTGGGTGGGGTTAAGTTAACTAAGGCCCAGGGGCTGGGTGCGGCCCTCGATGCCAATTCGTCCAGCCCACAAAGCCTTTGTCGCTCCTGGAAGTGGAAGTAAAACACGCCTGTATGGGCATGTTATACTTCCGCTTCCAGGAGCGACGAGGACTTCGCGGGCCGGATGAATTGGAGTCAGGAGCCACACCCAGCCCCCTGGCCTTAGCGACCGGCTTCCTGAACTACATGATCAGCCTGCGGCCCAAAAAGTTTGGGCACCCCTGGGTTAAGTTATGTGGCGATCTCAAGTGTCAGCCCTACTGAAGTCCCCCTGCTCCTTCAGGGTGCCACTCAGAAAACTTTAATAACACCAATGCTTTGCAGGGCCACAAAGCAAAGGCCTTCCAGGCAGTCCCACTGCATTGGAACTCAAAAGGTGGTGGGATTTTAATTTATTACTTTGCTCAGTTTTAAGTTATATCAAACATTTGAGATACCGTAGGTTTTTGGGCTGGGGTAATTCCAGCAAACTTATGGTTGTTTTATTTTTTTGTAGTTCCAAAAGTATAAAAATCTCATTCTTATTTTCCACTGTCTCTTCCCAATAAAGTGCAATGGAGGCAAGGGTGAATTGTCCAAATTAGTTCTAGGAAGTAACTATGTGCTGTTTAAATTGGCTTGCTAGAGCATGCAGTAGAAAATCCAACAGGCTTTACAGCTCTATGAATATTAAATTAAAAACAGGATTGATTAATTAATTGAGATCTATTTGCAAAGCTTTTCTTTTTCATTTATCTAATTTGTCTATAGGGAACAAGGGAAATAAGTTATGCTATGAGTTATTCTACCCATTTTAGCTGAAAAATGAGTCAGAAAGCAACTGCAAAACGTTCCACCCATCTCACTGAAATACTGCACAATTTAACCTTTTAACAATTCAGCATCTATAAATGTTGCCAAAACAACATCCAAAATACAACAAAATTTCAATAATGATCTTATTAGCACCAAAGGATCAAGTGCCTATTGTTATTCAATATGCTTTTTACACTATACCTCAAATAGTTTGACCATCAAAAAGGCACAATGCATATTAAACAAAAATCTACAATACAAGGCTGACATCCGGAGTAAGCATGTGCAACCCGAGTGCCTTTTGCAGCCCCTCTATCTGCTCCAAAATAAGCTGAGATCATACGGTTGCGAAACTGATTTTTTCAATACTGATCCTAATCCCCTTTGCGTTGTGCATTGTCAGAGCTGGCGAGAGAATGTGTATTGGGTTACAGGCCATAAAGACCAGAGGGCCTGAAGTGCAGATAGTATGGTTGGAGATGATCCCAAGAAAGAGATGGAATTCGGACCCTGAACATGAGTATCTGGACAGGTACTGAGTGTGCATTAATAGAATTATTTGCAATGAGTTGGCTGGCCTTGGTTCCATGGTAGCATGCCCAAATATTGGGAATGGACTTGGGAATGGACATTTTCCCAAGGGTTCTCCAGAGGTGACTCAGGGCCAAAGGTGGGGGCAGTGGGTCAGGCTTTGCCAGCCTCATGTACTGTGGCAGGTAGTGCAGAATGAGAATGGGTAAGATAAATCCAGGTGGGGTTATGGCTACATTTGCAACAAACAAAGAATTCAATTTGGAATGCAAATTTGGGTAAGGGGAGCGTCAGCATAATGAGAGCTACACTTTACAACAAGAGGCTAGAAGAGCAATGCTCCAGGCATGGCTGACTGAGGATGGAAGCTGGTCTAAACATTCTTGAATTCTCTCTCCCTCAATATATATATAATATTTTGGGGAACCCCTGGTCTAACCATTTAGTTATAAGCTTAATAAAGTGACCCTAGTTTATCCCAATCACATCTCTGACTCTTCATTTCAGGGTGGGGAGGCAAATCTGTATAATTTTCAAGATCACACATTTAATTCTAAACACATATATCTGCAATCTTTTCATTGCACAAAAATAATTTGTCTATGCTTGCTTCAGTTTTTACAAAATGTTTCCAAACTATTTTTAATCTATTCAAAATAATATTATGCACTTTAAAAATACCTTATTTTATAATAGACTTTTGCAAATAGCTATTACTCAAGCAAATTAGAATAATTTCATTACTCACATGGCAGCACTTAATATAATTTCACAAACCCTTTATCACATAATTGTGTGACACAACTGTTCCAGCACTTAGTTAATTCAGAGAATAGAAAGAAGACAGAATTTTTAACCTAGATAACTATTTATAAAAATCCTGTAGCTCTATGGCTAAGCCACTGAGTTCTAAGTCAACCTCGCTGAAATTCATGGGTTTTTTTCTTAATTGTCACCATGCAACAGTGGCTTACTGTTACAATTACTTAGCTCATAGGCAGAAGTATTAATTTAAAAATTGTGCAGGGTTTAAAGACAACTGAAGAACTGAGATTCCAATTTATAGCTAATGCCACCATGCTGAAGATTATTACCCAAAGCTGCTCAGAACAGATGCCTGTCAATCTCATTACAAACCAAACTGGAATTATGTAAGTGACCCAATCAGAGATGTATGAATAAATCTTCAAAGAGTATTTGCTTGCTTTATAAGCTTAGAGACTTTGCTATACCTCTGAGAATTTAAATCCTGCGCCAGTGACTTTCACTGTGAAAGACACCAAAAGATGCTATGTATTACTCCAATTTCCTATAAAGAATTGTCAGTTCTCTCTTATCTCCTGTCAAAACAACTTAGTGTTCAAACACCCAGATAGCCAACAGTCTCTAAACTGCAAAATCATAATTGGACAGCAAACCAACACAATCCCCTTTAAATCAAACAGGAAATAAGCTTTTTAAAATTTGTAGTTTGTGCCTGAACTTTTTGTGGCAAACCATAAACATATCTGTAAATGAACTTGCTTCTTTTCAGATAGTATTTATAGTCTAGTACTGAATTGTGGCAACACAATCCATCCAGGCAGGGAAGGACTTGGTCCTTGGAATTGTCAATTTTGTTGTTGTTGTTGCTGGAAAAATCTGATTGGAATTAGTATTTTAAAAATAAGTATAAATTGTCTGTTTCATACAACCACTACCACTAAAAGGAAAATTTGGAAATACAATCATGCACACACACAAAACTATCCCTTCTAATATTGCAACATTTCCCACTTGCAAGATTTCAAATGTGTAAAGGAAGAAGGCACCAATTTTTCCAGCTGATATTAGAACTATTTTGTAGTTTTTCTCCAAATCTCAGAAGGTATATGAGAGAACTTTGAAGTCTGAACTGTATCTGTCCATACTGTCAAAAATTATAGCTTGTGATTTCAACAAAGCAAATTACTGGAATCTCTAGCAGTTTAGACAGGAGCAACAAAATTGGTTTCAGACAATACAGTGGAACCTCAGTTTATGAACGGCTCAGTTAACGTAATAATCGGTATGCGAAAGGAAATCCAGAGAAAATAGTGGCTTGGTTTAAGGATTTATTTCACATAACAAAGCTCATCCTGCCAATTTTTGGACTGCTTAGTCACCCCCTGCTGCTTTCCACAGTGGGGTGAGAGTATATGGAGCACTTCTGCTCCATTTCTGGAATTTTTCGTGTTTTCGGTATGTTTTGGCAGCTTAAAAGTGGTGCTTTTGACCTTCTGGAGTGGTGGTAGAACTAACAACTGATCGTAGGGAATGTGTCTGGTGCATTACCAGAGCTGGTCACTAGAGGCCACTGTTGGAAGTGCATTGAAAACCCATGTACTGTACAGTAATTCTTTCTGGAGCTCAGAAAAAATCCAAAAAAAAAAAGTCCCCCCCCCCCCTGTTCAAATCTCTTTATAAAGAGCCAAAAAATGGCAAAAAAAATCCAAAGTGCTCTTTATATGCAGTTTTGAACAGAAAAAAGACCTTATTTGGCTTTTTCTCAGCTCTGGAATGGATTGTTTGGTTTTCAATGCATTCCTATGAGAAACTGAATTTTGGTTAAAGTAATTTTTGCTGTAAGAAACGTCCCGCAGAACGCATTAATTACATTAACCAAGGTACCACTGTAATTAATCCCAACTCCTTATCATTCTTTTAAAAGATTTGAAATATTAATAACTTTAAGGATAAGTATTCTATTTAACACAGGGGTTCACAACCTATGGACTGCAGTCCAGACCCAGCTTAATTTTCTGCTACTTTAATGGGTAATTCAAACAATTAATTAATTTCAATGACAATTAGTAGATGACACAAGGAGTAAATAATTGTCTTGACACCCCCAGGCAAAGATTTAGTAAATTATTTCACTGATGACATCTGTAAAAGCTGTGTTTTATAACAAAATTTAAAGGTCAATATTATCACCTAAAATGTGTATCAATTTAAACTATGGGAAATTAGCACTGGATAAAATGTAGTTTCAGCTCACCATTCCCACCACCCTTGCCTCTAGATTAGCTAGATTTGTAAACTGGATCGGTGCTGAAATAATCTTGATTTTTTTATCTATACATTCTTTTAGAGCTTTAACCTCTAAAACCTTGACTCCGTTGTGTGAAAAAGTACCTCTCTCATCATGACCACCATCTTCATCCATGAATGACTCTGAAGATACTGATGAAAGGCTTGTTCAGTTATCCCCCTCCCCACACAATGCTTTACCTGAAATTTTACTATCCTTTTAATACCAATTAAAATTCACCTCTACTACTAGGTGGTTGATGGGATATGAATAGCTGATTTTCTTTTTTAAAAGATCAACATTATGCTTGCAATGGTTCCTCCCTTTCTAACCCTGCACTTATATACATCTTTGTAATAGCACCACATTTGCGTGGAAATAGCTTTGATACCTGAATTGTGTATATAAAAGGGTGTAGTAGTAGCATGATTGGTAACTGAAAGCTGATTGGTGGGTACAACTGCAATATAGTGGGGAAGAATCTGGCGTGTGAGTCAGTTTTTAGAGTAGGGCCAATTTTGAGCTGAGAGTTTGGGGTGGGGGAAAGGAGTCTGTTTTAGAGTAAATCAGAAGGAAGCAGTCTGTGCTAGTAGTCTACTACTAAAATTCAGCAGCACAACCCATGACAGAATCACAACAGAGAAGGAATTAAACACTGGACCTGTCCAAATTCTCTATTGTTGCTGAAGAGTGAAGAAATCTTAATATGTTAATCTTTCTATTTTCATACAAATATGTTAAAGATTAATACGTGAAAGAAGATAAATTTTCTAATCTAGAGAACCTAAAGGGCTTATATCAGTCTGTGAAGAAGCTACCATATATACTCGAGTGTAAGTCGGGTTTTTTAGCCCCCAAAATGACGTCTAAAAATGGGACTCAACTTATACTCGGGTCAATGTAAACACTCAAAAGTATTTTCATGTATTTTAATTATTGAAACTCACTAGCAGCTGCTGCATTTTCCACCCTCAACTTATACTCGGGTCAATCTATACTCTTAGGTTTAGAGGTCCAAATTAGGTACCTCGACTTCTATTTGGGACGACTTACAGTCGAGTATATACGGTATTTCAATCTTGAAATACAAAAATGATTTTTAAAAACATTTTATTGTTGTTTTGATCTTTAGCATTCCTTCTGTTCTTTTATGTCAATTACCTGTGGTCCCTAAAATCATGTTTGTTTGTTTAAATTAAACTCTCTTTGCTATTTAGTTTATGCTTAACTCATAAACAGTTAAGCAGAATACAACTAAAGAACATTACATGGATATCAAGCAAAGCTTCCTTGGGTAGGAACAGAAATTAAAATAGAAAAATTCTTTCACTAAGCACCTGAATATCAAAAGATACCAGCCTGGCCCACGGAGGCTCTGGCTGAATAAAAACAGACAGGACAATCTTAAAATACAGTCAAACCTCGCATAAAGAGCATCTCGCTTAAAGAGTAACTCACTTAAAGAGCAGAATTTTCTCTGAATGTTCACTTCGCTTAACAAATAAAACCAACCAAAAACTTGCTTAACAAATAAATCGAGGTTCGCAATCCCCCCCACAATTGGTCATTTACAATGTTTCACTTAAAAAGCAAACTCGCATAAAGAGCAATCCCGTGGAACGCATTATGCTCTTTAAGTGAGGTACAACTGTACTGGGTTGAGTTTTTAAGGTTAGCTGACTTTTAAGGCTAACATATTTACTAGTGGTACTCAAGTACGCATAGGGCTTATAGCTTCTTGTCTCTATGAAGATTCACACTCCCTGAACCAACAACTTTTCTCAGTAAATGTAGGAGATCTGCTGTGGAGAGGAATCTGTTCATCATTAGTAGAAAAAGCAGCATTTTTTTCTCACAACCCATGCTATGTGCTATAGTACATTTTCCAGAACTCCCAAATCCAGCACATGATGGATTCACACTTCATGGTTTACTCAGTTTTGGAAAAGTATAGAAGCAGCTCAGAAAAGAGGTATAGTATAACCCTGCATAATGAAAAAAACTCCGTTCCATGGAGCTCTTCGCTATGCGTTTTCCCCCATTATATAGTTCTCGATGGGCGATACCCTGCATAACAGGAGGGAAAGTTAGTTAACTGGGGTTCCCATTGAGCGGGTATACCCCGGTTACCAAAAACCCCGCATTATGAATGATTTTCCCCCGTTATGCGGGGTATCACCCTTGCATAACAAACACTTCATTATGCGAATTTTTCACTATGTGATGTGTTTGTTATGCAAAGTACCACTGTACTTTCAAATTATACATCATAAGGCACTCAAGTGAAATTCACAACATCCTGTAACCCAGTGTTTCCTAACCTTTGGTTTTTGGACTTCTATTCCCACAAGCCTAAGTCAACTCCCCAAAGTACCGACTTAGGCTTCCAGGAATTGGGTTGGGAAAGACTGCAGTGTAGCTTATTACTGCATTCCAAGCATAGCCGCTCTTGTGGTATTACCCTCTTATCTTATATGGCAAATGAAGGCAAAGTGACTTGGAAGAAGATCCCACAGCCATGCTTCATCTTGTATGTAATGTTTACATACAGGGGATAATCCTAAAACAAGACACTTTTTAAAATTATAGTTGATTTTAAAAAACTCACTGCCCTATTTTCATTATTTTTAATCTAAATCACTTCAAACGTTGTGTTAGAAAAGGATGTATGTGGGATGAATTAGTAAGATTTCTGTATTGGGGCAGTGACATGATAGCAGTCCTTTACTTAAACCCTGAAACAGTACACTTCAGGAAGAAACGAAGCGATCAGTATAGAAATGTAGCCCTTTACACATTCCCATCTGTTTAATAACCAACTACAAATGCAATTAAAGGAAGCTAATGTATCCCCAGGACATGGCTTTGGTGGCTTTTCTCTGAGACACTTTCAATTCCCTCTATGAAATCTAATATCTTAATTTTTATTCAGGAACTGATATTAACTGGTAGAAAAATAAAACTTCTTTTAAAAGCTAATTTTAGGTAATATAGCCAACAATTTTTATTATTATTTCATTTTTTCTGAAAAGGCATGCTGCTAAAATATCTTATCTCTTTTGAAGATGATTCAGTTAGTATCCTAATTGAATGTTAAGAGCTGTTCCTTTTGAACTGAGTTTTAAGGGCCCGTTTAGAAACGGCAGTGTCCTTCACCTCCAACCCCTTTAAACACGGGTGCCCAAACTACAATCCATGGACCTGGCCCCCGACACCAATTCATCCAGCCTGCACCACCCTCGTCACTCTCAGAAGTGGAAGTAAAAGCGTCCATACCTCTGGTTTAAGCAGAATGCAAGGCACATTTTACTTCCGCTTCCAGTGGGAGGAACCATGTGACCGGCCTGTGGCCTGAAAAGTTTGGGCACCCCTGCCTTAAAACTCACTTCAAGTTGGAATGCACTCCTCTAAGATATACTTTCTGTTTCCTAGTACTAGCTATATGCACGAAATCTTGGGGACATGAAAGGAGCCTCATTCGGGAGAAACCCCTGAGCAGAGTTTCTCCAGAAAAAATCCTTTCAACCCAGAATAATTTCTGACACAAAATTATTATTATGATGGCGAACCTTGGCACTCCAGCTATTCTTGGACTTCAATTCCCAGTAAACCTGTGGGGTAAACCCATTCGTGTGGATTAACAGGGACTTGGGCTTCTGGGAATTGAAATTCAAGAACAGCTGGAGTGCCAAGGTTTGCCACCACTGCTATAAGCTAACAACACCATCACATAAAAACTCATTGGCTATTGCAAGCCTTTGCATAACGCCAAGCAACATTAGTGAACATTTCTTGAAACTGCCAGACTGAAACTGTTAGTAACAATGATTATCAATTTTACATTACTCATTTATACCAAAATCAAAGGCAAATATAAAGATACATTTTTAAAACTTTTATGAAATGGACAAAATGTGCATAGTGTGGACACCTAGGCACACAAAATATATACACTGTGGACATGTACAACCAATGCTAGCAGTTTGCACATAACTATAAGAGAAGTTCACAGAAAAAAGATTGAACTTCTAAAGAGCTCCAGAATATTTTTTCCATTATATAAACTGCTTCATGAACTGCATAAAGCATTCTTCTCCAAGAAATAATGTACAATTTTGTTTCTGTTTGTTCCAAGTCAAAGATGTGAAGAGTTTGCACAGGGAAGACTTTTTTGTATCCTAGTTGCATTTCTTCATATTGTACTGGAAGCTGCTTCTAAACTGATTCTGTTGTTCTAAGAGGTGGTATGAACAGTTTCTGCTGAAAAGGAAGAAACTCAGAAGCCAAATTGCATGCAGAGATCCTATGTAAGCATTTTGATTGTGACCCAGTGTTACAAAGCTGTGGACCATTGAGCTTGAACAATGTATCAAATACCCTGGACAGAATATTTGAACTATCTGGAACCCTAATACACATTAGATATAGCACTGCCAATATATTCTCTGTGTGCTACAAAAACCAAAGGATCTTTCGATCATCATCATTACTTTCCATCATCTCCTTGTCTTTTTAGATTGCAAATTTATTTTAACAAAGCTAGAACAGTACAGCAACCACAGCTCCACCAAATGTTTACCATTTTCCAGTGATACACAGTGATGAGATCATTGAATTGCTAAATATAAGAGCATCTCATGTAAGCCACTGTTCTTTTTCTTTGCTATATTTTTCAGACCACTTCCGAGTGAGCTCCAGATAAATATTTGGTTTATGTGGCAAGTAGTCCAGATACGTTGTCTTTCCAGTCTTCTTTGGAATAGCTCTTTCAATCTGAGTACCTTCATGCCATTCGTTAAAAGAGGTGATGGAAATTATTTCAGGCCGTACTAGAAGTGCAGCACTAAATGCAGTCTCATAATATTTGCCATTGACACGGTTCCGTGTGTTTTGACTGTTCCATGGACGGATGCTGGTATCTATGTAGCCTGGCCCCACGCTTGGAATAAATATTAAGTTGTTTGTATCACAAAAAGCTTTTAGACTTTGCCAGTTATGATGGCTTGCACCATAAGAAAAGCCATTTGTGGCAAAATATGTATAAATTCCATCAAAGCCACTTCTATGGATTTCATTTTTGTGTTTTTCTTCAACCAAGAGGGCGATGAATAAGCTGTCATATGGTGAATTGCGTATACTTTGAGAACCTGATGCAGTGAGTAGATTTGCCCATATTTCGGGGATTGTAATATAAGAATCATAAACATAAAACATAGGAAGGCTTCTACCTGTGCTGACTTTATGTCTGTAAAAGGCTGGATGACCTCCATATCTACAAAGCAAAAAATCAAATCAAGAAATTGTTTCTTGTAGCTTTCTAATAAATGTTATAAGCTGTTATTCAATATCTTCCTTATTTTTCATCTGAAATGTGGCATCATCATTAACATTAGACACACTGAAAATAAAAAGCAATCTAATATCAAATAAATTAAATTTATAAATTAATTCTAATTAATAAATGCTCCCTACAATATCATGTCAAATTCTACACTTCATTGTCTTTTACTTAATTCAGCCAAATGGAGAATCATGTCAAACAGATAACATAAAAGATAATTATAAGAGATAGCAGTAAATGTGGGAAAATAACTAGCAACAGTACCAAATACATTCAGCACACGGAAAATGAAGAAATACTGTACAAAGAAAACTAGGCAGGATATTGACATTTCCCCCCAAAAAAGATTCTTACCTGTCAATGATATACTTGACATTGTTATACATACTGCGATCATCTCTGTCTTTATATGGTTCAATATGGAAAGTTACCTGAAAGATGAAAACGTTGACAGACAGTTTTAAATGAACTGCTTCAACATGGAAAACTATAAACTAAAATATATAGTGCCTATCTGATTTTTTCCCTGTTTCTGAAGTTTAAATGTGACTGTAGGACTATCCCATGATGTATTCTACAAAACCCAAGTATAGGCAGGCTTGAGTCTGGAGTAAAATAAACAAACAAAAAATGTTGGTAGGAGGAAGGCACAAAAATCCATTGATTAAAAGACACTCAGTGGTAACAGAATGCTGAGTTGTGAGTGGAAAATTTGATGGATCAATATGCGACTGACCAGAACATGAAATATGTTTATGCTGTACTCCAATATTATGGTGCATGGCCAAATCTCTATTATTGTAGTAGTAGTAGTTGTATTTTTTTAAACCAAAGACTAAATCCAATTCCTAGCCCCAAATAGAGCAGATCCAAAAGGAAACAACTCAATAGCCAGAAACCTGTTTTTATCATACAGTAATACCCCAGATAACGATTGCTTCGGATAACGCTAGAATCGGATAATGATGCAAGTTTTTTGGAAAAAACTTGCATCGGATGATTCTTTAGTGTTATCCGAGGCAATTGTCTGTGGGTGTGGGGTGGTTTGGGTAGAACTTCTACCCAATCCACCCCCCACCTGCAGCGGTCTCTGTGACTGCAGTAGGGTCAGGGAAAGGTGTACGCCTTTCCCCTGACCCTACTGCAGTCGCAGAGACTGTGTGAATGAAGAAAAGGCAGGGAGGGAAAGAAAGTGACGCGATCGGGTCTCTTTCTTTCTTTTCCTCCCTGTCTTTAGTTTAAATGCAGGGAGGGAAAGAAAGAGACCCAATCGCGTCTCTCTCTTTCTTTCCCTCCCTGCCTTTAAAGCGGTTTGTCCCTGAAGTCAGGGCTTTTTTTTTTTTTGCGTTGTTCGATGCATGCATCGGACAACGCTAAAAATCGGGTAACGTCATGACTTGTGGAACCAAGTCATAATGTTATCCGGGGTTTTACTGTACTGCATAACAGGAAACTGCACAGGTGATGTATGTTGTCAGTTGCCTTCTGTACACTTGAACATAGCTGGGTCGTGCAACTGGTTGTGCACTTGGCACCTGGGCATGTGACAGATAGCAGAATTCCTCAAATATTTGTATAATTGTCTTTCCATGTGTGGAACTCTGTTACTGCATTTTGGCCGACAGGACTTGTCTTAGTTTGACTTAATAAGTTCTATTAATTACTTAATGAGTCTACTCTAATTTTCACTAGCAATTCCACTTTGTTTACATTTCACTTACTTCTTGGTTCTAATTCTATAGCCGTGGAATTTTCTTTTCCTGAAGAGCTACAAAAGCCTGATTTTATTGTTGCAACTGGAATGGGGGAAGGCAGACATAGTATTACCATATATACTCAAGTATAAGTCAAGTTTTTCATCCCCCAAAATGAGGTCCTAAAAGGTGACCTGATTTATGCATGGGTCAACAACCATGAGAATCCAAAACTGTGCTGGATTCAGTGCAGTTCAGCTCCAGGAGAGGGGAAAGAAAAACATATGTTTGGTGGGCCATTACCACAGGTGGTCACAAGAGGGAGCAAATCACAATTTCCCATTTAAATGCATCGGAAATCTATTTCTTGTACCTGTATTCTAAAGCTTTTCTTTTTGTATGTTCCCAACACATTTCAGTGGGAAACCAAATCAGTGGGAAACCAAACCTGTGCATGAAAAGAAAGGGTTTCACTTACCTTTCTTGCCTTTGTCCCTGCTCCATGTCATCAAAATGGAGGGGGAAGCCATGCTTCCTGGTTGCAGGGAGAGCAAGAGGCTAGGTTAAAGCATCGCTTCCTGCCTCAGTGCAATTGGCCTGCCTGCCCATTTCCCCTGCAATGCCACCACTGGTTGGTGATGCAAATACAGTTTAAAAAAAGAAGTAACTACCTTAAACACTCAAAAACATGCCCACACAAATGTTTAAATTAATTAATTTTAATGTACAGTAAAACCTCGGATAACGTTAAAACCTGGTTCCACAAGTCTTGGTGTTATCCGATTTTTAGTGTTATCCGATGCATGTTAAAATCCTATGGGATCCATAGAGATACATTGTAACCACACAGGCTTTAGTGGTTGTTATCCGATGCATCCCATAGGATCTTAATGTTATCCGATGCAATTCTCCCTCCCAGATTGCTTAATATGCGATTTTAGTGTTATTCAATACTAATGTTATCTGAGGTATTACTTGTACTTTCATATTTTTTAAATTATTGAAATTCACTAGCAGCTGCTGCATTTTCCACCCCTGACTTATACATGGGTCAATCTATTTTCCGAGTTTTAGAGGTCAAAATTAGGTACCTTGACTTATATTAGGATCAACTTATACTCGAGTATATATGGTATGTTTTAAATAATAATGTCAGTTAATAAATGGAAACTTACTGTTGCCTGCCACACAGCAAAGTCAGATCTTATTTGCAGTAAAGGTATAAACAAACACATTTGGAAGTTCTAGCAACTGATAGCCACAGTGCTGACTTTTTAAATTTGTCTTGATATTTGCTTATTTATTTATTGGAGACACAAGACAATTAGCTGCAAATTATTGTGCAAAAACTGAAAAGCCATGGAATCACTTAGTGTCAGGTTCATCAAAATTACTTTCTTCTCAGAGAAACAGTCATTCCATAGCGTTTCTTCTTGCATTCCAGGAGAATGCTTTCTTATAATTCCTTTGCAATAATTTTTGCACCCAAGATTGGAGTATGTGTTTTACCAAATTACCTACTTAAGTACTCAAGTATTTATTCCTCTACCTTCCCAACTGTAATTTGAAAATACCACCATGAAAATAAGCAACCATATTTTTGCAACTAGTCAATAAATTGTTTATAATTAAACTAAATCATGTTCAGCTTTAACTTTTGCAAATCAGAAATCTGTAACAGGGACAGTAGGAAAGTTTCACCATTCAAACTTTTAGTTCCACAAATTATGCACCTAGTTCTGGGCCAGCTTATACTGTGGTTCACTAATACCACCAGACAGACTTTTCAACCATTCTCTCTCCCCCCGCAAAATAATAATAATAATAATAATAATAATAATAATAATAATAATAATAATAATAATAATAATAATAATAATAATAATAATAATAATAATAATAATAATAATAATAATCAGGTTTAATATTATGAGTGGATAAAGGACAAGGAGTCCTGGTGGCTCTTGTTGTATAATTTTTACCAGGTTAAAATATACATAGCTTTTTCTGCCTCAAAATGTGGGGACAGAGGAAGAATACTAGAACACTAAATTAAGTTAAAATAAAAGAGCAAATGTATTGTAGGTACCGTATATGCCGGCGTATAAGACGACTGGGCGTATAAGATGACCCCCCAACATTTCCACTCAAAATATAGAGTTTGTTATATACAGTAAAACCTCATATAACACTAAAACCTGGTTCCACAAGTCTTGGTGTTATATGATTTTTAGTGTTATCTGATCCTCTATGGGATGCATAGAGATACATTGTAACCACACAGGCTTTAGCGGTTGTTATCTGAAGCATCCCATAGGATCTTAATGTTATCTGATGCAATTCTTCCCCCCAGATTCCTTAATGTTATGCGATTTTAGTGTTATTCGATACTAATGTTATATGAGGTATTACTGTACTTGCCGTATAAGACTACCCCCTCTTCCGCACACCTTCCACACACCAAATAAAACGTAAAAGAACATCAGATTTGATTTCAACATCTCCATGTGGCCGGCACTAATGCGCAAGTGTGCATGTGCGAGCTCTGCGTAGACAAGGGGCAGGGTGGGGTGGAGCACCGCTGCTTCCCACCGAGCAGAACGGGCTGGTCACGCCGAAAAGGCTGGCACCCCTGTCTCACTGCTGATGCTCGCCGCAGCCACGCTGGATACTGCGTGATATTGGATGGTATGTAGAATGAGGTGGGTGGGCATCAGGAGACCACTATGGGCACCGGGCGAGCATCTGGAGGCCACTATGGGCAGCTATGTCTATCCCAAGTGAAGTGCACCCGGCGTATAAGACGACCCCCCACCTGGAGGCATGTTTTTCAGGGGGGAAAAGTAGTCTTATACGCCAGCATATACAGTAAGTAGGCAGTGGTGGGCAGCCAAAAAATTTTGCTACCACATTGTGGGTGGACCCAACATTGTGGGTGGAGTCAACATCATGACATCATGGGCGGAGCCAATGTCATGACATCATGGGCAGAGCCAATGATGTGGGCAGAACCAATGTTAAAAACCCATAAAAATAAGTACACATAAAAATACAAATTAAATAGACATAAAAATACATAAAAATACACATAAAACACAAAAAATACACATCAAAAATAAATACACATTAAATAGACATAAAACACATAATACAAATTAAATACACATAAAAATACACATTAAAAATAAATATACATTAAATACACATTAAAATACACCCCCACACCCAAAGGTGAGTCACTTACCCTGGGGAGCAGGCTATAGGGAGCATCAGGCTAGCAGCTTCTCTTCCTCCTCCCCACTTGGGAGGACAGCAGAGGTCGCACATGTGCGCCAAGCGCTGTAGGCGCACATGCACAGCGGGGGAACCGGCGAAAAGGTAAGCCCCCGAGGTGGTTCCCCCCAAAAGCCGCTACCAGTTCTCCAGGACACTGGAAACAGTTACTACCGGTTGTGGCAAACTGGTGCAAATCTGCTGCTGCCCATCACTGTAAGTAGGCATACAATCACAATTTAAATTTTGTTAATTTAACAATGCACAATGTTTTATCAAGCTTCTACTACTGTACCTTTAATCTGTACTTATGGGCAATATCCAAAATTGTAGGCACGAGACCGTCGGTAGGTTCTCCATTTTCATCAGCCCCACCAGGAGGGTACCAGGAAAGAGCCAACACCCCTAAGGGAAAAAAACCCTGTGTATTATCTATGGCAATCTTATATTGCACGCCAAATTAAACCACAAATAACAGTCCCTGGGGTAACTCTGCTATCAAGGAGAAAAGGCTCCATCGACACTAATCTATGAACAAAAATACTCCATGGCTAGAAAAGCCTGCCAAGTAGGGCATTTTGAGGATACTGGACCAGGAATCATGTACACGTAGTCATCTTGGACTTCCATGTCTAACATCCTGCTGGTATATCCACCTGCAGATCATACCATGACACCTTTCACCCTGGTTGTTTTGAATTGACAAGGCTTGGGAATGGCAGTGGAGTCATTGCTCTGTTCTCTCCCCTTGGACTGTTATGTTTGCTACTGCTTTATGACTTAGCATAAGCCTTAAATAATGTTTGCCTCCCAGCAGAATATTAAGATAGCACTGTATGCACTTTACAGACAATGGGCTGGACTTTAGCATACAGGGAAGAATAGCATGAAAAGACTACATGTCACCCTTCAGATTGCTCCAAGAATTCTCTCAGGCACGACAAATTATGCTACAACCACACTTTTGTATATTTAAAAACTATAGATGACAATGAGATATTAAGTAATATTTTATTGTCTGGAGATGAAGAGACAATCCAGTGCAGTATTGAGTAGAAAAGTGTCTAACTCAGAAATTCTCACCCTGCGGCTCATGGCCATATGTGACCCTCAGCACCATTTCATGTGCTTCCCACCACCTCCATCACACCAGGAAGTGCCATGTGGTGGAGGAAGGGCAAAATGGCCACCATGCCCACAAAGGTGTCTGACGGAACATGACCCAGCCCCCTGGTTAAAAAGGTTCAGAACTCCTGGAATAAGTGCATCTGTTGCACTACTGTAAAAAGTACTTAAATTGCAATTTTTGTTCTTGGTAAACATCAAGAAAATGCTCCTTTTTATGTTCCTTACCAAAGGCTGCCATAGCAATTGAACGTTCAGTCTACTAAGGTATTAACAGTAAAGAGGGAGATTAGCAAACAAGCCTGTTGCCATGCAAAAGGATAATGGAGTAATAAAAAAATGGATCCAATTCTGGATGAAATAACAAACCACAGAGTAAACTGTGGCTTGGATCCACACAATGGTTTTTAGATCCTGACTTGTCTGATCACAAATCATCCTGTGTTAGACAGTTGTTGGTGGTTTTTTTTTTTAGTGTGTGAACAAACAATAGATTAGTAAAATACAAGAACCCCAAATCCAGGATAACAGGGTTGTTTAGAAGTTAACTTTTTAGTTGCTAGTCTCTAGTCAATTACCAAGCAAAAGCCATTTGTGACTCACTGAAAACAAGTCACGTGGGGGGCGGGGGGAGGCATGGTGGTGTTAAAAGTTCCAGATTTTTCACTTTGAGAATAAATAACAATGAGTTCTGACTTCATGTCAACTACCTGACTTCATAAATTCCTGCCATTTCAAATAATAATAATAATAAATACCTATTTACCAATAGAAGCTGAGACCATTTGCTTCATGTGAGATTCTATGACAGAAGGATTTCTAGAGCTGTAAGGTCCAAGTTCAGGATAGAAGTTGGATCCAATATCTTCTGGAGGACTGTGCCTTCCTTTTGGATAGCTACTTGCAATTTTAGAATCCCAGTGTGTCAACAATGGATGATTCCAGTGAATATATTTTCCATCAAACTGGGGAGTCCCGAACCAGCTATAGTAGAACACATGGAAATTGTAATTAAGAGAAGCCAAATCTTCTTCCAGTTTCCCTACCAAAACCACTGAGGTTTTGATATTCATACTTTGAGAATTCAAACTGATATTATGTGGGACGGTATCTTCTTGAGCACCATGCTTCAGACTGAATGTATTTTTTGAATGTGTGGTCCGTTGCTGAAAATCTGGTAAAAGGCCTATGCCAAATGGATTTCCAAATGCAGCTCTTTCAGGTCTCAGATTTTTCAAGGCCATCATTATGGAGCAAATAAATAAAATAAAAAGTAACAAAATGATGCACGTTCTTCTGCGAAATCTTGCCATGATGACATGGTAGTTCAAGACACATGTAAGAGACTTCGAGCTGTCAGCAAGCAAAAAATAAATAAATAGGGTTTTAAATGTTTCAAGCAACTGAGTAAAGTTCACAAACTAATTTAAAAGACTTCAAAGTCCTATAGAGATGGTAAGAAATAAGGCAATCCCTATCCACAGGCTGGGACTGTGGTGGCTCAAGTGGTTAAGGGACTGAACTCGCTGACCAGGAAGGTTGGATTTCGATTCCCAGGTAATGCATGACAGAGTGAGCTCCTGTCTCTGTCCTAGCTCATCAACCTAGCACAGTGATGGCAAACCTTTTAGAGACTGAATGTCCAAACTGCAACCCAAAACCCACTTACTTATCACAAAGTGCCAATACAGCAACAGGGGGAGGAAGGAAACAGTCCCAATGGGCTACTGGGCAGAGGGGCGGTGCAAACTCTGTGGTGGGGGGAGTGAGGAAGCACTCCCATTGGGCTGCTTGGGAGAGGGGCGGGGCATACTCTGTGCTAGGGTGACTGTACGGGTGCCTGCAGAGAAGGCTCTAAGTTCCACCTCTGGCACGCATGCCATAGGTTCACCAACTCTGACCTAGAAGTTTGAAAGCAAGAAATTGCTAAATAAATAGGGACCATTTCGGTGGGAAAGTAAATAGCGTCTGTGCCTGCCACATGCCCATGGAAACGTCTGCACATGAAGACAACACTGGCTCTTTGGCTATAAACAGAGATAAGCACTGGATCCTAGAGTCAGATACAACTGGCTTTCGAGCAAGGGCGACCTTTACTATCCACAGGCTGCATATATAGGAAAGAAATGGAATAATGATGTGACAAAAGAAGAGTGGGAAGTGAAGTAGAAAGCAGGTACTGTACTGAAATACTACTGGATAAGGTGGAGGGGAAATATTCTTAAACCTACATGCAACGTTTAAGTTTCTTCACGATGAAGAAGTCTCCCTTCAGCTTTAAAATATATGATTAACCTGCAAAGATAATTTGCATGTTCCTATTACTACAGAATATCTACTTAGCAATATGAAAATTTAGATTGTTCTCCAGAAAAATTGTGCTAAACCTTACAGTGAAGATGAAAGGAACCACACATTTTGCATGATATTTTATCTCTTAACTGAAGTTTAATAGAAAACAAAATAAAAACTGGGAACTGGCAACAAAGGTTGTGCTACATACGTAAGATCATACCATGAAGTTGTCTTGAAATAAGAAAAAAACAGATTTTTATTTTTAGAATTTCCTCTCTGATAGATGAACTTAAAATAGACAAAAATATAAAAGCATTGTTACTTAACTTGTTATCAGTCATGAGACAATTAATAGCCAAGGAATGGAAAAAAGAATTTGTGATAAGCAAATTTAGGTGGTATAAAGAAATCTGGCAATTAGCACTAAATGAAAAATTAGCAATGGAAGTGAATGGGGGTGGGGAGGTATAATAATATGGTTTGACTAATGAAGATAGGGTTAAGCCAAGCCCTGTAACGTGTAAATTCTGGGAAAGTTAGAGAAATGAGAAGTGTACAAATTCCCATGTACAGCATGGGTGAGTTCTGAGTTAATGCAAATATGATAGTGTGATTTGTTTGTTATGAGATCTAGAGTTGTATATTGTTTGTATGTTGTGTAAATTGTTGTTAGTGTGTATACAAAGTATGTTTGTAAGATAAATTTGCTAATAAAAAATTATAATTAAAAAAAGAATTTCCTCTCTAGTGAAAAGGGTAGGGGGAATTACAACCACACAGGCTTGTGAGTTTGAGGCGTCTACTCTGAGGGAATCTAAGGAAATAGAACAGGGCTCCTCACCTACGGCCTGTGGGCCGGATCCAGTCTATGGTGCCATTCATGTGGCCCACCACCCTCATTCCTACCACTGCTGCCAGAAGTGGCAGAAACAGCTGTACATGTGTCTGCTGCTGTCGTAAATGCGTTTACATACAAGTTTACAATAGCTGTAAATGCATCCACGGCTGTTGTAAATACATCTGTGGCAGTTGTAAATGCATCCACGGGTGTTGTAAATGTGTTTATGACAGCTGTAAATGTGGATGTGGCTGTCGCAAACATGTTTTTACGTATTTATGGCTGCCGTAAACACATTTATGGCTGTTGTAAACACGTTTTACGGCAGCGTTTACAGGGAGAGAACCACCAGTCCAACCCACTCAATTCCTGAGGGAGCATGACCTGGCCTGCGGTTGAGAACACCCGAAATAAAAGGACTGCTATAATTGGAAAACATTGGTTTGAGTAAAAACCAGCATTAGGTATATGTTTAAGGAGAATGCTGTGCTTGAACGTAAATAATCTTATTTGATCTATGCTTCCTAAAATCTTCTTCAGAGGATTATGAAAACCTCTGGGAAGATGGTTTGATTTTATCATAGAGAAATGGGTACTCAGTGAGTATCTTTCTAGAGATAGACATTTGTTATTTCAAGCCTTTATTCTATTATGTAGAAACATAAAATCTTCAAACTTGTATGTGCCTGGGGAAAGTTTGGTTCCTTGGTCTGCTCCAAAGGGTGTGTATGGCAATAACAGGGCTGTTTTTACAGCTAGCCCAGGTGAAGTGCCAGGAATTAGCCTTTCCATGGCAGAAGCCAGATACCTAATTTATGGCATTTTCCCTGTATCGATTACCTTTCTTAAATGACTGAACACCAATCACCAGGAGGAGGTTAAATAACCTGACCACCCTGGGGACTAACACCTTTGGGTGGCAAAGTCCACAGGGAAGGATGATGGTTTCCAAGTGGATAAAATCCCACTTGAATCCATCTTTATGGAGAACAGCAGCTTCATCAATACTGGCCTGGAGCTGATGAGGACTTTGCATGCCAAAAGGGCTCAGGGCCAGAAAGTGACTTGTGAAAATGCATCACTGGTATGGAGGTCACACTCTGATATGGAAAGCAAATGGAAGGTGAGTGCATTATATTATCAGGACAATTTTCATGGCTGATTGCAGATAGCCAATACAGTTGTACCTCGCTTAAAGAGCATAATGAGATCCACAGGATTGCTCTTTAAGCGAGTTTGCTCTTTAAGCGAAACACCATTGTAAATGACCAATTGTGAGGGGGATTGTGAACCCCGATTTATTTGTTAAGCGAGTTTTTGGTTGGTTTTATTTGTTAAGCGAAGCGAACATCCAGAGAAAATTCTGCTCTTTAAGCGAGTTGCTCTTTAAGCGAGACACTCTTTATGCAAGGTTTGACTGTATTCGGAGATACATTATAACAGGCATGGCCAAACTACGGCCCACAGGCCGGATATGGCAGCCAAAGTTATCCCATCAGGCCCACAATGCCCTTGGCAAACCAGGAAGTAAAATGGCCACTTTTTGCAGAAGCTGTATTTACTTCCTGGTTTGCCAAGGGCATTGTGGGCCTCATGGAATGGCTTTGGCTGCCATATCCGAACTGTGGGCTGTAGTTTGGCCATGCCTGTTATAATGTACAGTAATACCTCATATAACATTAGTATCGAATAACACGAAAATCGCATAACATCAAGGAATCTGGGGGGAAGAATTGCATCAGATAACATTAAGATCCTATGGGATGCTTCAGATAACAACCGCGAAAGCCTGTGTGGTTACAATGTATCTCTATGGATCCCATAGAGGATCAGATAACACGAAAAATCATATAACACGAAGACTTGTGGAACCAGGTTTTAGCGTTATATGAGGTTTTACTGTATCTCCGAATATTGGCTATCTGCAATCAGCCATGAAAATTGTCCGGATAATATAATATTCTCCATAAAGATGGATTCAAGTGGGATTTAATCCACTTGGAAGCCATCATTTTACTTCCTGGTTTGGTGTAGTAAGTAAAACGGCTGCTTTGCCGCATGTGCACAAGTTGCTGCACCAAACCAGGCAGTAAAATGGCCGCTTTTCACACATGCGCAGAAGCGGCCGCGCTGTCCAAACACGCCCTGTTCCGTGGGCATGGTCTGGGCTCCTCAGCTGTTTCGGGAATGTGGTCGGGCCCCCGGCCCAAAAAGTTTGGGCACCCCTGCATTAGAAGAAGTCTTTAAGGGGTCACTGTTTTGGTTTTTTCCCCCTATTCTCTGATATACCTGCACAAGAGGGAGTGCACTGGCTTTGTAATTAAGGCGCTGAACTTGAAAGGTGGGCAGGTAAGCAGTGTGAGACCCAAGTGCTGCACAACGGAGTGAGAGCCCGTTGTCTATCCCAGTCCCTGCCAACCTAGGAGTTTGAAAGCAAGAAATTGCAAGTAGATGAACAGGTGCTGCTTTGGTGAGACGGTAAAGAGCGTGTCTAGTCCATGGAAAATAGATGGGGAAGAAGTAGAAGCAGTGACAGATTTTACTTTCTTAGGATCTAAGCTCACTGCAGATGGTGATTGCAGCCATGAAATAAAAAGGCGACTGATTCTTGGGAGGCAAGCGATGAGAAACCTGGGGAGCATAGTGAAAAGTAGAGACATCACATTGAAAACAAAAATTCGCATGGTCAAAGCAATGGTATTCCCTGTTGCAATGTATGGTTGCGAGAGTTGGACCATTAGGAAAGCTGAACGGAGAAGAATAGACGCCTTTGAGATGTGGTGTTGGAGGAGAGTTTTGAGAGTCCCCTGGACAGCGAGGAGAACAAATAGGTCAATCTTAGAAGAAATCAACCCTGACTGCTCCTTAGAAGGTCAAATAATAAAGATGAAGCTAAAGTACTTTGGACATCAAATGAGAAGAGAGGATTCACTTGAGAAGGCCTTGATGCTTGGAAGGGTCGAGGGCAAAAGAAGAAGGGGACGGCCCAAGATGAGATGGCTAGATGGTATTGTAGACACAATGGGCACAGAGCTGAGCAAGTTGAGGGTGATGGTGGAGGACAGAAGTGCCTGGAGGACAGTGGTCCATGGGGTCGCAGAGGGTCGGAATCGACTGTGCGACTGAACAACAAAGTCATGCCTGCCACATGACCAGGGAACCGTCTGGAGACGTTCTCTTTGGCTGTAAATGGAAATGAGCACCTAATCCTAAAGTCCAACGCAACAGTCTTTCGGACAAGACGAGTAACCTTTACCTTTACTATACTTGCACAGATTATACATGCAGACAGCGCTGGCTCTTTGGCTATAAACAGAGATGAGCACTGAACCCTGGGGTCGGATACGACTGGCTTTCGAACAAGGGCGACCTTTACCTTTACAGATTAACATGGCTACCACTTTACAAATTTCAACCGTGTGTGTGTGTGTGTGTGTGTGTGTGTGTGTGTGTGTGTGTGTGTGTGTGTGTGTGTGTGTGTGTGTGTGTGTGTGTGTGTGTGTGTGTGTGTGTGTGTGTGTGTGTGTGTGTGTGTGTGTGTGTGTGTGTGTGTGTGTGTGTGTGTGTGTGTGTGTGTATATCCTGGCCTCTGAAGCCCTACTAGAGAGGGTACATTAACCATTAGCCTGTCAAGGCAAACCACCCGAAGTAACGGAAGGAAACGTTACACCTCCTTACAACGGCCGGAGCTAAGGGTCTCCGGGGAAGGTGGCGGCCCTGCCTCCAGCCAAGAGTGCCAAAGGACTCCCTGAAGTAGAAGCGCGACGAACTCTTTGACTTACCCCGTCTGCGCGAAAACAAGGACCAAACAAACCCCCACGAGAGAGTCAAAGAGAACCTGGAACTAGCTCTTTCCCCCCGCCCCGCCCCTCTCTAGTGAGCTTGCGGTCGCCTTCTTCCCTCTAAGCATGCGCACTAACCCAGGTTGAAGCCATCTATGCCCTTAAGGGTTCGATATTTACATTGTTCCGCGCTTTGTGGCGCAGCCTAAGTACGTCACGCCTTCTCTAGCGCCAGGCTTTCCAAGGCGGGGTGGATACCCGGGGAAGATTTTCATCTACGTTTATTTTTAGTAAAGGTCGCCCTTGCTCTGTCCTAGTTGTATCCGACTCTAAGGTTCAGTGCTCACCTCTCTTTATAGCCAAAGAGCCAGCGCTGTCTGCGTCTGGGGACGGCTACTACCGTGGACATGTGGCAGCCATGCCTCTAGACACCGGAGTGCATGGAACAGTTCCCACTGAAGTACCTATTTCTCTACTTGCAATATCTTGCTAGGTTGGCAGGACCTAGGACAGAGACAGCAGCTCACTCCATCATGCAGTACCAAGGAATTGAACTCCCAACCTTCCAGTCGTCGAGTTCAGCATCTTAACCATTTGAGCCACTGCAGTCCCTGTTTATCTTTGTTGTTTAGTTGCGACCCCATGGAGACTGCAGTGCTTAAGAAGCTCTCCTTGTTAGCTGGAAAGTCGGCAGTTCAAGACCCGAGTACTGAATGATGGAATGAGCGTCCATCTCCGTCCCAGCTCCCGCCAACCTAGCAGTTTGAAAGAAAGAAATTGCAAGTACAGTACTGTACTGTAGATAAATAGGGACCACTTCGGTCAGTAAAGATCTTGGGGACATGAAAGGAGCCTCATTTGGGCATCCCCTGAGCAGAGTTCCTCCAGTAAAAATCATTTCAATTGTATGCTTCTGACACATTTTTTTAAAACAAAGCGACCTTGTGTTTGTAATGAGCCAGACATTTCTGGAAAGGATGAAACAGTAGATTAGACGATGCAACAAAATTTCACAGACTTATTACAGTATTTGCAACACCATGACGTGTTGCAAAAAAAATTCATTGGAAACTTTGCGAGAAGTTTGGATTTAAATGCAGTAAAAATTATTGGGAACATCAAGTAAAGAAAGTTTTAGAAAATGAGGGAGTCAAGATCACGTGGAACTTTTAAAATTCAAACAGATAGATATCTGGCTCACAACACATTGATATAACTTGTGGGAAAGAAGGTCAGGTTTATTGACATTGCTGTACCAGGAGATAGACGAACTGAAGACAAACAACTGGAGAAAATAACAAAATACAGTATAGTGATTTGCAAATTGAAGTTGAACATCTATGGAGGAAGAAATCTTTTGTTGTGTATATAGTGATCAGAGCCCTTAGAGCAATACCTAAAGGACTCCCTAGATATTTGAAATATATGGACTTAACGGACTTGAACATCCTAACTCTCCCCAAAACAACTCTACTAAGAACTGTATATACTGTATCCTTAGGCATTACTTTAACATTTCTTAGATCCTTAGGGCTTGAAACTGTTAATTTTAAACCAGTTTCTTCTTTCATACCAAGGATGATGACTAATGAGATACTTATCATCTCCTGACTACATACATAACTTCTTACTTCACATATAGCTTCTAACTGCATTTATCCAGAATTAATTAGCTCAACTTTTAGCCTTATACTATGTTTTAAACTGTGATAATATGCATGATAATAATTTGTTTTAAACTGTGGTAACAATTATGATGGGAGGATACTGGCGCAGAAACTGGCAAACCACATCAAGAAGTTTGCCAAGAGAACCTTATGGACCAAAACAAAAGGCAAAACAAAAGAGCAATTTAGATGAAACAGGATGATCAGCACATCACATCAGAAGAAGGGGAGGAACAGGAAAGGGGGAGGAGAAATACAGTGTTGTAAGGAACAATACTGTATAGGGACATGGAATGTAAGATCTATGAACCAAGGAAAACTAGAAATAGTGAAGAAGGAAATGGAAAGAATAAGCATTGACATCTTGGGAATCAGCGAGTTAAAATGGACAGGGATGGATGAATTCAGTTCTGGAAACCATCATATCTACTACTGTGGACAAGAAAACCTCAGAAAAAAATGGAGTAGCCATAATTGTCAATAAAAGAGTGAGAAAAGCAGTAATGGGATATAATCTCAAAAATGATAGAATGATGTCAGAATACAAGCCAAACCATTCAATATCACTGTAATCCAAATACTGTATACGCATCAACCACTAGCGCGGAATTCCCAGAAGCAGATTACACAAATGTATTAAAAGGACCAATTGGAACTTGCAACAAAATGCTGTAATATGAGGTGTTTCTGCTCTAGTTTCCAAATAGGCAGCCATGTTCTTTTCTTTTTACAATAATCCATTCCATAATACTTCTTTTGAGAAACCCACTTCTACACAATACACCCATTCTTCCTTGTCCCTCCCATTTCCATTTTTCCTGCCCCCACATCCTGTAATCTTTGAGCATGATTGCTCCTCAAAAGGTATTTGGGAGTCCGCCTGTTAAGACTTTCAACTCTACTACTCCCCATTCACTTGTGCTTGGATCATGCTGTTTGGGGTACATAAGAATCATTACTTGGGTAAATGTGTTTGCTTTTTAGCATATGGGACTATATATGTGATGCTTGCAAATAAAATACCTACTTTTCTGCAGCTGCCATAGGTACTGACAATTTGGAATGTTTATAGTTAGTTCATCAGGATAACCTGAATTTAATATCCAGATATTTGCTCTCAAAGTCACTGATCAGTTAACTCAATCACACAAGAACTAGGGATTCATTACTTCTGTTGTGACTTACATCTGTCTTACATCCTGAAGAGACAGATGAAAAACAGTATGCAGTTTAAGCAAGAAATAGATGCTACACAAAAATAAGACTAACTTGACTAAACTCAATTAGTGTATATGTGTGTTTTAATGACATATCAATTTACTTTCATGGCATTTGGATACTGCATAATCATCATTTTCTAATTGATTGAGTATTGTTATGAGAGAGAATTAACTGAATGCTGTTTCATCACATTTCCAGGAGTCATCAAGCATTTTCAATTACCAGTGAAGCAATATGCATAAACAGTCTTTTCAAAGAAATAAGACACACAATTTATTTATATTGGAGGTGTGGCACATCAGATGGCAGTGTGCCATTTGTAGAGAGATTTTAATGGATCTGTAGGGCTTTCCCATCAGTAGAAACTGATAGCAAAGAGGGAAATGGTCTGGCAAGAATATAACTTAAATACCTCACCTTTGGGGTACAAAGAAAGAGCCTCTTTGAAAATTGTGGTAATTTTGAGCCACAACGGCAACCTTGTGTTCCAGGTAATATTTCTTACACTAGTCCAGGCAAAAGGAACTGCAGAATGAACTTACCAAAAGGTGCCTTCATTTTGCAGTTTCACATCTGGCTTAGACACAGAAGAAGAAGAAAAACTCAGCATTAGCATGGCTTGTTTTGTAATTGGACATTGGAAGGTGAACTCAAGCCTGATTGTTGGGATACACATTTCTGAAAAACTTTGATTGTCAGACGAAATGCTGTAGAAGAATGTATGCATGCATTTTATGTCTACCTTGTCCCCCAGCTGATTCTTATTTCACTTGGATGAAATTCTATCCCACAACCTGATGTAGTTTATTGTAGCCTTTGTGTAGATATTCATATGTTGATCTAGAACAGTGGTTCCCAACAAGGGGTACACAGCCCACTAGTGGACTTCAATTCCCAGAACCCTCAGTCAATACATTGGCTGATCAGTACTTTGGGGAAATGACTTAGGCTTCTGGGAATTGAAGTCCAAAAACCAGCATTTGGGAAACACTGATCTAGAACTATGCACGCCACGGCAGCATAATGTACATGTTTTGATATGTGGTCCTTTTCAGCTTTATTTTGTGGGTGTGAGAGAGTGGAAGAATATCCCAGATGGGTGGGATATAAATACTGTAAATAAATAAAATTTCAATTCTTATTGTCAAACATAACATTTATATAGTTATGCCATTGTATTTATCTATCCTAATATTGAATACCTGGCTGTAATTTACTCTCATGAATGCAACTGTTTTCTTTGGTTATGTTTTTTTCATCATTTTCTCAGCTGTGGATTAAAAGCAAAGATGGCTAAACTATGGCCTGTGGGCCGGACATGGCCCATGACTTCAATTCATCAGGGCCATGGTGCTCTCGCCACACCCGGAAGTGGACGGGGAATGCACCAGCTAATGTGCATACGCATCCAGAACTACTACTGGAAGTGGTTCCAGATGCTGCCACACAAGCACAAACATGTCTGTGCCACTCTCGGAAATGGATGGCGATGCCCCCACACATGTGCAAGTGTGCCTGCTTCACTTCCAGGAGTGGCATGGATGTGTTTGCACAGGGGCATTCGCACACACATGCTCAAACACACATACTTCTGTTGGTGTGGTCAGGCTAGCTCAGCTGTTCTGGGGACATGGTCAGACCCACAGCACAAAAAGTTTGGGCAACCCTGATTTAAAGTATGGTTTCCATAACTGATCAATGTTTCCATAATTAACAATATTTTTCTAGATTTCTGGCTGTGAAATTCATGAATTCATTAATGATAGTAAAGGTAAAGGTAAAGGTTTCCCTAGCTTGAAAACCAGTCATATCAAACTCTAGGGTTCAGTTCTCATCTCTGTTTCAAAGCCAAAGAGCCAGTGCTGTCTGCTGCAGACATTTCCATGGTCATGTGGCAGGCATGATTAGACACTAGAGCGCACGGAACACTGTTTACCTTTCCACTGAAGTGGTACCTATTTATCTACTTGCAATTTCTTGCTTTTGGACTACTAGGTTGGCAGGACCTGGGAGAAAGATAGGAGCTCATTCCATCCTGCAATACAGTACTCGGAAATCGAATTGCTGACCTCCCGCCTTCCAGTCAGCGTTTTAGCCTCTTGAGCTACTGGAGTCCCAAATAATAATGGATATCATTAATTAATCTTTGCAGGAGAGTAAACTGCTCTTCTGCTTGAAAGAAATATCTATCCACCCCTTCTTAAATAACCCAAGTGTAGTTACAGATACTCCTTATAATTACAGGCGTATAGCTATCATCCCTTTTTTAGGCAACGTCATTGAGGTGGTGGTGGCTGTTCAGTTGCAGGAGTTCTTGGATGAAACCAACTGTTTGTATCTAGTCCAGTTGGGATTTAGATCTTGTATTGGCACTGAAACCACATTGGTTATGCTACATAGTGGCCTTCTCTGGGAAGTGGACAGGGGTTTTTCATCCCTCCTGGTGCTTCTGGATCTCTTGGCAGCTTTTGATATTGTTGTCATGTTAAATTCCCTCCTTCTGGGGTTTTAATCATGCCTTCCTGCTACCCATCACCATTTTGCCTTCTTACCAGCAGCGTCTGCCCCCTCCTCTTGGGGCAACTCTTCCTATGAGTTCCCCTTGGCTCTGCTTGACACAGGCTAGTGAGAGTGCAGGGAATCATAATTAGGTAGCACAGGTGTGGCCTCTCTGCATGGTCCAGTCAACCCCAGTCCAGTCAACAGACACAAAGGGTCTCTGATTAATTAGGTTTATTAAGTAATTAAAGGAAATGAGTATAGCATAAGGGGTCAAACTTGTCTTAACTTGTTATCTAGGCCTTTGCCTTATCTAATTTACAGCTACATTGTGTGAGGCTACTCCACTGGCAGATCAGTGGTGAAAGAGAAAGAGAGTTCCCTGGACAGCAGTTTTATTATCCTGGTATCATCCATCCCACATGGGGGACATCTAGCCTATAGTGATTAATTTACATACTTCAGTGTCTGCTTGGAATGTCTTCTAAAGGTACTCCTACATATGCAATTCTCCATCTTGAGGAGATTGGCACATGGTGAAAACAGAGATCAAGGAAAAGCACAGTTAGAATGGTGTTTTCTATGATGGTATCCTCCTGGGAAGACTGTTGAACTTAGGAACTGGAGGTAGTTTTACGGTGTGTATGATCTTTCCTTGATGGCAGGACCCAGAGAATTCAACTCAAGGAGTTTGCTTAAGTTCCATGGACCTTCCCAAGGTGTGTTCCACAGGGGTCAATCATGTTGTTGTTGTTGCTGCTGCTGCTGCTGCTGCTGTTGCTGTTGTTGTTGTTGTTGTTGAACATCTATATGGAATTGTTGGGAAATGTCATCCAGAGATTCAGAGTACAGTGTCATCAGTATGAGGATGATACCCAACTCTATCTTTCCTTTTCAACTTCTGTACTGCATGTGGTCTGGTGCCTTGATGATTGCCTGGCCTTGGAACAAAAACAAACATGCTGAATTGGACTCCAACAAGATGGAGGTTCTGTTGTTGAGAACCACCTGCCTTATTAGGTCATCTGTTCCCCATTTTAGATGGGGTGGTTCTTACCCCTAGGGATCAGGTTTACAGCTTGGGCGTCATTTTACATCCAACCCTCAATTTTGATTTACACATTGTAGCATTCTCTAAGACTGCCTTTTTCCAACTTTAGCACAGCTACAACCCTACTTGGACAGATGTTTCCCAACAACTTCTCCATTAACGAATGTGGTAGTCTGACAAATTGACTACTGTAATGCTCTCTATGTGGGCCTGTTCCTGTCCCTGACAATGGGTCCAGGCTGATAATGGGATCAAATAAATTCAAGCATATCTTCCCAGCCTGGGCAAATTTCCACTGGCTTCCCATTCCTTTTCATATCAGACACAAGGTGCTAATATTAACATACAAAGCCCTATACCAGTGATGGTGAACCTTAGCATTCCAGGTGTTCTGGAACTTCAATTCCCAGAAGCCATGATTAGCAGGAGTGCTGACTTGGGTTCCTGGATGCCAAGGTTCACCATCACTGCCCTACACGGTTTAGGACCTTGTTATTTGCCAGAGCGTCTCTGTTACAGAATATCAACCTGCATCACTCCTTCATCTCAAACAGTACAGTTCCAGGTGCCAACACAGATAATGGTGAGAAAGGTTACAACAAGGAGGTGGGCCTTCTTGGTGGTGGCACCTACATTGTAAAATGCTTTACCAATGGGGTTGCACCAAGCCCCGTCCTTGGGCATTTTTACAGAAGCTTTTCAGAACATCCTACCTTTACAGTTGTTATACTGTTTTTAAATGTAATTTACTTTGATTCTCTCATATGTTGCCAGCGGAAATTGGGTTGTTTTTTGTTTGTTGTATGTGTAAATCCTTTTAATGTGCACTGCCCAGAGTGGGAAAATTATCTAGATGGGAAATATATAAATGCCATGAATAAAATAAATATATAAATAAATAAACCTCATAATTTGCCAGATTCACGTTTTACAGGATTATGGACCAAAGATGCCCGACCTGATTGTGAATTTAACTTATTTATTACATTTGTATACTAAATATATGGCAGAAACTAGTCTGGGTGGTTCGCATGCAGGCATTAAAATGGTAATCACACCTCAGCAAAATAAAACAACGTAATAGGACAACCAAGACACCAATATAACCAGAATATAAAACCCATACCTATTAAAATGCGCAGAAAAGTAACAAAATACAGTCCAACATGCAGGTCTAAACTAAGGAATGGGCAAAATATTATCAAAGCCTTCACTAGTTTGAAAAATGAAGAAATTGATTAATTGTCATAGAGATAAGAATGTCCATGTTATTTTCTGCCTTCCAGATTCCAGCATAACTCTTATGTACATTTTAAATCCCTGAAATGTAATTGTTTGTTCCAAAAAGCAGTCTAGGTGGGAAATAAAAATTCTTAAGGTAATATGTATGATTATGTGATATGATTCTCCTAGACATCAAGTAAGTCTTATTTAAATATGTACCCATATAGAAATGTTTATATCTCTACTCCTGGTTATATAGTGTGAATAGCAAATAACACAAGAAAAGTAGATGTAAAGCAGACATGATTGCGTAATGTCATGAAGTTGTAAAATGCAAGGTACAGTATGTAAATGATGTTTCTTTAATCAGCCTTTCCTGGCCTCTAAATAAAGGGTCTAAGGAATGCCACATAGTGACATTTGTCAGAAAGGTACTACAGGCAGTCTTTGTCAGCCTTTCTATGCTCCTGTCAAATGTTTTCTGTTTGGTTCCTGCTCTCTGTTGTCAGGCTTTATGACCTTCCCTGCAGTGAGGAGACAATACACTCTGGATTTAAGCATCAAAATTTGATAACTCAGCAGCAACACCTCCTACATTAATAATGTTGCTGTAGGCTATGGGGTTTTGATGTTCGCCTCATCTTTCCAACAGTCAAACCTGTCTACATCTCTCTAGACAGTTTGGGAAATGTCCAATGGAACATCTCCCTGTTTCAGTACTTGTCGGCTCTAATCGATTGGCCTTGTCTAAGTCTTTTCAGTGTCCAGGGAATATAAGGAAAGTACCATTAATAAGATGAATGAGGAGGAGAAGAAAAACATACACCTGCATATAAATCTGCCTTAGACTAGTGCAACAGCATGAGTTTATACAGCCTACTGTTCTCTTTTGTGACTGGAAACAGGTCTCTAGACTCTCCGGTGGGTTTCCCTCCTAAATCTCCCAAGTGCAACCTCTTTTAAAGATTACACATTTAAGAAGAAAATTTAAGCACCAAGAAACTCTCAAAATTGAGCTATGTTGCCCTTCTATATGGACACTATCCACTACTATCAAACAGAGATGTACAGACTTGTGTTTTTTGAATCCCAGGTCCCATAATTCCCAAGGCAGTTATGCTTCCTGGGGAATTCCAGGAATGGTAATCCAAAACTGCAAAGCTGCACACCTTAATCTCATTGTTTCAGAGTTATCTGTCCTGGATGGTGTTTCAATCACCTCACATAGATCACACATCCACAATCTGTCACCTACAAAAAAAGATAAAAGCCAACCAACCATCCAGGAACCACCACTCAAAAATTTGTCATAACCACCACAAGATTAGAAAAAGAGTTAATTGAAGGAAAAATTATTTGTTTATGTGGCAAATTCTTCTTTCCATCTGATTGGAAACCCATACGTCATTAATATGGTACAGTAAGTGAGAACAGGATACAATTCCCTCAGCAGAGCAAATGTTGTAGGGAAACTGCAGAGCAAAGTGTATGATGGAAAACAAGCAATAGACAACAAGTCCAGAGGGTGAAATTATTGACCTGTGCGTTGATGAGTGGAGTAATGTCCACAATGATTTTGTTATATGTACTTGCATAAAAGCAGAAGAAGGGATTGTCTTCCTTGCAGAAGCAATTGATAAGTCAGAAAAAGTACTCACAGCAGAATACAAGAAATGGCAACAAAAGCTATAATAACATGAACAAAAATCCAAATGTCTAATACTGTATACGGTTTGGTCATATACTATGTTGCAAATGTATTCAGGATGAAAAGAAATTTAGAAGAGCAGGAAGGGAATGAAAAACTAATAACATATTGTAAAGATAATACAGTACACCTCAATTATCACACTATCATAGGAATCGGTCAACCTTCCAAAGACCTGTACCCATTCAGGAAGCCCACACCACCATTGTGCTTCTTCAGAATACCTGTGATCCTGCTCCAGGCTAGATAACTATCATTGGTTTCAATCACTGACTGTTTATGCTTAGAAACCAGCCAGATCAGGTAGGACATGCAACGTGAATTAGCTTAATGTAGCATTGCCAATAAAGAATAGGAATTAAAGGAACTGGAAAATCTCCCACCAGTTTAAGCTCTATGTAATAAGCACATGTCTTCTGTATCTATCAGGTTTATTCAAATGAAAAAAAAAGAAAAGAAAAGTTCAGAATCAGGTACAAATGGAAAAAAGGAGCATTTTTACTTTACCCCTTTCCCAAAATAAAACACGAAAGGCATATCTAGCTATATTTCCTGGCCTAGCCTAGCAAGCTGATACTTTTGGTTACATTTTTCTAAGGAAACTTTCTTAAATGAACAGTGCAAAGCAATAGAGGAAAAGAACAGAAGGGGAAGGACTAGAGATCTTTTAAAAAATAATAATGGGGAAATCAGGGGAATGTTTAAAGCAAAAATGACTGGGATAAGAGACAAAAATGGCAGGGATTTAGCTGATGCAGAAGAGATTAAGAAAAGAAGGCAAGAGTACACAGAAGAACTCTCCAAAAACGACCTCAACTTCCCTGACAATCACAGTTATGAGAACATTGAACTTGAGCAGGACATCCTGGAGAGTGAAGTTAGGAGGGACCTAAAAAACATTGCCAACAACAAAGCTAGTGGAGATGGTGGTATACCAGTTGAATTATTCAAAACCCTAAAAGATGACGGAAGCAATTTGTTGCATTCTATATGCCAGCAGATTTGGAAAACACAACAATGGCAACAGGAATGGAAAAGGCAAGTAATTAAAAAGATGAGACTACCAGAACACCTTATATGTATCATGAGAAATCTGTACACGAGTCAAGAAGCAACATAATGTGCAATGCAGGGCTGGATGAATCACAAGTTGGAATTAAAATTGCTGGGAGAAACATCACCAAATTGAAATATGCAAATGATACTACCCTAATGGCAGAAAGTGAAGAAGACCTAAAGAAGTTCTTGCTTAGGATGAAAGAAAAGAGTGCAAAAGCTGGCTTGAGACTCAACATCAAGAAAACCAACACAATGGCAACATGCCCTATCATTCCCTGGAAAATAGATGGAGAAGAAGTAGAAGCAGTGACAGACTTTACATTCTTAGGATCCAAGATTACTGTAGATGTTGATTGCAGCCATGAAATAAAAAGGCGACTGATGCTTAGGAGACAAGCTATGAGAAACCTGGGGAACATAGTTAAAAGTATAGAGATCACCTTGCAAACAAAAGTCTGCATAGTTAAAGTAATGGTATTACTTTATGGTAGTAATGTATGGTTGTGAGAGCTGGACCATAAGGAAAGCTGAGCACAGAAGATTAGACACCTTTGAAAAGTGGCATTGGAGGAGAATTTTGAGAGTACCCTGGACAGCAAGGAGAACAAATAGGTTGGTCTTAAAAGAAATCAACTCCGACTGCTCTTTGGAAGGTCAAAATATGAATATAAAGTTAAAGTACTTTGGAGATCAAATGAGAAGAGAGGATTCACTTTAGAAAACCTTGATGCTGGGAAAAGTCGAGGGCAAAAGAAGAAGTGGGTGGCAGAGAATGAGATGGCTAGATGGTATTGTTGATGCAATGGGCACAGAGCTCGGCGGGTTGAGGAGGATGGTGGAGGATAGGTTTGCCTGGAGTGCGATGGTCCATGGGGTCACAAGCATACTCTATTTTGGTAGGAGCACATGCGACACACAGAATCATAGTGATCATGATAATCAAGTTGTAAAGATGCAAAAGATGCAGGAAACAGACGATACCTTTATTGGATCACTAAGAAAAACAAAACATTGTGCTAGCTTTCGTGATTCAAGACCATTTCTTCAGGCATGTATTAAAGTGTTCATGGTGTGGTGATGTGCCAGGTTTATGGCCTTGTTTGCCTATAATAATCAAGGATGCTTCTTCACATTCCAGTATAACAAAACCCATCTTTTCTCTTTCATCCCACCTCTTCCTGGATCTTTAACCAATTAAAGCACAGCATACAATGTCCATTATTCTTCATTCTGTTCTCACTGTTTTCAGTCTGTTATGACTATTCTTAAAAGTAAACTAACTAGCACCTGCATGGAAGGTCATTTCCCAGACATCTCTAGCTCTGCTCAGAAAATAAAGCACTGAAAGAACTACTTTCACTCACTACAAACAAAAAACAAACAAACAACCATTTTAATTCATTACACATATGGCTGCAGTGCTCATTTTCTACGCCTCCTAACCAAAAGTCTTCAGTGTTCCAGAAATAAGGATGAATCTTGTGGAAATTGATAAATTCTTCTGTAACAATCATTTTACAGAAACAGCAGTTCTTAAAAGAATAGGTGGAACCAAGCTAACCCTCCCATGTGCTGTTAGATGGAACTCTGTAGTACACTGTTTTGAGCAGCATGTCTAGAACTGGCCTATTCTGATGATAACTTTAGGATAAAATCAAGAGAAAAGAGATGGCACTGTCACTGTCAAAATCCTCAACATTGGGCTTAGGAAAAATGTAGAAGCCCAATTCTGAAGCTTTAAACAAAATACAGAAAAATAGTCATTTTATTGCTGAAGTTGTTGAAATTTGGAAGGAACTGAGTGAGCACTTTAAAACAGAACTGCACGCTGACGAAATTAAATTACAAGCATTAAAAAAATGATTGGGACAAACACTGTATTCAGATTATTTTCTTGCAAATATTGTCAATATCCAGGACCTTAAGTACCTTAAACCTTAAGTGCTAAGGAGTTAGCTATTTATTTATTTATTTATTTAGATTTATATTGGCCCCCACTCGCCATGGCAATTCAGGGCGGTTTACAGTCAGAAAAAACAACACAGCACAAACAGCTGAAGTCCATTCCTCCTCCCAGCCAGAGGACGTTAGTCTTATCCTTCTCTGGGCAGGTAGACCCCAGAATTAGGAAGTGGAAGCTACCATCTAAAAACCTTAAAACTGCTAAAATTTAAAATTAAAATCTAAAACAGATTAAAAACAAATTAAAAACACTCCAAATGCTACAACTACTAATTGAAAAAGTAGAGAAAGTACCTTATTCTCCCATTCTTATGCCGCATCCATTTCCAAATATTGGTGATCATCATTCCATCTTTCTGCATTGCAGAGTGACAACAGATCCAGTCCCGCAAGTTACTTTCTGGTCCCTGAGCCCTTTTGGCATGCAAAGTCTTCATCAGCCCCAGGCTGAGTTTGGACAGTTCAGTGAGCTAGCTAGAGCACCCAGGGAGCACCTTGTAGGAGCAGAACCAACCTGTGGGTTTTGGGCCAGCTACACATTCCGGAATGCACTTAGAAGAAGCAATGGTAAACTGCTTGTGAATCCTCTAAACCTAGAAGATCCAGAAAATAAATCAGAAACAATGGCACATCACGTAGTATTAAATACAGCTATGCTTTGTAAGAAGGGGATTAAAAGAAAATTATTTCTTGCAATTTTTCTGCTAAAAAATCAAGGCAGAAGGTAATAGCTTCTAGTTTTTACTCAGTAATCTCATTCTACACAGAAATATTATACCTACAAGGAAAGACCCTTGGCATATGTACAAGAAGACTTTGATATGGGGGAGCAGTTATTCATAATGAAAGAATCCAGCATTTTGAAGAGGCACACTTCTAGGAAGATGGTGTCATATGTGGATTAGCCTTCACGTAGCAGCGGCAGAGATCATGGACACTTGCCTGACATTGAAGATAAGTTCTCAACAATGGCACACTACTTGAATTGTTCTGTCTCTGATATACAGCCAGTAATAGAACATGATGGGCTTCTGGAAAAAGCCTGTGCTTTGTACACTTTATAGCTAGTCATTAGTTACTGGAAAGTTGCCGGGAGAGTGCAATAATTTCTTCAAATTAAGCTGTCTGTATCATGAAAGAAAGTCTAATTAATCTGAAGATTTTATTGTTTTATGTAAAGAGATGGGAATGAATTCTGCCTGGTCATAATGACAGTACAGTGGTACCTAGCTTAAAGAGCATAATGCGTTTCATGGGATTGCTCTTTAAGCGAGTTTGCTCTTTGAGTGAAACACCATTGTAAATGACCAGTTGTTACTTCTGGCCGGAGGGGGGGGGATTGCGAACCCCGATTTAGTTGTTAAGCGAGTTTTTGGTTGATTTTAGTTGATTAGCGAGGTGACCATTCAGAGAAAAATCTGCTCTTTAAGCGAGTTAGTCTCTAAGTGAGGCACTTTTTATGTGAGGTTTTACTGTAGTATCAAGATTGTTCATAAACTCCATGGCTGATGGCTGTGGCCAAAAACAACAACAATGACGACAATGACAACAACGACAAAAGGAATGGTTCACTGGTCTGACAGAAGACCAAATAGTGAAGTTTTCACTTCAGTGATTACAGACGTCTAGTATTGCTGCAAAGTACATTTCACTTTGATCGCCATTACCATGTATTAACAATGATGGCATACATATTGTATATATCCACTGACATAATTCAATCAGCATAACTTTTGGCAGTGAATTGCCATAGATGCAGAAGATGGCATTAGTGTATCACCAAATCATACAGCAGTGTATGATATACAATGTTTACACTGACTCCCTGAAAGAATTCATTGCTGAATGTCATCCACAGTTTTAGTGCTAGTACGTGTAATTAATAGGATTCCAGTATTTGTTTACTGTTTTCCCCTTGTCTTTTCCATAAAATCATAATCTTCATACACATAATGAGCAGTATATGGATGGTCAGGCTCAGCAGATATATACTGTATGTCTCTACTATTTCCTTTTGTCAAAACTCTATGTACAGTCAAATCTCGCTTAACGAATTCCTCGCATTGCAAAAAACTAGCATAACGAGTGGGCATTCCACAAACCTTTTTTACTCACATAACAAAAATTTTCATTATGCAAAACTGGCATTTCCTATGGAAAAACTCACATAATGAAAATTTCTATGGGAAAAACTCGTATAATGAAAAATTTTCATTATGCAAGTTTTTCCATAGAAATTTTCATTATGTGAGTTTTTCCATAGGAATTTTTGTTATGCAATTTTTTTTGCATAACAAAAAAGTTGCATAGCGAGCAGCCTTGCAGAACAAAATATTTTCATTATGCGAGATTTGCCTATATTGGGATGAATAAGTGTCAAAATTAACTGTAGAACTTGCTTCTCTTATCTTCATGTTTTTCCATGCATAGGAACTTTGCCCATCCATTCCACAAAAGACTCAAACACCAGTGTTGGTTGAAAACAAGTGCCATCTTTATTTAATGTATTATAATCCATTTGGGTCTTTGGAAGGCATCTTCTTCGCAGTGCCTGGAGGCCAAGTCCACTGTTGGACTCTACTCCCATAAGCTACTGACTATCCAGCCTACGCACAACCTGGAAGAAGTAACCATTGTTCCCAGGTGTATACCCCACTCTGGGACTTGTTCAGTAACATGTATTATAGTAAATGGTAATTGGCCCGTAGGGGACCAGAATTGGCTGCACTTACCTGACAAGGTGACCTAACACAACCAGTGGTGGGATGTCAAAAAAATTTACTACCCCACCGTGATGTCATCACAGTGTGGGCGGAGCTGACATCATGACGTCGTAGGCGGGGCCAAAGAAAAAAGTAAAAAAATAAAATTAAAATAAGCACGCACACACATACACCCACCCACCCCTGAACAGGACGCACGATGGTGTAAAGAAAACACAGGTATTTATGTGATTCTGGAACCACTCCCAAACACCCTATATTGCTGTGATTGGCCTTCACTGGTGGTCTGATATGTCTTCTGTGTCAAGATTGTCAAAGGTAATTCTGCTGGCACAATTTGTGCAGATGAATGTTTCCTTCTGCAAAACAGAAAACCAGTTTTTGAAACTATAAGTTTAGGTAGGTTAGAAGAAAAGCCAAGCTGGCTCAGAAATTTCCACTTGAAGCAGTGCAGCAAATTGTACCCCTTTTTCTGAAGTCTAGACATACAACATTATCTTCCTTCTCCTCGTTTTGGTCCTCTTCTTCTAGAGGTTAGACATCGTAATTGTTATCCTGACCGTGGCAGCTCAAAATAATCATACTGTGCTATGTCCAGATTTGCCACCAAGTTATTGCAAGGTTATTTCAGTAGCAAATATTTCTTCTTCCTACATTTTCCTAATTTGAATGATCCGTTGTAATAATCTGTACTTTTCATTCCTCATCATGTGACCAAAGTATTTCAAGTTTCTGTATTTTATTATTTTTGATTATTTTATTTTATCCTTATTTATTCATTTGCTTGCTTACTTATTTGCTCTTTATTAATTTATCTTATTACCTTTTTGCAGTCAGCCTCTAAGAAATTCTTACCATCATGCAGTTCATGCAGTAAATTCATAATTTAAACAATTTTAAAAAATAATTTCATGTAACATGCTAGGCCAATCATATTATTTTGGCCCACAGGCAAAACATTTCAGAATTGCCTCACTTCTTAGTGATAAGAATACAATCATGACAGTTCAAATATGCAGCAATCTCATACCATTTAGTAACACACAAAATGGCTGAAGAATGAGTCCTGCCTAATGGAAGGGCTGGTCCGGAGGAAAAGCCCCAGTGTTTGGAATATATTTGTCCAAATTCATATGCAGGGATTCTTTACAATGACTAAGGTCTTATTCCCGGTGTTGATGATGTTTAAAAATGTGAGTGCTCCTTTTGGGCAGCTTGAGGTATACAGCAAATGTGCTGTGCCTCCACACTGTTTTCAAGTTAGAGACTTAAAGTCTAAAATAAATAGGAACCACGGGAGATGTTTTATCTTTGTGTGTCTGCATCCCTAGAAAAATACTGCCTGGCCACAATAGGAGTAAATTTGTCAACAGTTTGGGCCAGAAACTTGGGTTCGAGTGTTCTGCTATGTAGAATGTAGGCTAAAAGCCAAACGAAGAATGGGGTGTATATGTAGTGATGCAAGTTCTAGCACCCAATGAGCCATGAAACGTACTAGACAATCTTTGACTATCCATTACTTCTTTCACCCTTATCCTGCAGCTCCCCCTGTGGCTTAGTGGTTAAACTGCTAGGCTTGGGAATCAAAGATGGGTTTGATTCCCAAGAGCTGCATGATGGGGGACATGAAAGGAGCCTCATCCGAGTGTCTCCTACAATAATCCTTTCAACCCAGAGTAATCTCTGACATGAAAATGAATGAACCCTCATCCTACCTCTTAGGGCTGTGTAAAATTAGGCTGGGGAGGAAGACAGCCATAGTGGAAGGATACAGCTACTTTTGATAATTGTTTAATTAAAAATGTGTTAGAACTGTTTTGTAAGAAATCTCTAAGTGTGTTTGCTATCATCAAGGAATTACAGTGTAAAACCAGCCCCCACCTGTCCGCTAGTCGAAATGCTGGATATCAACTGGTTGCTTAAGGAGTGGTCTTTGTGCATTTCACAGCCACAGTTCATAGCACACTTTGCCCATTCATGTTGACCTTTAAATAAATAAAGTCAGATCAACCTGTTGCAATCTAATAGCTTTTGCATAAATAAGAGCCAGATCATTACTTAAGACCATGTCCTAGAAAAAGAGCTGGTTGCAATAACTTCAAAAGGAAAAAGAAACAAGACAAATTAGTTTTTAGTAATGCTTTGTTCTTTGTTCCCTTTGCCCAAGGGTCTCTGGCACAGAACTAGCATTCATTTCTCTTAGCATCTCCTCCCGGAGCATATTTGCTCATGTCTGTGACCTGCTTTGTTGTGCATGCTAGCACACTTTTTATCTTGTTAACTACTGCAGTGGCTTAGTCAGTGATGGGATGTTACAGGTTCTCTCCAGCTCACCAGAACCGGTAGTAACTTTTACCAGTGTCCTGGAGAACTGGTAGCGGCTTTTGGAGGGAACCACCTCGGGGGCTTACCTTTTCACCAGTTCCCCCACTGCACATGCACGCCAAGTGCTTGGTGTGCATGTGCACGTACAGCACTTGGCGTGCATGCGCGGCCTTCATGCTGTCTTCCCAAGCGGGGAGGAGGAAGAGAAGCTGTATAGCCTGAAGCTCCTATAGCCTGCTCCCCAGGGTAAGTGACTCACCTTTGGGTGTGGGTGTGTATTTTAATGTGTATTTGATGTGTATTTATTTTTAATGTGTATTTTATGTGATTTATGTGTATTTAATTTGTATTTTATGTGTTTTTATGTCTATTTAATGTGTATTTATTTTAATGTGTATTTTATTATGTATTTTTATGTATTTTATATCTATGTTTTTTACATTGGCTCCACCCACAACATTGGCTCCGCCCACAGTGTGGTAGTAAAATTTTTGACTTCCCACCACTGGGCTTAGTGGTTAAGATGCTGAATTTGATGACTGGAAGGTCGGCAGGTCAGCAGTTCAAGACCTGAGTACTGCACAATAGAGTGAGCTCCTGTCTCTGTCCCAGCTCCTGCCAACCTAGCAGTTCGAAAGTTCTAGAGTTCCCTAATTTAAAAACCCAAAAACATTTGGGCTGGTACCTGTAAGGAAGATGCTCCAACTCCTTGAAACTTTTGGTTGGTCTTCTCCACTTTCTGGTTATATAATACACATTTGCTTCCAAAATGTTTTCTAGATTATTGCACAACAAACAATAGCTTCCATAGTTTCTTGATTCAAACCAATAAGGGATCAAATAAAGGGGAAATTTAATAAGTACAATTTTGAGATAATTGTCTTGATCTCAAGTTTATTTATATTTATTTATTTATTTTTCCAATTTTTATGCCGCCCTACTTGGTTGGACCGACTCAGAGCGGTTCACAGACACAGAAAAACGAGTTCATAAGTACAACATATAAATATCAAAAATAATCAGTGTCAATACCAGAAAACATCTCAACCTCATTACGGCATCATTACAGCATCAAAAAATTCAGTAGGCATCAGTTTTAAACAACAATCCAAAATTACAAAACTCATCAAATTTACAGAAAGATTACAAATATTACCAAAAGTCCTGCCGCCGCTGCGGCTTTTTAAGCCTCGGCCGGGCGGAGCCTCCGGGAGCAGGTGGGAGAGTCCCGGGGCTGGACGCGGTGGTGGCCTCCTCCCCCAGCCGCAGGTGTTCTTAGCGGCGGCTCGAAAGTCCTCTCGCCGCTGCGGCTTTTAAGCCTCGGCCGGGCGGAGCCTCCGGGAGCAGGTGGGAGAGTCCCGGGGCTGGACGCGGTGGTGGCCTCCTTCCCGAGCCGCAGGTTCTGGGAGAACCAGAACTGTGTACCATATTTAAATGTAGCTACATCTTTAATGTATATAATGGCATAAGTAAAAGTAAAGGTCTCTCTTGCTCAATTTTTTGGAATAGTAGCCGTGTTAGTCTGTGTTTCAGGCATATCAGAAAACAAAACAAAACAAACAAAATAAAATAAAATAAAAAACACTGTACCACTTTAAAGACTAACTGCTATATTTTTATTGTTAGCTTTCGTGGATCAAGTGGATTCGTGGTCTGAAAAAGTGGACTTGATCCACGAAAGCTAACAATAAAAATATAGCAGTTAGTCTTTAAAGTGCTACAGTGTTTTTTATTTTATTTTATTTTGTTTATTTTGTTTTGTTTTGTTTTCTCTTGCTCAAAAGTCAGTTGTATCTGACTTATGGGATGGTGCCAAAGAGCCAGCATTTCTGTGGTCATGTGGCAGCAATGACTAGAAGCCGGAGCACATAAAACACTGTTACCTTTCCTGCTGAAGTGATACCTATTTATCTACTTGCAATATCTTGTTTTTGAACTGCTAGGTTGTCAGGAGCTGGGACAGATGATGGGTGCTCACTCTGTTATGCAGCACTCAGGTCTCAAATTGCTGACCTGTCGATCTTCCATTTGTTAAGTTCAGTGTCTTCACCACTAGGCCACCACAGTCTTCATATAATAGCATATACATACCATATTTGTGTTAGCATTTGGCAAATGCTTGAGTGTAATGCATTTATAAAATGAATAGCTCTTCTTCTTCTGTGTCTAGGCCAGACATGAAACTGCCAAAACAAAGGCATCTTTGGGTGGGTTCATTCATCAGTTCCTTTTGCCTGACCTAGTGTGAGAAAGATTAGCCTGCAACACAAGGTTGTCATTACCAGGGTATGCCTGATTGCAATTCAAAAATACCACAGTCTTTGAGGAGCCTCTGTGTACCCCAAATGAATAGTAACAACAATCATCTTTTAAAACCCGTGTTTAGAGTAGGAAATGTCTCATTTTTTTTGCTTAAAAATCCAAGTTCTTCAGTTGTTATAATATTAGAAAACAAAGAGTAGCTAGCAATTTGTTTTACATTAACTTAAGGCCTCGGTTAATTAGCTTGCTATTTCACAGGTTCAGCATTGTATAAATCAGCAAAATGCTGAAAGAAGTAAGAATCCAAGCTACAGTTTTATATTGAAGCCCATTAGCCTAAAGAATAATGTCAGGATTTTCTTTACTCAAATCAATGAACTGGAAAATCATTATCAAGGCCCATTATGGTATATATTTTCTGCTGCAGGGCACTGAAAGTTCTCATGGGGCTGTGACTTCATTATACCATTTGATGTTATTTATGTCATTTTGAAATTCCTGTTCTGCATAAATGAAGATTTGAAGTGCTGCACATTTTTCTCAGGCAGATTATTATCTTTAATGCACTTTTGAAGTTACTTATAGTATAGCAGACTTGATTCTCAATTTCCCAGTCTTAAATTCATTCCTTTGTGCCTCTGCATGAGATTATAGGATGGATGGATTTTTTTTGCAAAAATTCTGTAAGTAAATTCACACCTGTCAATTTTTGCGTATTTGCAAATTTTTTTTAAAAAAATCCTGTATGTTATTCACATGGATGTGCTTGGTTTTGTGCATGCTCTACCCTCATATACAAATTACCATACACATTTAGAGGTGCATTAATGCATTGCAAAATTTGCAGAAAGTATAAATACTAAAGAATTGTCATGTTCTAGTTGTGAAAGAATGTATATGTGCATAACCTTTTCTTGCCTTCCTGTGTGAGAATGATTTCCCCTTCACCACAGTCCTTGAATGAAGAGCTAAAGCATGCATTTGCTTATTGTAGACCTATTTCTCAGTACAGTAGAGATATGACTATTGGCTGAAATTGTGTTTCCTTGCTTTAGAAATTCTTGCTTTCTCTCTTGAAATCAACTGAGTGTGTTGCTCAGTTTATGTAAAACCAAACTGTTTTAACTGAACAAGATAACATATTTCTTCTTATGAATATTTTATAAGAATTTTAAAAACCAATACATACATGTATAAAAACAACAATTATTGATTTTATTACATTAGGCTTCTAGTTCTCTATCTGTAAAATATTGTCAGAAATTATCAAATGCATACTGAATCAGATTTTCCAGAAGACATATTCCAGAATGGGAAAAGAGCTACATAGTTTCTAAATGGAGCTTAGATTTTTACTCTGCAAATATTGTGATCCTGACAACACAGGAGAAGATATGCAGGAAATACTATGGGTTTTGGACAGAATGCTTTACATTTTTTCTGTTGATCACATGCTGAAATGGAAAATGCAAATCAGTCTGGAGTTCCACACACACAATATGTTGTTTTCCTCCCCACCAAATCCCTTTATTTCTTTTTTTAAAAGTTGAATAGTTTCACTTTGGTTCATTGTATATTCAGATTGCCCCCACCCCAAGTCTGTATGTTCAGATCCACGGTTTCAGTTAACTGCAGGTCTAAAAATATTCAATAAAAAATGTGTGAAGCGTTATAAGAGCTGGCCACTAGATGCTACTATCTGCAGTGTAATGTTTACAAGGAATGAAGGCAGACATTTTGGTAGCTCTCATGGAGAAGGAAAGGGGCATTTGAAATCCCTACCCCTTCTGTGACTCAGGACGGTATAGGTGTTAAATATAGATACACTGTTATTCATGGTTTCAAGTATCTGTGGAAGGTCTCAGAACATATTCTCCATGGATATGGGGCCAACCTGCAATTATTCAAACTGATAAAGAAAGGAAAGACCAACTGAGAGTGTAACAGTACACACGCACACACATGCACACACACACACACAGAGTGGTGCTTTGTTAAAGCACCTCCTCTCTCTCCTCTTGCCCCTTGATGAAGGATGAAAAAAGAGTATATGCATACACAGAAAATGCAACATTCACTAGTCACAAATACCTTGAGTTACGATTTTTTTTTTTGACAAATCGGGTGGCCCTATTTATGAAAAAAATCCAATTTATGAAAGGGGTTTTCTGTAAAGTTGAGCCCAGCAGGAAGAGCGGAAAAGCCTTTCCGCTCTTTGGACTGGGTTTATTTTACCCCTTCAGTGCTTTCCCAGCCAGATCGGAGGCTGGGAAGGCACCGGGGGGGGGGGGTGAAGTCTGAAGAGCGGAAAGGCTTTTCTGCTCTTCGGACTGGCTTGTTTCACCCCACAGTGCCTTCCCAGCCAGATCAGAGGCTGGAAAAGCACAGGGGGTGAGGTCCGATCCAGCCAGTTGTTTTGAGGAGGAGGTGGGTCTCTTCCCAGCCCCTTCGCAAGGCAACCGGCTGGATCACTAAGGGCTTAGTGACACAGGTGGCTGCCTTGCGAAAAGGCTAGGAAGACCACTGTGTCCTCCGCAAGGCAGCCGCCTGGATCACTAAACCCTTTAGCAATCCAGGCGGTTGTCTTACATAGGGGCGAGTGTTTCCCTGCGCTCCAGGCAGTTGTTTTGCAAGGGGGTGAGGGCCACCCTCCCCCACTCCACAAGGCAAGTGCCTGGATGCCTGTGCTCCAGGCGCTTGCCTTGCAGAGGGGTGGAGGGAAATCCTTCTCCCTCCTCAAGTCAAGCACCTGGATCACAGGGCTAGTTGGGAAGGAGCTGCGGTGTGATTTAGAACCTAGGACTGGGCTCCAACTCACACCGTAGCTCCCCCTATGGCGATGCCTTGAGTTACGAAAAAAATCAACTTACAAATGTGGTCATGGAACCGATTTCCTTTGTAACTCAGGGTTTTACTGTACAGTACTTTCTTATTTCCAAACAAAATAATTTATGAAAGTAAGGTTGCAGTCAGATGGTCATCTGTAATTTTTCTCTCAGAAGTAGAAAGAGACAAGAATGAAGATTTGAAATAATTTTTAGTGAGGAAATTTTATGGCTAAAAGTTAAATGAAATTAAAGCTCAGCCAAAATCTTGTCTAATTTTGGATTGTACAGCAGACAAAGACTGCTTACTTTTAAAAAAAACCAATAACAGCAGCACAGATGCTCTGTATCACTTATATACAGTTGTACCTTGCTTAAAGAGCATGTGTTCCACAAGATTGCTCTTTAAGCGAGTTTGCTCTTTAAGCAAAACACCATTGTAAGTGACCAATTGTGACTTCTGGCAGGGTGGATTGTGAATTTATTTTGATTTATTTGTTAAGCAAGTTTTTTTGTTGGTTTTATTTGTTAAGCGAAGCAAACATTCAGAGAAAATTCTGCTCTTTAAGTTAGTTACTTTTTAAGTGAAAGTGCTCTTTATGCGAGGTCTTCCTTCTGGAAGCAGGAGGAAACAAGAGGGAGCAAGGATGGAGATTTTATTTTATTTTGCTTTCTTATGGGAGCTAGACCACATGTCATACCACACCTCTGTGTGATCCTAAGTAACCCTCTTTAGTCTGATCCAGCCCACTCCAATTAAGCCCATGTAGATGAGCTCTAAGTAGATGAATCTTTTTGCATGGCACTAATCAAGCAGAAAAGTAATTGTATGAACATTGAAAGAACAACAGTAAATGGGATAATAACTTTAAAAATCTCTAATGTAGGGATCAACAATATTTAGGGCTTGAGGCCCCATTGATGCTGGGGTACTGTATTTATAGCAGGTCAGTTGCATGTTGCCCACCCTTGCTCTATTATTATCAGCTTTTAAATATCCTTAGGCTTTCAAGTGTTTCAGAGTGTATGTCAGAGTGAGTTCTATGACATACAGACTAACCATTTAGCTATCAGCACATTCTTAAAACCCATTTATGATAGTTTAGGATTTGTTGAGTTGCACAGCATCTAACCTAGAACATATATTTCCAAGGGGAGATCATTAGGAGTATGAATTACATATTGTATTCATTCTGTAAACATTAGTTTGTAAGAGAAAAGTGGCAAAAGGGGAGTTGCTGTCAGGCATGATGAATTGCACATTTCAAGGACTAGCCAGAAATATTTAAGAGAGTTGACAGTTCATTTTAAAGAGATAGGTATGGTCACAGCATTTCACTGATGGCCTGATCCTATCCTGTTCTGCAACTGCTACAGGTAATCTATAATGAATTCCCTTGCCCCTGATCTGCTGGATAAAACTTTTGTGATGATACTCCCTGTTTTTCTCCTACAGAGGATCTGAAACTGAATACTGTATACAGGATCCCAAAGGGAGAACATTGTATCCAAATTTATGGCACTTTAAATGAACATGGATGGACTTGTTTGGGCACAAAAGGAACATCTGGTTGTGGGGGCACAAGAAGAGAGATTCCAGTGCTTGGATTTTGAAGTCTTCCCCATTTCACAGCTAAGAGCCAGTGCTGAACAAATGGCTTGCTATTTGCTTCTGCAAATGCCCAGATTCCCTAGAAGAGAATTGGGACTAGAATCAGTGTTTCCCAATGTGGGGCCCATGCCCCACAGGGGGACTTCAATTCTTTGAAGCCTAAGTCAGTACATTGACTGATCAGTGTTTTGGGAATTAACTTAGGTTTCTGGGAAATGAAGTCCAAAAACCAAAGGCTAGATTAACAAGGAGGAGGACGTCAGCAGTGTTACCTGGGAAGTTGTGTCTCCTACTCTTTTTTGTGTTTTCTATCCATCACTGGAGAAAAACAACAACCCCTGCCACTGCTCTGGGAGCTGCACTGGTTGCCAGTATGCCTCCGGGTGCAATTCAACTTGCTGGTTATTACCTTTAAAACCCTACATGGGCTTTAAAGGTAGTGGGCCAGGATACTTAATAGACCGCATCACCCCAAGGATATTGGTGCATCCCACCAGAGTAGACCAGAGAGGCTCTCTTATTGTTCCATTGGCTAGAGAGGCACATCTCTCTAGTACCAGAAGGAAGGCCTTCTCTGTGTCTGCTCTGGCCCTTTGGAACCTCCTGCCAACTGAGTTGCGTCTCCAGACAGAGCTGCTGCCATTTAGGAAAGGTGTAAAAACTTGGCTGGCGGGACAGGTGTGGGGCACTAGTAGCTTTGTGACCCCCACCCCATTGGCTCATTTGATAAATATTCCTCCCTCTGAATTCTTTTTAATCCTATTCCTTTTTAAATTTTTAATTTCAATCTTTTAAAATCAATTGACTATGTTTTATTGACTGATTTTATTCTTGGGATATACTGGGTTTGTGATACTTGTATGTTTTATGATAACATGTTAGCCACCCTGAGTCACTTGGTGACATTCTACAAATGTGAATAAATAAATAAATAACCCATAGATGTCCTTTTGTTTCTGTTATGATCTGAAGAAAAATCAGAGTATTTTCTGTTACTGCAACAAACACTACTGTGTTGCCTCCAAAACTGGAAACACATCCTTCTAAATTTCCACAGAAGCCTTGCCTGCTGTTAATGTCCAGATGATTTATAGCTACAGCTTCCACCAGTTCCAACCAGTGTGGCCAGTGGTAAGTCCTAATGGATGTCTTAATCTGAAACACCTGCAGGACACCAGACATGGGAAGACTAATGCATGTTGTCAAGTTGATTCTGACCCTTTGCAGAGTGTTCTAGTGGAGAATACTCAGAAGTACATTACCATTGTCTTCTTCTGGGGGCACCTTGGGACTGCAGCTTGTCCAAGGCTACATAGGCTGTTCTTTCCCCAGGAGGCACAAGTGGAGAATCCACAGCCAGATACTTAAACTCCTGAGCTATCCAGCCAGCTCTCCTTTGAGGTCCCATCAAGCTATCAGAATCTGTAGAGGGAAGACAATCTGTCTTAATAAACAGTAAAGTGAATGGGGCTTCAAAGCTTTCCATGGCACTAAGTAGTTTTATAGATAAGTTTATGGCAGGTCATATACATTTCAAAGATTTAAAATGTGCTTCTGAAAAATAAGTTCTTGGCAATTCTTATGGCTCCTCTAATGCTCTTCATCTGACTTTGCAGTGCCTGGGCGCTCTTCTGAGGAAGACAACTGAGATAAACTTTTTAAACACCGAGCTGTACTGTCAGGCTCACAGAGAGCTTGACAATATGATTATTTTAATCTATTGGATTAAATTGATGCCCTGTATTTTTATTCTCCCTAAATCACAGCAGCTTCTGCATATTAAAGTCACATAAATACCAGCCAGCTTAATTTTACACATGTATTATACTAGAGTCAGTCTGTTCACTCACTACAAAAATATATTCACTGTGCGCCCGTGGCAGCATATTTATGTAATATGATGTGAAGATATAGTTGTTTTTCTTGCATTTTTCTGTCTTAAAAATGAAATGAAAATAAAGCTAAACTATTTTTGTTATAGTGTGTATCTTTTGAAGGAAAGTGTAGGTTTTGGAGGAGCAAGACAAAGCAGCTCTATCACTTCATTTGGCACTTGGGTATAAAATATGACACTGATGCTTGGCATGTAGATGTATAATGTGCAGAGCAAGATGAGATGTGCATATCTTCACATTCAAAAGACATGTGGTGTCCAATGTGGGCATTCCTCCATCCCAATGGCATTTTGCTCCTCCAAATTATATTTCCCCACACAATAGGAAAGTTTGCTATTGAATTTACTATCAAATTTAAGGAGAAAATACACTTCCCAGATCATCCCCAGAAAGCAGGAGAAGTGTTTACTTTGATGTAATCATAGACTATAGCTGCAAATTAATGTTGTGGTGGTGCCTGTATGACACTTTGGGGAAGTATAATTTCTTTTTCTTTCCCTCAGATGATCACAGTATTGGTGCAATGATCATTTACTGAATTAAAAAAAAAGGGGGGGGGGAATAATTTGCTATCATTATTGGCTCTTCAGCCAATGAATGATACTGGACGTTTACATCCATTTTCTTTTTATCTTGTTCCCAGTATCTATATACACTGGGAATGGAATAAAGAAAGTGGCACAAAATAATAGAACCTGCTAACAGGGGCTCAAGAAAGGGGCACTTTCTGGCAAGTTGCTCTGATCCATCATCCGAGAGGTGAAGAAGCAGACCAACCTGTTGCCCAGAAGAGAAGGATATGGGAAAGTGTTACAACAGTTGTGCTGTATATGTGGAATGCATGGGAGCATCTACCAGTATCTGAAAACTCCTATGAAGTTTTTTCCTCAGCCCGCTCTTTGAAAGCAGATGGCGAGCCTAACTTACCTATTATATTCTTCACTGTAAAACTGCTGCCACTGGCTGCTTTTCCCTCTTTCCATACAACAGGCAGGAAGGGCTTGCCTCCAATAGGAATACATTTCCTTCTTTGTGCCCAGGATAGTCAGTAAATGAAAACCAAAGCTCAAAGATTGGCCTTATCCTTTCTTAACTGGGAAACTCTCTGCTATATTCAAGAAGGCATGGCACTATATGTTAAGTTTTGGCTTTGGAGTATTACTTAGACAATGCACAGGTACGTTTCTCTCTCTCCCATACACACACTATGTGAGACATTAACAATCTGGTGTCATCCAGGTGTTTTGGAGGAAGAAGCAGGTCTAATGGTTGGTTGGGGAGACTCGTTGTTGTATCCTTTGTATGACTGCAGAATATTTTTGATGGCAGTTTGGCTCTGAAAGATCTGTCATACTCCTTGAGGAAGACTGAAGTGTGGCTTCTTCTATTCAAATTCTTGCTATAACAGAAACACTTTTCTTTGGAGAGCAAAAATCTGTGGTAATTCATTCTGAGGCTGTCAGTTTAAAAGGAAGAATGTCCTCTCCTCTCATGAATAATGTATTTCTTGATAGGAGGAAAAGAGTGAAAAGCTGTCTTTGTCTACCAGCTAAGATAAATGCTTTTTGCCTGATGGTTGTCACCAGTTTTTTTTTAAAAAAAGATACATTAGTTCTTTTTTTAAAAAAAAATCTTAACATTAGCTCTTTGTTCTAGAAACATTAAAAACCGGAGGCACTCCTCTTGCAGTGATATGAGAAAGAGGAACAGGTCTGAGAACAGGTCTTGGGGAGCATCAGCTGAACATATCAGTTGATGTTTCACAAGTTTCAATGAACAAGGTTTACCTAGGATTTTTTTTAATTGCTGAGAACTTCTTTTGTGTCTCTCAGTCTTTCCTCTTTGTTCAGCTGTTCATATGGGAGAGCTGATCCCTGGACAGTAAAGGGTGAGACGCAACTAGATGTTGCTCAGTTGAATCAGGACTAGGACTAGAATGAGCTAGTCCATATCAGGGATTACAATTATGATGTGCAGGGTATTCAATCATGCCTTAATGTGTTTTCCTTTTGGTTTAACATTTTTGTATGTTTAAAAATGTTGTACCCAAAGACACGTCTGTAAGATTTTATTATCTGGCATTAACTTTTTTTTAAAATGTGTTGTAACTCTTCCTTAAGTGGCAATCAAATGTAGTTCCTTCTTGGACACAATATCTACTGTCTGTAATGAATTAAAAAGAAGGCTTTGCTTCTGGAGAGTTTAAAACGGTTATTGTTGTTCTTTGCTTCCTGAGAGGGGGGTGAAGAAAGTCTTAGAATTTGACCTTCAAGCCAGGTGAAGATTCCTCTCCTCTTGGAATTAAAAATAAGCAACCTGATCTGAAAGGACCAATAGAACGTGTTCTTCAAAAACCAGCTTTAGCAAAAAGCATCTACTTTGGGTGATAGTCATTCATGAACAGAGACTGCCCAAGAGCTGTTGGCAGGCATCACATGTCTTGCCTTTCATTCCCACCATGTCAGCCTACTGCCTTTGGATTTGGTTTGGTAAATTATATTGAAGAAAAATCCATCCACTATTCCCACTTTCTTTATATGGTGTTGAGTGTGGCATATTTATTTATTACATTTATACCCTGCCCATCTAGGAGATTTTCCCACTCTGGAAGAAAAAAAATCCCAAGATGGTCCTGATTTATCTGCAGAACAATTGCTTTTAGGCCAACTCTTCGGACAATTTAGGTCTCATTTGCTCGAAAGCCATTCATGTCTAACTCTAGGATGTGGTGCTCATCTCAGTTTACACCCAAAAAGCCATTAAAGAAGGAAACATCTAAAAAATCTGCAAACATTTCCATGGTCATGTGGCTGGTATGATTAAATGTTGAAATGCACAGAATGCTGTTACCTTTTGCCACTGAACTGGTACCTATTAATCAACTTGCAATTTCTTGCTTTCAGACTGCTAGGTTGGCAGGAGCTGGGACAGATGATGGAAATGCAGTCCATCGTGCAGCACTCAGGTCTTGAATGCTTACCTGCTGACCTTCCGATCAGCATCTTAACCCTCCTTATGACAAGTTACATCAAGGTAAATTATTACTATATTAATAAACTAGCATAAGCGAATTGACTTTTATTGAATCAAATGACAGGCCTAGAAAAATGTATTTACATATTTCACATTATGTTGCAGTATGTATATATACCATATAATATATACTCAAGTATAAGCTGATCCAAATATAAGCTGAGGTACCTAATTTTACCTGAGAAACCAGGAAAATGGATTGATTTGAGTATAAGCCTAGGGTGAGAAATGCAGCAGCTACTAGTAAGTTTCAATAATCAAAATAAATTAAAATAAAATTACGTTAATCTCTCCCCTCTTGCTCACCATCCTTAAGCCATTTCCTGTGGCCGTGGGCTCCCCTGTGGCACAGGAGAGCCCACTAAGTGCTGCAGGTGCCAGGGCCGGGGGGGAGGGGGAAGAAGGGGATGCTTCACCCACTGTAGAAGTGATCCAGGCTGGCTCTTCAGCCACCAGATCATTTCTACATGAGAGTCCATCACTGCTAGTGCTCGTCAGATGGTCTCAAATGTGCAGACCTCCTGTGCAGCTGGGAAAATAGAATACAGTGGAACCTCGAGTTACAAATGGTTCGAGTTATGAAATTTTTAAATTACAAATGAAAATCCATAGAAAATAATCACTCAAGTTCCATTTTTTCCAGAATGGATTAATTGGTTTTCAATGCATTCCTATGGAAAACCATGTTTCAAGTTATGAATGTTGGTTTTCAATGCATTCCTATGGAAAATTGCATTTTATGCATTCCTACGGGAAATTCAAGATTCAAATTTTCATAGCATGAATCATCCTGGGGAACATATTAAATTTGTAACTCGAGGTTACACTGTATATATACACATATTGCAACGTGTAACGTGCAACATGTAATGTGAAATAAGTAAATACTGTAAAGTACCTCCATTTATTTAGGTCTGTCATCTGATTCAACAGAAGTCAATTAGCTATGCTAGTTTATTATATATAGAAAGATGCAGCTTATATCTAAAAAGATGCAGCTTTGCAGGCTTCACATTTCCATCAAGGAAGAAAGGAAAGCTGCAATTGTTTCTCAGCTGCAAAGATATTATCATTATTTAGGCAGACTAAACTGCTATGAAGCTGGAGGACAGGGATAATTTTATCTTGACCAGAAAGGTCTCTTTCCCTCAGAGATTTTCAGGAAGAAAATGAACATTCAGCAGGATCTGAAAATGAGCAGTTTTCAAAAGAACTGGGCAGCTGTACAATATGTGTGTAAACTGAAATATGTTTTAAATGATAAGCCATTAAAGAAGGGGAAAAAAAAAATCAATAGTTGGGTTTCTGTAAGTGATTTTTTGCCTATCTCAAAGGGAAAAGCATAGAAATGTCTTTTCAATAATCTTTTCTCAGGATGGGTGAAACTGATTAGCAGTTAAGTCCTTTCAATTGATTATAGCAGCCAATAAAAAAATATAAATATATTCAGAGAACACTTATTCAGACAGTTTCTTTGCTAATTCTTGGCCACTATTTCAGCTACCTCAGTTTAGACTCTTCCACCTGGAATTGCTGTCTTCTCCTTAGCACTCTCTCTCCTGCCTTTCTTTCTTCATTTTTGGTTCTTTCATATTCTCCCAATTCTGCTCTTTAATTACAAACCTAAATTTTATTCCTGCATTACTTATATACCATGGTCTCTCCCTTTCTCCAAAAACATTTAGCAACCCAAAAGCAGAGCAGATTCAAGGTTGTGTTTCTCTTTCTCCTTTGTGTTCATGCCCTGAATGTCTGACCTTTGAATCTCTTTACCCTCCTTAACTCTTAACCTCCTAGTCACTTCCTAGGAGCTCATGAACTCTGTTTAACAATGTATTCCAGACTGAAATTTTAACTCTTCTGAACACCTAAAATGAAAACAGAAGCCAAGTAAATCATAGCAGAACGTTGACATTTCCAAGTAGTGTTACTGAAAAGCCTTACCCCAAGAATTCAGTAGATCAACTGGTATTCAGAAAACACAACACTGACAGACCAGAGGTCTGATTCATATGTGGCAACATCACATATCCATGTAGATGGTCAACACCAGTTCACTACCTATCTACTTATGCTGTCCTACAGAAGTGGGTGTAAGAGAGAAGGGGGATAAGCAGTGAAGCCAATTAGTGAAATAATATGGTGGCTCAATTTGGCATATAGCAGAAGATGAAAGGGAAAGTTAACGTAGAAACAGGGTAGTTCACTGACCATGGGTAGGCAGCAATCAAAGTGATTAGAAGATGTAGAAACAGGGTAGTTGACTGACCATGGGTAGGCAGCAAACAAATTGATTAGAAGATGGCCTTGTGGATGAAAGTATAAGAATACAGGGTTGAATGGCAGAGATAGTATGAGAAAGAAGTAGAGGTGCATTAGCATAGATGAGAGTTTTTATCGGAATGTGTCTTACTCAAAGAAAAAGAGGGTAACAGACATAGGCAGGTGTGAACAAAAATTCAGCTATCCTACATTTTCAAGTCAAATGCTTATGTTATAAACAATAAAAATATATCAACTCACTGAGCAGTTTGCAATTTTTTTAGTGAATACAGTACTATTGTAATAAATACTAGGCGTTTTTTAGAGACTAGGCTCCAGAATCCTGAAAAATTAACTGCATTGCTTTTGAATTATAGATTGAAATTCTGAGGCTTGGTGTTGTTAATATTGTTATCAATTAATTAATGTCAATGAAGCCTTTAAGAGCATAGCATATCTACTTTGTGCAAAGTCTGAATGAAGGACACAGCAAGAATTTTTCATTTAGATAGTCGAAGGCTCTTTTAAAAAGATGTGAAAAACCTCTGCCTGAGATGGCAGAAATTGTTTGCTATTCAGGCTGAATAAATATTGGGCTGTGTGGCCTAATAGTCTGAATCAGAACAAGTCCTATGTACATTTTTTTTGCTGAGTGCTGATTTACAGTAACCCTAATAGGGTATTATAGGTATGTAAGATTCTCAATAAGTGGCTGACCATTACCACTTGTTTCTCAGTGCACTGCCATGGCCAAGAAGAGTTCTGGACACAATGCTCACTCATGCTGTCTTTCTTTGAAAATCTCAAAGCAAATGCATTAGGTTTTACTGGAAAGGAGATTAATAATCCTCCATCCCTCTATAATCATCCACCGTGAGTGTCTCATTGCAGATGCCAGACGAGGATCTTCAGATATATTCACCATTGTATTAGTTAGCAGTCTAGTTCGGGGATAAAAAACCCAGTGTGTTGTAGTGGATAGAATATCAGGCTAGGACTCAGGAGATCTTGTTCAGATACCCGCTTGACTATGAAAGCTTGTTGGGAGAAATACAATGGTAAATAACTCCTTGAACATCTTACATACCTTGAATTCTTCTTGTGCTCTCCATAAATAGGAAGCAACCTTGAAGCAAATAACAACAAACAATAATAAACCAGAGATGCCCAGTTGACACAAAGCCATTATCATTTCAAATAAAGATTAGTGGGAAAATTGACAAGCGTTCTGGATCATTAAAATGATCTCAGCTGGTATTTGTTTTCAGAACATGGCATTCCATCTACAGGCAACATGATTAAAATACATGAGGGAAAATACACACACTTCCCCTTCCTGTGGTGAATGTGAAGAAGAAGTAGGAGATAGATGCAAGCCCTAGACATGTAAGGCACCATTTCTACCCTGAAGGTAATCTAATGCGTGTTCATAGCATGATGTTCTTGCAGGTGAACAGGTTTGGCTAAATATAGCAAGTGGAGAACACAGCTGAACCATATTTTTTTAAAAAATGTGTAATTGAGTGCATAGGGACTGCAGTGGCTCAAGTGATTAAGATGCTGAACTCACTGACTGGAGTACAATTTCTGGATACTGCATGATGCTCCCATCTCTGTCCCAACTCCTGCCAACCTGGCAGTTTGAAAGCAAGAAATTGCAAGTAGATAAATAGTGACCCCATTCACTGGGAATGTAAACAGTATTCCGTGCACTCTGGTGTTGAGGCATACCTACCACATGTACACAGAAATGTCTGCAGACACAGACAGCACTGGTTCTTTGGCTATAAACAGATGAGCACTGAACTTTAGAGTTGGATACGGCTGGCTTTCGAGGAAGAGCGACTTTTTACCTTTACCTAACTGGGTGCATATCTTGTTAATACCTTAGTAACTTTCTTTTCTCCAAAACAGGTGGAAAAAACTAAACAAAAACTTTAATAGTGCAGAAAATCTCACTAGAATGTTTCAGTGTACATCAGTTGGCACCAGAAACATTTTAATTTTCACAATGTGCAAGGGCAGAGCAAATCACAGTAATCAGCAATCCAAGTTACTGAATAGCCTGGACTTTTCATTAATATGTCTCAGACAATTAAATTAAACAACAACAACAACAACAACAACAACATTATATTTTATTCCAAAGGATGATAAACCCTGCATCTGAATAATAAAAAAAGTAGTTGATCATTTTAAGGGCATCCATGTCATGAAGCTATTCAAGCTTGTGGTACTTTTTTCCCTTTTGTATTTCATTAGGTGTTATGTGCCATGAAGTTGGATCATACTTAGGTAAAAGTAAAGGTCTCCCTCACTCAAAAGCCAGTCATGCCTGACTCTAGAGCAGTGATGGTGAACCTTGGGACGCCAGGTGTTCTTGGATTTCAATTACCAGAAGGTTGGGAAACAATGCTCTAGATCAATGTTTCCCAAATGCTGGTGTTTGGACTTCAATTCCCAGAAGCTTAAGTCAATTCCCCAAAGCACTGATCAGTCAATATACTGGCTTGGGTTCTGGGAACTGAAGTCCAAACACCAGCATTTGGGAAACACTGCTCTAGATGCTGGCAAAATGGTAACAAGTTCCGTGGACCCTAATTGCTGATTGTTTAAAACAGGTTCAAGTTAAGCAATACTATTTTTTTTAAAGTAGGCCATGAGAATTTCAGGCTTATTTCATAAGTAGGTTTATCATCAGCCACACATGCTCAGAAGTAAATCTCTCATACAATATTGTGACAGCATCATTTCAAACTCGAGTTAGCAGCTTGGCAGTAGTTCTATTTCAATCTCTAATTCTCAAGTATTCATGACCCAACCATAAAACCTCCTACCTGATAAGGAGCTACACTTACAACAATTTAACTGTGGAAACATTGGTGAGGATGGACAAAATTGATGTGTACCTAACTAGTTTGAAAGAAAGAAGCTTCTTTGGAATTGATCCTATGAGATTTGGAACTCATTAAGAGATGCTTTGATGCCTTAACTTGGTAAACTTTCAGTAACTTTGAACGTGGATAGAACTATTTTTTGTTATATTTGTGACATCCATCATGTTTTTAAAATATTTTTTAAAATATGGTTATCGTCACAGATGTAAGAGAGGGGGTAGGTTACACAAGAAGTTAGCAAATATTACTGTGCAAAAGTAACTGGTTTGTTTAGTTTGTGATAGCATTTTGCTTGGATTATTTTCTTGTTGACAATTTTTTGCTCTCCATCTTTGCTAATAAACATAGCTCTTTTTTAAATAAACTAGCCTCTAGTCCACTTGTGTGGTAGCAATATAATATTACACAATGTTGTCTAACTCTAATTCTCAAAGAATTCCCTATAACAGTAAATGACTAGAAAAGGCTGCTACCTGTATTAAGTCCTGGTGGTGCTGTGGTTAAACAGCTGTACTGCAGCCAGAACATTGTGAGTTCAGTCCTGACCAGAGATCAAGGTTGACTCAGACTTCCATCCTTCTGAATTTGGTAAAATAAGGTGTAATTGCTATTGATTGATATAAGTGAATTGAACAGTTAACTTGGTCTCCACATCCTTGTGAACCTGGCTTTCAACCACATCCTAGCCAATGTTTGAAATTAAAGTCCTGGCTGTGAGTGAGCATCCCTACTGGCTGTGAGTGAGCAACCCAAATTTTCTAGAAGAATGTTAGTTGAGCGAGCCTAAATAATGTTACTCGTGAATGATTATGGGGCTTTGTAGAGTCCATTGTGGTAAAATGGGAAGAAAGATTAGTATGGTATGTATCAACATACCTGTCTGTGCCAAGTACTTAAGATGGGCATTTACAGGCAACAGAGATTACTAGAGTTTATCAGGGGAAGGCTTCAACTGTGGGACACAGGCTCAAACCAGATAGTAAAGGGCATCCAGGTTAAACAGTCCTAACATGTGTTATGCTTTGATGCATGATTCTGTTGTCCTATGGATATCTGATTTTGCTCCTTCGTGAAATTGTTATTACTTGGCCAGTTAGTGGAATCCAGACATCTGAGATGTTGGCTGTCGAAAGTTGTATTAATTGACAGGTGCATGTTCTGTGAATGTACCTATGGACTGGACATCTTAGCCATCGCCAACATAATCCTGTTGATACTGTGCAGCATAAATTGACAATTGTGCCAGCAGTGTGCACGATGACCTTCTAATCTGTCAAGATTATTCTGATTGCTTTGTTTAGCAAGGTCAATGGAATGAAAATACAGTCGGGTTCTTTCACCTTTTGCTTTAACAAGACTTCCAAAGAGACTAATTGTTTTTGACAAAAGTACAGCTGTTACACAACATGCTGTGCCACTCCTTCACACTTGTCTCCTTGAGTCTCACATTTGGTTGTATGTTGATTTCTTGCATGTTTACCAATTTGTAAAATCCTGTCTTTGTCCCTTTGATGAACCAGGTTCAGTAGGGAACCTGACAGCCTGCTGCCTTTCCCATGAAGCACCAGAAAGGTCTTCACTTGCTGGCAAAATCTGTGGGTAGTAACTAGCTTTGGCTGTCTTGCTCAATGAAGAACAGAGGCAGGATAATTTCATGCACATTTCAGCACACATCGTTCTGTATGAGCAGTGATTTAATGAGATGGGCAGGCTTGAAATAGCCACCACAAGAGAAAGACAAACATAGCATTAAATATACTGTCAGTATAAGCAGAAGGAGTATGTTTATGCCATTTACAATTTCTTTGCTTTTAGCCATCAGCTTTATGCTGCTCATTGTCAATTTCACACTAGGAAGCCTTGAGAAACTGCCAAATAAGAGAGCAGGGTAAATGAAAAGCTCACTTCAGTACATTCTTATTATTCACTCAACATGAATTTTCAGTGTTTTGTATAATAGACATAACTTGATGCTCGGTGTCTTGCCAAATTCCAAGTATTTTAAGACCAGCTATCATTCAGGTTCTATACAGCCTGCTTACTGGATAGTTGCATCCCTTTCCATACTTGCAGAAAACCATTATATAGTCTGTACTCCCAATCCATTTAAGTAAGTAATGACTAAGTCTCATTGAACACAGTTTTTTTTAAGAATACACAGTGCAGTTTTCCTATATTAGGTTACTAATCATAAATATACATTGGGCCACTATAATTATTACCTCTTCATGCCAAAGCAACTCAGAGTGGCTAACAATATTACAACAGTGCTACAATTTCACATATAAATACAACTTAATATAAATAATACAGGGAAGTACAATACAAAATGTCAGGCTTCCGACCTTCCCACCCTGAGGGTGTCTCCCCCGTGTTCATCAGGGACACTTTCAGTCCCACATGAACTTCACCCCCCTCCAGTGAGAGGGCTGGGTCACAGAAAAAAACCAGCTAAACGTAGCTGCAACTCCGTTCCGGAAGGCATCCAATGCCACGAAGTAATGATTTGTAAATGGGGTGATATTGAGGCCCCTTGTGTGTGCGTAATTACCTTATGCTCACAAAGGAGAAATCTGGTTCTTCAGGCAGAATTGGGCCAGTCATGTGTTTCCTCCCACCTGGAAGAGGAAGTAAAAAGTGTGTCGCGTGTGTGCAGAATGCATTTATCAGCATTCTGTGCATGCACGCCACATGTTTTACTTCTGCTTCCGGGAGCGATGAGGGCGTTGGTGGCCAGATGAATTGGCATCGGGTGCCGGGTCTGGCCCGTGAACTTTAGGTTGTGAATGCCTGCTGTAAGGTACTATTCCCCCTCTATTCAGCACTAGTTAGACCACATTTAGAGTACTGTGTCCAATTCTCAGCACCACACTTTAAGAAAGATGCATATAAATTAGAGCAGGTACAGAGAAGGGCAACAAGGATGATCAGAGAACCGGACATCTATTAGGCCAGCCTTCACACATCCTGAGGCCCTCTAAATGTTTTAGTCTACAATTTCTAGCAGCTTGATCTGTGTGATTACATAAACCAGGTAAGGCTGTTTCAGACAGAAAGGGGGACAAAGATTATCCATAAATAAATGTATCATGGCACCTTTCCACCAAAGCAAGCAAACATTTATCAAGGTGGTTAACATTTAATTGTTATAAAAGCATGATAATCTAATATGGCTAGCAGGATTTTTTAAAAAGTAAATTAATGGATTAACAGTATAATCCTAAATACAGCAGCTGCTGAAATGTCTCATCTGAATCCTACAGTGTGTGGACTGCTGTCTAGGATTCTAGCGAGCCTTCTTTTTCATTCCTCTCTATTCCATTCTCCTTCACCCACAGTTTTCCCTCCCCACAACACGTTAGACTGGGACTCTGAATTCTTACTGGATCCTTTGGTGGGAGATTTTACCCCTTTTCTCATGATTAGTTATACTTCTGCAAACCTTGGGCGTCCTTCATGCATGTTGTTACTACTTCTGCTTCCCTCATGCATGCACAGTAGCCTTGATATGGCTAAGACAAGTGGCATTCACCTTATAGCCATGGTTCCCAACATCAGAGCAGAATTTATGCCCTGGTTTTTAGCCTCATCCAAGATGGAGATTTCAACATGCGGGAGACCTTTTAGATTACATACCAGGGGTATTGGAATGTGTAGACATACTGGCCTCATGGGTTGGAAGAGATGGAGCCAAAAGTGTGATGGACATGTCATGGCTAAAGTCCTTTAGGGGAATGGAAAAGAGGTGGACCCTGACGGAGGAGATAAAACCCAGAAGGTTGGGGCCAGGAGACTCACTCTCTTAGAGCCAATGCTTGGAGCTAAGGGGAAACTGCAATCATGTAGTTGCTTAAGCTAGAGGGGACCCTGCTCGGCTCCCCCACCCAAAAAAAAAAAATCAGCTTTCTTTATTTTGATATGCTTTCTGAACTTTTGCTGGACTTTATTCTGTACTTACTTTGGTTACAATATACTTTTGAATTGCCTGAAGATGACTGCCATTTTTACTTGGCCCAATGCTACCTTATCCACACAAATCCCATGAGCTACTTTGTTCATTACCTAGATCCAGATCAGGAGTGAGAGGGCAAGCTTTAGGAAAAAGCTTGCACTGTTTGTCCAGAAGAGCAGGCAGTAGCAGGCAGGATCCCATGGCAATGCTTAAGTGGGGCATGGGGAAAACAGGGAACCACTGCATTTTAGGGAGGGAACTGTTTATTTAAGTCTTTAGACAAGGATCCTCCTGCCATCTAGTGGCTCTTTTTTCACAATAGGTTTGAAATGCTATAATCACAATCTTAATCAGTTTTTTGAAACTGCCAAAATAAAGGCACCTTGTGGTGAGTTTATTCTGCAGTTTCTTTTGCCTGACCTAGTGTGAGAAAGGTTAGCTGGCAACACAAGGTTGCCACTACCAAGGTACACCTGATTGTGGTTCAAAAATACCACAATCTTCAAGGAGGCTCTTTCTGTGTACCCCAGCCTTTAATTGTTAGTACTGTACTCTAATCCACCTCCTAGCACAGACTTTATGTCCTTTGCTCCTAATCATTGTCTTTCAAGGGAACAGGACATGCCTATTTTATTTTAGAATGGTTTATGCCATTTACAGTTTGCAGTAATTACAAATGCGAGAAACTCATGTGCCATGCCTTTTGTTAGGTGAGTATCTAAAGAATCAATGTATGATTTACAGTAGAATTTAAAAGTGAGAAAAATGCACCTTCCTGATCCCCACAGGAACCAGGCATGGGGGAAGGGGAAGCTTTTCCATCTCCTGGATGAATGAAGAGGCAGGGGTTAGTGCAGTGTTACCCAACTTTTGGTTTTTGGACTTCAATTCCATGAAGCCTAAGCCAATTTGCCAAAGCACTGATCAGCCAATGTACTGACTTAGGCTTAGGGAAATCGAAGTCCCCTTATGGGGCCTGGGCCACATGTTAGGAACCACTGGGTTAGCGGGGCAGCCTAGGTTATATATTGGCCAGGCTGTCCTCATGCTGTCCTCTTTTTGCTGGTTCAGACAGCCTATCTGCCCACCCTGCAGGTTTGAGTACTAAGGGGTCGCTCTAGGGCAGGGATCTGCAAACTTGGCTCTCCAGGTGTTCTTGGACTTCAATTACCAGAAGCCCAAGTCAGTATGCCTGCTGATCAGGACTTCTGGGAATTGAAGTCCAAGAACATCTGGAGAGCCAAGTTTGCAGATCCCTGCTCTAGGGGAGTGGTTCAGAATTTTTGGGCCTGCTGCTTCATTGGCAGATTGGAGAAAGGTGTCCAGGTCATTTTCTGCCTATTCCACTCTGGCCTGCAGGACATTGGGGGCTATCTTGGGGAGGGAGGGAATGTCTTTACATAGATCACAATAGTAGTATGGTGGGTAGCGCTGGGTTAGGGTGGCAGAGGTGAATCCCTTAAGGTCATTATTGGATGGAATGGAGACTGTATGCTTGATGTAATTCATGTGAATCAGTGGGGCACCCAGTGAACACCATGGGCAGTGCTGGGATGTCAAAATTTTTCCTACCACACCGTGATGTTGGGTGGATCCAACATCATGATGTCATGACATCATGGGTGGACCCGACGTCATGATGTCATGATGTTGTGGGCGGGGCCAAAATATTTTTTTAAATTTTTAATTTTTTAAAAAAATAAATAAAATTAAATTAAAATAAACACACACTCACTCTCTCTCTCTCTCTCTCTCTCTCTCACACACACACACCTCAACCCACCCACCCAACAACCACAACACAAACCTGTAAATAAATTAAATAAATAAAATAAAATAAAAAATAAAATAAAAATTAAATAAAAATACACCCACCCACCCCAAACACAAATAAACCCACCCACCCACCCCAAACACAAATCCCTCACTTACTCTTGGAAGCGTTAGCACAGCAGCGCGGTGGCATGGCGGCAAACCGCTGCAACAGCACGGCGTCCTGGCATGGCGGTGGGGCCAAGTGCAGAAAGGCCACTGTTGCTGCCACCTCTTCAGATGCTCCCTGCGCCCTTTCTTTCTCGGCAGCCAAAATGGCTGCTGGGAACTGCACATGCGTCAAACTTTCATTTGACGCATACGCAGTAAAAAAAATCGAACTGTGCATGTGACAAATGAAGGTTTGATGCATGTGCAGTCCCAGGAGCCATTTTGACTCATTTTTTTTAAAAAAAATCCCGGTGAGGCACCTGAACTGGACGCCTAAAAAAAAAAAAAATCCTGGGTGATTGCTACCGGTTCAGCGAACCACCCGGGAATCTTGCTACCGGTTCGGTTGAACTGGTGCGAATTGGGAACATCCCATCACTGACTATGGGACATTGCTGCAATACGACCAACACCTGTTCATGTAAATACCCTGGACAGCGAGGAGAACACATAGGTCAAGCTTAGAAGAAATCAACCCTGACTGCTCCTTAGAAGGTCAAATAGTAAAGATGAAGCTAAAGTACTTTGGACATCATATGAGAAGAGAGGATTCACTTGAGAAGGCCCTAATGCTGGGAAAGGTGGAGGGCAAAAGAAGAAGGGGGCCAAAAATGAGATAGCTAGATGGCATTGTAGATGGAATGAGCACAGAGCTGGGTGACTTGAGGATAGTGGAGGACAGAGGTGCCTGGCGGGCAATGGTCCATGGGCTTGCAAAGGGTTGGAATCGACTGCAACTGAGCAACAAAACAAAAAACAAATAGAGTCACAAACAATCACAGTGTTGTCTCCTTGATTCTGCTGGACCTGCGCAGTCGCTGGCAAGGATCAGCACTGCACAGGGGTAGGGGGATTCACCTGTCTGGTCTAGAGAGGTGAAAAGGAATTTACCTGCTCTATGATTAGGTTGCACACTACCGGCCTCTCCATAGGTCAGAGGTTTTAAATTTCAATTAAAGATGTGACCCAAGTTTACACCAAATTTGACTGTGTCTCTGCCTCTTTATTTTGAGTATGGGGGAGGAAGTCTGAGTGCCTTAATCAACATTACTGGAGTGAGCACTGAAAATGTTAAAGAAATCATGACTCAACCATCAGCTTTTTTTTCTGCTTAAAGTCTAGCTTGATATTTCACATGCACTGCCAAGATAATGCAGGCCTTGTGAGAGAACTGAATCTGCATTTCCTTAGAAAAGCATAGGCAGCAGGTGGTTTTAGAAGTACAGTAAGCCCCAAAGCTTCCCTCTTAACTCTTTGAGCGTTTGTGTGTGTGTAAAATTAATTCTGTGAAAAATAGTGACACTCTGTGGAAAGCAAGAGTAATAACACACTTGGCCTTTTATCCAGTACAGAATGCTAAATCTGGAAGAATAACTATAAATCTGTAATATTAAATAAAACATCCACCCCTCCTTTTCTTCTTCTTAGATGATCATTTTCTCTGACCTTTGATCTGTGAACAATAGCATCTGAGAACACACGGACACTGTAAATACAGTAGCCATTAATGCTTTGATAGTTATGGGGGCACTTGTTTTACCAAAGTACAGATTCTGTTCATAACAGAAGTGAATTTTGTAGACCAAATTTGCAGATGAGTTTGATATAATTTCAAGCTCTGAACAAAATAGCTACTTATATTACTTTTTAAAAATATTCAGCATAGTCATTTCTCAATGACAATTACTTATTAATTACTTGAGACTGATGACATTGGGAAGAGGTAATAAGATCTTTGGGAGAGGATTTCCTCTCTTCTCACATTGGATGATGACATGAGAGGATTTTCTTGATAGTTTTTACAGAACTACTTAAACGGGAAGCCAGTCAGACAGCTTCCCTCCATTTCATCGATCTGCAGGCAGGTGGAGAATCAAGAAGCATATCACACAACTAGGGTTTCACTAGGCATGTAGCTGATTTAATATCCAGAAGTAGAGCATTTTAAAGAAAGAAAAATGTTAGTCTTACAGCCTACTTGCTTTGCTTCTAGTATTCTGGATTTTTTCTTCATTCTACAGGATGGCCTTTCATGTGAGCTGGTTAACTTACTTTGCCCGCCACCCCCAAGTGAAGAGACAGACACATGTCATGGGTTCAAACATGGACCACTTTATTAAGTCAAAATAAGCTGTTGCAAACTATTGCACCAGGGACTAAGTAGTGAGGATTCATGATAATAACTCAGGTCAATACCAGAGATTTTGGATCCCAAATAATAGGGACAGCAGAATACACACACACACACACCCCTCAACCCACCCACCCACCCACAACACAAACCTGTAAATAAATTAAATAAAAAATACATTAAAATACACCCACCCACCCAAACACCCACCCACCCCAAACACAAATCAACCAGAGCTTTTAAACCAGAGCTTAAAGCTTATTCTGGCTAATCTTTTTCTCACTAGGTCAGATGGAAGGAACTACAGAATGAACTCACCACGAGATGGCTTCATTTTGGCACTTTTCAACTTTTCAACAGAAGTTAGGTACTAAATCTTTGCCTAACCAGTTCTCTCGGATAATATGCCTTAATGTAAATGTAAAACAGCTGTACCTCCTTAAGGGTTCTCCAATTGGAACAGCAATTGGAACAGCATAGATGTAGCTTATTGATGAGATAACTCCAAAACTTTGCTTAAAAACCCCAAGCCTTTTTAGGAACTGTGGTAATATGTCAATAAAGGTAAAGGTATTAAATACACATTAAAATACACACAGACACACCACATCCAAAGGTGAGTCACTTACCCAGCGGATGCTCTGCAAGGAAAACAGAGGTAGATTGGTGCCTTGTAAAAAAATTTCATTGTGTCTTCTATTTGAAGTCCACGGCATTAGGGACCTCGCGGCAATGACTAGATTTCCCAGACTCCCTCAGTGCTGTGGCCCAAGGGACTCTGAGAAATGTAGTCATTGCCGTGAGGTCCCTAATGCCGCAAATTTCAAAGAAAGGACACAATGATTTTTTTTTACAAGCCACAGATCCACTTTGGCAGGGGTTTCTGCTGCCTTGTGGATGAGTTGTGATGCCGGGCGGGTGGGGGAGCGCCCCTGCTATACCCCATCTCCAGAGGCCGGGCTGTTCCACCTACCCGACTGCAATGGAACTGCCAGTGGCGTCGCGCAGTCTTCAGCCGCCTAGGGCGAAAAGCAAACTCGCCGCCCCCCCCAGCTTGCCGCTGCCGCCACCCCTCCCCCCTCCCAAGGCAGAAGGCGCCCCCCTGCTGACTAGCGGCACGCGCACGATTGCGTGCACGCCACTCACACCTCCGTCCGCTCACCCGCCAGGGGCCGTCCGCTACCCACCCCTGACGAGCGCACCTCCGGCAGATCGCCCGCCAGCCAGGGGCCGTCCGCCACCCACCCCCGACGAGCGCACCTCCGGCAGATCGCCCGCCAGGGGCCGTCCGCCACCCACCCCCGACGAGCGCACCTCCGGCAGATCGCCCGCCAGGGGCCGTCCGCCACCCACCCCCGACGAGCGCACCTCCGGCAGATCGCCCGCCAGGGGCCGTCCGCCACCCACCCCCGACGAGCGCACCTCCGTCCGCTCGCCCGCCAGGGGCCGTCCGCCACCCACCCCCGACGAGCACACCTCCGGCAGATCGCCCGCCAGGGGCCGTCCGCCACCCACCCCCGACGAGCGCACCTCCGGCAGATCGCTCACCCGGCTGGCCGTCGGGGGCTCTCCGCGCGCCGCCTGCCCCTGGCAGTGGCTTTCAGGGGGCGGCAAATAATGTCCCCTCCCCACCCTTTTGCTGGCGAGCGTCCTGCGTGCGCTTCGCTGCTTGCAGGTGAGGAGGAGAAAAAGGGTTTTTTTTAAAGGCAGACAATTCAAGGAGGGGCCCGCCCCGCCTGGCTGGCCGTCGGGGGCTCTCCTGGAGGGCGGCCCGCGTGTGCGCGCGCGCTGCCCACCTCCTCCTGCCCAGCCAGCCGCCAGGGGCTCCCCGCCACAGCGCCACCCACCCCAGATGAGCGCCCCGTCTCACGGCAAGTTGGGTGGGTGGCTGGGCGGGCGGAGGCGAGCAGTGTGCGCGCGCACGCGGGCCGCCCTCCAGGAGACCCCCCGACGGCTAGCCGGGCCCCCTCCTTGAATTGTCCGCCTAAAAAAAAAACCTTTTTCTCCTCCTCGCCTGCAAGCGGCGAAGCGCACGCGGGGCGCTCGCCAGCAAAAGGGTGGGGAGGGGACATTTTGCCGCCCCCTGAAAGCCGCTGCCCGGGGCATCCGCCCCCCGCCCTCCCCACGCTACGCCACTGGGAACTGCAGCCCTTGGAGTCCCCATTTCCCTACAGAAGGAGAAATGGAAGGGACTTATTTTGGAGGAGGTCATTTGTAAGAGACAACTCTTTACTTCCTATCCACAGTGTTCCCTTCCTCTCTAGGAATGCTGACTCTATGCATTTTACACTTTGCAGTCATGTGAAGAAGGAATCCTCCATAGACATGGGCATTTATTGCTCTCTCCCTTGTGGGACTTTTACATTTTTTTCTTTGAACCAGATGGGACAGCTTGAATCCAGGAAAATCTCAGAGAACCAGGACTTATGGCAACCCTACGAGCAGTTCAAGAGACTGAGGCAGGAAGGAGCCACCACCTAGAAAGGCTTCTTGGCTCCTCCCTATCACACTAGGCAGGAAGACCTGCAGGAGCACAAGGATCATCTCTTCCTGGGGGAAGCAGGAAAACCCAGCACAAGGGGGTATTTTACCTCCAGTGCTGGTCCATTATTGGGTCCCAATTAGTGTGGAGAGCCTCCACAGAAAGCAGAGATCTCCTTCAGTTTCATTAGTTTCCATTTCTACTTAAGAAGGTGCTTCTGGATTGAAAGGATTAGCCAGTGATAATAAATAAGTGTTGCCCAAGGGATGCCCAATCGCTGAAATAGCAGTCTTCAGGGAGGCTTCTTTCATGTCAACCATTCTTAACCTAACACAGTATATAGAAGGTTCGAAGTGAAATAAATCACAGGTGCAGTGTTTGTGGCTCTCACTGTGGCTTACGACACAGTCAACCATGCAGCCTTGCTGAAGAGAATCTCCCACATCGCAAAGGAATTTAAATTCACAAAAATCATAGATTGTTTACTGGAAAACCATAGATATGTTGTTGATTTCCATGGGCAATGCAGCCAATTGAGAAATGAAAGGAATGCCCTACTGCAGGGCAGTGTGTGAGCCCCCACACTGTTTAACATGTACACTAAAACCTCACATAAAGAGTGTCTTGCTTAGAGACTAACTCACTTAAAGAGCAGAATTTTATCTAAATGGTCACCCTCACTTAGCAACTAAAAACAACCAAAAACTGACTTAACAACTAAATCGGGGTTCATAATCCCCCCCCCCAAGTCACAATTGGTCACTTACAATGACAGCGGTGGCACTTTTTTCAAGTGTTTTGCTTAAAGAGCAACTCGCTTAAAGAGCAATCCTGTGTAACACATTATGATTTTTAAGCGAGGTACCACTGTATACTAATGATCAACTATGGCTGGGAGCCACCAGGAGCTTTCTTTATGCCAATGACCTGGCAATTGTTGCACTGTGGAACCTTTGAGGATGTTGAGAAAAAACTGACTGAGACTTTGAATTTAATGGATATATATTATAGGGATAACCAACTGAAGCCAAAATGCCAAAAACTCAACTCTGTGCTTTTCATTTGAAAAACCATGAGGCATCAAGAAGCCTGCAGGTGACTTGGAATGGCACCCCCAATACCTGGGAGTTACCCTGGATCTAACACTCACTTTCAAGACTGACTGTCTTAATACCAAACAGAAAGTTTTTGCCAGGAATAATATTCTGAGAAAAATAACAAACACAAGATGGAGTGCACAAACATACATGTTAAGAACCTCTGTGCTAGCTTTATGCTACTTTGCAGGAGAGTATGCTAGTCCAGTAGTGTGGTACAGATCAAAAAATGCAAAACAGGTGGATGTGGCCTTAAACGAAACAGTGAGATTGGTCACAGGATACCTAAAACCAACCCTGATACAAAAAGTGCATTATTTAGCAGGCATTCTCCATCAAAATTCCGTCGAGAAAGTGCTGCTCAGAAAGAGTGGGTAAAAGCAAGATCCTCGGAAACACACCTGCTATTTGATTACCAACCACCAAAACAGAGATTGAAATCAAGACTGAACCCCCCTCCCCCCAAACAAACAACCACTGTAGACTGCCTTAGAACTGTGGAAGGCAAGAACCACATGACTCTCTACCACCTGGCCAAGAACAACTATGGCCTGTGTAGAAAGCTATAAACAGACTGTGTGCCGGGGGTAAGAAGATCAAGGGCTAATCTGAGAAAGTGGGGTTTCCCTGTAGATAACAGCCTGTGTGGATGCGGAGAAGAACTATCTCCCACATGATACAATGTACATGATGCCCCAGACGTGCACTTAGGAGTACCTTATGTTGGCAAGAGAAAATGTTGATGAGACCTGATATTGGGCCCTGTTAATTCTGTTTTCTTTTAGATGTGTTAATTTTAGTTTTGTATGTTATTAATGCTGTTGGTGCATCTGACACGAATAAAGAATTAGTCCCCATGTCTAGGGTAGGATTAAGTTAAAAACAGTGGGATGGGATGGGATCCCTTCTCCCTGTAGTAAGTAAACATTTCTTCAAGGAATGAATAGTGCATGTCTGTTTATTCTTACATGAGTTTGCTGCTCTGTGCATTTGGCAGATCAGCTTCCTTTGTTTTTATAACTGGTCACTTGGGTTTCATCAGTGTGTCAGATATCTAAGGCACAGTAGCGCTGGAAAACATTGGTTTACCTGGAGGGAGAAGGCTGTTAGTGGAGGAAAATATTCTCTTGCACAAACATAGACTCATATAACAATTAAGTTGGAAGGGGCCTGTGAGACTATTGAGTCTAACCTCTTGCTTAAAGCAGGAATCCAAATCAAAGCAGATCTGACAGATGTTTGTCCAATTTTCTCTTGAATGCTTCCAATGTTGGAGCACTCACCACCTCCTGAGGCAGTTGGTTCCCTTGCGGTACTGTTCTAACAGGTTATTGATACTCAGCCTATAGCTGATTTCCTTTAGTTTCAGCCCATTATTACATGTCCAGCAGGCTGGGATGATCAAGAACAGATCCTGCCCTTCCTCTTGGTATTTGAAGAGTGCTATTATATCTCCTCTCAGACTTCTTTTCTCAAGGATAAACATGCCCCGTTCTTTCAGTATTTCCTCATAGAACTTGGTTTTGTCCCCTGATCATCCTTGTTGCCCTCCTCTGAATTTGTTCCAATTTGTTGGTATCCTTCTTAAAGTGCAGTGTCCAGAATTGAATACAGTACTCTTACAGCACCTCATAGAAATGACACCAAAAAATAATGTCTGTGTTATTTTGAGAGATTGGAATGTCAAAGTAGGAAATCAAAAAGTAAATGGAATAACAGGCAAGTTTGGTCTTAGAACACAGAATGAAGCAGGGCAAAGATTGATAGAGTTCTGCCAAGAGAACACACTAGTCATAGCAAACACCCTCTTCCAGCAACATAAGAGGAGACTTTACACATGGACATCACCAGATGGCCAACATTAAAACCAGATTGATTACATACTCTGCAGCCAAAGATGGAGAACCTCCATACAGTCAGCAAAAAAATGAGACCTGGAGCAGACTGTGGCTCAGATCATAATCTACTGATTGCAAAATTCAGGCTTAGAAAAAAAGAAAATAGGGAAAACAATTAGGAGAGACAGGTATGACCTAGACAGCATCCTTAAGGAATACATGATGTAAGTGTGGAACAGATTTAATGGTTTAGACTTCATAGACAGAGTGCCAGGTGAATTATGGAGAGAGGTTTGGAACATCACACAGGAAGCAGCAAGGAAAACAATACCAAAAGAAAAGAAGCATAAGAAAGCAAAGTGGTTGTCTGATGAGGCTCTTAACATAGCAGAAGAAAGATGGAACACAAAAGGCAAAGGAGAAAGAAAAAATTCAATCTATTGAATACAGAATTTCAAAGGAAAGCAAGGAGAGATAAGGAAACATTCTTAAATGAACAGTGCAAAGAAATAGAGGAAAACAACATAGGACTAGAGATCTTTTTTAAAAAAATTGGGAAAATCAAGAGACCATTTAAAGCAAAAATGACCATGATAAGGGACAAAAATGGCAAGGAGTTAGCTGATACATAAGAGATTAAGAACAGATGTACACAGAGAAACTTACAAAAAAGCACCTCAACACCCCTGACAATCACAATGATGAGAACTTGAGCCGGATGTCCTAGAGAGGGAAGTCAGGAAGGCCCTAAAAAGCACTGCAAACAACAAAGCCAGTGAAGATGATGGTATCCCAGCTGATTTTTTCAAAGCCCTAAAAGATGATGGAACAACAACAACAACAACAACAACAACAACAATAATAATTCAATTTGTATAGCCACCCCATTGACATGCGACTCTGGGCAGCATACATAAAAATCCCTAACATTTAAAACTATAGAGACCCTTAAAATTCCTAAAAACACTGGGGGGGGGGGATTACCTCCCACCCACACCATTTAAAAACCTAATTAGAAACTTTTAAAAGCATGTGTGATACTCCACTAAATGAGCCAGTGGGGAGTGGTGGTTGCTCCCTCTCCACCTCCTCACACATGCTCCGCCAGCCAGGTTTTCAGCTCTTTCCTGAAGGGCAGCAACTCTGGCTGGAGATGCAGTTCATCTGGCAGGAGGTTCCATAGGGCTGGAGCGGATACTGAAAAGGCTCTTCTTCTAGTGCTATTGGTTTTTTTAAAGAGACCCCCTGGTCCACTCTAGTGGGATGGGTAGATGCCCTTAGAGTGATGCGGTCTCTTAAGTATCCTGGGCCACTACCATGTAGGGCTTCTAAGGTAATTACCAGCAACTTGAATTGCACCCAGAGGCACACTGGCAACCAATGCAGCTCCCATAGCAGGGGAGAGGCATTAAGGGAATCAAAGTAGATTCAGAAAACAGCAGATTTAGAAAACAACAATGGCTACAGGATTGGTAAAGATCAGTATACGTTGCAATCCCAAAAAACAGCAATGCTAAAGAATGTTCAAATTTTTGAACAATTATGCTCATCCCACACGCTAGCAAGGTTATGCTTAAGATAATGCAGGATAGACTTCAGCAGCATGTGGAGAAAAAATTACCAAAAGTGCAGGTTGGGTTCCGAAGATGCAGGACTAGAGACCACATTGCCAACATACGTTAGCTCATGGAGAAAATAAAGGAATATCAGAAACAAGTCTACTTCTGTTTCATTGACTACATCAGGGCCTTTGACTGTGTTGTTGTTGTTCAGTCACACATTTGATTCCAACCCTTTGCGACTCTATGGACCATTGCATGCCAGGCACATCTGTCCTTGACCATCCTCCTCAACCTGAAAATGTGGCATATTATTAAAGAGATGGAAATATCAGAACACCTTATATGCCTCATGCGAAATCCATATATGAGTCAAGAAGCAACAGTTAGGACAGGATACAGAACGATGGAGTGGTCTGGTAAGGGAAAGGAGTAAGACAAGGCTGTATTTTGTCATCCTGCTTATTTAACTTATATGAAGAGCACATAATGCGCAATGCAGGGCTGGATGAATCACAAGTTAGAATTAAAATTGCTGGGAGAAACATCAACAATTTGAGATATGCAGATGATACTCAGTGGCGTAGCGTGGGGGGGCCTGGGGGGGCGGATGCCCCGGGCAGCGGCTTTCAGGGGGCGGCAAAATGTCCCCACCACTTTGGCCTCCCTCTGCCTGGGGTTAGGAAACAGGACTTCCCAGGCGGAGGGCGGCCCTTTTGCTGGCGAGCGCTGCTCGCCTCCGTCCACCTGGCTGGCCGTCGGGGGCTCTTCGCCGCCTGCCCCTGACTCCGCCTCCGTTGCGAGTTCGATCCTGGCGGATACCAGATTGCCTAAGCCATTCATCCTTCCGAGGCTGGTTAAATGAGTACCCAATGGGACGGAGGCGAGCACGCTGCCCACCTCTGCCCGCCCAGCCATCCACCCAGCTTGCCGTCAGAGGGGGCGCTCGTCGGGGGTGGGTGGCGCCGTGGCGCGGAGCCCCTGGCGGCTGGCTGGGCGGGAGGAGGTGGGCAGCGCGCGCGCGCGCGTGCAGGACTTCCCAGGCGGAGGGCGGCCCTTTTGCTGGTGAGCCCTGCTCTCCTCCGTCCCATTGGGTACTCATTTAACCGGCCTCGGAAGGATGAATGGCCCAGTGGTCAGCAAACTTGGCTCTCCAGCTGTTCTTGGACTTCAGTTCCCAGAAGCCTTGATCAGCAGGAGTGCTGACTTGGGCTTCTGGGAATTGAAGTCCAAGAACACCTGGAGAGCCAAGTTTGCAAACCCCTGGCTTAGGCAATCTGGTATCCCGCCAGGATCGAACTCGCAACGTTTTGGCTGCAGTGCAAGAAGGCTGGAAAGTCCATAGGGTTGGTGTGTGTGTGTGTGTGCGCGCGGGGCGCTCGTCGGGGGTGGGTGGCGCCCCTGGCGGCTAGCTGGGTGGGCTGGCGGGCGGAGGTGTGCGGCACGCGCGCGCGCCGCTCGTCAGCAGGGGGGCCACTTTCTGCCTGGGTCCTGGGGGGGCGGCGGCGGCGGCAGCGGCGAGCTGGGGGGGGAGCGAGTTTGTTCTTCGCCCCCGGCAGCTGAACTCTGCGCGACGCCACTGATGATACCACCCTAATGGCAGAAAGTGAGGAAGACCTAAAGAACTCCTGCTTAGGTTGAAAGAAGAGAGTGCAAAAGCTGGCTTGAGACTTAACATCAAGAAAACCAAGATAAAGGCAACAGGCCCTATCAGTCCCTGGAAAATAGACGTGGAAGAAGTAGAAGCAGTGATAGATTTTACTTTCTTAGGAGCAGATGGTGATTTCAGCCATGAAATAAAAAGACGACTGATGCTTGGGAGACAAGCTATGAGAAACCTGGGGAACATAATTAAAAGTAGAGACATCACTTTGCAAATAAAAATTTGCATAGTCAACTGTCACATGACTATGGAAACGTCTTCAGAAGCAGATGGCACTGGCTCTTTGGCTTTGAAACAGAGATGAGCACTGAACCCTAGAGTTGGATATGAGAAACCTTCACCTTTACCTTAATGTATGGTTGTGAGAGCTGGACCATAAGGAAAGCTGAGCCCAGAAGAACAGAAGCCTTTGAAATGTGGTGTTGGAGGAGTGTTTTAAGGGAACCCTGGACAGCTAGGAGAACAAATAGGTAGATCTTAGAAGAAATCAACCCTGACTGCTCCATATAAAGTCAAATAGTAAAGATGAAGCTAAAGTACTTTGGACATCATATGAGAAGAGAGGGCTCACTTGATAAAGCCTTGATTCTGGGAAAGGTGGAGGGCAAAAGAAGGGGGTGGCAGAAAATGAGATGGCTAGATGGTATTGTTGACACAATGGGCACAGAGCTGGGCAGGTTGAAGAGGATGGTGGAGGACATAGGTGCCTGGCAGGCAATGGTGCATGGGGTTACAAAGGGTTGGACTCAACTGTGTAACTGAACCACAACAACTCTAATGCTGGGTAGAGGGGGACTAGTACCTCACAGGTTTTGGAAAGTATACTTCTATTAATTTCTGTATCACCCATCTGGATATTATACCCAGTCTTGGATGGTTTACAGTGTGAAGGACAATAAGGGAGAAATTCCATGGCCTGGAAGGCAGCTGAGGACCTCCTCCAGTCCTCTGGGCCCACAACAACAGCCTGAGAGAGAAGATTCCATGGCCTGGCAGGTGGCTGAGAACATTGCCCCCTCCTCTGGGCCCATAACAATGGCCTGAGGGGAGTTAGTCTGTGTTCTGCTTTGTTTGTTTTGTGAGGTTATAGTTTATGATTTTTATTGTACTGTTGCTGTTTTGACTGCAATCTGTCCTGAGTCGCCTAGGCAAATGGGCGGCAATATAAATCTGAACAAACAAACAAAGAAATAAATAATACAAACTAAAGTGATATAAATCCAACTTGTCCTTGGGTACTGGTTTTAATAAACTGGTTTTAATTTAGTGCTTTCTCTTTAATATTATAGCCTATCTGGTTGTGTTTCCTATTACGCCTTGTTCAGTTTTTAGCTGTTATGTGTTCTTAATTCACTCCTGTCCTAGGAGGAAAATGGAATGCTAAACAAACAATATTTAAATCCTACAAAGTGCTGGCCTGCAGTGCAAAATACTCCATCCTCCCATCCACCTCGTCCCTCATGGGCAGCAACAGAAATCGACCACTTGTAACACAAGGTCTTCCTTGTCCTCTAGCAGTTCATGAGGCCACACACTTAATGATGAATGAATTATACTTCATTTTTTATGTACACTGTTAAAACACTGTTTTACAACTAGGGAAATGAAGTACTATAATTACATGAGTTATTAAATATGAAAAGCAGTTCAAAAGTTCCTTTCAATATATAAGTTAGTAACTGGTTTCTTAGCTCTGTTAGATGATAAATAAATGCTTTTAACTTTGTTATGTGATTGTTTTTGTAAAACATTATATGTCAGGGATGGAAATTGAGTGCAGTTATTGAACTCTAGCTCCCAACATCTTTCTTCATTGTCTAGAATAACCAGGTTTAATGGGAGAGGCAACTGAACAACAAGTGGCAGATGGTCTAAGGCAATATTTAGGCATTTTCTGAATAATGCTTTGCCATTCTTGAGGCAACAGTCAATATAATGCAGTGGACAGAGTGATGGACCAGGAGACCTTGGTTTGAAATCTTGTTCAATCATTGAAAGTCACTGGAGGTGTCATTGGTAAAAACCAGTTCTTAAATTACTTCGAAAATCCTATTAGAATTGTCACGTGCCAAATGTTTCTTGATGACACAGAACAAACATTTGCGACTGTTCTGGATATGTCTGGAGACAAGAATTCAAATAATGAGGTAAGGCACTGAAACAAAGTGTATGGCAGAAGTGTGACTCAAAGAACAACCAGAGAACTAAGCTAAAGGACATATTGGAAGGCAAGACCAGAAGTTATCCTTGAAGCCATGACTGAAAAGCAAGCTGGGGCTGACTCCTAGGGATGTCAAAATCTCACAGTCTCAATTTCCTGTTATTCCTTCAAATCTGACATGTATTTTCTTCCTTTATTTGATTTATATTGTGTTAATTTACTTGTTTACTGTTAATAAAAATAAAGGAGTGCATATTTTCCAACTGCACATGTGAACAAAGTAACATTTTACTTTGTCACATTTTACCCACTCTGCCTCTTCACAAACTCCTGCACCTTTGACAGTTGAAGGCAATGTAGACATGTAGATATTAAAAAGATAATAGGTTCTTTGAGAACATTTTTTCTGCCAAATTTGGCACAAGACTGAGCATATTAAGCCAAACAAAAAGTTGCAAAAACATTTTGAAGAGAGTGAAGTAATGCTCATGAGACAGGAGAAAAAAGGCTACTACTACTCTCCTCATTAGTGTAGCCTTCTTTAAAAAGTGAGCAAAGTGGCAGGCCTAGTCTTATCGTGAGTGTTCAAGAAAGGTTCAACTACTCCTCTAGTTGGTGTCTATAGCTTATTTTCCTTTTGATGAAAAAAAAAAAGGTTATGCCTACTAGCTTCAATACCATTAATTAAATCCACATGGAAATGCCACCTAGAGTAGATTATTAAATCAACCAACAAGAATTTGTACACCATTCAGCAATTGACTCAAAGGATCTGCTCTAGTTGGAACTGCCAATTAGATTGAGGCCCTTGTGATATACCTTGGATACCTTGAAGTTGTTATTCAGTGAAAAGTCTACGTATTGGTAGATATCTCCATGATGACATTCTGCACATGAAAATAGACATGAAAAATCAAGTCCATTTGCATGCAGTTTTTTAGCCATTTGGATATCATATCACCCACTGGCTAGGCAGACCATAACGTGTGCCCTGTACTTTTACCCTGCCCAAGGAATCTGACAGGATGCTTTGGTGAGTTTTAATCCTGGACAAGATATGGGCAGCACTGCCTGGTTAGACTGCTCAACTAAACAGAATACAAAGCTACTAACCATTTACATGAGCTGCAAAGCATGATTCAGAAAATTCCTACATTTTGCTTTTGGCATCCAACAGGAGCCACTTGTTGTTCAGTTGCATACAGTGGTGGGCTCAAATTTTTTAGACTCCCCCACTGTGGGTGTGGTATGGTGGGTGTGGCCATGGGGAAAACTCTTTGTTGCACCCGAGTTAGGACTACAGTACTTTATTTCAAAACATGGATGGGCCAGAATTTCTGCTACCGGTTCTGGCAAACTGGTGCAAACCTGCTGATGCCCACCGCTGATTGCATATCCCATTTTTATGGCCTCCTTTGAGACAGGAAATGGTGGTGGTTGTCATGGAAAATGACATAAACTGGTGGGCAGCATCTTGGAAAGTAATAAAGTAGGGTCACAAACCATGTAGGCCAGAGCTTAACCCTTTTCCAAGTCTAAAATGGTTTCTAATCCACATAACTACCTCGGCACCCGATGGAGTAAAAGAGGAAGCAAAGACGAAGAATCCACATAACAATGAGTATTTCAACATCATGGTTTTTTCTGCTTTCTGCTCAAGAAAGAATGACATTTTAAATCGGAACTGAAAAGTCAATACTGTATCCCTGCTTTTACTTGCTTTTTTAAAAGAAAATATTTCCAATATTTAAAGCCTTTATCAGCAGCAAATGCTAGCAATGCTCTGTGCTGCTTTAAGCTGTCCAGGACAGACAAAGCAATCAATCAAGCTTTGTTAAAATGCATTCATTTGCCCAATGATTAATGCTAAAACATGTTTTGAATACTAACATTATTCACTTTATGGTTGTTTGAATTGCCGTTTGAAAGTAATTAAATTAACTCAGAAAGTAAAACGTCAGGGAATAGATCAGATTGAACTCAGCATTATTTTAGCTTGCTTTTCTTTGCCAAGTTAGGTTATGGTTTCTTTAAAGCATCTCACAAGATATCAAAATGTAACAGACATATATCTCTACATGTTTATTTACATAACACGTTCTCAGACAATCTCCTCATTTATGGAGGCCTGAATAATTGAGATGGAGAGTGCAGGGCCCATCTGTTGGAAACACCAAAATGGAATACTTTCTATGTTACTCACAGGGTGGCATGACTGAGCCAGACCACCTGGAGTGACTCAGAAGTCTAGGTTCTTCCCCAGCTGACATTGTTTTATCAATGTGTTACCCCTTGAGAGGTTCAGTAACTTTGCAGTTCATTATCAGTGTAGCAATAATGCAAGGCAAAAGTAGCTTAACTACTCTATTCTGAGTTTCTAAAGCACTTCAGAGTTGTAAACTTATGGTTCAAAATGTCTTAGGATTGTCTTATAATAATGTAGAATTGTAGGTGCATACTTAAAAATATAACACTTTGACCACAAGAGCACATAAGTAGGAATATTAAATGCTTCGAATGAAAATCCAATGCATAAAGCACTTCAAAAATATGTTAAACATGTAACGGGTACAAAGCTAATCCAAGTTACAGGGAAGTACTTGAAAATATGAAGGCTGAATACAGAAGTACAAACAGACTTGTCATCCTGAAAAGGCCCTTCTTAAAACATGAACATTCTTAAAAATAAAAAAGTTACAATAAAAAACAATCTATGATTTACAATCAGAATTATATTAGAAAGGCTTAATGAAGTGGTAAAGGTAAAGGTCACCCTTGCTTGAAAGCCAATTGTATCCGACTCTAGGGTTCAGTGCTCAGCTCTGTTTCATAACCAAAGAGCCAGCACTATCTGCTTCTGCTGACATTTCCATGGTCATGTGGCACAGAATGCTGTTTACCTTCTCACCAAAGTGGTCCCTATTTATTTACTTGCAATTTCTTGCTTTCAAACGGCTAGGTTGGCAGGAGCTGGGACAAAGACGGGAGCTCATTCCGTCTGCAGTATTCAGATATTGAACTGCTGACCTGCCGTTTTCCAGTCAGCATTTTAGCCACTTGAGCCACTGCAGTGGTAGTGTAATAAATCATTTCCCCCCTTGAATATTACTCTTACTTATACATTACATGATTAAAATATTGTCTTCTCCTTTAAGCATCACAATTTCCATCTTCTTTTCTGATCTATGAGAACAGCAGAAGAGCCCTACTAGATTGGATCAAAAGTCTACCTTTTCCAGTCTTCGGTTCCCCAAACCAGATGCCCTTCTTCAGAAGGACCATAAGCAAGACATCAGGACTAACAATCCGCTCTTAACACTTCTGACCCGAGAGAGAGAAAGTAGCCTTCTATCATGAACTACTGTTCATGATAGTCTTTTCCTCCATAAATCCACCTAATCGCTTTCTAAAACCAAAAGATTTAAGCCCACATAACGTTAAAATTCTATGGGATGAATCGCATAACATTAAAACTCCATAGAGATACATTGTAACCGGCATAGGCTTCAGGGAACATTATGCCATATATCCCATAGGATTCCAAAGTTATGCGATGCAATTTTTTTCCAGATTGCTTAACATTATGCAGTTTTAGCGTTATCTGGTGCAAATGTTATCCGAAATACTGCACAGTCAAACCTCACATAAAGAGTGCCTCGCTTAAAGAGTAACTCGTTTAAAGAGCAGAATTTTCTCTGAATGTTCGCTTCGCTTAAAAAATAAAACCAACCAAAAACTCGCTTAACAAATAAATCGAGGTTTGTAATTCCCCCCACAGTTGGTAATTTACAATGGTGTTTCGCTTAAAGAGCAAACTCGCTTAAAGAGCAATCCTGTGGAACGCATTATGCTCTTTAAGCGAGGTACAACTATATTTGCAATTTCTTGCTTTCAAATTGCTAGTTTAGCAGGAGCTGGGACAGAGATGGGTGCTCACTCTGTCATGCAGCACTCTTGAACATCTGGCCTGCTGACCTTCTAGTTGTCAAAGTCAACATCTTAACTACTAAGCCATCGCAGTAAACCATTGGTTTACTCCCTAATAAGTCTTCACCAGTCCAACCATAAATGCACAAGAAGGGTATATAGAGTAATCTGCCCATCCAGTGCAAGTTTACACACTCTGATGTTTAACCTGGAGTAACTGCTGTTGAACTCAATGGGGCTTATGTTTTAGTAGGTGCATATAGGATTACATGGAGTCTGTTCTATAAACATTATGTATACATAGAAAGGAGGCTGAGGAAACTGGAAGGTGCCCTTGGATCAGTATAGGGAGTGGACTACGCTCACTACAACTCATGAATCTTCTTGTTCTAAAAACTTTGGAAGCAGCATTATAAGACCTGGAAAAAAACACACCTCCCAAGGGGCTGTTGATGAGCCTTGTACAAACACCATCAGCAAAATGGGATTTGGACAAATGCCATCTATGTCACATGTGCTACGCATAAGACCAGATGGGATGTGGTATGAGATGTTTCTAATCTGGCATCAATCAGTGTGCTCATCCTCATTTTACTCTCTTGCACATGCAATGAAGGTTTAAAATAAAAATCTCAGTGAACATTGTTAAGTATGTGAGCACTTCATTTCATTGTATGAGTGTCACTTCTAGGACTCTGACTCTACAGATGGATATGTGTTTTTTCTAATAATTTCCAGAAATGTGCCATGTTTGTTTGTAGTTCAAACCATAGAGTCCAGTGACATTTAAAAACCTACCAGATTTATTATGGTCTGACATTTTTGTAGAATCTTTCTAGTTCATCATATATAAGAACTGCTGACCTTTACTATTCATGCATGCCACAGAATGGGATGCTACTTGAAACAGCTAAGGTGTGATAGCTGTATGGACATTATTTATATATTTATTTTATTTCAATTTTTACACTGCTGTATTAGTGTGGCCACTTTCTAAGTGATGCACAATTAGTTCTATTACAACCATTGTGTCACAGCAATGGATGTGATCCAGCCAAAGATAGCCAAAGCTGCATAGCTCTAGAAGCAATGAAACAAATCTGCCATGACTTGAATTTAAGGGAAGGGCTATAAATTCAGTTTGGATCCAATCCCACAGGTTTAGTTTTTGGAATGCTAAACTGTTCATAGATGCAGTTCTAGATTTAATAAAACTAAATTGCTTTATAAAATTCAGAGATTTTTCAAAAATTTATGAATTAAAATATACTCCCTGCATTAACAAATAGTAAAGAAACTGAAGAGTGTTGGTCACACTTTGCGCATTCCACGATGTTCCTAATCACTATTATGCTGTCTGAACAGAATTATCTGGAACCCTCCCCCTTATTTTCCATTGAAAACTATAGACTGGACTTGCTGTTATATCCACCCTATTAGCTTTCACTGGATTTCTCTAAGTCAAAGTAATTTGATATGGTCCTTATGCAGCTGCAATTACACAAAACTCTTCTATAGTACGGAAAGGGAGAGTAAATAATTTCCAGTATTTTGTTGTAATAATATTTCTTTGTAAAGGCTTTGTGGAACTTTGTGTGGGTTTGTTTTCCTGAGTTCAGTGGGATAATTAGGATTAGTTTTGGTTGAAAAATCAAGAGGAGAGTTACAATTTAATTGAAAAACATTGTGTCAGCTAATTGTTCCACTTCTTCTGCTGTGCCTAAGCCAGGTGTGAAACTGCCAAAATGAAGGCATCTTTTGGTGAGTTTATTTATTTAATTTATATACCGCCCTCTGGGTGTTATCCCACTCTGGGCAGTGAACAAACAGAAAATAAATGACAACAATACCCATACAAATCAAAACCCACCACCAACAAATACATCATTGACTAAACTAAACTAAAAAAAAAAATTGGTGACAGATATAACAACAGGAGCCTTACCCTCGAGTAAGCCCTAGTGTTCTTCTGAGTTGCAGCTCCCTGGCTGGACAACCCAGGCTTCAGATATGTGTAGAAAAGGTAGCGTGAAGCCAAATAACCACTCCATCTCTTCAGGTATTTTAGAAATCTATTGAAAGTATAGCAAGATTCAGGATACAGTCCATCAAAAGATCAGAAAACATTTCAAACAGAAATAAAGCAAGCTGCTTGGTTTGAGGGAAAGCCCATAGGCCCCCTCCTTTCTCAAGGCTCCCATTTTGCAGAATGAATGCACAGCATTCCAGAGAATGACTGAGTGTGTGTGTCTGTGTCTCTGGGTTATCCCTCTGGCCCTCCCCCTTAGGGATTCCAGCCAATGAGCTTACAGCAAGGCATTTTTTGTTGTTCAGTCGCACAGTCAATTCTGACCCTCTGCGACCCCATGGACCACTGTCCGCCAGGCACTCCTGTCCTCGACCATCCCCCTCAACTCGCTCAGCTCTGTGCCCATTGTCTCTACAATACCATCTAGCCATCTCATCTTGGGCCGTCCCCTTCTTCTTTTGCCCTCGGCCCTTCCAAGCATCAAGGCTTTCTCAAGTGAATCCTCTCTTCTCATCTGATGTCCAAAGTACTTTAGCTTCATCTTTATTATTTGACCTTCTAAGGAGCATGTCAATCATATATTAAGTTCCATTTCTCCAATTCCATGAGGCACATATTGTTTACATTCTTCTTCCTCCCCCAGATTTGGAATCACCATTTTGAAAGTACTAAAATACATTTAGGTAGTTAAAAAGATAATGAAAAAAGCACAGTTTAAAATGGGGGACATTGAAACTGAACAGAGGACATCGAAACTGAACCTAGCTGGTTAATCTATTGACAAGGGAACAATGCCCTGAAAGGCCTCATTAAACAGGAATGCTTTTAATTGTTTTTCAAAGAGAGCCAGCAATGGGGCCTGGCGCAGCTCTACCGGTAGTGTATTCCACAGTGTTGGTTCCTTTCATATGACCTAGTGTGAGAAAGATTAGCTGGCAACACAAGGTTGCCATTACCAGGGTCTGCCCAATTGTGGTTCAAAAATACCACAATTTTTGTTTGTTTTAATTCTTTATTTATAAATTTTCAATAAAAATGGAACAATAAAAAAAACATACAATACAGAAATTTTTTTTCATAAAAGTACTACACAATTTTTGAGGAGGCTTTCTGTGTACCCCAATGTTTGACTTAGAAATAGGCATTGTGATTTTGAACATGATGTAATGTGAGACAGAATTTCCAATTCATTTATTGCAGAATCAGGGGTGTGCTGGCTACGCTAAAAGGGTGCTGGACAGGGAATGATAAGGGTATCTAACCCTAACAAAATATATACATTCCCACCCACTTTCTAATTACAACTCCCCTCTGGGGATTCAAACCAACAACCTCCTGCTTACAAGGCAAAATTTCAACTTCTAAGCCACAGCGGCTCCATTGTCAATGGAGCTGCTTTTGTAAGCTTATCTTTGGTGGCACAGGAGGAAGAAGGCAGACAGAGAAACATGGAGCCCTGCTCATTTGCTTGATTGTTCCAGGCATTGCAGCTCAGCTTGGCTCTTTGGATTGGCACTTTGGGGGCATGGTACTGGGGGCCGGGGGCACGCCATGGTACTGGGGGCCTGGGGGCATACCAGGCTGAGTCCCAGTTGCCTGATGGGACAGCCGACCACTGTGCAGAATGATTGTTGTCTCTATGTGCCATCAAGTCATCTCTGACTTATGGTGATTTCCAAAATGTCCTATTCTCAACAACTCTGCTCAGTTCTTACAAACCCAAGCCAGTGATCTTACTCATGGAGTCAATCCATCTTAATTTTTGTCTTTATCTTCTCCTGCTGTCTTCTACCTTTCCCAGCATTATTATCTCTTCCAGACAGTCTTGCCATCTCATGATGTGCCCCAAATTGGACAACTTCAGTTTCATTATTTTTGCCTCCAGAGACAGTTCAGGCTTTACTTGTTTTATGAGCGACTTGCCTATCATTCCAGTAGTCCAAGATATCTGCAGAGTTCTCCTCCAGCACCACATTTCAAACAAATTGATCCCCCCAATCATCTTTCCTTTACTTTCCAGTTTTCACACCCATACATGGCAATTAGGAATACAATAGTGTGGATGATGTTGGTCTTGGTCTCCAGTAATGCATCTTACTCTTTATTATATTTTCTAATTCCTTCATTGTTGCCTCTCTGTCTAAACCAGTGTTTCCCAATGTTTGGTTTTGGACTTCAGCTCCCAGAAGCCCAAGTCAATTCCCCAAAGCACTGATCAGTAAATGTACTGACTTAGGCTTCTGGGAATTGAAGTCTTGGTGTGGGTTGTGTGCCCCACATTGGGAACCACTGGTCTAATTTTCTTCTGATTTATTGGCTGCAGTTGCCATTGGGACTGATGACTGAACCAAGGGTTACAAAATTGTTCACTGTAATTTAGAGGACTAGATCCATTTGTTGGTCTATTTAGAGTAAAATTGTTCAAGCTACTAAAACCATTTGTACAGGTGTTAAAGTTTACTCCCTTTTTAATGTCTAGTTTTGCACCTGACAATTAAGAGTGACAAATGAAGCTATACCAATCAAAACCTGATATTTATTGGACCTGCCTCTTTTGAGCTGTGAAGCAAAACACAATCTACTCCCACCAACTTTGTTATAATCTCACTGCCTGTGTACTTGTGTTGGTCTGTTCCCTCTTTCTAAAGTTCTCCATCTGCCAAATTTGTGACCACCTCCACAACTGTGGTTTATTTTAACTTTTAAACAAAATCTTGTAAACTGCATTGAGAACTTCTTTTATTGGGCATCTTATAAGTAGCGTTAATAAAGTTCTTTTAAAATACTGTACATGATTTTTTTAAAAAAAGGTAACAGGAGGACTACAAAACAAAACACAATTTTAGCCATAGGCAAAATACACAGGTTTTGGATGGTAGCAGATCTCTGGCAGAAAGCCAACAGCAAAAGATATGTCCTTTTTCACACCACTGGAGGTTTTTAAGAAATGTTCCCTCAGTCACAGCTGGGGAGACAAGATTGGGTGACCTCACCTAACCAGGCTCTTATATTCTTGGAGTGCAAAGGTTAGCTGTCACTCATTTCTAGGGGAGCAAACAGTTTGGGAAAGCCATTGCTATGGGACATTTACAAAACATCCCAGAAGAGTCCTTATTATGAAATATGAAGTGCTATACCGATGGAAGAACAATAGAGGCCACTGTAGCACCAGCATTCAAAACAGAATCTAAAAACATTTGAACATGCAAACATATAAAGTATTTAAAGACAAAACCATATTTTTTAAAAATCTATTGTATATTACATTAAAAACTTATTTCCTTTATAATACCATTGGCCATTAAAACACATACAAACAAATCACCAGAGAACCTTAAACTAGGGCATATAAGGTTTATTATTGAAACTCTGAACAGGCAGAGGTCCCTTATGCTCCTTTCTGAATGTGGAACTGTATCTTCCCAGAGCAAGCTGGGAATTGCATATATTCACAATCTTGTTCACACATGCATGCTCATCACTGATACATTGCAAATATGAATAGACCATCACAAATCTGACATTACTGATAGAACCACATCATTTCAAGTCCAATACTTTTTGAAGGGATCACTGCCGATACACAGCTGATCACAATCTAATGTGGAGAATGTGGCGAGAAACATGCATTTTGTTGCGGTTTTTCAAGATATTTATAAACATCCTAGGAGAAAATAAATAGCCTGTATTTATAAATGGTCATATGACTGCAAAACAAAATACAAGCAGTAAGATGCCATCATAAAACATAATTAAGACAATTTGAAGCAAACCTACAGTGGCATATAATTTGTTTTTAAACAAAATCATGCTGCTAGGAAAGTTCTAGGAGTGTATCTCAGCATGAATACAAGGCACATGGCTCACTTTGTGACCCACAAGTATATACATGGCTCACTTTGTGACCCACAAGTATATACAGCTAATTGGGCTAGGGCATATATTCATATTCAGTAAAACCCCGATTTACATATATCTCTACTTACGTAAAATTTGCATTCCGATTCACGGAAAAATTTTTTTTACATAAGGGGCTTACATGCGTCTTCTTACTCTAAAATGGTGCCACTGCCATTTTAAACTCTAAAATTGTGGCCCGCTCCATTTTAGAATTAGAAATTCCACCCCACACAAACTGCCCCCACCACCAGAGGTCCCAAGAAATCACTTACCGTGGTGGCTGTGGTGGCCGTGGCGGCCGCGGCAGCAGCGGTGGTGGTGATTTTCTGCAGTCCCCACTTGATTCTGCTGGGACTGGGAGAGTGCGGAGGGCATATCCAATCCCTTCTGCTGCTCATTCGAGGTTTTTCCAGGGCATCCTTTATCTGGGAACATGCATCGGATGGATGAAAACTGCTCGCTCTTGTGTCTGTTGTGCATTCCCAGTTAAAGTGTGCCACGGGGGACCTCGGACGAACAGCAGAAGGGAGCGGATATGCCCCCTGCACTTTCCCATTCCTGGTAGATGCAGCAGGAACTGCAGTGGCAGCATCAGCAGAGCTAGTGGCAGCAGCGGGTCCCACTTCCCTGACAATGAGAGCTCAGGCGGAAGCAGCAGCAACAGCAGCAGGGGAGGGAGATGGCTCCATTTACATTCCCTTTGTGCTTTTGTGTATTTTTAAAAATGATTTTTGGTCCAATAGGGACTGCTTTTTTATTTTTCAATGCATCCCTATGGGATGCATCAATTTATGTAAACAATCGAGTTATATTAAAAGCTACGGAATGGACTTTTTACGTAAATCGGGATTTTACTGTATCTTCATTTTAAGGCCAGCAAGTTGGCAGTTTGAGATCCAGGTACAGCATGATGGTTTGAGCTCTCAGTTCTGCCCTAGCTCCTGCCAAGCTAGCAGTTTGAAAGCAAGAAATTGCAAGTACAGTGGTACCTCACTTAAGGAGCATAATGCGTTCCATGGGATTGCTCTTTAAGTGAGTTTGCTCTTTAAGCAAAACACCATTGTAAGTGACCAATTGTGACTTCTGGGGGAGGAATTGTGAACCCCAATTTAATTGTTAAACAAGTTTGTGGTTGGTTTTAGTTGTTAAGTGAGGTGAGCAGTCAGAGAAAATTCTGCTTTTTAAGTGAGTTAGTCTCTAAGGGAGGCATTCTTTATGCAACATTTACTGTAGATAAATAGGGACTACTTTGGTTGGAAAAGATCTTGGAGATATGAAAGGATCATCATTCAGGGGTTCCCTGAGTGGAATTCCTCCAGCAAAACCCCTTTCAACCCAGAATAATTTCAGACATGAAATTATTATTATCTTTTAAAACTTTTAACATTTGAAAAGTAGGGGTCTTCTCAAAGAAAGCTATTTAAGATTTGTGGTGCTTAAAATTTGGCCACAGTGCAGGATGTCAAACCCTTCTCTTCTCTTCAGGTATTCAAACAATAAGTGTAAGGGAAGTGAAAATGGAAAGTAAAGGGTGAAGAAAGCACTGAGCACAAATCCTTGGCTGCCTACGAAGCATATAGGGAAGAAAGTCACAATTCCACAGGGCTGTTAAAGTGGTGTGGCTGTTGCTGTGTTGTCTGTATTTTCATAAACTAAGTAGCAACAGCATTAGCAATTACATTTATATACTGCCCCATAGCGCTTGTGCATTCTCTGAGCAGTTCACAAGATAATTAGCATTTTGACCCCAGCATGCTAAGTACTCATTTTACTGACCTTGGAAGGATGGAAGGTTGAATCAACCTTCATCCCTGTCAGGATCAAACTCACAATGTCAGCTGTTTTGGATCCTGTACAGCAGTTTAATCATTGTATGACCAGTAAAATATTCTGATCCAGCACATTTAAGTATTGCTGTCAGTTTAGATTCAATCTATATGGTATATTCAAGATAGAAAGAGACTTTAGTAGCACGTTCAACCAAACTGTATTTCCTTGGAATGATGGGGGAGCCATACTGCAATATGTCCAGAGGATATGCCAATTTAGGTAATTCAGTCTATGAAATTTGTGAATAATAGTGGCTTATTCAGAACAGGGTTTGTAGGCAGAAGTTTAAAGCTTCTCTAAACAGAATGAATATTGATACTATTTAAATAGTGTCCTGCTCTGAAGATTGCTGTGTCCACAACTTGTATCTCCTCTTATAACTTAGTTAAGATTAAAAGCCCTGGTGGTGCAGTGGTTAAACTGCTGTACTGCAACAATTGCCCTGTATAGCAACAAAATCCCATAACAATTAGGTTTTGGGGGGAAATGGTATCCCGCATAACAATTTTCCCTGTGGAAAAAAATCGTAGAACAATTTTTCAATGGGAAAAACCATTTAGAAAACAAAAGTTGTACAATGCGTCCCATAGGGAAAATCGCTATACGATGCATGCATAACATAGCAATTGTTTCGTACAACAACGAGCCCCGTGGAACGGATTAAAATCATTGTATGAGGTACCACTGTATTTCCCTTAAATGTTATCATTTCCTACATAAGCAGCACAGTTTGATATTAATGTATCAAAATTCCAAAATTGCAGTGGGAGCTTCTATTACCTTTTATTTTCAGTTTTCGAGACCTGCATTTAATCAATAATTCATAATTTGTCAGCAGTCATGCAAACCATGACTTGATGGAAGTCATAAATATCTCTGTGATGAATAGATTTTATTCTTCCTGACTCTTGGTTTGTCTCTTGATACATCCAGAAGTTAATAGTAGGCCCGATATATGATGATGATTTTGTGAAAAATCAATGTTCACAGTGGAAGAGCAAATGGTTCTGTTAGCTATTTGAACAAAACAAAACAAAAGTTAAGTAGATGTGAATTTCTTGGGCAGAGAATTACATCACCTTATTCAAAGTTTTTATATGTTTATTAACTGGAGTTTTAGCTTCTTTTTTCTTAAACACATATTCAAGCTTTAAGGATTTTTAATTCTCAAGATTTATGAAAGAGCTCAATGCAGGCTATATATCAGTGATGGTGAACCTTTTAGAGATCGAGTGTCCAAACTGCAACCCAAAATATACTTATTTATTGCAGAATGCCAACACAGCAACAGGGGAGGAAGTAAACACTCCAATTGGGCTGCTGGGCAGAGGGGTGGGAAAAATTATGTGCTAGGGGGACAGAGGAAGAACTCCCATTGGACTGCTGGGCAGAGGGATGGGGTGAACTCTGTTTTGGGGGAGGAAGGAAGTGCTCCCATTGGGCTGCTGAGCAGAGGGACAGGTCAAACTCTGTGCTGGGGTGACTGCATGGGTGCCCTGCCCATAGAGATGGCTCCAAGTGCCACCTCTTGCACACATGCCATAGGTTCATGACCACTGCTATATGTGAAATAGGACAGGTAGGTAAAAGGCTGGCAAAGTTTGCCTTTTCACCTCTAAATGCATGGGGAAGAAACCATTTACATTTCTTGGCTAGCATTAAGTTGCGGTGAGGACCTTCACTATGTATTTTGTCCTGGTGGTGATGGGGGACATGATGGCTCTGTACAATATTTCTGAATTTCTTATTTAAGCTTAGCAAACACATATCAAATCAACATACAATGGCAGCATCCAATATCCCATCCATTAAGACTACAAGAAAAGTACTTTTGTTAGGCATGTTCTAATCCCACTGTCTGCTTTCTTCTTCTGGAAAGTCACAGTACAGCGTCCCTGCACTATCTAAGATTTATTTCCCCTGCCCACAGGGCCCATATACTTTTTGTGGCTGCTACTTGGATCCGAGTATACATTTTTCCTGAAAATCATTTCCACAGTAAAATGACAAACAGGAAAAATGCCATTGGTGTGAATTTGTTTAAGGTGGATCCCAGCTTGTCATGAAGTGACCCAGACACTCTGATCACAGAGCTATCTCCTGTGGCAAGTATGAAATGAGACATGCAAGATTTAACACCAGAAATGCAATGGACGCCACATCCTTGAGGATATTGACAGGTGTGCCTTCATAGCCAGTCCATCTGGCATGGCCTCTTCTGCCTCCATGACCATTGGGAATCAGAATAGTGAAGTTGTTCCTCCTCTGCTAATTTTGTCATTGGGCCCAATATGTTGGTTTCTAGTGGCATTTCCTCCACTGAGAGGGACTAGACCATCACCACACCTAAAGGAGCCCATCTACCCATAGTCATTGGTCTCTTTAGGAAGTCAGGTTATTTACTCGGTGTTGAGCCACTGGCTGTGCGGTCTACTACATTACCATGGTGGGATGTCTGGCCAAACAAAATATACTGTTAATAAATGTGTAAAATAATTTTAGTAGAAGTAGCTTTTCACATCAAGATAGAGTCCTCTTTTTGATGTGGTATTTTGAACCTGCTTTCACTATAAGAATAAAAGACATCTAAAACAAAGCTTATAGGTCAAGATCAAACATTTAGCTAGAGTGTAGTGGTCAAGATCTAATGTTTACAAAAAGGGTGTTAGCTACTGTTAACAAGTAATTATTTACAGTTATAATTCCAAGAATGTAAATCATTCTTATTGTAGTTAAAAATTTAACAACTAAACCTAATGATTTATACACTGATTTCCCAAATCTGTTCCCATCCCAAAATGTTTTAATGCTTGCATTTACTGCAGTGTTTGCTTTCTGCTTAATTTTTAGCTGATCATTTGGATTCCCCTTTTTGACAAAGGATGTCTAGATACAATGTCTGTGAGATAAAGATCTGAGAATTTAATGGCCATGTCACTTGAATTAACATGTGCACGTGTTTTGCTGCCCATCTGCTCCAAGGCGGCAACCACCCAGAGGCCTCGGTGTTCTGGGGAGAAGCCTATGCTCTATAATAGTGTGTCTCTTTCTCACCTCTCCCTCTCTCTTCTGCTTCATAATGTGGCAAAAAGCACGTGTGTTCGAGCTTCCTCGTGTGATGCATGTGGGATAAATCTTTAAAAAATGGCCTTGAACAATGGCACCCAAGCATCACACTTGTTCTGCTCCGGGCATGGGCATGGAGAAGATAACTTCTCCACACCCCATGCGGGACTCGCTGGTGCCCATGGCATTGCCCCCTGGATCTGACCGATTTGGTGGCCAGAATAACGGCCCTTGAGTGGGTCGCTGCTCTAGGTTCGGCACCACTTCCATCAATTCCAGTGACGAGACATCTTTTCTGCATTCCAAAATTAAGGCGGGGGCACAAATGGCTGTGTTTACCGAGGCCTTGGGCAGTTGCGGTTTCAGATCATACCACTGTGACCATTGGTGCTACGGCACATGGCCTACCCATTGGAGAGAATCGGGCATTGTGAAAGACCTTACATTTTTGGAATTATTCCCAGTGGTTGGAGCTGTGTTCTTATGGGACAAGACCTGGACCAATTCCACAGTTAAAATTTTGGGTGGACAATTTGGCTGTGGTTCATATCGTCAACACTCTGATGTCCTGATCCCCAAGGGTCATGTGTTTGGTCTGCAAATTAGTTTTAAAATGCCTAGAATACAATATATTGTTCAAAGCCCAACATGTCCCTGGCATTGATAATCAAATTGCTGAAACTTTATTTCATCGGTATTTGCAATGGCTTCGTACTCTTGCCCAAGATGCTGCAATAGACCTGGACGTAATGCTGCCAGAGATATGGAACCTTGGCAACTTGAGGTAGACCGTGCTATAGGTGCAGCCATAGCACCTAGAACCCAACACAGCTATGCCACAACTATTTCAGAATTCTGTGGGTTCCGTTGCACCTGGTTGTTGCAGCTAGACTTGCCCACACCTGTGGAGCATATTTTGCAGTTTATGGTTCACTTGTATAGCTTGGAGATACACACACACTCCGAAACATCTGCTCAAAATTGTCTGCGCTAAAATTTTATACCAAAGCAATGGGACGTGCCGATGCAGTTGCTGATTTCAGGATCGTTAAGACCTTGGAGGGGTGGTCTAGAGAGCGGGTAGGTCTTATGACCACCACTTACCAATTTCCCCTAAATTGCTGACAGATATGTTGGCTGCCTGGGTTTCTACCTGCATGAGCCAATTTGAGGCAGCCCTATTCCATGCTGAAACGATGATGGCATTTTTTTGAGCCCTCTGTTTGGCCAAATTTTTGGCCCTGTCAAAGATGGGTGAGGCTGGCCAAGTTTTGCAGATGGCCAATGTGAGACCAGGAGTTGACGATCTGCCGGTCAAAAACTTAACAACTGGGCAAGGGTGCCGGAGTGACTTTGCTTCGCATTGGCCCTGCTTCCATTTGCCCTTGTGTCTCCTTATAAGTATATCTCAGACTGCGAGGAACCGACACTGGCCCTTTATTCCAACATTTGGACTGTAGCCCCTGCCCAGAATATCAGTTCTGGGCAGTAACCAAGAGAGTCTTAACTCGTTTAGGAGTCGATGTGTGGCTTTTCGGCACACACTTTTTTTGGATCAGAGCAGCATCCACCATGGTGAAGGTGGGTTATTCCTGTGAGAACATTCAAAGGGTGGGCTGGTGAAAGTCCCGGGCTTACTGAATGTATATTAGACCTGTGAAGTATTGAACAAAGGACTGATGATTTTTTCCTTGCTGTAATAGATTAGCCCCTTTTTAAAAGATGTTTTTCTATTAGCCTTGTTACCTATTTAATTGAGTTTAAGTACTGTACACTTAAAATAGTGATTCTTGATTTGGGGGAGATAGAAGAATTCAAAACAATGGAACCACATGGAATTGCAAAAATGAAAATGAATATGTGATTGACATGCCTTGCTGTAAGATCATGGGCTAGAATCCCTAAGGGGAAGGGCCAGAGGTGTAACCAAGTGATGCAGACACACACACACAGCTTTTCTCTCTCTATATGGAATGCTGTGGAGCCATTCTGTAAAATGTGAGACTTGTGGAAGGAGAGGGCCCAAGGGCTTTCCCTGGAACCTTAATGGTTAATTTCTGCTTTGAAATGCTTGCTGATCTTTTTATGAACTGTATCCCGTATGTTACTATGCTTTCAATATATTTCTTGAAGAAACTTGGAGTGGTTATTTGGCCTAATGCTACCTTTTCTACATGTATCCGGACCCTGGGTTGCCCAGCCAAGGAGAGGCAATCCAGAAGAACAGAAGGCCTACCTGAGAGGAAGGTCCCTTCTGTTACACTTGCCCTCTAGGTTGTGTTCCTTATCGCCCACGGCAGATTGTGATCGTTGGTCACAACTGCATTTTCTGGGCTGGATATTATTTAACCCACTCCGTGTGGGGCAAGGACCTTGGTCTGCACAGCAGAGCATATGTGGTTTGGCACAGGAAGCAGGGCATGCACTGGAGAGAGCTGGTGCTGTTTGTGAATTCGGCAAGGGAGGCATGCCTTCGGATATTATGGTCATCCATTTCAGTGGCAATGATTTGTGCCTTATGAAGGGCATTGAATGGAGCATGGCTGTGAAAAGGGACCTGACCCTTGTGAAGTGCTTGGTGTGGTCGGAGATCATGGCCCATTTTACTTGGCACTGCACTGGAGACCCGCACAGAATTGACAAGGTGCACTGCAATGTGAACAAAGCTGTGGCTAAGTTTATGGCTGAAGGATTTGGCACAGTTATTGAACATCCCGAAATCAAAACTGAATTTCCTGGCCTTTACATGCAGGACAGAGTACATTTATTGGAGGAAGGTTTACAAAAATTCCTCAATGAACTGTGATGGGGCATTGAGACTGAATTAGCAGCTTGAGGTGGGGTCATCTGTCCATAAACGAACATCCTTGGTGGCAGTAGTGGGGTAAATGGTAATCAAAACTATATTAATTGAGCATACCATAAAAGAAGTCTACTGTCATGGGAAGGAACCCTCAATTACAAGGGAGCAGGCTTGTTAGCCTGAAGGAAATTGTGATCTAAGAGGTATGGAGTGAGACGCCATCACTCCATACAAGGTTATAATCAATAATCTGGATATGGGTAGATATACCCATAAGTTAATAGCATTTACCCACTAGGATGCCCCATTGCAGGCCATGTTAATATTGTATTGTTATGTTTATCAATACAGTGGCCCATGTTTTGACCAACAGATGGGTGTCGTCTCCTTCCTGGGGTGGATTGGTTGGCAAATAACTGTCTTAGTCCTTATATTGATTCTGTGAAAGGTTCAGAAAGCTTAATCATGTCAACATGGGGGTGTGGGTAGGGGTGATCTCCAGGGCCACAGCAAGGTACTGCCCTTTGTCTTGTGAGTCTGCCACACTTTCCAAGTGTCAGCATTTTTAGCAATTGTCCCAGAGATCTGAGAACAGTGACATTGAGAAAAATTGGTGCTAACTCCATGAACTGTAGCTTCACCTGCTCCAGTTCCCTATAGAACTGCTGTCACTTACAAGGCATCATTAGAGGGCACACTTGAACAGATGGCAACAAAGAAATGAACAAAAAGACAAAAAGATAGCCACAGGAAGAAAGGTCTCCTTTGAAAATTGACCTTGCAATTGCCTGTGGGTTTCATGGGTCTGAAAAGGGTAACTGGTCTTGCTCGATGGTTGGGCAAAGACAGAACACAGATGTCAAACTTAACTACTGTATTTCTCAATGTTAGAAGACAGCCTTCCACCAGAAGGTTCATTGTGAAAGACATTGATCTTTCCTGCAGTATAATATAACTGAGGGGAAATAACACTGTAGTTATTTAAAGTTTGATTAACAGCAGTCACAAATCACCAGAGACAAGAAATCACCTCAAATTGCACATTTTAGAGTCTGCAAACTACCTTTGAAAGCATGCATCTTAACAATTGCCTTTAATAGGATTGGAGAATAAAGCAACCACTGAGATGTTCTTAAGGGTTTGCTGTAGGATTACTCCAACAAGTTTGTTGCCATACAGTACTTCACATTATATACTTTCAGACTTTATGAGAGTTGGATTATACAAGCACCCCAATGATCTGCCACAGCAAATGTGTAAACACACAAAAAAGGGACACACACCACTTGTCTGCAGTTGGCTTCTGGTCTTTCTCACACATCCACTTTGTGTGAAGGAAAATATCTCTCTTGACTACTGGAACCTGCTGTTGAATGCCCATATTAGCCATGTTAGCATTGGACAGCAATGAGAATAGTCCTGTGTTATCTTAAAAATTAATAAGTTCAATTAAGGCATGATTTTTGTGTGTATTGTAGCCAGAGGCAGCTATAAAGCATAGATATTACATAGTACAAAATAATTGTCTATGATGCAAAGCTATTGTATGACTCAGGCATGGTGTAAAACAATGTTGATTCAGGCACAATAGAAATGGAGCATCCACCTTGTAACCTTCTCATCAAGATGGATGATACCTAAACCCAGCCAAATTATTTTGGAATCTGAAACAAAAATAAATCCTGCACCTCTCCAACTTCTTGATGCTGACCCCAGTAATGAAGGTTACTTGAATGGATAAGGGCTGACCCCAGTAATGAAGGTTACTTGAATGGATAAGGAGAAACTGGGGATCAGAGGCATATAAGGAGTGGCAGCAGGTAAAATAAGTGAGTCAGGATCCATGAGGAAGAAGCAGCAGCAGCAGCAGAAGAAGAAGAAGAATAAGAAAAAGGAGGAGGAGGATTGTTGATAGGTGGTCATCCCCGTTCTACCCTGCACTCATGGAGGCAAGGGAGTCATTGCCCACACCAGCTCAGAAGTAATGCTGGAAGTTGAAATGACAAATGTGGCAACTGGAATGTGAGGGATGTGATACTGTCTTTAGAGATAGGTGACCCTTAGATAAGATGTGCAAATGGTCTCTCCTCTAATAAATCACATCAGTAGACCTCAGGGGATTCTACCAAGGAGGATGTCACAAGCCACTTCCATATTCTTTGTTGGATGGGGAAGGCACATCCGAACGTGGGGATTGTACTGGTATGCCAGATCCTTTATTGGAGAGTCAAAGAGACTAGTGATGTGGGGGTGGCAGATTAACTGGAAGAAAAGCAGATCCTTTACCCTGGAGAAACCAAAGTGAAGTAATGGTCCTGTATGCTGGAGAAGTTGAAATAGTATGCCACCTCTATATCTCTGAAGGGAGCATACCCATTTTCATGATTGAAAATTAGCTGTCTAAGGCAGCCTTTCACTAAGATTACAGAGCAGGATGGGAATGTGCCGTCTAGTCATCATCGTGTCAGAATAACCAGACAATAAATCTCCTTCTATGAATTGACTTTGGAACTGCTTAGACTATAGGGTAAATAAGTTGGCTTTCTTCTAGCCTTTCTTCTTGGGAGAAGAGAAGCAAGGTGAGAAGCTCCAAGTCATAATTGTTAATGGTACATATAGGCACAAGTAAGCAATGTGTGAGATTGGGGGCCACACTTTGATCTGCATTACCTCTCAAGGGCCACATGAGTTATGGAACCAATCAAAAATAGCAAAAATATGAGGGAGAGAATCAGGAAGAGACTAGATATCCACATCCAATTTTGACTTTTTGGTTCAGGTTTTTTTAATGGGCTGGGCAAGGGAAAGGTAGACTCTTATGTCTCATCATAAAAAAGTCTGTTCTACTTGAGTGCCTCCTAGAACAGAATAATCAAATGTTCTTTGTTCAACCTATTTTATAAAAAAGTTTTAATATCTGGGGTGGCTGGAGGTGGCCTATAGATGCCCCTCTGGCCACATTGCACCTATCTCTGACTTTGACAAATCTTTTTCTCCACACCACCCCTTCAAAAGAGAAAAGATTTTGTGAAAATATTCTGCTATTCACAGCAGCAAACCACTTGTTCACCAGACTTACTATTTTACGCAACTTGGTATAACTAATAATGTTTTGGTGATTTTTTTGAAGGAGTCTGGTGATGTTGGCCAGTACCCTTTTGCTGCTCAGGTGAAAAGTTATGTTGTTTCTAAAAGATCTGAATCTTGTTGTTGCTGCACAAGAAGGCAATTGCTCGCTTGCAGCAAATGGGTTACCTACTTGGACTTACTGGACCTTGTACAAGAGCCAAGAAGCCAGTATGCTTGCACAATAGTTTGTTATGAGAGCAGTAGGACTTTTTCTTCTCCTCTTGCGGTTTTTTAAATGTTATTTGTACTTCTGCAGATCTCACAGTTCCCTTGAGTCTTGTCCACAGACTGTCTTGAGAACTCTCATTCAACACTGACTTTATTATGTAGGATGTTCAGAAATATTTGAAGTCTGTCTGAAATCCATAATATTTCTTTCTCTCACTATTTCTTTATACAGTACATTATTGTCTCTCTATTAAGTTTAGCTTGTACAAGTTCACTCATTGGTTATCTTTAAAGAACCAATAATAAAATAATATTGGGAAATAGATATAATTGGACCATTCAAGGCTGCAAGAAGACTACAGTAACACCAACTAACTGGTTTTGATAACATACCCAGTGCCTATGTGGAGGGGAAGGCATAATCTCATGATGGCATAAGTAGTGGGCATGTTAGTTGGACAATTCTGGCACCTGCAGTGCAAAAACGTAATTTCTCAAAGTTCTTCTGCAGGACATCATTCAGGCTGCCAAAATTATAGCCAATATGTTCAGAGCCCCAAAGTCTGTTAGACTATTTTGTTTAGAAACAGAAGAGTTTCTACCCATTTATGAAGAATGTGCTTCACAGCCTGGAAAACACTATCACTGCCTCAGGAAAATATGTGGGAAATTTGATCCATGGTTGATGATTATTAAAACAAAAGCTGTTTTCTTTTTAAAGAAATGCAGTCACTATTATTCACTAGCTATTATGTATTTAATTTAATTCTCTGGTCAGAGTGGAATTGCATTTGTTATGACCTTGTTAGCTCTATCTTATTTATATTTGACCCAATTTAATTAACAGTGTGCTTCTTTCAGATCTAGCACCCACACTGAGAAATGTCTTTACCATACTAAGAATTATGTCACCACACAATTTATGGCCCAGTGCTTTTGCAGGCATGACTCCTTGCAGCAATATGAATTGGAACTCGAAGCTAGGATTGTTTTCTTTAATTATTGAATTGATATAAATTAGAATTAGCATAGGGGTTGGGAGTGCAATTATACTGCCATACAATCATTTATTTGGTGTTAATTCACCATGTCCAATTTTGTCACATTAACCCCTACCCTGCACATTATGACCTGGCATTATGCAGTAGTAAGAGCAGATGCATGTGTTCCACCCCCTTCCTTTCTCTTCTTTGTAATTACCTGAGCATAAAAGATGGGATTTGATGGCGGGGTAGCAGTGATTATTTCTTCAACTTTATTAATACAACTTCAGAATCTTGCTGCTAAAAAATTGCCTCAATTTGTGAACCTTTTCCATTTACTAAATGTATCTGTATTCAAATTTATTTTAATTAACTGAAGCCTACTGTTTCCACAAGCAGTGGTAACAACTGAAATGAGAAGTAAACAAGAATTCCAGCAGAGATATTTCATGCAAAGAGTACTAGGGTTGTAGAATATAAATTGTCAAGCGGTTGATACAAACAGTATAAATGGATATCTAGGGGGGAAGAAACAAAGAATTAAAGACACACTGACATTGCTTGAAGTGAACATTTAAACTTATTTAAGGAGGTGAGCATGTTGAGTGAGGCAGTGGGTTTTCTTTAACACTGTTGCTGTTTCCCTCTCGCCTGTTATGTTTGTTGAGTTGACTGCAGAGCCAATGAGCCGCAGAAAGACATGGTGGCCCCAAAGTCCACAGTCAAGATAGCACCATTGTGTATATGCACATCAAAAGCTTGAACAGCAAATGTGCTGAGAATAAATTGGTTTTGATTCAGTGGTTGTAATTTAAGGTGGATCTCTGCAGTATGTAGCTCTGTCTATTGGAAGAAGAAAAGTGGTACAAAACAAAGCTAGAGAGGCTTAGCCTGAGTGGTTAAGGAATTATTATTTCTGTGTCAATTAACCACACCCACTAAACAGCCTCAGAGTCCAGGATTCCATCTTGGTGGGCAAATAGAATTGCATATAACCTGCAGCTCTGATTCACATAGTCACATTAATTTTCAAGAACTTTTTTTAAAAGCACTTCACTTTTTGTCATAACACTATCAGACTTCTCTCAGTTAATGGACTTTAGTTGGGCTTTTCCTTGTGTTTGTTTATTTTCCATTTTCAGCCTCAGACCCTTCTTAAATTCACTTGTAAAGTGCTTGGTTATACATGTGTGACACATGTGGGTATTTCCCAGATCTACCCAGCTACTGGATTTGGGAGACCTCATACATAAGATGGATCATGGAACAAACAAAGGAATATCAGAAAGAAATATACTTCTGTTTCATTGATTATACTAAGGCCTTTGACTGTGTGGACCACAACAAAATGTGGCAAGTAATTAAAGATATGGGAATACCGGAGCACCTTATATGAGAAATCTGTACATGAATCAAGAAGCAACAGTTAGGACTGAATATGGAATGACTGAGTGGTTTGGAATAGGAATAGGAGTAAGACAAGGCTGCATTTTGTCATCCTGCTTATTCAACTTATACACAGAGCACATAATGTGCAATGCAGGGATGGAGGAATCACAAATTGGGATCAAAATTGCTGGGAGAAACATTAACAATTTGAGATATGCAGATGATACCACCCTAATGGCAGAAAGTGAGGAGGACCTAAAGAAGCTCCTGATTAGGTTGAAAGAAGAGAGTGAAAAAGCTGGCTTGAGACTCAATATAAAGAAAACCAAGATAATGGCAACAGGCCCTATCAGTCCCTGGAAAATAGATGGGGAAGAAGTAGAAGCAGTGACAGATATTACTTTCTTAGGATCAAAGCTCACTGCAGATGGTGATTGCAGCCATGAAATAAAAAGGCGACTAATTCTTGGGAGGCAAGCAATGAGAAACCTGGGGAGCATAGTGAAAAGTAGAGACATCAAATTGGAAACAAAAATTTGTATAGTCAATGCAATGGTATTGTCAGGAAACGACACATTTCCTCACGTTTCCCAAGGCTTGCAAATCGCAGTTTCTAGCTAGGCCTCATAAATAGGCCTCATAAAAATCCTTTGTCCATTCTGTGTGTCTCACAAGACTGTCACGAGATGGCTTGTTGACATTATAGTGTTTCTATGTTCCCAGCGTGTTATGTCTTCACATGCACGTAAACAACTATTGTTTTGAGAATATTTTTCTCTGTTACCTGATTGGCTAAAGCTAACCCACCTGACCACAAATTCTCCATTTTGTAGAGAAGTTCGTTCGTTCGTTCCTAGATCTCAATGGCTTAAGACCCTGGCTACGGTGGGACTATGCTCTTTTCTTTTCACTATGATTACCTAACGAACCTGGACTGTTTTTATTGGACTGATTCTTTGTTATGACCTTTTAATCTACAGTTTTTCCATGGACTTTGTTACATGAACCGGAAGAATAAAGCAGCTGTTTCTCTTTGAAGATTGTTGTTCTTTGATTAGCACACACACACCAACGACATGCTACTAAGAAGCCTCCCTTTGTTTTGTTCTAAGCTCAAAGGCCTTATTGCCTGAGCATAGTAAGAGTTCCTTTCTAATCTTCTCAGTTCTCCCAGCAGTGGTGAGGCAAGGGTTAAGCTCCAGTTAAATGGGCAGTGTGCCCAGGAGCCCAAAAGGGAGGGCCCTTGCGACAGGACGACCGATGCGTGATAATGTATGGCTGTGGCAATGTATGGTTGTGAGAGCTGGACCATTAAGAAAGCTGAGCGCAGAAGAATAGATGCCTTTGAGATGTGGTGCTGAAGGAGAGTTTTGAGAGTCCACTGGGCCAGTGAGGAGAACAAATAGGTCAATCTTAGAAGAAATCAACCCTAACTGCTCCTTAGAAGGTCAAATTGTAAAGATGAAACTAAAGTACTTTGGACATCAAATGAGAAGAGAGGGCTCACTTGAGAAAGCCTTGATGCTGGGAAGGGTGGAGGGCAAAAGAAGAAGGGGGCGGCCAAAAATGAGATGGCTAGATGGTATTGTGGACACAATGGGCACAGAGCTGAGCGAGTTGAGGAGGATGGTGGAGGACAGAAGTGCCTGGTGGACAGTGGTCTATGGGGTCGCAGATGGTCGGAATCGACTGTGCGACTGAACAACAACAAAAACTGCCTCATAGTGCTTACTGATTGTCTGTCTGTCTGTCTGACTGATTGATTGATTGATTGCATTTTTATATCACCCATTTATGATATCTCCCACACTGGGCAGTGCACATATAAATAGCATAATAAACCAAACAACAAAATGAAATGAAATTAGTACATCATAAAACAAAATAATTAAAATAATTAAAAGAGTTTATTCCTGGGCAATTCACAAGTTAATTAGCATTGTTGCCCCAAACTATGCTGGGTACTCATTTTACCAATCTCAGAATGATAGAAAGTTGAGCCCCTGGTCAGGATCCAACTCACAACCTTCTGGCTGCAGTACAGCAGTTTAACCACTGCACCACCAGGTAGAGCAACTCCCTCCATTTTATTCCCACATTACATGTTTGAATCATTAGAAAAGTGCCCCACTGCACCACCAGAATCTTGAGGATTCCCTACAAAGCCTACAGGCACATGGGGGAATGAGTTCAATATGAAGGCAGTCTCTATCAGAATTCATTCTCCCTTGCATTATTGCAGCTTGCAAGGAATCCTTGCAACTCCCACAGTGCACAATTTTCTATCAGTTTGAAAAACCAGCATGAGAACTGCATGCAGGCAAGAGGGCTGCTCTACTTCCTTGTTAGTTTGAGGGCTCCTGGTCCCCTTATTTGGACTGGGGGATTCCAACTGAATTATGGGGCTGGGACTCCTTGAACTCCAAAAATCCTGCCTCTACAAAAATAACAACATAACCAGCATCTCCTTAATAAATGGCATTTGCCATTAAGACTTACATGACTTCCCTTTTGCAAACATAAACCAGGAGTAGAATTCTGGCCTATGTAACTGTAAATCAGCATCTGTGCAGTCCAGGGCTTCAGTGCTACAATCTTCTATAGTTTGTTCTGGGACTGTGAGAACAAATTAAGCTTTTCCCCAAGCCACAGGGCTACAGGATCCTCTCTTTTTCTCTGGAACGGCCTTAATTCAGTATGGCAGAAGAACCCATGTTAACGTCAGATTTTAAAAAATCTATTGCAGAAGACATACATGACAGACAAGATGGCCTGGGGACAAGTTTTTTTTAATATAAAAGGGCCAGTGGTTTGTAGCATGCATGTTCTAGAAAGGTGTAAGTCTCATAGTTAAAAAGCAAGGAAAAATGTGCTTTATTTAAAAAAATGTAATGAATTTGGGACATGGTGTTTGAGGTGTAATAAGTAACTCTTTAAAAGTTAACTTTCTAGAGCTCTGGAATTTGGCCCACCTAATCCTATACATATTTACTCACAAACTGAGCCCCAGTGAATTCAGCTGGACTTCCTGGAATTGGATGTTCCTGTGTGGAACTGCAACCTGTACCCAGGGGGTGCCACATTGTACAAGATATATGCTCATGGGCCCCAGGAAAAAAAAAAGCAAACGCTATCAATAAAACATGAAGCAAAGTTAATTATAGGCTTCCATTCCAAGGCACTCTGCCGCTAGTGGCCCATTATAATAAATCATTTTTCAAACAGAGGAGAGATTGACAGAGATTTTATAAACCTTCCATTCTCCACGTTCTCCCTGTGCAATAAGTGCCTGCTGCACACTGGGAATGTATTAATTTTATGAAGAATTAGGAAGAAATGTTTAAAAAACTAATGAGCCCTATTTTTACAACTTCCAGGTCTGTGACTAACCCACATTGTGCTGAAGTAATGCTTCTGTCATATTAATTAGTCATCAGCTGTCCTTTGCTGTTTCTTGAACCTTTTAGAGTTAATTAGTACTGTATCAGTAAACTAAGTGCTTACTTTCACAGTTATACTGTTTCTCTGAGGTATAGCTCTTTCCCTCCCTCACACAAATGTCCAGGACTGGACCAATGTATTTTGGCTGTCTCAGACAAATAACAAGATGACTCCTTCTCTCATTTGTTGAACAAAGATGACTAGACTGGTGTTTGGATAGTGTCTACTGCTGCAGCTGAAGGCAGCAGGCTAGTTAAAGGAGCACAAAGTTGTGTACAGCTCCCTCCTCTAGCACTCTGTTGCCACTTTCCAGCAGCTGCTGCCTGAGGCAGATGTCTCACTCATTTAACCTGAAGGGCTGACCCTACAGTTCAATGGTGTACTTTCCATTAGCTAGCCCTTGCTACTCTTGTTTTACTAGGAAACCAATGCTATCTTAAAACACACTGTTTAAAGTGAATCTGTACATAGATGTCCCTCTATGCCAGTTTGCAACTCCAGTTCCAAGGACTAAGACCAACACATATTATTTCTCATAGGCTTCTAGGGACTTCAGTGTATTTCATTACCATCTTTTAAGTCATCCCAAGATTTGTTGCTGTTGCATCAGTAGTTTAACTTGCAACCACCACTCATAACTACAGGACTATTTGGGGTAGTTTCAGCTTCCCTCAGTTGTTACACCAATGTCTGCTTTGCTTGTACAAACTTAAATCAAAACTATTCATTTATAGTGGGCTCCACAGCAAGGAAATCCTGACAACATAAATGTCTCTAGAGTTGGTGATTGAGCCTTTGTTTGCTATCCTATATATGACACAAACACAGTTCAGCAGCTCTATATTAAGATGAACTAGACCTTCCCATGATGTATAAGCTTATAGGTTGCTGAGGTGAAAGTAAATTATGTCATTATAAAACTCTTCCTTCCCCTATTCTCTTTTGCTGCCTAACTACTGCTTACTTTGACAGCCATCCTTGAAAACACTGTCAGCCCATGTTTTATATGAAGCGAAGTGATCAGTAGCTTCTATAATTAGCTGAGATTCAGGTAAATACAGGGAATGAATAAGGGGTGGGGAGGAGCAAAAATGGAAAGCTAAGCATAGTTCTCAGAAATGTATCCTCCTAACTAGTGGAATGTGGAATGAGATGCAAAATATATTAACTCTCTAAGGTGTAATAGCTACTCATTGACTGCTCATCTTTTGGGGCAGAAACCATTTATTATTTTTAAACAGACCTCTGAATTTATATCTCCTCCTGACAGTGCATGACCTTCACTGTTATCCATCATATTAAGTGGCATGAAATACACATTTGTAAAGGAAGAAGCAATCATCAACACGCTAACAGCTCCCTAGGATGCAATTCTTCAAAAATAATCATGTTCTGCCCTCATTCATGAGGGATCATTACACATTTAAACAAATGACATGATGATGTGTATTGCTCAGATCAAGAAAGTGTCCAATGTTGCATCTCTGGCCATATGTGCCAATAAACAGTGGTTTGATGAAAAAGGAGCAACAATGTTTTTCTTCAAATAACCATGAAAGATTACCTCTTTCTTACAAAAATAGTGGAACCTCCCTTTGCACCTTTAAGAGTAGACCAAATCACACATAAATTAAGTAAGATATTTGGAGAAACAATGTACGAGGACAAATTTTACTTTCACCGAAGCCTTTTATTCCAATTTTATAAGGGAAATTGCCACTTTCGGAATTTTTTTTTATAAAAAATAAGTTTAAAAAAATCTCAACTGTCCAAGGTACAGCTGTTCTAGCTGGGAATGGAATGAGTTCTAACTGTCCTGTAGCTCTTAAAGATGAGGATCCTGTTTGAGAAATGAAGTGGCAACTGTAATTTAACACCACAACGTCTGTTGAATATAGAAGGATTCAAAATAAGACTGTTAAGAATTAAAATACTGAAAGCACTCTGCTTGGATGGATATGTCTGTCTATTTTGCCTTCTCAAATATTCAAACTTTCTAGATTAGGGCCACATATACACATTCCTGGAAGTTGGAGGGTGACACTTGCTCCTATGAATCCTCATTACCCCCTTTTTGTTTACACTTTTAAAAAAAAGAATTTCCAAAGTTTTCTTTAAATATATTTCGGATGTGGGGGCAGCAGGTATTAGAGAGCCCTCGAAACATGACAAGATGGTTTCCATGTTCCTATGTGCCCCATGTTCAATAGAGAGCATACGAGGACTTTCTGAGCCTTTAAAAATATTTTTGGGTGTGTGGAAGTTCTTGGGGTGCATTTGTTCTTTATCTGTTCCAAAGAAAGACTCCTACTGCCAACAACTAAAGCTGGAATGTTTTTATGTCATTAAGGAGAGGCGCTCCAGTCCAGATGCACACAACCTGTAACAGCTGTCACCCCCATACAGCATGACCAGTCAAATCCCATCACGCCCAGTTGTTATTTCACTGCCCACACAATTAGCTCAAAAGCACTTTAGTCCAGCACATTTGGAGGAGACCAGCTGATTTCTGCATTTAAGCAGAGCACTGTCTATGTCTACTTAGAAATAACATGTATTGGCTAGGACAGGGCCTTCCAATCTTTTCAAGCCAGGGGCCAGGTCATGCTCGCTCAGTCAGCTTCGAGGGGGAGATGGTCATTTTGCCCTGCCTACATGATGGGGGTGGCTATTTTGTCCCAACAGCTTCAAAGGGGTGGCCATTTTGTTTTTAAATGTCCTTAGAGGGGTAAGGGGCCACATGAAATGGTGCCATGGACCGGATCTGGCCTGTGGGCCTTAGGTTGGGAACCCCTGGACTAAGAAAACATAAGGGGAACTCTTGCAGGTGTCCCTTTGAGGGGCCAGTCCTGAACATTTGAATGGAAACTTGTGAAGTATGTTTCACTGATGATGTCATATTCCGTTAGCACTGCTCCTTGTTGTTCCTTTTCTTGCAGTTTTAATATATCGATACCTACCTACCTACCTACCTATCTATACATTTGTATTCCACTGTTTCATCCAAAGGTTTTTAATAATGTCCTGGCATTTTTAGATTATGTCAAGGAAGCTTTGACAGTTTAATGACAATTGTGAAGCTAGCAGGGGGAATTTGAGTCAATTTTGTTGGATAAAATAAGCCTATATAAAATGAAATATTCACATAAGATCAACACCTTTGTTCTTATTCTTCTATTTTTTTTTTGCCATGCTGTTTTGGAATGTAACAAACACTAAGCAACAGTGGTCCATGGGGTCGCAAAGGGTCAGAATCGACTGTGTGAATGAACAACAAAATTTCTGTGTGAATATGCTTCAGAAACAACTATATCTTCAGACAGATTTTTAATTTATTATTATTTATTATTTCGATTTTTATGCCGCCCTACTCGGGCGGCAGAAATGTTCATGCATTTCTGGGGTGGGGGAATAGAAGGAGTCAGAATTTGGGGAGGAAAATAACCTCAGAGAAGAACCTTCCCCCTGATTGACTCGGAGACAACTGATTGTTTACATCAATGGAGTGACAGCCTGACAGAGGATGATGGGTTCTTGAGTGAGTGAAAAGATATATAAGCTGTGCGTGCTTTTGTTAGCTCTCTCTGTCTCTGTTAGTTCTTTGGAATTTCTCTGTTTGATCTCAACATGTAATCATGTAGACATGTGTTAACTTTAGAATAGGGAGGCTTCCAAGTTAGATAGGATTTCTTCCCCCCCCCCTGCATTTTTGTGCTGAAAATATTCCTATTTGTCTATGAAACTCCTATTTTTGTTTGATCTGAAAACTATACCTGCTTTGAACATCCTGCAAGTAAAGAGATGAAATGACTGAAGTGTTTTTACCTTTGATTTCACTACCTTCTTAACAGGCTGGTTTAGGCTGCAATCTGTGAGAAGTCTAGTTAAAAATCCTGGATTGCTCAGCTCAGGTGTCAATACAGGTGAATTCCATCTCACCTTTTGGTAAATACCCAACTGGGGAGCAAAGGAATTCTTATAATGACTTACTATGCTAAGCAGCAAGATTTCAACCAGAATATTTATGCTTCTTTTTCATATGCAGTTCTGAGATGCATGTGAAAGTGCATGGGCCAATTGCAACTAAAGGATGCATTTGATGTGAAGGGTTTAGGCCAGTGATGTGAAGGGTTTAGGCCAAGTCAGTACATTGGCAGATCAGTGCTTTTGGGAATTGACTTAGACTTTTTTGAATAGAAATCCAAGAACCAAAGGTTGTGAAACACTGGTTTAGGCAAAAGTAACTAACCTGATTCCCTAAAGGGACCAACGGCTATGGGCCTCCCCCTCGATGGAGGAAAAGGCACTGGAAACAATCATATTGGGCCCAACGGCAAAATGAGTGGGGGAGGAACTCTGATTCCCAATGGTAATGGAGGCAGAAGAGGGCATGACAAATGGACTGGCTGTGAAGGCACACCTTGTCAATATCCTCAATGTTGTGGCAGTCCATTACAGCACCGGTGCTGAATCCTGCACATCTCATTTTGTGTGTACCGCAGGGGATGGCTCTGTGTTCATAGTGTGCAGGTCACTTCATGGCAAGCTGGGATCCACCTTAAATAAAGTCATGCCAATGACATTTTTTCTGCTTCAGGAAAAAATGCATTCTCGGATATGAGTTGCAGTTGATGACTTCTGCCAGAAGAAGCCACCCTTCCCCAGAGCAATCTGCCAGCATAACATCTGTCAGTCTAGAGAAGGGACATGTTGATGGAGAAGCTAGTTTACACCAAATGCAAAATTTTCCCAACTTTCTCATCTCCAGACGAAAGCTACAATGTCAGCACAAAGTTAGACCTATTTTGCAATATCCCTACATTAGGAAGGGTTTGGGTCCAGCTTGCCTAATGTAAGAAGTGCTGGTCCTCATCCAGCAATATCAGTTAGGATTGAACTCCAACAAACTGCTAAACAGTGGCATTATTAAGTAACAAACAAAAACATCTTTAAAATCATGCCAAAAGACTAAGTGGGTGAACATTATAGACTCTGTTCTGTTTTTCTTTTTATTTAGAATGTTTCATAAATCTTCTAGAAAACAACAGAAGTTAGAACATATGTCTGTTTAAGTCCGGACTGCATAATGCAGCTGATGCAGTATATTATCCTCACAAATCCTGGATTAAATAGCCTAAAGTATTTTGACCAAATAATGAAGACAGCCAGTCAGTTATTTAGTAACTCAGCTTAAATTTCGCTAATATGGTAAGCACTTATCAATATCATTCACAAGTAATAAAAGCTAGTTGCCCTGAACCCACATATGTGTATGTAGAAAAAGGCCTCCAGGTGTCCATCATGCAAAGGGTGGCAAAGGGTGTACAAACCCCCTGACATTCTCCTCCTTCTCTTGTCAACAGCACTACAAATTACCTTACACTCTTGTAGGGTGAGATTTATAATTTTGCAGTTAAAAAGAGGAGACTCATTCCTAGTTATTGAACAGTAAAGCTTTATAACTCCATTTATTTGCTGCAAAAATTATGTGTACTCCACTCGTGATGGGGTATGTTAGTATAAGTGCATTATCTCTACCCCCCTCTGCTATTGCTTTAATCATACAAAAGTGAGAGGCTGATGAGGGAGAGGGTATCTATGTAGGCACCCTGTGTGAGCTGTAGCTCCCCACCCTTCTTTTGCATTTTGGCTCATGTGGTGAGCCTGAATAGCCAACATCTCTTTCTTCAGATTGTTGCTTTTGCATGATTAAAGTGATGGCAGAGGAGATGGAGTACCCTTCATTGCTCTTTGAGAACACCCACTTCTATGAGTGTAGAGAACTTATTAGAAACAGAGCTTGAAAACATAGCAGAGCCATTCTTTTTCTGAGCTCTGCAACTTCCAGAGGAGTATTGGTACAGCAGGAACAAGAGACCAAATGCAAGAGCAGTTGCCTGGTGTCAATGATGGTTCTGCTGCTACAAAGCTTAAACCACCACCACCCTCTGACCATCCCGAATGATAGTAGAACATCTCTGGATTGAAATTTAGTCATTTCTTGCAAAACTCTCACAAGCCAACCCCAATAGGTATACCTCCCTTACTTTTCCTCATCCTGTGCTTCAAACTCTGCAAAAGCTAGTTATTAAGGATACAATTACTTAAAGCAGGGGTGGGTGAGTGGGATACAATTTGACCTGCTGTGATTTACAGCTGTGGAAATCAGGTTGCCACAGTTGAAATCACTGTAGATGTCTACATGACCGTTGGCAAGAGTCAGGAGGGGCAGGAGCAGAAGGCTCCATTTGCATGGATCTCCAATAAAAGAAGCTGGTGCAGGTAAAGGTAAAGATCATCCTTCCTCGAAAGCTAGTTGTATCCAACTCTAGGATTCAGTGCTCATCTCTTTTTTAGCCAAAGAGCCAGCCTATCTGTATATGCAGACGTTTCTGTGGAAATGTTGCAGGCATGACTCAACACCAGAGTGCATGTAACACTGTTTACCTTGCCACCCAAGTGGTACCTATTCATCTACTTGCAATTTCTTGCTTTCTAACTGCTAGGTTGGCAGGAGCTGGGAAATTGATGGGAGCTCATTCCATCATGCAGCACTCAGGTCTTGAGCTGCTGACCTGCCAACCTTCCAATCATCAAGTTCAGCATATTAACCACTAAACTGGCATAAGGTGCTAACAAATGCTAATTGGCAACCTCCACCTCTCTCTTTTTCTATTGTACTTCTAAGTGCCCTAGTGATAGTATGTTTGCTGAAATCTCATTTCTTTCTTTTTTAAAAGAAATGGTTTGGAAACGAGTATTTGGTTGAGACTGACATCTTCATGAGGCCCTTTTACCTTGGATCACACAACTACACAGAAAGGGGAAAAGTTTTAAAAAAAAACAGACCTGCTACCTGAACAACAAAAATAGTTACTTTCTCAAAAGAAATTATTCCATAAGGGCTTCTCTTTTATTGAGCTTTATGTCATGTAGTCACTGACGTTTAATTCTAATTTATCTGTGCCTCATCAAATTACAGGGTAAAGGACCAATGTAGTCACCCCTTAAATTAATAAGATCGATAGCACTGTCTTTGGTGTATATATTTGGAAATAAGCTCCACAGAGTACAGCAGGACTTTCTCTAAGGTTCTGCTGTACAACTACATAATGGAAAGCAAAGAGAACACACAACAAAATGTTTTTCTATGAGCTGGGCAAATAGCCAGGAATCCAAAAGGCAACAGGGAAGACCACAAAAGGCAGCTTTAAACCTGAACTAATACATAATCATATTGATGTATAACCAAGGAAAAGGGCAGATTACTTACCTGTAACTGTTGTTGTTCGAATGGATGGAATCTAGAACATTCTGAATGCAACTGTGCATGTGGAAAGTTAAACCTATCTGTGTGGCTTCACAGGGACCATGAATTAAAAATTACTTTATAGACTGTAAATTCAGAATCTCCCACCAGTGTAGACATTGGCTATATTGTTTGGGCATCTATAAGACATGTAGTCCAGAAACTAATGTTTTGAAGGACTTATTACACCAGTGGTTCCCAACCCTTTTTTTGGTCATGCCCCACCTGAGTATCTCTAAAATCTTGACCCACCCCCCACTGTGACAGATAATTCTTATTATTCAAAAAGTGAACTCCTAGTCACATGGAAGAAGCCTAAAAGGCCATTCACTGTTAATAACTCAATCTTGAATTGCCCCTCCTTAAAAATCAAATTGCCCCCGTGTGGGGCATATGCCCCGTGCTGGGAAGCATGGGACTACATATTTGTGGACTATGCTTTGGAGGTATTAATAAGCCTAAGCCATTCCTGCCACCCCTTTGACCAACTAGAATAATAGTAGAAAATCCCTGGATCAAATTTTAGCCATAGCTTGCAAGGCCCCACAAGCCAAATGCAATAGATATACATACCTCACCTTCCTATGATATTTTCAATGAAGCAGGAGGAGCTTGTACAAGTGAATTTTCTCCTGAAACTCCTAGAGAAGGAGTTTGAGGCATTAGCTCTCTGCCTGCTAAGCTGGACAGAATAAATTAAATACATATTTATCACCTAGGCATTGAGTTAGCCCACTGAGTTGTGTGCAACCCCAAAAGTTGCTGACAGCAAAAGGTAAAGTAATCAGTCAGTAATGTCAAGATGAATAAAATAAAAGGCTATCTCATGTTGCAATTGATTTCAATCTGATGAAACATGCACTGTGCATTTTGATGAGCTGGGGAATGTACCATGCTATGTCCTATGGCACAGGAGCTTGCCTACTTTGTTCTTGTTGTTTGTCTTGAAGCCCATCATGCATCAAACCCTCTCCTAATCTCCATTTTATTTCTATTGATGTGATCAATGTACACAGTAAAGGGTGTTAAGTTTCCTTTTTGCATTTTGATTGGTCTTGGCGCTGGTAAGCCACATATACAACCACATGGGAGCCTTTGTTTTTTGTTGGCTAATGTAATCAACTATGTTATCCAGTGACCTCCCCCCCCCCATCTTTCTGGCCACTCTACTTTAGAAAAGATGAGTGCATATTTCAAGATGTCATTCCAACCAATTCAGTTTGTTTTACAGGACCCTGCAAAACATAAAAATGAAAGATGGTGCCTGATAAAGAAATAAACAAGTGCAGAGTTAATGTCCAAGACAGAGCCAATGGTTCCTGATGTATGATCCTGCTGATGTGAAATAACTCTCAGGGATATAAATATTAATCATTAGTCAGTTATGGGGAAAGGTGGACAATTTAATGTGTCTGTATCTAGAACATGCATTATCTGATCATCTGTTAAATCGGACATTTTATATATAGGTATATATCTTCAAGGTTGTTTGAAGTCTGGGTTGCAGTGGTAGTGGCCACCATGCAGCAGCAAGATGAGCCTATTGCTTTGGGCACAGGTAACAAAAGGAGACTCCTACCAGCCTAGCAGTTTGAAAGCAAGAAATTGCAGGCAGATAAATAGGGACCACTTCGGTGGGAAGGTAAGCAATGTTCCGTGCACTCTGGTGTCTAGGTATGCCTGCCACATGTCCATGGAAATGTCTGCAGATGCAGACACCACTGACTCCTTAGCTATAAACAGAGATGAGCACTGAACCCTAGAGTCAGATATGACTGGCTTTCAAGCAGGGGCGGCCTTTACCTAACAAAAGAAGAAGAAGAAAAGGACATGACTAGCATTTTGTGCAAGACTCCAGGTAGACTTCCTGTATTCAAGCCTCTCTCTCCCTGTAGAGGAAAAAAGACGCGAGGTTTGTGGTTTTTTCGTTCCCTTCCTGCACTGAAACAACAGGGAGGGGGAAAGAGAGAGAGGTGATTGGTTCTCTAGAGAACCAATCACATTTCTCTCTTTCCCCCTTCCCTGTAGTTTAAAAAACACAAGCCTCGAGCGATCAGCAAGAGAAGGTAAGCAGGGAGGGAAGACTGCAGTAGAGTCGGCTTTCCCCGATCCTACTGCAGTCACAGCGGTGGGGGGTGGGGGTGGGGAGTCCCCAAACTGCTGGGGGTAGGGGGGGAAGGAGGGAAGTGGCAGGGAGAGGAGCTTTGGCCTCCTTTACTTCTTTATTACGATGCATCGGATAACGCTAAAAAGAACATTCTCTGGTGCAAATCTTCCCCCAAAATTTGTCGTCGTTATGTGGTTTCAGTGTTATCCGGTGCAATCGTTATCCGGGGTATTACTGTAAGGTCTGAAATTTAAATAAAAGTTCATCAGAAATAGTAAACCAGTAAGCAAACCACCAAGCAAGAGGGAAATGTAGTGAAGGGTAGAGAAAGACAAACTGATCCCCCCCTTTTCTCTGTTGAGTGTTGGGATCTCTAACAAGAACAAGTGTACAGGGCCATAGCCGGTGGGGGGAGGGGTGAAACCCCTCCTGAGCTAACAGCCCGCCCCCCAACCCATCCTGTGATGCCAATGTTATATTTGTGAGTGTGACATTGTTGCCCCTCCTGAAAATGTTTTGCCCCTCCTGAAAAATTTTTCTCAACCCCCGACCCCCCCCCCCCCCAAAAAAAAAAAATAATCTAGAATCCTGGCTATGGACCTGGAATGACTGGAGACTCAGTGCAGCTTCACAAAATGCCAAGTAACTGGCAAGCATGGAGTGTGCTACCACAGCCAAGATGTTATCCCTCTGGCTTAAATGGCTGGACAAATTCCACATTCAACAGCTATTAGATGCAACAACATAACTGAATTACCTCTAAATGTTTGTTTCAGCTCTGGATGCTATTCTGCTTGTGATTACACATATTGACCTTTAAAAGTGATGCTTCATTGAAATGATATGTTATTTGCTGCCAACAGAGTGTCTTTAGATGACTAATTTGAATCTGACATTTGATAGAAATAGTGGAGGGAAGACAAGAAGATATCTTTCTTTCTTAAAGATGTGTATGAACATACCTGTGAAGTGGTATACTCCTGCTTTAGAGCACTTTCCCTTTCTCATGTAAACTAAAATGCTTCTGTGAAACTTAACAGTTCAGGACAGATGGAACTGTTTCTACTTGATACTGCTTTATTTCTTGGGTGTTACAGAGATAGAACAAACTACTTCTTTGAATGGAATCGTTCTTGGGAACTGATAGTCTTGGCTCTTAGGAATGGGGCTGGAGGTTCACCCACAGGGCTGGATTACAGTCCTTTGAACACCTCCTGCCATCAGAGACAAGAGAAGACCCAGTCTGAGAACTGCCTCAATGTTTCAAAACCTTCTCATAATGATGTGGGATGCACAGGCAGATGTTGTTCTCAAGACCTTGCTCTGGGATGAAGGCTTTTACTCCCACAGGATCGCCTTGGTAACTTTATCACATCCGGAGCCAATGTCTCTTTTTAGCAAGTCCACTCTTTCTCTACCCCTTGCCCTTCCCAATGTCCTTCTTTGTATGAAAATGTAGCCAAAGTTAGCTACCCAGGAATCTTATCTTGAGTTGATGAAAAACCACTCCAGATTCCTCTCTTCACTCCACAGCCAAGGACGAGATGTCGGTTGTCTTTTGATAGTTTTTGTTGAAGCGATGAAATCATCTATTTGCAGAATAAAAGCATTGGAAAAGCAATAGATCTAACTAATACACTTTCCCTCACTAACTTAACATAGTCCAAGGTGGACTTCCTAAGCTATACTACTTAGAAATCTAAAGAAAATAATAAATGCTAGCTTCTCTCTAAAAAGATGCATTTCTTCTTAGAAACTAAGAATTTGCTTTGGTTGATTTTCAACAAGGCTCTTAGAATATGGGCACCAGTTTCCATCTGGTGTTCCTTATCAGATGTCCAAAGAGATAAGCTGTTTTGGGAAATGGTCCTCTCTAACTCCTACATTCTAGGGTTTTTATACAGTTTTTAATCACTCCACTCCCTCTTAGGAATGCAGGTTATGTGGGAACTTCCAACTTTCTTCGATCTAGGAGTTAAATGTCCTGGTCAAAGGTTTAATGTTGTGGGTGAAAGTATTCCTTCCTTAGGAACCCCTCCCAACTTGTGAAAAGGTCAATGACCTACAATTAACCTGAATGAACTTGGATTACCTCAGTTCATTCCCCTTCATATGCAAACTATGCATGCTTAGGGACTTTAACAGGTATCTGTCTGTTAAACGCAGTGACTTAGTGACTCTGGAATGTTGCTGGAATGTGCTGTTAATGCTGCACTTTTAAATTGAAACTAGGCTTTCTCAACCTACTAGACTATTAAACCAACCAATGTAACTGAATACAGTGGTATCTCGCTTAAAGAGAATAATGCATTCCACATGATTGCTCTTTAAGTGAGTTTGTTCTTTAATTGTGACTTGTGTGTGTGTGTGTGTGTGTGTGGGATTGCGAACCCTGATTTGGTTGTTAAGCAAGTTTTGGTTGGTTTTAGTTGTTAAGCAAGGCAACCATTCAGAGAAAATTCTGCTCTTTAAGTGAGTTAGTCTCTAAGTGAGGTGCTCTTCATGCAACGTTTTACTGTATATGAAAAGTAATTAAAAGAATTCCTTGAATTCTCATGATATTGACGCTACAGTCTAGATTCTAGTAGCATAAGATGAGGGCAGAACAATATATGACATTATACAACAAGGCATAAAAATTCAGTGGTGGATATGTGGAATGAAGGTAACAGTAGATCTTGTTTAGCCAATTTCTGGCAAAAAAAACCCCTTAATTTTTAAAAATAACACTTTCAAGAATACCAAAGCCAGCATTATTATTATTATTTATTACATTTGCTACCCCGCCCCAATCGGGTGAACCCGACTCTGAGCGGCTTACATCATATTGTTGCTGTTGTTTTTGCTGTTGTTTTCCTGTTGTTGCTGTTGTCATTTTGTTTTTGTTGTTCTGTTAAAGTTGTCCCTGAGTTATGGTGATCTATGAATGACAATTTCCAAAATGTTCTGGCCTCAATAGCCCTGCTCAACTCTTGCAAACTCAAGCTTATGGGAGTCAATCCATCTTTTATTTGGTTTTCTTCTTTTCCTGTCTTTAACCTTTCCAAGTAGTATTGCCTCTTCTAGAGGATCTTGCTTTCTCATGATGTACCCAAAGTATGACAGCCTCCATAGAATGATTCGTAGAATGAATCCATAGAACGATTCGGGGTCCACATTGGCATACAATACAGTTACAGTTGAACCTTGTATAATGAATGTCCCCTGTAGCGAAAAAAGTTGCATAATGAAAAGAATGGGGGGGGGAATGGCTCCTCATATAACAATTTTTTTGCTATGTGATACAGCGCCCCTATGGGGAAAATCATATAATGAAAATTTATATGGGAAAAGCCACTTAACAGAAAAATTTTCATTATACAATATTTTTCCATAGAGATTTTCGTCACATGGTATTTTTCCCCATAGGGATTTTCGTTATACAGTATGGGTGAAAATCGTATAACAAAAAAAATTGCATAGTGAAAAGCCTCGTAGAACAAATTATTTTCATTATACTCGGTTTCACTTTAAAAGCAATTTAAACAATAGAAAATTAAAATAGGATAAGGTTACAAACTTAAAATAGGAATGAAATGAAGAGTTTCTCTCTTCACTCTGTGTTGTTTTCTACAGGGAAAGATGTGCCTACTCACATCTAGGATCCACGTGCAGGCAAGAAAACAGATTTTCCAGGCATTATACATTTACAGAGCTTATATGTGAGCAGATGGCTGCTTTCTAGGTGTAGAATGAGACAATGAAAAGGGGAGGGTTTCACCACTTTCCTCTAAGCATGGAGAAATTTCTAAGGTAGAGAATGACCAGATGGGGGTTTATGAATTCAAATTATACCAACTGTTGAAAATGTATGTTCATAGGCATCTGTTGCCTGATCCCCACACTCCTCGCACCCTTTTTGAGAACTGTGGTTGTTTTTTGGCATAAAAAAAGTTTGAACTACAAACAGGTAAGACTGTTCAAGTCCTCTGTGCTAGGTGAGTTGTGCTAAAAGTTACCTGTTATTCAATGTAGAATATCATTTATTTATTGTATTCTTTTAAAGGATATGAAAACAAGCTTCTTGTTTTAGCCTTTTAAATAAAAAAAACCTACTATGAAAGTAAAGAAGGGTACAATTATGTATTCTTGCCTCTGGCACAAAATTAATTATGACACCGGGGGCTTCCCTTAGACAATTATGCATTGAATTGTAGCTTTCAGTTCCAACAAGCCCATTTCCTTCCAGATGATCCACCAGAAAAGGGTTTTAGAGATTTTAGCCAGTCCAATTTTTAGAACTAGGAGATGGATGCAGCTTATGAAAATACACCACAGTACTGTATATGATATAAGGGAAGAAGCTAATCCATTTGAGAACACAATAATCACAATAATTTAGTTTTTCAACCAGATGATTTCTTCAGGACAAATAACTCTAGTAATATTTATAAATTTTAACTTCATGGTCTATAGTTGTTCATGAATTTCAAGTGTTAGTTGTAAATGTTTCATATTTTAAATGTTAGCCTTATTTTTTACATAGGTAGTCAGGGGGCTCAGTGGTTAAAAAGCTTGCTTTGTTAGCTGGAAGGCCAGCAAGTTAGCAGTTTGAGACCCAGTTACTGCATGACGGATTGAGCACCCATCTCTGTTCCAGCTCCTTCCAACCTATCAGATTGAAAGCAAGAAATTGCAAGTAGATAAATAGGGACCACTTTGGTAGGAAAAGATAAATTCATTCCCTGCAGCTGGACATTGCATCAACCCCTTCACCTGTCATAAAGCTTGGGAACATAGGGTCACCTTGACCTGGCCTAGCTAGTCTGGGACTTCTTGATCCTGCAACTGTTGTCTGCCTAGTCTGCCTTATCAGCCAAGGATACAGATGTTTTCCCAGACATCCTGCAAAAAACTCCCTCATCTATCCTTTACTAAATCTCACTAACTGACAAGTTCCATGGAAAAGCATATTGTAAACTGCTCACCAAGCACTTTTAATACACACTCTTATATGATTTTAACCACCTCAGAGCTGTAGAGAAGGAAAATGGGTAATATCACTTCAATTCCTCAGATTCACAAAATTCTTCCACAAAGCCTATGTTCCACTGAGAAATACATGACAATAGTGTTCTTGCTGTATAAGTGTGGAGCCCAATTTACTAACAGTTTTCAGTTAACCACACACCTGTATAAACAGGCATGTAAAATAATTTTGATATATGGACTATATCTAAGTTATTGTCCGCCTGAAATTCTAAATTTGCTGATCAGACATTGAATGTAATTTTAAACATTTGTGTATTATATCTCCTTGACAAGAAAGCTAAGGCAGAACTTACCTATTTAAAACAATCCTAATGATTATTAAAATAACCAAATGAGCTAAGAATTCATATTAGACCCTGACTAGGGGGAGATAGGGGCCACAGTGTCTTAGTGGTTAAGACATTGAACTTGATGGCTGGAAGGGTGGCAGGTCAGCAGTTTGAGACCCGAGTAATGCACACCAGAGGGATCTTCTGTCATCTGTCCCAGCTCCTGCCAACCTAGCAGCTCAAAAGCAAGAAATTGCAAGCGGATAAATAGGTATCACCTCAGTGGGAAAGGTAACTTCTCAGATATAAAGTTCTGACACAATCCCATATCTTGGTACATTATTGGCCTTTCAAGTTCTAATTATGGACTATCTTTAGCACATAACATGGCCCTTGACTACTGCACACATTTCTCTTTAAGAAAAAACATGGTGATGTACAATAAACAGCAGGCTTTATGAAAAGAAAAGGTTGGGAGGAATCAATATACTGAGTTTAATAATAAATTCTCCCACGTAGTATCGACATGAATCTGAATCAATCTGATCAATCTGAAAATGAGCTGTACAGAAAGCAGAAAAGTATATGGGGTCAGAACCCAATTTATGTGCATACACCTCAGCTACCAGAAAGGAACCTCTCTACTATGTTCTCCCCACAACAGCACCTGTTAGTACCTGAAAATATTATGCAGAAGGTTAAAAGACACTGGGTGAATCATAGAAACTGAGAAGCAAAGATGTTAATTCAGGAAAAGTACTTCAGTGTACAGAGCTCTTTTGCTACCAAAAGGCAAATCATGGATCCAACACACTATTCTTGCTGTTAGAAGTAAATACATTGATCATCAGAAGTAGAGTTCCTTAGAAATGAACACTGTGAATTTAACATGATGTAGGGTCAGAGATAGTAGCAAAGATAATCAAATTAGCTACTAGGAAGCTTGATAACCTTTGCACATACTCAGCAGTCAATCTCAATCTCAGTATGCTTAGTTCCTGTTTCAAGTAGACTAAACAACAATAAATAATGTACAAGAGAAGCTAATTGGCTGCCTGAGCATTTTAATAAATAAAAGGTAACAAATCCATTCAGGCACATGGCTTCCTGCCAAAACTCATTTGAAAGAAAGTGGCTGTCAGTTCACACAAATGGCATCACAAGCTTTCTGTCACTTCCTTTTATTTGGGTTTTGTATATATTTTTGGACACAGAGGGCTGTAGGGTTTCATGTCAAGAATACCTCACAAAATAATAAACGTCCTTCAGAAGACAAGAAAAGTCACTTCAAAATGGGAATGTTGAGGAAAATCATTGACCAAGGCAATAATAAGACAACACTAGGAAAAGTTGGAGGCTACAGGAAAAAGGAAAGATCAAATATGAGGTGAATTGAGTCTATGAAGGAAAGAAGAGGTTTGAGTTTGCAAGAACTGAGCTACATTGACAATAGGATATTTATTTATTTTAAAATTTACACAAGCTCAAAATTTGAGGGAAAATTTTTATAAAATGTTTTATAGATGGCATTTAGATCCGAAAAAGTTGTCAATAATGTATCCTAATTCAAAACCTAAATGTTGGAGGTGTGACTGTGAAGATGCTACGCATTATCATATTTGGTGGATGTGTAAGAAGGTTAAAGTATTTTGGATAAAAATATGGTGGATAATGCAGAAAAAGATTTTTAAGAGGCGAATTAAATTTACACCACAGTTATTTTTATTGGGGATTATTTATGAATGTACAGTTGTGGAAACAAAATTGTTATTGAACTTAATAACAGCAGCGAGGTTACTGATCGCCCAGTATTGGAAAAAAGAAGAATTGTGTACAGTGGAGGAATGGGTGCTTAAAGTATCAAATCTGGCAGAGATGGCAAAAGTCTCTGCATATTTGAAAGATCAGACAATTGATAAATATTTGTTAGATTGGAGATGCTGGATTGATTTTATACAGGATAGATATAAAACAGATAAGATCCAGTTAGCTTATGAGTATTAAGAATATTTGAATGATGTGATTGGTATAATGTTTGTTTATTTTGATGTTTCTTAGATGTTAATGGGATTTGGTATGGATTATACCTTGGGTCCAGTTCTGGAAAGTCGGGGGGGGGAGGGAAGGGGGAGGGGTAACGGGGGAGGGGGAGGGAGGGGCTGTGTGTGTGGGAAAATAAAAAATGTATACTCTTTGTAAAACTCTTTAAATAAAAAAAGACAATAGGATATTTATTTATTTTATTTATTTGTTCCCACTTGTATGCCACCTTACTCGCAGAGCGACTCAGGGTAGCTAACATGGTATTTTAGAGGTCACTCATTCATAGGCTCACAAAAGTTTGAAGCAACTTGGTGGCACACAACAGTAATAACCATTCACAGATGTGCACTACAGACAAGCAGTAATATAGTATCAATCAGGTGATTCTTTAAGTTGGATGTTTTTAAATATAAGTGTATAAGTCTTTTAAAAAGGAAATTGTTTGACTTAGTCAAAGGTTTTGCATGAACATTTCTTCAATAATATGTTAGGATCAGTGAGTTAAGTCAGCAACAGAAACACACCCCTCTGCAATGCTGCCCAGCTGATTTTTGTTATGAAGACATACAACAATGTAGAGATTGATGTGCACTCTCCTAAATTCATTGATTGAAAAAGGAGGTATAATATATATAAAGTATATAATTATGCTGGGCACTGCATGACAAATAATCTACATGCTGTATACCTGCTGAAATTCCAGTTGTGTGACAAAGACACTGATACATATTAAAAACATTGTGTTTGGTTTGGAAGGCTAAGGTATAAAGCTTTTATAGTTAGATTAAACTGTTCTGCTGGGGCTTGGGATTGTTCCCACAGAGTCATGAAAGTTATTGAGTGACCTTGAAACAGTATGACTTTCCTCACTGGAACGCAGAAAAGAAACACAGTGATTGAATGTAATTGAAAACTAAGTTTGTATTCCTTCTATGTTGGAGCACTAAAATATAACAAAAGTCAGTCTTCCAGGACTCTGGTTGGTCACTGTTGAGGTTGGGAGGCCAGAAAATTTCCAAGGTAGAGATACTCAAGCTATGGGATTTGAGAAATCTCTCTTTGTTATGTACCATCAAATTGTATCCCACTTATGGTAGCTCACATGGGGTTTTTAAGATATGTAAGAAATTTAAGGAGCTTGTTGATTTTTTTTCTAAATAGTGCTTCATTCCAGTGAGTTTCCATGACTGAGAGAGCTGTGAACTCAGTGAGTCCACCATTCTACACAGTTTCTAGATAAATTGAGGTTGTATTTAATCTCTGGCTTTTCTGATTTGGGAACAGTTGTGTTTCTGGGTGTTACTGCTTCTAGCCAGCATAGAGACAGTCCTTTGTCTTTGGAATGATAGAAAATTACTTCCTAGAGGTGAAATCCAATTATTACCACATGTCAAAAATTTTCTTTATGGTTCCAGTCTCTAAATGAACTTTAGTTTAACTTTCTGCTAGGGAAAGTTTTTTTGAATTTTCAGTTTCTTATTCTGAAGTTTCAATCCTGATGAGAAGTCCTAACCTAATACAAGGAGAAGGTTAACAAGACAAGAATAAGAGAGAGGGAAATAGAAAAATAAGAGAACAGAAATTGATGAGGTGGATTAGAATGGGTTTTTCAAAAATACATGCAGATGTTTCCTTCTCCCCAAAACTCAAAACAATCAAGCGGTGGAGAGAAAGAATACAGCCTTGGATGAGATTTGTCATCTTCATTTTGATCAGGCTTTGGGGGAGTTCATAACATAAATTTAAGTACCTTACCTTGGTTATTCAGCGAGGAGTCCGCGGATTGGCAGACATCTCCACAACAACATTCCACACATGCAAATGGACCCAAGAAATCATAAACTGCATGCAAATCGACTTGATAAATTTAACTATCAATTTAAAATTAATGCAAATATTGACATGTTCTTTTTTAACATAAATGCAGTATAATTAGTTTTTTTAGTCTATTATTGAATAAAATGCATGATGATTTACTATCTTCTGATTGCTGTGAATCACTGGCATAATATTATTATATTGTCTATCCCAGTTACCAGTTTGCTGTACTATTCTGGATGAACAGAATCCTCTGGACTGTTTTTCAGAGACAGATGTATGAACAATGTGTGGGAATCCATGAAAGAAATTTGTTTCTTTGTTGGATAATTTTATCTCCTTGTTGATTTCAGGAAAGAACACACACATAATATAAGTTTCTTTGCTGACGCAAAATAAGTGTTGCACTTGTAGACCTTTTATAGGCAAAAAACACATTGTTAGTTGTGTTAGTTAGTTTTCTGCACCGAAAAAAACAAGAATGCTTCCTCTTCTGTAATGCCACTAAATCTTTTGAAAAGGAGAAGCAAGAAATCAATGTTTGGAAATATGAAGCCAAAGTTGTTAGTAAAAAGAAATGTATTTACTGTCACAGTATCATAATCAATAAAGGGAAAGCAAAACAAAACAAAAGCACTTGACACTGTCATGTTAACAACTTTCAATTCTATCAGAAAGCTTTTACTTTGGTATGACTAATCTAATGCTTTAGAGAGAGAATTGAGCTGAGAGGCAGCATGTCATTAACTTGCAGGGATTAGAGGTATATTAGGAACAATTAATTATAGCTTCAGGCTGAAATCCTAAATATATATTTACCAGAGAATAAAATCTCTTAAATTCAATAGTTCTGAGCAAGCAATCATTGCATTCCCCAGCACTCCTAACACTGATTCTCTTGGGTTGCATTTTATGTATGGCAATTCTTTGAAATATTTATTACTGAAAGCATCTGTTATTGATTTAGCATTTCTGGGGGAAAGACATAAAACAATCTGGAATAGTTCAATACGTAAAGGTAAAGGTTGCCCTTGCTTGAAAGCCAGTTGTAGCTGACTCTAGGGTTCAGTGCTCATCTCTGTTTATAGCTGAAAAGCCAGTGCTGTCTTCATTCGCAGACGTTTCTGTGAACAGGTGGCAGGCATGCCTAGACACTGGAGTGCACAGAATGCTGTGTTACTACACATAGTTACTACACATGGTTAAAATCAACTTTATATAAAGCACTGGTTATCTTAACTCTTTTCTGGTTGCATATAATTTTATATAGCTATTAGGTAATTATTTGTCTGGGCAGGTGATCCTGCTATAGTAATAGAGTAGACCATATTGCCAGTGACTCAATGCCTGACCACCCTGAGGATTAATGGATTTGGGTGCCAAAGTCCACAGGGAAGGGTGATGGTCTCCAAGTGGATTAAATCCCACTTGATTCCATCTTGATGGAGGGCAGCATCTTTATCAATACTGGCCTGGGGTCGATGAGGACTTTACCTGCCAAAAGGGCTCAGGACTAGAAAGTGACTCGCAGAACTGGATCAGTGGTACAGGTGTCATGCTGCAATGCGGAAGGCAGATGAAAGGCAACTGCATTATTATCAGGACAATCTTCATGGCTGATCACCATGAGGATCATCAATATTCAAATTTAGATACAACATAATGATGATGATGATGATGATGATGTAGTTAGTCCTTTAATTCAGTTGAAAATGGGATTGCTAATAAAATATTACAATAAATTTTAGACGATAAATGTTAAATTCAGAAGATAAAACACACACATCCTTCTTAAGATATATAAACCATTGTTGCTATTGTTCAGCATCTTCATCATTGTCGTCATTATCATCACAGCTCTGTTTAAGAGTTTCTTGATTTTGTTCACAATCTGATCTAATTTTAATTGGATTCAAATCTGAATTGAAATTCTGAAGTTCAACTCTTCATACCTCCCTTTGGTTTGTATTGGGAAATTGAAACAGTTTTAACTTATTTTTCTTCATGGGTGTATGTGAAATGTGGATCCCTCAGAGTAGATTCGTCCTGGTTTCTATGTTAGCTGATTTTTTAAAAATCCTTTTAAATGGCTAAACCAGGGGTGCCCAAACTTTTCATGTCACAGGCTGGTCATGTGGTTCAGGGAGCCAGTCACTATGGCCCAGGGGCCGAATCCAGCCCCCAATGCCAATTCATCTGGCCCATGAAGCCCTTGTCGCTCCTTGAAGCGGAAATAAAATGTGCCCGTACGGGAGCATTTTACTTCTGCTTCAAGGAGTGATGAGGGCTTTGCAGTCTGGATGAATTGGCATTGGGAGCCAGATCTGGCCCCCAGGCTGTAGTTTGGGCACCCCTGGGCTAAACCTTTGTTTTCATATAAATACGTGAAAATTAGAAGTACTGTAGCCTCTTCTGAGTTGAAGATTCCTGACATGTTTCATACAGATAGGTTTCAAGAGGTTTTTGCGAATACGTTTGCTGCTTTTCTGCACTATGGTGCTGGGGTTAAAGGTATTGTCCCGGTTAGTGAAAGTATTGAGAAGAACCTGGCACTGCAGTGGTTAAACTACCGTACTACAGCCAAAATGTTGTGAGTTCAATCCTTATAGGTAGACTGACTTAGCCTTCCATCCTTCCAAAGATGGTAAAATAAGTCCCCCAGCATGTTGCGGGCAAAACGCTAATTAGCTTGTGTACCACCAAGAAAGCTATTGACTGCAAAAGAGCAAAGTCCAGCTCTGCTCCAAATTGCACCAGTCTGGTGTTTCCCTTAGGCGGTATTGTTTTACAACATTTTGGAATCAAAATTTTATTTTAGTATCTAAATCACTAAACTGTGTTCAAAACAGTTTTGACCAAACCAGGTCTGATTCAGACCTAATTTAGACCCACCTGAAACACTTCAGATTCGATTTGAAATTTTTTAGTCCGATTCAGTTAAAGATGCAGTGAATTGCTTGCACAGCTATTGTTGCCATTGTTATCACTAGGTCACACTTGTTCAAAAGCCAGTCATATCTGACTCTAGGGTTCAGTGCTCATCTCTGTTTATAGCCAAAGAGCCAGCACTGTCTGTGTCTTCAGGCATTTCTATGGACACGCGGCAGGCAGGACTAGACACTGGAAAGCATGGAATGCTGTTTACTTTCCCACTAAATGTGTACTTTTTATCTATTTGCAATATCCTATTTTATCTATTTGCAATATCCTGCTTTCATACTGTTATTAAGTAAAAATCAATAAGGAATATTTTGTTTGGGTAGAATAGTTCATGACTTAATAATAATAATTGCATGTCATCAAGTCAAGGTATTGTGTGCCTTTTCAGTGTATCCAGGCAGGTTTAAATCTCATTATTTGGAGGTCATTTAAAGTTGCAACGTCCACATTTCCCCTCTCAGAGTGTTAAAATACCACCCACCCGACCCCACTTTTTAGTTGCTCTGTTTTGGAACACCGATAGGACTGCTTTTTATTCAAATGCTTCTGAAAAGTGCGCTCTGTAGCCTAAGCAGATGAGCTGTATGCTTACAGGTAGATCTGTGGGTCGTGTTGAGGTGGCAACACTACAGCATCTGTAGAGCAGTGTGAAATGGATAATGGTGAAAACACTTTTACTTTTAGAAAACATTTGCCTAAGTCAGTGATGGTAAACATTTTAGAGACGGAGTGCCCAAGTTCTAATCCAAAATCCATTTATTTATTGCAAAGTGCCAACAATGGGAGGGAGGAAACTCTCCCATTGGTCTGCTGAGCAGGTGTGGGGGGGCAGTCTGTGCTGGGGCAAATGCATGGGTGCCCACAGAAAGGGCTCTGAGTGCCACCTCTGGCATGCATGCCATAGGTTCACCACCACTGGCCTAAGTGATGTTACACAATATTCACGCATTGCTTATTAGCAATGTTACTTGTATCAAAGAAAAAGTTAAAGATGTGGGCACAGAGATGACAACTACAAAAGAGGGCAGGGAAGTTTAATAAGAAGAAAACAAAGCATGGAATACAGAGGGAGAAACTGTATATAGTAAACCTCGCATAAAGAGTGCCTCGCTTAGAGACAAACTCGCTTAAAGAGCAGAATTTTATCTGAATTGTTGCCTCACTTAACAACTAAAACCAACCAAAAAACTCACTTAACAACTAAATTGGTGTTTGCAATCCCCCCACCACCAGAAGTCACAACTGCTCACTTACAATGGTGTTTCGCTTAAAGAGCAAACTTGTTTAAAGAGCAATCCCGTGGAACACATTATGCTCTTTAAGTGAGGTACCACTGTACTTGTATTCTTATGGAGGTACTGAGAGGGATACTACTTAGAATTCATGAATGGAATTTGGGATGTATGTGTTCTAATCAATAGCTGAAGCAATTTCACTGTAGCTAATGAAACTTGCACTCTTACTTTCCTAATGTGTACAGCTTCTTCTCTGGGCTCCTTTTTGCAAATTATCTTTCTTCCAGGGTCAAAAGCTGACATTGCAATGACTCTATCTGGTAGGAATTTTTTTTAAAAAATGGTACTTACACTGGGAGAGTGCAGTGGCCTGGTGCTGAGTTTGAGATTACTGAAGAGGACCAACCATTTTGGAAGATAATAGGAGTAGAAGGAGAAGCTTTTTTATTGTGAAAGAAAATGCATTTATAGATAATGGAAGAGGAAAAGGTTCTTCAACTTATTTACAGAAGACACTACACCTAGTTGCAATGTACAGACTGCTCACCTCAAACTAAGAGGAGAACAATTTGGAAGTGAGTTCCAAGAAAGGAAGAAGGCTTAGTGTAGCAATATTAATATTAATATCATAGGGTAAAAAATACCCGGGTCCATACTTCCTAGTTCAAATTGCTAATAAAATGTATTTTTGCTCATTTCATTAGTAAAGGTAAAGAGCACTCTTGCTCAAAAGCCAGTCGTATCTGACTCTTAGAGTTTGGTGCTCATCTCTGTTTATAGCTAAAGAGCCAGCACTGTCTATGTCTGCAGGCTTTTCCATGAACATGTGGCAGGCATGACTAAACAATGGCGTGCATAGATCACTGTTTTCCCTTCCAATCAGAGTGGTACCTATTTATCTACTTGCAATTCCTTCTTTTGAATTGTTAGGTTGGCAGGAACTGGGACAGAGATGGGAGCTCATTCCGTTGTGCAGCACTTGGGCCTTGAACTGCTGACCCACCAACAGTCTAGTCATCATGTTCAGGGTCTTAACCACTAAGCCACCATAGACGCCACTAATTTCATTACTAAATGGCAAATGTTTTCTTGTGGGACACACACACACAAATCCATTTTAAATGTTTTCAATATTAAATTAAATTAAATTATTACATACAAATGCAGTTAAAGTAGGGTTGACATTGGAAAAGATTTTGTGTGACTGCTAAGAATAGTTTGGGTGGCTCATATCAAAAAGCCAACAAGAATTATAAGCCCTCAAAATGTAAACCTTCAGAAGAGCCTGCTATGTCACCTCAACTCCTTTCTAATTCTTTATATTCATTAGTATATGCCTTCCAGATTTTTAAATTTTCTTGCAGACTGGTTAATTTAATTTTTTTACTAATAAAACAATTTACTCCTAAAGAAACGTATGTATTTCCTTGGATGAATCAGCTCCTTCTTTGCTAGGACTCCCTTGCGAGGCGACTGTACATCATGACTAAGAGTGCTTGTTAGTGTTGGACACAAAACACATGGAAAGATCCATGAGAAAGGCAAAGATATTATAAATTATATGAGACAATGATACAGGGAATGAGTAGAATGGCAGATCTGAAAAAGAACAATGCTTACCCACATGCCTGGCTTGTCTGCAGATGACAATGAAGACAAGATAAAAACATAAATCTGACAGCAGCTTAGCCCTGAGGGAAAGGCTGGAAGTAATGGAAGACATTTTGTTTCTATCAGGTCACAAACACAATTAAATTCTCCTGTGAGTACTAAGCATAGTCCAAAGTGAAGAGAGAAAGTGTGAATAATGGCTTTGAAAAAATCCTCAGCCACTAATGTTTGAACCAAATGCTATTCAGCAGGCTTAGTATTGAATAGTTATGTTGCTGTATTTCCCAGAACATTTTTAAAAGTTGGTCAGTGAAACAGGAAATGAAAGGGGATTCTCATCTTCTGAGGATTCAGAATAAAAAAAACATTTTCAACAGTGTTTAATCACTAGAAAAACAGATGCCAAGGCTGTCAAGAGATACTGGCCTCTGAACTGAAAATCTTTTCCCCAATCCCTCATAGGAGAAGTGGGGTGTTCTTGCTTGTTATTTTTAAAAAAGTTGTAGAAAATTAATTCTGCACATGCATAGAGCCGCACCCCCCCGCACCGTACACCATAGACCTGAAAGAGGACAAGTCTGACTTCTCCTGAGTCTTAGCACAAATTATACTGATCAGTCCTTCTTCCTCTTATTTGTCTTGGCATGAATCTGGAGGATCGACATGTGAAATAAATCATTGCTTATCAAGACTGAAGAATAAAGTTTTCAACATATCTCCTGTTTTATGATCCCTGTTCACATGAATATTTGTTGGATAGATTTGAGGAAAATATTTCAGATTGATGATGATTAAAAACTTACTTTGATTTTTTATTTAGTTTGTGCACCGATGCTAGCCGAATGCTGAATTCTATCTAGACTGGATGAGTCTTGTTCTTGTTAACTGAGATGTACTGAAAAGCCCTGACTTGGTTCTGATGCAGACTGGGACTGGGGAAAATTCAACATTCAGAGGGTTAACATTTTAGGAAGGTTAAATATCTGGTTAAATGCAGTTTGAAGTGGAGTGAAATAACTGCATTCTGTAGTCACTGAAAGAGAAAGAGAGTGTATGTAGGGGGCACCATATTGTCTTGCACGCTGTATTTCTGCTCTTTTATGACTAGCTAGGTTGAGATATGTATTGCATTAGCTTAATTATTTTAACTTTAAGACTTTCTCTGTGTCTTTGTGGGTGGGTGAGTGATAGAGTAAGAGAGATATTGAAAGAGGTGTGTGTACTTGTGTTGGGCACTTGTTCTTACCTCTGAGCATTGACTAACAAGGCTTCAGTCAGTTATAGCACAGTAGGATCTGTCTGTATTCTTCTTCCTTTCATGTTCTTTTCTCTGTGGGTTTCAGCACTATTTTCTTCCATTGGCTGCTTGCTTTGCTTGGGTTGTGGTCTTTGGCCTGGCAACAGGCAAGGAAAACTTACTAATTCTGCGTTAAAAGAGTCCTCTTCTCCACATCCAGCCTCACCTGCAGTACAGAGCATGCACACTCCTGATGTGGGAGGTCTAAGGAGCCCACAACAGCAAATGTTTCTTAAGAAAGAGGAAGACAATCAAACTGTGAAGGTGGCTTGTCCTCAAATCTGGAAAGCTGCCTGTCTCCAGTTAAACATAGTAAGTCCTCTGTTTCTGATTGTGATCCACCATCTTGCCAAATTTCATGGCAACCTGTAACAACCCTCAAGAGCTATAGTTATTTCTTTGACTCCATTCATGTGAACACATATCCTGCATACTGGAAATCAAAATAATAGGCCTAGATTTGGACTGGGTTCTGCTGATTCACAATCTGGAGCTCTGAACTGGCACTTGGATCAGATCAGAGGACCCTTGCATAACCCTACTGATAATACCTAAATGTAAGATGTTGCAGTGCTGTGCATGAACCAGTCAGCCATTGCTTTAGCTATATCTTTAAGCAGCTTAATATTTTAACTGTGTAAGTAAACATAAAGTTAAAGTAAGTATCCAAGAGTTTGACCAACAGCTTTCTACAGATGGTTTTTATGTCCTTTGACTTTTTCAGTGTGATCGCACAGGAACGGATGCCTAGAGGCTTTGTATTAAAATGTATTATGCACAGAGTATCTCTGCTCTATTCATCACTATTCATCACCTACTAGAAGGTCACCAGGTAGCACATCACTGAAGGTTTGATTGAGCATTCAGCTCAGGATTTCTTTTTAGGCTGCATTATCTCCCCCCCCCCCATTTGTATTGTTCCATTATGCACAATATGGATTTCACCTTGTACCTTTAAGTATGTTTTTCCTGTCTTACTGATTATAACATCTACTATTAGAGAACTCATTGAAAAACCCATTGAAAGCTTCTCATAATATAGGTGTATGTTATGAATGAGCCTTCTTATTAAAAGCTATTGTAAAGCTAAATATAAATCACTTTTTATTAATTTATGTCAGTGATGGGCAGCCAAAAATTTCACTACCACACTATGGGTGGAGCTGGCGTCTTGGGCAGAGCCAATGTCATGATGACATGGGCGGAAACAATGTCATGATGTCATGGGTGGATCCAATGACATGGGTGGAGCCAAAGTTAAAAAAACATAAAAATACATTACACATAAAAATACAAATTAAATACACATAAAATACACATAAAATACAAATTAAATACACATAAAATACACATAAAATACAAATTAAATACACATAAAATACACATAAAATACAAATTAAATACACATAAAATACACATAAAACACATAAAAGTACAAATTAAAATACACATAAAATAGACATAAAAACACATTAAATACAAATTAAATAGACATAAAAACGCACAAAAGCACACACTAAATACATTATCCATTCACCCACCCCAAACCCAAACTCAAGTCACTTACCCTGGAGAGCAGAGCAGGCAGCAACAGTGGTGGTGCAGCGTGGCTTGGCCTGGTGGCGTGGCCTAGCCCGGCCCAGCTCGGCTGCGTGGTTTGGTTGGTGGTGGCCCAGCCTGGTCCGGCCCAGCCTGGCCAGGCAGTGCGCTGCAGCCTGGCCTAACGGTGAGCATCAAACATCGGTGGCGGTGTCAGCAACAAGCAGCGGTGGGTGGTGTCATCATCAGGTAGTGGTGAGTGGCAGTGGTGCGGCAACGCGGTGGCATGGCGACTCGAGCTAGGGCCACCACTACCACCTGCACCTCTGAGGAGACCACTGAGGGCCTCCCAGGCTGCCTGACTCTGCAGCCCAAAATGGCTGCTGGTGAACCGGTCGCCTCAAAAAAAAAATGGTAAGCACCCTGGGTGGTCTCCCAGTAAGGTTAGTACCCCCCTGGAGGGGCATCCGGGATTCGTACCCCCAGTTCTATAGAACCAGGGCAAACTGGCCTATGCCCACCACTTATTTATGTCCTCAGCCATGGATTTTATAGTTAGAAACCAAGTGTTTCTAGTCGTCGTCGATAACTTTTGGAAATAACAAATTTACAATAATATTTTTTGTTGTTTAGTCGCATAGTCAGGTCCGACCCTTTGTGACCCCATGGACCATTGCACACCAGGCACCCCCTATCCTCAACTATCATCCACAGCCTGCTTAGCTCTATTCCCATTGTGTCAACAATGCCATCTAACCATCTCATCCTCTGTCATCCTCTTCTCTTTTTGCCTTTGATCTTTCCCAGCATCCATCCATAATTCTTCTGATATGCATATCATCTGAGCAGTTCAAACCTCATGTTCAAGAAACTGTATAGTCCATGGTGACTTGTGTTTTTATGCCCCAGTAACAGGAAATATTCTAGCAAAATGTATGCAATATCAACTTGGCATGACATCTCCAAACTTGTCTACATTTGCCAGATTTTGCCTAGATCATATTCTTTCCTGCCAGAAATTAACCTCTGTGGTTGTGGGAGGCCCTAGTAGCCTCCCTTCTCTGTGAACCTGGGAAGGGACCAGGCATGTCAGTTTGTTATCCAGACATGATGGAAGCCAAGTAGCTCCTCCTTAGGCCTGGAGCATGAAGCCACAATGGCATTTTGTTGTTGTTCAGTTGCATAGTCGAGTCTGACCCTTTGTGACCCCATGGACCACTGTACGCCAGGCACCCCCTACTACCCACCATCCTCCACAACCCACTCAGCTCTATGCCCATTGTGTCAACAATGCCATCTAACCATCTAATCTTTTGTCATCCTCTTCTCCTTTTGCCTTCAGTCTTTCCCGACATCAAGGCCTTCTCGAGTGAGTCCTCTCTTCTCACTTGTTGGCCAAAGTACTTTAGCTTCATCTTCAATATTTATCCTTCCAAGGAGTAGTCAGGGTTGATTTCCTTCAGGATCGACTTACAGTCATACCTTGCATAATGAATTTAATTCATTCTGTGAGGCTGCTCGCTATGTGAGTTTTTCACTATGCGAGTCAGACTTGCATAAAGAATTTTTTGCTATGTGAGTTGGACTTTTCCCTATGGAAAAACTTGCATAACGAGCATTTCAAGGGGGGAAACTCGTATAGCGAAAAAGTTTTGCTATGCAAGTTTTCCCCATAGAAATGCTCGTTATGTAAGTTTTTCCATAGGGAAAAGTCCGACTCGCATAGTGAAAAATTCGTTATGCAAGTTGGACCGCTTAGCAAAAAAACTTGCTTGTTATGCGAGTTTTTCGCTAAGCGAAATGCTCGTTATGCGAGGTTTGACTGTATTTGATCTCCTTGCTGTCCTGAGTATACTTTCCTGGCTGCCGTTGGCCAAATGTAAGTCCTCATCGATGCATGTTTCTGGCAGTAATTAGCTGACCAGCAAATGAGCCAGATTCTGTCTCTCTCCACATTCACACCATGTGTTGTCTGTCAGCAGCCCTCACCTGAGCCCGTTGGTCTTGGATTTAGGGATTCCAACCCTTAGTAAGATACAATAATATTTATGCAAAGTTAATTTACATTATATTAGGTTTGGCAAATTTGATCAGATGCATTTGGCTTCACTGTACAGCACCTTAGTAAGTAAAGAAATGAGCCTTGAAACAAAATGTTGTCAAATGCTTCTACTCTATTTCAGCCAGCCAGCTATGCCCTTCCCTTGAATGTTCCATCCCATTTCTGTATGCATATGGTTTTCCATCTGCTTCATAAAGCCAGCCTTGTCAGCCTTCTGAACCATTTGATAGATCTGGTTCTCACTGGGACTCTCTCTCTCTATATATATATATAACTTGGGGGCTGGGGGTGGGAATGGCAACAACTGGAGTTTCACTTCAAGATCCTTTATCCTAATAATGTCTGCATTGCTTGGTCCTTCTAATTACTTCTTCCCCATCTGCTATATTCATTTTGTAAGGAGATGGTGCCATTGTGGATAAGAACCAGCCTTGAGCTTCAGAAGGGAAAAGAGAGCAAGTGGCATGTTCTTTTGTGAGGTGCTGCAGTTCAGGATTCTAGTCAGCTCCATTTCATTTCTGAGTTCCTTTGTTTTTCTATTTTGATGAGAATTCTAAGAACATCTTACATTTCGGTTGGGTGGTCTCACAGCTCTTGCAATGTAACAGAAATCATGTACTTTTGCCAAGCTGCAACGCCAAAACTAAGGCACCCACGAAAATAAGGATTATGTGATTTGAAAGATTGTCTCAGGGACTTTAAGAATTAGTAGAAATCAAAAGCCAAAAATACAAAGTGATCACATCATCGTTTTTGGAAGTAGCTTTGGAAAAGTGACAGTATTGCTAGGGGGGTCGGTTGTCAGGGATCCAGCGAAAGAACTACCAAACCAATTCAGATGATCCAAGGTACATTTGAAAGAGGAAAGATTAACCTTTGTGGGGACACTTTCATATTTGGAATTGGACTTTGGAAACATAATCTATGAAGTGTTTTACAAAAATACACTAAAAAGAGGTCATACAAACTCCCTTTCATTCTTGTTCTCTTCACCTCCCACACATTAAAGGCAAACAGTAAGCCTCTTCTATCAGTATAGGTTCTCCACTTGATTTAGAACTTTTTGATTGTTTAAGCCACACTGAATGTATCTGGGCATGATTATCTGCATTGTCACTGTGTCACTGGAATGGGACACACAGTCTTGCCTATAACAGATTGTTCACTTTTAACATACAATTATTATTATTATTATTATTATTATTATTATTATTATTATTATTATTATTATTATTATTATTATTATTATTATTATTATTATTATTATTATTATTATTATTATTATTATTATTATTATTAAATTAGACCTGTATGCCGCTCTACTCGCTTCGCTGAGACGACTCAGAGCGGCTCACATAACATAAGGAAAGTATTCGTATTTCATGCCCTAAAACACAGGCACCAATGTGATCTGTCTGCAGCACATTTTATAAAGCAACTTCTCACATATAGAACTCAATATTTTCCCATTTTCTGTGGTGAGAGACAGACACCAATACCAGAGTCACAGCATAGGAAATATCTGGTTCAAAATTTGGGATGAGATGCCTTCTACTGCTCAGACACTGAGTTGGCCATTGGGCCCATATACATGAAATTAATTACTCTTCTGGTGTTGTAGAAGAATACCAGATCTGTTGTACATTCCTCCTCACCAGGTATATATTTGCTGGTTTCACAAATGGGCACTTTATAACAATCATGGCCAACATGAATAGGATTCAGTCAGGCTTATCTTCCATGTAACTCCATGCAACATATATACCATAGTTAAGAAGTGGTTCCCAAAACTTCTTGTAACAGTGAATTTTATAACAAAATTATTTCTCTTGCAACTTTTTTCTTTTAAAAAAATATTACTGATTCAATTAAACAGGTTTATGCACTTCTGTATTTTTATAAGATTTACTGTTTTAGGTTTCCCTTTATTGACACCATTCACTGTTTCTCTCTTCTATTCCTTTTATCTGTAATGTTTCTACAAAATGAAAAAGTATACAATGCTTTCACTTTCCTCATTTTAAACATAAACACACTTGTCTTTTCTAAACAGGAATTTGCAAATCTTTCTCTTCATAGGGAAATGCAGTCACCTCTCCAATTTACACCATATGCTGTAGAGCGTGAAACGGCAACTGCAACACAAGAATAGAAAAATTAAATTAATGTAAACCAACAATTGGCATAAAGCTGAGAAAACAGCTGAAATACTAAATTTAATTCATTCATTTTATTAACAACAGAAACATATGTGGACTCCATGCACAACTAGCTTCTTTAGATTACTGTATCTCTCATTGTCACAGGATCAACAGTCAGGCTATTATCTAAAAACTTTAATCAAGATAAAAACTAAGCTCAACCTTGAAAATACCCTTTGTATGATAACAATACTGTATAATCTATTGCTTTTAAACAGTTACCCCAGGAAAAGAAAATATGGTAGTAATGTCTTCTATGGAAATCTGACCAAACTCTGGTCCATGTTATGCAGTTGCTTGGTTATGTAGGCATGAGGTACTAATCATCTCAATATTATAAGTGAACAAACAATTCTCTGATACATTACTTTGCTAAGGTTCCTCTTTAGAGGTGCACTTGCACTTTTTTTCCTCGGGGAACAGAGACTTGTGCTTCTCTCAGTGTTACATTCACATTATCAGTTCCTGAATTCTTTGTCTATGGTCAGAGAAGACAGAAAAGATGATAAGAGTACTGAAAACCAAACATATAAGGAAAGACTGAAGAAACTGGGCACATTTAGAAACTGTTCTCTGTCCTCCCAGAGTGTTGGACACATAATAATAGGTTCAAACTAAAAAAAGCCAGATAGTAGTCTTCTCCCATCTCACTCTAAATGACACAGTAATGACACACAAGTATATATGCTTTTTTGGCTTTCATCTTGGTCCTGTCTTGTCACTTCTTGGTTTTTGGTTTGAAGCACAAACACAGCACACAGGGACAAATTCGCACCAAGTTAAAAAGCCCTAGTTCCTTTCAGGGAAAAGCAGGGATTGGATACAGGATTTAGAAACCACCTCACATAAAATATAGGGTTTTGTCCTTCTCCAAATCTGCTTGCCAATCTGTCTCCCTGCCTAGGAACAAGGAGAGCATTGTCTGAAACTGGCTGGCACCATCGGACCAATTAATAAATAGGAAATAAGAGAAGAGCAGACTTGACTGTTGATGTCCTCTTTACTCAAGTCCTGTTGATGTTCTGCTTATCCCTGTATATAATTGATTGATTGATTGATTTGAGTTTTATCCCACCCAAAGTCCTTCATTTTTGCAGGGAACTAATCATGTTCAATTGCCTTTCCCTTTTAATTTCAGTCTACTGATTAATAGTGGAGTATTACTAGGTATATTGTACCAGCAGGCATGTGTTTACTTATTCAGAGTCTGAGCTGACCACAAAAGCTATGAAATATAAAAGTGTGTGGTCAACCAGTGTTCTCCATCTCCCATGGAGAGTTTCTCATTTTTCCTACTCTGTATTCCTTTTGCTCCTGGAAGTCCTTGATTCTCCTTAAACCACACTGGGCTGTGAATATTGTGGGTTGGGTGGTTCTGCTTTTGCAGTTAAAATGTTTCACATTTCTTATAACTTTCTTTTCACCTATATAAGTAACATGTGCAAGTTTACATTCTAGAATATTATTGTTAAAATACAGTCAGACACTTTGTTCTGAGAAGGTATTTGTCTCTCTAATGAAACTCCTGAAAATCTTACCTGTTTAAACCTTAATAACACATAATGCCTTTCCAAGATGAGCTGGAATAAAACTAGGCTGTTCCAACTCTCACATTGCATGGCCCAACAAATTATCTCATTCTCTCCCCCCCCCCCCGGTTCTACTAGAATATGGTAGCACTTAGTCTGGATTTTCAGCATAAATTCCTTTATATTCTAAAAAAGGTGAATTTGAAACAGGGGAAATCCACACTATTTATCCCTGCCTACTGCATGCTTCATATAGTTTCTTTAATTTCTCACACATACTGGTTCTTCTTCTAAGTTTCATGGGCACAGTAACTTAAATAAAAATATTTTTGAATTTGATAAGTTATGTTGTTATAAAGATCTCAAATGCTAAACAGCTTCTGAAAATTTGACCCAAGAGTCTTTTAATATTTTTTTCTTGAAACAACGTGATGCAAGCAAAGATCCTATATAAATTACATAATGTTTCATTTGCAAATATGTTCTTTGCAGATCATCACAAATATTTTTGTTTTTCCTTGGGGTTTTTTTTCATTCCAGATAAGACTAGGCATGTCTTCCTGGAGTTCGAAAAACACTAAGCTAAATATGTAGAGAAGAGATTGATTAGAAAATTTCCTCTACCTACACCATAGGAAACTTAGAATGTAGTCTCCAGGAAGGTGTGTGACCTGCCATTGCTACTCATCCAAACTGTTTTCTCCAGGATATGATTTCCAGGGTGTAGATCTCAGAAAGCAATTGAGTTTGACACTAGGACCTGTGCATCACAATAAAAGTGGAGGCCTAGAATTTTCTGTTTCTCTGAAGCATTTGACCTGAGAAGAGCAGCAATTGCTATCTTTGCTCTTCTCTACCAAATATCAGTCACCATTCTCTTAGAATCTTACAGGAATTCCTGCTGGTGGTGTCTAGAAATATAATAATTGCTTGAGTCAAGCAATTAAGTTTAGCACATTTGTTCCCAACAGGTTTTATATACTCAATTCCCACCAATCTTTAAGCTTCCTTTGTATTAAACCCATCAAGTCGTTATGAGTATTTTGGCTTAGAATCATGCTATTAATTATAATGCATACTGCAAGATGTTTCCTCACACTATCCATCTATACTTAAAGATTTTATATTTTCCAGTGATTTATGAGTGTATTGACTAGTACAGTGATTTTTGACCTCACATAATTTACTCCAACATTATGACATTTTTCTGGCATAAAAAATACTTTAACACTACTTTTAAACTGATTATTGACAATGATACAGTAACAAGGTATCAATAAAATCAACTGTCTTTCTAAAAGACATCACAGACATTTTCAGAATCATGGCTGGTATTTTGTCTATAGGGTGACTTTATTAGCACACTTTTCCTATTTATATCTATTGATCCTTTTTCATTATTAAAGGCTCAACAGAAAGAATAATAATAGTGGGAAGAAGGGGCAGCCCTACATAGATCTATGAATGTTAGACTATACTGATTTTTCTAATCCTAAGGAACTTCATACAAAGTATATAGACAAAACTCTGATTGTACTTCACATGCCTTAATGGATCCAGGAGGAAAGTTAATTTAGATATTCAAAAGCCTTTTCAATATGGAAGAATAGTACCGTCAGAGGAATATTTCCATGTATTTAATAATGTTTACATACATTTTTATAATTTATTGGCAGTCTGCCTTCTCACATTGAATCTGTCGTGGACAATATAAAAGAAAAATGGCCCATAAAAACATTAAAGGAAAGAGCAAAAACCTGGGATGGAAAAAAATGCAAACTAATGAAAAAAGTAAAATAAATCATGAGGTGCTTGTGTATATATGCACCTTAAAAATAAATACAAGTAAATCCATGAAGAACTAACATCTTGCACAATGACATATTTCACCATCACATTAAGTGTTAACCAGTAATAAAAAAGTGGAATCCAGGCATTCAGAACATTAGATTTCCTACAGTTAAAAACAATCTACTGTAATTACTCTGTTTTAAAAACAAATAAAGTAACTTAAAAGGGAAAAAGAGAAAATGTTAAACAGCCATTTACACAAATATCTGAAATATATAAACAAAGTATACATTGAAGGAGGTACTAATAACTGCTCATTTAAGAAACACACAGCTGAAACTATATAGGAAAACCAGCTGTAACTGGTCACAGCACACTTTAAAGAAACAAAGGATTTTTTGCATGTAAATTAAAAATACAATTTTACAGGAGAAAAAAAATCTAAGATATTGTCTAGGAATCAACTGGACTTACTTATAATATAAGAAAACAAAGTACGGTACTTCCACAGGTGAATCAATATACTATCTTAAAAGCTGCTCCAAACATATAAACAAAAATAAAACAAAAACCCCAACCACATTTATAATTCTAATAAAAGGGCACTGTGTGAAATTTTATTTATCTAAGTATAAAGCACCAAAATTTAAAGCCAGCATAATTTTAAAAAACACTAATCATGTAAAAATACATGCATATATAAACTACATATTTACATAATCACACTCTATATTTTAAGTATTCAGCAATTTGAATAACCCTGTTATTGGCTTCAAAGAAATCCTCAATATCACATGGTTCAGGCAAGTTGACACAGATTAGCAGATGTTCAAAGTTTTGTTTCTCACTATATTCACATTGCTCACCATCGTCAATGTGGTTTGTTTTTCATTGTATCACCCAGTTCTCAGCCCATTCAGTGTCTTCCACGTCCCATATTGGAGATGGTAACTCACGGATGACTTCTTCTTCATCAAGCCTAAGCTGAATATGGAATTGTTGCCATTTTTTTAAGGAAGCTCTTCCTTGACTTCAGCCTTGATGAATTTGTGCACACTATGAGATGAAGGCATGGGAGTGTACTAAAAGACAAACCTAATTTATCACTGAAGCCTAAAATAGACATAATATAAGAATCATAGATAGTAATAATTTCATTTCAGAAGTTATTCTGGGTTGAAAGGATTATTGTGGAAGAAACTCCACTCAGGGAATGCCCAAATAAGGCTCCTTTCATGTCCCCAAGAGCTGGGACAGAGACGGGCACTCAATCCATCATGTAGTACCCAGGTCTCAAACTGCTGACTTGCAAGCCTTCCAGCTAACAAGGCAAGTTTCTTAACCACTGAGTCACCACAGCCCCATAGATATTGGTTAAGAATGAATATTTTCATTCTATTTTCTCCAATCACTAAACAAACAAACAAACAAACACCGACACAGTGATATTGCAAACAATGTCCCTATTTTTGTTGTTGTTCAGTCGCACAGTTGATTCCGACCCTCTGCGGCCCCATAGACCACTGTCCTCCAGGCACTTCTGTCCTCCATCCTCCTCCTCAACTCGCTCAGCTCTGTGCTTACTGCGTCCACAATACCATCTAGCCATCTCATTTTTGGCCACTCCCTTCTTCTTTTGCCCTTCACCCTTCCCAGCATCAAGGCCTTCTCAAGTGAATCTTCTCTTCTCATTTGATGTCCAAAGTACTTTATCTTTATCTTTACAATTTGACCTTCTAAGGAGCAGTCAGGGCTGATTTCTTCTACGATTGACCTATTTGTTCTCCTCACTGTCCAGGGGACTCTCAAAACTCTCCTCCAACACCACATCTCAAAGGCATCTATTCTTCTGCACTCAGCTTTCCTAATGGTCCAGCTCTCACAACCATACATTGCCACAGGGAATACCATTGCTTTGACTATGCGAATTTTTGTTTGCAATTTGATGTCTCTACTTTTCACTATGCTCCCCAGGTTTCTCATCGCTTGCCTCCCAAGAATCAGTCACCTTTTTATTTCCTGGCTGCAATCACCATCTGCAGTGAACTTTGATCCTAAGAAAGTAAAATCTGTCACTGCTTCTACTTCTTCCCCATCTATTTTCCAGGGACTGAGAGGGCCTGTTGCCATTATCTTGGTTTTCTTTATCTTGAGTCTCAAGCCAGCTTTTTCACTCTCTTCTTTCAACCTAATCAGGAGCTTCTTTAGTTCCTCCTCACTTTCTGCCATTAGGGTGGTATCATCTGCATATCTTAAATTGTTAATGTTTCTCCCAGCAATTTTGATCCCAAATTGTGATTCCTCCATCCCTGCATTGCACATTATGTGCTCTGTGTATAAGTTGAATAAGCAGGGTGACAAAATGCAGCCTTGTCTTACTCCTTTTCCTATTCCAAACCACTCAGTCATTCCATATTCAGTCCTAACTGTTGTTTCTTGATTCATGTACAGATTTCTCATGAGGCATATAAGGTGTTCTGGTATTCCCATCTCTTTAATTACTTGCCACATTTTGTTGTGGTCCACACAGTCAAAGGCCTTAGTGTAATCAATGAAACAGAAGTATACTTGTTTCTGATATTCCTTTGTTTTTTCCATGATCCATCTTATGTTGGCGATGTGGTCTCTAGTGCCCCTGCCTCTTCTGAACCACACCTGCACTTCTGGTAATTCTCTCTCCACATGCTGTTGCAGTCTATCCTGTATTATCTTGAGTATCACCTTGCTAGCGTGTGGGATGAGCGCAATTGTTTGATATTTTAAACATTCTTTGGCATTTCCCTTTTTGGGGAATGGAACATATACTGATCTTTTCCAATCCTGTGGCCATTGTTGTGTTTTCCAAATCTGTTGGCATATAGAATGTAATAATTTGATTCCATCATCTTTTAGGGCTTTGAAAAATTCAACCTGGCTTTGTTGTTTGCAGTGCTTTTTAGGGCCTTTCTGACTTCACTCTCTAGGATGTCTGGCTCATGTTCAATGTTCTCATCATTGTGATTATCAGGGGTGTTGAGGTCCTTTTTGTAGAGTTCCTCTGTGTACTCTTTCCATCTTTTCTTAATCTCTTCTGTATCTGCTAATTCCTTGCCCTCTTTGTCCTTTATCATGGTCATTTTTGCTTTAAACGTTCCCTTGATTTCCCCAATTTTTTTGAAAAGATCTCTAGTCCTACCCCTGCTATTGTTTTGCTCTATTTCTTTGCACTGTTCATTCCAGTAGGTTTCCTTATCTCTCCTTGCTTTTCTTTGAAATTCTGTATTTAAGTGATTGTATTTTTCCCTTTCTCCTTTGCCTTTTACGTCCCTTCTACAGCGTATGTGTGTTGTGTATAAATCTTTCTTTAGCATTTCATATGTAACATCCACTGGGGATGATGGGCATTGTCAAGGAGTTGGTGATACTCCCATTTTCTCCCTCCAAGCTTTGAAATGGTTAAAAACCATATGATTTTAGAAGCAGAATGTGCTTGCTAACCAATTAATGCATTTAAAGGGCTTGATGACAGAGAAAGGAATGTTTCTCAATGAAGCTTATCAATCGGTAAATTAGAGTTGTTGGAGTAGATAGAGAGTTTTTGCCAAAAAGAGGCAGAAAAAATAAGGTGACTCTGAACTAACCTGTGTCCTTGGCTGATAAGTGGACCAGCACCCAGTATGCATTGCTTACTTATGTTCTTGCTTCTGTTTCTTGTTATGTTTTACTTAGAAAACTGTCTACTAAAGCACTGGCGTAGCACAAGTTTCAGCTGCCCGGGGCCCAAGCCAACCTTGCCCTTCCTGGGCTCTCTCCCCTCTAGGCTCGACCCCTCTCTAGGTCCCCCCCCCCACATGGTCCCCTATTTTTTGACTTGCAATTTCTTGCCTTTGAACTGCTAGGCAGGAGCTGGGACAGGTGGGAAGGACCGGGGGGCCACGCACGCCCAGCAGCGTTGCAAGGCAGGGGGGAGAGGCAGGATGAGGTGGTGGTGTTATGTCTAGTCACTGTAATTTCAGATCACTCCGCCATGGATCCAACAAGAAAACTAGATCCGGTGTATGGCCACTGCTCCTTTTTGGGCCCTGAATTACCTGAGTCAGGTCCACAGCTGCCATGGAAGCCATGAACTCCTGTGCTATCTTGTACCCAGCCCCCAATGAAGGCAAATTGAAGTTCCCCAGAATCATAAGTCCAGAGAACTCCAACACCAGCATTGTGAGGGCCTCAAGGACCTCAGGCAAGGAATCTGATACATTGCAAAGGGGCAGGTACAGGAGCAAGATTCCCAACTGACCCTTAAGGCCCAATCAAAGGAGCAGGGCCTCACAACGCAGAAATTGTGGAGCTGTGGCTCTCGTGACTCCCAATGACGGTCTGGCTACAATGGTGATGCCACTGACTTCATTTGCTAAATAAATGTTTAACAATGTACCTCATGCTTTGTGATAAATAAGTATTTTCCAAGGACCAAAATAATGTATAAATGCCAGTACTAGTTCAGAATTGATCTGAGGACTTGGAGGTTTTGACCATATACTCAGAATATCCCTGAAATTTTCTTTCATTTCTCTTGAAAAATGATAAGCATGTGATTCATAAATACAATCAAAAGTTCTGTTTTAACTGCTATATCATTTTCCAGAATTTCCCCCCTAGAGATTTGGCTTTTGGATTTTTAAGAGATCTCCTTTATATATTACCTGTTTACTAGATGCCTCTTCAAGCTATCCTCTTAAAGTAGGGCGGCCAACCGTCCCGCGTTCTACGGGGCAATTCCATTTAGGGAGGGGGTAGTTCGACTTACCCTCCGTTCGAAAATCCTCCCGACCTCTCCCGTTGCGTCACAGACGCACCTGTTTCCCCTCTGCCCTGCAGGCAGTTAAAGGGAAACGGAGCCGAAAAGGCTCCAATGAACCGCGCCTGCGCAGAGACCCAATCTGGCGCCAGATTGGGTCTCTGCGCAGGCGCAGTTCATTGTAGCCTTTTCAGCTCTGTTTCCCTTTAACTGCCTGCAGGGCAGAGGGGAAACAGGTGCGTCTGTGACGCAACGGGAGAGGTCGGGAGGATTTTCGAACGGAGGGTAAGTCGAACTACCCCCTCCCTAAATGGAATTGCCCCGCAGAATGCGGGACGGTTGGCCGCCCTATCTTAAAGGAGCCAGCCAAAGACACTACCCAGTTTAGAAGTAACAGCAGTATACCCATTTTTCTTGACTTCTTGACTCTTTCTCTCTCCACTTTAGTGCATACATTTTGTACTTAGGCCTAGTTTACCCTACTATTTAAGGACTCAAAACTATGAATTGACTCTCAAACAGAAAATTCTTCAGCTATCCTGCAGTCTCCAACTGTGATGCCAAACTACAATCATCTCATCCTCCATATATTTTCATGATAAATCTCATTACTTTCTCATTAACAAGTACTAAACAGCCAATAATGTTCTCTAGTCTAACATTGTGCTTTGTAAAACTTCCAGCTGCCTGTTTCTTTTTACCTTGAGGGCAAACATGGGGCTATCCCTTTGAAAATGAAAGACCCATTCCCCACACAAGTCAATTCTATCAAAATTTCAGACTACTTGTCTGTTTCAACATGCTATGTCTCCTTGATCCATGTTTGGCAGGCCCCATCTGTTGCCTTTGTCTGTACTAGCCTTCTGGAATTTGATTCCTTGTATGGTTCCTGTTCTGCTAAAGAAAAAGAAAAAATCTTGTCTCTTGGCTACAAGTTGCCTCCTACAGGCTAGACATCCCAATGCACATAATGGTAATCATCTTTGATAGAAAACATATGCTCAAATCTTATGATTGACCAGGATGAGAATGAATTGCACCATCTAAGATCTACTCTTTTAGCCTTCCTACACAAAAAGTCATTGTTTAATGTTCCCTACAGGAAATGTTGAAATGGTCTCCTGACAGCATTTAATACATTCTGTAAATGCATTCAGTTATATTGTTTTTAAGTCCTAACATATTCTCATAGTGGAGGAAAAGGTAGTGCTCCATTTACAAATGCATTACAAATTCAATTAAGGAGACGGAACAGCTGAAATTATTTTTACACTGTGATCAAAACTAGTTTTGCTAAGCTGTGCAATCTTTTTCCTAGGCTAGTGCAGAAGAACATAGGCACTTCTGTGTCAGAAAGGAAGCATTACACATACTAGTCGATATATTCTTTGCCATTTGTTTTTCTTTCCTCATAGTAAGACAGAAGCTATCTAGCAACTCTTATGATAAATCTGCCTTCAACACATCAATAACATATGTAGGATAATCAAACATTGGGAATAGTAACTTGTACTGATTTTTGGGATTATCTTCATGTATGTTCAAAACACACTCACATATCTGATGTTGAAATTATCCGCATTGATATGAACATAGCACTTTACAAGCCAATGCAAAAGGCCATGTTTCATGGCTTTATTCCTCCACATAAGTTCCTGACAAACTTTACAGAAAGCAGCTGGAAGACACACATGTATGTAATTTAAAGGCATCTCTTGTGTATCTTCAACCTTGTCCCCCAGCAATAAACCAATTGACTAAATATGTGCGGGGGAGTTAAAGAGGTCTGCATTTGACAGCTTTCAGGTTTTTTATATGCGTATCTTCTGAGCACTTCAAACCGCATGTTCAAGAAACTGTATAGTCCATGGTGACTTGTGTTTTTATGCCCCAGTAGCAGGAAAGATTCTAGCAAAATGTATGCAATATCAACTTGGCATGCCACCTCCAAACTTGTCTACATTTGCAAGATTTTGCCCAGATCGTATTCTTTCCTGCCAGAAATTAACCTCTGTAGCTGTGGGAGGCATTAGTAGCCTCCCTTCTCTGTGAACCTGGGCAGGGACTGATATTTTGAATTTTTGGGTTATTGCTTTTTTATTGTTGCTTATTGAATTTTGATTCTGTAATTATTTATATTATAGTATTTTTGCTTTATTCCTTAGGATGTTTTGATGTTTTGTAATTGCAATTGCTATTGTAGATATATGTGATATTTGTAACTTATCTGTAATTATTTTTATGCTATGGAATATGGTATGTAATTGTAACTGTTTCTTCTGTAAGCCGCCCAGAGTCGCTCTGCGAGTGGGGTGGCATATAAGTCGAAAATACAAATACAAAAAATACATGTAAGTTTGTTATCCAGGCATGATGGAACCCAAGTCACTCCTCCTTAGGCCTGGAATATGAAGCCACAATTGCATTTGTTGTTGTTCAGTTGCATAGTCGAGTCCAACCTTTTGTGACCCCATGAACCATGTGATAGGGCCTGTTGCCATTATCTTGGTTTTCTTGATGTTGAGTCTCAGGCCGGCTTTTGCACTCTCTTCTTTCACCCTAATCAAGAGGTTCTTTAGGTCTTCTTCAATTTCTGCCATCCGGGTAGTATCATCTGCATATCTCAGGTTTTTGATGTTTCTTGCAGAAATTTTAATTCCAGCTTGTGATTCATCCAGCCCTGCAGTGCACATTATGTATTCTGCATATATGTATATACTAAACTATAAGTTGTCCCAGGTCGAGGTACCTAATTTGGACCTCTAAAGCTAGGAAAATAGATTGACCCGAACATAAGCCGGGGGTGGAAAATGCAGAAGCTGCTAGTAAGTTTCAATAATTAAAATACATGATAATACAGTAAAGTTAATTAATTTAGACATTTGTGTGGGTATGTTTTTGAGTGTTTACATTGACCTGAGTACAAGTTGAGTCCCATTTTTGGACCTCATTGGGGGGGGACGGGACTAAAAAACCCCAAGTTATACTAGAGTATATAAGGTAAGTTAAATAATCAGGGTGACAATATGCAACCTTGTTGTACTCCTTTTCCTGTTCTAAACCAATCAGTTGTTCTGTATCCTGTCCTAACTGTTGCTTCTTGACTCATGTACAGAGTTCTCATTAGACAGATGATGTGGTCTAATGGTCTTAACATGGATTATATAGTGATGTAGTTCTGCAGACCTCATATAACTGCTGATGAAGAGGAGGAAATAGTCACATTTCTTCTAAGGAGCAACAGCACTCAAGGTGTCACTAGGATTGCACCTAGCTCTCACCTATTACCAGAGGGTACTGTGACTTACATCCCCTTCTCTTGCACATGAAGTAGTGGTAGCAAAGGGTGTTTGTAGCAGCAGAGGGACTGATATAATTTCCATGAAGCAATGTGTCATTTTTAATCTTACAACACTCCTTCAGCAAGTACTGCACATCACAAACCCACTAATCATCCTAAATTAATCTAGATACAACCTAAAGCTGTATCAGAAGATCTTCAGTTTTTTCCGCCTTCTTCTCAGAATATAATTACATGGTGAGAAACAGATTGCAAACTTTACCTTTCAGATTTCTGAATTAGCTTTGCTTCTCCACTGGGAGGCACATTTTCTGATGTGTAATCTGTTACCATCCCCAAGTTAAGAATACTGTCTCTTTATCTTCGTTTATAATTAATTGGTTATGGTGAAGTACCATCCATCAAAGATTTCTCCTCAGTAACTCTCAAAACTAAAATAGTAAATCTACTCTATAACCATAAAAATCGATCTGACTCAGTTATTCAATATAATTGTTTTTCAAGAAAACAAAAGCGAAACACGTTGTGATAAATGCTAACAAAATGGTTTTGAGTTGTTTTAAAGTACATACAATCCAATCGTTTTTAAGAGTCTGCTGCTGCAAGTGTAACATCATCCTGAATGTTCTGCTATAAAATAAGTTGTCAACTCCCACCTCTAACTGGTTCTTCTCAACTGAAGCTAACTCCAGTCATATTCCATACTGTTAATCATCTCTTCACCCAATCTTTTCTTTCACTTGACTGCTGATACTAACCTACAAAATAGGACACTCTTATTTTATTTAATGTGGAAATTAGTAGGGGGCATATAGATGCCTTAATCCCACCAATAACAGACAGTACTGGTCCAGTAGTGAGGTTTCTGGTTCAGTGTACAGTAGTATTAGAGCAGGGGTTCACAACCTATGGCCCATGGGCCAGCCCCAGACCATGGCACCATTTAATGTGGCCCACCACCCTCGCGGCCACTGCCACCTGAACAGAAGAGTAGCGTGCCTTGGCGGGGCCCCGTATAAAAATTTGTTTGGGGGCCCTTAGGAAGGGTAAAGATTTGTTTTGCTTATGCACATTGGGGGCCCCCGTGGCCCGGGCCCCCCGTATAATTGATACGGCGGTAGCTACGTCTCTGCACCTGAAGTGGCAGAAGCAGCAAAAACAGCAAACAATGTGTTGTAAATGCACCTGTGGCTGTTGTAAATGTGTTTACAACAGCCACGGATGCAGTTTATGGCAGCATTTATAGTGAGGGAAACCACATGTCTGGCCTGCTCAGCTGTCTGAGGGGGCATGGTCCAGCCCACTGCATGAAAATGTTGTGAACCCATGCATTAGAGGCAACCCCCTTTCTAACCACAAATTATGCTCAAAAATCAAAAAGCCAGGTTGGTTTGATGTTCATTGGAAGAGGATAAATATTTAAATTAGTTACAAAAAAATGAAGATGGTTTTCCCCATTACAATTGTGTGGCTGAAATATATCAAAAGAGTTTTAAAATGGCTCCATCTCCTTCAAAAGCAAAGGGCAGAACACTCCCAAAAAAACAGGAGACAATTCTTCCTCCTTCTCCTCCTCCTCTTCTTCTGCTGCTTCCTCTTCTTCCTCTTCCTTTTCTTCTTCTTCCTCCTTCTCCTCCTCCTCTTCCACCCTTCTGGCCAAAATGCCAAAATGCTACCCAAGGCAGTAAACATAAAAGCACAAGAAACAAAGCATACAAATTTAAAATACAAGGCAAAAGGATATAAAATATTCATGCAAATGAAATTAAAAGAACAGGCAAATTGGGCAATGATTAGCTTGTTAGGGTTAGGCAGTCAAATTTCACCTTAGAAGACAAGGGCTTTTTCTGATTCATTAGCAAATAAAACAAACAAGTTGGTCCCAGTAACAGAGACTTCCTCCACACAAGGAATATGTGGCAACCCTTTGCATGCTGAATTACCACATTACTCCACCCTGTGCTGGAAGGACCTGACCTTGGTCTGCTGTTCTTGTCCCCTTCACATTATGTACTCTGTTTCCCCCACATTTGTATATTCTATCTTATTTCCCCCTATCAACCTGGCTTTTTACCTCATTTCCCAACCTCATCTTGGCAACTTTGTTTTCAGCTCATTTCAAGACCCTCAATTGAAGACCACTGCCTCTCAGAAATAATAATAACAAAACACTTTAACTCCTCTCCAGATCACTCTACTGCCACCCACAGGGCTCAGAATGGCTGTGGGTGGTCTTTTATTTATTTAGATTTATATTGCCACCCACTCGCCGAGGTGACTCAGGGTGGCTTACAGTCAAAACAACAACAGTACAATAAAAATTATAAAATGCAACCACATAAAACAACCAAACCAGAACACAAACTAACTCCCGACAGGCCGTTGTTGTGGGCCCAGAGGAGTGGGCAAGGTCCCTAGCCACTGCTATGCCTTGGCATCTTCTTCCTCAGGCCGTTGTTGTGGGCCCAGAGGAGGGAGCGATGTTCTCAGCCACTGCTAGGCCTTCACTTTTATAGCTCACCAAGTTCAATAGACTCTGGGAAATCACATTCTGTAAAACAAGACACGTTTTCAGCAAAAAAAAAAACCTTCTGTAAAAAAATGGGGTGTTACTTTATTAAGTGAATTATTCAAATATAGTTTAAAGATAAGCACATCTGGAAGAAGAAGAAGCTGGGATGAGCTTCCAGATGAATGTATTCATACACCAGTAAATGAATTCATTGATGTATTATGGGCTACACACTTCCACACACAAGTGTGCATCTGGTAGTATGAAAGGGTAAAAGATATACTGTTGAAGGTTTGCTTTTGTAGGTAAAAATAAAAGTTGCTATTCTTATTCCCAGATAATTCAGATAATATGTTTTTGACCATATGAGTTAGTGACTAGTGGGGTTTTAGGTTGCAAAGCATTCTTTTTTAGAAGAGATATACTATGTGACTAACAAGGTTACATATTATTTTACCAGCACAGATGATCAAGCAAGGGGTATCGTCTGAAGCACTTTAGACACCATCTGTTTTCTCTCAAATAAAAATATGAACATTCTCTTAGAAAGCAGCTTATTTGACAACTAAGCACATGGCCTTCATTTTAATATTAGTGTACTGAATTGCCTTGTATTTCATGTTTCCACTATATCAAGTTAATCAGCATCACTATCTCTCTTTACAAATTTAAGGATGATTTTTCATCCTTATGTACTATTCACACACAAGAGGCAGATATCATTGGGCATGGGTGGACTTTACATTAAAAATTCTTCAGAAAAAAGTATTGTGTTGTGTGTCTGAGAGAGAGAGACCCCAATGAGGATTGAGCATATCTATTACACACTGAACAGTCAGTCTATTGGAGAAGACAGCTTTGTGGGGTGGAGAAGCAGCAGTGAGTGGAAATGGCTAGCTGGAAGTAACCGGTAATAGCAGGTAGTCACTTTGTTTTTCTGCTATGTCTGCTATGGAGAAGAGCACAGAGAACCTTGTCTAAGTAGGTCAAGTTCTCATTTACAACAAGGAACTATTTTAGATGTCTCCAGAAATGATATTGAGCAAGGCTGATAGAAATCAGTGGAGAAATCCAAAGTTTTAATATAATTAAATTTATTAGTTAAATGTACTTATAGTAAACCTTGAATTAATTTGATTAATTTAATTGGCAATGTGTCTAAACCTCTTTTTCAAAAGATAGACTCAAAAGAACAATACAGTCAAACCTCGCATAAAGAGTGCCTCGCTTAAAGAGTAACTTGCTTAAAGAACAGATTTTTCTCTGAGTGTTCGCTTCGCTTAACAAATAAAACCAACCAAAAACTCACTTAACAAATAAATCTGGGTTCAGTATCCCCCCTCCCCCCCCGAAGTCACAATTGGTCACTTACAATGGTGTTTTGCTTAAAGAGCAAGTTTGCTTAAAGAGCAATCCTGTGGAACACATTATGCTTTTTAAACGAGGTACATCTGTATGTGTTCTCTAAACTCTGTTCTTTTTTATTGTGTAACATTTAAAAGGTTCCATTCTAATTCTGTTTCTCTTCCTTGTGGCCCTTGATTATGTTATGAGATGAGCAGAAAACATTGGAACAAACATTCTTTTGTCTGATCAAGATTGCCTGAAGATTGTTGCTAATTACAAAAATGTCAAGGCATTTAGTCGTAGTACACTAATATCCCGGATAACGTTATGACTTGGTTCCACAAGTCATGACGTTATCCGGTTTTTAGCATTGTCCGATACATGCATCAAACAATGCTAAAAAAAAGCCCTGACTTCAGGGACAACCCACTTTAAAGGCAGGCAGGGAAAGAAAGAGACCTCGCTGCCTTTAAAGCCACTGCAATTGCAGTAGGCTCTGGGAAAGCGCCTTTCCCCGAAGCTACTGCAGGCTTCACTCTGCTTCTCGTCTCCGACTGCCAGCTGATCTTGGAGGCTTTTTTTTTTAAACTGCAGGGAAAGGGGGAAAGAGAGAAATGTGATTGGTTCTATAGAGAAGTAAAGGAGGCCAAAGCTGCTCTCCCTGTCACTTCCCTCTTTCCCTACTCCCCACCCCCAGCAGTTTGGGGACACCCCACTGCCTGCTCGACCACAGAGAATCCACCCCAGCTCTGCTTACCTAATCTTCTTGAGCTGCAATGTCGGACTGAGCACGCTGTATTTCCTTTACTTCCTGGATTGAAAAAAACAGGGAAGGGGGAAATAGAGATGTGATTGGTTCTCTAGATCAGCTGGCAGTCTCTAGAGAACCAATCACATCTCTATTTCTACCCAATCCAACCCCCCCCCCCACGATTGTACTAGATAACGCTAAAAATCGCGTTATTCGATACAAGATTTTCCCAAAAATCTTGCAACATTATGCGGTTTTAGTGCTATCGGGTACAAACGTTATCCGGGGTATTACTGTAGTAGGAGTTGTTGTTATTGTTGTCGTCATCATGGGCATTGTTGTTGTTGTATAAACCACTTCTTTTTACTGTATACCTAGAAACTCTGGAAAGGGTCACCATAAGTAATAATTGGCTTGACAGCACAGGAATTATTATTAGATGGAAAGCTAATTTTCATAACCCCTTGTATGTAAATTAGCCTGAGGACAACTGGGGGTTCCTTGAATTGCCTATAGTTGATCTGAAATTACCCAAGTATCCTTGCTCCACTTTATTTGGACACTTTTACTGGAAGCTCTTGCACATCCTTAGTTTAAATTACCTCAGGTAGCATAGCTTTGTCAGATTGCTGCTACAAGTCAGAGTGGAAGTGGGCTAGATGCATACTGATGAAAATATAGTCTTCATCCAGATCACAACATGTAATGTTGTGAGAGACATTCTCAGCTCAAGTGGGCAGTGTGAATAAGAAGAGCTCTAGCATCTTTCTTCCCTGTAGGGAGAAAATGCAATGTCAAATTCCCAGCAACAGTTATTTCTTTTGGTTCTGTGATTATCCCTGTATTGAAACTTAATGGGAATAATTTAAAATACAGTAATTATGTTCATCCAGATGTTACTCAACTGCTGAATATGAAGAATAGTTTCTCTATCTTTCTCCTCTCTCTCTCTCTCTCCATTACAAAGTACTGCTATATCAAAACAAAGAAATTATGAAAATGTATCATGGGATGTAATTCAGCAATCACCTGCCTTCACAGCCTGATTAAAATGAATTACTAGAATTCCAGCCAATTGAGTCCATTTGGCTTCCATGGTAGTAATAGCCAAGTACATGAGTTAACCATGATTGTCAAAAAGACTGTGTCATGCTTCACAATATTTCATGTTCAGATTTGTCTGAAGTTTAGCAGAGTAATTTGCATGTGCGCACACATCATTTTTAAGGAGCTGATCATTTGAGATGTACATTTAATCTAGAAATGCAGATACTCTTGATTTCAAAGTGAAGTTACACAAATGATGGCTGATTGTAACAATTCATCTCCACCTACAGTATTAACAGCTGTAATTCACTGTACTTTCGCAGTTTTAAAAAACCTTTTCTTGATCATTTTAATGTTTTTCAAGTATATCCATTATGGTATCTTGCTTCCTGCTGATTGAATTTCCTCCCTGACACTGACAGTATCAAAGTGTCTACAAAAATGGGGAAAAAAAGAATAAATATCTTACATTCCAAAATATGAAAGCAAGCTTGTAAGTTAAAACTTCAAAAACTGGAAAAAGTTAATAGTGATTACTAAAATAGTAGAATTTTTTTTGTTGGAATAATAGGCATGTTATTCTGTGTTTCAAGTGTATCAGAGACAAACCCCCCCCCCAAAAGAACACATTTTGTCTCTGATATACTAAAATAGTAGTTAGTAAAACTGATAATGCCTGAAACATCTGGGTTCTTGCTTTTGTATACATCCTGCATAGGATGAAGAAACTCTGCTCTTCATAATTCACTATCATAGCATTAGGAAAGAAATATCAGAGAGAACAGGCTAGGCCTTTCCTCTAAGCATATTGAAGAAACAATTCAATTATGTCTGAATAGGGCTAGAATCATTTATGGAAAAATCTCATCTCAAGTTCCGCTTTTACCTTTTCTCATTTTCTCTTTAATATCTACTTTGTGATTCCAGTAGCTATGATAAGACAGAATAGATTTCCCCCCAGTGTCTACCAAGGTTTTAGCTAACTGACTACATGTTGCTCCTCTGTATCTGCTTATGCTAATGAATGGTTCTTAATCTTTTAACCTGCTATTTATAGTATAATACAGTCAAGTTAATTATATTTCCTGTGTAATGTAATTCTGAACTCCATGGGATGGAAATAGCCTGTGTATTTTCTTTAATATGTTTGCAATCTCATTACTTTTGAAGTCTCAATTGATTTGGTTCAGGTGATCTCACAGTTAAGACATTTTTCTTAGCAAACTGTAGATGTCCTCTTGGACTCTGGTTTTATTTCACCAGCCACAATGGGAAACTGAAATGAATATTTCAGACAGCTTTTCAGTCTTCTAATGTAAGTTATCAAATGTAAAAAGAAAAATAGACCTACCTAGAAAGAGTGTGCCATTATATAAATCCCAATAGATTGCTAATCTACTGGAACACTTTTGCTTGAACACGTCTTGCATTTCAGTTTTCCATAGTCATTTGGCTAGCTATTGTGAAACAAAAATCCTTCATCCAAAGAGACCATATCCAATTCAACAAATAATGTATATTTTCTCATGTGAAAATATGGGACTTCTCTGGCTCAAAGGATGGGAAAGTGTTACTGAATATTTTTGTTCCATTGTCCACTTGTAAAGTACAGGTTGTATAGTTTATGTGAATTCAATTGCTAATGTCAAATACACCAGACCATTTGAATTGGTTAGATCACTGATGCAGTGGGTGTACTCTAGCTAGTTGCTTGATCATCATTACACCAAATAAATGTTTTTAAAAAGACTTAACATCAGTGGTGGGATTCAGCAGGTTTGCCCCAGTTCACCAGAACCAGTAGCAGAAAATCTGGCTGGCCTCGCCCATCCAAGTTTTGAATTAACACAGGGTTTTTCCCATGGCCATGCCCACAATACCACACCCACAGAGTAGGTAGTAAAAAATTTTGAATCCCACCACTGCCTTAACAGGTACATTCAGAATATAGGGTCTTTAACAGGTACAAAATACAGTGAAACCTCGAGTTACGAATGGCTCTACTTACGAAAAACTCATGATACGAAAGGAAATCTCGGGAAAAATTGCTCCGAGATGTGAAAGTTTTTGAGATACAAAAATGGTGAGGAGCTCTTCCGACACTTCCCACAGCAGTGGGAGGGGGTTTGGAGCATTTCTGCTCATTTTCTTTTTTTGATTTCTTTAAAATCACATTTTGGCACTGCCAGAAGCTTTCCCCACAACAAGGAAGTGCTGAAAATTCCCCTCCTGTCTGAAACAGTTGATATTTCGATACTGAGCTGGCAGTGACCAGAGCTGGCCACTAGAGTGCGCCATCGGAAATGTGGGGAATATGCATTGAAAACCAAGATACACTTCTGGATCTCAGAAAAGCCAAATAAACGCCTTTTATCTGTTCAAATCTCTTTATAAAGTGGCCAAAACACAGCAAAGAATTCCAAAATGCACTTTATGAAGAGTTCTGAACATTTAAAAAAAAAAAACGTATTTTTTTGCTTTTTCTGAGCTCTGGAACAGATTTTTTTTGCTTTTCAATACATTTCTATGGGAAATTATATTTTGAGATATGAATTTTTCAAGATATGAAAAACATGAATTAATTAATTAATTTCATATTTCAAGGTTTTAATGTGTAGGGGAAGATGCCAGCAAGAAAAAAGAAAGAAGGTAGGCTTATCATGTTATGTTTCCATAGTAACTTTTTACCTGGAACACACTGAAACTAGCAGCTTAATCTAAAAACGTATTTGCTCAAAAAGCTCCACTAAAATCAGTTCCCTAAATCCATTTGTTAATATCAACAAGAGTGAATCAGTTGAATGAATGGAACTTTGTAAGTCAACGTTAATGAAAATCCCACTGAGTGAATGGGTGCATTCCTGTTTTTTAACTTTCCCCCTCCCAATAAAAGTTAATTTCTAGTAAACATGAACTGTGAAAACCAAACAAAACATTAGGAGTAATCTAGCCAAGATTTAGTATAGGTACCTGAACTTCAGTAGGAAAAAAAGGTATACAGTATATGGAAAACTAGTCTGCTAAATTATTGGGACCAAAAATTCATTTGATTTCAGTTACACAAGGAACAGCAACAGAATCCACCTATTTAATTAATAAGTTAATCCATGCCATGAGTTTGCAGTATTACTCAAGCAAAAAGCGCTTAGACAGTGGGAGACCTGGCTGTGGGGATAGAAGTAGGAAATGAATTCCTCTGACAAATATTGGAATAGTATTAGCTGGCAAAATATGGAAAGCAAAATTCACAATTCGTTGCTGGAGCTCCTGTTAATTGCATTTTCTCCCTTCTCCAGAGTCCTTGTATGATAGCATCACATTGCTTGGATTGGAGCTTCTGAAGAGAATGGTGTCTGCCTGTTAGAACTTTCCCTCTAAACGTATTTCTGCCAAAATTCTAGAGCTTAATTACAGATGTATGTATCGGTGATGCCTCTCTCAACCAGATAAATCATACTATTAGCCTTAAATTCTAAAAAAGATATAATTAGAACTTATTGCCATAATGTGGTGGACATTTCGTAATGTTCATCCCTTGGGGGAAGAAATGTTGGAAGAAATTGGTGTTATAATGAGTCACAAGCCCACCATTGGCTTTTAGTGTTTATAGACAAGAATGCAACATTACTAAAGATACTACCGTATTTGCCAGCATAGAAGATGCACTTTCTCCATTCAGAAAACAACAGAAAAATGGAGTGTGTCATATGCCGGTAAGAACCCCCGGACCCCGTTGTGGGATTTGCTGGCTAGCCACTGCTGGCCGCTAGAAGCTGGGCAAAGGGCGGCTTCCAAAGGAGCACTTTTGCCTGGCCAATCTCAAATTCCCTGCCTCCTGATGGTCAGCAGTAGTGGTTGAGATCAGCTGGGCAAGAGGCTCCTAAAGGAGCAATCTTGCCCTGGCTGAATCTTGGTTGAGTATTATTATTATTATTATTATTATTATTATTATTATTATTATTATTATTATTATTATTATTATTATTATTATTATTATTATTATTATTATTATTATTATTATTATTATTGTTATTATTATTGTTATTATTATTATTATTAAATTTATATGCCGCCCTACTCGGTGAAAACCGACTCAGGGCGGCTCACAACATACAATCAAATGCAATGTAACAATTCAATAGAACAACACAATGTCACAACATAGTGAAATATACATCAATAATTCAATCAATAGAATATCATAAAATACAATACGGTAAGATAAACCCCCAATATACATCATAAAGTTACAAAAATATTACAAAAAACATAGGAACATTACACAATCTTACAAAGAAAAAAAATGTTACAAAAAGGCATCCCCACCCTACCCACCCCAGATCCTACCCATTAAGGTGGTGGCCACCAACCGACTACTCCCCTTCCTTCTGTCCAAGGGAAAGGAGAAGGGCAATGTGTCCATCCAACATGTAGGTGCTGCCACAAAACCCCAGCCTAGAAAAAGTTTAGCAAACATAACAGACAGACTGGCCGGAGGAGGGTGGGGCTGGAATCAGCTGGGGCCTGGTGTTTTCTTCCTCCCAGAACTGCACCCGGCTTTTTCACTCCTGGCCTCGGGGGTGGTGGTGTTGGAATCAGCTGGGGAATGGTGTTTTCTTCCTCCCAGAACTGTCCCCGGCTTTTTCACTCCTGGCCTCGGAGGGTGGTGTTGGAATCAGCTGGGGAATCCCCCACACCCTGATCCCCCACACCCTGCCTCCTGAAAGGATCCTTCTTCTACCCCATCCTACCACCAAGGAAGGAGAATGGGATGGAGAAAAAAGAAACAGACTTAAAAGATCCTTCTTTTCCCTTCACCCCACCACTAAATGAGGAGAGTGGGATGGGGGAAAAGAAATGGGCTTAAAAGATCCTTCCCCCCATCCCACTTTCCACAGATCCTGGAGTTAGTTTTGGAAATTTTGGCTAATCTTTCTTACACTAGGACAGATGGAAGGAACTACAGAATGAACTCACCACAAGATGGCTTCATTTTGGCACTTTTCAACTTTACAAAAGTTAAAGAAGTTAGGTACTAAGTCTTTGCCTAACCAGTTATCTAGGATAATATGCATTAATGTAAATGTAAAACAGCTGTACCTCCTTAAGGGTTCTCCAATTTGAACAGCACTTGGAACAGCACAGGTGTAGCTTATTGATGAGGTAACGCCAAGTCTTTGCTTAAAAAACCCAAGCAAGGCCGGTAGGCCTGACGGCCGCCAGGCCTTTTTAGGAACTGTGGTAGTACGTCAATATAGGTAAAGGTATTAAATACACATTAAAATACACACAGACACACCACATCCAAAGGTGAGTCACTTACCCTGGGGAGCAGGCTATAGGGAGCTTCAGGCTAGCTAGCAGCTTCTCTTCTTCCTACCCACTTGGGAAGACAGTAAGGAGGCTGTGCATACGTGCCAAGCACTGTAGGCGTGCATGCACACCAAGTGCTTGGTGCGCATGCGCAGTGGGGGAACTAGTGGAAAAGGTAAGCCCCAAAGGTGGTTCCCCCAAAAGCTGCTACCAGTTCTCTGGGACACTAGGGAAAGTTACTGCCGGTTCTGCCGAACTGGTGTGAACCTGTTACATCCCATCACTGGTTCTATATTTATATGTGTAATTAAATAACATACAAAAAATTACATTATCAAAAAAAAAAACCCCAAGAGGAAGATCTAAAGACTGTTGAGCAGTTATATTAATTTGGAATACAATATTTGCAGTTGATTTTATTTCTAAATGAATATTATGTGCTTGATATCTGCATGGACACTTTAAATTCTGTTAATAAAAACAAACTTTGTTTGGCTTTTGGCCATTTTAGCAACACTTCTAACTGTACCCACAATAAAATTGTAGCAAATTTGTCATTGTCACCGAATAACAAGTCAGACCACCAAACTGCATTATTTGGCCAGCTCAAGAAATTAAAGCAAGCATAGTGATGATAAATGAAACAATTCCGATTCAGCGAAGGCTTTACAAATGTCTAATTATGCTGGACTCTCCAAAGTGACTCCTCTGTGTTAACAAGTGTTGGCAGCTGGTCTAGTCTGAAAAGTCTTTAGGACTTCACTCTTGACACATGTTTTGCTTCCATTAATGAAGTGGGAAACAGTGATTTCTTCCATTAAAAGCACAAAATCCTCTCACCCACCCCCAGTTCAGATTAGCAATATCTATAGATTTCTTTAAGCAGTTCCCCACCCTCCACCCCTATTTCTCTGTTGGGGCCTTTCCTAAATGCTGAATGATAGGCTTGCCTCCACAGTATTGCTCAACAGACCTTGAAATTAGCAAGGAGAACTGTGGCTGTCTGACAGCTATTCCTATCACTGCCGCCAAGTTTGAACAAACGACAGAAGCTATCTTGCTCACAAGAGAAATAAGGTTCATGGAAATATTAAAGCAATGTGGATGCTACTCCCGGCATGGCAACACTTTACAGCGACTGGCTTTTTGTGTGACTCATGCTGGTCTGAAATCAAGAAACCACAAATAGGAAGCTTAAAAGCATTAGACTGGGAAATGACTCTTCCTTCTGAAGAAATGAGAACAGATCCGATGTTCATTGAAGTAAATTTTGTTTTAATTTACATTTCTTTTTTAAAAACCTATTTCCTGTAAAGTGTTCAGCTTCTGTCTGTTCAGTGAAATCACACTTAAGGACATTCCTTGCCTTCCTACTGATATTTAAGAAGATCTATCTTTCTGAATGTCAGCTGTTTCCATTAGCACACTAAATAAATGGGACATGTCACCATTAATCAGGAACTTTCTTTGATTTGGTCTTTTCTTAAACTAAATGCAAGGTCTCGTCAAACAAAACCAATTCCCTGACCACCATTGGTCATTTCTGACATGCCAGGTTGCTCTATAAATGGGATAATGCAATGAAATTTGGCAGTCGTGTACAGTTTTCCCAGAAAATTCTTAGCTAATACCTTGCATTTTTGAAGTTTAAAAATAAACTAAACCCAGAAACGAATTGGCTGAGATGTCAAATGTTTTGCCAAATACAGTTTGCGTCTTGTGTGGTTTTATTTTAATTTATATTGTCTTTCCAGTATTAATGAATTATTCATTAATGTTAAAGATATCCCTTTGTGACCACATCCCCACTGCCCAGATAAGAGAATAAAGTGGAATTAACAAAGCAGTTGCTGAATATCACAAATGGAAATTGTGCTGGGCTGGACACATCTGTCGAATGCCAGGCATTGGACAGCAGCAGTCAGAGGAGTAGAAAGACCCCTTGGCAGCCCCTCCAAATGATTGGAAGACCCAATCATAAAGAGTTTTGGTCGAACCTGGAGAAGAAGAGCATGGCAGCAAAATGAATGGAAAATGAGTTGTGACCACCAGGAACTTATCCCTTGATAGCCTGGTCAATCAAGGAATCAAGGAATGAATTATTTGTTGTCAAGTTATTTTTGACTTATGTTGACTCTTGCCAGGATTTCCTAGGCATAAGGTATTCAGGCATGGTTTAGCAGTTTCATTTTTTGGTGATGGTCTGGAAATACAGTAATACCCCAGATAATGATTGTACCGAATAGCGTTAAACCGCATAACGATGCAAGATTTTTGGAAAAATCTTGTATCGTATAATGCAATTTTTAGCGTTATCCGGTACAATCGTGTGTGGGGGGAGGGGGTTGGATTGGGTAGAACATCTACCTAATCCAACCCCCTCCCCAGCGCCCGCCTACCTTTCCCCCGACGCTACTGCAAGCTTCCCTCTGCTTCCCTTCTCCGACTGCCAGCTGATCGTGGAGGCTTGTTTTTTTTAAACTGCAGGGAAGGGGGAAAAGAGAGAAATGTGATTGGTTCTATAGAGAAGTAAAGGAGGCCAAAGCTCCTCTCCCTGTCACTTCCCTCCTTCCCTACTCCCACCCCCAGCAGTTTGGGAACTCCCCACAGCCACCCCACTGCCTGCTCGGCCACAGAGAATCCACCCCAGCTCTGCTTACCTAATCTTCTTGAGCTTCAGTCTCGGACTGAGCACGCTGTTTTTGCTTTCCCTTCCTCTATTGAAAAAAACAGGGAAGGGGGAAATACAGAGATGTGATTGGTTCTCTAGAGACTGCCAGCTGATCTAGAGAACCAATCACATCTCTGTATTTCCCCCTTCCCTGATTTTTTCATTACAGGGAGTAAAGCGTGCTCAGTCCGAGATTGCAGCTCAAGAAGATTAGGCAAGCAGAGCTGGGGTGGATTCTCTGTGGCCGAGCAGGCAGTGGGGTGGCTGTGGGGAGTTCCCAAACTGCTGGGGGTGGGAGTAGGGAAGGAGGGAAGTGACAGGGAGAGCAGCTTTGGCCTCCTTTACTTCTCTATAGAACCAATCACATTTCTCTCTTTCCCCCCTTCCCTGCAGTTTTAAAAAAACAAGCCTCCAGCGATCAGCTGGCAGTCGGAGAAGGTAAGGTAAGCAGAGCGAAGCCTGCAGTAGCGTTGGGGGAAAGGCACTTTCCCTGACCCTACTGCAGTCGCATGGGGGGTGGCTTTAAAGGCAGGGAGGTCTCTTTCTTTCCCTGCCTGCCTTTAAAGTGGTTTGTCCCTGAAGTCAGGGCTTTTTTAAAAAGCGTTGTTCGATGCATGTATCGGTCAATGCTAAAAACCGGATAACGTCATGACTTGTGGAACCAAGTCATAACGTTATCCGAGGTATTACTGTATACAACTTGCCCAAAGCTATACAGACTGGTTCTTCTCCCAAGAAACCTGGTGGGGTACCAAACTCACAAACCCAGCTCTGCAGACAGTTCTTCCAACTCACTTAAATTTTCAGCAAGCCGTCGCAGGATTAAGTCTACAAGTCAGCAGAAGAGCCTGAGCTCACTTGCACTTTATGACGACTTTCCAGTTGTTATATTAGAAAGCTCTTATGAAGCTATGTATTTCATTGAGGACTCTAAACCTGTCTACCCATCTACTCTGATTCAAGGATTGCCATGTTGTTCTTACTTTTAGCCATTAACCTTAAGTCAAGTACATCAAATTGGGCCCAGACTGTTAGACAAACTAGGGTCCTACTGAAATTAAACTGTTAGAACCTGTCCAGACTGCCCATTTTGGTGCTGGTTGGATCGGGTGTAAAAGTATATATACAGTAAAACCTGGCTTACATACGCCTTGAGTTACATAAAATTTGACTTATGTAATGATTTTGTGCTAAAACCATGTCCTGATTTACATAAATGCCCCAATTTATGTAACATGATTTCCTATGGGTTTGCTTCGATTTATGTAAAAGTTCATTTTTCGTATGATTGCTTTGATTTGCATACAAAAAATATTATGTAAAAACCTACAGAATTGACAGTAAATTGGGGTTTTACTGTATATTTCTTTGTCTGTCCATGTATTAGTGATTTAAAAACTTCCCACAAACACAATTTTATTCCAGGGGTTCGCCCACAGGCCAGTCCTGGCCTCCAACGCCATTCCATCTGGCCCATGACGACCACCCCAGAAGCAGACACACCTACACATGTGCAAACATGCCCGCTGCATCTGACCCATGGCATGGGCTGAGGGACGGTTGTCCAGCCCATGGTGTGGTAAGGTTGAGAACCCCTGTTTTATTCAGTAATGCACAGACATGCAATTTTTAAAATGAAATCGTGCATTTCATCAGCAATGATCTAGCACAGGGGTTCTCAACCTTACTGCACCATGGGCCAGACAACTCTCCCTCAGACCATGCTGTGGGCTGGATGCAATGGTGACGGGTGCATTTGCACATGCGTGGGCATGTCCATGTCTGCCTCTGGGGTCATTGCCATGGGCCGGATAGAATGGCATCGAGGGCCGGGGCTGGCCAACAGGTCGTAAGTTGTGAACCCCTGATCTAGCAGATGTATGCACACGGTTTTACTTTCCCTGACTGTACACAGATCAAAGGAAGCATTCAATTTCTAACATCTTGCAGTAGTTTGTAAGGTGGAATCCCCTTTAGCTCCAGCCCCAAATGTTGCTATGATTGTTGAACTCTCCAATTGGAAAATCCGGAGGAGTAAAAGAAGAAGGAGGTGGGGGGAAAGTGTTTTGGCTTTCTATATTAGATGACTTCTTAAAGCAGAATTGTTGTTGAAACCCTGAAGCCTTGCAGTACTTGTTAAGCCCCATGCCCAAACATCTCGTCCTGAACCATGCTGTTTCAAAAGTAGGCCATCTGTACTTGATTCTTCCCCATGTGAACTTAATATTACTCACACTCAAATGAATCCAAACTGGCTGGAAGAGCTGGGGTTTAGCATGTACAATGCAGTTGCGCTTGATGCATGAGGTAACAAACTTCCCAGCTGAACCACTTCTGCAATGGCATGCCTTATCAATTTTGATGAAGTGGACTTGATCCACAAAAGCTAACATTAAAATACAGCTGTTAGTCTTTAAGGTGCCACAACATTTTTGTCTTTTTGTTTAGTTTACTCTCTTATATGCCTTATCAAGCTTTTTTGGACGAGAAACACACTGAAAATACATCTCTGTAAATCCTACCACCAAAATAAACTCTAGTCATCATGATGTACAGAAATCACTAATAAATTGCTCAGTTTTAGGTCCCTCGGGTAAAGAACACAATAGTGACAAACAATGTTTAATGAGGAAAATCCTTATTATCATTAAAATAAAATTGTTAATTAAAGTAGGCTATTGTATTACTAGTATTATGGCATACTATGCAAGAGTAGTGACTTAAGAAATAGCTAATTGAAAGGAAACAAATTATCTGAGATTTAATTTGATTGACCTTACCTTACAATATTTGTTTTGAAAAGGACATTTATACAATCAGGCTTTTGTGTTTTACATTTCTGCCCTTCAAACTATATATATAGTATTAATAGCCATGGAAAGCCTGCTGGAACACGTAAGCCTTCAAAGACTTACAAATAGCTAAAATTGTAGGAGCAGCTCTTCTTTCGACCCACATTCTGTTTTTCTGTTTGCCCTTAAAATCGTTCTTTGATCATTATTTCCCTATACTGTCAATAGCAATCCAAGACAAGCCTACCAAACTCTTTGAGTTTATACAGCTGGAAACTATTTATTTGAAAACTTTTAAGCGACATCATTTAAAAATAAATCAAGGTCCTTCTTTGTGGAAAGGACTGGAAAGGAAAATGCAAACCCAAAACAGTTTCTGTTCTCTTGAAATTAGCATTCAAAAGCAAATGGGTATGAATGTTCAGAAACTAGCTTCACTTGTTTTGTACACAATATATAGACCCCTAAATTGTAGCAAAAATCTTTACATTTTAATATGGTCCTCCATTACAAGCAGAAGTGAGGACAATGCTGTGTTGCTGAACTTACTTTGGGCAAAGAGAGATGCTCTTTCTTCCACTTTAGTACATTTGGCATTTTCCAAGCTATTAACAGTTATCTCAGAGGCTCAGTTACTGGAATGTTACAAGGATAAAAATACTGAAAGTGTTTACAGTAAATCATCAACAAAGCTTGCTCTTACCAAAGTCAAATACTGTAGCTCTATTCCAATTAATATGTCAAAGCAATGTATTAGGGAAAATTCCTTGGGAGTTTGGGACAGGAAGCAGCAGCAGATGCATTGTAGATTTGGGGCAGGTAGATATGCCAAGAAAGTTTGGCTACTGCCCCACTGACTGACTTAATTACTTATTCAGCTCAAATATTTGATGGTTAGGTGGTAACTCAAAGTTGTACCTTCTAATTCCATGGTAGTTTTGCCCTCTGTGTCATTCTTTTAAATGTTAGGAGGCTTTTACTATCACTCAGGTGTAATACAATTATTTCTGAAATCTGATTTGTGAAGATACAGTATAGCAATAGCAATTACCCCTATGTACCACTCCATAGTGTTTACTGCGCTCTCTGGGTGGTTCACAAGGTAATTAGCATTTTGTCCACAACATGCTGGGTACTCACTTTACTGACCTCAGAAGGATGGAAGTCTGAGTCAACCTTGAGTCCAGTCAGGATTCAACTCACAACATCAGTTGCAGTACAGCACTTTAATCACTTTGCCATCCGGGCTCCTTGCTCAGCCATGGCAATTTTTCAGAAATAAAAATTCTTAAGGTTCCAAGGCTCTCGTGAATATTTTCTTTTGTCAAAGAAGCTATTGAGGGGACAAGGTTGCAGTTGGGATGGCTTTACCAGTACTGGTGATTTTGAGAAGTTAGCTTGTATCCCTCCCTGTCCTGAGACCCCAAATTGCTTTCTCAAGATGAAAGGGATTGTATAAGAGCTTTGAGGGGGGAACTTACCATTCCCCCCCCATGGCTAATGATGTCATCAGCCTTATGCAGCACAAACAGGATTTCGAGTATATTTTGCATCCATCACTTGTAGCCAATTCCTCCTTCCATCTCTTTCTTTCTTCAGCAGCAATGTGTGCTTTCTTCTTTCTGTAAGCAAACATTTATCCTTTCCTTCCTTCCTTCCTTCCTCACCTCTTTCCCTCTTAGAAGCTTCTTTCTCACTCTAAGCCCAGCAGTGCTAAGAGGGGGAAAATGGGCTTTGCTCTTTTTCTTCTCCCTCCTACTGCAGCCATGAGTGATTTTGTGGAGAAAGCATCCAGTCCATTAATTTTTTTTCTTAAGAAGTACACCAAACACAGTGCAAGTTATTTTTCCCTAGTAGACCACAAACATTTTGCAGACCATATCATTTTCATAACTTACTTAACTTTCTCCTTCCAGATGGTACTAGTTTTGCCTTTTATGCAAGCACGAGAGGCTTCAAGATTCCAGAGTGACTCCATTTTCTGATCCCTTCACTCATTCCTCTTTGTGTTTACTAAAACCCAGAATTAATGTCTATCATCAAGCTATTTTCTAAATGTCTGACAGTTACTGAAAAGAGAAGGCATGAGGCGGGGAGGAAGGAAGAAAGAAACACATTGCAACCAAACTGAGTGAAATAGAACTGTCCAAGACCAAAATGCCATTTATCACAAATATGGAGACTCTAGGAACAGGTTCCATAGAAATGGGAGGAGAGACCTAAGCAAGCCTCACTTTTCCAAATTGACCAACCCTAGATCAGTCCTAGGGCAGCGATGGCTTAGTGGTTAAGACACTGAACTTGATGATCAGAAGATTGACAGGTCAACAGTTCAAGACCAAAGTGGTGCACTATGGAGAGACCTCATGTCATCTGTCCCAGTTTCTGCCAACCTTACAGTTTGATACCAGAAATTGAAAGTGTTGTTGTTCAGTCGCACAGTCGATTCTGACCCTTTGTGACCCCATGGACCACTGTCCACCAGGCCCTTCTGTCCTCCACCATCCTCCTCAACTCGCTGACTGGAGGGCAGCAGGTCAGCAGTTCAAGACCCTAATGCTGCAGGACAGAATAAGCTTCCATCTTTGTCCCAGCTCCTGCCAACCTAGCAGTTCAAAAGCAAGAAATTGCAAGTAGATAAATAGGGACCACTTCGGTGGGAAGGTAAACAGTGTTCCATGCTCCCTGGTGTCTAGTCATGCTTGCCACATGACCATGGAAACGTCTGCAGAAGCAGACAGTGTAGGCATAAACTAAGGGCAGAGAAGTAGCAGGCATTGAATTTTGGGATGAGTTGTTTTGCTCAAAGGATGCATGTTGACACTGCTGTACTGCAGCATTTCTTTGAGTTAGGAAAAACTGAGTACCGGGCAGCAAAAAATTTCCCTACCACACCGTGGGTGGAGCCTATGTTGTGGGTAAAGCCTATGTCATGGGTGGAGCCTACACTGTGGACAGAGCCTACATCATGGGTGAGCTAGTTATGCCTACCATATATGTATACATCTGCAAACACAGGCAGCACTGGCTTTTTGGCTGTAAATGGAGATGAGCATTGCACCCTAGAGTAGGATATGACTGGCTTTTGAGCAAGAGAGACCTTGAACCACTTGCAGGGACAAAATCTGATGGGGCAGAGCAGGGAGGTGGGTATGGCCACCCAATTTCGCTACCCACCCTACCCAAAAGCCACCCAATTTTGCCACCCCCTGCCTAGAGGTTATCCAATTTTTCTAACCCCCCCTTCCACGAACCTGTTGCTGCCCACCATTGGTACCAGGTAGAAGAAATGGACAATGGGTACAGAACACACCTATCTATACCACACAGCCTGCTATGCATCTTCTAAGTGAGACCTGGTTTTAGGTCTGGTAGAGGATGATGTTCACTGAAAATAAGCTCTATGGCCAGTCAGCCAGCTTCTGCCTATAGAACAGGGAAGCATCTTTTTTTTTTTCAGGCATCAAAATGTTATGGTCCCTTTTAGCCCTATCAAGGGATATGCTGAAACACCAATTGTTTTAAATCTTCCATCAAGTTTTTTTTTCTTGCAAGACATTGAAACAGCAGGATCAGTAATTTTATTACCATATAAACTCACAGCTGGACAATTGACTGCATTAATTTGCTCATAAATTGATATCTCTTAACTGTCAGAGTTGTTTTGAAGTTTTTCTTTAAAAAATCTGTTTAGCTTTACAGAGACAACAAGGAGATAATATACTTGATAATATCTATTTATTGGACCAAAGAAGTAATTATTTGAAGACTCTGAGGCTTTTTGGTAGTTTAGAAATTAACAACACACAACTGAAACCAGTTCAAATTTATGCAAGAACATAACTGCACAGCTGGTTCAGGATAAATCTCCATCTTTTAACTAAATGAAAATACTTTGCATGATCCAGGAGAGTTATGGCAAAGTTTCACTGGGAGAGCAATTACCTTTATTTCTGCTGTTATAAATGGTACTTAATAGTTGTTAACTTTGCTGGATTATATTTATTTGAGCAGTTGCCAGATCCATGGCTGCACTTAGCATTCCTGTGAGATCACAGAAAGAGCTCACAGGGTTAGTAAACAGGGATATTTTTCATAGGGTTGGAGAAAAAGAAAAGTGTGCCGGAGGCTGTATCTATTGGCCTTAAGCTGGCTGTTGGCCTGAGCGATTTCAAGGTTTCTTTGTGTATTGTTTGTCTCTTTGCTTGACTGTGGCCATGTGCTGTATGTGTTCCAAGCAGATGGTGTTAGCAGGAAGGGCTACTGCTGAGAGGAAAATTGTGTTGAGAAGATCTGAGCCATTAATTTAGCTGGGGAAGAAGCTAGCAACTGCCAGGTGTATGGCTGCCTTCAGAGTCCCTGCAAGCTTGTGAGGGGGATCAATAAGTTGTGTTTTGAGAGAAGGAATTTGAGGAGGCCGGAATTTTGAACAATGGTTTAAGCTCCTGTTGTTTTTCCCAACTCCTGCAAACCTAGTACAGTAATTCGAAACAAAAATCTGTAAGTAGATAAATAGGTACTGCTTTGGCAGGAAAGGTAATAGCATTCCATGCACTCCAGCATGTAGTCATGCCTGCCACATGACCATGGAAATGTCTGCAGCTGCAGACAGTACTGGCTCAATGTAAACAGAGATGAGCATCACTCCTGGAGTCAGAAATGACTGGATTTCAACCTTTACTTTTACGTATTCTGCTTTTGTCATAACTTACTGGAATACTGTGTCCAATTTGACACCACAATATTGTAAAGTTGGAATATGTCATAGGAAGCAACTAAAGTTTAACGGTCTTGAAACCAAGCCCTATGAAGAGTAATCTAGGGAATTGAGTATATATTGAGCTTGACAAAGAGAAGGCTGAGAGTTAATATGATAGTTATCTATAAACACTTGAAACATTTTGTTGTGGAACATAGGTCAAACTTATTTTCTGTAGCTAAAAGGTAGGACAAAAACTAATAGAGTGACATAGTAAAAATATGAGATTTCAATTTAACATTAGGATTTATTTATTGATAGCAAGAGCTGTTCAACAAAGGAATACAACATCTTAAAATGTGGCAGACTCTGGTTTCTTGAAAGTTTTTAAACAGAGGTTGCATAGTCATCTGTCAAAGATGTTTTAGCTGCAGAGTTCTTACTTTGACAATGAGCTGGACTCAGTGACCTTGGAGGGTCCCTTCCAGTTCTGCAATTCTATGGTTTTATATAGGTTTGTTAAAAGTATTATTTACGTTAATAGTAAAATTGATGTTATGTTATGGGGCATCAAGTCAGAACTAACTTATAGTGATCCTAATAGGACTTTCAAGGTAAATAAGATATTTTAAGAGTGGCTTTACTAATTGCTCATCTCCATTGAGTTTCCATGGCCAAATGGGGATTTGAAACTAGGTTTTCTGAGTCCTGGTCCATCACTTTTATCAGCTATGCAGCACTTGACATCCTACTAAAACTGAACTTCATTATGTCTATACAAGATCACTTAAATATAAAGAGCAATCCAAGTTCCCCATGCTATCTCTTTATCTAACAAAACAAAACAAAACAAAACAAAACAAAACAAAACAAAACAAAACAAAACAAAACAAAACAAAACAAAACAAAACAAAACAAAACAAAACAAAACAAAACAAAACAAAACAACCACTATTCAGTCATTTAAATCAGTGGTCCCCAACCTTTCCCACACTACAGACTGGCTTCATGCCACACAACCTTTCCATGGACCAGCAAGTGGGGGAGGGGGGAGGAACTGGATGCACAAAAAAATACAATAAAGTGCATACTGCACACAGGTGGGGGAAGGAGCCACACTGCATCCCCAAAACAAGGTGGAGGGGCCCAGCCATCCACTAGCCACACTGTGCGACTCAAGCAGAGAAACATCACATTGTACACAGGCAGGGGTGGAGCCCCTCCACAGTTAAATAATGTGGAGGATGGACCTGGCCACCCGCCCATTCATTGTGCCAGGCAGACCCTGAGGAGAATGCTGAGGGCAGAAGTCTGCCACTGAGGCTCGCAATGCCACCCCTCCCTAAGGCCTGGTTTGGGAGATTCTGTGGCCCAGGACCGGTCTGCGGCCCGGTGATTGAGGACCCCTGGTTTAAATAACCAAATTTATTTATTTATTTATTTGTTCTAACTTATTATCCCGCCCCAATCGGGAGAAACCCCAACTCTGGGCGGCTTACAAAACAAGTTTAAAAATACATAATTAAAACCACCAATCAAAATTCAATTCCCTAATAATAGTTAAAATATGACTTAATACAATATTAAAAGATAAGCTAAAAAGAAATTAAACATCCTCAGATTAAAAATCACCAAAATTATGAAAGGAAACAAGGACAAGAGTAAGGAGGTAAGAGCTTCATCCTAAGCATTAACAGAGCAAGGCCAAATGGGAGGAGGTAGTACTTCAGATATTCCTGCACAGATTATTTATGGCTTTGTAATAAATAATAACAACCAGCATCTTAAATTATGTATGAACAGAAATTGGGAGCCAGTGCTACTTATTGTAGAATGAGTACAATATGGCACTTAACACATAAACTAGAAATCCATCTAGTTGCAATGTTTTCCACTAACTATAGGTTCTGAAAACTAGTTAATGGCATTTATATGACAGATAAATCTTTCTAATTCTCCTAACAAGAGATAGAAATGAAACTTTGTGTATTTTCACAATAAGAACATACAGTGATAAAAGCCATCAGCTGAACAACTTTGTCTTTTATCTTCAGTTAGCTTGAAGAATTTGTTCTTCTGTGGCAGACAAGAATTTCAGGACCACGATTCACCTTCGGTCACCTTCAGGCTATTCTGCTGCAGTGTCCTTCTAGTGTTGACTGCAAATCCATGTGGAGATAACAACTCATCCATCAAGTAGCAACTGATTTCTTAAATGGGTCATCCCAAACAGAGCAATCTGCTTTGTCATCAGATAATATCACCATTATAATAAATGTTGTCTATGACACATAGTTATGTAATAATCAGATTAAAGTTTGACTTGATGTTCTTTATTTGATATCTTGAAATATCTGCTGTGATACAAAAATGGAAGATTACTATAATGTTGTAAATGTAAATGCGATCTTTTAAAATAGTTTATCCTTGCTGCCAATGAAATTTCATCACTCTCAAAAGCTAATCCTATTGTCACTTTCTATTTCTCTTTAAACCCAATACAGGAAAATAAAGCTAAGGATGAAAGTCTTCTCAATGGCAATAATAATGTTCTGCATTTGTAAGAGTCAAACTTATTGTGACATTGTGTTTTCAAACCACATGCATGTTGAACATGGAAAGTTGAACATTAACTTTGTCGCAAAACACTTCAGAAATGATGTACTTTATTTTGCACTATGATGAGATACACTATTTTACACTATGATGAGATGTAAATAACCATTATTTTTAATTTTGGATCAACACCTATAAATTAGCATTTGCATTTTATGCAAATCCATGTCTTCTTGTCCACCATTTTGAAGATACAGTAAAACACCGGATAACGCTAAAACTTGGTTCCACAAGTCTTGGTGTTATCCGATTTTTAGTGTTATCCGATCCATGTTAAAATCCTATGGGATGGATCGGATAACGTTAAAGCTCCATAGAGATACATTGTAACCGCACAGGCTTTAGCGGTTGTTATCCGATCCATCTCATAGGACCTTAACGTTATTCGATCCAATTCTCCTCCCCAGATTACTTAATGTTATGTGATTTTAGCGTTATCCGATCCAATCGTTATCTGGTGTTTTACTGTACATGTAATTTTTTTAGTGATGTGTATATCTGGCTTCTGTACTACAAGATGCTTAAAGCGGTTACTAGAACACAAAAAGCTTACTGTGTCTGAAATCCATATTGATTAGGGAAAGAGGAGTTGCAGAGACACTTCACATGGTTGTGGTACTAGGTGTAGTAGGTTCCACTGAGCAAATTGTTGGAAACGTATAATGTGGCATGTCAGAATTTATGATTGAGAAAAATTTCATGGCTCCCTTGATTATTTATAATGTAAATTTAGAAAATATTCTTCTTCTTCTTCTTCTTCTTCTTCTTCTTCTTCTTCTTCTTCTTCTTCTTCTTCTTCTTCTTCTTCTTCTTCCTTTCTGCAGCTAGTGAAAGACAGTATCATTAACTGGTTTGAAGGGCCTTCTTGCTGAAAAATTAATCTAATTATTTTAAATGTGTGGTTGTCTTAGTAAGTTATTAAACCTCACAAAACATTCATAGTTTTAATATTAACAAATCGATACAGAAGGTCAATATAGTGAATTTGGCAAGCACTGCATCTCTGTCTCCCTGTTTTCTTTTGTAATGGTGCTTTGAAATTTTGCTGGAAGTGACACATCTCATATTGTTATGCTCTCCTTGATGCAACATGACTGGCTCCAATTGAGTGTGAAGCAAGCTTGGGTATACATGTACTGCTGAGTCTATTGTTACCTACAGGACTACAAGGTAACTTACGATTTTCTGTTCCTTTTACCTTTCTGCATGTGTACTCTTTTCGTAAGGGTAAAACAATCATGCCCTTAATATTTCTTTGTAGTTTTTATGCTACATTTTGAGATTAGACAAGGTACATTTTGTTCAAAACTTCCTAAAAGTAACACTCCATGGTAAAAGGCACAATCCAGCTAAATAATGTTCTCTGCTGTCTCCCAGTTAAATCAGTGGTGCTTAGATTGTACTGACAGACTTGGTAGCATTGGCACTGACAGAAAGCACTTCTGCTTACGCTAGGTAGAATACTCAATTTTCACAGATTCCCCCTTCCACTAAAATCCCTGTTGCTGGTGACCTCTTTAGGGACAATGTGGGATAATAACATAAAGGTCTGTAATAGGTAGAAGAAACAAATAAATGGAAGGTCGAAATAGTGGAAGTCCCTCCCTTTTGTTCAAAAATCACCATTAATATACTTCGTAGTTCTACACTCAGTTGTATAGCTCTTTATTCTAAATAAGTAGGAAAGCTCCTATAGAAATTAATAATTTCATTCATTGACAGATTTTCAATAGACAGAAGGGGCTGTGGTGGCTCAGTGGTTAAGAAGCTCACCTTGTTAGCTGGACGGCCAGCAAGTCAGCAGTTCAAGATCTGGGTACTACATGACAGTTTGAGTGCCCGTCTCTGTCCCAGCTCCTGCCAACCTAGCAGTTCGAAAGCAAGAAATTGCTAGTAGATAAATAGGGACCACTTAGGTGGGAAAAACTCTTGGGGACATGAAAGGAGGTTCATTCGGGTGTCCCCTGAACAGAGTTTCTCCAGCAAAAAATCATTTCAACCCAGAATAATTTCTGACACAAAATTATTATTAATAGATAAAACAGTTGTGTTTTTTTCACAATGCAGAAAATATTGCATTTGTATGGCAATTAAAATGCTTTTCATTCAAGCAAGGTCTGGGTCAGTTGTCTTCTGGCTAGAACCTGCAGGCTTAGGGTATTCTGTCCATGTAAGGAAATGGAACCATCATGAACTGGACCTGGAGTTTCCTCCATTCTAAAGATCTACAATTTATGTTTTAATATATGGTGAAGCACAACATATCTATGCCCTGCATACACAAAGGTTAGACTGAAAAAGGAATCAATGAGATATACCAGAGATCAGAGCTATAAATATTTGTAAGACCAGCCTTCTGATGCTCAAGCCCTGTTATATCAAGACAAGTTGATGTATAACCTCCTGAGGGAAGTATTTATTGCTTTGCCATCTAATAACCTCTTGTTCATTTAAATACAGCCAGCAGAAATAAAAGTTATCTCTGTGGTATTTCTGTAGTTCTACCCTTCAGCAGTATCCTGTACATCTCAGTCATTCTTGTTTTTTTCACATTCTCAATGGTGAACAACTTTTGAGAGGGAAACCTTTAGATATGCTTCTAACAAAAAATTCCAGCCATGCCAGCAGCCTGTGGGGAAGAGCATTTTCTCACATTTTTTGCTCAGAAATGTGGAGTCAGTCCTTCTTTTTTCAGCAAATGGCTATGTTTGAATTCAGTATGAATTATATCACAGTCTTGGTACAAGTTTGCACACATAACAGCAATTCATATTATGCATGTGGGGGAAAATAGATATCCTATCTCCCTACCAGACTAAGGATGTGACTGGTGAAATTATAACACTGTAGTGCCATAGCCAGAAGACTCGTATTGTGGTGTGTAGTAAGGTAAATGTAAAAGTCTTCCTTGCTCGAAAGCCAGTCGTATCTGACTCTAGGAACTGATGCTCATCTCCATTTACAGCCAAAGAGCCATTGTTGGCTGTGTCTTCTTAGGTTTCTGTGATCATTTGGCAGTCATGACTAGATGCGGAGCACAAGGAATCATGTTACCTTTTCTACTAAAGAGGTACCTATTTATCTACTTGCAACTTCTTGTTTTCTTACTGCTAGTTTGGCAGGTGCTGGAACAGATGTTATGAATTCACTCCATCGCACTGCACTCCAACTGCTGACCTGATGACCTTCCAGTCATCAAGCTCATTATCTTAACTACTATGCCACTTTGGCCCCCAGGACTGATCTAGGCTCAGTAAATTTGGAAAGTGGGGCTTGCTTCAATCTCCCCTTCCATTCCTATGGAACTTGCTCCTATAGTTCCCATAGTTGTGATCGGTTAATGGTATTTTGGACTTGGATAGCTCTTAACATAATTAATAAAAATAATAGGATGCAATTAGACACCTACTTGTTCTTCTGAGCAAAACTAGGCTTTTGTTTTAATCATAGTAAGACTTAACAGGTTTTTTGACCGAGTGGGTGTTGATCTATTATCTGGAACAGGGATGGCCAACCTTTGTGCACCAGATGTCCTTGGACTTCAGTTACCAGAAGCCCAAGTCAAGACCTATGATCTAGATTATAGAGAGATGGGAAATCACTCATTTTCTTGAAAACCTCTGAAAACCAAGATGCCTGGAAAATGGGGATTCTCAACACTTTGTAAAATTATTTTAACAGTATGAAGTGAAGTCATGGAATGTTTTCATTGAGGGGAAAAGTGAGGCGTTGAGAGAAGGCAACCACCTTCTCTCGAAGAGAAATGTTGTATGTTCTAATCACATTTTGTCAACAAATGTAGAGAAATTTAGGTTGCTGGAAATGCTGTTCAAATATTAGTGTGCCACTCCATTTTGCCAGAATGCAAGACTGAAATGAACCAAGCTAACTCTAATAACAAGTAAGAGCCCATTTTCCATCAATTGTATCAGTTCTATGAATGTGTGGTAAAGATGGATAATTTTTTTATTTTTTCTCTCTTCTTTGGAACGAAAGTTGAAAAATCCTCCAATGTCTTCATAAAGCAAGTGGGAAGAAGCTGAAAGCAAGAAAAATAGAAATATGTGGCAGAGAGGCTGATAGGCTCATCTATGCAGAGAGTTTTGAGTGATCAACTCTTAGAAATGTGGGCCTGAATCCTTGTATATTTAGTCAGATTTATGGTCCTGAGCTGAAATTTTGCTGCCACCCTTTCTTTTTTCTGACCAGCCTCTCATTTTTAATGACATATTAGGAAAGTTGCCCCCCGCTTGAAATAATGTGCCTGTTGGATATGGCTGGAGCAGACTTGTGAGCATTTTATTTTACAAAGTCACTAAAATTATTTAGTTTAGTCGTAGGTTATATCCATAAGAAACATTGCTAAAATCAAATGATTTTGTTGTACCTATTTTAATTATTTTTTGATAGGCTATCTTCCCATTGTGTTGTTGTTGTTCAGTCACACAGTCGATTCTGACCCTTTGCGACCCTATGGACCATTTGCCTGCCAGGCACCTCTGTCTTCCACCATCCTCCTCAGCCCTCCCAGCTCTGTGCACATTGCATCTACAATACCCATAGTGTAGGAATAAATAAATAAAATATTATTTTCCTCCTCCTCCTCCTTCTCCATCATCATCATCATCATCATCATCATCATCATCATCATCATCATCCACTATATCAAATACATGCTTATTACCCATAAGAGATAATTATTAGTCTCAAAGACATGGTCTTAGTCCTGATTTATAGTTGGCTTTTTAATTGAAATCTGAAATATTTGAATCACTTTTTTGCTTACAAAGGTAAAGTCTTCCCTTGCTTGAAAGCCAGTTGTATCTGACTCTAGGATCAGTGCTCATCTCCATTTACAGCAGTAGTTTCCAACATGGGACCCATCCCCCACAGGGGGACTTCAATTCCCAGAAGCCTGGGAATTGAAGTCCAAAAACCAAAGATTGGGCAACACTGGTTTACAGCCCAAGAGCCAGTGCTGTCTGTGTCTGCAGACATTTCCATGATCATGTGGCAGGCATGACTAGACTCCAAAGCATACAGAGTGCTTTACCTTTCCCACAGAAGTGGTACCTATTTATCTACTTGCAACTTCTTGGTTTCTAACTGCTAGGTTGGCAGAACCTGGGACAGACGATGGGAGCTCACTCCATCATGCAGCACTCTCGTCTCAAACAGATGAACTGCCAACCTTCCAGTCATCAAGCTCAGCATCTTAACCACTAAGCTACTGCAGTCCCTAAGGAAGTGACAAACAGAAGCCCTGAAATATGTAATTGTTAATATTGTTAATTAAAAAGGAATCAGTATTTCTTTAAAATATTAAACAACCAAAATACTTCACTCTGCCCTATCATAAGCTAGACGTAACTTCTGAAGAACCCAATATTCAAGATTGCACATTTACTTCTTCACATATTTTTTTTGGTTTTCATTATATTACATTTCCAAATAAAATTTATATATACATGCAATGTTGTTTGCTCCCTGAACAATGCATTTTAAAAATGTGTGAATGTTAGATCATTACCAAGTGAAATATAAATGGAAAGAATGCATGCCGTAAAGTTTTAAAATGGGAATCTAGAACACCCCTGCCATGAATGAGTTATAAAGTGCTCTGTGATTATCTATGATGAGTGATGCAAAGAAAAGATAAAAGTAAAGTAACTGATGACTGGAATCCAGTTTTATAACTGTAAATGATGCCATGTGCTTACAATCACTCTATAAGTGATCAAACACAACGAGAGACAGTGTTGACTCATGCAAAAAAAGTGTTAACATTGTCTTTCATCACTAGTTCTCTTTCTGCATACATGCATGTTTAGATCACAGAGCTTCTTAAACAATTATTACCTGCTCCGATATTATCTTGTATACCAAATAAGCTACCGACAGTAATGAAAGAAGAAAGAATACACTGTTTGAAAGCAAACATCCTGTGAAGTCCCATACTAGCTCATAAACTGTGCTACAAATATGTCATTTTCCAGACATTTAATTCCTTAACCTGTACATTTTTTCTCTTTTCTTTTCTGTCTCCATCTCCCCCTTTCCACACCCATAACTGCACTCCACCACCCTCATGTAATAAGATATGGGGGTGGGAAAGAGAGAAGAATTATCTTGTGTTGTCTTCTTTTGCAAGCTACAAATTCTCAAGGTTGAAAATGAAATATTAATCCAGTTTTCTCATGGAAATAAACGCAAAATGGGATTAAATAAATTTTGGGTTGTTTATGGGTTTTTCCCACACAACCCATACACCTTTCCTTCATATGCCAACACAAACATAAGCCAGTTTATGCCACAGAAATTCAATTTCATTTTTGCCAAAGTAGCACATTATGGCTGTTGCAAGTATGGAGATGTATGCACATGGACATGCATGAAATTTGCAATAAAACCTTTCCAAATTTTGATATTGATATAATAATTGAGTTGGAAAGGCCATTTAATCTAACCCCCTGCTCAATGCAGGAATCAACGTCAAAGCAGAGCTGATAGAATATTGTCCAATTTTCTCTTGAATGCTCCACAGTTAGAACGTTTGCCACCTCCTGAGGTAATTGGTTCCATTATCGTACAGTTAAGAGATTTTTTTTTACTGATATGCAAGCCATATCTAGTGTCCTATCATCTGAGCCTGTTATTAAGTGTGCTGCACTCTGGTAGGATTGATAACAGATTTTATGATATGTTTTGTGTAACAGAAAAAAATTCATGATCTAAGGGTGGTGAACTTTGAGTCACTCCCCCACCCCACCCTTTGTCATAAACAGATCATCTCCTGCCCACAGTCCACTCTTAAACACTAATAGACCTGACTGGCTTCCAAAACATCTGAAGGGGTGGGGTTCCAGCCAGTATGATTAACTTTTCTATCAATGCTCTGGTCACTCACTCATATTTGGTGGTAACCCAAGCAGTAAACACAATCAACCCTAAATATCCCCTTCGTTGCAGAGCCCATACTCCTCTCTGGTTTAAGGAGGAGTTAAGATCAGTAAAGTAATTACAAAGAAGGCCAGAAGGAAGAAAGCTCCCATGGTGGCTGTTAGGGAGCCATTCAGAGGATATCATAATAAACCCAAGCCACTAAAAGAAGCCATTATATCAAACTAACTAAGGCTGCTACAAAACAACAGGTAGATTTCCCCCCTGTAGTTCATGGCCTCATTTCTTCTGGGCAAAAATAGTTTCTCTATTCAGTCGTTGACAACTGTAACTGACGGGCAATCCATTTTAAATCTAAGGTTTAATGCATCCATTGAGAGTGTGACTTCTTGTTGATACAGTCAACAAGGCACTTGCATGCTGCAAAGCCATCTTTTTTCTAGATCAGTGGTTCCCAGCATGGGGCACATGCCCCACAGGGTGACGTCAATTCCCAGAAGCCTAAGTCAATACATTGGCCGATCAGTGCTTTGGGGAATTGACTTAGGCTTCTAGGAATTGAAGTCCTGAAACCTTGTATCCTCCAAATTTTTTAGACCACACCTCATATAATTTCTAACCATTGTCTATGTTGACAGTGAGTGGCAGAAATTGCAAGAGTTTTCCAAAATACCTAGAGGAGGAACTCATACAATACCTTACTCAAAACATGTTTGCCATGTTTCACTACTGTAACACTGTGAACACATGTTTCTACAAGAAAACTGTCTTTTAATTATCAGATTCAACAAATTTACCAATTTACATGAAAATGCATGAATCCAACTCTCAAATGTTTGTGAAGAGTCAACATTTTAAAATTTACAATAAGATTAATACCTGTTACACTTGGCCCAGCTAAGAAATAATTTTTGCTCCAGTCTTCCTTTGCTTCATTATTTAATCATATTTTCATGAAAACCTATCCTGGAATTCTGCTGCTTAGCATACCAAGCTGATGCAAGAGTAGGCCAATTGAATCAGTGGGGATTTGGACATATCAGGAAGCAAAAACAAAAATTAAAAAATAAGAACAAAAACTATATTTTTAATGTGAACTTCCATGGATCAAGTCAGAAGTGGACTTGATCCACAAAAGCTCACGTTAAAAATATTGTACTTAGTCTTTAAAGTGCTGCAGTTGTTTTTGTTTTTGCTTCCTGATATGCCTGAAACACAGACTAATATAGATACCATTCCAAAAAAATCATTTATTAGAGGGATTTGGAGAGTCAATTTTTTCCATTGATTCAAACAGGCCTACTCTGTGACTTATGACACTCAGCAACAGGACTCCAGTTTTATGCTAATTCATTTCACAGTTTTGCAGCTTTGTGAAATGAAGCAAGAAGTGCGTTTCAGAATGTAGCGGCAAATAAAATCACTTAGTGCAGAGTTTAAAACATTATCAGAAGAATTATATTTCAGTAAATCATCTAAATGGTCTGTGCTTTCAAATTAAAGTTCAGTTATTATTGGGTTCATTAATACTCAGTTTTAACCAATCTTTACTGCTCACAAAAGTATAATATTTAAATTTTTGACCCTCAATTTCAAGTTCTAGTATACATTTAAATCAAATTAATATTTACCTGCAGGCATATCTATGGATAACTGTGACAAGAGCTTACTACTTTATTACCTAATTCACTTTAATGGGTATAAATGGTGGAAAAAAGGCAAGCCAAGTATAAATGCAATAGTGGCAACATTGCAAAGGCACAGACCATTTTAGAGCAGGGATAGAAAATATAGGTAAAGGTATTAAATACACATTAAAATACACACAGACACACCACATCCAATGGTGAATCACTTACCCTGGGGAGCAGGCTATAGGGAGCTTCAGGCTAGCAGCTTCTCTTCCTCCTCCCCGCTTGGGAGGACAGCAAGGAGGCCGTGCATACGCGCCAAGCACTGTAGGCATGCATGCACATCAAGTGCTTGGCACGCACGCGCAGTGGGGGAACCAGTGAAAAGGTAAGCCCCAAAGGTGGTTCCCCCCAAAAGCTGCTACTGGTTCTCCAGGACATTGGGAAAAGTTACTACCGGTTCTGAAGAACTGGGGCAAACCTGTTACATCCCATCACTGAAGAGGAGCCATATGAAGTAGTGCTCAGTAAGTACCTTAAGACTTCATACTTGTAGGATTTGGTCGGAAACAAGCAGGAGATGCCAGGTGCTTTGTCTGGGACTTTGACATGAGACTCAAACCATGTCAAAGGGGTGGTTAATCTTTGCCTATTATGTCTCTCAAGTTTGTTCTAGGGCTTTGCCTCAAGCTGCTTTCCAGGCAAGGTTCTTCTCCTTGTGTTAATTTGGACTGGGAACTTCCTCATCTCATCACTGGGTTTGGGTTTTCCTCACTTCTTGTGGTTAGAGAATAAAGAAAACAAAACAACAACAACATTGTAACACTTTAAAGCAGGGGTTCCCAACCTATGGCCTGTGGGCTGCCTCCACCCCTGACACCATCCCACTTGGCCCATCACTGCCTCCACTGCACCCGGAAGTGATACTTGTGGTTTGTGTAAATGTGGAAGTGGGTACATTTACATCAGCCATAAATGTGTCTGCTTCTGGGGGCCGTGGCCTGGCCTGCAATGCTGTCCAGGGGTGTGGTCAGACCCATGATGGAAAAAGGTTGACCACCCCTACTTTAAATACTAACTTTTGTATTTTAATATTCGCTTTCGTGGATCAAGTCCAAGTCTACTTGGACTTGATCTATGACAGCTAACATTAAAATACAGAAGTTAGTCTTTAAAGTGCTAAGTTTTTGTGTTGTCTATTCTCTGATATGTTTGAAACACAGACAAACATGGCTGCTATTCCAAAAATTTCTTGTGGTTAGTTTGGCAAGCCACTTCTCTGCAGGTCACTGTACCCAACAAAGTTAAGCCTGTTTTCAAGATCTTCACTGTCTTCAGGATTGTCATTCCTTGCGAAGGGCAATATGTTTTAGTATTTTGTGTAGTTATGCAAACCTGTGATGGCTGCTGCCTTGTTGTGTGGACTTTTTCCTGTGAGAAGCTTCAGAGATGCTGTCTGTGTGTTTATGATCAATCTGCCAGTCCCTCTGTGCTAGTTTGATTTGCTTCCTATTGGGAAAAGGCTCTCTCTTTTATTTGTGCATTTCACATACTACAAAAAAACTCAACAAGGAATGAAAAAAAAAATTCCTTTCCTCATATCAACACTGGAAGGAAAAAAGGTCTTGGGGTCAATGATTTCTCAGTAGATTGTCTCAGCATATGAAGAGTGGGTAACTTTTCAAGAATCAGATCTCTGTACTAAAGTGGGCTCTGCTTTGTAGTTTACATGAAACTGAGCAATGGTTTGAAGCCAGGAAAACTGTTGCACAGGACCACACACACAAAAAAAGCAAGTAATCTGTCACATTGGAGTTTGCTTCTGGATAAATGTGCCTGGAATTGAGCTGGGCTTTCTATGTCTAGTAGGAATATGTCCAGATTAGAAATAATTCTATGCCTGTTCACTTTGCTTTGGCTCTGCCTATTATAACCTTACCTTGTCCCATGGTAGCTCTTAACACTGCTGGAACATGGTGCCTGCAACATTTTCAAACCCCAGGGCTGAAAAGATCCCCAGCTTCTGTTTTAGAATAATTGTGGATTTGCTGCAAAGTAATTATAGAAGGAAGGGAGGCACAGGGTCCAGATAACTCGAAAATTTTGCTGGTATTTGTCCAGCTCATTTCCCATAATTTGTTTCACTGGAGCTAATGAAGTCATAACTTTTTTTTGTTGGCTCAGCAAAACATAAATTATCAGTGCTACTTTTACTCAGAATTAGAATGGGTTTTAGTGGTAACTGTGAAAGTGGTCCTTCCCCTAGGGCAGGGGTTCCCAAACTTTTCAAACCAGGGACCAGGTCATGCTCTCTCAGTCAGCTGCATGGACCAGACAGCCACTTTGCACTGCCTGCATGATGGGGGTGGCCATTTTGTCCCAAGAGCTTAAAAGAGGTGGCCATTGTGTTTCTTGAATGCCCTTGGAGGGGTGGGGGCCCACAAGAAATGGCACTGTGGGCCAGATATGGCCCATGGGCCTTAGATTGGAAACCCCTGCCCTAGGGGTTCCCTCTCTGGCTTCCCTCTCTGGCTATAAAGGGACATAACCAAAGGAGATGTATGTGTGTGAAAAATTCAGCAAGGGAAAACCCTTGCTGCTGTTCTGTTTTTCTTCCTTGGTAGCTGTTCTGAGTGCAAAACGCTGTCCTGATGACTTGGAGGGAAGTAGTAAGGGGCTACTGAAATTTAGAGCTCCCATAAACTTATAAGAACACACCAGGGAAAAGCCAACTGTAGGCTTGCACATAAAACTTGTATTAAAACAAAACAAAACAGGATGGAAAAAACACAAGGTTTGGCAGATAGTGCAGACACATGAACACCAAAACCAAATGGGTTCCTAACCCACATAAAAAATGATTCTAGGGAAAACAAAGGACTGAATTAACAAGCCTAAAGAAAAGATAGAATACCCCAAGGGTAGAAGACACTTTGTCCATTCTTGAGAGGAGCAGAAGTGTAGAACCAACCTGACAACAGCTGGCTAAGAGAGTGCGACAACTTTCCCCTTCAATTCTTCTTCCATGTCTAGGCCAGAAGTAAAACTGGCAAAATGAAGACGCCTTTTGTGAATTCATTCTGCAGTTCCTTTTTCTTGACCTAGTGTGAGAAAGGTTGCTGTTACTAGGTACACCCAATTGTGATTCAAAAATACCACAATCTTCCAGGAGGCTCTTTCTGTATATCCATTCAATGAGCCACTGCTTTACAGGTGCAGAATGCAGAATGACTCCTGCATGGGCAATACCACTTTGTCAATGAAACAGCATGCAAGCCTAGCTCACCTAACTAAGTCAATTCCATGTTGTTCCTGGTGGGCATCAGCCTGTCACTTACTGTTCCTTTGGCCAAACACTTTCGGGGGGCCCATGCAGTTCTTCCTAGCAACAGGCCTCCCCACAGGTATTTTGCATAATTCTCCGCTCAACTGCTATAATTGCACCCAAAGCTTAGGTGACCCAGGCTAAGAAAACCAGGTAGGCATGAGTTGTATAGCTGCACTTGTTACTTCTCAAGGTTGCTAACCACCCTCCTAAAACTATCTTTGTCTAGGGAATTTGCTTCACAGTATAATATTTAGGTTTTTTTTTTTTTACTGCCTGACTCCTTAAATGGAAATACTTTATTAGAGGAAAGCATATCTGAGGGTGTATATATTAGATCTAAGTGGATTGAAGATATTTGTAGGTAAAACTAACAACCATTTGCTAACCTTTCACATACATATCCATGAGGAATTCTTTTCTAAAAAATACCAGGGGTGTTTGCATACTACAGATTTTGTCAGATGTTTATATCTGCAAAATTATAACTTATGACTATTGTAATAGCAAATTATTTTTGCATTATGTTTACAAGTGCAAATTACAATCACAGAAATACGATTTTCACCTTTTCTTTTGCACTCTGTGCTAGTAATTATTATTATTATTATTATTATTATTATTATTATTTCAATTTATATATTTTGGCTTTACAACTGTGAGATCAACAGAAAGCATCTGGAATGTAAACTAATTTTTTCATGTGATGAAGATAATAGGAGCAAGAACAAATTATATCATGATACTCTCATTAAGTCATTTGTTGGAAATGAAATACAAATAGATCTTTCTTAATGTACATGAACTTTCTCTATCAAATGCTAGAAACTGAAGACAAGAAAAACAAGTTATTGTTTGAAGAGAACCAACTATTTTTACTTTATTTTTATGGCTTCTATTTCCCACTTTTGACAGTGATTGAATCTTTAATAGATTGTAGCTAGCACTTCATATGTAACCTAAAATCCGAAAGATGTACAAATAGGAGGAAAATACATTACTGTGGTTGAGTAGGAGGAAAATATTATCCAAAATATGTATGTGTAGGAGGAAAAGACATGATTACCACAGGTTTATGTAGGTTTTGTGATCATTTGGAAGTAATATACGTTTCTACATGCAAATTTCTAATTTTTGTTTCTTGAACAAGAAAAAACGGCAACTGTGTAACAGACTGAATCTGGTTCCCTTCCCTTTCCTAAGAAAAGGAATTCCTAGGTCAGGAATTTCGCAGGAGAAGGTCAAAACGTGGAATCTGACTTTGATGTGTTATCAGAAATGGTCTGATTTGTTTTGCAATATTATTAAAACCATTTAGTCTTGGCAGGACATTTCTGATGTTCTTGAAATTAGATAGTATAGGCTGCATATTTTTGTCAAGCTAAATAAGAGGAGATGAAGCATAAAAATATAAACCTTGTAACATTTTAAGGATAATACTTATTTTTGTCATTTGAGTACAGTAGCTTGAGAATAATAATAATAATTGTGTCATCAAGTTAATTTTGATTTATGGCAATCAATTTTCCAGGCAGAGGAGACACAAATGTGGTTTACCATTCTCTTCTTTTGGGTACATCCTGGGACTATGGAGCTTGCCCAAATCAGGACTCCTCTTGTCCCCAAATACCATGGCTCAGAAACTGAAATGAGGGGGGGGGGGGTAGAAAATTCTACATTAAATTAAAATAAATATTAACATCACCAGATGATGTCACCATCACTATTTATACCTGTACAATACTCACAATAGGATTTCAGCTTCAGAATCTTACATAAAGCAGTAAATTCCTCTAATCACCTGAGTTTTTGCTTTTTCAAATCTGGTGGTGGGGGACACACGTCTGCTTATCTATTAGGTTACATTGTCTTCTGCAAGATTCTGCCTCGCTATACTGTGACCTGGATAGAATGCTACCAACTGACCAAATAGTGCTGGTGGAACAGGCAGGACAGTTTGGAAGTGTGAACATCTCCAGCATCCTCTCCTGACCATTCCTTGAGGCCACAGTCCACTCAATTGATCAGATTCTGCAGGCAGCTCCATTGTAAGCCAGCATCAAATATAAATAATAGTGCTTTGTGTTTCTCTTCATCAGTAAAGAACATGGAAGGTAGTAGGTCAAGAAATCTTTGAATTAGATGGGTGGAGGGGGGATCATTAGTGACAGGAGGGACCAATGGATGTAGAGGGAGGTTGAGCATGACACCTTTTCCTGCCCAATATTATAATGATTTAAGGGCACATTATTGATGCATTGACTGCAGTGGCCAGGCTATTTTTGGCTATCCCTCATGCATATATTAGTGGAAATGGTGCACATATTCAGTAGTATCCTTGTATCTTTTTGTATTTTCCCATCATTTTCCATGTTCTTGAACTGTTATAATTAACACATTGGCTATTAAATTCATCAGTCTGTATGTTGCCTCTCTCACAGACACTGTTTTGCAGCTGTTGCTTCAGGATATATCCTCTGTGACATCATAAGAGTGTGACATCACAAGCACATGCCCTCTGTGACTTTGCAGGGCCTGCCCTGAGGTCTCAGGCTTTGGCCCTGAGAGCTCAGGGAGTGGAATGCTGCTGACCTCACAGCCCTGACTCTTTGGTAGCTAAAGGTGTTGTTTATTTTTGGTATTTGGCCCCATCAATTTCTGCTTTTGACCAAACAGATGGTACCATTCTGAAACTATATGATAGTCTGCAACCAATCACTATTTTGGGATTATAGGAAGAAAAAAGGAGAAAGATGTCAAACATGCCATTGCTTTTTTCTAGAAGATCATTGTAGTTGAGAAAGAGACATGCTGAGAAAAAAGACCCAGTCAGGATAAAGGTTATATAAACTAGCTGTGTGCTGTTTATAAAGGTTCTGTCACCTCTCAGTTGATTAGAATCACTTGTAGCAATGAGAGCATTCCTATAATCAAAGACACATCAATGTGTGATGTGTTTTTAATTATTCACACCTGCTAGTGTTCCAAATGCCACCTACTGCCTTGCCTGTTTGAAGAGAGAGAGAAGCAAACAAACCGATGCAGTTTGGGGTGCTATTTTTGAACATTCAGCCATTTTCTATTTCAGAATTGTGAGGCAGGACAACATTTATTATCAAGACTGATTTGAGCTATCTGTCAAATCCCCAGATTGAGTAATAACAGTTGCATGTATCCCCTGACAAGAGTGGGCATACGGTGTTAATGACCTTCTCAGAAAAGAAAGCTTCTCCAACATACCTGACAGTTTCTCCACACATATCCCTGTTGGAACCTCTGAAAACATATAATGTGGAAAATTCCACATTAGTGCTGAGGAAATTTCTTGGTACAGCTTCCCTTGAATCTATTCTGCTAAGAAGTCACTCAAGTTCAGTCCAGCAGCAGCAGCAGCAGCTCAGAAACAAGCACATTTCCTCCAAACCAGCAAGATAGAACCATGGGGCCAGGCTGGGAGCTTTAGTCTCAAGAACAGACCACTTTGTATGTTTCTTTTGAAGGAAACCAGAGCTGAAATCAAATCTTTTTCAGGAGAGCGATTTCATTAATACGCACAAATAATGTACAAGCTACAGGTCAATTACAAGAAGCTATCCTAGGTGGAAGGTCATGGCAAATTGCCATACAGCAATTCTGCACTATGTGGGGTGGGGGAAGAGGGGATATAGACATTTGAAAAAACTGAAAGAGGGACAAAAGAGAGACAATGACAAGAGTTTTTTTTTTTTGGCAATTTAAAGGCTAACTGGTTTCATTTGGCTTTAAAAGATCAAGGATTGGAATCTGTTTCATCATATGACATGCCTCATTTGGGAGATTGTTATATACAGGTAGAAACTTCTACTACTACTTCTTCTGTGTCTAGGACGGACATGAAACTGCTAAAATGAAGGCACCTTTTGATAAGTTCATTCTGTAGTTAATGTGAGAAAGATTTGCCAGAAACACAAGCTTGTCATTAACAGGGTACACCTGATTGTGGCTCAAAAATACCACAATTTTTGAGGAGGCTCTTTCTGTGTACCCCAGATATATATTTAACATGCATGAATGGATAAATAAATAAATAGAGGATAATAAAACACTGATATTTTCTTAACAGTGGCCACTAAAAAGAGTTGTAATAATAAAAGTTTGCATTGACGAAGCACATGCAATGTGATAAAAGGGCTTTGTCCCTAATCAAGACACTTTAAATAGAGTTCAATCTCTTGATGTAGTCTTTGAACATCTTTCAGACTTTATTAAATCTTTTCTCACATACTTTGAGACCTTTGATGTACCAGCAGGAGCATCTCCTCATTGTGCCAGAAGGACATTCTTAAAAGCAGCCAAGATAAGTATTAAACAGAGCATTGGGTACATACTTTGCACCATAAAATGTGTGTACCCTTTGATTCTCTTTTGTGAAGCCTCCAATATGCAAATGTGGGAGAAGAAAATTTCTTTCAGCCCAGCTTGCATTTGTTGGCTGGTGTTGCAAAAACAGAACACAGAGTGAGTCTCAGTAATAAAACAACAAAACTTTATCAGCTTTCGAAAGTGGAGAATTGAATACACTCAGAATTTTGTAAAATGGATCTCAACAAAATATAAAGTCATTCATATTGTGTGTATGGAGTAGAATTTTCCAGACAACAACTGAGCATGCACAGAAATGCATATATCAAATTATTTGCTTTAAAACAATCCTACAACAAGAACATCACTATCTGTTCATTAAAAAGATGGCCCATAAGTGTACCAGCAGCCCAAGAACAGAAGTCAGTCTGTGGCTATATAGTAATGTTTTTCATGTTCTGTGGATACCAGGACCATTCCGCTGTGACCCACTTTAGGCTGCACTGTTCCAAAAACCAAAAGAGTCTGGAAGACTTCTTCTGGTTTTCTAATATTTTCAGTTCACAATAAGAGGGTGGGGTTGCATTAAAGGGGAATTCTGTTCCCTGCAGGCTTCCCAAATTTTTCTTCTTTTTTGTAGGACAAAAGGGAAAAACAGAGGCAAAAAAGACAGAAATAGATGATTGGTGCAAAACTGTGTGAGGGAGCACATCCAGTTTTCAGGGTGTATGTTGACCATCTCTGAAGTGAAACATCATATCTTGCCAGATATTTTCAGCTTTGTTTCTTATATGTGCCATTTTTAAATGTGCCATTTTAAATCATACCATGCATCAGTTGAACTTAAGAAGTTATAATGATCATATTGCAATCCATTTTATTCTCTATTCAAAGCATTTTTAGTGTAATTTCTATTCTTATCTCGACATCTATTTGAAGTGAGCTTTTCTTAGACACATAATAGTGAGCCTTGGCACTCCAGGTGTTCTTGGAGTTCAATTTCCAGAAGTCCAAGTCTCTGTGAATACATACAAATGGGTTTACTGCACGTATGCTTCTGGAAATTGAAGTCCAAGGACACCTGGAGTGTCAAGGTTCACCATCATGGTCTTAGACCAACATCCTTTCAACATGCTATTTGAGTTTCTCCTCCCTTTCATCCATTTCTATTGTCAGGATCATAAGGAATATCTGCTTTGCCCTATTTGCTTTTTCTTCTGCCCTTTCCAGTCCTTTTTTTTTGGTAGGATTTATCTGGAGAAAATGGCACAAACATATAGCCTGTTTGGCCAACTGTTTGACAATCTCAGTCCATTTCTCATTGGGCAACTTCCACAGGACAAAATTTAGCTCTCTTATTTAAAAGGATAGAAAAAGCTAGAGGTTGCATGCGCATTGAAATCCAAAGTGAATGGGATTTTCAAAGTTGTTTAAAGATCATGTGTGACTAAAATATGAGCAGGCTACATTTATATAAATATTTGGTGTATTAGCTTGGTAAATGCTGGAGTAAATTCCTTATGGATATGTTATGTTTTAGCAGATTTGCACACATTTCTCATTTCCTTGCAAGTGAATCACATGCTGCTCAGAAATAAAGAACTTTCCTACCAAGCAGAAGTCCTAAGTAATACAATCTTGCACCATTGAATTATAAGGTTCTCACTTATGAGCTAGCAACCATGCTTTGCCTTGTGTCCACATCATATGGCAAAAATATTTCTGAGTACATTTTAACTGTACTCACTATACACATTGCTTAAATAAATAAACAAATTTTTGTGCATTTTTAAAGGTATACTCTTTTTGTGCACACATTTCAAGTGGACAGTTTTGTGTGCATTCTCTTCACTAAATGCACTGGAAGCTGGGAAACTATGCAGAGTTATGTAAAGAGTCTTAGATAAAATCTGAGTATTATGTATGCAACATTTATTTATTCTACAGCTTAAAGAATTTATTTGTTCATTAATTTATAGCCTAAATAAGCCATAATTCTAAACTCTGGTCTTGGAAGGTACAAACTGTGTATTCTCACATCATAATATGAACCCAACAAACAGCTTCCATCACCTACTTCTCGGGAAGCCTATTCAAGCATTTCCTTCATGGGTTTGCTTTGAAAGAACACCTAGGCCTCCTGATTCCTCTTCTTAATTTCTACCTGCTGAAATAAAAAAAAAGAGCGAGAGCTGGGAGAGGGGGTTAGAAAGTTTTCACACCAACACAGTCATTTATAAGGGTAGAGAAGGAGAGGTAACTTCATAGTTATATCGGTGTACTCCCAGCTTCTCAAAATATGCCACAGATAATTTGGTGTTAGTTGGCCAAATGTTCTTAGCGTTCCCTTGCTAATGGGTGAAAATTATTCGATATTCTTATTAGTTGTAGAGTGGTATTTCTGGGAAAAATAAAAAGAAAGATCACTGCAGGAGAGGAAGAACTGATGGGAAAGATTTATTTTTATTTGTAATAGTTCACTGATATGTGACTCACAATTGCCCTAGGGTTGCCTAACCAAACAGCAATAGCATACTTATTGCCTGCCTCTGCTGTTCATTTTTGCCATTTAGCACTTTCAGGGTAAGAACAGAAAGTCCTCTCTCTGCCCAATCACTCAAAAGCTGTGGCGGGCAGTTTTGTCTAGTGAACTCTCATAGATAGTTCAGTTTTCTTCATGCAAAAACTATATTCAGTTTTAAACACAGCATTCCTTTTAGCAACCACTTTGCACTCAGGTTTCAATGGTCAATTTCCTAATTTGAGTTTATGTAAAGCAGTCATTCACACTGAAGCCAAAAGATGAAGACAAATTAGCACAAGAGTTACAGGCACATTCTTTCACCCACTTTCATATATCATCTGGAGTTGGGCTCTTCTACTTGGGTAAACTGTCTATTCAGCCCTCTTTACTTTGATATAGATGAGGTAACTTATAGGAGTGTAAATCTTGACTTCATTTTTCTCCAAGTGCTAAATGGGAAAACTTGTTTCTTCTTTTATCACAACATGTCACAAGTCAACTGGCATTTTTTTGTAATTGATCTTGTTCACACAGGTAAATGTTGCACATATCTGTGAAATATGTGCAGCACTGGAAAATACAGAAAGTGCTGCAACTAGTAAAATTAGCAGCACTTGATAGATTGCTCATGGTTTTGTGGTCAGGTTGTTTTGCTGTGTGTGAGCTTAACTTTACAATACATCAGTTTTGCACAGAAACATGAACTTTTGCCATTTGCAAAAATTGTGTAAATGCCATTGAAAAACAAATACCATTTGGGATCTTGATATTGCCTAAGATGAACTCTCTCAAAGGGATCACTAACTGCTAACAACGAACTCCTGTCTTTGTGGGCACAACCAGAGCTACACAAAATTATAGAAATAATTAGGTATCTCTCCCTACAGCCCAAGACCATATTAGAAGCACATCAGAGCTATGCCAGGGTCCCTTCCCTGTACAACTACTGGTAGGCCCAGTTTACAGCCTGGTAAGACAGGGTACCTAGGATGGCTGCTGACCTGACCCTTATACTCAGGTGTCCCTTGTGCCTGGAAAAAGATCTGGGATAATGCTGCCAGCCATCCAGTTGAGGGTGGCCAGATGTACTACAGGAAGGATACCCGGCCAAACTTGCTAGAATTTAAAAGCCTCTCCCCTTGGCTCATCTTCAGCAGTCACCACATTGACTTCTCCTTCCCACTCTCTGGTTTTATTCTAGATATGTTGGATGAAGACATAGTTAGTTCTTCTTCTGTCCAGATCAAACTTTACATTGCCAAAAGGAACCCACCTTCTTGGCATTGTTGTTGGCCAAAATTAAATCTTCATTGGTACATGTTTCCGGTAGTGATTGGCACACCACCAAATAAGCTGGATTCTGTAGCTCTCCACATTCATAAGGGATGCTGTTGTCCACAAGCAGCTCCCACTTGAGTATTTTAGTCTTACATTTAGGCACTCTGACCCTCAGGCTAGTCAGGGTCCTTCAAATAAAAGAGGGGAGGATAAGTTCCTCAGCCATGCCCTCCTTTATTGTTGTTCTTTGTTCAGTGAGCTCCTTCCTCAAGAATGTTTGTTCTTGCCATGATGCTCATAGCTAGTTAAGATGTGGGTTAATTGCAATGAGACATAGTCAGAATAGTAGTAACATGTATGCAATTTTACTTGCCATTGCTTGGTGGGGCAGCAATCAGGAATGTTTGTGCATGGGAGCAAACCTGCATTGAGGGAGGCAGACATGCTTGCCTATCCAAGGCAAGGAACTCCCTTCCTCAAGAATCAAGATGGATGGGGGACAAGGTCAGGTGGGGAGTTGAGGAAGCATGCCCATTTTGCAAGTCATCCAATCTATCGATCTGCTATCTATGCTATGCCAATACTATGCTGCTGTGGACAATCAAGATAAGTGGTCTTTGTATATATATCCATGGCCAATTTCTTGGAATAAAACTATCAGTAATTACAGTATGTGTGCTTTGAATTTGTGAAGAATTGGGGCTAGAGGGTATTATCTTGCCTGACTACACAAACAGTGCTAGGTCAGACAGCTCAGATTATTTCCCCTGATTTCCTTTCCTTTCAAAGAAGTTGCCTGCAGTTCACTACCATGGGCTTTCTGAATGGTTAACAAACAATGGAGTTCTTCCTGCAAGCAGCAATGCAGAAACAATGTGCCAATGACTATTCTTACAGCTGTATATTTCATACCCCAAATGTAAGTCAAAAGCAATATATATTCCTCCACCTGCATTTCCACGTGTCATGACGCATCACAATACTTTGGGGAAAAAAAGGGCTGTTGAGGATAAAGGTAAAACTAAAGTGCTTCGATGTTTCGGTATACAACTTCCTCCAGAACATATGTAGTAATACTTCAGTTTAAAAACAGAACTGTCAAATTTGGTGTGTTGTTCAAATAATAGAAAATTCCAAGGAGTTTATCTGGCAATAGTCATTGCCAAGAGTGAAAACTTAATAAGTTGTACAAAGAAGTACAGTAGATGAAAAAGTAGGCCAGGCTTATGGTGGAAAAGCAAACCAGTAACAAAGCAGAAATGCTTGACATATTTAGGGCAAAAAGACTCTTGATGGATAATGGTCTTTGCTTCTTTTTTTCTGGACCAGTAATCTGTGTTTCCATTGGCAAGTAATAAGCCCAGCATCTCAGCATCTCTTTGTGTGTTTAAACTATGCTCATCTATTACTAGTAGTACATGGTCCCTGTCATGCTCTTTGTGTCTGAAAGCAGGTATCATTGTCAGCTTTCTCCATTCATGATTTTAAAGCTTACTTAAGGAGGTGCGTGGAAAACAGTGGAAGGTTCACACAGTGAACCTGCCATGTTGGAAAATTCACACTAGTTCTTCCGTGTCTAGACCAAATGTCATTGGTTGGTCAAAAATTAATCCTCATCAGTTTTTGGTAGTAACCGTGAGACTAGTAGATGATCTGGAGTCTGTGTATCTCCCCATTCACACCACATGTTGTTGCCCGCTAGCAGCCCCCACTTGAGCATGTTGGTCTTACATTTAGGCAATCCGACCCTCAGCCTATTCAGGGCACTCCAAGAGACATATGGGAGGTTGAGTTCCTCAGCCATATCCTCCCTCTGATGTTTCAGACATGAGACTTTGATACTCAGGGAGCAAGAAATGTTTTCCATTCAATGGCTAAATTGCTTTTGAGCTTCTTGCACCATGGTCATGCGGAAAAGACAACACAGAAGAATACTAATGATCATGGTGATCCAAAAAAGTTCTAAGCATCAGAAATGCAAACTGCAGAACTGTTCTAAAACGTCTTACAAATGGTTATGAAACTCCCATTCTGCTTATTGAATACCAGTAATTTTGAATTTTGGTAAACTCCTTTGTAATTAAACAGCAGTAACAGAGAAATCTTGAGGAAATAAGCACATAATGTAAAAGACTCAGCAATACAACTTAAGTAGAAAGAATAAAGAGAAACATAATGGTTTCCAATATAACTTGGGGATAGAAAGATGCACACATGCAATCACATGATCAAAGAACAAGAAGGGGAGAATGTAAAGAATGACAAGAAAGGCAGGGGGAAGTTATAGGAACAAAGTAAGAGTTTTCCTTTGAATTCTGGAGAATGGAAAAACTCTATTAAATGAGTGGAGCTGAAAGACAGGCAATCAACTTAGCCATAAAAGTACTTCCCAGTTAAACCCACATTTACCAGGATGTGAGATTGTTAAAATTTCCTACAGCTCTGACCTTGGGAAGAAGTTAGAATATGACACCTTCCTTTATTCATAAAAGCAAATATGACAAGTTCAACAAAATATATTTATTAATGTCAGAAATGAAAATTGAAAACTACAATTGACAGAATACTCCAGATAGCATGTCTGGTAGTATGAGTGGTAGTCTAAATAAGCATTTTTTCCCCATCTCTAATTAAAAGCACAAGAGAGCTGGGGAAGGGGGGGGAAAGAAAAGACTTTCTTTTGAATATGGTTGGTAACTGTCTTTGTTTTTAGGTTGTTTTGTAACATGGTAATGTGAAAAATTCTTATTTAAATCAGAGGTATAACATGTATTAAGATCTCAAACTGGCTGCGGTGGCTCAGTGGTTAAGAAGTTTGCCTTGTTAGCTGGAAGGCCGGCAAGTCAGCAGTTCAAAACCCGGGTACTGCATGATGGACTGAGCCCCCTCTCTGTCCCAACTCTTGGGGACATGAAAGGAGCCTCATTTGGGCATTCCCTTAGTGGAGTTTCTCCTGGAAAAACCCTTTCAACCCAGAATAATTTCTGAAACAAAATATTTATATATCTCAAACTGGCATAAGAATCCAATGGGAAAGATTCTTCTGAAACCACATTTATTCCTGGAATTTATCACTGGTGTGATGAAGTCCTCCATCTAAAAATATATCCCTGTACACAAATAACAGTATACCAGGAACTCTTCCTCCAAGGCAATGGTGCAGAATTCCTTTGGTCCTGGATGTTGAATTGCTACTAAGGACAACGCTAAAAGTTGGGTAGCTGGCTCTGCCCAGCTAACTCCTTCTAACAAAATGCAACTTTTCTACTAAAGCTCAGTGTAAATTTCTTCATGGTCTTCTCTGCACAGAAAAGTCACTGGTACCATTCTACTTGGTTGAGAAAGTGAGTGGGATAAAGAAAAATCACTATGTTATCACCCTGTGTTATCTCAAGGGAAGGAAAATGCCAGAAAAAAAGGAAATCAATATAGCCATTATAGCTGCAATGCCAGAGATTAAATATAAGATTTTTTTAAGAAGTTCCAAATTGGGAGACACTACCTTGTACTGTAATTAGAGTGTTGTCTGTACTCTCGTAAACAAGATACATATCACTGATTTGGAATTATGTTACTATATGTTGTAGTCATAAGCTATATGTCTATATAGTCTAATGCCATATGACTATATGTTAAAATAGTCATACTATATTACCATTCTTTGATCTGACACCAAATCAGAATTCAAGGAATTCCCAAAGTCACTATGTATACAGTATCTTGATTCTGGACCTGTGATGTCTTGTTTTCCAAGCAGTTCCAAAGGCTATGGACTAAATTATATGCCATGTAAAACTTTGTTCTGCTAAATTTGACACCCTTGTGGATAGGGACACCTTTGTGTGTAGGGAGGATACCCATGTTGGTAGGGAGGATAAACCATCCCCTTGCCTAGATTATTTTTGGGAAGTTATTATTATTTATTCTTTATTATTTATTCAATTTGTATAGCCGCCCTAATCGACATGTGACTCTGGCGCCATTCCCTGGCCATGCCGACATCTTCGCTCTTGACCGCTCCCTGGCCGAGAGAATGGAGAATAGCTGTGGGGGGCGACCGGCCGGCATAAAAACTGCACTCCCACAGCTGCTGCCACCGGATTCTTCTCTCGGCCCGCTTTGGCTTTGAGCTGGGTGAGGAGGACTCTGGCCGTGAACGCCTGGACTCGCTTCACCTGCTGGCGCTCCCGAGCCTCGCCCCCACACCGGGCTACAAAAGCCCCTGCAGCGGGATACTGCCATGGCTTCCAGAGCATGCTTGTGGTTAGGGTGAGAGCCTTGACATTGTTGGATCATGTACTGTATTTTTATATTGTATTACTGAGACTATGTCATGTATACGTAACTGAAATTTGTATTTTGTAACCTTATTTTGCAGTGTGGTTTTGTTTTGTTGCACTGCTGTACTGTATTGTTATATTTATTGTATTATACTGTATGACCTTTGATCATGTTATATTACTTTTGATTGTCTTATATGTATGTCTTCTGTAAACCGCCCTGAGTCAGTTGTACCGAGTAGGGCGGTATATAAATTGAATAAATGAATGAAATGAATGAATGAATTATTATTATTATTACTATTATTAATTTGATTTGTATACTGCTCTACTCGGTAAAAACCAACTCAGAGCGATTCACAGAAATCATACATGTAACACAATCAGAAGTAATATAACATAATGAAAAATAATACAATATATAATACAGCAGGGCAATAAACAAAATCACACTGCAAAACAAAGTTACAAAATTACAAAAAATACAATTCCAGTTACATATAATGTATAGTCTCAGTAATACAATATAATCTCAGTAATACAATACAATATAAAATACATAATCAAACAATATCAGGCTCTCACCCTAACCACAAACAGGCTCCAGCAGCAGTGACAGCGACTTGCCGCAATGGTCTTTTTAAAGCCCAGCGTGGGGGCGGGGCTCGGGAGCGCTGGCAGGTGGAATGAGTCCATGCGCTCCCGGCAGAGTCCTACTCGTCCGGCTGGGCAGATGTCTGAGGGCAGTGGGGAAGCATCCCGCGGTGACAGAGTTTTAAAGCCCAGCGTGGGGGTGAGGCTCGGGAGCGCCGGCAGGTGAAATGAGTCCAGGCGCTCCTGGGGTAAGGGGAAGGGTGAGAGCATTCTCTTGCCATCCGCAGGTGCCAGTGGTCTTCTCCTCCAGCCAAGGTGACAAAGACCGGAGGGAAGGTGGAAGCATCCCCTCACTGCCTGCATCGACGGCTTTTTATCTGCCTCCGGAGTGAGGTGATGAAGTCCGGGGGGGGGGGGAGGGCGAGAGCGTTCTTTCACCATCCGCAGGTGCCAGTGGTCTTCTCCTCCAGCCAAGGTGACAAAGACCGGAGGGAGGGTGGAAGCATCCCCTCACTGCCCACAGCGCTGGCTTTTTATCCGCCTCCAGAGCGAGGTGGTGAAGTCGGGGGGGGGGGGGGGCGAGAGCCGTCCGCAGATCCTGGTGGTCTTCTCAAAGAGAGGGCTAAAAGGCAGAGAACTGAAGAGATGGTAGCATGAGATTGATCACATACTTACTCACTTGTTTGCTTGCTTTCTTCTGAAACTGGGATTTACAAAATTATGGCCCTGTTCTGACAGCAAGGCCATTTTGCAAAGTAGAAGACAATTTTGTACACTGTCATTTCATCCCGAAAATCTGAAGTAAGAGAAAAACCATCACCTGTACCATCAGCTGTGAACTTTGGCATACCTCCCATAGAGAATTGCATAACCCTAGAGAAGAAGATCAACCATTTGACTTAACCAAAAAGTCAAGTTGTAAAGTTTGGAAATCTGGAATTGACTGCTGGAAATGTAGAACACATTATCACTGTTGACAGTGAATGCGATACTCTCCGGCAACATTTATGTCATCTCCATGGATATTATTTTTATGGACCCACTTATGCAAAATATGTATGGAATTTTACAAACTAGAGGCCTAAATTTTCTAAAAGATGTAGATAGTTTTTCAGTCAGTATATTTTGCAAAACCCAGGCAACATATAAACTACTCCATAAAGCTGAATTCAGCCAGTTAGAGCTGCCCTTAAAATTAATGCTATGAAGAAAGCATGAGTCTCAATTACTTAATATGTGCAGCAACTGCTAATAGCATTAATTACTTAATTTAACTAAGATAATTGTCATTTTCCACATCATAGCAGCACGTTTCACAGCTGCTGTTCTCCAGTTCCTTTCTTGGCTGCAACCACTAGGTGGGAGTAGAAACCATATTCTTTCCATGGAGTCTTTGACTGTGAAGTAAACAAGACTGTCACACAGCACATGGAGTTCAGGATCTTGGGAGCATTTGAATAAACCTTGTTTGTTAGCTGTAGGCAGGTCTGTGTTATATAAAACTGACATGTAGGCCCTTCCTTTTTCTTTATTTCCCCTTTTCTCTTTGATGCACATGATTTTTTTTAATGAAGAAGAGCTCCTGAAGTTCATTATAATGCAATCAAATAGATCAATGCTCCAAAGTTTGAGTTGAGACCATAGCTGCTATGCGCTAGCAAGAGCCAAAGCTAAGAGCTGTTGTTAGACAAGGGGGCAGAACTTTAATCAGTTTAATTCAGTTCCCCCTTCGTAGAACAAAATCTTCCTCAAAAGGGCACAGTGATCCTGGACTTCTAAACTGGGTGGCTGATCTAATTGAGTCAGCCACCCCCTGCTCTGACCTATTGCTGTTTTGAAACTTGTGTAAGTATAATTTTTAAAGTTTAATTTTTTAACTTAATTTCAACTGAATTTTTAACATTTTAACATTTAATTAATTGTAGTCTTAATTGTATTGGATGAATTGAATTATAATATGTACAAGGCATGTCGGAGTGCTAGATTGGCTGGATATTTACTATGTACTGTTGTTTTAAGTCATGTCTTTTTTGGTAGTGTTGTAAGCCGCCCAGAGTTGGGTTTACCTAATTGGGGTGGGATAACAAATTGGACAAAATAAATAAATAAATAAATAAACTTCAGCTGCACTTTAAAAATTACACTGGCTCCTTGAATGAACAGCAGGGCAAAGACATCTGATCAAATTTCATGGGACATCAAATCGGAAAAATCCTGTGGAAGCCAGGGTTTGCTATGCCTGTCAAAGACCAATGGAGCCAAAGCTGCTGCAGCATCAACACAGACTTCTCAAGGGATGTACTGCAGCAATAGCCTGCCAGAGGACTTGAGAAACAGCCTTGCCGAGAGAGAGAGAGAGAGAGAGAGAGAGAGAGAGAGAGAGAGAGAGAAGGGAAGAATCAGTGTTTAGAACAACAGACTAAGCAGATCAGACGAGCTTGTCAGGATTTTAAGAGTGAGAGACTTAGGCAGTAATCCAAAGCACCCTGAATGGCCAATAAGCCACAGTGAACTCATACATGGGTTTGCAGTACAAAATTCCCTATTTGTACTCCTTCCAGTACAGTAGCTCCATAGGATTAGACCACCAGTTCAAAATTAATTACACATCTTACTCTGGCCAAGAGATGTGTGTACTCCAATGTGCAGATAGAGTTATTTTCCTTTCAAGGGTTCCTTGTCTCCTTCCACAGAAATTATGTTTCCGTTAAGAGTGTGTGTGAAGAGAGATCATAAGAATTATACTCAGGATTGCATGAAGACCAGATTCACGGCATGGAAGCAAGTATTTACAAATACAGTAATACTATTTATTGCACCTGGTTAGTTCTGAGGATAACATTCCAAAGGTAACATAGCAAGTAGTTACAAAGTTACTGTTTGGTGTTTCTTTTTAAAGCTAAGGGTTTTAGGTCCCTTTTTGAGAAATTTGGATAGGGATTTTGCAAGATTTATTTCGGGGTGCCCAAACTTTTCGGGGTGGGGGCCTGACCACACCCCCAGAAAAACTGAGTGGGCCAGACCATGCCTTGGAACATGGTGTGTTTGCGCATGTGTGGCACGGACGCTTCTGCACATGCATGATAGTGGCCATTTTGTGTCCTGGTTTGGAGCAGGAAACAAAATGGCAGAAGCGCAGAAGCATCTGCACCAAACCAGGAAATAAAATGGCTGCTTCTGTGCATGTGCAGAAGCATCTGTATCTACTTCCTGGTTTACACAGATGTTTCTGTGCATGTGTGAAGTGGCCATTTTGTTTCCTGCACCAAACCAGGAAATAAAATAGTCACTTACATGCACAGAAGTGTTTGTATTTACTTCCTAGTTTGATGAGGGCATTGGGGGTCGGATGAAATGGCTTCAGGGGCTGGGGCCAGTTCACGGGCTGTAGTTTGGGCATGCCTGATTTACATCATTACATTATTGATCATAAGTGACACGAAAAACACTGTTTAGTTTGTATCTTTTCAGTTTTTGTATTTTCAAGATGCAGTATCAGACATGGCCACTAGAGGGACCAGGAGACCGTTTCCCTGACTGTTTTTTTGGAGGCATAAGTTTGAGTGCTGATCATGACAAATGCAATTCATCAGTGACATGCAATGCAATGAATCACTTTTGTGAATAGAACAAAGCAACATTGTGGCTGTCAGTGAGGACACCATGAACAATAATATTCCAATATCTGAGCCCATCTAAACTTCTGCAATTAAAATATTGCGTATTATCTATAGGGTACAGGTTGCACTAGTTTATCAGCCCTCCTCCAGCATATGCTCATAAAACAAATTCTGTTACAAATATACTTTTCAAAAGCACGTGGGAGTGGTGTATACATTAATTACTTTCTCTCTCTCTCTCTGAAAAATGATCTTCTTTATCAACCAGCTGCCTTTCCCCCATTTTCTCTGGGTCCATCTGGTTTGAATCCACAGTCTGCAGAATTAAATTCTAGACTTCTGTTGACTCTAGCAGTTAGGCTTATTGTCTTCTCAATGATTGTTGCTAAATTCTCCTCTGAGATACCCTTTATGTGTCTGTTTCCCCCTCCCCCACCCCCATGTCACATTCTCTTTTTCCTCAAGTGTTACCACAGCTCATAAAAGTAATCTGTTTCTGGAAGTTTCTCCCATTCCATCAAATATTGAGGGCTTTTCACTTTTCACTAGTAACATCCCAGTTGTGTCATTTTGTTGAGTTGAGAACAAAGGCGTAAAAGGAAAATTCAGACTGTGTACAGATCGTCTATTTGATTTTTTTTTCATACAATATTTCCCCATCATTTGGGAAGCCATCCCTCAACCCTGCAATAATAGCAAATTATTGACCTGTGTCCAACCTGCCATTTCTGGGTAAGGTTCTGGAAAAGACAGTGGCATGGAGGTTACAGGAGATCCTGGATGAAACAGATTATCTGGACCCCTTCCAGTCAGGGTTCAGGGCCGGATATGGTACGGAAACTGAATTGGTCGTACCGTTGGATCAGTGATGGGATGTCCCCGGTTCCAGACGGTTCCCTGGAACCGGTAGGACCAATTCCGGAGGGTTCTCCGGGAGGGGAGTCCACTTTTGAGGCGTCCGATTCCGGACGCCTCACTGAAATTTTTTTTTAAAAAAAATCGGAGCTAAAATGGCTCCAATTGACTGCGCATGCGCAGAAACTCAATCTGACACATTGCGCATGCGTCAGATTGAGTTTCTGCGCATGCGCAGTCAATTGGAGCCATTTTGGCTCCGATTTTAAATATTTTTTCTTTTAGAGTTGGAGCCGCGCACCTTTCAGGGCGGCGGCGGCGGTGGCAGCGGCACCGGCCCTTCTCCGTTGGCAGCGGCGGCCTGTCAGCCTGTAGGGAGGAAGCGGAGAGAGACGGAGCGGGGGAGCCATGGGGCCCAGGCTGGGCGCGGGGGGCTCCTCCTGCCTCTGCTCCTCCTATTGCCGCCACTGCTCCTACTCCTGCCGCCGTCGCGGGTCGGGGTCAGGTCTGAGGCGACGGAGGGGCCGGAGCGCCTGCTGTCCATGTCCGGCGTCCGCTTTGGCTGGAGAAACCTGAGCTGCCCGACCTGCAAGGTCCTCTTCGCCGCCCTCGATGCCTCCATCCAGGTGAGCCTCACCTCGCCTCGCCCCGGGGGGTGGGGGTGGGGTAAAGGAGGCAGGCAGATAGTGGGGGTGGCACCAACCCCCCCCAACCGGACACCCGTCGTGGGGATTGGGAGTCCCTTGGGCAGGAGGACGCCCTGGGACGCCTCGGCCTGCCGGCAACCTCCCGCCCCTGCTCTTTTTGCGGCTCAAGCTGCCCCAGGAGGAGGGGGGTCACCTTTCCCGGGCCCATCTTGCTTGCTCAACACCCACCCTCTCAAAGGGGGGGCACCTGGGCTTCTCCTGCCCTCCGTCACCAGCCCTGCCCTGCCTGGCTTGTTTTGCTGCCTGAGTTGAGCAGACGCCCCCACCCCCACCCCTTGGGTGCAAGGCACCGGCCCGAGGAGGAGGAGGAGGCGACAGGCGCCCGGCAGAGTGTTTTTTATTTGGGGTGGGTGGGTAATTTATTTGTGTTTTGGGTGGGTGGTTGTATTTTTATTTAATTTTTATTTATTTATTTAAGTTATTTATGGCTTTGTGTGTGTAGCTGTCTGGCTGGGTGTGTGGGCTGAGGGGTGTGTGTGTGTGTTTATTTTTATTTTATTTATTTTTATTTTGGCCCCGCCCACAACGTCATGACGTTGGCTCAGCCCATGACGTCATGACGTCATGACATTGGCCACGCCCGTGACGTCCGTGATGTCATAGCGTGGTAGTAGAATTTTTGTCATCCCATCACTGCGTTGGATGATCTCTGGAAAGAGTGGGATGGCGGACATCTGTCCATCCTGGCTCTTCTTGACCTCTCAGCGGCTTTCAATACTGTTGACCATGGTATCCTTCAGGAAAGGCTCCGAGGATTGGGGATTCAGGGCACTGTATGGTCCTGGTTTTCCTCATTTCGGAGGGGCCGGACCCAGTCGGTGTGGTTGGAGAGTGAAAAATACAGCCCTAGGCTGCTCCAATATGGGGTGCCTCAGGGCTCGGTGCTCATGCCTCTCCCATTTAACATCTACATGAAATCGCTGGATGAGATCATCTGTTCCCACAGGGTGAGGTATCATCAATATGCTGATGATTCCTAGCTGTATATCTCAGCCCATGGGGACCCTAGCAATGCAGTGGAAGTCCTTTCCAGGTGCCTGGAGGCTGTTAGGGTCTGTATGGGGATTACAACTGAATCCTGGCAAGACTGAGTAGTTGTGGGTCAGGGTCCTGTGTTATCTCAGGAGCTACCATCTTTGGTTCTGTATTGGGCTGTTTTGCCCCAGACAGACTTGGTGCATAACCTGGGGGTCCTCCTGGACTCATGACTCCTGTTCGAAGAGCAGGTGACAGGCATGGCCAGGAGGGCTTTTGTGCAACTTCACGTAATCCACCAGTTACACCCGGTCCTGGACTGGGACTTCTTCCTTATGATCACACATGCTTTGGTCACCTCCAGACTTGATTATTGCAATGCACTCTACATGGAGCTGTCCTTGGTGACCATTCGGAGGCTGCAGCTGGTCCAGAATGTGGCTGCTCAGGTTGTGATGGGGTGCGGGTGTTATGCTTGTGCCTCACTGCTGCTTCAAGAGCTGCACTGGCTCCCAGTATGCCTCCAAGTGCAATTCAAGGTGCTGGTTATTACCTTAAAGTCCTACATGGTAGTGGGCCAGGATACTTAAGAGACCGCATCACCCTGAGGACATCTGTCCATCCCACGAGAGCAGACCAGAGAGGCTCTCTGGTCGTGCCATCAGCTACAGAGACTCAGCTCTCTAGCACTAGAAGGAGGCCCTTTTCTGTGTCTGCTCTGGCCCTATGGAACCTCCTGCCATGTGAGTTGCATCTCCAGAATGAGCTGCTGCCCTTCAGAAAGGGGGCAAAGACCTGGCTGGCAGGGCATGTGTGGGGTGCTGGTCAGGAGGTCAGTTTGGCCATCTGGCTCTTTTGATCCCCACCTCTTTCCCCGTAATTTTTTTTAGCTTTTTAATCTTTTTAACTTTTAAAATGTTTAACCTTTTAATGTGTTTAAACCTATTTTAATTGTGTTTTTTAATTTTGTAAGCTGCTCTGAGTCTTTGGATGAGGGCGGGATATAAATGTGATTAATAAATAAATAAAATAATAAATTTGACCCTGCCTATATATACACACAGAGGCACTTATTTTGCTGCCAGAAAAGAAGTGACAAACCTGAGACTTAAAAATGATTCTACAACAGTTGTTTAATGACAAATAACACTCTCGGCAGAGCTAAGTGCAATCACTATTATCCTGTTGCTTTTATGATTACATGTTACATTACAAGAAACATTTGGCAAAGCGACACTGGAATACAGACATTGTACAAGTCACATCACACAAAGCATTTGGAAATCAAGGACTATAGCTTTACTTTTTTAATGAGTAAATGTATTTAGATGGTCTAGTCCCACGCTGCAGAGGAATATGTGTAAAAATATGTGGATATTTGTAAGACCAATCCTGTGGATCTTTCCCGTCCAATCAAAAAACTCTCTATCTTTGTGCAAGGCCAAATGCCTATTTTGTTGTTGTTCAGTCACAGTCGATTCTGACCCTTTGCAACCCCATGGACCACTGTCCACCAGGCACTTCTGTCCTCAGTTCTGTGCCCATTGTCTCTACTTTACCATCGAGCCATCTCATTTTTGGCCGCCCACTTCTTCTTTTGCCCTCCATCTTTCCAAGCATCAAGGCTTTCTCAAGTGAATCCTCTCATCTCATTTGATGTCCAAAGTACTTTAGCTTCATCTTTACCATTTGACCTTTTAAAGAGCAGTCAGGGTTGATTTCTTCTAGGATCGGCCTATTTGTTTTCCTCGCTGTCCAGGGGAGTCTCAAAACTCTCCTCCAACACCACATCTCAAAGGCATCTATTCTTCTGTGCTCAGCTTTCCTAATGGTCCAGCTCTCACAACCATACATTACTACCAGGAATACCATTGCTTTAACTATGCACATTTTTGTTTGCATGGCAATGTCTCTACTTTTAACTATGTTCCACAGGTTTATCATAGCTTGTCTCCCAAGCATCAGTCGCCTTTTTATTTCATGGCTGCAATCACTGTCTGCAGTGAGCTTTGCTCCTAAGAAAGTAAAACCTGTCACTGCTTCTGCTTCTTCCCCATCTATTTTCCAGGGACTGATAGGGCCTGTTGCCATGATCTTGGTTTTCTTGATATTGAGTCTCAAGTCAGCTTTTTGCACTCTCTTCTTTCAACCTAAGTAGAAGCTTCTTTAGGTCTTCCTCACTTTCTGCCATTAGGGTAGTATCATCTGCATATCTCAAGTTGTTAATGTTTCTCCCAGCAGTTTTGGTCCCAACTTGTGATTCGTCCAACCCTGCATTGCACACTATGTTCTCTGTGTATAAGTTGAATAAGCAGGGTGACAAAATGCAGGCTTGTCTTACTCCTTTTCCTATTCCAAACAAATCTGTCATTCCATATTCTGTCCTAACTGTTGCTTCTTGACTCATGTACAAAATCCAAATTATATCGGCCATAGCAACTCTTTGGTTATAGGTCTAACAAATCACTGATTCTTCTATGCTGCACTAGTGATGCAAATTTTCATTTCTTTCTTTTAGAAGATAATGGGGAACAAATCCAGATGTTTTCTCCTTGCTGGGTGAGATCTTAAGTAGTTCTGTAAATTATTCTTGCTGAGAAGAAGTCCTTCAATTGGTCATGGATCTATGTGTCTGCGCACATGTATCTAAAGGAGGGCTGCAGTTCATAGAAAGTTCAAGCTAATCTTCTGAGTACCAGGCCTTTCCAGAATGCAGTCCTTGTATGCTGCCTGAACCATGAAAAGAAATGAAACATTTTAAAAATACCAATGATATTTCTTTAAACCCAATATAGAGCCACAGAAAATAGGTTTTCTTGGTTTTTTTTTTAAAAAAATCTGTGTTCATGTTATGAGCTTGAATTCCGACATGCATCATTAGACACAATGAGATTGCTGTTCTACACCCACACAAATCATTCTGTCCATGCATATCCAAGGATTTTCTGCCTATGACCCAGAATCCAAAAGAGTTGCTTCTTTCTCTTTACACTGGCTCTTTCAGACAGTGACAATCGATGTGACAATGGACTAGTGAGCTACCAAGCTCCTCTTAATGAGTGAGGTCTTCACACACTTAGATAATAAGTGAACATGGCTTAAAAGCTCCTGTTGAAGCCATCAAGTATACACAATGTAAGTTAAGCAACAAGATTCAGGATTTCAGAGAAGATTATCACTTTGACTTAGCACCTTTCTTCACCTTTGTGAAAATGAAACAAGGAGAAAAAGAACTCTGCTTGGTACCAGTAGCATGTAGATGGGAAGGTGCAAAATAGATTTAACTGCTAGTAAATAAATACAGTGGAACCCCACTTTATGGATGGCTCACGTAAGGGAAAACTCACTTCATGGAAAGAAATCCTGAGAAAATGGTCCCCCACTTAACAAACAGGGTTTTTTTTTTTTTTTTTTGGGGGGGGGGTCCAGTGCTTCCCACGATGGTGGGATAATCTTTGGAGCATTTCCACTCCATTTTTAATTTTTTTGGTCATGTTTTAGCACCTCCAGAAGCATTCCCTGCAACCAGAAAGTGCTGGAATTTCCCTTGTCCCCTCATTTCAACATATTATCATCACAAATCATCACAAGTCACAGTATCAAAAAGTATCATTATCACAGTATCAAAAAGCATTACAAAAAGAGAAAACAACCTCATTTGAGAAGTCCCACAGCAACACGTTTCTGAAGTCCCACAGCACTCATACAAGAAGTCCCACAGGAAGACCGACAACAACAAACACAAAAATCAAAAGTCACTGCTCTTGTCCTCCTCCTGGAGGATGGAAAGGGCCAAGAAAGGTGCAGCAGTGCAGTGGCATCTTCAGCCTCCTGTGGCCATGGGGGCTCTTATCCTTCTGGCCTGTGGGAAGGGCCAAGAGGGCATCATCGTCTTCAGCCTCCCATGCCCACGGGGTCTCTTATCTTCCTTGCCGGTGGGAAGGGCCAGGAGGGGCGTGGTGGCATGGGCATATTCAGTCTCCTATGACCACGGAGGCTGTTATCCAAATGGTTTGAAGTATCCACAACATTCAGTGAAAAAGGCAGGGGAATGATGTGACATATCTCTTGTTCAAAATTAGCTAATCCAACAACTCACCTGTGAAGGTGATATTCTAATGACTTGATTCTGGGAAGATCACAAGTAAGTATGATAACACAGAGAAAGAAGCATTTGGCTTGCTGGCTCTATCTCCAGGCTAGTGTGGATTCCTTCAAGGGCACTTCCCTTTCTGCCATCATGCTAAAACATTTGAGATCTGTGTAGATCTCATTTTCTTTCCGTAGTACTACCCATAGCTTCCCCCTTTTTTATCTTTCTTTTTTCCTCTCTCCTCAGGACACAATGTGAATTTCTGCCACACACTTCTACCTTGTTTTCGTCATCCAGTGATCTAATCTATTTCTCATAATTTCAGAGCAAAGCCAAACATGTCAGAAAATGAAAGATCTGGTGACTTGATATTTTCTGGAATAATTTGTTATTTTCCTCAAAGCAATTATGACTGTTACGAAGTCTATTTGGTCTCAGCATGAAATGCTAGACCTTTCTTTGGCCTACTTGGTCACAGATGAACTGTGGTAAATGTATTTTAATGAAAATAGTGTTTCATGAGGAGAAAAGGTGAAGAAGTCATGGATCCCACCTAAGTCTTTTTTGTGTATGAAGAAATGCCCTTTATTTAGGCGTTCCTTATCCTCCACATCTTTCTTTCCAGATATGTCTTCCCTCCTTTCTGGCAATGGAACAGTAGACACCCTAGGGCAGTGATAGTGAACCTTTTAGAGATTGAATGCCCAAGTAGAGGGGCGGGTGAACTCTGTGCTGGTGGAGGAATGAAGTACTCCCATTGGGTTGCTGGGCAGAGAGGCAGCATGAACACTGTGCTGGGGGAGGGAGGAAGTGCTCCCATTGGGCTACTAGGCAGAGGGGCAGGGCAAACTCTGTGCTGGGTTGATGGCACGCATGCCAACAGAGAGGGCTAGGAGTGTCCCATCTGGCATGTGTCCCAAAGGTCCACCCTAGGGTACACTACAGTAAGCTTTGCTTCAGCATCTTGTTTCACTTGTAATCAGCATTGTGTAGAATAAAATATTTGGACCATGTGCCATTTTTAAAAAAAGTTGAACTCTACTTTCCATGTTTGCTTTGTTTATTTACTTATTCCATTTCTACGTCACCTTTCTATTAAAGGTAGTGCTCCAAGAAGATTATAAACTGTTTACATTTAGATGGAATGGGATGGGGAGGTAAAAATCATATTTGGTTTTTATGTAACCAGTCTCATCAGCAAACCATTAAAACCAAGCAAGTACTTGAAAACCATTAAAATAATTAAGAATGTAGATTAAAAACTGCACAGCAATGGAGGTTAGACATTACATGCCAGTCCATAAAGATGTATCCCCCTAGTTAGAATCAGTCAGAGCAGAAGCAGATCACAACTCAGAAGCAAGTGTGCTTTTTGGCCAGGGAGTCACACCAGAGAAAGACCTGTCCCATCTGCTTGTTAAGCAGTCCTCTGAAACTACTGGAATTTTAAAGATGGCCTCTCCTGAAGATCTGAAAGTCCAGAAAGGCTCCTAACAAGATAGCCATTTCATAAGATAACCAAGACCCCAACTGATTAGGGCTGATGATAAGCTAAGAGCTAATGGTAGGCAAATCGTGTCTGCTGTCGTTTGGAATGAAGTAAATATCTATAGTACTGAACTATGGATCATGTCTTTTGTGACTTATCTAGCAGGTGTCTCTGAGTTGTGTGCTGGCTGCCTCTTGACCATGATGTGCCTGCAAGTCACAATAACACAACTGAATAGCCCCATCTTTGCTGCAATCTCAATGCCTGTCTCCAAGGAAAATAAAAAATTATTCAGAGGTCTTTTAAAAAAGAAAAGAAAAACAGCTATTATTATTTTTTCCATAGCAGTTAGCAGCAAGCCCTTTTGCTTTATTGTTCTGTGATGAAGAAAGCAATTACAGTAATACCTTGGATAACGCTAAGACTTGGTTCCACAAGTCTTGGTGTTATCCGATTTTAGTGTTATCCGATGCATGTTAAAATCCTATGGGATGTATCGGATAACATTAAAGCTCCATAGAGATACATTGTAACCGCACAGGCTTTAGCGGTTGTTATCTGATACATCCCATAGGACCTTAACATTATTCAATCCAATTCTCCTCCCCAGATTGCTTAACGTTATGCGATTTTAGCGTTATCCGAGGTAAACTTTATCCGAGGTATTACTGTATTGAAAACCACTATAATACCAAGGATAAAAAAACTTAAGCAAGATGGGCAATATCATGCCATATCATGCCATTTTGGGTGTGTGGGAGCATTAGGGCCTATAAAGTGAGAGTAGATGGAAAATCACAATTGTTTTGTATTTTTTAAAATCTATTTTTCTCGTATCAATGTCTAATAAAATTCTTGAAAATAGAATTTGGTTCCCTAGCATAGCATCTTCAGTAAAATTGGGTCGATCCTCCATCTCTCTTTCTTCTAGACTCATTATTTTTAACAACTTTGAGATGTGTCTCTCTAGAGCAGGGGTGCCCAAACTTTTTGGGCCATGGGCTGATCATGTTGTTCAGGGAGCCAGTACTAAGGCCCGGGGGCTGGGTGTGGCCCCCCAATGCCAATTCAGCAGCCCACAAAGCCCTTGTGGCTCCTGGAAGCCCTCATCGCTTCCAGGAGCAATGAGGGCTTCATGGGCTGGATGAATTGGCATCGGGGGCTGCACCCGGCCCCCGGCCCTTAGTTTGAGCACCACTGCTCTAGAGCTTGGAAAGGTTACATTTTCAGACTATAGTTGCCAAAATACCCAGGCAACATGGCCATTCTTAATGTTTAAAAGCTCAATTTTTGTCCTGCTTATGTGTTTTGTAATTTATGAAATGACCAGGGATTTCTTTCAGCTTTTGAGCTATTTCCATACTCAAATCTCCACCTGTTCCATACCTAGTAACTAGTTGCAGAGAAGTAAGATATACTGTATAGCAGTGGTGCCCAAACTTTTTGAGCCATGGGCTGGTCACATGGTTGAGTGTGCTAGTCACATGGTTCCTCCCACCAGAAGGGGAAGTAGAACATGCACGCACATGTGCAGAACGCTGACATAAATAACCCGTGGCTGTTGTAAACATGTTTACAACAGGTGCAAGTCATTTATGGCAGCATTCTGCGCATGCGCATGCACTTTTTGCTTCTGGGAGTGGTGATGGCAACATGGGCCAGATTAATTGGTCCTGCAGGCCAGATCTGGCCCATGGGCTGTAGTTTGGGCACCCCTGCTGAATAGCATCTCTATCCACCAGTCACGGTTCTTATCCCTCTTGATTTTTGAGTAATAATAATAATAATAATAATAATAATAATAATAATAATAATAATAATAATAATAATAATAATAATAATAATAATAATAATAATAATAATAATAAGAAGAAGAAGAAGAAGAAGAAGAAGAAGAAGAAGAAGAAGAAGAAGAAGAAGAAGAAGAAGAAGAAGAAGAAGAAGAAGAAGAAGAAGAAGTCAGCATGGGCTAGTTTCAGTTAATTCAAGGAAATGAAGTTTCCACCTTGAAGCTAAGCTCTGTGTAGGTTGAAAGTTTACTTTATGCATTCTAAATGTGAGCTATTCTAAATAAAGGACATCATTCCACTTGCTCTGCCTTACCAAAGTTGCTCTGTTCTTTCTATGAACCTCCCTCTGTAAATAAAAGAAGCCCTAAGGTAAAGGAGACTGGAAGTGATTTGTCTTTGAAGATTTATTTTTATCTTTGCCAGCTGTTAAGCTAGCCCCACTGGCTTATATTGCCAATAAATAACAATAAAATAAACACCCATATTTCGTTTGTATTGTAGTCTTCTCGGGAAAGGGTGAAAGGTATAATCTGTTCCTTGGCACTGCATGTCCTCCTTCTCCTGAATGTATGCAAAGATTATTTTCTTTTAGTGTGCATTTTGAGTCAAAGCAACATTTCCTGTCCCTTAATAGGACAGTTACCAGGGGGACTAGCATTCAGCAGAACCTGGTGTGTATGCAAAACAAGTGGCTGGAAAGCATACTAACGACAGTCAGTTCGTGCTGTCTGTGGAGGATTATGAAGGATTATATGTAATTATCTGAAATTGCACACTGTTTTCACTGGTTTTTAGAAGAAGGTGTGTAATCGATAGGGGTTTCTAATTTTAATTTCATTTCTTTTTTTTTAACTATTGCCTTCCATTTCCATTTGCCCATTTATGAAAAGTAGATAATAGTTATAATAAACAGACAGAGGGCGTGGTGGAAATTGTGAATATACAGGCCTCTGTGAAATATAACTGGCAAGTATAAAAGAAGTCAATTTTCTTCCTACTTTCATCATCAACCCCCCCCCCCCATTATTCTTTGACTCCTCTCTTCAGGCCAAGTTGAAGCAGGGGATCTCACAAATGAATTGTGATCCTGTAGATCTATATCTCTATATACAGGGTGGACTATAAGTCCCTACCCAGCAACAAAGAGAGTAAGGCTCCTCTCAGGGAGGGAGGAAGTGCTCCCATAGGATTGTTGGGCAGAGGGATGGGTGAACTCTGTGCTGGGAGGAGGGAGGAAGCACTCCCATTGGACTGCTGGGTAGAGGGGTGGGGCATATGTCCATGAAGAGGATGGGTAGGGATTTATGGGCCAGGTAAGGACTTATGGGTCACCCTGTAGAAGAAGAAGAAGAGGGTGGAGGAAGAGGAGAAGGAGGAGGGAGAAGGAAGTAGTAACCTTTAAATTGCAGCTGTCTTGGGAACTGATTCCTCAAAGATTACCAACTCCCATAGGTACTCAGCAGGGAGATGGCTTTTTTCGGTAACAACACCTCAGCCTTCACAGCCAACCTTGCCTAAGGTTTGCCTCCACCAGTGTATGAAGTGGCTGGGCTCTTGGACCAGGTCAGGCCACTGTGGAGTGCCTATCAACACTTACTATGCAGCCAGCTGGGAGGAGGTCACTGAGGCTTGATATGGTGGTTCCTTCTGTGAGCGAGCCTCCCTTTTCTCCAGGCAAATGGTCAACTCAACCTCCCTGTGGGTCCAATATGATTTAGATGCTTGCTATGGGGCTGGAAATAAATTTTTGGCCCACTGCACCTGATTGGCATATTGAAAAAAAAGGTAGATGGGAATGTTTGGCCCCTCTCACACTGATTACCCAGGTGATTTATAAATGGTTGATCAAGGGTGGACTTGTATTTAAATAGGTCGCACAGGCAGGTAGTGTGGAAAGGAACTGAGGTACAATAATCTCCCAAAGGAAATCAGGTGAGGGATACAACAGCAATTATCTAGGCTACCCATAACTCAGTAGCCAGGATGTGTCCATTGCTCACCTAAGGTCTTGAGGCTTGGGTGGCTGGTGGTCTGCTGGGGTTACCCATGATTTCGTTGGCCAAGAATGGGCTGTTTTTGGGACAGCGTTGATGCAGGACCTGGGATTTTTCCATGGAATGACAGAGGTGAGATAAGGAAGAATCCCCTGACTCCCAGCCCAGGCATCTGTACTATGTCAGACCCACTGCAGAAATGGGATGTGTTAACAGTTTACAGTTAATAAAAGTCTGGCCATTGTTAACTCCATTTACTGTCTCATTATTTCCAGGTGGAGGAGGGGGAGAGCAAAGCCATCCTTGTTCCCTTGTCAGCTCTAGGTGAAGATTTCTCTGCCTTCTAATAACTTGCGTATTTCACACCAGTCATTTGAGAGTTTTTTCCCCCTGTTAAATTTTTAGGAGCTCCGTGTTTTCTTTTGCTTATGCTTTTAATATTTTGTATAGCATATTGTATTTTGCATTTTATGTTGTATTTTTGCACTTTATGTTGCTTTTCATTGTCTAGTTTAATACTCTTTTTCTGTATTGCAGTGAGTCATCCAGAGACGTTAGGTATGAGATGGCATAACAAAACAATAAACAATGACCAAAAAAACCCTTCATTCTGATTCATGACATAAAAATTGAAGAGAATAACTGGCAGTTTGGGGACAAGTGGCTCTTAGACATGGAAATTGTGGAACAATTTGTCTCTGCAAGATCCAAGATTGCGAGATGGTAAAGGAGAAAGCTAGAAAGAGAGAAGGACAGAAAGAGAGAAGGACAGAAAGAGAGAAGGACAGAGAAAGAAAATGGGTATGATCACCTACCTCTGACTCTTGCCATGTCCATTGGTGGCATCAGACCTGCCAACCACAGCATGGAGTACTCAGGGGAGTGTGGTGCGTTGCATACAAAAGGTTCTTCAACCACAGCCTAAATAGCATCTCATGCTGCTGAAGAGTAAGATAAAATAAACAATAAGGTGAAAAGGTACTCCTTAGAGTCCAAAATAAAAAGTCAACATAGCACACCAGCTTCTGGCAGCTACGTATTAAAATGCACATTTCTGAGCTAGGTTGTCTTGCCCAGCTAAAACAAAACATTCCCTTGTTTACATTTCGAAAAATGCAGGCTATACAATTTTTGGAGAATGCTTCTTTTCCCACATTACAAAATGGTTCTTCAACAAACCCCAACAGAGAAGAGCTTAAAATGTTATGTGTCTCTGCAGGGCCTACATTTTAAGCCTTTGGCAATTTTAGAAAGTGGCACTCAGGAAGTGCAGTCTCCCTCTGTGTCAACTGCCAAGGGATGTGTTAAATGACATCTCACCCTCATCGCTTCGTGTGGTTTTGTAGCCCTTATTAAATTCAAAAGCTAAATATGTATCTGAGAGAGAAAGGTCCAAGATTGATGTGTCGGTTGCAGAGGAAAACTACCATTTAGGTCCAGTTAGAACCACACATTTACTAACGCTTAGCTGTTCACCAGAATTAGGAGAAATCCCTTTGATTTTGCTGGAAGGAGAATTTCTGCTTCTTGAAGGTGATGATTTGTCTGTCAATAGTACCAAGGACAGCTGTTTTATTGCTGTATTCAGCAGTATGCACTGTTGCCATGCTCTGGAGTCAGGTTAAATAACCCAGTGGGAGGCCTATCTTCAAGCTGGGGACTTCAGAAAGCTCAGGATTTAAAATGAGATTAGCGGATCAGCACCTGACACTAGAATTCCCATCTGGAGCACAACCTCTTGGAAACATGCAGTGAACTGTTAGCACAAATAAGGGAATAAAAAGGCAGAAGCAGAGTCACATTCTTCTTGCTTTTTATCCTTAGATACAATTGAACGCAATAGATCTTAAAACCAACACAAGTAAGAAGTGGCTTCTCTGTGTTAGTTGCAGCCAGCTTTTTATTTACTTCTTTGCTGATATACAGTATTTAGCACAGTTTGTTGTTCAGTCACATAGTCAATTCTGACCCTTACTGACCCTATGGACCACAGTCCGCTAGGCAATTCTATCCTCCACCATCCTCCTCAACTCACTCAGTTCTGTGCCCATTGTCTCTACAATACCATCTAGACATCTCATTTTTTGCCGCCCCCCTTTTCTTTTGCCCTCCACCTTTCCAAGCATCAAGGCTTTATCAAGTGAATCTTCTCTTCTTATTTGATGTCCAAAGTACTTTAGCTTCATCTTTATTATTTGACCTTCTAAGGAGCAGTCAGGTTTGATTTCTTCTAGAATCAACCTATTTGTTCTCCTCGCTGTCCAGGGGACTCTCAAAACTCTCCTCCAACACCACATCTCAAACGCATCTATTCTTCTGCGCTCAACTTTCCTAATGGTCCAGCTCTCACAACCATACATTGCCACCGGAAATACCATTGCTTTGACTATATGAATTTTTGTTTGCAATGTGATGTCTCTACGTTTCACTATGTTCTCCAGGTTTCTCATCACTTGCCTCCCAATAATCAGTCTCCTTTTTATTTCATGGCTGCAATCACCATCTGCACTGATCTTTGCTCCCAGGAAAGTAAAATCTGTTACTGCTTCTAATTCTTCCCCATCTATTTTCCAGGGACTGATAGGGCCTGTTGCCATTATCTTGGTTTTCTTGATATTGAGTCTCAAGCCAGCTTTTGCACTTTCTTCTTTCAACCTAAGTAGAAGCTTCTTTAGGTCTTCCTGACTTTCTGCCATTAGGGTAGTATCATCTGCGTATCTCAAGTTGTTGATGTTTCTCCCAGCAATTTGGATCCCAACTTGTGATTTGTCCAACCCTGCATTGCACATTATGTGTTCTGCGTATAAGTTGAATAAGCAGGGTGACAAAATGCAGCCTTGCCTTACTCCTTTTCCTATTCCAAACCACACTGTCTTTCCGTATTCTGTCCTAACTGTTGCTTCTTGATTCATATACAGATTTCTCATGCTCTGGTATTCCCATCTCTTTAATTACTTGCCACATTTTGTTGTGGTGCACACAGTCAAAGGCCTTAGTGCAATTAATGAAACAGAAGTAGACTTGTTTCTGATATTCCTTTGTTTTTTCCATGATTCAACTTATATTGGCAATGTGGTCTCTAGTCCCCCTGTCTCTTCTGAACCCCGCCTGCACTTCTGGTAATTCTCTCTCCACGTGCTGCTGCAGTCTATCCTGTATTATCTTGAGCATCACCTTGCTAGTGTGTGGGATGAGTGCAATTGTTTGATAATTTGAGCATTCTTTGGCATTTCCCTTTTTGGGGATCGGAACGTATACTGATCTTTTCCAATCCTGTGGCCATTGTTGTGTTTTCCAAATCTGCTGGCATATAGAATGTAATAATTTGATTCTATCATCTTTTAGGGCTTTGAAAAGTTCAACTTGGATACCATGATCTCCACTGGCTTTGTTGTTTGCAGTGCTTTTTAGGGCCTTTCTGACTTCACTCTCTAGGATGTCTGGCTCAAGTTCAATTTCTTCATCATTGTTATTATCAGGAGTGTTGAGGTCCTTTTTGTAGAGTTCATCTGTGTACTCTTTCCATCTTTTCTTAATCTTTTCTGCATCAGCTAACTCCTTGCTGTCTTTGTCCCTTATCATGGTCATGTTTGCTTTAAACGTTCCCTTGATTTCCCCAATTTTTTTTTGAAAAGATCTCCTGCCTCTTGTGTTGTTTTCTTCTATTTGCTTGCACTGTTCATTCAGGTAGGTTTCCTTATCTCTCTTTGCTTTTCTTTGAAATTCTGTATTCAAGTGATTGTATTTTTCCCTTTCTCCTTTGCCTTTTGTGTCCCTTCTTTCCTCTGCTATTTTAAGTCCCTCATCGGACAACCACTTAGCTTTCTTATGCTTCTTTTCTTTTGGTATGTTTTTCCTTTCTGCCTCCTGCATAATGTCCCACATCTCTGTCCATAATTCTTCTGGCACTCTGTCTATCTGGTCCAAGCCATTGAATCTGTTCCACGCCTCCACTGTGTATTCCTTAGGGATGTTGTTTAGGTCATATCTGTCTGGCCTAATTGTTTTCCCTATTTTCTTTAGTCTAAGCCTGAATTTTGCGATCAGTAGGTTGTGATCTGAGCCACAATCTTCTCCTGGTCTTGTTTTTGCTGACTGTATGGAGGTTCTCCATCTTTGGCTGCAGAGTATGTAATCAATCTGGTTTCGATGTTAGCCATCTGGTGATGTCCATGTGTAAAGTCTCCTCTTGTGTTGCTGGAAGAGAGTGTTTGCTATGACTAGTGTGTTATCTTGGCAGAACTCTATCAGTCGTTGGCCTACTTCATTCTGTGTTCCAAGACCAATCCTGCCTGTTATTCCATTTACTTTTTGATTTCCTACTTTGGCATTCCAGTCTCCTATGATGACGTGTATATAATTTCTTGGTGTCTGTTCTATGAGGTGTTCATGGTCCTCATAGAACTGGTCAACTGTGGTTTCATCTGCACTAGTGGTTGGTGTGTATATTTGGATTACAGTGATACTGAATAGTTTGCCTTGAATTCTGATTGACATCATCCTATCATTTTTGAGATTATTTCCCATTACTGCTTTTCTCACTCTTTTATTGACAATTATGGCTATTCCATTTTTTCTGAGGTTTTCTTGTCCACAGTAGTAGATATGATGGTTTCCAGAGCTGAATTCGCCCATCCCTGTCCATTTTAACTCGCTGATTCCCAAGATGTCAATGCTTATTCTTTCCATTTCCTTTTTTACCAGTTGCAGTTTTCCTTGATTCATAGATCTTACATTCCATGTCCCTATACAGTATTGTTCCTTACAACACTGTATTTCTCCTTTCCTATTCATCCCCTACTTCCATTGTGATGTGCTGATCATCCTGTTTCATCTAAATTGCCCTTTTGTTTTGCCTTTTGTTTTGGTCCATAGGGTTCTCTTGGCAAACTTCCTGATGTGGTTTGCCAGTTTCTATGCCAAAAACCCATCATACATGTTATCTCACAGTTTAAAACAAAGTATTATCATGCATATTATCACAGTTTAAAACATAGTATAAGGCTAAAAGTTGATAATATAAGAAAAAACAAAGGCCCCCATTAACAATAAGCATGTTTCCCCTAGTCTTCTTTCCAAAGCATTAAATAAAAGATTACCACTAATTTAAGTTAGCAAAATTAACAAGAGAATTCCACAACTGAAAGGAAACTGAACTTCAGTACTCTTACATTCACAAAACCTGGTGACTAGAAAAGTGAAACACACAAACCCTGCTCTAGTTGTTAGTATTGACTAGAATAGATCTATTGAAATTATATCACTGCAAACTTCAATTTTTCACTCCCTTTGTGTTAGGAGTTCTTAACAATATAAAATTGCACATCTAGGTACACAGTAATGGCTATTCAAGGGTCAAGCTTTGATGAGGTAGATGGAAAACGTACTGGAGCAATTGAAGAATTAGGACAGTGTTACAACACCAACCATTTGAACCCTAACAAAGCAAGATTCAAGTGTGTGCTTTTCACCTTCGAAACTGAGAAGCAAGGGTTGAGTTGGCTGTTATATGGCAAGGAAACTGATCACAGGATTGTGTAACACCAAAATACACTTGAAAGGATGTCAAGCAGCATTGCCTGAATACCAATGCCAAAGTTAGTACAAGGAACAACATCATCAAGAAACTCACAAACTATAAATGGGGAACTCATCCATCCATGTTGGACACATCAGCTTTGGCCCTGAGCATCACTTCAGCAGAGTATGCTGCTCCAGTATGGAGCGCATACACACACACAAAACAAGTTGACATCACTGTTAATGAAACCATGCTTCGGTTGAGAAAATATACCCTCTTGTTGGTGTCACTCTACCTAAGATTCTGAAGTAGCAGCAGGCACTGAGAGAACTAAACAAGAGAATGACCCTCAGCATCCTCTGAATGGATATGAGCCCCAAGTCCGCTGCCTCAGATCCAGAAAGAGCTTTAAGGCAAGAATAAACATTCTTGAGGCAACACAAGAGCAAAACCAAATTAGAAGATGGAGAAAGGAACAACATTGAAGGAGGATATGGCTGAAGAACTCAACCTCCCCTACGTAACTTGGAGGACCCTGAATAGGATGAGGGTTGGAGTCCCTAAATGCAAGATCAATATGCTCAAGTGTGGGCTGCTGGCAGACAAAGACATGCTGTAGGAATGTGGAGAGATACAGAATCTGGCTCATTTACTGGTCTGCCAATTACCACCAGAGAATACATCGATGAGGACTTAAGTTTGGGCAATGACAAAGCAAAGAAAGTGGCTTCATTTTGGCAGTCCAGGATTTGATTGGGACACGAAAGAAGAAGACTTCCTTTGTGGTTACTTTCCAATTACCACAACAAAAAAGGATGAGATAGTTACAAGTTGAGGAGTAAGACAAGCTCATGTTAGGACAAACAGAAGTCTTTTCTCATTTCAAGGAGATCCACTTTTAATGTGATGCTTCCTATATTGTCTGATTGAGGCCTGAGTAGAACATTTCCAACAAATTTGGTTACACATATTGCATGAATTACATTGTCACTCTAGGCACTGAATTGGCTGCTACAGGTTGAGTGATTCTGTTTTGATAAGCGAAACAAGTTTGATGTTTATTTGTTTTAGTTTCCTCAAGGCTAATGAAAGCAAATAGATGAAAAAACATATTGATAAAGATCAAGGTCTACTGTAGTACATTACATATTAGCTTAAGGGGAAATGTGAATTAAATAAAGAATTAAGTATTCAGGTATAATTTATGTATTATTAGCTTCAGCTTAAATTCTATTAGTAAAACGAATACGTATTGCAATCTTTCTGGGGTCCTGGGAAGGTTGCTAACATGGAATTGGAGGGAAAATAATATATTTCCATAATTAAAGCCTAAATCAAGTTAAGTCTTTATAAATTAACCACAAATAAGATTAACTATGTCTTCCGGTATAAAACAAAATATCACACAAACTAAGTCATGAGCTGTTGGTGATGTTGATGATGATTACCGGAAAATATAAATCTGTATTCAAGCCCCAAATAAGATTAGAAGTAGTAATTCAAGCAGAACTGTTTGAAACATTCTGCCGTCCTCTGGATATCCACAAAAGCTACAGTAAATTAAAATAGTTCAACATATCTTGAACAAAATCCACACACACATTCTGTACTAGCCAGCTGGGAGTTATTAAAGGGTTAATAAAAGAGTAATAATTGATGGGTTTGATGTTTAAAATATTTTTCTGATGCACATCCATAATATCCTATTAGTTTTGGCATTCATTTTTCTTTTCTTTTTTAAAAAAGGGTCCCATTTCAGTCTGTTCCATTGTATTCTATTAATAATTCACTGAAACTGTTTTGATACCTAGAATTTGCCAAGCATGGACTTTTGGCCTGCTGTGAGTACATGCGTCCTAAGGATGCTTGGTTCATTTGTCACATTGTCACCATTTCATCATACTTGACTGTTGAATGTGGTTGGTTTGGCTGCTCTTCCTGGAATGCCGTACTTTTGATTAACTTTTCCACTTACATCAATGACCTCAGAATTTGCATAACTGTAACATCATTTGATAATTTAATTCAAATTGTTCAGCATTGCATTTTCCATTTTACCATTGTATTATGTTGCATTAGAAATGCAATTATTTGTACCAAACAAGAAAATACGTCTGGTTGTCCTAACATGAGCTTGTCTTCCTCCTCAATTTGTAGCTAGTTTGCACTTTTTGACATGAATTCTATGAACGTCATACATTTCGGTTGGGTGGTCTGGCAGCTTATGTGACGTAACGAAAATCATGTACTTTTGATGAGTACTACTGCCACAAAGCTAAAGCACCCACAAAAATAATGGTTACATTGACTGAAAGCTCATCGTGGCGACTTTCAGAAATGTAAAGAGCCATTGGCCAAAAATACAAAGCAATGACATCATTACTTCTGAAAGTTGCCTTGAAAAAATGCAATCTTCGCTGGGGGTCAGTTCCCTGCAGCCCAGCGACCAAACCACACAACTGATTCAGGGGACCCAAAGTGCATTTGAAAGAGGAAAGAATAACCTTTGTGGTGACACTATTACATTTAAAATTGGACTTTTGGGAAAAAAACTACAAAGTGTTTTACAAAAAAAACACTCAAATGAGGTCACATAAATACAAAAATAATATGAATATGACAACTTCCTGAGGTGGATACAGTTTGAATACAACATGTAAAGAAGAATGATGCCAAAGCAGGAATCAACAACAAAGATATTAAGGAAAACATGACTCATAAAAATGATATTTTCGAGAGGGGGGTCAGTTGGCAGTGAGCCTGAGACCAAACTGATCAACTGATCGAAGTGAATCCAAAGTATGATTGATAGAGGACAGAATAACCTTTCTTGTGACACTTATACAATTTGGATCGGACTTCAGAAACATTTTCTATGAAGGTTTAAAACAAAAGAAACACTCTTTCTAACCTTCTTTCCCTCAAAAAAAAAAAAAGAATATCTCCACTCCAGAATAGATACATTAGTGTGAGAATGAATACACTGTAGCAAGTTTCTCCTTTGAAGTCATAACCACTTTCCATTTTGGCTTTCCCTCTTATTGAACAAGTGCTTTCAAGGAATTGTGAAGGAAAAACTCTTTTACTTTGCAGTTTTACTATTGAAATATTTATTAAATTAGATCCTTTCAAGTTATTCACCTGTGGTGAATTGTTGTGTGTACAGTGGGCTGCTTATGGACATGTGTGCATAGTGGGTAGAGTTGGGGAGAATGGAAAATAAAGGTTAAAAGTATCTTTATTGAAAAATAAAATATAATGAAATTGGGATTTCTGGTTTTGGGTTAACACAACGTAGCAGTTCAAAAACAAGAAATTGCAAGAAGTTAAATAGGGACCACTTTGGTGGGAAGGTAAACAGTGTTCCATGCCTGCCACATATCCATGGAAATGTTTGCAGACATAGATAGCGCTGGCTCTTTGGCTATAAACAGAGATGAGCACTGAAACCTAGAGTCAGATATGACTGGCTTTTGATCAAGTGTGACCTTTACCTTAGCTCAGAAAACTGTAGATTTTATGAACATTTTATGAAAACATTAATTTTATGAATATAATGTCTTTATTTTCCCCATTTGAAACATCACTCTTAACTAATGAATGAAATAAAAGAAATGAATTAATAAGCATAATTCAACACATTGAATTCATGCACTAAATCCCTGATGTTAGTGTCCTTAGACTCTCCCTGCCACTTTTTTATTTTTGGTCATTGAAAAATAAACAGTCTCACTGTACTTTAAAGGATTTACATATTAGAAGGGAAAATGTTGTATAAGGAGGAGATACACATTTTTCTTCATATGTGTCTTGACCCTGAGCTTTTCCACCTCACCCCTCAATATGATGTCATTCTGAAATTGCTAAAAAGTGGATTATATTTGTCATAACTTTGGAGACAATTTGTATTCTTCTCTTCTTGGAACCTTGTTCTTGGAACCAATTCAAACATTATCTGATACAAACAAATTTCAGTTTACAGAAGTATTCTCTTTATTTGCACTAGCAGATAAATGTTTGCTCATAAGGAACAAAGGGGCACCAATGTATCCTGCTCATGGAACCTGTTCTGGTAGCACATTTCTTTCTTCTTTGTCAAACCATCTGTGCAAAATATTTGTGCTTATCATTGTTGATTTACATCTTATGAACAGAGTCTTAGGCTAATGTAGATATTGCATTTATTTATTTATTTATTACAAATACAGGAATAACTTTCAAAAGTCATCTCTACTTCTGGTGCTTCTGGGTTGAAAGGATTAGCTGGTGAAAAATCTCCACTGCCAGTGATAAATTTCTGTTGCCCAGGGGACGCCTGATCATTGAAGTAGCAATCTTTGGGGAGGCTCCTTTTATGTCCCCCATTCAGGTTGATCAGATCAAACATTTTGGACCAATAACAAAAACAAAGTTACTTAGCCTGTATAATAACTGCTTGAATGTAGTCCAGATAGGAGGAAAGCTTGGGTGATAGCTGTACTTAAACTAGGCAAGCCACCAGAAGTCCCAAAAACTACAGGCCCATATCTCTCCTTAGTTTAATCCAACTGTCTGCAATAGTTTTCAGAGCTGGCAAATATTGTACAGTACAAATTCTTAACACAGTACATAGAAGATGGTTTCGAACTGAAGGAAGTCACAGGCGTAGTGTTTATAGATCTCACTGCAGCTTATGACACAGTCAGCCACACAGCCTTGCTGAAGAAAGTCTCCCACATCACAAAGGATTTTAAATTCGTAAAAATCATAGGCTGTTTATTTGAAAACTGTAGATTTTTTGTTGATTTCCAGGGACAACTCAGTCAATGGAGAATTCAAAGAAATGGCCTCCCACAGGGCAGTGTGCTAGCCCCCACACTGTTTAACATATATACTAATGATCAACCACTGCCGGAAGCCACTAGGAGCTTTCTTTATGCCGATGACCTGGCAATTGCTGCACATTGTGCAACCTTTGAGGCTGTTGGGAAAAAAATGACTGAGGCTTTGAATTGAATGGCTATATATTATAGGGATAACCAACTGAAGCCAAGCTGCCTTAAAACTGAACCCTGTGCTTTTCATTTGAAAAACATTGAGGCATCAAGAAGGCTGCAGGTGACATGGAATGGCACCAGGCATGAACACTTGGTCACCCCCAAATACCTGGGAGTTACCCTGGATCACACTCTCACTTTCAAGACCCACTGCCTTAATACCAAACAGAAGGTTTTTTGCCAGGAGCAATATTCTGAGGAAATAACAGGCCCAGCAACACACATTACGAACTTCTTGCTAGCTTTATGTTACTTTGTAGGAGAGTATGCTAGTCCAGTGTGGTGCAGATCAAAGCATGCAGGGCAGGTGGATGTGGTCCTGAATGAAACAGTGACATTGGTCACAGGATGCTTAAAACCAACCCTGATACAAAAAGTGCATTACTTAGCTGGCATCCTTTCATTAAAATTCCATCGAGAAAGTGCTGCTCAGAAAGAGTGGGTCAAAGCAAGTTTATTGGAAACACACCTGCTATTTGATCACCAACCACCAAAGCAGAGAATGAAATCAAGGCATAACTTCCTCACAACTTCTGCCCCTCTGAACAACCAGCCCCCATGGACTGCCTTAGAACCGTGGAAGGCAAACAAGGCTGTCTATCGCCTGACCAAGAACAACCATGGCCTATGTGGAATACTTTAAATAGACTGCATGCAGGGGTAGGAAGATCAAGAGCTAATCTGAGAAAGTGGGGTTTCCCTGTAGATGACAGCCAATGTGTATGTGGAGAAGTACAAACTATCTCCTACATGATACAATGCACATGATGCCCCTCAACATGCACTAAGGAGACCCTTACGTTGGCAAGAAGAAATGTTGCTAATGTGGCCCAATATTGGGCAGGTGTCATCTAGCCCTTTTAAATTCTATTTTGTTTTTAGATGTGTTATTTTTAGCTTGTTATGTTATTATATTCTGGTGGTGCATCTGACAAGAATAAAGAAAGAAAAACTTTCAAAAGTAAAAGGTAGGTTTTCAAAAGTAAATGTAGACTTTTAAAAGTAAAGGAAGGTAGCATGGAGAAATTTATTTTATCAGAGGGACTGTATGTTGAGACAATCTGTCTTGATATGAAACGAGACACTGGTAAAAATACTTAATATTCCTGTTCCTCATCCAAGGAACTTAAAGCCAAATCCAGTTTCTATCCCTATGAGAGTAACAGCATATTTTTAAAATCTCATTGGTTTCAATTTATCTATTATAGTTATGACTAAAATTGGATTTTGACTTTCCATTGATCATGTTACACCCTCCTGTCTTTGCTCACCAAAGAAATGAATGAATAAATGAGTGAATGAATTTATTATGGCCAATGACCAGCATCAACAAGGAAAGACATTCAAAGCTTTTGGTCAAAGTGTCAAATAAATCATTTTGTCCATGTGAGGATAATTTTGGTTTGTTCTAAACTATAATTAATCCAAGAAAACAATTATCAAACTGTTTTTTCAGCTCCTGCTGAACTTTTCTAATTAAAGCCTTATTAAATGATGAAACAAACACAAAACAAACATATTTAAACATGCTTTTAAACAACTGTAAAATATTGCGTGAAAGACTTAATGTCATTCTTTCAATTTCAGCAAGGATGGGAGGAACTAATTATCAGATTTGGAAATACATTTCCACTTCTTAAAGCGCAAAGATTAACAGCCCATAAATGTGTGAAATTAAGAGTAGTTTAAAGTGCAGTTCATTCAGATGGTCTATGTAGCTCACTTGTAGGGAAGTTATGAGTCTGTGATGCTTTAAAAAGCAGTGAAACATTAATTAAAGTATAGAATTATTTTATTATCATAATGGATAGGCCTCAATGAGCCACTGCGATGTCTGGAGCCCTCTGTTTATCTTTGTTCTAGCTCTGCAGCTCTAAATCAAGATAAAAAGCAACTGGACATGAAGGAAAATAAAAACCAGGTCATTTAATCACTCTGTTAACTTAAAATGATTATTGATCCTAGAGGTGATGTCTAATTCTGTCAGAAAATCAATTTCAGTAGTGATTACTGCTTTCTGCTTTATGTATTATACTGGTTATTTAAAAAGTGGGGGTCCCCAAGGATACATATAGGTTTAGACCACAAATACCATATTTAATATTTTTTATCTCAACAGAGATTCAGATCCTGCCTTTTAACCTATAACAAACCAGGACAGACAGTGAGAAAAGTATGTTTCACTGCAAGTCTAATTATTAAAATACCCAAAGGAAATCTGGTAGCACACACCAGTACATGATAGATAAGTATCAGCTGGGACAAGAACATATTGAGCATTTCATTGCTTCTTATTGCTAGATGTTCACATCTCAAGAAATATTGTGCAAAGAACTCTTATGTTCTTGAATTGCTCTCTTCCACTGCCATGGTTCATTACAATCCTTATCCCAGGACCTTATGGACAGAAACATTAAGCAGCAATACCTTTCAAAAAGAAAAAAAAGTTGATTCAAACAAAAATAAAGGATGTTCATCTGAATAACAGAAGTTCAAAATCTACAATTGTTATGTTTGCAATGATGCTTCTAAACTTCGTTTGTTTGACCAGAAATATTTGCTTCTAATTAGAAGAGGGGAAAGGAAATTGTGCCTGCTTATTTGTTAAATTTCCCAGACCATATTGGAAATCTAATTATTCTCTCACTGTGTCTCGGCCATGGTGTCTGTTGTATAATAATTCCATTAATTTCATGGACAAGGAAACATCCAAAAAAACAAAAGTAACAGACTTTTATAAAGAGTTCATTTGGTAACTCTTTTTATTAATACAGAGATAGTAGTAGGTAAAATGTTCCTGGATAATTAGAGGTTTCAGATGATCTAGTTGTATGGGTGTATTTGTTGTGACTGATTTCTAGATGGAAAAACCGTGAAATTAAACTATGCCTTTCTATAGGGAACGAAGGCCTCTAAAGTTATATTTTTTTGATTCTGGAAATTATTATTTATTTGTTTGAAGACAACTCTGTATATGCTTAGAGCACAGAAGAACAGCTTTGGTAAATACACAACCATGTTTTGGGCCTTTGGACCCTTTGGGAATCTCAGGAAAGACTGTCCAAACAGCCCTAAAATACAGCACATGAAAACAGTTAAATAAATATTTCCAGCTGGTCAGTAGTGCAGAAGATCCCTGTGACCTATTAAAATACAAGAGGTACAATACTCCTCTATTTGACCAGGAAATGGGGAAAGGATATTTGGAACTGGCTGATCTTTTAATAATTGTCTGGCCAGGTTATCCTTCTATGGTAATAGAGTAGACCATACTCCCTGCTAACCTGACAATCCTGAGGATTTACGGACTTGGATGGTGAAGTCCACAAGGAAAGGTGATGGTCCCCAATTGGATTAAATTACACATGAATCCAACTTGATGGAGGGCAACAGCTTCATCAACACTGGCCTGGGGCTGAGGAGCACTTTGTGTACCAAAAGGGCTCAGGCTCAGAAAATGACTTGTTGATATGGCAGGAGGAGGAGGTGGTGGTGGTGGTGGTTATGAGACCATAAGGAAGGCCGAACGCAGAAGAAGAGATGCTTTTGAACTGTGGTGCTAGAGAAGACTTTTGAGTCTATTGGACTGCAAGGTGATCAAATCAGCCAATCCTAAAAGAATCAGGCAGAGGATGAGATGGTTAGATTACATTGTTGACATAGTGGGCATAGATCTGGGCAGCCTCTGGAAGATGGCAGATGACAGAGGAGCCTGGGATGCTGTGATCCCTGGGGTAACAAAGGTTCAGACTTGACTGTGTGACTGAACAGCAATAATGTGTGGCGTGGGGTGGCGTGGGTGATATTGCTGGTATTCAATTGGTTGCCAGAAGAACCCCTGGTGGAAAAGTGTGTGCCTGAAACCCGCTGAGTAGTTTTTCAGCTTCACTTTCCATTTTTCTGAGATATGTGAGTAAAAATGTTCTTCCAGTCTTGGTAGTAGCAAAGCTCACAGTATGTAGAGGAACCAAACAACAAAATGGATCATAACAGGAATAATGACACCTAATGTACAATGACTGTGAAACAAGTAACACCTGCTATGATAAATTAAATAGCACCTATACTATTTCCCCCTCTGATATCAGATATACTACCACAATTTTTATTTTTAGTTGCAATTTAATGACAGTTTATGTTTTCAAACTCTTTCTGGTACAGATCTACTTCCCTAACTAATTTCCTGATGGCAGTGTTGCATCTTGCTTTTTTATTTACTATAATATTGTATTTCCAGATGCAAGTATTTGTAACAAAAGCTGCCAGGTTGTTTTTGGTTTTTTAAAAAATCCTGGTGCTAAACAGTATTTTGACTCACTGAGATAGCTCATCAAAAAACCTTCCAGCACAAGAACAGAACTTTATTAGCAACAGTTTTAGCCCAAATTGTTGTGGTTGTGTGTTTTTCTTTTGGCGGGGGCTGGGGAGTTTGCATTTTAGAGAAACATTTATTTATTTATTATTTATTTATTTATTTTATTTACTCATATTTACTATCCCGCCCCAATCGGGTAGACCCAATTATTTAACACAATAAACTGAGTTTTCATGCAACACTGCAAAGTTTCAATGCAAAATAAACTTTTCTACAACTTTTATTTCCAGGAGAAAATATCAGAAAATTCAAATGTACAGTACAAAAAAAATCTTTAAAATATTTTAATTTAATTTTTATTTGTTTCATTGTCATCTGCAAGATTGAAATCAGAGAAGGCATGTATCCACATGGCAATGTCCTTATCTTGGTAGTAGGAAAGTACATAGCTGGAGAACTGCTGTCATTTTAATTTCTCAAGGATGGCTGGCAGAATCTGGAGCTTGTAGTCCAACCCCCCTCCCCCTGCTTTTCCAAACTCTGTTTTTAACGTGGACACCCTTTCCTCCTATCGCAACATTTTATTATACACAATTCCACCCCACCCCCTGAATTGTGGATTTGTCCTTTGCATTGTAGTTTAGTTGTTTCTGTTGTTAAGGTTATGTATGCTGCCCTGGAATTTAAGACTAGGAGTGGCTTGTAAATATTTTAAATTTTTTTTAAAAAACCCACAAATAAATACATCAGAGCCATTTTAAACAGTGTCTGGAGACAACATGGAGTTTTATTCAGTTTTTGGTTTTCTTAAATAATACAATTTTGGCTAATGCATTTTAATCAATTTTTATTGTAATCCATTTACTATTTATAAAAATCAAGTGGGTTGAAAATAAATGTGTTGCCATAGTGGAGCTGACTTGTAGTGCCAACAGAGTGAGCACTGCTGAAGGGTCAGGAGCAGTATGTTGTTTTTGCTGGGAACAATCTTACTAGCTCCTATGGCTGTCTCTTTAGAAGTGTCATCACATTATGCCTCACCATGGAACAGCAATGAGTATTGTTTGGGAGCTCTGTGATGTGGCTCAGAAAACTCAAATTGCAAAGTCAATGTAACTTTCTGTAAGTCAAAATGGACAGCAAGTCTTTCATATATTTTGCAGAGTTCTCCTCTAAGTGATGAAAGGCATCTATCATAGCACATGAGTTTCCTTACAGCTTTATCTCACATTCAATGTGCTCTGTTTTGTTAGTTAGTCACTAGAAGCTAAATGGTAAGGCTTTTAATCCGCATGTCTCATTGCTGTGAAGGAATCCCACTTTGGAAGAGATAATGGGTTAATTCTAGGGCACACGTTTCTGTTAAGTTCTTGTTTTACTGTTAATTGCAACCAGTTCTTAGTTCTGGCTTTTGGGAAACAGAAGACGGCTGTAGGCTGTAGTACTTGCCTCTGGTTTGGTCAGTTTGGCAGAGTTAATTATCTTGGAATGAAGCTGCAAGCATGAGTTTACAGATTTTATCCGTGCTTCTTCCTTTATTTTCTGCAATGTTCATTTATCTTCATTAGAAAGTAGGGTCTTCACTGCTGCTTGCCATTTTTCTTCTGTTTCTAACACAACATGCAATTGATGGTCTTATCCAATGGGTTCATATTGCATCTTCTCGGGAAGTTACATATGGTACACAATTATTAAAACCAACATATTACCAGGAAGTTCAAATATGGAAGTTATCTATGTCTATTGACTTTGTCTTTTTAAAAAAGTTTTATTTGTGATGTCTTTTGGATAACAACATATAAGTTCTTTGCCTGGTTTGCTGTCACACTTTGGCATGTGTTTTTCTCCTCATTCATTTCCTAAAGTTTGGTTTTGTGAGTAGATTGCCCCCAGAAGAACATACCATATTTTCTGACATATAAGACTAATTTCCCCCGTTAAAATACACTATAAAAATGAAGTGCATCTAGTACTGTATGTAGTGGCTATTTTGGTAATAACAGGGTGCATCTTATACTCTGATATGTCTTATACACTAGCAAATATGGTAAATATATGTTGGAGTGAAAAAGAGAATTTCAGACTAGAGTGCTGATCTGCTAAAAAAAGCAGTTCTGATTTAGAAATGGGTTTTTCTGTATGGCTGTTCTTCCCTTGAAAGCTGCTGCAAATAAGAAAATATGAATAATTTGATTTTGGGAATCATTGTACATTTCAAGATTTGAAAACACAGATTTTTTGGTGCTGTTGTAATTTTTAAAATCTCTAATGCCTTTACAAAACTGTACAATCCTTAACTTCCTGGTGGTAATAATATCAATCTCTGGAGCTTTTCTTTTCTTCCCATACACATAATCATTCTCTATCTTTCAGATTCTTGTCTGACTCTAATGTGATAGTGTTTATAACCTTTCTGGGTACATTGACTTGCTTGATCATCGTCCTGTTTTTGTACCATCTATCTTGACTTGTTAGAAAGCATCTTTTTAAAAATCTGTCAAATGTCTTTTTAAAAAATCTGTCAAATGAACTGTTGAGTTTGAAACCTTCTGTCATCTTGACTTTTATGTTCAGAACCTTCTGTCATATTAACTGCACTTCTGTGACCAAGCTTCAAGGTACTTGATACAGGCAGCTCTTAACTTTCTATCTCCCACACTCTTGCTTTTTCTTCTCTTTTTAAGAAGAGAAGTGGCTTTACTTTTTCTTACAGTTTAATTCTATGGGTGCTTCTGCCATTTAATTATTAGCTGCCACACATTGCACTAGTACTTAGTTACACAAATGTGGCACACTGATCACTGAAATGAGAAGATTATATCCCTTCATTTTTTAGAAGAAACTCAAGACATAATTTCATAGAAAAATTTGATTTTGGCATGTTGAAACTGGCATGCAAAATTATCACTTTTCTCTATCATCTAGTCATCTATATAAAGAACACATTTTGTATTGAGGAACAGCCAGCTATGTGAGCTTCACCAAAATGTGAAAATCAAGATTTAGCACCTCGTTCAGTGGAAGGTCCTTGTTCTAAGTTCTCCTTTGGTCAAAGGATCCCAAATGCACTGATACAAATCTTGATGGAAAATAAAGAACCCCCAAGGATTGTTCAAAATACCCCTCTTGGGTACAGAATAATATACAGTACCTCATGCACTGTGTGAACAATTCAAAGATAAACAGATTTCCACACATGTGTTATATGTACTTCAATCTTTAAATTGAACTCCCCAGTGCTAACTTTGGAGCATGTGTACTAACTTTGGAGCCAATGTACTGACCTAGGTTTCTGGGAATTGAAGTCCCCCTGTGGGGCATGTGCCCCACATTGGGAACCACCGATCTAGCCACAGCCATTGGTTCTAAGTTTTCATTCATGGTTTGTGACTACAGGAAAAGAAAATGGAACATGGTCATTTTGATTGGATTTTGTAAAACTTTTTGCTAGCACTATTTCTATCCTGTCCCTTTCAGGTCACTGCATCAGTGAAATTGCATGCACCATTTCCAGATTTGCTGAAAATATAAGATGCTACAGATGTTTTGCAATGGTCAACTCCTGCACTTGCCTTGTTATGGGCAAATCATGATTCTCCAGATTTTGTTGAATTGCCAGTTCTCTTACCATCAGTAAGAGTTGCAGTACCGCAATACCTGGAAATCCACATGTTCTTCACCAAAGCAATAAATGCTCTGAGCTTTCTTCCCCATCTTTTAGTTTTTACCTAACTTCTGAGAAAGAAAAGAAAAGAAAAGAAAAGAAAAGAAAAGAAAAGAAAAGAAAAGAAAAGAAAAGAAAAGAAAAGAAAAGAAAAGAAAAGAAAAGAAAAGAAAGAAAGAAAGAAAATAAACTATCTTACTGTACTATGTGAGACCAGCCAGGGGAACTGAAATGTGAGATTTTTTTTTATTATAACTGGAGTACTGGTCCAGTTATTTCATTCTGAGCCCAAATCTAATGTGGATGGTAAAAGAATCTCTTCATCTAAAGTGACATTTTTGCAGAAGGGTATAGGGAATCTAATACTATTCACAATTTTCTTCTGAAAAAGAAAAAAAATCATGGCTAATGTGGCTTTCTGATCTGTGATTGCTGCTGCCTCTACTACAGAGGTCACCAATCAATCACAGTTTATCCAGAGAATAATAATTTGAGCATGGCAAGAGAAGAGGAAGTTTGGAATTCTCCCAAGCAGCTGATAGTTTGAATCTGGCTGCTGATTTAGCTGCGGATGAAACCTTGGCTGATATGAAAGGTCAAGTATTCTTTGGCATCGGGAAAAAGATCACAGTAACTCATAAATCTCTTTGGCCATTTGGAAACCGAAAATGGTGCAGTTGGTACAGGATGGAATGGCCTAATACTAATAACTAACTCTTGTTTTGTTTGTCCAGTATGATACTAAGAGGGTTACTATTATACTGGTAATTTATCTGTTCACAAAGCCATATCAGGTATTTTGTTATACTCTTAACTGAAGATCTTCACTCAGAAGATTTGTACATAGAATCAGTTCCAACTAGAGGAAAAGGTTAAGATTTGAGACTATCAGTACTATGGAGGAGAGACTATACTATGTCAAATATAGTTGAAAAATAGGTCTGCATAAAGATAAAGAGATATACATCCATTGTATTCTGGAGACTATACAAGTGGTTTAGGTATCTCGCTGCAGAGTCAAAGGTTGGAAATTCGATTCTCCACTATGCTTCTTGATAGAAGAGCCAGCCTGTACAGTCATTGGAAAGCTACACAGTCTCAGTATGCCTCTGAGAAAGGAGAAGGATAAACTATTTCTATGTCTTCCCTACCAAGAAAATTTATTTATTTATTTATTTATTTCCTTCGACTTATTATCCCGCCCAATCGGGTCAAAAACCCAAATCCAGGAAAGGGTTGCTATAAGTCAGATAGACTTGACAGCACACTATTATTATTATTACACTGCAACTGAACGGGACCTTGTTACCTGGTAAAGTGTCTCCTCTGATTAAGTTCAACTTGGGTATTAGGGTTTTGGATGCCCACTCCAAGGGAGGCCCAGAAGTTGTGACAAGAAACCGTGCCTTCTCAGCCTTGGCTCCAATGATCTAGAGTTTTCTTCCTGTGCGCATCTGCCTGGTCTCCTCCCTTCAGGAGTTTTTGAAACCTCTGAAGGCCAAACATTTTACAGAGGCATTTCATGATAATCCTCCCTACTTCTAGTTCAATGTTGATGTTTGGTTATTGTTTATTGATTATTGGTGGCTAAGACGCTGACTGGGAGGCAGAAGGTCAGCAATTCGATTCCCGAGTACTGCAGGACGGAATCAGCTCCCGTCTTTGTCCCAGCTCCTGCCAACCTAGCTGCTCAAAAGCAAGTAATTGCAAGTAGATAAATAGGGACCACTTTGGTGGGAAGGTAACAGTGTTCCGTGCGCTCCGGTGTCTAGTCATGCCTGCCACATGACTACGGAAATGTCTGCAGAAGCAGACAGCACTGGCTCTTTGGCTTTGAAACAAAGATGAGCACTGAACCCTGGAGTCAGCTATGACTGGCTTTCAAGCATGGAAAACCTTTACCTATACTAATTTACTTCTATGTAATGTCAGAACAATAAAATATGCAACTTAAACATATGCAGTAAAATAAGGCATACAGTATTTGGCTTCTAACCACCAGGCTTGGAATATGCTTCTTTTTACAGGGACACATTTCCTCTACTTTCCTCTGTGAAGCCTCCACCTGGAGTACTGTGTGGGTAGTTCTAGGAATCTTCTTGTAATAATGATATTGTAAGAGGGTAAAGGGCAGGGCAAGGAGCAGGCAGAATATGAAGAGATAAAGATCTTAACTCTTTTAAAAGGTTAAGCAGAACTAGGTTTCCTTTCAGCTGGGGGGAAAAGATGAATAGGTGATTTCTTCTGGGTATTAAAATCCAAAGGAATTAAGGAGAATAAATGTTAGAAGGTTGTTTAAATGAGTTTCAATTATTAGAATGATGGTCTTCAATATGAGTGCTGAGAAGGAACAGGGCCTCAGGGATTTGGCAAGAATTCCATTACTCTGTACAGTATGCAGAATGGATACACAGGGCTAACACAACTAAAACCCTCTCTTTAACAAGGGTGCCCAAACTATGGCCCACAGCCTGGATCTGGCCAGTGGCACAAAATAATCCAGCCCACACTGCCCTCGCCACTCCCAGAAGCAGAAGTAAAACCCATATGTGCATAACACTGCTGTAAATGACCTGCATCTGTCGTAAACATGTTTACGACAGCCATGGGTCATTTATGGCAGCATTCTGAGCATGTGCATGTGCATTCATGTTTTACTTCTGCTTCCATGTGGGAGAAACCACGTGACCAGCACACTCAACCACATGACTGGCCTGAGGCCCAAAAAGTTTGGGTATCCCTGCTTTAAAAGGACCTTAATAATGTCTTCCATTTTTGCTCAATCACTGTTACTTTCACAATCTCCATGCTCACCAAAAATATGTCATCTTGTGACCTGCATAAACTGGATCCGTGTCCCTGTTCAGGCATATGGTTGAAAATGTGAGAATGGAACATTGGAGTGATGTGTGGGACTACTCACACTAGATCCACTCTGTTTCCCTATCCCTATTCAAGTGATGTGCTAGGAAATTACAGAGTGCTGAATGTGTGGTGAGGATGAGGTAGGCACATAACCTCACCACCTGGAAGTTGACTTGCCTTTTTTGTGGTAAGTGCTATAAGGGAATTTGGCTACACATCATTACAAAACTCTTGTTATTTTGGACCCTCATAAGGCAGGGCTCATGAGGACTCAAACTCTGTGTGTTTAGCCAAATACTATTACTGGCGTCTCATCAGATGTTTGTGCTAATTGATGAAAGGTTTCACTGACCTCTAAGATTTTTTTAAAATGTTGTTGAGTAGAGCTCTAACTTGAGAATACTGTATATGATAGACCAATTCTGAGAACCAAATATTGGTGGTTACAGTTAGAACTTTTAAAAACCCCAAACTGCAGTAATGGTAATACTAATCACTAGAGCAGGGGAAGCTAATCCTCCCTCCTCTAGCCCAGACAAGGGAATCCCTGCCTGTGAACAGTGTTAAGCCTTGTCCGTTGCTGCCCAGTTGTCACGTACCAGCCGGCCCCCTCACTTCTGGAAAAACCTCCTAAAACCAAAACAAACCTACACAGGGCGAGCTGGACGGCAATTAAAGCTTTACAGCTTATCAGCTTCTTATCAGCCAAAAGGAGGTTTTAATTTGGTAGCGTGTTCAAATTGTTTGTGTGTGAAATGCAATGCTGCTCTTACCCTTTTAGTCCAATGAAGACAAGTTGTTCAGAAAAATGATGAAGATTTATTGATCAGGTTCATAAAGCATAAAAGTCAGTAGCACAGGTCAGTCCAAAACAGTCCACAGGCAAATCTAGGTAACCATTTTTAAGGAGCAAAAATGCATAGCTCCTAGGCAAAAGAATGCTAGCCCATAGAGATTCAGAAACAAAAGCTCTCTAATCAAAAACAGGTCTTAATTCATGAAGAAGCAGAGACGAACTCCTTCTTCTCTCCAAAATGGAGAATTTGCAGTCAGGTGGTTTAGCTTTAGCCAATCAGGTAACAGAGAACAACAGAGAATAACTTTCTCAAAACAATAGTTGTTTACATTTATGTAAAGACACAACACGCTAAGTTCTGCTGGCTAGGCCGGGTAGAAAGATAACAACACAGGAACACTGTAATGTCAACAAATCATTGTGGCAGTCTTGTAAGGCACACAGAGAGAAATATGGATTTCTGTGAGGCCTAGCTCAAAAATAGCAATTTCAAGCCTTGGGAGACATTAGGAAATAGGGTCTATTTCCTGACACCAGTCCAGCAGCAAATCAGGAAGACAACTTTGAGGTCATCTCCAACTCCATTTACATGAATGAATATTGGGCATACCCCCTAGTTGTCTCATGGTGTGCACTGTATGCCTCACTGATTCACTCAAATTGTGTCAGGCAAGCAGTGCCTACCTCACAAAAGATGCCATGGAGGATTCACCACTGCCCTAACCTACCACTATTCACCCATACATTGTGACCTATTTAAGACAACCCACGCTAACTAAACCCGATTTGTCCCATAGCATTGAAGTAGGCTAGGAAAAAAATCACCCAGCTCCATAAGTGTCAATCTTGAAGCTAGGCCAAAAATTCTTATCTGGCTCCCGAAGTTGGATCCACTAGGTACTCCAGACTACAGGGTGGGCAGGTGGGTCATATACAGGAGGATTGTCAAAGAGGCTGAAGCTCGGGAGGGGTCAGCTTAAATAACCTGGCTGACCTATCTTTAGCAACGGCATGCCAACAATGCGTGCTGACCTACCCCAGTGGGCACAGTTGCCATACAGAGGCGCTATACAGAGAGTCTATTCAAGGAGAGTCCAAAGAGCAAAGTCCAAAGAGCAAGCCAAGGTCTGGTTACTGGTAGTTCAAGTGAGCATCTAGTCCAAAGGATGTCCAGGGGCATCGTCAGGGTTGGCAGAGAAGTCAGGGTCACAGCAGACAGGCAGGTGGGTCAGGGTCTAAGTAGGCAATCTCAAGAAGTATCTGAAGTGAAGCAAAAGAATTGAATGCTGGAACAAGCTTGCTTAAGACCCTTCCAGCTAATTGGTATCAGCTGGGAGCCTTCTCTGGTAACAAGTTCTAACTTGCTTGCATCTCAGCTACATCTCCTTTCTGCACCTTTCCCTGGCAAAGGGCTGATCACTGTTAGAGTCAAACTTCTGGTCTCATGGGTCATCTGCCTGGAGAAACAGAGTTGGGCCAGAAACAGTCTGAGATTCCTGGTTCAGTATATTCTCAGGTTCAGGGGAACAGGGCTGGGCATAGGAAGTGCCTCCTGATACAGGTAATCTTCAGAGTCTGACGAGGACTGGATCATAACACAATGTCATTTTCAGCAGCCAATGCTGTAATAATTAATCAGACCCTCATTCCTTGGAAAATATTAGGTCTGAAGTCATACCAGCCAGGATGCTTTAAAACTGTGAAATCCGGACTGGATCTTTCCTAACCCAAGACAAGCCTTGGGAGATTCACCCACTAAATCCTGTCTTGTCCTCTTCCTAGGGTTAGTTGCTGACCAGTACTTCAGTATGATCTTGGTAGCGTAACTTAAAATAAACCATCTCCCTTTACAGATGTACATAAACACATTGACTGAAAGTTCTAAAAAAAGGGGGGGGGGTTATGTCATTTGAAAGATTGTCTCGGTGACTTTAAGAATTGGTAGAAACCAAAAGCCAAAAATGCAAAGTGATGATGTCCAGCCTGAGGCCCCTCTGTTATGGGGTGCCTCAGGGCTCGGTACTCTCGCCTCTCCTATTTAACATCTACATGAAAATGCTGGGTGAGATCATCCGTTCCCACAGATGATACCCAGCTGTATATTTCAGCCTGTGGGGACCCAAGTGATGGAGTGGAAGTCCTTTCCATGTGCCTGGAGACTGTGAGGGTCTGGATGGAGGACAACGGGCTACAGCTGAATCCCGACAAGACTGAGTGGTTGTGGGTCAGGGGCCCTGTGTTACCTCGGGATGGGGCAGTCTTGCCCCAAACAGACCCAGTGCGTAATCTGGGGGTCCTCTTGGACTCACAACTACTGCTTGAGGAGCAGGTGGCAGTTGTGGCCAGGAGGGCTTTTGCACAACTTCATGTAATACGCCAGTTACACCCGTTCCTAGACCGGGACTCCTTGCTCATGGTCACACATGCTTTGGTCACCTCCAGACTTGATTATTGTAATGCGCTCTACAAGGGGCTGCCCTTGGTGACCATCTGGAGGCTGCAACTGGTACAGAATGCGGCTGCTTGGGTTGTGATAGGGTGCGGGCGTTATGCTCATGGCTCACCATTGCTCAGGGAGCTGAACTGGTTGCCAGTGTGCCTCTGGGTGCAATTCAAGGTGCTAGTCATTACCTTTAAAGCCCTATATGGTAGTGGGCCAGGATACCTAAGAGACCGCATCGCCCTAAGAACATCTGTCCGTCCCACCAGAATGGACCAGAAAGGCGCTCTGGTTGTACCATCGGGTAGAGAGGCACACCTCTCTAGCACTAGGAGGAGGGCCTTCTCCGTGTCCTCCCCAGCCCTATGGAACCTCCTGCCAATTGAGCTACGTCTCCAGTTGGAGTTGCTGCCCTTTAGGAAGGGGGTTAAGACCTGGCTGGTGGGTCTTTGCAGTTATTCACCTGTGGTGAATTGTTGTTTGTACAGTGGGCTGCTTATGGACATGTGGCTATAAACAGAGATGAGCACTGACACCTAGAGTCAGATATGACTGGCTTTCGATCAAGGATGACCTTTACCTTAGCTCAGAAAACTTTAGATTTTATGAACATTTTATGAAAACCTTAATTTTATGAACATAATGTTTTTATTTTTCCCCATTTGAAACATCGCCCTTAACTAATGAATGAAATAAAAGAAATAAATGAACTAATGAGCATAATTCAATACATCAAATTCACGCACTAAATCCCTGACGGTAGTGTCCTTAGACTCTACCTGCCACTTTTTTGGTGTAAATTGGGATGTGATTTACGCAACAACAACAAAATCTTGCATAAGTCAAATTTTACGTAAGTAGAGGCATATGTAAATTGGGGTTTTACTGTACACCCATTCCTTACAATTGCTTATCTCAGTCTTCTCCATGTAGCCCCCCCAGTCACCATAGGCTGCAATCAGCCCCCCTCAGAGGTGCACATTCTTACTGAATAATTACTGTTAGTTCTGATTAAATAGGAGAGACCTGCTTGAAGCTGGCAAACTTATCTAAAAGAATACAGCTCTGATGTTTAGAATTTGCAGCTCATGTTTATTTCTAAATAATCCAGTCTTTCTTGTGAGTGGCTGCTATAAGCTGTGTCAAGCTTGTTTTGTACTATCCTGCTTCTTGCTGTTACATTGGAGTGGCCTTGGAGAGGGAAGCTTATCTTGTGGATGCTCAAGCGATGCTGAGCACTTCCTGCCCATGGATGAATAACAGCCCTTACCACTGAATTTCTTCCTGAAGCTAAAGAATCCGTCTGTCGCTGTTTTGTGCCCACGGGGTTAGAATTGCTTGATACAATTTTCCTCACAGTGCAATGAGGGCTGCTGCTGAAACAGAGAAACTGTACCATCAAAGAGATGTTTTTGTCTAGGCAGTGGCGAGGAGGAACAAGGGTGGGTGGGAAGAGGAGGAATGATTCCACCCCTTCAAACTCAATTTTACTGCCATGGTTTCTCAGCAACCTATGGATCATAATGATCATCCCTGTTTATTTTATTTGGCACGATGAATTCCCACCCACCCTTATAATTTGTTTACTATTAAAGTCAATTATACTCTTTGAAAACTCTGAGAATGGTTGAACAGGGAAATAAAGGTCCAGAAAGTGCTTTTGTGTGGCTCTCCATTTTCTCCTTCCACCCATTTTGCACTCACACTCTTAAATTTTGCCATTGAAGGGCTAACCTGCACATTACCACCCTTCGGGTGAAATCACACATGTGTTCCACAGGAATGTATTAGATTTGATTTTTGTGTCTGATAAATCAGGCTTGTAAACAAAGCTCATGTTCAGCTCCCAATGCTTGGTCACAAAGCAATGCACGTTAATCTGCACAATTTATAAATTGTTCTCTAAATAGAATAATTCCTGTTGTGACAATCATACAATCTGGGTAGCTGAAGAATGACTTTTTCTAAGGAAGGTTTATGTATAACATATAGTTCATCCCTTAAGTTTCTGTCACATGGGCTTTTGGTTATTCAAACGATTGCTCTCCCACTGGTGGCTCTGCCTCCTTCACCAGTTGTTACTGGTGAAGAACAAGTTCCTTTTCCAGCAGCCATGCAGCATTTCTGGAAATTCTCAGCCTTAATTCCCATTTTATGGCTTCTTCGAGTCTTCTTCTGTGAATGCTAGTATCAATATCAGGGCTTATTTATTTGTATATTTTTCTGTATTTATAAGGCATACACTCGCCTTATAAATCTGAACATCTGCCACTATGGATTGTTTTTCAACCCTTGAAGTGAATGTTTGATTTTTGTGCACGAGTTGGCTTTAAATCTAGGTATATCATCTCCACAGATGATGAGATGGAGTGTGGTTCACTGGCTCAGCATAAAGTATTTGTTTAGTACTTCTCTCTCTTTCTCTGCCATGACATCACAGGATCCTACCCCTTTGGCATCACAAGTCTCAGTTTTTGGCCCTGAAACCTCAGGGAGTGGAATGGTGCTAGCCTGGCACGACCCTCCCCTCCCCAAAATGTTCTATTTGACTACAGATTTTTCTTGTGATTCCATGATGAACCCATGGTATTAACCAAATGTAAGTGGTCCAGTATACTATACTATACAGTAATACCTCGGATAACGTTTACCTCCCATAACGCTAAAGTCGCATAACGTTAAGTAATCTGGGAAGGAGAATTGGATCGAATAACGTTAAGGTCCTATGGGATGTATCGGATAACAACCGCTAAAGCCTGTGCGGTTACAATGTATCTCTATGGAGCTTTAACGTTATCTGATCCATCCCATAGGATTTTAACATGCATCGGATAACACTAAAAATCGGATAACACCAAGACTTGTGGAACCAAGTCTTAGTGTTATCCGAGGTATTACTATACTATACTATACTATACTATACTATACTATACTATACTATACTATACTATACTATACTATACTATACTATACTATACTATACTATACTATACTACAGTTGTACCTCACTTAAAGAGTATAATGCATTCCACAGGATTGCTCTTTAAGCGAGTTTGCTCTTTAAGCGAAACACCATTGTAAATGACCAATTGTGAGGGGGATTGCAAACCCTGATTTATTTGTTAAGCGAGTTTTTGGTTGGTTTTATTTGTTAAGCGAAGTGAACATTCAGAGAAAATTCTGCTCTTTAAGCGAGTTGCTCTTTAAGCGAAACGCTCTTTATGTGAGGTTTGACTGTATACTATACTATACTATACTATACTATACTATACTATACTATAAATTATGCTATTCTATTCTATTCAATAGGATAGGATCCTCCAACTCGCTCTCCAAGGAAAGATGCCTGAGAAGAGAGGCCTTGGATGTAGATGGACTTCATTGTTGAAGAACCTGGGAGACTGGTGTGGCATGTCCTCAGAAAAACTGTTCTGAGGAGTTAAGAACAGGAAGACTATCGCCATGATGCTAGCCAATATCTGGAATGGATATGATGGCTAAAAAAGAAGAAGTGGTCCTGTTCTCTTCTTTGGGCATGAAAGGGTCTTTTTGAGCTTCCTTGCTCATTAACTCAGCTTTTTTTTCTCTTGGTAATACGAGGAATAGAGAACAACTAGACCGATGAGTGATTTTTTTAAAAATAATAAGATATCTTTGAAGATATTCTATTCATGATTGAAGATATTTGAAAGATCACTCTCTCTAATTCTTTTACTTTCATTGGCTGGGATTGCCTTACTTTTTGTGTTATATGTTTCCAAGTCAGAACCAACTTATAGTGACCCTAGTAGAGCTTTCACACAATAAGTTCTTCTTCTTCTTCTTCTTCTTCTTCTTCTTCTTCTTCTTCTTCTTCTTCTTCTTCTTCTTCTTCTTCTTCTTCTTCTTCTTCTTCTTCTTCTTCTTCTTCTTCTTCTTCTTCTTCTTCTTCATTCTATTCATTCTACAGTTCCTTTCACCTGACCTAGTGTGAGAAAGATGAGTGTTACCAGGGTACACATGATTGTGGCACAAAAATACCACATTTATCGATGATACTCTTTCTGTGTGCTGCGATAAGATATTTAAGGAGTGGTTTTACCAATTCCAGCCACATGCTCCAGGAAGTGCCCATGGATGAAGAGGGATTTGAACTCAGGTCTTCTGAACCCTGTCCAGTACACCACACTGGGTATAATGAATCTCTGCAACTTAAGAGGTATGGTGTTGTCCCCGAGGGGTGGTGGTGTCACTAATAAGATTGTTGCCTCTGTGAATTATTCATGTTAAGTTACTCATCTAATTTCTTTCATGTACGTGATGTTGCTTAAAGTAATATAAACAAGAGCAGGCCTCACACTTCAAGACATTATAAATATTCAGTCAATAGACTTGTAAGATAAAGTAGTCTGTGAAAATGACTTCACAGGTGTAGCAGAAATTAAATCCTGTTTTTTAGAATTTAAATCATAAGGTAACTGATGATCTGACTTATAAAAATCTGCATTTAAAACCAAATGTCTAAAGTTAAAGTAAAACTCCAAACTTTCCCAGTTCTTAATTTCCTTGATCCTAAAGAACAAATGCTTCTGTGGATCCATTTAGTTATTTGGTTTGATGTAAACATGCAAACAAAAATCCTAACGTACATTTTCAAATGGTGAAAGAATGCCTTTCTTTTCAGTGGGTGGGAATTTTGTTCTATATGACACTGTCATGACAGCTTAATTTTTGCTCTGTTCTCAACATGTGTAGCCCAAACCCCAAACACTTAATGGATAATTTGACAGAAAAGAAGGGCAAAGAAGCCAATGTACGTTCCTGCAACTAACAATTATACATACAAGGCTAGTCTGCCATTGATTATATGTGATTGCAATCAGTGAGCTTGCCAAAGGAGGATGGGAGCAGAAAAGAGATGAAATGTTTCCATCTGGTTGTCTTCATCACAAAATAATAAAGTTGTTTCAGACATTGCAAAGTGACCATATTAAGCACTTCTGTGTAGGGAAATAGAGTACAGTGGAACCTCATACAACAATTGCCCCATATAGCAACGAAATTGCATAACAATTAGGGGGGGTTGGGGGGAGGGGGGAATGGTGTCCTGCATAACAATTTTCCCTATAGAAAAGTCATACAACAGTTTTTCAATGGGAAAAACCACTTCACGGAAAAAAATTGTTGTATGATGTAGCCCATAGGAAAAATCGCTATACAAGGCATGCATCGTATAGCATTTTTTTCGTACAACAACAAGCCCCATGGAATGGGTTAAAATCATTGTATGAGGTACCAGTGTATAAGCTAATAGGTCTGATGAAAATCCAGGATTAAATTTTATCACAGCCATTATTGACCATTTCATATGTCAGCAACATCCCCTCAAAGGTACTTTCCTGTGTTGAGAGCACACACCATGTCAATGATATCTGGAAGCAATAAAGATATTATCTAGAAAAAAGGTTAGAGTTGTCTTAGTCCTTCTACTGCTCAATCATCACCTTTTCTTTCCAACTAAGATTAAGAGGTAGGTTCTTCCAGAACTGCAGCCCTGTTCAGTATTGCAAGTGAACAAGCGAGCCAGTGAGTGAGTGAGCCAGCCAGCCAGCCAGCCAGCCAGCAAGCAAGCAAACAAGTGAGCGAGCAAGCAAGCAAGCAAGCAAGCAAGCAAGCAGGGGAAGCACTTTAGTTCTGCTCTGTCTCAACTTCTGGTCACTCTGAATGCATGAAAACAGAGACTTTAGAAAGGTAGAGCCTCTATCCCTGTGGGTTCTTCTGTGAGTTGGATCAAGAGAAAATCCTGTTTACACAGTCAAGACTGTGTAGAGCTCGTGACAACAATTTTTAGCACCAATTTTAAGAACTGATTTTATTCTATTCTATTTTAACTCAAGTAGATAAATTTGTAATAGTACATTTTAATTGTATCTCATGCAGTCAAACCCGTTTTTACTGTGCTGGTCATTGACCATAATAAAGTGATTTGATTTGTAATCTTATCTGGGGGAAACAGCTTCCATACTATTAAGGTAGCTTTTTGTTGTGTATATGAGACAAAGACAGAGACAGACAGAAAGACACACACACATGCATGCACATGCACACACGTGTATGCATGTACACGCACACACAGACACACACAGACACACACAATGCCTTCCTACAGGGAATCCAATTTTCTGTTATTTATCCTAGTATGTTTTATGTGTGAATTGCTCGCTACAGTTTATGGAGAGATTGATCAGAAATTGTGTGGTATTGATGGGGAAAAGATGCCTCAAGCTCACTGTATAGAAAGGTAGGCAGTGTTTTATACCATAAAATAGATTGCTCAATTTCCTTGTAAATGTGGTTGCTTTAAAGTCCCTTTTGTATTCATTATGCTTTACAGCCCACTAACATCAGTTCAAACCCATGCTGGAACAATTTTGAACTTGTAAGTAAAATCTGCTAGGACTCTGTCCTGCTGAAATCTCTGACCTGACGTCTAATTTCCATGCTGAGTAAAAGGCACTCTGCATTCAAATGGAGCGGATTTCCTCTCCAGTTAGCCTGAGAGTGCACTGAAGGGACACTTGGATTCTAGCATTTGGCAGTCATTTGTAAAACATAAATTCAGATGTCAGTCTTTCCCAAGGCTTCATACACTGATGTGGCCACTTCTGTCTCTGTATTGAAGTTTGGCTACCAATTTAGAGAATGTGTTCCATTAATGACAGACAATCTAGAATTCCTCACTAATTTATTTTCCAACTACAGTTGCTATATATATCCAACAATATATATTTGCAACATGCAAGTGAATCTCTGCATTTCTCCTATGGATTGATTCCCTATCAATCCATAGGAGAAATGCAGAGATTATATATATAGTTGAATATATTTAGCAACTGTAGTTAGAAAAGAAATTAGTGAGGAATTCTAGATTGTCTTTTGCAGAAGATGTTATCAATAGGAACATATTTATCAATGAAAGCAAATTAATGCTCTTCTTAATGAAAGCTAACATTCCCCTATGGAGAAGATGAGCAACCTCCTAGATCTCATGACTATTTAGTCAGACTTGTTTCTGTAAAGGACACACCTGTTCCTGCAGATCCCCAGCATATTTTCTTACAAAAACAGAGCCTTCTTAATTAAACAAAAGGTCTTGCTCCTCTACTGGTCACAAATGGTGTTGGGGGTTCCACATGTCCAAGAGGGGCTTCAAAACTTGGCAGTTTCCCCTACATTCATTCAAGGCAGATGGTAGTATTGTTTTATTTGCAAAATAATTAACATTTGGAGGGGGGGGTCTAGAGTTCCTCCAGAGCACAGAGGGGATCACATTTGGGTCCTTCAGAAGCCCTACATGTTGCCTAATCCCATCATAAAGGTACAACTCTAAATCTTTTTTCCGGTGACCAGACTCTACAGTGGACTCCTGGCACAGAAAATTATATCCAAGATGTAAGACAAAGGTAAAGGTCTCCCTTGCTTGAAAGCCAGTCGTCTCCAATTCTAGGGTCAGGTGTTTATCTCTGTTTTCAGCCAAAGAGCCAGTGCTGTCTGCTACTGCAGATGTTTCTGTGGTTATGTTGCAGGCATTACTAGACACCGAAGAATGCCCTCCCATACTTGGTGTCAATGTGAACATCTATTTACTTTTCTAGACATTTTATATTTCATTTTACAAGTGTCCAGGGCAGTTCAGTGGCACAACTGTTAAAAACTCAGCTATTAGAAACTCTGCTAACCTGATCATAGTTACAATTTATATAAAACATTTGCAGTGCATCAGTTCATTAAAGACAGAAATATTTATGGAGGAACATATTGGCTTATTTTATTATATCCACATTCCCTTAATCAGTAATGCATTTTCTTAAACATGTGCTCTCTTAAACTAGTCAACTCTTGTTGTTAAACTTCTTTTTACCTCCCTTAAATCTCCACAGAACTCCCTACAGAACTCCTGCATGGATTTGACATTCCACAGAACTCCTCCATGGATTTCACATCTCTTTGAATCACACCATGGGGAAACTTTGGTGGCTTAGATGTGAGATCCATGGAGTAATTATATTGCTCTTAATAATAATCTTTCAACTTCAATGAAATCCAACAAATTTTCAATTTACAGTGACCCTCTTCATTGGTCTTTAGCAAATTTAAAAGTATACATTTGCACATTTTTCAAAAAAATTTTCATACAGTAATACTTTGCATAATGAATTTAATTTGTTATGTGAGGCTGCTCGCTATGCGAGTTTTTTTACTATGCGTGTCAGACTCGCATAGCAAAAATCCCTATGGGAAAACTTGCATAATGAGCTTTTTTAGGGGAAAAACTCGCATAGCAAATTTTTTTTTTGTTATGCGAGTTTTCCCCATAGAAACGCTCGCTATGTGAGTTTTCTATGGGGAAAGTCCAACTCGCATAGCGAAAATATTCGCTATGCGAGTTTTTCCCCTAAAAAAAGCAGATTATGCAAATTTCCCCATAGGGTTTTTTGCTATGCGAGTTGGAATCACATAGTGAAATTTTTTTTGTTATGTGAGTTTCCCCCCATAGAAACACTCACTGTGCAAGCATTTCCATAGGGGAAGTCTGACTCGCATAGTGAAAATTTTTGTTATGCGAGTCAGCTCGGTTTTTAAAAAACCCGCTTGTTAAGCGAATTTTTGCTAAGCGAGTTGCTTGCTAAGCGAGGTTTGACTGTATTTTTGACTGCTTGCATTGAAAAAGTCTACTTTGTTTTGGAGTGCTTTATTTCTTCAAAGCTGTCTTCCTTTGCCAGCCCTAATCCTTCCTTTGCCAGGACCCACAAATCAATACACATCAAAATAATATAAAATAAACCACCCAGACACATCAACCAAAGAGAAGGTAAGTGTTTATAAATTCTAGCCTGCCCTAGAGGTGCAACTCTGAATCTTTTCCCAGTGACTGGACATCACAGAATTTCATGAAAAGGGACCTTCAATTGGCACATTGTAAATCTGAAAATTTTGTTTTCATTCCCCACCCCACCAAAACATTCTCATTTTACCCCAATTTTTCATCAGTTTATGAGGTTTGCTTTCTTTATGTGTCTTTTTTCTGCATTTTTTCTAAAGTATATTTTATTGGACATATTTTTCTTTTTTGTTCACATGTATTATCCCTATTGGCTAAACTGTTTTTGCGATATATGTATCAGCTGAGGCACAGTCTTTTGTTCAACCATATGTATTCCAAATGTTTGCCCTGTATGTCTTTCTAAGGCAAAATGTGCTCCATTTTATAGCCAGTTTTAGCAAGTATGAAATATATATTTTCATGTGGAAGTGAAGTTCTATATTTTGCTAAGATATCAAATGTGGAGCATTTCCCCCTTATTTCTCTCATAATCAAGCTAGATTTGAAATAAACTAATATAATTTGTGACAGGCCCACAGTAGAGTTGCTATCGGCGTTGGCAGCATTCCTAAAGGCTGTGGGTTTGTGTCTTTATATTAAATTTACCTCTTCCATTCAGCCTTTCCCATTTCCTGTTTCTTTGCCTGCCAAGTATTAACAATTATGTCATCTATTTATTTTTAGTTTCTCCAAATGTTCTGCGCCTTTTGTAAATTTATAATTTTAATCTAAAACCTACAGGATTTCCCACAGGTATTGCTTGAACAGATAAATAGAGGGGAGGAAAAAACTTACATAATTTGATTTGTATTCTGCCTAGAGCAGAATGATGATAGAAAAGGTCTTCCTATGATAAGGATAATAAGGTTCAGAATTGACAGATGTCTGCTCCCTGCTGCTCTGTGTTAGAACATTATGTGACACATCCAGACTCTTTATTTATTCCTCTTTCCTTTCTCTGGGAATCGTTGGCAATCCACAAACACATTAGAATGCGGTATGTTCAGTCTTAGCAGTTCCGCACATCTTAAAAGAGGATAGAACATCTTGCAGTGCTGGGAGGAGGGAAAGAGTTTTCTCAAACTATGAAAACAGCTCCTAATCTCATTCATTTGTAAAGCTTCACGTGTATCCTTTGATCTTTGAGGTGCTGTTTTTCATACATTTTTATACTGTATAGCTTTTTTTGCTTAGCTTTGGCTCAGTAACATAGGATCATGGTGCTTCCACTAGTGTTGACGTTGTACAAATGGAGGGTATATTTTCTTCAAAGTGATCAGTCTTGTGTTACTACATGGGCAGTGCTTCCTGATCAGCTAAATAGGATACTGGCCTTAGAGGCCAGTGAGCAAAGCAGGATAATGGAGAGCAGTAATGTAATGTGGGTTTCATTTCTAAAGTCTGGACTCTGAGTTTCTAATGCACTTGTATCTTACTGTATTTAATCTGTGACAGTCCAAGAGGCAATCCAAGGAACCTATCACCAAATTTGCTGTTCTTGTTTCTATTTTATGCAGTTCAAGTTTCTGCTTTGGATCAGTTAATTTGCATGGAATCCGCAAATGCAGGCCACACTTTACCTGCCGAAGAGATATTATTTCATCAATGTTCAGCAAAAGAGAGGAGAGCAAGGTTCCTTGGCTTGTTCAGGTCCATGTTGTGCTCTTGCCATTCATATTCTTCTATAACATACCCAGTACACAAGGAACTTCTTCTGTGCATTCCAAAAATATTTCTTTTCCAAGAGGGATCTATTTGATTTTTTTTCATTTCTTGATATGATCATAGCTGTATATAAACCTTTCTCTGGGTAAGTTGCTCAGAGGCTGTTCCTAACATGGCAACAAAGGCCACAATAGTTGTGTTCAGTGGCCACACCATCATGGTCAGAATCCTATTGGTGGTTGCCTAAATTTGCATGGCCTGTTGTAGCTAATTGCAGTTTATTGATGTAGTATGGGGTGCCATCTTGATTGTGTGCCTTGTCATGTGCACAATAGCACAACCATTATTTACCCCAACATTTTGTCAATTAGCCACAAGTACATATGATCAGTTACTGTATATAAACCTCACACAAACACCTATAGTCCAGCCATAATTATTTAGTTATATACCTTTTTTATCAATGTTTTTGTAGAGTCACATGAGTTAGAGCAGGGATTCTCAACCTGCGGCCCATGGGCCAGATGCAGTTCACTGCACCATTTCATGTGGTCCCCCCACCATTTCCACCATATCAGGAAGTGCCATGTGGTAGAGGAAGGGCAAAATGGCCATCCGGCCCCCAAAGTTGTCTGAGGAAGTGTGACCCGACCCCTGGCTTTAAAAAGTTTAGAGCTCCTGAGTTAGAGGGTATCCTTTCCTTATTACACACTTGCCATTTCTGGTTAGAAATGCACCGTCTTCTTTTTCAGAGCAAGTCTGCTAGTCATGTCTTTTTGTTTGGAAAACATTTGTGAGACTTCTATCTCTTTTCTTCCATCCGTCACATTAATGTGAAGGCAAGTTTTCAGATATAGTGCGTCTCAAGGCCTTCACTGGCTCTTGGATTGGAATGTTTGTCAACTGATCTTTCACTTATCTGTATGAAGGAGGTGAATCATGAAGTGTGGAGCCTTATATGTCGGCTTCAAATCCTGGAAGCAATGTGACTCTTTGATCATTTTGCATCATTCTCAGAAGCTCAAGTTGTGATAGACCCTTGAATAGTAGGGACAGCACTACCCTTTGCACAGAATCAAGCACAATGTACATGAAGAATTATAACATGCTGACTGTAATCCCAAGGCCTGTTAATGAAAGAGTGTGGAATAAACCCACCCTAATGCTCCACTAGATGGCAACGCTGAAGTGCACGAGATGCTCTCTTTTATGCAAAAACAAAGCAAAACAAAACAAAATGCTGGAATAGATTTTTAAAAGTCATGACCCCCCCAAAAAAAACAAAAAACAAAAAAAAAGCACCCAACGGCCAACAACAAACAAGGACAAAGCAATGTTTTGCCAGAGAAGCAAATCTGGAAAGAATGAAATGCTTAAAAGTTAATCACTTGTAATGATAATCAGAATTTGCCTTTTGAGACTTTGTATACCCTCATTGTATTTTTAAAAAATTATTTGAATATTCATTACTTTGACAAATGGCATTTGGCATTTTCAGATACGAAGAGCCATTAATTTGTTTTTGTACTGCTTAGTCAGCCTTTGCTCACCCAAGTTTTCGCTCATCTGCATACTGATAGGTGTATGTGAACAAAACTACCTGCATAGAACTGAATTGGAGGGCTGAACAGACAATGATACCTCTCCAAAATTACAACACAATGCATTTTGCAAATGCATACAAAGGTTGGAAGGGCAATTATTTAAAAACAAACCATCCTTCACCAGACTCCCTGGCACATGCCTGTTCTCGTACTAGTTGACAGATCAGTCAGGCACCTGTGTAACTGAATCCCTGTAATTGCCCTTCCACTTAGGCAATAAGATGCTACCCACTGTGCCCTGAGTGTGGTGGATTTGGGACATGTTCAGTTTTGCCATGCTTCTTTGAACAGTCACATCTCTGCTGATATTGATCGGCAATTCTGGTAAGTTAACTTTTTCTTAGGTTCCCATTTTTTTGAATAAGAAGCCCTTTTCATCCTGATTTCACATTTTCACATTGGATTGGCTTTTAAAAAAACCTCTCTTTATGTGTGTTTTGTTCCATGTAAAATGCATATTGCAGTTTTTATTATTTATTTATTTATTTATTTATTTAGATTTATTATCCCGCCCCAATCAGGCGAACCTGACTCTAGGCGGCTTACAGAAAATTCATAAATTAAAACCTTGAGGTTCGAAATTACTTTAAAAAATCAATTAAAAAAGAATTAAACCATGAATTTACAAAGATCTAAAAGATTTAAAAAGGTTAAAAAGGTTAAAAAGAATTAAAAAATTTAAAAGAGTGAGGGAGGGGTGGCTGTCCCATCAGATCAGCCACCCAACATGGGACCCCATATTCCTGGAGCCCCACACCTGCCCTGCCAGCCAGGTTTTTAGGCCCTTCCGAAAGTAGCTGTGTTAGTCCTTACAGGCACATCTAGTGTTCTTCTGTATTTTTAAAAATTAAAATAAAAGGCAAAAATACATTCATATTTTACATGGATTTGTATATGTAATTTAGGAAAACATGCTTCACCCATGTCTTTTTGTAACTTTTTTCTTTGTAAGATTGTGTAATGTTCCTATGGGTTCTGTAATATTTTTGTAACTTTATGACGTATATTGGGGTTTTATCTTACTGTACTGTATTTTATGATATTCTATTGTTTGAATTATTGATGTATGATATTTCATTGTGTTGTGACATTTTATTGTTCTATTGAATTGTTGCATTGTATTTGATTGTGTTGTGAGCCGCCCTGAGTCGGTTTTCGCTGAGTAGGGCGGCATATAAGTTGAATAATAATAATAATAATAATAATAATAATAATAATAATAATAATAATAATAATAATAATAATAATAATAATAATAATAATAATAATAATAATAATAATAATAATAATTTATTCTGAATATATTTTCCCATGATTTTGAAATAAAAAATATTTTTTATTATCTCCTTCCCCCAATATGCATTATTGTGTGCTCCTTTTAAGTGTGAATTGTAACACAGGTATGAGAAATATACACATTTGTAGGACAACCTGCAATTGTGTGTGTGTTTTTTAGCTTTCCAAATTTAAATAAGAGCACAAAAGGTTAGATTTGAACATTTATTTCTTACTGTTAAAGAATGGAAATACAAAACAAATTATTTATTACCTTCATGTTCTAAAGTGAAAACATTTAACTTGTTGAATTAATTTCATTAATTCATTACTTAAATGGTTAGTTCTGAAATAAGCAGAGAGATTTAACATGGCTCCCCACTCAGCAAGCCTTCTTGATATGTGATTCCCAATGGCTTTTAGTGTTATTTTTCTCTATTCATATTTATTCCTGTTTACTTCATCTATTACAAAAATAATGTATTTTTTTAACTTCAAAGAGAAGTGAAATACAGTAATCAGTTTTAAGGCGTCCTCTTTTATTTTGTTCCCCAGAAGACTTTTGCTGCAGTCTAGACACTTTCATTCTACAACGATCGCTATGTTTTTGGCTAGTTTTGCTGGCACAGTAGTAAATATGTCACTAGCTATGAGAGATTAATGATAATTAAAGTGTTTCTTTCCTTTAAAAATGTTTTCCTAGTGCATTTAACTTGTACAAAGTGAAACAAAATCACATATACCCCCAAATTGGAAGAGGAACTCTAATTATTAGCAGTTATGGCCTCATTCAGCTGTTTCCTGAGCAGAGTTTCTCCAGCAAAAATCCTTTGAACCCAGAGTAATCTCTGACACAAAATTATTATTATTATGGCCAATGACATCATTGCCACTTTGCTAGCAGAAACAAAGACAAATGGCAGCTTTCCTTAGAGAGAAGACTGTGGTTGATTTCCCACCGTTCCACTCAGGAGAAAAGCTAGCCATTGTAGCCTTGGCCATGCTACACAACCCAGAGGTGTCAGAAGAAGAAGGAACTGGTAACCATTTATGAATACTATATACCTAAACAATTCTGGAAGGGGTTATTAAAAGTCAGAATTAACTTGATGGTACATCATTTTCACAAATATTTATGAGGTAGAATATCAGAATGGTCATTAGAAAGAACACAGATTCCTTGGCCTTCTTGTAATAAAAGTGCAGCCTATTATTACATGCAACAGAATACAATAAATTGATTTCCATTTTAGAGCAGAAATAGTAATACAGTAATACCCCATATAACGCGAGTACCGTATAGCGCAAAAACCGCATAACGTTACAAGATTTTCGGAAAAATCTTGTATCAAATAACGCGATTTTTAATGTTATCCAGAACAAGCGTATGTGTGTGGGGGGGAGTTGGATTGGGTAGAACATCTACCCAATCCAACCCCCCCCAGCGCCCACCCCCACAATGTTTGGAAAGGGTACGGGGATCCTTACCCTTTCGAAACTTCGGGCGCGCGGCGCGTGTTGGTGGGGGTTAGTGCAGGATACAGGGGAGACCTCCGTATTCTGCGCTAACCCCCACCGACGCGCGCGCGCGCCTGCAAGCCACCCAATGTTCCGAAAGGGTAAGGATCTTTACCCTTTCGAAACTTCGAGTGAGCGGCGCGCATCGGTGGGGGTTAGCGCAGGATACGGGGAAGACCTCCGTATTCTGCGCTAACCCCCACCGACACGTGCGCGCCTGCAAGCCACCCAATGTTCCAAAAGGGTAAGGATCCTTACCCTTTCGAAACTTCGGGCGAGTGGTGCGCGTCGGTGGGGGTTAGCGCAGGATACGGGGGAGACCTACGTATCCTGCACTAACCCCTACCGACGTGCATGCGCCTGCAAGCCACCCAATGTTCCGAAAGGGTCAGGGGGGAATTTGGAAAAGCCAACCCATGCCCAGGTGCACGAAACGGGGATCGCACGTTAAGGTAAGGGATCAAAGTGGGGGGTGGCACCCCCCACTTTGATCCCTTGCCTTTACGTGCGATCCCCATTGCTATACCCGTTTGGTAGAAGAGGCTCCCACTGGCACGCCTTTTCGCGCGCGTGCGAGCGCCTCTTTTCAGGTTTTTTTTTAGCATTGTTCGATGTATACCCCGGACAACGCTAAAAACCGGACAACGTCATGACTTGTGGAACCATGTCATAACATTATCCGGGGTACTAGTGTAATTCCACTCTGGCTGCCTTGAGGTAATGAGCAACAAAACAGATAACTTTCAAAATGTAATGTCCCAAGCTTTGGTAGGGGTGACCATTCTGCTGTCTTTGTCAGGCACAAAGGTATAATCTAGATCTGTTATGAAAAAGTACTATTCCTACATTATATGGTTCTGACTGACCTTTCAGGAGCAAAGAGAAATGGTGTGGCATAACTGTTAGAGCAGGAGCTCTCTACCTTTTAAAGCCGGGAGCCAGGTCACGCTCCCTCAGACAGCTTTGAGGGCCAGGCCATTTTGCTATTCCTCCACTACATGGCAATTCCAGCTGTGGTGGAGGTGGTGGGCCCCCCCACATGAAATAGCACTGCCAGCCACATATGGCCCATGAGCTGCAAGCTCAGAATCCCTGAGTTAGAGCATAAAACTGAGACTTGAAAATCTGTCTTCCATAATCTAGTGTGGGCCATGCCATTTGACAGGTGGCTGTTGGCCTTTTATTCTTTCTCATCCTGACCTACTACACAGTCAGGATCAGGCCAGAAGGATTAGAGCTGTGCATAGATTCTACCTTGAGCTAATTAAAAGAATGGTAGTGGGGAATGCAAGAAAGAAATAGTAGTCAGAATCTAAGACAAATGTTTTCAAGAAAAATTTAAAGTGTTAAAAACAAAAAGATGGGAGAACTGTATGGCTCAGTCACATTCCATTGAAAATGTATGAACCATGTTGCAATCTAAGTGTGCTTTCCATTGTGGTTTACCTAAATGGCTTTTTGAAAGTGACACAGTCAGTTAACCCAGTGTCCTGACTTCCATCAGTGCTGCCTTGAGGAAAGGTCGAGTCTTCCCATCCTGCACTGTACTGACAGACTGTATTCATGTCTAGCCAGTGCCAAATTATCTCTCACTCTTGCTACTGCCATGCATACTAACAGCCAGCAGAGCATTCAGCATTGCCTATTGCTCCAGAGATGGCTTATATTCTTTCAAGCTGAAGTGGGAGAAGCGTGCTATTCTGAGCTCTTTTTCAACAGAGCAGGGGTGGATCACGTATGGCCTGTGAATTGGATGCTGTCTTGGAAATATTTTATTGCAGCTTGCCATCTATTGTTAGGATGCAATCTGTTTTAACAAACAAACTCCCCAGCCCTCTGATTCTAAAGATATGGCTGTATGAGCCACAAGTACCAATAAAGTAAGATAATAAGCCTACATTCTGTTTGTCACCTTTCGAAAGCTTAATAATATCAAGGTCATAGTAAGAATTTCTATTAGGGTTTTATAGGCATTGTCCTAGAATTAACTAGTTATGTGCCTTCAAGTTAGTTCCTAGTTAAGGGGTTCCTCCTAGCATTTTCTGAATATAAAGTATTCAGATGCAGTTCACTAGGTCCCCCCCCCTTGCTGGTGGTGCTCTGGGGACCATGTACCTTGTTGAAGGCTACACAGGTGGCCACATTAGCCATATACAATCTGGGTGACCTTGGCTGACCATTCTCCCAGAGGGAAGAAGAAGGATGCAGACTCCCAGCCCCTGCCTCCACAGCCAGATGGTCCATCCCACTGAGCTATACCACAAAAGTGACAGACAGATGGGTGTATCAAGACTATTTATTTATTTCCATGTATATACTGCCTGTCTGGGTGATCTAACCACTCTGGGAGGGGTGTTGAACATTAAACATGACATATGATATAATGCTTGCCTAACTTGTACTTAAATTCTTGCCTACTGCCTCTATTTGGTGAGTCCCCATGTCAGTCTGGGAGGATTAGGGTGACTGGAGGTAATGGGAATGTATGGGATTTCTCCCCTCCAACCCTCCCATAGGCACCCCCTTCACTTTCTGTCCACTGCTCTCCCAAGGTGCCCAGCACACCCCTGTCTATTTGGCTTCCTATACAATCACAGCATTAGACCTAGTCTTCTCATACCCACAGCCAACACTTCTGCTGTTGAACTATGATATCAAAAAGAAAGAGCAATCCAGACCCCCTTAGCAGCATTTCTCTGACTACATTGACAATCATACCAGCCAATTCATCCAACCAGCAAAACCAAATTACTGATTATTTTCAGTCATTTGTTACGAGAGAAAACTACATTTTATATTCAGTAAAGAGCTTTCTATTGTGGGCAGGAATATTGACCAATAACTTAACCAAAGATTATATATAATATGTAATCACACAGTTTGGAAAACAAAAGTAGAGGAAAAGTTGCCAAGGTCTATTTGAAGATATCATAACATGCTGCCTGCTCCTATGAGATTCTCCAACACCCTCAACAATTTCTCAATGGTGCCTTTTTAAAAAACATTTTCCCCTTCATTTGTATAGCTCTTTACTTAATTGATTTTCTGTGCTAATACACTCAAGTTCTGAAGAAAGCAGAGTCTCAGGTGTGACAGATGAAATAAGGTTCTTTTAGTCATTGCTTTTATCTTCCATGTCTAATGTGGTGGTTACAGCTGTGCAGTTTAACAGCAAGATCAATACATCATTTGCTGCAGATACCTGAAAGAATTTAGAAGACTGCTGGTATTTTAAGTATTAGGTTTCCTCCTAAGTTCCCCACCCCTGGTTCTTCATACTGTAATCAACCTATTGAAGAAATGCAGATATTGCAAGTCTACATGTACAGTGCTGTGCAAAAGGCTTAAGCCACTAGCAAGTTTGGGAAAATTCAATGAGTGATTGGGGGGGGGGGCGTAAATTGGACTCCCTAATTCCAAACTTTACAAAAAATGGAAAGGGTTGAGGAAAGAGCTAGCAGAAGACTCTTTTCAATTTTGGAGTGTCTAGGTGGCTGAATTTTCCCCAAGCCAACTGGTGGTGGCCTCTTTTGCACAGTACTGTATCTTGTATGGCTCAGTGGCTGGAATGTGGAACTGGAACTTGGAAAAGACAGGTTTACTTCTCACATTGCTGACTATAGTCCAATAGGTATCTCAGCTCACCTACCTCACAAGAACCGTGAGATGGTAAAGCAAGAAGTCAATCTATGCCATCTTGAGTTTATTAAAGGAAAACTGACATATTAGTGTATCTTTGCTTTTCACAATTGTATCTTGCTGCTTCTTCAAGGGGCTCTCCAGGATGCACAACAGGTGGCCCAGAGAAAGGCAGTCTAAAAGCAATCAATCAAACAAGCAAACAATTATTATTACAGTTGTTACATTTCACTATTACTACTAGCAGTAACGTTCTATTCTTCAGGCTTGCTTTCTATTCCCAACCTTTATCTTGCCATGTGGCATGTCTGTCTTTATAATTTTAATTTCCACACCAACTTATCTTCAAAAATGTCCAAAGTCTCAAATATGGCTTTCAGAGCATATACTAGAGCTGTGTACCAGTTTTGGATAAAGTGTCAAAAGAGGATGAATCAGGGATAGTCATCTGTTAACAGAATAGACACGGAGAGACATGTATAGTCTCAGAGCAGGTTTCACAGGAAGAGTGGGTGAGTGGAAGGAAGAAGGATCGAGCTTTACCCGAGAATGGAAGGTCTACAACATTCCCGATGTTCATGGCATCATGCTCTGCTTCCCTATCCCAGATCACAGGCCTTTATTTTCCTCATTTCCAGAGTATCCCTAGTTCATCTCCTAAGGCTAGGTTATTTCAAAAGATGATGAAGGGATACAGATAGGTCTATGACAAGCGTGAAGGGCAAGAACAAAGAAACAACAAAAACATTTTTGCTTTCTTTTTTTAAAGTTGCATTTCAAATCCTGTTAATGTAGCTTTCTTATCTGAAATAAAGTAAAAAAAATATGACAACACAGATAAGTCTATGGCATAGATACATCCACTAGCCCTGAGGTTGATAGGTCCTGTCATTTTATCTATAGTTGTCTTTGATTGTATTTGGATACATTTCTATTATGGCAGGGTGATCTCTGCCTAGGTTTCTCATAGCTTGCCTCCCAAGAATTAATAGTCTTTTTATTTCATGGCTGCATTCTCCATCTGGAGTGATCTTGGATCCCAAAAAGGTAAAATCTGTCACTGCTTCCATTTCTTCTTTTCTATTTGCCAAGGAGTGATAGGGCTGGATGCCATGATCTTGGGTTTGTTTGTTTTATGTTGAGTTTCAGGCCAACTTTTGCACTCTCCTCTTTCACCCTCATCAAAAGTCACCTTAGGTCTTCTTCACTTTCTGCCCTTAGGGTAGAATCATCTGCATATCTCAGTTTGTTGATGTTTCTCCCAGCAATCATCATCATCATCACCATCACCATCACCATCACCATCACCATCACCATCACCATCACCATCACCACCATCACCACTACCACTTCCACTACTACTACTACTACTACTACCACCACCACCACCACCACCACCACCACCACCACCACCACTACTACTAATACTAATACTAATACTAATACTACTAATACTAATAATAATAATAATAATAATAATAATAATAATAATAATAATAATAATAATAATAATAATAATAATAATAATAATAATAATAATAATCTCATAGGTGACTCAGGGTGGATTACAAAAAGTCATGAAAAGACATAAAAATCACAATTCATAAAAACCAGATGAAAATCTAAAAAAAACACACAGTTAAAATAGCAATTAAACAGGCTAAAAACAATTCCTTGACATTAAAAGGGAAAGAGTGGGTATGAAGTATTAGATAAACCAGCAGGGTGGGGTCAATGAACCATCACTGCCCCACACCTGTCCCGCCAGCCAAGTTTTCACACCCTTCCTAAAGGCCAACAGGTCCACCTGGAGAGGCAGCTCTAAAGGTAGGCAGTTCCAAAGTCCCGGGGCAGACACAGAGAAGGCTCTCCTTCTAGTACCAGAGAGGGGTGCCTCTCTGGCAGATGGCACCACTGGGGAGCCTCTCCGGTTTGCTCTGGTGGGACAGACAGATAATCTTGGGGAGATGCGGTCTCTTAAGTATCCTGGCCCACTACCATATAGGGCTTTAAAGGTAATAACTAGCACCTTGAATTGCACCCGGAGGCAAACTGGTAACCAGAGCAGCTCTCAGAGCAGTGGGGATGCATACTACTAATCCCCACAGCCAGTGGCGTAGCATGGGTTTCAGCTGCCCGGGGCGGAGGCCAAATTTGCCGCCCCCTCAGAGGAAGAGCACCTCTATAATGCCTTTCCTGCATGCATCCAAGGACAAGAAAGGTACAGGTGGCAGCAGCGGGGGGGGGGGGAGGAATGGTGGTGGTGGGGTACACTTAGGAGCGCTGCCCTTCCGGTGGACCTTCGGGGTCTCAAAGTCCCCTCCACAGAGGCAGACAGGCCAACCCCCAGGCCGGCCATTTTGGTTTGCAGAGGGTGGGGGCTCCAGGCCCCCACCTCCAGGGGAAAGCCACCTGTAGCCCCTGCAAGGTGGGGGGCTGGCAAAATGAGATGGCTAGATGGTATTGTAGACGCAATGGGCACAGAACTGAGTTAGTTGAGGAAGATGGTGGCGGACAGAAGTGCCTGGCAAACAGTAGTCCATGGGGTCGCAAAGGGTCTGAATCAATTGTGCGACTGAACAACAACAAAGACAGAAAACAAAAACAGCTGCTGCTTCTGACTTTCACACTTGCACCCCAAGGTCAAGCTCTCCTGCAATGTCTCTCGCCACCGTTCTTTTGCCCTCCACCTTTCCCAGCAACAAGGCCTTCTCAAGTGGAACATCTCCTCTCATTTGATGTCCAAAGTACTTTAGCTTCATCTTTACTATTTGACCTTCGAAGGAGCAGTCAGGGTTCATTTGTTCTAAGATTGACCTATTTGTTCTCCTCACTGTCCAGGGGACTCTCAAAACTCTCCTCCAACACCACATCTCAAAGGTGTCTATTCTTCTGCGCTCAGCTTTCCTAATGGTCCAGTTTTCACAATCATTCATTACCACCAGGAATACCATTGCTTTGACTATGCGAATTTTGGATTGCAAGGTGATGTCTCTACTTTTCACTATGTTCCCCAGATGAGCGCAATTGTTCGATAATTTGAACATTCTTTGGCATTACCCTTTTAGGGATTGTCTAGGTTTTAGGAAATGAGGGGGGGGGGAGAGAGAGAGAGAGAAATCCCCGAAGTTTTATGCAGGATCCTTTCCTCCTCCTCCTCTTCCTTCAACAGCCTGTGACCAGCTAAGGGAAAGCTGCAGACCAAGTAAGGAAGGAGGAGGAAAAGATCATACGTAGAACTTCCAGGTAAAATAAGTTCTTATTTGAGAGCCTGGCAGAAGGGAACTCATTGGAGCAAATCAGTTTCTTTTTGGCAGAAGTTACTCTGCCTTGAGGAAGATCTACGATTGGTGGAACCTTTGCAATGTGTCGATGGGGAGGGGGGTAGAATGGGCTTCTTAGACTGTGCTCCCCCTCCTTCTCCTCCTCATGCTCCCCAGAGTCTGTACTCTGCACATGCCTAGGAGCCAGGTTGGAACTCTGCACATGTTCTTACCCACCCACCAAGTAGCAGAGGCTTTGGACAGCAAAGGGACCCAGTGGAGGTTTTCTTTGCAAAGATGGAGGTGGGGTGGTGTTTTATATCCAGTATTTCTGCACATGCCCAGGAGCCAGGAAAGGAAGTAAGGAAGGATGACAGAAATCAAAGCCCCCCCCCCCCCAATTGTGACCAAAAAGGACTGGTGGTTTAGCAGTTAATATACTGAACTTGATAACTTGAAAGTCAGCAGTTCAAGACCTGAATACTGATGGAGTGAGCTCCTGGCATCTCTCCAAGCTCCTAGCAGTTCAAAAGAAAGAAATTTGCAAGTAGATCAATAGGTATCCCTTTGGTGGTAAAGGTAAACAGCGTTCTGTGCACTCTAGTGTCTAGTCGTGCCTGCCACATTACCACAGAAACATTTGCAGACACAGACAGTGCTGGCTCTTTGGATGTAAACAGATATGAGCACCAAACCCTAGAGTCAGATATGACAGGCTTTTGAGCGAGGGTGACCTTTACCTTTACTTTCCAGTGGCTAGTTGTGCCTGCCACATGACCACGGAAACATATACAGACAGCGCTGGCTCTTTGGCTATAAACAGAGATGAGTACCAAACCCTAAAGTCAGATACGACTGGCTTTTGAACAAAGGCAACTTTTACCTTTACTTTATGGCATCTAGTCATGCCTGCCACATGACCATGGAAACATATGCAGACAGTGCTGGCTCTTTGGCTGTAAGCAGAGATGAGCACCAAAACCTACAATCAGATATAACTGGCAAAGGAGACATCTTGACTGACCCTCCCTCAGCGACTCTCTTCTTGGCCCTTGGGAAGCTCTGGCTCAGTCCTAGCCTAAGCCCACTCCTCAGGGCTTTCTACATTACACTGGTCACCCATCTCACCCCCTGCCTCCCCCCTCCCCCAATTTATGGCTTCAGCTGATAATAGCCAGGATCAAACTAAAGAGTGAGAGGAGGAATATGAAGCAGCCATTAATTGCAAACCCACCCACCCACCCCAACCGGGGATAGGAAGTGGGGGGGGGGAGTGGCCTTAAGATATAATTAGCTGTTTATTGAGAGCTTGGTTGGAGGAGGCTAATTGGGGGCGGGAGAAAATAGGAGTTGTAGGTTGATGGATGGAGAGGGAAATCAGTAACGTTTTCTTTTTGCAAAACTTACTCTGCCTTGAGGACAGTTGAGGGAGAATCTTGGTAATAGCAAGAGACAATCTGAACAGCCAGGCCCAGGGGGGGGGGGGGGAGGAATCCCTTGGTTTCATCTCCCTCGGCAGAAATTTCCCTTTTGCCTCTTGGAGGAAGGAACCACCACCAGCAGCACAGCCCCTCCCCTTGTCCCTCCTCCTTCTCTGCTGCCGGCAGGAGGGGAGGGGAGGGGGAGGAAGAGAGATCGCCCTCCTTCAAAAGGATTCAGAAAAGGCTGTACTCGTGCCTCTCTCTCATATACACACACGAGCGCGCGCGCGCACGTGCCCTCCTCTTCCTCTGCCTTCCCAGGGATGCCGCCCCCTTAAAAGTGCCGCTGGGGGCGGGTGCCCCCCCTGCACCCCCCTAGCGACGTCACTGCCCACAGCCCAACACCACCCGGGCAGCCATGTTCTGGACCAACTGCAACCTCCAAATGGTCATCAAGGGCAGCCCCATGTAGAGCACATTACAATAATCTAATTTAGAGGTGACCAGAGTGTGGGTGATCATGAGCAAGGAGTCCCTGTCAAGGAGTGGGTGCAATTGGCATATTACACAAAACTGTGCAAAAGCCCTCCTAGCCACAACTGCCACCTGATCTTTGAACAGGAGTCATGAGTCCAGGAGGACCCCCAAATTGCGCACAGGGTCTGTTTGGGGCAAACTAGCCCCATCCAGAAGCAAAGATGGTAACTCCTTAGTTGACATGCATCTCAGAAAACAAAACAAAACAAAATAAAATAAAAAACACTGTAGCACTTTAAAGACGAACTGCTACATTTTTATTGTTAGCTTTTGTGGATCAAGTCCACTTCATCAGACAAAGAATGAAACTTACAGGCATGTTCTTTATATACCAAATTCAGGGGCTCAACGGGAGAAGGGGTGTGGTCAAGCAAAATGACAGACAAGCGAGCACAAGATTGCAGTTTCACACAGCTATTAGCAACAATAGATTATTCAGATAAACTCTAAATGACTCCCTTTCAATCTCAAGGTTGCTGAGTAAGCCCACTATGGTCTCTGATCAACTTGTGACCTGCATGTCGGGGGGGGGGGACTAACACCTGTACCTGGTTTCTTTCTGTTTTACTAAAGAGAATTGTCAGGAAAGTTGTAATATAAAATCATATAGCAATCTGTGTATCAAATTTGATAATGTCCCAGAAACTCTTCACTAATATTTAGCCCCCTATGATGGGTATCTAACAGATGGATGTATTTGATTTCTGCTGTATCCCTTTCAATCCTAGTTTTGTAATTTCTCTGTTCCAGAATTGCAACTTTCAGGTCTTGGATAGAGTGTCCAGTTAGATTGAAGTGGTTTGAGACAGGTTTCTCCGTGTTGCCATTCCAGATATCTGATTTGTGTCCATTAATCATTTTGCGTAAAGATTGTCCTGTTTGTCCTACATAAAGCATGGATGGACATTTCTGGCAAGAGAAGGCATTAATCACATTGGCAGAAGCACAAGTAAAACTGCCTTTAATGTTGTGTGTGGTGCCATTGGGTCCAGTAATACTGTTTCCAGAGCGAATGTGGGGGCATAGTTGACATCTGGATTTGCAGCAGGGTCTAGTTCCCATATCTGCTCCACTTCTGTGTAGTCTGTTGTGTGTCAATAGTTGTTTGAGATTGGGGGGTTGTCTACAAGCGAGTAGGGTTCTGTCACCAAGGGCTTTGGAAAGTGAAGCACTCTTGTCCAAGATGGGTTGGAGATCCCTCATTATGCGTGTGAGGGGTTTAAGTTGAGGGCTAAAGGTGACAACCATTGGTGTGCGATTGCTTTCCCTTCTGGGCCTGTCTTGTAGTAGATCACTCCTGGGTCTTTGTCTAGCCCGGTTGATTTGTTCTTTAACCATATTGGATGGGTATTGTAGTTTGAGAAATTCATTTTGTAAGTCTGTGAGCTTGGTATCTCTATCGTGTGGGTCTGAGCAGATGCGATTGTACCTGAGGGCTTGGCTGAAGACAATGGATTTTGTTATGTGTTCTGGGTGGAAGCTGGAGGAATGCAGGTAGGTACATCTGTCTGTGTGTCTGCGATATAGTGTGGTACTAAGATGTCCATTTTGTAATTTCACAGTGGTGTCCAGAAATTTACTTGTGTAGACTGGTCCAAACTGAGTTTGATATTTGGGTGAAAATTATTGAAGTCTTGGTGGAATTTCTCCAGGGTTTCTTTTCCATGTGTCCAGATCAAGAATATGTCATCAATGTATCTCAAATAGACAAGTGGTTTATAGGTACAGAAGTTAAGAAAAACGTTGTTCTAGATCAGCCATGAAAATATTAGCATACTGTGGAGCCATACGAGTACCCATGCGAGTACCCATGGCAGTTCTGTTGATCTGGAGGTAGGTTTCCTTGTTGAAGATGAGAAGGTGAACCTGTCTCACCATTGCTTTGACCTTGTTGAAGGTGAGACAGGTTCACCTTGTTGGACTTGATCCACGAAAGCTAACAATAAAAATATAGCAGTTAGTCTTTAAAGTGCTACAGTGTTTTTTATTTTATTTTATTTTGTTTATTTTGTTTTGTTTTCTGAGATGCCTGAACCACAGACTAACATGGCTACTATTCCAAAAAATTCTTAGTTAACATGGGATCCCTGACACACAGCCACTCAGGCTTGCCAGGATTCAGTTGTAGCCTGTTGTCCCCCATCCAGACCCTCCAGCCTCCAGACACCTGGATAGGACTTTAACTGCATCTTTTGGGTTCCCACAGGCCGAGATGTACAGTTGAGTATCATCTGCATATTTCACTATGTTCCCCAGGTTATAACATTTTTTCTTGAATTGCCCCCCCCCAAAAAAAAATCAAATTGCCCCCCCCTGTGGGGCATGTGACCTATGTTGGGAACCACATAGCTAGATGTTTCTCTCTCTTTCAGATTTTAAACAAGTGAGCACTATTGAAGCCACCTATTCCAGAGCCTGGAAAATTTGGGTTCTGAGGTGACGACTGAAAATAATGACAAATAATGTGAGAAATGCTCTAGCACTGGAATGGTTTGATTCACATTACTTTCCATTGATTACATGACATGTACATCAATTTGAATCAGCCCATGGTTTTCCCTGTGCTACTGGGGTTTCTAACTTTTTGGAATTAAATGCATTTACAGTGGTACCTTGCTTAAAGAGCATAATGTGTTCCACAGGATTGCTCTTTAAGTGAGTTTGCTCTTTAAGTGAAACCCCATTGTAAGTGACCAATTGTGACTTCTGGTGGAGGGATTGCAAACCCAGATTTAGTTATTAAGTGAGTTTTTGGTTGGTTTTAGTTGTTAAGCAAGGGAACTATTCAGAGAAAATGCTGCCCTTTAAGTGAGTTAGTCTCTAAGCGAGGTGCTCTTTATGCGAGGTTTTATTATACATTAATTTAGAAGGTGTGATTGCTTCCTCTGGTGTGGAGGGATGTGTAGCCATTCTGTCTGAAGCAATTCTAGGAAGCTACAACAGCAGCCACTGAAACATGGCAACAGAGAGAATTTTCTCACTCTTGGCAATTGTCAGAGGCTCCCTCTGCCTCAGATTTCATAGATTTATCCTAAAACAAATTATTGACTCATTCTTCCTTTGCCTGCACTTTGCCTTTCTTGTTTCATGGAGGAAACTGACATATCCTGGACAGCACAATGCCCTTTCCAATGAATTATGTGCAGGAAATATGCTGTTATGTGTAGGAACTATAGCCATCCTGTGCTAGGTGGCATTTATACTATAAAACACGAACCATTTTTTTGGGGGGAGGGGGGAATGATCTTTTACAGAAAAACCTTGCTTGTGAGATAAAAGGTTCCTCCACCTAAATTCTTTCTCAGAGTGATGTAAATTAGAGCTCCAAAATTTCTCTTAGCACTGGAATTGTTGGTCTTCTTCCGTACTGAAAACATATTCTGGAGGTTTTACAATTTTCGGGAGCAGGTTTTCAGGAACTTGAGGTCATGTGGAGTTTGTCAGAGAGAATTCTTCAGAATCACACCCATTTCCTTCTGTTTTCAGAAACATTTCTGGAAGGGCTATGATAAATAGTAGTTCATTTTAAGATGGCATATGATGCCAGAAGTATCCTCTGTTTTTCAATAACACATGTTTAAATTGAGAGTCCAAACAGGGGTCCCTCCCCCAACAACTTGGCCCATATGGAAAGAGTAGAATCTAATTTCTTACATGCAGCTGTCCTGATCCCATCCCCTTCCCTCAGCTGTGTATCTAATGCCACCCTTCACCTGGAAACAGGTAGGATACTGGTTGAGGCAAGATTGTGCTCTTGAGCTGCAAGTGTTGCATTGATCAGACTGTTTCAGTTCTACAGGTTTCATTTTTCACACAGCCAGTTATTGAGTATTACTGTATATACTTTCATGGTGTTTTCCCCAATTGCTTCTTAAGCATAAGTGGTGCAGTGCTTTTTCATGCCCTCTGTGCATTTTTAATTCATATCTTTCCTCCTTTTCCCTTTCATAAAACACTGTTTGCCAAAAACATGTATTCTCGGGAGGTCTTCCAGTGATCTCATTTGTCTCTTTGTCTGAAAGGCTACTTACCTGCACACCTCCTACTGAGACAAACACATCTATGTCCTTCTCGTTAGCTTGCAGAGGTCAGTGGGGGAAAGCAAGCAAGCTAAGACCAAATGACAAGATATTGTATATACTTTGGCTCCTTGCAACCTGCAAACCCCCCTCCCCCCAAAAAAAAACAACAACCGCCAAACACACTCACACAACTCTGAAAGTACAGCAACTTTTCCTTCTAATTATTTGCAAAACATTTCTTTGTTCATTTCTTTTTTCTTTAAGGAAGGGACTCAGTATTAATACAATGTACTTTTCCTGTGATTATTCAGCTGTATTTATTTGTGGCTCCTGTCTCATGCCTATTCATTCACAATGTATTATGGAAAATCAAAGTGAAAATGATTGCTACTGTCAATTACAGGATAACATCTCAGACACAGAATGACTGTAAGTTTGAGCCTGCCTTTGCCCATCTTAGAAGCACAAGGATAATCAAAGTCACCAGGTTGCCAGGATAATGAATCAAACACTTATACTTTCTGTATTTTAGCAGAGCTTCAGGGCTGGAGGATTAAATAATTATATGTTAGAGTCAGAGGGTGAAATGTGGGAATGGAGGAACCCATTTGTTTCATTTTCTCCAACATCTCCATTTTTAAAACCTCAAATTCCTTCCATCCCATTTATAAAAAAATTTGAATATTTGGGTTAGCCAAAAAAATAAAAAATGAGCTGCATGAATTTCTCATCTACCTTCACTGGCCAGATTAAACAAGTCTAGATAGGTGTTTCTGACATTGCCTGCTCCTCACAGACTCCCAGTTTTCAACAGCAGTGTGAAAGGCAGCCACAAACATACAAGCAAATATTTCCAGCTGAAATCTGCTTGTTTCCTTGCTCCCTATTTACTTTTCAATTTAAACATCTCATGGTCTTTCAGATCTGCTTCTGAAGATGATTGCAAATATTGGCAAAACATAAATTTCCCCTTGCCTATGAAACTCATGGGGGGCAGGAGGAGACTTGGATCAGTTATGTTCATAGTCTGACCAGCCTCATGGGGTTGTTGTAAACTGCTTGAACTCATTTACTTACTTACTTACTTACTTACTTACTTACTTACTTACTTACTTACTTACTTACTTACTTAAATTTGTATACCACCCTCCTTACCAGGGCAACTCAGGGTGGTCATTGGAGAAAAGATGGGATATAAATGTAATAAAAATATAAATAATACTGTATTGCATGCCACTTTAACTGTGATGGTTCCAGCCTATGTTTTCCTAGGATGTGTAGGATGTGTAACTTGATAAGGGATTCTCTGTAAGAGAGATCTAGTATATGCCACTAATCTATGGCAAATAGCTCTGGAGACACAACAGAAAGGCTCGTGTTCATATCTGTAATTGATGTCAAGACAGGGTGGTTTGTGGAATGGGACAGGGTGCACCTTGCCCCATCCTCATCATCCTCATCCTCCTCATCCTCATCCTCCTCCTCATTATTATTATTATTATTATTATTATTATTATGATGGGGGGAGGTATCTCCACAGCCCTGGTCATGAACCAGTTTGCTTCTCACTTTCTTTGGGTTTGAAATATACTCATTGCTCAAGACAGAGATTGACAGCAAACAGGATAGCTTCAAACCTTCCTTCATCATACAGTGAAACAGACAATTTTCAATCTGGGTATAGTTTTTTTTTTTGCCACAATAAAGGGTCAAAAGGCATAAGCAATTGGCTGTGCTTCTTCTGCAGAAAGTATAAACCTGAACCTTCCTTAGATGTATGTGCTTGATTTTCTAGCTAATCTTTAAAACAGAATCAAACACTCTGCAACCCAATCCTTGTGAGTTCTGTCCAAAACAAGGGTGGAAATGGCAGGAGGGAGGGAGTTGATCTAAGTTTGTTCCCCTAGGCTGGCAGCTGTCTCTGGGCAGCCATAGAAGTATGCTACAAAAAAGAAGCTCATTCCCTGTTCAAGCCTTTTGGTTGTTCTGAGAATGAATACTCAACTGTTTTTCCTGAAATATTTCTACAGATCAAAAATAGTCAACAATGACTCAGTAAATGCTCACTCCTACTTTCCATAGCATATTCTCTCAGAATGGTATATTCTCCCAGTATGTTCCTCTCATTTTAGATGGGATGTTTGCATCCACTGGGGTCAAGTTGCAGATAATTAAAAAAAAATCTTTACAACTGACAAGATATTAAAATTGTAGAATAGGAGACGTTACTCTAAAAGCAATGCTCAAATATTATCATAGCTAACAAAAGCTAACAATAAAATATAGCAGTTAGTCTTTAAAGTGCTACAGTGTTGTTGTTGTTTTTGTTTTGTCTTCTGATATTATGATAAGGTCACTAGCTTCTTCTTCTTCAGGTGCCATATTTGTTCCAATATTGGCTATCATCATGGCAATAGTCTTCCTGTTCTTAACTCCTTGGAACAGTTATTTTGAGGACATGCCACACCAGTCTCTCAGGTTCTTCAGACATGAAGTCTGTCTACATCCAGGCCCTTTCTTCCCAAGTTGGACGATTCTATACTTTATGTTGTTCCTCGTGATATGGCCAAGGTATTAGAGCTTTCTTTGCTTAATGGTTTTAAAGAGTTCTTGTTCTTTATCCATTTGGCGCCATACTTCTACATTAGTCACATAGTCACTAGCTAAAATATTATAATTAAAAGATGACATTCAGGGTTGTTAGGTTAGTTAGTCACTGCCTGATGATTGGCATTGAGTCACTGGCAGTATGGAGTACTCTATTACCATAGTAGGATAACCCAGTCAGACAAAGCCGCATAGCTTTAGTCAGTATAAATGTTGCTCATCTGTTGCTCTGTTTTTCTTTTCAAAATCTAGCTACTCTCACTGTAATTAACAAGACTTCAGATTTTTAAAAAGGTGCAATTTAAATCTATATGTAAGTTGACTGTGACACCTACTGTAGTGCAATTATACCAGTATGCATCTTTCTTACAGATCGCCTACTGTCCTTAACCATTCAATTAATGTTTCTCATTCTCACTGAATCTTTGGATGTACATCTATCATTAGGCTTTTAAAAACTGGGCAAATGACATGTGCTGTTCTCCCTTAAGACATTTTCTTCTTGCTGATCTGTGTTTTAAAGAACAGAGAGCAGAGAATCTGTGCAAACCTAAAAATGGTATTTCCTTCACTTTTAACAAAAAATCAATAAATAATGTAATGGCAAAAAAATATGCTGCCAAAAGAGGCAGCACCTAGTGAGTTATAACTTTATTTCTGTATAGCTCAAGGGTGGTTTCAGAGGGAGTGTGAAAAGTTCATTATTATCAGCCAGAAAAAAAACGAATGAGTGTTAAGAAGAAAGCAGCTGCCTTCCTACTGGGATTTCTCTCAGACTACATGATTTGCATGAAGGGCGCCACATCAAACATATTGGGTGCCCTTTTTCAAATATTAATGTGAAGCTTGTTTTAAGTTCTCACTTGACTTTGTGCCACCTTGTATCAAAGGAAGTTAAAAGTAAAATGTGGGAAAAATTACTTTTCCCAACTGTTTCAGCACTTAGGTGTTTTTTTTTTAAATTCTCTGTTTGCTCAGTTCAGCATCAAACTTTAACTATTTTGGCAAACAAGTATATTTTCCATAGCAACCTAATTTTCAAATAAATATTTTGCCTATTAATTTTGTATTTTATGAAGTCATTACTCAATGTTACTGTGATCCACTGTTCTGTGGTCATCGATTGCCAACAAGTGCTTCGGAAGATGGGTAGCTTTGTTGAGGACCTGAATTCATGATTTAAATTATTTTTAACATGTGTTAACGTGTGTAATGTAGCAATATTAAAAAAACAAGCAGCTATCATAGCTCAGTGGTTAAGAAGATCACCTTGTTAGTTGGAAGGCTGGCAAATCAGCAGTTCGAGACCCGGGTACTGCATGATGAAAGGAGCCTCATTTGGGTGTTTCCTGAGCAGAGTTTCTTCCACAAAAATATTTTCTATTATTATTTATTATTATTTTTTATCATCATCACCATCACCATCACCATCACCATCACCATCACCACCACCACCACCACCACCATCAACAACAACCTTTTGGTTCACAGTCGAGGACTGGAATAAAGTTAACAGTTCAAGCCCTAACCAAGGACCTAAGAGCTGTTAAGGTAACATCTGAGTATATATGCAGTCCCCAGGAGAGTTACAATGTTCAAATCAGATACGTAAGTCCAAAATTTCCAAATATCTAGGAAGTCCTTTAGGTACTGCTCCAAGGGCTCCGATCATTATGGGAACAACAACATATTTCTTCTGCCATAGATTGTTGTTGTTGTTCAGTCGCACAGTCAATTCTGACCCTTTGCGACCCTATGGACCATTGCCCACCAGGCACCTCTGTCTTCCACCATCCTCCTCAGCCTGCCCAGCTTTGTGCCCATTGCATCTACAATATCATCTAGCCATCTCATTTTTGGCCGCCCCCTTCTTCTTTTGTCCTCCACCTTTCCCAGCAGCAAGGCTTTCTCAAGTGAATCTTCTCTTCTCATTTGATGTCCAAAGTACTTTAGCTTCATCTTTACTATTTGACCTTCTAAGGAGCAGTCAGGGTTGATTTCTTCTAGAATTGACCTATTTGTTCTCCTCGCTTTCCGGGGGACTCTCAAAACTCTCTTCCAACACCACATTTCAAAGGCATCTATTCTCCTGCATTCAGCTTTCCTCAGATTTTTATGCATTTTATGGAGTATTACTGGATAAAATGGATATCATATTACTTATTATTGTAAGCAGCTGGCTGGATTATTCACTGACTTAGTTATCTGGCTGCAGAAGAGCCAATTTATGTCACCTTGGGTAAGTCACACAGTCTTAGGGAGTCTATAGGGCATTCATACATTCATTCATTCATTATTAACATGTTTATGGAAATGGTCTATGTTTATATTCCATTTTAAAACTCAAAACAAATCACAATTTTCTGTGATTGTTAACCTTAGTCTTGTCATTTTGCTTGTTTTTAAACAGCAACAGCAACAGCAACAAGTTAGATAATGGAGAATATATCACAGCAATAATATCAGAAGAGGGATACAAGTACCTGGAAGTTCTGGAAGCTTCTGACCTACTACACAACCAAGTCAAAAGAACTACTTCAAAATATATAAAGCGGTCTGGAAAATCGTGAGGTCAAAAACTGAGTGGAGGCAATATCATCAAGGCAATTAATACCTGGGCAGTGCCTGTTATACGCTATTCAGCTTGGACCCAAATGGAATCAGACAGCCTAGACTGAAAAACAAGGAAAACCATGCATCATGCTCTGCACCCAAAAAGTGATGCCAATCGTTTGCACTTACCAAGAATTGAGGGTGGCAGAGTACTCCTACAGGTGAAACAGACAGTAGAGGAAGAAAAGCATAGCTTGAATGACTACATTAAGAAAAGTGAAGAGCCTATGCTTCAGGAAATGAACAAAAGAGAACTTTTAAAAACAATGAAGAAAAAAGCTAAATACAGAAAGGAAAGGATAGACAGTCGAGCTGCAAACTGGAAAAACAAGTCAATGCATGGTCAATATTTGAAAAACGTAGAAGGCAAGGCTGACCCAAAACTGACATGGGGATGGTTACGAGCAGAAGTTTTGAAGAAGGAAATGGAAGGATTTATCTAGACACCTCAGGAACAAGTTTTGCCAACAAATTTCATGAAGACAAGAATACAGCACACATCCAATAATAGCAAATTCCAGCTTTGTAATGAAAAGGATTAAACAATAGATCATCTGATCAGTGAATGCAGCAAAATTTCACAGACTGATTATTTGCAATGCCATAACTTGGTTGCAAAAATTATCTATTGGAAACTTTGCCAGAAGTTTGGATTTGAATGCAGTAAAAATCATTGAGAACATCAAGTAAAGAAAGTTTTAGAGAATGTGAGAGTCAAGATCCTGTGGGACTTTAAAATTCAAACAAATAGACATCTGCCTCACAACACACCTGATAGAATTGTTGTGGAGAAGAAGAAAGTCCGGTTTATTGACACTGCTATACCAGGAGATGCATGAATTGAAGACAAACAATTGGAGAAAATCACAAAATATCATGATTTGCAAATTGGAGTCGAGTAAATGATGGAGTGGTTTGGAATAGGAAAAGGATTAAGACAAGGCTGCGTTTTATCACCCCGCTTATTCAACTTATACACAGAGCACATAATGCGCAATGCAGGGTTGGACAAAAAACAAGTTGGGATCAAAATTGCTAGGAGAAACATCAACAACTTGAGATACACAGATGATACTACCCTAATGGCAGAAAGTGAGGAAGACCTAAAGACGCTTCTGCTTAGGTTGAAAGAAGAGAGTGCAAAAGTTGGCTTGAGACTCAACATCAAGTAAACTAAGATGATGGGAACAGGCCCTATTAGTCCCTGGAAAATAGATGGGGAAGAAGTAGAAGCAGTGACAGATTTTACTTTCTTAGGATCCAAGATCACTGCAGATGGTGATTGCAGCCATGAAATAAAAAGGCAACTGGTGCTTGGGAGACAAGCTATGAGAAACCTGGGGAACATAGTGAAAACTAGAGACATCACCTTGCAAACAAAAATTCGCATAGTCAAACCAATGGTATTCCTGGTGGTAATGTATGGATGTGAGAGCTGGATCATAAGGAAAGCTGAGCGCAGGAGAATATATGATTTTGAAATGTGGTGTTGGAGGAGAGTTTTGAGAGTCCCCTGGACAGCAAGGAGAACAAATAGGTCGATTCTAGAAGAAATCAACCCTGACTTCTCCCTTGAAGGTCAAATGGTAAAGATGAAGATGAAGTACTTTGGACATCAAATGAGAAGAGACGATTCACTTGAGAAGGCCTTGCTGCTGGGAAAGATGGAGGGCAAAAGAAGAAGGGGGCAGCCAAAAGCGAGATGGCTAGATGGTATTGTGGATGCAGTAGGCACAGAGCTGGGCGGCCTGAGGAGGATGGTGGAGGACAGAGGTGCCTGGTGGGCAATAGTCCATAGGGTCGCAAAGGGTCGGAATCGACTGTGCGACTGAACAACAACAAAAATAAAAAATATAATGATAAATAAAATATACAGATTGTGCTGGTAAGCTATTTCAAGAATTGTGTAACCCCATCACCCTTCTGTTAATGTTAATTGTAGTTATATCTGAACAGGAGACAATCTTGTCAGGATGATGCAAGAGTTGATTTCTTTGCAAATCCTGTGTTAGTTTTCTGGATGTTGGAATCTTCATCGGGGAATGTTAACACAATGTGTGAATGCTGAACTTTAACATGAGAAACCTGTGAGTGTGCTGCTTTAACCCAAGAATAACTCTGGACTTCATCCTGTGGTTAGATGAGAAATGCACAAATATGTCTGATTCCATTTATTTTTTTCATACAATGACAGGCATGTCACCGTGTAGCAGTATGGAAAGGACTGTTTCATTTTACAAAATATTCAATCTGTATGGGCTATGCTTGATGTATAGGTGTGCTTTGCTCCGCAAAGGAAAAAAATATCGTTTTTCATAATGAAGGTACATGCAGATCATGGAGACCTTTATAAAAATAGTACTTTTTGATTCACTCTCTTTTGGAGTTAAGGTTATGTGTGGAGCCCAAAAATTGTTCGTCAAGGTGTCTTCTTATGTGGAGATGCCAAAAAGTTGTTGTCGACTGCAACTTGTATCTGAAAATGTATTTTTCCTGAAGCAAGAAAAAATGTCATTGGCGTGAATTTGTTTAAGGTGGATCACAGCTTGCCATGACATGACCCACACACTATGATCTCGGAGCCATCACCCATGGCACACATGATGCACCACATGCAGGATTTAACACCGACACTGCAATGGACTGCCGCAGCCTTGATAATATGGGCAAGGTGTGCCTTCACAGCCAATCCATCTGGCATGGCCTCTTCCGCCTCCATGACCATTGGGAATCAGAGTTCCTCCTCTGCTCATTTTGCCGTTGTGCCCAATGTGATGCTTTCCAGTGGCATTTCCTCCATAGAGGCAACCATCACCCCACCTAAAGGTGATCATCCACCCATAGTCATTGGCCCCTTTAGGGACTCAGGTTAGTTAACTGCCGCCTGACACTTCGCATTGAGTTGCTGTCTGTATGGTGCCAAAAAGTAATGGGAAAGCATTAAGGAATATTATTGACATCCCTAATCATGCCTCATATGATTTCTGTAGAACAGGGGTGCCCAAAATTTTCGGGCTGTGGGCTGGTCACGTGGTTCAGGGAGCCAGTTACTATGGCCCAGGGACTGCATCCAGCCTCTGACGCCAATTCATCTGGCCTGCAAAACCCTCATCACTCCTGGAAGCACAAGTGAAATGTACCCATAGGGGGATGTTTTACTTCTGCTTCTGGGAGTGACAAGGGCTTTGTGGGCTGGATGAATTGGTGTCGGGGCCAGATCTGGCCCCTGGGTCATAGTTTGGTCACCCCTGCTGTAGCACTTCATGATGGCAGCTCCATTTCCGGTTAAAAGAAATCAGGAAACTGGAAAAATCAGCAAGGATTTTCTGGTATGCCAACTTTTACTGCTTCCATGTGACTGGCATTTGGTTAGGATTCTTGCTGTGTCTTATTCTAGAGACAAGAAAGAAAGAAAACTGTCTGTATCCATAAAACTGTTGCTATTCTTGCAATTGGAGCGGGGAGATGGCATACTTTCAAAAGCCCATTTTAAAATTCCGTCCATGGAGCAAAATGAAAAAATGTTGGGAACTCAGCAGAACTGAAAATGTGATTGAGCATAAGAACCTCACCTCCCCTGGTTCTGTTCTCAAGGAATATAACACTTGACTTTTCACCTTTTTCTAAAAACAGGTGGAAAACCACAACAAATAATTTACTCCCTGGAGTCTGAAAATGCATCCGTTTGTAAATGCTTTCAGGCAGCTGCTACCTAAATTCTTTCTTCAGCAGAAGTTAATATTTAAGGTGGGAAATCCCAGTTGCAGTGCAAGGTTAGCTTTTGCTACTCTTTGCTGTTAGACCACTTCTTGGAATCTCCGATTGTAGCAGGATGAAGGAAGATTTAGGAAAGACAAAAGGAAGTGCTTCTCCAAACAATATATCAGAAAAGAGTAAATTCACTGCAACGAGATGCAGTGATGGTGCCAAGTTGGACACTGAGGATAGTTGCCATTAATTACTACTAGTTGATGTAACTATGTATAACTTCCCATTTCTTCTGTATAGTGTTTGGCAATAGCAAGTTACTTGTCACTTTGCTATATGTAACTAGTTACTTTTAAGGAAACAAGCAATGTAACTGGTAATTATGATGTTAAAGTAAAAGTAAATTGGCAAGTACTGACTAATATTTTTCTAGATTCATCAAGCAACAATTTCTTGTTATTTTCAAAAGTTGCCTTTTAAGGGCCTTTTAAAGGCATTCCTAAGTAATTCCTCATATTAGTACAGTATTTCTATAAATGTTTATATGGTCAATATCAAGATTGGTAATTGGAGGAATTAAAGAATATTTCCTCCCTCCCCCCCACCTGTTGGTAAGAACAATAACACACATTCTCCTCCTCCTCCTCCTTTTTCTTTTTCTTCTTCCTCTTCCTCTTTTCTAAGGGAATGTCAAGGGAATGAAACACATTAATACAATAAAACATTATCTCTGTGTTGCAGTGTTTAAGCTGCAGTACAGCAGCCAAAACTCTGCTTACAATCAGAGGCGTAGCTACCGCCGTATCTGCCGTATCAATTATACGGGGCCCCCGGGTCACGGGGGCCCCCAACGTGCGTAAACAAAACAAATCTTTACCCTTCCTAAGGGCCCCCAAAAGATTTTTATACGGGGCCCCGCCAAGGCACGCTACTCTTCTGCTTACAATCTAAGTTTGATTCCCAACAGGCTCATGGTCGACTCATTTCTCTATCCTTCTGAGATGAATGAGTACCCAGCTTGTGTGTGTGTGTGTGAGTGAGAGAGAGAGAGACAGACAGACAGACAGAGAGAGAGAGAGAGAGAGATCCTAATTATCTCGTGAACTGCCCAAAAATGCTCTAAGCATTATGAAGAGGTATGTACAAAGCTGTTTAATTTGACCATTGCCCTCTGAGTTGTACTCTGCACATCTGGTAGAGAAATAGCCTCTTTGGGAAGAATATACTTTGTATTTCTCAATTAGGTTGGCTCCACTTTGTACCCTTATCTTCTTTCATTGATAGTGCAAAACCCTTAGATCAGTGTTTCCAAACCTTTGGTTTTTGGACTTTAATTCCCAGAAGCCTAAGTCAATTCCCCAAAACACTGATCAGCCAATGTACTGACTTAGGCTTCTGGGAATTGAAGTCTCCTTGTGGGGCATGGGCCCCACATTGGGGACCACTGCATTAGGCCATCCTTTAAAGTGGAATTCATTCCTTAGTCTGAAGAAATGATCCCACATTCTGTTGAAGAGAAATATTGTGGACCTCCGTGATTCATCACCAAGTTACCTTGTTCCAATATTCCGGGTAGCATTTCCCCCCTTTTCAACATACAATGCTACATCATACCTTTCTCCTTACTATGAGTAAATTCAATTCACTGTGGTGTGAATGGTAGAGGAGAATTGTATTCTGATCCATGCATTTTTCCTGCAGGTGCAAACCATGAGATTTTGCTTTTGAATGTTGACACCAAAACCTCCTCAGACATCTCTTGGCCATTTATAATGTGATAGGGACATTCTTGGTACCCCATGTGGCATACTGGATCAAGTGATGGAGTAGGATTCAGGAGACTTGGCTATGATTACCAACTCAGCTATGTAAGCACACTGGGTAGAGGTTGGCGCTCATAAAACACTCCTTAAACATTTCACTCACTTTGAAAGTCCTATTAGGGCCAATATAATAGCTGAAGGAAAATAATGCAGAGAGAGTGCATTTGTTCTTAGACATTTATAATATATTTCCATTAATTGTTTTTAGAGCATTTGTTCTTAGACATCTATAATATATTTCCATTAATTTTTTTAATTCCCCCAAGCAATTTAATTGCCTTAGACCAAGGATTCTTAATCTTGGGCCAGATGTGGCTCATGGCACAATTTTATGTGCCCCTCACTGCCTCCACAGGAAGTGCCATGTGGTGGAGGAAGGGCAAAATGGCCATCCAGGCCCCGAAGCTGTGTTAGGGAGTGTGACCCAGCCCCCGGCTTTAAAAGGTTGAGAACTCAATTCCTTAGGCTGTGACTGAACTAGATGGGATTAGAACACTTAGAAAATAACTGACATAAGCTGTAAACCATGAGACAGATGAGTATATAAGCCAAGTTTACAACCAAAGGATAGTTTTCTGCATAAGACTGCCAGGTCAGTATTCTCCATTTCCTGAGATTTCAGGGACAAAATGTGAGCCAAGTTTGGCTTTTGCAATGTCACAAAGGCGGCTCTTGTGATTTCCCAGATGTTAGGTATTTCTACAGGCACTGCAAAATTATTTGTAAATGTGTTTGTGTTAGCATGAGATAGTGAGAGACACAGTATGGATTTCCTGTGGTACTTTAAAAAAATATTACATGTTCAACACAAAACCAACTTCCACCTAAGCCAATGAACAAGGTCCCCAGCTGGAAATGGAGTGAAAACAGCTCTCTGGACATCAAAAGCAATCACACACACTAAATCAAACTTTCTTGTCTCCAAATGATCCTCTGAGATGTGTCTTCCTGCTTGGAGACATAAAAATGCACAACTGTTTCCTGAGACATCAGATGGCACCCTGAAACCTTAACAATCCAACTTCTCTTTGTGTAATTCTCGATATAGCACCCTTTTTGAAATCAGTGCTGACTCTTTGCGAGAGAAAAAGTGGAAGTATTTCTCCCTTGGTTCCTAACTGCCTTGAACAATCACATGTCCTTTAAAATGTTTGAGTGTGAATGTTCACAATCAGTCCTGAAAAGTAGCAGTGTATTCAGATAATGGAGACAAAATGTATTGTGGTGCCAGCTAGTAAACTCAATGTAGTCAATCTAAAACTTCCATAGAGGAGCCATTGAGAATTCCCAGAAACCTCATTCATTTCCCCAGAGATGTTTTTGAATTAAATATTATTGGATCATTACATTTTGAAATTATGTCAAGAATTAATAAACCTTTAATTGCTCTAATTAAGAAGAAAGTAACTGAAATTTAAATCAAGGCACAATGATAACAGGATTAGAATTCATAACCTCATAAAATACAAATTGCATTGTGCTTTATTATCTCCTCTGGATATATGCAGGTGCTAAATATCTGTAGTGAGTTCTCTCTTTTGTTCCACAGATAAGAGTAAAATAATGCAGTATTAAAAATTTGAAAAAAATAATATACATTATAATGGTTCTTGAAGATCAAATGAAGTCTGTCTTTGGCAGAGCATAATGACAATTATTTGGATAAATTCACAATTTATTGAAGTGGATGTAGCCACACTCCTTTCCCATGTCTCTCCGATTAAGCTAAAATACAGAGTGTTTGGGAAACTAGAAAGGCAATTATAAGGAACCATTTTGACACAAAGTGATAATGTAATCACAAATAATGATTTGCTATTGGGATGGCAGATGCAAACTAGAGTTTCCAGTTTTATTCTTGATTGGATATGCACAGAAAGCATCCACATTCTAACCTTTTCTAACCAATGTATATTTTGTTTCAGATTTCAAAACTAGGACTGCTCTTTAGTTCATTCCTAGTACAATACACTAGTACCTTGGATAATGTTAAGACTTGGTTCCACAAGTCTTAACGTTATCTGGTTTTTAACATTGTGCGATGCATTGATCCCACAATGTTAAAAAAAAGCCTGTTCAACCCCCAACCCAAAGGCAAAGGCAGAGAGATTCGCCCTGCCGCCCCTGCTGAAACAACAGGATGGGCAGGATGAATCCCTTGCTGTTAGCTTTTGCCTTTGGCTGGAGAAATGCAAACCTAACAGCAAGCGACCTCAAGGTTGAGGAATTTGAGGCAAACATTTGCATCGTACAACGTTATCTTAACATTGTGTGATGCAAATGTTTGCCTCAAATTCCCCAACATTATCCAATGTTAGCGTTATTTGATGCAAACATTATCCGCAGTACCACTGTACTGTAATTCTAATCAGGAAACATTTTTGACTGACCAACCTCAGACGTTATGTATGCATTTCCTCAGGAGAGATGTCAGTCAGAAAATATCTTCTCACTGCCCTCCCAAAACAAATTAGTTGCCATTAATTACTGAGCATACATTTTACTTCAGAATATTTGTACAGATACTATGCCCTTTTCCCTTACCTATTTTCTCTCTGCATCAAATGCTTTCAATAGAGAAACAATATTTTAGCAGACTGTCACAAATCTCACTGAAAGCATGAACGCTTAGTATATATTCTCACAAGAATACAGTTCCTTCACTTCCATATGTTTTAAAGGTTTAGCCTTCAGTGTGCTGAGGAAACATAGCAGGCCAGGAAATCTAGACTAGGGAGAGGAAAATTGTTGGCCTCCTAATGTTTTAAACTAAAGTTCCACATCTGTCCCAGTTAGCATGGCCAGTGATGGTGGATTTTGGGAGCTGTATTCCAAAACTTCTGGCAGGCACCAGGGTTCCTAGCTCAGAAGTATGTGTTTATGTCTGAATTATTGAACTTAAGGTTCTGCTCTACTACATACAAAGTGGAATGCTACCAAGTATTCTGTTCCGGAGTGACATAAAACCTGACTCTTTCTCCTCTCCTTGTGCTAACATGGTCAGTTACGTATCCTTATGTCAAAGAGTCATTTTATAGTGCTGAAACCTGGGGTAAAGTCTTAGGTGCTCTTTTGTGAGCTGCCTTGGGACCCATAACTGAGGGGAAGATGGTGTAGAAATAAAATAAAATACATATCATAGGACCAGTGGCAGCCAGAATGCTACTACAGTAATACCCCGTATAACGCGAGTACCGTATAGCGTGAAAACTGCATAACGTTACAAGATTTTCGGAAAAATCTTGTATCGAATAACGTGATTTTTAACGCTATACGATACAGTCGTTCTTAGCAGCAGGGTGGCTGGAAAGCTGAACGGGTTTCTCCATTCAGCTTCCCAGCCACCCTGCAGCTACGGAGGCAGGGGTGGGGAGGCTGGAAAGCTGACGGGGGGCTCCCCCATCGGCTTACCCAGCCACCCCACAGCTGCGGAGGCATGGGCGGGTGGCTAGGGAAGCCGACAGGGAGTCCCCGTCAGCTTCCCCAGCCACCCTGCAGCTGTAGATCGGGTCCTCTGATCTCTCTGGAGGTGTTTCTGGGCTTCCCCGACATCCTGAGCCAGTGCAGCAAGCCAGAATGTCAGAGTTCGAATCCCGACATTCTGGCTTGCTGCACTGGCTCAGGACGTCGGGGAAGCCCAGAAACACCTTGGATCAGGTCCCCACACCTCCCTGGACCCAGCAGGGGGGTCAGAAACCCCAAAATTGGTAAAAAAAAAAAAAGGACTTTTTTTTACCAATTTTGGGGTCTCTGACCCCCCCGCCGGGTCCAGGGAGGTGGGCAGACACGATCCAAGCTTTTTCTGGGCTTCCCCGACGTCCTGAGCCAGTGTAGCAAGCCAGAATGTCAGAGTTCGAATCCCGACATTCTGGCTTGCTTGCTGCACTGGCTCAGGACGTCGGGGAAGCCCAGAAACACCTTGGATCGGGTCCCCACACCTCCCTGGACCCAGCAGGGGGGGGGTCAGAAACCCCAAAATTGGTTTTAAAAAGGACGTTTTTTTTACCAATTTTGGGGTCTCTGACCCCCCCGCCAGGTCCAGGGAAGTGGGGAAACCCGCTCCAAGCTGTTTCCAAAGTTCCCCCACCTCCCTGGAGGCAGCAGCAAGCCAAAATGTCAGGATTCAAATCCCGATGTTCTCGCTTCCTGCAGCCTCCAGGGAAACAGGGCTTTTTTAAACATTGTGTGTTCAATGTATCGCACAACGTTAAAAACCGAATAACGACGGGACTTGTGGAACCAAGTCATAACGTTATTCGGGGTACTAGTGTATTTGCATCCTGTCACATGGCCTACCTGAATGACACACACCTTATTGGGAGTGTTTTTCTACTTCTCCTTTCTTTTCATGTTCTACTTTTTCAAACAGTGAGTGTGCGAGCAGTGTACCATACTCAGGGAATTCTATAATTTGGTGCTCCAAAACTGATGGTGCAGTTTTGGAGCATTTTTAACCCACATGCAACTTTAAGCATATGTAGTCTATAATCCTATACTCACTGCTCAGGAAGTATGCATCAATTAACTCAAATCTACATAATAATATGATTAACATTTCTTTAATTGGGTAACTGGCAGCTCTCAAATATTCATTTTGTCCCTATAAATTTGATAAAATGGCCCTTCTGTTTTTGAAAGTATCTAGACAATCTAGATTAGATTTCATTTATGTAGAGTAAAAGAAAATAAATCTTCACTTATGTGTTTTGAATGCAATGCCTGAAGCCATAATGTTGCTTGAAAAAGCCAATTGTACTTACTTCCAGTCACTGTTTATAGGTTTGATTCTTGAGCCACACAGAAGTATATTATAAACTGATAAAAACAATAACAGTGGTATTTTATGCCTGTCTACTCATAATTAAATCCCATTGCCTCTCATGAGTATTATTATCAAGAAAGCATGTATAGATGTTTAATTTAAATCTAAAAGTATGTGGGTAAAAATAAAAGAATAATTCAAAACACATTCAATCTGATCATATTTTCCCAATTAGTTGTGAACACTATTAAAATGTCATGGTATTAAATGTTCTGGGCCCTATGCAGCACCGCCCAGTCCCACAAGCTGGCTGTAAGGAAGAGGAAGCCTGAAGAAGAGGATGACAAAAGTGGCAGAGGAAGAAAAAGTGTCCCCTGGTCCCCACTGCGCCTTCAGGCCCACACCCTCCCAAGGCCCTCCAGCCCGGGGTGGGCCCCAGGGCATTTGCAGAGGTGGTGGGTCCTGGCACCCGTCCCCATGGTGGGCTCCCCGTCCTGGTTGCCAGGAATTCCAGGGCAGTGGCGGCGCCCCCTCGCCCCCTCGCCCCCCCCTACACCAGTGCCTTCACCTCTAATCAATGTAGGTTCCACAAATGGTGACCAAATTTTGCCTGGCATTTGATGGTCCATGGGGTCGGTAAGGATCAGAATCAACTTTGCAACTGAACAACAACTTTTTGAAGGTGAAATGTATAAACCTTTCAGTAGCCCAACATTCAACTGCCCCTCTCAGCCTTTTGTGTGTCATAGCCGCTATGTTAAATATTTTTTATCAACTAGATCACTCTGTTAAAATAAAGTTATCATTTATTAATTTACAAAAGTTACAATCAGGACAAAACATTTAAAGAATGCAACTGAATGCCAACACAGTTTAGAAAATGAACCCTCCATCTGTTCCTTCCCACTTCTACCATATGGCTGGCATTTAGTTTAAAGAACAACTAAGTCACCAGGACCCATTCTAATTATGAGTTAAACATGAAGATGTAGATTGGGAATATTAAATATCTTAATTAAAATGGAGAGGTTTTAACATACTCTTCTGGAAAGTTATTGTGGAGCAAAATGTGTTTACCTAAAAAAGCAAACTTTGTGCATCTGCTGCTGTTTTATCACAAGAATAAGGAAGAAATTGAATTCAAAATGAAAATATTTGTCATATTCATTAGGAAAACAAATTTCTTATCAACCTTACATCTTGATTGAGAAGAAGACTAAGAGTGATGAATCATATTTTTAAGGCACAGACTGAGCATGGATGATAATTTTCTTTAATTATTTATTTAAAAAAGATATTCCTGAAATTCACAAATATCTTCCTAAATTAGATGGGAAGAATTTTTTTTGATACTATTTAAAAAGAAAGAGGGGAAAACCAAAGGAGGCAGAAGCAGGAACTAAGACCACTATATTTTTAGTGAATTGTTTCTGGGTCATGGAAAAATAGTGTGTTAAAAATTAACAAGTTTTTGTTTCATGTATGGTTTTGTGGGCTCTACCTCACTTTCATTAGATACATGGTGAAATCTTCTACAAGGGTTAGATAGAAGGTTAGCAGTAACCATAGTAGTCCTAGGACCTGGCTCCGAGACCTTTAGCAATGAATATTATGGATGTATAATAAGAATGAATTTGAAAGGACTTTACATTGACCTTAGCTTTGGCCAAGTCTGAAATTCTGAATGGAATCAGCTCAATTCAACTGATTTGTGTGAATTCCAGATTGAAGCCAAATTGTCACATTAGGTTGTGTGGTGAAGCAAAACGTTTAGACATCTTGTTGGTTCAAACATTTAAAAAGAACAGGAAATTGAGTCTCCAGCAATTGGGTGGTGGAGAGCCGGGTTTGTTCACTGACAGTTCTGACATGAAATCTGAGACAAAAATCTCAACATCAGTCTCCAATCACTGAGGAAGGTCACTAGAGTTTCATTACCTCATTTAACTTTATTATCCTTTTGCCAGTTTTAGCAATGAGGTTTAGCATCCAAACCCTTTCCACTTTTGGCAACCCTGGTGATCACTTAGAATGCCAGCTTAAAACCTTTACTGCTTCAAGATCCTTAATGTCACTTTCTAGAGCTGGTAGATTTTCAGTTCCTGATTGCTTCTGCTTCACCACCAACCAGATCAGGTAGGACAAGATAGCAATGGCCTTTCAATTAAAGGCAAATGAAAAATCCTCCCACCAACTCGTGCTTCTAAAAATGATGAGCCTCCTTTTAAATGTTCAAAAGTTTTATTATAAGAAAAAAGTGCAAAAGTCAAGAATAAAAAAATAGAAAATCATTTTGAAATTAAAAAGGAACAATCCTGTATTTCTTCCTTTCTTATGTAACACAAATAAAACCTATCTAACTAAGCATTCCCTGGCCTTAGCCAGTAACTAAGTAGTGACTACATTTTCTATATAGCATAGCATTCGCTCCCACTCCAACTTCTTCCTAATTCCAGCATTGCCTTGCCAGTATATTGAAGAAACAAATCCCATCTTCCTGTATTTCACCCTGCCTCTTCTCCAGATTTAACCAATTAAACTTCAGAAACAAACACCCATCATTTTCTTTCCACTCCACCCATACATTCCAAAGTAACTTCCCATGCGCAAAGATTGTTATGGCGGCAATCAGGGAAGGAATTCACTTAGAGGCGCATTCAAAGGATCTCTCCCACTCAATTCAGCCACCTGAAGGAATGAAACCCCACAGAGCCATGTATTTTCACACCCCACCACATTACAGTTGATTAACCCTTTCTGGGGAGAAAATGAACAAGCAGAAACCATTTTAAACCTTAAACATTAAGGCCATTTCCGCGCCATTACAAGAAATGGTCTGATATTACTGCACAATATTATGGTGAAATATCATTACTATTGGGGAAAAGGATGCATAGCTTTACATAGCAAAGGGCGACCTGAATGTTGACAACACCAATGGTAGCAGTCAAGTTAGCCTACATTTGCACAAAGAATAGTACTACCATATTTGCAGGCATATAAGATGCATTGGAATATAAGACACACCCCATTATTACCAAAATAGCCCACTATAGGTCACTATATACAGTATAAGATGCATCCCCATTTTTCCAGTGTATTTTAAGGGGGCAAAGTGGGTCTTGTACTCCAGCAAATAGGGTATTCATACTGTACCATTCACATATAAACACCAAGCAAGGGAGAAATCCCAGAAGTTGACTCCTTTTTTAATCAGTTAAACATTTCTCATCCAAACACAATTATAGGTTGATACCACATTAGATCACTGCAACACCTATTGCAGCTGGCATTCTACATGTGTACAGTAATACCTCAGATAACGTTTACCTCGGATAATGCTAAAATTGCATAACGTTAAGTAATCTGGGGAGGAGAATTGGATTGAATAACGTTAAGGTACTATGGGATGGATTGGATAACAACCGCTAAAGCCTGTGGGGTTACAATGTACAGTATCTCTATGGAGCTTTAACGTTATCCGATCCATCCCATAGGATTTTAACATGCATCGGATAACACTAAAAATTGGATAACACCAAGACTTGTGGAACCAAGACTTAGCGTTATCCGAGGTATTACTGTATTTAAAAAATTTAGAGGGCTTATAATATGATTGTGAAGAAAGACTTGAGTCCAGAGATACTGTTAGCAGATATCTTCTTTATCCTTGTATTCACATGCATGAACACACAAGTATATGTGCATGTGTACATGGATGTGTGCACATGTGCAAACACATGCATACTTGTTCCAGAAAGACAAAACGTCCTCAGAACAGTTGCAATTGTACAGATGGAGTTCCACAACTATGTAAAGACTGAACAGGGTATTGGCCATAGTGTTTATAAGAAATCTAGGTCCTATTCCAAAAGAATAATCAATTGTAAGCATATGTTTTGGCAATATATATTTTATTGTTATTATTCTGATGCACAGAGCAGGAAATGCTAACAGTTCCTAATATGCCCTGTGTTTCTCTTTGTTTAGTGAGAGTGTGTGGAAAGGCAAACAAAGAGCGAATAGTTTGTTTTCATAATGGCTTCACTCAGCATTTCACAATCCACTGGGGACTCCACCTAATAAACTTAACACAAACACATAATGTAATTTTAAACCACGTTGTATTGATAGGCTACAAGCTATTCTTCTTTACCTAAGAACTCTCGGCTTCAGGCTGTCTGTTTACTTGTCAATTAAAGGTTTTCAGGGTCTCACTTGCTGTCTGACTTGGCTATTATGTGTGCAGTGTACCGTGGAGAAGGTGAGTGAAAAGTTATTAAAGATGTGTATATACAGAACCTATATATTTTGTTAGCTAGACAGAAGTGAAATTGCATTATTTAATAAGTTCATTTGTTGCTCATCCCTCTCTAGTTTTCACAACCCCCTCCTTCTAGTCTTCTGTGCATGATTAACTGCTTTCTCTATCAACCTAAACTCAAGGTTAACTTAAGGTCTCCCACAGGTCAGTGAACCATGTAATAGAAATCAATTTGGACGAATTTGGTCATGAAAACTGTAGAAGGGTTTGGGGCAGAATGATGCTCATTTCCCTGTGCAATTTCCCCTTAGGGTAGATTGTGTAGACTTTAGGAATGTTCAAATAACACAGGGGAGTGACTGTTAATATCAGATATAATTCTATAAAAAAGTTAATTCAAAAATATCATGCTCAGGTCCAAACATGAGAATTCATCAAGATGTAGAAATATGCTAGCAGAATCTTCCTAAAAATAATTGGAACATGAGGATCTTGAAATATTATCTAAGATATTTTAACTTTGGCTCATAATTTCAGCTAAAATGAAACTGGAACTCTCTATTGCACCAATTACTAAAATAAAAATTACTTGTAAGTATATTTTAAAATATATTTCTATGTGTCAAAGAAGGAGCTTGCAACCTCCTGATCATTGTAGGCCAAAATCAGCTGCCACTGCCAACTTCTCAAGCTGTCAGTCATATTAAAAAAGGGGACAGGATTTCTACACCATTTGGGTGTGTGGAGGAGAACCCTGGCTCAGTTCCCGAGTTTCCAAGGGTGCCAATGTATCCTCTTGAAACATAGATCTATGTGCCTTTGTTTCCTCAGTGTCCTCTTCCATTGCAACTGGAAAATGAGGAAAGGGGATTTTTGTGTGGGTATGCCACCGAAACCCAGTGGTATTCTTCCAGAGACAACACCGATTTTAGCTCCTTCAAAATTTAAAGATCTAACTACAGAAACAATCACAAAAGGATAGAATCTGTGGCTTGCCCATTGTTTGTCTGTGCTTTACCATGAAGGAGTGACTGACTGTTTTGGCAGGGATATAGAGTCAGTTTTGTGGCAGTGATAGAAAAAGAGCTACATCCCTGTCATTCTGTCTGTACCAGGGGTGCCCAAACTTTTCAGGCTGTGGACCGATCACATGGTCAAACATGCTGGTAATGTGGTTCCTCCCACCCAGAAGCAGAAGTAAAATGCACATGTGCTAAACATGCCCATGCATGCACAGAGTGCTTCTGTAAATGACCTGTGGCTGTTGTAAACATGTTTACGACAGCAGTGGGTCATTTATGGCATTGTTCTGCACATGCATGGGTGCATTCAGTGCATGCATATTTTACTTCCAGTTCCTGGAGTGGTGAAAGTAGTTCTGGCCAGATTAATTGGCACTATGGGTTCGGATTCAGCCTGTGAGCCATAGTTTGGGTATCCCTGGTCTATACAGTGATGTGTGAGAATGGTGAAACCAATGAAGCAAACAGTGAACGGATCAAAATCAACTTATTTGTCTTTGTACCTCTCCAATGAAGTTTAGTAATGATTGTATAGTTCTTAATCTTAGCAAGAATTAGTTAGGATAACTTAACTGTGTTGCCATGGGAACTATATTCATGAACTTCTATAAGCATCCTTGGCCTACTTCTCCCAACAGGCATTAACTGTATGATCAGTTACCCCAACATTGTACAACCAGTCATGGTGAGCCTGCTTCATTTACATCTCCCCACTCAATACCTCTTCTTAAATTATACTAAACATACAATTTGTTCTGCTTTCATAATAGTTTCTTTTCATTCTTTGTGACATCTATTCTCGTAACACATAGTCCCTATTGTTCTTTTCTTTATTATTTTTAAATACAGATTCTAGGAAGTAGCACCAATGGCAATTAGGAATTGAATAGAGTTGTTTAAAGCAATATTAATTATTGCAGCTGTTGACATTCAGGTATTAGAGAAATCAAAGAAGGTAAACTAAGTGCAAGTAAGTTCCCACTACTTGAATGGAAGCATAATTGTAGAATCATGTCAGTGGATACTTTTCACAGCTGATACAAACAGGCCAGGTTGTGATGGGAAAGATCTTGCTCCTAAGGAGCTGCCTATAATATCCTTAATTGTTTAGCCATTGAGGGAGAAAAGGTCATAACTGTAGCTGATTGACAATATTCCTAAATGTGAAACCTTATTTCTAAACATGGAACTGTGTGAATAATAGTTATAAAGCATAAGCATTTACTTTTGCTGTCCAAGGCTTTGTGTGACATGTAAGCCTATTCAAGCATAGTATCTAGCAGTCATACAAAAACTATTTTAAGGTATTTATAACATTTTGTAGACACTGGTTTTTTTTTTTTGCTTCCTCTTTCCCCTCAAAGCCCCAACATGATTTCTCTGAAAAAAGAAACTATACATTTATTGGGTTATCCTATAGTGTAGGGGACTGGAAAAATGAAAGAAAAAGTGTGACTTTTGATGGGTCATGGCAAGATATGGTCCTGGTTAAAATCTCAAATTCCTATTGATTATTTTATTAGGAAATGTTCCCCATCATTCCTTACAGTTCAGGGTTCTCAACCTTTTAAGCCACAGGCCAGACCATGTCCCTCAGACACCTGAGCGGTCCAGACTGGTGGTTTCCCCGCCGTACATGCTGCCATAAAATATGCCCACGACTGTTGTAGACACATTTACAACAGCCACCGGTGCATTTATGGCTGTCATAAAGGCATCCGCTTCCACTTCCGGTGGTGGCAGCGATGACAATGTGGGTCACATGAAATGGTGCCACAGGTTGAGAACCCCTATTATAACTTATAAGGAAAATATGGCATCATTGCAGTGATGTTGGAGAAATGTGGATGACTTTGGGGAGAACAGAAGAGGGCTTTTCTTATAGGCATCAGCCCAGCAACTTTCTCATAAGTCAATGACACTTTTAATTCTTTCGTTTCCCCTTAATCACATGCCATATTTTTAATTATAACATTTTAAAATATCTACAAATACCAGATTTAACATGTGATCTGAGGCATATTGCTGTAGTCCATGAATGCCTCTGGGCTCTTTGTTCAACTCTCTGTCATTCTTGGAAATACACAAATGCCCCTAACTCAGTCTATATTTACACATTTTTCAAAGATAGCACACACTCCTAATTTATATCTACTTGGAATCTATATGGATGTTTTACATGGTCCCGATCTCCTCAATTTTTTTTCTAAAACAACTTTTAAAAATACGTTTGCCCGAGTCCTGCTGGTCCTAAGGACATCAAGTATTTTTTGTGACTAAGCAGAAATTTGAATTTGGAGTTCCCTTTTCAAGTCCATCACTAACCATTATGCTATGTAGCTCTATCATATCAGTAGTTACTGGATAAATGATGCCAAGTCATATTGGGACATTGGTAGAAAGAAAATACAACAAATAATATGTTTAATTTGCATAAGATTAAAGTTCACATTAATTTGCACTATATACATATTTGAATGAAATGAAGCTGACTAGTTTGCATAACATGCACATTTGGGTGCACAGCTCTGGATACCTGGAGTCTGGCAACATGAATTTTCTGTGGTGGCACTTAGACTCTTGAATTCCCAATTTAGAGAAGCCTTTTGATCTCTCTCTTTCCTGTCTTCTGGCACTCTGTAGGATTGTTTCTTTTTAGTCAGGTATTTGTCTTGGGTAAGCATTAATGTCATTAGTTTCTTGGCATACAAACCTTTCATTTTAAACAGCCTCCATTTTAAGCTTGTTTTTAAGCTTGTTAATTCTTTCTTTTTTTAAAACTATCATCTTTCATTTTCTTCTCTTTCTGAGCCCACATATAATAGGATTGCTAATCAAGGGGTGCTGAAATCATCCACTAAAATCTATCACTTTAGTCTAGTGAACACATAGGCATGCATGTAAGAGCCATACTCTAACATTGCTATATACTCTGCAATTTCTCACATTGAGTGTTAATCTCTGCATTGGGCACTCCAACTCCTTTTGCAGAGTATATAGCATATATAGTGGAGTACATATAGAGTAAATAGTGGAATGTGAATGTAGCACTCCCTTGATCAAGAACCTTGATAAGTCTTATTTCCTAATCAGGGGTGATCTTCAGGAGAATGTGGACACAATCTGGAATACTGGTAGCTATTCACTGATGGCTCTGTTATTGTTATGTACTGTTGTTGTATCTGACTTATGGTGACTCTGAGTGAGGGGCATGAGGCACAACCTTGCCACCATTTTACTATGATGCATTGTCCCAACTTTTCTGTGCCAACTTTTCCTCTGCCATTTTTTTACTATCCTAGAAAGTCTGGCTATTTCAGGGATATGATATGGTACTTCCCTACGCCCTATTGATATGGAAGTCTGGCATTGAGATCACTAGAACATAGCCTTGGTCCCACAATGAGGTTCCCAGAGCACAGGTATGAATAGTCCATGCAGTTAACCACAGAAGAATTGTCCTCAGGATTGAGAGTTCCAATGTTATGCCATAAATACCCAACTTTCAAATGTTAAGCTTTTCATCAGCAAGAACTGTTAGTTAAGAAATCACCAACTGACAGCCTTGTCCAACACTGGGACCCCACACAAAGACTTAAGCAGAGGCTAAATGTCAAGATTCTGGCTGTGACAAAGAGGACCATGTAAACCATTCAGCCATTCTGCCCAAAATCTCCAGATGTGGGTAAGCTCTAGGGGGCAAAATTGCTGGTAGCTGGATAAAATTTCCTGCCCAGTACCTCTCCCAATCCTCCAGTCCTACTAAATTTCCAATGTATCAAGTAGTTATTAAAAGTTCAAAGGTTAAGTACTTTGAACCTTGCACCAACCCTGCAGGGTAGGAATACCAAATTACTCACAAAGCGCAAGCTCTCAATAGACTGCTGATGCTATGATAGAATTAGTACCTACAACCGTTTTTTCAATAATAACCAAACAGCTATTAATTTATATATTTTATTAAAGTTGGTAAAATATTTCAGCATATAGATTTAAGCAGTTAGAAAAGTTACAAAATCAATCAAAAAGTTGTGAAGCAAATAAGCATTCAATAAGGCTTTGAAGCAAAACAGTTCCAGAATTAGTCCCACAAGGAAAATAATAAAAGCTAACTACCCTAGGCTAATACTTACGATCCTGCAGAAATACAGCATGGTTCCACAGCATGTGCAGAGAACAAGTTATGTAAGGAAGTGGCAAGTGAACATAGCTGTCTTTGGAGAGATTATAGGGTAAACTAATTTCTCTCTCCATTTTATACTCATCATTCCACTTTTTAGATCTTTCAAGTGGATACATTAATTGAAACACCCTTAACTTATTAAAGGAAAGAGTAACTTCCCAAAAAATAATTTCTCTTCCACCTTTTCTCTTTTCAACTGTGTTCACCTTGTGTCTAGTTAGCTTGATACCAAGACCTTAGAGAGTTTTGCCAGAGGGTGCCACAACTTACTTACTCATCCTTAGATGATCTACTCTCTGAGCTATGCATTCATTGGCACAACCAGCCCTTCTTGGAATTCAACTGGGACAAGGCCACCATTTTTTTTCTTATTTGTCTTTCCTAAACAGACTTGTTTCTTATTTCCATCTCAACTAAACCTTTGTTCTTCCAACTTTCTTTCCATTCCCTTCTATAGATCTAGAGAGGACACTTCATGTACTGGATGTTTGTCAATCATCAATATACTTCAAGGATTAGGCATACAGTAATACACCGGATAACGTTATGACTTGGTTCCACAAGTCATGACGTTATCCGATTTTTACCGTTGTCCGACACATGCATCGAACAACGCTAAAAACAAAGCCCTGAAATCAGGGACAAACTGCGCGGTTTGTACCTGAAGTCAAACTGACCCTAGGATAGTGATTGCTAGCCTAGGGTCAGCTTGACTTCGGGGGCAAACCTCTTCTCGCCACCCGACACGAACCTTAGCAAGTGCTAAGGTTCGTTTCTGGTGGCGAGACAAGGCAGCCGCTCGTGCTAAGGCTTGCTAAGAACCTGGGGAAATCCAGGTGAGAGGTGCCTCTCTGCGGGATCTCCCCTGGCTCTTAGCGAGCCACAGAGAGGTGCCTCTCACCCGGATCTCCCCGGGCTCTTAGCGAGACGCTAAGAGCCCGGGGAGATTCCACAGAGAGGCGCCTCCCACCTGGATCTCCCCGGGCTCTTAGCGAGGTGCCCACTCTGTGTCCAAAGCCCAGCGGCTTTGGACACAGCCCGCAAGGGCTTTGGAAGAAGCAGCCCTTGTGGGCAGTGTCCAAAGCCCTGGGCTTCGGACACAGCGCGGAAGGGCTTCAGGAGAAGGCTAGCCCAGCCCAGCCGGGCTAGCCTTCTTCTGCATCCCGTGCGGGCTGTGTCCGAAGCTGCTAGGCTTCAAACACAGCCCAAATGGGCTGTTGACAAAGCCTAGCGGTGCTCGAGCTAGCTAGCCCAGGCGCCGCTAGGCTTTGTCCAGCGATCGCTCAGGCTGAACTAGGGTCGGGGGGAAAGGCAGGCACCCGCGTGCCTTTCCCCCAACCCTAGTTCAGTATCAGTGATCCATCGCTGGGAGGGGGATTGGGTAGATGGTCTACCCAATCCAACACCCACACATACACGATTGGCTCAGATAATGCTAAAAATTGTGTTATCTGATGCAAGGTTTTTCCAAAAATCTTGCATCGTTATCCAATTCTAGCGCTATCCGGTCCAATCGTTATCCGGTGTATTACTACATTCAGAAAACTAGCAGAGTATTTGTTATTGATCCAAAATCAAGAATGGGGGCTCAGATAATGCAGCAGCACCTATCAAAGACATCAAGCTGTTACCAGCTGGCCTTCCTTGAAAGAATACAGCTAAGATACATTTGTAGAACAGCATTACATTATAAACTTTATATCAGGGTTAAGCTTGATACTACAGCTTGTCAGTCACCCATGGCTGTGATTCACAGATACCATGAACAGGGGCAGATTACCTTCTTGGGATCCAAGATAATGCAGATAGTGATTGCAGCCATGAAATAAAAAGACACCTACATCTTGGGAGGTGTGATATAATGAGGCCCCAAGTTCTTCACAAATCCAAGATGGAGTTTATTAGGTTTTAGACTATAGTAGAAATGTGGCTTCTTGTGCTTGCAAAGGACCACTTGTTTGTTTTCACTCCCTGGGACCCAGAAGGGAAGAGCCAGACTAAGAGGAGCCATGCTTTATTATTATGGAAATCAGTGTTGTTTACTCCAGTACTGGGACCTGATTGAATGTATGCTAATTAGCCAGGATCACCTCATACCTGGTGAGAATTACTACATGGCTTTAGAGAGAGAGAAGGAGTGTGATTCTGGTGCTGAGGAGATGTAGACCCTAGAGAGAGGGAGGGGCTAATGCTACAAGCCCTTTCTCCCTGTATATTCACCATGATAACATGGCAGTAGTAAGGAGTTTGAATCTGATGGTGAATAAGGAAACACCAGTATGGTGGGAGGAAGTCTATCCCAACAGGCCTATCTCCTTATGTCTTCAATATGGTAACTTAGAACAGATAGATAGATTTTTTTTATTTAGGGGAGGAAATGTCTGAAAGCATTCTTTCTCTAAAAGCCAATTTTGATTAGGTTATTTTTCTTTGCTGAGATCTGTAATCTGATTCATCAAGAACCATGCTTCAACTTCAATAAAGCTACTTTCTTCATTGGAAATGGGATGCAGGGGTAAGGCAAAGTAAGGCCACTAGCCTCCTTTTAATACCACCATATAACCTGTCTGATATTAATTTGGCTGTCCACTGTAAGCAGACAAGTCCCAGGTTTGTTTCAGCTGGATGTGGGCTGAGTGATTGGCATACATTCCTTGCTGTGAGTTTTGGGTGAAAGATCAAAGGCTAAAGGAAAAGGGATTGCAGAGGATGTGGTGGCTAGATGGCATTCTTGACGCAATGGATGTAAAGCTAAGTGGGCTGTGGAGGTTGGCGAAGGATAGAGGAGCCTGGTGTGTGGTGGTCCATGGGGTCACAGAGGCTCAGTCTCGACTGTGTGACTGAACAAAAACTTATTTGTAACTATAATTTTTTCAAGTGGTAATCTGTGAATTCACGCAACCCACCCATCCTCCTATTAGTCTGTCACACAACTGTTACTATCTTGGGTCAGCAATGGAAAAGGGGAACTAAGGGGCAGTAACATTGTGTGGAATTCAGCTGCCTGGAGCTGAAGCCAAATTTGCCGCCCCCTGGTGGATGCTGATGCTCACTCCCACTAGGGCTTCTGGGAATTGTAGACCAAGAACATACATAGCCCAAAAAGTGCTGCCTGGGGCCACCGCCCCCTATCCCCCCCCCTTAGTGATGCCACTGCTAAGGGGTAACCGTTCATTTCAGGGACAATGCTCAGCAGAGGGCGAGGGGCACTATTCTAAGAATTATTTATTTATTTAAGCTCTAGAATGTTCAAATGATTTTTGGAGAAGTTTTCAGAAACACCCATATGTGTGAATTCAAAGATGACCACTCTAAGGACTACCATTACAAGTGAGTAAACTATACTTACTGTGTCTGTGTCCCTATCCCTGTCCCAGTTGTTCATAATCCCAAGCAGATGTATGGCTGCAAAAGGCTAGTGTCTGAAACAGATCAAGCAGTCTTAGGCTCTAGCGGTTCTCTACCTGGGAAGCAGTGGACTCCAGATATTGTTAAAATTCAGTTCCCAGGATTCCTAGTAGGCATGGGCAATTATCAGCTTGAGGGTGGATGTTCAACAGCATCCAGAACTCTCCCTGCCAAGTTGCAAATCACCAATCTAGACAGAGGTTATCTTCTATCTATTCTTCTAAGGAAATCCATTGGAGCTTCAAGGTGGATAGGAGTGCTGTGGTCAGTGGTTAAGATGCTCACCTTGTTATCTGTAAGGTTGGCAAATCAGCAGTTTAAAACCCGAGTGCTGCACAATGGAGTGATTTCCCATCTCTGTCCCAGTTCCTGCCAACCTAGCAGTTCGAAAGCAAAAAATTGTAAGAAGATAAATAGGGACCATTTCAGTGGGAAAAGATCTTGGGGACATGAAAGAAGCCTTATTCAGGCATCCCCTGAGTGGAGTTCTTCCAGCAAAAAATCCTTTCAACCCAGAAATCATGTTTGTGTGCTTCTGACATGATTTAAGACAAACAAACAAACAAACAAACATGTTTGAGCAACAAAAGAATTCTGCTTCCATCATGGATCTCCAAGACTGCAATTTGTCTGGAGTACATGAAGAGCTGCTTGCATAAATTTTGGCCTCTGTCCTGACCAGATAAAATCTATTGCAGATCCTTAATAGTATTTTAATGCTGATAACCTCTATGAACGCTACAAATGCTCACTGCACAGTGGCAGTAAGTGATTGCTAATCTGTCCTATCCACCTCTCCCCTTGCCATTTCAGAGTGAATGAAGATTTGTGTGCCGAATATGAACCTTACTGATCATGAAATTTGTTTTTGGTCAGTGGGGTCCTACTCCTTTCCCACTGTCAATATCCCCAATTATACAAGAGCAGAAATTAAGCCTAGGAAATAATTGGGTTTAGCTTTGGACAGATCATGCTGAGAATGATTAACAAAAAAAGAACAAAAATGGCACTTCTAGAATAACTTATGTTTAATTATTGCTTAAACAAATGCATTATTAATAGGCAATGCAAATATGATATGCATTAATAAGTAATATGTTTTTTGAGATGCAAGGTATACTTCTGAGAAATAGAAATTTAGCAAGTATCCACGAGATTTTATATATTCCAGTTATTCTTCCAATATAATCTGAGCCACAGAGATGAAACATGTTTTGCTTCCTAGCCTCCCTCTTGTTATTTTATCAATATACTTAAAAGTTTCCTTTGACAATAATGTTATGATCAAGACTCATATTTAATTGAGATAATTTTGTAAGATTCAAATAATTGGGATGCAGTGTTTCTAATGTGACATTTAAATTGCCATATTATGAAACTTTGCAACTAGCCTCGTTAAATTAATAGACGTCTATTAAAATAACCCTTTGAGCAGCATCTCCTTTTATCATTTACCACTGCTGTGAATAACGTCTTCCTTATCTTCTCTTATTTTTCTGACACCCTTGCTTGAAGTCCTCTTTCCCCTCCCCTTTATAGACCAAAAGAAAACCTTTGAAGTTTGAACCATGCAACTTTCACAGGTCAAACAATAAAAATATACAACAACCAATATCAGATTCCACTTTGCTTCAAGGGCTGAATGCCTCTGTGAATCAAGAATGGTTCATTAGAAATTATTTTCTGGTTACAACCTCTGCACAGAAAATACTTTTCTCTTAACTATTTCTGCCAGGCTGTTAGTGAACTTTTCCAGCAGCTGGTGGATGAGTTTTGAGGGTTCAGATCTGGTTCACTGAAGCAGGCCATATGTGGGCAGGCCTCCTCAGATGAACCAAATCAAATATGTGCCCCCATCCCTAACCAGTTTGAGCCTAGACTAGAGAGACAGCTAGTCCAGCCATCTCATTTACTCCAGGGGAATATTTATTTCAGCTACATATTCTGCTTTTGTATAAAAACAAACAAAAAAGCTTGCAAAAAGGATGGAGGGGAGAGACTCTTTTTTTCAGTTTTTCAGGAATACTGTACTATGTTTAATGTTGTCTTTTTAAGAATCTGAGGAAGGGGTGCTGGAATTTGTACTCCTTTGAAAGCAGAGAGGAATTGGGTTTGTAATTTATTTCATTGGCACATTTCAAGATTTGTCTCACTTTTATATTATACTTAGGGAATTAGTTTGGCAAAGTAAATGTTGCATCCATAGACGTTCTTCTTATTCAATGACTGTATTAAATCATGAATTTAAGGCACCATTTCTCTGGATTTGGACAGTATGTATAGTCTATAGCACGGCATAATCTGTAGTCCAGATTCAAGAAAATCCACAGGACTAAGGCAGCTCTTTTGTGAACTGTCCATAACAAAAGTTGTTTCAGATATGTCTTCTTGAAGATAAACACCATTGAGTTCAATGGGGTTTGCTTCTACTTAGTGGGTATAACACAGAGATTTGCTGTTGATACAGGAATAGACAATATTTTTGTTGGATTGGACAGTCTGAATGAAGTTAGTGTTTCATTATTTCCTAAAACTCATTGTGAGAAGAAAAGCACTTCACCACAAGAATGCACACATTTGTGAGGCTAATGGGCCATTCCAGGGGAAGCAGCTTTGGACAGGACTATCTGCACATTTCAAAATGTAGATGGCTTAAATAAAGTAACTTTATTCAGAGTGGGTAGACAAATGGCTAAGATAAAATCATCATATAAATGTATACGTAAAATCAGAAGTGGAAATAAATAAACATTAGGGGAAATGGCAAAAAAAGTTAAATGAGTTTTGTGTGGGACAAAGAAATCCAACAACTTCAAAGCCTCATACCTGACACAAAACAAGGATTCCTGAACGACTCAAGCCATTTTTATGCAGTTTTTTTTTAAATGGAGAAGAAAGTAATATAGCCATCTCTTATTGTTACTTCTGTCATTCTGCTATACATGGAAGGGAGTAAAATATTTGGATAAGAACAGGTTAGAAACATTTGACACTGCATGCCAAGTCTAGCTGCTTTTTGAATCAAAACTTGAGCAGCTCCAATTCAGAACAGTCATAATGGATGGAATTAAGCATATAGTTATACCAACATTCTGTACCCAGAAAAGAACGTAAGACCTGTTTTTAATATCTCAAAATGTGTCGTGTGTTTATTTATCTGAAATTATGATTGTTCCATTATGACTGTGCTGAATAAGCATCTTTGTTTTATAAAAGTTTTGACCTTGCTGTTGGACTAGGATTCCCGAAGGTGGCTTAGACTGATTTATACTGCTGTGATACATAGGAGCTATCTTGATTATGAAGCCAATCTCTGTTTTGTTTTATTTAGGCATGTGTTTTGGGTTTTGAATACAAAATGAATTAGGGATATTTTCTGGCTTCCAAACAATAAGGAGTGAAATGACAAAGACTGAAGTGGTTTTCAAATTGAATCAGGGTCTTCAAAGAACCACTTTAAAAAAATCTGATTTAAAAAAACTCACTCAGAAAATTGAAAAAATAATACTGTAACAGAATGAGGAAGGAAGGAAATTAACAGTTCAAGCATCAAGGGGAAAATCTAAGCTTTTTAGGAAACCCCAGCCATAGAACTCTTGGGAAGAAATTAGCAGATATTTTGCAAAGGAAGATGATAGAACAAATCAATACTTGCTTTGCTTGATTTTCAGGAAGTAAGATGAGTGTGGTTTGGAGATTTTTCTTTCTTTTTTTAGTCAGTGGCAGATATCAACCAAATTGACTGAGTGCCTATATGTCTGTGAAATTTGTACATTATGCAGGAGTTGAGTATTTTTTTAGCAACATTAGGCACAGGACCTAAACATTCCCCAGAGTAGGGAAAGGAAGCAAGCAAGGAAACTGGTGGGTACTTTGTCTGTACACCAAAAGTCAATAAGTTGTTGATAATACAGAATTTTATTCCCCGTTCATGTCAAAGCCCTTTGTTTTTTCTATTTTCATGGATTTTCCCCACCACTATTTGGCCAAATACAAATAAATAAGTAATAATTGTATGGCATCTAGTCAATTGAAGGGGTTTACCATTCCCTTCTTCTGGAGGCTCATTGGGACTATGCAGCTTGCCTAAGACCACACAAGTTGGCACCTGTCCCAGAAGACACTGGGAAATTGAAATGCAACCTATGGTTCCATAGCCCGATGCCAAGACCATTGAGCCAGCTGCACAAATTCATTAAGATACAAATACTTTAAAAACATATGCATAAATAGAAATACTAGAGGGTGACATAATGTACACAATCTTAAGATATGTTATCTATGTCTTACTTTTTAAAGTTGAATTGAATTACAGTAGCAATGTGTAGCAATCCTTTGTGACCATGGGGTCACAAAGGGTCGGACTCGACTGTGTAACTGAACAACAACAACAACCAATGTGTAGTGTGACACGCTCTCAAAATAATTAATGCTAGCATCAACATGCAACAGGCAAGACAGTCAGAGATAATGGTGAAGCACGGTTGTTCAAGGAGCACAAATCCATTTTGAAGAGGTGTGATTGAGTTTCCCCCACACAGAAGGACTTTAAAGGATGTGGTGTACTGTAGAAAGCCAGCTACACTGGCGGTACTCTGGGAAGGAATTGAAATGGCATCCACAGCGATACAAGCAGACATTTTGGTCAACATCACTGAAGCAGTAGTTTGCTGTAATCAGAAGTGTCCGGATGTCGATAGTAACCACTTTGAGGTCCTCTTGTAATTGCAGAAGTCAAACATGATTGTATTCTTTGTTATCGGTATATATTAAGTATTATAATTTTAATACAGTTTTTTCCTTAACATGTCTATACATTTTGCCATGCTCTGTATCAGGGCCATAGCCAGGATTCTAGGTGCAGGTGGGCAAATATTTTTTCAATATGGGCATCAAAGTCTCTTTTCAAAGCATTCCTGTGGGAAACCGTGCTTTGCCTGGGTGGGCAAACTGCTAATTCAGGGTGGGCTACATTGGCTACATTTCTGTGCTACATGTCTTCCAATGAGCTCAAGATAGTATACATGGCTCTTCTCCTTCTCACTTTATACTCAAAATAACCCTGTGAGACGGGTTAGAGTTAGACTAATTGAGTGTAACTGGCCCATGTACACACAGTGAGCTTCACATCTGAACCCAGTTCTCCTAAGTCACAGTCCAATGTTCTGCTTTTACGTTGAAAAGTGTTACAGTTACTTTGTAAAGTATGATAGTTCCTAAATTTGTACATCAGTTCCTTCAAAAAAGCTGTAGATTGTTGGATTTATTCAATGTGGTACTTGTTCTTGGAAACGTTGTGCTGCATTTCAATTGAATTTACTCAGGACTATAAATGCATAATAATTTTTGCTAAGCTCAGAGATATCTTTTATGTCATGGGGTGCTGAAGAAGACAAACAATGAAGCCTTACACTCATAGCTTTGATCTCAGCTGGTGTGTCCTCAAAGGAAAAAAAACCCAACCAACCGAAGAAATAGATGACATATTTAATGTGACTGGCTTATGGTCAAAAATGATTTCAGCTTAAATATTGAGATTCTGTTATTTATGAGACAGTATGGTTGTTTGCATTTTTCATCAACAGTGGGATGTAAGCACAAAGAAAAAACATTCATCTGGAGAACTCACAGTGGAGTGGACATTGAAAGGATGTCAGTCTGAAATAGCAATGGATGGTGAGGCAATGTCTGCAGATAATGTCCAAGAGAAATAATAAATTTGCAGGGAATAGAAACAAACCTTTTCTAGGAGGTTGCACATCTGCCAGCCGATCTATTTGTTTTTCTAGCTTCTCCTGAAATGTTTGATGATACGCCTAGAGAAGTGTTTGGAGGGAGTGGAAAGTAATAGATTGGGGAACCTAGGACCCTTCATCCAAGAGAGATGTTGCTTCCCCTAGAAACTGTACATCACAATCATTTTATTGTTTAAAGAGACATTTTTGTACATTTGTTTAAAGATAATCCTTATACCTGAGGGACTGTGTTGGCATAGTGGTTAAGATGCTGAACTTGATGACTGGAAGGTCGGAAGATCAGCAGTTCGAGACCCAAGTACTGCATGACAGAGTGAACACCCATCATGTGTCCAGCTCCTGTCAACCTAGCAGTTCAAAAGCAAGAAATTGCAAGTAGATAAATAGGTACCACTTTGGTGGGAAGATAAACAGTGTTCTGTGCACTCCAGTGTCTAATCATGCCTGCCACTTGTTCATGGAAACATGTGCAAACACGGACAGTGCTGCCTCTTTAGCTGTAAACAGAGATGAGCACTGAACCCTAGAGTTGAATACACCTGACTTTTGAGCAAGGGTGACATAGTACCTATGCCTAATAGGTATTAAAAATGATGAGTCTCTCAGTAGGGGAAAAAGAAGGGTGGGGATAACAGGTGGTAAAATCTTACCAAAAACAAGTTGCAAGATGGGGCCTGTAAAAGAAAACTTTCCTGTATGTGTATGGTGGTAAAAAAGACTGAACACAATTGCCTTTTCATGACTGCATAACTGAGCAGAATACTAGCTAATATGTGTAAATTGTAAGGGGAATAAGAGGCCTTTGTAGTCATTACTTACCCTATTCTCTCCAACACGCTTAGAAGAAAGTGCCTAATTTCTTGACACTGTCAGTGCTTCCACCACACAGGGAGTGATGTCTCTGCAGGTGAATGATTGCTGCTTATATGTAGTATTTCAGCATGAGGAACATCCAAGACAATTGGGGGTCTTGCTCCTGTACAAAGTTTCCTGCAAGGAGGAAGATTTCTGCTAACACATTCTCCATGTAGATAAAGTAATGACAGAGTGGGAAGAACTATTGGGAAGACATTATTGAAGAGGATTTGAATTTGAATCCTGTTTTTGCATACTTCTAAACCACACCTAAGGCCTACATACTGTACACACAGCAACAGATTTCCAGCTTCAGATGTCCCAAGGAAGGGACTAGGGCCAAGTTTCATCACTCTGAAGGGGTCTCTCTCCATCTATCCCAGTTGGGGTGAACCTATGGTATGAGTGCTAGAGATGGCACCTGCCCTCTCTGTGGGCACCCGTGTAGTCACCCCAGCACAGAGTTCACCCCGCCCCTCTGCCCAGCAGGCCAATGGGAGTACTTTCTTCCTTCCCCAGCACAGAGTTCACCCCGCCCCTCTGCCCAGTAGGCCAATGGGAGTACTTCCTTCCTTCCCCAGCACAGAGTTTGCCCTGCCCCTCTGCCCAGCAGCCCAATGGGAGTGTTTCCTTCCTCCCCTGTAGCTATGTTGGCACTTTGTGATAAATAAATGTCGTTTGGGTTGCAGTTTGGGTACTCGGTCTCTAAAAGGTGTGCCATCACTGATCTATCCACACGTTCAGAACCAAGTGAGGGTAAATACTCATCCAGGGCTGCTCTCCTTTGTCCTATTCCATTTCAATCTTCAATAAGAAGAAGACTAGTAGATCTGCTGTGTGTTGTTATTTGTTATCTGTTTATTCACTGCCCAGAGTGGGTTACCACCCAAATGGGATAGATGGAGTATAGATGGGAATAAACTGGAATAGATGGAGTATAGAAATATAAATAAATAAACAAACAAGCAAATAAATACATAAATAAATGAGGTTTCTTATGTAGTGACCTGATTTCAATAGGAAAAAGCCCAGAGCTTGGAGGAGTTACTTTTTTTTACCATAGCATCCAGAGTCTTCCAGCCATCTGTAGGCCAAAACGGAGACTTTTCAACCTCTGATTAAGATTCCACTCTACATTTATCTGTATTCTGTAGGTCACTTAGCAAACTGCTCATTTTTTACAATAAAACTTCCACCATATTGGCAATAAAAATTAAATATAGCCTCCTGCCAAATAATACATTACCTACTCTCCTATTGCATCCTTGTCTTATTAGCTAATTATGTCCAACTATCAAGCTTTTCCCCAGATCCATAAGATTCCCTTCAGGCCCATATTTTCCCCAGTATCATTTAAATGCTGGTTTATAACACAAGCACCAGACATATTTCTGGAGATGACTACATGGGCTGATGCAGACTCTCCCTCAGCCAACTGGGCTGAGGGAAGGAGAAGCAGCTGTGTAGCACAGCCGGCTGGCCATAAAAACGCCCCACTGTTCCCGCATCCACTACCGGACTCTCCCTCAGCCAGCTGGGCTGAGGGAAGGAGATACAGCTGCACGGCACGGCACAGCCGGCCAGCCATAAAAACACCCCACCGTCGCTGCATCCACCACCAGACTCCCTCAGCCAGGCTGGCTGAGGGAAGGAGAGGCACCAGACTCTCTCTCGGACATTATTGGTGGAGTTGAGTTTTGATGTTTTTTAAAAGTGTTTTTGTATCATGATAATCTGATATTTTCTAATTGTAATTGAGATATTTTTGTGAAATGTTTTGAAATGTTTTGTATTATGATAATTGTAATTATAACTGTATATTTTGTATCTTTGTTAGCTGCCCAGAGACTCTTGGCAAGTGGGGTGGCATACAAGTCCAACAACAAGAATAAGAATAAGAATAAGAATAAGAATAAGAATAAGAATAAGAATAAGAATAAGAATAAGAATAAGAATAAGAATAAGAATAAGAATAAGAATAAGAATAAGAATAAGAATAAGAATAAGAATAAGAATAAGAATAAGAATAAGAATAAGAATAAGAATAAGAATAAGAATAAGAATAAGAATAAGAATAAGAAAGTGAGGGAAATAGGATGATGTGTACCCTTCTGGAAAAGTACAAAGCTTTATTATTAAAATTATAACTGTGGGGTGGTTGAGCTGCAAGCTTCAGAATACAGTTGTATGACAGCTCATCCATAGCCATTACTGGGTAGTGTTCTGAACCATCTCTTCCACAATTGCCTTTTGGCTCCTCATGAAGCTCCTGGTGGTTGGCCATTGACAAATGTCTTGGGCTCCAAAAAAATCAGTGTGAGGATTCTGTTTTGCATAGCTCTTCCTAATGAATATTAGAACTTGTAAAGTTGTTGGAACAAGGCACCAAACTAATAGTTCATTAGCACTTTTCAGGCGCAGTTAATCATTCTGTTCACGGAGCAGTTTTGCAAGATTTAAAGAGTCCTGGCAATAGATTCTTTCAATTTATGATTCTGATGAAATGCATCTTAGCATTGATTATGTAAGGAAATACTTGCATGAAGTGATGTTCCCACTCCGCCATGTGCTGCAAGTTGTGGTGCAAGACAGATTTGTTCTTTTGTCATGACTCCAAAGCAGGGGGTGGGGGTGCCATAGGGTATTTTGACACTTCTGGGTTCTTTTGAGGGACTGCGGTGGGTTAGTGGTTAAGATGCTGAACTTGATGACTGGAAAGTCATCATGTCAGCAGTTTGAGACCCAAGTGAAGCACAACGGACTGAGCTCCCATCTCTGTCCCAGATCCTGGCAACCTAGCAGTTCAAAAGCAAGAAATTGCAAGTAGATAAATAGGTAACACTTTGGTGGGAAGGTAAGCAGTGTTCTGTGCACTTTGGTTTTTTAGTCATTCCTGTCATATGTCCATGGAAACATCTGCAAATACAGACAGTGCTGGCTCTTTGGCGATAAACAGAGATGAGCACCAAACCCTAGAGTTGGAAATGACTAACTTTTGAGCAAGGGTGACCTTTACCTAGGTTCTTTTCGGTGCTGTTGTGCTAAAATAGTTCATCTTTTGGTGGCATGACAGAAGAAACCTTTCTCCTGTGGACATCCTGATGTACAGTGCAGGAAGCATGAAGCTGTTCTCTGGCTCTGTCTTATACAGGACACTAGTACCTCGGATAACGATGAGACTTGGTTCCACAAGTCCCGTCGTTTTCCGGTTTTTAACATTGTGCAATGCATTGATCGCACAACGTTTAAAAACCCTGTTTCCCTGGAGACTGCAGCAAGCCAGAATGTCGGGATTTGAATCCTGACATTTTAGCTTGCTGCAACCTCCAGGGAGGTGGGGGAACTTTGGAAACAGTTTGGATCGGGTCCCCCGACCACCCTGGAGATGGTAGGGAAACCCCCTGCAGGCTGCAGGGAGGTCGGGGGACCCGATCGGCGCTATTTCTGAAGTTCCCGCACCCTCCTGGAGGCTGCAACAAGCCAAAACATCATGATTCGAATCCTGACATTTTGGCTTGTTGCAGCCTCCAGGAGGGTGGGAGAACTTTGGAGACAGCTTGGATCGGGTCCCCCGACCTCCCTGGAGCCAGCAGGGGGGCAGAGAGCCCAAAATTGGTGGAAAAAAGGACATTTTTTAACCCGTTTTGGGCTTCCTAACCCTCCTGCCTGTTCCAGGGAGGTTGGGAGACCTGATCCACAGCTGCAGGGTGGTTGGGAAGCTGACAGGGACTCCCCGTCAGCTTCCCTAGCCACCCACCCATGCCTCCGCAGCTGTGGGGTGTCTGGGGAAGCTGATGGGGGAGCCCCCCGTCAGCTTTCCAGCCACCCCACCCCTGCCTCTGCAGTTGCAGGGTGGTTGGGAAGCTGAACAGAGAACCCTGTTCAGCTTTCCAGCCACCCTGCTCCTAATAACGACTGCATCGGATAATGCTGACAGATCGTTGTCCAATGCAAAATTTCTTTAGAAATTTTGCATCATCCGATGTCAGTGTTATCCGATGCAGTCGTTATCCAAGGTATTACTGTATATGGATTGGTCCAGTGGTGGGATTCAGTCAGTATGCCCTGGTATGCCTGTACCGGTAGTAGAAATTCTGGCTGGCCCCACCCACCTGATTGCCAGATCCTCATGTTGTAGGACTGTGTCTGCCTCCTGTACCGGTGGTGCAGCCTCCCCAGGCTTCCCCATCTGGTTGCTGGAGCCTTGGGTCACACCCAGCAAGTCAGATGGCCACCTGGCGATGCTCACCCAGTCACACGACCACCTGGCCATGCTCACCCAGTCACACGGCCACCTGGCCATACCCACCATGCCACGGCCACAGAGTAGGTAGTAAAATTTTTTTGAATCCCACCATTGGATTGGACTCTGAGAACTGATTGACTACTAATTGATTCTGCAGGTAACAGACATGCCAGGCCTTGACTTATAATTGAGGCTCCTACCACTTCACACTTCAAAGGAATTATGGGCCTACCCATTGAAACCAACATTCATATTGTTAGTTATTTGTGACAATAGTTCAATTATCACCTTGCTAATCCATTGTCTGTGGTTATCCTGTATAAAACCTGTGGCTCTACTTCACTGTACATCTGAAACAGTGGATACATTTGTGAAAGCTCACATGGAAATATAACAATATTTAAGTTGCCACAATATCCCCAAATATATGGATATGCCTGTGAAGACTAACATTGCCATTTATTCGAAAGCTTCTCTGACTCTGGCTTTGACTCCTCTATGTTTTTGACTGGGGGTGGGGGTGGGGAGAGCAATACATGAAGCCTAAAGATTTATGTACAAAGACTAGGCTGCAGTCCACTGCTTGCTTATCTGGGGGAAATGGTGTTGAATGCAATAAAGATTACTTTTTAGTAAACACGCACAGGAATAGAATTGCATTGTTAATCTGTTTCTCATCACATCTGATCTTGGCTGGAAATAAATACATTTTTGGCTTCATTCTTACTGAATTTCACTTGGCTCCTACAAAAGCATATGGAAGCAATGAGCTGGGGAGTCTCTTTGAAACAAATCTTTCTTTCTTTCTCTCTGATCTGGCTTTATACAGATGCAAAAGGTTCAGCATCATTTTGCAGCCATCCACATCTTGTTAACCTCCGTGATCATTGTGTGTCTACCTGTCTTTGAAGATGAATGAGAAGTTGCCACAGGTGCCAAATGCTGCAGCTTGTCCTTTGGCAGACAGGAGAAGCCTCAGTGAAGGATTGGCTGAATAGTCAAGTGCTCAGAGTTTTAATTCAGAAATGTGTGAGACAGAAAGGATTGGTTTGTGTGCATTTGGGGGCAGGGGTGGAAAGGAGAATGGAAAAGATTTCTAGTAAGGCAGCTGCAAGTTCATTAGATTGCTTGTCATCAAAAGCAATGTAGAATCCCACCCCCCTCTTTAACCCTAATATTCTTCACCACTTGTAGTAACAACTGAAAAGGATCTACTCCCCTTTCCCAGTGGCCTTGGGACTATCACTATATGAATAAACTTTCAAATGGCTGGTTGGTGTAAGCATCCTGGTAACAGTAAGATGCGATCTACAAATCAGTTAACGCCTGGGGGTATTAAAGCAAAGGCCAGAATCCTATTGGTAAAGTTCAATGGCACAAACGATAAGGGTTGCTTGTTCATGAACTTGCCACTTCTATCCCTCGCCATGCACCAAACTCATGTAACAAATGGTAACTTGTTAACTTTTGGAAATTTATGCCATTGCACATCAGCTGATTTCACCAACAAACTGGATTCTGGCCTATATTTTTTATTTTTATTTTTATTTTTTTGCTTCTTTTAGCTGTTACTGAAAGTTCCCAGTTTTAATTCAGTAACCATTATTGGAGAACTCTTGTAAGACTGCATATTGACTATTAAAATAACTGGGGTTCCAATCTTTTTTTAAATAGGTTGAAGCCCTGATGGCACAGTGGTTAAACTGCGGTACTTCATCCAAAACGTGAGTTCAATGCTGACCAGGGTTCAAGGTTGACTCAGCCTTCCATCCTTCCAAGGTTGGTAAAATGAGTACCCAGCAAACTGGAGGCAACGTGCTAATTAACTTGTGAACTGCCCAGAGAGTGCATTAAGCAATATGGGTGGTATATAAGTGTAATTGCTATTGCTATTGAAGGTCTTGTGGGGAATCTTGGAAACTTTATGGGTCATGAGACACAATGCACAATAAGTGTCGGCACATGCATGAACCAGAAAGACTATAGTGGTTTAGGATTTGGTACAAAATAAATGGCTCCTGCCAGATGTTTTAAAATAAACTGCATTTTGGCTAAATAAAGTGTGCTCCCCCTAAGTGTTATGTCTTCCTCAGTATCTGGATGAAAATTTAGGACTTGTTGCTAATCAAGATGCACCCTAAGCTACACAAAAGCAAAGGGCTCTGCAGAATCATCTGAGTGAAATGCTGTGTCTGAACACAGCTGTTGCCATCAGCCTGGATGGTGAAATTGGTGAATTGTGGTTTCTCTTGCATTTTCTTTCCTACTCTCAAATTGCTCCCATTCTGCAAATGTGTGAACTTGATTGTTGTTGTTGTTGTTGTTGTTGTTGTTACAAAAAAAACCACCTCAGTATGAATTACAGGCAGGATCATTACTAAGACCCTGTCCTTCTCTTCTGTTAGGAGTTTGAATTGTAATTAAAAATAACTCTATGTCTGTAACCTTATTGAAGCTATTTTTTAAAGGGGGAGGGTTTTTTTAAATCCTAACTGTGACCCCTTAGGCATTCCCATATTCCTTTTTAAAAAAAATTGATTTGTGTGCATGGGGCTGTGGGGAATATGTTCCAGTGAGTTCTTTTGCCCACTCTTGCTTAGCAGTCTACCTACCAGGTTTCAGAAGCATCTGCTCAAAATGTGTTCTTGACTCATCTAGATTTGGCCTAAGATTATTCCTTCCTTCCTTTACATATTTCTTTGATTAACTATGGGGCCAGAGGAGCTCAGATATCATTGTAAAGAAACACGACACATCCACATTGACACTGTGTGGTGCTTGCTAGTTATTGTTGCTCTCAAAACAAAAAAGTTGGATTTATGCCTTTCCAGGGTTTTTTTTTTTTTTGCATGTTATGTTGACATTGGTTCATTGCACCCTTTTATAGGCATAACACATATGTGTAAATAAAAAATACAGAAATGGAATACAAAATATGTATCTTCTGATGCCATGGTTGTTTTCTTTGAAAGGGATCTGGCAGATAAGATGACATGTCTATTTCCTTTTGATTGGCAAGCAGCTTTTTATTGGCCTTCTTCCACTCCAAATGTATTTCCATCCGTTAATTGTTTTGCTTCCAGTTTAAGCTGGTAGATTATGCATCAAACTCAACTCATCAACTGTCACAAGGAGATGGGAAGTTGCCTTATGCTAACTCAGACCCTTGGTCCCTCTCACTCAGAGTTGGCAATACTGATTGACAGCAGCTCTGGAAGGTTTCCAGAAATATTCCTTCCCAGTCCAGTCTTCTTTGGAGATGATGGGGACTGAATCTTTGACATTAAAACTGGGTAATTTGCCACAGAGCCACAGCCTTTTCCTCACTTATGTTAACCACTGGCAAAGAATGCAGGTGCATATAAAAACTGTCTGAGAAGAACAGCAGGAGCATGGCAGGATGTGACAGAATTGCAGTGGTTATAACTTCATGAAGTCATAATGGCTGTCCAGAAATGATGAAAGAAACAGAGGTGATTTGCCAACTTTCCACTCAGAGCCTCTTGTAGGTCATATAGACTGAAACTGAGAAAGCCAATTGACAAATTAATACTGCTACATACTGTAATAATAGCAGCTATTCTTCTTGTTGCCTTGTCTGACTCTTGTGGGCATGTGCACATGTGCAAAACTGTAAATAGCCATAAGGTAAGAATAAAAAAAGAGACATTATCCTCCTCCTGTCCTTAGTTGAGAAGCACTCTTGCTCTGTGGCTGTTTTGCTTACCCTCACCCTGCATTAAGTGAGATATTTATTGACTACAAGACTTTTGTAAAGCTCAGTATAAGAAGCTATGGAATGTTGATATGCAAAGGTCTTGATTCAAGAGGTAATGCATATAATTGCAACCTCTACTATTAGCAGAAAGCTGCACTGAATGATGGCAATCAGATGACGGGATAGTAATGATATGAATAATACCATTCTTACTATTGCTTTTTTCAACTTGTACTCCAAGATCATATATAGGGAACTTTCTGATCCAAATAGCAACATGACGGGCAATAATGAGGAGGATGTCTATAGCATCCAGTAAGCAGACAATACATAGTTATTAGCTAACAGTTAAAGTGACCTGCAAATGATGGCCAGTAAAGTCAATGAGGTCAGGCATGTGCTGGAAGGGGGGATACTGGGACATATCCCGGGGTGCCCTCACTTTAAAAATAAAAAGGTGCCCTTCTGTGTGCTTCCATGTCGCCGCCATGAAACCTGAAGTTTAATTGATGAGAAGAGAAGGCAGCAGGAGGTGGTGGTGGTGGCAGCAGCAGCAGGAGTGCACATTCATAGAGTCTGGCATCTTCTAGTCATGCCTGCCACACATGGAAACATTTGTACGGTAGTTGGATAAGACTGGCTTTTGAGCAAAGATGATCTTTACTTTTATACATGGGGGTGGGGTTGACAGTAGATTTCTCGCTCACCTCCTCCACTTCTGAACTTCTGAGTTTTCTTCAGCATCCCTTTCTCTTCTGTACTCCTGACTGAAAAGCATTTGCAGCACCTCCTCTGGAGGCTTAGTGGTTAAACACTGAGATGGAGACAATAGAGTTGGGGTTGGATACCCGAGAGCTGCACTTGGGGACATGAAAGGAGTCTGAACCCTCCTTTTCACCTCCCAACTCTCTTTCTTCCTTCCCTCCCTGGCCTGTCCACATCTTTGTCTTTGCTTGCTGTGTCCATTGCCACTGACACCATGGAGGAGAAAGGCCAGTGCTGGACTGGTGGATACCCTGCTTGGTGAGTGAGTGGCGCTTCCTGTCCAGTGCCCTCCTAAGATGGCCTGCACACCCCTGAATGATGTAAGTAATGAACATGGATCTAAAAATGAACTTTAGGAAAATTAATTTCAAGAATCTGTAAAATGGATACCCAGTATGGTGTAGTGGATAGAATTATGAACTAGCATTCAGGACATCCAAGTTCAAGTCTCTATCTCTGCCATGGTACCTCACTGGGGGGTGGAACAAATAAATACCTCACCTTGAAAACCCTATTATGATTGCTCTAAGTCAGTTCTGGCTTGATGGCACATAACAACAGCAATCAGTAAAAAGTAAGTCATCCAAGAAATTCAGTTGAAGAGCTATAATGATGTGTGGAGCAAATTGACAAATATAAACATTTGATTGAACAGGCATGCAATGAAAATCAGAAGAGAGATCACCCAGAGTAGCTTCCTTTAGATGAAGAATGAAATACTGTATGCATATAAGTTGTTTTTGAAAGTGCATCCTGAATGTAAAGTTGTTTCTGCTATGTAGGCTATGGAACCTTGACTTTTAAAATATGCTGCTATAAAATACTGTAGTTATATAGTGAAAAAATATGGAAGGAAGGAAGGAAAGAGATGGATCCAATCATTCTGGCTCTTCTAGCTTTGGATATGAGAACACAAATATCATTGTTTAGTGCTCTCTCTCATCCAAAGCTGGTAGATATTCAGCTTCTAGAAGGAAAGAAACAAGAATTAAGTGGTAAGCAGTATGTTTAGGGTTAAAATCACGGTGAGAATTAACTTTACATGCTTTGGATTTCCTGAACCCACTGAGCATTTCAGTGACCTTCCTGAATGGAGCCAATTTATTCACAAAAAGAATATGTCACTTCTGCTTCTTCCAAGTGTGCTAAAGAACTATACACAAAATTTGTCCTATCCTAATTTATAGGGAGAAAAAGTATCCCAGTGGGTGCCCCCTCCAAAAAAAGTGCAATAGATTTGTTAATACAAATTTTAATTGTTTTCTGAGCAATGATGTACAAAAGGACAGAAATAGAAGGTGCAACATTTTTCAATATTTAAAAAAACCTCCTGTTTGTAGCAAAATGGTTGAAGTGTGGGGATATTGTTTACAATTGTCATGTGGGGATGTTCCAGAATTCTTACTGTGAAGGTCTAAGTTTTTTTGTGATCTTTTCAACACTATGTGTCTCTGGGGAGACTAAAATATCCCATTTTGGCACACGAGTTAAATGTTGTTTCTCATCTGAATACTTATTGCAAGAGAAATGTAAATTGGTATATAAATTCCTACAATTAGCCAAATTCTCTTTCTTGTGAGAAACTGAATAGGTAGCATCCACTTGGAACTCACATTCATCTTTGTCTGTTTTAATTTGGAAGGCATAAAACATGGCACAAGAACTGTGTGCAGCATTCAATATTCAGAGTTATGTATATGGCTTTTCTGTCCAAGAGAAAAGTAGGTATGGAAATTGAACAATGTCATCTGTACTAGACTACAGATGCATTTATAACTACAGATCAAGGGAAAAGGTGGGGGAGAGGAGGCCTGGAAACACACTTACTGATAAATTGATAGGTACAGAAATCCAAATAGTGATATCAGGTGCTATCTAGAGTATGTAATCAGCTCCAGTCCTATTATTGAAAGATTGAAAGAAAGAAAGAAAAAAATAATGTTTCTGAAAAACCTTGTAGCAATCCATACAAACAAAAGAGGAGCATAAAATTGATAAGAAAATGGAAGTGGCTTGATTAGATCAATTCTATTAAAAGCACTGAAGGACAATAAATGATTCACCAGAGGTAATCGGCAGTTCAGGTTTACTCAGTAATCCACTGGAGGTCTTTGTCAAAATCGTTTGACAAGCTAATTAAAAGAAGACAGTTATGCAGTGCCAACTGTTTACTTTTTATGAAATGAATCAACCAATCGGCAAATTTCTACATCCATATTTTTCCTGTCAGCAGTGTCATGGTGACCTTTCTTGATAGCATGAATAAACTCCTTCTTTCTCATGATAGCTTCATAGTGATTTAGTATTTAAATAATGTACCCTTCTGTTTGAAAGGCAATGTGCAAATTGGGAGGACTCAGAAAATTCGTTTATTGCAATGCTGTAGTTTGTTCACTGTAAACCATGATGCTGAATAAATAGTTGTGCCTTCAGGAAGTGGATTAATTTCGGCATTTATCACTACTTACACCTGTACCTTCTATTGCCTTGTTCTTTCATTTAATTACTGAGAAGAAGAAAAAACCAAAATGCTGGGATAAAGAAGAGCAAGATCCTATTTCTTAAACTTAAATATAACTAGACATTTCACTTTGTAATATCCAGAGAAACCAGTTTGAAATTTTCAGAATCAAGAGTCAGATCTTACCCCCTCCACTGAGATTTTAGCAATATTGGCAGAGACCGATTTTCAATGATAAAATACTTCCTCCCACCCATTCCCGTCCTGTGGCTCCAACAGTTTCCACATGATGAATTGAATTATTTGGAACTCCAAAAATCCACAGAAAAGAAAGAGGAAGTCTCCCATTGCAGAATCCCCCTGGTTGAATTATAGGTTATTATTTTGAGTCATCAAGTCATTTCTGATTTATCTCAATCCCCACAGGGTTTTCTAGGTATAAAGTATTCAGAATTGGTTTCATGGTCTCTACTTCTGGTGATACTCTGGAAGGGTACAGCTTGCTCAAAAGCCACACACATGACAGACCATGTAATACCACCAGGCATACATGTTCTTCGTTATATTGACTAACCACTCTTTTGTGAGGCACAGTGGAAATTTTAACTCTGAAGAACACAAATTAAATACTCCACACAATGGTTTTCAAATATGAGTGCATCATTTGTGATTCCATGCCATGAAATTAAAATCAAAAGGCAGTCAATTGTTAATTATTTCTGTTGTATTGCTACATTTTCCCTAACAGGAAGGTAAATGGTAGATTGTTGTCTCACAGGTGCCAAACAAACATGAGTGTCCTTGAGTACAATGAATCTTTGTTTGATGGAGTTGTGGCAACACTGATTGCTCTTTCACAGGCAGAAAAACATATCTTGGTATCTGTGTTGTTTCATAGCTCCAATATATTAAAGTGCTTTGTGTGTAGGAGCACTGAAAATGAAAACGCTTGAAGGAGTCCTAAATCAGCTATACTGACAGGAATGCAAAAGCTGTTGTGCTGAAAAGTATTATAGACTATCACTTTTTAAAGAGATGGCAAGCTTTATGTCATATTTTTGCCAAACCTGATTTCAACCCCAGCCTCTTCAATATTGCTAGGTCTGTTTACCAGGCATGCTTCCCAGACATGTTGAACTGCTCCACTATTAGGGAGGAAACACAGCCAGGATCTCAATGATGGCAGTCTTTTCAAGATTTATTCTGTGTAAAAAAGAAATCCCTCCATTCGGAAGAAACGGCAAGCATGCTTATCATTCGATACTCCAAATCAAAATTATGAATGTTGGATATTGTGCTTTTGTATCCATTATTTAAAGTTCCAAGACATGGCCCAATGTTCCTGCACAATACCATACCAGTGTTGCCATCAGGAAAAAGGATGCCAAGCTTTACGCTGAAAAAGTCAAACCAATAGTTGGTAACACCAATGTTAACACTCAAAATGGTGTACAGCAGCCCTTGTGCATACCACAATTCACAAACAGATATTGAGCAGTGGAAAATCCCAGCATCTTACTCCATTTTTTATCAGTTAACCACTTCTCATCCAAACACAAAACAACTGTCACAGATATTTTTCAAAAAGTTATCTAGGTATCTATTGCTTGCAAAATATGGGTGATAATCAAGTGCTATAATGACATATCTATTTTTTGCCAAATTCATGGTACGAAAGATGTACAGTTGTACCCCACTTAAACAGCATAATGCGTTCCACGAGATTGCTCTTTAAGCGAGTTTGCTCTTTAAGTGAAACACCATTGTAAGCGACCAATTGTGACTCCTGGTGGGGGGATTGCGAACCCCGATTTATTTGTTAAGCAAGTTTTTGGTTGGTTTTATTTGTTAAGCGAAGCGAACATTCAGAGAAAATTCTGCTCTTTAAGCGAGTTACTCTTTAAGCGAGGCGCTCTTTAGGCGAGGTTTGACTGTATTTCTCTTTTCTCTGTGCTTTCTAGAGCTAAGCATGGAGGAGTTTTCCCCATAACTTGGAATGAAATACAAATGCATATTTTTCTTACAAAGGATCTAATACCCTCTGTGCAATATTGTTGTACTCAAGATAATTATGTAACAGCAATATTTACTAATAATTGGGTAATGCTTTGAGTGTTTTTTTTTCTTATGTTAATTAAATTTGTAGCTTAGACCTTCAGTAGGACATCAGTGAATGGCAGCGCTGGCCCATGTAGCCCCTAATGGCTTCAAACTGATTAAGAAAAATGAACCAATCAATAGTGATAGGGTTTTTGTATTACAAATCCCATAAATCTTTATTTTGGGTTTTCTGCTTGACTGACAGCATTTAAAGGCATGTTACAGAAATCTAAATGTTATTTAGTTGAAATAAAAGCTTACCATCGATGGACTTCAGGCTTAGCTAAACCTAACTCTGCCTAGTTTCCTGTTGAGAAAAAAAGATTCCAACTAGCACTAATGCAGGAAAAGAAAGATTGGACACATCTAGGCCTCACATCCTTCCAATTTTGGTCCTTCTTCTGGTGAGACACATTTAGATGTCTATAATGTGTCTGTTAGGCAGAATTTCAAAAAATAATAATAATGGAGAATTATGTGATTTGAAGTCCACTACCTCAAACATCCCATTCCAAGCATCTGAGTCTCCCCTGTGACAGCCTCTCGTTTTCTGAGAGAAGACAGTTTGGGGATAGTTTTGTTCTAGACTTTTCTGTGGGTGTTTGGTTTTCAAACATCTGGCCCGCCCACCATGTTTTTGATGAGGGTATTATTCTGGTTGCAATATTTTGGGCCAAGCAGGAATTTTGGACCACAGTGAATTGGCCGTGCTCCGGTTGTTTTCACCTGCTTCTCACCGAACCAGGTTATGGATTAGGCTGGTCGTTAGGCGGGAAGTTCGGAGGAGCTTGATGATCCCTCCTGGGTAAGGGGTTATACACCCGTTAGTTGGGGGGATGAATGAGGGTGACCCTGGTTGAGGTCAAAGGTCAGACCAACTTCTGGGGTGTCACAACAACCCGCTCCAAATGTCTGGCCCCACGTTTGAATTGTTAAATAAAGTGGCCCTGTTTTGTTCTATGCTGGAGTCCTGGTGTCTTCTCTCTCTCTCTCTCTCTCTCTCTCTCTCTCTCTCTCTGTGTGATGGGGTGGCAAAGGGCTGGGCTGGGGGTTCCTCTTCTCGCAGTGAAATTTCTTTCAATGATATTTTGTTATCTCCAAGAAATCCTGCAGGATTTCTCTGAGCTTTCATAGACTTGGCTTTCCCTGAAAAAAAATGCCAAACTGTGCAAGATTAATACAATCTCTGTGGAGAATGGAAATTTCCCTGCACAGAATTTATCAGAAGGAAAGCAAGGTGCATATGATTTGTAGTTTCCTGCACAGAAAATACATTAAAAAAAATGTTAAAGGAAGGAGGTGGAAATAAACTGGGGTCTAGATCTTGTCAGAAGTCTTACTAGTCAGAAAGCCTTGTTGAGGAGCAATGGTTTGGTGAGCATTGAAAAATTGCCAGGGAGAAAAATTGTTTTGAGTTTTTGTCACATATATATTTGTGATATTTTAAATGACTTGATTACCTGAGTTATATAAGAAAGGTGTCTAAGCCATCCTACTCACATGCTTCTGTTTATAACTCTTTCTTCATTGAAGTTTATAGAGATGTGACAAATTCTAGAGTACCCTTTGTTCTTGTTGAAGTAGGATGTTTTAAGATAGTAAGCTTGTCTGAGTGTCACAGGATTTCTTACCTCCAGTACAAGAACAAGAGAAGGAGTTGATTATTTTTCTTATCAAGATTTCTGTCGGGGTGACAATGGGTGTGTGGGATGAAGCTTCATGAAACACACAACACTCCGATCCAGCAGAGAACAACTCTTCTACCTCAAACTCACGTTCGAGGAGCCTTTTTATTGTTACAATCATATAAGGAGATGCTTACATAGAAAATCACAGATTGGCTATTTAGGCTCAGTATATTGACCGTGATTGGTTCATGTTAGGGTGGGCTTCTACCTGATTGGTTAATACATTGTATGCATGCCTCCTATAGCATTTAGTCTCATGACTTAACTATGTAACAAACAACCCCCAGGCAATCTCATGACCTGGGACAGTCACAAACAACCCAAAAGCAGGAGACCTTTGAACTGGATCAGGGATGGGCACTGGCTAACTTGCTGGGGTAGAAGGGTTAACCCATAGAAGCACCTACACCAGGAGCCTTTGGGCTCACTGTAATATAGGGCCCCCATCAGTTCCCCACAGATTTCCACAATGTGCACAAAATGCCTTTGTTCAAAACTAGTGTCCTTTCCATTGTGAAACGACACAACCTCTACAGACTAACTACCGTGTTTCCCCGAAAATAAGACACTGTCTTATATTTTTAAAAACTCCAAAATATGCACAAGGTCTTATTTTCAGGAGATGTCTTATTTTTCCATGACGAAGAATACAGTACACATTGATTGCTGATACAGCGGATTGCTAGGGCAAGATTTAGGTGAGTACCTTGTTTTCGGGGGGGGGGGCTTATATTTCAGAGGTAGGGAAAATAGGGAGGGTGCCTTACTATAGGAGGCTGTCCTATTTTTGGGGGAACAGGGTAGGCATTTGATAAAAAAGATATGAATAACTCAGCTAGCACTTTTTAACTTCAGAAATCCATGCAATAACTGACACTATTTTAAAGAATACTTGAACTTTAAATGTATTTAAAAATAGCAATAGATTAGCAATGTTTTGAACTGCAAGAGTCCCAGAAGTTATGGTACTGGTTAGGGAGACACATTTTGACATTCTGTAGTTTCCTATTCTAATGTAAGAGTCCAAGAGAAGAGAAGATTTACCATCTAGTGGCTAGCTCTATCATTGCAATGTTGCCTATAATTTCTGTAGCAAGTTGCCCTCACAAATCTAATGAGTTTACTAAAAATAGAAAATGCCTTTTAAAAAGTGGACCAACCCACCCACAAAATAGATTTAGTGCCTGCTTGCATAATCTCTGAGTTAGCTTTTAAACTGCTGTCATGATCTTTGTCCTTTATCTAGGAATCTTAATCACACCTTCCTGTCATACCTTACCACTTGCTCTCTCACCAGCAGCATCTGCCACTTCCTTTGTGGGGAAACTCCCCTTATGAGATCCCCTTGGCTCCTCTTGGCCCAGGCTAGTAAGGGTTAAGGGAACTAATTATTCAGAACACTCAGATTAGGTCGCATAAACATGGGCTCTATCAGCATGGTCCTGTAATGAATTTGAATGAATTAACACTGTAAATAAGTTACAGGTGTGTTAGAATGATTTAAGTTAATCATTCCGTTTGAGTTGTGAAGAGATGAAACTTCATTGACTTGCATTGTATTTAGAATTCTCCATAGAGAAGCACTAGGTGTCAGCATGATAGCTATCCCTAGTGGCACCTTTTAATTATCAAGTAAATAATTTACTCATCAGGACACTCACAGGTTCATACACTTTAATCTGCTGAGTTCAAACACCTGAAGGGGGAGGAAAAAAACTCTCTAGGCTTCTTGCCAATATCTGGTCCATCTTGATAAGACGGCCCACAATAGATAAGGTTCTGTCCTTGACTGAGGGAGAAGGGCATCCTTGAATGTGGGGGACTCCAAAGAGATAAAGATCTGGTCCTAAGGACACCTAGTGACCTTGAGAAATTTGACATTCTTAAGGAAGAGGCGAGTAACATTTTAAGGTATAAAAGCGAGCCCCCAGAAAGCCCAAAAGAAAGAGATCAGGAGGAGGACCTGAACGACATCAGAGAATGTAGGAGGACATTCTTAAGATTTTGCACCACAGTGGAAAGATGAAGGTTTGAGAATATGCAGCCTGTGAGGCCATTACCCTAGCAATTGTCACCTAAGTTGGAGGGAAGTGGCTGGACTTAGCCATTTTCCTAGCTACTGGACTTAGCAGATTTTCCAGCTTTGAGACTTAGAAGAATTTACAGCTAGAGGCATGAAAAGCAACACTTAGAAAAAAATGCATTTTATTTTCTAGAGTTTAAGTATTAGGCAGGATTGAGTGCCTATGAAGAAGTTAGCTAGGGAGAGCTACTTTTAGAGGGCTTTTTGCTTAAAAGGAGAACCCTGGAGAGGATATTTTACTTTGGATATGCTGAACCAGATTTGCTGTTTAGTCATCGCTATGCTTTGCTTACAGAAGCAACTACAGTATTTGCTTTATGGACTTTGTTTTTCGTTTTATTCAAATAAACTCAGAAGCCGTAGAGGTCTCTTTTCCAAAGAAGTTTGGAAGCGTTGTGTCAACATTCTGGTGCAGTCCTAAGACACAGGGCTTTGGCATCATTTGTTCCTGCTTACAACTGCTTATTCATGCTACTACAAATCTTCCATGGCTCATCTTTGAGGTGTGACCGGAGGGGGGGACAGTGGGAAGCCGACTCAGGTGTAACACACAAAGTTACAGGCAACAAACAGAGAGTCGTGGGAGTCAGCAAACACCCTGAGCCCGAGAGAAAAGAATTTTTGGTGAGCCTTTGACCCAACATCCTCCCCCCTCTGCGGTCGCAACAGGTCCAGTCAACTCTTTAATCCCAATTAGATAGACACAACGGATCTATATTTAATAAGGTTTATTAAGTAAGTTAAGAAAATGAGTATAGCATGGAAAAATCAAACTTGCAAACTTGTCATTCAAAGAATACATACAAAATTAAGAACACTTAACTGGTTATCTAGGCCCTCTGTTTTTATCTGGCTCACAAGTCCATCCTGTGAAGCTCCCCCCACAGCTTTCCCAGGTGAAAGACAGCAAGCAACAAAGTAATTTCACTTCCCCTGACTATCAATAGACAAACATAGACCACACCCTTCTCCCTTTGACCCCCTGAATTTGGTATATAAAGAACATGCCTGTAAGTTTCACTCTTTGTCTGAAGAAGTGGACTTGATCCATGAAAGCTAACAATAAAAATATAGCAGTTAGTCTTTAAAGTGCTACAGTGTTATTTTATTTTATTTTAGTTTTAGTTTTTTTATTTTGTTTTGTTTTCTGATATGCCTGAACCACAGACTAACACGGCTACTATTCAAAAAAAAAAAATCATGTACCAAAATAGATATTTGAAGATATTAATATTGGAACAATTGTACTGATCCTTTTTTTTTTTTTTTGGTTGCCTATTTCAGTTGCCTTTAAAAAATGTTGCCTATGAAATTCCATTTTCTTAAAATATAAATAAGTTAGACTTTACATGTTCTAAAGACCAGCTCTTTCTTTTTCAAGAACTAGTGACAGGTTAGCACAGTTCTGGGTTTGACTTTTGTTTTGCGGTGGCTTTGTTTCTTTTAAATATGTTTCTTTTAAATTTGTTTCTGTTAAATATGGCTTTGAGCTGATGTGCAAAAGGTCCATCTGTTCCATGTATATAAACTGTGGACTGACACACAAGGCAGTAAAAGGCGGCACTAAGTCCCATGCCAACATTTCGGCAAAGAGCCAATGTATGTCCCCTGAGATGGTTTGACATCTAGCAAATACATATTTAAACAGGATTTCTAGGAACGATGCCTCAGGCTAGGCTTATGAGACTTATGAAGGAAAAACAGAAAGAAAGCCTCAGATGCACTTAATATTATGATATCATGCAGAAGTTTACCCATCTCCCCTGTATGTTTGGAATCTTATTTACTGATTAATTCAAGTAATTTACTAATAAACACAGGCATCATTTATAACTAAAAATAGCTAAGGCAGGTTTTTAAAGGCATGATAAGAATATCTGCTGTGCACAATTTCACCAGCAGCCTCCTCTTCATCCTTTGTGGGTTTTTTTTTATCTACTAAGTATGATTTATACTGGAAGAAAGAACCTGTGCTGGGTGGATGATAGTTTCATATTAGATCCTAAGTTCCGGGTTATAAATTTTCACTTGTCCCATTCTTATGAGTCAGGATAAGAATTAGAATGTTTTTCTTCTCACCACTAAGAAGAGTTAAACTTGTGTGAATGACAGAATTGGGTACAAAAACCTGACAATTTCTATGCAAAATTCAGAGGGTGATTGCTGCTTTTTAAAAGGAATTTAAACACTAGATCAATTATAAACGTCTTTTCTAGTAGAACTGCAGCCCTTTTAGGCTTCCTGTGTGTTTGTATGTTTTATTTCTCAAAGAGAAAGGAAGCCAAAAATATTGTATACAAATCACAGAAACAATAAGGAAAAGCAAGTCTTTGTCACACTTTTGGCTGGAGATGAGGGATATTGTAGAGTTTTAAAATGAATTGAAGAGATATCTCATCCTCCCAAGACAGTGGAACTTATGAGAACAAGGACATTAGTGGATATTTTTTACACTTACTACTTGTGGAGAGCAGCTATCATTTGTGAAATGGATGTAGAAATCTGAGCCACATTGTGACAAGAATCTTATTGGAGATTCATGGCAGCCTGAATTTGATGGAATAAAGCATGGTGACCAATTACACTAATGAGTTGCTGCTCACATGCCTGTTCAAATGGTACAACTGGAACACAACCCAGAAGAGGGGCAGCAACTTGTTATTTAGTGATATTTACCACCATGATTATCCTTTTGCTGTGCAAATCCTTATCATAATTCTGGCTGACATTTTTAACCTCCTTTCATAACGTAATGGTTCCCAATGCTGTTGATGGTGGATGGGATCTTAACCATGTGAATATTTTGGAATTTGAATGGCAGCTAGAATGTTACATATTTACTTGCATATTTTGCATCCAATCCATCCCCTTCTACAGAAAGCTTTGTATGGACATGAAACCTCGAAAGATCTAACTGTATGTTTTGTTATGTTGTGTTTGTCATTTATCATTTTATTTGTTTTTCATGTTGTCTTGAGGGGGGGGAGCACTCCAATGCTGAGGGCATTCAAGGAAAAAAATGTGGCAGGTAGAGTTTAAGAACACTACTGTCGGGGATTTAGTGTGTGAATTCAATGTGTTAAATTATGCTTATTAGTGCATTTATTTCTTTTACTTCACTCATTAGTTAAGTGATGTTTCAAATGGGGGGAAATAAAGACATTATGTTCATAAAATTAAGGTTTTCTGAGCTAAGGTAAAGGTCATCCTTGATTGAAAGCCAGTCATATTCAACTCTAGGTTTCAGCCAGCGCTGTCTGTGTCTGCAGACATTTTCATGGACATGTTGCAGGCATGGAACGCTGTTTACCTTCCCACCAAAGTGGTCTCTGTTTATCTTCTTGCAATTTCTTGTTTTAACCCAATACCAGAAATTTCATTTGTGTTTATTATTTTTTATATTTTATTTTTCAATTAAGATGCTTTTAACCTTTATTTTCCAGTGTGTGTGTTTTTTGTTTTAAACCTTCATAGAAAATGTTTCTGATCCAAATTGTATGAGTGTCAAAAGAAAGTTTATTCTGTCCTCTTTTAAGCACACTTTAGATCACTTCGATCAGTTGATCGGTTTTTTTGTTGGATCACTGCCAATCACCCCCCCCCCCATGGAAATGTCATTTCAACAGTCACATTTTTCCTCAATATCTTTTTTGTGGATGCCTGCTTTGGTGTCATTTTTCTCCACATGTTGTATGTGAACAGTATCCACCTCGCGAAGTTGTCATATTAACTTTTTAAATTGGGTTCCCCTCCTTTTTTGGGTTTGTGTGACCTCTTTTTAGTGGTTTTTTGTAAAATGCTTCATAGATTATGTTTCCAAAGTTCAATTCCAAATCCAAAAGTGTCCCCACAAAGGGTAATCTTTCCTCTTTCAAACAAACTTTGTATCATCTGAATTGGTTGGGTAGTTTTTTTGCTGGACCCCCAACAACTGACCACCCCAGCAAAACTGTCACTTTTCCGATGCTACTTCCAAAAGCGATGACATCATCACCTTGCATTTTTGGCTTTTGGTTTCTACCACTTCTTAAAGTCACTGAGACGCTCTTTCAAATGGCATAACCCTTATTTTGTGGGTGCCTTAGTTTTGGTGTTGCAGCTTGGCAAAAGTACATGATTTTCATTACATTGCAAGAGCTGTCAGACCACCCAACCAAAATGTAAGATGTTCATAGAATTCACATCAAAATATTGGCAACTATCTGTCATGTCTGCTTTGATTTAGATTCTTGGATTGAGCAGGGATTGGCTTCAATGACCTCCTGCACACCTTCCAACTCAATTATTTTATGAATTCATGTTATTTGCTTTGGCCTCAAATGACTGATTATTTTAAACAAACAGCAGGTACGAAGGACAATGAAAGATAGAACTGCCCCATGGTGGGTATTTTTAGTCCCATCCCCTGTCCCAGTTGCAGTTGTCGCCACCCACCTCAACCGTTTCCAGTGGGTATAAAGTTCCCATTGAAAGGCTGAATCTGATTAGGAGACTTTCACAATTAAAGATTTCAATTTCCCCTTCCAGGCTATATTCCTCATTTGGGTCAATTCCTACCCCATCCTGTTTGTTGACGTTGTTGTTATTGTTGTTATTTTAAGGACCAAACTTGCATTCCCAGCTGAACCCATACAATGCTGAAATTGAGTAGAATAACCAAAGGGAAGAACAGCATGTGAAATTGGCTGATCTGCACTGAGGTGTTGATGGAACCTCAAGACTCAGAAGCTTTTGACTCACCTGGAACGTATAAAACTTGGTTTGCCTGAAGGCGTTCCATTATATGCAAGGAAAATGGTACAGCAGAATCAGTTGCCTAGCCAGAATGCTAGATGAGGTTACATCCAGCACATCAGCTAGGATGCTCATGCCTTCCAGGATTCATACATACTCCAGGAGACTCTAAAACTGGTAAGGCATTATCAGAACCAAGTGGCATCTCTATTAATACCTGCTGTTGAATATAACATTCACAGATCTCAATTAGATGTTAGGAAAGTGAAAGAAAAACTAAGAAAGGTGCTCAGTTGGTGGCCACAAAAAAAAGAAAGTATGTTCTTCAGAAATGAACCTTCCTTGCCACTCCTGCAGCAAATCTTTGATTCAGTCACAAAATGTCTGTGGCTACAAGATCATTAATTTTCAGATCAAAGGAACCGTGATGGGAGAAAGGGAAATAGAAAGGACAGGGAGTGCAGAAAAGAGTGGGTGTGATGTTTTCAGTTCTTGGCTGAAGTTTGTGATGTAGGCACATATAGGTAGGTTAAGAAAGAATGAGTTAAATGACAGTGGGGGTATTAGACGAGTGGCAGGTAACACCTATCTAGTATTTTGGAAGGGGGGGTGAAAATCTCTCCATAGAGTCACATTTTGTTCAGCTGTTTTTGTTTGTGTTTTTGCTGTCTAAGAGAGGGAGTTGTGAGTGGACTCAATGTGGATTAATGTGTTTAGAAAATTAGAGAACATTGAGATAGGGAATAAGAAAAAGAGCATGTGATAAGTAGAGAATAGAGAGACAGATAAAGTTAGAATGTGATGTGTTTGCATGCTTGTTTGATATATATTGCATGCTTGTTTGATATATATGTTTGATATATAAGAAGAACATTGGATGTCTGACTGGGCAGCAGCATGATTGTATCAGAAGACAGGTATCCCTATGCACAAGTGAATCGTGGCAAGGAAAGGGAGAGAGGCTTGGAGTGAGTTTTGCATGCTGCTTTTTGAAGAAGGTACCAAAGAAAACTGTGCCCATTGCCCTTTTAAGAAGTCTCTTTTTTACTCCCAAATTAGGAATCTGCTGGGGGATTTCTCCTGATAGGCGAGGGGAGAGGAGAGAAATAGATATAAAACAGACCACTCATAACTCTATTTGTGAACTTCTGATCTCACCTGCACCACACAGTCTGTGAGCTGACCTTGCCATTTGTGATCACCATTTGTAGGCATAAGAATTTTCAAAAAGAACTGAAAATGCACAAATATGATCACTGCGACGTGAGTCTTCCAAAAAAGTACAGGGGACTATATATCATGTTGTGTGTCCTGATTTCAGCACAGATGAGGTCAGCAGGCTATAGCACAGGACTAATAATCCCTAAAGACTTTGGTTGATCTGGAGTCCTTGTCTTTGTTCTGGGACTTTGGGTGTGGGGAACAAGAGTTAATGGTCTTGTACAGAAAAATGAAAAATATTGAGACTCAATGATTGCTTTAGAATGCCACAAAAATTTGAAATGTTAACAGGAAAATATATTCAAATTTATTTAGGGAATCATTCCATCAAAGTGTAGCACATCAAAGTCCCACTCATTTCAATGGCAGAGTTAACTTTCACTGCGCATAACATTTGCCCCAAATGTGCTGATAGCTATCTCTATTTATATATAATAATAAGCTGTAATTAGACTTTCAAGACTGCAGGCAGATTTCGGCCCCAGAAAAAGGCCTCATTCACAACAACTGCTTGAGAATGTTCCAGCTCTTATTTTTAGTTCAGGAAACTAACCTATCTGAAGAAATGTTGGTATGGAGAAAATTAGTGCCCAGTTTACAACTTGCTTCTAGCTCTTTACAGATTTAGATTTGGCTCTAGTATAATGTTAATCAGTATGGTGAGACCTTTTTCCTATGAAGGGCCACTAGAACATAAATCACCCTTTAAGACAAGGTCTAACAGCAGTTTGACCAAACCCATTTTTATTATTGCTTGTCTGAAAAACACAGAATAAGACACTATGGTTTGAGAAATTGGCTTATTTGTATAAAACATTATTACAATTAAGCATTGCTTTCCTAATTGAATCTTCTCTGATTGGATAGCAGCATGAGTATAAAACTGGCAAGGAAGTTGAGAGAGGCTTGGGTGGGCTTTGTACACCACTTTTTACAGAACACATCAAATAAAAATGTGCCCATTATCCTTTAAAGAAGTCTCTTACTCATTCTCAGAGGGAGGAGAATATATATATACTGTAGTACTAAAGCTGCCTTCCTCAGCCAGGTGTCTTATAGTTGTTTTGGTCCCCAATTCTCATCAGCCCTACTCCTCTTCCTTTCATGTCTAGTATCTGGTTTGAGAAAGATTAGCCAGCAAAGCAAGGTTACCGTTGCCCTGGGTACACATGATTGTGGCTAAAAAAAATGTAAAAAGTATCCACAATCTTTGAGGAGGCTCTTTCTGTGAACCCCATCAGCCCAACTAATATAGGCAGTGATCAGGACTGATGAGTTGTAATCCAAAATGTCTAGGACACCAGATTGGGAAAGAATACACTAAATTATGATTTAGTGGTATGTCTGAATGTGATTATTGCCACTTTAGCAAGCAGGCCAACTCGTCCATGAGATAAGTAATTCTTCCTTCACTCTTTCTCTCTCCTCAGGCAAAGCTTATTGTTTTAGTTTTATCCTAATGTTGTGTTTTTATCAGCTTGTTAATATTCTAAATAAATCTGTTTAATTAAAAAGAAGAAGGGGAGGAATCAGATATGAGACACTCTTCCATCTCTTTCCTTTCCATAACATTTTATTTCTTCCCATGGATAACTCATAATGGGTTACTGCAGGTAACAATGCATAATTTTATTTTATCTTCCAAGCATGACAGGCTGAAGAAAAGAATCAGTCCTTTGACATTTAATGTCGTCTTCTTTTTAGAACTGAATTTCCTTTGGCTCAGGCTTTTCAAAGTTGCCTAGACTGATTAGAATGTGTTAAGATCACAAAATGGCTCAAATCCTGATGGAGATTCGGGGGTACAATTGACTTCATTGCATGGTGAATGCATCACACACACCCTAAAATCAGCTTTAATCAGTGGCAACTTGCCTTCACTCAGCAGCAATGTGTTCCTGACAGCATCATCTCTATTGTGTTCATGGACTTTTGCAACAGGAAAAAGAACTCCCACTTTCCCTCTCTTTCTAATCTACAACTGAAGGGGCCCATGCTGGCATGTTTCCTTTTCTCCTCCTTTTTTTTAAAAAAACCTTCCTGTTTCTCCTTTATTTTTTGAGTGACCCTATAAAAGGTATTTGCTCCATTCTGCAGTTGTCTGATTGTATGGATAGGTCACACGGCTTAATTTTGCTAACTGAGCTCCCAGGATACCAAAAGAAGCCGCATTGATGAATTCTACAGGGATTTGGAACAACAGACAGCAGCAACACAGATTTGAAGAACTACTAAGGACTATTCCTAAATGACTCTGATTTGGACTGATTTGGATTATTTTTGCAAGCCTAGTGAGTAAAATAGATTTTTTTCTCAATTCTGGAGGACTGGGTTGAATTACACCCCCCATCCCCCAAGAAAGCTATTAGCTTCAAAGAAGGCTATTAGGGAGCTTCCTGCTTTTGGATTTAAAAAAGATACATCCTGCTGTCTTTCTCCCATTCAACATCTAAGCTACCCAGCCTCGATTTAACACCATGTACATTTGCCTGAAGAAGTGACTTGTGAGTTATGAAACCTTGCATTGTTTTATTTTTTGAGTGACCCTATAAAAGGCATTGCCTCCATTTGGCAGTTGTTTGATTGTTTCTCCCTAGTTAAAGGTAAATGTAGCCCTTGCTTGAAAGCCAGTCATATCTGACTCTAGGGTTCAGTGTTCATATCTGTCTCAAAGCCAAAGAGTCAGCGCTGTCTGCTTCTGCAGACATTTCCATGGTCATGTGGCAGGCATTACTAGTTTACCTTCCCACCGAAGTGGTACCTATTTATCTACTTGCAATTTCTTGCTTTCAAACTGCTAGGTTGGTAGGAGCCGGGGCAAAAATGGGAGCTCATTCTGTTCTGCAGTACTTGGGAATTGGCTGACCTGCCACCTTCCACCTTCTTAGCCACTTGAGCCACTGCAGTCCCCTTCTCCTTAGTTGCTTTCACTAAGTATCTGGCATGAAGGGGTGGGGAAGTCTCTGAGTGAGACAGTGACAGCTTTTTGAAACTAAAAACAGCAACAACACAGAAGCTTTATGATGAAAAGAAGGGGGAAAGATCAGTGGGAGGAGAAGGAGATTGTTAAAGAGCTTGGAGTGATGGATATTAGAAGGAACTATGTCAAAATTCTCTTTTCTCTCTCTCAAACTTTTGAAAGGGCAAAAGTAAGGCAAGGCAGGCTAGCAAAGGAAACTTAGCAGGTGATTGATGTGTCAATTTATAAAGTCCAGAGAATGGATGGATGATCGTGATATCATGTCAGACTGATGATAACTTTAATAGCATTTTCAAAGTATGTGAGATGTTCAAGGAATGGGTTGCCACTACTACAACCTTCTGTGAGTTTCCCTGACTGGGCTGGGATTTGAGCCAATGCTCCTGAATCTGCATCTGACATTCTGTGTGCTATGCCACTTCATGTTTCACAAACAGGCTAGCTTTAGAGTCCTACAGAATTTATTTATTTGTTATTTAGACTTGTATGCCGCTCTGTTCAGTAAAAACTGACTCAGAGCAGCTCACAGCATTCACAAATAACAATATTACAGTGGAAACCAAAATAGACTTGCATATAATATAACAAAACAATTAAATACAGTAAATACTATACAGTAGATCAATACATATGCACATCAATACAATATTACAGTGTAATCAAAATACAATAGCCAAATATCATCACAGCACAATCCTCAATATACAATAAACAATTTAACAGTGTACAATATACAATGCAGGAAAGAGAAAACAACAACAAGTAAACCTTTATAATCAAGTCCAAGTATGGCTATAGTGAAGTCCTACTGCCAAGGCAACATCTACGGTTTTTCACACCAGCCACGGGAGGGCGGGGGCCTAAGGCCAACTGGGCAGTCACTTAGTTTCAACAGGGCCAAATTTTTGAGCTTGACCTTGGTAGTGAGGTCATTAGGCTATAGGTTGCCCTTACTCAAAAGCCAGTCATATCTGACTCTAGGATTCAGTGCTCATCTCTGTTTATAGCCAAAGACCCAGCACTGTCTGTGTTTGCAGACATTTCGGTAGACAAGTGGTAGGCATGCCTCAGCATCTGAGTGAATGGAATGCTGTTTACATTCGCACTGAAGTGGTACCTATTTATCTACTTGCAATTTCTTGCTTTTGAACTGCTAGGTTGGCAGGAGCTGGGACAGAGATGGGAGCTCACTTTGTCATACAGTACTCAGGAATCAAACTCCAACCTTCTAGTCGTCGAGTTCAGCATCACAACCACTTGGGTCACTGCTATATTTGGGCTAAATCAGAGACATTCAGAGGTGAGTCTCTCAGGCTCCACTGCTCCAGCCTGAAGAATTATAAAGGCAGAGGCTCTGTCTGAGGAGCAATGATTCCCATTAGCTCTCATACAAAAGATATATTAGACCCACCATTGAACAAGACTGAATGATGCAAGCTGAATTGTTGCCTCTGCCCTAATTAAAATGGGAAAACCTAAGTATCATTTTTATCTGTTAGAATGAGACTGTTGGTGCATTAGAGAAGCAAACATATTTTCAGGAACTTAAGAAAACTTTGGCAATTAATTGCATGATCTAAATAATGCTGATTTTGCAAGACTACCAAATTTCTTAGGATGTCATCCTATTATATTCCTTTAATAATGTGCAGTGATGAAGATTAAAAAAACCCACCCCAACTGTCTCCTGCTAGCCCATCATCCTCTTTCTACATTGGTCACCACTTGGACATTGGTAATCATAGCTAGAAGGTAATTGTTCTTTCCTGCTGTTGCTTCCCAGCAGCAGCTGTTCAATTTTAGCTTGCAAAAAAAAGCAAACACTTCTGAACTGGGATATTCCATATAACGTTCATGACAAAAACTATTGATCAACTTCTCCCCTGTGAACTTATCTAATAAACCTCTAAAACTACCTATGGAAGTGAATTCCATGAACCAATTATTCACAGTGTGAAAAAATAGTTTCTTTTCTATGTCAGGAATCAACTACCACTAACTAATTTCAAAGCATAACCTTGACTACTTCTAGCTTGTCAGAGTAAGAAGAACTTCTGTTTCACCTCTTTCTCAGTGCCGTAACAATAGACAATGTGCCGTCAAGTCAATTCTTTTCAGGGCTTTCTAGGAAGTTAAATCAAAGAAGTGGTATACCATTCTCTTCTCTGGGGATGGTGCGGCTTGCCAGTGCTTCACAAGCTAGCAATACTCACAAGCAACACAATGGGGAACCAAACTCCCAACCTCTAGATCTACAGCCAGGTACTTAAACCATTGAGCTCTCCAGGCAGCCTCTCGGTACCTTACATAGTTTTATATATCTTAATCATACCTTTCCCTTTAGTTCTCTATATCTCTCTTTCTACTGAAGATGAAGCTCAGGTATTTTTGCCACCAAAAGAGAACGGAGCACTAACTGGAGAAGGCCCTGATGCTAGGAAATATTGAAGGCAAAAGGTGAAGGGGGCAGCAGAGGATTAGATTGTTAGACAGCATCTTTGATGCAGTGGGCATAGATATGGGCAGACTCTGGAGGATGGCAGATGACAGAGGAACTTGGTGGGCTGTGATCCATGGGGTTGTAAAGGGTTGGGTACAACTGTGTGACTGAACAACAACAACAACAAAAATCTCTGTTTCGTCCACCCACATTGAAGTATTTCATTGAGATGAATCATCTTAAATGAGTGAAAATAAAGACTTGAGTGAGTGTTCCTTACATTGGTATTCCAGATAATATTAGTTTATATATGACTGAAGGCAGGGGGAGGCATCCATCTGTCCTGATTATGAGTTTTCCTTGAGTGTAGGTGTCTACCCCCTCCCCAGCCTCACAGATCACTGAACACCTATGTTTCACTTCATCTGTCTTGTTGATACCCTGTTTATCTAGAGGAGTTCCAAATGAGGCTCTTACTTGTCTTGCTTCTCTTTCTGAATTTTACAGAAATTCCCATTTTTGTTTTTCCAATATATCATCCATCTTTTTTCTAACTGGAGAAAATCTATTCTAGTAAAAAAGCTGAAATAGTTGCACAGTGCCTTGCATTTGTTTATGTTGGGAGCCATACACATGGGGCCCACCATCACACGATTCTGACAAATACTTTTTGCAATTCTTTACAGTCTTCTCAGCATGTCTTTTTGTTAGCAAGGACTTTTTGTTAGTTAACTATTATTATTTAATTGCTACATGATACTGTACTGCTTTAGTGTGTCTTATGATATTTTTATTGTATTGATGGATATTATGCTGACTGAATGTTTCTATATTGTATTGATATTGTATTGACATTGTATTGATGTGTCTGTAAGCCGCCCAGAGTCGCATTTCGTGATTGGGGCGGGATATAAATCGAATATAGAATAGAATAGAATAGAATAGAATAGAATGTCATCAGTCTGAATAATTTTATGTTTTTACACAGCTCCTCTAGACCTGATTGAACATTCTAGTTCCAACACAATGCCTTTTGAACATTAGTAGCTATGTAAGACATAGCTTGGAAAATTTACCTTTTGGAGTACAGATGTCACAATCCCTCAACTAGCATAGATGCTCATATTTCTACCATCCCCAGTGGCCATGCTGGCTGGGTGGAAAATTATGGATGTTTTAGTGTAAAAAAGGTAATGTTTTAAAGTTTTGCTCAAGTGGGATTTAATCCACTGGGAACCATAACCCTTCCCTGTGGATTTTGCTAGTCAAGACAGTTAGTCCTCAGGATTGTCAAGTTAGTTGACAATACTGGTGGTGGGCGGCAGGTTCTTGCCACACTGTCCTCCGGACTCTTGGCTACGGCAGCATTACATTGCTGCGTTATAGGGTTGTATATTATTAGCATTGCTATGGGCCATCTATGTAAGATATTTATGGTATGATTTTTTGTGCTTATTGTTATTATATATTGGATATAGGTTGTGTATTATTATTTTGTTACGTGCTGCTTGTGTAGCACATGTATTGTATTGTATTTTTAAAAAAATGATGTTAACTTTATGTGATATTGATTATTTATTGACATGTTGTGTTTGTGAACTTGTAATTTTGTATATGTTGTGAACTGCCCTGAGTTGGTCCTACCGAGTAGGGCGGTATAGAAATCGAAATATAATAATAATAATAATAATAATAATAATAATAATAATAATAATAATAATAATAATAATAATAATAATAATAATAATAATAATAATAATAATAATCACCATCTGACAATCATCATTGAGTCAGTGGCAGTATGGTCTACTTCCATAGTTTCCAACGTGGGGCACACTCCCCACAGGGGGCAATTTGATTTTAAAGGGGCAATTTGATAATGAGTTATTAACAGTGAACAGCCTTTTAGGCTTCCTCCATGTGAATAGGAGTTCACTTTTTGAATTATTATTATTATTATTATTATTATTATTATTATTATTATTATTATTATTATTATTATTATTATTATTATTATTATTATTATTATTATTATTATTATTTTATATACCACCCTACTAGATAAAACAGGGCAGTTCACAGAACAAATATATAATTACAAGTTACACACAATCATAATCAGCATCACAAATCACCACAATTTCAAAAAATATATACAATAAATCCCCAATAATACAGTCAATTACAAAAAATACATATACAGGATGGCTCACAGTCCTAAAGAGAGAGAGAGAGAGAGAGAGAGAGAGAGAGAGGCATGTGTGTGTGGCATGTGTGTGTGCATGTACGTGTGCGTGCATGTGTGTAATATATAATATATACTATATAATAATTTAACAATGCTAATTCAACAGCCTCTCTACCCCAGTCAATTGGTCCTGGGGAGCTCTGGCTAAACTCCCACCACCCATCACCTTGGCGGCCTTTAGAGCTCCCAGCCAGAGGCGGGGTCTCGGGCATAAGTGGAGGGAGTCCCGGGTCCGGACGCCATGGTGGCCTCTCCACCTGGCCGCAGGTGGCTTCCGGGCAGCAGCAGTGGCTCAAAAAAAAGACCTGCTGCCATGTCGGCTTTTGAAGCCACAGCCAGGGCGGTGTCCTGGGTACAGGTGAAGGGAGTCCCAGGTCCGAACGCCGTGGCAGCCTCTCTGCCCGGGGGGGGGGATACGGATTTTAGAAATGCTTAGGTGGGGCATGGCTAGAAAAAGGTGGGAACTACTGTTCTACACTATAACTGTAGCAGGATAACCTGACCAGACTGGGACACTACCAGTGATGGGATGTAACAGGTTCTCACCAGTTCTCCAGAACCGGTAGTAACTTTTCCCAGTGTCCCAGAGAACCTGTAGTAGCTTTTGGGGGGAACCACCTTTGGGGCTTACCTTTTCACTGGTTCCCCCCCTTGCACATGCATGCCAAGCACTTGGTGTGCATGCACGCCTAGTGCTTTGGCACATATGCACGGCCTCCTTGCTGTCCTCTCAAACGGGGAGGAGGAAGAGAAGCTGCTAGCCTGAAGCTCCCTATAGCCTGAAGCTTCCTATTTTTATTATTTTGTATTTTTTTTCTTTGGCCCCGCCCATGACATGACATCATGATGTTAGCTCCTCCCACACTGTGATGACATCACGGTGGGGTAGTAAAATTTTTGACATCCCACCACTGGACACTACACTTTGCTAGCTGCAACCAGAGCATCTTACAGGTATACACATGGGCAGAAGCAGTTCCAAGGAATACCAGAGAAGGAAAGGAATCCTAGAGCAGGAACCATTTAATGTACAACAAGAACTAGTCCAATTCTCTGTTACATGTAGCAGCCACATGGACGCTTGAAGGAAACTCAGAAGCAGAGGATGAAAGGAAAATTATCCAATTGAATCCATCTTGATGGAGGGCAGCAGCTTCATCAATATGAGCCTGGGGCTGATGAGGACTTTGCATGTCAAAAGGGCTCAAGACTCGCAAAACTGGATGGTATGGGTGTCACGCTGCAATGTAAAAGGCAAATGGAAGGCCACTGCATCATATTCTCAGGACGATCTTCATGGCTGATCATAATGATGGCCAATATTCAGAATTAGATATGGCACAAGAAGCAGAAGTGTAGTGGAAAAACTTGTGGATAGGGCAGCCATTCTCTTCGTGGGTATTCACAATGCCCCTGTGAATACTGTGATATAGCACCCATTCCATTTTCTTAAAGGGTGCATCACATCAGTGGATTGAAAAATACAATGCCTCTTGCATTCCCAAAAGCAAACCATTTGATCTCATGAAGAATAATAGCTGAAATCCTAGTGTAACTTATGGCTGTAGGAGGGTGATGATGACATTGGCAGGGAATGATTTGTGGTAATTAAAAACTTCTGTCCCATAGTTTTCCTGAGGCCTATGTAAGACGTTTCATTACATAAAAGCCATGAGAGCTGCAAGGCACAGGAAGGAAATGGCTAATATTGAATATCACTGCCACAAGAGGACTAGAAGAGAGAGAATTTCAGTAATGAAAGACTTCCTTCTTTTTATTTCATAGCTTCCACAGCTTCACATGATGAAGGAGAATTACATGGGATTTAGAAAACTATGGTGCCAAAATAGGGCATCATTAATTACCTGCAGATGGTGACTGTAGCCATGAAATAAAAAGATACTCCTTGGGAGGCAAGCTATGGCAAACCTAGGCAGCATAATAAAAAGTAGAGAGATCACCCTGCCAACAAAAGTCAGCATAGTTAAAGTAATGGTCTTCCCAGTAGTAATGTATGGCTGTGAGAGCTGGACCATACGGAAGACTGAGCACAGAAGAATAGATGCCTTTGAACTGGGGTGCTGGAGGAGACTTTTGAGAGTCCCCTGAACTGCAAGATCAAATCATCAGTCCTTAAGGAAATCAGACCTGACCGGCTCCTTGACAGGACAAATACTGAAGCTGAAGCTCAAGTAATTTGGGCACCAAATGAGAAGAGAGAACTCACTAGAGAAGACCCTGATGCTGGGAGAGATCAAAGGCAAACAGAGAAGGGAGGATTGCTTCGGCAAGGAGAGCAGCATATAAATTGAAAAAAAAAAAAAGAAGGATAAGATGGCTAGATGGCATCATTGATGCAGTGGGCATAGATCTTGGCAGATTACGGAGGATGGCAGATGACAGCAGAGTCTGGTGTACTGTGCTCCATGTGGTCCCAAAGGGTCGGACTCGACTGTGTGACTGAACAACAATTACCAAAAGAATCACTGCTGGTGATATCATCGCTGTTCCTTAAGTATAAGTTGCACAATAAGATTTTAGCCAATACATTTTCAGCTGGACTTCTTACCCCCAATGTTAACTCCAAATTAGCAAATAAGTAAAGGTTCCTCAAGCCCTGTAGCACAGCACAATTTAGAGTTGTTGTACTGAAAGTAGATTTTTCTCTTAACGAATCTTCCTGTGTTAAGAGTCTTCTTTACCTGAACAACGTAATTCCCCTCGGGAATGCTTCACCCTGCCCTGCTGTTTCATTTTCAGTCTTAGTAAAAGGAGGGGAAATGTATTAAGTCTTACGAAGCCACACAAAGAGAGTCCTTCCAATCTGATAAATCTTCATTAATTTAGATCTAATCTGAAAGAGTGGCAATTGCTTTGTGAGAAATTAATTTTTCCCGTAATATTTCTGAACATAAGGGACACCAGCATTCCCACTGTTACTATAATAATTATATTTTTTTATATTCTAATAAATATTCTCCCCTATAACTTTGGCATTAATGCAAGCTGCTGAAACCCTATGGGAGAAAGGAAGGGTTGTATTTCATGCTGTGCTTTTCTGCTGATGTGAGATGCATGAGGTTAAACAGCATCAATTATCAGATATTGGACATGCTATATTCTTATCCCGATGCATCAGGGATTTAGATTTTCAACACCCCAGTGTTAATGGGAACTGCATGTGTAAATCTGCTGTGGACAGTAGAACGTCCTTTATGTAGCTCGGTGAGTCAATCACAGCTGTTTGTAGTATAATACTTTCTAAACAACACAGCAGGCAGCAAGGCACATAAAATACGGTTGCAAATTATTTTTGCTTCACAGTTGTTTCGTCTTATGTCGATTTCTCCTATAAGGTATTTTGAGAAATTCATTTTAGAAAAATAGCTAAGCAAATAACTGTACAGTATTTAAAAAAAGTGAAAATACCTGTAAATGCCACTAATTTCACATCAAGATGTAATAATTGTGTCATGTGCAACTAGAATACCCATCATATCCTCTTGTTAATAGCTACAGAGATAAAGATATCTGGGGATACTTTACTACTTGCCATTGTTTTAACCAAAGCCAGATAAATGATCATGCAAAGAAGTCCCATTAATATCTCAGTGAGTATATTTCTCTCTCCTCTTACCATCTACATCAATTATTCTCAGCTTTTAATCTTCTAGATATTTTGGCCTCCATTTATTATTATTATTATTATTATTATTATTATTATTATTATTATTATTATTATTATTATTATTATTATTATTATTATTATTATTATTATTATTATTATTATTATTATTATTATTATTATTACCACCCCACTCATCTAGAAGATATTCCTACTCTGGGCAGCTAACAACAGAAAATTTACACATTAAAAGCAGTCATACGTTTCTAAAAATACGTAACTTCAGTGCCATAATCCTGGACTAATGGCCATGTTGGTAATTTGGTTTGTGAGAAATGACTATCAAAACATTGGGAGAGACAAAGGTTAAGAATGATCTGTACTATACACCATTGCCACACCATTTCACAGAATGAGGTAGATCAGTGACGGCTAACCTTGGCAACTCCAGGTGTTCTTGGAATTCAATTACCAGAAGTCCAAGTCAGCACTCCTGCTGGCTTCTGGGAATTGAAGTTCAAACACACCTGGAGTGCCAAGGTTTGCCATCATGAAGGTAGACTATGCAAGATATCCAGGAAAATAAGAGGCTAGTACTCTTTTTTTTTCATATTCTTGCATAAGCCATTTGTCAGGGAATCTGGGGCATTACAGCTTACTTTTCAAGATTACTTAGAGCATGGGTGATGAACTCTTCAAACTCTTGTAGTGTGTATATACATGAGTGTGTGTATATGTTCTGTCTTTGTTAGACATCTTCCTAGGAGTGATACATACTGGGAATCAAATACAGTATTCTGCTTAACAATTCAAAGTAAACCTGAAAGGGAAAGTGTTTGAATCCTCATCACAAAACATGGGATTGTAAACGGAATCCTTAAGCCCTGGGTCTGAAGGGAATTGTTTAGACAAGGCAGCGTTCATGTCTTGGCCCTCCTGCTCTCAAAAGCTTTTAAGTGTACTAAAAAGAGATTTCTGTGCAGAGGATGTCTTTGAAATTCTCATTGATGTGGTATTTTAGGCTTATTAAGAAGGTGAATGTGAGTGCCACATCACGTTGAAATCTCATCCTTGGGTTTTTTTTTTAAAAAATGAGAAATAACCTTGTAGGGTTTTTTAAATAGAACACTGGAGAAGCTTTTTTTAACTTGTTCATAAAATAACAAAAGTAGATCTTTAGCAAGCAAGCAAAATGATTTGACTAAATGCCCTTCTATATGCCATTTTAAAAAATGGAACACAAACAAATTTATGTTTCCATACCTCTCAGGCATCGATTCTGAAGTGATGCATTCCCTTTACCATTAGAGAATTGCTTGTTGAGATCTTTTTGTAGAAACTCCCTCCCCCCCCCACCCCTTTAGGATGAATATATTCTGTTAGAATCATAGAAATGTAGAGATGGCAGAGACATCTAAGGGTCATTGGTTCCAGCCCCTGGTCAATTCAGGAAATGCACAGCTCAAGCAAATGATCATTTAATTGCTGTCTGAAAACCTCAGCTTCTGAGGTGATCCTTGCCACTGTTGATTGCCCCCATATGCCCGCACAAAAGAGACTGACCACAGTTTTGATGGTATAAACAATGGGCCACTTTATTTTAAATTCAACTTGATTAACTTTAACCATTTTAACCAATAACTATCTGCAGCAAGGCCGCAGTAGCACTGGTAAGGTACACAGATATCCATTCAGAAACTTAACTTGGATATCCATCCATCGTTCAAACTTCCTTAACTGTCTCGGTCAGAAGTAACCAGTTGTTATCTCCTTCTGACCCCGAACCGGGCGAACTATATATTGGGGCTGCCTGCTGTCGAACTGGGCAGTTCCCAAGTTCACGGTCTGCATTTTGATCAGGCTCACTCTTCTATCTTCCCTTCTTTGCCTCCAGAGTGGCTGATCAAAACACGTTCCAGCCAGGTTCTCCTGGGACCAAATTTATTCCCCACCAGTGCTACCTGCCCCAAAATAAACTAACACTCCAGCTCAACCTGGTACCGCAGTGTGGGATGGGCGAAAACGCCAAGAGACCTACCGGCCAATCAAGGTCTCAAGCAAAAATTCCCATCTGGCCCCGAAGCGACCCAAAAACAGTCACACTGCATCCAGGGAGGGCGGGCGGGGCTCGCTTTGCCGGTCAGACGGGGACTGGCAGTGAGCGCAGGGAGCGCGCCGCCCTTATAAGGGCAGCACTCAGCCACGCCCCCTGCGCTCGTCCCCAGGCCCGTCTCTTTGACCGCCCGACCAATAGCTGTTGTTGTCAGGAAACTCTACCTCTAGATACAAATTTTACTTTTACTCTCATAAGATGCTAGATTCTTTTCACACATGTTACTTGCCAAAGAGGTCTCATGCATCCTGTATCGGCACATACAGTTCTTGGTTTTCCCAGCTGAAACTCTTATTGTTTTGTCCAGTTCCTCAATTTGATGAGTTCATCTTAAATTCTGATTCTATATTCTGAAGTGTTAAGCTACTCTTCCCAACTTGGTGTCATCCACAGTTTTGATTATCACTCCATCTGCTCCTTTATCTAAGTAATTTATAAGGATGATGAACAACAAACACTTGATCCAGGATAAAATTCTATAGCATCCCACTTGTCACAACTCCTCAGGATGATAAGAAGTCATGGATGAGCAATCCTCAGTTCCTGTGAGTCAACCAGATAGAAATCTACCCTAGTGTAGCATAGTCTAGTGCAGTACTTTTTTAAAATTAGTTTGGCCATAAGAATATAATGAGGATCATAACTATTGGCCCCTTTAGGGAGTCAGGTTAGTTAACCATCACCTGACACTTTGTGTTTAGTTTCTGGCTACTCCCATTACCATAGCGGGCTGTCCGGTACTTGGCTCTTTAAAATCCCAGTACCTGTACATTAGAAAGTTATCTCAGAAAACAAAACAAAATAAAATAAAAAACACTGTAGCACTTTAAAGACTAACTACTATATTTTTATTGTTAGCTTTCGTGGATCAAGTCCACTTCATCAGACAAAGAATGAAACTTACAGGCATGTTCTTTATATACCAAATTCAGGGGCTCAACGGGAGAAGGGCAAGATGACAGACAAGCGAGCACAAGATTGGAGTTTCACCCAGCCATTAGCAACAATAGATTATTCAGATAAACTCTAAATGACTCCCTTTCAATCTCAAGGTTGCTGAGTAAGCCCACTACGGTATCTGATCAACTTGTGACCTGCATGTCAGGGGAAAAACAAACAAACACCTGTACCTGGATACTTTCTGTTTTACTAAAGAGAATTGGCAGGAAAGTTGTAATATAAAATCATATAGCAATCTGTGTATCAAATTTGATAATGTCCCAGAAACCCTTCACTAATATTTAGCCCCCTGTGATGGGTATCTAACAGATGGATGTATTTGATTTCTGCTGTCTCCCTTTCAATCCTAGTTTTGTAATTTCTCTGTTCCAGAATTGCAACTTTCAGGTCTTGGATAGAGTGTCCAGTTAGACTGAAGTGGTCTAACATGGACATTTCTGGCAAGAGATGGCATAAATCACATTGGCAGAAGCACAAGTGAAACTGCCTTTAACAGTATTACTGGACCCAATGGCACCACACACAACATTAAAGGCAGTTTTACTTGTGCTTCTGCCAAAGGTCACCCTGCTTGGCTCGGTGTTGGCTAAACGAAAAATTACCCTCAGGGAGCTTCAGGTCCTTCTTGGGCATCTAAACTTTGCATGCAAAGTCATTGCTCCCAGCAGGGCCTTCGCTCGCCGCATCTGTAATGCCATGGCGGGTTTAGTTAAGCCTTTTCATCGCACCAGGGTCACACAGGGGATTAGGGAGGACTAGCGCACCTGGTTAGCCTTTTTTCAAGACTTCAACGGTGTTTCCTTTTGGCGGTCACCTCTGCCTCTGCAAGCTTGTTTTCAGGTCCACTCAGATGCATCTGGCTCCTTCGGCTATGGTATTTACTGCCAGGGCCATTGGTCTTATGGCTCCTGGCTCTGCTCCTGGCAGGGCTCAAGCGTTCTCAGGGATCTCTCGTTTCTTGAGTTCTTTCTCATTCTGGGGGCTGTTTATTTGTGGGGACAAATGTGGGCCAACTATGATGTGACTTGTTGGATGGACAACATGTCTGTCGTGCACATCTTGAGGACCCCTACATCACGCTCACCCAGGGTGATGCGCTTAGTGCGCCCTTTTGTCCTTCAGACCCTCAGATATAACATTGTTTTCAGGGCACGTCATGTCCCAGGGCTCGATAATAGTATCGCCGACGCTTTGTCCCATTCACAGATTGCCTGGTTCCCGGCGCTTGCCCCCGGTACCAGCGAGCTTCCTTCGGAATTGCCACCAATAGTCTGGACCATTGGACAGGGGAAGTAAGCCATGCTATTGTCCATTCACTGGCCCCAAGTATACGCTATTCTTACTTGGCTACTGTTCATGATTTTCACTCCTTTCGTGCTCGGTCTGCTTTCCCCAACTCGTGGCCCTTGCCCATATCTTAGCTTACATGGTCTACCTGCACCGGCATGGGCTTGCGCCTTCTACTATAAGGGGCAAGCTTTCCGCTTTGGCTTTTGTTGTGAAGTCTGCGGGGCATCCGGACCCCACGCAAGACTTTAGGATCCATAAGGTACTGGACGGTTGGTCTCAGGAGTGGGGGCACCATCCTGATACCTGGCAGCCTGTTTTGTTGCAGGTGCTACAGCGCATTGCTGAGGCCTGGCTGGTTTTCTGCACGGATGACTATGAAATGCGGCTTTTCCATGCTGCCGCATCCGTTGCCTTTTTCGGTGCCCTTCGCATTGGGGAACTGGTTGCTTCCAGCTCCAGGGATGTCTCGGGTTGTTTTCTCTGCTTATTGGATGTGGCCCTGTCCCCCACCTCTGTCACCATCATGATTCGCATGTCCAAGACTGACCCCTTGGCCAAGGGTGCCACCATTCTCCTTCTGTGTTGTGTTTTCCAGTCTGTCTGCCCTGTTCTTGCCCTGTCCAGGTATTTGGCTCTGCGGGGTGCTCTCCCTGGTGCCCTGTTCCGGCACTCTGATGGGTCCCCGCTCATGCGTTACCAGTTCTGGAAGGTGACGGGTTCTGCCCTGGCTGCGGTTGGCATCTCGGGAGCGCGTTACTGTTCGTACTCGTTTTGCATTGGAGCGGCTTCCACTGCGGCATCTCTTGGCTACACTGCGTCCGAGATTAAGCGACTTGGCAGGTGGTCTTTGGATTGCTTTCAATGATATGTTCATCCATTCTGACTTACGTTCACACTTTTTCTCTTCTGTCAGGTTCCAGTTTCTATCCTGATATTTCGCCGGTCTGGATCGTGGGCCATAGCTATGTATTCTGGGCTGGTCGGCATGCATCCCAGGCACAGTGCATCCCCCATCTTGGACTTCAGGCATGGGCTTCGCTTACCTGGTGTGGTCATTGTGGCATGCTGTGGTGCCACTTCCTCCCTTTTGTTGCTAATCATCTGCATCGTCCTCCTCCGGCTGTACTCATTATAGACCTGGGTGGTAACAATCTGGGTGTACCACGGGTCTCGAACTGGGTTTGGCGATTTGCAGGGACTTATCCCTCTTGTGCCGCAGATGGCCGTACACTCGCTTTGTCTGGTCATGTATAATTCCCCGTTTGTTTTACAGGGTGCCATGCGACTGGATACGTATGGATCATCCATTTGTATTTGTATTTGTATTTTCGACTTATATGCCGCCCCACTCGCAGAGCGACTCTGGGCGGCTTACAGAAGAAACAGTTACAATTACATAGCACATTCCATAGCATAAAAAACAATTTCAAATATCACATAGTAAATTACAAATATCACATATACAGTATATATATCTCCAATAACAATTGCAATTACAAAACATCAGGACATCCTAAGAAATAAATAACAGATACAGTACTATAATGAATCAATACAGCATCAAAATCCAAAAGCAGCAGTATCAAGCAACAGTCAAAAATCCCAAATACCAGTCCAGTTTACACAAAAATTACAAAAGCAGAAAACTGAACACAAACAGTTATTAAATCCCGCATAAGTGACAAAACGGTCCATGGCGACAGGTGTACCAGTTTGTGGCTCATTTTTTCAGGGAGGAGGCTGTTGGGATGGTGGTCCAGCATCTGGACCTGTGGGTGGATGATATTTCCTTTTTCCATCCGGACGGCGTGCACCTGTCTGAGATTGGCACATACGTTTTCCTGGTTGGTCTGCATAGCGGCATCCTGGCTGAGCTTCCTGCCAGGGGTGGGTTGGGGAGCAGCTAAAAGTGCTTCTCCCTGTGTGGCAGGTAGCACAGGTAAGCCAATAATGTTGGCCCAGCCAGTTCAGGTAGGATATGGGTCAACAGCTGGCAGCAAGGCAAGGTTATTTCAAGCTCACTGAATCAAATGCGGTCCACGAAAAAGGACCAGCAAGCTGGACGGTTTGCTGGTCGCTATACACATTCACCTGATAAATTCCAGAAGTGTGAACAAGGAGATGCCACTTCTGTGATAGGCTAACATCGATTACATCAATAATTTTACCTTTTCCAATTACATCGCTTATCTGTGCTACTGCACCATGCAGACCGTTAATCAGTTAATTGTTAATAATAAAGTGGCCTTTGTTTTAAATCCAGCACGGTTGTCGGCCTCGTTATTGGGGATGGGGGGGGGCAATGACGGAGTGGTTTAGAATAGGAAAAGGATTAAGACAAGGGTGCATTTTGTTACCTTGCTTATTTAACTTACACACAAAACACATAATAGGCAACACAGGGTTGGATGAATCAAAAGTTGGAATTAAATTGCTGGGAGAAATGTCAACAATTTGAGATATGCAGATGATACTACCCTAATGACAGAAAGTGATGAAGACCTAAAGAAGCTCTTGCTTAGGTTGAAAGAAGAGAGTGCAAAAACTGGCTTGAGATTCAACATCAAGAAAACCAAAATAATGGCAACAGGCCCTATCATTCCATGGAAAATAGGTGGGGAAGAGGTAAAAGCAGTTACATTATTAGGATCCAAGATCACTGCAGATGGAGATTGCAGCCATGAAATAAAAAGTTGACTAATTCTTGGGAGGCAAGCGATGAGAAATTTGGGGAACATAGTTAAAAGTAGAAACATCACCTTGCAAATTAAAGTCTGCATAGTCAAAGTAATGGTATTTCGTGTAGTAATGCATGGTTGTGAGAGCTGGACCATAAAGAAAGCTGAGCACAGGAGAATAGACACATTTGAAATGTGGTATTGGAGGAGAGTTTTGAGAGTACCCTAGACAGTGAAGAGAACAAATAGGTCTATCTTAGAAGAAATCTACTCTGACTGCTCATTGAAAGGTCAAATATTGAAGATGAAGTTAAAGTACTTTGGATATCAAATGAGAAGAGAGGGTTCACTTGAGAAGGTCTTGATGCTGGGAAAGTTTGCAGGTGAAAGAAGAAGGGGATGATGGTCGAAGATGTTGGATGGTCCCTGGGATTGCGAAGGGTCAGAATCGACTGTGAGACTGAACGACGCTGACGCTGACGCTGACAACAACAACAAGTTCACTTCACCAGGCTTCCATGCACAAAACTCTGGATCCCCTCCCAGGGATATGCAACTTTTACACTTAATATAATGCTACTCATCCTCTCTTCATATTTAGTCTTTTTCTTTTGAATAAGATACACTAGTACCTCGGATAACGATGAGACTTGGTTCCACAAGTATCATCATTATCTGTTTTTTTTCGTTGTGAGATGCATTGATCGCACAACGTTAAAAAAAGCCCTGCTTCCCTGGAGTCTGCAGCAGCCAGAATGTCGGGGAAGCCCAGAAACAGCTTGGATAGAGTCCTTTGATCTCCCTGGAGCAGGCAGGGGGGGTCAGAGAGCCCAAAATGGGTAAAAAAAAAGTCCGTTTGTTGCGCGCCAGCGGCTGCCTATTTCCTGCACCACACTGGCCCCTTAGCAAGTGGCACGGGGCCAGTGCGGTGCGGGAAACAGGCAGCCGCTGGCGCGCAACAAAAGCACACGAGCGGCTGCCTTGTCTCGCCAGCCAAAACGAACCTTAGCAAGTTGCTAAGGTTCATTTCAGCTGGCGAGATAAGGCAGCCGCTCGTGCGCTTTTGTTGTGCGCCAGTTGCTGCCTGTTTCCAGCACTGCACTGGCCCCTTAGCAAGAGGCAAGGGGCCAGTGCGGTGCGGGAAACAGGCAGCCACTGGCACGCAACAAAAGTGCATGAGCGGCTGCCTTGTCTCGCCAGCGTAAAATGAACCTTAGCAAGTTTTAACCCAATCCTTGGGTGAACCTCTGGATTCTGTTACCCCAGATGTGCTGGAAAGGCTGGGCGAGGGAGTCTGCCCAGCCCCTTAAAGGGGCCACCCACCCCGTGACCCGGCAAAGCCATCCCACAGCATGTTGTTGTTGGGTGGAGGGTCCCTTTGCATAATTTATACTATGTAAAGTTGATGAGGGGCCATGGTGGCTTAGTGGTTAAAATGCTGAGCTTGATGAGTAGAAGGTCAGCAGGTCGGCAGGTCAGCAGTTTGAAACATGAATGCTGCATGATGGAATGAGTACCCATTGTCTGTCTAAGCTCCTGCCAACCTAACATTTCAAAAGCAAGAAATTGTAAGTACTGTAGGTAAATAGGTACCACTTTGGTAGGAAAAGTAACTTTTTGGAAATTAGAAACTCTCCACCCTCTCTCCCAGTCACATCATATAATGGCTTCCCCATGACAAAAAGGATCCCACAGGAGCATTGGAACCTTCCAAGGAGAAAAGGATTTTTTTTATTCAAAAAATATGTTGCAGCTATTTACCTCATTAGTCTGAAAAGGCACAAGTTATGGAACTGGATTTCATCCAATGAATTAGACAGATGAGACTCAAAGGCAATTCATCAGGGATGCTGGAAGACTATTTCTTGTCTTTACAGACTAGCAGAAGTACTGTCCTTGTTGTTGTTGTTGTTGTTCAGTCACCAGTCAATTCCAACCCTCTGCAACCCCATGGACCACTGTCCGCCAGGCACTCCTGTCCTCCACCATCCCGCTCAACTCGCTCAGCTCTGTGCCCATTGTCTCTACAATACCATCTAGCCATCTCATTTTGGGCTGCCCCCTTCTTCTTTTGCCCTCGACCTTTCCAAGCGTCAAGGCTTTCTCAAGTGAATCCTCTCTTCTCATTTGATGTCCAAAATACTTTAGCTTCATCTTTATTATTTGGCCTTCTAAGGAGCAATCAGGGTTGATTTCTTCTAGAATTGACCCATTTGTTCTTCTCGCTGTCCATGGGACTCTCAAAACTCTCCTCCAACACCACATCTCAAAGGCGTCTATTCTTCTGCGCTCAGCTTTCCTAATGATCCAACTCTCACACCCATACATTGCCACAGGGAATACCATTGCTTTGACTATGCGAATCTTTGTTTGCAATGTGATGTCTCTACTTTTCATTATGCTCCCCAGGTTTCTCATCGCTTGCCTCCCAAGAATCAGTCGCCTTTTTATTTCATGGCTGCAATCACCATCTGCAGTGAGCTTTGATCCTAGGAAAGTAAAATCTGTCACTGCTTCTACTTCTTCCCCATCTATTTTCCAGGGACTGATAGGGCCTGTTGCCATTATCTTGGCATCTATGAAATAAAGTCTTAGTTAAGTCTGCTTGTTGGGGAATTTCAAACAAAGGAATCCATGAATCAAAAGAATTTGCAAGCAAAAATGGACTCGTAGAGAATTTAACATGAAAAAAGATCTCTATTTTAGTAATAAAAAAGTTTAGCATTTTTAGTCAACAATTTAAATTGCATTTTATTCCTGTATTTTCTTTGTTAATTTTTTTGTTCTCCTCAAGTAAATACTCTCTGTTCAGTACATGTTCATATGAGCCATCATCTATGACCACAGTCACTCTTGTTGCCCTTTTCTTAGTACTATCTAATTAGCAATATTCTTTTTGAGCTTGGTTGATCATTATTGTGCACTATATTTTAAATTAGAACAAACGGTTGATTCATATAATGAGGTATTTTCCCTCTTTATATTTATTTTCCACATGCTTCTTTATCTATATCCTTGGGCACCTAACATTTGAGTGCTCTTTTGACTCTATCTCATCATTAAACAAAGACATTTCTTCAGCTGTCCATAGTGCTTAATTCTCCTTAATAACATTCTATTTATGATTCATAGCTCTTCAAGATGGATGTACTGCTCTGCCTTCCCACACAAAACACACATTAATTAATTAATTCCATGTATCCAGACTTTTTTTCATGTATTATTGTCCTGCTCATTCAACTAGTTTAATTATATTACAGCTAAATTTATCTTCTCTTTTAAAAATTGGCTTAATCTAAATACCATGGGACACAAGCAAATGTTGCAGCTTTGTGGGTCACTTGTTGGGTTTCTGTCTCCGTCTCTCTATGTGGGAAGATATCAGTAATTATACTGCAAAGAGCTGGGCCTAGCTGAGAAATCCAATTTTAGCATGAAGAAAGTAGCATCAATAGTAATAGTTTAAGAAATCTGTCACACAGCTGAATTGGATGTTAATAACAGACAAGGGTGAGGAAGGAGGGGAAAATATGTTAATAAAATTCAGCAGGGCCATAAGAGGTCATGGATTAACTAAATACATGTTGGGCTGCATATAAATGTAGATTTGTTTTCGAACAGTGTATTGTGGATGTATACTCTTTCCATAAAGATCTGTTCTGCTATTCCATCACCGCATGGGGGTAATACCAGGCATACTGAGTCTATGCCAGTGGAGTACAAACTCTGGCAGGTTCTGCCAAACTGTGTGCCACTCAAATACTTACCTGGTTGGCAAGGCTGTAAGTTCAGTAATTTCAAGTATATCTGGAGGAAACCTTTGAGCATATCGAACACCAGATAACCTCTGCATTAGAAGAACTTTCTATTATTAAAAACATATATGTCATCAAATTTTCTTGGCCCTATGAATGAGAGATCTTCAGAATGTCCTGTCCTCAACAGCCCTTCTCAACTTTGATAAACTGAAGGCTATGTATTCCTTTGTGGAGTCAATCTATCTCATGTTTTGCCTTCAACCTTTCCCAGCATAGTTTTCTTTTCCAGAGTATCTTGCTTTCTCAGGATGCGCCCAAAGTAGGACAGCCTCAGCTTCATCATTTTTGCTTCCAGAGACAATTCAGGCTTGATCTGCTCTAGGACCCACTTGTTCATCATTCTCACAGTCCAGGACATCTGCAAAGCTGTCCTTCAGTATATTTCAAATGAGTCATTCCACACCCACCTCCCACCATCTTTCTTAATATCCAACTTTAACACCCGTACATACTGATTGGGAATACAAGAGTATGGATGATCTTGGTCTAGGACTCAAATGACTCATCCTTACACTTGATGAGCTTTGCTAATTCCTTCACTGCTGTCCTTCCAAGTCTCAGTCTTCTAATTTCTTGGCTGCAGTTTCTGCTTGAATTGATGATTGAACTAACATATACAAATTCTTCCACTGTTTAAATTTCTTCATTGTCAGTATTAAGGTTGTGTAGTTCTTCTGTGTTCTTGGTTTTTGTCTTTTTGATATTCAGCAACAGTCCAGGTTTGGCACTTTCTTCATTCACTTTCATCTTTGAAAGTTTCATTGATGCTTTTTGCTAGTAAGATGGTATGTTCTGCATATCTAAAATTATTTTTATTTCTTCCACCAATTTTCACTTCATCCAGCTTTTATTCTTGTGTCTCTCAGCAGCATAAAATGCTAGTGTTGAATGGCATTAATCAGCACATACCAAACAAGTGACTGTTGCTGTTAATGAATCATTCAGGATTATTACTATCTGTCTGAAACCTACCTCCATGGAAAAAAGTCTATTTTTGCCTGGCATTGCCCCACAGAAAGTATATCAAGAGGAGCTAGGAAATAACAAATCAGATAAAATAATCCCAAAACCATCCCCTTCATGGACACCCACCCCCTAAATGACAGCTAAGACTGAGGAAAAGTTTTCTTTCTTAGGCATTAAATATTAAAGGAAATTAAGCTACTGTGGTTACATTTTTGCAAATATGTTCTGATAACCAGGCACTGGGCAAGTCTAGTTGAAGATGATGATAATGGAGAGCACAATTCTATATCTCAAGATTTACTGGAAAAAGCTAAGTAAGTTAGCATTCCCTGAGAAAAATTGTAAATTAAATGTATAGGACAGATTTGCCCCTAGTCATATATTTTCTGGCATTTTACACAAAATCATCTACGGTAAGTATGGTGGTTGTGTTCTAGTACTTAGTGTTCATATAAACAAAAAGAAAACCTTTATATGCAGGGATTGCATCAAACAATACTGCCAGTCCCATCTGTTTTGCCACATAAGGAACAGATATAAAAGCCAGCATTTGTGCAATCCAACTATTACGTGTCAGGAATTAAACAGCATCTTGCTTTATTGAAGTGTATCACATAATGTGATGAGTCATCACTGATGACCACAGACACAGATTACGATCCACCCAAGACTGCAGCCACTCTTTCCCCTGGGGGCAAAATATAGATTTAAATTGGGCATCCACAAATGAAATGCTACCGCTTCATGAAGAAAGATATTCAGCCTTCATGCTTGTTTGCTCCTCTTTGGGAAAAAGTTATCCCACAAGCATGCTGTGAAAACCTTTGAAATAATATCGTGGCTCTTCTTTGATATGGATTGCATCCATTTTAGTCTGCTCCATGATTAAACAGCAGTTACATTATTTACTGTATATTAACCTTGATTTGCACTTCACCTGGATATGTCCCAGTTTCGTTTCTTAAGGGAAAATGTTCCTCTTTACTTGTTGTCAAACATAAAGTGTAAAAGAAACTCCTCAGTCTGCTTCATCTTCAGATGAGTTATCTGTTATCTGCTACTGCTTCTTTACAGAACTTAGCATGTATCCACAAAGTTTGGATCCACTTAGAAAACTTCTTTGATGCATTATCCAGGCCATTAACTGATCTATGATAGTGGTGTAATGTTAAGCAGTCAATAAAAACCACATTACCATTCCTATAGATTTCCCTAATTCTGCTTAAGGAATGACAACCTGAGTATGTTTATAATATGTTACTTTAAATACATTGGAGAAATAGAGAATGCATTTACTTCCCTAATGAACAGGGTATTTCAGTAAAATTTAGGTTTATTTTATCATGGCAGACACTATTGTTAAAATGCCTTATTACACTGGTATAAAGGCTCTCTGGCTCACTATGCTTCTGATATTTCAATTATTTGCTTGTAATCACATAGCATAGACAATATTGATTTCCTAATTATTCAAATTACACCTTGTAATGTCGCAGCTGGCTAAAGAGCACAAGAGCTGGCTTCTATCATTGGAAAAATGCAGATAATTCTCTGAGGCAGCCTTGTGCTAGCATGGCACATTCTTCTCTTGGTGGTGTTTGTTTAATCTATCCTTCTTCTTTGCTTTCTTTTTTACCCAGCCATGTGTTGAGGGAGATGCAAGGTACTTGTCTGGAACTTCTAGCGGCCTCCACCGGGGTTATTTGGTGTTCTTGTAATATTTATTTGATGTTATTCCTCTACCTTCCTCTGGGTTTGCCTCATGGTTTTTGTCCTTCTCCTCTTTCCACATATGCCTTGTAAGGTATGGGATTCCAAGGCATTCTCTCCAAATGGGCAAACCACTTTATTTGTTGTCTTCATATGTAATTTAAGATTGGTTCTAGTCTAAGTATTTCCTTTATAATCTCACTCCTTCTAGTCACTCAAGCAGCCTCCCTCAGACATCTCATTTCCATGGTGACTAACTTTTGTTTATGTTTTGTTGTAAGGATTCATGTTTGGCACTGGTAACATAAGATGTGAATAAATAGGCTTTTAATGAAGTGTTTCTTTGTGTTGATGAGTATTGGCTTGTGTTGTAAGAACAGAGTTAAATGTCCCAATATTTGGTTTGCCTTACTGCACCATATGTTAATATCTTCATCTATTTTTCCATTTTCAGTAAATGTTGTTCCTAGGTATTTGAACTCTGCCACTTGTTTTATACTTGTCTCCTCTCTTTCAATATTTAGATTGTGCTGTTTCCTTCCAATTGCCTCAGTCCTCTCAATTCATTCTCATGTTATTTATCTTACATTCTTGGTTCATGGGTGTAACATGTTGTTGTAGCTCCTTAGCTGTATCATCTGCAAAAAGTAGTTTGTTGATAATGTTTCTATTCATTGGCTTACCTTTTTTGCTTATGCTATCTATGTCAGAATCGGAGATTATCTGAGCAAAATATATGCTACAATGACATTTTTGTGTTAATCATTTTCATTACATACTTGGCAAGAGATGGAAGTAGCCTTCCTAAAGAAAGTGAGAACTTTGAACCTTGAATAATGACAGAGGCCTGTCAGCTGATCCTTTCACACCAGAAGCATCACTTGATTGCTTCTGACACAAACAAAGAAAAGGATTACGGAATAGACTATGGGAGAGAAAAAAATCCCTCTCCAAATATACACATTATTGATGAATGAGTACAATAGATCTTTTTTTAAATTGCCAAGCAGATGAAGGGAAGTATGGAGGTACGGAGCTACGTCTCCAGACAGATTTGCTGCCCTTCAGGAAGAATCTAAAAACATGGCTGGCAGGACAGATATGGGGTATGGAAGGCATAATGACCCCAGCACATTGGTTGATCTGAGCCCTTCTCTTTTTCTACTTTTAACTAGTAGTTGTAGCCTCTGGTGTGTTTTTAATCTGTTTTTAATCTTTTTCAGTTTTTAATTTTTAATTTTTAAAAGTTTTAAGGTTTTTAGATGGAAGCTCCCACTTCTTAATCCTGGGCCTTATCTGCCCAGGGAAGGAAAAGACTAACATCCTCTGGCCGGAAGGAGGAATGGATTTTAGTTGTTTGTGTTGTGTGTGAGTTATTGTTGTTTTGTTTTTGTTTGGTTTTTTCCTGATTGTAAACCGCCCTGAGTTGCCACGGCGAGTGGGCGGTGATATAAATCTAAATAAATAAATAAATAAATAATAAAAATAAAATATTTTAATAAGAGACAATTGCCAACATCTAGTAGTGTACTTTGGTATCACAGACACTTAAAATAGTGATTCTCCCTGCAACTCCTCCTGATGGTACACTCCAATGTGACACCATAGACCTGCTCCAGACTGTTTTTAAGCCCTCTCTAGTAGTGCCTCCCCCCCCCCCATTATGGCCAGGTTATCTTGCTATAGTAATAGAGTAGACCTTGCTGCCAGCAACTCAATGCCAAGTGTCAGGTGGTGGTTAACTAACCTGACAGCCCTGAGGACTAATGGCATTGGGTGGAGAAGTCCACAGGGGAGGGTAATGGTCCCCAAGTGGATTAAATCCCACTTGAATCCATCTTCATGTAGGGCAACAGCTTTGTGTACCTAAAGGGCTCAAGACCAGAACGTGACTTGCAGAACTGGATCAGTGGTATGGGCAGCATGCCGTGATGCGGAAGGCAGATGAAAGGCCACTGCATTATATTCTCAGGACAGTCTTCATGGCTGATCACCATGAGGATCACCAATAGTCAGATTCAGATGGGATGACAAAATTTCTACTACCACGCCATGACGTCACGGACATCACGGGCATGGCCAATGTCATGATGTCATGTCGTCATGGGCGGAGCCAATGTCATGACGTCATGATGTTGTGGGCGTGGCCAAAATAAATAAATAAATAAATAAATAAATAAATAAATAAATAAATAAATAAATAAATAAATAAAAATAAAATAAATAAAATAAAAATAAAACACACACACACACACACATACACCTCAACCCAGCCACCCACGCAAACAACCACAACACAAAACCATTAATAAATTAAATAAATAAAATAAAGAAATAAATAAAATAATAATTAAATAAAAATCCACCCACCCACCCACCAATGCTGTGGAATTACATTCCACTTGAACTGCACCAAGCTTCTTCGCTCCAGTCTTTTTAAAAGCAACTGAAGACTGCTTTTCGAGGAGGCCTTTGCAAATCTCCTTCCTATCCATAGCTATTCGATTGGGGCCTGGTTTATATTTCTCCCAATGAGGACGCATGGTCAAGATGCTGATCTACAGTATTTTGGTCCATTATTAGGATTGGTTTTCTCATAAGTTTTATTGTAAGTTTTATGGGGTGTAATTTTTAATAAATTTGTTTGTTGTGCGAGGGATTTCATGATGTTAGCCACTTCGTATAGGCGCAGGATATAAGTGTAACTAATATCAATAAATAAATAAATAAATAAATAAATATTTACCCTTGCAGTGCTCTTCCTACAAAAACATATGGAAATTCTACTACTTAAACCAAGGTTGTTAGGGGCCTTATCCTCCTCTGTGGGAAGAGCAGCTACCACTACTCTAGCAGCCTATTTTTCCTAACTCATAGTCTGAATTAGCCCCTTCCTAAGATTTACCAACCTGTTGGGCTGAACCGAATAGTCTATGGGGTTACACAAACTTTATTTAACCACAATTCACTTTATGGAGTTATGTGTGCCCATCAAACTGCTTGCTACGTGGTAGGATATAAAGTCAAAGTCAAGGAAAATGTCTCCATAAAATGTTCCCTTGAGATTCTTTTGCCACCAAGCAATATGTATTGCTTTTGTAGCCTATGGTAACCAGGCATAGGAAAGGACAGACTCTCTATCCTTTACATATAGCAATTGTACATATATGTCATCCTATAGCACTTACAGCACTCTCTGGCTAGTTCACAAGGCAATTAGCATTTTATCCCCCAACACATTTGGTAGTCATTTTACCAGCCCCAGAAGGATGAGTCAATCTTGAGTTTATTGAGATCAAACTCAGAATGTGAGCAGAATTTTGGCTATAGTACTGCAGTTTAAGCTCATTTTTGTCTCATTAACAACTTTAAATATTATTTCTCCTACATTTGGCCCAAGGATGTTTTACATGGCTCCAAGACCTTCCCAGATTGATCTCTGCAGAAATATCTTGTACAGAGAAAGAAAAAAAAAGAAGTAGTTAGAGGGGGATGGAAGGGGGGAGAGAGAGAGCAAATGAAAATTTGTGTTTCCATTTTTAGAAAGTTTAAAAGCCAAAAATTCTTCTTTTTGACAAACTGTAACCTTCCACATCTCCAAAGAGTTTTTAGAAAGCTTTTATTTAATTGGACATCCAATGCTCTCCATTTTCATTCATTTTTATTTTCCCCCATTAATGCAATTAACATTTTTAAACAAAACATTGTCCTAATTCAAACTTAGTGAATAGCCTCATCTCAGGGCAGAATGTAAATCTGGAATATGATCCCCAGACCTGCTACTGCAGTTATCTAAACTAGTCATTCAACTGGTAACTACATAAATGGCAAGATGTTTAATTGGGATAACAAAATTTAAAGCATGTTGACTTTTAAATATGGGTATGGTGTCTGTTTAAAGAATGAAAGCTTGATTTAAAAGCCCTGACATCTCACCCCACATGTAACTCAGCTCACAAAAAAAATGTACAGAAGTAGTCATGGGTCCACTCCACATAGACAAAGAGGTTGGTTATGTCCCAAAGTTCTCAGTGAACATAACTCTAGAATGCTTTGAAGGTAAGATTTAGTTCCTATATTTACATGCTTCACCAAGCATCCACTCAGGCTCCTATCTATTGCCTAGCTACTCTTGTTATTTTTATGGGAAGGTGAATTGCCTCTCTTACATCCCCTCCTCCCCTTCAGTTCCCTACCCAATGATTAATAATATAAATTAAAGCTTCCTTAAGTGTGCTTTGGCATGCTAAATTGTAGTGGCTCTGAAAAATCCATTAAAGCTATTATGTTAAGATTTATGTGTCATGCTGTGATTATACTATCCTGTCTAGAGATCATACGCACAAATGCAAATAAAATACATCAAGAGAGCACCCCCCCATCCTCTAATCTTATGTTTAAAGCAATTCAGCTTTCAAGATGTTCTCTACATCATTGTTCCCCCATTACAAAATGCTCTAATTAAAAAGGAGAAGAAAACGGCTCTGAGTTTTCAACTTTGTTATGCCAACTTTACTTTAAAGTGGACTGTAAAGAAGGACACTATAAAGCACAGTGGGCTGCAGAGCATTAGTTCACATATCCACTTTCTGCCTGTATGCATAATGGTATGTTAATTATCATCTATTTAGAACTTTGAAAAAGAATAGTTCCGTATACTTAACAGATCTGGATCCTTGGCATGGAAGCATGACCGTAGGTTTCCAAGAGATTATTTGCTGGACAGTTTCCCTCCTTTCTAGGCAAGAAGGGGCCAACACAATAGAGCCCTATACCAGTTTTCATGCACTGTGTACCTTAAAAGATGCAAATGGATGGTAAGCTGGAATTTGTTAAACCTCAATGACTGTATTTTCCGAGTGGCTGCTGTTAAATCTTGCGGAAGGGGTTTTCATATTTTAATTATACACTTTGAATAAAACTTTTATTTTAGTTTAGGAAAGCCATCTTTGATAAACTTGAATTATGATGACACCATGGAGCACAGTGCAAGGAATCTATGAAATGTTTGTATAGTTTTAGACAAATAATTTTCTAGCTCGGTGGAGATCTTTTTTGAAAATGTATATAAAAATACATTTTTACATTAAAACCCCTTCACAGCTTTCTTCCTTGTCTCCCAGCACACCCGCTATCACAGTTATGCTTCTTTGTATAGGTATATACAATGTATACAGTATTCTTTTAATTACAATACTTTATTTCTAAACAAAACAACACATTTCAAAGATCAAAACAGGAATGGGAATTTTAGTAAGACCTTTTTAAACATTACATAATTCTTTTTAAACTTGACTAAAGAAAAAAATCAAATGAGGTTGAAACTGAGGTGCAATAAGATGTTAATAAAGTACCACATTGGATAGCACTAGAAACTGTTGCTTTGCTGGTGAAATTTCATTTAAAGCAGTCTTCTGTGTGCATGCAATCTAGGCCCTAACACTCTAGCTCAAGAGTGGCCAAACTTGGTGTCCCATGTGCTCTTGGACTTCAGTTACCAGAAGCCCAAGTCAGTACACCTACTGATTGAGGCATCTGGGAATTGAAGTCTAAGAATGCCTGGGGCTCTAAGGTTGGCCACCCCTGCTCTAACTGAACACAAAATAAGAGAAAATCCCTGCCACTAGACCAAAATGGTCCATGTTAGGCACAGAGCATGGCTGGGCTTGTTCATGAAGCCTAGCCTGTAAAATCTTGAGCATGATCTTGCTAGTGTGTGAGATGAGTGCAGTTGTACAATTTGAACATTCTTCGACGTTGTCCATCTTTGTAATTGGAACATAGGTTGATCTTTTCTAGTCCTGTGACCAAATCTACAGGCATATTGAGTGCAACACTTTAATTGCATCTTCTTTTAGAGTTTTGAATAGTTCAACTGGAATGCCATCATCTCCACTAGCTTTGTTGTTAGTAATACTTTCTAGGGCCTTCTTGACTTCACACCCCAGAATGTCCAGCTCAAGGTCAGTGATCTCACAATCGATCTCACCTTACTATACTTTAAGCCTAAGGCAAATCTTTTGCAACATTCTGGCAAAGAAATGTTTTTGAAAATGGTCAAAGACGTTCATGACTTTGTATTAACTAGGTTTTTTATTGTGTTGTATACACATGGGCGTCTCTCTTCATTAGTAGAGACATGAGACTGTGTGTAAAGATGCACACCTTTTCCACAACATAATAATAAATGTTAGAACTATTTCCTGTAGTTAATTGTTGTATTATATGTCCCTTCTACCTAAGGAAAAATGCAAGATTGGGAACAGTAATTTGACAGAGACCAGAAGATTACTGTGAAGGAGCCAATAATAAAAATGCTACTGGAAGCAGTGATGACAATCCCACATACCATTCTCTGTAAATCTCACTGTTCCTTTAAAAGGCTAATGTTCTTACTAATGAATTAATGATGCTAATGAATTAATGGTATTAATGATGCCAATTAAATATTTTAAGATTTCAGCATTAATGGGAACAAATTAATCTCCCCACTTTAAATGCTAAACATCCCTGAATTTAATTTCAATCCTAACTTTTTAAGCGCTAGGTGACTATAGCATTTTAAAGTATTGCTGAAGGGGCAGTACCCGTAACATCACAAAGGGCTGTCCCTGAGTCTCTGGCTTCGGTCTCAAAATCTAAGAGAAGAAGATGCTGCTGGTACGGCAACCCTACTGCTGAAAAGAAACACTGGAATCCATATCTTACATTTTAATATTCTGAGGTCAGGTGAAATTATAATGTGTGAATGTCAATATGTTCCTTTTATAGGTTTTACAAGCCTCTGATAGTATAGAGACTAGGAAAGAGCTTGCAGATATAAAATATGTTGCCAAACTAAACTGTATATCATTTCTTGGATTTGGAACCTTTGCAATGGCAATCCAGTAGCTCACGAGTGTTTTATAAAACCTAGGCATGTGTGCTGGCTTCAGAGAAAATTGCTCCAAAAGGTAGGAGCAGAAATATTTTTGAGAGTTTAAAGGACTCCCAGTCATCATTGGCTTGGTCTGTGTAATCCTAAAAATCAGTAAAAGTTTGCTCTGGCATTTTGAGAACACGTAAATTAGCTAGCCAGGCAGCTATTGGGAGTTTTGTCTATACCAACGATGGCACACCTTGGTACTCCAAATGTTCATGAACTTCAATTCCCAGAAGCCCTGATCAACAGGAGTGCTGACTTGGGCTTCTGATAATTGAATTCCAAGAACACCTGGATTGCCAAGGTTTGCCATCACTGGTCTATATACTAAAGGGCCACATCTTCCAAAATTGATGGTGCTATGTAAAAGTCCTCATGCTAGGCCATAGCCTTTTGTTTTTCCTATTCACAGCCCTCTTCTTTATCCAGAAACATGTGTATAATGACCAAACTAGAAATCAGTTCAGGCTGCCTCCAAAACCAACAGGGTGGTGGTGGTAACAGTCTGTATAGCAAATATGTAGTTACATGTTGATATGTGTATATGTACAAGATAGGAGAGATAGTACTTACATATCTCTGATCAAAATCTTCTCACTGATCATCCTTCTGCTAGAATTGATATGGCCTATCAAGAAGGATGTGTGTGTTAATAAATGAAATATTTAAAATGTTGGTCAGGTGAAAATGTATCCTTTATGTGCTCTGAGAAAATGTGAAAGACAAAATAATGTAGAATGTCTCATCCAGGTCTCATCTGCCAGAGAGATAAGTGTCTGTCCTTTGTAAATATGTTTCCTGAATGGACCAGAAATATATTTGTAACAACAAATGAGAGTTAACAGCCTAGCAGCCAGGAATCTGAGGATTTTTTCAAGCTGTATCTTCCTGAAAGAGAAATATTAGAGAAGGACTGAGAGACCTTTAGAGATTGAAAGCCATTGGAAGTGAATAGCTAGTATCATGGAGATGAATTACCAATTGTTACAGAAAAGTAGGATTCCCATGAAAGGTAGATGTGTTTTATCCATATCTCCTGAAGGAGATGTAGGTCCAGATAAGCCTCTAGAAGCCACAGAAGAGGGAAGCCTTTCTATCTTCCTAATAATCTAAGGGGCTTAGATGAAAGTAAATGAAGAAGCTAGGATGTTGTTATTTTGTGGTGCTGTTACCTAAAAATCGCTATTTCCCCCTTTTCTCTGTCACAGGAAGGTCTGTGAGCCCTGGAGATGTGTTTCCAAAGTCAAAAAGTTCATCTACTGGTGGAGCTCCCCAAGAACCACAGATATTTGATATACAGGTCAAAGACAGTTCTCCACCTTTGCCTGCTAGAAAAATATATCCATGAGCTTCCCCTACTAATTTGTTCAGAGACAGCTGGCATCCCAAAATCATGAAACTTTTTATACAGTTCTACTAATCCTATCATCTGATCCTATCATCTATTTTTACAATAAGGTTTTACAAAGAATCAATAACCTAGCAGCAGTCTCTTATTTCATAGATAAATAAGTCAATTTTGAGTTACAATGGTAAGTTTTCATGTAAAATAGTTGCATTAGAATTTTTTTTTTTACAAATTCTAGGAAAGGATAGAAAGAGGAGGTTGGGGGATTAGGTGGAGACAAGTCAATACAGTAGCCAATGGCAGAATTGAATTGTTGTGTGCACTCAAATGAGCATGCTTGGCTTGAAGACCAGAACCAATCAGAGATGCTGCACGTCTGAAGTAGAAGGTTTGATTGACCAATCAGCCTCAATGGAACTTCACTTTGGGTCTTCTCCTGATGGATTGGGCTTCACTTGATGAATTTCCTTGCAGTTCCCATCCAAATAATCCCATCCTGACTCTAGGCAGAAACTAACTAGCATTGTGTACATATGGTACATACGAATAATCCTTAAAGCGATCAAAACTGTAGTTCTTGCTGCTGTCTTTCAGAAAGCTTGGAGAAGGGTGTGTTTTGCCCTCCGGGCATCAGGTGTTAATGTTTCCTTTTGAAGCGTGGTAAGCCTCTTGGGTCTACTGAGGCAGGCTCAAGTTAAAGAAAATAATTTAAAAGTTTCCTGCTTTGGAAATACAAAATGGAACATGTTAGAATCATTTTACAATAATTTTAGTGATTTTTGGAACATTTAATTGCAACCGCTAATTAAAGATCAATCAGGGATCAAAGAGTTAAGTTTGCCATGCAAGCATGGCTCCAGAGACGGGAAAACTGCATTTTAACTCAAACCGTGATTATTTTAAAGTCATTTTAAAGCCTAAATTTGGTTTGCCGCTGCAGCCGTGCTTGACATTCAGGGAGGAGGAAAGACAGGGAGAAACCCATTTTAAAAAAAGCCCGCACTTTAAAAGTAGGAGCCAATTGGAAATAAATGAACTTTTGCTGTCTTACTCTGGAGGAGACCTTTCCCAATCCGTTCTATCATCCTGGGGCTCAACCAAGCTTCGGGAGTGAAGACATGATTTTTAACAATTGTTTAAACTTTATTCCAGCATATAAAATATTAACTCTTGCCTTTAGGTCTCCTCCGCTGTCTTCCCCTACTGTTCTGAATTTTTGCTAATATTTTTCAGTCACAATGCTATTGAAGAATCCCTCAAAAGCATCTATTTCTTATAACCCTTTTGAAGCCTCATTGAATTATTCAGAATAGATACAACTGAATACATTGTAACAACCATCCATCCTTTGATGTCTTTGAAGCACCATATTAGGATTTCCATTCATAAAAGCTAGTGGGTCCTTTGAAGACATTGTTGTGGTCTACCAGCTATTACTTTTTTAAAAATTCCATTCTTGAATGTGGGCCAGTCTACCAGCTGTGGAAGTATCAGCTCTCGTCTCTGAGCAGCCCAATCCTATTTGGCTTTTGTTTTTTAAAAATCCCATTTGCTATCGGGGTCTGGTCTACTTGGCTTCTTTTAGATGGAGCCGTCTACTTGGCTTCCTTCAAGCCGAGTGGGTCCATCTACCTCCCTCAAGCCGGCATAGGTGCTTTGTTCCTGGCCTCACTTCTCCAGCGAGGCCTGGTGGCTCACTTCTCTAGCGAGTTCCTGTCTGCTCCCACATGGTTGAATGAAGAATCATTGTAGCAGTCTACTTCCATAGACAATTGCATAGGCTGTTTGCAGCTCTGCTTCCAATGAATGGGATTTTCGGAGCTTAAAGGAAAAATGATTAAAAATTGATCTTTGCAGTTATGTATCTGCAAAGTGTTGTGAATGAGTGCATGTTAGTGTGGTGTTTGGTGCGTACGTAAGCCTAACCTCAAAACGGATGGCTAATAAAAAATAAAGAGAGAAATATATTTATTGAAAATAAAAGTATAAAAATAATAATAAAAAGGTGAATTTTAGATTTGGGGTGACAGTGTGCTTGCTTTGTATTTCCATTTGCCTATCTTTTTGTGGAATTTTTGCAACCTTTCCCCATGTTTTATCTACTTTTTAGTTTTTGCTCTCTTTTCAAAAATAAATAAATAAATAAAACTTATGAAATCTATTGTGACATTTGGAATTAGATTTGGTTAAGGTAAAACATATTCTAAATCTAGTCCTTGACTATTTGGGCTAGAATCTGCCAGGGTAAATACTGGCTAATAAGTTTTTTGAGATGGCTAGATGGCATCATTGATGCAGGCAGCATATATCTGGACTGGCTATGGAGGATGGCATATGACAGAGGAGCCTGGCATACTGTGGTCCATGGGGTTGCAAAGGGTTGGACTTGACTGTGTGACTGAACAACAACAAAAAGCTTTTTGGTTTTGATAAACTGTAGGAGGTGATGGTGGTGATATTCTACACAAAGAAAACAACTCTCAGCTAGTCAATGACTTCCGCTTGGCTATGTATCTTCTGAGAATTCTTCCAACCTCAGGGTGAAAGAATACAGGCAGATGGGGACAGGCATTAGAAAGCCAAACTGAGTGAAGAGTTTCAGGACAATCTGTGTGCAAATATATAATCTAGAGCAGGGGTTTTCAATGTTTTCACACCGTGGGCTGGACCACGCCCTCTCAAACAGCTAAGCGGGCCAGACTGGCAGTGTAAAAACACATCCGTGGCTGTCATAAATGCATTTATGACAGCTATGGGCACATTTACAGTGCATTTATGACAGCCGCAGGCACATTTATGGCTGTCGTAAATGGGTCCACTTCTGGTAGCAGTGGTGGGTCACATGAAATGGTGCCACAGACCTGGGCTGGCCTGTGGGCCATAGGTTGCGAACCTCTGATCTAGAGAATGATAGGTATATTGTGTTACTTAATTAAATTCACTTTCATGATGTACAAATAAACCTCTTGCATTTTCCTTAAGACTAAATCTCCTGACCTTCCAAAAATCCTTCCAGGTACAAGTTTCCAGGTAAAAGTTGGTTACAATAGGCCTGAAACCTTCTGCAACCTACAACGCCTGAGTTTTTCTATTCTGCTACCATTATTGATACTAGTTTTGGATTCTACATGCATCAGCAAACACCATTAGTGCTGTTGTGACAATATTTACCACTGCATATCCATGCTAGGAACAGACATTCCAGGGACACATCAATCCCCACTATTTCTAATGAGATAGTTCAGTAGCAATTATAACCCAATTAGGCAGGAGATGATTGCCCAGCCACCCTAGGGCTAAACCTTTCTGACTGAGAGTTATGTGGGGTCCATTAGAAGGGTAACCACTTTATTTGTCACATCAAGTGAAGAAAAATGAGAAGTTGCATACAGAGGCAAGCTATTGGATCTGTTTATGTACAAGATGGCAAAGTGGAATTAATATAAATATAGATGCCAAGAACCCTGAGATCTCTTTGACTGAAAAGACATCAGGGATTGTTTCGAGTTCCTGAAATAAACCTGGTAAAATTGCTTCTGTACATTGCAAAATTCAGCATCTGTTTCTTCCATCTGGCAGCAATTTTTCACATGCATAGTTTTTCTACTAAAAGATAGAACTAAATGTTTGTGGGATGTAGTATGGCCTCATCAGGATCAAAAGGCATCAGAGAACAAATATATAGATCTTGCTCTGTATTGTCCATGGGCAAGCTGTTCTTAGGCTTTATAGACCTGGGGAACTGAATGGGGGCTTGGGCTCTAAATTATGTTTGTCACAATTTTATGTAATTTTTTTCCTTAAAGAAAAGACAAGCTTCTTGCAATTTCCTCCTGAATATTAATGCACTGTAAAACTGAATTTATTTTTAGGACATCAAAAATGTCCCACCATCAAGAATGAGATCACCAAAAACAGCTTTGCGAGTCTTACCCAGGTTTCATCTAACCCAATAATTTCAACACTGACTGGCAAAACTCTTTGAGGTTCCAGGGATGAGTCATGCCAGCCTATTTAAGTATGTTCCAAGCTTGTGCTCTAATGCTGAGATACAGCCTCTCAGACAATGGGGTAAACAAAAAATATATTGTTCCAGATTCCAGTTTCGGCTCTATAATTCTCTTTCATCAGGGAAATTGAAAAGAGATGTCAGCAAATATCATAAAATCTAAATATGCTACAGTTATTGTTAAAAATAGGGGTTTTTATTTGTCTCATGATTGAATTTGTCCCCACAGCTACCATTGTGCAACCTACCTGACAATATACAGTGACCCCAAACAGTAGTATCATCACTAAAAAGTATGTTTAGAAAACAAGCATTGAAACAGCACAGAATTTTGGGAGATTTTTTCCCTGCACCAGCTAAACATTTTTTTCTTTATTATTTATCCACATACAGAATAATTCAAAATGTATTTCTAAGAAAATTTGTCTCCTATTTAAACATTATTGTTTAATGTTGTTTCCATTATCATAGCCTTGGTTCTGTTTATTTATGTACTGTATTATTAAATTTAGATTCTACCTTTCCCTTAATGCAGTGACTCACAGAAAATCGTTCACAAAATGATTAGAAAACAAATGCCAGTTAAAATGTAAACTTTTTTTAAAAAAATTGTAATGTTAAAACATGATGGCCTAAAGGTCCCTTCCAACTCGGTAATTCTATGATATTATGATTCTGTGTTAAAACAGCTCCACATAGGTTGGTCTGAACAGAATATTGGAGAAGTTAGCATTTCAGGCAGACAATGCTAGAAATAGTGAGAAATGGTGGGAAAGAGATTTTACAGAAAGAAACATGTGGAGACATACAAAGGATACAGTTTATTTAAGGTTGTGTGGGGAAGCTTAGGGCTCAAGCAGAAGAGCACTTCACCTCCAAATTTTTGTGTAGGGCATTCACTTACTCCACACACCAATAATCTGTGAGAAGGCATTTTCCTCCTTTGTATGCACTTGCAAAAAACATTCACATTGAGGATATGCAGTAACAGATCAGAAGATGAAGAAAGTTTAGCTGTCAGATTTTCATATCCTCCAGGAATAGCTATGGTTTGCAAAAGGAATGAAAATAGAAATTAGCAAAAAATCTTGAATATTATACCCTCTCTCATGCTAAAAGTTGTTTGGTTTAAATTACTTGCTTTTGAAACTGAAATTGTTGAAAAGCATCAGCTGAAATTTTGTTGTGCATCTTAAGGCAGTAGAAGGGCGATGATGTCATCAACAGGGGGAAATTTTAATGCTAATTAAAAACTTCCTACTTCTGTACCATAGTTTTTCCAAATCCTATGCAATTCTTTTCATCATGAGGAAATTGTAGGAGCCACAAGAAAGGGAGATGACACCTTCAATTACTGAAAAGTTACATGGCAAGTGAATTGATTACAGCATAGTTTAACACTGTGACACTTGACAGGACACTCTTTTAAGCAGCATTGCCTGATTACCAAAGCTAAAGTAAGTTCAAGGAACAATATATTCAGGAAATTGATAAACTATACATGGGGAGCTCAACCATCCATGTATACATCAAAGCTGTATACATCAGCTTTGGTCCTGAGTATCTCTGTAGCACAGTATGCTGCCCTAGTATGGTGCTCATACACACACACCAAACAAGTCAACATTGCCGTTAATGAAACAATGCATACAGTGACAGAATGCCTCAAACCTTTTGTTGTTGTTCAGTTGCACAGTTGAGTCCGACCGTTTCTGACCCCCATGAACCACCACATGTTAGGCTCCTCTGTCATCTATCATCTTCTGCAGCCTGGTCAGATCTATGCCCACCGCTTCAACAATTCCAGTCAGCTACCTCATCCTCTGCCATCCCCTTCTTTTGCCTTTGATCTTTCCCAGCATCAAGGCCTTCTTAAGTGAGTCCTCTCTTCTCATTTGGTGCCCAAAGTACTTGAGCTTCAGCTTCAGTATTTGTCCTTCCAAGGAGCAGTCAGGGTTGATTTCCTTCAGGATTGACTGATTTGATCTCCTCACAGTCCAGGGACTGTCAAGAGACTCCTCCAGGACCACAAAGGCATCTATTCTTCTGTGCTCAGCCTTTCTTATGTTCCAAATCTCACATCCATACATTACTACTGGGAATACCATTGCTTTAACAATGCAGTCTTTTTTTGGCAGTGTGATGTCTCTACTTTTTATTATGGTGCCTAGGTTTCTCATAGCTTGCCTACCAAGAAGTAAGCGTCTTTTTATTTCTTGGCTGCAGTCACCATCTGCAGTGATCTTAGATCCCAAGAAATTAAAGTCTGTCACTGCTTCCATTTCTTCCCCTTCTGTTTGCCAGGGAGTGATGGGTGCAGATGCCATAATCTTAGGGTTTTTTTATGTTGAGTTTTAGGCCAGCTTTTCCACTCTCCTCTCTCACCCTCATCAAAAGGCTCTTTAGGTCTTCCTTGCTTTCTGCCATTAGGGTAGCATCATCTACATATCTAAGGTTGTTGATGTTTCTTAATTTCAGTTTGTACTTCAGTCCTGTGTTATGCATGATGTATTCTGCATATAAGTTAAATAAGCAGGGGGACAATATACAGCCTTGTTGTACTCCTTTTACTATTTTAAACCAATCAGTAGCTCCATATCCTGTCCTCACTGTTGCTTCTTGGCTGACATACAGATGTCTCAGAAGACAGATGAGGTGGTCTGGTACTCCCAGTTTCTTTAAGGACTTGCCACAGTTTGTTGTGATCCACACAATCAAAGACTTTGGTGTAGTCAATGAAACAGAAGCACAGATGTTTTTCTGGTACTGTATTGCTTTCTCCATGATCCAGCGAATGTTGGCAATTTGGTCTCCAGTTCCTCTACCTCTTCAGAACCCAGGCTGTACTTCTGGAAGTTCTTGATACACATACTGCTGAAGCCTAGCTTGTAAGGTCTTGAGCATGACCTTGCTGGTGTGTGAGATGAGCAGAATTGTATGATAATTTGATCATTCTTTAGCATTACCCTTCTTTGGAATTGGAACATAAACTGACCTTTCCCAATCCTGTGGCCACTGCTGTGTTTTCTGAATCTGCCTCAAACCTACACTAATTGAAAAAATATATATCCTCTGATTGGTATCACTCTATGTCAGATATGGAGAGAAATAGCAGTGGACACTGAGAGAACTAAGCAAGAGAATGACCCTTGACATCCTCAGAATGCCCTTAGTCTGCCAACTCAGATCCTGGAAAAGCTTTATTTTGCACCTCCAGTAAAAAAAAGAAGCTCTGCATCAAAGTTATTTGTGTTTTTCTGTGTCTGCTCAGACTTTTGCTGTAACCTTTCACAAGAAGGTAAAGGTAACTCTCCCAATTCCTTAACAGAGAGACACAGAACCTGACTCGCCTGCTGGTCTGTCAACTACTACCAGAAATATGTACCAAAAATGATTTAATTTTAGTCAGTGACAAAGCCAAGAATGTATCCAATTTTTGGGAGTTCAAAATTTGATCTGGACATTAAAGAGGAAGAAGTTACCGAAAATATCTCTCTACAGGTAATGTTTCACTTGACCGCAAATAAATCCTCTTCTTCCATCTCATGATCCTCACAACTTTCACACTATAAAGTGATTACCAAAAAATTACCCTCCCCTGGAGTAGTTACACTGACAAGATTTCAGCCATTAGTTTATTCTTATATTGTTTAACTTTATATAATACAGCATTTTACTATGTAAAATGTATTTATTTTATTTGTATTTACTATGCATTTATCTATTGACAAAATGTTTATGGTTGTTTTCCTTTGTTTCTGGATTATTATTTGATATGCCATAAGCCACTTGTGGGAAAAGTGGAATGCAAATAAACGGATTGATAATTGACTGCCATTTTATTTTCTAAGTTTTCTTGCTTCTTCCCACCATCAGAATTTGTTATTCTGCTGGTAGGTTCAAGCCAGAAAGAAAACATGCAAATATAATTATGGCAAATGCAGACCTACTCCCTTGAAACAATACCTTAGGTTTCTTCAGGAAGAATGATGGCTTGATTGTTTTATTTCAGACTTTGTCTCCAAATGAACAAATGCTTCTAGTTCATTCTCTTTAACTGGATTCTCAGAAATCTCAGGAGATCAATCTAAGTGATTGCTTCATTTCATTCTTGGCACTGGTATGTATTAGAAATGCTTTGGTTACAATACAACTTTTTCACTTGAAAAACATCTTAAAGTCAGAAAGCTGTTTTCTGATGTGCAGTTTTGATATTCAAGAGTTTAGATATCAAATAGTGTATCTGGGACATACAGTGAATGCATAAAGTATCCTCAGATCCCCAGAGTACAAGCCACTGAAGTCAATGGTAAATCATCCATAAATTTTAATGAACTCAGAGTCAACACAGAATGCATCTAAGCTGTACACCTTTGCAAATCATTTCATTGTGAGAACAAATGAATTCAATGGGGTTTATTCTAGAGGACTGGCTACTTAATCTCACTGGCAGTATAGAAAACTTTGTGCAGAATTTTGATTCTAATATTCAGTTCAAGAGTGGTAAACAATCCTGGTATAGGATCCAATTAAATACATACTAAAGGTAAAGGTCTCCTTTGCTCAAAAGCCAGTTGTACCCTACCTTAGGGTGTGGTGCTCATCTCTGTTAATAGCCAAAGAGCCAACACTATCTGCATCTGCAGAGGTTTCTATGGTCATGTGTCAGGCTTGATTTGACACTGGATTGCATGGAATGCTGTTACTTTTTCCAGCAGAGTTGTACCTATTTATCTATTTGCAATTTCTTGCTTTCGAACTGCTAGGTTGACAGGACAGAGGCGGGGACTCACTCCATTGTGTAGCACTCAAGTCTCAAACTGCTGACCTGACACCCTTCCAATTGTCAAATTTAGCATCTTAAACACTAAGCCACGGCAGTCCCAAATTAAATAGATACAAGTGTCACCACTCCCCCACTGCCAACTGCACTCCAAACTGGGCTCCCTCACTCCGTTTATTTGGGACAGCAGCAGGGCAACAAGGTGAAGAGGCTGAGGAACCAAGATCTGCCCAATTTTGTATTGTTGAGATGGCTGTGTGGTGTATCAAGGCCCTTCCTTCAGACTGCCAGGCTTTTAAAGCTCCATTTTTCAACCCTGAGACATGGCGACAACTTAAAACAAAGTAACTTTCCAAGTTCATGACAAGTAGATAATTTTAAAATGTTTGCTTACTTTGATGAATAATTAGCATCTATCTATCTATCTATCTATCCATCTATTTGGAACTTGTCTATCATAGGCAATAATCAATTCTATAATTGTTAACTGCTGCCACTACATACTTAGAGGATCAAATTACACCATCTATCTTTTTCTGCTGAAATCAAACATTGGTGAAAGAGGATAGAAATGATTAAAGAAGAGTGTGATTATCATCTCTTTGTGAGATGAGCTATAAAAATGTATAGTCAAAGCAATTAACACTGTCAAACTCTTTTGATGCCAGTTGAAAAGTGTTTCTGCCTGGTCTTCCAACATAATCAGTGGCAGCAAATTATTGGCAAGAAAATTCACTCTCAATTCCACTTCAGATTGGAAAGTTGACTTCTGTTAGTTTGATAGCAGCCTGTTTCTTGAAGTCAACGGGACTGGCAAAAGGCCATAACACCTCCAGTCTAAGATATGGAGGTGAAGTAGTTGACTGACATAAGCAAATCTGAATGGCGGAACAATGGCAGAATTAAGTGTACCTCTATGGCAAGTTCAGGCCTAATGACAACTCTCTAGACAGGTTATAAGGGAACCATGTAGAACTGTAAGGGACACTCAAGGAATATGGTCTTTGCAGATGCTGATAAAATGGCATGATCCATATATTCTGTAGTAATGATCAGTCCAGACTGGCTGGGCCAGGTTATCCTGCAAAGGTAATAGAGTAGAACATAATGCCAGCAACTCAACACTGATTGTCAGGCAACAGTTAACTAACCTGACAATCCTGAGGACTAATGGCCTTGGTTGGCAAAGTCCACAGGGAAGGGTGATGGTCCCCAAGTGGATTAAACCCCACTTGAATCCATTTTGTTGGTGGGGCAACTGCTTCATCAATACTGGCCTGAGGCTGAGGAGGACTTTGTGTGTCAAAAGGGCTTAGGACCAGAAAGTGACATGGAACTAAATCAGTGATAGGGGTATAACGCTGCAACATGAAAGGTAAATGGAAGGCCACTGCATTATATTGCTCCCAGGACAATCTTCATGGCTGATCGCCATAAAGAGAACCAATATTTGGAATTGGATACAATAATAATAATAATGATCAGACCAAAATGCTAATATTGCCCTTCAGATTTTGCTTTGTACAGAATTTTGAAATTGGTCTTGGTTCACAAAGATAGGTAAAGGTCACCCTTTCTTGAAAGCCAGTCATGTCTGATACTAGGGTGTCAGCCAAAGTGTCAGTGCTGTCTGTGTCTGCAGATGTTTCTGTGGTCATGTGCCAGGCATGAGTAGACACCGGAGCACGCAGAACCCTGTTACTTTTAATGCCAAAGCAGTATCTATTTATCTATTTGGAATTTGTTGCTTTCAAACTGCTGGGTTGGCAGGAGCTGGGACAGACGATGGACACACATCATGCAAAATTCAAGCTCAGCATCTTAACCATTAAGCCACCACATTCATTTTGGAAAAAATAATCATGCAAAAAAAAAAAAGCCAGTATTTATCTACAACATGTTTATGAACATGTGTTGTGACAATAAACAACCCATGTTTATGAATATGTTCAAATGTGTACTTACAGGCTGCCATTCAGACTTGTATATTCTAAGTTAAACTGTTTTTAGAAGAATTTAATAGTGACTCAGACAGCCTGAATATTCAAAAGTGGCTGACCTATTCACACCTAGGTTTATGTGAAATAAAAACTAGACTATTTGATTCCTCAATACAAACTGGATAAATTCTCACTCTTCCTTAATCACTGCAAACCAACTCTTGGAAAAGTTACAATTTTTTGCCCACCACTAGCCATTATGGTGGAGAATGCTGGGTCTTGGAGGGCCCATAAGTATCTTTTCCAAGATATCTCTGGTGCAATTTCCAAATGAAATAGGATAATTATCTGCTTCAGCATTAGTGTTCTCTCCTGCTTATGAAACTAACAGAATGTGCAGAGTCCCTATGAGACATATGGCAAATAAGGCACACAAAATAAGCTCTATATCCAGTTGGCTGAATGTAATACCCAGTCCTTCATTTTGAAATAAGAGCACTTTTAACACTCAATTATGCTTAGAAGGAAAAATAGACATGATGATCTATTTTAGGATGGTCTTGTTCCTGTTTCTGCCATGTGAGATTCTAATTTTTCACCATGACATTATAATCTGTCATCAAGGAAACAAATACAAATACATATGCCAGTGTCCTGCTGTTCCTGTTCAATTTGCAAACAATGAGATAAAGTTTGTCAAATTCAGATCTTTATAGTATGCTCGTTTCTTACCATCTTGCAGATTAAAAGGCCACACATTAATGACTGCGGGTTAGGTTTTCACAGCAGAAAACAGGTGTAGGTTGATTACTTCATCACCAGGAAGATGGTAACTCAAAATGTTCTTGATTCCCATACCTCTGTGGCATAAACTAGAGAGGTGGAAAATGCTGACAAACAGAGGTGTGCTGGCTACACTAAAAGGCCGATGGACAGGGAGTGATGAGGGCATCTAACCCTAACAAAATATGTGTGTTACTACTAGCCTTCTAATTTCAGCTCCCCTCTGGGTATTTGAACCAACAGCCTCCTGCTTACAAGGCAAAATTGCAACCTCTAAGCAATTGTGGCTCTCCTGTCAATGGAGCTGCCTTTGTAGTCTTATCTACAGATAAAGGAGCCCTGTTCGTTTGCTCGATTGTTCTGGGCATTGCAGCTCAGCTCTTTGGATTGGCACCCAAGGAGGCTGCCATGGTACTGGGGGCCTGGGGGGTTCGCCAAGCTGAGTCCCAGTTGCCCAATAGGCCAGCCCACCATATTCACAGCCATGGCCTGTTTTGTGGATTTCAACATGATTTTACAGGAGAAAATATTTTTCTCTCCAAGCACTTTGTAAAGACCAGACAAAGACTAATTCCAGTGAGATTCTCCTGTATTGTGACTGCTTATTTGTCTGATGAAGTGGACTTGATCCACAAAAATCACAACGAAATATAACAATTAGTCTTTAAAGTGCTATAGCATTTTTGTTGTTGTTTTGTTTATTTTGATATGCTTATTTGGAAGCTGTATACAGTAAAACCCTGGCATACGACTGCCCTGGGTTACATTTGCTGCTGGTTATGACCTCACATTTAATTTTTAAAAATCCCTGGGTTATGACCGATTTTCAGTTTATGACCAAAAATTGTGCTACAATATTTTAAACTCTAAGATGGTAGCGATCTCTCTACCTTTTCCACGCCATTTGGGGGACCTTATCCGATGATGACAACAGCACCTCCACAGCACTAAGCACTGCATTGTGACTTCAGGTGGAAGGGGCAGTGGCCATTTTGAATCCTAACATGGTGCTGCCCAACCCACGGCTCTTCCTCCTCCTCCTCCTTCCCTTCAGTTTCTGGCAATGGCTGAAGGGGTGCTGGGTCAGGGCTTCGTCCCTTCTGCTGCCTGACCCGCAACTTCTCCCCCTCCTCCTTCCCTATGGCCACTGGCAAGGGCCAAAGGGGTGCTGGGTTGGGGTTTGGTCCCTTCTACTGCCTGACCCACGGCTTCTCCCCCTCCTCCTTCTCTTCCCTATAGTATGTTTAGACCAGTGTTTCCTAACCTTTGGTTTTTCGACTTCAGTTCCCAGAAGCCTAAGTCAATTTCCCAAAGCACTGAACAGCACTAACACATTATCTAATGTACTGACTTAGAATTCTGGGAATTGAAGTCCCCCAATGTGACATGGGTCCCACATTGGGAAACACTGGTTTAGACCAATATTAATTGTGTTTTCCCTATTATATAACTCTGCCATTTTCAATCCTATTATAATACGTCACAATGCACTGAGTGGTTAATTTGTGACATACGAATTAAAACCAATAATTTTAAACCTTAGGCATTAAACCCAGTCTCTTAATTGATAGTTCTGCCAGTTCTGATTCCTTTGATATTCATTCAGTTTTTCCAAAAGCTTACTTTTCATCACAACTGACCAAATTGGAGAATTTTGTTTAAACCAAAACCAAAATTCTCAACCCTCTCTGCATACCAAGACTTGCATAGATGGCATTGTTTGCACAAAGTTCAATTGCCACTCAAAGCCCCATTAATATTTGTTCGTATCCAAGAGGATTAGGTAGATATTTGTGTGGCTGGAGGCAGTCCGGCATCTGGGATTCCCTGTCTTGGTAGATATTGTTACCTTCAATATTATGAGTCACCCCACTGACTAACCCAAGGACAACATTTTCTCAGCAGCTTCTAGCACAGTTTGGTAGCAGGAAGCCTTATAGAGAAATCCTACATATCAAGAACAATGCTAACATATTGAGAGAAGTTCTTCAATGCTCACTCCACCCCTCACAAAAAGAAGAAGAAGAAGAAGAAGAAGCTTTCAGTGAACAGGCTTTATGTAAAATGTGTTGCTTTCTTTTGAAAATAAAATCATTTTGCATGGAAATTTTGGCAGAACATTATTTCTTCAATACTTTACTAGAAAATCCAGGCTCTTATCCTATACACACATGCTGGGCACTAATTCTGTCCCCACTCAATGGAAATTATTTCTGAGTAAATATTTAATGAATTTGGCATTTTAATTTAATTCAGAGCAACACTCAGCTCAAACTCAGTTTGTGCTCATTTACAGTTGGTAAAATATCAGTGGCTGAGAAATGATATAGTTCTAAAATATGTTTCAAAGCATAATGCTTGATTATTATTGAAAAATGATTAAACTGATCTTTTTCTGAATTGATACTAACAGTAGATTCAAAGAAGCACAGTTTTCACTTATTAATTATGAAGCATCAAAACTAAATTGAATCAATGAGAAAGTATTTGGTTTTTATGCCTATGCCTTTCATGGCCTTGTAGGTTGATTTTTCCTTATATACTTGACTTATAATAAAAAATAAAAGAGATTAAATGATGAAGAAAATCAATTATGTATTGATTACCCATTTCCCCCCAGTAGGCTTCTCCCAAGCCTCTCGCCTTCATAAAGTTCATTCATTCATAAAGAAAACAACAGCCTTAAGGGTTAAGAAACAGTTACAGATATATTCCTATAAAAGTTAAGTGCTAGTTCCAAAAATGACAACTAAATATTGCATGCCTAGAGCTTGATTCAGCAAAATGCTTATAACTGTGGCTCAGGTTAACCTCTCTTTCTCTCCTTCTAGAAGGCAATGAAATAGAAATTGAATTAAGTGTACAATTAGGACAGCTGCTGTGGAAATCTTAATGTCAGTAAAGAGAGGCTTCCTGCATGAGGATTCTAAGCATGTACCTGAATAGATGTCAGTGGGGTCAGGTGACATAATAATTCCAGCTGAGTGGTATTAACAAGTTGATCAGGAATGAGTGTACAAGGATATTTTCCCTCCTTACCATGAAGTACAGAGGCAAGACATGTGACTTTTTGGTATTAAACTTGGGGTACAATTTATTGAATTTAATTGAAAACCTCTGGCCTACATTGCGGGTATGGTAGTACTATAGAACCTGATATCAGAACAGAGGAATCTACTCCTCCCATATCTGGCCCAGACTGGCGAATCCGTAGCCCATGTGCAGAGCTGAGCTTTGACAGCTACTGTCCAGGCCAGCTGATTCAGGGAGACATCAATGCGGGTGTTTCCAGTTCTACAAGGTGATGGAAAGATCCATAGACTGGATGAGATTATCCATCAGTAGATCTTTGCTAAGAATTTGTAAGCTTGTTTCATCATTCAAAATCTATGTGGACTAAAAGCATGAGGAAGAGATTGAGGTTGCTCTGCCTCTTCAGTCATCACTACTCATCTGAAGATAGGAAGGCAAATTTCATAAAATCAGAGACAGCTGGAGGATTGATAATTGAACATAGATTCTACTGTGTGTTTACAAGCTGGCCATATAAAATCAGAAGCCTCACAGGGGCAATGTTTTTTGTACCCTCTAACAAAACAGCTAACTTCCTCACATGTTTGTTATGTAGACTTCTGAGAAGAATGATGCAATCTTTATTTTAACAGCATTGTTGGAAATGCCTGAACATTTTAAAAAAACCATAAAACTTTTTTCTTTAAAGAAGCCTTTAAGAATATCTTACCTGTGACGATAAGTTAGTTGGTCAGCTTTGAGTTTGTTTGCCTCTGACACTATCAGATATTTATTTTGTCATTTATATTATTTTGTTTCCCTGCTGTTGTTTATTTGCCCATACACTACCCAGATTGGGAAATATCTCATATGGGTGGTTTAAAATGTAATTAATCAGTCAATCAATCAGTAATCAGTGGCTGCTGCTTCTCATATCTTAGTATAACCCATCCCCCACCCCCAAAAATTATTTTCATGAAAAATGTCATTGGTGTGAATTTGTTTAAGGTGGATGCCAGCTTACCATGAAGTAACCCACACACTATGATCAAGGAGCCATAACCTGCAGCACTAGGAAATGAGACATGCAGGATTTAACACTGCCGCAGCCTTGAAGATATTAACAAGGTGTACCTTCACAGCCTGTTCATCTGTCATGGCCTCTTCCGCCTCCATGATCATTGGGAATCAGAATAGTGAAATGGTTCCTCCTCCACTCATTTTGCCTTTGGGCCCAATATGATGGTTTCCAGTGGCATTTCCTCCACTGAGAGGGGCATCACCTAAAGGGGCTCATCTGCCCATAGCCATTGGCCCTATAGGGGGTCAGGTTATTTACCGCTTCCCAACACTCAACATTGAGTCACTGGCTGTACGGTCTACTCCATTACCATAGCACGATGTCTGCCGAGACATGTAAATAAATAAATAAATAAATAAATAAATAAATAAATAAATAAATAAATAAATAAATAAATAAATAAATACCTTTCCACATGAGTGCAAGAGATGCATTAATAAGGACTGCAACTCAGTGAGTTGGAACATGTGGATACAGAGCAAGAAGTCAGCAGTTTGATCCCCAGTGCTTGCTTGCTTATTTATTTATTTATTTATTTATTTATTTATTTTGCGACCACTTGCCGAGGCGACACAGGGCGGCTTACATTCAAAACAGCAACAGTACAGTAAAAATCATAAAATACAACCTCACAAAATAACCAAAGCAGAACACAGACTAACTCCCCTCTGGCTGTTGTTGTAGGCCCAGAGGAGGGGGAGGGGTCCTCAGCCGCATGCCAGGCCATGGAATCTTCTCCCTCAGGCCATTGTTGTGGACCCAGAAGAGGAGGTAATGTTCTCAGCAACATTGTCAGGCCATGGCGTCTTCTCTCTCAGGCCATTTCATGGGCCTAGAGGAGGGGGCAACGTCCTCAGCCACCTGCCAGGCCATGGAATCTTCTCCCTCAAGCCATTGTTGTGGGCCCAGAGGAGGGGGCAATGTATTATGAACCATGATTATGAAGAGTCTAAACTGTTCAGGAAGAGACCATTACAGCTTTCTAACACAGAATTCTAAATGCCTCATCAAACTACTACACCCAGGATTCCATAGGATGGAGTCATGGCAGTCAAAACAGTTTCAAAGGTCTACAATTGTATAATAGACAAACATATTCTAAGATTATCTACATATGCACAATCCAAGTTTATACACTATTGATATAGAAAGGATTAGTTTCCAATTCTAAATGTTCTAATTTATGATACCAATGGAATTTGAATTAGAGCTTATAATTAATATTCAGACTTTTTACATTAAAAAATTCCTCTAGTTAACAAAGATCTGGTGATTTCTCATCTGCATCAAGAAATGCCAGCTATCTGAAAATGTGCAGGGCTTGCAATTTAACAATGATAAGTGAGCCTGTAAAATATGGGTTTTTTTTTTAAAAAAAGTAGGTTTTATTCTTTGAAATACAATCACAGAGGTCTTCTGCTACAGTACATCAAATATTTTACCTCTGGCAAATTTTGGTAGGAGTTATTGACTTCTAATGGTCAAATTTATTTCTTCCTGAGAAACAGCAAAGCAGAAGAATGCATTGCATGTGAAAACTGAGTCTATTAAGAATAAAAGTAAGCTTCTAAGTGGAATCTAACAAGCACTTAGAATTGTGGTTTGCTGATCAAAATTAAAGTGAAGTTAAGAGGATGTGTACTGTAGATGGTATGCATTCTGAAAACCTCAAGAGTATGTATGCTGGGAAGTTAATTGTTATTATTCATAAATGAAACTGTAAATGTGCAACATACTTAAATCCAGGTAATTAGGGAAGAAGAGAATATAGGATAATTCTACTTTTACTACTAGATATATTTGAAGAGGACATAGAATAATCTTCTGTATTCTGGAAAAGTTCTTAATAGTAATTTATCCTCATCATGTACCTTTGAACAAGTTTCTTCTGGGAGGTAGTGACTTGTTCATGGAAGACTGGGAAGGACAATTATGCTGTTTTAGCAAAAGCAAAGCCTTGTATGAAACACCACTTGCTAGACCAACTGCACCTGAACTCTGGGCAGGTGAAAACATTCTTTGTATTCTTCCCTATCCTGATAAAAAACTCTATACTCTTTAAAGCATCACTCCTGAAATAATCTCTCTTCTTCTTGTGCCATATCCATTTCTAAATATTGGTGATCATCATGGTGATCAGCCATGAAGATTTTCCTGAGAATATAATACAGTGGCCTTCCATCCTTCTGCATCGCAGTGTGACAGCTGTATCACTGATCCAGTTCCGTGAGTTACTTTCTGGTCCTGAGCCCTTTTGGCATGCAAAGTCCTCATCAACCCAAGGCCAGTATTGATAAAGCTTCTGCCCTTCATCAAGATGGATTCAACTGGGATTTAATCTACTTGGGGACCATCACCCTTCCCTGTGGACTTCGGCACCCAAGGCCGTTAGTCCTCAGGGTTGTCAGGTTAGTTAACCACCACCTGACACTTGGCATTGATTAGCTGGGAACAAGGTCTACTCTATTACCATAGCAGAATAACCTAGCCAGACTGAGAATCTCTCTCTATATCAATCTCAGACACCTGCACTGAATGGATTAAGTAATTTAGTCCATAATATACAATTATAATAAGAAAAGGTAGTATCTGAGCAATAAATACCAAACACTGATACTTTAAACCATTCAGAGTGGGAAATATTCCAGATGGTTGGTATAAAAATTAATAAATAAATATCTCCAGCTTCCTCAAGTGGGCTAAGGAAAACGTATATACCCAAGTCAATGGGAAAGGCTCTATTGGCTTCCACCCCTCTTTGACTGGTGACTACAGATTTAAAAAGTGGTTTAAGTAGGTTGGAAGTTCAGTTTCCCCACTGTGCCTCTAGGGAGGAACCAGCCTATGTAGCCATGGGTAAGTTGCATGGGCTCCCCCAGAAGAAGTGAATGGTATGCCACTTCTAAGTATTCTTTACCTACAAAATCCAGGAAAGGGTTGCCATAAATCAGAATTGACATGATGACACACAAATAAAAATTATTATTGTTATTATAGCTGTTAGATTCTTGTGCTGTCTCTAGTGCAAATTTTTAATTAATGTCTGAGAGTGTCTTGCTGCACAAATCTGCAAACAAAGATGTTTCATGAAATAAAATTACCATAGAATTTCCAGAATTTCCATATCAGGTTGAACCAGTTACTGATTTCTGGGAAATCATTCACCAAAGTGGCAAGTATCCACAGTGGAAAAGTAGATTGATAATAATCAAAGATTTTTAATGTGGTAACATCCAGAATGATGCATAGGAAAGAAATACATAGAGAAAAATGCTGAAGTGTACCCTAGCAATGATTAGTTTTAGGGTACTGTTGGGAAAAGGTTGATGTTGAGGATCTATAACACATCATAAACTTTGGCAACTTCTTTATTGTTCTGTGTGGAATTAGCTAGAAAAATAAGCAGTAGACATCTCTTTGGCAGTCAGACCTCTGACAATTTACAGAACAGTATGTTAACAACATAATCCAACAGTCATGTGCTGTATTCTGTGACCATCTGGTGCAATCAATATCCACTAAGAGCCTTTTGCAAAATGGATTTTTAATTCAAACAATTATAGCATCACTGCTTATACCATCTATCCTTAGGAAGCACTACATAATTTCCTACCCTGTCTTACAGACATAGCTCAGGTTTAAATTAGTGATGATAGAGGCAAAGAGTTGGTCTTCTAATGGTCAGATCTGCTTGGGAGGTAACAATTATTCTGGATAGGAAAGAAAAATATAGTAGCAGTAGGAGTTTTACTGTTGTTGAATTCTAAATGTTGAAACAGATGTGATAAGGGTAGAGATGCAGTTAGATCAAAGACTAAAGACTGAGGGATCTTCCTGCAGAGAATATTGGACAACTTTCAACTACTAAGGGGGGGGGGGAGGAGAGGTATTGGCATAAACAGGTGACATTCCAATAAACTAAAGGGAACAATGTTGATATTCATCAGCTATGACTTTGCCCCCATGGAATTTCACTGGTCTGTGCTTTGGCAAGCTGTTAGTTCTGTGTCCAGCAGCTGGCCAGTCAAAGCATCTCATCAGCATCAAATGAACAATGATGCCATTGGCATGTGTCCTCTTGAGCATTAGCAACAAAGGATGCCCAGCACCAGGATGCTGTAGCAGCTGGTCAGACAAAAGACATTGTTCTGTATTCTAGCAGTTAAATGGGCATTTTGATAATATATGTCATGAAGAGAGTGATAATTTCTCTCTTTCATGCACACACAAAATTCTAATTTGAAGTGGGATGCATCAGTATTCAAAGCAAAAGTTGTGCTACACAAAATCATTTAAACAGGTCCAGGAACGTGTTGGACACACAGAAGTATGAATGTCTCTGTTAATCCTACTGTAAATTCTCTGGAACTGACTGTTCATATGGCCTTATGTAGCTTGATTATACCCTTCCTTCCTAATTTAAAGGAATACTAATCATAGTATTTCAGAATTTGAATGATACAATTGTATGTCCAGAGTTAAATAAGAAAAAAAAAAGGGGGGGGGAATCTATAAAGTGCAGGTGCCTCTGGTTTCTCTCTCACCTTAGAATACATTGTTGAAAGGACTAATACTTCTTTTAAGTATTCTATCTCCTGGGCTTATATTATTCAGTGCTGTTCATTGAATTGTTTTAACCAGTAAAATTCTATTTTCTTATAGATCACATCCTCTGGTGTGCAGAGGATAAATAACTATTCCAGTAGGTTTTGTAATTATTGATCAAGATTTGGGAGAATAAATTGACAAAGAAAAGTGAATGCCATGAAAACAACAAAACCTGTGTCTTCTTGGAATATAGCCTATACATATGGCTAGAAAATTCAACTTTCAACCATGTCTAAATCTCTATATCACATTTCGCCGCCCCCCGCCGCTGCCGCCGCCACCACACAATGTTCACATCATTAGATTGTAACCCTGACATTTAATATATAACTTTTGCTCAGACACATTGTGTTAGTTCTAGTTCCCATGGACTGAAGAGGTCCACATAGATGGCATCTGTTTCCTATGGATGGAAGGAATCCTTCTGATCCAGCAGAGGAATCATTTTGGTGGAATGATACAGGCTGCAATTATCATAGATTTCCTTACAGTGTGTAGTTTTTTATAATGTTTCCCAGATTTGCCTACAAGGTTGATTGAAAATTAGTGCAACAGTAAGAAGTAGAAAGGTGGAATTAGTTAAGAGTACTCCTCTTTGCACCAGGAGAAGCATTCTGAGTGGAAATCAGTTAGAAAAGAAGCTAGATCCAGCAAAACATCTTTGAAACTGGGTATAAATTTGCTGTCTTCATCATCACTTACTAGTTCAACAATATGGCTACGAGTACATCAGCAATGGTTTTCAATATTTCAAAAGTTCTCACATCCCTTTGTCTATTTCTTCATATGAAAAATAATTGATAGTATATAATGACCAAAATCTTGCTATCTATATATGCTGACTTTAAACATCTCTCTCTCTTTCGTGTCCTGATCAAGCCCTGAATTTCCAAAATGAAGCCACTTTATTGGCCAAACTTAAGTCCTTCTTGGTGCATGTTTCTGGCAGTAATCAGCAGACCAGTAAATCAGCCGGATTCTGTAACTCTCCACATTCACACAGTGTGTTGTTGTCTGCCAGCACCCCACTTGAGCACATTGGTCTTACATTTAGGGACTCTGATGCTCAGCCTATTCAGGATCCTCCAAGTGATGTAGGGGAGGTTGAGTTCCTCAGCTATACAATGGTGATCCTTGCTCACTGAGCTCCTTCCTCCATCTTCTAATTTGGTTTTGCTCTGTGTATCCTCAAGAATGTTTGTCCTCTAACCAAAACAATAGAACTAGAGAGATTTCCAGATATTCTTAAGAAGGAGGCAGTAAAGGAACTAAATAGAATAGGTGCAGCAAGACTAAGAAATTGGTTGGATAAAATCTCCAATAGAGAGGATAGGGAAAAGACATCTGAGGAAACTAACCTGTCATGGTTCAATAAGTTACAATTGGAGAAGTGGACTAAATATTTGTTAAACCAATATGGTAATTGCAGAAAGTTAACCAAGTTTGAGGAATTGATAGTCCAGTTAGACCATAAAGTAATAACAACGAAGGGTTTAATCAGCAAGATCTACAAATTATTAATGGAGAATGATGAGGCACAAAAAGCATTAATATTAGTCTGGGGAATAGAATTAAGAAAAGATTAGAGAAGGAGAATGGGATGAAATATGGAACCATAGGAGTACGAAGAATGTCTGTTAGAATCAAAGAAAATTGCTACAAAACGATCTGGGGATGGTATATGACACCAATATGTCTAAGCTACTATAACTCTGCATACAAGAAGGAATGTTGGAGATGTAAAAAAGAGTATGGGACATACCTACATTTATGGTGGGAATGCGAATGTCAAAAATATGAAAGAAGGTTTTTAATGAAATTAATCAGATACTATCTATAGAACTAGAAGTATGTCCCAGAATAGTTTATTAATGGACTTTGGGAACATCACCATAGCAAGAAATATTGTAATCACTATCAATGCAATATTGTAATTTTTGTGTGTTTGTGTTGTCTTTTTTAAAATAAATAAATAATTAAAAAAAGAAGAATGTTTGTTCTTGCCATAAAGCTTTTCCTGGATCTCAGCTGGCAGACTTGAAGCTCATATCCATTCAGAGGATGTCAAGAGTCATTCTTTTGTTTAGGTCTCTCCTTATCTTAGGTGGAATAATACCAACAAGAGGTTGTATTTTCTCTACTGGCTTTAAATGCAACACTATAAACTACCACAGTACATTGCTACCAGTTAAGATGTAGATACTCATATTGATTGTTAAACGGCAGTTGCACAACTTCATGTGTGATGAGGAATACAACTGCAAGCCTCCTAACTAGTGGCAATTGGCAACTAACTACTTGGGGATGTGCCATTTGGTGATTGGTTGGTTCAGACTCCAGTACCCACAATTGTCCAATAATTCCTCAGAAAGAATTCTGGGAGTTTCTGCTCTAAAATACAGAGCTACAGATGCCTACATTCTACTCACCAGAGCCTCTCTTCCAGGTTGTTTTTGGCCTTCTTCTGTATAGAAAGGACATTGACTCTGTGCTTCCCTGGGGGCGTAGGTTTTCATAGTAGATGAAGTCATGCTATCCATTAGACTTTATAGAACTTTTAAAAGTTTAAAAAGTGCACCCTTGTACTGTATTTTATACTGTTGCACATGTAAGTAAAAGGATTCCAACCTTTATGTTTCAAATTCTTTGTAAAATTTGATACATAGAGATTTGTATAGGGTTTTTTTTTTGGGGGGGGGGGAATTTATAAAAATAAGGAACAGTTTATAAGCAGCATAAAAGCAATTGCCTTTCTTAACTAAATAAGAATGATTAACCTGATGTTTTTGCTTTACTGTAAGATTCTTGAAATGGCAGTGCTGAATATGCAGATTCAGAAGGAGGGCAATTTAACAATTTCTTCCAATAGAGTTTGGATTTGTTTTGAGATCAGTCTGATCCTAAACATATTTACTTAGAAGTAAATTCAGTCAAAGTTCCTGGGAATGAAAAATGTTTTGAATCAGGTAGCTGAGTTAAAATCTTAATTCTTTTATCATTACATAAACATTAGCCCCTGAAAGATAAAACCTATCATTCACAAAGAACTTTGTACTATCAGGGAGAGCAGAAACCCAAAAGAACATTTTGTCATATTATAAAAGCAATGAGCTTCTGCTAGTTATCTTTTGGCAGTTATGCATAATGTTTAAACAATGAGCCTGATTAAATGTCAGTTACAGAATTTTAGTTCTTGGCTAGGATTATACATTCAACTGATAAACAGTTTCATATTACCTTTTGTCCTGACACTGAAATTCCAAGAAAGTTGATGAGTGACAGTGCAGAAAAAGGAATAACCTATATCAACATGTGCAGTAGTTTCTTAAACCTTTCCATTTCATAAGCCGATATCTATAACCAATGACATTTTCCTCTAAAATTGACAATCTCTAACCCACAACACTGTTGCATAATGGAGAGAAAATTGGACTTGAACTAGACAGACATGTAATCCAATTGCTATAACTTTGTTAACCCTACACCTTTTTACTAGAGAATGCACTCTACTGAAATCAATGGCCCTTATTTCAGTTAATGTAGCAGGATTGCTCTATTAGATCTTAACCTCATTAGATGACCATTCACAATCTCTCAGGCTAGACAATCACTAACTATACTCAGAAGAGTGGAACATGTGAACTGCCAGAGGTGTTGGCCCACAACTCCCATAATCCTATAATGGATGTGGTTGATGATAGTTGGAATTCAATACCACAGGTATTTCCTCAGGTTCTCCACCATAATTTTAATATTTTTCCTCTGTGGGAAAAAAAATCAGGTAACTCCTAGGAGAAGAACAGATTTGCAAAATATCATGCAAATTGTGCAAATACAGCTTGTCCAAGAACAAAGCAGCTGGAAATGGTAGCTGGAGTGGAATCTGAAGTGGGAAGATGAAAGAATCAAGTTTCCAAGCAACAATACTATTTTATCACCCAATCCATTGCTTTGGATCAAGAGTTCACAACCTATGGTCCATGGCCCAGGTCCAGCCTGTGGCACCATTTCATGTAGCCTGCTGTCACCATTGCTGGAAGCAGACGCAGACACATTTATGATTGCCAACATACGTTGGATCATGGAAAAAAACAAAGGAATATCAGAAACAAGTCTACTTCTGTTTCATTGACTACACTAAGGCCTTTGACTGTGTGGACCACAACAAAATGTGGCAAGTAAGTAAAGATATGGGAATACCAGAACACCTTATATGCCTCGTGAGAAACCTGTACATGAATCAGGAAGCAACAGTTAGTACAGAATATGGAATGACAGAGTGTTTTGGAATAGGAAAAGGAATAAGACAAGGCTGCATTTTGTCACCCTGCTTATTCAACTTATACACAGAGCACATAATGTGCAATGCAGGGATTGAGGAATCACAATTTGGGATCAGAATTGCTGGGAGAAACATCAACAATTTGAGATATGCAGATGATATTACACTAATGGCAGAAAGTGAGGAGGACTTTAAAAAGCTCCTGATTAGGTTGAAAGAAGAAAGTGCAAAAGCTGGCTTTCAATATAAAGAAAACCAAGATCATGGCAAAAGAGGGCAAAAGAAGAAGGTGGTGACAAAAAATGAGATGGCTAGATGGTATTGTAGACACAATGGGCACAAAGCTGAGCGAGTTGAGGAGGATGGTGGAGGACAGAGGTGCCTGGCGGACAGTGGTCCATGGGGTCGCAAAGAGACGGAATCGACTGTGCGACTGAACAACAACAAAATGTATACAGGATTGTAGACAAGTTTTATGGCAGTGTGTGTGTGGGGGGAAACCACTAGTCTAGTGGGGGGAACCACCAGACCACCAGCTGTCAGAGGCAACATGGTCTGGCCTGCAGATGAAAAAGGTTGAGAACGCCTATTTTAGATTTTTCCTTGCTTGGAGTCTCTTTGTGAATGGTACTATTCTCTATGTGAAGGCAGACCAACTTGACTGCTTCCTTTGGTGTTGTCAGCCTTAAGCATACCCTTTGCTATGTAAAGTTTGGCTTTTTTTCCTTGCTGTCAATGTGGACATGATATTGTGCCAATATTGGGCCATTTTCTGGCATTTTAAAATAATGGATACAGAAGCATAATATCTCACATGAATTGAATCATATTTGAATCATTTACAATAACATCTTAATGCTATCATGATGAGTGTCTCTTCATCAGTATAAGACAGGGATTATCAACCATACAGGTGCGTTTTACTTCTGCTTCCGGGAGTGTCGAGGGCAGCGTGAGTTGGATGAATTGCAGTAAACCCATTTGTGTGGATTCACAGAGAGCTTGGGCTTCTGGGAATTGAAGTTCAAGAACATCTGGAGTGCCAAGATTCACCATCATGGTCATATGGAGTCAAATATATATGCATATGTTTGAGAAAGAGAGAGAGATACTTCCACATACTCAGCCAGACCTATGAACCAAGTCTACATGCAAGCAAAATCTTTGAGTATGCCAATATGCTTTGTGTGCAAATCAGGCAGCATATAAAATTAAGGGACCCTAACAGTGTAAAAAGTCGTTATACAAGCATTTTGCTTGCTCGTGGGTTCTACATAAGGCTCAGGATAAACTTACATTGCAGGTACAAGACGAGAGCATTCTTTATTACTTTACCAATACAAAAAGTTAAGATCTAAAATGGCAGGCTGACAGGATCTCTCCACAAGAAAGAAACTCAGCAAGCAAAAAATAAAATAAAAATAAAAATGAAATACTGACTTTTAAGTAAAATAGTTGGGCTACATAGAAAGAGCCTCCTCGATGATCATGGTATTTTTGAACCACAATTGTGTGTACCCTGGTAACAGCAACTTTGTGTAAATCTTAGGTACTGTGTCAAATTTTATTCGTTTATTTTGTGCTCCTAACTCTTTTCTTGATTTAATAATCCCATGACCTAAATGTGTTAAAATTCAGGAGACTGCAGGTATTTATTCAAAGGAGAATTTTGGGAGAATATCTCTTCAGACAAATAAACAAACAAAAAGGATTACATGTATTTTAATTAGGAGTGTGTGCATGCGTGTGTGTGTGTATGCACGCACGTGCGTGCTTGTATGTGTTTTTAAAAAAGGAAGGGTAATGTTTTCTGAAATCATATGGTTAGAGAAGTGGTGGTGAACCTTGGCACTCCAAGTGTTCTTGAACTTCAATTCCCAGAAGCCCTGATCAGCAGGAGTGCTGACTTTGGCTTCTCGTAATTGAAGTCCAAAAACACCTGGAGTGCCATGTTTCACCACCACTGGGTTAGAGTACAGTCAAACCTCGCATAAAGAGCACTTCGCTTAAAAGTAACTCGCTTAAAGAGCAGAATTTTCTCTGAATGTTTTCTTCGCTTAACAAATAAAACCAACCAAAAACTCGCTTAACAAATAAATCGGGGTTCACAATCCCCCCCCCCACAATTGGTCACTTACAATGGTGTTTTGCTTAAAGAGCAAACTCGCTTAAAGAGCAATCCCGTGGAACGCATTATGCTCTTTAAGCGAGGTACAACTGTATTTGTTTTTTATTTTGGTATCTGGCTGTGGAACTTGTGATTGGTAATTTGATCCCCCATTGTGTCTTCTTCACAGGGACTGGAATTTATGATCCATTGGGTCCCTTCCAGTTCTGTAATTATAAGACTATTCTTTTTTCGTTCTTGAAAAGAGAATCATGTGCAGAAATATGAAGCAGACCATCTCATAAGAAACAAACTCTAAACAGCTCATGACCTGAAAATTGCTCTGAAGAACTAATGACACAAGAATGCCTCCAAATATAAACACATTCAGCATAGAATACAGGTCTTCAAATGAATGTGTAACTACTGCTCCCAGTCAACTGCTATGCCCAACAATGATTTTTAAAAGGTTATAAACAATAAAAAGAGGCTCTGAAGGATATGTTTCTTTTCTCCAAGCTGAATGGCCATTTATGCACTGCCAAATAGAAGGAATGCATAACCTTAAAACAGAGGACAAAAGACAATGGTCTGCATAAATTAAATATGCTGATTTATATGTCTAGATAGAAACTGGGGAAACTTTACTAACAAAAATAATGTGTATATCTCTATTCCTTTCTGTTTCCAAGACTTCTTAAAAGATACAAAGAAGACTGTAAGATTACATATCATGAAAGCATTTTATTTTGACATGGATTGATGTATAGCTAACCAAAATTGGTCTGAGCCTGTAATACCATCTTTAGACACTAAATACCCTAATCTTGCCACAAGACAAGATTAGAGGCAACCCTTGGACACTCATTCCCACCCCGTTGGAAAGCTGTTTGTGTTCCTTTTCTCTGTAAGCATCCTGAATTCTGGAAATGGAGCATATGTGATGAAGAATTCCTGGTGATAGATATGCAGCAAAAGACAAGCACAGACAGAGTAACACTGAATTAACACTGTTTGTGTATGCATGTGTGTAAGAAAGAATGAATGAAATAAAAAGAGGAAGAAACTCAGGAAGGAGAAAAAAGCAAGAGCAGAACATTGTGTTGGAAAGGATGGTCACCTGAGTGGTAATCAAAAAGAAGGAGCACCTGGGAGGGCAAAGAAAAGAAACACCTACCTGCATAGGAAGAGGAACAGCACATGATTAACTAGTTGTGGGAGCACAGTTATACAGAGGACTGTCTCATGTATAAGTTTATGCAAAGTGAAGCATATGGCTAAACTGACTGGTATCCTCTTGCATTGCTTTTGGCTGGGCAATGGGAATGATGTCACCAGCTTTGGCATATTATTGTTAATTAAACAGTTCTTTTTAATTATTTATTTTTCGGCTTTATACCATTGGATGTGAGTTGCACACAGGCCAGAATTTTAAAAAGGAGCTCTTTAATTAGCAACAATTTGCTAGAAATAGTGATGTTACTCCTGTGAGTACCCATTACTTGTGGAATCATGTGACAGGATACTAGGCTTAGTGATGGCGAACCTTAGCACTCCAGCTGTTCTTGAACGTCAATTCCCAGAAGCTCTGATCAGCAGGAGTGCTGACTTGGGCATTAGGGAATTGAAGTTCAAGAACACCTGGAATGCCAAGGTTTGCCACCACTGCTCTGTCTGTCAGATGTTGCTTTTATGCCTCATTGAAGTGGCTGGCAGATTTCTCAATAAGAGTTTGTCATGTTTTTGGCTTGGATCATGCCTCCTGCACAAGCGAAATAAAATATGGGATAATACAATAGTAAAATTAATTCAGAGATTGGAATGCTGATTTAAAATATACTAAAGTGTTAGTATTTTGTTCCATGTAAAGTACATATGTTTCATGGAGGCATAGGAGATAAAATGCTAAATCTTGCAAATATATCTTACCAAAGCATCTCTGACCTCTGCATTAAGGGTGGCCAAAACTAGTTTTCATATTGATGAATTGCTCAAGACCTAAATCCATGGAAATAGCCTCACTGTGGACCCCAAATCCTCAAAGAGTCAATGGGTATGAAGACAGATCAAAGGTCCATGGTGTCCAAGGAAAATACAAATGATTGATGTTTTGTTCTGTAATCGATAACATATTGGCAGGTGAGCTGGATGACTCCCTGAAAGTACAAAAATCAATTACAAGGGGCCAGAGAGCAAAGTAATAGCTGAATCTCTCATTAATACAAAGAAATGACAATTTTACTCATTTTTACATAGGGAAAACTCATATCCCCACCTTTCCATCCTGTTGCATTAAGAACAAAGCGGGGAAAGGGTCAGCGATGCATAATGAATGTGAATCTACAATTTCTTTAGATCAAAAAGCCCTTGAAGTTCTAAAAATTCATTTTTAAACAGATTTATGTTCCCCTGTGTAAAATCCAATAGAAATCATTAGAAATTACGGATGAGCACTTACAATACTGTGGAGGATTGCAGATCTGCTTCCCCATACTTTATAGGCTTGTTTTATGCAGCAGTACAAAATAATGTTGGTAAATTCCCTGTCTACATAAATCAACCAGTTCCTGTCTCCCAATTGTGGTGCTTGAGATATCAGTTTTTAAGAGGAATAGAAATGTGTGCCCCCCCTCCATCACTCCACTCAAATGCTGATAAGGGAAGAGACACTATAGCATATTTGTGCTAAGGATGGAAAGGCTATCCACTATATCCCTATGTATAGGTTACATATATATGTGTGTACTTATGTATGTGTACATATGCATAGATTACAAATGACCTATACTGGTTTTCTCAAAATAACAAAACATATTGACAAGGAATTTTAAACCCTTGTGATCACCTGAGAGGCAGCTCTTTGTCTCACCTCAAATTCTCTGTAATTTACATAAGATGACTGGGATGGGGCTTTTCTCTTTCAGAATCAAAGTGCACACATGGAACAAGCACAGAAGCACTGGCTGCTAAATAAGAAAAATGCCAACAACACAACTAATGCCCGGAATTCTTCAATAAAACAGACTTCATCCTAATTTTGTACAATTTGCAGAATTTGTAAAATGGACAATTTTGAACACACACACACACACACACAGAGAGAGAGAGAGAGAGAGAGAGAGTACAGAGCATTGTTCTTACCAATGCAAGAAACCTGTTGAAAGCTGTAAGACTTCTTTGCCATTTTTACTAACAAGAAATGTGTGGGGAAACATCTTTGCATAAAACTGGTAACACTTTCAAGCACAGCAGGACAGGCTGATTGCACCATAAACATACAAACAACTCATCACATGCTATGGTAGTTACAAGTTCACATCTTAGCCCTGGTGGTGCAGTGTTTAAACTGCTATACTGCAGCAAAAAGGTTGTGAGTTCAATCCTGATGGGACCCAAGGCTGATTCAGCCTTTTATCCTTCCAACATTGTTAAAAAGAGTACCTAGCGTGTTGGAGGCAGAATGTTAATTAATTTGTAAACCATCCAGAGAGTGCACTAAGTGCTGTGGGATGGTATATAAGTGTAATACGTATTGCTTTTAGGGCAATACAGTTTAGCAGTATTGCTTTAATTTAGTGTTAACCACCACATGCACCATTGTTTATTGGACATGAATGCAATTATGCAGTTACACACGTACACGCACACAAACACACCATAAGAGAAAGAGAGCAAGCAAGCATGATAAGACAACTTGTTACTTGGGTTTTGTAAAACTTCCAGATGGGTGACTTAGATGACTGAAGCTTTGATTACTTACAAAGCCACTTTGAGTATGAAAAAACTGAAATAAAACAATTGGAGAGATTTGAAATTATTTATCTAGTTGGAACATATCAAACTATTGGTGGAATGGATTAAACAGAAATGAGCCATTTTCATATGTCTTTAGTTCATCGTCAAGGAAGATGCCATTAGAATCAAAGTTTTCCTGGCTAAATTGATGAAACTGGATTGCGCTCTGTAGTGACATTAAATCTGATGACATCCCTGGTGCTTTCTTAACATTGAAGATCAATGAACAGTGGTGGCCATCAGCAGGTTCACCAGAACAGATAGTAGAAATTCTGGCTGGCCCCACCCATCCAAGTTTTGAAATAAAGTAGTCCCAATTCAGATGCAACACAAGGCTTTTCCCCTGGCCACACCCACCATACCATGTCCACAGTCTGGTAGTAAAAATTTTTGGAGCCCACCACTGTCTATGAACATTGTCAGAGTAGGAAGGAATAGGTTTTATTAGCTATCATCTTTGCTAGGTTATATGCCGCTAGGGCAGCATAGAAATATGATTATTAAATAAATAAATAAATAAATGATTCACACAGTTTGGATCTGTTTGGCAAGAATTTACAATGAGTTAAGGAGCAAGCTGTTATTTCATATAAGCTGCCCTTTATTCATTGTTTTACTATTGTAATTTTAATCTTTGAACTCCAGTAACAGAGGTGCATGATTTTGTTGTTACATGGAACATTTATTTTTTCCTTATATTACAAGTCAGGAAATAAAACTTGGCTCTTCAGGTTTAGCTCAGTTTAAAAGAACATTTACAGATTTGTACATTTCAGCTAACAACACATGCCCTTATCCAGCAAATCTAATACTATATACTGTATAACACAGGCCTAAAGCTAACTGCTAGTCTCAGCTATAATATACTTATTGAATCAATGGGTTTTAATGAGAGTTGACTTACCATTTATCAGTTTCTTTAACAAGTATAATCTAGTTGGAACTAATAGTTGTATTTAAAATATCATATATAAGCAGGACATTCATATATCTGCATGTATATAGGAAGAAATTTTATTTCCTTATCTGTGGAAATGGATGTATCAATGACACTGCGCATTTGGTGCATACCATAGTACAGTACTGAAATCCATGAAGACTTTGATTTCCTAGAACTTTGTGTATACATCAGAGCAAAAGATTTACATTGTAGCATTTGCAGTTTGTCAGGTATTAATTTTTTTTTTTGGAATAGTAGCCATGTTAGCCTGTGGTTCAGGCATATCAGAAAACAAACTAAATAAAACAAAATAAAAAACACTGTAGCACTTTAAAGACTAACTGCTATATTTTTATTGTTAGCTTTCATGGATCAAGTCCACTTCTTCAGACAAAGAGTGAAACTTACAGGCATGATTTTTATACACCAAATTCAGGGGTCAAAGGGAGAAGGGCGTGTTCAAGCAAAATGACAGACAAGCAAGCACAACAATATAGCTTCCCACAGCCATCAGCAACAATAGATTAAAGATTCCTGTCACAGTGCTAATGGCCATGATATTGATAAACAATCTCTATATCCAAGTAATCGGACACAGCAACTTAACCTATACCTTAAGGAATCTCAGATTGTTGCAAAAAATCCCAAACCCTCCATTAAATTATTTATGACCAAGCATACTTGCTATTCCTTATCTTATAGATCAACACTCTTTATATTGATTTGTTTTTTTAATGTCATTTGTGACTACATAGACCTCAAGCAGCAGGGTGAGGACAACAGTAGCAGCCATCAATGCCCATTGAATGAGTGCGGGAGCATGCACATAGACATCAAATGCAACATGATTTAATTATCCTGGAAATTATGCTTCCACTCAAAACATTCAACCTCTAGCCTAACCTCTAAAACTGGCCCTCAATTTAGGGACCATTTTGTCACAAATAGACTAGCTATAGTAGTAAACTCTTCAATACTTTTGATATGAGCATTCTTTCTCTTGATGTTGCTTATGTGGAAAAGAACTGTGTCTCCATTTAAACTGGTACATTAGCTGTAGCGAAGTCACACTGAAATTATTATTTTTTAAATCATAGATTTCTTTTTTTAAAATACTTTGCATAATTTATAAAGAAAGATATCATTTTGCTTCTAAATGCACTTTGTATAGAATTTTCCATGTTTATTTCATCACTCCAACCTTGCTTAGTCCAGCAAAGCATTCTATGGTTTGATGATAAATTGGGAGAATTTATCCTAAATTTAGCCTATATCTTAGGTTTTAACTTCTTTTTAAAGCTTTATGTTGATTCATATTTTTCTTTTAAAATCCTTAGTATCTCTTATAAGAGGAAATAACTTTTTTCTGAAAATTTTAATAGCAGGAGGACAAACATGTGACAAGTCTGGCCTGAGACATTTTGCTGTCTGAGACAACAAAATGTCTTACCACTTATTCCAACTGTACTCATTCCAGACTAGTCTGGTAGTTGAATCTTTCTTCAGCGCTGGTAAACAGTGGGTCAGCAGCTTCCACATTATGTGAGATTAACAGGCTAGTTTAGAGGGTTTGAGATAGGTTGCCTACCCTGTCTAATCAATAGTATTATTGGTCTGGTGGAGATCCAGGATCAGATATTTTGACAACTGTTGAGCTGATAATATATCCTAAATTTCCCATCCCATTCTTAGGCAGCAAATGGTAGACAGGACAACTATATCATCATTTTAATTCAACGTACATTTCAGTGCAGTCAGATGCCGAATAAATAGCTTTGGATTGTGACTTTCTATATTAAACTACAGTACTAGTAAAACACTGGATAATGCTAAAACTTGGTTCCACAAGTCTTGGTGTTATCTGATTTTTAGTGTTATCCGATCCATGTTAAAATCCTATGGGATGGATCAGATAACACTAAAGCTCCATAGAGATACATTGTAACCGCATAGGCTTTAGCGGTTGTTATCCGATCCATCCCATAGGACCTTAACGTTATTCGATCCAATTCTCCTCCCCAGATTACTTAACGTTATGTGATTTTAGCATTATCCGATCCAATCATTATCCGGTGTTTTACTGTATATGCTTCTGACCCACTAGATATAATGGCCTGCTGCTATTATTACTGAAAAACATTGAGCTTTACTGTCCATGCCAAAAGAAACATTGCAATGCAAAGTACATTGTGACTATGTGGTCATTACTTTGAAGTTCGCATCATATTAACTTGTGGCAACATTTGAATTAATCTGTGGTTGCTTTGCAAAATGAAGCCAATTGGGTGAGTGTCCTCTTTGACAAGGACAGTCATCTGTTTCAAAGGCCACAAGGGATCAAGAGCCACGGGAGAATAGTACTCCCCTTTTAAGGTGTCCACAAGAAGGGACAACACAGGAAAGTGAGATCCATCTTGGGTTTTGAGAACAAGAAAGTAATTCTTGCTGGCAGCTTCCACATTTATAAAGAACAAATGGTCTCTGTGAATCATACACATGGGTTATGCACATATGCAGTGGCCTGTGTCAGACTTTTCCAGAGCTGGAAAGAAGGCATTAGAAATAGCATGTTCCCACCCTACTATGTATGTCTGTGCACCTAATGGCTTCTCCCCTCTGTTTTTTCTTTACCACTGCAATGGTAGCACTCAATCTTCCAGAGTTCCTTCGTTCATGAGTTTACCACTTTTTTTATTTGCCCTTTTATCCACTCTCACCAAAACAATTTTTAAAATCATTCTTCCCCATTGGTATCTTCCTGCTATTTCTGGCTCACTTTTCTACTGTTAATAGTTCCCACAGAATGCTTTTTATTTCTATCGATCATTGTTCGCCCATTCAAAAAACTGTGTCATTTGTGGAAATGAGATTTGTCTCAAAAACAACCACTCCAGGTGGCTATTTTGTCTTGGTCAATCTCACCTGACCCAGAATTGCTAGCACTGCCATAAAGAATAGTCTCAGCTTTGTTTCCACATTTGGAGAAAATATTTATCCTTCAACCACGGAAATCTCACACTCCATGGACACTTCTCATCCACATACACAGAGGCTGAGGCTTTCATTTTGGTTTCTACACCTCAGTCACATTCTTCCTCAAAAGGTACTAAGAAATGAAAACAACAAGAGCCTTCTGATAGTTCTTCAAAGAAACCAAAGAACTCTACACAGTCTTTGGACATGAAAGCAAGATCTAGCCATGGATTGAAATCGATGAGGCCTACCTCTCAAACAACTGACCAGCCTCATAACAAAGATTAGTTGGTTTGCTTGGGTTGAGACTGTGACAACTCCCTGCTACACAATTCTCCTGACTGGTCCCATTCTGTCTGTCAAAAGGTCAACTGTTCCATGAACTTTTGAGAAACAGAAGATTTGAATAGCTTGTTTGACTGTTTTTAGATAACCAGCTACCACCTCTGCATTTGCTATGTGGAAAATCCAAGGAAAATGCCTTCTTTTGTAGTGCTGTTTTTGGAAGATGTCAGTCTTTGTTTTTATGATGAGTAAGTGACTATCATATAACAAGGATCTCCATTTTTATTCAGGAAACATGATTGTTCATAGGACATGATTTGATTTTTAGTAGACCTTACCACCTATAACTCCATAAGCTTGGAAAACATTGAACTAAAATTAAGTATATAAATAATAACCAATGTTAACATTCAGCACAGAATACTTCAAAAGTAAGAAGAGCTTAATGCAAACTTTATCAGAATATGGATTTTTTTTAAAAAAGAGAACAATAATTGAAATGCAGAACTATGTCTGTCAAAGAGAAGCCAAAGTATTATTAGTTTTCAGCAATGTACCTAAATGTATACCTATGTCCAACAAATGGAAAGAACTTGAAAATGAACATTCAGAGCATTTACAAACTAGGCATAATTTATAAAATACTGTGTACCTCTTCCTTCCATGTTCCAGCAAGAGAGAAGAAATGTTGGTTGTTGACTTTGGTTGAGCAGTATAATTAATGCATTACATTAATCAGCAAGAAGGTCCCAAACTTATAAGTAATGAATTGGACTTGGGTTATTGAATTTAATATTTGTACAGCACAATGTACAATCAATTTCATCATGTGTACTATTGATTTTATCATTTCCCATAAATTCACCATACACAGACTTCATGACTATTAATAACCATTTATTTTATAGATTAATATGATCAGCTGAAGTTAAATCAAAATAACATTGACATTGATTTTCATATATATGCTTTCAGCAACTAAAAACCGAGGAATCCCCATAAGGTTTGCTATTGTTTATGGCTCTTAAATATATTTTTGTAGCTCAAAACAGAATGCATTAACTAAATTACCTGATATATTTTATAAAGTTGAAGAAATAAAATGATTTTTGTTTAGCTTTGAACAAGTTTCTCATCTCATATTATGGGATGGAAAAGATATAGGAGGAGTTTCTCCAGTTAAGGCCAAACCTGCATATTGGTCCCCTTTAACAGTGTATAACAAGCTTCTGTAGAACAGTAATATTATAGTTTGGATATGTAAGTGTGCCACTGTAACAGAATTAAGTCTCTTTCCATACATTAAAATAATCAATACATATAGGATTTGGAGGGAGGAAATCATGTTAAAAGACACTCATTCTCCATGAATCAAAATAAAAGAATAATGGAGTTGGAAAGGGCCTATGAGACCATCAAATCTAATCCTGTACTTAAGGTAGGAATCAAAATCATCTGACAGATGGTTATTCAATTTTCTCTTCAATGACCCAAGTATTAGAGTGTTCCCCACTTCTCAAGGTCATTGCTTCCATTGTCATACAGCTCTAACAGTTTAAAAGTTTTTTCCTGACATTTGGCCTCCATCTTGCATCTAGTTACCTGAGCCCATTATTATGTGTCCTGTACCCTGAGATGATCCTTCCTTTTCTCTTTATGATGGTCTTTCAAATATTTGAAAAGTGCTATTATATTTCCTCACTGATGCAAGTGGCCCATTGACTGCCACTCAATTTTCTTTTCTCAAGGCTAAACATGCCCAGTTCCTTCAGTCTTTCCTCCATGATCACCTAAAGTTACTGAAGTTTCAGTCTTATAAGCCCTTTCTTCATCTCAGGTTTACTGGAATATGACTGGACGTGTCTTTGTGTCTGGTTTTTATTATAGTTCTCAGAAGATTTAAGCCAGCTATGCCATTTACAACATTGGCTAGAATTTTGAGGATGGCTTGCTGGCCATGCTGTCTAAGGATTCTGGGAGTTGTAGTCCAAATCAAAATAAACAAAAAAACAGAAAAGCATATTTTACCTCAATGCTGTAATATGGCAATAATATGTAATATGGCAATAATCCAGAATGCTATGCCAGCTTCATATTTAGGCAATTATTTATATTTATTTATTCTTCAAATTTATACCCCGCCTAAGAGAGTAAACAAGCTCTTTATGTTGATTGGATGGATAAAATAGTCTTAAGAAGTGAATTTTCCCTCTGATCTTCTTTCCATTTATTTGTTAGAGGCCAGCTTGTTCAGTCAGGTCAGCCTCTTTTCCCCCAGGTGGTAAAGTCACTTTATTTGTTGTCTCTCTATATAGTGCAAGATCGGGCCTGTTCCAATTCTTTCCTTTATAACCTCATTCCTGATTTTATCCCTTCTAGTCGCTCCAGCAGCTTTCCTCAGACATCTCATTTCTGTGGTGACCAACTTTTGCTTATGTTTTGTTGTAAGTGTCCATGTTTGGCACTGATAACATAAGGTGTTTCTTCATGTTGATTAGTATTCCCTTGTGTTTTAATAGAGGAACTAACTGCCCCAATATTTGGTTTGTCTTACTGCACCATATATTAATCTCTTTGTCTATTTAGCTATTTTCAGTAAATGTTGTTCCTAGGTATTTGAACTCTGCCACTTGGTTTACTTGGAAACTGAAAGAGAAAATGTCTGTAACAATCGCCAGACCATTTTTCTAATAAAATCTTGAGTCTGGGATCATACCAGGCCAGGATGTTTTTACCTGCGAAGTCTGGCTTGGATTTTTCTGAACACAAGACAAGCCCTGGGATATTCAATACCTCAATCCCAGCTCTGCCTTAACCAATTGCAGCCTCCCCTCTCCCTAGGGTGAGCTAATAAACAGGGTTTCACCCTAATCTTGGTAGCATTTAGGTAAAATAAAAACAAACAAACCCCCCTTTACTTGTGTGAGGAAACACAAGGGCTTGGATTTTTAAAAAAGGTTTATTCTAACAACACTAAGGTATTTACAAACAGCAACAGTCAGATTTCAAAAAGGAGAAAAACAAAAGGCAGCTTCATCAAATACTAAAAAAAACCCGCTTCAAGCAAGACAGTTCCATACTTTTTTCACACATTGGCCCCCCTCCCCAAAAAAACCAATTATCTTACTATTCTAGGAGAGCCTTTGTACCCATATTCAGGAGAGCAGCCATTTCAAAACCCCTCCATTTTCTTCTCTTCTTTCTTCTCCTTAGGGTTTCTAGCATCTTCTCCATCAATCATTCATTCTGAATCAATCCCAGTAAAAAATGCAAATTATTAGCTCTTCTCTAACATTTTGTTTCTGCCCACTACTAGCAGTCCTTGCTGTCTTTGGCTGCACATTTACCAAGCTTACTTCCCACCCACCCCCATTCATTCTGACCCAATACTCTGCACATGCTCTCATACATCCGTTTATCCTAAGTACATTCATTCCATACAATGACATAGTAGGAATATAGTTTAGATAGTCTCTCAGCTGGCTGGTGAATTCTAAAAATATAATTTTAAAAGTACAGTTGTACCTCACTTGAAGACCATAATGCATTCCACAGGATTGCTCTATAAGCAAGTTTTCTCTTTAAGCAAAACACCACTGTAAATGACCGATTGTGAGGGGGGGGGATTGCAAAACCCAATTTATTTGTTAAGTGAGTTTTTGGTTGGTTTTATTTGTTAAGAGAAGCAAACATTCAGAGAAAATTCTGCTCTTTAAGCGAATTACTCTTTAAGCAAGATGCTCTTTATGCGAGGTTTGACTGTACCCGTTTTTGGTACATTTAATCATGATAAAGATAGGAGAAACAACATGCAAAATGTCTTAGGCATGAAGCTTTGCTCATAAAAATGCAAGCTGAATGTCTAAACCAAAACAGGCAGCATACGAAAAACTGCACTAAATAATATTCAAATGGAAAATGGTGAAGTATAAAAAAGAGGTTTAAAAATTCAGACCAGTAGGCATTTTAATTTAAATATATTAATAAAATTTTCATATGCTTGTCAAACCTAAGAGTGGAAAAGCCACCAAGGAGGCCCACTGAAAAACCCACAAATAATACATTTCAGAATGTGAATTTTAAATATTTACCAGAGCCTTTTTTTAATGAAAAGGAGGTGGATGTTATGTCCGAAAGAACCTGATCCTTTGTGCTTTAATGCAGATGTAAAAGTGATTTTGTTATCAACTGAACTGCTACTGGGGGAGATGAGAGAAATTATGTATGTACAGTTCTTCCTTGCATGTACATATCAATAGATATGTAGACATCTCACTATGTAGACATATATGTAGACATCTCACTAGATATGTAGATAGGTAGACATATATGTAGACATCTCACTAGATATGTAGATAGGTAGACATATATGTAGACATCTCATTAGATATGTAGACATCTCATGACTGGACACTCTTCCTAATATTTTGGGGTAAGACACTCTCATCATGAAGTCAAAAGGCAAACCAAAAACAGCTATCTTGAAGTCCAAAGCTAAAACAAAAACAAAGGCAAATTTGTTCAAGTCTATGGCCTTGAAAGCAATGCTCCTGCGTTTGGGCCCTAAAGGGCAGTCGGGAATCCTACTCCTATACCTGCCTCCCTGTAGGGTAGCAGATTCCCTGCCTGAGCTCCTTGAGGCGGTCTCGATGTTGGCGTTGGAGCTCCCCAGACTTATGGTTCTGGGGGACTTCAACTTGCCATCATTAGGGGCTGGCTCGGAGGCGGCTCGGGAGTTCATGGCTTCCATGACAGCTGTGGGCCTGACCCAGGTAATTCAGGGCCCTACCAGGAGCAGTGGTCACACCCCGGATTTAATTTTCTTATCGGAGCTGTGGCAGAGTGATCTGAAACTACAGAAATTAGACATTACCCCTGTGCCATGGTCAGATCACTATCTGGTGACTCTAGACTTCCTGGGGGCGAGGCTTCACCGCAGGGAGGTAGGGCCAGTTAAATGGGCCCGCCCCCAGCGACTAATGGATCCGGAAGGATTCCAGAAGGAACTGGGGTGTTTTCCTCTTGACCTGCAATGCGATTCGTCTGAGGCTCTTGTCAACTCATGGAACAAGAGAGTAACGGCAGCCTTGGATGTGATCGCTCCACTACGGCCTCTCCTTGCCCGCGGGCATCGATCATCCCTTTGGTTCACAGAAGAGCTGAGGGAGCTCAAACGGGCAAAGAGACGCCGAGAGCGCCGCTGGGTGAAGACCCGGAGTGAGTCTGATCGAACACTTGTTAGAGCTGCCATTAAAGCCTATCTAGTGGCGATGGGGGCGGTGAAACGACAATATTTCACCGCCCTTATTGCCTCCGCAGATAATCGCCCAGCGACCTTGTTCCAGGTGACCAGGTCCCTCCTTGGAAGAGGGGGGTCTGGCCCTGGTTGGCAGGGATCGGCTGAGGCTTTTGCTGATTATCTGGCGGAGAAAATCGCTCAGATTCGCTTGAAGTTTAATCCCGGCGTGGAAGAGACAGAGCTGGGGTTGACCAGAGTACAGTCTGGCCATGTTATCTGGGATCAGTTCGATCCAGTTGGCCCTGAGGAAGTGGACAGGCTTCTTGGATCTGTTCGCGCCACAGCCTGTGAATTGGATCCATGCCCTGCCTGGCTAGTCAAGGCATCTAAGGCTGTGGCAGGCGGTTGGGTCGAGGCAATTATAAATTCATCTCTGCAGGAGGGGCTTTTTCCAGCACCCTTAAAACATGCTTTGGTGCATCCCCTCCTGAAAAAGCCATCCCTCGACCCTACGGTACTTACCAACTACCGACCTGTATCCAACCTACCCTTTTTGGGTAAGGTCTTGGAGAAGGCAGTGGCGTGGCAGCTACAGGAAGTCCTGGATGAAGCGGATTATCTGGACCCTTTCCAGTCAGGATTCAGGCCCGGATATGGTACTGAAACTGCATTGGTCGCATTGGTGGATGATCTCTGGCGAGAACGGGATGGAGGTCATCCATCCGTCCTGGCTCTTCTTGACCTCTCAGCGGCTTTCGATACTGTCGACCACGGTATCCTTCTGGGAAGGCTCCAAGGATTGGGGATCCAGGGCACTGTGCTGGCCTGGTTCTCTTCATTTCTGAGGGGCCGGACCCAGTCGGTGTGGCTGGAAGGCGAGAGGTCCAGCCCTAGGCTCCTGCAATATGGGGTGCCTCAGGGCTCGGTACTCTCGCCTCTCCTATTTAACATCTACATGAAGCCACTGGGTGAGATCATCCGTTCCCACGGGGTGAGGTATCACCAATATGCAGATGACACCCAGCTGTATATCTCAGCCCGTGGAGATCCAATTGATGCAGTGGAAGTCCTATCCAGGTGCCTGGAGGCTGTCAGGGTCTGGATGGGGGATAACGGGCTACAACTGAATCCCGGCAAGACTGAGTGGCTATGGGTAAGGGGTCCTGTGCTATCTCGGGAGTTACCATCTTTGGTTCTGGATGGGGCAGTTTTGCCCCAAACAGACCTGGTGCGTAATCTGGGGGTCCTCTTGGACTCACGACTACTGCTCAAGGAGCAGGTGGCAGCCGTGGACAGGAGGGCTTTTGCACAACTTCGTGTAATACGCCAGCTACGCCCACTCCTAGACTGGGATTCCTTGCTCATGATCACACATGCTTTGGTCACCTCCAGACTTGATTACTGTAATGCGCTCTACATGGGGCTGCCCTTGGTGACCATTCGGAGGCTGCAGCTGGTCCAGAATGCGGCTGCTCGGGTAGTGATGGGGTGCGGGCGTTATGCTCGTGCCTCACCACTGCTTCGGGAGCTGCACTGGTTGCCAGTATGTCTCCGGGTGCAATTCAAGGTGCTCGTTATTACCTTTAAAGCCCTACATGGTAGTGGGTCAGGATACTTAAGAGACCGCATCGTCCCAAGGACATCTGTCCGTCCCACCAGGGCGGATCGGAGAGGCTCTCTTATCATTCCATCGGCTAGAGAGGCGCATCTCTCTAGCACCAGGAGGAGGGCCTTCTCCGTGGCCGCCCCGGCCCTTTGGAACCTCCTGCCAACTGAGTTACGTCTACAGACAGAGCTCCTGCCCTTTCGGAAGGGCCTAAAAACCTTGCTGGCAGGGCAGGTGTGGGGCTCCAGGAATTTGGGGTCCCATGTTGGGTGGCTGATATGATGGGACAGCCACCCCTCCCTCACTCTTTTAAACTTTTAAAATCTTTTAAAACCTTTTAACCTTTTTAAATCTTTTAGATTTTTGTAAATTCATGGTTTAATTCTTTTTTAATTGACTTTTAAGTAATTTATGAACCTTAAGGTTTTAATTTATGAATTTCTGTAAGCCGCCTAGAGTCAGGTTCGCCTGATTAGGGCGGGATAATAAATCTAAATAAATAAATAAATAAATAAATAAATAATAAATGACATATGGAGGCTTTAATAGCTGTGGAAGGAAAAAATGGCTGCAAGTAACATAACAGACAATGGAGAGATCAATGCTTGGCATCTCATTTGAGGATATCAGGTGAAGATCACCACTAAAAGATGTAGTAATGGAATACCTGATGAACAAATTAAAATGGTTTGGCCATGTTGCACACACAAACAACAATAGATGGAGCACCAGAATAATGAGTTGGTATCCAACAGATTTGGAAAACACAACAATGATCACAGGATTGGAAAAGATCAGTATACGTTCCAATCCCCAAAAAGGGTAATGCCAAAGAATGTTCAAATTATCGAACAATTGCGCTCATCCCTCACACTAGCAAGGTGATGCTCAAGATAATACAGGATAGACTGCAACAGTATGTGGAGAGAGAATTACCAGAAGTGCAAGAAGGGTTCAGAAGAGGCAGGGGGACTAGAGACCACATCGCCAACATAAGATGGATCATGGAAAAAACAAAGGAATATCAGAAACAAGTCTACTTCTGTTTCATTGATTACACTAAGGCCTTTGACTGTGTCGACCACAACAAAATGTGGCAAGTAATTAAAGAGATGGGAATACCAGAACACCTTATATGCCTCATGAGAAATCTGTACATGAATTAAGAAGCAACAGTTAGGACAGAAAATGGAATGACGGAGTGGTTTAGAATAGGAAAAGGAGTAAGACAAGGCTGCATTTTGTCACTCTGCTTATTCAACTTATACACAGCACATAATGCGCAATGCAGGGATGGAGGAATCACAATTTGGGATCAAAATTGCTGGGAGAAACATCAACAATTTGAGATATGCAGATGATGCCTAATGGCAGAAAGTGAGGAGGACCTGAAGAAGCTCCTGATTAGGTTGAAAGAAGAAAGTGAAAAAGCTGGCTTGAGACTCAATATCAAGAAAACCAAGATCATGGCAACAGACCCTATCAGTCCCTGGAAAATAGATGGGGAAGAAGTAGAAGCAGTGACAGATTTTACTTTCCTAGGATCAAAGCTCACTGCAGATGGTGATTGCAGCCATGAAATAAAAAGGTGACTGATTCTTGGGAGGCAAACTATGAGAAACCTGGGGAGCATAGAGAAAAGTAGAGACATCACATTGCAAAAAAAGAGTCGCATAGTCAAAGCAATGGTATTCCCTGTGGCAATGTATGGTTGTGAGAGCTGGACCATTAGGAAAGCTGAGTGCAGAAGAATAGACGCCTTTGAGATGTGGTGTTGGAGGAGAGTTTTGAGAGTCCCCTGGACAGCGAGGAGAACAAATAGGTCAATCTTAGAAGACATCAACCCTGACTGCTCCTTAGAAGGTCAAATAATAAAGATGAAGCTAAAGGACTTTGGACATCAAATGAGGATTCACTTGAGAAAGCCTTGATGCTTGGAAAGGTCGAGGGCAAAAGAAGAAGGGGCCGGCCAAAAATGAGATGGCTAGATGGTATTGTGGAGACAATGGGCACAGAGCTGAGTGAGTTGAGGGGGATGGTGGAGGACAGGAGTGCCTGGTGGACAGTGGTCCATGGGGTTACAGAGGGTCGGAATCGACTGTGAGGCTGAACAACAACAAAAAAATCCAAGAGATTGCATAAGAACTAGGGCAGTGGTCAGCAAACTTGGCTCTCCAGCTGTTCTTGGACTTCAGTTCCCAGAAGCCTTGATCAGCAGGAGTGCTGACTTGGGCTTCTGGGAATTGAAGTCCAAGAACACCTGGAGAGCCAAGTTTGCAGACCCCTGAACTAGGGGAAGACCACAGATGGGAAGATTTTCTCAAGAAAAATGTTTGACCAACATGGAGAAGAACTGCCAGGAACATGTTGCTATGGAGAGAAGTTGTGTGGAATGTTGTTGCTGAGACATTTACTCATACAAGGATTCCTCACCAAATAATGACTCCAAGGTATCCAAGGTAAGACACTCCCAGTGCCAAGGAGCTTCTCATGCTTGAAAAGAAAATAAGCACCTTATTTGATTTTGACATGACATGCTCCCTATGAGTGGAATATAAGGCTGAATCAAAAGCCTCTTCTCTCAAATTCCTCCACATTCAAGGACCCGTGGATGTGAAAGCCATTCTCAAGATCAAGATGGGCAAATACACTTGAAGTTGAGTTTTGACAAGCTGAGGGAAGTTAAGCTGCCTGCTGGTGGCCCTTCTGCAAGCAAGTACCTTTTGATACAGCCAGACTTCTGCTTTTAAGCAGGGGTAAAGTATAACCATACATTTAAGCTCCAGGTGGATGCTTAAAAAGTTATGAGTTCTTTCCCACTGCTGTTAAAGTTGCTAGATTTAAATCTTTTTAACACCATCTGTTTTATGCACATTATTGTTAGCTATTTTAAATCCCATTTTTGTGATGGGAACATAAGTGGGATATAAACGAATAAACTTCTGTATGAATTTTAAAGGAAGTGTGAAGCATGTGCAATATAATGTGAACATGAGGGTTTCAGGTTAAAAGAAATTGGCTTCCTTGCCCCTAAAGCCTCTCAAGTATGTAATCTGATTTCACATCCTAATGCTCCATTTTGTTCTGAGCATACCCCAGTAAGAGTAAAAGGGATAAATGAAATCACCCAATGTCTCTCTGTCTGCATGGAGAGAAACTGTAACATGGTTCATTTGCTCTAAAAGTCTTCTTTTTTTCTTTTTGGTTATTTGAAGGTCTGATGCTCCCAAAGTCGTGCTCCAAGATCATGTTGTGACCACATCAATAGGCTGTGAGGTTCCATTAAGCTGTGATATTTGTGCGTGTCATTGATGACTTACAAAAAAAAATTCTTGGATTAACTCATATTCACACCTTTTCCTTTTGTTTAAAGCAAGGCATGAGAAAAGAATGGAAGCCTATATTATAATATACAATATTATATATTGTAATAGTGCCAGAAAATATTTGTCAAACATTATTAAGGGGAAAAGAAGGAAAGAGGATTCAGTGCATTATCCCACATTGTCTGCTTCCTTCACCCACCTACCACCAGCCAGGCTAAATCTAAGTACCTCAGAACTAAGAAATGCTTGACAGTATAACTTGAGGCATTCAAATCCTTGCCTTTATTCCTTATTAGTAAAGATGATAAGGGTGGCAATATACGGTTTTATGTTTGCCTGTGTGTGCTTGTGTGCGTGCATGTGTGTGTGTGGGGAAAAAATTAACATTACCACTGTAAAATAGCAAAGGAATAATTGTTATTCAAATCAAATGAAATAAACTATTCAGAACCACACTATTTGTTGGAAAATCAAGATAATGAAATGAAGAGTTCTTTCATAGGGCAAAAAGACATCAAAGGTATTTCAAACAATGGTGGCATTTAGACTGACATTGGCAAATCCACTAAATGTAATATATTTCAGTTGGGATAAATATTTTTCAAATACATTTTGAATCTGCAGCAAGTGAATATATTCCTTTAACACGCATGTCATAAATGAAAAACCTCAGCTAGTCACGGTGGCTATAAATATATAAGTTTCTATATACAGTAATACCCCGTATAACGCGAGTACCGTATATCGTTAAATCCGCATAACGTTACAAGATTTTCGGAAACATCTTGTATCGAGTAACACGATTTTAACGTTACACGAAACAGTCGTTCTTAGCAGCAGGGTGGGTGGAAAGCTGAACGGGGTTCTCCGTTCAGCTTCCCAGCCACCCTGCAGCTACGGAGGCAGGGGTGGGGTGGCTGGAAAGCTGACGGGGGGCTCCCCCATCGGCTTACCCAGCCACCCCACAGCTGCGGAGGCATGGGCGGGTGGCTAGGGAAGCCGACAGGGAGTCCCCGTCAGCTTCCCCAGCCACCCTGCAGCTGTAGATCGGGTCCTCTGATCTCTCTGGAGGTGTTTCTGGGCTTCCCCGACGTCCTGAGCCAGTGCAGGAAGCCAGAATGTCAGATTTCGAATCCCGATGTTCTGGCTTCCTGCACCGGCTCAGGACGTCGGGGAAGCCCAGAAACACCTTGGATCGGGTCCCCACACCTCCCTGGACCCGGCGGGGGGGTCAGAGCCCCCAAAATTGGTAAAAAAAAAACGTCCGTTTTTTTTACCAATTTTGGGGGCTCTGACCCCCCCGCCGGGTCCAGGGAGGTGTGGGGACCCGATCCAAGGTGTTTCTGGGCTTCCCCGACGTCCTGAGCCAGTGCAGGAAGCCAGAATGTCAGGATTCGAATCCCGATGTTCTCGTTTCCTGCAGCATAAAAGAGGGTGGGGGAAGTTCAAAATTAGCGCACATCAGCTCTAGGGAGGTCGGGAGACCCGATGCGCGCTAATTTTGAACTTCCCCCACCCTCTTTTATGCTGCAGGAAGCCAGAATGTCGGGATTCGAATCCTGACATTCTGGGTCGCTGCACTGGCTCAGGACATCGGGGAAGCCCAGAAAAAGCTTGGATCGTGGGAGGGAGGTGTGGGGACCCGATCCAAGGTGTTTCTGGGCTTCCCCGACGTCCTGAGCCAGTGCAGGAAGCCAGAACATCGGGATTCGAAATCTGACATTCTGGCTTGCTGCACTGGCTCAGGACGTCGGGGAAGCGCAGAAACACCTTGGATCGGGTCCCCACACCTCCCTGGACCCAGCGGGGGGGTCAGAAACCCCAAAATTGGTAAAAAAAACGGACGTTTTTTTTACCAATTTTGGGGGCTCTGACCCCCCCCGCCGGGTCCAGGGAGGTGTGGGGACCCGATCCAAGGTGTTTCTGGGCTTCCCCGACGTCCTGAGCCGGTGCAGGAAGCCAGAACATCGGGATTCGAAATCTGACATTCTGGCTTCCTGCACTGGCTCAGGACGTCGGGGAAGCGCAGAAACACCTTGGATCGGGTCCCCACACCTCCCTGGACCCAGCGGGGGGGTCAGAAACCCCAAAATTGGTAAAAAAAACGGACGTTTTTTTTACCAATTTTGGGGGCTCTGACCCCCCCGCCGGGTCCAGGGAGGTGGGGAAACCCGCTCCAAGCTGTTTCCAAAGTTCTCCCACCTCCCTGGAGGCAGCAGCAAGGCAAAATGTCAGGATTCAAATCCCGATGTTCTCGCTTCCTGCAGCCTCCAGGGAAACAGGGCTTTTTTTAACATTGTGTGTTCAATGTATCCCCCAACGTTAAAACCCGAATAACGACGGGACTTGTGGAACCAGGTCATAACGTTATTCGGGGTACTAGTGTATGTGTATACCTATACCCATGTATCTCTGTACTGAAAAAGGTTGGATCACTCCTTTAACATAACCCTTTCTTCCTTTAAGGCTGGCATTCGGAATGTGCATGTGCAGACTGAGTGCCTTTTGCTTCCCCCTGCCTGCTCCAAAATGAGGAGACCAGGCCACGGTCAATCAGGAAGAACTTGGTGTTGGGGACAAAGTCAGGGAACTAAACACCATGCATTATACTTACCTGTATTCATTCTGCATCTATAAGAGCTGGCAAAAGGACACGCAGACATGTTCTTGCAGCTTGTTCATCAGTGTGTTTTAGGCATCCAGGTTTTGGGGTGACCAAGGGCTAGGAAGGTTTTCCAGGTCCCAGGGGTGTTGGGTGAGTGTCCCTTGCCGGACAGAAAACAGGACATTTTAAAGATTCCCATCCACATCATACTACCTGCCCACCCTATCTATGCACTGGCTGGAGGACCCCCCACTGGAATTTGTTACAAGGGGTTGTTATCTTGAGCCACCATTTTTATGGTGCCACAAGGCAGTTGCCATTTTGCATACCATCTTCAAAGGATGTGACCCTCAAGGGATCAGGGATTGGTGGGAACTGTGTGGGATGGTTAATGTGATTGGTGCGGAATAAATTAAATCACTATGCCACCAAAGAAAGGATCAGGCAAAACGAGGGGCAAAATGTCTATTCCAGGGATACAGAGCGCCCAAGCCTCCTCATCCAGTACTCCTACTCAGAGCAATTCTGACATCACTGGGCACTGAAAAGCTTGTGGATGTGAGGCAAAATCCATGCCAAGGGACATGGCCATGCTGGCCAAACGGGAGGATACACATAACAGTAAATCCACAAAGGGAAGTCAGTCTTGCAAGACCTGTGGCAAACAGGCATCAGAAACTCAGGGAGAAGCATGGGGGGGGGGATCCCAGAGTTCCAGGAGGCATTGTATGCTGAGTTCTGCTATAGTGCTACCCCATATAGGGATTCAGCCATGCCCCTGGGTTACCACCTGCTCCAAGCTACCAGGGATAATGTTTTAAAGGGAGAATAAGTGGACATCTTCTCTTCTTGAACAAGGGAGAACACAAAGACAAAGAGAAGGAAGATGACAGGGAGAAGGAGTTGCTCAGCCAGAAACATCTGGCCAGGACATGGGGCAATTGGTTGCCCAGCTATTTAATTTAAAACAGAGCAATCATAAAATAGCAATCACAGAGGGATATTACACTAGTCAAGTACCTTGACATCACGTACAGGGCTTACGTGGACTTCCTGGGTCACACATGGCTTTTGCATGATGAAATATTCTGTATATGTGCGGCCCTGCACCCCAGCCCATGCTGGGACAAGCCAAATTCTCACCTCTGGCTACAGTTCATGACACTGGTCAGGCCATTATTTGGAGACAGGTTTGACAGTGGACCCCTTGTCCAGAGAGCTGGTGTGACTTCCACCTCCCATCCAGAGAAAGGACAGTCTGTTAAAACCAGGCTGGTTTGCTAGGAATGTAATGCCCTAAGTTCATGCTCCTGGCGGCCTTGCCAGTTCCAACATGTCTGCAGAGCACCCCATCCTTTTGTCTCCTGTGTCACAGGTATGCAGTAATGGAACAGCAGGGAGACAGGAAGAGGGAACAGACCCCTGGGATCTCAATTTATTCAAACAGGACCCAGCCCAATCAAGCTGGGGACCCTTGAATATTGGCTTAGCAAATAGTCAAAGTGTCAGGAGGCCGTTTATTTGTTACAGGGGTTTAAGTTTGATTTTTGGATTCCAGAAGAGGGATCCAGATATGTATCTTTGGCAAGCAATCTTAAATCAGCTAAGGGTATGAAAACAGTGGTTACAAATAAAATTCAAAGGGAGGTAGCAGGCTCATATCTCCAATCACCTTTACCAGAATTTAAAAAAGCAAAGAGGGAGTACTGCTTGATTTATAATCTGTCGTACAAGGAAGTTTCCTCATCGAATGATGCTTCCCCAGCCCCCAAGGTATAGTATTAGGTATGCCTCTTTTGATGCAGGCTTAGGATCACTGTTAAAATGAGGCAGGATTTATTCATGTGGACATGTTTTCTAAAGGATTTCAATAGTCAATCCTTTTGGCGAATTGAACATCAATTACAACTGGAGCTTCAGGTTCACATAGATGTAGGGTTCAGAATTTACTTTAAAGGGCAGTGGCGTCATGGTAGGTGGCCCACCAAGTGGATGATGAGAGATTACTCATAATCACGCCTTCTTGGAGTTTATCCCATTGGTGGGGGCATTGGGGTTGTGGTCACATCAGTGGGAGAACTCTAATGTGATATTTTGGTGTGACAACATGGCTGTAGTGTTGCCTCTTATTTGATTGTTTGCATTTCAGGATACTCCAGGGAGGGGATCACTAGTATAGGTTATGCCTGCTTCCTGTGCTGTACAGGGTAGTGCAGAGGGATAACGAATACAGAGAGTACAGGTTGGATTTTTGTTATAGCAATAACACACATAAAATAAAATTGAATTCCAATTAGGTAGGGGAGCTTCAAAAATTAAAGCTACAACCCATGGAGGAACCATGAATATGACGCTCCAGATGAAGGCATGGCCGACCAGGGGTGGAAACCTGTACCATTGGGGTAGGGGTAAGCATGAACATTTCACTTCCATAACTTGTCTATCTGTACTACTTGAGTCACCTCCATAGATCAGGAAGGAAAAATTACTGGTTCAAGTTAAAGTTTTGGTTATACACAGTTGGTTAGATAAGAGTTAATAAAGTGGCCCTAGTTTACACCAACTACGTCTCCATGTATCACTTCGGGGTGGGGAGGGAAGGATGTGCACTGATATCTCTTACAAAACAAGGCCCACAGTGCTTACTCCTGGTGGACTTAACAAGCCATGTTGAGCTTTAAATTTACACTCAGCACACTGTCCATATTCTTGGAAAAATATTAAATCAGACTATTGCAAGAATATTGATTCAGTTTGTGCAAGGTGGTCAGAGGGTAGTGGGGAGCTTTCCAATTGATCTCTTGGTGCTTCTATTGAAGTGAGAGTTGCCAAGTGGAATACTCGGATGACCCAAGCAGTTGACATTATTGCAATGAAGTGCCCTCTCCATTGCAGAGTTCATTCCTCACCTTGGTATTCAGATGAGCTGCAAACAAAGAAGCAAAAAAGAAGGCTAGAAAGCAGGTGGAGGAAAGCTCCTGTGGATTTTAATTTAGCAGGGGTTAAAAAGATGTCCAATGAGAAAAGTGGTGCTGTAAAAGCATTAAAAATTATGTCAACTAACATATAATGAGATTTCAAATCACAATGCAGAACTCTGACCAGTTGTCCATGATATTATGAGCATTGGACAAGAGAGTCAGCTTCACTCTGATATTAACTTGCATAATCAATTCACACAACAATATTAATCTAAAACTGAAGCCATCCCTAGGGATCTGGACTCTGTTAGAGGGGCAGTTAACTTGAGCTGTCCAATGCATTTTCTTTTTCAATTGTACTGGATCAATTTCAATTTATGAAGTCTGTTGACATGGACAAGACTTTTGGACACTTTAAAACCACTATGTCTCTCCTTGATTTTTGCCCAGCAAGGCTATTTGAACTGGCTAAAGATCTCACTGTGGAATGGGCCACACAGATTGTCAATGTGTCTCTGGAGGAAGGTCATCTGGATTTATGTGTAAGGTGATTGAGAGCATAGAGGTGAATCAGTTGCAGGAATTCTTGGAGGATACTGATGGTCTGGATCTATTTTAATTGGGGTTCAGGCCACAAGACTGAGAAAATAATAGTCCCTCTGCTTGATTACTTTCAAGGAAGACAGACAGGGGAAATGCAACTCTGCTAGTCTTTTTTGATCTTTCAGTGGCTTTTGATACGGTTGACCACAGTATCCTCCTGGGGTTGGGGATTGGTTGTTAGGCACTGCAGTGGCTTCACTTCTTCTTTGATAAACATGTCCAAATGGTTCAGCTCAGGGAGGCTGTTTCAACCCTTGTGTCCAGAGAGATGAACAACATATGGATCAAGCATCTCTCAATACTTTTTAACATCTAAATAAAGTCCAAATACAAGTCAGGCCACCAGATGCCCTCAGGCCCTGGAGCTGCAGGTCCTCATCCTTAACCTGCACCTTCCTCATCAGCCTGGAGCTCATTGCCAGTCTAGGTTCACCAGCCCCCACTCACTGTTATCATTCCACAGACCGGTGAAGGCAGAACATTTCTTGGAGAACTTTAGAGATATCTTACCTCCTGGATGAAATTTTGCTCACATGTCCATTAAAGCTGTGTCATAAAACCAATTGCTGCTCTTTGTGTTTGGTTTTCTGGCTTGTCATGACAGAGTTAGTTTCTTATTTTATGGGTGGGCTGGGTATGTTTCCCCCTTTTTTCTCTTTTCCTCTCTGTATTTTCTATATGTGATTATAAGGTGGGAGGCAGGACACGCTGCTTCTGACCCAGCCCCCAACACCGGCTGAGTTGATAATGACATAGTGGGTGGGGTTGAGTTTGGGAGGTTTTTGTGTATTATTAATGAAGTATTTTAAGTGTTTTATAATGATTTGATATTGTAATTGTGATTAGGGGTGTTTTGAATTGCCTTTGAAATGTTTTTGTGATGCAATATCTTGTAATCTTGTAACTGTGATATATTTTTTCCTCTGTTATTGTATACTTTGTATCTTTGTTAGCCACCCAGAGTGGTTTGGTGAGTGGGGCGGCATACAAGTTGAACAATAAAATAAATAAAATCATTGCTGTATGCTACCGATAAGGTGTGGGGCTCAAGTAATATGGGGTCCTATGTTGGGTGGTTGATCTGATGGGACAGCCACCCCTCTCTCACTCTTTTAAACTTTTTAAACCTTTTAACTTTTTAAATCTTTTTTAGTATTTTGTAAATTTATAGTTTAATTTTTTAATTAATTTTGAACCTTAAGGTTCTAATTTCTGAATGTTTAGGGGTATAGTGGGATTGTTTAGTTTGTTTTGCACTCATTATGTATAATCTTTTTCTTTTTTGCAAGCCGCCTAGAGTCAGGTTTCCCTGATTGAGGAGGGATAATAAATCTAAATAAATCTAAATAAAAAAATAATAATCAATAATCAGGTTTTAAAATTCTGCTATTGACCCAGGCACTAAAAAAGCCAAAAAGTTGGATGACAGCAGTTCTGAGATAATATGCAATGATATGATGATAATCATTACAATTTTCATTTCTTCTATGCCTTTTTCTAAAAAAGGACTCTAAGACTCTTACAGATAAAATATACAATAATAATAATAAAACTACATACAAAAAAATATATAAAGCAACAACTTTCTCAAAGAACAAATTATTGCAATCATCAAATGGCTTAAGACCAAATACTAATAATGGGACATTCATATTTGTTTGTGTATTTGCATTTATGCCCCACCCTTTTTGTGCAAGCACCACTCAGGACAACTTAAAATACATAAAGCATTCAAAATACACTGCAGCTATTAACCAATATCATAAAACAAAGTATGTATAAAAAGCTACAATAACAATCATCCCAAAAATAAGCCAAAAAGCCAAAGCCAGACAGTGTTAGATAATCTTAAGAACATTTACCTGGGAACAGAGAAACATCTTAACATAGCAACAAAAGGATTCTTACATTGTGGCAGGTGGGCTTCTCTATGGAATCCATTGTAAAGATTGGGAACCATGGGTGAAAAGTTTCCTGTGACCATCCTCAGAGGATGCTGCCCATCTTGTGACCATTTCTGTGAAGATGGCTCTGCATTATGAGTGTCAGTACATGATGAAAGAGGCATTCTATCATGTTTGTACTATATATGTGTTTAGCAATTTAAAAAAATAGTTTGAAATAGTCCCAGAATTTGTTAGCACCTGCAGCAATTACCTCAAAGGAAGTGTTATATTCTCAGATCTTCTGATCCCCATGATTAATCTAACAACTGCATGCAGTACTGGATGAATTTTTCAAAGGCAGTATATATATACTCTCCACCTTCTCCTAGAAAAGATCCAAAGCAGCTTATATAATTAATAAAAGGAATATAAAAGCAAAACAACTCAAAATATCCCAATACTAAAAAAGAGAATTAAACAAATATATTAAAATATTGCATAAGAACAATACTGAAAACATTTAAATGCACCAAGACACGAGCAATCCCATTGTACAAGCCCCTCTTAGACAGCTAGACACTGAGTGAAAGCCTGCCTGAAGAGAAAAATATTTGCCTCTTTCCTGAAGAATAGCCTGACCTCTTGTAGGAGGAAGGGAGGAGGTTCCAGAGTCTAGGAACAGAGACAGAGAAGGCCCCTCAACACTACCAAGTCCAGGGTGATACAGTGCTGAGTTGTCAGAAGGATGACTTTGTCTTCCTTCTTTTGCTTTCTCATGTTGGAACTGGGCAAATGTTGGGCACTGAGAAATCAACTGAGCAGTGGTGGGATGTCAAAAATTTTACTAACCCACTGTGATGTCATCACAGTGTGGGCGGAGCTAATGTCATGATGTCATGACACCATGGGCGGAGCCAAAGAAAAAATAAAATAAAAATAAGCACGCACGCACACACACACACACCATAACCCACCCACCCACCCACAACACAAGGACAGCAAGGAGGACAGCAAGGAGGCCGTGCATACGTGCCAAGCACTGTAGGCATGCGTGCACACCAAGTGCTTGGCGCGCATGCACAGTGGGGGAACCAGTGAAAAGGTAAGCCCCGAAGGTGGTTCCCCCCAAAAGCTCCTACCGGTTCTCCGGGACACTGGGAAAAGTTGCTACCAGTTCTGGCGAACTGGTGGGAACCTGTTACATGCCATCACTGCAACTGAGGCATGCCCTTAGTTCAGTGTTTCCCAACCTTTGGTTTTTGTTCTTCAATTCCCAGGAGCCTGAGTCACCTCCCCAAAGCACTGATCAGCCAATGTACTGATTTAGGCTTCCAATAATTGAAGTCCAAAAACCAAAGATTGGGAAACACTGCTGTAGCTGTTGCTTCTTTGGGGCTGTTTGTTTTCCTCCCAGCATTCCATTTGAAATGAAGCTACATGACAATGGAGATGAGCAGAGAACACTGTTGGGGAAAAACAAATGATGGCAGCAAGGAGGCTGTGATAGTGAGAATACATCTTACCTTACTTGGGCCCTGAGTTTCACCTTACACCAAGTTAAATAACCAATCTTTAGCTTTCCAAACAAACAATGGGGCATGAAATTGGGCTGGCCATTTTGCTCAAGCTGCCCAAAGGGGGAAATGGTCCCGGTTAGCTCTGTCTCTTGTTCTTCAGGATTATTTATAACTGATAATTATTTCCATGTGGAAACACCCTGGACAGAAGAATCTTGCTCCTCTCTTAACTGTAGGCGACATTTTGCTATCAATATATTATATAGACTAGATAGGTACTGCCAGATAAAAATTTAGTCGTTGCTAATTATTTCTTCTAAAGAAGTCCATGAATCATTGCTAAAATAAATGGCTGTTTTGTGTAGGTGATTATATCCCTGCTGACATTTTTAAATATTCATTTCTTTATACCCAAACTGATCAATAACAGTGTATTGTTTATTATTATGAATACCTTGGATCATTCACATAAAAAGCCAGCATTTTTTACTTGTGAAAATCATTAAATCTTATTAAAACTAGGGATTTATCCTGTTAAAAAAAATTCCCCACAAAGATAAATGTATCTATATTTTAAAAAATGAAGCTAAACTGACTGATTTGAATCCTTAAAGGAAGGGGCTTTTTGATGACTGTTCATTTGATTTCTGCTGTTCTACCCTGGACGGCGAGGAGAACAAATAGGTCGATTTTAGAAGAAATCAAACCTGTCTGCTGGGGGGTGGAGCCAAGATGGAGACCTGAGAGGTTTTTTTTTCTTCAGCTGCAAAAATGGAGCCACATTTTGTGGGATAAAAGTAGTTACAGTCTCTTTAAAAATGTAATAAAAGGACCATAAGAATTATAGAGTCAAGGGGAACTTTTTAAAAGTTGTTTTCAACCAAAAGTTTGCTGTGGCTGCTTCACCGGAGATAACGGAGATAAGGGACTCGAGCTGGCCGGCTGAACTGTAAGCATTTTAACGAAGTGGGGGTGGGGTGAAGACAATTCCAAGCCAATTTTAAGTCAAGGGAAAGTTTGGACATACTTTTTTCCTTAAGATTGTTGGCTTGAGAAGTTAAATATAAGGATTGTATATCTGGAATGTGTGTGAATACGAAGCGCCGAGACAGAAGATAACGATATTTACTTTATTTCTTCCCGGCTGCCGCCTGGCAATTAATTTTTAAAAAGTCCTCACCCCTTTACTTACCAACTATAAAACCTCGATAGCAGCCAATTAAACTGTTTAGACTCTGTATTGCCTTGAATATTTAAAAGTTGTTTTCAACTAAAAGTTTGCTGTGACTGTTTCACCGGAGATAATGGAGATAATGGACTCAAGCTGGCTGGCTGAACTGTAAGCATTTTAATGAAGTGGGGGTGGAGTGAAGACAATTCCAAGCCAATTTTAAGTCAAGGGAAAGTTTGGACATACTTTTTTCCTTAAGATTGTTGGCTTGAGAAGTTAAATACAAGGACTGTATATCTGGAGTGTGTGGGAATGCGAAGTACCGAGACGAAAGATAACGATTTCTTCCCGGCTACCGGTTGGCAATTAATTTTTAAAAGTCCTCACCCCTTCACTTACCAACTACAAAACTTCGATAGCAGCCAATTAAACTGTTTAGACTCTGTATTGCTTTGAATAATTGCTGGCAGAAGAATTTTTTTCTCCCTCTTATGGATACGGTTTACCGGGGTAACTGAAAGTGAAACTGAGGACTGCTGTTGCTATCTCTTTTTGGTTTTCCCCTTCGGTTAAGTGATTTTTGGACTCCTGTTGCTGGATATTCATGGAACTTTAATAATTGTTTTTTGCTGTGGTGAATGTTATCTGGATGAGTAAAAGAAGGGATAAATCTTTGGAAGATAGACGAGATAACCCTGCTTGGGTAAGAATTGGACGTTTGACAAGAAGAGAGCAAGGAAGGGTGAAATCATTGAAGGAAGAAATCGATGAGGCGGAGGAATTGCAAAGATTAAGGGAGAAGGCTCATCATCAACAACAACGACAACAACAGTTTCAACAACACAGAGACAAATCACTACAACGAAATCAAAAATCACATCAAGAGCAAGAAATGGAGTCAAAGGCTGAACAGGGGGCCATAAAAAAGAAAATAAGTGAAAAAGACAAACCTCAATCTGATTTAAGTGAAGTCTTGTCAGCATGGATGAAACAACATGAAGAAAATGTTGAGAAAAATTATGACAAATTTAAACAACAATTGTTTGATAGACTACAGGCTGCAGAAATTCAACGAGTCAAGGAGCAACAAGAACTTATCGAGATCCTTCAAAAAGATATAAAAGACTCGTCAACAAACTTGTTAAAAGGCACATCTGAAGGAATGAATAATTTACTGAAGCAGATGGGGGAAATGAAAGAATCAATGGCCACAGTAAAAAAGGAGGTGGCGGAACTAAAACAAGAAGTTGTGGAGGTGAGAGAAAGAGAGAAAGAAAAAGCAAATAAATTGATTGACCATGAAAAAAGAATGGCATATCTGGAAGATCAGATAAGAAGGAAAAATGTGATAATTAGAAAAATCCCTGAGAATAAACTGGACAACTTGAAATTAAGACTGTTGACATGGCTGAATGAATTGAAAATGGGGAGGGATTTTGCATCTGAGGACATTGAGAGTGTGTATAGACTGGGTCCAAAGAAACATAGAACGGGTTCTAGAAATGTGCTTTTAAAATTTGCAGATTTGAGTGCAAAATTAAGATTGATGTCTTATATTAAAAATGCTGGTCCGGATGTTCTCAAAATGGAAGGAGTGGATATTGAAATTTTCAACGATATAGCATTTGAAGAAAGAATTTGGAGAAATCAAATTAAGCCTGTTACAAAAAAATTGAGAGATAAAGGAATTTTATATAATTGGAAATTTTCAAAACAGATGAGGTTTGTGCACCTGGGGAAAACCTTTTATATAAAGGAAGATTCATACGTGTTGGATGTGTTAGTAGAAGCAAAGATTCTGGAAAACGGAACACAAGAGTGGATGGAGCTCAAAGAAGCATTATCACTGGTAGGAGCAAACACAGCAAAAAAATCAGAATCCACAACTGAAGAGGCTCAAGGAGCAACTGGAGGCGATTAAGATAGTGTAACATCTGCAGCTGAAGTATTACTGAAGAATGATTAAGTTTTGTAACCACATGACTCCCCTCCCCCCCTTCTCTTATTAGTAGAGGTGCTTTTTTCTTGAAAAAAGAAGGGGGTTATCATCTTTTTGTTTTTTATATGTATTTCTGTGTAATATATGTTAAATTGTGGGTAGTGGGTAACACGTCCTTTGAAGTCTGCCAGCTATTTCTTAAAAGGTTAAATAACGTTAAAACATGAAAAATATTAAGATATTGTCATGGAATGTGAAAGGGGCAGGGTGTCCTACTAAACGTAAACGATTGGAAATGGCCCTAAGAAAAGATAGAGCGGACATCATTTTTTTACAGGAAACGCATCAAAAAGCGGCGGATAAAAATAATTTGTATCTTGGTTGGACTCAGTAGTATGAAAAGGCCTTTGGTTCTTCCAAGGCAAGGGGGGTGGCGATTATGATATCGAAAAGATTGGGATTTACGAAAACAAAAATGATAGGGGACCCAGAAGGCAGATATTTGATTATAGCTGGAAGTATAGAAGAAGAAGAAATATTGTTGGTCAATGTTTATGCACCAAATGAGAATCAAGACCAATTCTTGACTAAATTGAGTCATATTTTGATAAAAGAAAACTGTGATAGAATGATAGTTGCTGGAGATTTTAACCTAACAAGGTCAAATATTGATTGCACTAATATAACTAATTATAGAAAAGGTTGGAAAGCTAAATTGTTGGATGAGTGGATAAAAAAGTTTGGATTGAAAGATTCCTGGCGAGAATTGAAAGGGGAAGAACGAATTTATACATATTATTCCCAGGTGTATAATTCATATTCTAGGATTGACTATGTAGTTGTAACACAAAATATATTGAAGGATTTAAATGATGTAGAAGTAGGAATTTTTAAGGAATCGGATCATGCCAAAGTAATGGTGGAATTACAATTTAAAATAAGTAAAAGTAATATAAGAACTTGGAGGTATGATCCGAAATTATTTAAAGACAAGGGGATAAAAGATCAGATAATGAAAAATTGGGAAGAAATTTGGAAAATTAACGATAACAATGAAACAAATTTTAATGTAATTTGGGATGCAATGAAAGGAGTATTCAGGGGTGAGTGTATTAAATTTAAGAGTTTAAAAAACAAAAAATATAAAGATAGACAACTGGAGTTGGAAAAAGAGATTAAATTATTGCAAACTAAACACGCCAAAACAAAGGAGAAGAAGACCTTAGAAAGGATACAACTGTTACAGAAGGAGATAGCAGGAAGGGATATTGAAAAAATTAAAAGAGATTTAATTTATCTGAAAAGGGAATATTTTGAGTATAGTGATAAAAGTTCAAAAATGTTAGCAAAAGCAGTGAAAGAGAAGAAGGAAAAAGGGGAGATTGGAACTTTAATAAGGGAGGATATGAAAAGGTGCAATAAAATAGTAGAGAAACTTAACATAGTTAAATTTTTTTATCAAAATTTGTACACAGATAAGAAAATAAATTTAAGCATGTTAGAAAAATATCTACAAGAACACAAGGGGGAGAGTATAAAAGCAGAACATAGGGCTAAAATGGAAGAACAAATTACAGAGAAAGAGATATTAGATGTTATAAATAAATTGAAAATAGGGAAAACTCCAGGAGAAGATGGATTACCAGTGGAATTTTATAAAGAATTTAAACAAATTATTATTCCTAAATTAACCAGGCTATATAATTATATTTTGGAGGGGGGAGAATCTCCAAATTCATGGCTTAGATCTATCATAGTATTAATACCAAAACCAGGAAAAAAATTAGAATTGGTTGATTCATATCGTCCAATTTCTTTAATTAATCAAGATGCAAAGATTTTTACAGCAATTATGGCTAATAGGTTAAATAGTTTTCTGGGGGAATATATACATACAGATCAGGCAGGTTTTTTAAAGGAAAAATATATGTCTGATTTAATAAGAAGGGTGTTAAATTTGTTACAAATAAACAAGAGAAAAGAAGGTAAAATAGGATTATTATCTTTAGACATTTTTAAAGCTTTTGATTCTTTACAATGGGTCACTATTAGGGAAATAATTAAAAAAGTAGAATTTGGGGAAAAATTTAAAAATGTAGTTAATCAACTTTATAAAAGTAGTTATGCCAAGGTAAGAGTAAATGACTCATTTACAGAAGATATTGAAATTAAAGCAGGAATGAGACAAGGATGTCCTCTTTCCCCCATTTTGTTTATAATGGCTATGGAATTATTGGCTAGAGCTATAAGGAGTGATACAAACATAGAAGGGATAAATGGAACAAAAATAAGTTTGTATGCAGATGATACTTTAATTATAATGAAAGATCCTATAAAAAATATGGAAAAGATACAAGATCATTTGCAAAAATTTGAAGAGATAACAGGCCTGAGAATAAATTGGGGGAAATCAGAAGCAATCTTTAGTAAATTAAATAAGGAAGAGATAGGGAGAATTAAGGAAAAATTTAAAATTCAAATTAGGAAAAGTATAAAGTATTTAGGAGTTAACATTGCTGACAATGTAGAGGATTTGAAGAAACTAAACTATGATAAAGTGAAAGAGGAAATTAAGAAGAAAATTGTTCGATATAGGGTATTGAAGACCTCCTGGTTTGGTAGAATAGCAATTTGTAAAATGAGTTTATTACTCAAGATTAACTTTTTATTTGAAGTCCTTCCAATTAAACAATCTGAAAAAGAACTAGGAGTTTTTCAAAATCTATTGAATGATTATTGTAATGGAGGGAAAAGAGCAAGAATACCTAAAAGCCTATGGTATAAACCGCAGAAAGAGGGTGGTTTGGGATTACCTAATATTAAATCGTATTACAGGGCGTTCCAAATTAAAGGCTTCGTAAAACTTTTAACGATAGAGGACCTTATATGGAGGGAGATAGAAATGAAAGATAGTAATGTGTGTGCAAAGGGAGAATTTCTGGAAAATACAGTTTTTGATTTAAAACCAAGAAATAATGTCCTAAAATCTATGATAAATGTATGGATAAAGTTGAAAGATAAATTGGCACCAAACACCTCTCCAATATTAGAGTTGCAAGATCTTAAAACATTTCCAGTTAAAAATTTAGAATTAATAAAAAATATTATGTATAAATATGATATAATCTTATTAAAAGATTGGCTGGATCAAATTGAGAATGAAAAAACAAAAAAAGAAATTTATAAGGAATTAAAATTGAACTGGCTTCAGATACTAACGTTGGATAAGTGGAATAAACAATATAAAATGAAATTACAGCCAATAAGGCAGCTGACAGACTTCGAGGAGATGGTATATAAAATAAGAAGAGGTTCAATCAGGATAAAAGGAATAGTAAGTAAATTATATAAAATGATAAACAACATGGATGAATCCCAGGATACCCTTAAAAGAATGTGGGAATCGGACTTGAGTATTACTATTACAGATAAGAACTGGAAGAAAAAATGGAAAAGTAGGATGATGCGAAATCTGTCTACAAAAGTTAAAGAACACAACTACAAGATGTTGTGGCGATGGTATATGACGCCAGTTCGGTTAAATCAAATAAATAGTAGTAATTCAAAAAAATGTTGGAGGTGTCATCAGGAAATTGGGACATACAAACATATGTGGTGGGATTGCAAAATTATTTCCAATTTCTGGCATAAAATGGAACAAGAATTAGAAAAATTTTTAAATATCCGTTTAAAGTTGAATGAAAAAATAGTTTTATTAACGGACTTAGAGGATTTGAATTTAGAGGAAAATATAAAAGAGTTATTGTCTATTTTTTTGACATTGGCGAGACAACAAGTAGCCAGAAATTGGAAAGGTGATATGAATTTAGAAATTGGTAAATGGTATGTTGATGTTTGGGATATGACATTAAATGAAAAACTTACATGGGAATTAAATATAAAAAGGGGGTTAATAAAACAAAATAGATTTTGGGACATTTGGAAGCCTTTTTTGCAACACACATTGATGGATAATAAAGGAGAAAAACCTGCTCCGAATACAATGTATTTTTGGCAGAATGAATGAGTTGTAAAAGGAGTGGCTGGTAGACTCAAGGACTGTAGTGCACTGGGTGGTAGGAACCATGTACAAAATATTAAAGTTGTAATATGGTGGTTAAAGAGGAGAGTGGATATAAAGATGAAAATATACAGTATAGCAAATGTATAGAAAATAACGTCTGATTACATTATATTATATTGACATGTATTTTTTTCTCTCTTCCTCTTCTCATTTTTTAACGTTGTAGGATGTACGTGGGAACTACTTTTTTGTATGTAATTGTTTCTTTTATGTTTTGTAGATTGTTTTGTTAGTTTATTTTTAATATTGTAAAAACCCTAAAATAAAATAATAATAATAAAAACCTGTCCGCTCTTTGGAAGGTCAAATGGTGAAGATGAAGCTAAAGTACTTTGGACATCAAATGAGAGGAGAGGAGTCACTTGAGAAAGCCTTGATGCTGGGAAAGGTTGAGGGTAAAAAAAGAAGGGGTGGTAGAGAATGAGATGGATAGATGGTATTGTTGACACAATGAGCACAAAGCTTGGAGGGTTGAGGAAGATGGTGGAGGACATGGGTGCCTGGCGTAAAGTTGTCCATGGGATCGAAGGGGGTTGGAATTGGCTGTGCGACTGAGCAACAACTAAGCCATAGCATATGAGAAACAATTTGTGGTAATTTATTAGATTTTATTTTGTTTAAACATTCATTGTGATTCAACATGATGGATATGCAATATTTAGAGTTTAATGTATGTTGCATAAAAGTGGTGGTGGTGAAATTCATGCTTGTTTTCTGTCAGGAGAAATTTGGTGAAACATTTAAGGGGAGAAACAAAGGCATTACATCTCCTGCAATGCTCTTGATATTTTTTATGCTATCAAGTCAGAATTGTCTTATTGCGACCCTAATATGGCCTTGATGGTAAGTGAAATGTTTAAGAATTGGCTCACCCATTTCAATACTTCTAGGGAGTTCTGTGGCTGAACAGAAATTTGAATCCATGCTTCCTGAGTCCTGTCTATCACTAGACTGGGTATTGCTCTTAAGTAAGGCTATATTTGTGCCAATGAGTATTACTACTCTTCCTGCAGAGGGATTGTCAGTTTCATAAAAAGGCTTTCAGCTGTCACAGTTATTTGGCTGAATTATATTTCAACAAAGATTATAAACTGGAAGAAAGGGAACATGCAAACCATGGCTGGATGCTGGCCCTAATGATAGTCGGGCTTGTGGGCCTAACCCAGCCCATGCATATCATAAATCCAGCCTGTGGTGGCAACCTGAGCACCCGTAGAACCGCCCACCACCACCAGAAGTCATGATATGTCACTTACTGTTGCTGCAGTAGTAGGAATCACATGGCTTTTCCAGGTTTTTTCACAGTTCGTTCCAGTTTGGGAATTTTCCACCACTTACCCACTGCACTCAGCAGTTAGAATGCAGGGGTGAACAACTTTCTGTGCCAGGCATAGCTTATGTCAGTGCCTGGGATCCCAACGCGGAACAAGGAAGTCACCTCCTGCTGCACTCTAGTTGCTGAAGCTCAACAGAGTAGCAATGGGAAAAAACCAAACCAGAGCATACATGCTCCAAAAAGCCTCCTGCCACCCTGGAAAGTGGTGGAGGGTGTAGAACCTAGAAAAACCAGATGATTCCCGCTGCCATCACTGATGACAATGGTAATGATGAAAACATAAGTAGTGGGTGCAACCACTCCTCCAGCCTCCACAGTGTTGTGAACTGGCTCCTGGTGGGAAAACATTGGGAACTCCTGTAATAGGGGCTTGGCACAATATTTGATCCCAAGAATACTAACAGAAGAAGAAGAAGAAGAAGAAGAAGAAGAAGAAGAAGAAGAAGAAGAAGAAGAAGAAGAAGAAGAAGAAGAAGAAGAAGAAGAAGAAGAAGAAGAAGAAGAAGAAGAAGAAGAAGAAGAAGAAGAAGAAGAAGAAGAAGAAGAAGAAGAAGAAGAAGAAGAAGAAGAAGAAGAAACACCACAATGTTACATGAGATTTCTGCTTACTGACTAAGTAATTCCCAGCTCTATTATTCATCAATGAAAAAATCTCACATGTTGGTAGTTAATTGTCAGGATGTATACATTTGTCATTTTTTTTTTGAAAAAAATTGTTTAACAAATACCTAAATCATAAACTGTAAATAATTTGAAGTCCTTGTAATTAACCAGAGATTGAGATTGTAATTTTTAAAAACTTGTTTGTTTCATACAAACCAATAAGCACCATTGATAGATGAGATGCCCCCCCCTTTTTTTTTTTTTAGCAAAATGGATTTCTTGCTGGGATAAGTGCTGCAATTGTAAATTCTAGATGAAAAGTGATTTTGCCAAAGCAGTGGGAAGTTTTTATTTAAGCACCAGAGTCATCTTTTTCAGTTGAAATAAATACTTGGAGATATGATAAGGAGGAACTTTAAAAATAAATTATGGCAAATTAGTTCCTCTATATGTTAGGGTCAGAGAATATGCTAACTAACTTGGAAATAAGCTTTGTTCAGCTCAGTGGTCTTTAAATCCCAGTACATGCATTCAGGATGATTGCTTAAATATAAAATTGCATACTGTATGTTACATTTTATATTTCTCTCTCTCTAAGTAATTGCTTTAGCCTCTACTGTTACACATAAAGAGCAACAGAATGCAAGAGGAATATGGGTTTTACATGAAATGTTTCCCTTTATACCTTTTCAATTCAACACAAAACCAACCTTTTACATTGCTTGTGTTCCCAGGTGGGATGTAAACTCTCACTTGTCTCATTTCACATCTAAGGACGAGAAACGGCAACATTTGTCTTCTCATTGGCAAGGATGGTGAGAAATTGTCTGGTGCAAAAAGGCATGTAACTTGTATGTTCTCAAATGTCTAAAGGCCATGTTAAAGCTTGATTAAAATAAGCGATGTACACTTGTTTTTATAAAATATTTACTGTTAATGTGAAAGAAAATAAACTTTTGAGTACCAAACAGTCTTATACAGGAGGAGACGTGATCAGATGTCCTGGTGCTTTTTTAAAGCTTAAATACATTTATGGTGGAAGTAAGAGTTCAACTGGGGCTATTTCCTCTGATATAATTTCATCAGTTGAAACTGGGATGCAAAACATAGACTAGCCCAATGGAAAAAATAAAAGAAGACAGAAACCTGTTTCACTTAGCTCTTCACAGGTGGTTACTGGCAGCTTGGAAGGTAACTTCTTCTGAAAACAGCATATGGGGAACAGGTAACTTCCAAACCCCATTTGAATATCATATCCCTTTTAAGATACATTCCAATTCTAAAAGGTCATCAGAAAGTATTATTTACCAAAGAGTTCCCATTGCTATGGGAAGCTTGGCTCTCAAATAGCTTGTATGACTTTGTTATAGGCCAGTGATGGAGAACCTTGGCACCAGTGATGGGCAGTAGCCAATTCGCACCAGTTCGCCAGAACTGGTGGTAGCTTTTTCCAGTGTCCCTGAGACCAGTAACAGCTTTGGGGGGCAGAACCACCTTGGGGTCTTACCTTTTTGCTGGCTCCCCCACTCCACATGCACACCTACAGTGCTCAGCACGCAGGCACACCTACAGCGCTTGGCATGCATACACACCTACAGCACTTGGCGTGCATGTGCGCCTACAGCGCTCTGCCTGCCCAGCCAAGCAGCCATTTGCTGCTTGGAGTGTTGCAGCGCAGAGTGTTGGGCAGCCACACACAGTCATGGAGGAATCGGTAGCTGCTGCTGAGGTCCTTGGTGGCCTCCTTGCTGTTCTCCCAAGCGGAAAGGAGGAAGAGCAGCTGCTAGCCTGAAGCTCCCTACAGCCTGCTCCCCAGGATAAGTGACTCGCCTTTGGGTGTGGAGTGGGTGGGTATATTTTAATGTACATTTAATGCGTATTTATTTTTAATGTGTATTTTTATGTTTTATGTGTATTTAATGTATATTTTATATGTTTTTATGTCTATTTAATGTGTATTTAATGTGTATTTAATGTGTTTTTATGTGTGTTTTATGTGTATTTTTATGTTTTTATGTCTATTTAATTTGCATTTTTATGTGTACTTATTTTTGTGGGTTTTTTTAACTTTGGCTCCACCCACATAATCAGCTCCAACCATAACATCATGATGTTGGCTCCGACCATGACAACATGACATTGGCTCCACCTACGATGTCGGCTCCGCCCATAGTGTGATAGTAAAAAATTTGGCTGCCCATCACTGCTTGGTACTTGTCAGAAGCCCAAGTCGGCACTCCTGCTAATCAAGCCTTCTGGGAATTGAAGGTTTACCATAACTATTATAGGTAAAGGATGGTTTCCATTTCTTTATAATTAATCAGAACTGCTGTGAGTTTTTTTGCTAAGAGCAGTAATTCCTAAGCCTGGTCTCCTTCCTCCCCCAGAAAGTGGTGCCGGCAGCCAGTGCTGCTGCCACTTCCGTGTCCTGATCAAACCCAGGTCTGTAAAAATGAAGCCACTTTCTTGGCTTTGTTTGGCTAGAAAGCTTACTGACCTTCTATTAAAGCCATTGTCCTCACACACATCCTGGAAAAATTCCACCCATGAATGTCCTTTGAAGTAGAAGCAGAGTACATTACTACTAGAAAGATGTTGTTGTTCAGTCGCACAGTCGAGTCCAACCCTTTGCAACCTCATGGACTCCAGGCACCCCTATCCTCCACTATCCTCCACAGCCTGCTCAGCTCTATGCCCAATGCATTAACAATTCAACCTAGCCATCTCATCCTCTGCTGCCCTCTTTTCCTTTTGCCTTTGAACTTTCCCAGCATCAAGGCCTTCTCAAGTGAGTCTTCTCTTCTCATTTGGTGTTCAAAGTATTTTAGCTTCATCTCCAATATTTTTCCTTCCAAGGAGCATTCAGTGTTGATTTCCTTCAGGATCAACTTATTTGTTCTCCTTGCTGTTGAGGGTACTCTCAAAATTCTCCTCCAGCACCACATCTCAAAGGCATCTATTCTCCTGAGCTCAGCCTTCCTTATGGTCCAGTCATACAATCATACATTACTACTGGGAATATCATTGCTTTGACTATGCTGACTTTTGTTGGCAGGGTGATGTCTCTACTTTTTATTATGTTCCCTAGGTTCCTCATAGCTTGCCTCCCAAGAATTAATCTTTTTATTTCATGGCTGAAGTTACCATCTGCAGTGATCTTGGCTCTTAAGAAGGTAAAGTCAGCCACTGCTTCCATACTTCCACCTTTGAATAAGCAGACTCTAAAAGAATCTTGGTTTTAACTTCTGCAAACCAATCACAAAACAAAGCAGGCTGATTGGCCAGTTTGAAGAGGTGAGAAAATCTCCTGCTGTGACACTCAAGCTCCCTTTAAGAATTTTCATTTTTGACAGGTAATCTGCAACATCTGCTTCTGCCTTTAAAGATCACACACAAAAAAATAACAAGAGAGGATAACTTACTTACCTGACATCATATATGCTAATTAATATGCGTCGTGGAACTATACAAATAAATTTTACAATTTAGCAATACATCTCAACTGAAAAAGTCGGGAAGACTGTGAACTTGGTGGGAAAGAATGCACTCTTAATTTACCTCATGACCAATGTGCATGCTGTTCAGACATCTTTGAGATCCTGGTTTCTTATTTTAAAAAAAAATTGAACAACTCTTCAAATTAAAAAAAACACAAGAAGAAGCCTCTCCTCTGGCATCTTTTCAGGTAGATAACAGTCCTGTGGAAAGAGGGCATGTGACTAATCTACTTTTTTTCCTTCTCTGTCCATACAATGAGTCCTTTTTATGGGCAATAGTCCAGTCCAATATCTGGTTTGCCATTGCAGGTAACTGAATGCCAACAGTAACCCCATAACCTGGAGTTTGAGTAATTTACTTTCCCTAGGCAAGTGAACTAATGGCCTCTTGCTCTGGAACAAAAGCAGAGCGGAGAAAGAGCCTTTTTGCTCTGGGCAGTGAGATTCCAATATGCAATACTTTTTCTCCCCGCCCCCTATGAGAAATCTAATTAGAAATCTCATCAAATCTCTCAGAAGTCTCTCTTTTGTCGTGATGGTGGTGGTAGAAGGAATTGCTAGCTACATTGGATTATTAAAATTCCTAGACAAAATGGTATCTTTCCTGAACAGAATTCACCATGAAGGGGGTCACACTGTGTCAGATTTAGCAGATTCTCATGTGGAACAACAGGCAAAAATGAGATTTTCCACTAGATATTTCTTTGGAGAGTTGAACATGGCAAGGCTCAAGAAACTACTGAGAATGAAAAAAAAATTTCAAGCAATCATCACATTCTTATTTCAGCAACTCATATTCAGAGAAGCTTGTTGTCTCTGGATGTGGCTAATAGTAAACATGTAAGCAAATTAATTGGTCTAAAGACTCTCCTAATGTAGCAGATTTCATAGTTTAATGAAGCACTTGCCATTGTTATTAGATGACCCAGAATATTATAAGATGGAGAAATCTATCTGCCCAGTTTCTCTATAGTGTTTTCACTCTTCATTTAAATTTCTGTTTACATGAATTCAGAACTCTTGTTATACTACAGTTTTCCAGAATAAGACTTCACATGTTTATAAGGTGACATATGTAAACTACAGATGCATTTTATCAATTGACTTTAAAAAAATCTATTCTTTATTTCTGATATATTTATCTAATTTTCCAAGATACTAAATGAAGTTCATGTGGTACTGTGGTGGTCATCCTGCCCTGTTACTCCTCAGTGCTGGACTGACAATTTAATTGGGCTGTGTAAGTTCAGGTCCATCTTTTGAATAAAGTTGGGATGTATATCAAATAAGTAACAAAAAGGGGGCTTATATGATACTGACTCTTCATTTACTCAGAAGTAAACCCTATTGAATTCAAGGGTACATGCTCCCAAGGAAATATGAATAAGATAATCAGAGAAACTAATCAGAAACACAGTCAAAATGTAAAAGTTAACAATGTTCCTATCTATGACTCATGCTGAGGGATTTACAGTAATTCTATGAAATGGTACTAGATTATTCCTCCTGTTAAAATTCATTATTTCAATTATAGTAGAGAATTGCTGCAAGACACTTTGCAGATTGTATCCCCCTATACTTAATAACTTGGAGAAAATACCGTCAATGCACTCTTAATCTGCCTAGCAAGCAGAGACACTGCTACGTTAACTGAATTTTGGATTAACAGGGTGCACATTGTCTAGCCACTATCTATGTCAAGTCTTTCATGGAATCTAAAAAGTATTACACATCAAATAGCATCAAATAGGATTATATTACTGTCCTTTATGTTTACATTATTGACGGAGCTCCTGGGATAGTCGTTATAAAAGAAATAGTCATCCTTTTCCTGTGCTACTCCCCTTTATCATGTGTGGTTATACAAATTGTTGAATAATTTGTACAATTTGAATTCTAGAAATAAATGTTAAACCTCAGTGGGTAGTATGAGGTAGAAACATTGTTTTCTCCTTTAGTGTCTACATTTTATGAAGAGTTGGAGGGTTGCTATTCAAAATGGCTACCAAGCTAAGTCTCAGGCCATACAATTGATGTGGCAGTTCAAAATGACTGCTAAATTCCTCCAGCACTGTGATATAATATGATGAGACCCTGTATAGACAAAAAAAAAAAAAAAAAAGGGATAGTTGCACCATCTTAGAGATGAACAATTACAAAAAAAGAGCAATTGCCAACATCATGCCTTTTGGGGTTCTAAAGTATTAAAACAATGGCTCTTGGTTTTCCACTCAGAAACTTAAACAGCTAGTTAATATATAACAATAACTTCTTCTTCTTGTGCCATATCCAATTTCAAATATTGGTGATCATCATGGTGATCATCATGACAACAATACCATGGCCTTTCATCCACCTTCCACATCGCAGCATGACAACTGTATCACTGATGAAGTCCCACACGTCACTTTCTGATCCTGAGCCTTTCGACACACAAAGTTCTCCTCAGCCCCAGGCCAGTATTGATGAAGTTGCTGTCCTCCATCACGATGGATTTAAGTAGAATTTAATCCACTTGGGGACCATCAACCTTCCCTGTGGACTTCACCAAGGCTGCTAGTCTTCAGGTTTGTCAGGTTAGTTAACCACTGCATGATGCTCAGTGTTGAGTTGCTGGCAGTAAGGTCTGCTCTATTACCATAGCAGGATAATTCTATATAACAATAACCTGATATAACCTTATGTAACAACTTACAGAACCTCAACTGTATATTGTTATAAAGAAAACGTACAGGCACATTTTACTTCTGCTTCCGGTAGCACTGAGAGTGACGCAGGCCCGATGAATCGCAGGAAACCCATTCGTGTGGATTCACGGGGACTTGTGATTCTGGGAATTGAAGTCCATGAACATCTGGAGTGCCAAGGTTTGCCATCGCCGACCTAGGTGGTAATAATTTTGTCCAGAGGATGGAAATTACCCTTATTTTGCAGGTCATGAGTGACTTGCAGATTGTGAAACAGTGCTGACCCAGGACATGGATAGTTTGGTCTATTCTTATTACTTAAGGTTTGGAGGGTGGAATGTGACCCCAGATGCATAAATTGGCAAGGCAACAGAGAACTTGACAAGGCCATATCATCTGTGTTAGGTTTGTTATCCATCAGCCTGATGTTAGGATTGAGCATCCAGAGTTTTATCAAGGTAATCGTGTTCATATGTAAGGTCAAGGGAACATCTTTTTGCAGGGCCTTCAGCAGGGCCTTAGAGCAGAGCTTTTTTGGCTTGGTGAGAAGCAAGGGGTTTACTGAGGGGGTAGCCCCATTGCCTTGGTGGGGCAATGGGTACTGAACACTGCTAAGTTCTTCTAGTGGTGCTACTGCAGCTAACATCTCAACTATGTAGCTCTCAAGATTCAGTGGCAGGGATGGAGGTGCACACATGGCAGGCCCTAGTCATTTCCTACCTATGATCACAAGAGGCTGGTGGCTGGATCGGATCCCTTGAGCTTTAACTGGCCACAAATGGATTATCTGCATGATATAATAGGCCTGGTGTTTATGACTCACCCATGGAAGCACAGGTGCAGGAATAAGCAGGTATGCCTGGTTCCTAGTCCAGTTATACACACTACCTTAGGCCTCTCTGAAGGTAGTGGGAGGTTACAAATTAAGATTTAATAAAGTTGTGGCTCTAGTTTAAACCATCACATGTGTCTCAATTCTTTTTTGAGGCATGAATGGACGATGAAATAGGAAGAGGACAGCCAATTTATGGCAGCTTTTCATGTAACCTGAAACCCTTAAAAATCTTGAAATTTAGTTTCCATAGATCCATAGTTAAGACTAATGCAGTTTTTTCTTTAAATAATCTGTGAAACAAAAATGTAGAACAATTCATTCTTGTTATGTGATTGACTAAAAACACCATGCTTAATGTTTTTAGTTCATGCAGTTATTTGAAGAGAGATACTTGGAAATGAAATAATGTACAAATGAAACATAAGATTCATCTAATCAATAAGAAAACCCCCACCAAATAACTGAATTTTGCATAGCCCTATATTTTTTTTGTATTAGAGATGGGAGGAAAAAGAATCTTGCCATTCTTGCACTTTTCAGAAAATAATATGGATAAATTTCTGCAACAATATCGTTGTCAGTCTTGATCAATCCACAGGCTCTTGAGTAGAAAAAGTCCAAACAATTGTCACTTTATGTGACAGTTTCAATGGAGTATCAAAGACAAAAAGGCTTTTCTATCCTTATTCACATATGTATCGCTCACTCACATGGATTGTGCAAATGAACTAAATGTCACTCAAGTAACCCTTAGCATTTTCTCCTAACTTAAAATCAATTTTCTTCAGTGATGCAGAAAGACACATTTTTCTTGTTATCGTTTCTTTTGAACAATCAAAGATCTTCCTTCTCTTTTCTGCTTCCCCTATATTTTAAATATGTACGAGAGAATGATTTAGTTTAGTGAGCTTCTGAAAAATATTGCTTTTGAAACGGTTGATATGAAATAAAACCGAAAATAAAATTGGCTGCAGTCCTGCTGTGTAGTCCACATGTTTAACATTGATGGTATCATCAACAGCAGCAAATCACCATTGATTAAAGGCTTCCTTTGGTGATTGTCCTTGAAATTGCTCTTAAATGAATTTCTCCAAACTTTGTTTTTGATTTAGTAATTTGGAGCCAAAAGGAGACTAGGGCTAAGAGGAGACAAAGGAATTAGTTCTGTGACTGACAAGCCTAACAATTAATAATTGGGATTGTTGTTGCTGTTGTTTTTACCAAAGTTGCTCCATAACTATTGTTCAGGTTTAAAAATGTAATCTTGTTCAGGGTAGAGCATGAGATTAGTCTATCAGTTTAAGTGTAGTCTTTCTAAGCTCTTTGTGAACTTTCTTGTCTTATGGGCAAAAAGTTATGGGAGTTTAAAGATGTTCAGACAGTGTTTCCTGAGCTTTCCAATGCCACAATGTCTCTTTTCCTGAGCTTCTAATGCCACAACTTCTCTTTTAATCCAGATCCATCCTAAAATATGTGCACCATCATCATTATTGCCATCATTTCCCAGCCTTGCTGGTGCTTGAGGGAGACCAAATGATCAATCTTAAAAATTAGAAATTGGTTACTAAAAATTTGAGGGTGAAATTAAATGTTTGATTTTTGGATTTCAGGAAGGAAATCAGCAGTTTTCTTGGTTGCTAAAATTAGTATGAGTAAGAAGATAACAGGATCTTGCCTCTGTATGCTTTTCAATATTTGCCTTAATGTTTGATAATTTGCTATTCTTTTACTTTCTGTACTTTTGAGGTTGCTTGTTGATGGAATTCTAGCTTCTGTAAGCTGTTGTTGTTGTTGTTGTTGTTGTTGTTGTTGTTGTTGTTGTTGTTGTTGTTGTTGTTGTTGTTGTTGTTGTTGTTGTTGTTGTTGTTGTTGTTAAAGCTATGCTTTTCTTTGTCATTTATATGGAAATATAATATCGAGTTTATTAAATTGAATTGTTTAATCAGTGATAAATTGAATTTAATATGCTGGACTTTATATTTCCAGATAAATGATCAAAAAAAAAATACAGAAGCTGGAATTCCATCAACAAGCTCCCGCCCACCTAACTCCACACTCCACCTGCCCGAAGAAGGATGGAAGACTGCCACAATTTGGGATTAGGAGGATGCTCTGTATTCCTTTGCATTGCTTTAAATGTGTACTGTTTTTGATATGTGTTTCGCTTTTGTAATGTATTTTACTTTTGAGCTGTAATATTGATATTTGTTGATTCTGTGAGCTGCTCTGGGTGGGTTGTCACCGAGTAGAGCAGCATACAAATCTAATAAAGAAATAAAGAAATAAACCTCAAAAGTCGCATCGATCAGCCTTATATACCTACCTCGGTAAACGGTAAGATAATATTTTAAAACTGTGTTTAAATTTGCACTTTCTCTATAAACTGCAATACAATGTAATGATGTTTAAAAAATAAAAATAATATTCAAGCTGCTTCAGTTGTAAGCATGTTCACGGATTCTGTTTTCTAGATTTTAAGTTACATGAACAATATTTTCATTGTAAATTTCAATACAAAGCAATAATGTTTAATTTGTTTTCTACTATGTACCTACTTCGAATACAGAAGGAGAAATTCAATTTTTTGCCTGTTCCCCCCCCCCCCGGTTTTCTAAGCTTTTTAATTACTTACATTACAAAAATACAAAAGCTGAGTTAATAAGTCCCCTTGTTTTTTAGATGGAACAGTGGCTGCTAAGGCGCCAAAAGGTTGAGGAGGAGGTATCAGAAAATACTGAACAGTTGCCTGCTAATGATGTGTCATCCTCTACTAGTATTCCGACACACACAAAAAGAAACCTTGATAACAAGGAATCGTCTCTCAAAAAAAGGAAATATGATGATAATTATATTCAGTTTGGTTTTACAAGCTCTGGAGATCCTAATTCCCCATTGCCGCAATGTGTCGTTTGTGCAGAAACGCTGTCAAATAATTCATTAAAACCATCCTTACTACATCGCCATTTAGAAACCAAACATGCTAATTTGAAAGATGAATCTGTATCCTTCTTTCAACATAAATTAAAAGACCTCAAACAAAGACAAAAATCTATTGAGGCACTTTCTTTAAACACGAATATGAATGCCCTGCAAGCCTCTTTTCGAGTTAGTTATTTAATTGCCAAGCAAGCAAAACCGCATACAATTGGGGAAAACCTTATACTGCCTGCAGCAAAAGAGATAGTGAAATGTATGTTCAGAGAAAAAATGGCCCGAGAACTTGATGTTATTCCTATGTCAGATAACACTGTCTCTTGTCGTATTGCAGACATGTCAGATAATCTGAAAAACCACCAAATTCAACGCATTTTACAAAGCGATTACTTTGCCATACAACTTGATGAATCCACAGACATATCAAACTTGGCTCAACTTTTAACATGTTCGTTATGTTCATTCTAAAAAGGTTCATGAAGAGTTCCTATTTTGTCATGTCCTTCCAATTCATACTACCGGGGAGGACATATTTCACATGGTTGATGGTTTTATAAAAGAAAACAAATTGGATTGTTTGAAATGGGTAGGAATATGCACTGATGGTGCCAGAGCAATGACTGGTTGTTTTTCAGGACTTGTGAAGTGAATACAAGAGGCACTTGCTTGTAAAAAAATTCCAGCCTGCTTAGATAGTACTCTTAAAAATGCTGTGAAAATTGTCAATTTAATCAAGGCCCGTGCCACAAACTCAAGAATTTTTACAGACATTTGTAAAGAGCTTGGCAGCGAGCATGAGACCCTGTTGTTACATACTGAAATGAGTTGGCTGACCAGAGGAAGAGATGTTTCGAGAATATTTGAGTTGAGACATGAAATTGAGTTATTTTTGACCGAGCAGGGACATGCCGAGTACAAACAGATGTTGATTGATCCTTTGTGGCTACAAAAATTGGCTTACTTGTCAGATATTTTTACAAAACTGAATGAGTTGAATTTGGGGCTTTAAGGCCAGGATACAACCATATTCACTATGCAGGAGAAGGTTGAGTCAACAATAAAAAAAAGTCTCTCTGGACATCTATGATCGACAGATGTAAATATGATCAATTTCTGAATTTAAAACTTTTTTTGGAAACTACTTCTTCATCAGTGAATGAAGATGTAAAATCAGCCATAAAATGCCACTTGCAAAATTTGTCGACCAGATCACGCACTTATTTCCCAAAAATATCGTCACAATGGAACTGGGTAAACAACCCCTTTGGAAACTGTCCCACCGATCACCTATCCATCTCTGATCAAGAGGAATTAATAGACATCTCATGCAGCAGTAGACTCAAAAGTTGTTTTGTGGAGCAATCACTGGTTAATTTTTGGGCTGGTCTTAAAGATGTTTATCGTGTCAGCGAAGTAGCAATAAAACATTTACTGCCATTTTGCACGATGTACCTTTGCGAGAGCAGATTTTACGCAATGACAAACTTAGAAACTAAACATCGTCACAAACTTCAACTCGAAGACGACTTGAGATTGAAGCTGATCAAAATGCAACCAGATTTTTCAGAATTGTGCAAAGAAAAACGTGCACATTTGTCACATTAATGAAACATGTGTTCTCTGTCATTAGAATGTCTTTTGATGATAATAAATATAAAATACACCTGATTTCATTTTTTATTTAACGTTCCTGCAATAAGGGGTATGCAAGTTTGAGGTGTTTCTTGAAGTTGTATGTAGAAAAAACTAATTGGGAACCACTGGCTTAGTGGTTAAGACACTGAGCTTGGAGACTGGAAGGTTGAGGTTTTATACCCAAGTGCTCCATGTCAGATCTTGGAGACATGACAGGAGCCTTGTTTGGGCATTCCCTGAATGGAGTTTCTCCAGCAAAAATGTTTTCAACCCAGAATAATTTCTGACACAAAATGTATTTATTTAGTGATAAATTTCTTGTCCCAGTACAGTATTGTGGTTTTATTTTCTAAAATTGAAACTGGCTGGAATTTATAACATGGAGGAAGAGATGCAGGTAATCTGAAATATTTAGCCAGTTGCTTAAAATAACATTTGTCACTTGGTTATGCCTATACTTTTGATCCATTGATGCATCCATCTATGATATAATTTTTTTAAAAAAAAATCATGACAAGTCTTATATAAATCACATATACAATAATACCTCAGATAACGTTATGACTTGGTTTCACAAGTCATAATGTTATCCGGTTTTTAACGTTGTATGATGCATTGATCACACAATGTAAAAAAAAAAAGCCTCGTTCCCTTCCGAAGAGGAAAGGGAACAGGGGGGCGATCTGGTTTACTTAGCAAGCCAGGCCCGGGGGGGAGGGTCTGAAAAGAAGTTAGGGAAACTTTTTCTTAACTTCTTTTCAGAAACCTCCATCTGTATTGGTAAACGGCTTAGCGATCCAAGCCCAGGGGGGCTTCTTAAGAGATGTTTGGGACCCTTTTCACAAACTCTCTTAAGAAGCACGCACCCCACACCTGGATCACATGGTTTGTCCTCCAACACCCCGGCAGTCACAGCAATCACCTAGGACAGCTGTTGTGTTGGGGGAGAGTTCATGCACGGTTTCTCCCCAACACCCTGGCAGACCCAGCATGTGACTGGATCGCAGGTTTGGTTGGGAGGGGGACAGGTGTGCGTGCCCTCCCCCCCCAACCAAATAACCGACCAGAGCAGAGATCTCTGCCCCAAAGCCTGCAGAGCTGGTCTTTATCCCTGCAGGCTTTGGGGCAGAGATCAACGTCATGGAATTTGAGGCAAGTATTTGCATTGCACAACGTTATGTTAACATTTTCCTCAAATTCCCCAACATTATCCGATGTTAGCATTATGCAATGCAAACGCTAACAGAGGTATTACTGTATCTTGCTTCATAATTATTTTCCAATAGCATCTAGCGCAGATAGTGTGGTCTTGAATTGAATCCCACAGACATCCTAATTTGAGCCATAGGTTTGAGTGTTGCTTATCAACATTACTATCCAAGAGGTTACTGAAGTGTTCTTCATGTTATCATTTCTCAAACAATGAATTTCTGTGCTGTGATGCTTTCATTAATGCAGATTGGTTCTTACTTGAATGTTACAATACTGTTAGTCCTTTATTGTTTTCTAATGTCATCTGATTAAATAAGATCATGTTCCCAAACAGTTTAAATATTTGACCTATAGAGATTCTTGGGGTTATGTTGTCTGTGCCCACCCATGCTCTGATTCTCTTAATATTCAATAAACTGCTCAGTGGCGAGCTCTTAATTAATGTCCTCTGAGAATTTGCTTCTTTTGGATAATAACACATTGATTAGCACCAAATTTCATTTTGATTCCTATACTGTAGGAGTCAATGATATTTATGAGATTATTCAGTTTATCAGGACAGCTTATGAAACACTGAGATCATTCTTCAGTAACTAGGCTTGCAGCTACTAGTGTTATTGCTTAGCTGTCTAGACAGATGCTTTAAAGCAAGACAGAACCTCTTTGGATAATGATACCTCTTCTGATAAGAAAAATACTTCATCTGATAAGGATATTGTTATAAATGAGCATAATAAACAAAACAAAAATGCTGTAGCATTTTAAAGACTAACTGTTATATTTCAATATGAGCTTTCATGAATCAAGTCCATTTCATCCAACATGGGAATGAGACTTCATGGCATCAATTTATACACATCAGGTATGAAGGTGCAGAGTGATTCAATAGCATAAGAGTCAATGTGGCTTCATGCAATTGGTAATGGCAGATGATCTTTGGGAGCACCAGTCCAGCCTGCCAACACTCCCCCCATGCTGCTGCCAACAATACCCCACATGCCACCAGTTTGGCCCACCAAAACTCCCACACGCCACCGCCACCGCTTCCCTGCTTACCAGCCTGCTGTGGGTGAAGGAGGGGTCCTGCCTGTCCTTGCCCGTGCTTGGCCAGAGCAACACCTGGGAAGGACACGGGTGTCCATGTGTGCCTGCTTCCATTGCTGTCATCCCTTTCTCCTCCGCCTGGCTTGGTGTGTCCCTAATGTCGATCCCGTAGCAGGGTAAATGTTGTAAACCTTCTTACAACATCCTCCCTATTATGGAGTGATGTTAGGGACATGCCAAACCAGGTGGAAGGGGAAAAGATGGCAGCAGTGGGAGTAAGGATGTGGGCCAGATCGAATGGCACCATGGGCTGGATCCAGCCCACGGGGAGTAAGTTGAGAAGACCTGCTCTACAGATTGTTAAGTCCTTCCATGTCTGTTCTCATGCAAGAATGAGACATTACAAAAAAAATTATGCTGGCTTGAAAGGAGACAGTGATTTTTTCCACACTGTGCTCATTAAAAGTTCTCAAATTTGTGAGGATTGTTTTTGTGAACATGCTATGCTTCATAAACAAGAAAAATGGTAGATTTTACCCCTCCTCTTATACTCCATTTGAAAGTGAGACCTTTCACTGTATTAACTTCTGTATCCAAGAATTTCTTTTACCAACCACTTAACAAAATATTATAAATGGCTTTCCATTTCATAGCAATAATTAATCTCATTGCTGTTAGCAAACTGGAAACTAATTCTCTAGTTGTCCAATTTTCTACCTCCTATTCAGATATTGATAGAAGCACTATTTTAGGACATACAGCTAAATTTAAATTGCTTATTTAAATTAACTCCTTAAAAAGAGTTGCCAAAATTTCCACATGTTTTCAGATTCCCACCCCATCCTCACCAGCACAGTAAAGAGTAAATTACATGTATTTTGTGAGGTTTCACCAGAGTTAAGTACCATCTCCAAAACTAACCTATAAACATTTTATTTTATCCTAACCGAGATGGGTTTCTAGTTTTCCATACATTTTTTTAAAAAAAATAAAGCTTATTTATTTTTGGCATTATGAGTTGCCAAGTGATTTGAGTTGGTCCTACTGATCTTCTGTTTCCAATAATATATCATAAATTTTACTTATTATTGTTCTCACCTTGTTATTTTGTTATATAATTCCTTCATATTTGTTCAGTTCCTTACATTTACCATTTCTTTTAATCTGATTCTTTCTCCACTGTTCTAATTGAATAATACTATATATTTATCTAACATGTCTTTTATTTATTCTTTAATCTTCATTTTTTTCTAACCAGGTCTATATTCTAATAACTTATATATTTATTAATAATTTCTGAATCAACCCTCTTAGGTTTTTTGGGAAATTCTCCAGCTCTGTCACTTGATATAATTGAGAAATTCATAGGAAAATTCATTTTCTATATTTATTCCAAATTATTAACATGTTTTTAAGGAAAATACAGTAAATTAAAATGTCAATTAGACTATTTTTAACCAGGAGCAGGCTACTTCAGTAACATAGACTTTTCTCCACTCGTTGGGGCATAATTTACATGCACACGAATACCACATTAACTAAATTTCTCCACATTCACAGAAAAAATGTCCTGCATCCAAGTTAGCCCCTTTTTAATTTTATTATTCTTTGACCTTCCTACTTTGCTTTAAAGTATATTAAGAGATTGTCCAGCTAGAAATTAGTCCTTCAGCATTCATTCTTTCATCAAGGTGTGTTGTCAGCACAGCCTCTTCTGATTTAGTATTTAGAGCCTGAAATGCTATTTCAAACAACCCATCCAGCCATGTGAGTCTATGCAGCAGAGTATGCTGCTCCAGTATGAAGCATACCCACATTCGCAAAACAAGTTGATGTCACTGTTGATGAACCAGGCATATGAACCAGGATGCCTCAAACCTACACCAGCTACGAAAATATATTCTCTTGTGGGTCTCACTCCACCTAAGATAAAGAAAGAAGTAACAGCGGTCACCAAGAGAACTAATCAAGAGAATGTCCCTCAACACCCACTAAATGGATATGAACCTTAAGTCCACTAGCTCAGATCCAGAAAGAGTTTTATGGCAACAACAAACATTCTTTAGGGTACACAAGAACAAAACCAAACTAGAAGATGGAGGAAGGAGTGTGGAAATTCATTTGTAGCCTTAATTGTAATTGTACCTTATATGTACCTGTGTATAGATTTAATTGTATCTTATTTGTGCCTATGTATCAATTGTCAGGCTCTGCAAATGCTGTTTGTAACTGTGTGACAGAAATAGTTAAAGCAGGATGTAAACTAGTGATAATGGGATATGTCCAGACCACAAGAGGCTTATTTGCAACTCTGTACAATATGATAAGCATTCTAGCTGAATTTCTAACTAATGAACAATTCTAAGCTTGCAAGATATATTCCAAGGCAGAAACGCTGTTAAACAAATGTGTTTTGTAATGATTAGATGGGTGTGTCCCACCCTTCCAATGTTAACCACTCCCATTCTTCTGATGTAACCAAACCCCCCTTTTTTGGTGGCTCAGTAAGAATACATGCCCTGCTGGATGGCAGGCAGAGAAATTCAGAGAGAGAGTCAGACTGATTTTTAAGCACCAGATCCAAGACTGCAGTCTCAATTATTTCGCGCCAATTGTCAGGGCCGGACTCTGACAGAGGAGTTCATTGAACAAGGAACAACATAAAGTAGGATATCACTGGGGATTGGAGTACCTAAATGCAAGACTAATATGCTCACATGGTGGCTGCTGGTAGCCATTTTATTTGATATAGTAAGGCACTTGTCTCAGCATCCACAGAAAGCAGTGAAAAAATGACACCACACTTCCCTCATCATCTCTGGCCCCTCATCATCTCTGGCCCTCCCTTTCATACCTCCTCTGATGAAGCTGTTGCCATTGGCCTGCTGCTTCATAAGTGGGATGAAAAAGTGCTATCCCTCCATGCAGCAATAGAGGGCTGCCAAAAAAGGGAGAAATACATGGAAAAGAGAAGACATATAGCCATGGTGGCAAAAACCAATGTCTCCCCTTAGGGCAGGAGGAGAAGGTAGCCCACATGGAGCTAGAAAGGAAGAAAAGATACATAACTGATAGTGGGTAATGGCATCAAGGGTGTACCTGTCACCATAAGAAAAGGAGGAGGAGATTGCAGTGGCAGCCCGAGGATGGTTCTTCAGAGCTGCTTCTCTCTTCTTGGAAGGTGACCAGAAAAATTGCTGGTGTTGTGGTCTTATATTTAGCAATAAACATAAATGAACCAATTTGTGCCCAACCTCTTTAAGATGAATTTTGTAGCTCATTTATAGATTCAGTTGCACATTTTTAATGTTTGTGAACAAGGTGTTATCATCTTAGCAACAGGAGTCCTTCTGGATTCCAGCTGGGAATTAAAAGGGAGGACTAAGTGCAAAGCCTGCTAAAAATACAATTTCCTTTTGAGTATTATTTTCCTAAAACACAGAGGCCTCAACAAACCAGCAGAATCATTATCTGATTTTTCATAGGAGTTAAATCCTACGTGGATTGAATAAGCAATATTTCTCATACTTTGCAGTCTGAAAGTTGCTTTCTTTACGATTACAAGGGTGGGCTTTTCTAGGAGCCATTACCAGAAGGGGGCATTAAAACAAATTGTGCCAGAACGGTAAAATAAATGTCTGATAAAATCAAGTTTGATCTACTTTCTCCCCTCCCCCCTCCAGATAGCCAGATATGTGTAGTAAAGTATGGGTCTGAACCAGTGGTGGGCAAGAACTGGTTCGCACCAGTCTGCACATACTGGTAGTAACTTTTCTGGGTGTCTGCACAGACTAGTGGCAACTTTTTGGGGCAACCACCCTGGGGGGTTACCTTTTTTCCAGTTTCCTCTACTGCGCATGTGCACCTCCACCATGCATGCACAACTCCAGCACTCAGTGTGCATGCGTGCCTCCAGCGCTTGGTGCATTTGCATGTCTCTAATGCTCTGCTCACTGAACCAAGCAGCCATTTGCTGCTTGGAGTGTGGCAGCGCAGAGCATCAGGTGGCCATGCGCAGCCATGGAGGAACCGGCTGCTGCTGCTAAGGCCCTCAACGGCCTCCTTGGAGGTGCCATGGCCTCATGGCTGAGGCCCTCAGAGGCATGGCCACTGTGCCGCTAGGGTGCTGATGCTCCCCTTGCTTGCTGTCCTCCTGAGCGGGGAGGAGGAGGAAAAGCAGCTGCTGAAGCTCCCTACCACTTGCTCTCCAGGGTAAGTGACTCGCCTTTGGGTGTGGCATAGTTGGGTGGGTGTATTTTATGTGTATTCTTTGTGTATTTTAATGTGTATTTTATGTGTACTATATTTTAATGTGTATTTTATGTGTACCATATTTTAATGTGTATTTTATGTGTATTTATTTTTAAGGCGTATTTTAATGTGAGCTTTTGTGGATCAAGTCCAATGGCTCTTTGGCTATAAACAGAGATGAACACCGGACACTAGAGTTGGTAATGACTAGCTTTCAAACAAGGGAAACCTTTACCGAATAACAGAAGATCCCTGACAGGTATTCAAATTTGACATAAGGTTTTGTCCATGCAAGTGGTTCAAGGTCTCCCTTGCTCAAAAGACAGTCATATCTGACTCTAGGGTGCAGTACTCATCTCCAGTTACAGCCCAAAAGCCAGTGTTACCTGTGTTTGCAGATGTATACATGGCCATATGGCAGGCATATTTAGATTGCCCATGACTTAGGTTCCACCCATGACATTGGCTCCACCCATGACATTGGCTCTGCCAGTTGTAATCTTGAATCTTTTTTTCCAAGTAACACATACAGACCCTGAAATATTAATATGTCCCCTGGAGAGAACAGGCCTCATCAATTTCTAAAATTTGTTATTTAAACAATATGCACGTTGCACTATTAAGGACTGTGACAATTGCTATTTTATTAGTAAGAACAGAATATTGAGACCACAGTCATTAAGATGACTGATTGAGATTTTCCACTATGATCGACTTTTGTTGTTCTTCACTTGCACAGTCAAGTCCGACCCTTTGTGACCCCATGGACCTTCGCACGCCAGGCTCCTCCCTCATCTGCCACAATCAGTAGCCTGCCCAGATCTACAGTCACTGTGACAACTATGCCATCTAGCCATCCCATCCTCTGCTGGCCCCCTTCTCCTTTTGCATTCAATCTTTCCCAGTATCAGGGTCTTCTCCAGTGAGTCCTCTCTTCTCATTTGGTGGTCAACGTACTTGAGCTTCATACTGGTACTATAATATATTGTTGTTGACATCACCCTAAAATATTGTTGAATATACCTTTTCTTCTGGGAAAGCCAGCATGCACCAGTTTTTCCTGGTAGCTAAAAGCAAGAGTAGACTCTAAGGGTCTTTAAAGCAATGAGGGTTCTTAGCACACTACTGTATTAATAACCCATCTTTCTACAATATATTATGGAAGAAAGCAATTGCTGCCCTTGTCAGAATTTGACCACTAGCCCACTAATGTCTCTTAGCATCCCAGTGACAGCCAAGTCCACAGCTATTGCCAGGGCCTGCTTAAGTGATCAACAGTACAACAGTCTAATTCTTGTATTAATGAATCAATTTTGCTTGGTTTATTATATCTAACCACATATGGTCATGGGGACATGCATAAATTTGCAGGTCATGTCTTTGCACTCCAATGTCTGTGGAAGTGGACTTTGACTCTTTGAGTCACAAAAGATGACATTCAAATAATTTTTTAGTTTTCAATGTACTATACTATTTGGGGTTCTTTCTTTTCCTTTTCTAACAAGCTGAGACACAGTAATGTGGTTTCTTATTTGGAAATATCAAAGGTAATATGCTGCGCAACCTGCTTTTACTGTACTTAAAGTTCATCCATTTGCCAGTAGACAACAGATTGTGGCTAACAGCTTCTTCTTCTTTTGTGTCCTGATCAAACCATGGACTGATGTTGTAATACTGTCCTAATTCTTCAAGTGCTCCAGTAAGCTTTTCAGCTACCTCATCAAAACTTGTTCCTTGAACAGCCATTGCTGTTACTTAAACAGTTAGAATCCCATTACTTAAATATGGAATAGATGGCCCAGCACATGTGTCTCCCCTTTTCACTCTAGCAGGCTAACCATTGGCTGCCTGTTCTTGAGCTAGTGGTGAACTGATCATGGAAGATCACAGAATTGCCCATTCATTCCACATAGGATATTGTCCAATTAAATTATTATGTAGAAAAAGTAGAGGAGTAAAGGCCACCCTTGTTTGAAAGCCAGTCATATCTGACTCTAGGGTTCAGTGCTCATCTCTTTTTATAGCCAAAGAGCCAGTACACATAAAAAATTACAGAACCTTAAAAAATTAAAAACTGTTAAAACCACTAAAATACCCTTCCAGCCCATGCAATTTAAAATTATAGCTAGAAGTATGACCAGCCTTCGTTATACGAGCCATCGAGGGGGTCTGCCATATCACAAGTGCCCCACACCTGTTTTGCCCACTAGGTTTTTAGTTCTTTCCAGAAGGGCAATAGCTCTTCCTGGAGATGCAACTCAGTCAGCAGGAGGTTCCACAGGGCTGGAGCAGATGATAGAGAGGTGAGCCTCTCTAGCTGATGGCACCTTTAGGGAGCCCCTCAGATCTGCCCTAGTGGGATGGGCAGATGTCCTTGGGGAAATGCAGTCTCTTAAATACCCTAGCCCACTACCATGTAGGGCTTTAAAGGTCATTATCAGCACCTTGAATTGCACCTGGAGGCACACCGGCAACCAATGCTTCCTTTCGAGAAGGAAAATTTCCTCATATGGAAATATGTTAAAGTTCTATGGATAGTTACATTTAATAGTCAAACAAACAACATTAGAAGAGGCCTGTATAGTGTTTGGACCACCAAGCCAAAATTAGCTCTCACCAGCTGAAGGGTGCCACGAGCTTAACAGACCTCCTGTTTTTGCAACTTGCAAGGAATGATAAAAACATAGATCAGTGAAATACTTGACTGACTATAATTCATGTCTGGTTTTTCATTCATTTCATTTCATTTTATTTATTTGATTTATAAATAAATAAATAAATAAATTTTTAAATAAAGAGGCTCGACTCTCTGGCACTAGAACAAGGGCCTACTCCATGTCTACTCCAGCTTTGTGTTGCGCCTCCAGACAGAGCTGCTGGCTTTTAGGAAGGGTGTTAAGATTTGGCTGGCAGGAATGGTGTGGGGTAGTGATGGCTCATTGACCCCTCCCCGCTGGCTTATTTAACATCTTATACCCACCACCCTCTCCTTTATCTAAAGGAATGAGGTGTTGTTTTAAATTGCTTTAGATTGTTTTTAGAATTTTAATTGTACTTTATATGTTTTGTTGATTGGTTGTAATCCACCCTGAGTCACTCATGTGAGTAGGGTGGAATATAAATTCAAATAAATAAATAAATAAATAAAAATATATGCCGCCTTACTTGGTGTAAACTGACTCAGGGCATCTCACAACATACAATCGAATACAATGTAACAATTGAATAGAACAATACAATGTCACAGTATAATCAAATATCATACATCAATAATTCAAAACAATATAATATCATAAAATACAGTACAATGAAATAAAGCTCCAGTATACATCAAAAAGTTACAAAAATATCACAAAAACATAGGAACTTGTGTACATTTTGTGTACATTTGACTGCAGCTATCCAATTGTGAAGGCTGGATGCAAAAAAAATCAGTGTTATGAAAATAACTTTATTTCATTCCATGAATAAAATCACACCAGGTTTTAGTGTTTATTTTTTTAAAAAAGTAGTAGACAACATTTAATGTGGGTTTTTTAAGTTTCTTTCTCAACAATCTGTTCCTGAAATATATCCTTAGATATCTGTAGCCTACTTTAGGCAACAGTTCAAGATGGCTTCTTGCTCAGAGGGATTTTCTGGAGAACAGAAGTATATATTTATGTCACAACAAGCTGTCTGTGACAATTAACAAATCAGGGGATAGTCACAGTTGGAAAGGATTTTTGAAAGTCAGGAAGAGCCTTTCCATTAAAAAGGGAGAGTGGGGAGTCAGTGCAAACAGAGAATGCAGGAGAAGAGATGCCCTTTGAAGTCTTGGCCTTACTGTAAGAGATTGTTTGTTCCCAATGGATGCTTGTCAGACTGGAAAAGGCTTCTATGGCTTGATTTCCCTATTTGCTTATAAAGTCCAGACAGGCAGCTCCAAATCCTATAAGTCTGTGAGAAAGAGAAAATATCACTTTCGCTTTCCTGACAAAACTGTAGACTGTTCCAGCAATTATGGGCCATCTGTTGGTTTCAGCATTTCCACTGCCTCAGAGGCCTTGGTGGAAAAAAAAAATCTTATTCATGATGGAAGGTTGAATGTATGACTCAAATGTAACTTTAGCTGAGTGAGTGGCCGGCTAATCCCCTTAGCACACGGGGACAGGGCTGCCACCAGCTCTAATTGATTCTGAAATGAATCTGTATAGGGAAATTAGGAGGTTTGGATTCCCGAGTGAGCTTCAATAAAGGACCAGGATGTAAGCCTGACAAGTGAATAGATTCAGAAATGAAAATCTGATAAGCGGCTTAAAACTGTACTTAAGACCAGAAATGATTTGAATGCTCTTGTTAATGGCACACATTGTACATTGTCACCTAGTTAATTTTCTCTCAAGGATGAGTTCTTGCAGCAGAGCAAGGTATGCCAGCCTTTTGCTCCCTTTCCTTCATGTGCATATTTATGAAATCCACCTTCTGCTCCATAGCGGCTGGAAGGCAGACAAAAAGGATTAAGCAACTGCAGCTTTTCCGGAGCTGTCAGTTCTCAGGGCCAAACTTCAAATATGAACTGCTGCATGTACTGTCACAGGCACCTTGCCTCTACATCTTAATTTGCAAATGAGGAGCTGACATTCGCTCTGCCGTTGGGTTTGCACACAGTTCAGCTACATGAAAAGCAAAGACTTTCACTGCTGGCTATTTTGTTCCTGCCTTCACCGATAGTCTCTACAGTCTATTTAGGGATTTTTTTTCTTGGCAATCCCACCCCTGCACTACCCTATTTCTTGACTTATGGAAAGACTGATGGTCTTCCACTGAGGCTGAAGATCTCATATTTTATTCAAGAACTGCAGCAAGCAGGACTTTGCTGCATCTGATCACAATCTTAAAGCTGTATTTTCAAATATCTCCTTTTTTGCCTTGTTTCAAATTCCTTCCAGGCTGCTTGTCCGTTTGCATATTTTCTACACATTTTTGTGAGCATTCAAGATTGGTAGTTTAATATCCCTAAATAAGAAAAGGGGTTTGTCAAATGTGTTTACATAGCAGATTGTACATTTAATCTACAGTTTCATAGAAAAATAAATAGGTAGATTGTTGAAGCTCACAGTAATGTTACCTTTTCTTCCTCATGTTCTTTTTTGCTGCATTCTTGTTTTAAAGAAATGTACATGTTCAGGAATACTTAAGAAAAATGTTTGTAAGTAAAGCACCATGTTTACATTGGCTTTGCCTTATAGCTGAAACACTATCTGCAGGAGAGTAAAGGGGAAAAAATCTCAAGTGGGTATTTGAGAATGTATACTGTATTCATTTGCTTTTAAAAAAAACTAAACACAATGTATCGCTTTGTTTAAATCACGAGTTCTCAACCTTTTAAAGCTGGGGCCTGGGTCATGCTGCCTCATACAGCTTTGGCGGCCGGACAGCCATTTTGCCCTTCCTCCACCATTAGCACTTCCGGGTGTGGTGGAGGTGATGGAGAGGCATCTTAAATGGTGCAATGGGCCACATCCAGCCTATAGGTTGAGAATCCCTGGTTTAAAATTCATTCTGTGCATTTAAGGCTTTTAGAAGCATGGAATTAATAACATTGATTCTTATTTCTTTCATCCACAAAATTAATATTTTTCTTAATTGTGTCCCAGTGTCATCTTTTTATGCTGAAACCCAAATGTTTGATTCAAATGTTGAACATGATCACTATTTGGGTTTACAAGAGTATTTATTTTCACTTACCTTGAGCGGGGCTCCTTTGCTTATATTACCAATGGACTGGACTGAACCACATGTTTAAGAAAGCCATCAGAATTTCAGAATAACTCCAGTGATGGACAACAGCAGGTTCGCATCAGTTCACCAGAACTGGCAGCAGCTTTTCCCAGTGTCCTGGAGAACTGGTAGTGGCTTTTGGGGGGAACCATCTCAGGGGCTTACCTTTCATTGGTTCCCCCACTGTGCATGCGCGCCAAGCACTTGGCATGCATGTGCGCCTGCAGCGCTTGGCACACCTACAGCACTTGGCATGCATGCATGCCTACAGCACTTGGCACAACTACAGTGCTTGGTGTGCATTCACACCTATAGCCTTGGCACGCCAACAGTGCTTGGTGTGCAAGCGTGAATACAACACTCTGCATGCCGAACCAAGCAGCCATTTGCTGCTTGGAGTGTGGCAACGCAGAGCATCAGGCGGCCACACACAGCCACGGAGGAACCAGTGGCTGCTGCTGAGGCCCTCCGCAGCCTCCTTTTTGTCCTCCCAAGTGGGGAGGAGGAAGAGAAGCTGCTAGCCTGAAGCTCCCTACAGTTTGCTCTCCAGGGTAAGTGACTCGCCTTTGGGTGTGGGGTGGGTGGGTGTATTTTAATGTGTATTTAATGAGTATTTTAATGTGTATTTTTATGTGTTTTATTTTTATTTAATTTGTATTTTTATGTGTTTTATGTCTATTTAATCTGTAGTTAATGTGTATTTCTTTTCAATGTGTATTTTTATGTGTTTCTATGTCTATTTAATTTGAATTTTTATGTGTACTTATTTTTATGTTTTTTTTTACTTTGGCCCCGCCCATGATGTTGGCTCTGCCCATGACATCATGATGTTGGCTCCACCCATGACATCATGACATTGTCTCTGCCCACAGTGTGGCAGTAAAATTTTTCGCTACCCACCACTGAATAACTCTATTCTTCCTATGCCTCAACATCTGAAAAGGCAGGAAGCATTGCCTGTGACTGCTCTAGCCCCAATGTCACCAAGACCTTTGACTGTGTGGACCACAATAAAATGTGGCAAGTAATTAAAGAGATGGGAATACCAGAACACCTTACATGTCTCGTGAGAAATCTGTACAAGAATCAAGAAAAAACAGTTAGGACAAGATACGGAATGATGGAGTGGTTTGGAGTACGAAAAGGAGTAAGACAAGGCTGCTTTGTGTCACCCTGCTTATTCAACTTATACACATAGCACATAATGTGCAATGCAGGGCTGGATGAATCAAAAAATGGAATTAAAATCACTGGGAGAAACATCAACCATTTGAGAAAATGCAGCTGATACTACCCTAATGGCAGAAAGTGAAGAAGACCTAAAGAAGTCCTATCACTCCCTGGAAAATTGATGGGGAAGAAGTAGAAACAGTGATAGACTTTACATTCTTAGGATCCAAGATCACTGCAGATGGAGATTGCTGCCATGAAATAAAAAAAATGCAAGTAATTCTGGGGAAGCAAGCTATGAGAAATTTGGGCAACATAGTTAAAAGTAGAGACATTACCTTGCAAACAAAAGTCTGCATAGTCAAAGCAATTGTATTTCCAGTAGTGATTTATTGTTGTGAGAGCTGGACCATAAGGAAAGCTGAGCGCAGAAGAATAGACGTCTTTGAGATGTAGTGTTGGAGGAGAGTTTTGAGAGAATCCTGGACAGCAAGGAGAACAAATAGGTCAATCTTAGAAGAAATTAAACCTGACTGCTCCTTAGAAGGACAAATAGTAAAGATGAAACTAAAGTACTTTGGACATGAAATGAGAAGAGAGTATCCACTTGAGAAAGTCTTTGATGCTGGGAAAGGTGGAGGGCAAAAGAAAACGGGGGCGGCCAAAAATGAGATGGCTATATGGTATTGTAGATGCAATGGGCACAGAGCTGGGCAGATTGAGGAAGATGGTGGAGGATGGGGTGCCTGGTGTGCAGTGGTCCATGGGGTCACAAAAGGTTGGAGTAGACTGTGTGACTTAACAACAAAAAGCAACTGAGCAGGTGTCTCAATAACCAAGCAGTTACAGTTGTTATTTCCATTCTAACTAAGGCTTGTATTTCATGGTCTCATTTGCAGAGTACATGACGGGTGGGAAGTCTTTCCTGTTCTGTTCCTGGGCTTATGGAAGAACAGCACACGGAGAGTTCCTTATCTCTTTGGCTTGTCATTCCAGTCAGAGCCTGTGCAACAACAACAAAAACATACAATTGTGCTCCACTCTTGCTATCTTGCTAAAGTATCCCAATTGGCCAAAGTATATGTACCCACAGTGATGGGATGTAACCAGGTTCGCACCATTTCGCCAGAACCGATAGTAACTTTCCCCAGTGTCCCGGAGAACCGGTAGTACCTTTTTTTTGGGGGGGGGGGAACCACCTTCAGGGCTTACATTTTCACTGGTTCCCCCACTGTGCATGCATGCCAAGCACTTAATGTGCATGCACGCCTACAGTGCTATTCCAATTGCTGTTCCAATTGGAGAACCCTTAAAGAGATACAGCTGTTTTACATTTACATAAAGGCATTTTCTCCTAGCAAACTGGTTAGGCAAAGACTTAGTACCTAACTTCTTTAACTGTTGAAAAGTTCCAAAATGAAACCATCTTGTGGTGAGTTCATTCTGTAGTTCCTTCCATCTGACCTAGAGTGAGAAAGATTAGCCAGAATAAGCTTAAAGCTCTGGTTTTAAAACTCTGGTTGATTTGTGTTTGGGGTGGGTGGGCGGGCGTTTGGGTGTGTGTGCGTGTATTTTAATGTATTATTTATTTATTTATTTATTTAATTCATTTACGGGTTTGTGTTGTGGGTGGGTGGGTGGGTGGGTTGAGTGTGTGTGTGTGTGCTTATTTTTCTTTTGTTTTTATTATTTTTCTTTGGCCTCGCTCACGACGTCATGACGTTGGCTCCACCCATGACATCATGACATTAGCTCCGCCTACACTGTGATGATGACACGGTGGGGTAGTAAAATTTTTGACATCCCACCACTGTGTACCCACCATCTCTCTTTCTCTCTCCTCCCCTCCCAAGTTAGTTTCCCTCATTGCTCCTCCTTCACAATAGTCATACAGTGGTACCTTGCTTAAAGAGCATAATACGTTCCACAGGATTGCTCTTTAAGCGAATTTGCTCTTTAGGCAAAACAACATTGTAAGTGACCAATTGTGACTTCCAGCGGAGGAGATTGTGAACCCCAATTTATTTGTTAAGCAAGTTTTTGGTTGGTTTTATTTGTTAAGCAAAGCGAACATTCAGAGAAAATTCTGCTCTTTAAGCGAGTTACTCTTTAAGCAAGGCACTCTTTATGCTTGGTTTGACTGTATTGCTTAAGCACCAACACACATCCAAACATCTCCATCCTAAACCAGTGAGCCCTGATGCAAGTTACAAATGGGAGGATATGGATACCCACATATTAAAGCTATCTCACATGCATACACAAATACAAACATTTTCTTCCTCTAGGAATGCTTACCCTGAGGTTTTGTCCTGCCTGCACACTTAAGCTAGTGTGGACGTCAACCAATATTAGATCTGGCAACTGTACTGGGGTCTCAACATTTTTCATCCATTTCATAGTGCCACTATGATGGCACATACTAAGCAAACAGTGGCAGCAATGATCGATTTAATGGGTCTAACATATCTGTTAACTTTTCCTCAAACAAGATTGACTGCAGTAAATCTTTAAACACTGTTCATGTGATTTGCACTGTGCTTTTATCATAATTCTTTAGGACTTACATTCAGCACTGTTAACCTATCAGTTCATTAATTTATAGGTTGAGGACTAGCTGTGGTAGATGCGGAGCCACTCTGTCCACATGGGGATAGAAGTCTTCTTCCCAGTGTGACTGTGGAGAAGAAGACCAAACCATGGGGCACATTAAGTGTTCCTTACACACATTTAGAAGCACGCTGGAGGATTTTCATAGTGCCACAGATGAAACCCTTCAATGAGTTTCAAACCTAGACATGGAACTCTAGTTAGGAACTTGAGATGGTAAATTTGTGCTCACTGTATATATCAGCATTAATGTAGACAGCTGAAATTCATCATACGATAAATAAATACATTTACAGAACAGGGTAAATCACTTTCTATGATTGTAATACTTTTTGAACAATTAGAAATTGCAGCTTTAAATCACACTCAACACTGTATTTTGCTTCTTGTTGTCCTAGTCCCAGTTGTATACATGTTTTCTCATTTTAAAAGTTTTATTTTTTCTAAAGGAGTGTCTTCTCATTTCATTTCATTTATTCGATTTGTATGCCGCCCTACTCGGTACAACCGACTCAGGGCGGTTTACAGAAACCATACATATAAGACAATCAAAAGTAATATAACATAATCAAAGGTCATACAGTAAAATACAATAAATATAACAATGTAGGACAGCAGTGCAATAAAACAAAACCACACTGCAAAATAAAGTTACAAAATACAGTGCAATAAAACAAAACCACACTGCAAAATACGGTTACAAAATACAATTCCAGTTACATATACATGACATAGAAAATAACATAACAGTCACAGTCTTATAAGCAAAATCCTACAAAATGAGGTCTTGTTATCGCTGCCCAGGACCTGCAGGTGTTGCTCCCTTCGAGGCCAACTGGCCGAGGGAGAGTCCAGCGAAGCGGTGGCGGTGGCGAGGTCTTGTTATCACCATTCAGGACCCACAGGTGTTGCTCCCTTCGAGGCCGGCTGGCCGAGGGAGAATCCAGCATAGCGGCAGTGGCGGCGAGGTCTTTTTATCACCACCCGGGACCCGCAGGTGTTGCTCCCTTCGAGGCCGGCTGGCCGAGGGAGAATCCGGCGAAGTGGCAGTGGTGGTGAGGTTTTTTTATCGCTGCCCGGGACCCGCAGGTGTTGCTCCCTTCGAGGCTGGCTGGCAGAGGGAGAATCTGGAGAAGCGGTGGTGGCAGCAAGGTCTTTTTATCACCGGCCGAGACCCACAGGTGTTGCTCCCTTCGAGGCCAGCTGGCCGAGGGAGAGTCCAGCGAAGCGGCGGCGGTGGCGAGGTCTTGTTATCGCCGTTCAGGACCCACAGGTGTTGCTCCCTTCGAGGCTGGCTGGCTGAGGGAGAATCTAGCGTAGCGGTGGTGGCGGTGAGGTCTTTTTATCACCACCCGGAACCCGCAGGTGTTGCTCCCTTCAAGGCCGGCTGGCCGAGGGAGAATCCGGCGAAGTGGCAGTGGTGGTGAGGTTTTTTTATCGCTGCCCGGGACCCGCAGGTGTTGCTCCCTTCGAGGTTGGCTGGCAGAGGGAGAATCTGGAGAAGCGGCAGTGGCAGCGAGGTCTTTTTATCACCAGCTGAGACCCACAGGTTTTGCTCCCTTCGAGGCCGGCTGGCCGAGGGAGAGTCCGGCAAAACAGTGGCGGTGGCGAGATCTTGTTATTGCCACTCAAGACCCACAGGTGTTGCTCCCTTCGAGGCCGGCTGGCCGAGGGAGAATCCAGCGAAGCGGTGGTGGCGGCGAGGTCTTTTTATCGCTGGCTGGGACCTGCAGGTGTTGCTCCCTTCGAGGCCGGCTGGCCGAGGGAGAGTCCGGCGAAGCGGCGGCAGCGGCGAGGTCGAGGTCTTTTTATCACCACCTGGGACCCACGGGTGTTGCTCCCTTTGAGGCCGGCTGGCCGAGGGAGAATCTGGCGAAGCAGCGGCAGCGGCAAGGTCTTTTTATCGCCGCCCGGGACCTGCAGGTGTTGCTCCCTTCGAGGCCGGCTGGCCGAGGTGTGGTTGGGAGAATCAGGGGTGGTTGTCCATTGCCCCACCCCATAGTTGGGTAGATTTTTCTATTTCTTACTGGGAAGGTTATACTAAACCAAGGGGGCAACTACTCTATGGTTTGTGTTTGATTTGTTACAAATATAATCAAATCAAAAGCTAGCATCTATACAACATAATTGGGCAAGCCCAGTAGGGAATCATCTCTTTTAGTGGGAAATTGCCTTCTCTTGTTCAGCCAGCAGATGTGGTTTTAAAAAAAAAATTCCAATTTGCAGGTGTCACTCTTCTCCACTTTCTGCCTGTTCTGAAGCAAAGGGACACTCCTGAGAGTGTCAGTTCCTCTCAACAAGCAGCTGTTGTCTCCAATGTTTATTTTAATGCTTTCCAAAGTCAGTGCTGTGAGAGATTAGCACTGAGCCAATTCAGGAAAAAAAAGATTAATAAGATGTGAAAGAAAGGGTTGGCCCAGTGGAAATTTTGAATTGACATCTCATCTGATCAGAGGTAGTTTCCACTACTGGAGCTCTATGTGTACAATATTCTCAGTTTCCTCTGCCTCTGCCACTGCTGACTTCTGCCAAATAAATGTTTGGATTCTACTGAAGGGTTGCAGCTATTTCACCCATGGAAACCACTAGAGGCCTGATTTGAAAAACTTTGAATCAAAGCCTGTGATGGCTCCCGCCTTGTGAAATGCCTCACCACAGGAAGAGTGCCAGGCCTCCTCACCCCGCTACCATTTCTAAAAGACTCTTGAAGACAGACAGAGTTATCCAGGGAGGCATTTAAAGAGATCCCTCCTTTCAGGGAGTAAATTATGCCTCCTATTTCTAAAGAAACTCCTGATTAGGTTGAAAGAAGAAAGTGAAAAAGCTGGCTTGAGACTCAATATCAAGAAAACCAAGATAATGGCAACAGGCCCTATCAGTCCCTGGAAAATAGATGGGGAAGAAGTAGAAGCAGTGACAGATTTTACTTTCCTAGGATCAAAGCTCACTGCAGATGGTGATTGCAGCCATGAAATAAAAAGGCGACTGATTCTTGGGAGGCAAGCAATGAGAAACCTGGGGAGCATAGTGAAAAGTAGAGACATCACATTGAAAACAAAAATTCGCATAGTCAAAGCAATGGTATTCCCTGTGGCAATGTATGGTTGTGAGAGCTGGACCATTAGGAAAGCTGAGCGCAGAAGATTCCGGGTTGTGAGGCCTTGTTCCTGCGTGTGGGCGCTAAGGGTCAGTTGGGAATCCTGCTCATGTACCTGCCTCCCTGCAGAGTAGCAGATTCCCTGCCTGAGCTCCTCGAGGCAGTCTCCATGTTGGCATTGGAGACCCCCAGGCTGATGGTCCTGGGGGACTTCAATTTGCCGTCATTGGGGATCGGCTCAGAGGTGGCTCGGGAGTTCATGGCTTCCATGGCAACCGTGGGCCTGACTCAGGTAATTCAGGGTCCCACCAGGAGCAGTGGCCACACCCCGGACTTAACCTTTTTATCGGAGCTGTGGCAGAGTGATCTGAATCTACAAAAATTAGACATCACTCCAGTGCCATGGTCGGATCACTATCTGGTGACTCTAGACTTCCTGGGGGCTGGACTCCACCACAGGGAGGCAGGGCCAATTAAATGGGCCCGCCCCCGGCGACTAATGGATCCAGAAGGATTCCAGAGGGAACTGGGGGATTGTCCTCTTGACCTGCAAAGTGATTCATCTGAGGCCCTTGTCGATGCTTGGGACAAGAAAGCGACGGCTGCCTTGGATGTAATCGCGCCACTACGGCCTCTCCGAGTCCGTGGGGATCGATCTGCCCCTTGGTTCTCAGAGGAACTAAGGGAGCTTAAACGGGCTAAGAGACGCCGAGAGCGCCACTGGGTGAAGTCTCGGAGCGAGTCTGACCGAACACTGGTTAGAGCAGCTATTAAAGACTACCTAGTGGCGATGAGGATGGTGAAGCGCCAATACTTCACCACCCTTATTGCCTCCGCGGATAATCGCTCAGCGGCCTTGTTCCGGGTGACCAGGTCCCTCCTCGGTAGAGGGGGGCCGGGCCCTGGGTGGCAGGGATCGGCTGAGGACTTTGCTGATTATCTGGCGGAGAAAATCGCTCAGATTCGCTCGAAGCTAAATCACGGCGTGGAATGTACGGATCTGGGGTCAACCATAGCACAGTCTAGCCATGTTATCTGGGATCGGTTTGATCCTGTTAGCCCTGAGGAAGTGGACAGGCTTCTTGTATCTGTTCGCGCCACGACCTGTGCACTGGACCCATGCCCTGCCTGGTTAATAAAAGCTTCCAAGTCTGTGGCAGGTGGCTGGGTCGAGGCTATCATTAATGCTTCCTTATAAGAGGGGCATTTTCCTGCACCTTTCAAACATGCTTTGGTGCTTCCCCTCTTAAAAAAGCCGTCCCTCGACCCCTTGGTAATTTCTAACTACCGTCCAGTGTCTAACCTACCTTTTTTAGGTAAGGTCCTGGAAAAAGCTGTGGCGCAGCAGTTACAGAAAGTCCTGGATGAAGCGGATTATCTGGACCCGTTTCAGTCAGGATTCAGGCCCGGATATGGTACTGAAACTGCGCTAGTCGCATTGGTGGATGATCTCTGGAGAGAGCGGGATGGAGGGGAGCCATCTGTCCTCGCTCTTCTCGACCTCTCAGCGGCTTTTGATACTGTCGATCATGGCATTCTTCTGGGTAGGCTCCAGGGTCTGGGGATCCAGGGCACAGTGCTGTCCTGGTTTTCCTCATTCCGGAGGGGCAGGACCCAGTCGGTGTGCCTGGAGAAGGAGAAGTCCAGCCCTATGCCCCTGCACTACGGGGTGCCTCAGGGCTCGGTACTTTCTCCTCTCCTATTTAACATCTATATGAAGCCGCTGGGTGAGATCATCCGTTCCCACGGGGTAAGGTATCATCAATATGCAGATGATACCCAGTTATACATCTCTGCCCATGGGGACCCAAGCGGTGCGGTGGAAGTCCTCTCCAGGTGTCTGGAGGCTGTTAAGGTCTGGATGGGGGATAACGGGTTACAGCTGAATCCCGGCAAGACTGAGTGGCTGTGGGTAAGGGGCCCTGCGTTATTACGGGAGTTACCAGCTTTGGTTCTGGATGGGGCAATTTTGCCCCAAACAGACCCGGTGCGCAATCTGGGGGTCCTCCTGGACTCACGACTACTGTTCGAAGAGCAGGTGGCAGTCGTGGCCAGAAGGGCTTTTGCACAACTTCGTGTAATACGCCAGTTGCGCCCACTCCTAGACCGGGACGCCTTGCTCATGGTCACACATGCTTTGGTCACCTCCAGACTTGATTACTGTAATGCGCTCTACATGGGGCTGCCCTTGGTGACCATTCGGAGACTGCAGCTGGTCCAAAATGCGGCGGCCCAGATAGTGATGGGGTGCGGGCGTTATGCTCGTGCCTCACCACTGCTCCGGGAGCTGCATTGGTTACCAGTATGTCTCCGGGTGCAATTCAAGGTGCTGGTTATTACCTTTAAAGCCCTATATGGTAGTGGGCCAGGATACCTCAGAGACCGCGTCACCCTAAGAATGTCTGTCCGTCCCACCAGGGCGGACCGGAGGGGCTCTCTTGTCATTCCATCGGCTAGGGAGGCTCATCTCTCTAGCACTAGGAAGAGGGCCTTCTCTGTGTTCGCCCCGGCGCTTTGGAACCTCCTCCCAACTGATCTACGTCTACAGACAGAGCTCCTCCCCTTCCGAAAGGGTTTAAAAACCTGGCTGGCGGGACATGTGTGGGGACCAAGGTCTGTGGGATCCCACACAGGGTGGTTAATTTAAGGGACAGCCTCCCTTGCTGTTGGTTTTATTCCATGGAGTTGCTTGTTCCTGGTTTATTTCATGTTTTTATGAACTTTCAGAGTTTTTAATTTTTTTAATTTATTAGTATTTTATTGGATGGGTTAGGGTTTATGATTGTGTTTTTATCTTGTAAGCCGCCCAGAGTCGGGTATGCCCGATTGGGGCGGGATAATAAATGGGAATAATAATAATAATAATAATAATAATAGACACCTTTGAGATGTGGTGTTGGAGGAGAGTTTTGAGAGTCCCCTGGACAGCAAGGAGAACAAATAGGTCAGTCTTAGAAGAAATCAACCCTGACTGCTCCTTAGAAGGTCAAATAATAAAGATGAAGCTAAAGTACTTTGGACATCAAAAGAGAAGAGAGGATTCACTTGAGAAAGCCTTGATGGGTCGAAGGCAAAAGAAGAAGGGGACGGCCCAAGATGAGATGGGTAGATGGTATTGTAGAGACAATGGGCACAGAGCTGAGCGAGTTGAGGGGGATGGTGGAGGACAGGAGTGCCTGGCAGACAGTGGTCCATGGGGTCGCAATCGACTGTGCGACTGAACAACAACAACAAAATTTCTGTCTTGCCAACTTTAATGTGTACTGTATTTGGGCTTTTATAAGTACTATGTGAACTTATCACTAGATGGGTGGGAGGGAAGGAAGGAAGGAAGGAAGGAAGGAAGGAAGGAAGGAAGGAAGGAAAGAAAGAAAGAAAGAAAGAAAGAAAGAAAGAAAGAAAGAAAGAAAGAAAGAAAGAAAGAAAGAAAGAAAGAAAGAAAGAAAGAAAGAAAGAAGTTTTCCCCATTGTCACACCCTAGATTTAACTGCTAGATAGCTCCGTTGTTTTAAGTATCTCACTGTGTAGCCAGAGTTTGGGAGTTTGATTCTCAACTGTGCCCCCTTGACAGGAGCTGGACTCCATAGGGTCACTTCTAGCTCTGCAGTTTGTTGTTGTTGTTGCTGCTGCTGCTGCTGTTGTTGCAGCAATTTAACATGAACTTGACTATTAATGAGTTTGCCCTTCCAGTTTAAGATTAACTGAATTGAATTGTTGAGTTCAGTAACAGATTAAGTAGGCAGTGGATTCAGTGTGTACACAATACTCTAAGTAGGGATGAGAGGAAAGGCTGGTGAGATTTTCAAGTTATCTAATTGGGTAAATGTTTAAAATAATCACTTCATACAGTTATGCTATCCTGATGTTCCTGTTTTTATAGTAAGCCATGCAACCACATATTGTGAACAAGCTGGAGCCCCCAATGACTGGTTTCTATTTATCTGAAATCTGAACAAGAAGGAAGGCAAACCATAGCCTTCTAGATGTTTCTGTAATGTAAACTTCATAAGTCTAGCTTGTCTAATAATAGTAATTTGTTTTCCTGAAATATTGAAGGGCTGTACTTTGTCCCAGACCTGAGTTAAAACATCACAGGAATGAGGCCTGAGTTGTCCAATGTGGCGTTGGCTGCAGAGAATGGGAAAATAAATGGTTTACATACCTTTCTTGCTTGGTTTCCAGAGCTCTGTCTTGGATAGAGTTTTATCTTGTTCTTACTTGGTTTCAAAGAAATTCCCTAAATAATGATATGGTCATCTTCTCTCTTAACCAGCAAGGCTTCAGTGTTTGGCATCCTTCAATCTTTTTGTACAGGGTGGCCTGGAAGTCCCTATTGAATCTTTCTCTAAATTTGCCATTTATTGTATCCAGTTTGTCACAAGTATTCTTGTACTCATGTACCCACATACTTGTCACAATATGCTCTTCAAGTGTAAATGGGCTTAAATTGGCCATATTTCGGGGGGGGGGGGAAAGAAAATTATAATATATATGAACAGGTAGGGACCTATTGGCCATCCTGTAGCATTGTAACAGAAGGAACCTGCCTCTCAGGTAGGCCTTTTGTTCTTCTGGATTGTCTCTCCTTGGCTGGGCAACCCAGGGTCCGGATATGTGTAAAAAAGGTAGCATTAGGCCAAATAACCACTCCAAGTTTCTTCAAGAAATATATTGAAAGCATAGTAACATACAGGATACAGTTCATAAAAAGATCAGCAAGCATTTCAAAGCAGAAATTACCCATTAAGGTTCCAGGGAAAGCCCTCGCCCTCCCCCCTCCTTCCACAAGTCTCACATTTTGCAGAATGGCTCCACAGCATTCCATAGAGAGCAAAAACTGTGTGTGTGTGTGTGTGTGTGTGTGTGTGTGTGTGTGTGTGTGTGTGTGTGTGTGTGTGTGTGTGTGTGTGTGTGTGTGTGTGTGTGTGTGTGTGTGTGTGTGTCACTGGGTTACACCCAGTGATAGGATGACAAAAAAAAAGTCCTACCATGCCATGACGTCATGGATGTTGTTTGTGTGGCCAACGTCATGATGTCATGATGTTGTAGGTGGGGCAAAAAAATAAAAAAATAACCCACCCACCCAAACAAACAACCACAACATAAACTGGTAAATAAATTAAATAAATAAATAAATAAAATTAAATAAAAATTAAATAAAAATACACCCTCCCACCCACCCAAACATCCATCCACCCCAAACACAAATAAACCCATCCACCCACCCACCCCAAACACAAATAAAAACACCAAACACAAACCCCAGGTCACTTACCCTGAGTCGGCCAACTCATCCGGGAGCAGAAGACTCATCCACGGCAGCGCAGTGGCACGGCGGTGCAGCGGCACAGTGGTGCAGTGGCAAACCATCACAGTGGCCTGGCGGCATGCCATGCCAAGGAAAGGTCATCACCACCGCTTTAAGGACCACATGCGCTTCCTTTCCAAAATGGCTGCCCATAACTGTGCATGCATCAAACCTCTATTTGACGCATACACAGTTCTATTTCTTACTGCACATGCGTCAAATAGAGGTTTAGACCACCCTTAGTCGCCTTTGGTGAGGAAGGCAGTATAGAAATTTAAATAAATAAAATAAATAAAAATACTTGTTTCATTTCATTTCATTTCATTTATTCGATTTATATACCGCCCTACTTGGTAAAACTGACTCCAAAAGGCACATCTAAAACTTGACTTCATACAAAGTGTAATTCTAAATTTCCTGCAAGTGTATTAGAGATCTCAAGAGAGAGAGAGCTGGGAAGATGTCATGGATAGCTCAAACACAACCTCTTCACCAACATATTTAGCATTTTTGCCTGATATAATTTTTCAAAAAAAAAAAGTGAGATTTTTGATCTCTCACATAAAATTCTGCAACAATTTTGACAGTGCTAACTCCAACTTGTCTTTTTCACCAGGTAGATCAATCTAGAAGGGGGAAATTAGAAATAACTTCTCTATAGCTTTGTGTAGTGTGGGTGTGTTGGTTGCTATGGCTAAATCCCATAGCAACAAGATTAAGGATACTGGCCTACATTCTGGGGGAAATAGGGGTGTGGCCTTTAGCTTCACGTAGATCATTTCTTAAAAAATGAAATAACATACACAATTGATTATTAATACATTGAAATGGGAAAATATCCAAAATCCTTAAGGTTATTTTAGGAAATTAATTTTGAAACTGAAAACCTAATTACAACCTCTTATTGAGTAATGTGTCACATTTAAAAAATTAAGCTATTTAAATATTTGGAGAAGAGATATCAAAATTAAAGTACTGTAGTAGAAACTCTAGGTATATGAAAAGAGAAGCAAACAGAAGATTCTCAAAACCTGTAAGTGAAACTTTTTTAAATTTGCCTTGCTGCTTTCAATCTGTGACTTTTAAGATTTCACTCTAAATAAGGGATGGGTGAATCTATTCCAGGCCATGCCAATTTCTCAAGTTTTTAGTGAATTTCTCAAATTTTTAGATAAGCAGAAGTACACAGAAGGGGCTTCTCTGAAGATTTTGGGTATATTTTACTTTTTGAATTCCAATCAGGCATAGCCCGGGCAATAGCAACTTATTTTGCTGGCTAATTTTTCCACAACCGATTATACCAAAGGAAATAAGGAAAACATTCACCAAAAAGGTCTTTATCTAGAGTATAGATCAGTGGTGCCCAAACTTTTTTCCTGTGGGCTGGCCCTGCCTCCGACATGGAGCTGTGGGGGCTGGAGGCAGGCTGCTCTTGCTGCTGACCATTTCTACTTCAGCAGCAGCGGTGGCAACAATCCGGCTTCACTCCTGCTGGTCTGAGCAGCCTCTGCTCAGTCCCAGCCCTTCAGAAGCCTCTTGCAAGCTAGATCGCTGCATCGGAGAAGTTTTCTGAGGCATCTCCATTTCAAAATCTGCAGCACTGGGAGAGTCTCTTGGCGCGGCATGCTGACATCAGCATGCAGTGCTAAAGGACTCTCCCAGCACCGCAGATTTTGAAATGGAGAAGCCTCGGAAAACTTCTCTGATATGGCGATTCAGCTTGCAAGAGGCTTCTGAAGGGCTGGGACAGGAGTGGAGGCTGCTCAGACTAGCAGGAGTGAAGCCCGATTGTCCACGCCGCTGCCACTGCAGTTGACATATTACTACATCAGGCAGTGGGGGCAGGTGGGGTGATCTGGAGAGAGCACGGGTTCTCAGCCCAGGCCAGATTCATGAAATGTACGGGGCTAATTGGGAACACGGACCGTAGTTTGGGCACTGCTTGTCTAGATTAACCTTAACAATAATCTCAATAAATATTGAATGACTTTCTAGAAATAAGAGTATTTTACTAACAGATATGTGTAATAAACATAAATGTGACATATTTCTTATCCAGGAAACGCATGGGGGCGGATAACAAGTTACAGACCTAAAGAGTCTGGATCCCATAAAATCTCTCTTTGTGTAGAGTAGTCTTGTTATAAAGAAGAGATCCTCTTCCTTGCACCTGGATTCCTCTCAAAGAAACTAAGAGTCACCTATCAAGAAATAACATTTTTACCTTATGGTCTGTTGGGAACAGGTGGAAACACTTCCAGCTTGGATACCGAGACCAAATGGTTACTCTTTATGAGGCCCAGGAAGGATATCTTGTTTATGGTTTGTATCTGCTTGAACTAACATGCAGGTCTGTATGTTTTTTTGCATATTCTACACAGCTTTTATGGTCTCCTTTGGCAATTTTAACTAGCTTTATAGGTAAGTTAAATTCTGTTCAAAATTGCCTGTATTATGTAGGCTGGTTAAAAATGGAAGAAATAGAAGTGGATTATTCTTAAACATGTATTTAATTATTTTGGAGCTTGTCATTTCTGTATTGCAAAATAAATGCCTCCTCCTTCCTTTATAAACAACAGCAATGGACATGTCTTTTTATTTGTTTTTAAAAGTTGAGAGACATGTAAATATATTGAAATAAAAATACAGTTTCCAAAAGACATTGGTAACAAAACTGAATTGCTTCCAACCAGATTGTTCTAAATCATTCTACCCAAATTGTGAATTAACTGTTTTTAAAAAAGCAGTAAGTTGGTAATTAGTACCAATGATCATAAAATAAGACCACTCCTTTAAATTCAAAAACACCAGGATCTTATTAGTATGTTCCCTTAAATATTGGTCATAGTTGCCATTTTAAGCTGAAAATCTGATTTTAAACTACTATTCACCTTGCTTCGTACCGTGGGACCACCTCTCTCTCTCTCTCAGGATTACAGAAACAGTTATCACAGTGGAAGGTCACTTGCAGTCTGTTCTTTGGCCAAAATGATGCTCAAAAATCAATAACTGTTCCCAAATATTTCCACACCCTCCTTGGCTCAGTGGATAAACAGAGGTCTTGTTCAAAACAGATTTATTTTCTTTCCTTCAAAGTCACCTTTAAAAACCAAAGAACAAAACGAGAAACTTGTTCTTTCAAATTCTGATGATTTCAGTACATAATGGATTGGTTTTAGATCACTTTGTTGATTAATATATAGGGGGGAAACTAACACATAGATAAACTTTGATGAGAAAAGGAATAACAAATCTATTTAATTTTTGTTTCAACTTTCTTCTTGTTTGGCTCTGTGTTTTTTGATGCTTTGTACAAAGATGAACATTCAAAGTCTCCTCAAAGTGTTGCTTCAAATGAAAATGGGTGGTCATAATTTTAGTCAATAGTAACAGAGTAAGGAGGGAGACTGTGTGTGAAATTTGATATTTTAATATGAACTGAAAAAATAACAATATGTAAACACCAAATAAATTGTCATTCAATTGTTGCTGTTTCCTAAACCCTGAGATTCAGTTTTCTGATTAAAAATGTATGGTTCAGTGAAATCTGTGTTAAACACTGCACAAACTGAAATGTGATTTTTTAAAAAAATAAAGATATATTAAGAAAAGATACTTCCAAAAGTGCATTTATTAATGTTGCTTGTGTACCTTTTGCCAAAATGATGTGGGGATAGGACTGAAATACTTTGTGTTTGGAAAAAATCAACTGTCATAAGTATATTTGATAGATTTGTTCATTTTTTAGTTCTGATTCAAAGGCCAAAATCATATTGCCTTACAAAATGATGTAAGGCCAAGCAAGCAATTGTACTTCAGCTGGCATTTCATCAATTTCCCCACAACCACTGGATACATGAACAATCAGGTGCTCAGTCCGAAACCCAGCCAAGCAATATATGGCACACTATATTCCACCATTGCTTTTACTGGTATGGTTTCCGCTTTGTAGCATATCAGCCCAGAGATTTGCACCCAATAGGCAAATTGTCTGCAGTTTGGTCATATCAATGTATTTTGCCAAAAAAAGAAAACAACCAACAACACACAACTCAAAATACATTAGGAACCCTCCTTGTTATCCCTTTAAGACAGGGATTCCCAATCTAAGGCCCGTGGACTGGATCTGGCCCACAGCACCATTTCAAGGGCGTTCAAGAAACAAAATGACCACCATTTGAAGCTGTTGGGCAAAATGGCCACCCCCATCATGCAGGAAGGGCAAAATGGCCATGTGGGTCATGCTGTCTCGAAGCTGACTGAGAGAGTGTGACCTGGCTCCTGGCTTGAAAAGGTTGGGAACCCCTCCTTTAAGACACGTTAATATAATGGTGAAATGCTAACTGAAGGTTCAAACACACTTTGTGCTCTTATATGTTGTTCTTTTTGTATTGGAAGTTCACAGTTTAATTCAAAATTGCAGTTTAATTACCCACAGTTAATGTCCATTATAGAATGCAACTTTAATGCTACTTTCAGCAGTGCATGTAATATTTTAGATCAGAATATATAAGAAAATAGTTGCTTCTTCCCTGGGACTTTAGTTCAATTTTTAAAACTTACTTCAGTGAACTTTATGCATACATTGAAATATTAAATATATGATTATAATTGAACTATTACATTTAAATATTACAATTAAATGTTATATTTAAATATTAAGTATCTCTCTGATGAATTGGACCTGAGTAACAAGATCCTCCAAATCCTACCCAAAGGAGGCCACAAATGCCTCAGCATGGAATAAGATGTTCTTAGTGGTGGTGTCACTCTGGAAAGTTCTTCCTCCTTGTGTTCACCAGGTTTCCTCCCACCAGATGTTTCAGAAATTTGTTAAAGCAGAGCTTTATAAGGAGACATTTTGGAACATCATGCCCCTGTGTTATTTTCTCCTGTGATGAGTCTCTTGATTTAGATGTTTTGTTACTGTTATTGAGGGATTTTTTATTATTATTTTAATTTTAGATCATGAGATATTATGTTTGTATTTTGGGCTTGGGGTCTTTATACAGTAGTTGTCTTATTATTTGTATAAACCACCCAGAGTAAAATTCATGTTATATGGGCAATATATACGTAAAATAAGCAAGCAAAGAAACCAACAAATAAGGATCAGAAATAAAATTCATTGGACCCACATTACTGTAAAAGGCATCCATTATCTCTCTCTCAAGATGGGTATAATGCATATTGTCTTGGAAATTAAACATGTGACATTCTTTTGCTAATACAAAAATGCACACAAAGCCATGTGCACATTTCAGAATGTTCATATTTTAAAAATGCACATAAACATGATTTTAAAAATGGGGAAATGCAGAAGAAATGCATTCATTATAAAAAGATATGAATTACCATCTGAAAGGGGTTTCAGTGTGGAAATAAGATTAGGCAGAAATGCAAGTGGCTGCCTAAGAAACACAACAAAAATGGAGCTGATATTTATATCCCTGATTCTATGGAAAACTTGAATGAAATGCTTCACTGTATGCAAAGGAAGACTCCCAATTCCTGCCTTGGCCTGGCAGAAGGTGCGTTCCTGAAAATCTTCCCCAGTTACTCATATGACTATTCTGTCCATTGCTTTGTCCATGCAAATTGTCCAAGCAAATTGTTTGATATTACCAAATAACAAACTATTTATATTCATTTATTCATTTCAAACACTTGCAAAACATATGTCACACTTAAAGAGATATCATCATAAGAAGCCAGTGAATGAAGATCACAGCAAAGCTGAATAAGCAAAGAAAGAAAGAAAGAAAGAAAGAAAGAAAGAAAGAAAGAAAGAAAGAAAGAAAGAAAGAAAGAAAGAAAGAAAGAAAGAAAGAAAGAAAGAAAGAAAGAAAGAAAGAAAGAAAGAAAGAATCAGGCATAACCAGGCATGAAAAAGAAACAAACCAGATAAATACATTTGACCATTTTGTTCCTCGAGAATGTAATGAATACTGCATAAAGCAGATTATGTGTGTATGTGGTGGACTAGGAGGATAAATCCAAAGGCAGACATCTCTACTTCTTCCATGTTCAGGGCAGATGTGAAACTGCTAAAACAAAGGCACCTTTTGTGAAGTCATTCCATAGTTCCTTTTGCCTGACTTAGTGTGAGACAGATTAGCTGGCACAACAAAGTTGCCATTGCCCAGGGTACACCTGATTGTGGTTCAAAAATACCGCTATCTTCGAGGAAGTTTTTTCTGTGTTCCCCGACATCTCTACTGAAGACATTATATACTCTTTTAGATTGTACAATACTGAGTCCTTTCACATATAAAATAAACAGTTGGCAGATCAACAGTGGATCAGTAATGATAGCAAGGACACCTGGGGGGTATGATGACCAAAGCAAAATGCTTTGAAGTGTCCTCTTGGAGACAACCTTTCTTCAAAGGGCTGCTCAGCTGGAGTGCATTTGTACTATTGATTCCCTCTTTCCTGAGTCTTCAGAAGTGGCACAGCAGCCGCCATGTCTATTTTGTTCCCTGCATTGACTAGGCTTGTGGGTTTTTTTTATCCCTAGGCCTTTTGAAAGAGCAAGTATGTCAAAGGCAAAATATGTAGTTTGGACAGATCATTTTGAGATCACCGTGCTGGGCTAAGAAATACATTTAATGACAGCAGGTTCCTGCGGAGATAGGAAGAGCTCATTGCTACAAGCAAAATGACCTGTGGTAAATGCTGACATGACACAAGCAGTAGAAACAGCCAAGAATCAAATGACAAAAGAAGTTGGGTTGGCAGCCACTTTTGTCTTTAAGTGCAGCCTCCCTCCTACATGAAAGAAAGATACTTCAGCTCCTTTCTCTTCTACCCCTAAAAAATGCATTAAAATGTTGCCGATAAGAAAGAAAATAGATCGGTGTTCAGACACTGAAGGAAAATTGCATGTCAAGCAATATGTAATTACCTTTGCTCCTGTCTGGAGGAAACACTCTGTAGCCTTCATGAAAGATGCCATGGGTTCATCAGTGTTCACAAACAAATGATGTAGAGGTATCATGAGCATAAATAGGATTGTCAAACAGACCCCTGCTTGGCTTTTATCAAGTCATGCTTTCTGGGCATCATTTCTCTTTCCCTGGCAGAATAACTAGTTTGTATTCAAAGAGAGAGAATGCAAGACCATTTGAAAGCAAAAAATTCCAGGCAGAAGTAGCAATGTAATTTAGAAGTCACAATAACCAATCAATGATGTATCATGAGAATAATAAGAAAACTATGCAATGGCCGCTAATCATATTTTGTGCTCTAAAGCAGTTGTATGTTTCCTTCAAAAATAGATGGTCTTGTCGTTGTTCAGTCGCACAGTCGATTCCAACCCTCTGCGACCCCATGTACCACTGTCTGCCAGGCACCTCTGTTCTCCACCATACTCCTCAACTCACTCAGCTCTGTGCCCATTGTGTCTACAATGCCATCCAACCATCTCATTTTTGGCCTAGCAGACAACAATAATGTAAAAGAAGAACATGTTTGGGAATGTGACTAAACTAAAAAGTTTTGATTCTAATTTAATCATTTATTAATAGAGGGCAGTGTTTCCTAAAAATGAGAGAATAATGTTGTAGTTGCCCAATGTAAAGATGTTTAGAGGACTCTGCTGGGGAAAAGAAGAGATGTCAACCTTATTTCAATATGGTTGAATACACAGATATTTGAATACAGACTTTTAAAAGTTAAGCGATCAAAGCTCTGGGCCTGCTGGGTAAATCTCTCATTTTCTCTTTCTTCATATTTGTTTTAACAAAATATTTCCAAGTAATTTGCAAATGTTGGTGAATGGAAAAAAAGATGAACTGAGCTGAAATTTTTGGCTGCCTCTACTGTACATGAGTGGCAATAAATGTTGGTGTAAGGGGCTGTGGTGTCTCAGTGGTTAAAAAAATTGCCTTTTTAGTTGGAAGGCTGGCAAGTCAGCAGTTCAAGACCCAGGTACTGCATGATGAAGTGAGCGCCCATCTTTGTTCCAGCTCTTGGGGACATGCAAGGAGCCTCATTTGGATCCTCTGAGCGGAGTTTCTTCCACAAAAATCTTTTCAACACAGAATAATTTCTAACATGAAATTATTATTATAATGATGGTGGGTGCAGAAGGCAAGACATTCAGCAGTAATGAGGTCAGGTTTCAATTTGCCTTACAAATGAGAAGTAGGATAACTTGAATTAAGACTGCCATTTACAGTTGATGGCACATTTCTCCTAATATCCCGTCCATTTCTTCAGGGGCCTTAATTAGCTGGAATGCATGAATATATCCCCTTGTGAAGCAAAGAACCTACTTAGATGGCTAAAAGTGGACCAACATTTCAGTTCTGCTGGTTGGATAGATAAAAAATGAGTGTGTCACTTACTTGTTTCTGAAAGCAGTTGGGTTCTGGCCTTTAAAGGCCTTGTCAAAGTATATCTCCTTGACTTTGCACTATCTTTATATCAAGCAGAGGGTAAGTGATTTTTACAGTATCTTGGCTTTCCTGTACTTGACTGTGTCATCTTGACAGCATGGATCTCTCTCTGAAGAAAGCACATAACAAGCTATGTCTTGTTGTATATGTTGGATATTAAAAGACAACACCAAGCCAAAGTGGAATAATTGAATGACCTCCAGCAATCAAATGTTGGCAAATCTGGTTCTCCGGTAATTTTGATTACACTTTATGGATCATTCTGTCAGGCAGAAAATATTCAAATCTTTTGCCAAGGGATGTGGGTGTTAAATAACAGAACTATGATATCTTTGAAATTTCTTTGAAATGTCTAATAACCCCTCCAAAAGTAATAGTTTAAATTTTATAATGGGCATACGTTTTTATAATGGGCATATGTTTTAGTCAATTTTTGTAAGTGAACTAATAAAACCCTCAAATTCTACATTTAACATGAGGATCAGAACTATGATCTTATCGTACCGATTGTGCATTTTTGAAATCTGGTGATACTGCAGGTCATAGCTCACAAGCTGACTATAAACTGCATGCACTAGACAAATAAAATATGCAAATAGACAGATTATGAAGCTTTTATGGGTATGTTTGGAAAATTACACAAAACAGATGTTAAATAGGCAAATTAGCATTAAATAAATGTCCATTTTCATGCAATTTGGACAAAATGGAAATTATTCAACATAATGTATGTGAAATAGACTAGTGTGATAGGGATTTATTTGCTTTTTTAGTCCACTTTTGTAAGTGAACTAATAAAACCCTCAAATCCTGCATTTAACATGAGAATCAGAGCTATGATCTTATCCTTCAAATTGTGCATTTTTAAAATCTGGTGGTGCTGCAGGTCATAGCTCACAAGCTGAATATAAACTACATACACTAGACAAATAAAATATGTAAGTACGCAGATTATGAAACTTTTATTGGTATATTTGGAAAATTACACAAAACAGATGTTAAATTAGAATTAAATGTGCATTTTTGTGCAGTTTGGACAAAATGGAAATTATTCGACACAATACATGTGAAATAGACCAGTGGGATAGGGAATCATTTGCTTGTCCCTGTTTGATATGCAAGCTATTGATCATCACTGAACTGATGCATCTTCATTAGAATGAACGCCTCTGGTCCATGGGTTCAATCTGTCTGATTCATCTATGTTCCTTTTTCCACTATGCTCATTTGACTTTGACTCCCATCCCCTCTGTGAATAGGGGGTAAAATTTGTCTTCTAGCATTACCTGAATGCTGGTATTTCAGATGCTCTGTTTTTCAGTTTCTCGATAGGTAAAACATGTGTTCTGTGGTTCTCTTGAACATTCTTTATTGCCCTAATTTGATGTGCTCTTCTAGGAAACAATCTAACCCTATACAGCCATTGTGAAATCTTGAATTGTCAGTATGGTTACACAGAAAAGGGTAGCCCCATCCCATTCTCTTTATTTTCCTCATGCAAGCAGTTACGAGTCTGAAAAGGGGAGGTTCCTGCATATGTATAGTCTAGAGACATCCCTGGAAAATCTGGGTTCTTGCTACTTTGTGCAGCCTACAGATTCAGATCTGAGTTGAATCAATACCAGTGGTTCTCAATGCCCCACAGGGGAATTTCAATTCCCAGAAACCTAAGTCAGTACATTGGTATATCATTGCTTTGGGGAATTGACTTAGGCTTCTGGGAATTGAAATCCAAAAACCAAAGGTTGGGAAACACAGGTGTAAACCAAACTGGACTGAGTTAGGCTCAAATTGGAGTGAAATTAATTCATGAAATCATGGTCTGAACAAAATCTTCTAACTGTAAGATTACAGTGCTATCTGTATCTATGAAACCAGGGAAAGGGGAATGACTAAAGGGTGCCATGAAATGCATCTCAGATGTTCTCCATTCTCCAGATACTGAATAAGTTAGAATAAGAATCAAATGGGGGTGAGACAGTGAAACAAATGATGATTTCAGCTAGGAAAATAGTATGAGAAGAGACAGTTTTGGCTGGAATCTTAGCACTTCTGGCATGCTACTCAAGAGTCTTCCATGCAATGATATTGCTTTGCAATGGTTCAATTGTCATTTAAATGATCTCTTGTCAATCACTGCACTGTAGTACTCTAGCCTATATAGTGATTTATTTATTCTTCAAATTTCTATTCCCGCCCAACTCAGCAATGACTCTGGGTGGCTAACAGCAATTAAAAGTGATGGGGAGAGGCTGTCAGGTGAAAATAAATGTTTCCTATATATGCTATTATTATTTACTGCAATAGCAATCCTGTCTGAAAAATACTAGTTACTAAATATGGGATTCCATCCATCATCCATATTTATGGGGGGAATAAACATTTAGAAAGAAAGGAAGGAAGTAGAACAAAAGGTATCAAAACAAACTACTGATATTTGACTGGAAATTTACCTTTCCTCCATCTCACAGGCTGTATATTGTTGCATCTGTGCATCAGCCACAATTTGTATTTTACTCAATCCCAAGGGTGGTATTATGTTTGTTTTACAGCTTTCTGAAGTGCAGAAGCTCTTGGGGATTCAAAACTTTTCCCTATGAATGTTGTTCTTCCTTTTGCTTATCATTGACAGCAAGATCAGCCACCAATATAAACTTCAAAACATGTCACTCTGCTTTGAAATATAAAACTGAAATGTGGAGGTCATTTGCATTTATCCATTAAAATGAGGTGGCTTTCATTTTCAAAAATAAAAATCAAATTGACAAGCAGTAATGGCAAAAAAGGGGGAGCTCTTGAGATTTCCACCACCTTTTCTTCTTTGCATGTATCACACTAAAATGCAAAAAGTCATGTTAAGAAGATTGCAGGAAAACAAGTCTTGGTATTTTTAAAGGAAGAACAATGTATTCTCACCAAACAAAGTTCTTCATGGCTGTCAGTCAACCTGGTGTTAGCATCCATGTTACTTGGAAGCATTGAAATGTGTAATTAAGAAGTAATTAGAAGTTCTCCTTCTGAAGTGATTATTGTGGCATAAATAATCTCCTTATCCACACTCTGCACCTAAGGCATAAACTGACACTACTTTACATTGCATTTCCTTTGATTGGCTAGTCTGGAAGAAGGCTATGCCTAGTCAATGGGCCTTATTGCCAGTCCATGCTCAAGTCTCATTGTTTGCATCTTTCTGGGGCTTTTCTTAAATCTTTCCAGATAAAGAGGAGACCAGGCCCAGCTGGATGTAAATGCATATCCTTAGAAATCCTCCCCCTTGGCTAATGCATCTACTTGCTGCGTTTTGCTCCCCCTTTTCCCCCAGTGAGGTTCCCATGACATTCACAAATAAAGCTGTTTCAGTGTCAGGATGCAGGGGAAACCCTCCCGCCCTCTTTTCCCTTTGATTGTAAGTTCTGAGCCAAACATGTCAGGAAACAGATAAAAAAGAAACCTAACCCACAAATAATTAGCATTTGTCAACAAGAGCCATTATGTTGCCAGGTGTGAAACAAAATTGTCTTTGCTATGAGAGGGTTTAAGAGCATCCCAGGACTGTGGGGAGGGATTAAAATTAATGACATTTTAAGAAATGCTGCAATAACTCTTTCCTTTTAGCAAAAGTAAGTAAAGGCATTAAAATATTGTACATATTGTTTTCCCCTCCCTGAAATGGCAGTTAGAATGTAACAAAGAAAATCACGTCACATACAAAATCTGAGCAATACTTGACGACACTAAAATCAGCAGGCAACACCAGTGACAAACTCTCTACTGTGATAAAAAGGAATGTTGTGATTCTAATAAAAAGTAAAACTTGAAATGAACCATGTCACAAAGATTAGTGGGTAAGGGGAGGAAACAATGAGACAGATTTATGTACATGAAAATGTACACAGGCAGGCAAACACAGTGGTAGTCTGAAAAATGTTAGCTTAATGGAAGAAAAATGTTGAACTGCAAGCTTATTTGTCAACGTGCCAATAAGGGAGTCAGCTTAAGCACATTTATTCATATCCTAACATTTTGGAGATTTATATTTGCCTTCTATGCTCATCTTGCATGCTACTCCAATAAAATGTGTAGAGGGACTTTGGGTAAACATGGTCTAATTCTGTCACTGACTATTATCCTTTTTGGAGGGCAAGAATGGTCCGGACAGGAAGCACATGGTTCAATTAATGTAAAGATATAATTCAACAGTCCATATCTATTGAGTGAAAGGATGCTGGTTAAGATACATTTTTTTCCTTTTTACCTCACACTGTGTTTTCCTAATATCTATATCTATATCTATACATACACCCCCTAAAGTGGTGTTGAACTGAACTGAGGTGGAAGAAGAGAAAAGGAAATTTAAACATATGGCAGAACTTCTATTTCATCAAGGAATTGATTGTCCATGAATATCAGAATGATTGTTCTCTTCAGTAAGGCAGCTGTAATTTTGCAAGGGCTCCAGAAATCCTGGTATGGTATTTAGAAGAAACTGTATTTACATTTAGGCACTCAGAATTCCTAATACAGTGAAACCTCACATAAAGAGTACTTCACTTAGAAAGTAACTCTCTTAAGGAGCAGAATTTTCTCTGAATGGTTGCCTCGCTTAAAAAATAAAACCAACCAAAAACTCGCTTAACAAATAAATCACAGATCTCAATCCCCCTCGTCAGAAGTCACAACTGGTCATTTACAACAGTGTTTCGCTTAAAGAACAAACTCGCTTAAAGAGCAAGTCTGTGGAACGCATTATGCTCTTTAAGTGAGGTACCACTGTACAACATGAACATATCCTGAATATATACTTCAAGAGCATTGGGCAATGAAATGATCAGAATACATTACAATGTGTGATAATTACTGTGAAACAAGAGAAGTTGTATAATTTAAAAGATTAATGCATTTAGCAATGCCTATAAAGCATCACCATTAATTTAGGTTTGCTTGTTTTGAAAGCTTGTCTAGCGTAGAAGGAAACCATAAAGCCAGTAATATATTAAAATGAGAACAAATAATACATGCAAGCTGATATCATGTAGGTGAAGGGTTGTGTGTGAGTGTATGTGTGTGTGAGGGAGTGTGTGTAAAAAACTGAAGATGTCATCAGCCATGGCCCTTTATCACCAATTAAAAGTTACTGATTCCACTTCTCCCAGGTTCTGACAGTTTCTAGGGTTCCCCTTTCATCTGTGGAAACCATTGGGAGACTTGGAATGGAGGAGATGTGCATTCAAAGAAGTATTGAGCTCTTCCCATTTATGATACTGTTGCATTATTGTTGTCCCTATAGTATAGTGGGAACCTTCTTATTGTCCTATGAACCTCATCCCCTAATTTGCATTTGATGAACTGCACCGAAGAAGAGCCAGTTGTAGAACAGAAATTAGAAAGGTGGGTGAAAATATTGCATCGAAAGGCAACAGAGTTGGTATTTCACAACAACCAGTCCGGGCAGACCAAGTGGTAGTAAGTCCAAACTTGGAAATGTAGTGTAACATGAGGCCTTTGGAAAGGCACCTTCTTAGGTACACCATACCCTTGTTACTCAAAAAATGACACCTTGGTAAAAAAAAACTTTTGAAAATAGTAGAAAGAGTAAAAAGGTTACAAAAAGTAAAAAGTTCCAAAACATCTCAAAATTACCATTGCAGTACAAAAGCAAACAATAAAAGAATTAAAACAGGGAAGTCAGATATTTCTCACATCCCAAAGGAAAAAAAGATCTATTTAATCCCTAAGTTTATGAAAGAAATATGCAAAGCCATTCTGAGAGATCATAGCTCGATCTCAGGATTTACTCTAAAAATCTACATGGCAAAACAAGGACTTCCAGAAACAAAATAGAAAAAAAGAAACTATGAACTATGAACCCACTCCATCTCCCATCTGGCTGCACTTCATAATTATTCTCCTTGCCTCTAAACCTAGAACTAACCAGTCAGGTAACATTAAAGGTAAAGGAAGTGGTGGGCTGTCAAAAATTTTACTACCCCACCGTGACATCATCACAGTGTGGGCGGAGCTAATGTCATGATGTCATGGGCGGGGCCAAAGAAAAATAATTTAAAAATAATTTTAAAATAAAATAAAAATAAGCACACACACACACACACCTATTTATCTACTTGCAATTTCTTGCTTTCAAATTTTGTTCTAAATTTTCATAGTAAAGGCAAATAGATATTGTTGGGTCCTTTATGTTTGTTCTTTTGTTCATTTATTTTGGTTTTGAAGGGCATAAAAATTAAAACATATTTTATAAGTGTTCAAAAGTCAGAACTATTTAGACTCAAAATGAGTTTAAAGCTATAAAATGCACCAATATATAATTGAAAATTTGAAATAAACTAAAATAATTCTGAAAGAATTTTGAAACAAATGTAAAATATGTCATGCCAGAAAATATCAACACTCATGTAAATCTCCTTATTTTAATTGTCATATCCACTTGTTTTGTTACATTCTGTTAAGTTGCCTCTGACTTATTATGATCCTATGAATGAGAGGCCTCCAAAACGTCATGTCCTCAACAGCCCTGAACAGCCATGATCAGCTCTTGGAGATTCAAGCCTATGACTTTCTTTAGGGAGTCAATCCACTTTACATTTGGATTTCCTCCTTTCCTGCTGCTTTCCACCTTTCCTAATAGCAATTAAAATAGCAATTACACTTATATACTACCCCATAGTGCTTATTGCACTCTCAGAACAGTTCACAAGTTAATTAGTATTTTGCATAATTGATGCTCATTTTACTGACGTCGGAAGGATGGAAGGCTGAGTCAACCTTGTTTGTCCATCCGTCCATCCATCTGTTCCCAGTTTTCATATTCACGCATAGCAATTGAAAATACAAGATTGCGGTTGATCCTAGTCTTGGTCTCCAGTGACAAGTCCTCACAATTGAGGATCTTTTCTGATTCCTTCATTCTGAGGAGGGTGGCATAAAAGTATGATTAAATAAATAAATAAATAAATAAATTGCTGTCCTTCCAAGTGTCTGTCTTCTTCAGATTCCTTCACTGTAGTCTCCATTTGGATTGATGATTGAACACAAAGTATACTATTTTTCACTCTTTCAATTTTTCTACTGTCAGTGTTGAAGTTATGTATTTATTTTGTAGTCATTATTTTTTAAAAAATAAATTATTTAAACTTAACATTTAAACACACAAAAACATCATGATCACATACATAAACAAATCATAAAATTTTACATTGACAAAACAATTCGCTCTGTGTTCCCTACCCCTAATGGGACTTGTGGTTCCAATTTGTAATTATTTCACTTCTATCAACAATGTTCTATATGTTCATGCCTGTTTCCCAGAAAGTTGTATACTCTTGTCTTGATTTTGTTCCTTTTGCTTCGATTAGTACATATTCTATAAATTCTCCCCAAATCTCTTTAAAGTCATTTCTCTTTGCTAGTCCTTTGTTAGTTCTTTCTGTAGTTATGATTTTTGTCCCAATGTTAAGTCCTACTTTGGCACTTTCTTCCTCTGCATTCTCTAAAAGCTGTTTCAAGTCATTGATGCTTTCTGCCAAAAAGATGGTGTCATCTACATATTGATGTTTTTTCCCCACCAGTTTTCATTCCTCTTTGATATGACCCATTTAATATGTTCTGAATACAGGTGGAACAGGTATGATTAGACCCAGTGTAATTGACAGAGTGATGGACTAAGACTCTGGAGACCAGGGTTCAATTCCCCACCTGGGCATAGAAACTGATCAGGGGAGTGAAACTGGTAAAACCCCTCCTTAAATATCTCACTGACCTTGAAAGCCCTATTAGGGGTGCTATGTTCCTTCCAGTCTGATGGTACATAACTAACTAACATCACAAAATATCCTAAATCATCTCTGCAAAAATTTAGTAAAAGCTTTAGTTGGCTTCCTGGCTGGAATATTGCGAGGATTTTGATAGCATTTATTGTACTCCTTTCAACAAGTGTCTTAAATCTGATGTATTTTGATCATTTAGTCCTATATTTTTATATACTGAAGTCAGTCTCACAGAGTTAGAGCCTTTCTACCCTCCACCATGGATACAGTCAGATAGGTCAGATATATTTCCTTTCCCCTCCTCCACTTAACAGAAGGAATGTAGACAGTTACCCTGCACACATAATGCATCACATAATGTTTGCTAAAGCCTGTGCCAGTTACAATTTATCTCTATGGAGTTTTAACGTTATCCGATGCATCCCATAGGATTTTAATGTTATCCGATGCATGCAGTAGTAGCTTGTTACCTCAAAGTATTTTTTTCCAAAGCAAAAAAGGTTTCCTGTAGCAATCTGCCCTCCTGCCCTTTTCTCCTGTGACTTCCCAAGGGAGGGCAGGATAGCATTACAAAGCAGGTGTATTCAGAGCTGCATACTAAGAGGTTAGTTTGACAGAAAAATGCAAACTTTCAAATATTTTATTCCTTTAAAAGTGAATTCACCTCTCTCTCTCTCTCTCTCTCTCTTCTTTTTTTGCAGAGGCTTTCAAACCTTTTCACAGGAGACAGTTGCAAAACAAAATGTCAGTGTTAGTGCCTTCTTTCTGTGTACTCCTTTCAGCCTCTGCTGGTTTCGGTGTTTGATCCACAGACAATGATTTAAGGGAGTAAAAATTATCTGAGCATTTGTTGCCCAGCTATTTTCTGAGCTTCTCTATGCCATTGTCTAAACTAGTCACAAAATCATAGAACTGTAGAACTGGAAGAGACCCCATTGAAGAAGGAAACCCACAGCTCAGGCATCTCTGGCAAGTGACCATTGGTTTCTGTTTCAAAATCTCCAATGAAGGAGAGGGCTGTATCTGTAATTAATGTTAAAAAAAATCCTAAAACCATACAGTATTCCAAGCTTCTTCTTTTGTGTCCAAATCAAACCCTGGACTGCCAAAATGAAGCCACTATCTTGGCTTTGTCGTTGGCCAAACTTAAGTCCTCATTGGTGCATGTTTCTGACAGTAATCTGCAGACCAGTAAATGAGCTGGGGTACATAGAAAGAGCTTCTACAAAGACTGTGAATAGAAATACCTTGTTGGCTAATCTTTCTAACACCAGATCATACCAAAGTACTCCAAGATAGTCTATCCCATTGTATTCCAGCTCTTACAGTATACTTTTCCTAATGTTTAATCCATATCTCCCTCTCTTGATATTTCAATAAACAACAAATAGAAGTCCACAGGTAACATATGCTCCTTGTTGAGGTAGTCAACAGGGAACATAAACATCAGAAGAATGAATTAGGTGGGAAGCATTTATATTTGGGTTTCCATATTTTATGGACAGAAACAAGCTAGTAATAATCGATACTCAAATTGAGACTTGTACTGAAACAGAACATATATTGTAATAGTTGCTGCTATCTGTACCTATGCTTTACAAAAAAGAGTTAATACCCTGCTTTTCAGGCCTTTGGAGCTGAATTTAGCCTTCCTTTCTCCTCCTGAGCAGCTGATTGATGGGATTCTAGCTTTGTTTGCCAAAATAATGCATTCCAATTGGCATGTTGCCTCCAACTGTGGAAAAGGAGACTTGGCAGCCCCTGGTTTTGAGTAGCATCCCCCCTTTTTTAGGGAATAACTATGGGGGGGGGTCTGCTTCTAAGTATACATAGGCACCTGCACTAGATCAGGATCATCTAGAGACATTATATCTCATTCTATTACATTCAGCTTAAACATATACTGTTTTGTTATTCGACAAATTGACATTTTCAAATCCTCAAACTTTCATCAGATACAGAAAATAACCCCCTTAAAATATTGTGAGTCATGTACATAATTCCTTCATTAATAGTCTACTAATCTGTAGGGGTTTATAGATACTATTGCAACCTTTCAATCTCCATACATTCTTTGCGTGTATTTTTATTTGTTATCAGTAGCTATTTTTAACTATAGGTATCAAAGCATGATTAAAAGAAACAGGGGTTTTCTCCCCCCTTAGATGTTTCCATGCTGAGCACAGCAGTAAAAAGTAATTGCTTCTCTCTCCTAGAAGCAATGTGTGGGTTCTTAAACTCTAAAGTAATAGACACCTTCTTTGGACTCAAATAATACCCTTTTCCTCAGGAGAGAAAACTGTTGTTTCATATAGTAAAGCCGATTCCTTCCGTTAAAAAAACAACAACCAACAACTGGCTGTTTCCTGGTTAGAGATTTTGTTGACTTAACTAGTGGAAAAGAATAATTGGGTTGGATTATATCACAGCCATCCAGTAGTGGCTAAGAGTGGAATCCAAATTACCCAAGGTAGCTAAAGGCCATCTGAAGCTATGCTGAATTCACTTTGCATGCACAGACAGACAGACACACACATAGACACATGCACTGAGACACACAAGTATTCATACAACTAATAGATGTTGGAGGTTACTGCCTACTGTCACTTTAGGCTAATTTTTGGATGGGAGAATGGTGGTCTCCCTTGGCTGGCAGAAATTTGGATATGGTATAACTCATCTCCCATGTCAACCAATCGCTTTCCTACCCCCCTTTGTTTCTTCAACTTCTGGCTGATTTTGGGACATATTTCCTGGAGACTTCACCAAAAATCCCAAGTGTTAATGAGTGGCAACACATACAGATGGGTTTTTAGTTTGCTGCAGTTTCTTGTTGTTAGCTAATCACTTTGCAGCTTTTTACCAAAGGTTTGTATCAGTATCTTCAGTTTGGTGTGAACTTCATTTTAGGGACTGTGGTGGCCTAGTGGTTGAGACACTGAACTTGATGATTGGAAGGTCGGCAGGTCAGCAGTTCAAGACCTGAGTGTTGCAGAAGTGAACTGTATCTGTTCCAGCTCCTAGCAGTCTGAAAGCAACCTAGCAGTCTGAAAGCAAGAAATTGCAAGTAGATAAATAGGTACCACTTTGTTGGGAAGGTAAACAGCATTTTCTCTGAATGGTCACTTTGCTTAACAAATAAAACCAACAAAAAACTCACTTAACAAATAAATCAGGGTTCACAATCCCCCCACCACCAGAAGTCACAATTGGTCACTTACAATGGTGTTTTGCATACAGAGCAAACTCACTTAAAGAGCAATCCTGTGGAACACATTATGCTCTTTAAGCAAGGTACAACTGTACATTCACTGAATTTTAAAATGAGTGCTAATTTGTAGCATTGTTGCACCAGTGTAAAAAAGAAAAGTGAGCCAAGAAAGATTAATGCAAAAATATTCATTATTGTTCTCCAAGGCATCAACTACTAACAATGTTCAGTATAATGAAGGCTAAATGTTGGGCGTGATTAAACTAGTCATATGGAAACAATACTTAAGACTACAAAATGGTGTTTTCTTTGTGTGATTTGTCTTATTATTGCTAAAACAGGCAGAAAGAGTGATGCAGTAATAGGCAAAGCAAAAGGGGCTATAATTTATTTACAATGCAGTACACAATGCACAGCAGTACTGTAATGCTCTATTTATATACCACCCATGTGCTCATTCAAAGGAACACTGAACTAAGGAAAGGGTCAAATAGTTTCATGAAAAAAGTCTTGGTCCTTTCACTGAACACATGAAGCTGTCCATTGAACAGCCAACATGACCTCATGAGTGGGGACAGTCTTGGAATGGGCTTGCTGAGATACAGCTCCAATACACCACTGTGCAAAGAATCTTACTTGGTGAAATGGAGTCAGCCATTTTTCTTGTCCAATCTATGATGCAGAATTGTTGCAAGGACAAAGCAGCGAGGAAAAAGAGTCAGTTCCATCATTTTGTTCATGGGTAGAAGAGGGGAGCAGATTGTGTAGTTACACTCCTACTTAGACAGATGCTCTATCATAACCCTGACCCGCTCACAGGTAATCTCACAGACTGACTACTGTAACACTCTGTACATGGGGCTGCTCTTGTGTCTGATATAGAAATTACAAAACACATTGGCCAGGCTGGTGACAGGTATAAAGAGGTTTGACCATATTTTCCCAGCCTTGGCAATCCTGCACTGGTTACCTGTTGCCTACCGTGTCAGACCCAAGTTGATAGTGTCATCATATAAGGTTTGGAACCTTGTTATCTGTCAGATCATCTCCCCCTCAGAACAACTCCCCGCATCACCTGTTCATCACAATATACTGCTCTAGGTGCCAACCCCGTAGATGGCTAGAAAATCTATAACAAGAAATAGAGCCTTCTCAGTGGCAGCACCAACTCTTTGGAACACACTACCAGTGGAGATGTGCCAGGACCTACCCCTGGATATTAAAAAAAAAAACAATTTAAAACTTTCCTATTTAAGGAAGCCTTTCAAAATATTACACCCTTAACAATAAACTAGTTGGTCAGTTGACCTTATTTTATTTTTTGATGTACAGTGGTTCCTCGTACAATGAAAACAATCTGTTCCTCTATGTTCTTCATTACATGATTTTTTTTGTTACACAGGACCACTGATGGAGGGGGGGACTTCTGAAGGTAGTTTCCTCCAGTTGTCCTGACCAGCGCTGTGTGATTGCACAGGCAAGGTCATCCACTGCTATTGTCTTTACCTCCCTTTGCAGCAATGGGCTGGGGTAGAGAGATCGGGCTAAGGGGGAGAAGACACATTTCTGGGGGAAATGCTTTGCATTATACAATGAAAATTTTTGTTGTATGATGCACCATTTTTTTTTTCCAAATCCTCCTCGTTGTATGATTTTTTCACTGTACGATGCATTCATTATACAGGGTTTTACTGTACTTATTTAGTTGTTTTATTTTATTTTGATGTTAGTTTTATTGTGCTATTTTGTTACTTGTATGTGCACCACCCAGAGTGGGAAATATTCCAGATGGCTAGTATAGAAATGTAATAAATAAATAAATAAATAAATAAATAAATAAATAGTAGTTCTTTTGTAGTCATGATTTTTTGTCTTAATGTTCAGCTGCAGTGCAGTATTGCTACTTTCTTCTTCTGCATTCACTAAAAGTTGTTTCAAGTAATTGATGCTTTTTGCCAATAAGATGGTGACATCTACATATCTTAAAAATATTGATTTTTTCCCCCTCATCAGTTTTCACTCCCCTTTGATATGACCCATTTGGTATGTTCTGAATACAGATAGAACATTTAAGATCAGTACCCAGTGTTGTGTAGTGGACAGCATGATGGACTAAGACTCTCAAGATCAGGGTAGAATTCTCCACTTGGCTATGGAAACTCACTGGGGAAGTGAAACAAGTAAAGCCATTCCTGTGTCCCCCTCATCTCCTTTTTTCATTTTATCTCCATTTCTAGAACTTTGTTAATTTAATCCACTTCCTATCTGCTTCCAAGTTCTAAAAAAGGAGCCCATTCCAAAATTCATAAGTACTTTTGTGCATTTCTCCCTAATGCACACATTTTGCCTAATATATATTTTTTCTGCCAGCAGGTTTGACTTCTAATATTTTAAACAATATTTTCCCAACTAATATGCTTATAATTGTGAATGTTTTCCCTTAATATGCATTATGCACATTCATCTATACTTCTTTTTTGTCCTGAGAATTTGGCTGCAAAGTTCAGGAACTAAAAAAAAAAAGAAAATTTCTTTCTAGATTGTGTGTTTTCCTAGGAAATATGAATCTTGTATGTTCATATCAGGGACTGCAGTGGCTCAAGTAGTTAACATGCTTAACTTGATGACTGGAAAGTCAGCAGGTCAACAGTTCTAGACTTGGGTACTGATGATGGAATGAGCTCCTGTCTTTGTCCAGCTCCTGCCAACCTAGCAGTTTGAACACAAGTACCGGTAATTGCAAGTGGATAAATAGGTGCCACTTAGGTGGAAAGGCAAATAGCATTCTGTGCACTCCGGTGTCTAGTCATGCCTGCCACATGTGCACGGAAAGATTGGCAGATGCAGACAATGCAGGCTCTTTGGCTGTAAACAGAAATGAGCACTGAATCCTAGAGTCAGATATGACTGGCTTTCAAGCAAGGGGTTCTTTTACTTTTACGTCCTTTAATATCAAAGTGTAAACCTAGCTCACATATTCTCCACCCATAATAAGATACTGCTTAAAGAAAGTGGCTGGGTTAAAATCTCCTTTTAGCACAATCCCACATAGGTATAAAGCCATGACATTAGTAATCATTATTATATGAATATTAAAAACTATTACATTATCAATTGCATGACATTTCTGAAAGAATTTTTTTTGGGGGTGCTACTAATCTTCTTTATAATCGACTTCTTTTAGAAGAATAAAATGGCTTGTTCATGAACAATGACACCAGAAAGCTGGCAAAAATGTCCCAGTCATGTTTACATTCAGTGTTCGTAAACTCTGCCATAATCTGTCAACGTGACAACTTTGGGATGTGATAATCAAGAAACCAGCTACTGATTTTTCAGTAAAGTGTCTATAAATCCCGCTTAGATCCCAAAGGCAACATTGAGATGTTAAACAGTGAGTTAGGCATTGACCTTGGAGAGATCTGACAAAAGAGATGATTCCTGGAAACTAGGACACCCCTGAGACTTAATGAAAGCTTATTATTTTTCCCTTTGCAGGTCACCTCTGTGAAAACTCTTCTTTATCACTGGCCCCCCTTCACCAGTCTATAAATGAATGAAGGGCACCCTAGTCTGTAGATTGCAAAATGTATGATTAATCATGATGTCCCCATCTGAGTGAAAACAATGTTGTCACTTAACCATCCCATGTGAAACAGACAACAGGCAGTATGTGACGTCATCAGGGATGTTTGCTGTGAATTTAGAAAACTCAGAGGAATCAGTTAGGCCCCTTAAGGGTGTGGACCATCTTGACAGACACATTTTTTTCATGCCTTCAGTCAATGGTTCAGTCATAAGATGTGGTGATTCTTCAACTTTCAGAAATTTGCCAAGAAACATGAAGTTTTTCTATAGCTGAGTTGCTCTTCTTGTGTTTTGTGAGCAAACAAACCTCTGTGTATTTTAAAAAGCTGAAAGGAGATCAAGACACATGGATTAGGAATGGCTGAATCTGAGTACAGTAAAACATCAGATAACGCTAAGACTTAGTTCCATGAGTCTTGGTGTTATCCGATTTTTAGTGTTATCCGATCCATGTTAAAATCCTATGGGATGGATCGGATAACGTTAAAGCTCCATAGAGATACATTGTAACCACACAGGCTTTAGCGGTTGTTATCCGATCCATCCCATAGGACCTTAATGTTATTCGATCCAATTTTCCTCCCCAGATTACTTAACGTTATGCGATTTTAGCGTTATCCAATCCAATCGTTATCCAATGTTTTACTGTATAATAAAATTTCTGCTTTGCTCAGTCACAAGTTCATTTTGCCTGTATTCACATCAGTTTGCAAAACCTTAAAATCAGCTTTTTTTAAAAAAGAAGTTTGTATGAAGTTTTGTACTCAATGAAACTTCTCCTAAGGATCTATCTATCTATCTGCATGGATTTCTTATTTAATTCACATTTTGCAAGCATCCACTTTTGTATTTGTGTGACAATCCTCACAATATATGCATTTTTATACAGTACACCACATCTCTGGATTTTTACAGTGTGTACTTGTATGATACATGTGTTTTCAGACATGTGTTTGTCAAGATGATATGTTACAATTTTTTTTTTAATATATATTTTTTATTAACACATGTATATTGTGACAAACATATAGGACAATATTATAACATAAAATAAATGAACAAACAATAAACAAAAACCAAAATTATACATCTAATAACAACTGCTAATACACCCAATTACAATTTTTATATATAGCTGCAAAAATAAATTAGACATAGAAGACATAATGAGTAAATGATAAACACTGCAAACCAATTAAACATCATAATAGAACTCTTTAATCTAACTATGTGATTTTGATACACTGTTAAGAGAAATGAATATAATCAGACCCCATAACATTTCTGGCTACTCAATGTCTATCAATGATATTCAATTTCTACTGGATTAGTTGTCTATCTTTTTCCTATTACTCGAAACATGAAAGATAAAATCAGTTGTCTTATAGATAACACTGATCATGTCTCATCTGGAGTAAGTCCTGCAGAAGAAGACTGAGAGTCAGAAATGCAACAATGAAGGAATTAGAAAACACCACCAAGTGCAAGGACATGTCACTGGAGACTAATACCAAGATTGTCCACCTTATTGTTTTCCAAATCACCATGGATTGGGTGTGAATGCTGGACAGTAATGGAAGAAGGGGTGTGTGTGTGTGGGGGGGGATTGATTCATTTGAAATTTGGTGCCAGAAGATGGCTTGTAAATGCTTATTGACTGCCAGAATGATGAACAGGTAAGTCCCAGAGCAAGTCAAGCCTGAACTATTCCTGGAAGCAAAACAAATGAACCTGAAGCAGTTATACTTGGGCACATCATGAGAACACAAGATTTTCTGGGGAAGACAATAATACTAGGAAAGGTGGAAGGCAACAGGGAAAGAGGAAGACCAAATGTGAGATGGATTGATTCTGCAGTAGCTAACCTTAGCCCTCCAGCTGTTCTTGGACTTCAATTCCCAGAAGTCCTGATCAGCAGGTGTACTGACTTGGGCTTCTGGCAATTGAAGTCCAAGAACAGCTGGAGTGCCAAGGTTCACCACCACTGCTTGGAAGGGAACTACAAACTAACTTGCAGGAGTTGAGTAGGGCGCTTGAGGACAGGACATTTTGAAGATCTCTCACTCATAGGGTCACCATAGGTTGGAAATGACTTGATGGCATGTATCAACAACAAAGCCTCACTTGAAGGATTTCCTTCCCAATGAACAGACAAAGCTGTAAACCTATGCACATTAAATCCCATTCCAAGAGACTCGTGCCTGAATAGACTCAATATGAATAATTTTTAATAAACTTATAGAGTATGCATTGTATGAGGTTGCAGAAAATCTATATATCCCTCTATTCAGATCCCTGGTTCTGGAATAGAACTATTGACATTAGTGAAATTACTCTAAGGGAAACTATTTGAAAAATGGTCTTCCCATGCGTGCTATTTTACATTTTCCCAAAACTTCACAAATATCCTGCCATAGACTACAGAACAATAAATGTCAGAAGGCTTTTAAAAACAAAATTATCTCATCAATTTTCTCTTGCAACCTCGCTGTCACTGGAGTAGAGGGAATAATAAAATCAGTGATGGTGCCTAATGTACCTTTCAAACACAGTGTGCCTGCATATTACAAAGCTCTGAAACAACAACATATTTCTTCCTTTCATTTTTATTTATTAACTTAAAGGTGTGTGACTTTGCAATCAATATGATGCAGTAAAGGTGACAACAATGGTAGAACAAATCAAATCTCTTCTGAGATATATAGGTAAGATATGCTGATTGGCACATCAGTCGGTCCTGGGTCCCTTGTCTATTTGGTGGAGCAACTCACCCATAGGAATCCTATCTATGATACCTAGTCCTCTCAAGTCACACAATTACAGGTGGCCACCCCCAGGAGAAACCAGAAGGAGTGCCACAAGGAAGACAGCTTTCTTAGTAGTTGCACCCACATGTGAGGCAATTCCATAGAGTGGAAGAACCATAAAAATGACCTTTCTTAAGTCCTCATCAAATGTGCCTGCAATGGTGTCCGAAACTACAGAAGGCCTTTCTTTGAAGATTTCAGAGATCAAGAGTTATGGCATATATGAGAGTGGTTGTATCCCTTTCTTGTGTTTCCACTGATGGAAGAGTCTTTCAGACAGCAGAGGAGTCTGTCTATGTTAAGAGAAAGAAAGTGGCTTTTGACAATGCCTCCTTTCACCTACAGTCCTTCAGTCTGCTCTGGATGGTTGGGAAACCTTTTAAAGCCCCAATGGGAGAGGTCTGTGGGACTTCAGTAGAGAGTAATATTCCATTCCATGGACAACAACCTTGTCAGATCTAAGAGATTTCTATAACACCCATTAGATGCAGTTCACTATTCAGAACATGCTGAATGTTTGTCATCCAAGATAAACTATTGTTCTCTAAAGCTGAAGGGAAACCAAGGAACACATGGACAAGATTGTCAGAGAGTAAACAAAACAAAAACAAAAAGGATGTGACACTTTAAAAGCTAACAGATGTATTTTAATGTTAGCTTTTGGGGATCCACTAAATGTTGTAACTAGCCAGCCCAGGGGTCTGCTAGGTGGGAGAAACTAGGATTGGGGGTGGGGGAGTGGGACACAGCTGATGTTGTGAAAACACCTAGCTTCTAAGGCTGACAGCCTTAGAAGCTAGGAGTTTGCACAACATCAGCTGTTTCCCCTCTCTTGTTTCTCCCATCTAGCTCCTTTCTGTCTCACTGGGATTAGCAATCCAGACTAGCAGTTAGAGAACTCGGGGCCACTCAAACTTGCAGATTAAATGGATGCCGGAGCACTGGAAACTCTTGCAATGCACTTTGTTTTGAACATCCATCAGGGGGTTCTGCTTTTTTACTGTGCTGAAATATGCACCAATCCCAGCAACCCTGAATCCTGGAATTGACTTGCAAGGGTAGGAATGAAACCCAAAGGCTAAAAAAAACCCACCCCATCAGTATGGTGCAATTAGAGAATCTGGTTAGACCCTCTCCAGGTGAACAGTGACTGCCATTGTGTCCACTAAGAAAGAAATGAAAGGACAGCGGTCCCCAACCTACAGCCAGTGGGCCAGATATGGCCCCATGGCACAAAATAATCTGGCCCTGACCTTGCTTCAGCTGCCCCCACAGCCACTGCTGCTGGAATTGTCCATGGGCTCATTTACAGCCATGTAAATGGATTTATGACAGCTGTAAATGAGTCCTTGTCTATTGCAAACTTATGACAGATGCATTTTATGGTACCAGTCTGGCCCACTCAGCTGTATGAGGGGGCGTGGTCCAGCCCGTGGCTGAAAAACATTGAGAACTCCTGTGATAGGGGATTTACCTAATTTTTTTCTGGGGAAACCCCCAAAACCTACGTAAACACAAGCTTCTGGTGAAGCGATGTGAACACCACAGCCAAATTAAAAAAAGATCACCTGGGGTCTGGGGGGGGGGGAACACACGCAAACAACTCCATATCATGCACTGTATACATATTTTTGTCCCGTTAATTGACAAACCATTGTCAAGGAAGGAAGGAATTAAATGGTCCACCCCTTGCCTCATGTAACTTGTTCACTAAAAACTATAATCCATGGAAGGGGGACAGATTAGAAAAATGCACACAGCTGCATGTAATATGCAGTTTGGCCCTAGGAAAAAAGTTGAAACTGTCAGGGACAAATTGCATACACAGCCTTTCAAAGTCAGTAAATCAGATTACTTGGTTTATTTTATTCTCCTGTAGGGCTAAAAATCTGCAGAAACTAAGTTGAGGACAGTTGTGCTGTCACAAATGAACTTTGAACAAGTCATGTTAAAGCAGAAATAGCTGTGCCCTAGAGACAGTTGGTAGATTTAACATAATGCTGAAATGCAAAACTACCTAATACTAAAAATAAGAAGGTTGTGATGAAGTTTATGTGTGTGAGAGAACTTCTTGATAGGCTCACATATGATTAAGTTCTCTTAATGCAGATCATCGCTATTATTGTACAACACCTTCAATTCTAAGCACTTAGAGTAAGTACATTCCATTATCTCAGAGCGAGTTAGGTAAAGTTTTTTTTAAAAAAAATCATTTCAGAAGCACACAAAGGTGCTTTCTGGGTTAAAAGGATTTTTGATGGAGGAACTCCACTCAGGGGATGCCTTAATGAGGCTCCTTTCATCTCCCCAAGGTCTTTTCCCATCAAAGTGGTCCCTATTTATCTACTTGCAATTTCTTACTTTCGAACTGCTCGGTTGGCAGGAGCTGGGACAGAGATAGGTGCTCATTCTGTCATGCAGTACTCGGGTCTTGAATTGCCAACTTGCTGACCTTCTAGCTAACAAGGCATGCTTCTTAACCACAGAACCACCACAGTTCCTAAGTAAAGGTTGTCCTTGCTCAAAAGCCAGTCATATCCAACTCTGGGGTTTAGGGCTCACCTCTGTTTATGGCCAAAGAGCCAGCACTGTCTGCAGATGGTTCTGTGGACATGTGGTAGGAATGACTAGACACTGGAGTACATGGAACCCTGTTTACCTTCCCACCAAAGTGGTACCTATTTATACAGTTGCAATATCTTGCTTTCAAACTGCTAGGTTGGCAGGAGCTGGGACAGGTCACTCCATCGTTCAGCACTTGGATCTCAAATTGCTGACCTGCCAACCTTCCAGTCATCAAGTTCAGCATCTTAACCACTAAGCCACTGCAGTCTCCAGAGTGAGTTACTTTAGAGTAGACCATTCTGAAATAATACAATTGCAAAGAAGATCATTTATCCTGACTCTTCCTTTGAAAGATTGTGAATACTCTCCTAAAATAGTTAGGAAATTTGAAACGATGCTATTTTCAAACTTTTGATAGTGAATGACTTATAGACAGTAATGAGATGTGCCTCATCCCAAATTAGAGAGTGTGTGTGTTACAGTGCCCCATTGTCACCATATGTTATTTTAAAAGTATAACGACAAACACACAGAGTCACAAAATGGTTGTTCAGATAGACCTGCAGTGCTAGAAGTCTTCTCAATATACATTCAGTGATGATATTAGGACTCAATTTTCAGGGTGATTGTCCCATAATACGACATTTTAGTTAATGTGTAACAGTGTTCAAATTAGGATCTGAGACAACAATGTTTCAAATTTCCTAACTATTTTAGGAGAGTATTCACAATCTTTAATTAAAATTTTCTACTTCTGTTTAAAGTTAAAAATATTGGCATGCATCCCAAGGATTTCAAAGAAACCATTCAGAAATACCATCTGAATTATATAATTAGGAAAAAATATGGAAAGTGGGCATATTGACAAAGTACTCTTGGAACCTAAGCAACAAAAACTTCCTAAAAGCAAAAACACAGAGCTTTAAATGGGACTGCTGAATGTCTGGGAATCCCCATGTGAGCTTCCTAAAGGAATAATTCTGAAAATGAATCTATATTAAAGAATAAGTATGCAAATAAGTAAATAAAGAAATAAAACCCTTTCTTCCTTGAACTAGAAACTTAAAGGTCTGGTAGTAAGCCCGGCCTATTTTCATAGTCTGGACTCTAGGCAGCCAGCTAGAAGCACAGAAACCAGGACCAAGGTCAACCAAGATAAAGGTCAAAGATAAATCATAGGATTTTGCTATGGTGGTAGGATGAGCATCCCTGAAAGCTCATCAGGACCTCAGTAGCTGCAACAAGCTGTGATTAGAGCTGCTTTCTTAGCAACTGGAGCCCTGAAGTTATCTCAGATCCTAACACCAATCTTCCTGTCTTGCTAAGATTCATTGCGCAAGATATTTTTACATGGGTGTCTATGAAGTATTTGTACTCCATTACATTCTCAGTCAAGTACAGATCATAATGGAAATCCTGTCAACGTCCAGATGATGTTCTCCTTCTCTTGTTTTCTACCACTTCTTTTCCTTCGACTTCTTTTTCCCTTCCCAAACACCCTCCCCCAAACATCTAGTGCTACTTGAAGGTAAAGAGGAGTTGTAACACTTTGGGTGCTTCCCATGGTGGGCATCAGCAGGTTTGCACCAGTTCACCAGAACCGGTAGCAGAAATTCTGACTGGCTTCACCCATCCAAGTTTTGAAATAAAGTAGTCTTAATTTGGGTGCAACACAGGGCTTCCCCCCTGGCCATGCCCACCATACCATGACCACAGTGTGGTAGAAATTTTTTTTGGAGCCCACCACTGAGTGCTTCCTAGCAGTCTCTGTTCTAATGCATCTGCCAACCAGCAACATGATCACTGAAGATGAGGGACAGAAGAAAGAATAATAATAATGGTAGTGCATTTCTGATCTGATTTCTGCATTTTCTGCCTGTCAATATATCAATGTATAATCAAAAGCAATTGATGATGGTAAGCATAAAAATCCACTCTTAAGATCACATAGTAACTGATCCTATGCTCAATTTGAAAAGAGCACATGAATTACCAGGGTCTTATATTCAATTATGTTTTGCATTCTTGTTGGGTTAGAAAGTAGATGACGTTACCATTGTTAACAGTACCATTACTCCTACTGTAGTGAATACAGTACAAGAATCCTTGTAAACCACAGTAATTTCTGGCATATTTTGAGATAAAAGGAAGTTAAAATAAAGGTGACACTTGCTTCTAGAAAATCCCTAGGTGTCTGAATAATACATATACTTCAGGAGGAATATAGGGTAAAATGATTCTGAAGATCATGTAGTTTGACTGTCAGTTTCTGGGTGTCAAAAATTGGATTATAGCATGCATTTACAGTCAAGATTATAACCTTAACAACATAGAATGGTAGTAGCAATAGAACTCTGTCAGATCAATGACTAAAATTAGTGTAAAATGCCAAGTATTCTGATAAGTTACATCCATTTTAGAATGTTGTGTGTATGTCTGCCAAGTAATCATGCATTGCTGATGTCTGTAATTGTGTCTGATGACATACTGCTTACCAGAAGTTTTCAGACTGCCAGTTTACACAATCATATTAAAAATTAACACGACATCATTCCAGTAAGTGAACTCTTAAAGATTTAGATTCTTTGTCAGAGATCTTAGTAAAATAGATTTGAATGTAAAATGGGAATTTTACATGATGTGGAAATGGTCAAGCCAAATCTTTAATGTAGAATGAGTCTAATCTTGAAAGTACCAAAATAGGGATATAATATCTTACATCATTTAAAGTACTAATAATTGTTATTCACTACTATTGAAGGATTTATTCAACTATCAGAGCACTGAACACACTTATTCATTGGTTTTTGGGTGTGAGGAGCATAGCTATATTGGCTGATGGTTCCTTGTTTAATGGAGTAGAATTAAAACCCTTTCCCTTGATCTCACATTTCTGCACAGTAGTCTAATAACGGAAATCATTTTGAAGGAGAAAAGTTGTTATTTTATTAGAAAGCCACATTCTCATTACCTCTGTATCACAGAATCAGATAGCTGGAAGGGTCCAGAGGTTACCTGGTGCAATCTAGAGATGACTAAGCCTCTCTAGCTTCAATTTGAATAGGTCTCAGCAATCATAAGCAATCAAAGGTAGGGGAAAATTATTCTGCTGAGAACTCTAAGGATTTACTAAGGATCCAGCCATGGATTAAAAGCTACATTGAGGCCCCGTTCTGTTCCGAGGCCTAGATTCCCAGTAACAAATGTCTTAATTGGAGAAAAATAAAAAATGGCACCCAGTCTAGATTTCAAATGGTGTATTTGTGTCTGAATATCTACTGTGTTATAATTCAGAATCAGCTTTGGTCTGTGCTCTAAATACTATCCCTTTTAACTGGGAGGGATGTACCACTGAGCTAAATTTCAGAGACAAAAGGTAAAGGATTGGACCATGGTACTATGAAACATAGTTAAAAGTAGGGACATCACCTTGCAAACAAAAGTCTGCACAGTCAAAGCAATGGTATTCCTGGTAGTAATGTTTCATTGTGAGAGCTGGACCATAAACACCCTCCCTTCCTGTGCAACATCTGCATCTGAGAACTGGGTGTGAGAAAGTCATTGTTTTCCTTTAATAAGTGCTTTGATTGGAAAAGGAAAGCTGTAATGTGGTGTTGGAGGAGAATGTTGAGAGTTCCATGGACAGTGAGGAGAACAAATAGGTCAATCTTAAAAGAAATCAAGCCTGAGTGCTCCTTGGAAGGTCAAATAGTAAAGATGAAGCTAAAGTACTTTGGACATCAAATGAGAAGAGAGGATTCACTTGAGAAAGCCTTGATGCAGGGAAATGTCAAGGGCAAAAGAAGAAGGGGGTGGCCAAGAATGAGATGGCTAGATGATATTGTTGATGCAATGGGCACAGAGTTGGGTGGGTTGAGGAGGTTGGTGGAGAATAGGGGTGCCTGGTGTGCGATGGTCCATGGGGTTACAGAGGGTCAGAATCAACTGTGCGACTGAACAACAATGAACTGTGTCAATGATATGAGTTGTTTTATGAAATCTATTAATTTAAACAGAGTTCTATCCTCTTCCAGCAATCTGGAAATCTAAAATCCTTTAACACATTTCTAACTGGGGTCAACTAATTAGTTATTTAAGCAATGTACTATAGCTCTTTTGTTTAAGAATAGGATCCCTGTAGGCAATGCAATGCAATAATTAACCACAGGTGAGCACAAAATGGGACCTGACCACATATCTGGGTGTACTTTGAAATGCATATGTTACTATATGCTACCCAACCTTTGGATTTTGGATTTCAGTTCCCAGAAGCCTAAGTCAATTCCTCAAAGCACTGATCAGCCACTGTACTGACTAAAGCTTCTGGGAATTGAAGTGCCCCCGTGGGAACCACTGTGCTAGATAATTAAATGTAGAAGATTTACAGAGATTGCTATGGAATGTCATGTAAAATTTGTTTTTCTCTGTCTATAAAAGTTATGGTGAGGTGCTTCATATTTGTCCCCATTTGTTCTTGGGGACCCATGCACATCTGTTTCTCTGCTAAATTTCTTTTGTAAATCTCTTTTTTTCTTCAGGAAACTTATCTGGCTATATTATTTTTAGACTGAGAAAACCTGAGGGTTGGTCCCTGTTTTTAAGAGGGTTTACAGGTGACAGTACAGCCGCTCTTAAAAATATACTGGATATAGGAGGTTTCCAAAGGCCAGAAACATGTTGTGCTGTCACAACTATCCTTGTGCTGGTACAACCCTTTTGTGCTGGTTTGATCTTAGCTCAGAACTGTGTCTGCCAGCACAACAGCTATGAAATCAAGGGACAGAAAAACAAAATAGGAGTTGGAAGAGGGAAGATAAGAAATATACCTTATAATATTTTAACCCTGGTAGGCCTGAAGCCAATTTTTTTGATCTTTCAGAATGGCCAGCTCACCATGGGAGTGATTGCTTTGCCTTGGAAAAAAAGGAAGGGGGAAATACTCCTGTCTTCAGCTTGCTCTGTAACTTTTCCTCAAAGGCCATGCATATCTCTTGTAGTTTGGGATTAAGCCCCTAATACTTTGGATAGATATTTCTTGAAAGCCTAATTGAAAATTCTTACAAGAATTCTTGTGCTCTGAAGTACCAGAAGTAAGAAAAGTTACTTTTTGTATTATTCTGAGTTGCCACCCTAAAATGTAGTTCTCCTAGGCATGTACTCACACATAGTAAAGGTAAACGTCTCCCTTGCTCAAAAACCAGGGTGGTGCTCATCACTGTTTACAGCCAAAGAGCCAGCGTTATATGCAGACATTTCCTTGGTCATGTGGCAGTCATGACTGTTAAGTTTTATTGCGTGTGTGCGTGTTCAGCAGTAGCAGAGTAGCCTTCAAGCTTTACGCAGGTGGAAGCAGTGTGCATTGGACTCCACACACGTAGAAGAATATCAACACAGTTCAACAGAAAATAAACTGCTTTTACTTTTCAGGTGCTGATATTTCTCAGTGCAAAACATAAACAAAGATTGCTTTTCTTATATAACAGTATTTACACAAACTCATAGTTTCTCTGCCTTGGCAGCAATCTTCCAAGGTCTTTCAGAAACTGATAAGAGGCTGCTTATTTTGCTTAAGTCTTTGGTAGTTCAGTTCATTAAAGCAGGTTCAAAATGGAATGAAATCCAATATTCATTCTGGCTTCATTATAACTGGCACAAAACAGTTCAGTCCTTTCAATCACAAAACATACACTCACTCTGGTTAAAGAGGATAGTGGGTGCTTACAGAATTTTTCCTGAATCCAGTTGCAGATAGAGCTCTTCCTGAACTCTTCCCCAGCAAGGTTTGCAGGTTCAGTCCTTTTGCATTCCTTCTCTTTACTCCAGTATCTTCAACATGAGTTCCAGCATGAACTCCTTCAGTTATTCCAAAATGACCCCTTGTGCACTTTCAGTATTCCTTCATAACTCCTCCAACTAAGTGTTCAGGTAGCACTTCATTTATAGAGCATTTTTGCTGAGTCACAGACATCAGTGTTTACAGCTGTGCTCAACCATTACAGTCTCTTAAAGTGATAGACACATACATTCATCCTATACATTATACATCAATATATCATACCTGATGATGACTAGATGCTGAAGTGCACAGAGCTCTGTTACCTTTCTAGCCAGAGCAGTACCTATTTATCAACTTGCAATTTCTTGTTTTTGGGCTCAGAATCTTAACCATAAAGCCACTGTGGCTCTGTGCTCACCTCTCTGAAGTAAATTGTATAAGCCTCACACCAAAATTTTATCCAAGGCCAAATCCGCTGAAATTTCCTGGCATCTATGTACTCACACATAGATGCCAACAAATTTCAGCTAATTTGGCCTTGGATAAAACCTTGGTATGAGGCTTATATCATCAGACTTAACCTTAGCTTTTTCACCCTTGGTCTCCCTGTGTGCTCTCCTGAATTACTTGTCTTGAGATCAGGTATTCTAGCACTTCCAAAGACTACATAAGGTCCAGACTTAGGTTAACTGACCTGAACACTTGCCCTCAGCTTGGCAGAAACCTTGCAGGGTAAAGCAAGGCACAGATGAATTACTTCCTTAAGCAATTCACTGACAGGGGAGATAAAAATAAGGTAGCATGATTTGGCTAGTTCTTGGTTGACCCACTTCTCAAATAACCAGACATTATTTGTAACCTCCTGAAAAGAGGTTACAAAAAGCTAATCAAAATCATATCAAGAAGAAACAAGCAATAGGTTCTGATCTCTGGAAATCAAAATAATCTAACTGACTAAAATTAAGTAATCATTTTTGATGGTATTTCCTTGTCTCAAGCCCCAATCTGGACTCCAACAGACTTGCACACACTCCAGCTCCTTCTCTTTCTTCCTCCAACTAACTCATGTTCTACTATGTGGAAAACATGGCTACAGGCCTGGCTGATTAGCATAAGGCGAATCAAAGCACTTATTAAAGGACAACAATGACTTTTTCACACCCAGCTCTCAGATGCAGATGTTGCACAGGAAAGGAGGGTGTTATTCAGCATAGCTTTCCCCCTTACAAGGGCTCAGTGTCCCAACACCTAGAGATAATGGTGCTGGCCAGTTTATCAGTGTGAGAACAACATTTGGGGAAACTACTATGCACATACACATAAGCTCTTCAGCCAAAGAGACTTCATTTTAAACCACAGAAAAGTCCAGTGTGCTGTCAAGTACTTTAGCGAAGTGAGATTAACAATCCCCCTTCTTCTCTTCATCCCAGAGGCTAATAGTAGGCAAACTGCCTCCAGAATGGTGGAAGATAAAAAGGTAAAGAGGTTATACCAAAGGAAAAAGATGAGACACAAATTATTTTATACAATTGAAAGTCAGTTCATTACATGATATTACCCTAAATATTTTCAAAAACCTCATTAAGCTACAACTAATTTCACTGCACACATCCTTCTGTTATTACTTGTCCATAAACATGAAAAAAAAATTAAGCTGAAGATTAACTCCAGCAATATATCTTGATTCACCTTAGCTGCAAACTTTAATTTATTCCCATTCAAAGCATATAATTTAAGGTGTAAACAATGTATATCGCACAAAGGAAGTGGTTGGTGTGCTAACATGCATATTTTAACCTATGAACAAGGATAGATATTAGAACATACTGGAAGTTAAATTAGATGTCCATAAATGGCATATAAAATTAAATCGTGTCATGAATGTTAATAATGAAAGGCTGAAGTTGGAGAGTTGTAGGCCAGCTAAATGCAGAAAGAGATACATTATAATCCCAGCCAGATATAATTACAGGTGACACTACTAGACTGTCTCTTGTTTCAGCACAAGGTGCCAATAAAATTGAAGCTTCTACACAGGTATTTATTTACCTGAAGCTTTAATCCTTTGCATGTCTATTTCAGGGTAAATCCCACTGGAAGTTTGTAGGCTGTATCTGTATTTTCTTCATGATGCTGCCCTTTTTCCTCTTTAGTGCATCACTGCCATGTTTAATATTAAAATCAAGCTTTCAAGATTGCTATCCCAATAGATGTTTATTAGATTTAGTCAGCTGAAACAAAACCTAGACTCTGTGTCCATTGCAAAGGACAAGCAGATCTTATTTATGTGTGCTGGGAAATCTTGTATATTTCTTCCAGGAACTACAGAGGAATGCAGAAGCAGGAGCAGAAAGAACAAAACAGTCAAAGAGCAAAGTGTAATACAATGTCATTACAGGATTTGAGAAAATTACATTGTTCAGCTCACATAATGTCAAATTTGAAAACATTGCAATACAGTGTAATGCAATTTGTTTTCATATAGCCCATCTTAATGGACATTATCGGGAAAGTGCTACCCAGACAAGACTGGTGTAAGTGCTGTGCAGTTGGGAGGCAAGTTCAGGGCCATCACATGTCTCCTAAGGCTTCACTCTTGATTTTATTTATTTAGCTGTCTATTTGTTTTTACTGGAACATATCTCAAGTTATTTTCAAATGGACTAATGGTTTGAACCATTCCAAAAAATCCCATATAATTTTATATATATTTGCTATTATGATGCACTTGAAATGCTTCTAATAGATTTTTTTTTAAATCGTACAATAATAAGACTATGGGGTAACCAGCAAGTCCTGATTTAAACAGGGAAAGAGAACCCAACACAGGTGAATTAAGATCTAGCATAACTCAGTGGGCTGGAACATGTGGGTATGGAATCAGAGTTTAGGTGTAACATACTGTGCCTCCTGGCAGAAATGTCAACCAACATTATCTAAAACATGTATGACTGATATATTCTCTGCTGCCTGTGTGGCTTTAAGGCCAAGTAAAGTCAGGTTATGGTTTTTTCCATATAAGCATGAGCTGCTTGACTTTTTCCCATTTGATGGTGGTGGTAGTAGTGGTGATGGAGGCTGAGGAAGAGGAGGCGGCAGTGGCCACAGGTCCCCCCACCTCTGCATCTAGTGCCTAACTGTCTCCTAAACTGGCCTTGGGCAGGAAGAGATACTGTGATGTTCTAGTTCCTAACCATTTAGCAATTTACACCTTTGAGCCTGGCTTTCCCTTTCACTCAGATATTAAATCTTTACTGTCTCTTTCTTCACAACATCTTAAATTAATAATATGTAGCTCAGCATCCATTATCTACTTGTGGAAATCTACAAACAAACCAGATTCAAACTGATCTGTTGAAGACTGCTATAGCTACAGCAAACAAAATCATAATGAAAATTGACATATTGGCTGAAATCTAGTAGTAAGTCACTTCTAGAGAAGACCCACTGGATAAATGGAATTTACAGAGGAGTTGACTCACCCTACTGCTTCAATAGGCCTACTCTAGTTGTGACTGACTACTGGTTTTCAGCCATTTTGACATGTCTCTGCTGGAGGAGTCTTTTTCAGATGATGACCCAGACTTCTCAGCAAACTGGCAAGTCCAGTTCTGGAATTGCCAGAGAATGAGGCTCAGGGGAAGCCTAATCCCATAAGAGGGATACCTGAAGATTTGTCTCCTTTCAAGGAAATGAGCACTCCAATAGAGTCTGTGCCAGAAGCAGTCCTAAGCTACTGAGAGTGGCAGTGTCAAAAAATGGCAGAACAGAACTAGACACTTTAGAAATGTTCAGGTGTAGAAAAGGACTCCTTAAGAGCAAGGAACACCTTGTGAGGAAGACTTCTGAAAGCTTCTGGCCTGTTGTAGCAGGTAGGTCTTGGACAGGGTTAGTGACTTCTGTGTGAAAGCATATGACAGAGATTTGAAAAACTACTTAAATTTTTATTTGTGTTTGTGTGTGTGTGTGTGTGTGAGAGAGAGAAACACTAAGTAAATGTGTGTACAGTATATATCTATCCATTCATTTCTAGGAGCTCCTGAATTTCTTGAATATCTGAATCACTGCAGTCTTCACTCTACCAGGCTTTTGATCTTAAGATGATACAGAATTTTGATTGTTGACACAACAGGCAGCAATTTCTTTATCTTCACTTGGATTTTGTTGATCACCCTAGACCTGTGATGGTGAACCTTGGCACTCCAGGTGTTCATGGACTTCAATTACTAGAAGCCCAAGTGAGCACTCCTGCTGATCAGGACTTCTGGGAACTGAAGTTCAAGAACAGTTGGAGTGGCAAGGTTCACCACCACTGGCCTAGGCTAAGGATACTTCTCCCCTGGTTTATTTGCATGGTGTGTGGCTTGCCTGGCATGACTTTGAATAGACTAATTCCACTAGTGAAATATGACCAAATGCAAAAAGCATGCATTGACACCCATGCACCGACCCTGATTGAAACTTTGAATAAGCATACAGTACCTTATACTTCTGTCAGTTTTTGATGAAGGAAATTCTGTTTTGGAACAATTTGAGTGATAGTATACATTGTTAAGGTTTTGGTGCCTCATTAAATCTATGGGATGAAGTACTGGATAGCTGTGCTGTGCAGACTCAGTGTTTATTCTGAGGCATAGATCTCTGTTGACTTATCATTGAAAATAACAAAGAACTATAGATGTTTCTGTTTGTTAGAAGAGGATATTTTCATGTTAACCAGCCTACCATTAGTGGATTTTCCCCATCAAACCTAAGACAAGTAAGTGCAGGTTGATATACCCATTTACATTTACATTTTTTTAAAAGAGAAGATTTTATTTCTTGGCAAAGGAGAGTTGCCCATTTGAAGGGGATTAAGTTTGTCAGATTTTAGAGACTTTAGTGAAAGGGTTCCACAAGTGGCAGAGAATGGAGTTGCTCTTTAGTTCAGACCAAGGCTGAGAAGAAAGGCTCTGCCATTATGAGCCTTGTTACTTATAAAAATAAGGCAAGTTACAAATGAGCCACAGTTCGCATTGATCTGATAACAGTAGGAAAGCTGCAGCATGTTTACTGGGGGAAATGCTGAAAACTGACACTGATTCTTTTCCCCTTCAAATTTCATAAGGCAAACATGTATTTCTGTCCCTCTTTTTGGTGAAAATGATTGCTATTCTTTATTTAGGCATACTGAGGAAGAACTGCTTTAGAGATATTCTGATCAGATGGGGGGAATTAAGGAATATAAGCAGTGGTGGGCTCCCAAAAAATTTACTACTACATTGTGGGCGTGGCCAGGGGGAAAGCCCTGAATTGTACCTGAATTAGGACTACTTTATTTCATACCTTGGATGGGTGGGGCCAGCCAGAATTTCTGCTACTGGTTCTGGCGAACTGGTGTGAACCTGCTGATGCCCACCACTGAACGTAAGTAAGAGTGTTTTGTGCTGTGTACTTTTAAATTGGATATAGACCTCAAATTTAGGCCAAATAATATTTGCTGAACCTTTTTTTTTTTTTGAGAAGCTTTGTGCTGTAGTGCTCAGTGTTCTGACCTAGGACTTAAGAGTGCTGGATTCAAATCTTTGCTTCTTCATGAAATTCACTGGCTGATCTTGAGTTACTCATGCTCATTCTTCCTGCCTCGGTTTATAGGATGGACAACACTCGCAGTGTTTCCCAACCTTTGGGTTTTAGACTTCAATTCCCAGAAGCCTAAGTCAATTCCCCAAAGCACTGATCAGCCAATGTACTGACTTAGGTTTCTAGGAATTGAAGTCTTCCTCTGGGGCATGGGGCCCATGTTGGGAACCATTGCTCTAATGGAAGGGGAAGGATAAGGATGGGTGAGGAAACTGTGCTATTTATGGAAACTGAGGGTGGTGGCGATCCTGCCTGCTCTCCTGGCTCTAGAGCAAAATTACCTTTGTCTTCAGGTTCAGTTTTCTGTATGCCCAAATGTCCAGGTTCTGTGAGACCAGTCAGCTCCTCAATGCATTGGGTATGAGAGAGAAAACTCATCATTGCTGTAGGAGTCCTCTGTAGAGCCATGATTGAAACATTCCAATCAGCCATTTTTAAAATAAATATGCTCCCCCCCCCAAAAAAAAAAGTATTCAATGCACTTAGCTAAGGTTCAGCTACATGCAAAACTTTCTCAAGTTCAGGTATATTTGCATTCCAGGATGCTATGTCATTCTTTCAATTATTTACACTTTCATTTCTGGTACAGCAAGTATTTTTGCACTTTCAATTATTAATCTTTATTATATTTGCATCACACAGATTTTGCTGCATGACTTAACAAACATATTTTTAATTAATTTCACCCCAGAAGAGAGCAATGAATTGTATTATACAGAACAAAACTTAAGAAAATGTTTTACTAAGTGTGTGTCTGTGAGTACACTCACATCTACATAATATCTTGGAGTTGTTATTCAGTCCTTGTATGAGTAGACATCTCCATGATGACATTCTGCACAACTTCTGTCCATAACAATCTGTCCCTGGCAGTTCTTCTCCATGTTGGTCCAACATATTTCTTGAGAAAATCTTCCCATCTGCAAAGTGGTCTTCCCCTGTGTCTTTTATGATCTCTCAGATACATAATGCATTTTCTAAATAATCACTTTTGCCTTCTTGGTGAAGAATATGTTAATCCATTTTGTACTTGATCTTCCTCTTTTTACTGCTGCTTTCAACCTTCCCCAGCTTTATCCCCTTTCTCAGAAAATCTTGCCTTCTCGTGATATGCCAAAAGCAAGACAACTTTAGTTTCATCATTTTGGCCTCCCAAGACAGTTTGGCCTTGATTTGCTCTAGGATGTACTTGTTCATATTTCTGGCAGTCCAAGATATCTGCAAGCTCTCCTACACCACCATGTTTCAAATGAATCAATGTTTCCCTTGACATCTTTCTTTACTGTCCAGGTTTCGAATTCATATTCAATGATCTGGAACACAATAGTTTCTTTTCTCTTTTTTCTTGTTTTTGAAATCTGGAGCTGTTTTACTTTGGTGGCAAGCTGATGCAGTGGCATGCCACTTACCAATAAATGAAAAGAAAAAAAGTGTCTTTCATTAGTGATGGAGGAGACGGAAGAAAATAGAGGACATAGAGGCTTAGATAGAAGAACTGCTAAACAAAAAACAAGGTTGCTTTGAGGTATGGTGTGGCTTCCTGTAGCAAAGCCACCCATTCCTTGCATGTGCCTACAAGGATCTTTCTAATCTCACATCTCACTTTCAAGTGACTCAGTTATCCTAATCCAGCCCAGGATAACTTCTCTGTCTGCATCACACTGCCATTCAGGCAATTCTTATTACAAGGAAAAATACTTCTATAAAAAGTGGGTGAGGAGGAGAATGGGGATTCTCAGGGTTTTTCTAAGTGAAATTTCTTCCTAATGTAATGGGAGATGAATAGAATAATTAGGTAGAGTAAGAAAAAAGTCTAATTAATTGTATGCAATAATTGCTGGTCTCTGCATGAAAAGACAAGTGGAGACCTGCTACCTGGTCTTCATTTTTTTGAGGGGGGGAGCAGATGAAGTGGGGGATTTGTGGCTGCCACAATTTTCAGCCATTTACACATGTCTGTGTCTGACTTTGTCAATTGAAGGAGTGGTGGAAAGATAAGTTCTTCCAGGAAAATAGCATATTCAATCCATTTATTTGCTGTTCACCTTACACATTGTCCTAAACAGCATTCATTAAATCAGAATCAGGACTAGAAAAAGATTCTTTTTTAAAGAGCACAACTCCCAGAATACAATAGCCATGCCCAATGGAAGAAGTGGAAGTCAAAATCCAAGAGAGAGAGAGAGAGAGAGAGCTGTTTCCAAACTCTGAACAATTTTAGGCATTGTTCAATCCCTGCTGAAGTAGTATGCCTATACTATGTAAGGAAATGCAAATGGGGGACAAAGCTGTTGATCTTTCCAGAAAGTTATGCAAGAGTGCTATTTGGTTTTGGTGCGGAGTTCTAACAGTGAATAGTGATTTTCCTCCTCTAGGTATGAGTAGTTTTCCTTCTATGTGACAGCCTTTCTCTAATGCTATTTGTATATAGGGAAAGAATGCTTGAGGCAAGGTTTAACAGCAGCTACATTATTTTGGATACGAAGCAGTCCAACACACCCACAAATTGAACAAATCACACTTTCGATAGAATTCCTTCCCCCTAAGCCACCTTCTTTCCTTCTGCTGATGTCAAAGATTCTGGATGTAAAAATAAAGTATTGTGGATTTATTTTTATTTTACTTTTTGCACTGCTGAACATCTAATCATTACTCTCCTCTCTAAGAACAAGATTTTTCTACTTCTTTTAAAGGTGAGGAGGAGGAAAAAAAAATATTCTTGTATCCTCAGATGCCCTGCCAAAGACCATAAGGTTGCACTCAGTTCATGAAATGTTGCAGATCAATTGGTAGAGCAATTTGTAATAATGATCATGCTTGGATTTTCATGCAGTTTGATTCTATAGTAATGGGGTTCTACATGCACACAGTTAGGGTGATTTGAGGGTAACTGTTTTAATTCCATCAATTATGGGTCTCCTTCCTTCCCACACATGCAAAATTCTTTTAAGGCATGGTAGTTTCTGTCCCTCTCTTTAGGAAGCGACTAGGTACTTCCCTCTTGGTGTATTAACAATAGCACTGGATTATATAAAGCCTGAATATATGCTGTTCATTGTCCTAGTTACTTTAGAATTCCGCTTCTCCATAGGACTCAATTTCATCCTCTTCTTCAGTTTTCTGTTTTTATACTCAGGCTGATTCTGTGGCCACATCAGCCTCACCAACCTGTTTCAGAAATATACTTTCCCTTTGTAGGGTCCTCTTTTCAGGTCTGCCTTGATACTTCTGAAAACATCTTATGCTTTAAAATTGTTTTAGGCAGCTCTGTAACCTTGTGACCCTGTGACATCCAGTATGGTGTTATGGATTGAGCAACCAAGTAGGATTTAGGAGGGTCAGGTTCAAATCACTGTTTAGCCATGAAAACTAAGGCTGAGTCTTGATTAGCAAAAAGTACTAAACTTGCATCTATTTTCCAGGTTCAAAATTAATTTAAAGACCGAGGGATGCGTGATAAAACAGCAGAGGTGTACATTATTTTGCCACAATGCAGGCTGTTTTAAACCACCCAAGAGGAATTGCTTATTTTGCACCAGTTCCAGAATTGTTGTATTCTCTGTGCACTTGTGTATAACTTGCAGGATTCCCTGCAGTTTTCAAATGGTGTCCTTCCCCCATCCTTGTAGTTCAGCTGTTTGTTTGCTGTCATCCCAATGATCTGTTGCAGTGTTATAACAGTTAAATAGGACTTTAAAATGATAAGTGATACTAGCTGGCAGGTATGGAGACATAGGGAGTACAGTGGCTTAGTGGTTAAAAAGCTGAACTTGATGACTGGAAGGTTGGCAGGTCAGCAGTTCGAGACCTGAGTGCTACATCGCAGAGTGAACTCCTGTCTCCGTCCCAGCTCCTGCCAATCTAGCAATTCAATAGCAAGAAATTGCAAATAGATAAATAGACACCACTTTGGTGGGAAGGTAACAACATTCTATCTGCTCCAGTATCTAGTCATGCCTGCTTCATTACCACTGAAACATCTACACACACAAATAGCACTGGCTCTTTGTCTGGAAATAGAGATGAGCACCATATCCTAGAGGCAGATACGACTGGCTTTCGTGCAAGGGTGACCTTTAACTTTACTATGGAGAAGTAGTGATGGGATCTGTGCCTCAGGTAGCTATGAATGGTTTTGAAAAAGTACTCCTTATTTATCTCACTTACCTTGAAAGGCCTATTACAGTCACTATAAGCCAGCTCTGACTTAATGACAATCGATCAATCCATCAATAAATCTACCAACCAATCAATCAGTTATCAAACCTGCTAATACTGCCTTCTATTATATGGAGATGTTGCTGTCTGGCTACATAGAGGAGGAGAACATAAACCTGAATGCGAGAAACAAGGGGAATGATGAAAAAGTTGAACATTGCAATACCTAAGCTATGAAAAGAACTTGTATAAAATACTCCCATGTTCTCATATGACAAATGAGCCCAAGTATTTCTCAGGATGACTCACCTAGAATTAAGTCTGGATTAATTTGAAAGATAAGTGAACCTTAGGGAATCTAAGATAAGAACTGAATTGGTAATGAAATTGCTATCAGTCAAATTTCATTTGATTTGAGTTTGCATTTAACATTTTGCGCATGGAATACACTAATATCTCAGATGAATATTAAATTCCCAAAGATGGTGGTTAGAATGTTGGAGGTGAGGAGGGAGAGGGAACAAGATTAGAAAAGTCAACATGAGTAATGATGGGAACATGATATAACAAATTTATTTTTAATAAGAACAAAATGAACATAATAAATGAAAACCCCAAGACATAAAACAAGATGAGCTTGACTTAGCTGTACAGATGGCAAAATCAATAACTGGAAGAGAAGATGGGATGCAAATGACAAAAGATCAGATTGCTATGGAGGCTGTTGGTTAGTAGAATGGTAAGACTTAATGGTGTAATTGAATTTAACAGTTTATAATCCAAACATGGCCATGTGAACTAATATTCCCTTCCCTTCCAGAGACCTAATTACAATGTTGATCCACTTTTCTACTCAGCATAAATTACTGTTTACTGATTAGGGTAGATTCTCAGCCAGTATAGCTCATTTACACAAGGTTTTTAGGGGACCTTGGTGGGTTAGTGGCTAAGATGCTGGACTTGATGACTAGAAGCTGTCCCTGCTCCTGCCAATTTAGCAGTTAGAAAGCAAGACATTGTAAGTAGGCAAATAGGTACCACTTTGGTGGGAAGGTTCCATGCACTCCAGTCTCTAGTCGTGCCTGTCACATGCCCATGGAAATGTCTGCTGATGCAGACAGCACTAGCTCTTTGGCTATAAACAGAGATAAGCACCAAATCCTAGAGGCAGATATGACTAGCCTTCAAGTAAGGGTGACCTTTACCTTTACCATAAGGTTCTTGGGCCCATCCAGCGGGTATTAGGCCTGCTCTCCTAAGGGGTTATAAGAGTGGGCTAGTCATGTCCATGGAAACATCTGCAGATGCTATAAACAGAGATGAGCACTGAACCCTAGAGTCGGATATGACTAACTTTCGAGCAAGGGCAACCTTTACTTTTACATAGTTTTAGCTATCTTTTTTTAAAAATTTATATAAATTACTAAGCAAAACATTCTGATTAAGACTAATTTAGTATAACATCCTGACCTAGCAGAATAAATGGATATATTTTCAGAGTGAAGTGAAAGAAAATTAATTTTAGATCTGGGGCACAGAGTTATGCAAATGTGAAGCCTAAATTCCTTCTGCCTTTTTGTTTTGTTTTGCTTTTGTTTTTTGAGGAGGGGAGCCATTTTTAAAGGTATCATATATACAAGTCATTAAAGTGTGAAATTTGGCAGGCTGACTCCCCACTCCACTCCCTTTGGGTTAAATGATATCTCCAGATTCCATTCAGAAACATTAACATTAAAAGCCAATTTGAGGTTTTCAATGGAAGCTCATGATCTGCAGTTACAAACCAGTTTGCACTTATGGTACCAATCAAACTGGATGTGGCACCAACATAAGATTTTCCCCAAAGCCCCATACTTGGTTCTGTACCAAATTCTGTACCTGTGCTTTGCTCTACTGCCAGCACTAAACCAAATTAGCACTTCGTAGTTTCAAATGGACTTATTTTCCAGCCCTGTCAAGAGACACTAGTTATGAAGCGCGGAAGTTTTTGCATGTGGAAAATGTGCTGTGCCATTGAGCTCTACAAGGTGACTCAAGTTACCCTGTTATTCCAGCTACCTAGCAACCTTTTATTTTCTCCTACTCAATGTTTATTTTAGGCATGTCATGAAAAATAAAAAGTTCAAATGCAAGTTGTTATCTGAAAGCTGTTTTTATCATTGTAGGCTGCCCTGAGCCCTTTCTTCTGAAAGGCTAAGTTGGATAACAGTGCAATAAATAAATAAATTTGCATAGACTTTAAGGGACGAAAACAGCACAGGCAAACAGCTTGTTCTCACACTCCACCATATGGACAACTATTTCATCTCTCTCTGCTTAGGAAAAAAAAATCTTATAATAACTTAGCAAGTGCTTGGAATGTATGTTTCTTCTTCAGGTTCCATATCCATTCTGGATATTGGCTGTCATCATGGCGATATAGTCTTCCTTTAATTAACTCTTTGGAACAGTTCTTCCAAGGACATATCATACTAATCTCTCAGGTTCTTCAGCCATGAAGTCCATCTACATCCATAGGGACTCTCTTCCCAGGGAGTTGGAATATTCAATACTTTGTGTTGTTCCTCATGATCTGGCCAAGGTATTGGAGCTTTCTTTGCTTAATGGTCTTAAACAGCACTTCTACATTAGTCACAAGGTCAACACATGATATCCTTAGCAGCCGTCTGTGAATCCACATTTCAAAATTTTTGATTTTCTTTTTGTCTGAAAAGAGAATTTAAATGTATGTTTGCCTGCATTTATTTGCTGTTACCATTTGTTTGTGTGAGATAGTGTTACCTGAAATTTTGGATAAAGCATCATAATTGATTAAAACGTTTATTAAACTGCCTCATGTTATAGCATACACACACAGACTCCATATGGCAGGGGAAGAGAGGAGGTGACAAGTCACACACACCTGGCAAGGTACAAAGGTTAACTGGAGTTCACCCTGGGGACCACTTAACTTAAAACTTTTCTCTTTACTTAAGTAACAGGCATTTACTTAATCTGTTCCTGTCCATCCAAGCAGCTTCACACCACATTAAGCTGATGCAAACGCCATTGGCTGAAGATGGACTGGCCGGTCCTGCCTTCCAGAAGAACAAAAGAATTGCCTGCCTGTGTTTGCTCAATGTAATCCTGCTGAACCAGTTTCTGTATGACTGAATTCCCCTACCTTTTGCTTCATGTTTACATGTAATTAAAACATGTTAATTGCATTTCCTCTTCCCCTCTGCAAATTCCTGTGGAACCTCAAATGTTCATACTGTTTTAGCTTACCAGCAATGTAAAGATCTCTGATTTTTTTGTTAACTTATGCTAATTTCCTTACCTCCTCCCAAACTCCAGTCCCCGCCCCTTGCATGCAGAGTTAGTTTAGATAGAATAGTTAAATACCCCTTCCAGGTGGGTGGGGGCCATCTTCTGTTCACCAAATTTTGTGAGCAGGGATCACGAGGGGGTCTTTTCCTCAGAACAGTTGCGGGAAGGTTAGCTATTTAGAATTATAGGTCTGGCCAGACTATATGCCTGAATAGGCTTCCTTTTGCTTTTGCTCCCAATAAACCATATTTTGTTGTGACTGAAAAACCTGCCTCGTTGTAAGTTCTTGGGTCTTTCTAGTACCTCTGCCAGAGAGTGAATCCGATCACCCAGAAATTGGGTAACATAATTGGGGGCTCGTCCGGGATAAGCTCTGGTTCCTGCAACCTCCTTAAGAGGTGCAGGACACAAAGAGAGGGAAAGAAAAACCAGAACGACCTCCTATTCGAAATCTTCAATCAGGCTTTGAGAGACTCATCTGCGGTTCGTCTCTACAACTGAAAACTTCAGGATTGGTAACGTATAATTTTGATTTTGGGGTCCCTTTGAAATTCTTGCCAAGATAGTTCAATCGTTTGTTTTTTTAGTTTGTTTTTTACAGAATAGTCATTTGGTCTTAATAGAAAGAAAAAGCCTACTGAACTGAACTTCCCCTCGGGTGGCAGCTCGAGTATTAGGGATTGTGGGTTAGAGTCCCACCCCTGTGGTGCAGCAGATACGGTTTGACAAACCTGAGCTGCAACTGAATTGAATACTAGTTTGGCCTCGCTAGCCAGCTAGAAATCAAGCAAGAACGGGAATTGTCCACCCGTGAGCAATTTAGTTTAAATTTCAGGGTCCAGTGGGCAGATTCATCACCTGACACTGGGGTCTTTACGGATTGGGCAGAGTTCCAAGATAGCCGGATAGCATCCGGTGAGGAATCTCGAAAGGCACGGGGTACCAGAAGTAATTACCTGAGTACACGTGGCGGATTGGATAGCCTGGTCAAGATAGCGGGGTTCATCGTCCGTGAGACCGGGGTAAATTAGTCTCAAGATAGCCGGGTGATTACCGGTGAGAGACACCAAAGGGAAGAATCTGTGTGGTCCGCTCCTGGCAGTTCGCTGTGCGGGGTAACTCGGTAAGCACCAAGACCTAGGCCTAAGGCAAGCTATGGGAGGAGCTTTTTGAGAGTTCAGGCTGGGCTGAAAGGAGGAAAAGGCTGGTGGGACGCCACGCAGCAATGTCCTCAAGAAATGGAGGAATTTGGTGGGACCCAAGTCTAAAGTTGAGCAAATGGAGGTTAAAACTTTTACGCACCCAAGACCGGCCCCTTTCAAAGGGACCTGAGGCCCGCCTGGCCTAGAGAAGGCAACTTAAGTTTAAGGCACCTAAAGGAATTTATTAGAAGGCTAGAAGTGAGTCTGAGGAGATCTGGGGACTCGGAGCACGCAGCGCTCTCCGTGAGGCTGCACCCACAAAACCTTGAAAGGTACCCTTGCGAGGGCAATCTTTATATTATGCGGGAGAAGGTTAATCCTCCTCCCGAATTTGGGGGTCCCCCAAAGTATAGAGAGGCAATTGAGGAGGATTGAAGAGGACCTTTTGGGTCCATTGCACCTTCTGCCTCCTTCAATTCCTCAAATTGCTGCTCATGGTCTCCATGAAACTCCTGGGGTGCTTCCTCAGCCCTTGATGCCCACCACCCCTGCCGGCAAAAGGAACAAATCCAGTCGGGAGAGTCTGGGGTCCATAACTTTGCAGCCCCCCCCCCAGGTTACAGTGGGTTAAACCGCAGAGGTAAACCTACTGGACCTCTCAGACATGCCCCAGCGGGACATGTTGAGAAGGGGAGTTGTAGAAGCAGATATCGGACCTTGGGAACAGATGGAAGTTCCTGGAGTTGCGGGAGTGAGCGGGCTAAAAGGAATGATGAAAGGCGCCCTTAGTGAAATAAGGAAATCATGAGGAAAAATTGGGCACTATAAAATCAAAGAAAAAGGTAAAAATTAAAAGCTCGAATTGAAACAGACAGTGAGCCAATCTCAATGGACTCGTTGGAAAAGGGAAAGCTAGGACCCAGTAAGCAGAACAGGACCCCTCAGTCAAAAGAGAAAAGGGAAGGAGGAATAGTTTATTGCCATCCATCCCTGCTAGCAGAGTGGGGGGTGCTAAATAGAGCAGAATGAAAAAGAGTAAACCAGAACAGAAAAGCATTTAAAATTTGAGCCCACTGCAATCCATTCAGGCTGAGAGGCTTGAAGGGGACAGCAGTCATAGATTAAACAAAGGGTTAATGTAACTCAGCACCCATATAAATTGTAACTTGTCCGTTGTTTCTAAAAGGAAAGCCCCAATTAAGTTAAAGCAATCTGTTAAATTGTAACTGAATTCGAACACAGGGCAGCCCAAATTGGAAGAATCCCAGGCCATTGCCATAAGAGGCAGCCTGAGAATGGCTTATAGTAATGATTAACCATGAAATCAAAGTCATTGTGCCCAGGTGGCAATTAATACCAGCCTCCTGAGAACCCATAGTGAACAATGACCCTTAAGGTCTGAAGAAAGTATGGCATTTTCCCTTGCTTTCATAGCGAGTGCAGGAAAGAAAGAGGTCTAATACACAGTTTGGAAACGGAATGAATGTGTAATATATGTAAATATGCATGCATGTATGATGAATGAATGAATTTAGTGAGGGCCCTGGGTGTGTGTGTGAACGAAATAAATGTGTGCCTGCATTTTTGTGATGTGTAAATAATGAGGACTAGAAACTTAGAAATTTTAAACTGCCATTGTGAGGTATTAACATGCTCTGCAGAAGGCTTCAAAGGGGAAGGAAGCATATCCTTAAGAAGTTATGCTTCCAAAGAGTACCCAGGCCTGATGCATGCTGGATATGTGGCAGATCTGTAAATATAATGTAAAAAGTGTATAAAAAGTATGGTTAACAAAATGATAATATTCCTTTCTCTGTCTAGTTTAAACTTTAAGACAGAGATTGGAAATGTATAAATCGGGATTATTGTTGTCCTTTAGATTGGGACATGGCAAAAGTATTATAAGGCTAGTGAATTAGCAACGCTCAAATGCATTGCTGCTTTTAAATAAGGCTTGAAATCGGACTAATTAAGCAGTAAAAAGCCTTAGAAATTAAAGAATTGGAACTTAGAAATGGTGGAAAAATGCAGCAAATAAAATGGAATTAATTGGAAAACAAAACAAATATACTGGCTTGATGATTGGTATATCTAAAAACTTGAGATTGGCAAAGGCTGGAAATTGGGATGGATTAATTAGAAAGGTCCCTCTTTCTCATACAAAGCCAACTGCAACCAATATGTGTTTGAAAATGCATTTGTTTTTAAAGAAATGGCTTCCAAAGTAAAAATTCGGACTTTCCATAGAACATGTGCAGAGTGCAAACATTGTAGCACTGCAGAGAGGTTAAGAAATTGCCTCCTGCTGAGAAAAAAAAACATTCTATTCACAATAGCCTGAAGGGAAGGCAGCCCCTCCTTCCTCTTCCACTAAGCTTGGCCATCAGCTGAACTTCCTGTTTGGCCACTAAAAAAAAAAAAAAAGCAAAGTCGCATACTGTCCAAGATTACAGGCATATGCACTGCCCCGCCCAAATTCTGATTCCACTGCCCTAGTTGGCAAAGAAATGGGGACTTATTCTTCCTTTTCGTTGTGCCTCAAATTAATCTGTGTCACCCTGCTGTCCCAGCAAGGCTGACAAATATGAAATAAGGAGCCTTACCTGATGAAAGGCTAATTTTGAAACATAAGTTTGCTACCTGGCCATACGCCCCACATATGGATGAAATTTAGGGTACTCCCCGCAGGCAGAATTGGCCTGCACAAAATATCAATGCAAGAAGGCAAATCACCTCAACCACCCTTTTACCCGGCTTCATTTAAAGTGCTCAGCTCAACCTGGCAATATTATAATTGAATTGGAAAACTTGCAGATAGGCAAGGGACCCCAAGAAAGCCTTCGGAGCAAATCCTGGAGTTCTGGGTGGCCCCAGTGTCTGTCCCAAGGCAGGGCATGAAGATAGCGGAAATGGAGGTTTTGGCTTGTCTTTTTCCCTGGGAAAAAGGACAATTGGAGTCTCACTTGAGAACCCAGTTTTGTGGGAAGGGGGGCCAAGAAGCATCTGCCTAAAATGCAAAACTGTATTTTGAAAATCTGGCCCACATCTTAAAAGGGCCATGCTAACTCAGAATTTGGTTTGTCTGGTGTATGCCTTAACAGTCTCTAAATATGGCACGTGGAGACCCATTTTCAGAAATAAAAGGAGATATGGCCTAGTAGGAAAATAATGGATGGGTATAAAATAAAGGGGAACCTTTAATGTGTGGCACAGGGAAATGGAACATTGTCCTGTATAATCTGATACTTGCTTAAACAAAGGGGCTATGCATGTGTTATAATCTGGATAAGTTTAAATTGGAAACTTGGAATCATGTCTGTGCAAAGCTCTGCTTGTCTGAACATAAATACTGACTACCTAAGAAAGTAATTGCTTTAAAGGAGGAACTACTGATCTATAGTGAAAAGTTAATTTGAACATAACCCTAAAACCTTTTGAAAACATATGCATTTCTGAAATGGTTGCTGTAAATTTGATTTTGTATAATGTGGCTCAATACACACATGTACTGGGGTTAAATTAACTGGAACACAAAAGCCCCAGGAAGCACACTTGATTATTTGAGAGAAAACTAAAGATCTCTTTCTCAAAAATCGTGATTCGAACCCAGAACCTTATAACAAGAGTTCCGGAAGAGATGGGAAAAGTCTTGCATAACAAGCAAATAAGCACATAGTAGCTTGCTCCTTAAGAGCAGCTGTAAGCCTTTAACATCACAAAGAATGGCTGCACAGTCAAAAGTAATAAAGCTAAATGTTTTTATTTCTGGGCAAACTCCCTGCCAAAATTTCCCTTAAGGAAGGCAGGAGAGGTGCCCTGCATAGTCTGTTCTGTCATTGCATCTAATAAGAGCTGTATTTTGTCTTGTCTGCATGTATGTTGTGTGAGTGGCTTCTGAAGATTGTTGGAACATCGCACATGGGAAATTTCCTCTCATCCTACTAAGTGCACAATCTTAAGGAAATTTGAGCGTCCCTATGCACCGTCCCCAGTTAAGAATCCTAGTTAAAGAAACTGAACCATAAAGATTGCTTTGCAACTCCAACAATAAAGTTATTTCAAAAACATCTGCAGTGCGTTTGTTAAACCCTCATTCTTATTATACAGGATGCCAGAAGGAAAACAGGGTAAAGGTAAACAAATAGATTTCACAATGAGGCCAGTTTAGAAATTAGTTAGGAGACTCCCAGACTCACAAAGGGGAGGGGGAGGCTGAATTTGGTAGGGAAGCAGCACCTTCCTCAGATCAGATGGGAGTGAAACAATTGTTTGCTCAAAGTATTTAATTTGGTTTACATTGGTTTGGGCCAGGAAGGTAAATTCCTGCCTCTAAAAAGCACTCACAGTTGCAATTTGGATCATGCATTAGTGGCTTCTGGAGTAAGTATGGGGTTTGCACAATAAAAGCCCTCTTCTCCTACTAAACCTGGAATCTTAAGGAATTCCCTTACATAAATCCACAGGGAACAGTGAATGTAATGGGAGTACAGTCAAACCTCATATAACACTAAAACCTGGCCCCACAGGTCTAGATGTTATATGATTTTTAGTGTTACCCGATGCATGTTAGGATCCTATGGGAGCCATAGCCATAGAGATGCATAGTAACCACAAAGGTTTTGGCGGTTATCTGAAGCATCCCATGGGATCTTAATGCATCATACTGATGTTATATGAGGTATTACCGTACATTAAAGCATGTTTGTTGTCGTTTATTGTTAAGGAATAAAAGTTTAAAAGTAAATGTGGGAGGGTTTTGGGGAGATGTGTTGTGTTTTCTCTCCCTCACTACAGGAAAAGCTAAAGATGTGGAAGCCCTGTGGTGGATCCCAAAAGTGAACGGATAGCAGTGCTCCAGAGCATGTCTAAAATTCAATGGAGGAGTATCGTGTCTTTTATTATTAGTATTCCTATCACCTCGTTTCTTTTCGACTCTCTCTACCTCTCTCTCTCTCTCTCTAAAGTGTTGCTAGCACACTGTGTTCCTGTATTTTTTTGTTTAAAAACTTCTAAACAGGTGTAGAATGTATAGAATGTTAGGATGTTCATTTGGTAGTTTGGACAACCCCCTTACAAAAATAGTGGGGACAGTAACTAAGTCTCTTTTGTGCGTGCACTGGGAAGGGTGTAAGGCTAGATGCCTCAATGTCACCCCTGATTCCCAGGCATTGCAATACAACCACACAGAGCATGCACCATATGTGCACAATCATGTTAAGCTCACACTCATTGCTGGTTCATAACAGATTTTAAATGGATGTGCTGCCTAAATTTAACAGCAAGCAGGCAGAGGAAACCATCCACGGACTCCACAATCTCACCACTGAGAGTAAAACACTGGGTTTTCACTGGGGAATTGGCTAATTGGCCTGCTCCCAGATATTGGAAACATTTATTCATGACGGGACTTGGGGTTGCTGTAATTATTGGTGTGTGTATGTCCCTTTTGCAATCCCTGAAGACACCGTGCAGGACCCGCTCAGCCTAAGACGCGACTGCCCTTTGGGCAAGTCGATCTTAAGAGAAGAAGGGAAGGAGTGTTACCTGAAATTTTGGATAAAGCATCATAATTGATCAAAACGTTTATTAAACTGCCTCATGTTATAGCATACACACACAGACTCCATATGGCAGGGGAAGAGAGGAGGTGACAAGTCACACACACCTGGCAAGGTACAAAGGTTAACTGGAGTTCACCCTGGGGACCACTTAACTTAAAACTTTTCTCTTTACTTAAGTAACAGGCATTTACTTAATCTGTTCCTGTCCATCCAAGCAGCTTCACACCACATTAAGCTGATGCAAACGCCATTGGCTGAAGATGGACTGGCCGGTCCTGCCTTCCAGAAGAACAAAAGAATTGCCTGCCTGTGTTTGCTCAATGTAATCCTGCTGAACCAGTTTCTGTATGACTGAATTCCCCTACCTTTTGCTTCATGTTTACATGTAATTAAAACATGTTAATTGCATTTCCTCTTCCCCTCTGCAAATTCCTGTGGAACCTCAAATGTTCATACTGTTTTAGCTTACCAGCAATGTAAAGATCTCTGATTTTTTTGTTAACTTATGCTAATTTCCTTACCTCCTCCCAAACTCCAGTCCCCGCCCCTTGCATGCAGAGTTAGTTTAGATAGAATAGTTAAATACCCCTTCCAGGTGGGTGGGGGCCATCTTCTGTTCACCAAATTTTGTGAGCAGGGATCACGAGGGGGTCTTTTCCTCAGAACGGTTGCGGGAAGGTTAGCTATTTAGAATTATAGGTCTGGCCAGACTATATGCCTGAATAGGCTTCCCTTTGCTTTTGCTCCCAATAAACCATATTTTGTTGTGACTGAAAAACCTGCCTCGTTGTAAGTTCTTGGGTCTTTCTAGTACCTCTGCCAGAGAGTGAATCCGATCACCCAGAAATTGGGTAACAATAGCATACATTGCCAATGTGGAAGATATTTTCCATACTGGATCATAATGCTTGCTGTAAGGCAGCAATCCAACATATAGTATAAAATCAAGATAAGACAGAGATCTACTGGGGGGGGGGAGATTATCAAACCTGCTATAGGAAAACCTATCTGATCTCGATGGGTTACACTGAGTGCTGGGCATGGGCTGACTCACACCAGTTCTCCCAAACCAGTAGTAACAATTCCCTGGTGGTCTCCTGGGGTGGGGGGCTAGTAACTTTCTCGGGAGACCACCCAGGACTGTTACCTTTTTTTTTTTTAAGGCAGCCGGTTTGCTTGCCTCTCTGGCTACCCAACACTGCAGGCCAAAATGGCTGCTTTGTCAGTGTGCATGCATTAAAATACCAATTGACACATGCATGCCTCCTGTGCTCAGTGTGCATGCATCAATTGATATATTTTATAAATGCATGCGTGCTGACAAAGCAGCCATTTTGGGCTGCAGTGTCGGGCAGCTGTTGAGGCCCTCAGTGGCCTCCTCAGAGGTGCAGCGCTGGTGGTGATGGGCCTCATTCAAGTTGCCCCATGCCGCCCCATGCACCGCCTTTTCATGCTGCTGCCCTGCACCACCACCATGCGAAGCCACCATGCACTGCTGCTGCTACACGCCATGCGCTGCTGCTGTGCACCACTGCCACATGTCGCCCTGCACCGCTGCACAGCTGCACACTGCACGCCACTGCCACAGACCACCGTGCCATTGCAGCAGGCTGCACCGCACTGCCGGGCCAGGCAGAGCTGGGCCAGGCCACACCACTGGGCCCGGCCGCACCGCTGCACCACCAGGCTGGGCAGCGCCACTGCACCAGGCCATGCTGCTGTGCCAGGCCCAATCGTGCTGCCATGCTGCCAGCCCAGCCTATACCACCCTGCTCTGTGACCCGTGCTGACAAGCTGGGAGGAGGAGGAGAAATGCAGCTGGGCTGAGCCACCTGTTCCTCAGGGTGATTCGCCTTTGGGTGTGGGCTGGCTGGCTGGGTAGAATGTGTATTTAATGTGTGTTTTTGTGTATTTTTATGTGTTTATGTGTATTTTTGTGGTTTTATGTGTATTTTTGTGTATTTTTATGTATTTTAATGTGTATTTTTGTGTTTATGTGTATTTAATTTGTATTTTTATGTGTTTTTTTAACATAGGCTCCACCCATGACATTGGCTCTGCCCATGACATCATGACACTGGCTCTGCCCATGACATTGTCTCCACCCATGACATTGGCTTCGCCCATAGTGTGGTAGTAAAAAATTTGCCTGCCCATAGTGTGGTAGTAAAAAATTTACAGCTTGGGTGTACTACTGGACATGGCACTCTCTACGGAGTTTCAACATATTCTGTGGCTAAGGCTGCCTTTTATCAACTCTAGTTCATTGCCCAGTTGTGTTCCTATGTGGATAAAAAATGCCTAACAACAATGATTCACTCATTGGTATAATAATTTAGTATCAGAAATTATTCTAAGTTGAAAGAAATTTTGTTCAGGGAATGACCAAATGAGGCTCCTTTCATGTCCCCAAGAGCTGGCACAGAGATGGGTGCTCAATCTGTCATGCAGTACCTGGGTCTCAAACTGCTGACTTGCCAGCCTTCCATCTAACAAGGAAAGCTTCTTAACCACTGAGCCACCACAGGCCCACTCATTGGAAATATCAAAATATTCTATTGTAATCCTGTCTACATAGGGCTGTCCTTGAAAATAGCAGGGAAACTTTACCAGGTTCAAAATGTGGACATCCAAACTGATTACTAGAAATAGTAAATCCCCCATCTTGGCATGGCTTCACTGGTTTGCTGTCAGTTTCCATGCTCAGTTCAAGGTGCTGGTTATAACCTATAAAGCTCTTAACAGTTTAGGACCTCAATACTTGTTTGAACATTTTTCTCAGAAATCAACTACCTGTTTCATCCACTCCTCTCAATCCATGTTATTAAAAGTGACCACACAAAAGGAGTTTTAAAAGGTGACCAAAAGCAATAAGGCCTTTGTGGTGATGCCCCTGTCACTGGAATATACCAGGTTCTTTCTCTCCTTATGTTCAGGAAATTAGTAAAAACAGAATTGTTCAAAGTTGCTAATTTTATTTTTATTTCATTATTGTATGGATTTTAGACTTTGTGTGTGTGTTGCCATATCATTAAAAATCTTGTTGAGTTTTAAGTTTTAACCTGTAAATGACTCAGTGCTCCAATTAATGAGGCAATAAATAAATAAATAAATAAATAAATAAATAAATAAATAAATAAATAGTCCCACTGAGCATGATGCAATTTATATATGAACAAATATCCATAGGACTGCATCAGTAGTGTCTTAAACCTTAGTAGGAGAACAGACAAACACAGACTCCAACTATTTTGGTACTTGAGTCAGGCATCATGGTAAATAGTCCATGGAGCAACTATTAATTGCTACATTTGTAATTTGCACTAACTTTCTCAACTTTGCATAATGCTATTACATATACTGTATGCAAATACATGGTTTCCAATGGTGCAGGGCTTTTTTTTAAAATTAAGTGTGGCAGTACATGTGCATTTATGATACATCCTGGGATAGATAACAGTTTACAAAACACATCATAGTCAAAACAAGCCTTGATATAAAATACATTCAAAAGCATAAAACACTCCAATAAAACCAGCAGGGAAATGAAATGAATCTCAGCACGACAATAAGGGGGGGGCTCTTCCATTGATTTGACTAATTCATTAAAGTATTCAGCAGTAAACTGTATTAATTATTGGAATGTTGTTCTTCGGTTGGTATTTTTAAGTTTATTTCATTATTATTGTTTTTTAAAAGGAAGTCAGGTCTGAGTCCTCAAAATACTTTTCTTTGGGAAAGGCAAAATATGAGGACTGTATTTTTTTTAAAAAAAACAACAACTATAAGATGCAATCTCATAAATAATTTGCCTTTTAGGCTTTTTAATCATGAAGAACCTTCTTGGGAAATGTTAACTGATCTACAAAGCAGGAGAGAAAGGGCTGATCTACCCACAGCCAGAAGGTATCCTGTTTAAAATCTCATTGCAGAGTTTGCTATAATGTATTTTAATGACATCCACTGTCAATATACTTTTCCTCTTCAAACTGAGAAACTAAAACTTAATCCTCTAATCCATTTATCCTGTGACTTAAGGTAGCCAGAAAGGCTGGTGGGATATCTCTTACTGCTTAATCTTAATTAAAACTCCATAAAAATATCTTCTGCAAGAACCACATGTTCTTACATTCTTATGAGTTTTTACTCATAAGGAGACTTCTATTTCTAAGGCTATATTTGCATCATGCTACTGCAGTGGCTGAATTGAAGGGCAAATACATCCCAAGCAAGGGTGATATAGTATAAGGTGTTAATGAAAGTATATAATAGTATTGTTATGAGCTATCAAGTGAGAACCAATGTATAATGACCCTAAAAGGGCTTTCAAAATAAGTAATAAATAATGAGTTTTTGTGTCTGATGAATTTCCACCGCTGAGTGGGGATTTGTACCCAAGTCTCTTAAGTATTAGTTTATCACTCTATCTAAGAAGAAGATCCAGAATGAAAAATATATCATCTCTAAGCAAACTCAAAACATCACATGGCAGAAAAGATATATGCCAAGAATGCTCTGAGAAAACAAATCCAACAAAGGTAAACTATTTAAAAGATACTAAAAACAGCCATAGGAGGACTTGAAATATAGGGCATCCTATAATATCAAGAAATTTGACTTTAAGGAGAGCCCTTTTTTTCTCCCTGCACTTTACAGCTCTCTGGTGGCTCAGTGGGTAAAAGCACTGTGCCTGGAGACTAAAAGGATGGGGTTCAGTTCCCAGAGAGCTGCACAATTTGGGACATGAAAGAAGCCTCATTTGGGCATCCTCTGCAAAAATCCTTTCAATCTCTGATACTAAATCATTACTTAAGGTGGGATCTGAGCTATTCGATCCCAATGGACAGTTTGGATGCAAATTCCAATATGTACTTTGTTGAAGATTAATTCCTACTCAACAAGAGGGACATTTTCTTCTTCTTCCATGTACAGGCCAGAGGTGAAACTACAAAAACGAAGCCACCTTTTAGTGAATTCATTTTCACAGTTCCATTTGTCTGACCTCATGTCAGAAAGATTAGCCAGCACAACAAGGTTGCCATTGGCTGGGATATGCCTAACTGTGGTTTAAAAATACCATAATCTTTGTGGAGGCTCTAACAAGAGTGGCATGAAAATTCTATTCCTTAGTGTAAACAATGAAATTTACAGTTTTATTCAGACACTGAAGTGCTGCATTTCAGAGAAAGACAGACACACTCACACACAGAGAGACACACACAGAGACACACACGACACACACAGAGACACACACAGAGAGAAGTCTGGTGGAAGTTCTATTAAAATGGAAATCTTGCATGATTAGGCAGAGGCTTAGTTTCTGTTTGTTACTTAGCTTTAAGAAGATGTGCACAACTTGTAACATTTCAGATGGTGAGAGTCATAGTCCAGCAGCATCACAAAGGCCATTAGTTCTCTCATATCTGAACATTTACCAGGTGCATTCCTTTTCAAACAGTTCTAATAGGTGAATAGGAAAGCTTAAGAAAGCTGATCTTCACACATTCTGGTAAATAATAATTTGATTCACACTTCTCAGATTAGTATGGGCCATTTACTCTAGGTCATCTAGCCCAATTACAAGCTAGTGCAGAAACCTATAGCTCAATGATTCCTGAAACATAGCTGTTCAACCTCTGTTTTTAAAAAATATCCAGCAAAAGAAACTCCACTTCCATCTAAAACACTTGGTTCTACTGCTAAACAGCTCATACCATCAGTATGTTCTTCCTGTTTTAAGGTAGTTTCTCTTTTCATAGAATTTGAATCCATTGGTTCAGTTCCTACCATCTGGATAAGCAGAAAGCAAGCTTCATGTATTTTCCAAATATAGTATTTCACTTATTTGAAGATGATGGATTCTCTTCCCAACTCTCTCAACCTTCCTCATAGATTTTGAGTTTCTGACCATTTATCATTCAGTAGCCTCCTTTGGACATATTCCAGTCTGTCAGTATCCTTCCTACATTGGTTCTTGATTTAGACACAATACTCCAAGTCAGGTGTGCCAAAGGAGAATAGGGTGAGTTGATTGCTTCCATTGATTTTGATACTCTACTTCTGTGGATACAAGATAGAATCTCATTAACCTTTTCTTCTTGCTACTGCATTGTTGAATCATGTTTATGCTTGCATGTTAGCTGTAATACTGAACTGTGGTTAATTGAAACCATCCATTCACTGAATTTTGCACTTGCCACAGTTGTTGCCAGTTTAAACATACAAATCATCCTAAATCCACATTTTATATATTTTAAAATCAGATTGATGTGGTCATAAAATGTAATTAGGGCTAAAATCAAGCATAGATTGAATATCTAGGATCCACAGCTATGTAACCTTAAAACAGATTTCATTAAGGAACCAAGCACCTTTGCACTATGCACTTCAGTTCCCATTAATCAGTGAAGGTAGATTTCATGATCAGGAATTGACCTGGAGTCCAGTGGTGTCAAACCAAAGGTCAACAAATTAGCTCTTAAAGAAGGTAGAGTTTGCATCTCTTGAGTGCTAGACTACATATGGAGGAAATTGTATGTGTGGAGCTATCCAAGGTACTATGCAATGGGTTCAGTCTGCCACATGGCTATGTGATCTATTCTATTATATCTCACATGCATAATTTTTCCAACAAGAAAATATTTGTGCATGTCACTTCCAGAATTTATTCTTGCCTGACAATGAATCATAGGAATCCTATTGTATAGATGCTTGAAAACTGTTCAGTAAACTTAATTCTGACTCATCATGAGGCCACAGGGGTCTCAACAATCCTTCTTATATTGTCATATGTAATGTGGAAAACTCAACATTAAGCTAAAATGGACCAAAGCAGAAATAAATTACTATTTTCTCATCTAGCTAAGAAATTGATCAATTTTCTTAAGTTAAAATATGGAATAAAATAAGAAGGCAGTCTATATGATTTAAACAATTACAACTAGACTGTGAGTGACCTTTAATATGTATGTTCTAAGATGGCTATTGATTTCACCCTTATATGATGAAAGTTAAAGAGAGAAAGAAAAGTTGTTTTTGCTTTGCCTTGAGCCCTTCAAGATTGGTAAAATCTGTGAAGCACAGACCTTTGCTTCTGCTATGAGCACTGTTGATGGATAGTTTGTTCTCCACTGTTCTCATCCATTTATATAAAACCAGTGAACCTGGTTATATTGATATATGGTGTCTTTATATAGTGTTTGGAGAGTTCTGGGTGTATCTGAGTCTCTGTGTGTGCATCTCTGATTTACTAAAAGAAGAATGTAGAACTTTTTGTAAATGCTGTAGAAGGAAAACACTTACACCTCAAGTTTTAATGTTTCACATTATGAAGTGGATAATGGAAAGCGATAAGTGTAAGCAAACAAAAATAACACAGAGAGAAAATATATGGCAACATAATTTAGTAATGCATGAGGGGTGCAACTGTGATATAAAAAGAATCTATGTTTTATGATTATGAACAGCCAGTCATAGAATAGTTTAACCAAAACCAAGGACAGAATAGTATACCTAAGTACTTAGTACAAGTATTCTCCCCAACTCATAACACCATCATTTCACAGAGAAGAAAGTTTCTCACTAAAGTTATCTATATAATAAGAAAGCTACCTGGTTTGTGCTATGCTATAATCAGTAAATAAGTACGCTCAGAGTCACACTTACACATCTAAAATTTGGGAATAAGGTCTTTCCTCATGAAATAAGGAGTATATTTACACCACAGTCATAGCAATTTGACTTCAATTTAATTAATAGGATCCATTCACTCCAGGGAAATCTGAGATTTGTTATTTGTATAAGTACTTAGAATTCTATCTGTTGTTTAGGAGAGTGCAATAAAGCTCTCTTGCACAGAATTCCAAGTAGCTCACCAAACTACAAATCTTAGTTTTCTATAGGCTGGAACTATAATAGTTATGGTAGTATCAAACCTCTATAACTATATAGTATGGATAAGCACAAATAGGACATTACATCTTTCTTTTTTTAGTCAAAACATGTAAGGTAACTACTACTTTGAGCTGTATCCATTTCCTATACTGTTTCCCAGAAGCAGTCCTTAATGTGAAGCAAGGCTCATGGGGGGGGGGGGCTACAGCTGGATGATAGCCTGAGCCAGCACATCCAGAGTACAGATTCTGGCAGATGTGGGTTTCCAAAAAGAGGAAATAGTCCTGTCTGTAGATGCTGAAATGCATGTCATGACATCACAAGGAAATTGTTACTCCATATAAGTTATAACTCCACTACCAGATACTTAGGGATTTCTATGGGAAATTGATGGAAGAAACTTGTATCCTTGTGTGTAGGGGAAACTTCTATGTAGATCAGGGATGCCTAAAGTTTTCGGGCGGTGGGTGAGTCACATGGTTGAGTGGGCTAATCATGTGGTTCTTCCCACCAGAAGCAGAGGTAAAACTCGCCTGCACATGCACATAACACTGCCATAAATTCACCTGTGGCTGTCATAAATGTGTTTATGACACCCACAGGTCATTTACAGCAGCATTTTGTGCATGCATGTGCACGTTTTACTTCTGCTTCTGGGAGCGGTGAAGGCAGCCTGGGCTGGATGAAATGCTGCCGCCATGGGCCAGATCCAGCCCAGGAGCCATAGTTTGGGCACCCCGATGTAGATCCACCTTTCAAGAAACAGATAAAAGACAAGAAACTTCAGTGGAAATACTAATAGCAGCCTCATAAAGTTAAAGAGGTATTTGTTCTCCCCTACTAGGAAACTCTAGGGGGAGATATCACCATCTGTTTCTTTCTTTATTATGCAGTTGAGGCAGATTAACTTGTCACAGAATGTTTTCAACATTTGGTGGTGGTGGGGAATACAAGCTTGGCTTATCTGCCTCAAATGCAAACACATTTTAAATTTTTTTTGAACACTATCAGATTAGGAAACAAGATCAAATAGTTAATTAATTTATTTGTTCAAGATTGTGCTTTAACAAACTGGTATTTTTTATTAAACGGTATCTTGCCCACCCAAGAATCACATTCAAGATTCTCTTCTTCATCAGTGAAGAAAAAGAAGATACTAATCCATTCACACTGTTTGATTAACATTTGTGAGTTTTAGGCTCCAATAAAAGACTCATCAACTAACCTGCAGACAGCTTTTCTATTTGTATGTTGTATTCATCCTTTATACCGTTGGACCAGAAAGGGGGGAAAGACTCTCCATAATCCCCTGCTAGGTTTACTGTGGAAAATCACATTGTGTTCCAAAGCCATAATCATTCTAACCAAAGATAAAGTTTTTAAAGATTAAATTGGACCCCTGTGTTTCTCTTAACTAGACACCTGAGAATGAAAAACACAACTGTCAAGATGTCTCCTATCTGGCAAAGCTAGTAACTTAATCCATTTACTCAGTGGCTGGTGTCCTGCTATCAGGGAAGCGAGTGCATGCTAATTAAACACTTGGGCTCTTGTTTAAATGCTTACACTATATCCCAAATGAGAAGAACACCCCCAGCAAATTGAGTTCCTTGTCTTTCATTCTTTCTAAGTTCTTAAGAGAAATGTTATTCACAAACTAAAAGCCACAGCTCAAGTGTATGGGAAATAGAAAAGCAATTACTGCTGCAAATTATTTTAGAGGTATTAAGGAGGATGGGAGCCAAAGTGATATTACTAATAGAAATTAAATGGACTTTAAGCTCTAACTCTATGAAATGAAACTGAGCAGGAGATATTTTGTGGGAAATATTGAACCGACCCTGCTTGGAAGTTAATTACAGTTCTTACACTGATGATTGCTATTTTCTACTAGGAAAATAAGAAGGTAAACTTGCAAAGTTGCTTTGATTCCCCCCCCCCCCCCCCATGCAGTAACAGTTTGTAGTCTGTGGCAGAAAAAGAAACTAAGATTCCTGTATCACCTTAAAGTCTGAGGAGCATTATTTGGCATACATCTGGGAGAATAGGAACCCAGTTCTCCAGATGCTTCAGAAGAAGTGCGCTACAATCTACAAAAATGACTGCATCCTGGGTGGGAGGTTCAAACAAACAAACACAGTTCAAACAAACAAACAAAAAAGGGTCAATTTTTAATACGTTACCAGCCTCTTTTTCAGTTTGTTTGTTTTTTTTGCACTATTTGCTCTGGTTTCTAATTATTCCTGCAAGGGAGTACAATTACAATATTTTGCTGGCAGAGCAAATCAACATTCTACAAAGCAATTCTAAAAATAGGGACACCCCAAACAATGAAATATAACTTTGATACCATATTTCCGATCAGCGTCAAAACTTGGCACAGATATAGCAGTTGAATGATTCAATAAATACCTGCTCACTGTATATGTTGTGAAGATTCTGGTTGTTATGTCTGTTTAGAAGAAATATTGGACCAATTTTGCTGAATTGGCAGAAACTGGTCAATCTTTCAAATCAACAGGTAAAAGTAGGTTAACTGGTTGGATATAACATTAAATCAAAGAGCTTGTAGGAAATGAAACCAAAAAAGCTGAACTTGGTTATTTTTCACAAATGACTGATTTTGTTATGTTCACTGCTGCATACAGTTCATTTTATTTACCATCCAGTATGTTGCCTGCATGCTTTTCAAATAAGTTGATTTTGTTTGCCTTTTGCTCCTGTCAAACATTTCTAAGAGAACAGCAAAGGTTCTGTAAGTCATCAACATGGAAAGGCGTCTCTAATTAGGGTTCTTGAAACAGCAGATAACAATGTGAAAAATATGTTGATTTTTGTTGTTAAGAAAGCAAGCAGACCCTATATTAATTGGAAATATTTACTGTACTTCTTAAAAATGTCTTAGCCAAAAGGAAACATTTAACTGAAGCTTTTATCACACATCCTTCATTTTCATTTAAATGCAAATTTTGAAATCCTCTCCCCTAAACCAATAAGAATCAGAAGAGGAGCATAAGTTTTTGTTTCACTAAGGGTGGGAGTTTTTTGCATTAAAACATGGCTGTTTACAATGGTACCAAACTAATTGTATTTGTTTGTTTGTTTTTATTGCTTTCTATGAAGAAAATGCATCAATCAAATATTTTTACCAGGATGTAAAATATACCTTCACACAGCTTTGGCCTCATGCACTAAGTTTTATTTTGTTGCATGTTTTCTTCTTTTTGCTTAAATTCCCTTCATTTTTCTGCTTTTTCATTCTATCTTCAGGCATTTCCCATAGCTTTTCCCTGCCCAGGACCAACACAAGATATCCTCCTACCTGAGATGGTATCAAACCACTGTGGCCCAAAATCAAGCATTATGGTGCCAATGAATTATGTTGCTACTTTGGTATCTGAAGCAGAATATCTTCTTTTGCATGCTCTAGATCAGTGGTTCCCAACCTTTTATTGCCCATGCCCCACCTAATCATATCTAAAATCCTTATGCCTCCCCTGCAACATATAATTATTATTATTCAAAAAGTGAACTCCTATTTGTGAGGAAGAAGCCTAAAAGGCCATTTACTTGGTTTAAACAAGCTTCCAAAGAAATTCTCAGATATGGAATCCCCCCCCCTTTAAAAATCAAATTGCCCCCTGTGGGGCATGTGCCCCACTTTGGGAACCACAGCTCTAGATTAAAAGACAACCACAGAAGCAATGTAATGCCAATATAAATTAAGAAAATACTTAAGGTGGAAAATAGCCTTTAAAAATAAAAATCAAGTCCCCAAAATTGTGACTTGGACCAGTCAACAACAACAGCTATAATAAAAAGCAATTAGTTCATGACTCAAGATTTTAGAAAATGATTTAATTTGTGTACAATAGAAATTGTGACACTTTCAGCTTTGTTCTGTCCTTTAAGACACAGGTATGTTAAAGAACTAAGGGAGATAAAGAAACTATATTGATGCATGTTAATTCTCTGTAGAATAGCTAGATGAAATCTTCAAGACAATGGTAGCAGATCATCATATACAAGGCCTGCTATTATTTTACTGACATCTAAAATAAAGAACAAGATGGCTCCTTCGCTATTAAATATTCAGAGCCCCTTTCACATCAGTGGTTATCCCAGCATACAACATTCTTTTTGGCACATACTTTCATATAGAGCTCAGAGAAGTTGGGAGAATCTAGGGACTAAACCCAAAATTTTAAAAAAATTGCTCAAATGTTACAATAAGGTAAAAGATCCATAGGTAATGTTATTCTAGTCCTTGTCAAGTAAACTAATTCATCTTCTAGCCATGAAGAGGGAGAATGGGAAGTTTTTAACAGGCTAAAACTACAGGAAGCCAGATATAAACTGAATATTAGGAATAGGCTACTGAAGGAGTTAATCTGGCCTTTGTTGTCATTTTTAGACTCCCTAATGCTTAATTCAGGTTTAACAAAAACATATGCAAATCAATGAGCTATCATGAGTTTGTTCAATCAAGAATTCTAAAGAAACTCATATCTGATTATGAACTAATTGCCATGTATTGTTATTAGGGCTCTAATAATTTAAAAAAATATTTCTAACTGATCTTAAAGAAATGTAACTGATAACTCAGACAATTCATTGATTACATTTGCATGTGAATGATCACAGTGGTTTATACACAATTGTGTGGAATGGATATGCCCACTCTTTGCAGCTCCTTATGCTGTTTCCAACCTGCTCAGAGACATAAGGATTACAAAAATTCCATGGACAGGAATTCTCATTGTGTAAGAACATGTACACTTACATGATGTTAAATGCATCCCAGTAAACTTGGGAATATATTTGGGGTTTAGAGCAAATGGGGTAGAGCAGCGTTTCCCAAACTATGTTCACTGCAACACTGATGGATTTCAGTTCCCAAAGCCTAAGTCAGTATATTGTCTGATCAGTACTTTGTGGAATTGACTTAAGCTTCTGGGAATTGAATTCCAAAAACCAAAGACTGGGAAACACTGGTGTAGAGAAGTACATAAGAGGGTTCTCTCAGGACTCAATAGGAAGAAAGAGAATGATTTCTCATGAGAAAATGTGTTTTATCTCCCTAACTGTACAATCCACATGCCAAAAGAGAGTCACTGGATGGAGGAGGGTGTTTCATTAATTTAAGACATATAGATGACACCATAGTGGTGACAGCAGTGACTTGAAACAACTACTGAGGAAGAATAGGATATACAAGCACTTCTACTGAAAGTCACTAGTTGAAACTCTGCTGCTTAACACAGTAAATAATAGAACAGGCCTATTGAATCAGCAGACATTTGGTGAATCAACTTCTCCATACATTCCATTGAATCAAATTGGCTTTCTCCTCCTCCTCTATTTTCTTCTAGTCCTATCTCTGATTCCACATATTGGCTATCATCATGGTGATCAGCCATGAAGATTGTTCTGGTAACAGTATAATGCAGTAGTCTTTCAGTTGCCTTCTGCATCACAGTGTGACACCGGTACCACTGATCCAGTTCCATGAGTCACTTTCTGGTCCTGAGCTCTTCTGGCACTCAAAGTCCTCATCAGTCTCAAGGCAATATTGATGAAGCTGCTACCCTCCATCAAGATAGATTCAAATGAGATTTATTCCATTTAGGAACCATCACCCATCCCTGTTGACTTCGCCACCCAAGGCTGCTCAGCCTCAGAGTTGTCAGGTTAGTTAAATGCCACCTGGCAATATGTGTTGAGTCACTGGCAGTATGATCTATTCTGTTACCATAGCAGGATAACTTGGCCAGATGTAGTTTCTTTTTGTACTTTTTTTTGAGTTTTTTTTTTTAAATAACAGTATCAGCATATCAATCAGAAAGGTAGATTATAGCAGTTTTGGTCAAAAGGTAACATTCTCCATGTTTTTGTGCATATAACTATGGATACACAAGAAAACATCTAACAATTCTTTTTTTCCCCCTTTTTTTGCCTGCCACCCCTGAGTGAAGAGACGGATACATGTCATGGTTCAAACATGGGCTACTTTATTAATCCAAAATAAATTGTTGCAAACTATTGCACTGGGGACTAAGTAGTGCAGGTGCATTATAATAACTCAGGTCAATACCACAGAATTTGGATCCTAAATAATAGGGGCAGCAGAAAAGCTCTGCAGGCAGGCCAGGACTGTGCCCAACAGTGGGACCAAGCTATGTGACCAGGAAGCTGTCAAAGCTTCCTGATCAGCTCTTCCAAGGCTGCTGTTAATCTGACAGCCATGAGCCACCCTGTGATAGTGCTGTCCGAGGTCCCAAATTAACCTGGACCCCAACTGAATAGCTAAACTGGCCATTCTGATTAAAATCACCAGCACTACCTGCCAAAATGACCGAAATAACCTCCAGCAAAAACTCAACCTGTAGCAAAAGTAGGGGATGGGTGAAAAAACCACGACTCCAAGAGCCAAACAGTTTGTTGTTGTCTAGTCGCACAGTCGATTCCGACCTCTGCGACCCCATGGACCACTGTCCGCCAGGCACCTCTGTCCTCCACCATCCTCCTCAACTCGCTCAGTTCTGTACCTATTGACTCTACAATACCATCTAGCCATCTCATTTCTGGCCGCCCCCTTTTTCTTTTGCCCTGCACCTTTCCCAGCATTAAGGCTTTCTCAAGTGAATCTTCTCTTCTCATTTGATGTCCAAAATACTTTAGCTTCATCTTTATTCAAGGGAGCAGTCAGGGTTGATTTCTTCTAAGATTGACCTGTTTGTTCTCCTTGCTGTCCAGGGGACTCTCAAAACTCTCCTCCAACACCACATCTCAAAGGCATCTATTCTTCTGCGCTCAGCCTTCCTTATGGTCCAGCTCTCACAACCATACATTGCCAACAGGAATACCACTGCTTTGACTATACGAATTTTTGTTTGCAATGTGATGTCTCTACTTTTCACTATGTTCCCCAGGTTTCTCATCGCTTGCCTCCCAAGAATCAGTCACCTTTTAATTTCATTGCTACAGTCACCATCTGCAGTGAGCTTTGATCCTAGGAAAGTAAAATCTGTCACTGCTTCTACTTCTTCCCCATCTATTTTCCAGGTACTGATAGGGCCTGTTGCCATTATCTTGTTTTTCTTGATATTGAGTCTCGAGCCAACTTTTGCACTTTCATGTTTCAACCTAATCAGGAGCTTCTTTAAGTCCTCTTCACTTTCTGCCATTGGGGTGGTATCATCTGCATATCTCAAGTTGTTGATGTTTCTCCCAGCAATTTTGATCCCAAATTGTGATTCTTCCATCCCTGCATTACACATTATGTGTTCTGTGTATAAGTTGAATAAGCAAGGTGACAAAATGCAGCCTTGTCTTACTCCTTTTCCTATTCCAAATCACTCTGTCATTCCGTATTCTGTCCTAACTGTTGCTTCTTGATTCATGTAGAGATTTCTCATGAGGCATATAAGGTGTTCTGGTATTCCCATCTCTTTAATTACTTGCCACATTTTGTTGTGGTCCACACAGTCAAACGCCTTAGTGTAATCAATGAAACAGAAGTAGACTTGTTTCTGATATTCCTTTGTTTTTTCCATGATCCAACATATGTTGGCAATGTGGTCTCTAGTTCCCCTGCCTCTTCTGAACCCCGCCTGCACTTCTGGTAATTCTCTCTCCATGTGCTGCTGCAGTCTATCCTGTATTATCTTGAGCATCACCTTGCTAGTGTGTGGGATGAGCGCAATTGTTTGATAATTTGAACATTCTTTGCAGTGATGGGATTACAAAAATTCTATTACCACGCCATGATGTCACGGGCATCATGGGCGTGGCCAATGTCATGACGTTCATGGGTGGAGCCAACGTCATGACATCATGACGTTGTGGACAGGGCCAAAAATAATAAAATAAAATAAAAATAAATAAAATAAAAATAAACACACACACACACAGACACCCCTCAACCCACCCACCCAACCAGACAGCTACAACACAAACCCGTAAATAACTTAAATAAATAAAATAAAGAAATAAATAAAATAAAAATTAAATAAAAATACAACCACCCACCCAAAACACAAATAAATCACCCACCCACCCCAAATACAAAACCCTCACTTACCTTCCTTGGGGCTGACAAACCCCCATGGCCCGGGGCCACCCGGCAAGGCGCACTGCCCCCGACTGCGGCCTCCTCCTCCTACAAAGGCCGTGGCCGCAGGAGCCACCACCTGCAGCCGCCGGCCACGGCCACCACAGCCGCAGCCTGCAGCCCCTGGCCGGCCACTGAGCTCCCACAGGCACGTTGGTGCCTGCCCAGGCCGTCCACCACCGCCGCGCCCTCCAAGGGACTTGGGCCCGACAAGCCCCCATGCCCTGGGTAAGCCCGGCGGGGCGTGCCACCGCCGCATCCTCCTCCGCCAGGTGCCTGCAGCTTCCTTGGGCTGGTGCCTTTTCGGCCTGGCTCTGGCTGCGGCCAGGGGTGGCCAGGGCCTGTGGGCAGTGGTGGCTCCAGCCCCTGGCCCCGGTTGGAGCCGCCAACAGAGCCACCGCTGCCCACAGGCCCTGGCCGCCCATGGCCGCAGCAGGAGCCGGGCCAAAAAAGCACCGGCCTGAGGAAGCTGCAGGCGCCCGGCGGAGGAGGATGCGGCGGTGGTGCACCTCGCCGGGCTTACCCAGGGCATGGGTGCTAGTTGGGCCCAAGTCCCTGAGAGGGTGCGGAGGCGGCGGACACCCTGGGCAGGCACCAACGTGCCCGTGGGAGCTCGGTGGCCAGCCAGGGGAGGTGCGCTCCTCTGAGGGCTGCCGCTGCTGCTGCCGGAGCCGCTCTAAAAAGGGGCGGCTCCAGCTCCGAAAGAATTTTTTTAAAAAATTAGAGCCATTTGGCTCCAATTTAGTGCGCATGCACAAAAACTCAATCTGACGGATGTGCAATGCGTCAGATTGAGTTTCTGCACATGCGCACTAAATTGGAGCCATTTTTGCTCCAATTTTTTAAAAAATGTCTTTCGGTGAGGCGTCCGGAACCAGACGCTTTAAAAATGGGCTACCTTCTCGGAGAACCCTCTGAGATTGTTCCTAACGGTTCCGGGGAACCGGATGGAACCGGGGTAATCCCATCACTGATTCTTTGGCATTACCCTTTTTGGTGATTGGAACGTATACATCCTGTGGCCATTGTTGTGTTTTCCAAATCTGCTGGCATATAGAATGCAATAATTTGATTCCATCATCTTTTAGGGCTTTGAAAAATTCAACTGGAATAGCATCATCTCCTCTGGCTTTATTGTTTGCAGTGCTTTTTAGGGCCTTTCTGACTTCACTCTCTAGGAGGTCTGGCTCAGGTTCAATTTCTTCATCATTGCTATTATCAAGAGTGTTGAGGTCCTCTTTGTAGAGTTCCTCTGTGTATTCTTTCCATCTTTTCTTAATCTCTTCTGCATCAGCTAACTCCTTGCCTTCTTTGTCCCTTATCATGGTCATTTTTGCTTTAAACGTTCCCTTGATTTCACCAATTTTTTTGAAAAGATCTCTAGTCCTGCCTTTTGTGTTGTTTTCTTCTATTTCTTTGCACTGTTCATTCAGGTAGGTTTCCTGATCTCCCCTTGCTTTTCTTTGAAATTCTGTATTCAAGTGACTGTATTTTTTCCTTTCTCCTTGGCATTTTGCATTCCTTCTGTCCTCTGCTATTTTAAGAGCCTCATTGGACAACCACTTTTTTTATGCTTCTTTTCTTTTGGTATGGTTTTCCTTGCTGCCTCCTGCATGATGTCCCACATCTCTGTCCATAATTCTTCTGGCACTCTGTCTATCTGGTCTAAGCCATTGCATCTGTTCCACACCTCCACTGTGTATTCCCAAGGAATGTTGTCTAGGTCATATCTGTCTGGTCTAATTGTTTTCCCTATTTTGTTTAGTCTAAGCCTGAATTCTGTGACCAATAGGTTGTGATCTGAGCCACAATCTGCCCCTGGTCTTGTTTTTGCTGACTTTATGGAGGTTCTCCATCTTTGGCTGCAGAGTATGTAATCAATCTGGTTTCGATGTTGGCCATCTGGTGATGTCCATGTGTAAAGTCTCCTCTTGTGTTGCTGGAAGAGAGTGTTTGCTATGACTAGTGTGTTATCTTGGCAGAACTCTATCAGTCTTTGGCCTGCATCATTCTGTGTTCCAAGACCAAACTTGCCTGTTATTCCATTTACTTTTTGATTTCCTACTTTGGCATTCCAGTCTCCTATGATAATGTGTACATCATTTCTTGGTGTCTGTTCTATGAGATGTTCATGGTCCTCATAGAACTGGTCAATTGTGGCTTCATCTGCACTAGTGGTTGCTGCGTATATTTGGATTACAGTGATATTGAACGGTTTGGCTTGTATTCTGACTGACATCATCCTATCATTTTTGAGATTATATCCCATTACGGCTTTTCTCACTCTTTTATTGACAATTATGGCTACTCCATTTTTTTTGCGGTTTTCTTGTCCACAGTAGTAGATATGATGGTTTCCAGAGCTGAATTCGCCCATCCCTGACCATTTTAACTCGCTGATTCACAAGATGTCATTGCTTATTCTTTCCATTTCCTTTTTTACCACTTCCAGTTTTCCTTGATTCATAGATCTTACATTCCATGTCCCTATACAGTATTGTTCCTTACAAGATTGTATTTCTCCTCCCCTTTTTCTGTTCCTACCCTTCTTCCGATGTGATGTGATGATCATTCTGTTTCATCTAAATTGCCCTTTTGTTTTGGTCCATAGGGTTCTCTTGGCAAACTTCCTGACGTGCTTTGCCGGTTTCTACGCCAGTATTTTAGTCTCATACATATTATCACACTTTAACATAAAGTAACAGACTAAAATTAAGTTGTACCCTCCCCCCATCCCATCTGAAAACCTGAGGCCAGAGAGGGAGAAGGCAAAGGCAAGGCCTCAACTGCCCAGGAGGAGATGCTCAGGCAGACGGGCAACAGAGAACACCAATGGCCTAACCAGTGGCCGGAGTCAGGAAGTGGGAAGGAATCACCGTGATGGATGTTCTCAACAAAGATTAAGAACTGCATGCATTTGATAAGTAACTGAATTAATGTAGTTGACTTGATATAACAAACTTTCCTTTTCATACCAAGGTTTTCCTTTTCATACCAAGGTTGATGACTAACAAGATACTTTTGACTGCATATATAACTTCTTGTTTCATATATCCAGCCAAACAGTGGCTGTGCAAAAATTCCCATCTAGCCCTGAAGCGACTGAATATCACACTGTTACTGAGGAAGGGAGGGTGGGATTTGTTTCTCTAGGGCTGAGCAGTTAAACAGGACAAGGCAGGAAGGAGCCACCACCTATAAAGGCTTTCTGGCTCCTTCCCGTTACACCATGCAGGCAAGACCTGTAAGAGCCCATCTCTTCCCAGGGGAAGCAGGCAAAGCCAGCACAGGTGGGTATTTTACCCCCAGTGCTGGTTCATTATTGTTGTAACATTAAGCAAAATATTTCTGTTTCTCTTCACTCTTCTGCCTCCTTTTGTAATGGCGGTATTTATTTAAAGAAAGAAAGAATGAAACTTTGAAGGTGAAGGTAAGCTGGTCTTTCTTCTCCTCCTCCTTCTAGGTGGTGGAGCTTACAAGAGATCAATACATTGTCCATATGGTCACAAAGGGTTGGAATCGACTGTGTGACTGAACAACAACAAAAATACTTTAATCATTTTTATTACAAACTAAAAAACAATACAAGCAAAACCACTTATTAACTCTATGGTAGTACTTGAAAACACAATGTGATAATAACTTTGATGACACTCCCCCTACACTAAATACATAAACAAGTGTGCAAAATTCGAATGACAATATTTTCCCTGGTGGAAACTTAGGAGTAACCAGGGCAATAAAACCTTTTAAACTATTTTACTACATGAGAAAATGTTTTCTTCAGCAGTATGAGTACTCCAGTGATTGAAACTAATCCATGGAATCTCATTACCTTTCCTATTTTAATGTTTTGCAATAGTGACCAGGCTCCATGGGACAATTAGCAGAAAATTGTTTCCTTCTTCAAAAATGTTGTAAAATATTAGTTTGTGCACTGACTAAAAGTTTTAGTTCAGGAAAAGTTGTATTTCTTTCCCAGACTCTTAGCATTAATTTTCTGCTTATGAACAAAAAAATATCCAAATATTAGTCCTGTGCTGGTCAAGTATTAAATATGGCTGAAGATCAAGAACTTTACATCATAACACCGACTAGTAGTATCAACTGCAGACTGAACTAACTCTAACAGAAGATTCTAATCATAGTTGCATGGAGCATAATTTTCTTACTAATGGACGTGCGGCCGTCGCAGCTGCGGCGGACGCGCGCTTTGCCCCGGCGCCGGGAGAGGAGACAGCGTCGGCGACGAGCCCTGGGGGCGGAGCCGAGTGCCGCCCTTATAAGGGTGGCACGTCCCCGGAGCTCGTCGCCAGTCTCCTGAATCATGGGCAAAGTGCGGCTGGGTCGAGGCTGCATCAGCTCATGGCTGCAGCAGCTCGATGGTTAAGGAGTTCATCTTGAGGGTATGAAAGGAGCCTCATTCGGGTGGTTTGTAGTGGCTTAGGGGTTAAAGAGCTCGCCTTCTTAGGTGGAAGGTCAGCAGTTCAGGACCTGCATACTGCATGACAGAATGAGCACCCGTCTCTGTCTCAACTCTTGCCAAGCTAGCAGGAACAAAGCAAGACATTTTCCTTTTAACCATTCGGGGCTCTGTCAGCAGGGATTACCGAGTGTCCTTTAATATATATATATAAAAAAAATTCTTCTAAGGGGCTTGCCTTGTTGCTGGGGCTGGCCTTGATTCCCTGTCTGCATTCTGAGGGCCCCGGTGTCGCAGTGTTTCAACTGCTGTACTGCAGCCCAAACATTGTGAGTGCGATCACGTCGTGATACCAGGTTACCTCACTGGCACTGGGGTGGCTTAATGGCTAGGGTGCTGAGCTTAAGGATTGGAAGGTATGGGTTCTATATTCAAGTGTGGCATGTCGGGCCTTGGGGGACATGAAAGGCACCTCATTTGGGCATCCACTGAGATGAGTTTATCCAGCTAAAATCAGTTCAAAACGAAGTAATTCTGTCGTGATGTTTATTTAGTATCCCGAGGTTGGCCAGCAGAGTCCTCAGCAAAATGTTCAGGGGCAAAGATTTTGGGCCTTTGTTCTGTGCAGGGCCCTGTTTAGCTGCCTCATGGCTTTATAGGCCGGTGCCCCTGAGGCGGCCATTTTGTTCGGCCTGCCCAGGCCCTCCTGCCCTTCTTTAACTGCACTCCTGCGACATTACTAAGGGCCCATGGATCTGCAGGGCCCTGTCCTCGAGTCTGCCTGGCTAGTTTATTGCCGGGCTCAGCTACTGCATTGTACTGCAGCCTTTGGGTCCCGAGTTTGAGCCTGCCTGTAGTCAGCCCTGAATCACACCGCATAGTCACAGGTTTTTGGTGGCTTATACTTATGGTGTGCCAGTTATAGAAAGGCAATTTTATCACTGGTATGGCCCCTAAAGAATGAAAGTTAAACAATAAAATAAAATAAGAGGAAGCCACGGCCCGATGCCCTTGCAGTTTGCCCCGCAGGGTTAGCCCTGTTGGGATACCCAGCCGCAGTGCCCGGGGGCTGAGCCACCCCATCATCCCTGCACCCTGTGGGGTGTGGGGCGGCCTTGGAGCACGCTAAGAATCCTGACTGGTTGCCAGGGATGCACCGGCCCTCCGATTTTCCATCTCCATCCACGGACGGTCTTCGGGTGCCGAACCTGCCACCTTGGAGGATGTGGGACCTGATCTGGCCCATGTTGTGTTCGACTGTCTGAATCCACTGGCACCTCCGGTTCCGGCCAGTCCAGCCGTGCGTGAGTATGTAGTTCAAGCTAGCATGCTCCCCATTCAATTGGCTTCTCCCACATATACAGTGCAGTGGCCCAGGAACCAGGTTGTTCTGAGCTTGATTCTGAACAGGGCTCAAGCCTGGGTAAGCCTCCCAAGGTCAGCACAAGGAGTACTCAGCATTTCTCAGGCTCGGTGTGACCGTTTACCACGGCCGCACAGGTGTCTACCACTTTTGGCCCTCCGGCCCTTTCCGGCCCTCAGTGGGCCTTAAGGTTCTGTGGGTGACACAGGGTCTAATTCAGTTCCTAGGGTCGGGAGGCCTTTTCGATGATTAGTCACTGCAACTTGGGGACTACCTCCTGCCTGCAAACAGACACCAAATCTGGTGTTGGGAGTACATGGATGTATTTGGCCTCCTGGACAGGGATTCCATTAAGGGGGAGTGTGATGAGGAGGATGACCGGGGTCGGGATTTCCCACAGTGGATTAGGTTCATTAAGGGCACCGGTCCGATGCGGTGGGGGTTCTTGGGGTGCAGGTTGAGTGCCTACCCTTTCCGCCCGGATGCCGCTTACTCCCTGGAAGGTTTTTCTTCCTTTGGCTTCCGGGACACCCCCATTTTAAATGCGTAGCCAGGATGGAGTACATTACTACAGCGCAAATCTCGATGAGGTTGCTGCAGCCACTTCCCTGCATCTACCTCAAAGTTTTCGCCACTCGGGCTGATACCCAATAAGGCCTCGATGGGTAGCAATTGCCACATCACTTGTCTTGACCTGAGGGCTCCTTAGCTTATGATGCTATACCGGCTGTTCTTTTGGATGTACGGTGTACTTCATTTGGTGAGGCTGTGTCTGTGGTACACTCCGGTGGTAGGGGTGCACTTTTGGCCAATTGCAACCTCAAGTGCGCACCTTGGCTCTGCACGGTGCATGCAAGCGACTCCAAATTGCTGGACTTTCCCCTTGAGGCCCAGTAGTTGTTGTTTTTTTTTTTTCTTTTTCAAAAGAGCTATGCTTCTCTGCCACCCAGTCCCTTCCTGCATTGGGCATTGGGGCACAGGGCATGTTCTGATGAGGTCGCCAACTAATTGGACGGCTTTTTTGGGGGGGGGGGGTTCTGCAGGTACGGGTGAGTGTATACATTTATGGCACTCGTTCCAGCAGCTCGCCGCTGAGTTGGTGGCCCTGTTGGCAGCGGAGAGGAATGAGGGTTTGGCCACTACCCTTACGTTCCCCTACTGCGGCCTGGATACGGTGGCCACGTCGCCTAACCTTGAGGTCTGGCCGTTCGTTTGTGGGAGTTTATGGGGTATCATTCTGGGGCTCTGACCTTTTTCTCTCTTCCAGCCTTTAGGTCCACTACGACGCACCTGTGTCCTTCGTTTATGGCATTTATTTCCAGGGCCGATGGGGTTCCGGTGCTTGGCCGCTGCCAGGGAGGGACGCTGGCATCATGCGGGACCTGACCTTCCTGGGAATTTTGCTATCATGGGTGCCATCTCCATTTGGGGGACAACAGTGGGCTACTCCCGTTGCCAGGTGTTGGTGCGACAAATCGGAGGTTGTATAGGTGGTTAACACCCAGACCTCCAGTTTGCCCCAGGTTATGTGACTGAGGTTTAAGGTGGTATTACAAGCACGCATTGTTACGGATGTTACCCTTTCAATCACTCACACCCTGTCATGGTTTTAGATGTCGGGTGGGGGTGAACCGGGCCAGGGGTTTTTCTTTGTCAAGAGGTACTTGCAAGGCACCCCATTTCTCCTGCTTGGCTTCACCCCAATTTTGGGTGTGCCACGGTTTGGCTGCCGATGGACCATGGGCCCCAGTTCGTGGTCCACTTGCAGCGGTCTGGCCTTACCCCTCGCACCATACGGGGACGTTGCCATACTTGGCGTTCAAGGCTAGGGACAACGGTGTCCTCGTTACCCAGGGGGATTTTTGGAGCCGCAGTATTGTGGACTGCCGGGCCCAGGGAACGCGGCCAATGCGTGGATTCCCGGCATCCCATTGCCTTGCGGCGTTTGGCTGCAGCCTGGTTGTGTTACTGCCTTGACTCCTTGAGGTGCTCCTTTCCCACGGGGCCTCTTCGGTTGCTTCCTCCACAGCATTCTGGGTGGGGGAATTGGTCCCTACGTCCAGGAATGATTTCTCCCATGGGAGCTTCTCTCTGGCTTCTTCCCCACTCCATCGTGGATATCTGCCCAGTGGCGGCCCTGGTGGGTGAATTACAGGTTCGCCCTGCGGGCTCTGGACATATAGTACTCTGCCAAGGGTCCCCGCCGCCCCATGTGTTTCCAATTCGGGAGGGTGACTGATGCGGCCCTTGAGGCTGAGGTTTATTACGGGGTTCGTTATTGCACCCGTGCATTACACATTGCGGCAGTGCCCACGGCTGCCTTGTTTGGCTAATCAGCAGCTGACCATGAGGAGGGGGTGTTGGGCTTCGCCCGTCCCATTCTGGCGTGTGCCCCTTTGAAGCTTGATTTAATGCTGCCACCTTTTTTCTCTTTCTTTTCTTGCAGGTCATTCACTTTATCCGGACGTGGCCCATGTCTGTTTCTTTGGCCGCGGCTACATTTACTGGGCAGCGCACATGCTGGAATGGCTCCTGGTGGGATCACCCTCTGGCGGAGGCACAGGCCCTTCCTCGTGTGGAGGGGGTGCCGGGGCATGGTTTAGAACCAGCTCCTTCAATTTACAGCTGAATCCTAGCGGGTGCCCCTGCATGATGGCATCTTGGTCCACATTAGTGGCAACTACCGGGGCCGGCACGCCGGCATTGACCTGGCCAGGGCTATAAGCTGTTATTTTCCTTGCTGCCCCACTGAGGGCCTGGGACCAGGTTTATGGGGTACAGTATGGTCCCTCACGCTGTGTTCCATGTGGTTGGTGAACCCAGGTTGATAGATCGTGCCTGGCGAGGTGTTACCATGGGGTTGGTGAACCCTGGCAGATGGATACACCCCAGCGGGGTGTTAACATGGGGTTGGCGAACCCAGGCGGATAGACCGTGCCCGGCGGGGTGTTATCAGCTCCGTGGTACGTTTCTTTCCAGAGGAGGCCCTTGGCACGATGGTCGGCACATGGAGTGACGATTTGCTTCCCCGCACCTCTGCCGCGGGGACGGTGTCTCTCTTTCATTGAATGGCATGGCCTTATTGGGGCCGCTCTGCAGCAGGGCCGGTTGACCGAGTTGTCGGTCTGGGGGGGGCGGTGTGTAGTTTCACTCCCCCCCGTGTGGCGGGTAGCACTGGTAAGGACATGAATATGATCCCTAGAGAATCTGGTTGGAACGCATTTCGTCGGTCAATTTGGCTGCCATCCCAGAAATAACAATTGGAGGCCGGATGAAATGCGGACCATGAACTTGGGAATGTCAAGCTCGGCAGCTGGCAGCCCCAATTAACAGTTCACCCGATTTGGGTCAGAAGTGAAAGATGCAGAGGAACACTTCTGACAGGGATCCTTAGAAGTAAAATAAACTAAATGAGTTAAAGGACAGCCAACATTGTGGGTTGGTTGATTAAGATATCGGAGATCCTTACCAGTGCTACGTCGGCCTGTTGCAGAGCAAGTTATAAAAGTTATAAAAGTTAATACAGTTAATCAGTTGATTAAGTTATCAGTCAATAAAGTGGCCCAATTTTTACAACCAATGAAACTGTTGTCTGTCTCCTCTGTACGGGCGTCCTGGGGCAATGGACGTGCGGCCATCGCAGCTGCGGCGGACGCGCGCTTTGCCCCGGCGCCGGGAGAGGAGACAGCGTCGGCGACGAGCCCTGGGGGCGGAGCCGAGTGCCGCCCTTATAAGGGTGGCACGTCCCCGGAGCTCGTCGCCAGTCTCCTGAATCATGGGCAAAGTGCCCCACCCTCCCTCCCTTATGTAGTGTGATAATTTTTTGGTCGCTTCGGGGCCGGATGGGAATTTTTGCTTGGGACCTGATTGGCCGGTGGTCTCTTGTAGTTTTCGCCCATCCCACACTGCAGTGAGAGGTCGAGCTTGGAGTGGTTTTGGTCACTTTTGGCGGGTAGCACTGGTAAGGACATGAATATGATCCCTAGAGAATCTGGTTGGAACGCATTTCGTCGGTCAATATGGCTGCCATCCCAGAAATAACAATTGGAGGCCGGATGAAATGCGGACCATGAACTTGGGAATGTCAAGCTCGGCAGCTGGCAGCCCCAATTAACAGTTCACCCGATTTGGGTCAGAAGTGAAAGATGCAGAGGAACACTTCTGACAGGGATCCTTAGAAGTAAAATAAACTAAATGAGTTAAAGGACAGCCAACATTGTGGGTTGGTTGATTAAGATATCGGAGATCCTTACCAGTGCTACGTCGGCCTGTTGCAGAGCAAGTTATAAAAGTTATAAAAGTTAATACAGTTAATCAGTTGATTAAGTTATCAGTCAATAAAGTGGCCCAATTTTTACAACCAATGAAACTGTTGTCTGTCTCCTCTGTACGGGCGTCCTGGGGCAAAGTGCATCTCTACAGAAAAGCAATATGCAACAGAACAGACAGTTAAACTGTCATGCAACAAATTTTATTTCTGAGTGCACATGAGTAGTATTGTTATGCAAGCCAATGACACCAATTAGATTTCAACAAGATATATATTTCATCCTTACAGTTTTGTCACGGTACTTGAAGTAATAGTGGATAGCTGTAATTATTGAGATAGAGCCTTAAGTTAAGGCTCTAAACAGTACTTAAGAGTTTGAGATTTCTGGCAAGTCCCTCCTTTTAAAATATGTTACTTAGAATGAAGATATACTGTTTATAAAAAAACTAATAGCTTGTCTGCTTATCTCTGCTTTACTAGTTCTGTATAATCTCTTATCAGGATTTGTAGTGTTTCCTTTTTAATTTTTCATATTTCATTAAAAAACCCATACATCAATACCAGAAGATGCTAAAACTTTTGATCAAGCATACTAAAGGAATGGGAAACCCTAGTAAAATATGTTTAGATAGAAGGAAACTATTTGTGTTCCAGTATCTTGCAATATTTATTAATTAATTTATCAAATTAATTAATATATATAAATTAAACAATTAATTAATATATATCAAAGCATTCCCAATATCTCTGGTGCTGAAATTATATTCGTTACAAACATAATTAGTTAGATCTGAAGTGCTCCAACAAAGCACTTCATAATTGGGTCAGGCTAAATCACCAATCATCTGAAACAGCCAAAGGAAGTGGTCATACTGGCTGAAGTGATAGGACTGAACTCCTCATTACAGATAATCTGACATTTTAAAACAGAATTCCTTAACTACTGAAAGCATGTGATTGTCACAACAGCAACTTTTCTCATGTATTTTGCAAATTAGCTTCCTCTGATTTGAAATTGGTCACCAGGAGCTAAACACCGGCTTTCTTTGGAAGTACATTTTTCAAAAACAAACATGTGCCTAAATCCTGTTGTTTATTTATTTACTTATTATGTATCATTTCAACTTCTGTACTACTCTATTAGTGCAAACAGTCTCTTGAGAGCTCACAACCCATCAAGGCATAATTAAAAGTCATACAAACAAAAACAACACACATGGTAAATAATTAAATTTAATTTTGTTTTATTTTAATTCCAATTTTTTAGAATATAATTTGTTAGAATACCATAAAAGCTCTGTTACTAGCTAAAATGATAAAATCTGCCTTTAAATATGATTAGACAAATACAAAGTTCTCAGGGCAATAGTTAAAATACTAGTAAAAGGCAGGTCTATATAGTTTTGTTTTAATTAGCTTCATAAAAAGTGAGAGGGATGGAACTTCACAAGCCTTTGTAGAAAGTTTATTCTAGAGGGAAGGGTCCACAACCAAGTAAACATGGTTTCTAATATTAGCTCTTTTGGCTTTCTTGGCTGTCCCAGTTCTTAACATCTAGGCCTGTGAGGAGTGGGTTGGACAGGTAGTTATTTTGTGGGATAAATTTTCTGACAAATATAAAGAGGTACAATTATTTCCTTTGCCAATTTGAAGAACCACAGTGGGCCAGGATCTAAACAAGAGGTGGGGGCTTTGCCACATCTTCAGCCATAATAATGGAAACTAACCCATTTTAATCTGTCTACACAAAGGATGCCCAAAATTTTCCCGCTAGGGGCCTGACCATGCCTCCTCAAACAGCTGAGTGGGCTGGTCACGTAGTTGCTGCTGGTGGCAGTGCGTTAATTCAATGTGCATTTTTGGGCTCCCCCCTGGTGCTTCCAATGGAGGAGGGAGAAATGTAGGAGCATTTTTACGCCATTTTTAAAACTTTCAGCATGTTTTCGGTGCGTTTTCACGCAATTTCGACACTTCCAGTGGCGGCAAGTCACTTCCAGTGGCAACAGCAATCCAGGCCACAGGTGGGATGGTGACATCCCATGGGCAGGACCTGGCACCCCTGGCCAGGTTTCGGCACCCCTGGCCTAGACAGAGTATTGGGATCACCTTCAGATCTGCTATCAACAAGGAGTCAATGTCCTAAAAGATCTAAAATGGGCTACAAATCAGTTGTGGTTTCCAACATTTGGATGTAGAAATTTATTTGTCTAGAAGAGATAAGTCCATGGACAACACAGAAAAGTTCTGCCTCCTTGTTAAAAGCAGCCTCAGTAAATTAGATATTGTGGCTTCTTTTAGTGGCCTTTAATTTATTAAGATATCTTCCTAATGTTTCCCTGAAAGTTTCTAGGGTTAGCTACCTAGGAACTTTCCTCCATCTGCTCTCCAGCCTTCTTTAAAAGTTGTCCTTAGCTCCTCTATGAACCTCTGAGAAGGCCAGGTTCTGTATGAAAGGATGTTTAGGAGTTGTAAAGATAACAAAGCCCATTATCTCCCTACTATAGGACTTGCTGCACCTGACGGAGACCTGCACCCATTCAGGAAGTTAGCATAAGGCCTTTTGCTGCTTCACAGTACATGAGGTCCTGCTCCAGGCTAGAGAAATCTATGATAGGTTTCAATTGCTGGCTGTTTATGCTTACAAACCAGCCACATCAGCTAGGAAATAGCAATGTAGATTAGGTAGCAATATGTAGCATTGCCAATAAAGGGATAAAGGAACTGGAATTCTTCCATTAGCTTATGCTCTACACAAAAGGTACAAACATCTTCTGCATATGAAGGAAAAATAGGCTAAAGCTCAGGATACTAATAATAATGATGATGGCGGCGGCGGTGATTTTTACCATTTCCTATTTTCCTGGTAAAACAAGAAAGGAATATCTGTCTGTCTGTCTGTCTGTCTATCCTGGCATAGAAAGCTAACAAAATCAGTGTTACATTTTTCTATTGTTCTACTCACAAGCAAAAAGCAAGCTTAGGTAGATCTCTCTCCTACTTTGAACATGCTTAACAATAATGGTGTTTCTTTTCTGCCATTCTATGATAACTAAAGCCATATTTCATCCTTTGTCCCTCCTTCTCCTCTCTGTCACCCAATAAGGCTTCACATTCAATGTTCATCAATCCTACTTCCATTCTCACAGTCCCAGCTTACTTTGAATTCTAAGAGGACAGGAATCTGCACCTGGCTCGAAGGTCACATTCCAAGAGATTATTCACCACCTCTCAGGACACAAAGAAACAACAGCAACCATTTTAAACTTTCAAAAGCAAAGCCTCTATTTCAATTCATTACGAGGAGCTACTTCCAAATACTAGTGAGTGACTGGAGAATTGACAGGAACATCAGCCTTAGCAACCAAAATATCCACCAGGTCATTTTGGAATCCAGTAGGATCCATCATTAATAGGTCCCTTTTACCACCGTGGGGTGCAATTGTATGGAGTTGAAATTTGAGGAGAATATGGTCTGACCATGACAAAAGAAAGGACCATACTCAGATCACCCCTCTACCTGTCCTGATGTGAACACTAGGGCAAAGGTATGGCCTGTGACATGTGCGGGTCCAAAGGAATGTTGCCCATGGCATCCATTGCAAATCCATTTCTATCATCTATGAAATCAGAATTTATTTCAGACAATAGTTTAATAAATTGTGATGGAACTTCTTAAAATTAACTTCTCTGCTGTGGTTTAGCACTGCAGATCTGACAGGGTGGCTCTTTCAACCTGAATTCCACCCCAATAGGAAAAAAAAATAAAACTTCTAGATTTTAAAGGGTTGTAAAAGGCACATAAAAGTTAAAGAAAAATAGGGGACAAATTCAGAGAAACTTTAAGCTTGAGAGAGAAGAGAGAATATTAGTAAAATCAATGCAGAACCTAGTACCATGATGGTGAACCTTGGTACTCCAGGTGTTTTTGAACTTCACAGAAGCCCAAGTCAGGACTCCTGCTGATCAGGGCTTCTGGGAATTGAAGTTCAAGAATACATAGAGTGCCAAGGTTTGCCATCACTGGCTTACTATGTTAAGAAGCAAATATATTTTGTGTGGAAGACATTTTATTATCTAGGCCAGTGGTGGCAAACCACTGTGCCAGAGGGAGCACTTACAGCCCTCTCTGTGGGCAAATGTACCATCACCCTAGCACAGAGTTCACCCCATCCCTCTGCCCAGCAGCCCAATGGGAGTGCTTCCTCCCTCCCCCCAGCACAGAGTTCATCCCTCTGTTTGGGCACTTGTTCTCCAAAAGATTTGCTATCACTGATCTAGGGCTTCTCAATACAAGATAGAATACTGAGCAAATCATGTGTCTAGAACAGAGCCACCTAGTTCCAACCAGCAACACTCTCAGATAAGTTTTTAATGTATAAAGAGGTTCACATGATAAGAAGCTCCTGGATGTGGTTTTAATGCAGGCAAAAATCCTTGTAATAGAAGAATAAACTGAAATAGTAAAAAACATTGTTCAAATGCAGCCAGCACTATGTAAATTGAACAGTCTTGAACATCTGCATACCATGTGAATAAAATATCATGTTGAGATCATTTTGATCCAGATGGAGCTCCTGTGTTTTTACAAAAACACAAGAAAATATTCAATATTTTGGCAAAGCAACATGTTTTGTAGTGATATTGAATTTTGATTTACCACAATATGAAACATCTTGTTTTTCTATAACTTTTGTAATGAACAGACTGTTACCATCATTCAAACTGCCAATTAAAATAAGTTCATATGATTATTTACAACTGCCTATACCCTCAGTGACTGATTTATTGGGTGAAGGAGGCTCCATATGTGCAATCAATTACAGCACTATTACTAAGCATATATTTTGTCTTGTATCTGATTATTCAAATTTTAGGATATGTTTGGATTTACTAAATACTTTTTTAAGAAGCTTGATTTGGACGGAAATTTGCATTTAATTAAATATTTTTGAAATAGCTTTTAAGGCTGCAGTCCTATGTCCATTTTCCCCAGAATAAATCTATCATATTCACTGGGACTGGCATCAGAATAGAAGTCTATAGGGTCAAGCTGTCAGTTTCATCATGAAACAAACACAGTTTTACACATGTGAATTCCATTGAGTTCGATAGGGGTTACCTTCAGGTAAATAGAGATATGCAGCTGAAATTTCTTTTAATGACTAAGTTACCCCCATGCCCCAAAGTGTCACCACATTTAAGTTTTCCAGCCAAGTCAAACTCTAGAAGTCTTCTAGAAGCCCAGCTTCCCTTTTTTAAAGGAAGTATAGTATGTACCTTCCTCATGTTGGACACTGAGAATGGTACTAGAAGGCTTTGCATTAACAAAACTGTTCCTAGTGAGGGAGTAGTGAAGGTATATGATGCGACTGCATCCTCCCTTCTTTCTATCAATTGTCTCCCATTCTTTAATGTGCACTGAAATTCTCAGAATGACATCATTTGTTCCCACCTGCCTCCCCCCCCCAAAAAAAAAATTATAATAGCTGTGACATCCTATTTAAATATCTCCTGCTTTAGAGGGAATTATTATAACAATATCTATTTTCTTTATACTGGTCACCTCCTATATCTGTGAGTTCAGTTAACTGCAGGTTTAAAAGTATTCAATAAGTAGCAATCATGTAAAATGACAGAGGGAGTTTACCCAGGCATATGTGTTAAATACAATGTTCACTGTTATCCATGGTTTCAGGTATCCATGGAAAATTCCCCCCGCCAATTAGATCTGAGACAAGTCTCCCATCTGAAACTCCTTGTTGTTCCAGGATGCAGCCTTCTCATCTCCTTATACTCAGCTGGCACTATGTCCCTATTTAACTCAGTGGAGTTTACTTCTAAGTGAACATTTTTAGAATTGCAATTTTCACAGGGTTTCTTGAGTCCTACAGCTGCATAAACATGTTTAGGGCTGTGCTCTAAAGATTCTAAATACATTAACCACAAAGACATCACACTGAGTGTGGAGGAAATGTCCTACCCATAATTCTTAACATAGATTGTGTAAAAATTTTATTACCCAGCTTAGATTTTTGCTAGATGGGTGGATATTAAACTCAAAGTCATTAATTTGTTTTCTATGCATCACAAATCTTGAATTCCAGCCATTCCAAAATAGGGAATGTAGAACAGGACATAATCTCTGTCTGTTTGATTAATGTAGTTGGATACCAAAAGATCCTCATGCTAATGAAAGATTTTAATTTACTTTTTTATTTCATTGATTCCTCTGTTTCTATCTGAAATCATTTCCCTGCCATTTTGACAAGCAGCAGAGTTACACTGCCACCCACTGCTCCATTTCAGACTGGATGAACTATTAGATCACAGCTCAGAAGTAATCACACCGTCCTAGATATACTGGTAGCTGTGACATTTTCATTAAATTCCAGAATCTTGTCAGAGGAAGAACAGCCGGCTCTAGTTCGAGGGAGATGGACTGTGATGCTTTGCTTTCTGGAGTGAATTGGTTCTGTACCTTCACATGGTAACTTTTGTGGTGCTGCTTCCCAGAACCCCCTTTCAGCAACACTAGTGCTTAGCTGTTGAAGAACCCATCACCTGAGTTATATAAATATACCAGGCTATCAGCTGTACAAATAATACAGTATTGTGGCTAGGATAGAGAGAGGTTTTTTTATAATGTCAGAAGCACAAAAACTTGTTTACTGGGTTGAAAGGATTTTTGCTGGAGGAACTCCACTCAGGAGATGCCTGAATGAGGTTCCTTTCATGTCCTCAAGATCCTTTCCCACCAAAGTGGTCCCCATTTATCTACTTGCAATTTCTTGCTTTCGAACTGCTAGGCTGGCAGGAGGTGGGACAGAGACAGGCACTCATCACATCATGTAGTACAATACTTGGATCTTGAACTGCTGACTTGCTGCCCTTCCGGCTAACAAGGTGTGCTTCTTAACCACTGAGCCACCACAGTCCCATAGGGAGAGTAATAGCAGCAGCTTATTTATAATCCACCACACAATATGAGCAAAAGAAGCCCAACCACTAGGCAGAGCACCATGGACAATCTATTCATATAATCTATTGATGGACAATCTATCCATCAATATCCATACTACTGATACCTTTGAAATTGTGATGATTTATGATAATGATATGTTTATTATGACTGTGTGTAACCTGTAACTGTAAACTTTGTATCTCTGTTAGCCGCCCAAAGTCGCTCTGCGAGTGGGGTGGCATACAAGTCTAAAAATTAAATTAAATCCTCTTCTCCTTTAGTGCGGCATTCATGTATTTTAAATATGTATAATGGAAAACCTTTGCATATTTCTTACCACAAGGACACAGGTTTCATTTTGCTGACACAAGAATAATTAAAATTCCTCTCATAACTGTTGCTAGATGCAGATCATTTAATGTCTTTCTTTCCCCCAGAGAACAGTATGGTATTTGGATATTTAGGCTTTTAATTGCAATCGTCTATTAAATGTTTAATTTGTGTGTATATGTGTGTCTGTTTCTCTCTGTGTGTGTCTCTGTATGCATTGAAAGGCTGTGTTCAAACTCACCAGGTCAGAAAGGAATCACGTTACCATCTTGTGCGTTTCTACTTATCCTTCCAGTCACTGACATTCAAAGTGCATGAGAAGTAAGACAGGAGGTCATGTTATTAGAAACTACTGCAAGGTCCTCCTTTTTCAGCCCACATCAACGTGGCTAGTTCTGGGCCTCCTGATATTTATAAGTAATAAAGAGGAAAATTAACAGCTTTGCTCTGAAATATTCAGCAAATTACTAAACTCTGTTTTCACTCATGTTAAATTAATTCAGAAATCTGGCACTGAGCATTTCTTCCCCATAAGAAATTGCATTGTATCTCACATGCATTGAATATAGGGCTTAAGGGGGAAAATCAATAAAATAAATTAAATATAGCTAGTCTCCCTCCAAAAATAAAAAATCAATGCTTTTTAAAGCAGGTATCCTTAGAAGCAGGTTTATTTTCAACATTAATCTAGATACTAGCTTCATAGTAATTGATTTTTTATGCTTAAGCTGTCAAAAAGTATAACAAGCAATTATTACCTGTTATTCTCCAGATTCACAAAACAGCCTTATTCTAAAGGGATTGTTCATTCATCCTCTCATACCCCGTTTTCTCCACTCCTGAGTTGCATTTTTCAGATCATTCATGAAATAATAGCAATATTAGAATCAGCATCTTTAACAATGTTGTAAATAAATAGATTTTAAATAATCATGAATTTTGTATTTTAAAATAAAAATTGCAAGTATGCAAGCCATAAGACTTTGGATAGAAAACAATATTGCTAAACCTTTATTGCCTGTGAAATATGTTTCATTGGTCAAAATAAAAATACTACAGAGAACAGATATATATTATGGAATTGTTATCACAAAATATATTTTATGTACATTGCCAGGTAAGAATACAAATGGTCCGTTCTTCATGGAATCATTTATATTATCCAACAGAAGATGTAAGAGACAAGGCACAAAACTGATAATCTTGAAATGAATTGCTACTGAAGTACCAGCTATAGGTAACCCCCCTGCCTCCGGCAATGTTGCATGGCTCCCAAGATGCCCAAACAAAATAATGGAAGGGATGTAAAACATGGGCATAGATCCCCACTTATCTCTTCCCTGCAGATGAGAATTAGGAACTGCAGAATGATTCTTCTTGCCAAATGTGATGGTGAAATATTTCATGGCACTTTATTAAATGAGAATATCCCCCCCCCCCCCAAAAAAAAAAAAACCTGAGCAAAAATGCGTAAATAGCACAATAATGAAAATATCACACATTATCAAAGCAAAATTTACTGTTCCCAGATTTTTTAGATCTGGAAGCACTGGGGAAGTTACTTTGAGCATTTCCAGCAACTAGCTAGTCATTCTGTATTTGCCAGATGTGTATGTGCTATGCCTCTCAAAGGTAAAGGAGAAAGACAGTTCAGATGAATTACAGAAATGAGAGGCAATAGCACAGCTTGCCTTCTTCTCAAGCAATGAGACTTGTGGGCTTGATAATTGGCCATTGAGGTGTCTGATGTCCAGTTGACAAGAATTCAAGTAATATTCTTAGCAGTCCAAGTCTATAATAAAACAAAGATGCACATTTTTGTCAAAACAGAGAAACAGCTTGCACTTTTAACAGGAGCTTCTTAAACCATGAGAAAAAGACCATTGGTAGAATTTGCCCACTGGTAATTAATCAACCAGTGATACCAAATAACTCTGAAATTATGAATAGATATTGATAAGAATAACTACATCTCCAGTAAAGGTAAAGAGAAAAGCTGTTCGGTTGGGTGGAAACTTATATCATTTCACTCTAGCCAGGAAAATGCAAGAGATATAAAATGACACCTGATAGAAGAAAGGTCCCTAACCAAGGAAAGAAACCCACCAATTTACAACTACATTGCTATAACTAAAATTAACTTATAGTTGGTTATTTCCAATAGTGAAGGGGAAAATCTATTGCATGATGTCATGTCATTCTAAATGCTCTCAAAATGTGTTATCCATACTTATACTGAGTAATCAGGTCATTTTCTTTCTTTCTTTCTTTCTTTCTTTCTTTCTTTCTTTCTTTCTTTCTTTCTTTCTTTCTTTCTTTCTTACTTACTTACTTACTTACTTACTTACTTACTTACTTACTTACTTACTTACTTACTTACTTACTTATAAAAATGCATAACCTGGATTTGCCTGAACAACTGGAACAACAATAATAATAACAGAAACCTGGATGCTGAGAAGTAATGGATAATCCAATAAGTTCCTTTTGAATGTAATTTTGCAAGCACATGTGTTTATTGCACATACATTTTAGTCTTTCCATCTTGGAGGCCTTGTCGGACTTCAGGCGTCTCTGTAAGCCCCCCCCCCCACTCATGCTCCTGAGCATGTGCTCATTTCTGGAACATATTTAACCCTTACCTTCCAACTCTGAGAGACCTGAGCCACGTTTAAAAAGAACTTAGTGAGCTCTAACAGTAGAGCACAACAAGGGAGGCCTCTTCTTCAGGTAGCATGCAGCCGAGTTGCCTTGTGTGTGTGTGATAAGAAAAACAACAATCTTCAAAGAGAAACAGCTGTTTTATTCTCCAGGTTCATTGATAGTAAAGTCCATAGAAAAACGCAGATTAGAGGGTCATAACCATGAGTTCAGTCCAATAAAAACAGTCCAAGTTCGTTAGGTAATCATAGTGAGAAAAAGACAAATAAGAGATCCATAAGCCAGACCAGGTCTTAATCCATGGAGAGACAAAAAAGAACTAACTCACTTCTCTGCAAACATGGAGAATCTGCAGTCAGGTGGGTTACTCTTAGCCAATCAGGTAACAGAGAAAACTTTCTCAAAACAATAGTTGTTTATACACGTGTGTAATCAGTGTTCTGGCCTATAGACAAAACATGGATCTCAGCTAGTTAGAAAGATAAGAAATACAACAAAACAGGCAGTCTTGTGACAGGAGTTCATGAGGCAGAGAGAAGACAAAGGATTTCTGAGGCCTATCTGAAAAATAGCAATTTCAAGCCTTGGGAAGCATTAGGAAATAGGTCTTTTCCTGACAGGCCTAGTGTTGTTATGATTTTAGGCCAAAAAGCCAGAAACTAAGGCCTCTGTAACAAGGCATCTGTATTCTTACAAACTGCTTTCTTAAAAACCCTTATCTCAGATTCCACTCAGATGAAATGGCTAGCTAGATGCATTACTTGTGGTCAGGGAACTTTCTACAAGCTTATCAAGTCTAGTGGAACGTTCCAAATTAGGTAATCAAGATGAGATCATAGAAATTCTTGTAGGAGGGATACTTGCTCATTTTGCCTATAAAACCTGCAAGATTTCAGACAGAGATTCGGTTCTCTAGTACTGAGCTACCCAGTTCGTATTAGCATGAAACAACATTCCCTTTGGGGAACTTTTACCCATGGAGAGGGAGCATGAGCCCCTTGGGGCTAGGATGGAAAAGGACTGAATGACATGCCAATCTTATCTTGGAAATTTGAAACTCTGTCTCACTCTTATCTATTCTAAGGCATATATAGGTACTCTCTGCCTTACACGCTACCAAAACTAAAGAATTACAGACTCCCTGTATTTAGTAGCAGAGATCCCGGCTTGCCCTCGGAAGGAAGGAGAGGTGACATCTTTGCTGGAGAGGGTTTGTGAAATAAAGGAATATCTAGCAGCCAAGAGGTTTTCACTGAGTAGGGTGGCATATAAATTGAAAAATAATAATAATGTTCATACCCAGCCTCTCAAACCCCAGGATAGGAGCAAGTTCCTGAGAAGTGTCAGGAAGTCAGATGTGATAACTCTGTACATTAGAATGAGATAATGCTAGTTTTCAGGTGGCAACATTCAGAATTTCCCCTATTCTGGAAGCAATAGTCCAAAAGAGGTAATTTCTTGAAATAAAACCTCACAATCATGTGCATGCACACATGTACATAGCATGTTGTAGTTTTATAATTTCCACTATATAAGCCTGATGATCCCATCTGGCAATAGGAATATTTAATTTAAATTAACAGAAAGCATCTTATCCTCCTTTCAGGTTCTGAGGTTGCTTAGGGCTCCCTTTTGCGCTAAGGTAGCCCTTGGGAGCCTTTAGAACAGTGGTTCCCAGTGTGATCACAAGTCAGTACATTGGCTGATCAGTGCTTTGGGGAATTGACTTAGGCTTCTGGGAATTGAAGTAAAAAAACCAAAGTTTGGGAAATACTGCTTTAGAAGGAAGCTTTAATAGCCCAATATTTACTACCTATAACAGCATTCTGGAGCTAGCTGCAGACTACTAGCATGAGACAGATAGCTTACAGACAAAAGTCAGATGCAAACTGGAGGGGGCAGTGGGTATTCATATTCAAAAAGATATAAAATTAGTTCAAAGAAACAGAGCAGTGAAAAGATGCAAATATGTAGGGATGTTTTATACATGGACACAGCCACAATGGCTTCAGTCTTTCTCCCTCACTTACTCCCGTCCCACATAAACATTTGAGCAATTTATCTTTCCTCCTCATGTTGTCTTCCAGGCTCTGGCATTTGTCCTACACCACATATTATTATTTTCTATCTGCCATGACAACTGATATTTTACCATTCAGACTCTGATTGCTGAATAGCTCTTTACAATTGATTGAATAACCCAACAAACAAGGGGTCTTATGAGCACATCTTATTCATTTCATCAGTGTTGCATTCTCTTCCTTTATTTGCTCTCAGAAAAATATTGACTTTGTTTGGTAATTAATTTCTGATCCCCCTTCTCAGGCATTTTCCTTTTCACATTCAACTTCTAGAGCAGCTCTCAACCTTTTCAAGCCAGTGGCCGGGTCATGCTCCTTCAGACAGCTTTGGGGACCAGATGGCCATTTTGCCCTTCCTCCACCACATGGCACTTCCTGGTGTGGTGGAGGCATTGGGGGGCACATGAAATGGTCTTCTAGAGTTGTCACTTTTTTTTTTTGCTTATTTAATTGTTTGGACACAACCCAGAGTGGGAATATCCCAGATGGGTGGTATAAAAATGTAATAAATAAATAATTAATATAATATAATATATTTTAAATTTTCTCTATTATATCTATTAAAAGATTATAGTGTAATAGATGGTGAGGGGGGAAAGACCTGGATTCAAGTATTTATTTATTTATTTATTTAAATTTGTTTATCGCCCTCCTCCCAAAAGGGACCCAGGGTGATTTACAACAACCATAAAATCACTTTTAAAAGTCAAAAACTCTAAAAACTTTTTTAAAACTTGGTATTAAAAGCCTAAAATTACAACACAGGCATACTGGGGTCAAACCAACCAATTGGCTGGGGAAATTGAACCATCTACTCTCCAGACCAAACCTGACCTGCAGAGCAATGGAAACTCACTGAGGATTAGATATTTTGAAATATTTAACTAAAAAACTATTAGGGTCACAATTAGGTAACAACTTAGCAGCATATATCAAGACAAATTGGTAATGTTAAACAAATATTAGGTATTTTATTAATAAATAAAATGTGAGCACTCTATTAACTTATATTTTGTCAAATTATTTTATCATGGCTTCACTCAGGCTAGAAACCCATAACCCCTCCCCTACTGTGCTATCTATCTTCTTCTCCTGGGCCCAATTTCTTTTTCCTACAATCGTCTTTTTCTTCCTCCACTCTAACACTCACTCAATCCAGGACTCACCCAGTACTCACAACACTGGAAATGGAGGTCCCTATTTAGACATTTCAGGATCCCAACCTCACAATTACAATCATTCATCCCCCCGCCCCCAGTTTTTAAAGACTCTGCTTGGTTGTTAAATGAACAGCTGGAGCAGTAAGGTCAGGAATATAATTTCTGATTGTGCCTCCCAGGACAAGAGCCAGCATGTGTAGCCTTCGGCAAGCTGCTTGCCCTCAGGGTGTCTCCAGAAGAAACAAATGATATTCTGAGCACTGTATACCTGGGAATCCTCTAAAGGGTTGCCATAACTTAGAGTCAACTTGATAATGCATAATTATTATTAATTTACAGGATATGCTTTTAAAAACAATGTACTGCATCCAATCCATTAAAATAGCATTATAATACACATTTTCATGTGAGAAAATAAAATAAAGACTTGTTCTTTTGGGGAACTTCATGATCCACAAAGAGGTGGTGGCCTCTGGACCAGTGATGGAGTCCATAGAGACCACAACTTCTATAGAGTAATTCCAGCATGTGTTGGGCCCAACCCAAGTTTGAAGACTGGGTGGGAGTTTGATTATCTGAGAGTAGGGGAGGTATTGTCCCCACACCTTTGTCACAATCAGATTATTACCTGCCTAGAATCAACTTGACACTGGTGACTTCTCATCACATAGAGACTGGACCAATTAGGGTGGCCTACTCCTGTAGACTCCTGGATCCAACTGCTCTTTGGGAAATTTTTGAATGTTTTTCTGCTGATCTGGTTGGTCCTCCTGCTGAAGTCCAGATCTCCAGGTAAAATGTCTTGGTGATCTGGGGAGTTGACAAGGTTGCTTCTAAGTGTCATCTCTAATACAGAGCCCACCTTCCATTTTCCAGCAGGTATAGTGCAGCCATAAAAGCTCCAAAGAGTAACTATACCATTAATCATATATATGCTGTTTAACAGCTATATGAGGCTGCTGGGTAAGGTATTTCAGAGATTTGGGATGTCATTTTGATACCTGAAATTCTGTGGTTCCCACATCAATGAAGATGTCACTGGTCCATATCCTCCAAAGGTGGGGTTGCTAGACCCTGGATCATCTGGAAAGGAAGCTCCCTGGAATTTCTCAGCCGATTTTATGCTAGGTGCCTCTGGCAGAGAAAATAACAGACCAAGGCAATTACTGTGAGAAAAATAAAAATGATTTTACTTCATTGTGTGCCTAAGATATCAATAAATTAAATTCCACCTCTCAGGACCACCCTTATAAATGTGAAGGATTAGGTCTTGAACAATTTGGGACCAGGTGTATTTATACATGAAGAATAAGGGGACACAAAGTGGGGCTAACTGCAGCTTATCACATGGGTACGGGGAAGCATACAAAGGGAAGGTTACGTCATACAATCAAGCATTTATCACCAACAATAAAGGTGACAAAACATTTGATATTTAAACAATTACATGAGCACACAGTTAAGTACACATAAGCATAATCCATATAATGAATGGAAGCAATTACATAATCCATATAATGTATGCATTCAAATACGTATAAGGTCAAAAGTCCGTATGAGTTGAAAAGCTAACAAGGGTGTGTTGACTTTCCAAATGCCTCCAAAGTTGTAGGGTCTCTTGAAAATATCCTGAGATATTTAGCCACACCCCTGGGCATGTTGAGGAATGAAGATGGCCTGAGGAAGAAGATGCCAAGGCCTAGCACTGGCTGAGAACATCGCCCCCTCCTCTGGGCCCACAACAACGACATGAGGAAGAAGATGCCAAGGCCTAGCAGTGGCTGAGAACATCGCCCCCTCCTCTGGGCCCGCAACAACGGCCGGAGGAAGAAGATGCCAAGGCTTAGCAGTGGCTGAGAACATCGCCCCCTCTTCTGGGCCCACAACAACGGCCTGAGGAAGAAGATGCCAAGGCCCAGAAGGGAAAGCAATCACACACCACTGGTTGTCACCTTCAGCTCTCAACTCAAACCCCTCACACGCATAATAAGGGATCTCCAACCCATCTTAGACAGGAGTGCTTCACTTTTCAAAGCCCTTGGTGACAGACCCCTATTCACTTATAGACAACCCCCCAATCTCAAACAACTATTGACACACAACAGACTACACAGAAGTGGAGCAGATATGGGAACTAGACCCTGCTGCAAATCCAGATGTCAACTATGCCCCCACATTCGCTCTGGAAACAGTATTACTGGACCCAATGGCACCACACACAACATTAAAGGCAGTTTTACTTGTGCTTCTGCCAATGTGATTTATGCCATCTCTTGCCAGAAATGTCCATCCGTGCTTTATGTAGGACAAACAGGTCAATCTTTACGCAAAAGGATTAATGGACACAAATTAGATATCCAGAATGGCAACACGGAGAAACCCATCTCAAACCACTTCAGTCTAACTGGACACTCTATCTAAGACCTAAAAGTTGCAATTCTGGAACAGAGAAATTACAAAACTAGGATTGAAAGGGATACATCAGAAATCAAATACATCAGTCTGTTAGATACCCATCACAGGGGGCTAAATATTAGTGAAGGGTTTCTGGCACATTATCAAATTTGATGCAGAGATTGCTATATGATTTTATATTACAACTTTTCTGCCAATTCTGTTTAGTAAAACAGAAAGAACCCAGGTACAGGAGTTTTTTTTTCCCCTGACATGCAGGTCACAAGTTGATCAGAGACCATAGTGGGCTTACTCAGCAACCTTGAGATTGAAAGGGAGTCTTTTAGAGTTTATCTGAATAATCTATTGTTGCTAATGGCTGTGTGAAACTGCATTCTTGTGCTTGCTTGTCTGTCATCTTGCTTGACACCAACCTTTCTCCCGTCGACCTCCTGAGTTTGGTATATAAGAACATGCTTGTAAGTTTCATTCCTTGTCTGATGAAGTGGACTTGATCCACGAAAGCTAACAGTGAAAATATAGCAGTTAGTCTTTAAAGTGCTACTGTGTTTTTTATTTTTATTTTACTTTATTTTGTTTATTTTGCTTTGTTTTGTTTTCTGAGATGCTTGATTAGAGAAGGCTTCCGGTTTCGCTTGATGCATTCTTACTTTGATCAGCAGGAGGCTGAAATGCAGCTTACATCAGTCACCACTAGGGGAGCTCTAACACCGATGGTTTTGATCCTCTTTCCCACCTTGGAGAACCAGAAAGGCGAGCAGCTTTCCCAGAAGCCCCAGTCACGTATTTCAATGGGAAAAGCGGTGATTATGCCTCCACATTGCCAGGAGCCCGGGGCGAGGGGAGTGATGCATGTATGTTTATGCAAACGTATGAGTATGTACTGCTTGTGCAACCTTTATTGTGAGGGGGTCAGGGCAACCAATAGTTAGAGCGGGAAATCATTATTGCTGATGACTAAAAATGTGGTTTCTTAATTTCACCTTTCAGTTTCATCAGCAGATGGATTCACAATTTTATCTCTCCTTTCCATTTCCTGTAATGGATGCAGGCTGTACAGGACATTGAACACTGCCTGACTGTGGTTATGGACTGGATGAGACTGAACAAGTTTAAGTTGAACCCTGACAAGATGAAAGTCTTATTATTAGGTGGTTCACCAAACTGCTTATATACCTGCATTACACTGGCTGGAAAACTTTCTAACCACAGTCTCTTCCATATATGAGGGGGCTTTCCTACATTTGTTCTCTGCATTGGCCAATGGGGCAGTATATAAGTAAAATAAATGAAGAAAGGAAGGAACAAAGGAATGAACAAACAAACAAAATAACGAACAATGAACAAAATTCAATGAATTGAGTAATTCAGAGCATTCCAGATTGCCTCCTTATGGAGCACTTGGAGCTCACTCACTTTCAGGTTCATTGTAGTGTTTAACCATTTTTCTGACAAGAAGTGTTAGTTTTCATTGAGGATGAGGAAATTTGTATTTTTATATCCTTACCCAAGTATGATTATACTATTCTACAAGAGTAGATAAATTTTACAAGAGTTGGTGAAAGTAAGTAAGTTCAATGCATAATTAATCAGAGCTCTAATTAAGTCATGGGGGGGGGGACAAAAATATCTCCTACATCAACATCTGGCTGTGGAATTCTAGGAGTTAAAGTCCAAGAAAATAACTGTTCTAAGCTTAGATCTCCATATTGGATAACTAATGGCAAACATAAGGGGTTGTCTTCATCTCCTGCTTTAAAAGTTTCCAGAAGTAGCTGAACAAGTCATTAATAGAGATTTATTATTATTATTATTATTATTATTATTATTATTATTATTATTATTATTATTATTATTATTATTATTATTATTATTATTATTATTATTATTATTATTATTCTATTTCGATTTCTATACCGCCCTACTCGGTAGGACTGACCCAGGGTGGTTCACAACATATACATCCATTCTGCTCATTTCACTTCTGTTCATTCTTAAATCTGTTCCATTCACTTCCTCATTAGCTGTGAAGCTTCTTCTTTTAAAAAAAAACACACATAAAACTTTGCACACACACACACCCCGAAAATGATTTTTTGGCATTTATTTTATTCTAACTGTCCATACCTTTTACTCTTACATGCAATTTGTTTAGTCTTTCCGCTTAAAATATGCAATCTTGTACACATTTCATCCTTAAGTATATAACTTTGTTGGCATTCTGATACATGTATTTCAGACAACATAGTTACTGCAACATTTGGGGGAGTTATATGTAATGGGTAATTGTGGATTGTTCTTCATGTTAGTCCAGAAAACATAGATAAGGGCAAGTCACTTAAAAATGCAGAGCAAACAAGACCCTTTGTATCTCTTGTTGGAAACAGGATTCTGCAGTAGATGACCCTTCTGTTTGATCAAGCTAGGCTGTTTTATTCTTAATTAGCAGAACCCACTTCTTAAAAAAAGATTTTAGTGTTCAAATTCAAATGTATGCTATATATGCTGCTGAAAAATATCTGTCCTTTGCAATGGCTGAAGTACAATACTTCCTAAATTCATTCTACACAACAATTGCCTTTTGAATTTATTTTTCTGCATGCAGCCAGATGTATAAATTTTGACAAACAAGGATGTGTACATCTATTTATCCTCATTATTTTCCTATTAACAAATGAATGGCATTAAAATATGAGAAGTTAGGAGTGAAAATTTATTACTGCAATTGTTGAAGCAGACATTGGAGCTTCTTGCTGAAGTGACAAACCAAACACCTCCATTCAGCAAACAATGGCAGCATCTCCCTGGTTCTACTGTTTGACACAATGATGGATTACATATTTACTGAACAGCATTGGTGGCCAGAAAATCTGATTTTCATGCCTGCAAATCCATGAAACCTCAGCCACTGAAGAGCTTCTTTTACATGTGGCAAAGGTCACTTATCAAGGGATTTTCTCACGTTTTGTGTGATTGGTCATGCCTCATTTCCTGCAAGAAAATATGATTTCCCCAAACTGGGTGAGTTTTGAAGATACTCACAAGGACCTAGAAAGTTATTTCCTCTCTGTTTGTGCGATAAGCGTAAAGTCTAGAGAGACAAACCTATAGGGACCTGCAAGAAACTGTAGCTGGAAAACCATATTTAATCCTATCATTAAAGAAAGTCTAAGTGCTCCCAGGATATAAAAGAAATGCAGAAATTACGCTTTTAACCTTGTCACTTAACTTTGTAGATCTGAAAATGTTTTAATAACTTGTATTATACATCTTATCAGAGCCCATTCTTCCTATTTACTAATGGTTAGAACTTGTGTATCCAATGCTAGTATGAAGCAGGAAATCTAAAGTAGACAAGTAATAGGAGCAGCTGTATAAAGCTTCCAAGAGACATTCCAATTTTATTTCTGCTTTGCTGCCATTGGGTCCAACAACATTGGGTCCATTTTGAAGCACAGCAGGGAACCAAACTGAGGAACTGATCAGCAATTCAGGGTTCATCTGGATGGTGCATTTATTTTATTTCAAGTATTGGATTTACCTGATCTTACCATGAATTTCTTCAACAATTAGATGATATTCTTCTTATTTTGCTTTGCTACACTGCTTTTTTAAAGTGGGGTGGGGTAGAGGAAGGATTTTCTGCATCTTCTTTGTTCTTGGCTTATTTCTTGCATTGCTTTATAATTGGGAGAGTAGCTTATCATTATGGTACTTTAGCATGGATGCAGCAACAAAGCCCTGGTGTAATGTTTCTATAGGTTGTAGAGTCCTGCTTGTTGAAATACAGTATGGCAAACTACATACTTATTTACAAGTCCAGCTTTCTCTGCACACTGCTGATTTCTCAAGGCACTGGGAAGCAAGTGTGTTGCTGCCAGGGTGTAGTATAGGACTGGCACAAGTGGAAATAGCAGAGGTTGAAAGGTTGATGACAGAGTTCTGTCAATGCTGGGCCATCCTATGCTAGCAGCACTAACTTTCACACCAAAAGTAAAGGTAAAGGTCACCTTTGCTTGAAAGGCAGTCATATCCGACTCTAGGGTTTGGTGCTCATTTCCATTTTTTAGCCAAAAGAGCCAACACTGTCTGCATCTGCAGATGTTTTTGTGGACATGTGGCAGGCATGACTAGACATTGGAGTGCATGGAATGTTGCTTACCTTCCCATCAAAGTGGTAACAATTTATCTACTTGCAATTTCTTGCTTGGACATATTTAATCCACAACTAGCCATTCCTGTATCCAGAAGCTGCTTTTTGTCTCCTGAAAACATGGCAGTGGGAATCAGTTCCATTAGAAACATAGTTTTGGAAAACCCTATGACATTCTGCAGCTAAGCATCATCATCATCATCATCATTGCCACCACCACCACCACCCACCACCACCACCACGAACAACAACAGCAACAACAACAACAACAACAACAACAACAAAAGGAAACAGAAATTCATGAGACAAAAGGCTATCTAGGAGACACACCAGTGGCTAGCCACTTAGCTTCAGTGCTTCCCAGACTACTTGATTTTTAATGGGGTTTGGCCAGCATTTTCTCTTCAGATATCTTCCACTGCATCCCAACATGCAAGAAGCCATGCCTTTTGAAGAGGAATGCCCTTTCCTTGAGTCAGATGAGAATGCTGAACAACCCCTTCCCCAGCCTATGTGGATGAAGGAAGCCAAAGCTCAGAGCTTACCATTTGACAGCCGTACCATGATTCCTAGATTTCTGCTTCCTCCTTGGCTGTGGGTCATCTTTAGACCATATCTTGTTTTGCCTTGTGATTCTTCTTGTCTGATTCTTGTTCTTTTCTTTTTGAAATTTGGACTGTATGACCTTGTTTGTGTAAACTCTGTACTTGGAATTGATGCATCCTAGCAGGACTTTGTTTTGCCTATGCAAATCCCACCTCACACCTCAACATGGTGCAGCAGTGACCCTGGCCATCCAACAGCTATGGTGGTGGTGGGTATATTCCCATGGCAGGTTCAACCATGCCACAATGTTGTTGGCTAGCAGTCCAGAATGGTTCTCCATTCTGGAACCGCGGGTCAGCTAAGTGGGGTTGGGTACTTAGGCAATGCATCTGGCCAGTGCATTGCTCTAACATGGCCAACTTTGACATGAACTCAACCAGCAGTGTCGTCATTTTTAAAATGGCTAAAGGATGTTGTGAGTTTGATCTTGATGGGGATCAAGGCTGACTCAGATGCCCATCTTTTCATGATCAGTAAAATGAGTACCCAGCATGTTTGGGGCAAAATGCTAATTACCTTGTGAACTGGCTAGAAAGTGTTCTATGGGGCTATATACAGTATAAGTGTAATTACTAATTGCTACAATGTCTGTAGTAATTTTGTAATATATATATGCAGTAAAACCCTGGCATACGAGTGCTCACATTTAATTAAAAAAATTCTCTAGGTTAGGGCTGATTTTCGGATTATGACTGAAAATTGTGCTACAGTATTTTAAACTCTAAAATGGTAGCAATCTCCCTACTTTTTCCATGCCATTTGGGGACCTTTTCTGTGACGACAATAGCACCTCCACAGCAGTATGCACTGCATTGTGACTTTGGGTATAGGGGAAGGTGGCCATTTTTAATTCTGAAATAGTTGCAGTGGCTATTTTGGAGTTCAGGACTACATCTCCCAGAAATCTTGGCAATCATTTTGGAAATCAAAATGGCCACCACCACCATTTTTTGATTCAAAATGGCCACCACCCCATCCATCCGAAGTCACAATGCAGTGCTTACTGCTGTGGTGGTGCCATTCTCGTCAGATACGGTCCCCAAATGGCTTGGAAAAGGTACGGATATTGCTTCATTGCTTTTGTGGGGGTGGGAGATGATTGTGTCTGACAATTTTTTTTATTTTTTGTGTGTTTTTTGGTATTTTTTAATGTTTTTGTTCTGGTTGTGACTTTTAAAAATTTTCAGTGCATTCCTATGGGAAAACATGCTATGGGTTACATTTGTTTTAGTTTACAATGGAAGCTGCTGGAACGGACCTCTGTCATAACCCAAGGTTTTACTGTATAAATTTATACATGAACAAACATACATACATGTTTCATTTGTTAACTGAGCAACTCTGACAACTCATATGAAAGGCTTGAGTTGGGTAACACCAAATTTAACAATGAACTAAACATATGTAATCAGAGTATACAAAATGGTAAGATGATATGAAACATTGTTTTCTATTTTCTGGTTTGCTACAAGGTTTGAAATTACTTTAGCTTGGTAGAAGAATTTTTAAAAATCAGTTGACCAATATAGAAACACAATCTGGATTCTTGTTTTAATGGGAAAAGTAATACAAGTTAAGCTGACAGGAAAAAGCCATGTTGCTGTCATGTTTTACTTTTGCTCATTTGACCTGAGAAGCCCCATTCCCAAAAAGCAAGGGATTTAGTTTTAAAGGAGCTTTTCTGCCTGTAAATTCTTTATGTGGGCCTTTTGCGGCTCTCAGGCAGCCACTTCGGTCCTCTCATGAGGAGCATTCCTCCCTCCTCCTTCTCATTTTAGAAAAAAATGATGAGAGAAGTACAATTTGCTATCTCATGCACTGCAAGGCATGGGTACTAGCTCCAATAACGTAATTGTTTTAGATACTATTTAAGCCAGGCCTCTAGATCAAAATTTTCGGTCTCTCTCCCCAGCCTTTGTGGCTGGACAAGTTACCTCACAACAGTAAAGCTTCAAAGGGAAGGCTACCAACTTGCTCTATTCTAGCTGGGTAAATGTACAGTAGTTTTCATAAGCTGCAATGATTTTTAATTCAATTGTCTGTTTTGCTTTTACAGGACCGTATCCATTCCATTTCACATACAGCAAGGTAGAAATGTTTATTTTCAGCTAAGATGTTTAGCTCATGTCAAGTTACTTTTAAAGTATACTGTTAGATCTGTCATGATTTGGAAATTTTTATACTGTTTCTCTCTCTTTCTTTCATTGAAATGGAAGATGTATTAAAACTGAAACCAGTATTTTCTTCCAGTACCAGCTAGCATAAAACTGGCCACCAAGGTTAAGAGATGATAAGCTCAAAACTGGAGCTTCTTCAGACACTTTTAGTTTACTTGTTTAAAAGGTAAAGGTCACCCTTGCTTGAAAGCCAGTCATATCAGACTGTAGGGTTTGGTGCTCAACTCTGTTTCATAGCCGAAGAGCCAGCGCTGTCTGCTTCTGCAGATGTTTCCCTGGTCATGTGGCAGGCATGATTAGACACCGGAGTGCATGGAACGCTGTTTATCTTCCCACTGAAGTGGTCCCATTCAGAAAAAAGTAAGGTTCCATTTGTTCTCAAAGCGATGAATTTTATGGCTGTTGCATTTTAATAATGCAACTCTTTCTGTTTTAACTGGCCCTTCCAAGGTCAGCAAAATGAGTACCCAGTATGTTGGAGGCAAAATGCCAATTACCTTGTGAACTGTCCAGAGGATGCATTAAGCAGCATGGGGTAGTATATAAGTGTATTTGCTGTTGCTATTTTAGCCCTATCCTGATTTCATCTCAGCACAAAAAATCCCAACAACCAAATCACAGTGAAGTGACTTCTGTATTTTGAGAGTGCATTTTTAAAAAAATCTAAAGTGTAGAAAATATTTATGTCCATCTATACCTATCCTCCTGTCTAAAATATTAGGGGGCTTCATGTTGATGCAAATTCTAGTGATTTCTCCCTCTCACCTTTCTGATTTCTTGAACTGAGAAGTATGTCTATGTATTACAAATCATCTACAATAGAAATTTCCTACTTATTATCTTTAGCTACTTACCTATTCTTTCACTCTTATTTAAAATGTTTTTTGACATATAATCCCACAACACATAGCATTACTTTAAGATATGAATTGGTCATACTCTGTTGTGTTCAGTGGATCCACTTTATATCACCTTTCCACTCAAGAATGCTATCTCAAGCAAAATCCACTGCTCACCCATTCATTTTCATTTGCTGCCCTCTGAATATGTGGTGTGCTTTATCAACAATACAGAGCACAAATATTCATTCCAGCAGAGAACTCTAATTTAAAAACAAAACACAACCCCTGTATAGCATGAATACAAATCAAGATGAGCAAATTCTTTCAGTGCCAAAACCATAGATCATTTAAGCTGTTTTTTCTCTTCATTAGTTAAAACATTTGTATAAAAGCACTGCCGAGAAGACACAAAATCACATCTGCTAAGGCTCGAAGGCTTTGACCATGAATGGAATATTTCCAAAGGACTTGTTTGTTTGTTTTCACTGCAAAGTATCTAAATGAATGTGGTGTGTAATTTATTTTGTCTACAGTCCTAACAAATTAACATAATTTCAAAATTAGAGATGAAAATTGATTGTAGTGGGAATGCCTTAGATTGAAATACATAAATCTGCCATGCCACTTCTTGGTTCTCCGCTTTCAGTCCTTTTAATGAATCAGAATTCTCTCTTCGGAATCTTCTGTTTTCACACTAGAAAAACCTACCCCGAATAACTCCTTTAAACTCCTATTTTAACCTCTTCCAAACTTGTAGAATGAATGAAAACTGAAGATTAGGGCCTCTCAGTGTGAAGGTATCCAAAGAAAGAGAAACACTATCCATCTCCTGGGGTCACTACTACAATAGTGCTTGTCTTCAAAAGTTCAGAAATATATTCTGTTTTTGTGCCATTGGCACATCAGCTGACATTCATCATCTAATGACTGTAACTGTATGGCATGTCATTCCTTACAATTTATTACCCCCATTTCTAGGGTTCAATCCTGTTTCTCTCCTCAGAACTGTATCCCACTGATTAGCAGAACTTGCTCATAGATAAGTATATACAAGATTACCATTTAAGATCCAGCAAATGAACCCATAAAAACTAGGCCTAGTTTGAAAGTTTCTATCCACCCTTTGTTTCCCACAGAGCCCTAGCCTGCTTATCCAACAGCAAATATGAATCTTGTTGATCAGTAGCCCATCTGTATTTCATCCCATCCAAGATCCTGAAGCAGGCCATACCACTGCATCAATCTTACATTCAGGAAAAGACCCACAATATGCTGTTTGCTGAAAGGTTTCAATTGGAATTAGAAGTTAGGCTTCCTTTTCTGGAGTTCACTTTCTGTAAGAAGAGCTTTCCAGCCCACAGAAGGATTTCCTAATAGATATATCCAGTATAAATTAGCCTTATCAGTTAAACCCACATTTATTTCCATGACTTGATCCACAAACACTAACATTAACATCCAGGAATTAGACTTTAAGGTGCCACAATGATTTTGTCTTTTTTGTTTTGTTTTGTTTACTCTGATAAACAGGAGTTTGGTTATTTTGGTCGCTCAGTTCTTTGTTTCCTGTATAATAAACTTAGTTTTTAAATGCACTTTATAATGAGAATTAGCAATTGTGTGACTCTTTCCTATGTTACATTAATTTTTATATAATTAGTGATTTCTTCTTCTCCTGCCATATCTGGATCCAAATATTCATGATCATTGTGGTGATCAGCCATGAAGACTGTCCTGAGAATATAATGTAGTGGCCTTTCATCTGCCTTCCGCATCTCAGTATGAAACCTGTACCACTGTTCCAGTTCCACCAGTCACTTTCTGGTCCCGAGTCTTTTGGGCATGCAAAGTCCTCCATGGCCCCAGGCCAGTATTTATGAAGCTGCTGCCCTTCATCAAGATGGATTCAAGTGGGATTCAATCCACTTGGGGATCATCTCCCCTCCCTGTGGATTTCAGCACCCAAGGCCATTAGTCCTCAGGGTGGTCAGGTTAGTTAACCGCCACCTGACACTCAACGTTGAGTTGCTGGCAGTATGGTCTGCCATAGCAGGATAACCTAGGCAAAAGACTAAGTTACATAATATGCATATTTAGGTACACCAGCACAGTAACTCTACTTTCACTTTCACGTGGCTGGGAATTGGTTATCCAAAGGAACAACATGAAACTGTCAGATGGTCATGATCACTGTCAAAGGCCTTTTACCTAATGGCCTTACTTTTGGAAAAAAGATAGGTCTCCGTTAGTGAAAGAACTTTCTATAACAGTGCTGGTGAACCTTGGCACTCCAGGTGTTCTTGAACCTCAGTTCCCAGGAGCCCTAATCAACACTCCTTCTGATCATGGCTTCTGGGAATTGAAGTCCAAGAACACCTGGAGTGCCAAGGTTCACCATCACTGTTCTATACCATCAAATCTGCATAATTTTAAATGCAGGCGGTCTTTAATTTTCTAATTCTGAAATAGCTATGGATCTTCATTAAAATGCATGCACTGTTTTTTCTCCTTTATGATTCTTAGCCACAGTGTGAGATCACCATTTTAAATCAAATTGTAAGCCAGAAAGCCGACCCCCTCTGCTCTGGCCCTCCTAAACCAAAGCCCCCAGAGGGCGAGCTGGCCAGCAATGCAGCTAAACTGCTTTTCTTCTGGAAGGAGGTTTAATAGGTAGCGTATTCAGAGGCTTGTGTGTGAATGCATTGCTTCTCTTACCCTTTAGTCCAATGAAGAGACATTGTTCAAGCAAACATAGGTTTATTGATCAGGTTCTTAAAGCATAAGAGTCAGTAGCATAAGACAGTCCAGCAAACAGAGCAATTGTCCTAGGTAATCATGATGAAAACAAAAAGGAATAGTCCCCCAGGCAAAGATGTTAACCCATAGACATCCAAAAGCAAACTCTTCTGCTCTTCCCAAGATGGGGATTCTGCAGTCAGGTGGGGTACCTTTTAGCCAATCAGGGAACAGAGAAAACTTTCTCATAACAAGAGAAGATGTTTACACACGTGAAGGAAGAGTGCTCTCTAATAGTCAAAACATGCGAGAGCTCATCTAGCTACAGATAAGGAATTCTGGGAAACAGGCAGTCTTGTGACACAGCCTTGTGACACAGAGAAGAAAGGATTTTTGAGGCCTAGTTTAAACCAGGTCCTCTCCAAGCTTTGGGAACGTTAGAAAAGCTGTTGTTTCATGACACGCCCCCTCTTTTAGGAAAGTCTTGTTACACTAGACTTTTCCACAGACACTATTTGCTAATGTGAGCAAAGCAATTGAGCAAACCCTTTTATATATAGGGTATCAGCAATAAGCTTCTTCCAGGGATCCTGGAGGCACACTTTGGATACAGTTATGCATGGCAGCAAGCTAACTGAGGTGTAAAACCTAGTTGAAACAAAAGACTTGGGCATTTTTGGGTTACCAAGGGTCCCCCCTCCCTTCCAAAATACATTGTGCCCAAACAGAACAACTTTCAGATTGGGAAACAAAGCAGTGAAATCACACATGGCCCAGAAGCTTGTTTTACGAGCTTCTGCACAAACAGATATTTAACAATGACAGTCCCCCCCCCCTCCTTCTTCCAAACAGCCAGAATTGACAGTCCCGTTTTAGCTCTTCTTTCAGATGACAGGAACATGTGCTTCTCCTTCTCCAGTGAAGACAAATTAAGCAAACAAACTCCAAGGTATTAATCAAGCAAAGTCCAAGGTAGACAACCACACCACCCTACCCGTGTGACCATTAAGTGAGGCTTGGAACAAAACAGGCAACAACATTCCGATAGCATTCACCCAGCAGCTTCTCTTCAGCGCAAGGAAGCACAGCTTCCTTGCGCTGAAGGAATGGCCATCAGAATCCGGCCGTCCCACGCAAAGGCCCCTCCCTTCCAGTTCCAGAGACCCAGTCTCTTTACGGGAACTTTAGCCCTCGTAAGCTCTATGGGAGAGCCGGTCTGCATTAACAGAAGTCTTACTATGCTCAGGCAATGAAGCAAACAAGGGAGGTCTGGTAGCTAGGCCTTGTGTGTGTGTGTTGTGTCAGCATCTGTTAAGGAAAGAGACGAACTTCAAGCAAAAACAGTAGCTTTATTGTAGTAGTAGGTTCCTTAAAGGTTTCTTAAAGGATAATCCAGAAAAGCATGAATAAGTTCAGCAAACATATAGTCAGTCCAAAAACAGTCCAATCACTCTAGGTGATCATTTTGAAGAAGCAAAAAGGCATAGTCCCACAGGCAAAGATGTTAACCCATAGACATTCAAAAGTGAACTCCTCTGCTCTTCCCATGATGGGGGTTCTGGTTTCAGGGCAGTCAGGCACAGCCTTCACATGACTACATGACTGCCCTGGAAGCCCCATTCAGATTCTGCAATCACCCAGTGCCTTTGGGGGGGGGGAGGTGAAGGAACCAGCTCCCTCCCCCCAAAAGTGCAGGGCAATTGGAGGATCCGAACAGGGCTTTTGGGCAGTCAGGCACAGTCTTCACCTGACTGCCCCAGAAGCCCCGGTCAGATCCTGCAATTGCCTAGTGCCTTTGGGGAGGGGAGGGGAAGGAACCAGCTCCCTCTCTACAAAGTCATCGGGTGATTGGAGGATCCAAACAGGGCTTTTGGGGCAGTCAGGCACTTTCCCGCTCTTTGGACTGGGTTCCCCTTCCCACATGGTGCCTTCTCAGTCCTCCGGTCTGGCTGCTGCTGCTGCTGGTGGTGGTGGTGGTGAAATGAGCCAAGGACAAAGAGTGGTTCAGCTTCATCCTGGGCTCATTTTTCTATGCATCCCTATGGGGATGCATCAAGTTACGAAAAAAATGGAGTTACAAAAGAGGCCATGGAACCAAATTTTTTGTAACTTGGAGTTTTACTGTAATTATGTGCCATCAATTGATACTGACTTGATGAACCTTTCAAAGAAATCAGAATCTAAATTATTTGTTCCCCAAATAATCCACAGTAGTCTCTGTAGTTATTTTCTCCAGCTACCTCACAAAATTCACCAGCTCCTGCCAGCCAGTTTAATAATTTCAATTTGTTATTCAATTTATTCTTCATTATTATAGAACCTCCCAGGATGTTTACACCTTTCAGCTTCTGGTGCATTGAGTATCATTTGCAGTCTGCTGCCTTATGCTCTGATTCTTCTCTGACAGTTATGTAGCTAGTTTGACGAGCTTCTCTCTTGGATTCATTCCATAAATGTACCTTTGAAATCATAAAGAAACTCCCATAATCTCCCAAAGTGCCAGAATGTCCCCAGAACTGTATCTATCTGGTCCTCCTACAAAGCCTAATTTTTGTGATAAACTCTTTACTTCACCCCACCCTCAAATAATCACCCCTTTCCCATATAATGTTACAAATGCTTTTTATTACTGACTAATCATCAATATAACTAATTGTTTTATTGTCATTGTGTGTATAACAGCCAAAGGAACTGCTTCATTGCATTTGAACTGGTCCAATGTTGGGCCATTGTGAACAATAATAAAGTTATGAACAATTTACATAATATACCATTTTTGCTGAAATTTTAGAGAATGGAACAGTAAAACTGAGCTGTCTACTTTTTTATATTTTATTTTATCCATTTATAAACACTTCTAAGAACCCATGGGACAAAACTGACCTTTATCAAGGTACATAACCATAGCTGATTTGTCAGTAATATTTCTTATAAGTAGTTGTGGAAAAAATAATAAGTTTTATCTCACTGTATGGCTGCCAGATACAAGTCACTGGTTGTCACACAATTAAAGATGCTACATGAAAGCATTTTTGAAATGGTATCTGTTTTAGTCTGTGTTTCAAGCATATCAGAGAGTAAACAAAACAAAAAGACAAAAATCATGGCAATTTAAAGACTAATCACTGTATTTTAATGTTAGCTTTCATGGATCAAGGGCTTTTTTTTAACTCTCTGATATACAAGGCAGTCGTTTGTCTTGGCTGGTTCTCATTTGTCCACATAATTCAAACTGTAATTCTACTGCCAGAGTAGAGGAATTGTGTAGTATAAGACTAGATAAAGGTAAAGGTTTCCCTTGATTGAAAGCCAGTCATATCTGACTGTAGGGTTCAGTGATCATCTCTGTTCCAAAGATGCCTTAATAGAAATCTTAAAAACTACATGGAGTAAGAAGGGAAAGTGCTTCCATGCATGATCTTCTTACAAGATTCACATGCTTATTTTAAAAAGTCACAGGTAGCTTTCTTCATATGTTTTTCCACCACATGTAGATTTCCTGATTCAATTGAGATAGTCCTAAATCTAGAAACCAAATTCAACTATTGCGATAGAAGAGAAATATTAGTTTCATCATCATCACTACCACCACCATCACCACCATCACCACCATCACCACCACAATCATATGTTGTCAAGTTGCGGTGGCTCAGTGTTTAAGAAGCTCACCTTATTAGCTAGAAGGCTGGCAAGCCGGCAGTTTGAGACCTGGGTACTGCATGATGAATTGAAGGCCGTCTCTATCCCAGCTATTGGGGACATAAAAAGTGCTTCATTTGGCCATTCCCTGAGCTGACTTTCTGCCACAAAAATCCTTTCAACCCAGAATAATTTCTGACTCAAAATTATAAGTAGATTCTGATTTGCCTGATCATTCTTTGTAGAATTTTTGTTCTGGTTCATTTGATCTGTATATGAACAAACTGTGTCATATCCTGCATAGATTCTCTTGAGGAATCATGAGAAAGATCAGAGACTAAGAGTGAGAATAAATATGTACCCACACAAGGTAATAGTAGTAGAAAGGAAATCTAGGTAGGGATGGTGAGCTTCCTGGAGAATCCTTAGGTGAAAGGAGAGGTTTCAACAGACTCATTACTCTGATCATGGGATTCAGGAGCTGGTCTAAAAAGAGCAACTTTTGAGGCCATACCACATCACAACACCCTTTAAATCTTGGGATTTGAGGTGGAAGCAGATTTGGTGATGTTTCCCTAGATCAATGGTGATGGACCTATGGGAAGTTTGCCATGTGAAGATGCAAAAACACATTTCATTTACATAAGTGTTGTCCATGTCAGAAATGCATAACTTCTAATTGTCTACAAAAAGTTATGGGGTATCTTAATAACTCAAGTAAAAATTGATAGTTTCTCTATTGGTCTTAGTGATGGGTAAACTATTGTATTATGAGGATATACCTCTCTCTTTTAGGTTTTGATTCCCCCCTTTCCCCCCGTTCATTGTGTTTGTTTATTCTGTATTGGTTGTTCTTTTTCTTCTGTATTATGTATAGTGTCAATAAAATAAAAAATATTAACAAAAAATGAAGAGCCCTAATAGTAGTAAAAACTCTAATACCCTTGAAGACGAGGAAACCTAGATTGAGATGTAAAGTGAAAAAACACTTTGAAATGAATCCAATGTCATGTTATTCAAAAACTTTAATGGGAAAGATTAAGTTTTGAAAGTCTGCCGTGGTTTACAAAGCTTCAAATGCCTGCAAATCTACTAAGCCAGCCCATTTAAAGATTCTAAATATGCTTGCACATTTTAAACCTCCTTGACTTTGAATATTAGCTTTGAAGTTGTGCCAAAAATGGAGCTGCCTAGAAAATGAATTCATGACACTGGAATTACTGCTGGGTGTGTGGCATGCCTAACGATAATCTTGACCATGCCTGCCATTGACAGTCAGCTCATATGGTGCTTCTGAGTCAATAATTCTTCTCAGATAAGATATGGAGCATCTTGGCTCTTTTCATCTTTGCTCACTGATGAATTGGGCATTTGTGCACTGCCCAGAGACAGCCTCCTTAATGGCAGGTGGCATTTTTCCACTGCACAGAAAGATTGTCTGCAGATTTCCTTTGTCACCCTGTCCAGCCAGGAAATGGACAGCAGGAGCCTTAGAGAAATACAATAATTGAAACAATCTTTGTTTGGAAGCAAGCAGACTTCACAGGAGTTTGAGGACCAAAGAGAAAATTGAGGTATTTGGCTACATGAGAAACAAAAGGAGGAAATAGTTGATATGATGCCATCTAATGGTGTCACTCTCTATTGAGGCTTTTGAGATTCACCTTCCTGCTATCCCAAAAACGTGAAATAAAAAGGCAGACACAAAAGTTTGGATTGCTACTCCTCCCCACTCCAGTTCAGACAAGCAAATTCCTTGCCCCTGAGCAGTGCTGAGCCTTGCCAGCTACTGCCCAGGTTGGCTGATTTTGGGCGACAGTCAAGAGGGCATTTCCAATTCCATTCTCATGAATGTATATTGGTTGTGGCACATGTATGCCTCATGTTATGCCCTGCATTCTCAGCTGGTGCACTCGAATCATGCCAGGCATACAGTACAGACCTTGTCTAAGGGTGCCTCTGTCATCCTAACTCAGCACTATCCATCAATCAAATTGTGACCTATTTAGTGGTAAAGGTAAAGGTCACCCTTGCTCAAAAGCCAGTCATATACAACTATAGGGTTCAGTGCTCATCTCTGTTTATAATCAAAGAGCCAGCATTGTCAGCATCTACAGACATTTCTGTGGACATGTGGCAGGTATGCCTAAACACTGGAGTGCATGGAATGTTGTTTACCTTCCCACCAAAGTGGTCCCTATTTATCTACTTGGGACAGAGACAGGAGCTCATTCCATCATGCAGTACCCAGGAATCGAACTCTGATCTTCCAGTCAGCAAATTCAGTGTCTTAACTTGAGCCACCGCAGTCCCTATTTAGTGACACCACTCTAAATAGTCTTCATGACCCACATTGCAGAATGGGAAAGGAAATAAATGACCCAGCTTCATTATCCATGCCAATTCTGAAGCCAAGCCCCAAAATTGCTATCTCCAACCTGCAGAGCAGGCAGCTGGGTCATCAACTAACCAGACAAAGAGGATGTTGCTAGTGTGGGCCCAAATTTTAAAGACTTGAACCCAACCCATACTATGGCTGGCAGTGAAGAACATGCCTTCCTGTCATGTAGGTGGAGGACACCCCCACCCCAACTTTGAGCCATGTTGTGGCCTATCTCTAGAAGGGGCAAATTCTGTCTGAGCCAATGATTTGGTAGGATCAGAAATGAAGAGGTCTTCTAAATTTGCTGGAAAATCTATTCCAAATAGTACAACTGGTGAGGTTGTAGTCCAAGAACCTTAATTATCCATGCAAGGGGAAAACAAGGGCTTTGAGTAATTTTAAGTCTAGGCCTGTGGTTCCCAACCTACAGGGAGGCAATTTGAGAATGAGTTATTAATAGTGAATGGCCTTTTAGGCTTCCTCCACAACCTAGCATTTTGAAAGCAAGAAATTGCAAGTAGATAAATATATACCAATTCAATGGGATGGTAAACAACATTCCATGCACTCTGGTGTCTAGTCATGCCTGCCACATGTCCACAGAAATGTCTGCAGACGCAGACAGTGCTGGTTCTTTGGCTACAAACAGAGATGAGGATTGGACCCTAGAGTTGGATACGACTGGCTTTCGAGTAAGGGCGACCTTTATCTTTACATGAATAGCAGTTCACTTTTTGAATAATAAGAATTATATATCAAGAATATATATATCAAGATTTTAGAGATGCTTAGATGGAGCATGGCCAAAAAAATGTTGGGAACCATTGGTCTAAGCTAAACAATGCTACACAACTTTTATACAACTTTACTGATTTGACTTTTATTTTATCCTGCTGAGTTAGATTAATCTAACAAATGGGGTTGTTTTGTGGTTTCCTATACCTATAAAAGTCTAGGACAGGCTTCCATAAGTTAAAATGGCTTTGTAATGTATAATTATTATTAATTGTGCATATGTTTTTGTTCCATGTTGAGTAGCACAACAAAATAATCCACAAATATATCTTGCAGCAAGAGATCTGCTTGGATGCCACTTATACCTAGACCAGATTTGGCAAGAGTCGTCCATGCATAGAATCATAAATAGAAACCTGATTCAAGTTGTAGTCCCATGCAGCCTTTAAATACATTTACTGTGAAAGCACCATTAAATATAGTAGGATTTATTTCATTATAGACACACATAGGATTGCATTGTACAAACTTTATAACTTCATACATATGAAACTTTCATTAATCATTAATGTTTCTCCTGGAAAAGTAGGGTGGCGATCACCCAATCAGGCTCTAAATGTTTAAACGTAACCTTATTAAAATAGGAACTAAAATCAAGTTTGTCCTTTTGTGGAAAATAAAGATAAATGAGGAAAGCTGGAAGGTTGTTCTAGGAGCTTCAACTTTCCCCCCTTGATATTTACCTGAATCTCATTGACAATACTTTTTACATACTTTGAAATAAGTTAGACAAATCAAACACTAACCTTTATCTTTCCAGAGACATACAGACTGAGAAAAATTCCATTACACTAGGCACTAGAAAAAAAGGCTCCTCTCCCAGTAGATGCTGTCATGATGTGGACAGACAAATGATTTCTATCAAAGCCAACAGAAAGTAGTTAATCATCTTTCAAGTTTTGGAGCTCTTTCCCCTGAGATGCCCTCATGCTGAGAGATGTTCCCCGTATCCCCTCTTTCCTAAAAGAATGTTTAAAACCTCTCTAACACAGCCTGAAAAAAAGTGACACACTTAAAAATTTCTTTTAATGTGTTTGTTTAATTGATTTCTTTTGAGGCAAAGGGAAATTTGTCAGTTGGCAACAGCTGCTTCAGGTTTTGCTCCTGGAATCTGCTATGCATCAGTCTTCCAAATGAGCCCATGTCTCAAGAGAAAGGAAAATGGAACCAGAAAGTGCATTGACAATTATTACCAACCTTCTCTCCCCCCTCTCCACTTCTGTTAATGTAAGCCTGTCTCTGAAGGGATGGGGGACTGGGGGAGTTCTACAGCGTGTTCTTATTCTGAATGAGAATACAATCTTCGCCAGCTCAGTTTCATTAAAATTATGCTGCTCAGCTGTGAAAACAGACTCGTAATGGCATTGAATGAGCTGCCTCTGCATGGCTGCTGCTGAGAAGGTGGGCTTTTTAAATGTCATGGAAAACATAAATAAATAAATAAATAAATAAACACAATTTTTGCTGAAGATTTTAATTTATAAAAAAAACCCCTCACACCCTTAAATCTATTTTCTAAATTACTTTCCAGGAGTTGTGTTAAATCACAAATTGGCTAAAAGAGAAATGAAGACGCTGAGGTTTCCGCAGTTAATCTGAAAGATGAGCAGTTTGCACCTTTATGCCTTTCTTGCTGGCTTGTTTTATCAAAGATTGTAAAAGGTAAAGGTTGCCTTTTCTTGAAAGCCAATGGTGTCCAACTGTAGGAGGTGGTACTCATCTCTGTTTTCAGCCAAAGAGCCAGTTTTGTCTACATTTGCAGATGTTTCTCTGGTCATATGTCAGGCATGACTAGACACCGGAGTGCATGGAATGCTGTTTCCTTCCCACCAAAATGATACCTATGTATTTACTTGCAATTTCTTCCTTTTGAACTGCTAGGTTGGCAGGAGCTGGGACAGAGATGGGAGTTCACTCCGTCATGCAGCGCTCAGGTCTTCAACTGCTGACCTTCTAGTTGTCAAGTTCAGCCTCTTAACCACTAAGCCACTGCAATCCCTAAAGTGTTTTAAAGGCACTTCTAATTCTTAAGAGTAATGCACAACTATGTGTGTTACCGTTAAAAGGCAGACTTGCCCTGCTTTGAATGCCTCATTTTGGAGACTTCCAGAAATGCTGCCTATCATGCTTCACTTTTTCCCTACCTCTCATTGATGATTTTTTTGCAGCTTCTGCAAGAGCTAAGACTAACAACATTCATTCCTGGGCCTTTCTTGGTCTATTGGTTAAACTATTGTCATGAGGTATAGGTGGAGAAAGGGAGGCTTGGGGAGGAATGGCTGAAGGCCATAGGTGTGCATAAAGCAACTTTTTTCCCTTCACACCAATTCTGCTGATTTCTACAATTCGGCTGCTTTTTCTCTCTCTGTGCAGATTGTGGTACAGAGCTAATATGACAAACACGTTGGACTGGGACATTCCTGCCAGGATAGTTTTGCATATGGAAAGTGCTCTGGTGCTAAACTCAACCCCATTGTAAAGCAAGACCAAAAAGAAACACATTTGATGTTGGAAGTGACAAAAAAAGGGGGGGTCCAGGAACAAATAAAAAATGCCGCTAGAAACTGAGATAAGAGAAACATCATTGGAACAAATGCTTTGGAAGACTACAGAAGACTCCTTTGGAAGTCTTCATGCCACCTTTGTTATGCCAGGGCTCCCTCCTCCCCAAGCATCATTTGAAAGACATGTACTCACTGACAACTTAATCAGACCAAAGGAACATTCTGGAAAGAGACACACTCCCAATGGATTCGACCAATTGTTCGTGTGCTCTTTCTCACTCCATCATCATTAGCAAATGGCAATTCATAGGGAGAAAGACCAGTTGAAGAATAGGATGGTTCTTTCCATGTGAATTCATTCCTGCACAACAGTAGCAAAGGTGGAGATGTCACAGCCCAAGTGCCTGTAGTGATAAGAAAGGGCAGAGGTTAATATTTTTAACCTTTCCTAATAATTTGTGCAAGCCATACCAAATAAATATTAATTTGGATTGGATAAAATCTTAGTCACACTTGGTGTAGACTCATTGAAGTCAGTGGTATTAAGTCAGTGATGGATAACTAACATTCCTTTGGGTTCAATGGCTTTCAATGTAACTAAAACTGGGTCCTAACAACTGTAATCCATTCCATAAAACTTTTTGAAGTGTTCCTGAAATGTTTTTATGATGTCTTAATTTCAAAATTGTGATGGGGGATTTCTTGAAATGTATGTGATATGTGATACTTTGATATGTGATACTTTGATATGTTTTGATATGTAACACTGTATTTTGTGATTTATGCTGTTAACTGCTCTGAGTTGCTTCGGCGAATAGAGTGGCATACAAATCCAAAAATAAATACAAAAAATACAAAATGAAACCTTTAATTTTAGCTTTATGTAAACTTTATCCAGAATTTTTGTTGTTGTTGATGTTGCTCAGTCGCATTGTCAAGTCAGATCCTTTGCAACCCCATGGACCATCACACGCCAGGCACCTCTGTCCTCCACCATTCTCCTGAACCTGCCAAGTTCTGTACTCATTGCATCAACAATACCATCTAGCCATCTCATTCTCTGCCACCCCCTTTTTTTTGGCCCCAACCTTCCCAACATCAAAGCTTTCTAAAGTGAATCCTCTCTTCTCATTTGATGTACAAAGTACTTGTCAGACTCCAGCCGTCCCAGTTCAGGGGCCCTCCCTTCCAGTTCCTGAGAACCCTGTCTCATTAAGGGAACTTTCTATAGCCCTTACCTACTTCTGAGAGAGCCGGGCTGCTTTAAAGAGAACTCTTACTATGTTCAGGCAATAGAGCAAACAAGGGAAGTCTGGGTAGCAAGGCTTTGTGTGTGTGCTGTTCGTGTGCTGATGATGAAAGAGACAATCTTCAGTGAAAAACAGCTGATTTATTGTAGCAGGTTTCTTAAGGCATAGTCCATAGAAAAACGTAAATAAAAGGTCAGTAACATAAGATCAGTCCAGTTACAGTCCACATTAGGTAATCATGATGAAAAAGAAAAAGAATAGTCCCCAGGGCAAAGATGTTAGCCCATAGACATCCAAAAATGAACTGCCTCTCCTCTCTCCAAGATGGAGATTCTTCAGTCAGGTGGGGTACCTTTAACCAATCAGGGAACAGAGAAAATTTTCTCATAACAAGAGAAAGAAGTTTACACATGTGAAGTAAGAGTGCTCTCTTTAGTCAAAACATGTGAGAGCTTTGCTAGCCTAGAGCTAAGAAATAGGAACACTGAACTGAAAACACTGTCTTGTGACACAGCCTTGAGACACAGAAGAAAGGATTTTTGAGGCGTAGTTTAAACTACAGCCTCAAGCTTTGAAAACGTTAGGAAATATGTCATTTCATGATAGTACTTTAGCTTCATCATCAATATTTGACATTCCAGGGAGCAATCAGGGTTGATTTCTTTTAAGATTGACCTGTTTGTTCTCTTTGCGGTCCAGGGGACTCTCAAAATTCTCCTCCAACACCACATTTTAAAGGTGTCTATTCTTCTGCACTCAGCTTTCCATATGGTCCAGCTCTCTTTACCATACGTTACTACAGGAAATACCATTGCTTTGACTATCCTCTTTTATCTTCAGCATGACTTTGTTAGCATGTGGGATGAGCACAATTGTTCAATAATTTGAGCATTTTTTGGCATTGCCCTTTTTTGGGGATTGGAACATATACTGACCTTTTCCAATCCTGTGGCCATTGTTGTGTTTCCCAAATTTGCTAGCATATAGAATGTAATACTTTAATTCCATCACATATTTTAGAACTTTGAATAATTCAACTTGGATACCATCATCTCCACTAGCTTTTATATTGGCAGTACTTTTTAGGGCTCGCCTTACTTAACTCTCCAGGATGTCCAGTTCCAGTTCAAAGTTCTCATCACTGTGATTGTCAGGGGTGTTGAGGTCCTTTTTGTAGAGTTCTGTGTACTCTTGCCATCTTTTCTTAATCTCTTCTGCATCAGCTTAATTCCTGCCATTTTGTCCCTTACCACATTCATTTTTGCTTTAAACATTCCCTTAATTTCCCCATTATTTTAAAAAAGATCTCTAGTCCTTCTGTTGTTCATTTAAGGTTTCCTTATATCTCCTTGTTTTTCTTTGAAAATCTGTATTCAATTGATTGAATTTTTCTCTTTCTCCTTTACCTTTTGCGTTCTTTCTTTCCTCCACTATTTTAAGAGCCTCACCAGACAGCCACTTTTCTTTTGGTATGGTTATTCTTGCTACCTCCTGTATAATGTCCCGAATCTCTGTCCATAATTCTTCTGGTACTCCGTCTATCTAGTCTAGCTCATTAATCTAATCCGCACCATTGTGCATTCCTTAGGGATGTTGTTTAGGACATATCTGTGTGGTCTAATTGTCTTCCCTATTTTCTTCAGTCTTAGTCTGAATTTTGCAATCAGTAGATTATGATCTGAGCTACAGTCTGCTCCAGGTCTTGTCTTTGCTGACTGTATGGAGCTTCTCCATCTTTGGCTATGAGTATGCAATCAATCTGGTTTTGATGTTGGCCATCTGGTGATGTTCATGTGTAAAGTTGCCTCTTATGTTATTGGTAGAGAGTGTTTGCTATGGCCAGTGCATTCTCTTGGCAGAACTCTATTAGCCTTTGCCCTGCTTCATTCTGTGTTCCAAGACCAAACTTGCCTGTTATTCCATTTACTTTTTGGCTTCATACTTTGACATTCCAATCTCCCAATATAACATGGACATCATTTTTTGGTGTCAGTTCCAGAAATTTAGAAACTAATAATAGACAAGATCAGGGAGTTCGATGGCTTCAGGTACTTCTTTCTGTGATCTTTTGAAATTTGAGCTCCTCTGGGCTGGAGGGCATTTATACATTACTATGGAAAGTTATATTTAAGAGAAATGGGATTTACTTTATGCTGTTAAAAAAAAGGTAACACTCATTTACAGTCAACCTAATGCCTTTGTGGGGAAGGTTCTTAACTTATGTGCCAGTCTCTGTCTGCCATAAATGTACAGTCTGACTTCTGTGGTTGACATTTCTATTAGTACATTGGGACAGCACAGTACCAAAAAGTCAGCCTCATATTGCAGGAGACAAATACTTGCAAACCTCTGGCCAGTCCTAGGGGCTTTGCAAGGACAAGAGCCAAACACTTGAATTTGATCTGCTGTTGAGCAGTCAGTCAGTCAAGACTAAAGAACATTCTAGTGATGTGTTTGTACTAGAAAAGGGCCCTCGACTCCAAGGTGACCAGGTTAGCAGATCAAATGAGAGAGTACCTCTTACCAACTAGTTTCAAAAATCCTGTGAAGGGTAAATGCAAAGGGCAGGTTTTCCAAAGAGATAGCCTAAAGCATCATTGAAATAAAAAAACCTGATTTATTCAAAATATCTGTTAAGATCACTTTTAAGAAAGTCCTTGGAATTAGACACTTCTTTACAGGAAACTAGGAATTTAACAAACTTCCAAGAGGAATTTATATTTCAACCTTAAATATGCCTGTAAGGAGGAGAAAAGTATGTGGTGTTATTATGATTGTCAAGTCAAGGAGACTAAAACTTCTGCAATGCTTTGCATTTCTGGTAGCACGGGGTGCCGAAACTTTTCAGGCTACGTTCCAATCACGTGGTTCCTCCCATTGGAAGAAGTAACATGTATGTGCACATAATGCACCTGTGCATGTGCATAATGCTGCCATAAATGGCCCACAGTTGTCATAAACACATTTATGACAGCCTTGGGTCATTTATGGCAGTGTTATGCACATGTGTGGCCATGTTATGCACCCATGCATGCATGTTTTACTTCCACTTCCAGGAACAGCATGGTGGTGCAGGCTGGATGGAATGGGTCCATGGACCAGATCCAGCCCATGGGCCATAGTTTGGGCACCCCTGCTTTAGCTTTGCAGAAATCTAAAAATCTCCAAAAGTCCAACCCTTTCTTATCAAATGGCTCCAAATCTCAATAATTCACTCTGAGACATTTATCGGAGAAAGAATAAAAAATGTTTCTTTACTAACAGTTACTAAGAATTACAGGCATGTGCATGCTGTTTTCTTTACTGGATGCATGCTAGCATCAAACCAGGTCAACAGTAACAAACCACTGACACCTACCAACCAAGAGAAAGTACACGAAACAAAGAGGTAGGGCCCCCTTTGAATTCAGGGACAAGAAGGAACAATTGGTTAATGCTAGACAGATACATAGTCACCCCAATCTAGAGTTGCCATACGTCACGGTTTTCTGGGATTTTCCCGGATTCAAGCTGCCCCGTCTGGTTCAAAGAAAAACATATAAAAGTCCAATTTTCAAAGAAAAACATGTAAAATTCCCAGTTATGTAAAAGTCCCATGTCATATAGGCTGTCATGTTGTGGGCAGTTCTTCAACAGAAAGGTAAAGGTAAAGGTTTCTTTTGCTTGAAAGCCAGTCATATCCGACTCTAGGGATCAGTGTTCATCTCTTTTCTAAACCGAAGAGCCAGTGCTGTCTGCTTCTGCAGACGTTTCCATGGTCATTTGGCAGGCATGACTAGACACCGTTACCTTCCCACCGAAGTGGTCCCTATTTATCTACTTGCAATTTCTTGCTTTCAAACTGCTAGGTTGGCAGGAGACTCTTCAACATAACTTTCCTCAAATGAGAATAAATTACAGTGAAATTTGGGACAGTGGTCCTGTACCATATGAAAAATGTATTGCCGCATTTTGGGCATTCAACTGAAGTTTGAATTTTTTTTTTTAAAGAGAGAGAGAGACCAAGGGAAGGAGAGATAGAGAGAATGCCAGGGAGAGAGACCAAACCACAAAGGGCAGTTTTAGCTGTGACCTTTATAAAACATGCTCATATTTTAAGATTAATCTTTTGGCTATAGTATGAGTTGAAAGGAAATATTTCATACTGGTCTCATTGCCTCATTTTAATTTGTATCCAAACACCCTATGGGTCAATAAGTAGTGACCTTTGCACTGTCCTTTAAAATGCAGTGAGCATACCAGTGGCCTTAAAGAAAAGAAAGATGTCTTCATTTTACATTTTAAATGGTAGGTTAATATTACTATGAAGGTTAGGATCCAGCCAAAGTTCAGTGCTTTCTAGTCCCACTGATATTAGTGGAAGCATTTATGCCTATCTTGGAGATTTTGTAACATAGTCATTGTTCAAAACAGGAGCCCAAGATGGTCAAAGGGAAGCACTTTTAATTCTTTTCGGTTGCTGTGGGAGAGATTTAAGAATGACCCATTAGACTCAATTGGACTTAAACATGCTTAATTTTGACAGGATCATTCATGCATTCTGCCACCAACCTGTGAACCCCTTTGAAGGAGACTTTATTTCTTTTCTTACTTGTCATTTTGCTTCAGATTTATCTGAACTATAGCTCATATATAAATCTGGCAAGATGGCGTAGGAGAAGCAGCGTTTGTTTCTCCCTCTGCCGTGAATGTGTTTTTAAATGAGATTTAAGAGTTGAAATGCGAGAGTTGAGTCCCTGAAAAAAAGAGAATACCGGAGCCAAAGACGGAGAGGTGATTGGAAGTGATCGGGAGGTGCGGATCTGTGAGAACCGGAGGACGAGAGCCCTGGAAGAACGAGCTCCGGACGAAGCGGCGGTTCCGATCTCCGGAGGGGGATCGCGATCCTGAGCGCTGTCTGTTGAGCTGTCTGTTGAGCTGATCGGGGAGAAACCTCCAGGCGGGATCGCATCAGAAGGGCGAGCGAGAGCGAGAGAGGAGTCGAGCCCCGGAGACTAGCCTCGGAGGTCTGGTGAGGAGTCGGGGGGCGAGGGAAGCTGGTGAGAATTTGGCGCTTCGCTGCCCGAGAGGCGAAGGAGACGGCTGGAGGGACTCATTGAAGAAAAGGGAGAGGAGGAGAGAGGACGCGAACAGCTGGCGGGGGAAAGAGAGAGAGTGCTGGCGTAAAGAGGCAAGTGGTGTTTGGAGCAAGTAGAGGTCTGGAAGGAGGGGGAGTCGCCGTCTGAGTTTTTAAATAAAGTTTGCCTGTGGAGGAATAAGACTGTGGTTGAGATCAGAGCTCTGATTGACTGACATTGGAAATACAGCGCCACTGTGCTATTTGTTAATTATTGTGGAGTTTAAAAAGACTTTCTTCGGATTGATTGCCTGGCCAGTAATGGCGGACAAAGGAGAACTCCAAGAGTTTTAAGGGGCGGGACGAAGTTGTTTCTTTGTCCCAAGAGTGGCGCAGTTAAAAATACAGTGGAAGAAGTTTTTGGATTGTGATCGGCAGATTCACTTCAACGTTATTATTGCCATTTTTGCTGGGACGCTGTTATAAAGGACTGACAAGGAAATAGAGTTGATATTTTGGACTTTTTTCTTTGTCTCTTTGCCCCAATTCCCTGGCACAGCTTAGGAGTGGTTTTACACGGTCTGTTGAAACACGCTGGGCTGTTTGCTGGGCAGGGAGGGGGAGGGGATGGAGGAAGTCGTGAAACCGAAAGGGCGGAAAGGCAAAAAAGGCAAAGAACAGGAGGAGGAAGAGCGGCACACCCCATCACCCAATACAGAGATACAAGAGGCAGCAATGAGTTCCACAGCTATGGAACAAGCCGGCTCTCGTGACCTGGCCCAAAGAATGGATACCATGACTACAATTCTTCAACAATTGCAGGCAACAATGCAAAAGCTGGATGAGAATCAAACTAAATTGAATAAAGCTGTGGAGGCCAACAGTGAGGAAATGAAGAAAGATAGAGAATTGGCCAGGCTGCAATATGAAAGCCTGGCAAAATCCCTTACAGATGTGAAGAAGGATGTGGTAGCGAACACACAAAGGATTGATGAGATCACAAAGACTATGGACAAGGAAGTCAAACATGCTATCATATCAGTTAATGAACTTTATATTCAGGAGCACATTTTAGAAGATAAGATCACGGTGCAGGAACAAAGAATGATGATGATGGAAGAGGGGTGGAGGAAATTTAACATAGTGATTCGTCACATGGTTCAGAGGACGCCAGACAAGCTGAGAGAGAGGGTGGTGGAATGGTTGAATTCACTTAAAATGGGCAAAGAATTTGGTCCAGATGATATTGGCGCTGTATACAGGGTGGGTGGAAGGAGAGATGGTAGGACACCCAGGAATGTTTTAGTTAAATTTGCAAACTGGGCAGACAAATTGAAAGTGATGTCTTTCATTAGACAAGCTGGGTCTGGCGTTCTAAAAATAGACGGAGTAGATGTGGAAGTCTATAATGACATAGCGCCCCAAGAGAGGAAATGGAAGTATACGATGAAACCTGTTACAAAATTGTTGATTGCAAAAGGTGTCAAGTATGTTTGGCGATTTCCACAACAGCTGAGATTTTTTTATGACAAAAAATGGCATATGTTGGATGCAAACATGGATGCATTGTTGTATTTAACACAGATTGGTTTGATTAAGGAAGCGGATACGGATTGGATAGTAATGAGAACAGAATTGGCCAGGGTGGGGGTCATGGGACCATTAGTGGGTCGGGAGGAGGAGGGAGCTGTGGGAGGTGTGGGCGTTTCAGGGACAAGTGGGGAACAGGTGGGGTAAACATAATTACAAACCTAATTAAGGTCAGAGGGAGGAGTAGAATAGAAGAACTATATGCCTTCTTTCTCCGGTCCCCCCCTCCCCTCTTTGGGAAACAAAGGTGGCATCGGGAAGATAGATGTGGGGAGGGTGCAAGAAGTGAGAAGACTAGGTAAGTTTTTTTTCTGTTATGGTTACTCTTTATTTAGATTAATTAGTATTCTTGTTTTACTGTATTTTGTTGGGGTTTTATTAGGGAGCACGTCCGGGGAGGTACACAAAATGATGGGTGTGAATTTTAACACAAATGGTTAAGTCATTGAAAATTGTGACGTGGAATGTGAAAGGGGCAGGGAATGTCCTGAAAAGAAAGAGGTTGCAAATATCGCTTAATAAAGATAGGGCGGATGTAATTTTTTTGCAAGAGACCCATCAAAAATCTGCAGAAGTTAATAATTTGGCGGTGAGGGGAATTGGAATATATGAGAAGGCATATGGGACGTCTAAAGCCAGGGGAGTCGCAACTCTGATCTCGGAAAAATTGGGGTTTATGGTGGATAAGATTATAGCTGATCCAGAAGGAAGATATTTACTAATTAAAGGAAAAATCGAGGAAGAAGAGATAACATTGGTTAATATCTATGCTCCAAATGATAAACAGCAAGATTTTTTAGATAAAATGGGAAAAATACTTAAGGAGGAAAGGACGAAGAACATGGTCATAGGCGGAGATTTTAATATGATGTGTTCAGATATCGATAGTACAAGTGCAAAAAAGAGGGGTAAAAAGTACATATTAGAGGAATGGAGAAAACTGATGGGATTAAAGGATGCGTGGAGAGAACTAAAAGCCCAAGAGAAAGAATACACATATTACTCACATGTGCACGATATGTATTCAAGAATAGATTATATATTTGTAACAGAAGAGTTGGTGAAAAATATTGAGGATATCAAGATGGGAACATTTAGAGAATCTGACCATGCAAAATTAATTGTAGATATAAATTTTAAAGAGGATGAAAAATGTGGCTTCATTTGGAGATATGATGGGAAGTTATATGGGAAGGAATCAATACGGAAGCAAGTTATGGAGAAATGGGAGGAAAGCTGGAAATTTAATGAAAATAATGAGATCAGTAGGGGAGGAGTTTGGGACACAATGAAGGCAATTTTTAGAGGGGAATCGATAAAATTAAAAAGCATTAGGAACAGGCAAATCAGAGCTAGGAACCAGGAACTGGAAGGGCAATTAAAACATCTTCACACTGAATACGCTAAAAAGAAGGATTCGAGAGTATTACAAGAGATTAAAAAAATTAAGAAAGAACTGGATGGGCAAGATATGGAAAAAGTTAAGAAAGATTTGATTTTTCTTAAAAGGGAATATTTTGAATACGGCAATAAAAATTCTAAGTTACTGGCAAAAGCAGCAAGGGATAAAAAAAATAAAGGACAGGTAGGGGTATTGGTAGATAAAGACGGGAAAAGATGTAATAAAAAGAGAGAGAAGGCAGAATTGATTGAAACTTTTTATAAAAAGCTGTATTCAAAAAAGGAGGTAAATTTAAGTAAACTGCGTGGATATTTTGATAAGCAACAAATTAAGAAGGTTACAGAGGAACATAGGAATAAAATGGAGGAAGTAATTTCGACTGGGGAAATTGAAGAAGTAATAAAAAAATTGAAAAAAGAGAAAACACCTGGGGAAGATGGGTTACCTGCGGAATTTTACAAAGACTTTATGCCGTGGATTGTCCCGAGACTATATAAACTATATAATGGAATTTTAGAGGGAGATGCGACTCCAGATTCCTGGAATAGAACGATAACTGCATTGATTCCCAAGCCGGGTAAAAATTTAGAAAAAATTGAATCTTATAGGCCTATATCTCTGATCAATCAGGATGCGAAAATTTTTACCACGATTTTAGCAAATAGATTGAATGGTTTCATGGCCAATTATATCAACGAAGATCAAGTTGGGTTTGTTAAAAATAGGCATATGGCAGACCTTATAAGAAGAGCAGTGGACATCTTAGATATAACGGAAAATAGAAAGGAAAAAGTAGGATTTCTAGCATTAGACATATTTAAGGCTTTTGACTCATTACAATGGATAACGATTTACGAGATGATTAAATTATATGGATTTGGGGAAAAATTTCAAGGTGTTATTCGAGAATTGTATAAAAAAGGCACGACAAGAGTCAAATTTAATGATAGTTATACAAGTGATATAAAGCTAGAGGCGGGTACGAGGCAGGGTTGTCCTTTGTCGCCATCGTTGTTTATATTGGCCATGGAACTCTTAGCAGAGCTAATCCGACAAGATGAGGGAATAGTAGGGATAGAAGGAACCAAAGTAAGTCTCTATGCGGATGATGCATTGTTGACGGTAAAGCATCCAGTGGAAAGTTTAGTTAAGATTAATAAACACTTGAAGGATTTTGAGGAAGTTACAGGTTTGAAAGTTAATTGGGATAAAACAGAAATGATTTTGATTAATGGGAAGAAAGAGGATGAAGAGTTATTAAAGAGAAATTATAGTATACAAATTACACGGAAAATGAGATATCTGGGAGTAATGCTATCATGTAAAATTGGGGAACTTAAAAGTATGAACTATGACAGACAAAAGAAGGAAATAAAGGAGAATATAGCAAAATATAGTAAACTAAATCTGTCATGGTTCGGAAGAATAGCTATATGTAAGATGATGTTACTTCCCAAATTGAACTTTCTATTTGATGCTTTGCCACTAAAACACACGGATAAAGAGTTGAATGAGTTTCAAAATATGTTTAATCGGTATTGTAACGGGAATAGAGGAGCCAGAATAACTAAGTCATTATGGTATGTTCCGCAAAAAGAGGGGGGATTAGGAATTCCAAATATTATAAAATATTATAGAGCCTTTCAAATAAGAAATGTTATAAAAATTTTAAACAGGGAAGAAACAGTTTGGGAAAAATTTGAAAGGAAAGAATTATCGAAGGTGGGTAAGGCACAATTTTTATGTGAGGGAAAAGAAAAAGGAAATAGGACGGCTCAACTTCTGATGTTAAAATCAACAATTGAAGCATGGAATAGAGTGAGGAAAGAGCTTACCTTGGGGACCTCACCAATTCTAGAAGTGGAAGATTTTCAAGATTTTCCGATAAAAATAGACAAAAAGATCAGAGATATATTGGTGGATAATAAAGTACTATTATTAAAAGACTGGGTCAATGCTTGCAAAGATCAAGAGGAAAGACAAGCGCTGTATTTGCAACTTCAATTGGATTGGTTCAAGATCCTCCAGATAAATAATTGGAATAAAAAATTTATGCGGGATAACGGGCTAGATAGGGAGTGTACGGAGTTCGAGACACTTTTGGCTAAAATTAGAAATGGAGAAATAGGAATTAAAGGGATTGTTAGTAAGGTTTATAAAATTTTGAATAAAAGTCAAAATATACAAGAGGTGTTGAGAGAAAGTTGGGAACAAGAATTAGATATAAGGATAACAGCAACAAAATGGCAGAGGATGTGGAAAAGAAAGATAATGAGAACTATGTCTGTGAGGGTTAAAGAGCACAATTATAAGCTGGTATGGAGATGGTACAGGACCCCAGTCGGTATGCATAAAATGTACAGTAATATGAGTGAAGTATGTTGGAGGTGTGGGAAAATAAAAGGGACATATGAACATATGTGGTGTAGTTGTGAGACACTTAAATTTTTTTGGGAAGGAATAAAAAAGGAAATAGAGAACATATTAGATATACAGATCGAACTGGGGTCAGAAACGATTTTGTTAATGGACATAGAAGACCAGGATATGAATAAAGATAATAAAGAGCTGTTAGCTATAATGTTGACGGTGGCAAGGTTAGGTATCGCCAAAAAGTGGAAAAGTAATGAACAAACAAGTTTACAGGACTGGTATACACAAATGTGGAATTTAGCCTTAAATGAAAAACTTACCTGGGAAATTAACTGCAGGAAAGAAAAAGTTAACAACAATAAATTCTGGAGGATCTGGGAACCTTTTATAAATTACACTTTAAAAGAAAAAAAAGGCATACCCCCTGCAAAAGATTATAATGACTTTTGGAAAATGTAAAAGGTATTTAACTCCCTGGACTTTGTATATAACACAAGGGTGTTTTTGTTGATGATGTGATAGAAATGAATGAGAAGACGATCATGTATCAAGAAAAGAAGAGAATGTAATAACAATGGGCATTGATTACTTTGCATGATCTCTAGAAGATTATGTATTCTTATATTGGTTTTATTCGTTTTTTTTGTATGTTTTGTATTTTTTAATTACCTAATAAAAATTTAAAAAAAAAATAAATAAATCTGGCAACTCTGCAGTCTTTTTTTAATGTCTAATTAGACCTGGTCTGTACAGAATAGTTAGAAAGAAAATGCCTGCTCCTTTTAAAACCCTCCATTTACCAGTCAGTACTCCAAGATGTTTCAGACCTTGGCTTTGGTCCAATTAATTTAGCTGTACTTTAGTCCGATGGAAAACAATGCTACTTGAGATTAATTGCTACTGGATTGGGGCCAGCATTTTTGAAAGTAGCTGTTGAGGAGCGCCTGCAAAGAAGAAGGGCTTAAAGACTTGCAATTGCACCATCAGTTCATGATGATGGAGATAATCAGAGTGGAAAAGGCAAGGTGACAAATTTTATGTCATACACTTGAATCTTATGCACATTTAATTGGAAGTACAACCCCTTGTATCCAAGAGGACATGGTTTTTAAATAGAAGTGTAAAGCACTGTGCTACGTTCTGAGCAAAAGACTCAGTTCTGAAGATATAGTAAATAGTTATATAAGTTCACAAATTCCAGTATGCTAGAATATTTGGATAATTACAGATGCAATTAGTCTATTAAAATAATTCAATTTCAACTTTCCAGGCGTTCTTTGTCAGGAGTATATTGTCCTGGTAGTTAAGAACATCAAGTAAAATAAGCTGCCAGGGGAGGAAGACGCTGGAGCAGGTCGAGGACCTCGCTACCCCTCCTCCTGCACCTACACCAACTGCCAGGGGAGGAAGAAGCCAGGGCAGGTTGAGGACCTCACCACACCTCCCCCTGAGTCTACACCAACTGCCAGGGGAGGAAGAAGCCAGGACAGGTCGAGGACCTCGCCGCCCCTCCTCCTGTGCCTACACTAACTGCCAGGGGAGGAAGAAGCCAGGACAGGTCGAGGACCTCGCCGCCCCTCCCCCTGCGCCTACACCAACTAACAGGGGAGGAAGAAGCCAGGGCAGGTTGATGACTTCACCGCCCCTCCCCCAGTTCCCATACCAACATATTGTAATGTAATGTAATGTAATGTAATGTATTGTTTGTCAGCCGCCCTGAGTTGCCACGGCGAGTGGGTGGCAATATAAATTTGAACTAATAAATAAATAAATAAATAAATAAATAAATAAATAAGAAATGAATACAAGCATGTTTGGTTCAACAAACATCAGATGTGAAATTTGCAACCTGGTCTGAACACATTTCCCTATTTAGTTTACTTATATGGAATTATTTGTGGAATTAGGGCAGTGGTTCTGGGTTCCTTCAGTCTCCAGTGACATTGGCACCAATATAAATGGCTCCTGCTATGAGTAGGGCACAGCATAGGAATGGGACCCATGGTACTGGCTTGCTCAGTCATGCTTTGCATCAAAATGACATATTTCTTCTGCTTAGAACCAATCTCAAGCTCTCTCATACTCATTCCTTTACAGCAAGGGGGAATCGTCCCCAGGGGCCAAATGTTAGCCATCAATACCTTAAGAGTTCCCAGGGCTTCCCCCTTACATCCCTACAAAAATGTAATTGGCTCATAAAGTCCCTTTGTACCCTTTGGAAAGTGTAGAAGAAAACTGGGTCATGTTGTCCCACCCCACCTCTCATTGAAGACACAAGAAGGCTTCTTCAGTAAATCTTTTAAAAAGAAAGAAATATTTGGGGGTGGATCATAGGAACGGTTACAAGGTTAGAATCATACAATAACTGAGTTGGAAGGGGCCTATGAAACCACAGAGTCCAATCCGCACGCCCACCCTGCTTCCAAGGTCCAGGTATGCATATGTTAAGTTTTCAGACCACTGGGAATTTCTATCATTAGGAAAGCCTCTTCATGTCCATTTGTCTCTCAGAGTGCTATTGAAAATGGAAAAGTGTGCAGACATGTTTGTATTCATAACAGTGTATCCACAAAGGGGAAGCCAAGTGTAGGGACGGTTGATATAGCAAACTTTCAAAGGGTGGCAGCTGAGTCAAAAGACTCAGCAGGATGCTTCCTGGCAGAAGCTGGAATGAACCGGTTTGGTAAGTCCCTAAACTGTTCCTATCTAATTGGCCTGTTCAGCTGTCCATGAGTTCAAAGTGTGTGTTGCATATACTTCTGCTTATCCAGACTTATGCACCAATCATTGATAGCATGTACAAGCCGCATGACTGCATGTAGGCACACGTAGGTTTAGGAACTCAGGAATAAAAGAATTTGAGTCAATCCATTCTGGGTCATCTCCTCCCATGCCTTGATCTAGTACGTGTCATCTCTTCAGACAAGTTGTTAAGGTTCTCTAGTTTGCTCCTTCCCACCTTGTCACTTTTGCTGCTTCCTCACCCACAGCCATGTTAGTCTGCTACAGCAAAACCAATAGATTATTGAGTCATGTGTAAGACCAACAAACTTACTTTGTATAGGTTTTCATAGACTGCAGCCAACTTTCTTGGTTGCATACAAAAAAGCAAACTGAGGTCCACAAAAGCTTATGCCAAATAAAATATTTTGTTCTTCTAGTTGCCACAGAACTGTTTGTTCTTTTCATCTTTGAATTGACACTCTCAACCTTGACTTCATTTCTCCCCCCTCTCTTTTTCTCGGTCAGGTAGCTATTTTGACCATGTTCAAAATATAGTTCTCTAATAAGCAGCATTTCTTTTAACTGAAGTAGCAACATTATATGAATTGTGTGTGAAATTGTGACCAGCCAACCTGTCATTTGGCTGTGCGTGTGCTTAGCTTCACAAAATAAAAAGAATCCAGTTTAGCAACAAGGCATGAATTCTGTGCAAGGTCTACATTTTGTGACATAAAGGGGAAGAATCTGGCATTTCAGTCTCTTCTGATTCAGAGAATATCTGAGCTGTTGTCTCACTGTGTCAAGTTGACCAGTCCTACCCAGAATTTGTCAATGGCAAGACTTCTTCACATCCCTGTGAAAAAGTGATACCTCAGGATGGGTGGGAATTCTGCAACAAGTTTGTATGTCCTAGAAAGAGGGTTCACTCAAAATATGCCATCTTGGTGAAAAGCCTGAGCCAAAGTTTTCTTTTGGCAGGTTTCCAGCATTTAGCCTTAATGCGTTTTGTGTAGAAACCTCCTCATCTTTAGTTGCACGTGTGAGAATTTTATAGCTGTTCTGTCAAGGGTTTACTAGAAACTCATTATTTCTTCATCCTGGTTTGATCTTGGCATCAAATGCAGCCATTTGTTTAGGATTTCCAATAACTTCTTGCAGCTGGCTATCTGACACAGTAAGCGTCTATTCAGCATCCATTAAAAAAAAGGATTAAATACTGAACCTTTCTGCCATCTCTTTCATGCAGATTTGATTTTTTTTACATTTAATAAACATGTTCAGTTTATTTTTCTTATAAACAACTTATATTGATTTTGTAAAGATAAAAAATTCCATCCACTTTTCACATTAAGCCAAATATGGAATATCTGTGACACTTCTGCTGTTCATTTGTCATCGTTTTCCTCTTTCATTTTATGTCTATTGAACTGTGGTCCTCTGAGCTGGGATTGAGTAATTGTTTTAATACAACAGGCGAGAAAATGTCAGGTGCAAGATCAACAGCAATAATAGAAAGAGTAAGATCGGAGAAGATTGTAGTAACAATTATGAGGAGGAAGAGGTTAGTAGTAGGGATGTCATCATTAGTAGCAGCACTAGGGAAATACAAACTGTCATTCAAAAAAAATGTGCCTGCCATTACGGAACTTCTCACTGACAAATCCCAGATAAGCTTCCAAGGAACTCCGTTCCTTCCCATAACACAGTTTGACAACCATTACTCTCCAGAAATGAGCATCTGTATAAAGCCCCTTTCACAGAGATATTACACAGGTGAAAGCAATTTGAGAGTTTGCCTGCAAGAGCTGCCACAGAGAAACCTGCTGGAGAACAGATCATAATTTGGGTAGCTACTCTCATATCAAAGCTCTATGCTTTGGAAATTGGGGGGGGGGGAGGTCTCAAGAAGGTTTGAAAGGTAATTGGTGAGGTTAGAGACTCTTCAGCTAGGAAAGTGCTGACAACATCATTCATTTTTAATTCATGTATCAGAAATATTTTTGTACTGCTTTCTTCATCTTAAGAAACCACCTTGGTGCACAAATTCTAAAGAAAATCCAAGTACTGAATATGATAGAAATAATGAAACTACAATGGCAGTTGTAATGATGAAAGGTGGAAATGGCATTATATACAGCATTTATGCTAACTACCATAAGATGTGCCAAAAAAATGCAAGAGGAAATTATCAGGTTTTGAACTGGTGCCCAGAAGGACATATGGACAGTGGTTTCTTTCACAGATACTGTATAGGAAGGCTGTTCCACAATGAGGGTTCTAAAACCTAGACTGCTATTTCTCTTATGTTACATATTTTACTAATGATACCTGGAGAAGACCACTACTGGTGATTATCTTTTCATAAATGGTTGCTGACAAGGATAATGTTCTTAAAGAAGATGCAGGCAGACATAGTGAGATTATTATATTGAATTGTGTCCAGTGTGTACATTGAACATTTTCATATAAGGAGATTGCTTTCATCTATAGAAGTCCATGTGTGCTAAAGTTCTAACTAAAGGTCCTTCCCAAGTGCCTCCTCCTTTGGAGTTGAGATGGATTTTGTCTACAATTTTTAGGATGGCTTTTAAAGCTGTTGTGCTTCTGCTACCGTGTTTTCCCGAAAATATGACACTGTCCAATTTTTCTTTTTCCTCAAGAAGACACACTATGGCTTTTTTTTAGGGGATGTCTTATTTTCTTACTGCTCCGTGCCGGTAGCCATGCCTATCACTACCGGTGATGCATAGCCACAACTGCGTCCTGGGAGTTGTAGTCCAATAATATCCACACCTATCACTACTGGTATGTCTTATTTTCAGGGTATGGCTTATATCGCGTGAACGGTGAGAAATCCTGCTACAGCTTATTTTATGGGTATGTCTTATTTTCAGGGAAACACGGTAGTAGATGCCCTTGCTTTAGAGGGTTAGCTGGCACCACAATAATAACAACTAGACACGAAACAAAACCATTTTATGGACCCAGTCATTTTAAGTATTTTATATTTGTGACCTTTTGTTTGCAGTTTTTATCTTCATTGGGGTTTTTTTTAAAAAAAAATAGCGCTATACTTCTAGTTGGGAACATGCCATACTAGTTGAGGCATCCAGAAAACTATTGCCAATTAGAGAAACTGCCTTTATACAGAGAGAGCCAGTACAAAGCCAGTGGCTTTGACATTTTTTAGGTATTTTGTACAACTTTTGAAAACTCTTGGGTTGAAGCAGGTGGCTGAGCAAAATATGCATCTATCTTCTCTGTCCCTGTCAGTTTTTGCAACCTTCTCTCCATACAAAATGACCAGATTGTACCAATATGTATAAACTAAACAAACTAAAGCAAACAAGTCTTTTCTCAATTTTAGAAGTATCTCTTTCAAGAATAAGATAGAGATAGACTAATCTGTAAAAGGGCCTGAATTGGCTGGATGACATTGAGTTTATGTGGTGTTTTTTCTTCTTCAATCATTCTTTGTGGGCATGAAAGGTTCTTGTGCCCCCTCCATCATGGATTGTGTTAGCTGCCTGCCTGTCTCTGTGCCTCCATCTCATATTCTTCCCTTTCATTCTTCCCTCCTGTTTGCCTTCATTTTTGGGAATTTTTTTCTGCAACTCATCTATGCCAGCATTGTGATTATATTTTTGATTCCTCACCCATTCTCTTGATTTCTTTGGGAATCCTTTTTCTATTATTTTTTTTAAATCATACTCTGTGTGTGTGCTTACTTTGATTGATTAGTTTAAGTCACTCTGTGTGTGTCTGTGCATGTGCACACGCACATGCACACGTGTGTGCGTGTACATGCGTACAAGCGTGCATCTACATCTCCAATTAAAAATACATTCTGTGGGATTTTTAAAAGGGGGCAGTTTTTTCCTTCTTCCATGGAAGTGTTTAGGTGGGCAGGGAACTGAATTTGTGATTGTGACTGTTGGAGGAATTTGCTAATTCCTCATACATTAACAGAGCATGAGACAAGAGAACAACAGTACATGCAGACATAGGTATAGAGACAGTGGTGGGATTCAGCAGGTTCACACCAGTTCACCAGAACCAGTAGCTGAAATTCTGGTTGGCCCTGCCCATCCAAGTTTTGAAATAAAGTAATCCTAATTCAGGTGCAACACAAGGCTTTCCCACTGGCCACGCCCACTATACCACACCCAGAGTGTGGTAGTAAAATTTTTTGGAGCCCACCACTGTATAGAGAGTAGATTAAAGCATCTATATCCCATTCCTTCTTTCAATAACTAGTTTTCTTAAGTAGAAAAAGAAAACAACTTTACCTAGAGTAATGTGTAATAGTTACAAACAGAATTTTTAAAATGAGGAGGAAACATACCATCTTCCACGTGCAAGAGACTAGTTAAGTGTGACTGCATGGTGAGAAGGTCAAAACAGGAACTAACAAAGCTAGGAAGTAAAGTAAACAAGCAGGAAGAAAGGAGAGTAAGCTAGAGCCAGAAAAAAAGGATTTTGGAATACTGTATAGGTTAGTAAGAAGGGAGAATCCCTCTGGATCCTAAAGGAACCCATCTCACTACTTTCCAGTGTTAACCATACACAAGGTTGTTATCCAAATAATGTGGGTAACAGTGTTCCATGTGTTCCAGTGTCTAGTCATACCTGCTACATAACCAGGGAAATGTCTGTAGATGCTTTGGCTTTAAATAGAGATGAGCACCAAACCCTAGAGTCATATATGACTGGCTTTCATACAAGGGAAATCTTTACCTTCACCTTCACCTTCACCTTTACCACTGGGTCTGTGGGTGGTAATTTCTGGTGGAACTTGATGATGATTTTTGTTTTTCATATACTGTTGCCATATGTCTGGTTTTAAAAAATAGTTTTTATGGTTTCTTCAGGCCTTTTGGATAAGGACTGTAAAAAACAAATGAGTGAATACAAAAGGAAATGGCCCCAAAGTGCCACTCTGGTCTGTGTGAAACAAAAGGACCAACAAATGAAAAAGACATGAATGAAAGAAGTATCCCTGAAAGAATCCAAAAGAAAATCAAGTATGGAAAATTTCAGGGAGTACATCTCTAGACGAAAATAGGAATAAAAAGAACAACCAAGGATTTTCATTCCTCTCTCCTATTTCTTTTTTATATTGTTATGGGGTCTCCCATGTTAGTCTATGGGATATCAGATCCCATCTCAAGAGGCAGCGGAACTTATGGGGAGATGGGAGAAAGGAGATAAAGATCATATACTTGGCACTGCAATTCTATTTCATTTCTCTTTTCATGTTTGGAAAAATAGAGCAATAATCAAGACATAGAAATACTCATTGTGTTGTAGAGAGTAGACTGATGGGCAAACACAAGATTGGTTTTGGAACTGTGTTGTTGTTGTTGTTGTTGTTGTTGTTGTTGTTGTTGTTGTTGTTGTTGTTGTTGTTGTTTCACTCCATTGGGTGTCAAAGGATGTGGTTGTTTCTGGTCTTGATCAATCTGCTTATGTCTATTTTGTAGGTTTTTTAGATTATCCATTGCCAGCTTGGTGGGCTTGTCACAACTTCACCAGAGTCCCTTTGGCCAGGTCTTCCTGGGGTAATCCAGGATGGCCTTCTTGGCTGCTGTAGCAGTCCTATGACACAAGGCCATGCCATATTTCACCCAGTCCTAGCAATCGTTTAATTGGATCTGTTATCACCTCTCATGACGTGGACATGGGGTTGAACTTTGAGAGGAAATGTCATCACCATCCTTAAATAGCTCACTTCCCTTGAAAACCTTATCGATTCATTATAAATTGTTTGCAACATGGTGAAATATAATTACAACAGCCTAAGAGAGTTTTTTCCCATGGATATATATCTACCTACCTTCCTATCTGCAGGGCTGACAGTAGTGATTTTAGTGAGCAGCTGTTTCTCACAAAAATGTTGCCGGCTGTTAAGACTGGCAAAAGTTTCATGATCCATGCCTGCAATTCGGAAATAATTTGTGGTTGTTAATAAACTGCTGTATGACATTTTGTCTACAAATATGTCACTGTCTGTTTATGCTGTTATGCATGGATTTACAGACATGCACATGCATCTACTTTGTTCTTATTCAGAATGAAGACTGGATTGGAACTCACTTGTATCAATAGCATGCTTCTCTGCCTACAATTGCTCCTGGCCAGAAAAAATGCTAGAGGGTAAAAAGCCATTTAGTATGCAACCATATGGTCATAGTCTACCCAGGGCAAGAAATAGCCCCAGGCATCACATGCAAACAGCTACGGATACCTGAGGCAGGAAACAGCATGGCCCAAATGGCCAAAAAAGGAGTAACTGAATGTATATGATAAGTAATTGATCTACAGTACTGTAGTTGACTTAATATAGTAACTGATATAGCGGAGGAGAGGGGTGCGCCGCCGACCCAGCACCCCTTCGGCCAATCTCCCTGGCCAGAGGGTAAAGAGAAAGAGGAGGAAGAAAAGCATAGGATAAGTAATTCATTTACACTAACTAGCAGTTCGAAAGCAAGAAATTGCAAGTAGATAAATAGGGACCACTTTGGTGGGAAGGTAACAGCGTTCCATGCGCTCCGGTGTCTAGTCATGCCTTCCACATGACCATGGAAACGTCTGCAGAAGCAGACAGCGCTGGCTCTTCAGCTTAGAAACAGAGATGAGCACTGACCCCAAGAGTCAGATATGACTGGCTTTCGAGCAAGGGAAACCTTTACCTTTACTAGTTGACTTTAGAGACTTTACAAATAACTGACTCGCACAATACTGAACTTACAGTAGAGACTTATAGTGAACTTACAGTAGAGACTTTATATATTGGACTTCATAACAAGGATACTTAGAAACTACTGACTTATAACTTCATATAATCAATGCTAATTAGCTATTTTTAGTCTGATATTGTTTACACTGTGATAATATGCATGATAATACTTTGTTTTAAACTGTGATAACATGTATGATGAGAGGATACTGGCGTAGAAACCGGCAACCCAACGTCAGGAAATTTGCCAAGAGAACCCTATGGACCAAAACAAAAGGCAAAACAAATGGGGCAATTTAGATGTAATAGGATGCTTAGCATATCAGATCAGAAGAAGGGGAGAGGCAGGAAAGGGAGAGGAAAAATACAGTGTTGCAAGGAACAATACTGTATAGGGACATGGAATGTAAGATCTATGAATCAAGGAAAACTGGAAGTGGTAAAAAAGGAAATGGAAAGAATAAGCAATGACATCTTGTGAATCAGCGAGTTAAAATGGTCAGGGATGGGTGAATTCAGCTCTGGAAACCATCATATCTACTACTGTGGACAAGAAAACCTCAGAAAAAACGGAGTAGCCATAATTGTCAATAAAAGGGTGAGAAAAGCAGTAATGGGATATAATCTCAAAAATGATAGAATGATGTCAGTCAGAATACAAGGCAAGCCATTCAATATCACTGTAATCCAAATATACGCACCAACCACTAGTGCAGATGAAGCCACAATTGACCAGTTCTATGAGGACCTAGAACACCTCATAGAACAGACACCAAGAAATGATGTACACATTATCATAGGAGACTGGAATGTGAAAGTAGGAAATCAAAAAGTAAATGGAATAACAGGCAAGTTTGGTCTTGGAACACAGAATGAAGCAGGCCAAAGACTGATAGAGTTCTGCCAAGATAATGCACTGGTCATAACAAATACTCTCTTCCAGCAACACAAGAGGAGACTTTACACATGGACATCACCAGATGGCCAACATCGAAACCAGATTGATTACATACTCTGCAGTCAACGATGGAGAACTTCCATACAGTCAGCAAAAACAAGACCAGGGGCAGATTGTGGCTCAGATCACAACCTACTGATTGCAAAATTCAGGATTAGACAAAAGAAAATAGGAAAAACAATTAGGCCAGACAGATATGGCCTAGACAACATTCTTTGGGAATACACAGTGGAGGTATGGAACAGATTTAATGCCTTCGACCAGATAGACAGAGTGCCAGAAGAATTATGGACAGAGATGTGGGACATCATGCAGGAGGCAGCAAGGAAAACCATACCAAAAGAAAAGAAGCATAAGAAAGTGAAGTGGTTGTCCAATGAGGCTCTTAAAATAGCAGAGGACAGAAGGAATGCAAAATGCCAAGGAGAAAGGAAAAAACACAGTCACTTGAATACAGAATTTCAAAGAAAAGCAAGGAGAGATAAGGAAACCTACCTGAATGAACAGTGCAAAGAAATAGAGGAATATCAGGGGTAACACAAGAGATCTTGTCAAAAAAATTGGGGAACTCAAGGGAACAGTTAAAACAAAAATGACCATGATAAAAGACAAAGATGGCAAGGAGTTAGCAGATGCAGACGAGTTTAAGAAAAGATGGAAAGAGTACACAGAGGAACTCTACGAAAAGGACCTCAACACCGCTGATAATCACAATGATGAGAACATTGAACATGAGCCAGACATTCTAGAGAGTGAAGTCAGAAAAGCCCTAAAAAACACTGCAAACAACAAAGCCAGTGGAGTTGATGGTCTCCAAGTTGAACTTTTCAAAGCCCTGCAAGATGATGGAATCAAATTACACTAGTACCCCGGATAATGTTATGACTTGGTTCCACAAGTCTCGTCGTTATCCAGTTTTTAACTTTATGCGATACATTGATCACACAATGTTTAAAAAAGCCCTGTTTCCCTGGAGGCTGCAGCAAGCCAGAACGTCGGGATTTGAATCCTGACATTTTGGCTTGCTGCAGCCTCCAGGGAGGTGGGGGAACTTTGGAAACAGCTTGGATCGGGTCTCCCCACCTCCCTGGACCCGGCCGGGGGGGGGGTCAGAGACCCTAAATTTGGTAAAAAAAAGTCCGGTTTTTTTAACCAATTTTGGGGTCTCTGACACACACACACCCCCGGTGCGCCGGGTCCAGGGAGGTGGGGAGACCCGATCCAAGCTGTTTCTGGGCATCCCCGACGTCCTCAGCCAGTGCAGCAAGCCAAAACATCAGGGTTCGAATCCCGACATTCTGGCTTGCTGCACTGGCTGAGGACGTCGGGGAAGCCCAGAAACAGCTTGGTTCAGGTCTCCCACTTCCCTGGACCCAGCGGGGGGGGGGGGGTCAGAGACCCCAAAATTTGTAAAAAAAGGTCCAGAAACAAGCCCAGAAACAGGTTGGATCATGTCCCCTGCCTGCTCCAGAGAGATCAGAGGACCCGATCTACAGCTGCAGGGTGGCTGGGGAAGCTGACGGGGACTCCCTGTCGGCTTCCCTAGCCACCCGCCCTTGCCTCCGCAGCTATGGGGTGGCTGGGGAAGCCGACGGGGGAGCCCCCCATCAGCTTTCCAGCCTCCCCACCCCTGCCTCCGTAGCTGCAGGGTGGCTGGGAAGCTGAATGGAGAACCCCGTTCAGCTTTCCAGCCACCCTGCTGCTATGAACGACTGTATCGGGTAATGTTAAAAATTGTGTTATTCGATACAAGATTTTTCCGAAAATTTTGTAACGTTATGCGGTTTTCACGCTATACGGTACTCACGTTGTCCGGGGTATTACTGTATTGCATTCTATATTCCAGCAGATTTGGAAAACACAACAATGGCCACAGGTTTGGAAAAGATCTGTATACGTTCCACTCCCCAAAAAGGGTAATGCCAAAGAATGTTCAAATTATCGAACAATTGTGCTCATCCCTCACGCTAGCAAGGTGATACTCGAGCTAATACAGGATATACTGCAACAATATGTGGAGAGAGAATTACCAGAAGTGCAGGCGGATTTCAGAAGAGGCAGGGGGACTAGAGACCACATCGCCAACATAAGATGGATCATGGAAAAAAACAAAGGAATATCAGAAACAAGTCTACTTCTGTTTCATTGATTACACTAAGGCTTTTGACTGTGTCAATCACAACAAAATGTGGCAAGTAATTAAAGGGATGGGAATACCGGAACACCTTATAGGCCTCATGAGAAATCTGTACATGAATCAAGAGGCAACAGTTAGGACAGAAAATGGAATGACAGAGTGGTTTGGAATAGGAAAAGGAGTAAGACAAGGCTGCATTTTGTCACCTTGCTTATTCAACTTATACACAGAACACATAATGTGCAATGCAGGAATGGAGGAATCACAATTTGGGATCAAAATTGCTGGAAGAAACATCAACAATTTAAGATATGCAGATGATACCACCCTAATGGCAGAAAGTGAGAAGGGCTTAAAGAAGCTCCTGATTAGGTTGAGAGAAGAAAGTGAAAAAGCTGGCTTGAGACTCAATATCAAGAAAACCAAGATAATGGCAACAGGCCCTATCAGTCCCTGGAGAATAGATGGGGAAGAAGTAGAAACAGTGACAGATTTTACTTTCCTAGGATCAAAGCTCACTGCAGATGGTGATTGCAGCCATGAAATAAAAAGGCGACTGATTCTTGGGAGGCAAGCAATGAGAAACCTGGGGAGCATAGTGAAAAGTAGAGACATCACACTGCAAACAAAAATTTGCATAGTCAAAGCAATGGTATTCCCTGTGGCAATGTATGGTTGTGAGAGCTGGACCATTAGGAAAGCTGAGCGCAGAAGAATAGACGCCTTTGAGATGTGGTGTTGGAGGAGAACAGCGAGGAGAACAAATAGGTCAATCTTAGGACAGCGAGGAGAACAAATAGGTCAATCTTAGAAGAAATCAACCCTGGCTGCTCCTTAGAAGGTCAAATAATAAAGATGAAGCTAAAGTACTTTGAACATCAAATGAGAAGAGAGGATTCATTTGTGAAAGCCTTGATGCTTGGGAGGGTCGAGGGCAAAAGAAGAAGGGGACGGCCCAAGATGAGATGGCTAGATGGTATTGTAGAGACAATGGGCACAGAGCTGAGCGAGTTGAGGGGGATGGTGGAGGACAGGAGTGCCTGGCGGACAGTGGTCCATGGGGTCGCAGAGGGTCGGAATCGACTGTGCGACTGAACAACAACAAAGTAAGATACAACAGCCAAATCTCTGAAGGAACTGTTCTCAGATGACTGCTCAGAGCTAGATATATTTGTAACCAAGTCTTAATCCTATTTGAATTTTTAACAAACCTGTAATTACAATAAATCTTCTGGACTGAATAAAATTTGAGTGATTTCACCACCCTGTCTTCCCAACAGACGCAATCACTTCTTTTGTTGTGGTGTTGTTGTTGTTAAAAGCTGATACTTGCATAAAACTTAGATCAAACAGAAAGCTTGTTCAGCAATCCATAGCTACTGAGGAGAGAAAAATAAGTATCGGAATCTTAGTTGCTTTTGCTACTTTTGAGTATGTCAGGTTGTATTTCCCCTTATGATGCATCACCCTTATTAACGTGTTTAATGTTATAATGACGGATTGTTAAATATAAAGGGGGGAGGTGGTCCTTTCAAATGCAAATAAGAAAGATTTGCATTGAACCACACCTCAACCCTGAACTCTTGAACTCCACTAGCACAAAAAAAGATATTTAGACAATGCCTGGATTATGTGGATCCCAACAGTGTGTTTGTCTATATGATAAAGGATAAATTTCTTCTTTATAATCTATGGCATGGGTAGTTCAACAATAATGGAATCGCTGATGATGAATATGCTTCCCCTGAATGGGTTTGTTTGCATTTTACTCAATATGTACTGAAGAGGTCAACATGAAAATACATATATTTTTTAATATGCAAAGGACCACTCTTTCTATGAGAAAAGAATATTGCTTTGTAAAAGCCTATAAACAATTTGATTCACACACTCTCTCACCCAGTTATGACTTGTGTTTCTTTCCAATGTTTTCTTCCTGCTTCTTGCATTAAACATTTTTCTCAAATCCATATTTAGTCAATTACAATAAAAAAGAAAATGAACAAGGCAAGCAGATCCTTCATAACAATACAGCATAGATCAGATTCTATTTTTCTTTAAGCTGTTGGAAAAACTGTTACTGGTTTAATGAAATAAGAATTTGTCTTCACAACAGTTCTTTGTCAAGGAAAACTAAAATACAGTAATACCCCGTATAACGCGAGTACTGAATAGCGTGAAAACCGCATAACGTTACAAGATTTTCGGAAAAATCTTGTATCGAATAACGTGATTTTTAACGTTATCCGATACAGTGGTTCTTAGCAGCAGGGTGGCTGGAAAGCTGAACGGGGTTCTCCGTTCAGCTTCCCAGCCACCCTGCAGCTACGGAGGCAGGGGTGGGGAGGCTGGAAAGCTGAAGGGGGGCTCCCCCATCGGCTTACCCAGCCACCCCACAGCTGCGGAGGCATGGGCGGGTGGCTAGGGAAGCCGACAGGGAGTCCCCGTCAGCTTCCCCAGCCACCCTACAGCTGTAGATCGGGTCCTCTGATCTCTCTGGAGGTGTTTCTGGGCTTCCCTGACGTCCTGAGCCAGTGCAGGAAGCCAGAACATCGGGATTCGAACTCTGACATTCTGGCTTGCTGCACTGGCTCAGGACGTCGGGGAAGCCCAGAAACACCTTGGATCAGGTCTGCCCACCTCCCTGGACCCGGCGGGGGGGGGTCAGAAACCCCAAAATTGGTAAAAAAAAACGGACGTTTTTTTTACCAATTTTGGGGTCTCTGACCCCCCCGCCGGGTCCAGGGAGGTGGGGAAACCCGCTCCAAGCTGTTTCCAAAGTTCTCCCACCTCCCTGGAGGCAGCAGCAAGCCAAAATGTCAGGATTCAAATCCCGATGTTCTCACTTCCTGCAGCCTCCAGGGAAACAGGGCTTTTTTAAACATTGTGTGTTCAATGTATCGCACAACGTTAAAAACCGAATAACGACGGGACTTGTGGAACCAAGTCATAACGTTATTCGGGGTACTAGTGTATATGTCAAAGCATGAGCAGATAAATCTAATAGGCAGACTTGACATGAAGAAACAACCATAAAAATGTCCATTCTAAACACAGTTACACATTCTTATAGGGGTAGATCTTGGAGATTTTAATGAAACCAGCATCTTAAGTAATCTTAAGTAATGGTGTACTTGAACTTATATCTCAGAGCTTAGATGAATTACTTTTTGGACTATGGTTCTTAGAGTCAACACACAAAGTTTGTTCTGAAGAATGGTCCCAAAGTATGTAACAGATCAGCTGATTCTGAGATCTGTGGTCCAAAAAAAGGAATTTTTCCAAATCCTAGACTATTATTATTATTTTTATTATTATTTATTAAATTTAATACCCCGCCCCAATCGGGGGGACCCGACTCTGGGCGGCTTATATCCCAATAAAAACAGAAATAAAACCCAACTCAATATCACTAAAAACATCAGAATTAAAAAACATCAGAATTAAAAAATCATCACAGAATCAAGACAACGCAGGACTACACATCAGTATTCCCATATTCCAACCCAGGGAGGCAGTTCTTATATAAGCCACTTGGTGTGGGAACCCACGTTCCCAGGTCCCCAAACCTGTCCTGCCAGCCAGGTTTTCACGCCTTTCCGGAATGGTAAGAGCTCCGTCTGAAGGCGCAGTTCGGTGGGCAGGAGGTTCCAGAGGGTCGGGGCGGACATGGAGAAGGCTCTCCTCCTAGTGCAGGCGAGGCGCGCCTCTCTCGCCGAAGGGATAACAAGGGAGCCTCTCCAATCCGCCCTGGTGGGAAGGACAGAAGTTCTTGGGATGACGCGGTCTCTTAGGTATCCTGGCCCACTACCATATAAGGCTTTAAAGGTAATAACCAGCACCTTGAATTGCACCCGGAGACATACTGGCAACCAGTGCAGCTCCCGGAGCAGCGGCGAAGCATGAGCATAACGCCCACGCCCCACCACTACCCGGGCCGCCGCATTCTGGACCAGCTGGAGTCTCCGGATGGTCGTCAGGGGCAGCCCCATGTAGAGCGCGTTACAATAATCAAGTCTGGAGGTGACCAACGCATGTGTGACCATAAGCAGGGCATCCCGGTCTAGGAGTGGGCGTAACTGGCGAATTACACGAAGTTGTGCAAAAGCCCTCCTGGCCACGGCTGCCACCTGCTCTACGAACAGTAGCCGTGAGTCCAGGAGGACCCCCAGATTACGCACCGGGTCTGTTTGGGGCAGGACTGCCCCATCCAGGGCCAAAGATGGAAGCAATATTTAATACATACAGCAATACAGCAATACAGCAATATTTAACATGCTGTTTCATTAAACCATTGAGATCTAGCTCTATGCAGGTTTGTGTTCTATAGTCACGGAATCCTATGATTTGAGTTCTATTCTCATCAACTAATGCCTCCAAACTTACAATTATCTTCAAATGTTTTTGTGAGGACAAAGTGAGTAGGTGGTAAACTATGTATGCTACCATGAGCTCGCTACAGAGAAGGCAGGAAATAAATATACCCTTTAATACACTATTTAAAACACTTTCCAAAATTTATATGATGCATGTGTAGACCTTTTCACCAGAAAATATGCAAACAATGTTTGTTAACTCTATGTAGAATTAAAGGAGGATCCCCAAACTGGTGAAAAATAGTTTCATGGTTGTTCTGCAATACTAAAATTGAACACCCATACTCATTAGCAATATAGATCCTGAACAATAACAGTGACTGGTTATCACACCTTGCTTCTAACCATAATCTCTGACCACATGTGAAGTTAGAAACTAGACTTAATGGGCTTCAGTATGATCTGCAGCTCTCATAGGTTCCTATATTCCTGTGAGAAACAAGGTTCAATTCAATAATTTCCACTAGAGTGGACACATTGAATCAATGGGGCCTACGTAAGTGTTGACACAGCAGTTAAACTAGGGGTTCCCAACCTTTTTATGCCATGGGCAGGCCAGACCATGCCCCTGGAAGTGAAAATAAATGTGCCCACTTCCGTATTTATGACAGCTGTGGGTGTATTTACAGCTGACGTAACTGTGTTTATACATGTGCGGACATGTTTTACAGCTGACATAAATACATCTACTTCCACTTCTGGGTGTGGTGTCTGTGGGCTACATAAAATGGTGCCACAGGCCATGTCCGGCCTATGGGAACCCCTGAGTTAAACCAATGGAACTCCTCCCTTTAGTACTAATTATATAGGAGTTAAGCTACAGAGTTGGGGCCAGAACACATTCTGTATAGGAAGATTATGTGACCCTCCTCAGAACAGAAAGTTCTCACTATCAGGTATTTCTTGAAGAAAAGACAAATGGACAGAATAATAATTAAGTCAACTTTTATTGCACTAAAACACAATTCTAGGAGGGCTCAGAGATGTCCTTGGGCAAGCCAGCTGCAGGAAACTTTGCCAAATGTTCTTGAGAGTTACTGTGTCACATTATTTGAAATATGAAAAAACGATATTTATCTCTGGCCATTTTCTAGCTAATTACTCCAGACATAGATAAATATGACAAAGTGGAGGGAAGAAAAGTCATGAAAAGATGCATCACAAGATTGCATCTTCTAAGCTGCTATTGGTTGAAATGACAGGATGTCTTCTAAAATGGAGGAATGAGGCACCCCACCGTTGCTCAGCCACTGTCCTAAACATCTATGTTTCCATCAGTAATGTAGAAACACAAGTTCACAATTAGTGGGATAGTGGGGATGATAATTTCATATAGGAAATTCACTAAATATCACCCTCTATAAACATCTGATTTCAGCTCATTTTGTCTGCCACTTGTAATCAATGTGATATTTTCCAAGTTTTGTAAGAACTTAAAGCAAATCTTACTGAATCTAATGGGGCTGACTACCAGTGAACTGTGTGTAAGATTTCGCTGTTAGCAAATTAGTCAGCTTTAACAACTCAGGAGATGGCAACCTGCCTGTAATGTTGATTTAGGTTCATCTGGTCACCAACCTAATTCAGAAACTTCTAAGATGAATCAGTTGTCTTCTGGCAAGTGAGATCTTTACTTCTCACATCAGCCTGCATCATGGGCAGAGTTTGGACAAGATACCTTTTGGAACTACAAACCTAACCAGTTTGTTCAGCAATGCAGAGAAGTATCTTGTCCAAAAGCAGTGTCTGTAGATTTAAGAAGCCTGTGATTCTAACCTTTTTCAAGTTCATTTAAAGTGTGTATCCTCTACACAAAAGAAGGAAGATTGGGAGAATGAATGTGTGAATCATGTGTTTTCCTCTTCCTTGCTCTGGACCTGCAGCGGTTGATGAGCTTCAGTGAGGAGGACTTTTCCTCCCATACCTGAAGTCTTTTCATGCAATTTAGAAACCTGGGACAACAGTCTTTTAAAATCACAACTAAAGTAGGCCACGTGTCTAGCCAGGTTATCCTGCTATGGTAATAGAGTAACACCATTAATATTCTAGTGTACTAACATGTACTAATATGTATGTTTAGATGTGTGCTTAAAGCTAGGGTGAGCAGAATGTTAAAATTTACCTGTCACACATGCTACAAAGCTCACTGAGAATTCCAGCCCCTCCCTAACCTCAAATGAGGTCAAACTATGTAAGAACCAAAGTCCATATGCTTCTCTGTATTACAGTTTGATGAGCAATCCATTTTGTAAAAAGAAAGTGAGATTTTGGAATAACTTTTTAAAAAAGGAGGACAGACAAATGTTCAGTTAAAGTCCACCTCCCTTCTAAACTTCTTAGATCAAATAGTAGGTCTATAAAACATCATTTCTGTAGAACGGTTCTAAATACTAACATAATATAATACAAAGTCTTACTTTAAGGGAGGAGTTTTCTGTAAATGTCAGAATAAAAAATGAGTCCACATATTGATATTATTTTTAAAGGACTTTGCAAAAAACCCAAACACCCAAAGCAACCATCTCTAGCCATGTGAACAAGAAGAGGACCAATTCTGACACACTCAGTCACAGACAAATGTGGAGATTAAATTGTGCTTATTATAGCTGTGGCTTCTTTATGCTGCCAAATGGATCATAATCTCCAGTCAACAGTGTAGTATTATCCTGCACTATACTGGTGCTCTGCATCTCCTTATAAGTATCTTTTAAAGAGGGATTAAATTGTATTTGGATAAGAAATTCCCTGAGGATAATATAGAAATGTAACAGTTTCTCTATAGTTGGTGGGAGTTCCAAATCATTGCTTATGGCAATGTGATGCAAAGCTAAGTGTGTGTGTGGAGGTGTGTGTGGGAGAAAGACCATATATTTAACTCTCTATCAATAAAGAGGTGTAGATGCAGATACAGCTTTCTTTATTGCCTTTATTTCATTTATATGTCATCATGTGCTAGTTATGCTAACATTTTATTTATGGAATGAATGAAGGAAGAAAGGTAATGTTTATCTTTCAAAAAGAGAGAAGGAGATTTCAGTGTGAAGTAGAGGAACAAGGTTCAAAGCCCCCCTCTGAATATATTGAAGACTAACTCTACAATCCTATACTCATCTGAAAGAAAGCTTTATTCAACCCAAGCAGTTGGACTTGTTTGTGGATACTGAATTCTAGCTATGAGAAACCTAGGGAACATAATAAAAAGTATAACATCACCCTGCCAACAAAAGTCTGCATAGTCAAAGCAATGGTATTCCCAGTAGTAATGTATGGTTGTGATAGCAGGACCATAAGGAAGACTGAGCACAGAAGAATAGATGCTTTTGAAATGTGGTGCTGGAGGAGAATTTTGAGAGTACCCTGGACAGCAAGGAGATAAAATAAATCAATCCTGAAGGAAATTAACCTTGACTGTTCCTTGGGAGGACAAATATTGAAAATGAAGCTAAAGTACTTTTGGACACCAAACAAGAAGAGAGGACTCACTCAAGAAGGCCTTGATTCTAGGAAAGGGTGGCAGAGGATGACATGGCTAAATGGTATTGTTGATGCAATGGCCACAGAGCTGAGCAGACTTTGGAGGATGGTGGAGGATAGGGGTACCTGGCATGCAGTGGTCCATGGGGTCGGAAAAGATAATATTCGACTATGTGACTGAACAACAACTGAATTGGAATTCCTGGGAAATTGTGCCTAGAATTTCTAGGGGGCAAAGTTAAATTCATACTGTTCTTGCTTTTCTGTGCACAGAAAGGGTACTGGGAGCAAGTAATCAGTCAAACAGTCACCTTTCTTTCTCTTTTTTTACCATTGTCCTGCTTGAGATTTCTTTGCTGTAGTATAGGAACAGTCTAAAAGCAGAACTGATACTGATTTTTTCCCACCACCACCCCCAAAAAAGAGAAAAAAGAAACAAGAAAGAAAGTGAAAAATAAAAGAAAGTAGAAAAGAAAAAAGCCATCTAAATCTGAAACTGATGAGTTTCTGAAAAACTGGACAGTATCTTTTTCTTCCAATGGGCTGTCATATTACCTTTGCTAGAGATGTTAACTGGCTTATTCACATGCACAGTTTCTGTTTATTTATTTATTTTATTTATTTTTTGGATTTATATACCGCCCTACTTGGTGTAACCAACTCAGGGCGATGTACAAGACAAATAAAATACAGTCACCAATACAATACAATACAATACAATACAATAATAGGGCATAACAATACTGTGGTAGAACACCACACAGCAAAACCGCAATAATGTGGCATTACAATCGAGCAATAATATAGCAGTATGATCCAACAATACAATGTAGAGATATAATCCAACAATACAATTTAGCAATACAATATAGTAATACAATGTCAAGAAAATACAATCCAGCAATACAATGTAACAAAATAGTCAGATATCATAGATACAGCGTCCCTCTCACCGCCCACGCCATCTGTTGCATTTTGTGGGTCTGTAAGTGCAGTGGCCCAAGTGGTTAATACACTGACTGGGAGGCAGAAGGTCAGCAGTTCAAAACCTGAGTACTGCATGACAAAATGAACACCCGTCTCTGTCCCAGTTCCTGTCAACCTAGCAGTTTGAAAACAGGAAATTGCAAGTAGATAAATGGGTACCACTTCAGTGGGAAGGTAAACAGTGTTTCATGCACTTTGGTGTGTAGGCATGACTGCCACATGTCCTCAGAAATGTCTGCAAATGCAGACAGTGGTGGCTCTTCAGCTATAAAACAGAGGTGAACATAGAACCCTTGAGTTGAATACAACTTGCTTTCGAGCAAGGATGACATTTACTTTTACTAAGTGTTTCCTAGGATGTAGGTAAAGTGGCCTGTTGCAACTTTTCAAAACTGAGTGACATGGGAACATAATTAAGAAAAATAAAATAACATCTTCCAAGGCTCCAGTCCCCATGTAGCCCAGAATTGCAGTGCTTGAAGGTTTGAAGTAGTAGTAGGTGTGTTAGAAACATTATGTTTCAGAATTTCAAAGAAACAGAGTATTTGCATATAGACTTGAATTGGGAGAGGACAAGGGAGGGTGAGAAGCAGGTCCTGCATTTTTTCCAAGTTCTTTGCATTTCTTTTTATTATTATTATTAAGACATCGCATCTTTCAATTCCTAATCAAGGCAATGTAAAGAGCCTTGAAATCATTTTATCCTCCTAAGCCAAGGTAGCCTGCTCAATTATCATCATAAAAGAAAATGGCTTTTGTTCTGTAGTTCTATGCAATTGGTTTTCAATAATTACCTTTACGTCTTTTCACTGTCGGTTTTACAGAAAAGATCACAGTGCATGTACAGTTTACATTTTAAAAAAGAAAAACAGCTTAGTAGCTTTACAACTTGCCAGTAACTCTTTAGGCTCCATGTCCCCTGCATATGTTATAGCTTTTGTGAACACCCCTTGCTTTTGACTGACACGGTCAATGGTTCATCACATTTGTACCTCAGAGACAATTGTTGCCCATTCATGTGTGAAAGTAGTAAAGTCTATTTAGATTAAATTGCTCAGGATAGTCATAGATTGGTAAGAACAAATCACAACTCTTCTGATGAAAAAAAAAAGACTCCCCCCCCCCCCGGTTATCAACAATTTTAAGCTCCAAAAAGGATTCAAAATCAATTGTTTTGAGGCTTAAATAAAAAATGTGATAACCATGGAGGACATACCACCTCTCCTGAGAAAACCCTGGGGGAAAATTGGGATTATGTTCTATAGGAAACCTAAAACAACAACGATAAAATGCTGTAATTTCATAACATATGTTGGGTGGCAAGAAAAAAGGATACATAAAGGCAGCTAGTTAAAATCTTTACCAACAAAGGTTGATTTTAAAAAAATATTTTGTATTTTTAATAGCTATTGAAAAATTAAAAGACTGACTTGGGCATTTTTGAAATATTAAATATCACCAGCTGAAGGAAATCTTTTCCCTTTCTTCTTCAAGTATCTGAGACTTTTTATACATTCTTAGAAAAGTGTTCAAGTACAGTAATAAATTTTTTTCTAACACAATCAATATACTGCTTAACTATGAAGTATCATTTTAAAGGTAATGCAATACTAATGCGGGGAGGGTCCTTTTAGATTCGTGTGGTTTCTTTTTTTACATTCTTCTTGACTTCATTTACAGTAAACAAAATAAAATATTAAAGCCGTTGGGTGCTTCGACTAATGCTGGATGACAAACTTGGTATTAGTCATTTCCCCCTGCAACGTAATATTGTAGATCTAGGACAATTGAAATGAGGACAAATATAAGCAAACACAATGAAGTTTAAAAAATCATTTAATTCAAATATTGCTGAAATATAGATTTAAAAAATATATACAAAATAGCCATATGTTGCTTGAAGCAAACAATCCAGCTATACACATTTTGGGGAAATTTTATACACAAAACTATATTTATAAAGTTAAAAATAAGGTCTGAACTAACACCTGGATCTTTTTTAAAAAATTATTATTATTATTATTATTATTATTATTATTATTATTATTATTATTATTATTATTATTATTATTATTATTATTATTATTATTATTATTAAATATTTGTATGCCACTCTCCTCAGTAAAAACTGACTCAGAGTGTCTCACAGCATCCACAAATATCAATAACATAGTGAAAGCAAAAATACAATAGCATACAGTATAACAAAGCAATAATGTTTCATAACAACATACAGTAGATCAGTAAACATTACATATCAATACAATATTACAGGGCAATCAAAATATAATGGCATATAATATAACAAAGCAATAAGGTTAAGAAATAAGATAGGTGAGAATTCTTCCTGAAACTATGCACAATACAAAATGGGTTTATTATGGAATGCATATCTTACTATCCAAATGGAGATACAAAAAAAAAAAGCATTTGACAATATTCATAAATACAAATGAATTTGTTAATCCCTAAATTAATATGTTTAACACAAAAAATTCAAAAAGAAAAATATAAAAGGATAGAATCTGCAGGTTTCAACAGGAGGCTTTTACTACTGTTTTGGGGTGGATTCCCTTGAATTAATGTCTTTTCAAATTAAGCAGTACTTAGCAGTGTGTGCAGTAGAATTCTCACATATTGTGAGAGTGACTTTTCAACAACAGTTAACTCTCTTTTCTATGCCCACAATGTTAAAAGTTTCTCCAAATAAGTTAAGTTAAAATCAAGACCTCTGAGACTACAAGATTAATGCCTCTCATTGAAGAGAACACAGAACCTCTCACATCACATTCCTTCACATGACCACAAGGGAATTTTTGAATTTGGTGGTGGTGGTGAAATGAATTTGTGAGCAACAGGATTACCCAAGATATTTTGGTACCTGAGGAACTATAACAAATGGTGCTCCCCTAGTCACTTGACAGAAAAACATAGTGCCCACTGTGCACACAACCTTTCCCCATACAGAGACGTAAGAAAGTAATGATAGTAACATGGATGAAAGAATAATATATTGCCCATTCATGACAACAAAATCAGCAGCCTGAGGTAACTTATTTCCTCTGATTAACACGAGAGTGACTTTTGAACAGGAGTATCCACCTAAATTTTGAAAAGCATCAGATAAAAAATTCAGGCTAGAACCCATTTGGCATAGTTGATTGTGGAAGAGCAGTAGCACAATTGTTTCCCTTCTCCAACTGTTTTTCAAATGACAAGTCATAAACTGGTTGCTTAATTGGACATTTAATCAGCTGTACAACTCACAATGTAAAGAACAGCTTGCATGGCAGTTACAGCTTGCATGGCAGTTACAGGAGATCCTGGATGAAGCGGATTATCTGGACCCTTTTCAGTCAGGATTCAGGCCCAGATATGGTAAGGAAACTGCATTGGTCGCACTTGTGGATGATCTCTGGAGAGAGCAGGATGGTGGACATCCAACTGTCCTGGCTCTTCTTGACCTCTCAGCAGCTCCGAGGATTGGGGATCCAGGGCACTGTGTGGTCCTGGTTTTCCTCATTTCTGAAGGACCAGACCCAGGCGATGTGGTTGGAAAGTGAGAAATCCAGCCCTAGACTGCTCCAATATGGGGTGCCTCAGGGGTCAGGGCTCTCACCTCTCCTATTCAACATCTACATGAAACCTCTGGGTGAGATCATCTGTTCCCATGGTGTGAGGTATCATCAATACACAGATGATACTCAACTGTATATCTCGGCCCATGGAGATCCAAGTGATGCAGTGGAAGTCCTTTCCAGGTGCCTGGAGGCTGTGAGGGTCTGGATGGGGAGAATGGGCTACAGCTGAATCCTGACAAGACTGAGTGGTTGTGGGTCGGGGGCCCTGTGTTATCTCGGGAGCTACCATCTTTGGTTCTGGATGGGGCAGTGTTGCCCCAAACATACCTGGTGCGTAATCTTGGGGTCCTCTTGGACTCGCAACTACTGCTCGAAGAGCAGGTGGCAGTTGTGGCCTGGAGGGCTTTTGCACAAGTTTGTGTAATATGCCAGTTATACCCGCTCCTAGACCAGGATCATGATCACACATGCTTTGGTCACCTCCAGACTGGATTACTGTAATGCGCTCTACATGGGGCTGCCCTTGGTGACCATTCAGAGGCTGCAGCTGGTACAGAATGCGGCTGCTCGGGTTGTAATGGTGTGTGGGCGTTATGCTCATGCCTCACCATTGCCTAGGGAGCTGCACTGGTTGTCAGTATGCCTCTGGGTGCAATTCAAGGTGCTGGTTATTACCTTTAAAGCCCTATATGGTAGTGGGCCAGGATACCTAAGAGACCGCATCGCCCTATGAATATCTGCCTGTCCCACCAGAGTGAATCAGAGAGGCTCTCTAGTTGTTCCATCGGCCTCTCTGGCACAAGATGGAGGGCCTTCTCGGTGTCCGCCCCGGCCCTATGGAACCTCCTGTCAACAGAGTTACGTCTCCAGACAGAGTTGCTGCCCTTTAGGAAAAATTTAAAAACATGGCTGGCAGGGCAGGTTTGGGGTGCAGGAGCGACTATGACCCCAGCCAGCTGGTTGATTTAAGCACTGCTTGCCCTCAATTAGTTTTTAGATTTTGATTTTAAAGTTTTAAATTGAGGGTATTTTAGGAATGTTTTTAACAGTGTTTTATTGGGTTTTTTTTATGAATTGTGAGCCACCCTGGGTCACCTCAGTGAGGAGGGCAGTTGATAAGTATGACTAATAATAATAAATAATAAATACCTGTGCAGGTTTTAAACAGAAATCTGCCCTTATCCTTTTATTCCAACCGCTATTATAAGGACATAACATCAGTGAAACAAACATTATCATTGAATTGTTACCTTAAATTTTGGATCAAACATTGATTTGTTTTTTATTCACTTTAATCAAATAAAGTTTATAACCAGAGCCACAGTTTACACACTGACCATGTGATAAATATAAGGGAAAAACCAGCGCTTAACAACAGGTGATATCAAGCATGCCTAAATACCCTTGATACAAGTAAATTGCAAAAAGTGTCTTGATTAAACTTAACACAAGTCACGTACACAGACAGTGACCCAGAATGCAAATAATAAAAGCAGAAAGAAATGTTGATTAAGGGCTGGTTTTCACCCCAAGATATCCAACAGGCAATTAAACTGAAGCTAAGCACTCTTCTTTTGTCTCCACTCTTCCGAGCCACAGGGGAATTCCAGTAAAACCAGTTTTCCTGCCTGCAGAACAAAAGCTCTCTTGGTTGCCACATCTAAATCAGATCGAACTCTGACTGACACCCGAGTCCCCCACCTCCTACAACCAAACCCTACCGTTGGAGGAGAACGACAGAACTCAACCCTCATTGGCTAAGATGCGCCTGCATTGAGAATCATTTCCCCGCCTTTCATTCATTCACAAATCCAGCCAGGAGGAATAACAAAGTCTCAACTTTAAAATATCTCCTCTCTACATATTGACTCAATGGGTTACATTGTAACAAAACTAAAATCGTTTGGAGGAAATTGCTCAATCCAAGGACAATGACCTTTGAAAGCAGTACTCATGCTCAAATTGTAATTGTAAAATGCCAATGTGTAAACTTCCAAAGTTTTCTTTGTTTTGAGTGTTTGTGCCATTTAATTGCCCCATCTAAGTAAACGACTGTAGTTCATAGTCAATATTAGCCTAGGAATAGTGTAAACCAGAATTTTGTATAAAGATGTTTGGGAAGAAGGGTGGAGAGCTCTTTCCTAGAATAGTAGGATTGAGTTCACGAGGGCGTTTTTATCAGAACGGTGAGGTATTAGGCTTCGTGATATGGCTGGCCACTATAGGGCCAGCCATATGTATACCAATAAACCAATTTTGTTTTGATTAAAATCGTGCCTTGTTAATAGTTTCTAGGTTTTAATAATTCTCTGCCAGGAACACGAATTGAGTCCTAATTTTTAAGGTAACAGAAACATCAAATAAAATACTGTATCAGTAAAACATGAGCATGTCTGAATGTGATGAAAATCAGACAAAAACAGGGCAGGGCAGGGTGCTGTCTGGCATTGAAGAGCAATTGCCAGAATCATTTTAGTTATGTACATCAATGCAGTTTTTGCTAGCATGAATATGCAACAATAACAAAATTTTGCACATTGTTCCTCAAATATGTCTACTGTCAATACATATTTTCCTTGGTATATTTTCAGGGTAACTCATGAAGAAAGCCACACAAAAATGAATGTGCACTGATTTTTTGTTGCAAATTGTGGCTCCTTGATAGTGTTTTACTCTTCTCTTTATTTAACAATCCCAAATTAAACTGAATAGGCCTGAAATTATGCATCATAATGTTAGTAGCCTTAAATTTTAATTTAGGTACTCATTGTATAAATATACTGCCTGCAGCGTTACTCACGTTTATAAGAGCACATTGCTACTAACCATGCGAGTTGTTAATTTAGAAGCAAAATATTTTAAGACAATAGATTTGGCTCCTGTATGCCAATATGACATTTGTATTATTTCTTAAAATGAAGCCCATAATCAAAGGGTTCTTATAAATGCTTCTTCCACAAGTGTCTCATATTCAAGAGTGAATCTGCTAATGCACTTTTGCCACAATAAAAATGTCTTTATTTTATTCTTTCCTTTCTTTTCCCATTCCACCTCATTCTTTTATCATGCTATCTTCTATTTTAACACCTAGCAATCACTTTCCCAGATATTGCTGCATCTAAATGTGTCAAACAAGCACGGTCTTTCCATGGGAGCAAGCCTTGATAGTCTATGTTTGTCTGTGCACAAAATACTGCATACAGAAGTATGAAAAGACAAACCATATAGTAGGTTAGAATCTGCAGCAGCAAACACACCAAATGTTTATTAGTACATGTACTAACAAGGAAGATCTTTTGACTGTTCAGCTTGTCTAGTTAAGGATGGAAAATTCCTTCCTCACTGGGAAGAGAGACCTCATTGTTTCTCTCTTGCCTTTGGGACAAGAAAATCCATTCCCATTATTTTCCCATTATCATGGTAATCATTTCTGTTGATACCAAAATTTTGACAAGATCAATCAGAGTTAAGCTAAAAGCTGTTCCTCCTTCTTTTGGCTTGATCATTTTTAAATTTCAAAATATAGTAAATAATATTAAACCATATCTATGAAGCTTTGAAAGTCCTCTCTTCTTCTTTTTTTGCTCCTCTTCAGTCTTTAATCAGTTCTCCATCTATCAGCAAAGTGAATCAAAAGTCCAACTAACATATCACCGGACAATTAACCTGGCAATATTTTCAGTTAAATTGATTTAGCCCCAGTGAATCCAATGAATAAAAATCCAGATATTTTAATTTAGCTGGTGTAGACAGTTATGTGGTAGAACTTCTTTTGTATTCTGTATTTTTGTAATTTTATTTGAAATTTTATAATAAAAATTATTTTTAGAGAAGAACTTTTTCCTTCTTCTACATATAAATGCACAGGAGTTGTTCCAAATTACTTTGATTGCTACACAGCTTTCTCAAGTATCTTAATACCTATTGAAGATGGCACTATTCTAACAGACCTACAGCTAAGCTTGCCTATTTTGTACAATTGAGGACTAAATTGCTTGTCTTCATGTTTTGAATCATGACTCAGAATGTGTTACTTTAGAATTTCTATGTATCTTTGCATAAAATCTATGCCTTGGACAAATGACATTCCACTTAATTTGCTAAATGTACCACCCTCTCCTAGAATTATGTCATTTATGTATGATGGTACAAAACTGTGATAATTAGCTTTAGGAGAATATATAACATTAGTTTCTGATGGTGGACAATAACTAAGTTTGCCTATGTGAGACCTTACCTCATCCCATGTGGGCTACATGAAATTCTTTGGGTTCATGAGGCCCACAACCATTTTGTTTTGTTGTTCAGTTGCACATATTTTGAAGCAAAAACAAGAAACAGAAATAAAAGCAAAGCAATCACACTTCTATGCCACCCCATAGTGCTTAATGCACTCTCTGGGCATAATCAAACAATGTGTACCCAAGCTAGAATCTTCTTCCACCTCTTCAGATATCTGGGAGGTTGGATAGGTAGCAGATGGTCCCCTTAGCCATCAAGCAGAATTCCAAAGTTTGAGAGCTAAGTCTCCCCTTATATAACTTTAACCCAGGGGCCACATCATTTGCTTTGGCTTTATGCTCCTGCTTAAGAGATGTAAAGATATCTACTAATTGGGCTAAATGGCAGATTGACCTTGCAAGTGTGAGTTATAGCAGGTTGTTATCCACAAAAGGGGCATAATGACTTGCCTTATTGCCATCTTCTTCACCAGAGAATTTCCCTGCTAATTAGACATCCCAGGTGTATGTTCACACATCAGTCAACAATAGGGATGAGTTCAGGGTCATCCTGTCTCTTCTGTCTTCTTGTGCCAAAATGATTTATACAGCTGTACATAAACCTCACTAGTTGATAAGCTTAGTTGGAGAACCTTCTCATTACAATCAGGAAGCCAATACAATGCAAGCAAGCATATTCTACAACAAAGGTACATATAATTTTACCACATTCAGAGCCTGCTTTTACCCAATTCAGAGCTTGGAGGGGGATAATGGGAATGCCACTAACTCCTTGGGCATGAGAGCCTAACATCCTTGAGCAATACAATATCTCTATCTGGTCCACTCATTTACCTTAGGAGTTGTAAATCACATTCAAAGACCACAATCTAATGAAAATCACAGCACAAAAGAATGAAATTTAACAGGCGTAAGTGAAAAGCTCTTCTTGTTGTTGTGCAGTATCCGATTCTGAACATTAGCAATTATCATGGCGATCAGCCATGAAGACTGTCCTCAGAATATAATGCCATGGCCTTTCATCTGCCTTCCGCATTGCAGCGTGACACCCATACCACTCATCCAGCTCTGTGAGTCATTTTCTGACTCTGAGCCCTTTTGGCACACAAAGTTCCAGGACAGTATTGATGAAGCTGCTGCCCTTCATTGAGATGGATTCAAATGGTATTTACTCCACTTGGGGACCATCACCCTTCCTTGTGCATTTTGCCAAGGCCGCTAGTCCTCAGGGTTGTCAGGTTAGTTAACCGCCACCTGACACTTGGCATTGAGTCACTGGCAGTATGGGCTATTCTATTACCATAGCAAGATAACCTGGCCAGCAATGCTCTACACTTAGGAATTAAAAATCAAATGCACAGTTACAAGATGGGGAGTATGTGGCTCAGTAATACTATGAGTGAAAAGGACCTTAGATAACAAGCTGAGGATGAGCCAACAGTGTGATGTGGCTCCAAAAACAAGGCAAATGCTATTTAGGTTTAACAGAAGCATAGTCTCAAAATCTCATGTGTTACTATTCCCTCTCTAGTCAGCACTGGTTGGGCCTCATCTAGAGTATTGTGTCAACAAAGGCAACAAAAATAATCAGGGGAATGGAAACTTATGAAGAAATACTGAAGGAAATGTACATATATATCCTTGAGAAAAAGGCTGAGAGGAGATATGATAGCACTTTTCAAATACCTGAAAGATAAACAGACAGAGGAGGGGTCGGATATGTTCTCAATCATCTCAGAATGTAGGACACTTAATAATGGGCTCAAATTACAGAAACAAAGATTTCAGCTGAATATCAGGAAAAACTTCTTGTTAGAGCAGTACAACAATGGAATCAATTACCTGAGAAGGTGGTGTGTGCTCCACCATTGGATATATGCAAGAGAAAATTGGACATCCATCTATTACATATGTTTTGACTTGGGTTCCTGCACTGAGCAAGGGCTTGGACTTGGTGACCTTATAGGCCCCTTCCAACTCAATTATTCTATTATTTTAAATATTGTAAAATAGTTTGGAGATGTTTGCATTAATAAACAAATTATCTGAATGCCACTAAAACATAAACATTTGTGATTTGGAGGGAGTAAGGTATTTGTTGTTTACCATCTAGATGACATTGTGCCATTTATGATCACATCTTAAATAAAACTGCCTGCTTTGGAGAACAATTTTTGTGGCTTTATTTTAGAAAGAGATTTTTTTTCTCTGATACTATCAGGCTTGGATAAGGCCTGAAATTTCTGTTGGAAGCCTCTAAACTTGTTCAGTCATGGAAATATATAACTGAAAACAAGAGCCAAACCTAATTTGAAATTGAGCTTGACATTTAAATAATTTAACTTTAAGAAATTAATTCACTCACTCACTCACATTTATACCCCACCTTTTTGGTGCAAGCACCACTCACAATAACTCTTATCCATATGCAAAAATCATCATAAGAACCCATTCTCAATCCTTCATTTCCATTACATTCATTTATCAGTTTAGGAGGATAAGTCAAATGCATACCTCTGATGCCATGAATTCAAGGCTTGATGAGATTGTTTTGTAAATTCCAACACAGAAACAGCACAAATTTAGCATATACATGTATAGCTGAATGATCTTTATGCTTCATAGAATTCAGGCTACATCAGCCTACTCAACTCTGTGCCTTCCACATGCTTTGATCTTCAGTTCCCATCAGCACCGATTTGCTTGGTCAATGAGGGCTGAAGGTTGGAGTCCCTAAATGCAAGACCAACATGCTCAAGTGGGGGCTGCTGGCAGACAACATCATGTGGTGTGAATGTGGAGATGCAGAATCCGGCTCATTTTCTGGTCTGCTGATTACTGCCAGAAATATGCACTGATGAGGATTTAAGTTTGGCCAATGACAAAGCCAAGAAAGTGGCTTCATTTTGGCAGTCCAGGGTTTGATCAGGACACAAAAGCACAAAAGAAAAAGAAGCTTAAACATTTTTACTGCACAATGAGTCATACGTAACAGTTAACAAAATTCCAGCCTGTAAATTTTAAGACTTGGAAAATGTTATAATGATAGATTATTTTTAAAAAGGTTGTAAATGTCTTTAATAATGTGAGGACAAAAAAGGGGGGCTAATACTTTGATTCTTTATTAGGTGGATAACTGTGGAGAAGCAAGAACAGAATCTATTTTTATTGAACTCAGTTCTTGAACTGTGGCACTAAGGGACTTGACTTTTATTATGAAATACAACTATAAGGCTATTGAGGTAATATTATATATCCTAATGATAGACATCCAGTTTCTTACCTGGCACATTTCTATTTACTCTGTATATTGTCACAGTAGCCTCTGAAGACAATTGTTGGTTTAATTAGCTGCTTATTCTTATCTAGTCTCAGAAACACAATAATGAAATAAATAAGGCCAGTGTTTTAAACAATAACAACATTTTCCTGTAACATCAAAATTTTAAATTAGTTTGAACTTAGTTTGGTGTACTCTGTACTATTTCAATACTTAATTTCAGGGAGAACACAACAAATTGGAAATCCTAGGATTGTATGTTCTCACCAAACGGCAGCTTCATTGCCTGTACTTGCCCATTCAAAAATATAGTCCCAGAAATAAATAAAAGTATCCATTCTTGCATCAACTCAGGTTTTCTTATTTTTCATGTTCATTAAATATTAGTTCACTTTGTGTAACATTCACATAGGCAAATCTGCAAGCAGCCATGTAAAAAGCATTTCAGTCAGGCCTTCAGCAGTATTTCTGGCATCCTTTGGGACAGAGGCCATGCACATTCTCTCAGCTTCATCTTTCATAGTGTTGGCTGAATTTTGGTTTTCGTCTGACTATATTATTATTTTAGGGATGTAATAGGAGCAGGTTTGTTTAGTGTAAGGATAATATAGCCACTATCACAGGAACCGTTCCACCTGACAAAGACCCATTTAGGAAGCCAGCATAAGACCTTTTGCTGTTCAGAATTCATAAGGTTCTGCTCCAGGCTAGGAAAATCTAAGTTAGGTTTCAATCCCTGATTGTTTCCACTTCAAAACCAACCAGATCAGGTAGGATATTCAGGATTAAGTAACAATTACCAAAAAGGTTCAAAAAGCACAAATAGTGAGTGGATGAAACCTATCACCGTTTCTTTAGCCTGAAGCTGGTCCATAGGTACCCAGGAGTGACACCAAGGGTGTGTGGGCTTCACAGAGGGGTGTAGGCTGCTGAAGGTGGACTGAGTTATGTGGTAGAGGGTCAAAAGGCAAGGGGTCACCATTTACAATGTAAAATAAGTTGAAATCCATGTACTAGTAGGTAAATATACTGCCTACTGGTAAATTGAAAAAGAAACATGTCTCGGTTCATAAGTTATGTCTGGACTTCTTCACAGTGATTTGTATTATGAGAGTACTTAAGAAGTCAATCTGACTCCTTCGTGTATTATCATAATGGAAAGACTTAGGCCACATACTAAAAAGTGGAAGCAAAACAGAAAAGTATCCTGTGCTTGAGATAGGAAAGAAATAGACTTTAATTTGTGTAGCAATATGTCATCTTCCATTCATATGACTTGCAAAGGACTGATTAAAATAAATCAAAAAAGACAGTTATGTTTTAGCTGTCTCTCATTTTCCATCCATCCCCTTCTTTCTCTATCTAAGTTAAAAAATAAAACAGATGCCTGGCAGTGGCAGAAAAAAAGTGGAGGGAATTGTGTATGGGAAACAGACAGACAGACACCATGCACTCAGCTATATCTTATTTATTTATTATATATTTCTGTTATTATTATTTTTATTATTGTAATGACATTTTCACTATAATTTCCTTCCCTATAGTGACTGCAATAGTTGTGCTCCCAACTTCTGCCATCCCTAGATCTCCTCAGGCACACGACTACATCAGTCAGTCCACCTTACATACCTTCAAACATTACTTTTTCTGGAGGGTCTTGAGGGAAATATTCTTTCCCGTATTCCACTTCAGTCCAAATTGTCAGCAGTGCCACATCGATTACAGGCATCACAAAGACTAACCATGCAGTGAAATGAGGTAAGTGCCACAGGAATACCTTTTGGCATGCTGTATTTACTGCTTCATAGCTGGGTCATCCAGAGAAGTGAAGTAAAGCCTCACTCACCGTCAGCTTGAGAAAACTCAAGGATGTACTTACTTACTTACTTACTTACTTACTTACTTACTTACTTACTTACTTACTTACTTACTTACTTACTTACTTACTTACTTACTTACTTACATTTTGCTCTATGGTGAGGTTAGGTGAATTTGTCAAGCTAACTTTGCTCTGGTTGTCCTTTTTCTGCATTTCTATACATTCCATCCCCATTCTGCATTCTGTGTGTCTTATTCCACAGGAAAATTAAGATCTGGTTTTGCAAGTTTTTCAAAACATACACATTTTGGCAACATTTTTTAAATTGCATGCATTTTCATAGCACACAATTTTTGGTAAGTTATTTTCCCATCAAATGAATGTGCTTTTGTATACCATTAATACTTTTTTTAAAAAAAAAATGCATGTGTTTCAAGTGTATGAACTTTTCTTCATAACTTTTCACATAAACATATTTTTGCATATGTGTGTCTTTACATCTGTGTGCTGCATTCCTAATATGATGGATCACTTGCCTGGAAGAATCCTAGTGGTGTAGTGATTAAACTGTTGTACTGCAGCCAAAATGTTATGAGTTCAGTTCTGACCAGGGGCAAAGATGACTCAACATTACATCCTTCCCAGGTCGGTAAAATGAGGACTCAGCATGTTGGGGGCAAAATTCTAATTAACTTGTGAACTACTCAGAGAGTTCACTAAGCGGTAAAGGATGGTATAGAAGTGTAATTGCTAATAGCTACTGCTATTGAAAGGCTCTACAATGTTAGGGAGTGACAGAGAGCAACAAGGATCACCTCTTTCTCAGGCTGCTTTATGTGACCTTGGACTGATTGGATTACACTCTTGGAATCTGCCTGCTTCCTTGCTGTTGCAACTGGGAGGATTTGACTTTGAATTGCCACACACATGGATGACTTCACTCATCTCTACTCCCTTGGATGATATGCTCAGGCCCAGGCTTTAGTGATATCAGGCCCTACCCAGATCTTGGCATGGGCAACAAACAACTTGGAAACAAAAGCCATTTCATGTTCACAGATGGAGACAAGTGAGAATTTGCATGTGTAATTCTGAGAGTAGGAATATGTGAATAGTAATCACAGAATAGGAATACATGGGTAAGGGGTGTACCATTCTTTTCTTCTTGGATTCTTAGTTCCAGTATTCTTTCAGAATTCCCTAAGCAGAAATCTGGGAGTTCCAGCCCACAAACAATGAGCTGTATCCTGTTCATATGGAACTGGGGATATAATCCAGACTGTCTCAGGCCTACTTTATGTCAATACAGAAAGAGGAAACTGGTGTCTCTAGTGGTTTTCTTTTTCCTTTGTAAGCCCAAATCTTTGTGGAAGGTGTCATTTTGTTGCCTATTAGAGATAGAGGGTGCCTTCAAATAAATTACTTCTACAAAGACCTAGTCCTCCAGGAAGTAGGTTTGAGACAGCTTGGAAGATAGGCTTGGTAAGCTAAAGGTAAAGGTCTTTCTTGCTCAAAAACCAGTTGTGTCTGACTCTAGGAAGTGGTGCTCATCTCCGTTTTCAGCCAAAGAGTCAGTGCTGTCTGCATCTGCAGATGTTTCCTTGGACATGCGGCAAGCATGACTAGATGCTGAAGCATTATAGAATGCTGTTACCTTTCCCATCAAAGCAGTACCTACTTATATACTTGTAATGTTTTGCTTTTGAAATGTTAGGTTGGAGGGAGCTGAGACACACGATGGGAGCTCACTCTATCACATCATGCTCAGGTCTCAAACTGTTGACCTGCCAACCTTCTGGTCATCAAGCTCTGCATCTTAACCACTAAGCCACTGCAGCCTGTGGCACATAGGCTTGATACATGTGGGCATAATGTAGATGAGTGCAGGTGTCTGTAGGTTTCTATCTGTAAGTCTGTGGGCTCAAATTCCTAGAATTCTTCCTGGGGAATTCTTTGAGAATTCTGGGAAATGGGATCTAAACAAAATTGAATGGCATACCTCTAAGAAATGGGATGGAGTCAGTGCTGGGGTTCAGCAGGTTCGCCCCAGTTCTCCAGAACTGGTAGCAGAAATTCCGGCTGGCTCCACCCATCCAAATTTTGAAATAAAGTACTATACTGTAGTCCTAATTCGGGTGCAACACAGGGCTTTCCACTGGCCACATCCACCATACCATGCCCATAGAGTAGGTAGTAATTTTTTTTTGTATCCCACCACTGGATGGAGTGCTGCATTTGCCTGCTTCTGTACCCTACTCCTGCAGTCTGTTGCTCCTAGCTCAGCTTTATTATAGAAGTTGAAGAACAAGCCTGGATGCAGAGACAGAGTGGGAAGGATGCAGCGTTCCCTGTTTCATGCATGTTTTCTTGGTAAAGGAAGCATATGTAACACATCCACATTTGATATGTGAACTTTTATGTAAAGTTTATGTATTCTCAGTAGACTCTAGGTCCTGTGAACACATTTGTTTGGAAGCAACTGATATTTAGACATTACAATCCAGAGGGTTTATCAACTTTAATCACTAGCTGGAAGAATTAAAGCTCTAATTAACAAATTCTAATCATGGGAATTCCAGGTAAAAGGCAAACTTGTTTTCCTTTTTCTTTTTGTGCTTTAAAAGCCCGGTTTGGTCTAATGCTGAACAAGGGAACTGGATAAAATTATAAGATCAGCCATTCCTTTACAATTTATTACACTCAAGTTTCATTTGCAATATTAAATAAACCTATCAGAGAGAATTGCCACACTAAACATTTTAAAACTAGAGGGTGGTGGTGGTACTAATGCATAGTTTGGGTATTTGGTAACCCAAGTGAAAAGTGTTGTTAAACCTTCAAATTGGAATGTATGTGTAACCTTTTTTCCAGTAATATGATGAGATTAATATTAGTTAAGTCAACAGGATCAACAAACACTGCACCTTCTGAATAACATAAGCAGTTGCTGTCCACAAAGAAATGAAATCCAACAATCTCTTGCCCTTCTGGAATGTTGACAAGTTAGTTTTTGTTGTAAAGATAAAGCAGATGAGACCCACATGCATTGCCTTGGGCTCCCGGGGTTGGTAGAGGAAGAGGTAGGGGGTATAAATATAAAAAATAAAATCATGCTGGGCATTTCAGTAATAAATACATCAATCTAATAGTTAAAGAACAAAGTTATGGATAAATATTTAAAATACTGTGTTTGATTTCAGAATTGGCCTTTGAAGGCTGTTAAGCAGACAACAGGGGAGATCTAGGTTCAAGTTCTCACAAAGCCAATGAAATTTAACAAGTGTCCTTTCTTTGCTGACCTCCCTCACAGAGAAATGTGAGGTGACAAGAAGCTATTTAATCCATCAGCAAAAGGTAAAATGGGGGCTGGACACCATAAATACTGTAGCACTAAAATATAAAAATGCCACTTCTCTAAATTTCCCCTGGTGATTCCTAGGCTCAGGACGGAAGACTGGGAAGCATAAGCAGAAGAAGCCCCAGATTTTGAGTTTACAGCTTTTGGTAAACGTAGGTTGAATTTAATCTCCTGCTTTTGTGATATTGGAACTGCCATTTTTCCGGGTGCTTTTGCTTCTAGTCAGCTCAAGAAATAGTTCTTTGTGAATAGAAATTGAGAGTGAAAATTGAGGTGAAACATCCTATCACTAAATCTCAAACTATTCCTCACTCCCCCACCACCACCATTTTCAGGCCTCAGAGACTATAATGCACTCAGTTTTGGCCATCTCAGTGTCAGTTAAAAACAAGGAGAATAGTATAACAGCAAGAAGATGAGAAATGAGGGGGAAAGGAAAAGCAAGAGGGCTGTTTTTGGTGAGAGTCGAGGAGGGATAAAGAAGAAATTGGGTTTTAAGAAATTCAGGTAGCTATTTCATTTTCTCCAAAGCTTAAAAGAGAGAGAGAAAGGGAAAAGGAGAAGTAAAAACCATGGATTTGGCCTCACTTTTATTTTGGTAAGGCTTTTAGAGCAGTAGCTTAAATTTAAACACCATTTGCATAAACATTAAAAAAATTATGTGTTCCATGTAAATATAATTAAATTAGAATTTTTAGCATATTGAAGATTAACACTTAACGTTTGAGTCTTTTCCACCAGCATTATGATCTCAAAGACCTCTCTCCAGGCAAATATACAAAGGATGGTGTTCTTATAGAAATACTGTACTCAAATTTTCCTAAGTGATTGTGGTATTTTGTATTCTGTGTTATGTACCATCAAGTTGGACTAAAATTATAGCAATTGTAATAAAGCTTATCAAGGTAAGGATGATATTTAAGGAGCAAGTGAATTTCAATGGCCAAGTGGAGAGTCAAACCCAGATCTCTTGATCCCTAGTCCATCACTCTGTCAGTTAAACCACTTTGAGTATTTGATATTTTGTAGATATTTTTTAGAATAATAGAGTTGGAAGAGGCCTGCTAGGACAATGAGAACGTCTTGCTCAGTGCAAGTATCCAAATCAAAGCAGATCTGACAGATGGTTGTCTTATTTATTTTTTCTTGAATACCTCCAGCATTGGAGTGCTCATCACCTCCTGAAGGGATTCCATCATTATACTGCTCTAGCATTTGAAGAGTGCTATTATATCCCCCTCTCAGCCATCGCTTCTTGGCCTTTTGGCTAAGATCAAGTGTAGTCACCTTTTCTCAAGGCTAAACATGCCCAGTTCTTTTAGTCTTTTCTCATAGGGTTTGGTTTCTAGTCCCCATATCATCCTTGTTGCCCACCTCTGAACTTGATCCAATTTACAAGCATACTTTTAAAAGTGAAGTGTCCAGAACTGAACACAGTACTCTAGATAAGGCCTAACTAGTGCTGAATAGAGTGAGAATAGTACCTCACAGGTTTTGGAGACTATACTTTTGTTAATGCAGCCCAAAATAGCATTTTCCTTTTTTTGCAGTCTCATCGCATTTTTGACACATATTCAGCTTGTGATCTACTACAAATTCCAAGTTCCTTTTTTGGTCATAATATTACTGAGCCTAATATTTCCCACCTTGTAACTGTATATCTGTTTTCTTTTCCTCTAGGTGTAGAACTTTGCTTTTTCGGTGTTACATTTTTTTCCTGAATTCAGCCCTATGTTGAAGCCTATCAGCATATTTTTGAATCTGTCACTATCTTTCAAGATATTAGCTATTCCACCCAATTTTTCTCATTCACAGATTTGATAAGTATTACCTTGCATAGCCTCATCCAAATCATTAATAAAAATGTTGAAGAGCACAGGGCCGTAAAGCTGCGCCAGTGGAGGGCTCAACCTTTAATACCTTACCCCTTCTCAAGCTGGCCTTTTTAAAAAAGCAAATGGGCTACTCACCCTTTCCATGTATCCAGTATGAGAATAGCTGGTCACTCTGAGGCTGGATAGGACTTTTGGCCCACAACATCTGATCTATGTATTGAACAAAAGGAGAGCAGGAGGTTTTTTGCCTATCTCATGCTGACTGAACACAGAGCTCATATGTGTAAATCAGGGAAATGTAGTTATAAATAGGTCACACTGCTGATATAGTGTGGAAAGAAAGTGAGGAATGGAGGATGTTATTGGAGCCAATATCTTAATGACCCAAATCCCATGATTTGGTTACTAGGATATAGGGGGTGCATGGGTGGCAGGGCAGGGGTGTTTTCCACTTAAGATTATGAAGCTTGGACAGTTGATGATGGCCAGTCTGGGTCACCTGAGTCTTGGATGGCCAGAATTGTTATGTCTTTGGATGGATTGGATTCAGAGCTTGAGACACACCCATGAAAGGCAGGTGCACAGGTAAAGAAAAATCCCCTGGCTCTTGGCCTCAGGCATCTACACTACAATTGGCCACACTGCAAGTATGTGGGGTTAACAGTTAATGGTTAATAACATTTTGGCCCTTCTTAAGTCCACTAACTGTGTCTGTCTCATCATTTCTGTGTGGAGGGGGCAGAGATATATTAACTATACAACATTCCTACCATTTACCAAGAAAGTTACCCCATCGAAAAACGAGGATAGGTTAGTCTGGCAGGATTTGTTCTTAACAAATCCATGTTGGCTTCTAGTTATTACTGCATTGTTTTCAAAGTACTGGCAAAATGACTTTTTTAAAAAAATAATCTGCTGCAGCATTTTCCCTGTGTCTGATGCCGTGCTGACTGGTCTGGAGTTTCCTGGTTCCTCCTTTTTACTCTTTTTGAAGATTAGGTTAGCCCTTTTCCACTCATCTGACTCTTGACCCATCCTCCATGATTAAAAATAAATAAATAAACTAGTTTTGAGATATCTTCAGCCAGTTCCTTCATATTTTGAAATAAAATGATTGTCTTAAATGAAAGCCACCTGTTGAAACCAGTCATGAACCAACCAACGTATAGTGTATGCTTGCTCAATATTAGGACAATGATGCTGTATTTTTAAACAGATGAATTGCAATTTATATCCAGTTATTATGGCGATGCTCTATTTTAGATCTATCCCTTCCTTCCTTTTTCCTGCGTCACTCTGTAGAACAATATCTACCAAATTATTTACACAGGGTTATTTTCTTTTCAAAAGAGAGGCCATGCACTATATATTCTGCTGTGTTTCTATGTGTATGCATGTCCACTCTCTTGCTGGTAGAGTAAGTGCCTTTATTAGGCCCCTTATACTCTGTTGTGCTTTATCTTATCAAGGCAATCCTACTTTTTTTTAATATCCAAGTCTAGTCAGTACAACAAAGTCTATAGAATGTTTGGGCTCCAGTCAGCTCCCCTATGTACACTGTACCCATGCAATTAAAAAGACGGGCGGCGGCAGCAAGAGGACGCTCCCGCTTCTCCCCGGGTCTCTCCATCTCGCCCGGGGATGGACAAGCAGGCACAGCTGTGACCGGTGAGGCGTTCCCCCCCCCGCCCTCCCTCCGGGACCTCTTTCCATCTCGGCCCAGAGGCCGATAAAAGACGGGCGGCGGCGGCGGCAGCAAGAGGTCGCTCCCGCTTCTCCCCGGGTCTCTCCATCTCGCCCGGGGATGGACAAGCAGGCACAGCTGTGACCGGTGAGGCGTTCTCCCCCCCGCCCTCCCTCCGGGACCTCTTTCCATCTCGGCCCGGAGGCCGATAAAAGACGGGCGGCGGCGGCGGCAGCAAGAGGACGCTCCCGCTTCTCCCCGGGTCTCTCCATCTCGCCCGGGGATGGACAAGCAGGCACAGCTGTGACCGGTGAGGCGTTCCCCCCCACCCTCCCTCCGGGACCTCTTTCCATCTCGGCCCAGAGGCCGATAAAAGACGGGCGGCGGCGGCGGCAGCAAGAGGACGCTCCCGCTTCTCCCCGGGTCTTTCCATCTCGCCCGGGGATGGACAAGCAGGCACAGCTGTGACCGGTGAGGCATCCCCCCTCCCTCCGGGACCTCTTTCCATCTCGGCCCAGAGGCCGATAAAAGACGGGCGGCGGTAGCGACGAGATGACAGCTGATTAAGAACAGCTATTGGCGGGCGTACGTTATACTTGCGAAAGTTGACGATATTTGTATTTGTGATTTGATATTTGTATTTATGACACTGAATTTATATTTGTAATGCTGGATGGAATGTTATCTTGTTATTATATTGTTACATTTTTTTATATTGTATGTTTCTGCTTTATTGTGAACTCTATTGATCGACTGTTATATTAATTATGTTGTACACCGCCCTGAGTTGGTCACACCAAGTAGGGCGGTATAGAAATCCAAAAAATAAATAAATAAATAAATAAATTCTCCCTATATATATATATATATGTCTAGCCAAGTGAAACACTTGCTCTCTCTCAGTTGAATTCCTTTTATTCAGTCACTACTATTTATCATGCAAGGAGAATGTCACAAGAGAGCACCTAAACAACAGAATGACAGGCAGTGGTTTTCAGTGTGTGCTTCTTCTCCCTTGGTTTACCTTTTATAGAACTTGTGTTGTAAAAAAAAGCATACAACATATTCTTAAAAGAAAACTTGAATGAAGAAGCTGGAAAGCATTAGTTCGTAGTGTCTTCTTGTAGAATAACAGAGCAGGAATCCTTAATTACAAAAATCACTATCTCAGTTTTCTTTAGCTGCTTAGCAAATCAAAGTATTTGTTAAATCAACCTTAAACAGGAAATTAATTCATGTTATTAGATCTTGATTTCAGGCTGGTTTTTCAGGCATGTTTATATCATGCTGGAATTGCCGAGGAATGTGTTGAGATTGGTGTCTTTTGATCCCGAGATGCTGGTTATGTTTGGTACAGGTGTGAATCCATATTAAACAAATAAAATGATAGTCCCAGGGCCTGGTGAGGTGGCCATCTACCCCCACCCTTTACTTTCTCCTGCATCACACTGTAGAACAATATTTGACGTATAATGCTGAACCTGGTTGTATTTAAACAGATGGCTAATCAAGAGTATATTCTTTCATCTAGTTGTGAGGGTGAAAAATCTTGTAAAGTATGTCTTGACCATGTTATTATTACTTTGGAACATTGACCCAGTTTTTGTCCTTTATTTGATTCCCTGTGATTGTTTATTTAGGAGGGGTGGGGGTGGGAAAGAGCATAGGTCTGTTTTGTCCCATAACTACTCCTGCTAGATTCATAGTTTTAAACACAGTGGATCATTTCAATGACACAGACTACGTTCATTCTGTTATCCTTGAGCAGAGATGGTATAAAGGATTCTGTCTGAGCCATGCTCCTTGCCTAAAGAACAAGGATGATTGTGTGATCATTTGAGGTTTAAAGGCATTCCTAAAATTGAAGGATCTCTACTGATCTCCATAGATAACACGAGAGATTAATAGGAAGAACTCTATGTATGTATTGCATGCCAGTTCATGAAGGTTTCATGATCTCCATATATATGTTGCAGCAGAGACGTAATCTCAGTAGCAATGACCAAGTTTCACAGTCAGTTCCTGGAATTTTTTGGTCAAACTGGGAATGCCTCTTGTCTGAAATCCACATGTAGGCAATAGTGAGATAAGGCAGCCAAAGGTCTCACTTAGTATGCCACTACTTCCTATGTTACAAGCTAACTTGGCTTTGGGAGACAAATGAAATACACTGTTAAATGTAGTGTCAGTTTTTGGCCAGTTGAAGCCAAATGTCCATTTTGAAGTGCCAGATTTCCTTAGGGTTGGCTATGATCTTAATTTAAGCTTTATGGCCATTTCTCTTTTTTCCTAGATCACTAGAAAACACATTTAGTAACATGGTTCTAAGACAAATTCTACAAAAGCTTGTTGTTTAACAATACTTTACATGTAACATTATTAAGTATATAAAACTATTGATAGAAAAGTCACTAAAGCAATCAATATTTATGAGTGATTAAAGCAAATTATTCCTGCCGTGACAAAATTCATAAGTACTTTGAGAACAAAATATTTTTTTCTCCAAAGCCAGCTGAAGGCTAAGCTACATTTAGACATGGTGATCAGTGTAGCACCATAACCATTTTTAGTTCATGCAGGCTGGGGTTGTGAACAAGACACTTATAACAACACAATAAACCACATATCCACTGAAACTCTGCCCACCTTCACTTATTAGAGCTAGATTGTTGAGCAAAATAATTGGATCTAGGCGAGTGGGCGGCAATATAAATTTGAACTAATAAATAAATAAATAAATAAATAAAAATATTCGTATGATGAAATAACAAGGTCTGCCCTTGAAGCATCAGCTCTGCACCTGCTCTTAAAATGGCCTCTCTGGTTTTTAGGCAGAGCAGCACACATGTAGAAGTCTTGAGTATTTGGACTCATTTGAGACTAGTTTGACAATATATCCCTCTTGGTAATCCTTTAGTCAGAAAAAGCAGGGAACACTTATCCCTTCTCTATAATCAACAAGAGACACGATGTCATGAGCCACAGTGTTATCTTGAATCAATTCCAATAGCTGGAGGCTGTGGCTGGTTCCAGAGTGTGGAATTCTAGATTCATATCTCAGTCTTTTGGTAACTGTGTGGTGGAATATTATAGTACACCAGGTTGCTCACAGTGCTGTTCATGTGAAAATGTTGAGCATGCTTTTAAGGATATTTCTGGTGTGGTGTTCCTCTTGCACTCAGTGCTTGGGTGAACTGAATGAGGGCCAATAAGAAAGACTAAGTCCTGCTAAAAGGAGCTCTGTATTTCTCCTAATAGATGTAATCTGATGACTTTCATCAACCCATTTGTGTCAATGGAATCCTGAATTACCATTATGGCAAGAAGTGGCTGATAGAAAAAGGTAAATAATACCAGGCATGTTCCTCAGCTTTACAGATTTAGAATCTCTCAACTCTATAAGACACCTCAGTGGGGAATTTCAAAGCTCCAGAGCAGGGGTTCCCAACTTTTTCAAGACGGGGGCTGGGTCATGCTCTCTCAGTCAGCTTTGAGGGCTGGATGGCCATTTTGCCCTGCCTGCATGATGAGTGTGGCCATTTTGTTCCAATAGCATCAAAAGGGCAGAAATTTTGTTTCTCAAATGCCCATGGATGGGTGGGGTGGCACATAAAATGGTGCTGCAGGGTGGATCAGGCCCACTGGCCTTAGGTTGGGAATTCCTGCTCCAGAGGATTCCTTGCTTTCTGCTAAGAGCAAGAGGTCAGGGTTTTTTTCCTTTTAATTATCTCTATAAAAGTCTCTGTAATTTGTGCAAAATGTATCTGTTAATGGCAAATCTTCTTTCCTCTTGAGGAACAAAACATATATGCACATAACATGCATAGTAATACTGACTGATGGTTAAGAAAGGGACAGACAAGCCATATGGTATTTAAAAGCCCATGAAACAAAGGAGCAGACATCTTAGTTTTATGCTACTATAAAAATAGTATCAGGAACACCTGCACATTCCATGTCATTCCCATCAGTAAAAGAATGTAACAACTTCTTGTCCTCACTTCTGAAGACAGGACAGGTAAAAAGGATTGTACACCTTCAGCTCAGAATAGCTTCAGTACCATCACTGGACAGAAGTAGCCAGAGGTTCCCTCAAAACACTTTATGCAGGACATCCTTGAGATAAGTTAACAAACTGCCACTCTTGCTTAGTTGATCAGATGAAGTTTTAGTTGCCTTGCTTCTCTGTGTTCTCAATCCTCAGAATAATGTTCAATAGAATCTGTGACTGAGGGTGATTAAAAATTCTTTTAAGTAAAGAGAGATACCTACTGATTTAATTGGTAACTTTCATTGCTTTTATCCCACCCTATTCCTAAACTTTATTCTAAAGTCATGGTTCCCAACATGGGGTCCATGCCCCACAGGGGGACTTCAATTCCCAGAAGCCTATGTCAGTACATTGACTGATCATTGCTTTGTGGAATTGGCTTAGGCTTCTAGGAATTGAAGTCTAAAAACCAAAGGTTGGGAAACGCTGTTCTAAATTAATCCCAAAGCTACTGCTGCTTCTTTCAGTTCTCTGACTGGCAGCTCTATGAGGTATAACATTTATATTAGGAGCCATGAGAGCTGTTTTTACATGATTGATTGGTGAAATTAGGCTATCTGAGAGAACAGGAGTGTTGACTTTTGCTTCCAAAAAGAAGAGATCTGGGTTTTGAACTCTGCCTGCTAGGGCTGAGTGACAATGGGCTTGCCATGGAGAAGATGGGCTTGACCTCACAAGAAGGTGGTAGATGTGTCACTCAAAATGCAAACCTGCTGGCTGTGAGTGGAAGGCAGCTGCTTCTCTATCTATATTAGCTGACAGCTGGTGATAACAGAAGGCCTGAAAGCAAAGCAGGACAGAGAGAGGAAGAATGGGACATGTTCAGTGAGTGAAAAGATGAAAAACTAGTTCAAGTTGCTCAAGCTGTACAAGTAACTGCATACAAATATTTCCAAAGTGTACTGTCATTAATGTCCATACAGTACTTGATTTGTAGGAGTGCTGCTCTCTTCCTTTTGACACAAGTTCTCTGCTGAGTTCCATTCCCCAAGCCTGAGAAAGTTTTTACTGCCTATTGAAGAGGAGAATCATTTTGTCACCTCTTTTAAGGAGGCTAGGAAAGACGTCTGGCCAGGTTATCCTGCTATGGTAATAGAATAGACCCTACTGACAGCGACTCAATGCCTTACTGAGGAAGATGAAGTTTAAAAACTTTCTCAGTAAAAACAATTTGTTGCTTTTTCACAACACCAAACTTCCTAAGTGCCTTTTTACTACTAAGTCTACTAAGTGTCTATTTTTGGAAGGGGAGGAATTTCTTCTAAAACTTTGGTCAGAGAGCATTGTTTTATCATTGAAGTCATGTTGTGACTATATATGTATATTATATATATTATATATGTATATATACATTTAAACCATATTTCCTCAGTGGTCCTCAATGAGATTCCTAGATACATGCAGAGGAGGATGTCATTATCTATGCAGCCCCATCGTAAAATTTTAGGATGGTCCTAAACTTCTCCTTCCAACCATTATCTATCCCCAGACTTAAGGTCATCTCTTGAGCATTCTGAGATCCAGGAGCCAACTGCTCCCCCTACAAAATTTGAAAGAGAAACCAGCAGGTTTGAAACACCTTTGAAATGAACTAGTTTTTTTAAATATATATATATATATATTTCATAAGCGTTCATTCATCCAAGCACACTTCTTTAGATGTATGACAGTGCTTAGACACATGAAAGTTTATAAGAAATAAAAACTAGTTAGTCTCAAAGGGGCTGCAGACCTGTTGGTTTCTTTTGTGCTATAACAAACTAACACGGCTACTGGCTAGATTAAAATTTGAAAGGATGTCCTTTAACTTCAAGGCAGAAAAATATCACACAGTTCTTTGGGCATCTAGAGTATAGGGATGTAGTATGGTTATTTTATTTTCCCCACTTCTCCTCTTCTAACTCACAACTTCTTCAAAACATAAGGCTTACTTCTCAGAAGGATGACTGTAAACATGCTACTATGTCTTGATATTTATTGTGTCAAGTTACAGGTATCTATTTCTGATACATTTTCAAGAATTAAGCATCAGAAACCCAAATCAGGCTTTTAAAAAAGGAGTTGATTTGAAAGTGTGTACTTGTGACTACTTAGCAAGGGAAATGTGAATTACTGTAGTTTGCATTCTCTCATTCAGAAGTGGAAATGGGGCACACAGTTCTCTTAGATGTAAGTGATCACATAAGCAGAGGAGAGATAAAAAACCCCTTCTAGCTGCAGTTCCATTTGAAGTGCCTATAGGGGGCACATTTCAAAGGAATTGTAAGAAGGTTTTCCTTCCTCATTTCCATATCTTATTTTGCCAGTGTCAGTGAAACTGCTAAAAAAACCCACAGAAATAAACAAACAGGACTAGTACTCCTGTTAACAGGGTAACTGGAGAGAAGTGGCTTTTTGGAGAGAGGTGAATGTTGCTACTGCTTGTATGTATGTATGTATGTATGTATGTATGTATGTATGTATGTATGTATGTATGTATGTATGTATGTATGTATGTATGTATGTATGTATGTATGTATGTATGTAAGTATTCCATGTGTGCACACGCATGAGAATGCAGACAGAGAAAACTCCTTGTCCTCCCCCAAGAAGCAAGAAATTAGGGGAAAGGTGCTTTATCAAAGCACCACTTTGTGTGTGTGCATGCATGCTTCATTGGTCTTTTCTTTCTGCTTTGGTTCAAAGCAATTACATACTTTCAACCAAAGCAAAAGGATTTGATTTTTTAAAAAGTAGATGGGTCTCTGGTGGTTAGGAAAAACTATGGATTGGGGCTCTGGCATGATCCACATCTCTCATTTTGTCATGTGATCAATGGGAAGAAATATGATTGAGCCTGCCCCAAACGTGTACTGTTTCTTGCATTTTCCCCTCGTGTAGCCAAGCATTGAGGGGAATAATGTTCTAGCCTCCTCTATTGTTCTCCCTACGCAGAGAGGGTAGTGTGAAGAAGAGAGCTTCTACTGTATGTGGAATCTCTCCATGTCTTTGGTGATTCTGAAAAAGTGGGGTTCCCAGACTGATGTGGAGAGGTTCCAAATGTATCAGATTGTCATTCACAGGGAGGCAGGACCCAGACAGATGAAAAGGCCATATGTCCTCGGTCCAATTTCAGTTTCCATCCGAAAGCAACAAACTGATTTCTGACAAAAAGCATCCCTGTCATTCCCTCAGCAGTTTCCTGAGTACTGCACCCGAGGAGAAAGAAACAGAAGGTAGCTGAATAAATGTAGTGGAAATATCAGGAAAGTGATAAGAACAGTAGGGCAAAAAAAAAAAAGGACTGTGGCATAGAAGCACAGGAAAGGCAGGAAATGAACACAATAAAGGAGACCTTTTTCAAAGTCTCAGTAGTGTAGGGGACCAGCTGAGACTGTACTATACAGGTATAAATATGAGATACAGCTAATCAGGAAAAAAAACTCATTCTGCAGAGATTAGAGGAAATAGAAAATGTTATGGTGCTGCCATAAAATCTAATCTGAAAATGCCTCAACACTGATGGAACTATTTAGCAAAAGCTAGCCCTTTTGTAAAACAGCTCCCATTATACCCTCAACAGATAGGGAAAGAATAAGGCTATGGCCACCATATGATGATGATGATAACCAATGCCTCTGCTTACTTTAATGTAACACACATTCAATGGAATCTGAAAGGGAAACCTCTGTACAATTGGTGTCCCCAGTTGTACAAAGCTTTAAATCAGGGGTGACCAAACTTTTCAGGCCATGGGCCAGTCACATGGTTCAAGGGTGCCCAAACTACAGCCTGGGGACCAGATCCAGCCCCTGACACCAGTTCATCTGGACCACGCCACCCTCGTCGCTCCGAGAAGTGGAAATAAAATGTGCATTTTACTTCCTCTTCTGGGAGCGATGAGGGTGGTGTGGACCAGATGAATTGGCATCAGGGGCCAGATCTGGGCCCCAGGCCATAGTTTGGGCACCCCTGATTTAGATTATGAGACAATAGCACACATACATTTATAGCTGTACAGAGAGAGGTTCTCATTTCAAATCTCCTGATTGCACAGTAGACTGGAACTACTGAAGAGGTTTATGTGTAAGGCAGGAACTTAACAATGATAAAGTAACTGTGCACTCAGCATAGATTGGATTGTGTTTATGCTGTCATTAAAAAAACATTGATTCTGCTATTTTATTTATTTATTTATTTACTCAAATTTGTATACTGCCCTTCTTACCAGGGCAACTCAGGGTGGTTTAACATATCATATAAAAACATCAATATCAAATTTGGATAAAAAAAATTAAAAGATTTAAAATAGACATATTAATAACAAATTAAAAAGTTGAAACTCACTCTTAAGAATTAAAAAGAAGTTAAAGGAGAGAGGGAGCTCACACCAACCAGTGGGCTTGGGTTGTTGTACAACCTGTACCCCATACCTGCCCCTCCAGCCATGTTAAATTCTTCCTAAAAGACAGCAACTCTATCTAGAGGCACAGCTCCATTGGCAGGAGGTTCCATAGAGCCGGAGTGGACACAGAAAAGTCCCTCTTTCTGGTACCAGAAAGATGCGCCTCTCTGGCTGATGGAATGACTAGAGAGCCTCTCTGGTCCACTCTGGTGGGACAGGCAGATGTGCTTGGGGTGGGGCGGTCTCTTAAGTATCCTGGCTCACTACCATGTAGGGCCTTAAAGGTAATGACCAGCACCTTGAATTCCACCTGGAAACATACTGGCAACCAGTGCAGCTCCCGAAGCGGTGGTGAGGCACATGCATAACGCCCACACCCCATCACCATCCAGGCAGCAGCATTCTGGACCAGTTGCAGCCTCCGAATGGTCGACAAGGGCAGCCCCATGTAGAGCGTGTTGCAATAATCAAGCCTACTGTATTCAAATTCTACGGAATGGCAAATAGATAAACAAATAAACATTGTTAAAACTGTCTTTAAAATGTCTGTTTTATAGAAGATAATAAAATAACTCATGCATAAATGTACATGGACTTCTCGCTTTAAAAAAATGTGGGTTTGCAAGGTGAAACATGAAAAATGGAAAAGACTGAGCTGACTTATTTTCATTTGACTGGTGTGTGTAGCAGTCATTCAAGGACTGGGAGGAACAGAGGCCTTCCATGGAACTGCTCAAAGCAATATTTCTACCACTTGAATAGATGGCGTCGATGGAAATATTTTAGAAGAAAATGTCTAGCAGTAGCTAATGGTGTGCGGAATACATTGACCAGTAGATATTGAATAAATACTATCCAGAGAGAAATACATATATATTAAAAGCAACCTCCTTTTTCTATGTATGAGAAATGCTTTTTTAAAAAAACACAACCTGCTAACTATTTTTGTATCACAGCTGCCCCAAAAAGCATAACATGGAGAATATTTGTGTCCAGATGCACATAAATCTGCAGGGATGCCTCTTGCCAACAGCAAGAAATGAGAGGGATGACAGTGTCTATCACATCCAATAGACCATGTTAATACTTTTCAAACAATCTCTTTCGCATATGAAAATGGTGCTCATTAATAATGTACAGTCCGGGAAGAAGCAGAAGGAACGTTGTCTCCTAAATGGAGAGAATCCATTGTTTCTCTCTTAGCCAGACATTTCCTAACAAAGCGACCAGGATTCTGAAGGACAGGTTTTCTTTTGCCTTTAGGATGGTGCTGTAACGATTTCAAACTTATTATCCTAATTGGCCCATTAGTATGTAGGTGTGTGTTGCAAATGCTGCACTTTTAAGAGTGACTTTCCTCCTCCCCCTTCCACTACCTTCTTCCTTCCCTGACAAGCATTTTCTTCCACACGGTATGAGTAACTTATCAAGCTTTCAGAATTGCTGGGTGGGTAAAAATGCAGAAGAATATTTCTCTTTTCCCTTTCCATCATTTTCTTCACTATTGTTTCAGCAGCTGTCAAGAAGGTGGACTGTGCGTCTGCAGGTCTATATTTCAAAGCCAACTGATTGGAAACTCACATAAATACTGCATGGTGTGCATGTTGGGGGGAATCAGCTTAGAATTTTAAAGGTTATTTCCCTCACGCCATGGAAAATTATCTCCTAACATTTTGCTCAAAGCATCTCATTGCTTCAAACAAGTCCATTTTTTTTCCTTTCAAGACCATCTGGGCTCTCAATAGCTCTGCTGAAAACCATATTTCCTGCACCTGCACATATGATGAAATATGTTCTTGCTTGACTTAGCCAGGTGGTATTTATGTAAAGAAATACTGCTTCATATTAAATTATAAGTGACTTGACAAATTACATCATTTTTTTGCCTCTCTTTAGCCTGTTGCTTGAATCATTTGGAGGCAAGAATGCTTCTGTGAGTATAAGATCATTCCTTAATGGTCAAAATTGTGTAAATCAGTGGATAATAATGACCAAGGATGGCTTTTATGTAAGACAGGAGGGGCGTCCCTCAATCATTTTTACCTACTGGATGAGGCTTCTGTGGTGGCTTAGTGGTTAAGATGCTGAGGTTGGAGACTAGAAGGTCAGGTTTCGGTACCCAAGGGCTGCACTTGGGGACATGAAAGGAGCCTCATTCAGGCATCCCCTGAGTGGAGTTTCTCCAGCAAAAATCCTTTCAACCAGAGCAATCTCTGACACAAAATTATTATTACCTACTGGATTCCAAATGACTGTTGCATTCAGACCACTGAAAGGTAGTGGTGGTACAAGATAGAAAACATTTTTTATATTTATCAGATATCAGAGATAGTGACAAGCCTTCACAGGAAAAAGTTTTTTGGATACATTTCCCACACCAAATAAAGATGCACTTTGTTTTTATTTTTACTTGTATATCTGTCAGGCCAGATACTCTTTACTCATTATGGTGCCAGGCTGAAGTCTTTTCTCTGAATTTCTGGGACCCCAAGGGGGGAAAAATGTACTGTCACTCCCCCCTTTTTGTCTGCTGGGGATATGTTCTGAGACCTACCATTGGGTACCTGAAACCACAGATAACAGCGAACTCTGCATTTTACACTGTGGTTAGGGGCCTGTAGTGGCCAGCTCTGGTGATGCACCAGATAATATTTTAGGACTTTTTATTGCATATTTCTGGACCTGCAGATAACTAAAATCATAGATACTGAAACCATGGGTATGAAGCATGACATGTAGTAACCTACAGAGACCAATAAGTTGGCTGCACTGCCTGCTTTCCTCTGAGAATTCACCAATACTAACTGCCACCATTTTCATTACACCATCTTGCTTTCTGCTGTCACACACAAAAATAAACAGAAAGATCCCTTAACTTGAAAGACAAAACAAAGCAAAAACATAACAACCCACACTCATATTGTTTCTGCTGATATGGATGGTTTATCAGCAGATCACATCTTGGTTTCTAGAACAACTGTTCTTCCAGAAATTCACTAGGAGTGTGTGAGTGAGATTATATTTCAAAATAAGGTGTATGTGCCCCATGCACCATGTTAATATGTAGGAAAGTGGTTGTTTTATGCAATGGATAGCACACCCAGCAGGGGAGAGCTGATGAGAGTATAAAAGTGATGAACAAGAGCCATATGGAATATTTACTGCTCTTCTCTGTTTGCAGAGGCAGCCTAAATTAACAAGAATAAATAATTAACAAGCATTCTTTTCACTGCCACTGCTATGGTTGACTTCTCTACTACCATTTCATGTTCTTCATGAAAACACTTGTCCATTCATTTGTAAAACCAGAGAGATAGATATACAAGTTTAATGTGGTAGGTACAGACTTCTTAATGATGGACACTTAATATAGTTGTCAAGGTGGAAGAGTAGTTTCAGTTTGTAATTTATTTTGTAATGAAAGAACCAATAAATAATCAATTTAAAATTGGAATTTGGAACCCACTAGGTATTTATTGCCACAGAAACCAGGTTTGCCTGTGCAGTTATGTTTCTATTGATTCTATCATGTCTTCTTTCTGAATGACAACGGATGTAAATCACCTGGAATTGCTCTATTGTCAAACCTCTCCTTGATCTTATTTCTACTTCAGTTCAACATAAGACATAACAATGGCATAAAGATCTTGTGGAACTAGAAAGATTTTCTAAAACTGTAACATTAGCATTTATTAGCGAACCAGATATTATGTATGAACCTTTAATGTTCATTAGATGGGAATTTGCTCACTAGGGTCAAATCTGCCTATAGATATGCTCATGAATTATAATCAATTTCAGAAATATATTCAATCCATATGGTAGGTAAACCCGTATCTGTGGTCGGTTCAGGAAAATCTGCCCTTTAAAAGTATTGCACAATACATATGACATCACATGTGTGATAATTTATATTTTTAATAACTTTAGGCTCTCTAAATAAAAAAACAGAATGTGGTAAAATATTATTATTTTATAACTATTGTCCATGTCTAAGTTTACAAAGGAGTGGAAGAAACAGAAAATTTTGCTATCAGCAGGCAAAGTATTTATTCTCCTGTAGGCTAATCTTAGCAGATGAAGATACACTTTAAAATTTAGAACTGTTTTTTACAGTTAGTCTGGGTCCATTCAGAATCGATAAACAGCATCATAATAAAGACTGAGAGGCTGCGGGGTTAGGGAGAGCATTCCTTCAGTCTCAGAAAATTATTTTAAGTGTGGCAAAAATCACAGTATATTATCATTCTTTTCTCTGATGATGATTTCTGTTAGCAAGTTGAAAGATAAATTAATAAAAGAATATTAATATTCTGGGTGTTTTATCAATGAAAGAATATTAATATTCTGGGTATTTTATCAATGTATAAAATTTTATGTGTGATGATTCTTAGCCATTTACAAATAGGGAGTTTAGTAGGTTTTACTTGTTTGTTTTCTGTTTTCCTAGGTGTAATCTATAAGTAGAGATCTTCTACATTATATACAACATTCAAGGAATTCTTCCTGGACTGACATCAAATTTCAGGGGGAAAACAAGCAAACCAACCTTGAATTAACAAGCATGTCCTGAAATTTTACATTATAAAAGCTGTCAAACAACAACAATGGTTTAAGAAATGTAGACATTACTGGAAAGTATGTTTGATAAAGATGAACCTATGCTGGCAACAATCAAATGTGGTCTAGAGAAGATAGTGCTAGACTAATGGGTGAAGGTCACTGGTCAGAAAATAGTAGCAGTGGTAGGCATGGGATTTTTGGATGTTTTTTGCTACAGCTCTAGAATTTGGCAGGAATTTTTTCAGCCAGAATTCTGGTAGCTGTGGCAAAAACAATCTCTGTTCAGGATAATGGTCTTTTCTGCAGAGAGGGATTTGCTGGTACACAAAATTATGTGAATTTTGAAGTTTTCATTACAACTACAGTACCAGAATTCTGGCTGGGAGAGTTCCTAATATATCCCAGCAGATATGTTTTTTTTTTTAAATCTGAATATCTCAAGCCTAATACTGGTAGTCAAAAAGAGGTCTTTCAGCACCTTGGACAGATCATGGGAGACTTTGTGGCTGGAAGTCAGTTAGAAAAAAGGTTGATTGCTGTCTGAACTCTTATGTAAACATATGGCATAAACCAGAGGTTTTTAAACTGAATATCTACTAGCTAGTAGCTGTCTGGTTGGAAAATCTTCATCACTGTGTTATTCTCCATCACCTCTTTATCATGTCTTGCCAACATGAGATGTGGAGCAGTTTTGATACATGAGTCTTATAAGGACAAGGCTCCATCCTTGCTATGATCTGGTTCAGGGACTGTAGTCCTTAGGGGAGCCTAGCTGAGAGGCATCTGGATCAGGTTCATAGGTCCCAATGATCACTGGCACTGGGAACTGACATGTCATGTGGCACTTGTGAAGCAGCCTGGTAACTTCTGACTTAGAAGCAAGTCACTGATGATATTCTAAGACATGACAATGTAAAGAAAATTAAGACTGATTTGGAAATGCACAAATGTATTTTATTTGTTTCATTTAGACTCTTTTCTCCAAAGCTAGTACTCGTCCTTATTATCTTGGAGGTCCTTTCCATGGCTCTATTCAGTTGTTTTCAAATTCAGCATTGTAAACATTGTTAGAGTTGAATGTTCAGTGTGCCCAGCTATCACCACCTTTCTGTAAGTTGGTGATGAGTTTGAATTGTTCTTATGTCTAGGCTGTACATGTGAGTAAGAACAAAATGCAAGCATGCCCGACAATTTTCCTAAACCTGCCTGGTAAGGTAACCCAAAGTGAGAAATGTTCTACAACTCTTAAGCTACTATTGGTCTCCTTTTCCTCCTCATTGTCTCTCTGAAGTGGAAGGTGAATCAGAAAACCAAGGTGTGCAAAACATATTGGTGACAAATGTTGACACAGCCAATACCAGCAATATTTAGCTCTTCAGTTGGAAATCAGAGCAAGGCCCAGATTACAGAAAGTCAAAGCATTCAGGTTTCCTGCCACTCCTCTCTTTGCAAAGTCTCAGCAAGGTAGCTTAAAACAGCCATTTCTTCTACAAGGCAAATGCCCAAAGCCTTTCTATTTATTTATTTATTTATTTAGTGAGGAATCAATATGCCTTGTGGTCAGACAACTTAATTCTGTTTGTAAAGGATTCTTGCCTCAGGAAACAGTTCTCATCAATCTGCAGATTCCAGTTTGAATACTAGTTCTTTAGGGAGATGTTAGATTTATTCTGTGTTGTTGATGGTAGATTCAGAAAGCCTTTTCTTTTTCAATATACTGAGTTCTGAACGATCATATGTTGGCCTGCAGATACCTACCCATCCACTTTGGTAAAACCTGGTTTTTCAACTGAAAGAGATGAGAATATTATGTAGGTTTTCAGCTTGGTTTCCCCCACTCGTTTTCCTTTTATTTCACTTAGCAGTCTTACTTGAGCATGCCACCTTTGCAATGACAAAACAAAGTATATTTTGCTCAAACCACAGACCATCAACACTGTTTTGCATTTATGGCTTAGGTGACAATTTTATGTGACCAGAAGTAACATAATCTCTGCTGAACAAATGGTGACAGGAAGAAGGACATGGGCATGATGTGTTATTTTCTTTTTACCTTTTGAATTTGTATTGCTTTTCTTGATTTTGACCAATCACTTTCATCCCCATGGAAGGAAAATACTGGTAGTTTTGTTGGAATTTTAGATAATAACTAAGATTACCTAATATTCAGATTATTTTGTCTCAATAATCTGGATACTTAGACGACTAATGAGAGTATGTGAAAAAGTGCCATATGTATTTTAAGATGTGAATGATCAAAATGCATAGAAAGATGCACCAATATGCTTTAATTGAGAAACTGCATACATTAGTAGGACACATAAATCAATGTACAGTAGGAATAAGATGTTACATAAAGAGGATAGAATGCAAAGTGTAGCAACCTGATATGTATTCTTTCCCTTATTTGTCAGACATCACATTTCCGTATCTTAAGTCTAAAGTTCAATAAGGTAATAAACTTATTTCTGGGCTATACTTACTTAGGAATGCAGGTAAATGACTGAATGCTCTTCTGTTCAGGTTTTCTGCATCAAGATAAATAAGTAGATGGAAATGGCTGAAGAGATTTTAGAACCACTATCTATCATTATGTTAAAATCATGGGAGGTGAGTAAAGAGCCAGATGACTGTAGGAAGGCTAGTGTTTTCCTTATCTTCAGCTGAAGAAAGAAATTTTACACAATGTTGTGTTCCCAGCCCCACCCTGCAGCAGGCAGAGCTATTTATGTTTCCTGCTACAAGAGGTGAAATGGCAATGCTTTAGGTCATGTGGCAAGGCACTGCTGTTCCTCACGAATCATAGTTATGTCCAGCAATAACCTGAATATAAAATCCTGTTTAATGTGTCCTGCTGTTCTTTCCAGGCGGACTCTTAATTTTGCTGTGACAGCATGGCCTGTTCTGCTTAAAAGGTAAACTAAGTTTAGCAGTTTGACTTTAGCAAAGGAAATGTTTTCTGACAAATTGCTGGAAGTATGCTGGGGAAACAAATGGATCATGTCAGATGCCTTGATCAGTTGTGTTGACATGCTGAATTCTGTCAAATCTATGACAGATGCCCTCCTTGCCAAATCATCTGATATTGAAATCCTTCCGTGCAGGAGGCCTAAGCTGCAATACTTTGGCATCGTTACCTTGGTAGAATAGTTCCGGCATACTGATTGGCACTCTTTTGTACTTTCCTTCAATGAGATTAAAACCTTTTCATTTTGATGCATTATAACCCACCACATTTCCAAATGTGTCTGGACCGGATGTGAAATTACTACTAGCTGTTCCTCATACATCCTGGCTGTTTCTCACATTACATATCAACGACACCTGTTTATGGCTTGGCTCTAACAAGCTTAAATGCACCAGTGAAAGGAAGAGGCAATTTTTCTTCTGAGATGAAATATTGTATTCAGAATCAGATGAAGAAGTTTGTTGTCCTCCAGATGTAGCTGGACCACAATTTCCATCCTAACATGGTCATGCTGGCTGGAGATATTTGTAGTCTAGTAACATCTGAATTCCTAACCTAGAAGTTTGCTGCCAACCTAGAAGTTTGGCAGCAAGAAATGTAGATAAATAGGAACCACTTTGTTGGGAATGTAAATAGCATTCTGTGCACTCTGGTGTCTAGTCATGCCTGCCACATAGCCACAGAAATGTCTGCAAATTATTTATTTATTTATTTATTTATTTACATTTCTATACCACCCTTCTCACCGGAGTGACCCAGGGCAGTGTACAACATTATAAAAGTATAATAAAACCCAACCCAAACCCATTGTTAAAAAACTTCAAAATTACAGTTTTAAATTTAAAAAGTTTTTAAAATTTATAAACATCCACAGGTCCCAATAATCATTTAAAAGTTAAAAACTCAAAAACAAAAGATTAAAAGACCAGGGAGGAGAGGAAGCTCAAACAAGCCAGCGAGCTGGGGTCATGGTACCGCCAGGACCCCATACCTGTCCCGCCAGCCATGTTTTTAAGTTCTTCCTAAAAGACAGCAAATCCACCTGAAGACCTGGTAGGAGGTTCCATAGGGCTGGAGCGGACACAGAGAAGGCCCTCCTTCTAGTGCCAGATAGCCAAATGCAGACAGTGCTGGCTCTTTGACTATAAATAGAGATGAACACTGAACCCTAGAGTCAGATATGACTGGCTTTCAAGCAAGGGGGGGGGCTTTAAATTTAATTATATCTTCAGCCAAATACTGAAACTATTTCCTTGAAAGTTTGGGGCAAGGGTTCAAAGATGCTTTAGAAAAATCTTTAAGAGTGAATTTATAAAATGAGCTTCTCAGTAAAAGGGGAAAATGCTTGCTAAATCTTCTTATGTCTTTCAAAAATAACATGAGAAGAGGGCCTTTTCTTAGCATAAGTAACAATACCAGAATCTTCCAGACAGACAATTTAAACCTATGTTTTAGTTCCTTGTCTGTCCTTTGCTGACAGACGTTCATGGGGTTTACTGGGAGTCACATCCTGAGAGTAGATAGTCTTGTGCTGAATTGTTTCTCAACTTTAGCTCCATGCTTCTTCACCATGATTCTTACCCATGTTTCTTCACCAAGTTCATGAGTGTTTCTCCTCTGCTGGAATTCTCACTGAAAATGTTCAAATCTGGAAAACCCTGTTGCTGAAATTCTTGAAAAGTGCTATCAAGCACTTACTCCACCCACAAAAGTGAGTGCAAAATTGAATAAAAAACGGAGAGTTGGATATTTACAAGAACCTGGGGAGGGAAGCTGAGACAGGAAGGAATTTATTTGCCGAACATGGAACTGATATAATTAAATATTCTCTTTTTCAAAGATTGTACAAAATAGTAGGTTTATTGGGGGGGGGGGGACTCAACTATGTCTACTCTATACTCTTTATCTCCTTTCTGTGTAGACCCTAGCAGTTTGCATAATATGTAAATTAATGTTACGTAAAAGAGCTTGTGTTGTTATGCACCTCAAAATGTGTGATAAAGATTTCAAAAATCTAGGATATTAAGTCTTGGACTGTGTTATAACTTCTAGATTAAATCTCAAAGGTGAAGACATCAGAAGGTGGAACTGCAAAGTAGTAGGCATATTTTTATTTATTTATTTATTTATTTATTTATTTATTTATTTATTAGTCATATTTGTATGCTGCCCTATTTGCGAAGCGACTCAGGGCAGCTAACACAGCAATAAAAACACAATCCATCCAATAAAATGTGTCAATAAAATCCAGACCAGTACATAAAATTTAAAAGATTAAAAATTTGGAAGAGTTAAAATATTAAAAAAAAATAATCAGATGAGCCAGCAGGTTGGGGTGCCCGTATGGCCAGTACCCCATACCTGCCCAGCCAGCCATGTCCTTACACCCTTTCTGAAGGGCAGCAGCTCTGTCTGGAGGCACAACTCAGTTGACAGGAGGTTCCATAGGGCTGGGGCAGACACAGAGAAGACCCTCCTTCTGGTGCTAGAGAGATGCACCGGAGAGGCTCTCTGGTTGTGCCATCAGCTAGAGAGATGCACCTCTCTAGCTGACGGCACAACCAGAGAGCCTCTCCGGTCCGCTCTGGTGGGACAGGCAGATGTTCTTGTGGTGATGCTGGTTTTGCTGGGAACCTTCATTCTTTCACTGTGCACATTCTAATTTCTGTTGCCTCTCAAAGCAATGCTTCCACTCTTCTTGTTTTCCTTCACCAAAGTCAATACCATACTTCATCTGCCTCTTGCTCTTTTTGACCCAAGTGTGTAAATGCTGCTCCTTAATGTCAAAAGTGGGTAAAGCCCTCCTTCCCTCCAGGCTACATGGTGACTGGATATATATGGAGGGGACATTGTCCCAACACCAAGCAATATGGGATAAAATGCCCTCAAGTCACAATGGGTGGCATTACTGTGGAATCCATTGTGGAATGGGATTGTAAAAATGCAGTTAAACAGTTTCACATCATTGGTACAAGTACCAGTACTGGTTTTACACTGTTAAATAAAAGTAAATAAAAATGAAATCAATAGACTCCCATTTGTTTCTATTTCATTTCCATGAGAAACAGGTGAATTGATGAAAATCATGAATGTGCATAGTCTTCAGGCAGCTGTACGAAGAGAGAGCAATGCAGGGATATTTGTTCAATTTCCCTATGATTTCAGGGCAGAGTAAAAGAGCCAATTTCATCCCTAGGGCAGCCAGAAACCCTAATAGCTTCTTTATATTCCTTTTGGCATTTGCAAAGGAAATCAAATGTCATGATATAGACCAGTGATGGCAAACCTTTTAGAGACTGAGTGCCCAAACTGCAAACCAAAACCTACTTCTTTATCACATAGTGCCAACACAGCAACAGGAGAGAAAGGAAATGTTCCCATTGGGCTGCTGGGCAGAGGAGCAGTGTGAACTCTGTGCTGGGGGAGGGAAAAAGTGCTCCCATTGGGTGGACAGAGGGGTGGGGCAAACTCTCTGTCGAGGTGACTGCACGGGTGCCCACAGAGAGGGATTTGAGTGCTACCTCTGGCACACGTGCCATAGGTTTGCCACCACTGAAGTAGACTGATGTCTTCAAAGGAGAAGGCAAGTGGTAGTCAAACTCCTTGATAAAGTATATAGTTCTCTTTTGTACCCTCCAACCGTTTTGGTGCTAGAGAGCGTGCAGACTGAAGTCCTAACATGGTAAAAATCTATTTCAGCTGCTCTATCAGCCATTTTGCATTGTGGTTGAGACATACTTTGTGCAATCTAGAATATTCTCTTTTTTTCCTTTTACTAAAGTTTGATGAACTATTACTATACTATTAGGCTTGCTTATACAAGTGTGACAGGGCAAGGATGAAGCACTTTAGTTGGACATGTCACACAATTAGAGCAAAAGGGTGTTTCCCCCTCCCCCCTTTAATTTTTTTGTCCAGCTTGTGCAAATAAATACGGTCTTAGTTCCAAAGGGTGCCCTATGGAAGCCAGCCTTCCTCTGCCAGACTCCACAATCTCTTGGGGTCTATTCATTTCACCCTTCTCTTTCATTACTTGCTAGTGCAGTGGTACAAGTAAAGGCCACCTTCTGATGACCTTTCTGTTGCAATCTGCCACCTTAATCTGCTTTTGCTGGGAACCTTCATTCTTCCACTGTGCATATTCTAAATCCTGTTGCATCTCAAGCAGTGTTTCCACTCTTCTTGTTTTCCTTCACCATAGTCAATACCATACTTCATCTGCCTCTTGCCCTTTTTGACCCAAGTGTGTACAAGTGAAATCCCTCTGCCTCCGGGTCTTTATAAAGCAAGTAATCCTTTTCTCTCTCCCTAGTTTTAACCACAAAATAGCATTTTCAAAGTCTCTGGCTTCCTTCACTTTTGGACCTGGATGATCTACACAGCCTCTGGATAGAGACTTGGAAATTGTGGATTTATTGGACTTGAATATACTAACTTTACTTTTAAAAACTGTACTTGAACCTGCCTATATACTTAGATGTCACCTTCAATCAGGTCCTTGGTTAGATCTTGAACTCTTAGTTCTATACCAGTCTACTATGAATCTAAGAGTAGATTTACAACAACAACGATGACGATGATGATGACGACAACGTGCTGTCAAATAAATTCTGATTTATACTGATCCTTTTCTGGCCTTCAAAGTTGAGTCTACACAGAAGTGAATTGTCATTCCTTTCTTTTGGGGAGTCCTAGGGTTATGGAGCTAGGGACTGTGGTTGCTTAGTGGTTAAAGAAGTAGACTTAGTGGTTAAGACTCTGAACTTGATGACTGGAAGGTCAGGGGTGGGGGTGGGGTGTTAATTCATTTCTTTGTTGATTATTTTCACCTGGCTTGCCTGCTGGACACATAGGAGGGGAGATATCAAGTAATAGTGGGAAGATATTCTAGTCATTTTGGTTGGCAGGCAGGGTTGTGTATATTTTTAGACATTATTTGTTTGCTTAATACTTCTTTGCTTTTTGGGAGGGGGAAAGAGAAAGGTCTGTATGTATCTTTGTGTCATTTATTTTCTCCTTTGTGTCTGTTATCTTGTTTAATTATTTAAAATATATTATTTGATTGATTTACTGTATGTATTCATTATTTTAAAGTGTATATTTTAGTGGCATTTGTTTTTGGAGGGGAACTGTTTTGTTTGGAAGTGCTGGTTGGCTATATAGTTGCCCACTTTTGTGGTAGATGTATAGTTTTTACAGGTTTTAAGGGTTTAGGTGTAAGAACCAGACAGTACATAAATTGGGAGAAATGAACCAAAAGTACCTAGAACATAAATAGGGAGAAATGAACAAAAAAAAGGCATAGAATCGGGGGGAAAGGACTAGTGCACAAAAGAATGGGAGGGGGAGACCACTGTTCCCAAAGGAACCCAACACAAAACAAAAATGAAAGTTTTTCACTATGCACATCCTACTAATGATGCCTAATAGCTGCTCATGAATACTAGGTTTTGTTGCAGTCAGGATTTCTTTTCATACTTGTGTCCTGATTTCAGGGAAACCCACATACAAGCCATTAGTTATTTCTAGGCTTTGTCAATGCAAGACATCCATGGTATGGAGAAATATATGTTGGAGGTAGGGCAATGACTTATAGATCCTATGCCCCTATCCTTTGATTTTCATGACTATGCTATTGCTCATCTCTCCTCATTGTCATTGACTGCAACTCGTGTCCGAGTATACATTTTTTCCTGAGAATGTTTTCAGGAAAAATGCAATTGACCATGAATTTGTTTAAGGTGGATCCCTGCTTTGTATGAAGTGACCCACACACTATGATCACAAAGCCATCTCCAGTGGCACATATGAAATGAGGCATGTAGGATTTGACACTGTGACTGCAATGGACTGCCTCAGCCTTGAGGATACTGACAAGGTTTGCCTCCACAGCCAGTCCATCTGGTATGGCCTCTTCTGCATCAATGACTGTTGGGAATCAGAATAGTGAAGTGATTCCTCATGGCTCTTTTGCCGTTGGGCCCAATATGATGGTTTCCAGTGGCATTTCCTCCACTGAGGGGGACCATCATATCACCTAAAGGAGCTCATCTGCCTGTAGCCATTGGGAATCAGGTTATTTACCACTGCCAAACACTTGGCATTCATCTCTCCTATATGTGTTGTTTATTGAAAAATGATCAGTAATTAAGGACATTTGAAAGGCATAAATAAAAATTCAAACTTAAAAATAGGTAACTCGGGGGGGGGCGGAGTTAAGATGGCGTAGGGTGAACACCGATCCTTCTCTTCTCTGACTAATTAATGTGGTAAAGAGGAGATTTTGAAGAAAAATTGAGGAAAAATTTACCTGGAGGACTGCTTTTAAAGTGTATCGACGGTGCGGTTGCTGTGGTCGTTGTTGCTGCTTCTGAGACTTAGATCAGAGCCCGGAAAGAGAAGAGACTGAACGGGGCACGAAAAGCGGAGGCTTGAATCGCGGACGGGGGAGGGGGGGTCGGAGGACCTAGCCCCTGCCACTGTCCGTGGAGCCGATTGAGGAATTTGAAGAATTTTTTGGGTGCCGGAGTTCGTCTCTGCAAAAAGCGTGATTACCGGTGTGAGACGGGAGAAGCGATCTCAGCGATAAGGCTTGTTTGGAGGCTGGCGTCGGCAGAAGGAAGAAAGGGACTGTGGAACCAGCTGGTGAGCGGGGGTCAAAGAGAGAGTGTGACTCTGGGAGGAGAGAGAGTGAGAGTGTTTCGTCTCTTGTTGAGCTCCGCAGGGGAGCCTCGGAGCTTCGGAGCTGGGACAGAGTTGGAGGAGGTGGCAGAAGTGTGTGAGCGAGGAGTACAGGTTTTGTTGGGGCTTGGGCACATTTTTAACTGAGGCATAAAGGCATAAAGGCTGGTTGACAAGAGCACAGCTGAAGAAAGGGTTGAAACTTTATTGGAACTTTATTGAAACTTTGGTGCTGTGTTGGAGAACTTTTCTTTGTCCTCTCCCCCCATTGCCCGGAGCGTAATGGCGGATTAAGGAAAAACTTAAGACCACAAGGGGGCGGGGATGAAACTGTTTCGTTGTCTCAGGAATTGCGCAGCAAAAAATACTGAGTAAAAGACCCATTCAAGCGAGATCAGCACATTCACTTCTCCGTCTTGTGTTTGTGGTTATGAAGGTGGCTGCTTGAGAATTATACACAGTAGCTAAATAAAAATTATAAAGACTTTGAAGGCAGCTCAATAAAACTTTGAAGGCAGCTCAATAAAAACAGCCTCCGAGGGAACTGAGACTTAATCTCAGAAGACAGAGAATTTCCCCACTCCTTGTTCCCTCCCCTTGTTATATACTGCATCTGGTATACTGGGGTGTCTGCTGGGAAGGGAGGGAGAGGAGATGGAGGAGCCGGTGGTGAAACCAAAAGGTCGAAAAGGTAAAAAGGGGAAAGAACAAGAAGAGGAAGAGAGGCATACACCTTCACCCATTATGGAAGTTCAAGAGACAGCAGCGAGCACCACAGCTATGGAACAGGTGGGCTCCCTCGACCTGGCACAAAGAATGGATAACATGACAACAATCCTTCAACAACTGGCCAAGAATATGACTGATACTCAGGCGACATTGCAAAGGCTGGATGAAAACCAAACTAAATTGAATAAAACAGTGGAAGCCAACAGTGAGGAAATGAAGAAAGATAGGGAATTAGCCAGGCTACAGTATGAAAGCCTGGCAAAATCCCTTACAGATGTGAAAAAAGATGTTGCATCGAACACGCAGAAAATTGATGAGATCACAAAGACAATGAACAAGGAAGTCAAACATGCCATAATATCTGTGAATGAACTTTATATTCAAGAGCACATTTTGGAAGATAAAATGACAGTGCAGGAACACAGAATGATGATGATTGAAGAGGGGTGGAGAAAATTTAATATAGTGATTCGTCATGTGACTGAGAGGACACCAGACCGGCTGAAAGAGCGAATAGTGGAATGGTTGAACTCACTAAAAATGGGTAAAGAATTTGGATCAGACGATATTGGGGCGGTGTACAGGGTGGGTGGAAGGAGAGATAAGAAGTCACCTAGGAACGTCTTAGTCAAATTTGCAAACTGGGCAGATAAGCTGTCTTTTATTAGACAAGCTGGGTCTGGTGTCCTAAAAATGGATGGAGTAGATGTGGAGGTGTATAATGACATAGCGCCCCAAGAGAGGAAGTGGAAGTATACTATGAAACCTGTTACGAAGATATTGAATGCAAAAGGGGTCAAGTATGTATGGCGATTTCCACAGCAGTTGAGATTTTTTTATGACAAAAAATGGCATGTGTTGGATGCGAATATGGATGCACTGTTGTATTTAACACAAATTGGTTTGATCAAAGAAGCTGACTCGGATTGGATAGTAATGAGAACAGAATTGGCCAGGGTGGGGGTGATGGGACCGTTAGTGGGCCGGGAAGAGGAGGGAGCAGTGGGCGGTGCAGATCTTCCAGGTGCTAATGGGGAACAGGTGGGGTGAAATCAAGTACAAACTTAGTTAATGTCAGAGGGAGGAGGTTAGTAGAAGATTGATATGCCTTTCTTCTCCGGTCCCCCCCCTCCCCTCTTTGAAGATCAAAGGTGGCATTAGAAGAAAAGATGTGGGGAGGGTAGAAGAAGGGAATAAGATAGGTAAGTTTTTTGTTTGTTGTTGTCGTAATTTACACTTTTTTTTCAGTTTGAACATTAGTTTTGTTTTACTGTATTTTATTCTGTATAGATTCTTTAGTTGTAGGGAGGTTAGGGGTTGGTTAGTGAACACGTTCGGGGAGGGAAAAGAGCGATGGGAAATAGATCTAAATATAAATGGTTAAGTCATTAAGGGTTGTAACATGGAATGTGAAGGGGGCAGGGAACGCCCTGAAAAGAAAGAGGTTGCGAGTATCGCTCAACAGAGATAGGGCTGATGTAATTTTTTTGCAAGAGACCCATCAAAAATCTGCAGAAGTTAACAATTTGGTGGTGAGGGGAATTGATATATATGAAAAGGCATATGGGACATCTAAAGCCAGGGGAATCGCTACTCTGATCTCGGAAAAATTGGGGTTCACGGTGAATAAGATTATAGCTGACCCAGAGGGGAGATATTTAATAATTAAAGGGAAAATCGAGGAAGAGGAGATAACGTTGGCCAACATTTATGCACCAAATGATAAACAGCAAGACTTCTTGGATAAAGTGGGGAAAATATTGAGAGAGGAGGGGACTAAAAACATGGTCGTAGGTGGAGATTTTAATATGTTGTGCTCGGATATTGATAGTACAAGTGCAAAAAAGAGAGGTAAAAAGTATATATTAGAGGAATGGAGGAAATTTATGGGGTTAAAGGATGTGTGGAGAGAGTTAAAATCCCGAGAAAGAGAATATACATATTATTCACATGTGCATGATATGTATTCGAGAATAGATTATTTTTTTGTAACAGAAGAGTTGGTAAAAAAAATAGAGGACATCAAGATTGGAACATTTAGAGAATCCGACCATGCAAAAATGATAGTAAACATAAATTTTAACGAGGATGAAAAAAGTGGATATATTTGGAGATATGATGGGCAGCTATATGGGAAGGAGTCAATAAAGAAACAAATAATGGAAAACTGGGAGGAAAGTTGGAAATTTAATGAAAATAATGAGGTCAGTGGGGGAGGAGTCTGGGACACAATGAAGGCAATATTTAGAGGGGAATCGATAAAATTAAAAAGTAATAGGAACAGGCAAATCAGAATCAGGAATCAAGAACTGGAAAGGCAACTAAAATACCTCCACACCGAATACGCTAAAAAAAAGGAACAGAGAATATTTCAAGAGATTAAAAAAATTAAGAAAGAACTGGATGGGAAAGATATTGAAAAAGTGAAGAAAGATTTGATTTTTCTTAAAAGGGAATATTTTGAGTACGGCAATAAAAACTCTAAATTACTGGCGAAAGCAGCAAGGAACAAAAAGAATAAAGGGCAAGTAGGTGTATTGGTAGATGGAAATGGGAAAAGATGTAATAAAAAAAGGGAGAAGGCAGAATTGATTGAAATTTTTTATAAAAAGCTGTACTCAAAAAAGGAGGTAAATTTAAGTAAACTGCGAAAATTCTTTGATCAACAACAAATTAGGAAGGTTACAGAGGAGCATAGGAATAAAATGGAGGAAGCAATTTCGACTGGGGAAATAGAAGAAGTAATAAAAAAATTGAAGAAGGAGAAAGCGCCTGGGGAAGACGGGTTATCAGCGGAGTTTTATAAAGATTTTATGCCGTGGGTAGTTCCGAGACTGCACAAGTTATACAATGGGATTTTAGAGGGAGACGCGACTCCAGATTCCTGGAATAGATCGGTAATTGTTCTGATTCCCAAGCCGGGTAAAAAATTAGAAAAAATTGAATCTTATAGACCAATATCTCTGATTAATCAGGACGCAAAAATTTTCACCACAATTATAGCAAATAGACTGAATGGTTTCATAGCCAATTACATCAACGAGGATCAGGCGGGATTTGTTAAAAATAGACATATGGCAGACCTTATAAGAAGAGCCGTGGATATCTTAGATATAATGGAAAAAAGAAAGGAAAAAGTGGGGGGTTTAGCATTAGATATATTCAAGGCATTTGACTCATTGCAATGGTCAACGATTTATGAGATGACTAAATTATATGGATTCGGGGAAAAATTTCAAGGTGTTATTGGAAAACTGTATAAAAAAGGTGTGGCTAGAGTCAAATTCAATGATAGTTACACAAGTGAGATAAGATTAGAGGCGGGTACGAGGCAGGGCTGCCCCTTGTCGCCTTCGTTGTTTATACTGGCTATGGAACTGTTAGCAAACGCAATCCGACAAGATGAGGGAATAGTAGGAGTGGGAGGAACCAAAGTAAGCCTTTATGCAGATGATACATTGTTGACGGTGAAGCATCCAACGGAGGGTTTAGATTGGATTAACAAACATTTGAAAGACTTTGAGGAGGTTACGGGATTGAAAGTCAACTGGGGTAAAACAGAAATGATTTTAATTAATGGGAGGAAAGAAGATGAAGAATTAATAAAGAGGAAGTATAATATACAAATTACACAAAAGATGAGATACTTGGGGTTATCAAGTAAAACTGGGGAACTTAAAAGTATAAACTATGACAGACAAAAGAAGAAAATAAAGGAGAAAATAGCAAAGTACAATAAATTAAATCTGTCATGGTTCGGAAGAATAGCTATATGCAAGATGATGTTGCTACCCAAATTGAACTTCCTGTTTGATGCTTTACCATTAAAACATACTGATAAAGAGCTGAATGAGTACCAAAATATGATTAACCAGTTTTGTAATGGGAATAAAAGGGCCAGAATAACTAAGTCGTTATGGTACGTTTCGCAAAAGGAGGGAGGATTGGGGATCCCAAATGTTATAAAATATTATAGAGCATTTCAAATAAGAAATGTTATAAAGATTTTAGACAGGGAGGAAACAGTTTGGGAAAAATTTGAAAGGAAAGACTTATCGAAGCTGGGTAAGGCACAGTTTTTATGCGAGGGAAAAGAAAAGGGAAAAAAGACGGCCCAAGTTATGATGTTACAATCAACAATTGAGACATGGAATAGAGTGAGGAAAGAGCTTACTTTGGGAATCTCACCAATCCTAGAAGTGGAGGACTTTCAGGATTTTCCGATAAAAATAGATACAAAGATCAGAGATATATTGGTGGAAAATAGAGTGCTATTACTAAAAGACTGGGTCAATGCTTGCAAAGATCAAGAGAAAAGATATGAGCTGTACTCGCAACTTCAATTGGACTGGTTCAAGATCCTCCAGATAAATAATTGGAATAGGAAATTTTTACGAGAAATTGGCTTAAATAGAGAATGTACGGAATTTGAAATACTTTTGACTAAGATTAGAAATAGAGAATTGGGAATTAAAGGGGTAGTTAGCAAGGTTTACAAAATCTTGAATAAAACACAACACATACAAGAGGTGCTGAGAGAAAGCTGGGAACAACAACTAGAGACCAGGATAACAGTGACAAAATGGCAGAAGATGTGGAAAAGAAAGATAATGAGAACTATGTCTGTCAGACTTAAAGAGCACAATTATAAGTTGGTGTGGAGATGGTATAGGACCCCAGTCAGCTTGCATAAAATGTATAGTAACATGAGTGAGATATGTTGGAGATGCAGAAAAATAAAAGGAACATACGAACATATGTGGTGTAGCTGTTAGGTACTTAAAAATTTCTGGGAAGGAATAAAAAAGGAAATAGAGAACATATTTGATATACAGATCAGGCTGGGACCAGAAATAATTTTATTAACAGACATAGAAGATCAGGATATAAGTAAGGACAATAAAGAGTTATTAGCCATAATGTTGACTGTTGCAAGATTGGTTATTGCTAAGAGGTGGAAAAGTAATGAACAAATAAGTTTGCAGGAGTGGTATACACAGATGTGGGAGATAGCCTTGAATGAAAAACTTACCTGGGAAATTTATTGTAGGAAAGGAAATGTCAATAACAACAAATTCTGGAGGATCTGGGAGCCTTTCATTAACTATACTTTAAAAGAAAAAAAGGGCATACCCCCTGCAAAAGATTATAATGACTTCTGGAAAGTGTGAAAGGTATAAAACCCCCCGAACTATGTATATAGCACAAGGGTGTTTTTCTTTTTGATGATGTAATAGATGCGAATGGAAAGAAGATTATGTATCAAGAAATGAAGAGAATGTAAAGGTAATAGGGGTAAAATATGCTACGTGATCTTCATAAGCCTTTATATTATTATAATGTTTTTATTTGTATTTTTGTCTTTTTTTTCTTTTGTTTCTTTATGTACTTCTTTCTTTATTTACCTAATAAAAAATATTAAAAAAAAATAGGTAACTCAACTAGCTAAGAGTTAAAAAAACTGGGACAAAATAAAAATCTGGATACAATAAGTGATACATGGGAGAGACGCAGAATTTCCACTGTCATTACCTTTGACTCAGGGGTACAACCAGAAGGAAGATGTAATAGCCAAAATGTGATTTCAATTGCATAATATTCTTTAATTGCATTGTTTTGATCCTATAGACTTTGCAGTGTAAGACCTGGAGTTATGTTAAATGGAATGGCTAATATTAAATATTGCCCAGAATTTCAGCTATTATTCTAACTCAGAATGATTCCTGACTCTGAGCTTCTAATGTTCACACCCAGCCTAAGCTACAGTCTTTAATGGCATTAAAATGAATATTTCAATTAACAGCTATTTCAATGTCTCAAACTCAGTCTATTATTGTTCATAGTTACAAAGCTGTTCCAGGATGTGAATAGGAAAATGGATGTCTTTTAAATGGCAGAAATTTAGGTGCCTGAACAAATGTATGTTCCTGGAACATTTAGTATACTGTGGTGCTTACAGGAAAGCTGAGAAAAATGGCCAACAGATGCCAATCAGATGTGAACCTACCCAGATCTGAGGGTTTGGGTTGTTTGTTTCTAGGATGTGATTATCTATCATTCATTTAGCTTCTCTTTTTCTAGAAGATAACAAAAAGTTACAAGACTCGCTTGTCTAGCAGATCGCAAGACTTTCTTTTCCTTTTCCATATGTAAATTTGTAAATATTATGAGGAGGACTAGGAACTTTTTGGACTGAACAGCTTTTATTACAAAATGCAAATGCAACCAATTTATGTTCTGTTTTGGGATGCATCCCTACTGCTTCAATGCTGTTCAGGCTTTACAGCCTGAAACCATGTAGGGGTTGAAACTATAACAGTCTGAATCATTTTAGTGGTAATCATTTCTATCCTGAGGACTCCATCCAGCCACCATCAGTTGTCCTCCAGGCCCTGCCCAGCCAGAGGATAAAGGATGCTGTGGCCACCGATGCCAGAGGACATCACCACTCCCTCTGACCTCTTCCATTGTCTGGGGCTGAAGAGCAGCTATGGCCGCAAATGCTTGTCCTCTGGGCCCTGCCTATAGCATGGCATGATTTGTGCAGAGACGGTTGCTTTGTTGGTATGGACTTGTGAATTGAACATATGGACTTTTTAAATGAGTGGGGTTTTTTTCTGCAATGTTTTTATGATGTTTTATAATGTTGTATTTATGACCTGTATGATTTTGTGATGTTCTCCTGTTATGTGAACCACCCAGAGTCGAGCAATCGAGGGGGTGGCATATAAATGTGAATATAAAATAAAATAAATAAAAGCTTACAGCTCAATCTTATTTCACACTATATCACCTGACTCTTGTTGTACATCAGTGCTTCTTGGAGAGACCAACTTAAACCCTAGCATTTCTATCTACCAGCCCTACAGTGCAGAGCCAGCCATAATAGCACAGAGACAAGTAAAGGGCAACTGATCACATGCACATCTAAATGAGCTTTCTCTGCTCAACTCTTGCTCTTAAAGCACAAGCTAGGCCAAAATTGGTACATAATAAGGGTAATGAAATGCAACTGTCTCTACTGCTTTGCTCCTGTTGAATAAACCAGCAGATTTTATATCCACCAGCTGAGTTGAATGCAAAGACATTTACCACTATAATTTCTTCATATATACTGTACAAAGTATTCCCATTTAGAAACCCAATAGCCAGGAAAGCACACCCAAGGAACTTAATAGGGGAAGGAGTTTACACCATAGCTATTATACTATACTTCACAGGAACATAATTAAGCTGAAGCCATTGGCTTCTTAATATAATAAAAAGAACATTGAGTGGCCTATGAACCAAAAAGGTAATTTCTTTGGGTACCTAGCTCCAACAGCTTCCATCAGTATAAGTACTAAGCAAGGAGGATTGCTAAAAGTGCTGCCTTATAATAATGTTTGGAAACATTTATTGCCATTTTTTGAGAATCTTAAAAACCCCAACTATCACACTTACTACATCAGAACTGTAGGGAGTTATCTCCATGGTGGAGCTCACATCTCCACAATAGCAATAGCAATTACACTTACTGTATATACCACCCCATAGTGCTTACTGCACTCTCTGGGCAGTTCACAAGTTAATTAGCATCCCTCAACATGCTGGGTACTCATTTTACTGACCTTAGAAGGATGGAAGGCTGAGTCAATCTTGATACCCATCAGAACTGAACTCACAATGTTTTGGCTTCAGTACAACAGTTTAACCACTGTGCTACCAGGACCACAGTGTCTTCATACTTCAAATAATAACACACACACACAGAGAGAAATCTCTCCAGTATACAAGGTTCTGTAGATTGCTGTAAAAAGCCAGTTGATGAGATGTATGTGTGGAAAGGTTGAGAGTCATGTCTGTGTTTTGCCCTTGGGCTGCCAGGAAGTACTGACAGTGGAACAGAATGTGTAGGCACAAGTCAACTGCTTCCTGGAGCTGGTAAGTCTTAGTGGGATGAATTACAATCTGCCAGTATAAACAGAAATGAGGGTGGGCACCAGAGTCCTAGGATATCAATAACACAATTGAATAAAAACATGTAAGCTGAAATCCAGTATAAGTCACAACTAGAGTTAGACCCATTGAATACAGATTTGGTAAAACAACTTATCTGTATTATCCATTGAGTCAATGGGCTGACTCTAGTTGTAACTTATTATGATATTTCATTCATTAGTTGCTAGGTACATACTTTTAACATAGAACAGTAGGTTCAATTGCATACATCTAATGCACACAGATCTGGAACTTAGTTCTATCACACTACACTGGCATATTTCTTAAGGTCATAGGCTTTTTAAACTGCAGTTTCTCAGACTTTAGGAGCTTGAGTGAACATGGGAAATCCTTAATATCACACAGTGAGGAGAACAAATAGGTCGATCTTAGAAGAAATCAACCCTGACTGCTCCTTAGATGGTCAAATAGTAAAGATAAAGTACTAATGAGAAGAGAGGATTCACTTGAGAAAGCCTTGATGCTGGGAAAGGATGAGGGCAAAAGAAGAAGGGGACAGCAGAGAATGAGATGGCTAGATGGTATTGTTGACACAATGGGCACAGAGCTGGGTGGGCTGAGGAGGATGGTGGAGTATAGGGGTGCCTGGAGGATAATGGCCTATGTGGTCGCAAAGGGTCAGAATTGACTGTGCGACTGAACAACAACAACAAAACTGTTTGTTAATTCACCTTATAAAGTGGTCAAAGGGATCATTCAAGGCACCATATATGACAGCAGTCAATTAAAAGGTTAGACAACTGGCTGCTATCTTCAACAGAAGTCACACCACACAGTTGTTTTTTACTTCAAAGAAGAATACAAATAGGGCACAAATCAGTAGAAATACTGTTCATTATCTTATACTTTTAAATGTAATACATTTTAAAATTTATACGTTATTTCTCTGTCCAGCTCAGCAGCATCGATTCTGACTAGGAGTGACTCTACAGGGTTTGGGGCAAGATTCTTTCCTAGTGTTATCAGGAAAATCTGATTATTCCTAGGTGGCCTCCCATCCCAATGTTTGAGAATTAAAAACCCAATAATTATTATAGGCTTAACCTATGATTTTAATCCGTGTTGTAAGCCGCCCAGAGTTGGGTTACCCAATTGGGGCGGGATAGTAAGTGCGAGTAAATAAATAAATAAATAAATTGACCCTACTTAGCTTCTCGAATCAGCCTAGATGAGTTTAGTGTGATGTTGTGGTAGTAAGGAAACAATTACTAAACACACACATTTTAGTACATTCATAGACAGGGTTAATATAGCACAAAGCTCTGTTTAGCTTCAAGTTCATGCTCCAGAGGGAATGGGAAAAGGAGGTGGTTTCTGGGCTTACTAAAAGGCAAACAGTATATTACTGGTGGTTGTAGCTAAACTGTAAATGACCTGTGAACAGGATTATGGACATTCTTCTGGCTGTTGAGAAGCCACTGACAAGAGCAGAATATGGTGCAACAATACAACATGGCTATAATTCAAGATACTTGGCAACTGCTACAAAGAAATGTGAGAGACTCAATTCTCAGTTCCAACACATAGGCGAGCCCTCTTTCTCTCTCTTGTCTTTTGGCAAGACTTAAGCAGATTTACGCCTTACCAATGGTGCTTCAGTGGATGATTATGACATCAAAGTGTGACAGTCAGTGATTATGTTCTGCAGGGGGGAAAGCGGATAAAAACAGTCAATTAATTCCCCTCGCTTAAAGGGACATTATCATTTGTTGTATAAAAGAAATCTCTCACCAATATAAATTCTGAATCTCTTTAAAGAAAACGAAACAAAGATTTATCTGTCCTCCGTTGGTTTGAGGTGATTTATTTTCAGATTTTGAACTTTAAGTTGTTTTCTTTCCATGAAATGACTTTTAATTTGTCATTTGACTTCAGTTTTTCATTAAACTATAATGAATTTGGTAAGCCTCTTGCAAAACCTTGCTTGAATAGGCCTCATCAGGTTTTTTTAATCTAAAGATTTCTATACTTCATGCTTTTTAAATGTATTAGATAATTAGTTTTCTTTTCCTAGTATTTTCCAATTCAACATCGCACAATTCTGTCCTTTGTAAGCTGTACTATAGAAATGTCTATTCATTTCTTCCTCAAAGATAACATATTGGGTAGAAAAGGTACATAATTTGGAGAGATAGGCAGCAAATCCACACAGCCTTCCTTCCTTAATCACATAATGGTGTGATTAATTTTCACTGGAACTCCAATATCTGTTCAAACTAGGAGCCCCCCTCTGGAAGACATGTTCTCATCATCCTTTCTTCCCCTCCCTTCTTTGTTGGGCCCCTTCAATCTTTATTTTGTACCTACCATTTTTACCTGTTTGCTTCTTAGTACACACACTTGCCATTTGTCATCACTGATGTCTCCAAGTAGTGAGTGACTCCTGAGTGACACCTTCCACCAAGAAAATGTATGGATGGATCATCCTATGGTAGGGGATCCAAGCGAGCTACAACACACTGATGGAAATCACAGTTACTTTCTTGCCTTTTCTTAAATTCTAAAAAAAAAAACCCAAAATGATAGAAAACAGTAGGCCTACCACAGATAGTCATGGCTCCACTGGCATGTGGTCAAGTGGGCTATTTAGATTCAGTAAGACACTACACTGCATTGCAACTGATGCTTTTAGCAAGAAGACATGGGCCATAGCCTCCGTGTGGATTTGGTCGGTGGCTTGAAATTAGAAACTGTTAGCAAATGAAAAGACTTTTTGCATTTACAGTAAAGGCCAGAGTTTGGAATGTTACAGTTTTTACTACAGTTCCGAGAATGACCATGGTACTAGGATGGATTCTGGGAAATGTAACCTAAAATCACAAACTCTTCAAGGTCTACAAAGCTTTGATCCAGATTTGAACTGTCTCCTGCTTGTGAGGAGATAGGAGTGATTCCATAGACCCTCTCCTCTTACATATTCAAACTCACATTAAACTGAAGGTTTTCTACTCCCCAGAACAGATGTTCAGAAATGAAATTTGTGGGAAGGGGGGGGATTGTTAGCCCAAAACATACATGTGAGTGTCAGTTAGATATTTGATTGTGGTTGTGCCCTTTCAAAATACTGGCACTGGACTGTGTGAATAATTGTTGAATTAAAGGGTTTTTTTTTTTGTTCAGTCGCACAGTCGATTCCGACCCTCTGCGACCCCATGGACCACGGTCCGCCAGGCACTCCTGTCCTCCACCATCCCTCTCAACTCGCTCAGCGCTGTGCCCATTATCTCTACAATACCATCTAGCCATCTCATCTTGGGCCGTCCCCTTCTTCATTTGCCCTCAACCCTTCCAAGCATCAAGGCTTTCTCAAGTGAATCCTCTCTTCTCATTTGATGTCCAAAGTACTTCAGCTTCATCTTTACTATTTGACCTTCTAAGGAGCAGTCAGAGTTGATTTCTTCTAAGATCGACCTATTTGTTTTCCTCGCTGTCCAGGGGACTCTCAAAATCAAAGTAGTATCAACTGAAACTCTCTAGTAACTACACATTGGGGCATTGCATTGTAAAGATTTATTCTTGTAAATAGGTACAGCATTCAGCTTTTTTTATACTATACTAGCTACAAGTCAGAGTAAAAGTCATCAGAGGAGTAGCCTTGATGTGGTGCCACAGTATTAGTACAGAGTACTTAACATCAACATCTACAGCATTTTAAAGAAGAGGTTTTGTTTTTACTGAATAACAGATAATTAAGAAAACAATGAACACTGTAGATGAAGGGTCCTCAACCTTTTAAAGCCAGGGGCTGGATAACGCCCCGTCAGACTATTGGTGGTGGCAGAAGTGGCAGCTGGAGCAAAGTCATGGGCTGGATGATTTCATGCCGCCTGCCAGATCCGGGTCACGTGTCATAGGTTGGGAACTCCTGTGGTAGATTAATGTAGCTTTAAAGCTAGAAAGAGAAAAGACTGAAATACTGTTTCTCTGCATACTTGTATCATTAGTAATTATCATAAGCAGTATTTACATTAGGAGCCAATATGAAGAAACAAATGGGGCAAGTTCCAATCATTCTTTCAGGCAGCGTTTTGCAGCCTTTTTAACAAGAGCTATGAATAGTTGCCTTTGAGATTAGTACCAAAAACCATACACTTATGTTGACATTTTCAACACAAAATCTTCAAAAGAAATGTGGGTATAGGAAGAGGAAAGAAACATTGATCATTCTCATGTGCTTGATCATTTGATCCCTCAACATGTCTCTGGATCTATAAAGTATTTTTTCCTCCTAAGCTCTTGTTGACTTATTGTTGGCTTTTCTTTTTGTATGTCATGATCAGTCTTGGGCAGGGACCAGGGCATTTTAATACTGACACAAATCTCCTGATTCAACTCAAGAGCTTGAGTTAGATGGTTTCCAAAGAAGAGCTTACTGAAGAGATTTCAGTGACAGGAAGTGTTTGCAAATTGGCAGCCCATTTTCCACAATCGAAGAAGTCCTGGACAATTCATATTGTCTAGACTGAATCCTAGAGGAAAGATAGTTTAGTTTTAAAAACATGCACTGATATCATTCAAGTCCACGCTACAACATCCCACACTTAGCAAAAGAGATCACCTGCATGTGTTTTGTATGTTCACTTAGAGAAGTCTGAGGAATTTCTTAATTTTAATCATGAAGACCCTGTACCTGCATTTATCAGCCTCTCCCCCCCCCCACGCACACACAAAGATATTAAGGTATCTCATTCTTCCTGAGATTGCAGCAGAATACTTATTTATTGAAAACATTTATATCACAAGACCTCAGGGTGGGTTTTAGAACTGTATAAAACTATTTTAAAAATTAAACATCTTTAAAAATTAAAATCAATCAGCTTAAATCAAAAATTACTTTTGGCACATGCATGTACTTGAAGCAGATTACATGCACATGTGACCTTTCAAATTCCCCCAGTTTTCCAATGCATGCAACACTATGCATTGCTCTCCATTCCTTGTTCAAAGATGTAGTAAACCATGATTAAGTAGAGAAAGTTGTATTAATGTGGTGCATAGAGTTGCAATTACATATGGGAAAATTAATGTGGACACAGTGGTGCCTTAGAAACAAAAAGGAGCTTCAGTGAAGAGGAGTCTAGATTCTGAGAATAAAATCATTAATACTGATTTTCGGCCTGACAAAAGTGATATAGACTAGATTGTTCTTGTACAATGAGATCTCCAGATAAGTAACCTTAGTTTATAAAGTTCCTAAAAGTAATTTGTACAATGTTTCAATGTGCACAGAAGGAGCCTCCAAGAAGATTGTGGTATTTTTGAGCCACAATCAACCATACCCTGGTAACGGCAACCTTGTGTTGCTGGCTAATCTTTCTCACATTAGGTCAGGCAAAAGGAACCACAAAATGAACTCACCAAAAGGTGCCTTCATTTTGGCAGTTTCGCATCTGGCCTAGACAGAAGAAGAAGTGATGGCAATTTCCTGAATTTAAAGATGTCTTCCTGTCCTAAGATCCCCAATGGCTTCCTCAGGATGAAAAAGAACTAAAGGAAGCTACAGAAGTGGATAGAAGGATTGGAAACTCTCCCAAAAAAGTCTATGGCTTTTAAAAAACTATATCTGTCTACTGGCACATGTAGAGTGCAATAATTTACAGAGAAACTCGTTATCTAATGAAAAGGCATATAGCACAAATAATGTGTACCAAATCTATTAATTTATCATCTATCTATTAATCTGCATGTGGTTGGAATTTCACCAAATGTTTGAAGAGCTTCTACTCAACTGTAATATAACATATTTTGGAAATTGATAAGGGCACAAAGCAAAACAGGAGTTTTAAAAGCCTCCACTCTTCTCATTCAGGAATTTTCTTTTCTTTTATTAAAATATTCCCAGGATGGAGGGAACAACTGAGGCTTCAGAAAAAGCAACCGATAGCTAATGAACTGTTATGTGAAAAAGTGCTATATTTATTTTGCAGTTGTATATTTATATTATAACTGAAAGACAGAAAGCAAAAAATTACCATGGGAGGAGAAGAGCATTTCAAGGAGGTTGTATATATCAGTAACATTTTCATTTCCTCAAATGACATTTTCTCTACTGTCACCCCACATAGGTGGAAAGATGAGTCTGAAGGCTAATGAAGGGCATGATTTGAGAGAATAATACAATCACATAAAACATCTGTGCTGCCCACCGTTTTTGCTGATCAAGTGTGAACCTTCATTTGGTTCGCCACCAGCTGCCACAGAAGAGGCAGCAGAATATCATCAAGAAAGACATGCAGTTTACACTTCTTTGAAGCGAGAATGGCAATGCATCCTGATAAATGCAAATGTATTGCTTCACTTTGAACCAAAGGGTGGGGAGGCTGCTGTGAAAGTTAAAATAAAGAAAGTGGAGATGATAGCAATATCTTGGTATTTGAAGAGAATCAATGGGTTAATAATAGGCCTGGTTGGTCTATGTGAAAGAAGGTATATACAACTGATAACACTCTGAGAGCTACTTCTACAGTTCTTAAAAATAATTCTGGTTGGACTGTGCCCCTGCAGCTCCCCCAGTGCCTTAGTGGTTAAGACATTGAGCTGGAGATTGGAAGGTTGGGTTTCGATACCAGAGGGCTGCACTTGGGGACATGAAAGGAGCCTCATTTGGGAGTGGAGTTTCTCCAGCAAAAACCCTTTCAACCCACAGTAATCTCTGCCACGAAATTATAAGAGGGGACCTCTCCCTGTGTAGAATTATAGCTCATCTGCTCTCTCACACACTCTGTCTACTGCCCCAAGCTCAAATGTCCATTTCTTACCCATTCCAGGTTTCTCTTCTTGTATACCTGCCTGTACTATCAACTAGCTCCACTTTCTATACCTCAGTGAGTCTTTCACATTCGCTATTCCCTCTTTTGCTCTGTTATCCTCATAATTGATGGGACTGCAGTGGCTTAGTGGTTAAGGCACTGAACTTGATGATGGGAAGATAAGCTGGTCAGCAGTTCGATTCCCGAGTACTGCATGATGGAGTGAGCTCCTGCCTCTGTTCCAGCTCCTGCCAACCTAGCAGTTTGAAAGCAAGAAATTCCAAGTAGATAAATAGGGACCACTTTGGTGGGAAGGTAAACAGTGTCCCATGCACTCTGGTGTTTAGTCTTGCCTGCCACATGTCCATGGAAATGCCTGCAGACACAGATAGTGCTTGCTCTTTGGCTATAAACAGAGATGAGCACTGAACCCTAGAGTTGGATACAACTGACTTTCAAGCAAGGGCGACCTTTGTGTTTACCTTTATCTCATCATTACAAGTGTCTCTCTCTAGTCACATCTTTTACTTTTAATCATTTCTCAGCCCTCACATATCTGTGTTCCTCTGTTTTTGGAGGACAACATGGAATTGCAGCCCACCAGTTCCTGATTATTATGATATATAGCCACAGTGCTAAGTGGCAAATTATATACTACAGACAAATACACCTCACTGCTTAGCACACCACAGGATGGAGGCTAGGAATCTTTACTTGACTGCAGTGGAAATGGTGGGTAAGAAAAAAGCTGAGTGGCCATTCTCTTCTATGTCTATTTATTAGATAAAAATATGGCTGTTCCATCTGGTTTGGTTTTGTGTTCTTTTTAAAATTGACAGTGGAGTTCTTTGTATGGAAAAGGTATACATTGTGTTTACAATTGGCCATTCACTTATACCATGGAAGCAAAACCTATCTAATTGAGCCTTGGGATGGGGAGATTTTTTGTACTTATTTTTTTTTAAACTCAGACTCTACTAAAATTTGTAAAATGAAAGTGTATTGAAGAAAGTGAAGCAGACAAATTTACATACCTGTGTTGTTGTTGTTATATTAATTCAGGATTGGTACGAGCCTATCTCATTTCTAAAGATTCAGGAACCTAAAACAGCTGTTTTCCTGGTGAAATCTTACATTAACTTGGAATTTATGCACAACCCAATTAAATTATTTACTATGTTTTTATTGTCCCTATGCTAACTTTGAAGAAAATGTGCATACGGGGAAGCAGTTATGTTTGACAAATTATGTTTCCTATTTATCTTGTTCTTTCCAAAGGTTAAGGTTTTCCCCCTTTCTTTTTTGAAAAAACAAAGTTGTGCCAGTTTAGCTGTGAGAATACCAAACAGGAAGCCAAATGAAATGTTTCTGTTTGAATTGTCTCTGTGAGATCAGCATAATGCCTTTTACAACCACCTGCTGGAAGTTGGGTGGCTTATTGAAAGAGATGTCATGGTAATTTGAGGTGTGTGTGTGTGGGGGGGGGGAGGAGAATGCTAAATGCTAGGAAGAGATTTTTTTTTGCCCCCAAGTTTACCATGCTGGTTTGTCTAGTTCATTGCATGCCAAAACATTTGATTGATGCACTCATGCCAGTCATGGGTAATTTAAACCCATATATTTAAATAGTGCTTGCTGCTCTTCTATTATACTTCATTGTATGGAGGAAAATCAGAGCTGAAGCTTGGTCTACACTAAGTTGCCAGAGTGTGCCTTTGTTTCGCACTGTGTAGGAGGCAAACCAATATTTCAAAGTCCTCTAACCCACCGCCTCTTTTCTTAATTGTAGAGATCCATCGGTGTGATAAGTACCCCTTTATTGCAGTAGATGTTGCTCTTTATGCACTCACAGAGGATAGAAAATGCTGCCTAAAAAGCTCCTAAGCTAGCATTTGCCTTTGAAATGTGGAAATATGCAATGAATTAATAGTATAAAAGCAGCCCTTCCCTTTCTCTGTAAGTAGGCAGAGGAACAAAAATCTATTAATATTTTCAACTCTGTGATGGTGTGCAATGGTTTCTGAAAAAATATCCAAGCAAGGTGGAGCCCTTAGCAGAGGAGACATTGCTTCAAGAATCCCCAGGCTTGCTAGGGTTGGTTATAAATAATTGAGAATTGCTCCTGTTAGCAGTAGTTATGCTTGCAAACATGGCATAGTATACCTCTTATTAGACCAGCCACAACTTAGCACTTTCTTGCTTTTCTTTTCAGGTAGCTACAATGAGTCATGATTACTCTTAGCACTGAGCATACATACTGTATGTGAATGTGAACTGTATGACTGGCTTTGACTGGATAGATTAAAGTAATTTTAGAGTCTGTCTCTTTCTTCTGCACTCTTGCGGCCATTTTGTACTGGCTTTTTTTAAAAACATTTTTAAAAAACTGCTAGCCATATAGTCACACTGGAAAGGCATACTTGCCAGTGCCATTCTAAATGATGGGTGGACAACTTTGGTGGGTCTGGGCACCAATCTTATACCTCTAGGGCAGTGGTTCCCAGTCTTGGGTTTACAGATGTTCTTGGACTACAGCTCCCTGAAATCTTGGTCCACACAGGAAATAGTGAAGGCTTCTGGGAGTTTTAGTCCAAGAACATCTGGTGACCCAAGATTGGGCTCAAGGGGCTACACAAAATGTCATTTTTTAAAAAGCATAAAATTAAAACAGAAGTATTTACAGTACATAAACACTTTCTGCCCTGCAAAATATTTACCGTATTTTGGAAGAATTAAACAGTGCCTATTTAAAAGCTGAATCACTAATACTGGAGGCTGCCAGGAGCAGTGATTCAGTATTTTTTCTTTTCTTTATTTTTTTCTTAGTTAAGTAAGAACTGAGAAAGGGGGCAGGATCAGCACTTTGCTTACCACTGTATTGATACAGCCTGCAATGGAAAAAGAAACTGGATCAGGTTGAGAGGTTTATTTCAGATTTTGATAGAAAGCAAGGGAAGCAGTGGTGGGATGTCAAAAATTTTACTACCCTACCGTGATGTCATCATAGTGTGGGCGGAGCAACATCATGATGTCATGTCATGGGCAGGGCGAGGCCAAAGGAAAAAAATACAAAATAATAAAAATAGGGAGCTTCAGGCTATAGGGAGGTTCAGGCTAGCAGCTTCTCTTCCTCCTCTCCGTTTGGGAGGACAGCAAGGAGGCCGTGCATATGCGCCAAGCACTAGGCGTGCATGCACACCAAGTGCTTGGCACGCATGTGCAGTGGGGGAACCAGTGAAAAGGTAAGCCCCGAAGGTGGTTCCCCCCAAAAGCTGCTACAGGTTCTCTGGGACACTGGGAAAAGTCACTACCGGTTCTGGAGAACTGGTGAGAACCTGTTACATCCCATCACTGAAGGGAAGGGTGTAAGTAAGATTTAGGGTTTATATAAAATGCCTAACAACTTCATTTTGTTCTTGTTCCTTTTCTGTCAGAAAAAGGAGATCATTTTGGAGATTTTGGCTTTGGATGTAACACTCTAAAGTCTAAACAATGTTGTTCTTCTGCAACCATCTTTGTCTTTAAGGGGTTTTAGCTTTTCTCCTTCCTGCACTCCTTTTCTTATCTGTTTTTCTTTAAAAATAATTCATTACTTGTAACTCATTACTTCAAAGCTCCAGTCTTATGTTATGTTAGTCTCTCAGCTCAATTTACCACAGAAACAGTTTTGCAAGAGATTTGCAGACAAAGAGGGAGCCTGTCAATTGACATGCTTCATTATCCCTCAGCAAGCCTTTTCTATGACTTGTTTTTCCCGTGGCAGGAAATACATATGAGGAATTAAAATGTAATGCATTCTGTGGTTATGATTGATGGCCCTAGGAAAGAAGTAGGTTAAGCCCTAGGAAATAAATATAACCACATGGCAATACACTTCCTTTCCCTGACTTAAAAATGTCCCTTTGTTTGTTCTATATAGAAATGAATACTTTCACCTAAGCTTTGCTCTGACTGAGTTACAAATTTTACTCTCCACGTCCAAGGTTGTGATCTCCTGTAGCTGCATTGCAAGTCAAAGGCAGCTTTCTTTTTGCTGTACTTCAGTTTTCAAATTTACCTTTATAGCAGTGTTAGGCTCGGCCTAAAATTTGGTCATCATTAATGCAAAGGCACCAGGAAGTCAATTTCAATGATTTTGGGCTTAATTTCAGAAAAAGGTTTGTTCTACATCCCCACCTTACTATGATTAAAGAAATTGAAGTTTATAACATGTCTGGCAACAGAGTAGAATTGCTATTCATATATACAACTTAATAAGACTATTGCAAAGTTCTTAAACCAGAGGTTCGCAACCTTTTCATGCGCTCTCAGTCAGCTTCAAGGGCTGGATGGTCATGTTGCCCTGCTTGCATGATGGGGTGTGGGGTCATTTTGTCCCAATAGCTTCAAAGGGGTGGCCATTTTGTTTCTCAAATGCCCTTGGAGGGGTGGGGGATCATATGAAATGGTGCCAGGGGCTGGATCCAGCCCATGGGTCTTAGGTTGGAAACTCCTGTCTTAAACCATCAACTATTAAATCATACCAGTAATAATAACTATGAACCATTAAGTTAATTCTGACTTATGGTGACTCTTTCCGGGCCAGCTGCCATTATTCTAACCTTTTCTTAAAATCAACTCTGCTTTCCTGTTTCTCAAAGGTAACTAAAACACAGGTGGCCACCACTCCACGTCCGTTTCTGCAATTTCAGTTATCTGTGGTTTACAGTGACTTGCAACAGGGTGTGAAAGTTAAACATTGTTACAGTACTGAAAAGTCACCTGAAACACATTTCAGAGTGTTTCCATGAGGGCAGTAAAATATCGTGCAACATAGAGCAGTTACGTGAGAGCAGCAAAATATAGAGCATTTGAGTGCTGTGAAATACAGAGCATCTGAATACAGCAAACCAAAGCATGTTTCTTTAACTACAGTAAAGTACCAAGTATACTATTTTAAACGTTGTTGAGGGTTGCCTGGGTATTTTAACTGAAATTAGACATTTAACTTCCCATCTCACTTTTATTACTCTGTTAAAACAGGGTTTGCTGTTAGCCACAGTTTCAGGTATCCACAATAGGTCTTGGAACATATCCCTCATGGATACGAGGGGAGATCGATAATTATGCTTTTAGTTCTTTATTTTAAAAAACTCTGAAAGTTACAGGTATGACCTGCGATACAAGACTCACTCTCCTCCAATCAACTTTGTTACCACTATAGTACTCATAAACATGAGGGAACAGCATAAGGCAAAGCTGATCCCTGGCTTCAGAGACTTCTGTCTATTAGCTACTCCCAAGAGATGGGTGGGTAAGAATCTCAGTCAGTGGCAGGCTCCAAAAAAATTTACTACCACACTGTGGGCGTGGTATGGTGAGCGTAGCCTGCATTGCACCCAAATTAGGACTACTTTATTTCAAAAATTGGATGGGTGGGCCAACCAGGATGTCTGCTACCTGTTCTGGTGAACTGGTGTGAACCTGCTGATGCCCACCACTGATCTCAGTGGAGAATGCTGGGGAATAGATATATTCTGAATTTTGCATGTGGTTACACAGTGTATGTGGACCTTAGCCATGGGTGTGGCACTCAGAGCCCTCTTTGTGGGCACCCATGCAGTCACCCCAGCACAGAGTTAGTCCCGCCCCTCTGCCCAGCAACCCAATGAGAAAGCTTCTTTCTCTCCCCCAGCACAGAGTTCACCCTGCCCCTCTGCCCAGCAGCCTAATGGGAATGTTTCCTTCCTCCTCTGCTGCTGTGTTAGCACTTTGCGATAAATGTGGGTTTAGGGTTGCAGTTTGGGAATTCGGTCTCTAAAAGCTTCACCATCACTGTGTCCTAGCATGTGAAAGCTTTTCAGCAAAGGGCTACCCCAGATTCTCCTTCATTGAAGAATCTTAAACAAATATTGAATTAACCTCTGTATGTCATAGTCTAGCTTTGGATTTCTTTCTCCATTTGGGAGTTGGCTCCAGCTCTTCAGTTCTATGGTTCCATGAAATATGTAAAAGAAAGAACTTGTGGCAGTTACTGAAAAAGGCAGCCTTGGACATTTTTTCCATTTCTTCATAACATCTGCTAAATAAAATGGATGATGTTGGAGGTTTTGAACTAGTTCAGAGTGCTTGTAATTTTTCTTTACAAAAAAAAAACTCTATTAGATGTCACAAGAGAAGGTAAAATGGGGCTGTTGTTTTTCCACTCTAACTATATACTTACAACCAAGCACAGTTATTTTGAGATCAAATATTGTATTTTATGTAGCTCCTACAGCATTTTAATTTAGATGGCATCATCCTACAAGAGGACTAATGTTACTACATACAACACTGTCCTGTTATGAAGGGCTTATTTGCTTGAAAATGGCAAGGATTTTACTTCACTAGTTTTATAGGACTATATGTATCCTCTTTTAAAGCAGATTCAAATTAGCTCAAAAGAATACTAGGAATGTTAAGAGCTGTCATTGTTGGTGCTGTTGTTGTTTTGCATTTCAAACCACTGCTTAAAAGTATTTTTTTAAAGTAGCAAATAAGTGCTTCTCAAGGTTAGTGGTTACACATTGTAGCTGGTTAATTAAGTCATCATGAGTAAAGAATGCTGTAGTAGGCATTCAATTAGAGTGCCTCTTGACAGAGCTCCCTTTTCTGTTCTCCTCAATCTACTCTGCTTGCCTCCTTATTATAAGCGAGAAAATAACAGGGGAAATAAACGTGTGAAAACCGCATCAGGGATGACAAGTCTCCTCTGAGTGCACTACGGTCTGGCATTTATTTTATTTTATTTTATTGAAAGAGCAACTAGAAATGTCCCACACATTTTCCCCTCTAGCAGCCTAGCACATCATTCGCCTTTCTAGCTTCTTTGGAGATTACAGGGGGAAAATTTCAATCACACTGGATGTGAGCTTTCAGTCTGGCTGTGAAATGTTTGACAGGTGGAGAAAGATCTCCTGTGTAGAAAACTCATTGTAGTTACTTCTAATCTTCCAGTCTCCGGTATTAAATATTTACAACGTAGACACACATAGAACAAGATTCTAAACACATATACCATAATTAGCATATGTTTGTTAAGAATGAATAGTGTGCCTAATAACCAACAATTATAGTCTTCGTTTTTTGAGGGAAAACATAGCTTAAATTAGAGGAATGTGTGATAATAGTTAATTTTTGAGAGGGTTGCTTTGACAGACTTTTCTAAATTAATTTCTACCCTCAAACATGAAGAGAGCATTTCTAGGGTGCCAGCCAGTCTCTCATTCAGGTGTAGCCGAGAAAGAACATCTTCAGTTTCTGAACTAGAGTTATATCAGGCTACTTAAGACTGCTATGAAATACAGTGGGTCCTTGAGTTACAAATTTAATGCGTTCCAGGGCATTTTTTTATTTTATGAAAAATTAGTAGCTTGAATTTCCCATAAGAATACATTGAAAACCAAAATTCAGAACTTGAAATGTGTTTTCCAATAGGAATGCATTGAAAACCAATTAATCTGTTCCAGAAAAAATCATAACTTGAGTCATTATTTTCAATTGATTTTCATTCGTATTGTGACAATTTTGTATCTCAAACCACTTGTAACTCAAGGTACCACTGTAATTCTCGAGATTTGCTCCCTTTACAGACATCATGTCAATTTTTATATGCAAAATATAAACATAATAATGAATGCTGAAAAATAAGAGATAAAATAGGAATGAGGCAAACCATATACATTGCCTTGAGTTTACTGGAGGAAAGGAGGTTCTCGTCCCCAGGCCTATTTCAGATAGACTTATATACTTAGCCAGTTCTACCTGAAAAACACAGCAGGACTGGTCTCTTATTTTCCAATAATGATATTGTTAACAATAATAGCCAAGAGGACAGGGAATAGTTGGTCTCTAGTGCTGACCTCAGTCTCACCTATCCCCTTACAAATGCCCATCTCATTGCATTGTCCTTCCTAGAATTTCTCATTGCAATGCCAGGAACTGGATGTCACATCCTGGCTGTTGTCCTCCTGAATAAATGCACCTGCATCCACTCTCTGGTAGCACATTAAATTGAAAGGACACACCACACTCTAATCCTCATTCTCATATCATGAAAGCAATAAATACCTGGGCAGTACCGGTTCTAAGATATAGTGCTGGTATTGTAGTTTGGACGATGAATTCAGTTTGAACATCCGGTGAACTATATACATCTTTGACGATGATGACAACGACGATGACAACAACCACCAGCACCACCACCACCACCACTGGTAATTACATTCAAAGCACACTTTGGAATTGTAGATGGAATTAATCACTTTATCTATCAAGATCAATGAGCTTCAATATGCAATCTTTGTTCTACAATTTGAATTCTTAATAGCACTCCTTAAGAAAATATTAATTCAGTTTTTCACTGTAATATAAATAAAATGGAACAGCTATAAAGCCAGCTACTCTTAGAGTGTCTCCTGTAAGAAATTCCAAATACAGATCATTTCCACCTCTCCACCTCTCTCCAACTCTGTTCCATTTATCTTTGAAGTTTACTCTCTGCCTTTAATTAGCTTTGATGGAGTTGTAAGAGTCTTTTGCCCAGAACACTTTATATACTTAGGCGGATACATCATAAATGAGAAATCTCCCGCTAGAAGCAGCACTTTAAACTGTAAGGATGCATCACATTGACATACACTCAATAATAACATTTCACAGCTTTTAAGTAAGTTAGTAAGAGACCCCCACCCCCCACTCCAGAGACAAATGCCCTTTCCTGGCCATGGACTATTTTTGCTGATAGACTGATGTCTTTATTTAGGAATTTAGAAAAAATTGCTTGGAGTCACCAGTGGTTTTAAGAACTAGCCATTGAAAGAGGGATAAAGCCTATTCAGAAGATGGATGACAGCTTCTCTTTTGGGTATTGTACAGAGCGATACTTCCCCACCTTAAAAATAGCTATTGGAAGACTTGACAGAAGCTACATTACCCCAAAGACCATGACTTGTTTTTATTTCTTCTTCATTTTTTGTGTGAAATAAAATAAGCTGAAACCAACCAGGTCAGTCAGCAATTCTCTTTGAGAACAAACTGAGGTTCTGATTTTTCTTTTAAAAAAAAATAATAAAAGATTAGAAATAGATAATGTAAAACATGAATAGAAAGGAAGACAGCAACTACAAGACTATGATTTTCTGAGTGAAATCTCTAAAGAGCATCAACACAGAGAAGAAGATAATGATGATGATGATGATGAAGAAGAAGAAGACTGCCCATAAAGTGACATTTAGAATCCTGTTTGCTTATAGGTCTTCTTGTGCAAGAATGTTGAAATGTAGCATTAATGTGTCATTTGTTGCCCTGTAGCCTGCTCCACTTAATGAAATAAAATGAGTGGAAATATAGTGGTTGTGACTAAAGTATAGTTTGGATTTTTCACTTGCTCACAATGAAGAGATCTGTGGATCTCTCACTTTCACAGATGGGAGACTTTCATTTAGTCATGACCTTGTGGCAATGCAGTGACAATGAACTATGCAGATCTGTTACAGGAAATAACACCCTCTCATAATTAATTAGGATAAATATACTATATATGATTTGTGCTATAAACTTCAATTTCTTTAATCATAGTAAGGTGGGGAGGTAGAACAAACCCTTTCCTGAAATAAAGCCCCAAAGCTATCTTTTGTTATATTCACTTCAGTCCTTTCCCAGTTTAACTATATCATATTAGTTATCTTCATAGTTATGAATGTCCTCAATAAATAAATGGTTATTTCATACCATTGATCAGAGGATTGCACCATCCTGATTTATTTTTATAAGTACAATCAAACCTCGCAAAAGAGTGCCTTGCTTAAAGAGTAACTCGCTTACAGAGCAATTTTTTTCTCTGAATGTTTGCTTCGCTTAACAAATAAAACCAACCAAAAACTCACTTTAACAAATAAATTGGGGTTCTCAATCCCTCCCCACCTACCAGAAGTCACAATTGGTCACTTACAATGGTGTTTTGCTTAACGAGCAAACTCACTTGAGCAATCCTGTGGAACACATTATGCTTTTTAAGCAAGGTATCTTAATTATTACTATTTTAGTTTCTTTTGAAAAATGAGAAAAAATACTTTCACAGTATAAATTTTACCTGTAGCCAACTTTTACACCCAGTAAATATTTCAGCAAAGTAGTTTTTCCAAGTTCCAATTTATCATATCTGTTTCTTTGTTCTCACTCCATTAAACAGTTGCCATTCATTTCTAAGGGGGATACTGCCCGAAGGGTACATTTGTCCCTGACAGTGGTCTGAACAGCCTCCCATGAAATGCACTGAATGTGGCCATAAGAAGTATTTTCCTGCTTTGGTATAGCATTGTTGTTACCTGCATCATGTTCCTCAGAATTATAGAACCTTTATGAATGAGATATCTAAAAAGAAAAAAAAAAAAGGGGGGGAGTTCTGTCAACAGTTTTGGTCATCTCTTGTAAACTTAAGGCTGTGGGTTTAGGGAATCAATCTACCTCATATTTGCTTTTCATATTGATCTGTTATTATTGTATTTGCAGGGAATACCCAAGTTACTTCATTTGGCATGCTTTTTTAAATTTGTTCTTGTGGTTTGCTTCTTAATCAAAACTGTGTATTTTTTTAATTTGGATGCCCTGATGACTATCTCTTATATAAGCATTAGTACTGAAGGCATGGTATTTCAGCATCTGGCACCAACTGCACAAGAGACACAGTTCTCATTTAGAAGCTGAAAAGAATTTGTGTTCGAGCAATGTCATTTCCACTGAATTTCATATATTAAAAATTAGACTGACAAAGACACTCGTGTTTACCTCCCAATGACCAATCACAAACCAAACCAAACTCACCTGCAAAATAACAACAAATGCCCTTTGATGCTTAAGAGAGCTCTGACTCTAAACAGAAGGCAGAGCATCTTACACAGTTTTACCCACAGTGGTGTCAAAAATTAATGCACGGATATTGTTTGTCATGCTTATCAACTAATGAAAACTGATTGTGGTGCACTATCAATATACAGTTGAATGAAAGAGATTGCTTTCCAGTTTCACAATTGTGTAGTGAGCTGGAATATAATATTTAAAAGAGCCTTACTTTTTCAAAAAAGTTGCATAATATGTTAAACCGAGATTTGCCAGTCTACTTGTGTGGTATATTAGCAATTTTGCTATTGTGGAAAAGATTATGTATTGGGGGGGGGGGGGGACCTGCTTTGGCACAAGCCATTTACTGGTATTACTCTTCATGCATTGTTTGTCACAACTCAGTGTAAAGAGAAGTAAAATAATGTGCATCATTTTTCACAACATGGAAAAGAAACCCCCAGATAACAGTGATCAACACAATTCACAAATTGTGCTAAATTCATATGATAATGAACAGCTGTGATATACTGGAGATTCACTTGTAAAGTAAGTCGTAATCTCCAGGATTCGGTGTCACTCTTCTGGATTCACAGGATGTACCCAATGAGCTTTGTTCATATTCTAAAGCGAACATCTGGCCATTTGTAGGCCATTTGAAGGCATGATATAGAAAATGTCTGTCCAAATGCAAAATTGATAAAAATGATGGTGGCAATAATTAAACTTTGCACAAGTTAATCAGTCACTTTGTCCTTCCAGGTTGGTAGTTCTTCTTCTCCAGGCCCCACCACCCTCTTAAGCAGACAGTGTTTGATTCAGTTGCTCAGCTAGCACAAATTGAGCCATCTGCTATGGGAACTCTCATTGGAATTGTTTGATTCTGTTGGCTCTCTGCAGATAAGATTTCTTTGAGCAAGCCGTGAGAATTTGGGAGCGCTTCTTCTCCCTGTCTATATATAACTGATTGAGATACTCAAACACTGGCTCTGGGGATAACATTTTTGTATATCATGCAGGAGGCTTCCCTCCCAATCAATTTTGCTCCTAGGTTGCATTGACAATCTCTCAGGGCGCTAGATAAATTCCATGCTAAGAACACACTGATAAGGGCTTCAGAGCTGAATGGAATACAATGCATACTATTCACAGGGCTTATGGAGAAATATAAGATAGAAAACATTAAATAGCGAGATATACCCTTCCTCCTAAAGGAACACAGAAATGATACGGTATTTGCTGGTGTTTAAGATGACTTTTTCACCCTGAAAAACATGCCTCCAAGTGGGGGGGGGGTAGTCTTATACACCGGGTGTACTTCAGTTGGGATAGACATAGCTGCCCATAGTGGCCTCCTGATGCTTGCCCACCTCATTCTACATACCATCCAGATGAAGAAAGAAGCTCTACATTACAATTGTGTCTCCCTTTCAAACTGGTGGGGAAAAAGAAAGGGTTTCATTTACTGGTACCTTCTGCCCAAAATGGAGGAAAAAGCCATGCTTTCTTCTTTGCAGGGGAAGCAAGAGGCTAGGCTAGACAACACTTCCTGCCTCAGTGCAATTGACCTGCCCACCCACTTTACATGCAGCGCCACCACTGGTGGGAGGTGCAAGTACAGTCAATAAAATAATTAATATTACTGTATTTTAATTACTGAAACTCACTAGCAGTTGCTACATTTCCCACTCTTGGCTTATACTCAGGTCAATCTATTTTCCTGGATTTCAAGGTCAAAATTAGGTACCTTGGGTTATATTCGGGTTCGCTTATATTCATGTATATATGGTAGATAAATAAGTACCATTTTGCACTTGCATTGTTTTATATTTACTGTACATGTTTGATAACATACAGCCTTGTGACAGTTTTTCTGCATGTCATAAGCATTTGAATATAAATTAACATGTTGAAATCAAATCTGATGTTCTTTTACGTTTTATTTGGTGTGTGGAAGGTGTGCGAAAGAGGGGATAATCTTATGCAGCGAGTATATAACAAACTCTATATTTTGAGTTTATACTCCCAGTCGTCTTGTACACCGGCATATACAGTACATGGTTTTGAAACAGTCAAGAACACGAGTTTTCTAAATATTTTTTCATTTTATATATATGCATATTTTCCACTTCCACTGACTAAATGTGAAGACAACATGTTGCACATAAATCTCAAAACATCCCACACCCACAAAAAATTGAATTACTGTTGTCAGTGTATACAAAAAGAGAGTAATTTTGGTGAAGAGTTTAGTATTTTCCTTTAATTTCTAACAAATGGATATACTTTATTTGACAAGTGCTAGAAACTCCTTATATTCTCTCTCAGGCCAGTTCTTGTTAATTCTTCACATTTTTTCTTTTTCTCTATCCATCTAATTGCTTGTCTTGTCCATAGTATTCCCCTCCCCGCAACCCAATACTCATTCAATATTTTCTTCATATCCTCTTCTCCAAATTATCAGGCACCATAACCTAAAAGTAATCCAAAAATTAAAGATACTGTACTCCCAAAAGGAAATGGTGTCATTTCACATAATGTGTAGAGGAGGACTGTGCATGGGTCCCTTAGACCAATTTTAAGCCCAGAGTACCTTGTGCCCCACCTGATCTGAACCATGCTCTGTGTCTGAGCCCTTTTGTAAGCCTGCCTTGTGTAAGAGAATTGAAATGGCAATTATCTTTCTTTTTTGTCTTTCCATAGATACACAAGAAACCTGAAGATAACTATAGATCTTAAAGGGAGGAATAAACCAGGGTCAGAGAAGTAGCTTCAAGGATTTGTATATCAGGAATCACTGAAGTTACATTTTTAAAAAAAGTATAGAAAAATAAAAATGCTGAAGTCATACATTTTCTTTCCAATCTGTCTCTAGGCACAATTTGTACATTCATAAACAATTTGTACACTGTTCATACATTTGCTTCACTTTGCTTGACAATTGGGTTTTGCCATTTCACTTCAAATGACATCTCATACCAATCAGTCTTAACCAAGATAATTCTTTTCAAAATTTGAGATGTATTCAAATCTTGTGCACAATCCTAGTCCAAACCTTGAAAAAACTATGTATACATTTGGACAACATATCCTAGAATCAGCATTGGACGTGCTGAATGGAATAGTTTGCTAGCTGCAGTCAAAAAACTTAGTGTTTCCAAGCACTGATTCAATCCTGTTCTGGAACTTTATTCTGTAGTTTTTCATAAATTAAAGATGTCTGATTCTCCTCCCCTAAATGTTTGAAGGCTCCCTTAGGACCGCTTTCAACAGTGGGAAGCATTAGGGAAAGAGAAAGAAGTCTTTAATATTTTAAAATTGCCCCCTCTGGTAAAATTATTCTGCCAGTGGTGACTCTTGGAAATTAAAGACTATTCCTTGTGCATCATTTGGAACCCAATGGCTTCCCCCTGACAAAAGGGATTGCAGAAGGGACTTGTAACCTTTGGGGTGGGAAATCAGGCATTTTTAATTTACCAAAAAAAAAAAAAACCTACTGCAGCACAAGTTAAAGCAACAGGATTTCAGCCAATGTGCTGTACTCATTCCAGGGGAAAGAAATTCACTGTGCTAGTGACCTTTATTCTTTATTTAGATAAAGGTTACCCTTGCTCAAAAGCCAGTCACATCCAAATCAAGGGTGCTCACATTCATTTGGTGCTCACATCCATTTACAACCAAAGAGCCAGCACTGCCTGCGTCTGCAGACATTTCCGTGGACATGTGGCAGGCATGACTAGACACTGGAGTGCACCTAATGCTGTTACCTTCCTACTGAAGTGGTACCTATTTATCAGCTTGCAATTTCTTGCTTTCAAACTGCTACACTAGCAGGAGCTGGGATGAGACAGGAGCTCATGCCATCATGCAGCACTTGGGGCTCAAACTGCTGACCTGCTAACTTTCCAGTCATCAAGTGCAGTGTCTTGATGACTAAGTCACCACGCTCCCTATTTTATATTTATCTTACAATGAAAAAACTTTTCAAAACCTTTTTTCAATACAGATGTGTTCCTTCATCAGATTATACACCTTATTTCCAATTTCATCACTCCCTGCAGTCCTAATAGGTTTAAAATATCTTTGGGGGAAATATATTTTTAATTGTGGTCGTAAAATGAATATTTGATTATCTACATTCATGGGAAGGGGGAATTCTAATCCTAAATAAGATGTTGAATAATAATTAAAACTACTGAAGGCTTGATTAAGGGTGTTAAGGGATTAGAAATGGGAATTAAAGATGGCCAAGAGCCCTGGGGTAAATTCAAGGACTTCAAACACCTTTTTTAAAAAAATCATGGTTTTAAAAAAGATTAAGAAAATTAGAGATTTTCCTCTAGGAAACAATCTGTGAAGAAGATGTAACAAATGTCAAGAGTGTAGTTTCCTAAATCTATGAATGGAGAGTTCAATCTACAACTGAATTAAATTGAAGTATCTGTGTACACAAGGAAAAAGGATGGAAACCAGCTTAAATCTGAATATCATTGTTTACCAGGTTGTGTCAGCCTCAAAAAACAAGAAGGGATGATGGAGGTAGATGCAGAACTAGATGTAAAAATGGCTAATAGCATTTTTCTTCAGTGATGTAATCAAACTACTGAGAAAAGTAGTTTGAATACTTAACATGGGTGGGCGGGGGAGAGAATTCTTCCATACAAGTTTCAAGTTAGGAGTTGTTCCTGATCCACGAGCAACCAATCACATTATTTTCAGGTACCTAGGATACTTCTCATTCTGTTCTGTTTTTGAAGAAGACATGTCTCAAACACAAAGAGAACAAGCTATGCTAAATCCTTAGCTCTCAGAACTGCACAGTTCAATGCAGCTTTAATATGAACATAGAACATCTACGTATGTTGCTGGACTGCTTTGACAAAAAGTCTCTTATACAGTGGTACCTCGTTTTAAAAGCATAATGTGTTCCACAGGATTGCTCTTTAAGTGAGTTTGCTCTTTAAAAGCGAAACACCATTGTAAGTGACCAATTGTGACTTCTGGCCGGGGGGGGGGGGGATTGTGAAACCTGATTTATTTGTTAAGGGAATTTTTGGTTGGTTTTATTTGTTAAGCGAGGCAACCATTCAGAGAAAATTCTGCTCTCTAAGCGAGGCACTCTTTAAACGAGGCACTCTTTATGCGAGGTTTCGCTGTATTAGTATTCAGTTGCTGAAGAGCCCTCATATTGAATTTAATAAATTTTTAGTTTATTATGAATTGTTACTCTTGTTGCCCTTATTGAAGATACACCACATGAGCAAAGAGACTGAGGAGCTATCCTTAGATCTGGGGAAACACAACTTTGTAGATGTTACTAGGCTTCAAACAGTGGTGGGCATGGGCCGGTTTGCCCAGTTCTGTAGAACCTGGGTGGTCTTCCAGGGGGGTAGTATCCTTCCTGGGAGACCACCTGGGGTGGTTACCTTCTTTTTTTAGGTGACCGGTTTGGTCGCCTCACTGGCTACCCGACTCTGCAACCCAAAATGGCTGCTGGTGTGTGTGCATGCATTAAAATACCAATTGATGCATGCACACCTCCAGTGCTCAGCCTGACACCCCCAGCCTGCTCCCTGCTTTAAGATCAGGCTGGTTGGGGGTGTCAGGCATCTCCAGCCAGCCCAGTGTTAAAGGATGCAGCCTGCCCGGGCTCCCTGCTTTAAGATCAGGCTGGCTGGGGTTGTCAGGCATCTCCAGCCAGTCCAATCTTAAAGGAGGCAGCCTACCCAGGCTGCCTGCTTTGGGATTGGGGTGGCTGGGGGTGTCAGGCACCTCCAGCCAGCCTGTATTGTATTTTTATGTCTTTTTAAACTTTGGCTCTGCCCACATCATTGGCTCCGCCAATGACATTATGACATTGGCTCCACCCATGACATCATGATGTTGGCTCCACCCACAACATCAGCTCTGTCCACAGTGTGGTAGTAAAAATGTTGGCTGCCCATCACTGGCTTCAGATTCTGGGGATTCCTCACTACTGGCCATGCAGACTTAAGGCTGAGAGGAGATGTAATTCAACAAATTCTCAAGAGCTATATTTGTCTTTCCCCAATTTACCCCATCTGTATTGGAAGATGCTTCCTTTCATCTCCTAAATATTCAGGTAGAAACGTTCACTTTTTGAAGCCGGATCTATGCTAGAAAATCAGACTCAGGCAGCTAAATCACATCACCAACATATCAACATACCCCATTGTGGATGTTTACTCAAACATATGGGATGGCAGAAGAAGTTGGTTCATTAGGCAAAGTAGGGCTCCGCTGCCCCTTTATGGTGGCTAGGAAAAGTGGTCTGTCTCCTTAACAAGTTCCTTATATTTGGAAGCCCAGGAAAGCACAACCTGTTGCATTCTCCTGAGAAGTCATGGAACAACCTTGTAGAATTACATCGGTGTATTGTGAACCTGCCTGCCTGCCTGCCTGCCATCCTCTATTGTTCCACTGAAGGCCAAAGCACCACGAATAGTGCATAAAACACTTTATTAACCCACTCAAGGCAACATTCCAACTTGTGCAGAGGGCAACAGGCTGCATGGGGCTCCTCCTGAGATGCATGAAGGCAATCATTAGGACATGGTGGTTATATCATAAAGGAGATGATTATAATAGAGTCTGTGCAAACTCTTGCAAACCTTGGGTAAGGAAGCATATAGGGTGCAGGATTATGGACCATATTTTTAGTTGAAGCTCTTCAATTGCTCAGAGCTGAGGGAAATCAAAGAAATACGGATGCACTGGTAGATCTAATTTTAGATTGTATAGATGTCATATGATCAGAGATGGCTTAGTGGATTAATTCCATAAGTTTTTGTTAATCAGTTAATTGCTTGATGAAATTTGCATACATTTACATGTGAAAAGAGGGAATGCTGAGGCAAAAAAAAATCTTATTCCCCTCCTTTAACAAGCATGCTTTCCTTGGTTATGCTGGCACCTTGTTGTCACTTTTATTACTAAATTTGTTATGTACCTTAGAACTACTGCACAAATGTTTCTGACACTAACTTGGGTTTCCTAAATAAACACTCAGCAGATAGCTGTAGTTAATTGCTGTTTCATTGTAGCAGGAAGTTGCCTAATGGTTGCAGTTAAAAAAATGTGTTAATAAGATAAACTGTAACAAAGCCAAGTTGTCTTGAAAAAATGAAATTGTCACTACTAGGCTGAGGTTGAAAAGGGAGTGTCTTGGGAACTTTTGGTCAACACTTGAGGTCCCTATTCATCCATGATCTTCTTTTTTTTAAAAAACGAACTGAATGATGCATTAATTATTTCATTGCCTCTTACCCGGAAAAATATATGTTTCCCTATACATAGGTTTTGTAATTATCCCTGAACTGGAATGCAATAATTTTCTTGTGCAAAACAACTTGTTCTTGTGCAGAACAAAACAACATTCCTCAAGGCGTCACATTCAGCACAGTAGGGCTAGACATTCTATGTAACACTATTCTGATTATGATGACATTTGGTCAAAATGTTTTAAAGTATAGGCATGATTCATTCACCATCATCACCACTACCAAATTCAGATACAGTTGACATTTCGTATCTGCAGGAAAGACACTGCTAAAATATATTTTCAAATGATGTAGCTGTGACTAAATATGGCAGAAATTTAAAAAGTACCTGTCACAATTTGTTTTCTTCTATCTAAGTGTAAATCATCACTGAATCACAATACTGTAAGATTCTGAACATCTATGTTGTTCAGAATTATGCTTCTGCATGGGAAACTGACTGTATCAAATCAGATATATTCTGGCCAGCTTTCAGAGGTCAAAGACAAATACACAATTCCTAAGATAATAAAGGTCCTGGTAGCTATAGTTCAGTATCATGTTTCCCCATATCTTCCAGCCAGAAGGAGATAAGCAAGATATGAAGACAACCAGTAGTGGGCTCCAAACATTTTTACTACCACACTGTGGTTGTGGTATGGTGGGTGTGGCCAGGGGGAAAGCCCTGTGTTAGAACTACTTTATTTCAAAACTTGGATGGGTGGGGGCAGCCAGAGTTTCTGCTACCAGTTCTGGTGCAAACCTGCTGAGGCCCACCACTGAAGACAAGTATCCTCTGCTGTTGGTTTCCTGAAACTAAAATTCACTGGCATAAATCTATGAACCTGACCATTGCATATAACCCTCATAACTAACAGCCAATGATAGACTACTTACCTGTGGATCTGTTTATTCTCTTAGCTATATGAGTTAGTGACTGGTAGTTGCATAATTTAAGGAACACTGTTATTCTGTTTTCTGGCCATTAACCTAATGAATGCAAAAACTCTCCACAAAAAAAATTGCCAGAATATATGGGGGACTTATCTTCCTGGATATTTGGCCAGCATTAAAACGGCTATTCCCTATAAATGGTACTTGCAGAACAAACAGATTAGTGTGATTTTCTCTTCCCTACATTAGAAACAACTAAATGGTTCAGTTTATGAATCTTGGTCTGATCTAGTTATTTATTATTTTATTTATTAGTTTAAATTTATATTGCCGCCCACTCACCGTGGTGGCGGCTTACAAACAATACATTACATTACATTACATTACAATATGTTGGTGTGGGCTCAGGGGGAGGGGCGGCGAAGTCCTCAACCTGCCCTGGCTTCTTCTTCCTCCCCTGGCAGTTGGTGTAGGCCAGGGATCTGCAAACTTGGCTCTCCAGGTGTTCTTGGACTTCAATTACCAGAAGCCCAAGTCAGTATGCCTGCTGATCAGGACTTCTGGGAATTGAAGTCCAAGAACATCTGGAGTGCCAAGTTTGCTGATCCCTGGTGTAGGCACAGGGGGAAGGGCGGCAATGTCCTCAACCTCCCTTGGCTTCTTCCTCCCCTGGCAGTTGGTGTAGGCACAGGGGGAGGGGCAGCAAGGTCCTCAGCCTGCCCTGGCTTCTTCTTCCTCTGGCAATTGGTATAGGCAATGATCCTCTTCCATTCTTCACGTTATACCTAGATTGTATCCATTTTTCAAAGAGAAATACATTCAACATTATCAGGCAAAGCATTATCTTTTCTTGAAAATGCATGTGTTGTTGCTCCCCCCCCTCCCAAAAAAAACAACAACCCTGCAGTTTTAGATATGCTATGTCCTTTGACAATGAAATTCACATATGACAATGCTTGGAGAATTTGAAGAGCCACTAAGATTTTCAGTCAGAGATTCTTTTCCTGTCTGTACTCATTTTAAAAGCAGTGTAGTGTTTTTATTGAAAACTGAGCATCTCTCAAAAAATATCTGCTAACTACAAAATAATTATTTTTTCTCATGCAGAGATTACAGTAGTATACCTCAGCTAAGCCTTTTAAATCTAACTTTATTATTTTTCCAACTGGAGAGTTATTTCAGAGGAAGCACAGATCAACGTAACATATAAGATTAGTTATAAGACTGCCTTCTTTTCAGAAGACAGATAGATGCCTACAGTTCTCTCTCCCTCCTGTAAAATGTTTGGGTATGATTAACTTGAATTTACTAAGTGGATACATGCATTTCCACAACATCTTGAGTATCTATCATGGTTGATTACTACAATTTGCATGTAAGGATCCTTTTGTCAGTGTAATGTAAAATCTATTATCCTTTAAAAGCAGACATCTTTATGTACCACAATCATCTAGAGCTGGTTTCATAGGAGGGAGGTTCTGGAGGCCTCCTGTCAGTACAGCATAATTCTATTTATTTACATCTCAGTTTCTCTCTATATATATCACAGTATATATATTACAATCCCCCACTAGGTGAGAACCTTGTTGAGGCACGGGGGTTTGAGCAGTATAACTAGGCAGTGTTCCACATTACTTGTCAATGATATTAAGCCAGGACTAAGACTCACCAAGTGTCCTCTGTCAGATTTCTTGGGCAAGGAGAACATGGAGGGCACACATCATGTTCCACCACATGCAGATGGACTTGATTTCCCAAGTCCAATTGTATGTGAGGAATGTCATCATGGAGATGTCTACCATTGCACGGACTCCTTGCTGAATAATGACTTGCAAGGTATCCAAAGTATATAAATTACAATAGAATAATATATTTTATAAAAGTCATTGGTATTGTAGTGAGGGGGAGGATTTAACTATCCTCAATTTTTTTTGGCAGGTTTCTTTTTTCCATCTGGATTGTGAGCTTTGTTTGCATAAAAGCATTTGTATACATTTCTTTAAAATTGATGTGGTGTTTTGTGTATGTGAAGGGGGTTATTTTCAAACCAACATATTTTTCTCTAATTTTGCATAATTTACATTTTGTTAAATGCATGTGTGTATGCATTTTCAAAATGACTGGGCCCACTGTGTACCAAGGACATGAAATCTGCCCAGGTTTCAGATTCATTTTCTCTTCCATTCAAGTTCCTTGAACCTCTAGGTTCTTTTTGTTTCAAATGAGTTTGATTATTTTAGGAAGGCAATTCTAATACATTTGTACTGTCGACATTCAAAGGATAGACCTATTCCTAGTAACAGAGACAACTAGGTTAAACTTGCCTATCAAACAGGTTTTAAACATGAGGAGCATCTCTCAGGAGGGAAACAAGTCAGCAGTTCTAATTCAGGAATATCATGGTTGAATATATAGAGCCCAGCATCTACAGACATAATTAGACAAAATAGGGGCTGCATTGGCTCAGTGGTTAAGCAGCTTGCCTTGTTAGCTGGAAGGCTGGTAAGTTGGTAGTTCAGGACCCAGGTACTACATGATAGATTGAGTGCCCATCTCTGTCCCTGTTCTTGGGGACATGAAAGGAAACTCATTTGGGCGTTCCTTAAGCAGAATCCTTTCAACCCAGAATAATTTCTGACATGGATTATTATTATTATTATTATTATTATTATTATTATTATTATTATTATTATTATTATTATTATTATTATTATTATTATTATTATTATTATTATTATTATTATTATTATTAAACGCAATGAAATACTGGGACTCTAACAAACTACTAACTTACTTCTGGGCACAAATAAATATGTAAATATTATAACTGTCAGGTTTATAATTGGGGCTATTCAGAAGAGATGTTTTATTGATCAGATAGGGGTTGCATGAAAAGGTGATGAATTGTATTGATAATTTTATTGAGTAAATTTTGTATAACTTTTATTGATATTGTATCATTTACTATTAACCTGTTTCTCCTCTATCCTATGTAATCATATTTTATATAATTTATGTTACCACATTTTAATCTGCTATGGTCGGATGACTAATCAGTTAATATAGGATACTAGTTGAATATATTATATTATATTATGTTTTATTGTGTTTTAAGTGTTTTGGAGAGTTCGCTAGCCGCCCTGGGTCTTTCTGAGGAGGGTGGCAGAAAAGGGTAAATAAATAAATAAATAAATAAATATACATGGATTCAAATACAGAATTTTAAAAGTGAAACACTCAGAGACCTGAGAGTTCTGGACATCACTCTAGGTTTTTATTGTCTCCATTTTGAATATTCCAAAAAAGTCCCAAGTTTTTTCCATTCTGAATACAAGGAAACCTATAAGGTTGCCAGTAGGGAAGGGGGATACACAAAAAAGAACTGAAATTGAATTCTCCAACCCCTAGTCTAGGAGAGAGTGCTTGGGAAAAGGATAGTTTAAAAAGCAATGGAAAAGAAAGAGTGGGCAGTGACCCCCTCAGGACCACAGAAGACAATACATCCACATTTATCTTATTTATTTTGATCCATCAATTTCTCCCTCCCTGATATATTTTCCCTTTTTGGCTGAAAACTGGCAAATAATTTCACCAGAAACCTGGGAGGTTCAACATGCAGTTTAAAGGCTGTTTGGGAGGATGCTCAAGAAAAAAAATAGAATTATCTGGGTGTTTTTTTTAAAAGCACATTTTAGAAGCAGGAGTGATTTTTTAAAAATCCAGTGTCTGATAAAGGATATTTTGAGCCTGAAACTTAGTGAGGAATGGGCCAAAAGGCCTTTAATGACCAAAGCTTCTGAGGGTACAACTTTCAATTTAAGAGCTATTTGTATTTTTGAAAGGGTAGCATGGTGTCCAGTGGGGCAGCAGTTACAAATGGTCCATGGTCACAGTTTACCAATCCCCTCCTTACAGAATTTGAAATCCCTTAATTCCTTGCGGAAATTGCCCCATATTTATAACTATTGGAAGACAGGCAAAAGTCCATATACTTTCATTGTCATACAATATTTCTAAGGTTTGGACAGAGGAGCTCAGTATTAGGATGCTTCCAGGAATTAACTGAGAACAATTATTTCTCTATAAAGTATCTATCATGAAATGAAGGCTGTACATTTCAACAATTAACCAGATTTCCAAACAGAAGTGATATCTGATGACATTAAGGACTGTGACATGAGATTATGACAATTTAAGCCATAATCAGTGTTTAATGAGCTGATTAGTAATTTTGAAAGAGTATATTTTCAAATTTCATAGTTCTTCTGCAGCTGTCACCGCTGCTAGTTGTGGGTGGAGGGACATTCAAGGATCAGGTATATTAGAACACTTGGGATGCAGAGCAAAATTTGGGGCTACAGAATTCAGACTGTTACTGCTGGAATTCATTTTATTGATTTAGAGAACTAGGTAAGGCTAGCCAAAGAGAGGAAGAAGAATGGGTAAAATAAACCAGACTCTCATTCTTGGGAAGTCATCTGCCTTTTTTGGACTTGTTTACTACATCAATCATAAAACAAATTTATGATCTAAAACATGATTTGGTATAACGGTGTCGCCTTCCTATATGTGGCAATTAACCCTGATAAATCCTTTTGGATCCCTATTCAGCAATGCACATTACACCAGATTGAAATTCCAATTGCTATTACAGTACTTCTGTCTTCTCTTTATTGATTCTCATATTATTTGTCTTACATTCTTGGTTCATGGATGTAAGGTGTTGTGGTAGTTCCATAGCTGTACTTGATATCAATGCCTGATCATCTGCAAAAAGTAATTCGTTGATATTGTTTCCATTCATGACGAAGTGCATCTGGCTTTTGGCAACCCTAATATGGGTTTAAACAAAGGAAAGGAGTAGTTATACCACTATTACTTTGAGTTTCCAAAGCCAAGCAGAAATACAAATCCAGGCCTTATAGTCTGTTACTTGATCCACAGATGTGTTTCAAATTGGTGATGTGTTTTTGTGTACATTATTTTTTGCTTATTCTCTGGTGTGGAATAACATGCATATTCTGGGAAAATGTGGGAAATGAAGATCTGGAGGTTTTTTAAACCAACATTGTAATAATTGGCAAACAATGCAACTGTAGAATGATGATACCAGTTGCACTTTATAGCTATTGACTAGATAAATGCTAGAAATTGATACTGAAAATCCCACTGTACAGAGCTTTTCATGAAAGTGATGTCCATTTATGCCAATTAAGTGAATTAAATTTCATCCTTTGTGTAAATTGAAAACAGTAAATACAAGCTGGTATTTAAATACATTGTTAGTTGTTAATTTTTGCTTGCCATGTCTATGGTATCAATGATGCTAAAGCTAGTCACTATTGGGCCATAGAAGAGGGCATGTTTATTTCAATATTCCTATTAAACTAACAAACATGTTATTTACCAAATGATTTTGCCCACTGATTTTACATTGTGACTGAAGTGCTGGTTTAGAGGCTCCTACTGGGATTGGGGGGAATTCTGTGGACATTAATCCTTACATTAAGTTGGCAATAAACGCTAAGAGCACAACGTAATCACTGGTTGGAGTGCACTAATGAACACATTCTGCTCCAGTGTTGGCAGACTGGCTGGTCAGCGGGATACTGGGAGATGGAATAGTTATCTCCCTTATCCACAGTATCACAGGGGACCCATAAGGGAATGCAAACTCAGTATAGGACACTACATACAGTTCTCAGTTACTCAGACAATCTAGTAACCATCACTTTTCTAAGGATGCTCACTTTAGATACAGTACATTTCCTTCAAAAGCAAAGTAAGATAATATTTTATGAACTAAAGCAAGGATGCTCAACCTGCAGCCCATAGGCCAGATGCAGCCTGTGGCACCATTTCATGTGGCCCCCCACTTGCTCCACCACACTAGGAAGTGTCATGTGGTGGAGGAAGGGCAAAATGGCCATCTGGGCCCAAAGCTGTCTGAGGGAGCATGAACTTGTCCCTGGCTTTAACAGGTTGAGAACATCTGATCTAAAGTGACAGTGATAGATCAGCTATGCTCAGTTTGTATACAAGTGAGAATGCAAACTCCTGGCCCTGGGCCCCATAGCCAGATACTCCAACCCACAGATTTAAACCAGAGAAGAAAGTTCCATAAATATATTTTAAGAAGAAACATTTCTTTTAAAGAAGAAGAAGAAGAAGAAGAAGAAGAAGAAGAAGAAGAAGAAGAAGAAGAAGAAGAAGAAGAAGAAGAAGAAGAAGAAGAAGAAGAAGAAGAAGAAGAAGAAGAAGAAGAAGAAGAAGAAGAAGAAGAAGAAGAAGAAGAAGAAGAAGAAGAAGAAGAAGAAGAAGAAGAAGAAGAAGAAGAAGAAGAAGAAGAAGAAGAAGAAGAAGAAGAAGAAAACTCTGTAAAACATTTCCTTTTAACAAAATGCATCCAAATAATTTGTCTTAAAATATCACTGGTAAGAGTGAAGGCAAGGTACTGAGACAATATTTCCCATCTCATTTCAAAACCACAGCCTCCAAACCCTGAAGACATATAAGTGGAAGTCTTATTCTCATGTGTGTCAACAGTTAACTGTAGGCTGGGCAAAAGTATGAAACCACCAGCACAATAAAGAAAACTATATATACACTCAGACATGGATTAGCATCTAATTAACCACCCTGTGACTTCTAATACATTGGCTTTTCCTCTATATCCCTGAGATTATGCTTGAACTAATTTTGAACCTAACACTTTTTTTCCAGAAACGGGGGACTCAATTATAATATATGAGCATCAGTGCCATCCTTAGGTTGATTCTGAACTTGAGGCATCAAAATGACAGTATCTTTTTCTTGTGATATTCCTAAACCCAAGTGAAATATCAAAAAGAGCAGATAATTACCTGCTAATCTTCAAAAAAGCATCCAGACATCTGAAAGAATTTATTGTGCCTTTAGGGGCTGTGCTTCCCTTACTGTAAATATAACTGGAACCATACATTCTCCCTCTAAAATTCATATTAAAAATTGAGAACCATGGAAATCATTATCTTACAATAATTGAAACCCCTCTTATCTTCACGTATAACTGACAGATATTTTAGTTTTAGTGAATTAAAAATGTTGGGGAAACGTATTTAATTCGAGTTTTAAAAAATAAAATAAAATAAAAATGGAGAAAAAAGAAAGAGAAGTGCTTCCAATAAACCTAGTGATTTATCCTTAATATCTTTTATAGCATTTTCAAAGATGCCTCCTACAAAGTAAACATTATTAGATTTTAAAGACCTCATTTTGATGTGAAAACAATGTATGTTCATACTAGAACTTTTCTGCTTACATCTGTACTTATCTTTCTGTGTTGAGTACGTATTTAAAAAGTTACATAGATTTTAAAAAATATCAACATTCTAAAGCAATGCAGCTTACTCTGATGTAAATTTATTTGAGTTACATGGGGCATCTTTCCAGATTTGCATGGGATTATAGCCTTTGGGCTGTACCCAACTGTGTTTGTCCACCAGAGGAAACAGGCAACAGTAACGGACCAGATTCCCTCCTAGAAGCTCACCAAGTTGCTTAAAGTCTGGGAAACCTCTGATACAGATCTGAGAGAATGCAGAGGAAGTGCAGAAGAAAAGGAAAGAGGCAAAATCCTGCTGCAAGAGTCGAACAGGTGTACATTGTTAAGGAAACTGACACTATCATTTCAGCAAGTACTGATCACTTTTGATGTATGTGAGAGATGGAGAGAAAGGTCACAGCTCTCTTTTGTTGACCTGTCACCCAAAAACAATCAGCAAATGTCAGTTTACAATGACATTTCTAAGGGATCTTCTTAGCACATGCATGTCTAGAAATGTTGGTAGAAAATTGTACGTGCCCACAGCACTGTTCTCCAATGTGTTTAGACATAAGTGTTCATTGTTTTCAAGTATGGATTTTGTTTATATTTTTGTTCCCTCAGAATAGCATGTTTGAATTGGGCTATGGTTATGTTAGAAAATAAAAAATGCTGTGCAACAACATTAAAATTGAGCAGTACAGCACTATTGATGCAGTAAATATTTTCTTTCTTTTCCTGCCTCTTGGGGAGTAGCAATGGCTCTTTATGTTATATTTTTCTCTTGAAAACAGGTTTTTTGTTCTGTAAAAATGAGAGGAATTTTTTTTATAGAAAAATTACTTTCATTTCTCCACAATATAATCTATTTGCCCAAAATAACTTCGAGATGCTTAATTGCTGCACAGAAAAAAAAATCTAATTTTTTGATATATTTAACATTTCCTTTCTTCTCCATTTACAATTTTCTGTCAGCCCTTTTATAAAGTAGTGTTATCATAATTTGAAAGCATGGTATTATGTTTATGATTTCAGATAGTTAGCATCTGAGTGCAAGCTTACTTGCTGAATAAGAATAAAACTGTAAACAGACACTCTTTCAAAAACAATGTCACCAAGAAAATATAAATTCTAAATAACAGCAAATTTTTAAAAAAATCTACAACATGCATTTTGCATTTGTCTTCTCCAAAAAAATATAAAAATTTTTTTAAAAAAATGAAAGAAATATTAGAAGATTTGTCAGATGATTCAAAAGGAAACCTTACATCTAACCTTTACTTCTATTTAATTTTTTCTTTTCCCTTCTTGCACCTTCATACAAGCTTAAATAGGCCAACAAAAGGTGTGATCATTTCTTTATCATTGCCCTAATCAGGGCACGCCTTCACTACATGGTTCCTCATTTGTATTTCACACTTTCATTTTTCCATTGCTTACTCTGCATCATTTATGCCTGGTTGTCATTACGTTCTTACATTAGACTCCCTAATATTCACAATTTCACAATTGTACATTCTTATTTTCTGAGTACACCAGTTTCTAAACAGTCAATTCTGGATTTGTTGTTATATAAAAAGTGCTATAGTTTCTCAAGCTTAGTATACATAGTAAATACAGAGAAACAGAAAAGTACATTTCTAATCCAGGAGCTATGTTGACTTTGGGAAGATATGAAAAGGGAAATAAACCAAACAAAGCAACAAAAAAAACTTCATCTAAAAGAAATGTTTCTGCACAATCATCCAAACCTTACTGATTTATTTATATACTGTTTGACAGTTCGATTACAAAGATATTTTAACAAGAATTGGGTTAAATTCCAAAGAAAAAGAAACTGCACGTAAAGGCTAGTTCCCAAAGCAAAACAGAACAGAATTGTTTGACTTTCCTTTCTGAAGGTCACTAACGGTGATAAACAAAGAAGTGCAAAGGTACTGTATACCCTTGGAGCTGCAACTAAACAGCTTGGTTCTTTGTTTGTTCTCATTAACAGAAGCAATTCTGTATATATTGGAACTAGTAACTAAAATGCAGATCTCTGAGTTTCCATGTGAGATTAATCTCTCTATCAAGGCACAAATATACAGAATTCTTTTGTGTTCCCTCTTATACGTTATCAAAAATGTAACCATGGTCAACTCATTTCTTTTGCAGTGGTATTAGTACAGGAACCATTCTCTTCCATCCAGAAACTGAAAAGAAAATTGCTTCTTCCTTCTGTCTCCAAGTCCAAAAAGAGTCCTTTCAGATGCAAAGTACAAATGGCTTTTTACCTCTGAACCTTCCATATGAATTAACATGCCCATTACCCCTATGACAGTAATAAGTAGTCCTTCATTCCCTATTGACTGAAGCATAACTCCCATTGTTAACAGCAGTTCTGTGCATATGTTCAGTGTACCAGCTCTTGGTTTCAGAAGGATTCTGCAGAGGAAAAAATGAAGTCTGCTAACATCCGACACAAAGCAAAGGAAAAATTGCAATAATTCGCTATGCTAGCAGAGCAGGACTCTGCTGAGACACGGAACCTAATGCTAGGCCTCTGCGTTTAGATATTTTGATTTTCACTAGCAGTGCTGGTTGTTCTTTCAAGTCCCTCACAGCAACTGAAGCAAACCTTTGAAACCTTGTTTTGCCCTGCATGAAAGGACTGCCAGCAACAAATGTTCACAAATTCTGCAGTCACTCGTTTCTTGTTCTGGCACTGTTACACTCTTTTGTTTATTCCGTTCAAAAGTGACAATTTCAAAAGCTACATCCAAGTAGCTGGTACTGCCCTTTTCTTAAGAAATTTAAAAGCAGGCTCTCTTTTTGATACTGAAAGGGGGAGGGATGTGATAGAAAAACATATTACCTATTCAGGAGTGTTTCTGAAAGGTTTTAGAGGAACCCAACATTGACTGAAAGAGAAATTATTAGTCGCATAATATTATATATCATAACACACACACATTCTCTGCTCATGTGAGTGAAGGTCAGTAATTCTTGCCCCCAATTTTGAAGAACATTTTTCTCCAAAAACAGTTCAGTGAAACACAGGAGCTCTGAAGCATTAAAACTGGTTGAATTTTTCTTACATATGGTTCAGATAAAAAGCTAGCTTTATCAAGATATGTTTTTTCCTAGAAAGGTTTAAAATTTAATTTGTTACACGAGCAGTCAACATGCTATAATCCAGTCATTTCACATAAACGGCCATCACTGAATAAGCTAAGACTCAGATAGTTGAAGTATGTATTGTATGATGCATTGCACTTTCAAAGTATACATAATAAAAATAGTCTTTTGAAAATACATTTTAAATATTTATTAGTGGGTGAGATAGAGGCTTGTAATGCTACTGTTTTTAATTACATGCCCTTGTTTTAAATAGATAAATAAAAACCCTCAGATTTTTACCCAAATAAAATTAAGGCTGCAAGCCTATTTACAGTATTCATTTGAGGTCTCATCTCATGTTTTTGCCTATTAAGTAATAGATACCTGATTTCATGGTACCCTACAGAAAATTGCAGGTGGATCTTGTCTAATATTCTTCATGAATGAAGAGCCTTAACACACCAAACCTACATCATTACCAGGAATAAAAGCAATTGTATCGGTTTACTAACCAATCTTGTGTACTTCTGTAGCTCAACCTGGTCATGGGGCCATGTACAGATTAATGCATGAAGTCTCACTCTTATGTCTGAAGAAGTGGACTTGATCCACCAAAAACTAACATTAAAATATACTAGTTAGCCTTTAAGGTGCCAGAAGGTTCTTGTCTTTTGTCTTATTTTATTTACTGTCTGACAACCTACATCTGTTTCATGCTATTTCTAAATTAATGTTTACAATTTTTCATTTAGATGCAAAATGTTTATTTTCCCCAAACAACTTCTAATAATGGTGTCTCTGAACATATACATTAGAAGGTCTTATTTCATCACCAACATAAACATCGAACAAGTGTATTTTGAGTGCCCTCTAATTGGTAGGTTCACTGGTCATTTTAATCAAAATCCACATTATAAGATGTAAGTATATGCCATTGAAAGGAAAATAGAAATGATTCCTGAATGAAGATGACCCTTTCTCCTCTTTATGGAATCCCCCCACCACTTACTAATTGAAGAACAGTGTGTAGTTTAAAGCTTGGGAATAAAGTTATAAATATAAAGGAAAGGAGGGTGATGCTCAGACCCATTTGTGAGCAAACAACAATATTCACCTCACATATGTATGGGAAATGTTTCTAATAAAATGCTTCATTCAAGCTTATTTCATTACTTTTTTGTTGATGATGATGCCAGTAGTGGAGCGAAAGGTGAATTAAGTTGGATACAAAAGACTTCCACTGCACTGAATTACCTGTTTCACCTTGAAAAGCCACACAAAATGAAGCTCTTAAAGCCTTTTGAAAATGACCTTTTTCCTCAGCAATGATTTATCCTTCCCCCTTTCTAAAATCCCTTTTACAAAAAGGAGTATGATTAAAGGAAGCCAAGCAGCACAAACACTGGCTGAAGATCCCGCTTATCGGGGAACTCACTTGACAATGTATGTTTGGGGGTCGGGAATGCTGCAGGTTCAAGGGATAATTCCGCCTTTCAAGGCACTTCAATTTATTTCATGCCTGAGCACTGTCATTGTACACAGACAAGATGAAACGCATCGTTGTGTAAAGAAATTGAAATGAAATCCTACTTGACCCAGCAGGATGGGGCATTATGTTTGACTCACTGGTGATTCCTGGGATAATATCTAATTCCAGGAGGAAAATTTCTTGATATGGCCACCTGCTGTGCAGGGCTTTGTCCAGGGATCACAAGTTGTTCTGGGTGACTGGGCTCAGGACATGCTTAAAAGAAAGCAGTCGGCCTCCTGCTGTCCTTAAGATCGCTTCATTTTCTCCTCTGCTCTCTATTCACTCAGAGCAAAGTGAATAGAGGAGACTTATAGGTGCGGTGGGGTGGGAGAAATGGAGAGGATGGGTGGGACATGGGGGTAGATTCATGAGGGGATGAGATGCACTTCCAGAAGGAGATGTACACTCTGAGTCAAGGCCTGCTTGACCTAAGTTTTCATGTGAAGGGCTGCATAGAAGTGTTCTGGGGTATGCATGTGTGTTTTAAGTGAAGTCACCTAATTATTTCTTCACGGGCCACTTTTTAGGAGGGAGGGAGAAAGTTACATGACAGCAGACCTGTCACTTGTGTGTCTTTCTGCCTTGGGTCCCTGTGAAGTGTTTACTTTGAAAAGGCAGCATACCAGCCGGTTAAATAAAACGGGAGCGCTCCTTGTCTCACAAGAGGGAATCGTGGAGACAGCTTTATTACTTCTGTCAGAGAACAAAGGTTTTTCCCAGCATGCAGGGGATTATTAGGCCAGCAGCAAATAAACGGAATTCACAACGTGAAAGCTTCAGATGTGTCTAAGGAGCAGAGGAAGGAGTGAATTCATAATTGATTTTTCTTCTGTTGTATTTTTCTATTTTTATTTTTAAAAAGAGAATAAAACTAATCAGCTATTATAGCACAATCTGGTTTGATTCCTGACAACAACTGTGGTTTCATTTAGATGCTAATGTTATGATGAAATAAGAGAGTTCTTTTGGAAAGGTGACTGCCTGTCCATGTGTTGCCCACCTGCTTCCTTATTGCATACTTTTGAAAGAACTTGCTCAAGAAGTAAAAGTCATTCTGCTTCCCTTGTTTGTGTCCAAAGATGGCAGCTTGCAAAGGGGGAAGCATGAGGGGAAATTATAGACAATGACCAGGATCAAAAGAATGGCTTGAATATGCCCAGTGAACCTCTCCACCCACCCATGATCAGACTCTTATATATGGCGGAAATCAAGCCAAGAAATCAGAAACAGCCAATCTGAACACCAGATTTACTACCCATTTTCATCAAGGTGCTCACTTAAATGTATTCTTCTCAGCAGCATGGTCTGTTCCACATCCACTGTACTTTTGACTAAAGAATGACTTCCTATTGTTTCTTAGAAAGGGCATGCATCCGCATATCTTTCCTCCATTATTCATGTTGCTATTGTTAAGGCTACAGTCTTTTATCTATATACATTGGCATAAACCTCTGTGAAATCAATGGACCTTACCTCTGACTACTAATCTTCAAAAGGCAACCATGACATTTCAGTCTGTACAACTAAGCCAAAACCAACATACTATTGGACCTTTAGAAGAGCTTTTGTGGATTACAATCTACAAATGTGTCTAAAATGAGCTGTCAGTGAAATAGATCTGCTAGTCTTAGAAGTGTCACAATATCAGTACCATATTTATTTGGCATACATTCTGAATGGCAAATGTGATTTCACTGAGATTTTTAAAAATCTCTTGTACTACCTATCCCAGGGGTCAGCAAACTTGGCTCTCCAGGAGTTCTTGGACTCCAATTGCCAGAAACCCAAGTCAGTACTACCTGCTGATCAGGTCTTCTGTAAATTCAAGTCCAAGAACATTTGGAGAGCCAAGTTTGCTGACCCCTGACCTAGACCATTATTTCCCATTCTGGCAGTACTATGTGACTTTTACACACTGTGCACACTGGAAAGCTTTGAGATTTAGCTAATTCCAAGCAATCTTCCTGTTCTCTCCCCATGCCAGCTCAGAGCTTTATTTCTGAATAGAAAGCTAGGCTGAGCTAGAACATAGGCAAACCTCAAAGCCTTCCATTTTAGGCCTTTTGTCCCTGGTTAGAATGGGGGGTTATGGGATTGGTAGTTCAAGGAATCAGAAAATCCCATCCCTAGAAAACAATAATGGGGCTACATGGGCATTTTAAATAAGCTTGTCATGTAAACAAGCAAATGGAATTTGCATATATTCATTTATCCTGAAGTGCTTATTCTATTGTTGCAGTTTTTAATCCTCTTTCATATCTGTGGCTGTGTCTTGCAGTCATTCCTCAACCAAGAGAGCTGAAGGAACAGATAGCTCTTCTATTTCACTGCATGAGTGACCTTGCAAAAGTGCTGGAAAATTAAACAGATTGTGTCCTGTCAGCCAAAGAAGCTTGAAGCCTCACCTCTGAGATGTTTCTGAACTCATCATCCCAATGAGCATGGCAAGGAAGTGAAAATGTCCTCTGGCCATGCTCTATTGTGCCATGAAACCATTTCACTCCCCACAACTTGTATCTTAATTAGATTCACACTCAGGCAGTAAGGTGGGAAAAAAGGAATATTAAAAGAGATTTATGGGAGGCTAAATACATATGTTGTCATTTACTGTACTTATTCAGTGAAGTGAACACAAGCACCTGGCTGTGACAGCCTAACGTTTCATTTGAGAACACACTCAAGTTACTGAGTAACTAGAGCTGCTAATGATTTGGTTTGTGTTTACAGTCTAGCGAAGGCACTTGTCACATTCTAAAAGGTTCCTAATAGCAAAGCTGATTTTCTTGCATTTGGGATCACAATGCACAGGAGCTCAGGCAATAAGTGAGAAGTTCTCAAGCTCCAATTTTGCAAAGGTCAACGGCTGTTTAGAGCTGCCTGAGCACTAAGTTGTAAAGTAATCCTAGCATTCATAATGAGGACCGTTTGTTAGCAAGTAGTAGGTCAATATACTCTAAAAATAAAGAGACCTTAGTTACAGTACCAGGCTGAATTGCTTGGACTTGTTCCTGCTTTCATTCAAATCAATGGGTGTTTTGCTTTCATTATGAATGGATGGAGGGTGTTCACCCCAAAGGTCTGGTATTGGTGCCGGCTTCTTTTGTTTTGCCAAATATTTGCACTCATGCTAAAATGTGCCTGTATATTTTACACCTGTAATTAATTTGCATTTTCACAGAGGCCTGGTCAAAACCCACTAAAATACTACCCTTGGATGTATGGTTGAAATCATCACTACCATAATGAGCATCTCCTGTTCAGTCAAACAATCTGAAATCCTGTTTATTTCTGTTCTCTGTGTTAATAAGCAACCTCCAAGGAGGCTGGCACTTGAAGGGAATATGTAGCATCAATTGGTGATATCAGAAGGAGACTCAACAGATCCAGAATGTATTGCCCATATGGACCCAGAGACCCAAAGAATACCTGACTTAACAAGGAAACAATGTCCTTCTTTTCCTCTATTTTATTTACTATCAGACTGTTCCAAACACCTTGTTCATTTTTACGAGTGCTGGGCTGATGATTACAACTAAACACAAAGGATGGATGCAGCCACTAAGTCAAGTGAAATGATTATTTGTCCCCTGGATAAAGTTTAGCTTCTTCTTTTGTGTCCTGGCCAGACTTTAAACTGCCAAAATGAAGCCACTTTCTTGGCTTTGTCAGTATATTTTTGTGGTAGTATCTGGCAGACCAGCAGATGATCTGGATTCTGTATCTCTCCACACTCACACAGCATGTTGTTATCTACCAGCAGTCCCTACTTGAGCATTTTGACATTCCGACCCTCAGCCTGTTCAGGGCTCCAAGTTGCTCAGCCACATCCTCCTTTAATATTATTCTTTATCCAGCAGACTCCTTCTTCCACTTTTTAATTTGACTTTGCTCTTGTATACCCTCAAGAGTATATGTTCTTGTCATAAAATTCTTCCTGGAGCCAGCAGACTTAATGCTCATATCCATTCAGAGGATGTTGAGGGTCATTCTCTCACTTAGTTCTCTCAGTGTCCACTGCTATCTCCTTATCTTAGGTGGAGCATTACCAAGAAGATGGTATATTTAGGTTTGTGGCATCCTGTCAAGTGCAGAACCTTTGTCAACCATCTTCCTGGATCAGGAAAAGGAGTCAATTCCATCTGCATTAAGGTGCTCACCTCACGGAGGAGAAAAGTGGTGATAGTGACATGCAAATTACTACATTTGCTTTTCCCTTCCGCTACTTCCACATTTCCATCATTGTGCTAAAACACGAGTGGTCTCCATATATATAGTTAATATGAACAATGTACAAGAATCTTGAGCAAGAGTCTGCCAGGAATAGTTTTCTTTATAGGGCTGGTATAGGCTTGAGCAATGCAGCACTGTTCTATCCTTCCTTTTTGAGCTGTGTAGAGACCAAAGAATTGCATGAATGTTTGTTTGTCAGTAAAGCTTATTTTACCTTCTTCAGACTGAAAAGAAGTTCTAAGACACTACCAAGCTATGTGAAGTCCTGGAAGCTGATCCCACAGTGCTATGATTAGCCCATGCTGTAAAATAGTCTAGAAATGGTTAATAAAATGGTTGCTTTTTTCTTCAGAGTATCTCAGGAGCATTGAACCAAAGGTATAGATCAGCTAACAAATCATAGCCTAAAAATATATTATTCCACATTACTGACTTGAAACTCCCATGCCAATATGTGTTATCCCTTTAGCAAATCCCTTTAACAAAAATTAATGAAATCTATATCTTTCAGCACTCAAAGACTGAATATGTTTAGTGCCTTAATATACTTTCCTCTTTTAACATTTGGTTCTCTATGGCTGAATTTAAGAATGTTCTTTAAGCTGGATCTTTAGTCTGCTAATGCCATTTCTTTCTTTTCTTTTCTTCTGTTTCCACACAGAGATCTTTCCTCTTTCAGCAGTGTCCTTGCAAATAAGATAAGAGGATGTGGCCTCAGGGTTGATGAAGCAACAGACACCTGCTCCTTGTAAAGAAGAAAACATTCAAATTCTTACAGTTACAGATGGTAATTACAACATATTTTGTAAAGTTCGGAATGCATTTTTCTTTGCTGCAGCTACCTGCTATATGGGGGAAGGGTGAAGAAAAGGTTGCATAGATTTAATCACTGAGCTGAGAATAAGATTACCCCATGTTTAAGGCTGGAAGAAACAGCCGTATTGCTGCTGAAATGTGTTTGGCATGTTAACAAGCCTTCAGGTTCAACTTGCAGTGACTGTGCATATAGACAGAAAAAAGAACCTCAAATATTTCATGTAAAATAATAACAACTCTAACTAGGTGTTTGTTTTCATATGACAATTAGATTTTAATTAAGCCTCTGTGCTGTCATCCAAATTACATCTCAGCTTGGTCATGGTTGACATATCAACAATGTTCTTATATATAATAACAAAATTATGTTAGAGTATGGGTGCCTGTCTCCATCAGTAGCTTTGAAAATGTGAAAGCTAGATATCTGGAGTTTGCGGGAGTACATTTTAGGGTTATTCTGTCTGTATTTTTTTTTTTTGGGGGGGGAGGGGAGACTATAGTACCATGACTTAAATCTAGGGGTTCTCAAGGTTTTTGCGCCACAGGCTGGAAAACTACCTCTTAGACAGCTGAATGCATCAGACACATGTTCCCACTGCTGCAAATGCACATTTGCACATGTGTGGGCACGTTCACTTCTGGGGTCATCGTCATGGGTCGTATGAAATGGTGTCAGAGGCCGGGACCTGTCCACGGGCCATAGATTGCAAACCCCTGCTTTAATCACTAAACAGATGATACCAAATTTCCAGAATAGCAGAGTCACGAACTCTTCTTCTTCTCCTCCACCTCCCTCCATCCTTTCAGTGTTGAGGGAGATACAAGCTTCTTGTTCTGGTACTTGTAGCAGCCGCCACCAGAGTTATTTGGTATTCTTGTAATATTACTTTGATGTTCCTCTTCCTCTGGGTCTGCCTTGGAATCCCAAGACATTCTCTCCAAGGACAACATCAACTCTTAGTATAAATATTTGCACCCAGTAGGAGGAACGAAGTGGATATTTAAAGAAGTTCCTTGTGCTGTGTCTTGAGGTTATTTGTTTGGATACCCCCATCCAGTGATCTATCTTGGAGCATTTCTTGGAGGAATAATATATACATAAATAGTTTACTAAACCCAGTTTCTATATCACTTCCTTCTCTTGTGATAAAGTGCAGTAAAGTGTGTGGAGAGTGTGTGGAGGTCTTCCTTCCTGGGGCTAGGCAATATCACATGATGGAACAATGCAAGAGAGTTGTCCACACCTGCACATATCCAAAGAACAGTGAGCATTCCCACAGTTACAAATGAGAGGATGTACTGAATTTGTCACTCTAATGACCCATCATCTGAGAAAACCACCTCAAGGCCACTTATGGTGGGACTCCCTTTGCATTCTGGTTTTCTGGAGCCACTTCTGATGGATCAACTTAGGTCCCTTTTTTGTATAACCCATCTGCTTGGTAAACTTGTACTGTTTTTAACTCTTAGAATGTACAAATGTGATTATTTGTGTATCTGTTGAGATAAGAAAAAGTAAAAAAAAAAGAGGATAATTTTGCATGGAAGCAAAGTGATGCTCAAGGTGTTGTAACAAAGAATTTTACCATCCATGGAGTTAGAGATGTACAAGCTGGATTCTGAAAAAGAAGACATAGTATAGATCTTACTGTATTTTAATAAAGAATTTCAGAAGATCAGTCTGTGCTTTATAGACTCTCTTGGATCTAGGGAGCATTGGAGACTCCAGCTGACAGAGATCAGACAGAACAAGGATCAGGCAGAGACACAACAGGAAGATTTACTCAACATCTTCCTACCAAGAACCTCTAATATAGCTACTGTATATCTTTTTATGTGATTTTGGCCAGGCTGTCTAAAGTGATCTGGCCCCTGGTTTGTCAAGTGACCTGATCTGTCTTGATCATTACCTTCTGTTTCCAGGGACATAGAAAGGGCCATTTTACTCAAAAGGAAGTAGAGGATTTTTAAAGGATTCCAGATTGTTTGCTTTCCCAGATCTCCTGACAATTCCTTTAGCTTCAAACCAAAAGAAGCTGATCTACTCTTGATGGCTTCTCTAAAAGAATGGCTAGCCTGTTGGATGTCATCTTTGGCTGGAGTATTCATATATAATTTTGATAGTGGTCATTTAAGCTATATTCTTGTAATTCCCTCATGGTAGTTTGGTTTATCTTTGAGACCCAAGACTATTTGTTCTCAGCCACTACTTTTACTATAATGTTTCTTGGCCTGACAAATTTTCCAGTTAAAACTTTTGTGGCTTGCAGCTGCAGATGTTTTCAAAATGAGACTCTACAGGGTCATTGTGGAAACCTTTCCAATCTGCTAACAAACAGAAACTCACAGTTGGTTTGGACTGATTTTTGTACCTACACAAGTGGCAAAATGTGTCCAACTAATGCAACAGTACAGTAACACCCTGGATAACGATTGCATCGGATAACGCTAGAATTGGATAACGATGCAAGTTTTTTGGAAAAAACTTGCATCGGATAACGACTCTGGATAATGATTCTTAGCGTTATCCAAGGCAATGGTCTATGGGTGTGGGGTGGTTTGGGTAGAACTACCCAATCCACCCCCCACCCGCAGTGGTCTCTGCGACTGCAGTAGAGTCAGGGAAAAGCACGCACCTTTCCCTTAACCCTACTGCAGTCGCAGAGACTGCTTGTGTCTCTTTCCCTCCCTGTATTTAAACTACAGGGAGAGAGAAACTGTGTCTCTTTTCCTCCCTTTATTTAAACTAGCAGTCTCTGCGACTGCAGTAGGGTCAGGGGAAGGGCGCGCCTTTCCCCCGACCCTACTGCAGTCGCAGAGACCGCTGCGAGTGGGGGGTGGCTTTAAAGGCAGGGAGGAAAAGAGACCCGATTGGGTCTTTTTCTTTCCCTGCCTGCCTTTAAAGTGGTTTGTCCCTGAAGTCAGGGCTTTTTTTTTTTTTAGCATTGTTCGATGCATGCATTGGACAACGCTAAAAATCGGGTAACGTCATGACTTGTGAAACCAAGTCATAACGTTATCCGGGGTATTACTGTAGCTATCATTCTCATAAGGATTTTCATCTCACCCACCCTTCCCTATAACACAAAGGACCTGTCTGAAGTTTTTCCATGATGTTTCCTGCTGATGATCAATAAACATGCAAATACATTTATGGTGCTTTGTCAGGCAGTCATTACACTACCAGGAAATTTGCTGGGTACATGCCAGAGCTTGGATCTTTTCTTTCTTCAGTTCTATTTACACTGATATTTCCCCTCACTGTCTTGAGTTGCAAAGAAGGATAGCAATTCCCTAGTACAGTGATGGTGAACCTTGGCACTCCAGGTATTCTTGAATTTCAATTCCCAGAAGCCGTGAACAGCAGGAGTCCTGACTTGGGCTTCTGGTAATTGAAGTACAAGAATACCTGGAGTGCCAAGGTTGGTCATCACAGCCCTAGTACCTTGAGATTTGTCCACCTTATAAGGAACCCTGTGATTTACCATAGAACATGGTGGATAGCTCAGTGAGTTGGGTTCCTGGTCAGAAGTTTGATTTCCCACTATGCCTTCTAAGAAAAGAGCCAAACTGTGTGGTCTTGGGAAAAATGAAGAATGGAATGGTAAGCTACTACTGATTTTTTTCTAGAAAGCCAGGCACAGAGACGTGCGTACCTTCACCCTACAAAAAAAACATAAATAAAAACACAAATAACAACTACACAAAAAAACATACCTACACAAACTTCAAAGTCCTTCCTCCCCGCTCTTCTTCTCCGAGCGTTGCCTTTGGTTCCCAAAGAGGGGAGGGTGGGGTCAATGGTAAATGGCATAAGTACACGAGCTCTTTTTCTTTTCCTCTTTATTCTCCTTCTCCTCCTCTCTCTCTGCCTCCCCCATTGAAAAAAATGCAACTTAATCTAACAATACTAGGCTCCCCAGATCCAGTGATTCCAACCCCCCACCGCCCCCTCCAACTCTTCCACCAACATTGAACTCTTCTCCAAAGCACCCACCTCCTGTAACCCCTTTTTTAAATCCATCCAATCGCTAGATGCAACTTTAATCAAACCAATTTGAGTCAAATAATATAAAACATCAGTCTTATCATCAATTTCATGCATTTTCTTATCAAAATAAAATCTAAGCTTTTGTGGAAACCTCCAGCTATATGTAACTCCTTTTGCCATCAATAATCTTGTTACTGGTTTCATCTTATATCTCCAGTTCCTTTCTGTTGGGGAAATATCGTTGTAAACTTCCACCACGTTATCGTCCATCTTTAGGACACCAGAACCCGCTTGTTTGATAAATGCCATGATTTTTAATTTGTCTCCCCAATTCGCAAATTTGATCAAAACATTCCTACTCTCTTTCTTTCCCCTTTTACTCCCCAACCTGAATACACTTACTATATCTTCTGACACAAAGTCTTTACCCATTTTCAAAGAATTCAGCCAATTGATTACTCGTTCTTTAAGCTTATCTGGTGTCCTCTCCTCCATCTTTCTGATCACAATATTCCGTTTTCTATTCTCTTCCTCCAACAGATCCAATCTTTTATCTTGGGCTATTATCTTAACATTTGTTGATTGATCTGCATGATACAAACCAGTCACTTCTGTTTTTACATCATTCAATTGCTTATAAACATCTCCCATCATAGCATTTATCTTTGTCGTGTTGTCCTTTACCTCCTTAGTTACTTCATTTAACGCTTTTGTCAAGGTCTGATAATTGTTTTTCGCGGCCTCCCTTTCTTTTTTTGTCTCCTCCCTATTTTTCCTCATCTGTTCCATAATTACTTGAAATTCCTTTTTCCTTTCTTACATTCCATCTGACATCATTCTCTCTATTATATTCACTTTCTTAATAAATTTCCCAAATTCCACGAACATTTGCACATTTTCCATTGCTGAAATTTCTACTACTGGAGGAGGTGTTTGTGCTTCTTGTCTCTCTTTCTGCTCCTTCTGTTCTTTTTTCTCTCTTCTAGTCTTCGGTTTCGTGGCTTCCTCCTCTTCCTTGCTTTTCCCTCCTTCCATATTATTATTTCGACTTGTATCCAATTGAATTGTGTACATATATATAAATTTGAATCAATCAATCAATCAATTAATATTATTATTATTCAAATCTATATTATATACTCCAATTAATTAATTTAATCTATGTCCCAAAATTCAATTGTTTTCAATATAATACACAATATATCACACAATACACACTCAGTTGTCAGTAGTCTTAAATTAATAAAAATCAATTCAATCAATTATTCAAAATATACCAATTACTTTTTTAAAAAATCTTACTATTATAACAATTCCCTAAATTCCAAACAATATTACCCCAGTTAATTTACCCTAATTAAATTATCACACTTAATTTACCCCAATTCAATTATTTTCAATATAACACGAAATATTCACTTAGGTGTCAGAAATCTTGAATTAATTGCAAATCAATACAGAATTAATTCAATCAATTATTCAAAATTTACCAGTCACTATTATTATTATTATTATTTCCCACTAGATTTTTAGATTTTAGATCTTGTTATTATTCTTCAATCAATTTATATCTATATTATCAATTCACCAGATTATCTTATAGTAATTCCAGAAATATGAAACCATGTATAATATTACCCCAATTACCTCAGTCAATTTAGTCAATTAATTTTGATTAGTGAAAGTCAGAGAATGAAAGCCAAGTGAAAAAACATAAGATAGGAGGGGAATAGGAAAGGGAGGGTCTGCAAAGTTTTTTATATATATATATATATATAAAGAAAAAAAAACAACTTAGGAAGTGAGAGAAGAGATTAAAAAAAGGAAAAAAATGAGAGTAAAGATAAATATTGTCCTCAAAAATAATCTGGTAAAACACAACCAAAAAAAAAAAGAAAAAAAAGAAAAAAAGAAAAAACCTCCGGGGATATAGAAACAGATCAAATATCCAAAATAACTTCAGCAGAGCTTATACTTCATTAATGCCAGTTCAGAAAGAGCAAGGAAGAAAAAAAAAAAAGAAAAAGAAAATAATAATAATGCTGAATCTGCTGTTGAACACCACCAACTACAGTTCTCTTCTTCTTCCGTCTGCCAGGTTCCGTTTCTTTGTTTGTGGTGAATTTAAGTTTCGATCTCAGCCGGCATTTTAACTATAACTCCTTTTTTTATGCTTATCAATTGCAAACCGCCTCACAAAATCTTCTCAGCTCTGTCCCCGTCTCCACCAAGTTCAAAAAATACAAAGAACAATGTCGAAATCCCCAATATATTTCGCTTTCTCTCTGCTTTCGCAAAAACAACCTCTTTTAAGTCTTCTCGCACCTTCCCCAGTTCGTCCAAGGCTGTCCGCTCAGCACTGCCCACGTCGCAATTAAGAAAAAGGATCTCAACTCCGTCTGTATATCTCAGCTTTCCAACTGTCCAGACACAGGTAGTACTTATAAATCTAAACTCTTCCGATGTTCTTTTTTCTTTTTTTCCCTCCTCTTCCACCTCTTTCCCTCTCCTCCTCCCCTTCCTCTCTCAGTCTCGTCTCTCCGTTCTTGTCTTTCTCTCTCAGTCAAAAAGAGTCCCCCGTATTTTTCTTTGATCTTTAATCGATAGTCAAGGGCAGCCCACTTTGCTCTGTTTTAATCCTCTATCCATCCCGCTTTTCCTCGTTCAAAACACTACCAACAAGATCGTTGTTACGGCCCCTCTAGATGGCCTCAGGTCTGTTCCTTTCGGGTGCCCCGTCCAGCCCCCGGTAACCCCAATCGCCTTATACTCTCACCAAGATCCGCTTTAAGTCCGGGGTGAACTCTGGCACCGCGTCTTTCCTCCTGTTCGTGTCTCTAAGTCCAAGCTTCGGCTCCCAGCCGGCTCAACAGGCAGTAGTCGTGTTGGAACCCACTTCCAGAGTTCCGACTCTCCTTACTGCCTGAGGCTCAGGCCTCCGGGCCCCGCTCCTCAGCGATTTTCTTCAACAAATTTTCAGCTGCCCTTTTATAACTTTTCCGTCTAAATTAATTAATTTATTGCATATATAATCCCATTGGAACCACGTTGTAATGGCGGAACAAGGCAGAAGAATTACTTTCTCTACGCCATGTTAAGCCACGCCCCCCTAGATGGCTTTCTTAACTTCCCTAAAGTATGCATGAGACTTTAAGAAGATTCACTGCATGGCTTTTCAAAACACTTGTATTTATGGACCCTAGGGAAGAACTAGCTGAAGGCTGATAGAACTGTTTCAACTTTACATTCATGAAAATGAGGCTGCACCGTGGGCAATACCCTGAGCATGCATCATAAATAGAAGTAGTGAGGGCACAAAATGTGTATTGGCCAAGGACAACCTAGCCTTCAATTTTATAATTACTGTATTTGCTGGTGTATAAGATGACTTTTTCACCCTGAAAAACATGCCTCCAAGTTGGGGGGGGGGCGTCTTATACACCGGGTACACTTCAGTTGGGATAGACATACCTGCCCATAGTGGCCTCCCGATGCTCGCCCACCTCATTCTACATGCCATCCAGATGAAGAAAGAAGCTCTACATTACAATTATGTCTCCCTTTCAAACTGGTGGGGGGAAAGAAAGGGTTTCATTTACTGGTACCTTCTGCCCAAAATGGAGGAAAAAGTCTTGCTTTCTTCTGTGCAGGGGAAGCAAGAGGCTAGGCTAGAGCAACACTTCCTGCCTCAGTGCAATTGACCTGCCCACCCACTTTACCTGCAGCGCCACCACTGGTGGGTGGTGCAAGTACAGTTCTTAAAAAATCAATAAAATAATATTACTGTATTCTAATTACTGAAACTCACTAGCAGTTGCTACATTTACATTTCCCACTCTTGGCTTATACTCAGGTCAATCTATTTTCCTGGATTTCAAGGTCAAAATTAGGTACCTTGGGTTATATTCGGGTTGACTTATATTCATGTATATATGGTAGATAAATAAGTACCACTTTGCACTTGCACTATTTTATATTTACTGTACATGTTTGAGAACATACAGCCTTGTGACAGTTTTTCTGCATGTCATAAGCATTTGAATATAAATTAACATGTTGAAATCAAATCTGATGTTCTTTTACGTTTTATTTGGTGTGTGGAAGGTGTGCGGAAGAGGGGGTGGTTTTATACAGCGAGTATATAACAAACTCTATATTTTGAGTGGAAATGTTGAGGGGCCGTCTTATACACCCAGTCGTCTTGTACACCGGCATATACGGTAATGGTTCGTTCACCTAAAACCTGATCCTTCTTTCTCTTACAAACAAGTGGAAGAATGATAAAATCTTGCACTCCTATTTCCTTGTTTTTCTGTCCACGGTGAAATTGCAACAATCAGCTCAGGTGTCACACTTGTGACAAAGATTGGAGGTTGATCATCAGGTTGGATTCCTTGTTGACAAGAGGACAATACATCTAGTAACACACAGGAAGAGGACTTGAAATGTCATTGCTATCTTTATGGGAGCAAAAGATGGAATGTAAATCTGAGCCAGAATACTATAGCAAAATTTTACTATGTATTCAGATCCAGACAGTGCAAATAACAACTTCTCTGAAGTTGCAGGTGTGAAAATTGCATGTTATTTTCACACTATGGGAAATAAGTGGATTATCATAGCACAGCACTGTGCATACCAACTGTTATTTGTTTCATTCTTTCACTGGAGAGATCTATACATCTATGGAAGAGTCCGGAGCAGAGATGGAGCATGAAATATACTGTAAATTGTTATAAAAACTTGGCATACTAATTGTGTATTCATCTCAATGAATGTTTACATTCATAGTTTAGCTGTTACTTAGTAACAGTAAAAGCTGTCAATATTACTTTTCCCTGAACACAATTTTTAAAAACCCTGCAAAGTTACACAAAAGCTCCATTAATCATTTTAAATTGAGAGAGAGAGAGAGATTTAATGTTACATTTAAAAATATGAAAAATGCTGCTTCTTCCCTCTTCAATCTGAGAAGAAAAATAAATAGGACTGACACATGTAAACAGGTTGAATTAAGATTGTCTTTACAAAACATCCAATCAGATATGTGAGAAGTGCCTGTGTAGGCCTTTGGGAACTAATTCTGGGTAGTAATCAATTGGGAAACATCAGAGAAAATTCTGACAGTAAGTCTATAGTAATATACAGGAGTAAACTACTCTGGCTGGAAGGGTTAGGAGACCTCTCCATGCAGAGATCCCCCAGAAGTAAACTGGATGAACTCCAAAATATCCCACCCACTCCACCTTTAGTCCTGAATAAAAAGCTTCAGGGATCACTGCTTTTCATAAACTCTTGCAGGGTGTTCATGAACAGTTTCTTCTTCATAAACTCTGTTCAGGAATATTATACATATGTGAGCCCCTCCCCCATCATTTTGATCACAGAAAAATAACAGTACAATAGGGGTGCTCTATTTATTTGATCATTTATTTATTTGATGAAACTTTTATGCCGCCCTCCTCACAAGGACTCAGGGTGGCTAACAAACTTTTAAAACGCTTAAAACACAATTAAAAACACAGTATAAAAATCAAGATTAAAATTTACAGAGATTAAAAGAGATTTAAAAGATTTTTTTAAAAAGGTGGAGTGGGTCTTTTGGACAACCTCTCCATCTTCTGACTGTTACATATCTATGATTAAAGCAAGGAGTTCCTAAACTTTTCATGCTGTGGGCCAGTCATGCGGTTCCTCTCACCATGAAATGTGTCCACGGCTTCCATTAATGCTTTTATGACAGCTGCAGGTGCATTTATGGCAGCATCTTGTGCATGTGCGGAATGTGTCCACTTCTGCTTCCAAAAGCAGTGAGGGTGGTGTGGGCTGGATGATTTGGCATCATAGGCTGGGTCCGGCCAATTGGCCAGAGTTTGGCCACCCCTGATTAAATCCAAGATGGAGCAGGTGGTGTGGGTTTATTCTCCTCTTTGCTTGTAGGATAGCTACACTGGGGCAGGGCTTAGGGGAAGCCCAAAAGGTCTCCCAGCATTGTAAATATTAAGCAGCACTATTCAACCTTGAAGATTGAGGAAAGAAGAATATTTTTCATAGGTATATGATCAAATAAGGATCATTTCTAGCAGATGAGTTTTCAATTTATTATCTACCGGTAAGTAAACAGGGCAACGAAGCAGACACATTTTACACCAGGATCAGCTATTCCACATTCCATTTTCTGCAGTGTTGCAGGCATTTATTAGCTGAGCTGTTAAAAACCATCAGGGAAAAGAGATGAAATGGCTCTTTAAATAGATGATAAAATGTATAATTTATATATTAAACATCTTGTGTCATGCCCGGTATCATCATCTACAGGGGAGGCTGCATTTTAAAAATTGTCCCCCTTCAGTTTCTAATTTGCTGTAGAAATAAAAGCAATTTTTCTCAATGTGTACTTTTTAGTGAACAAAGATATCCTTGTAACTATACAAGGTATAGCTATAAAATACTTTTTGTTGTTTAGAAAGCTTCCAGGATTCAGTGCTTTTTTCCCTGTACTGTACTTGTTTTATTATATTTATTTAGGTCCTTAGCATCAGTCATCAGAATTTTATGTGCTTGGAGCAGTTGTTGCACTACCATGAAAAATTGTATACATATACTTTTGTGGCTAGGTAAAGGTAAAGGTCTCCATTGCTCAAATGCCAGTCATATCCGACTGTAGAGTGTGGTGCTCACCTCCATTTACAGCCATAGAGCCAGTTCTGTTTGCATTCGCAGACGTTTCCAAGGCCATGCAGCATGCATGACTAGACACCAGAGTGCATGGAGTGCTGTTACCTTTCCCACTGAAGCAGCACCTATTTATCTACAGTAATACCCCGGATAACGTTATGACTTGGTTCCACAAGTCATGACGTTATACGATTTTTAGCTTTGTCCGATGCATGCATCGAACAACGCTAAACAAAAAAGCCCTGACTTCAGGGACAAACTGCTTTAAAGGCAGGCAGGGAAAGAAAGAGACCCAATTGGGTCTCTTTTCCTCCCTGCCTTTAAAGCCACCCCCCACCCGCAGCAGTCTCTGCAACTGCAGTAGGGTTGGGTGAAAGGCGCTCCTTTCCCTGACCCTACTGCAGTCACAGAGACTACTGCGGGTGGGGGGTGGATTGGGTAGTTCTACCCAAACCACCCCACACCCGCAGACCATTGCCTCGGATAACGCTAAGAATCATTATCCAGAATCGTTATTCGATGCAAGTTTTTTTCCAAAAAACTTGCATCGTTATCCGATTCTAGCATTATCCGATGAAATCGTTATCTGGGGTATTACTGTATTTTCAATATCATGGTTTCAAACTGTTAGGTTGGCAGGAAATGGGACAGAGATGGGAGCTCACTCTGTCATGCAGCACTCAGGTCTCAAACTGCTGACCTGCTGATCTTGTGGTTGTCCAGTTCAGCGTCTTAACCACTAAACCACCACAATCACTTTCAGGGCTAACAAGCTATTTAATTAAACTTTGGGCTTGTCTTCCCTGTGTGGGTGAATTTTTGAAAATGACTAGAGGTGGGGTCAGTGGTGGGCTTCAAAAAAATTTACTACCACACTTTGGGCGAGGTGTGGTGGGTGTGGCCAGGCGGAAAGCCCTGTGTTGCACCCCAATTAGGACTACTTCATTTCAAAACATGAATGGGCAGGGCCAGCCAGAATTTCTGCTACCAGTTCTGGTGAACTGGTACGAACCTGCTGGTGCCCACCACTGGGTGGGGTGGGAGAGAAGCAAAATGCTGTTTGGTGTGATCCCTTAAACCAGATATCATTTTGCTCCATCCAGATATCATTGGGCTGCAGCAGGCCCATAGCAGCTGCATTACAGCTTCGAGGGAATAGACTTCCTCCATTAGCTGCAATGCGGCTGTTACCACCCTACTCAATTTATCTGTCCCCAGTGAGCAAATATGTTGGGGATAGGATAATATAAAACCAAGAAATTAAGTTGAGACCCTTGGGACAAATTGGCCCAATCAATTTGTGCATGAGATGGGACCAACCCACCCCTTACGGGCTCCAAATACTTAGAGCCTCTTAAGTTGGAAGTGGAAGGGAGGGAAGGGAGAATGTAAGACCACCTAGTAATAAAAAGGGATGAGAGTGATGGTAGTTAAACATGTGTGATGCAGAGTTCATGCATGCATGCATGCATGCATGTATGCATTCATTCATATCTCACCCATCCAGGGTATTTTCCCATTCTGGATGGTGTACAATAAATTTAAAGATTTTTACAACAAATAAAAATAAACATGAATGATAAACCAAACAGAATTAATTATGGGCAAAAGAATAAACAATAATGATGCCCCCAAATACATGTCCACAAATCAGAATTACTTACCGTAGTTATAAGTTGTTACTCCATTCTTGTTTTCAATAATGAAAATATAACTGTACTGTATTACATTATAGCTGTAACTTAATAAGAAATAACCTCGATCCTTTTGCAATATAAATGTTTTACTTAATTTTATAGTTGGACCTTCCAGAGTGGCCTCACAAATGATGAAAAAGAAATATTGAATGGTTCAGACATTTGCTTCTGCTGTGATTTGTGCTACAAAACTCAGGCTACATATGCTACAGCACTACAGATGCATAATGCATTTTAGCAAACGTTGTTTAGAATGACCACAAAGGAATAAACAGCCAGATGACCTTTATCAGAAACTCTCCCAAGTGTTTCAGTAATTGGAGTAAGCAAGATTACTTTTGAGCTTTATTGGACGGTGAAGTCATCAATCTCTTTTTCTGTTGAAGTCAACTCAGCATCTTCCTCCTAAAGTGCTGATTGTTTTGATTTTCCTTCTTTTCCTGCTTTTAAATGTATGACAATTTTTCTATTTTGTAATTTTCACTGTGCAAAATCCTAGGTTTCGCACAAGGGATGACTGGAGGGTGCAGGAGGGTGTATCACTACCCCACGAGTCTCTTGGTCTCTTTTGTCTAGCCTGTGGTTGACACACATTCCCTGGATTACATTAGTATTTGGGAATGTGGATAAATACTGTGCATGGCTCTAGTAATTACTTCAGGGGCCATAAAAAAATAATGTAGATGATAACTTCTACAAATTGATTGTTCTAATCTCTGGATATAGCAAGCAACCATTATGTTGCCTTGTTGTTTAGACAAACCCAGTTTACTATGGACCTACTTCATATTTCCTACAAAAATATTTTCTATAAAACTGAAGCTTTTTCCAATAATGAACTACCTGCAGTTTATTATAAAGCTTTGACATGTATGAAGATGGCTCAAAAACATAGATGGTTCAAGACTGGGGAAATGGGATACCTCTCAAACTTCAAAGTTAGGTGCCCCTGATCTTACCGCATGAGCTACCCCAGTTTCCAAGCATCAGCTTGTACCTCTTGAAATGTATTTGTTATCCTCTTATGGGGTGGAAAAAACAACTATACAGCTAAAGCAGCCAAGAATTGGTATAAAAAAGAATATTTTGGACCGGGTTGCAAAAGCATTGGGGAGAATTTCCAGTGTGGCTTGGCTGTAGGGAGTAAGCACTACAATTACTAATTTAATACTAGGTGGGGTGTATGAAGGAATTTGCACTATATAGTCGTTTTGTAGCTTTTTGCTAGTGAAGTATTATTACTTTGTAGTGCGTTGCTGTTATAAACTATTTACTTAACAGCACGATCTGTTGACATCCTGGCAGAAACCTATATGAGATTTGAAATGTGGTGTCCTTATTGAGTGGTTTGAAGCTGCTATAGTCTATCACTACAGTCTTGTTAGAGCTACAAAAGAAGATTAAAGTGTCAAAATACCTCTGGCACCATTATTGTTGGAGAGATTATTTGATTGTTTCATGAATACACTCTTTGGTTGCTTTCAGCTTTTGGAAGTGGATTGACTGTTGCATATACATAGACCTTTTCATACATCTCCGGTACAGTACTTTATACCAATTCATACCTCTTTATACCAGTCCATACGTCTCATTAAGTTACTGCTGTAATGGAATACAGTTATAGTTTCATTATTAAAAACATGCCACCTAATCATTCTTTCTTGTAATACAACTTAACATGACAGTCGTTACACTTTGTTTTTAATATTTATACTTTTATCAGATTTGTTTTGCATTCCATATGGCTACCCTTGGATCTTGTATTGCTTAACATATGCAATATAAAAATAGAACAAACACCAAATTATTCTTCTCCTGTATAAGTCTAGCCTCACAACAGAAATGACAGATATGCACAACAGAAAATCAAATGCTGACTTATTCTTCAGCCTTTTCTCTTTTGCCTTCCACCATTGCTTCAAGCAATGTTTCTGAGTATTATATATTTTAATCTTCTTCTTAAATGCCACTCATACATTCACTCTTTCACCAGTTGCCATAAAATAAATTGATTATTTTGCTTTATTTATATTCCATATTTCTCCCCATCCAAAGACTCAAGGTAGCTTACAAAATTAGTAAAAGAAATAGATAATGATCCAAACCATCATTGGCCACAACTCAATCTGAATATATGGTGTTTTTTTCCTGCTGCAGGGCGCCAGGAGGCCAGCTGGTTCTGGGCTGCCTTCACCCTCCAAGGCAATCAGGAAAAATATCACTGGCATTAATTTGTTTAAAGTGGATCCCAGCTTGCCATGAAGTGACCCACACACTATGATCTTGGAGCCACCTCCTGCAGAACATATGAAATGAGATGTGCAGGATTTAACACCAGGACTGCAATGGACTGCTGCAGCCTTGAGGGTATGGACAAGGTACACCTTCACAGCTAGGCAATTGGCTTGCCCTCTTTTGCCTCCATGAATATTGGGAATCAGAGTTCCTTCTCTGCTCATTTTGCCACTTGGCTCAATAGGATGGTTTCCAGTGGCATTTCCTCCACTGAGTGGACCATCACCCCACCTACATGGGTTCATCCACTAGTAGCCATTGGCTCCTTTAAGGAGTCAGGTTATTTACCGCTGCCCAACACTCAGTGTTAAGTTGCTGGCTGTATGGTCTACTCCATTACTGTAGTGGGATATCTGGCTAGACACTCTCCAAACCATATCCCAACATTAAAATACTAAATACTAAAATACTAAAAATAAAATGATATTGAAACACCACCAATTTATGACAATTTAAAAACGTTTTGAAAAACAAATAATGTAAAGATTGCCTTGTTGAGATGCCTTTCACACAGCAGGGGGCTCTTTCACATTTTCAGAATTTATTTTCCCCTTCTCAAGCTCAATCATGGACTGAGAAAATACTACGAAGGGCAGTTCCATATTCTGGCAGTTTGCTACCATGACTTGTCATTTGGAAGGGGTGCCAAGCAACAGAACAACAAAAGCAGGAGGTAACCATGGATAGGAAAGGACCTACTCATTTCTCAGCAGACATGGTGTTGGTTTTTGCAGTTGGCAGTCATGTGCCAATGTTAAAGAAAACTTGGAAGAGAAGGTTTTAGGAACAGCATCAGTTTCTCATTAAAGTTCCTGAAAAAACTTTCTGTGGATATGAAACCCATTTTAAGTCAAACAGAAGGGAGCTTACTCATCACAATTACAAACCTGGGATATCTTATAACCAGTGGTACAGCTGATTTAACTTATTCTATGCAAATATGTGATCCCTTTTGAATGAAATATGGCATCTACAAACTGGGGAAATAGTACTGGAGCTATTGCTCTGAGACATTAAGTCAGTCTTCTCCCCCCCCCCCTTTAAAAATGCTTTTAGCCACTTTTATTTACTGCTGGATTGGCAAATATATGTCTGAGACTCAAGCATAAGAATGGTAGGTCCAATTTTCTGGCAAATATGTGCCTAACATTGATCAAACCTCTCTTGTTGTTGTTTTTAAAAATAAAGGAGGGATGGGTTTCCAATTGAGAATCTGGCATGCTATTTTGGTGTTGATATTTTTTGTCTAAAGACAGTATTTACAGCCTACATGAGTATTGGGTAATTATTGCCTCTCTGAATTGACAGCACATCTCAATCTTGCTGCTGACTCATATTCAGCCATCTGTAATATGTTTTATGGTGCAATTTATTATCTGTTTAGTGGCACCAGCAAGGCGCAAATATTCTGGTTTGTCAATGTGCTGACTCTTGCAATGTCTCTATCTTAGGAAGCACAATTGCAAAATCTTTTAAATTAAACTTTTGGAAATTTACTCTCAGAAATGCAAAAGCTTTCCTTTTCTGCTGCTGGTGATTGATGTGTTTTTCTATTGCCATGCATCATCCTGAATGCTTATGAGAATTATTTCTTTACTAGCTAGTGGTTCTAGATTAAAGTCATAAGAGTCTCACACTCACTCAATGCCTTTTCTCATCTATGCACACTTTTCTTTCTTTTGTAATCCTCTCTCTTCCTCTTCTTCTTCCTCTTCCTCTTCAGATCACAAGCTGAATATGAGCCAACAGTGGTTGTAAAAAAAAAGTCAAATGCTTTTTTAGCATGTATTAATAGAAGTATAGTCTCTAAAACCCAGGAGGTACTAATCCCCCTCTACTCAGCACTAGTTAGGCCTCATCTAGAGTACCATGTCCAATTCCGCATACCACAATTTAAGAAACAAACAAAGCAGAGGAGGCACAGAGAAGGACAGCAAAGATGATAAAAGGATTAGAAACCTCTCTGAGGAAAGACAACAGCTTGGCATGCATAGTCTTGAGAAAAGGAGACTGAGTGTGGATATGATAGGCACATATAATACTTGAAAGGCAGTCATAAAGAGGAGGGGCAGGATCTGTTCTTGATCCTCCCAAAGTTCAGGACACATAATAACAAGCTCAAGTTACAGGAAACCAGACACAAGATAAATATTACAAAAAAATCTTAATTGTTAGAGAAATACAACAATGGAACCAGTTACCATAAGAGGTGCTGAATGCTACAACTCTGGAGGCATTAAAGAAAAGCAAAAAGGACAACCATATATCAGATCTGCTTTGATATGAATTCCTGCATTGAACATGGGGCTGGACTCAAAGGCCTCATTGACCCCTTCCAACTCAATTATTCTGTGTTTCATTTGAATTTGTGTTTAATCTTTTTTTTAAAGTCAGGCCAAACATGCATGAAAAACCCCTTAACAGTATTGGCACCATTTTAAAGCTGACTTAACATATGGACCCAGGCTTGGGAGATAAATTTTTTCTTAAAAACTGGGGCAAGGGTTGATTCCTTGGGAAATTAACACAAACCTCAGTTAGGAGTAGGCCCTGTCTCACACCAAATTATTTCACCAGAAACATAATTGCTTCTAACTAAGGTTGTAAATCCTTGTTCTCTTCCCTTCACCTGTGAGGACAAGGACCTACCCCCATGATGGCTAACCTTGGCACTCCAGAGTTCTTGGACTTCAATTACCAGAAGCCCAAGTCAGCACTCTTGCTGATCAGGGCTTTCTGGGAATTGAAATTCAAGAAAACCTGGAGTGCCAAGGTTCGGCATCACCAGTCTACCCTATTCTTCCCCTCATCAGTTAGGATAGCAAGGAATTTCCTGAAACTCAATTTAGAGTCCTATCATTGGTAAAAAAAACAACAACAACCCAACAACCATCTTTTCTTGCACAAAAATTTAAACAAATGACATGAATTACATGAAGTGCCAAAACCAGTGGTGGGATGTCAAAAATTTTACTACCCCACCGTGACGTCATCACAGTGTGGGCGGAGCTAATATCATGACATCATGATACCATAGGCGGCGCCAAATAAAATAAAATAAAATAAAATAAAAATAAGCACACACACACACACACACACACACACACACACACACACACACACACACACACACACACACACCATAACCCACCCCACCCACCCACAACACAAGGACAGCAAGGAGGACAGCAAGGAGGCCGTGCATATGTGCCAAGCACTGTAGGCATGCATGCACACCAAGTGCTTGGCGCCCATGCGCAGTGGGGGAACCAGTGAAAAGGTAAGCCCCGAAGGTGGTTCCCCCCCAAAGCTGCAATCGGTTCTCCGGGACACTGGGGGAAGTTACTACCGGTTCTGGAAAACTGGTGAGAACCTGTTACATCCCATCACTGGCCAAAACATATGACAATTTGAAGCCCTTTAACAATTTGAAGCCCTGAATAGGTTTCTTGTGTCATACATAGCAATTATACAGTCTTGGTAGCATGGGTTTACCTCAAGGGGAAGAGATGCTAGAGACATTTTGTGCCAGTTGCAGACTCCTTGAGGGTAAGGAAATAACTCTTTGTTTCACTGTTGGCTGCTTGTAAGAACTGTCACTAAGTGATAGAACATCTCAGTGACATGACTGTTCCTGTCAAGTCAGGGTAAACTGAAAAGAATGAGGGATTTAAACACTTTAAAATGTGTATATTCATGAAAGGTGGCATTCAAAATGCTTCACATTGGGTTATGTTGGCAAAATGAAATACAAAGATGCATGAGTTAGAAGAAATGTGCACAAAATACTTACAAATATTCATGCAAATTTAATAAAAATTTTCAAAGTTCAGAGTAAATTGACTTTAAACCTAATAAAAAGAGAAGCTGAAGTTAACACAGCCATCCATCTGTGGATATACGAGCCAGATAAATGTACAGTATATTGCTAAAATTGGAGTTACATATTTCACTGCTCGAATGAAGGAAAAGTAATAAGATTATATCCCAACACCTCAGTTGAGAGAAGACTCCCAATATCATTTCCATTTTTGAACTATACTGCTTTTTCCAACCTGATAAATAGATCAGTCTGTCATCAGGAACATAACTTCTTCTCAGATCAATTTGCATGGCTCGCAACCAATATATATCAGTGGTGAAATTTCCAAGTACGAGATGAAGTTTGAAAATAAAAGGGAACATCAGGAGAAATCATTGAGGGCAAACCTCACAAAGATATAGAACAAGGAAGGGAAGAAAATGCAAGTAGAATCTGGAAACTAAAACAGAGAAAGTTCACATTGCTACCTCATTATTTTGCCACCATTTGGTGGGTATCTTGTTCTCTAAAGGTTGTAACTAACCTGCACAACCCTAATAGAGCAGTGGTTCCCAATTAGTTTTTCTACGTACCACTTCAAGAAAGGCCTCAAACTTGCGTACCCCTTATTGCAGGAACGTTAAATAAAAAATGAAATCAGGTGTATTTTATATTTATTATCATCAAAAGACATTCTAATGACAGAGAACACATGTTTCATTAATGTGACAAATGTGCACGTTTTTCTTTGCACAACTCTGAAAAATCTGGTTGCATTTTGATCAGCTTCAATCTCAAGTCATCTTCGAGTTGAAGTCTGTGATGATGTTTAGTTTTTAAGTTTGTTATTGCGGAAAATCCGCTCTTGCAAAGGTACGTCGTGCAAAATGGCAGTAAATGTTTTATTGCTACTTCGCTGACATGATAAACGTCTTTAAGACCAGCCCAAAAATTAACCAGTGATTGCTCCACAAAACAACTTTTGAGTCTACTGTTGCATGAGATGTCTATTAATTCTTCTTGATCAGAGATGGATAGGTGATCGGTGGGACAGTTTCCAAAGGGGTTGTTTACCCAGTTCCATTGCGATGATATTTCTGGGAAATTAGTGTGTAATGCGGTCAACAAATTTTGCAAGTGACATTTTATGGCTGATTTTACATCTTCATTCACTGATGAAGAAGTAGTTTCCAAAAAAAGTTTTAAATTCGGAAATTGATCATATTTACATCTGTTGATCAAAGATGTCCAGAGATACATGCATCGGACAACGCTAAAAATCAGATAACGTCATGACTTGTGGAACCAAGTCATAACATTGTCCGGGGTATTACTGTATTCTATTAGGTGATAGAAATGAATTTGCTACTGACCAGCTACGAAAGATGCCATAATTACAGCATTGTTTGTAGAGGTGCCTACAGTACTGAGACATCTATATTTTTTTTGTTCCTCTTCCAATACCTTTTTTCATGTTATTCAGATGATGAGTCCTGAATTTCTGAAACAGTGCTTGAAGAAAAATACTCCCTTATAAGCATGCTGTGCAGATTAGTTTTTACAGTAATTGAGAGATAGGGCTACAAAGGCACTCATCTATTTTACACTATGTCATTTCAATTCATATGCACCACACCTACCTTTGGAGAACATAATTTTTTCTTACTCTAGCTCAAAAAAATGGAGGGCACTGAGAAAAACAACAATTAAGTACTCCCTGCCTGTGCCATATTATGATGTTTAGTGTTTTCAGAACTGTACAAAGCAAATAACTGTGTTATTTTGAAGAATTACTTGCATCAAACAAAAATGAGAGGAGTAACTTGGTCTCTAAAATAATATTTGTGATAACAAAACAACATAACAGAAAATTTTATTAAAAATAGTGACAATCTACTTCAAAACGTTTCCTTGCAAATGAACCTATGTTTCATATAGTACAGAAAAGAATGGATTAGATCATTCCACATTCATTATACTGACTCAACCTAAATTATCTTTTCTATCTCAGGTCTTTACAAGAATTTTAATCTTTCTCTGTAATGTCACCACCATATGTCTTCAATCATAGTTTTTTTAAACTCCCTTTCTCTTAACTATTTCTAATTTTTGCAGACTCGTTTTTAAAATGAGATTGGCCAACTCTGGAAATGGCATTCAAGGGCATATGGTTATCACTGATTCATATTATAGTAATTTACTATTTTCAATATTGTTCCTTCCTCTTATCCACTTTAATGATTTTTTTGACTATTGTTGCATTCCCAAGAACATCTTCCTTCAGCTGACCTGTCATGACACCTAAAATTTGCTGAATTCTCCATATTTATAAAATCATAAATATATAGCTTGTCAGAGGCTCAGATCCAGGACTGAGAAAAACAAACAAGCAAACAAGTGGAAACAGCTGTGTAGGACCTTAAAAACTACTATTATTAAGACACACACCTTCATGGATGCTCATCTTCTTTGATTTCTCTTTTACCCCATTGGGTGTTGAGGGATGGACACTCATCATGTGTTTGAAATGTTACTTCTATTGGCAGTATTATACATCTGCCTGGAGGATCTACAGAAGTTAAAAAGAAAAATAAAATTCAAAAAAATGCAGTGATTTCTTCTAGAGCTCAGAATGTTGTACCTTGACAAAGAACTTGTTGCATTTCTCATTTCCTCTTGGCAGCCATTACTTTTTGGGCAGGTTATCCTGCTATGGTAATAGAGTAGATCATACTGCCAGCGACTCAGCACTGAGCATCAGATGGTGGTTAACTAACCTGACAACCCTGAGGACTAGCAGCCTTGGTGAAGTTCACTGGGAAGGGTGACAGTCCCCAAGTGGATTAAATCCCACTTGAATCCATCTTGATGGAAGGCAGCAGCTTCAATCAATACTGGCCTGGAGCTGAGGAGGACTTTGTGTGCCAAAAGGACTCAGGACCAAAAAGCGACTCCCAGAGCTGGATAAGTGGTCCAGGTGCCACGCTCCATTGCAGAAGGCAGATGAAAGGCCATGGCTTTATATTCGCAGGACAGTCTTCATGGCTGATCACCATTATGATCGCCAATACTGAGAACCAGATATGGCACAAGAAAAAGAAGAAGCCTTTACTTCTTATTATTATTGTTGTAGCTCCATCTGAACAGGAAAAACTTTGCAATGACCACTGCATAGAACAGAACGATTTCGGCAGGGGTTCGCTCCACCCTCTGGGAGACCTGCAACCCTTTACTCTGCCTCATATTCACACACACACACACACACACACAGAGAGAGAGAGAGAGAGAGAGAGAGAGAGAGAGAGAGAGTACAGCCCATTTTGCACCTTTATCTGAGGACAGTGCACATTCTTAATCACCACCGCTGCTAAGAGCCACAATAGCAGACACAAATAAGCAGCGGCAAAAAAATAAACTGAGTGCTATCAAAATTTCTGAATATTTTTCCCCATCAGCTATATTATTATAAATTGATCAATAAGGTATATGGAGGAGCACAAGAGTTCATGTCAAAATATCTGAAAGTTCTACTTGTCACATTCTTATAGGCAAGCTTGTCCTGTTCTTTTTCCTCCTCTATAAGAATGGCCCCAGATATTCTGCTGCTCTTGACTGCCCTTTCAAATGCAAGAATAACTGTTTATGCAAAATGGGGAGGTCCAGATGTTTTACAGACTTTGGGGAATTGAATTGAATTTTAGGGAAAGGTAAACAACAGCATCTCCATCCCTATCACAGTACAGTACATAATAACTGGGAATTTTACAAAAGAGAGGAATTAATGCTGTCCTACACTTTTGATTTCCCATGTGTAATAGGGAAGCCATTTACAATGTCTGTAAAGTTCAAACTCTTATTCTCAGCTGGAAGTGTGGAATCTGGCCTGGCTTTCTCACCCAGTCAAGCCAAGATGAGGGATATTGCAAGCATTCTTCTCATCTCTCTTTCATTTTTATTTATATTGCAGACAATTACCTAGACTGGAACCACAGATTGCTGAACTATGTTCCTGGCCACAGACTATATGGAGTACACTGCAATTCTCTCTGTGTTATGTATGTGTATTAGCCAACATACAATGCCAGCTTGCATACATTTCCTGAGAAACCACTGATTTATTTGTAGACAATCCATTTTATGTCTGTAATTGGGGCAAATTATCCTACAACATTCATTATTTTGTGGGAAGATGAGAAGTGCAACCCAGCTTTGAATTCTTGGTATTTACATGCCTTCTATTAAAATTGGTTGTTGTTGCAATGGGCTGGTAAGTTATCTCCCACTTAAGGTGACCTATGAATGAAAAATATCCAAAATGTCCTGTCTTCAACAACCCCATTCAACTCCTTCAGGTTATAGCCCTTGGTTTACCTTGGGGAATCCATAATGTTATCTACAATTTATGTTCTCCATTGGGCAGGGTGGTGTTTTTTGTTTATCTTTTCTCAAACATTCACTCCAGAGTCCCCAACACAAATAATTGTGTAATGGCTTTTTGAACCTCCCAACAAAGTCCCGGGATTTGTTTTTCATGGCTTCAGTCACTGGAGTACACAGAAAGAGCCTCCTCAAAGATTGTGGCATTTTTGAACCACAATTGGGCATACACTGGTAACGGCAACCTTGTGTTGCCAGCTAATCTTTCTTACACTAGGCCAGGCAAGAAGAAATGCAGACTGAATTCACCAAAAGATGCCTTTTGGCAGTTTCACATCTGGTCTAGCCACTGAAGAGGAAGAAGTCACTGGTGACAGAAGAGGTCTTGACACAGATCAACCAGCATCAGGATGAATAGTGTATGAAACACAGCAGTTACACTGAAGATTTTTTAGACTTTACTTTTTGAATGACAAACCTTTACTCTTGTCCATACCAGATCTGGCTGATAGGATTTACAGACCAAAGACTGTATCTGGAAAGCCAAGAGTTTTCTCCTGAGGATGACTGGCACATGTGGCTCATGACCCATATAGCATATGCATCTTAAAATTTTGGAATGAGATGCCATCTGCTTTGTCCATAAAGTGCTACTGAAGATTCCTCAAGACCATGAATATATGAATTCCAAACCCTGCTCAGGAGGAGCAGTTATTTTGGTCTTTCAGATGTGCTGTGATAAAACAGAGGTTTTTAAAACAAAGAGCAAAGACTGGAGAAACATGAATGCCACGAACAACTTGGAAAAAGGGCAGATGATAAAGGCAATGAATAAAATGAAACTTTGGCCAGTTTTTTTCTCTGGGCAGTCAGGAGTAATAGTTTCATTTTGCTTACAAAGTAGCATGTTCATAATATCCACTGTAATGGAAAGTGCTATGACACCTATTCACATTATACTCAGAGTATAATGGTAATATTCACCGTTGGTTATGAGATGTTATGAGTAATGTGTCTTGCTTCAATCTATTTTGTGCTGCTCCATTGAGTTCCAAGATGCTTTAGATAAACAAATGAGAGTCCTGCCAAGATCGTAAAAAGCTTGGAAATTGCATGGATTTCTTTCCACTTTACAAAGCTCTGTGTTTTGGAATGCAGCAATGACGAAACTCAAAGTATCTATTCTTCCAATGCAACCACATATCACTATTTTAAACATCCTTTACTGGTTTTTCAAGCACCACAGCTCTCTAGCCCTTGAATTTATCTTTCTCTAGTACTGTGTTGCAAAAAAAATGTTTACAGAGAGATATCTATGATGTGTTCCATTTTAAGATGAAATTACCTCCAAATATAGGGGTGTGATTAAACTTATGCATTTTTCCCAGTTTTCCCGGGACATAAAATAAGATGCTATTTCCCTTTTTAAATTTTTTAATTACCCACCAAACCAAAGTTTGTGTTCAGAGTATCTCCCTAGGAATTAGAAGATCAATTTGTGGATATAGTAATGGTAAAGGTCACCCTTGCTTAAAAGCCAGTCATATCTGACTCTAGGGTTCAGTGCTCATCTCTGTTTATAGCCAAAGAGCCAGTGCTGTCTGTGTCTGCAAACATTTCCATGGACATGTGGCAGCCAAGCCTCAACACCAGAGTGCACAGAACGCTGTTTACCTTCCCACAGAAGGTGCTAGGTTGGCAGGAGCTGGGACAGAGACAGGAGCTCACTCCATCATGCAGTACCCAGGAACCAAACTCCAACCTTCCAGTCAGTGAGTTCAGTGTCTTAACCAATTGAGCCACCACAGTCCCTGTGGAGATAGAAACATAACTCAATTAATCAAATATGTGTATATTTATAATAACTGATGCACATTATGCTTTCCAGAACCAATGATGGCAGGGCCTTGTCCCATGCAATTTTTCATACCATATGTGGACATACAGAGGAAGGCCAGGCAAGGGTGACCTGGGATGGAACACATATTTGTTCTTCATCAGTGTCTAGTCCAGACATGAAATGGCCGAAATGAAGCCTTCTGTTGGTGAGTTCATTCTGCAGTTCCTTTCACCTGACCTACTGTGAGAAAGATTAGCTGGCAACTCAAGGTTGCTGCTACCAGGTTACACCCAACTGTGGTTCAAAAATACCACAGTCTCCAAGGAGGCTCTTTCTGTGTACTCCATGCATGTTTGTTTCTCCTATATTTGGCTCATCTTGACTGACCTACAGCTTTTATTATGTAAGGCATGGGGGCAAGAAAGGTATGTGCCAAATGGCATAATGGGCAATGTGGATTTTCAGAAAGAATTTCAATGAGCTAAAAGTTACAGATTGTGCCCTAGCCTCTAATGCTATGACGTCGATAGTAAAATAGCTTAATTGGAGATATCAGATGTACAAAAACCAAAACATACCCCACACATCTCAAAATCTACCAGCCTGGGATTCTAGGACCTGCCTGTCTGTTTGTGAGCATGTGTGTACAGTTGTTCCTCGCTTAAAGAGCATAATGTGTTCCACAGGATTACTCTTTAAGTGAGTTTGCTCTTTAAGTGAAACACCATTGTAAGTTACCAATTGTGAGGGGGATTGTGACCCCCGATTTATTTGCTAAGCGAGTTTTTGGTTGGTTTTATTTGTTAAGCGAAGCGAACATTCAGAGAAAATTATGCTCTTTAAGTGAGTTACTCTTTAAACGAGGCGCTCTTTATGCGAGGTTTGACTGTACTTGTTTATTTGCTAAATATTTCATGGCTACCATATCGTTGCTTGCAACTTACATGTAGGACAGCCTATGTATTTGAATTATTTTGCCAAACATTAGAAATCTTACAGAAGGCAACAGAATTCCTACAGTGCAGTTTGCCCTTCATTTCTCTACATATTTCACAAAGTTGTTTTTTCATCAGTTACTTGTCAAACAATCTGTTGGGTGTGTACAAGCCACACGACTGCTTGCAGACTTCACATGTGGAGAGAATCTTATCCCAAAATATGGGAAATTAAGCTTGTACATTAAAGGCAAAAGTGACCAGCAGGTGGTGCCTGAGAGCTAATGGAATTGATGTTTCTTTTCCCTTCTGAAAGTGTTTTAAAGGGACCTTAGACTGAACCTTGTGGAGACAAAAGCACAGGTACATAATAGCACATATCATAGAAGGAACAGTTTCAAGAGAAAAAGAAAGCTGAATCTAAACAACAGAAGTGTAACTAGGACACAAATCAATTTACATAACAAACCTGTCCTGATTTTCTGTGTCACTGAAGTAACACTTTGACTGCATACACAGTTTGCCACGCATAGCAACTCAGAGAAATAACCAAACTACTTGAAAATGTTCTCTGCACCCTCAGATAGGGACTCCCATTGTACATAACTGCAGTAGAGCAATGTGTCTCTTCTGTTATCAGTCATTTATTATCATCATCATCATCATCATCATCATCATCATCATCATCATCATCATCATCATCATCATCATCATCATCATCATATTTATTTATTTATTTATTTATTTATTTATCTTTCATAAATTCCATTACTTCTACTTGTACTGCTAAAGAGTTGACTTCTCAACAAGAGGAGACACCTAGAACTTCTCGAGGGAATCCTAGATGTTTTCAGTTGACAGTTTAACTCATGACTGATATCAAAGAACTTGTATTAAATGACTTAACAGTGTTTTTCCAGTCAATGAGACATCTTTGTCACAGATCATTTCTACTGAAAACATTTTCCAGGTATTATTTATCAACAGGAAAATGATGCTACATATGAACTTTCTCATACTGTCTTCTGTATAGAATAAATGTGGTGCTCAATATTTCTCTCAACTGAGATCAATAGGAGTCCACCTCATTGGAGGTGAAATAGATCCATTGATCTGTTTTACATCCCTCAGAAAAAGGCTGATTAATTGGAACAAATAACTAGAGAGGACGTAAATCCTATGTATTGAATCAAAACTATGGTGGGGAAATCTTAGGCATCTTTCTCAGTTTCCCATACTTTCAGATTTCTCTCTTAGGAAAAACAAGACAAAATATCTCTTGATTTTCTTTGAATAAATACTGAATTGTTGTTGTTGTTGTTGTTGTTGTTGTTGTTGTTCAGTCGCACAGTCGATTCCGACCCTCTGCGACCCCATGGACCACTGTCCGCCAGGCACTCCTGTCCTCCACCATCCCCCTCAACTCGCTCAGCTCTGTGCCCATTGTGTCCACAATACCATCTAGTCATCTCATCTTGGGCCGTCCCCTTCTTCTTTTGCCCTCGACCCTTCCCAGCATCAAGGCTTTCTCAAGCAAATCCTCTCTTCTCATTTGATGTCCAAAGTACTTTAGCTTCATCTTTATTATTTGACCTTCTAAGGAGCAGTCAGGGTTAATTTCATCTAAGATTGACCTATTTGTTCTCCTCACTGTCCAGGGGACTCTCAAAACCCTTCTCCAACACCACATCTCAAAGGCGTCTATTTTTCTGTTTTCCTAATGGTCCAGCTCTCACAACCATACATTGCCACAGGGAATACCATTGCTTTGACTATGCGAATCTTTGTTTGCAATTTAATGTCTCTACTTTTCACTATGCTCCCCAGGTTTCTAATTGCTTGCCTCCCAAGAATCAGTCGCCTTTTTATTTCATGGCTGCAATCACCATCTGCAGTGAGCTTTGATCCTTGGAAAGTAAAATCTGTCACTGCTTCTACTTCTTCCCCATCTATTTTCCAGGGACTGATAGGGCCTGTTGCCATTATCTTGGTTTTCTTGATATTGAGTCTCAAGCCAGCTTTTTCACTTTCTTCTTTCAACCTAATCAGGAGCTTCTTTAGGTCCTCCTCACTTTCAGCCATTAGGGTAGTATCATCTGCATATCTCACATTGTTGATGTTTCTTCCAGCAATTTTGATCCCAAATTGTGATTCCTCCATCCCTGCATTGCACATTATGTGTTCTGTGTATAAGTTGAATAAGCAGGGTGACAAAATGCAGCCTTGTCTTACTCCTTTTCCTATTCCAAACCACTCCGTCATTCCATTTTCTGTCCTAACTGTTGCCTCTTGATTCATGTACAGATTTCTCATGAGGCCTATAAGGTGTTCCGGAATTCCCATCTCTTTAATTACTTGCCACATTTTGTTGTGGTCGACACAGTCAAAAGCCTTAGTGTAATCAATGAAACAGAAGTAGACTTGTTTCTGATATTCCTTCATTTTTTCCATGATCCATCTTATGTTGGCGATGTGGTCTCTACTCCCCCTGCCTCTTCTGAAACCCGCCTGCACTTCTGGTAATTCTTTCTCCACATACTGTTGCAGTCTATCCTGTATTATCTTGAGCACCACCTTGCTAGCGTGAGGGATGAGCGCAATTGTTCGATAATTTGAACATTCTTTGGCATTACCCTTTTTGGGGAGTGGAACGTATACAGATCTTTTCCAATCCTGTGGCCATTGTTGTGTTTTCCAAATCTGCTGGCATATAGAATGCAATAATTTGATTCCATCATCTTGTAGGGCTATGAAAAGTTCAACTTGAATACCATCAACTCCACTGGCTTTGTTGTTTGCAGTGTTTTTTAGGGCCTTTCTGACTTCACTCTCTAGAATATCTGGCTCATGTTCAATGTTCTCATCCTTGTGATTATCAGGGGTGTTGAGGTCCTTTTTGTAGAGTTCCTCTGTGTACTCTTTCCATCTTTTCTTAATCTCTTCTGCATCTGCTAACTCCTTGCCATCTTTGTCCTTTATCATGGTCATTTTTGCTTTAAATGTTCCCTTGAGTTCCCCAATTTTTTTGAAAAGATCTCTAGTCCTACCCCTGATATTGTTTTCCTCTATTATTATTTTTTGCACTGTTCGTTCAGGTAGGTTTCCTTATCTCTCCTTGCTTTTCTTTGAAATCATGTATTCAAGTGACTGCATGTTTATTTATTTATTTATTTTATACCCTGCCCATCTAGGAGATTTCCTACAATACGTTCTTTATGTGAAGTATGAAAAAAAAATGATTATTTCTCTCCTCTCTATTTTTCTCTAGTTTTCTCCTACATACCTAGTGCCACCTAATCTTCCTAATCAGTCAGTCCTTTGGTGTTGACTGTCCAAATCAAGGCTTGAACACCTTCACTTGTATCAAAGTACTATCAGCTCTGCACATACATTCAATATTCCACATAAGAACACTTCAGTTTAATTGCACTGGAGGATTAGGGATGATATAAATGGAAGACAGAATAAAAGTCACTACTAAATTAATGAAAGTAGATTGAGTAGACTGTGCTTCATGCTTGGGTGTCTAAATCATGTTTGAGATTGAAAAGAAATTTCACAGCGAGTCACATTGGCATAGGGCATCTTAAACCATCTGTTCAACAAAAATTAGAACAGGGTACACTTTGTCTTCTTTTGTTCCCTTGTCATGGCATGCTGTATTCAAGAGATGCAAAATCTAGAACCATAGACTGCCAATTCTGTGCACAGCTGTCCTGTGTGGTAACTGATTCTAACGGAAAATGTCTGCTCTTCCAGACCTTGGGAAGATTTACTAGTTTAGACTGTACTACCACTTTTCTAGATGGCTGGAGAACCTTGTAGTTGTAGTTAAAATGTAGTTATAGTTTTAAAATAGAAAAATCAAGATCCACCTTCATAAAAATGTGACATTTATTATGCTACAAAGATCCGAATAATGAGATGTTATGTAATCCCAGTGTTGCTGTATGGAGTCAAAGTTTGGACATTGACTAAAGAATCTGAAAAGAAAACTGAAGCTTTTGAAATGTAGATCTACAGATGGCTGCTAAGGGTATCATGGGTTGATCATGTGACTAATGTAGAATTGTCACACCAGATGGAAAAAGAAGAACAACTGTTTAAGACCAATAAACAAAGAAAGCTTCAATACCTTGGGCATATCATGAGGAATGACATAAAGTGCAGAAAACTCCAACTAGCTCTGCAAGGAAAGATCCAGTTGAAGAAGAGCCCTATTTTTAAGCAAATGAGCCAACTGACTCAGTAGACAAATGTTTTGGACTGCCTTGCTTAGACAGGATCATAAAGCAAGAAATACTCTAACAGTGTAGGAGTGTCACTCTCTGGATCTGGATTTTCAACAGGAAGACTTACTATTGGTTGGTTGGTTGGTTGGTTTCCTATGCTTCCTTTCTAGGAAACCAAAAATAAAAATAAGTATAGTTGAAAATGCAATACATCACAATATGAATTTATTGTAAATTAAACAATTAAAGATATAATAATATTTAAAAATCAATAAACAATCAACTATAGGACAATATTTTAAAACTAATAATAACAATAAGTTAAACACAAAAAAGAGGAATTCACATGAGAAACAAAAATTTTACACCTTTATGAAGTAAAGCTTACGTGTTTTCCTTTGTTAAAATCTTCTGTTCAAAAATGAGATTCTCTGCTGTCTGAAAGACAGGAAAGCCTTTCAAATGAAGCATGAAGAAACTGAGAAGCTATGGAAACATGGAAAATGAAATCCATCTAGAAACATAAAAGCTTCTTTGGGAATGGTTAGGAAAGTTGCCTTAGAAGGCATGAATCAGTATTAGCCAAGAACAAAGCCTTCAATCCTCCTCCTGTTAGACAGACTATCAAAGCAATACTATGGAGGGTTTAGTATAAAACTTATTTCTTGTTCACAAAAGCCAGTCTGCTGCCTTCCCTGGAATCATGCAAGTTGCTAGAATACTGCTGTGTGAAAAGAAGAGGGGGAAGAATATGCTTTTGTTTTGGTAAACATTTAAAGTGGATCAAGAGGTTAATTTGAAAAGTCTGAATAGGTCATTTAATGTATAAAAAAGAGTTAGACATCTATTTAGATGGCTCAGTTTCACACCAATGAGGGTCCTTTGTACAAAGTCTTAGCCTGTCTCTATGGGGAAGAGGCTTCGTCAAGCTACTATCCTGAGATGCCTAGGTATGCCTAAAAACTACACTGACTCTGCTAAGGAATGAGTATGATGTACATAAGTTAGTTTTGTTATTTTCTGGTGTGAACTTTTGAATTGCTGTTGTCTGTCTCTGTACCTTGCTCCAAGAATTTTCTGAAACCTTTTTGGAACTTATTCCATTCCCTCTTTTTTTAATAAAGTATAAAAATCTATCTAAGCAGCTGTGTAGGTTTTTAGCTTAGAGGGTTTGTTGTTCTAAAACCAGATCTAGACACAACCAGCTCTCAAGAAAATGTGTTGGTGTGGTTGATGTGGCAGCTCTACATTTACACTAGTTAAAAGTGCCTAGCCATGTTGATTTCTTTGACTCCTTGAAAGCACTACCAAGTCTGGGAGACTGAAACTTTGGGATGATCCAGCACCAGGTTTGTTTCATAGACTTCTCTCCAATTAACTCTTCCCTGGATTCACCCACCCCAGGATAAAAATGGTAGCATAGCTTAGTGGCTATAAAGGGAACACAAGAGTATTTCACAAACTGGGACTAGCCACTGAAAAGGCCCACTCTTGCATTCTCATCAGATGTGCTTGTATAAGTGATCGAACCAAGAGAAGGGCCTCTTCTGAATAACTTAAAACCCAACAGGCTAATGGTAGTTATGGTCCTTCAAATAGCCTGGACTCAAGCTCTGAGAGGCTTTATATTGGTCCCAGAAGCAGATAAGCAAGCATAAATTGTTATGACAGAAGATTAAAGTGTTTCTTGTAACTATCCCCAATCAGCAGCCTGGCTACATGTCACAACCTACTTGGTATAGTCCTCAGAACAGGATATACTTCAACTGGAGGGTTCTAGTGTCTGGCCAGGTTATCCTGCTATGGTAATAGAGTAGACTATACTGCCAGTGACTCAACACCAAGTATCAGGTGGGGGTTAATTAACCCGACAACCCTGTGGACTAACATCTTGGGCACCTAAGTCCACAGGGAAGGGTGATGGTCCCCAAATGGATTAAATCCCACTTGAATCCATCTTGATGAAGGGCAGCAGTTTCATCAATACTGGCCTGGGGCCGAGGAGGGCTTTGTGTGCCAAAAGGGCTCAGGACCAGAAAGTGGCTCACAGAACTGGATCAGTGGTACTGGTGTCATGCTGCAATGAAGAAGGCAGATGACAGGCCACTGCATAATATTCTCAGGATAGTCTTCATGGCTGATCATGATGATGATGATGCTAAGAAGCAACTTCATTTCCTGGCTGGCCTTGATCCTTTACATTCAGGTCTCAACGTTTCTAGTTCACCTCAAAGATCGATCCCTAGTCAACCTTATCCAGGCTGCTTCTTGATTAACCCTCTTGAATAATGAAGCCTGGATTTATGGGTGGATCCTGATCAGTGATGGGATGTAGCAGGTTCTCACCAGTTCTCCAGAACTGGTAGTAACTTTTCCCAGTGTCCTGGAGAACTGGTAGCAGCTTTTGGGGGGAACCACCTTCGAGGCTTACCTTTTCACTGGTTCCCCCACTGTATTAATGTATTTTTTTTTATTAATTTATTTAATTTATTTACGGTTTTGTGTTGTGGCTGTGTGGGTTGAGGTGTGTGTGTGTGTGTGTGCTTATTTTTATTTTATTTTTTATTTTTTCTATTTTTTTCTTTGGCCCAGTCCACATCATGATGTCATGGTGTTAGCTCCGCCCACACTGTGATGATGTCACGGTGGGGTAGTAAAATTTTTGACATCCCACCACTGATCCTGATACACATTTTGACAGATCTCAATGCTTCCTAGCTTGCTGATAGTAGCTCGACTCAGATTCAGACTTTCCCTCTGCAGTCAGAAACCTCCACTATACAGGAGCCAACTCTTTCTTTGTAAAAATGTGCAGCTTGAAAGGAGGACACTGAAATGTTTTAGATCAGCTAAAGTTACTGAATTCTTTTTTCAGACAGCTCCACATAAGCATGTGTGGAATTTGGACACCAACGCTTTTATTGTGTAACGGATCTTCTCAAAGGTTGTGACTTTAGAGGACTACACAGCAGCACTCTAATTGTCCAACCTATCCACTCAAGCAGCCCACGATATACAATTCTATTGGGTAGAAAATATGTCCTTTTTGGATTCTAAAGATTAACATTATTTCATTTCCTGATAGGCCTACCATGTCAAGAGGAAAGTGTTTTATTATCAGGAGGTTTGTACCACACTCATTTACAAGTTTGGTGTAAAAAAGAAGGAAAATGTCAAACTGAAAAGTCTGAAATGAAACTACATCTTATTGCAACTTAACTGTTGAGTTTTAGAATAATCCAATATCATTGAGTTTTAGACTAACTCAATAACATTATAATGCTAATAATCGCTCTGAGGTTGTTAAATTTCCAGGCACATGTTTCTTTTCCTTTTGCAAATGACTCAAATTTTTATTTGGAAGACATGGACAAACAACACTGACAGCTATCAGAGGCAGTCTTTGAAGATTATGAACCAAAGGGAACAATTAGCAACACTGTCAGCTTTAATAAATTGGTAGCAGAATGCATTAGCATCTTCATATTATATTAGAGACCATAATTCTAGCGCCTGTTTCATAACCAAACACAATACCAAACAAAAAAGCAATATTTACAATGCAACATTTTGTAACAATACTCTTGCCAGAGTTACTAACAGACTAGTGGAATTTAAAAATTGAACACTGTCAGTTAGAAAGGAAAGCACAAAATGGATATAAGAATCACAATGTTCTGTTCCATTGTATTCTGAAATATACTGTCTGCGTCCTCTGAATACATCAGTGAGAGGGCAGACATTTATAGCCTCATGCATGTCTTTTGGTGTTATACAGTGTATCAGATTAATCAATGTTATGTTTCTGTGATAAAGCCAATAATCATGGACAGTCAATTAAGTAACAAGACATGTCACACAGTGTGCTATACATTGTTATTAAGTTTAGAAGCTCCTGGCTCTTCTCATTTGCCTATTTAGAGCTTGAATTGTCTATTTAGAGCCTGAATGTAAGACTAAATAATTTCTTGAAACACTCGGACTCGATGGTTGAATTTTAATTTGTGGTAAGCTATAGAGTTCTGGAGCTTTCAAGTGAAATAGAGTGTAGCACCTAAGTAAGTTTTCATGGAGATGATAAAAGGCACTGCTACACCTGATGAAAAACTTAGAGATGCTTGAGAGAGTTACTTGATAGGGTGACAAAAATAAAATCATTTACTAAGTGCCTACGATGATCAATTTAGTTTACTAAATCGATGTCATAAAGACAACAACTAAATAACAGATCATGATAATAAGCAGGGATGAACTTTTAAAAGTTGTTAGACTACAAATGTCATAATTCCTCATGTTGTGAAATCTACCTGATTTATGCACACCTTAGGTCGCCCTTGTTCAAAAGCCCATCATATCCAACTCTAGAGTTCAGTGCTCATCTCTGTTTTGTAGCCAAAGAGCCAGTGCTGTCTGCATTTGCAGATGTTTCCATGGACATGAGGCAGGCATGCCTCAACACCTGAGTGCACAAAACACTGTTTACCTTCTCAACTAAGTGGTACCTATTTATCTATTTGCAATTTCTTGCTTTCAAACTACTAGGCTGGCAGGAGCTGGGACAGAGACGGGAGCTCACTCTGTCATGTAGTACTTGGGAACTGAACGCTGAACTTCCAGTAATCAAGCTCATAATCTTAACCACTTGAGCCGCAGTCCCCACATGCACACTTTACAGACAACTAAATTTAGCTCATCTGGAAGAAGAAGCCTAAAATGGAAGGTCTTGAAAGCTTAGTTAAGCCTAGCTCTACCTAGCTTCCTGTTCAGAGAGAAAGTTCCAGCTAGCACTTGGACTTCAACAGAAAGATTAGATGGAGCCAGCCCTAGCTAAACCTCAAACCCTTCAAGTTTAGGACTTCTCTCCCAGAAGAGCTACATTTCATTGCCTGTAAGGTAGTTGCAACTCAGATAAAACTTCTAGAATGAAGAACTATAGGATTTATAGGTATCAAAAAATATCATTATAATTGACCGATTGTGACTTCTGGTGTGGTGGGCGGGATTACAAACCCCGATTTAGTTATTAAGTGAGTTTTTGGTTGGTTTTAGTTGTTAAGTGAGGGCAACCATTCAGATAAAATTCTGTTATTTAAGCGAGTTAGTCTCTAAGTGAGACGCTCTTTATGCGAGGTTTTACTGTAATTGTTTGTCCTATGCTTTTGATAGTAAAATTAGTTTAGCAGTTAGTTGTCAGACTTTCCCTTGGGCAATCAGTCATCAATATTTAATCCCACTGTTGCATCCCACCTGAATAGACCCACTGAATAATTGTGATTTATATAACTTAACATTTATATGACTTAACGTTTAATTGATTCAATGTTCTTTGTCTAGATTAGATAAGAAATTGGATTTAAGTTTACATGTGCTGAAGAGAACTTCAGTCTGTCACATCGAGGCAAAGCCAAGAGTGCATACAAATGGAGAGAAAAGGCAGGAATACACCCATATCATTACAGTGTGGGGAGTCCCAGAGGTTTTTAGTGGGGGGGGGGGACACACCTTCTGATCATTTTTGATGATATTGTGTCCAATTCCCAAAGCCAGTTTGCATGTGAAATATGCAAATGCACTTGATGCCCATTTTAAATAAATAAATAAATGGTGATTGACAGGATTCCCAGCTTCAATGTCATGATGCAGGCAAAAAATGGCTTTCTACTTTTCAAAGTGCTATTCATCCCAGGAAAGAAGGCAGCATTGGTAAGAGATCAGTTAATTACCTGCATAATTTGTTCCTGATCCCTCACATAAAGCTAAGAAACCATCCTATCTGAAACTTAGGAGACCCACTGCTAGCTAATCAGTATCGACAGCACTGTGCTGAATGGATCCATGTCTTGCTCAGGGTAAGGCAGCTACTTTTCTTTATGCCTGCCCATGTATCAATGAAAGCACTGTTTCCTTTTTATGTTTTTCATGCATGTATTTTTATAGCAGCTTTTGAGGCAGTGCTGGTCTTCCTAGACAATGCCAAGGTTAATGATTTCAGAGAAAAATGGAAGGACATACACAAAGAAAATGTGTGGAGGATGGTTGAACACATGTCTGAATACAGTATGTACAAAGGATAAAGTTCAGAGTAAAGGAAACAGAAGAGAATGTGAATGTGATAGAAATCAAGGAACACCACAACATGTAAACTCAAGAAGTGTTTGGAAAGTGTGTGAAAAGACATTTCAAGGAATCTCGACATTCAAGATCAAGGCATTTAAGCCTCTACAGAATTAAGTATGTGGAGATGTATTACCAGAAATAAATAACTGATTAATAACTTATGAAGTACATTATAGCAGGAGCAGGGCTGAATAGGAAGTGGAGAAAACAATTAGCAAGAAGAACATGAGAATTCAGAATGGAACTTTATGAAGAAAAAACAGGAGTGAGATGCAGACTGAGAAAGAAATAGTTTTCCCCAAAAACGAATCAAGTAAACATGTGTAGATATACACATTTGCAGCACTGAGCTATGCTTGTCAACTCAGAAATGAGTTTAATTTGATTCAATAGCTCTTACCTCTGAGTAGAAAGGTTTAGGATTGCACTGTTTGAAATTTCAAGAATTTTTTTTTTTAAATGGCTTCTGTAAACCTACAAAGCATGGAAGGAGAAAGCAGGTTAGAAAAAGAAGATGTTGTGGGTAAATCATATGAGGGGGAGAGTAACAATACATACTGAATACAAATGTACTTTGCTATTTTTGGAACCATAGACCTGTTTTTATTTTTCCTTCTGCGAAAAAGCACAGAGGGAGAAAAGGAAATACTTCCAAAGATGAGGATAAATGTATCAGAAATTTAGGGGACATATCACCTAATTTGATAAATTAACAAAATAAAGGCTGTCATGGCCTGTCAAGTGCCTGGAAGTGCTTTAGGTCTTACTTCCACACTGCTGTGTCTTCTGCTTTTGCAAGGAAGTAGAGTACTACACAACAATGCACTATAAGTTAAGTGAAATTGAATTTATAGTGATGTCTTTATCAGTATTTAAACTTGAGCTAATTAGACACATGGCATGGCTAACACATAGAGCAGTTGTTCCCAATTAGTGGTACACGTACCCCCAGGGGTACACGAGATTGCATCAAGGGGTACGCGCAGCAATCTCTTAACTAAAATATTAAATCCTTAAAAAACAATAATGCAATAACAATTGCCAAAAAATTATTCAATTTAATTAAAGGATCAGTAGGTAAGTCAGGTTCGCCTGATTAGGGCGGGATAATAAATCTAAATAAATAAATAAATAAATAAATAAGTCAATCGTATGCATCAAGCACTTTCTCCCGCTGTGGCGGTTTTTCCCGCACCTCCCGCGTCTCATGTCACCCGATCGTGGCCACCCCCGTTCCCGCCTATTTGCTCATCATTGTCAATGTGCACATTTGTCACATTAATGAAACATGTGTTCTCTGTCATTAGAATGTCTTTGATGATAATAAATATAAAATACACCTGATTTCATTTTTTATTTAACGTTCCTGCAATAAGGGGTACGCGATATTTAACGTTCCTGCAATAAGGGGTACGCACGTTTGAGGTCTTTCTTGAAGTGGTACGTAGAAAAAACTAATTGGTAACCACTGACATAGAGCAATGATGGCTAGCCTTGTCATTCCAGCTGTTCTTGAACTTCAGTTCCCAGAACCCCTGATCAGCAGAAGTGCTGACTTGGGCTTCTGGAAATTGAAGTCCAAGAACACCTGGAGTGCCAAAGTTCACCATCACTGACATAGAGGGTAACCTGTAGCCTAGAGGAAAGGTATGCAGAAACCGCATATCCAGTCCTTACACAAAACTAAGGACATACAGATGGAGGGCAACACAAGAGTACAGTGGCACCTCGGTTTACATAATTAATGCGTTCTCCGGGACATTTTTTACAGCGAAAATTACTTTTAACTGAATTTCCCATTGCATTGAATGCAATTTCCTATAGGAATCCATTGAATGCAGTTTCCCATAGGAATGCATTGAAAACCAAAATACATTAACCGAAATGCAATTTCCCATAGGAATGCATTGAAAACCAATTAATCCATTCAGAAAAAAAATCTAGAACTGAGCCACTATTGTCTATGGATTTCCTTTTGTTATGTGATTTTTATGTTAACTGAGCCATTTGTTAATTGAGGTTCCACTGTATGGCAAATGTGAGTTCCCAACCCATGTACATCACAAAGCATTGTCTGAATGAGTATTTGGAAAATTCTTCCAGTGAGATCTGTTGTTACTTATTGAATAGATCAGACTTACTTTAAGGGTTTAAAAAAAAAAATACAGAAGCTGAAAGGCCCCCTCCCTCAGACTTGAGCTGAAGACTCTTAATCATTACCTGAATGACTAAATGGTATTTATTTATATTTATTTATTACTTAATGATAGACATAAAAATAAATAACTATGTTATTTATGATAGAAAAGGAATAAACATACAACTGAAGTACAGTACTACCTCAGATTATATCTCTTGCTACTCCTGAGCTCTGCTGTTGGTGCTTAGACAACATTAAGATGGGCAGTAGGTGCCATGGGCCAATATCTGGTAGCCATCAAATTAACAGTTTAAAAACAGCTGGAAAAAATAATTTCTGTTATTTTTGAGAGATGAAAAAATAAACAATTAGTATGAAGTAACTGTAGTAATTACCCATTTTTCTCAGCAACTGTAATTATAACTAATTTCTTTTCCAAAAATATATTTCCAAGCTCTGAACAATAACAACAGGAATAAGACTCATGTATGAGAGAACTGAACTCAGATCCAGGACAGAAAACCCAAAGGTACCACCTATTGACCCATACCTGTATCATCTCCCATTCCCACTACATTGTACCTGGCATCATTTCAAGTGAAATATACTTCTGTGTTGATCTTGCAAGCTTTAGGTCTGCCCACCTCTGCCCTGCACAGTTTCCCAATGTTGGACACCTTCCACCTCCATGACTATTATTTTCAAGATTCTTTAAATGTGCTTTCCCAGAACTCTTCTGTCCACTTAGGAATGTTTACATTTAGCTTGACCGTGTCCACCTTGTGTTCTTTGCACAGACCATTTCCAACTAAGCATCAAGTCAAGGTTGAATTGCAATTCCCCCCTCCCTTTTAAGTGCACCCCTGCACATACAAGGCCAACAATTCTGCTTTAGCAGAGTGAGTTCACAAGCTGAGTGCTATGATTAAATTGCAAAGCAAAAGAAGAAAAGCAAACATGCCAGCATTCTCAGGAGGAAAAGTATTCCAAAAGTTTGTTGTGGGGATTGGTCCTTAAAAGAGAGAGAAACAACAACAACAACAACAACAACAACAACAACAACAACAACAACAACAACAACAACAACAACAACAACAACAACAACAACAACAACAACAACTGTTGGTGCCACCTACTGGGCTACAGTGGAATATTAATTCATGATCTGTGCAATTTGATAAGCAAAATTTTGCTGGAGGCAAGAAATGTAGTTAATGATTGTTTGATTTCCTGTTTCATCACCTTGAATGGATTCTGTATTGACAGCTTCAGCTAATTAGCTTACAATTGTTCTAACAAAATGAAGAGAACAGAGTTATTAATAGACTGTGCTGTCATGGTCCATGCAGAGTTAAAAACCTGCTATCATTCAGTCATTGCAAAGGAGCGAAATGGAATATAAAAAATGCTTCCATTTCATAGCCTTCAAGGATGAAACTTTGCCCCTTTTCTCTACCCTCCCCCTCTATGATTCATGAAAATAAATCAAAATGAGAATAGGCCCAATGTGGTCACTTATAGATTTTGGGACTATCAATTGCTTGGGAATAGGAAATCCCTCCTACAATGTCCCATCCCATTTGCCTGTTTAAAGCAGAAGCTCAATGACAGGGGACTGACAGTTCATTATACATTCAAAACTTTGTCACTTCCTCATGTAGTGCCTTCGTACAATTCAGTACAGGCCACTGTCAGAAAAAGGATAGAAGGTAAAATGAATAATTGGTCTATTGGATCCAGTAATGTGATTTTTTTTATGATGTGAGATAGATGGATGTCAGAAATCAAGGTCAAAGCTGTAGGTGAGCCTCATATCCTTATGAGTCATAAGGTATGTGGTAAGCTTTCATCTAACTGTAGCAAACCTAAGTGGTAATTCTGATGTAACCACTATTCACTACAATTTCTCATTGATCTAAAGAAAAGAAAAGAAAACCTTTTATCTTTTTTTTTTTGTCTAATTTTTTCCATCTGGTTTGTTCTTTAGCACTTTTTCTATGCTATTTAGATGGGAACATGGTTTAGCACCTGAAGAAATTTTAAAGCTCTTTTCCTTTATTTTCCTCTTCAGGAAATTAGGCTTTGTGGGAAATTAAGCTGTGTCAGACACTACACCATTCTCTTAAGAGTAAATATTCACTGGTTGGCCAATGAACCACTTTTTCCACTTGTTGCATAGCTTTGTTGCTGCACAAAGGGAAGGAATCCTAGTTTTTCATAGAAAACTTTTTTTTATAGATTGGAGAAATATTCATATTTGTCTTATACTCAGAGAGTTAACAAACTCTTCACAAGCTGGCATCCTTTGTCAAGAGAAGTAGTCCCATCAAGGATGAGTAATTAAGTGTGATTTCTTCAAATCCCTAAATCAATTTATATACTACTCTAGCCATATCTAAAAGAATATCTAAGCGTAGTTATGATTTCATTCTGTTCCAGATTTTTAATGCTTAACTCTAATGAAGTAAATTCAAATACAGCACTTGCTTCGAGACAAGAAAAGTATCTGAAATATATGAAAAATATGCCTCTTGTGTCATCCTCGTTTTTCATTCATGAGCATGATCAGGTGATGGAGTTTTTTTAAGGGGAAGGACAAGTGCCCATGTCTTGGGTTGTTGTCCCATGCTTGGTTCTGTTCAAACTATCTTCTTCACCTACTACTCACTTTGCGCTAACCCTTTGTCTATAACTAAATGTCCCTATCTTTCAATGGGCAATGTCAATTCATTTCAGTTTCCACTTTTTACCATTGTCAAATTACAAGTACAAAGGCAGGCCATCATGGCTAGAGTGTCAGGCTAAGATTGGGTTCAAATTCCGACCAATCCTACATACATTCATTTGGAAGTAAGTCATATTGAGTTTACTTCTGATTAGAGGTTTTAAACTACTTTATTAGAATTCCTTTTAAAGAACAGTACATTTAAGCTAACTTTCCATGTAACCACATAACATGAAACATTCATTTCAAATAACTTTCCACTTCAATATACTCTTTCAGAAGTAGCCTAGATCATATCAAGTGGAAATATACCAAATATATCAAAGTAGATATTTAAGCATCATTTGTGTAAGACATAAATAAACTAGTCTAATGCATTTCCCTATTGTAGTCTAGTTATGTTGTATCTCCATAGGACAGTTGCGAGAAAAAAATGAGGGTGAAGGAGAAAGGTGTATGCTGCTTGGAGCTCTTTGAAAGAATGCTTAGGTAGAAATGTAATAAAATAATTTGAAGTTAGGTGAGTATATGCAGGTGACAGTATATAATATGTCTTGCTAGAACTACACTGTGTACAACCGAGAAGAAAAAGTTTAGGTCTACAAGTCCTCTTCCCTTGTTTTTCAACTTGTTGAGGCTTGGACCTTGGGAGATGTAATTGATTTTTTTTTAAAGAAGGTAAGATTTCCCAGTCTGCATCGACCTCATTCTTCTTATTTCATTATTCTTTCTTCTATCCAAAATTGGTATGGGAGACATCTCACCCTGATTTATAACAGATATTGTTATGGACTAAAATATGTCTTCACAACTTGGTGACCTCTCAGTGATGCAGATAAAGAGATCCAGTTGCTGTGATGGGCAGTGCATTGGTGGCAGGCCATGCCATTGCTCTTCTAAGGTCACATGGGTTGGATGGCATGCAGCTGGGCAGGATCACCTGAGATGTACTCAGACAGGAATGGCCTGTTGTCAGGACAGCAGGGACCCATGACTTTGGATCTGCCCATGAAGGGCAGGTGAAGGATACACAGGAATCTTTCTCTGGGTCCATGCATCTGTACCATGATAGGCACTAAATTAAAAAAAGGTTCATTCCAAATTAAATATAATGGAGCTAGAGATCAAATCACCATGGGAAGAAAATTCGATAGATTATCTCTTTACATCGGGAGTTCTTAACCTTTTTAAGCCAGGGGCTAGGTCATGCTCCATCAGACAGCTTTGGGGTCCAGATGGCCATTTTGCCCTTCCTGGTGTGGTGGAGTCAGTGAGTGCCCACGTGAAATGGTGTCATGGGGGGGGGGCATTCAGCCCATGGTCCACAGGTTGAGAATCCCTGCTTTACATGCTCATTCCAGCATTCCAGTTTCTGTATTCAATTATCTATATTTTGGCAGTGGGTGTTGTGGGAGGGCACATACAGTGCAGTAAACCATATATGCTTGCTGGCCTGGAGACTAAAATCAGAGCAAATGACAGTCCTCTAATATATCACAGCTAGTCTATAAACAAGATGAGGTAGTTTTGAATTCCAAACATCTGGGAAGAATTTCATAAAGACCCCCCTCCTATCCCCCCCCCCCCAAGGTTTCATAATAAAACCCTAGAAATTTCCTGGTAAGGCCTTGAGGGCTCTCTAAATCTCACCTGCTGAGAGTGTCTTTGGAAATTGTCCAGATCCAGGCCTTTTGATAGTTTGGTTCTTAGCTACCACAAAGCATTGCTGAAGATGCTTTTCTCTGTCTCTGGAGGGTTTACCACTCACTTTTGTTCTGCACACCTGTCAAAGGATTCATATCAGATACCACTTTATGTTCCACTTTTCACAATTTAAATGCTCATACTTTTTTCCAGATATTGTGTGCATTAAATGCAGCAAGCAACATATTCTCTATGGGAAGATTTAACTTTACTCATACAAGATTTGGGGTTACTAAGTGAAATCACAAATACCACTTTGGTGCTTTAATAAGAACATTTGTTCTTTAAATATATTGTACCACTCTTATGTTATCTCCCAGTTTTGTCAACTTTTGAAGGACATTTCCAATGGGGATGTCCTCAGGGTTTGATTATCTCCCCATGCTATTTAACATATACATGAAGCCGCTGGGAGAGATCATCCAGAGATTTGGGCTCCATTGTCATCAATATGCAGATGACATGTAACTCTATTTCTCCTTCACATCGTTGGCACTGGACAATTGCCTGGCCACAGTCTGGAGTGGACTAGAGCTAACAAGCTGTGACTGAACCCGGGTAAGACAGAGGTTATAGGGTTGGAGGGTCTGTCTGCCTGACTGGGACTCTGTAACCGAATGATAGCTGGATGGTACTGTTGCCCAGTAAACAGGCATGCAACTTGGGGGTCATTTTCGATCACCATCTGACCCTCCAAGCAAAAATTAGGGCAGTTTGCAAAGCTTTTCCCCATCTGTATCAAATATGTCAGTTGTGTCCTTACCTGGACAGGCAGTCCCTTTGGGGAACTAGTTATCTTGCTGGTAATCTCTCATATAGATTACTGCAATGCTCTCTACTTGGGGCTTCACCTGACCTTGGTACGGAAAACAGGTACAGAATGCAGCAGCCAGGCTAATCACTGGGGTGAGGAAATTTGAACATATCTCACCAGCGCTGGCTGGGCTACACTGGCTGCCTGTTACATTTCATACCAGGTTCAAGGTCTTAGTTCTGACTTTTAAAGCCCTAAATAGTTTGGGACCTTTCTTCTTGGTCGAGTGTACATCATCCCACATCACACGATCCTCCCAGATGGGTCAGTTTTGGGTACTGATGCCGAAAATGTCAAAAAAGGGCCATGACTCGGAAAAGAGCCTTTTCGGTGGCAGCCCCAAATCTATGGAACTTGCTCCCGGTAGAATTACATCAGACCACTTGCTTATTGACATTTAAAAAGCAGCTAAAATGCCTTCTGTTTAGGGAGGCATTTGAAAAGGGGTCGTCAACAGCCTAGTCTGAGATTTCTCCCCACCCCCCACCTCATTGTTAATTTAGGCCAGGATTTTATTTTATTTTTAAATTGTTTGATTTTAAGATGTCATTTTATGATCACATGAATTTTAAGATGTTTTTAATATATTGTTGGTAACCGCCCAAAAATGTCTTTTTGAAAACATTTGAAAGGGTGGAAACATTGCCTCCAAAGGCATCTTGGTCACATACTCAAGTCAATATTTCTGAAGTGAGTAGAGCCTCAACCAGAATCTTAGAAATGAGTAGATTTTTTTCACATACTCTCAGACACCTTAAATTATGTGAATTTCATTGAACTTTTATTCTCCATTGAATTTTGAAAGAATTGTTCATTTCTCATTAGACTGAATGAAACATGAGCATGGAAATGCACAGAATAAAATTTCAAAACAGCAAGCCATGTCCACTGTAGACCTTTCGTTCTACTTTACATTTAGGAAACTTAAGACAATGTTCTCTCAGAAACATATAAAAGTGGAAATATTATTAATACTGTACAGTGTCAAGTTCAGTAGATAGGTCTGCTGAACAGATCCTCTTTCAAAAATAAAAAGGGTTTTAGAAAGCAATATAATGTTTTATATAATGTGGTGGCTTAGTGGTTAAAACCCTGAACTTGATGACTGGAAGATCACTAGTTTAAGACCCAAGTGCTGCATGACAGAGAGAACTCCCATCTCTATCTGAGCTCCTGCCAACTTAGCAGTTTGAAAGCAAGAAATTGCAAGTAGATAAATATGTACCATTTTGATGGGAAAGTAGCAATGTCTGCAGTAGCTCAAGTGGCTAAGATGCTGACTGAAAAGCAGGAGATCAGCAGTTTGATTTCCGAGTACTGCAAGATGGAATAAGCTCCCATCTCTGTCCCATCTCCTGTCAACCTAGCAGTTTGAAAGCAAGAAATTGCAAGTAGATAAATAGGGACCGTGGAAACGTCTGCAGAAGCAGACAACACTGGTTCTTCAGCTTTGACACAGAGATGAGCACTGAACCCCAGTGTTGGATATGACTGGCTTTCAAGCAAGGGAAACCTTTACCTTTAACAGTGCTGGTTCTTTGGCTATAAACAGAGATGAGCACCACTTCCTAGAGTCAGATACAATTGGCTTTTGGGCAAGGGCAGCCTTTACCTTTACCTAAGCCACCCTGAATGGTGCTTGCACACAAGGGCAAGGTATAAATGTAAACAAACAATTGTCACATCCGCAAATGACTTAAAACGATATCATAAAGGCAACAGATTTTTAGATGAAATACTGGAAGAATTTATTGTCCTAGCAATACTTTCTTACCTCTACCACCTTGCAAATTAAGTTGATTTGTTTTGTGATTGGTCATCAGGAGCTAAGCATGAGCTTCAATGGCATGATAACCACAAGCATTGTCTGATTTGACCCTAGATTAGGAAGCAGAAGAATAGTTCTGTATCCTGTATGTGCTTAATAGTGCTTTAGAACAACATTTCTCCATCTACATTTGTTTGATTTTATGGATTGCTCACACAGCTAACTTTTGCTTACATTCCTCAATCTAGTATCTTCCAGATGTATTACTGACAACACATCTGGAATAAGCCTCATTGAGTGGAAACTGTGTTAGTAGAAGAGTGAGAGAAATTACAGTGGATTATCGTGGATAAGGAGGACAGGGCTTATCTTTTTCCACACTTGTCAACAATGTCATAGAAACACCTCCCAGACATTCTTGCTTCTTTCTTTTCTTTCTTGCTTACTTCCAGTCTAGACTGCACCAATTGAAATTACTGGCCTTTTCACTCTACTGTCAAATGTAGTATAAAATGGCCAGAGGGTTTTGATTAGGAAGTATATATATATGTACATCTATGTTCATGAGTATCTGTGAGGTGACCATAACTGCTGTTCCAGCAGCCTCAAATTGGTGAACAGTTGTGGACATGTCTAAAAAATGTACAAATGTGTAAATTGATTATAGAAAACATACACATACACATTTTATATGCATGCAAACATTACTTTGCAATAAGGGAATGCTCTGAAGCTATGCATATAACTTATATGATTTCCAATAACAAACACACACTTTAGAAAACTAAAGAAAGAACTGGAGTTCAATCTACTTAAAAACAAATAGATTCAGGCACAGAGTGAGAAAAGGAGGACTCCTGCAGACGTGGATTTTATAAAGGAGTACATCTCTATTTTCCATGTTACAAACTGCAACATGCTAAAATTGGGAAAGATATGTTGGTGATTATAGCATGTGGTTCCATCTTTAAAAGCCTTTATGATATGAAAATATATTACATACATTGATTGAACCAAGCAACTGACTGGAACAGAGAAGAGAGAGAAGTGTAGCAACTTATAATTATCTTCTAAAGCTGTAAAATCAACAGTTGCTGTGTAATATCCAGAATCTGCTTTTTGTTGTTGGAGCATCTCCTTCAGTCCAGAGGTTGCTTTTGAATTAGCATCCAAATTCTGTTGAAGGAAAAAATGAGATAGTATTTCACTGTCCTGCTCTGCTCTGGATTCTCCTGAAGAGTAGAGAAATGAACATCAGAGGTTGCAGAGGGAGGAAGAATCACCCTTGCCTTTGACATCCATATTCTGAACAAAATTCTATCACAGGAATTATCAATTCAATATAATGGATTGTCTCACCAGTAGAAAAGGGACAATCCATTGCATTGAATATTCTTTCAGTTAAAAATAAACAACAACATTTCAAATCCCTCTAAAACATCTGGAGCCAGCCATATATATATCTCTCTGAAGAGGAAATCATGAAAGGGGGGCCATCATTAAGAAGGTGTTCTAGCTAGTGTCAATCTAGGGAGGTCACTGCTATATCCGAAAATGACAGATAGCATCAAAAAGAAGTGCAGGAGGAAGGTAATATGCAGATACCTGGCTTCCTGTGTTTGTTGAATGGGGGGAGTAAAAGATGCAGCTTGCTGTTTTTCTCCACAACACATCTAAGAGACAAAGCCTGGCTGAACATCATGCCATGCACTTTTGGAACTTTTCTTTATAATTTTCCTACCCTACCCACAAGAAACTGATGCATGCCTGAAGAAGTGATCTTGAATAAAAAGGAGGACATTTCTGCATTATATTTACATATAATCATGCAAATAGTGGAGGGCACATGTCATAGTCTGCCTAGCGAGCAGGTGATGAGATATCCAAATGGCTAAAAAACTGCACGCAAATGGACTTGATTTCTCAAGTCCATTTGCATGTGCAGAATGTTTAGACATCTACCAATGTGCGGACTCCTCACTTAATAATGACTTCAAGGTATCCATGCAAACAGTATCACTATTAAACATTAGTACTCACATTTAAGTGGAAATACACTATTGCTCACAACATTGCACAATATTGTAACTAGGTAGCCACCTTGGAGCATAGCAGTGTGAGAAAGATGCGGTTTGAATCAAATAAGACATCACATTTAATAACTCTTGGAAATGACCTGCACATTGTATTTTCTTCAGCTTACTGAAAAGAAATAGCGATAGAATGAAAATAAACAGAGATCAGTGTAGTTTTGCTGAAATTTATAGCTAGACAACAATTTATTTCAGAGGAAGGATCTGAATAGTGTTTCTAAAATGTACACCCCTATGGCAAAGTACACATCTGAAGTTAATGTACAATTAACATGTCATCCAGGAGATCCTGGATGAAGCGGATTATCTGGACCCTTTTCAGTCGGGATTCAGGCCTGGATATGGTACAGAAACTGCATTGGTCACGCTGGTGGATGATCTCTCGAGGGAGCGGGATGGTGAGTATCCATCCGTCTTGGCTCTTCTTGACCTCTCAGCGGCGTTCGATACCGTCAACCACGGTATCCTTCTGGGAAGGCTCTGAGGATTGGGTATCCAGGGCATGGTGCTGGTGTGGTTTTCCTTATTTCTGAGGGGCCAGACCCAGTCAGTGTGGTTGGAGGGCGAGACATCCAGCCCTAGGCTGCTCCAATATGGGGTGCCTCTGGGCTCGGTGCTCTCGCCTCTCCTATTTAACATCTACATGAAACCGCTGGGTGAGATCATCTGTTCCCATGGGGTGAAGTATCATCAGTATGCAGATGATACCCGGTTGTATAGCTCAGCCCATGGGAGTCCTAGCTATGCAGTGGAAGTCCTTTCCAGGTGCCTGGAGGCTGTTAAGGTCTGGATAGGGGACAACGGGCTACAACTGAATCCTGGCAAGACTAAGTGGCTGTGGGTTGGGTGTCCAGCACTATCTCAGGAACTACCATCCTTGGTTCTGGATGGGGCAGTTCTGCCCCAAACAGACACAGTACGTAATCTGGGGGTCCTCCTGGACTCGTGACTACTGCTCAAAGAGCAGGTGGCAGTGGTGGCCAGGAGGGCCTTTGCACAACTTCGTGTGATTTGCCAGTTACTAGACTGGGTTCCTAGACTGGGACTCCTTGCTCATGGTCACACACACCTTGGTCACCTCCAGTCTTGATTATTGTAATGTGCTCTACATGGGGCTGCCCTTGGTGGCCATTTGGAGGATACAGCTGGTCCAGAATGTGGCTGCACGGGTAGTGATGGGATGGAGGCATTATGCCTTTGCCTCACCACTGCTGAAGGAGCTGCACTGGCTCCCAGTTTGCCTCTGAGTCCAATTCAAGGTGCTGGTTATCACCTTTAAAGCCCTTTATGGTAGTGGACCAGGATATTTAAGAGACTGCATCGTCCCAAGGACATCTGTCCGTCCCACTGGGCGGACAGGAGAGGCTCTCTGGTTGTGCCATTGGCCAGAGAGGCGCACCTCTATGGCACTAGAAGGAGGGCCTTCTCTGTGTCCACTCTGGCACTGTGGAACCTCCTTCCAATAGAATTACGTATGCAGGTGGAGCTGCTGTTCTTTAGAAAAGGAGTGAAAACCTGTCTGGCAGGTCAGGTCTGGGGGATGGATGGTACAATATCCCCAGCCGGCTGGATGATCTGACCCCCAGTGCCTCAGCCACAATGCCCAGGGTTTTTTTTAATATTTTAAGCTCTTTTTAATCTTTAATCTTTTATAAATGGTTTAAAATTGTTTGTTGTTCATGATGTGTTGTGAATCGCCCTGAGTCGGGCGGGGAGGAGAGTGATGAACAAGCGTGAATAAATAAATAAATAAATAAATAAATGTCATACCACATCAGTGGCTCAAGTGGGTAAGACACTGACTGGAAGGTGGCAGGTCAGCAGTTCGATATCCGAATACTGCAGGATGGAGTGACCTCCCATCATTGTCCCAGCTCCTGCCAACCTAGCAAGAAATTGCAAGAAGAGAAATAAGGGCAGCATATAAATGTGAAAATATATAAATAAATAAGGACCAGTTCAATGGAAAGGTAAACAGCATTCTGTGTGCTCCAATGTCTAGTCATGCCTGCCACATGACCATGGAAACATCTGTTTACCACATCCTTTCTACTATGAATCAGTAGTTATATCAGTGAATGCGATCTGAGTAATTTTCTTAAAAAATGATTCACACTGCAATCATTTTACTTTTAAAATAAGAGACATTTATTTATTTATTTATTTTATTACATTTGTAAACACACACCCCCTCCTCCGAAGACTCAGGGCAGCTTTACAACTAAAAACAATTAAAACACATACATAAAAATTAAAATTCAAATTAAAAACACCAAGGAGAGAGGTGGAATGTTTAAAAGAGCCAGGCGACCGAGTTGGCCATCATCAGATTGGTTGCATGTATCAATCAAAGCCTCTAGTTTCTCTGCTTGGTTAGGGAAACCCAGGTGGGACAGGGTTTTCTATCTTCTGGAATCATCCTTCAGGTTGTGCAAAATGCCTCCTTTGAAGCAGACAACTACACAAAAATCAAGGGGGGATCCAAAGTCCCAAATGCCTGATTTATTAAGATTGTGAATTATAAGTCTCAGAACTTGGCAGAGACATGGATTGTAAACAGATAGCTTTCTTTTCATGCCTTAGTATAATATCCTAGCTGTAAGATAACCCTATCTCAGGCTTCAGGAAAACCAAGAAGTGCATTTCAAAGACAACCATTAGGGATTTACAGCTAGTTTAGGAAGAACCACTTTCAAAGAGAAAGTCTGGTTTTTATCTATAGGCTCTGTAAGGTGTGCAGCTAAGTGAGGAGACATTTTATCCTCCAAAATCAAAGGAGCATTAAGAGTAATTGAGGACTGAGTAAATGGCTATCTGAAAGAGTTAAAAAGCCTAGGACATGGATTAGCAGGTTGACTAGTTTCCAACTTTTTTGGGGGAAGGATGGCACTTTCCATTGATCCCTTTTTTTGCATCCAGTTTTGCTAACTTGTAAGTAGGCAAGTTACAACAAAATAAGTGTGAACTTTAAGCATGAAATCTGCATAAACCAACTGCACATTTTTCTAAGATATTTTTTGGGAAATTTACTCTGAAGTAACTGTTGAGATATGACCTGTTTGTTTAGCATTATTCTCTCTTGTTATAAGTTTCTTTTCTTCTTTCTTACTAAAACTTATAAAATCAAAGTGGCTGGTTGGATTTGAATAAAAAGAAGATGATGTCAAAAGAGAAGCTGTCATTCATGCCATGATCTGTTAATTTTAGACACTCTGCAAGTACAGCAGATCTATCCATAGGAATAATTTTGATCTAGCATTTGGGTGACTCTTCTAATTATCAGTTATATTCTAGGTTCAGATCATGAGAACTTTAAAGTCTGTAAATGATGTGGGTTGAGAGGGTGTTAATTGATTTTGTGTGTGTGTGGGGGGGGATTATTTACTTTTGCAAAGATAGTGATGGCAAGCCCAACAGACTATCATGTAAATACTGTAAGGGTTCTGCAAACAGTAAAACAGAATAATCAGGCTAATTCCAACTGGGGCTTTTGTTGTCTAGATATGAAAATCTCCCTCTAATTGATGGAGGGAATGTGAACACATCCACTGACAGCTGAAGGTAAAAAATGCCCTTCATGTTTGCTTACTCTTGAATAAGTTCTAAAATAGACTACCACAGAAAAATGCTTCTTTTTTTCTTTGAGAGGGAGCTGATTTAAAACTGTTTGGTGCATTGCAGTCCTTACAGCATCTGAAGCATTATGTGTCGCTCAGGTAAGCTGTTTGCTAATGGGCAATGAACCACTAGCAAATCCCCAAATGGACGGAAACAGATATTGTATAATCAATATTCAAGGAGAGGTAAGTTGGTTTCCAATGTTTTGCTCCTATTTGTGCCTTGTGGAGATATAAAACAGATGCTGCTACACTTCTTGGTCCAGGGGTGCTAAACTGTTATTTGTCTCAAAAGTAGACCCATCAAGGTTATGGTAGTTCAGTTAAGCAGCAATTATATTGTACCAATTTGTTAAAAGACAAATATTCTATTAACAGACACAGGATTTGCTCCATTAAAAATGTGTGTATTTTACCTTTTTTTTTTACTGACTTCATGTCATAAAGGCTCACTCAAATTCCTCCCAAACTAGTTTTTTCTATGCTTCTGGAGGCCTTCTATTATTTCTTTCCTGATTGATTCAAACAGTCCCCCCCCACCCGGTGCAGTCAGTTTTAGAAGAAGAGGGTGGGTATGTTTGTAAGTGCCAATCCTTTCTCTAGTTCAATTTCTGGCTTTCTTTTTATGGTTTGTTGTAAAGCAGCCCCCCACCCCCCAAAAAAAGATAGTTGCCTTATGTGGTTTGATGAGGCTATCGGCTATGCCATGTAGGGCTACCCAAGATAGAAAGGTCATTGTGGAGGACTGAATGTGGTCCACTGGAGATGGAACTGGCAACCTACTCCATTATTCTTCCCAAGAACACCCCATGGGCAACATCAAAGGGCTAAACAATATGATGCTGGAAGATGAGTCCCACAGGTTGGAAGGTGTCCAAAATGCTACTGGGGGGACATGGAGGGCAAGAACAAGTAGCACCAGAAAGAGTGAAGCGGCCGGGCCAAAGCCAAAAGGACACTCAACTATGGGTGTATTTGATGGTGAAAGGAAAGTCTAGTGTAAAGAACAATATTGCATAGGAACTTGGAGTGTAAGATCTATGAATCAAGGTAAGCTGGATGTGGTCAAACATGAGATGTAAAGACTAAGCATTGGCTGAAGTTCATGACCCCTGCTAGGGTCGTGCTAGGGGATAGGCACGATTGTGGGCATCTGGTGCAGAGACTGAGTGCCTCAACTGTTCCCTGCCCATTGGCTGGGCAAATGGTTCAGCAATGCCTGATTTGTTTGTTGGGAATTAACTGCACATGGCCTATTTATTTATTTATTTATTTATTTATTTATTTATTTATTTATTTATTCACGTTTGCTATCCTGCCCCAATCGGGTAAACCCGACTCTGGGCGGCTTACAGCGTAGCTAAAACAGGAGCGTAGCTATGTAACAGGAGGCAGTGTAAATTTAACCACAAATGCCGCAATTGAGTTACGACTTCAGACGGAGTTGCTGCCCTTCAGGAAAGAGCTAAAAATCCGGCTGGCAAAGCAGGTGTGGGGCACCGGTGATATGGTGACTCCCGCCTACTGGCTAATATAGCAACTTTGCTCCCTTGCCCTTTTAGCTGTGGGTAATTTTTGTAGTACTTTTAATTGGGTTTTTATGGGGTTTTAGTTTTAGACTGTGTTGTTGATTGTAACTTTGTGAACTGCCCAGAGTCATTTCAAGTTGGGCAGCTATATAAATTAGATAAATAAATAAATAAAATCTTACTTACCTGCTTCTTTTCCAATGGAGGCTAGTTCAGTAACAATGCTAGGGGATGCAGGAACCTCAGGCTATAGAAAATAGCACAGATGCAAACTCTTTGAGTCAGCGTAATGTTTCCTACCTAATGATAGCTTAAGAATATAGTTTGATATTCAGTTTCTTTCCAGAAAGGCTTTGTTCTTGGAAGCTTCTTCTGAAAATGAAGCAGTGGTTAATCAGGAAGGAACCTGAGTTGAGAAAAATGACAGTAGGTAACAGCAATCTGTAGAATTTTACATTTAGCAATGAGTTAAGAGCCCTTGACTAATATTTATTCCATTGAGATGGGTATCAAGCATAAGTACATATTTTATTTCAGCTGTATCCTTGTTCCATAATTTTATTTTTCTCCAGGATCACAACTTTTAAATCTTGTGAAATGTGTCTGTATACATTGAAATGATTTGAAACAGGTTTCTGTGTATTGCTATTTCAGATGTCTGATTTTGCCCTGTTAACTCTTTTGTGCAGAGATTGTCCTGTTTGTCCTATGTAGAATGTAGAGGGACATCATTAGAAAGAGATGGACACCTGTCAGGAATGCTTCAATTGTGGGTTCCATGCTTTGGCAAAGGTTGGACTCAGTGACCCAAATATTCCTTTCCATGCTCTATGATTCTGCTTGCTTAATGATTCAAAAGTATGAACTAGACAAATTTGCATGCTAAACTGAACATATTTCTCCTGCACCTATTGATCATTGTGTCTGATCACAATGATGGCATTCCATTATTAATATTCATATCTTGCAACACAAGGTTCTTAGGTTATTGTCAAAACTGCTGAGTATTCATAGTGACATTGGTTTGTGCTTTCAAACCAGTTTCTGAGAAAGTTACACATTTTGCTCTATATTGTTTCCCCAATACCTATAAGTGAGTTGGGGAAGCTTTGGGCATCCAGACATTTTGAACATGCATTCATGTTCCTGTGCTACTTTCAAAATATATGACTGATGTGTTGTTGACAGCTTAAAATACAACTGCAGAAGCCATTACTTACAAGGTGGGCTTGAAAATAATTTGAACAGTGCTTCAGTTGGCCAAAGGGATGAAGATATGGTAGAAATCTCCACTGATTTCACTGCAGCTGATGTTGTTAAACTAAGAGAGGTTTGTGAAGTCACCTGGGGAGGCTATGCTAGCAAGTAGGTGTTACTATTTATAGTAAAAGGAAATTCACTCTTTATGTGCCTTTGTTTCTTATGTTTCCCCTGGGCAGAATTCAGCCATGAAAACTAAAACATGGCAATCTGGGTGATACGTTTAGGCAGAGTAATGATACAAATATGTTATTGTTGTTTTTCTTGCTCCTGTTGTCATTGTTGTTGTTACTGTCACTGCTGCTATAACTAAATACTGTTTAAAGTGAACATATCACCCCATATAGGAAAAATAAGTGGCCATATAATCCATCTGCAGAAACAACTGCAGGATTCCATTATCCAATCACTTAAAAAATTACAAGCCAGCCTATGCACGCTGAGGAATTTTTCATCAGGCAAGGCTGGTATAAAACTTTATGGAGGAGCAAATAGTCCAGAACATGGGGCCAGATGTGATGCCCATTGTTCATGTATGCAGATGGCTAGGAAGGCAAGATGGAATTTGCAGATTCAGCACAAAAGCTCTACTCCAATCCTATAGAAGCATCAAGAGCCCAAATTCATGCAGGACTTCTGTTAACTTTGCCCTTCTCATCATTTTTTCCATAGGATGAAGCAGCTGCTCTGTCCAGGCGGCCTTTCAAACTGAGCCAGAAATCTGATTTGTTTCTCACCCCAGGTTTTCCCTCTTCATACTGGAAGTTTCACATGAAAGCAAGAAAGGGGGGCGGGGCGGACACAGTGTCTGTCAGTGTCCCAGTCTCTGTAGACTCTGCACAAATATGACTGAATAAGGCTAAATAGTAATATATCATTTTGCAGTCTCTTCTTTCTTCATAGATAGAAACCCTGACTATGTAGATCTGACAATTGTAGTCTTGATGAAGCCTTTCATATTTTTTTTAAAAATAAGAAGGAAATTAGGGGTGTGTAAATATTATTCCATCAGATTCGTATCCAAGTATTTGCCATATAAACCCATCTCCAGCTCATTGGCAGGTGGCCTGAACTAATTTGTTCTTTAGTTTCTTTAGACACGTCTATATATGTCAGGAGTACTCAGCTTTTTGTAAGCCGGGTGCTGGGTCATGCTTCCTCAGACAGCTTTGAGGGCTGGATGGCCATTTTGCCCTTCCTACACCATATGGCACTTCCTGGTTTGGTGGAGGCGGGGGGGGCACATGAAATGGTGCCATGGGCCACAGGTTGAAAATCCCTGACATATGTGTATGTTTCTTGGTGAAAAAGCCCTGAAGATGTGGAAAATAAAGTGCTATGGCCTATAAAGCAAAGGTAAGGGTAAGGGTAAGGGTAAGGGTAAGGGTAAGGGTAAGGGTAAGGGTAAGGGTAAGGGTAAGGGTAAGGGTAAGGGTAAAGGTCTGTCTTGCTTGAAAGACAGTCACATCCAACTCTAGGGTTCAGTGCTTATCTCTGTTTATAGCCAAAGAGCCAGCACTATCTGTGTCTGCAGACATTTCTGTGGACATGTGGCAGGCATGACTAGACACCGGAGTGCATGGAACACTGTTTACCTTCCCACTGACATGGTACCTATTTATCGATTTGCAATTTCTTGCTTTTGAACTTCTAGTTTGGCAGGAGCTGGGACAGAGACGGGAGCTCAAAAGAGGAAAGAAGCCCTCCAGAATAGATAATTCCCCTATCTTTTGTGCGATTAGCATACAAGAAACTGCACTTCCTATGGTGAAAAATAGCAGGCAAGTAAGTTCAGGCATGAGATTGTATAATATGTCTGGACTAAGGAAAATGTTCCTTAGTGGAAGGAAGGTGTCCCTTAGTGTTATCCATTGATAATGTGGATTGTCCAAGTGTTCCCATTCTCTGCCCACCCCCCAAATTAGGGTTTCACTCCCCAGTCAGGAGCAAACACAGGAAACCAGAGTAAGAAAAATGGTTCTGCAAATAAAGACCGGGACAGGTATTAAAAATAGAAAACAAAATAGAAGACAGTAGTGAGGGGAGATAAGCCTCAATGTAGCACAAGCTCACACATAAGAGTAAATTGTTCCATGTTTGCATACACATGCTCACTCCTAAATGGATTGAGACTCAGTATAGCTACCTAGAAGGAAAAGTGAGAAAATCCTAAAACACTGCCAGTTAATAAATAATAGACTGCCCTCTCCTTTCTACTCCTGGACAGAAAACCTCTGCTTGGCTGAATGTATAAAGAATGAACTGAGACTGGCGAGGTTGATCTGAGCCCTTCCCAGGACTCAATGATCAGAGTTTCCAGGAGAAGGTTTGATTTTCACTGGGGGTTCAGTTTTCTGCTTCAGTTCCTACTTGTTTTGCTACAGCAACTAGTGTCAAGTGTTTTTATTTATATTTACCATTTTTAACCTTCAAATCACAAGTGGTGGCAGCAGCTGCTACTCATATCTAAGTAATTATTTTTTCCCCTGAAAATCATTTTCAGGAAAAATGCCCTTGGTGTGAATTTGTTTAAGGTGGATCTCAACTTGCCATGAAGTGACTAACACACTGTGATCACAGAACCATTCCTGTGACACATATGAAATGAGACATGCAGGATTTAACACTGGGACTGCAAAGTGTAAACATCAGTGATTTGTATGGTCACCCTGACCAATGCAGAGAGTACTAGGGGCTTCTTTGATGCGTCTGTATCTCCTCCTATAACAAACATGTATCCACTCTGCCTCATTGAAAGTCTGTTCTCTGAAGTCAGTACACACCTCAGTTATAATCTGATGTAGACAAAGGAGAGAATTGTCTACAGAAAGAGCAGTGTTTATAGACTGATTATAAACATTGTTTCACAATGAAATGCCATATTGCTTTGATAGTGGTCTTCTATAAAAAAAATAAATGGGCCAATTCGTGGTTCAAAAATTTGTACTGTTGTCCTACTCCTCCCACCACCTCTTTTTAACCTGTTGAAGAGGATGCAGATTCTTTACAACTTCCCAGTAATAAAGATGTTGCTCAACCCAGAACTTTGTTTCTATCACATCATATTATTTTTAACTAAATTGTGGGCAAAATCCTGTTGACCTGACTTTGCACCTGTGTAACCCAGACTGGGGGGCTGCAGTGGCTCAAGCGGCTAAGACACTGACTAGAAGGTGGCAAGTCAGCTGTTCAATACTTGAATACTGCAGGACGGAATGAGCTTCCACCTTTATCTCAGCAACTGCCAACCGAGCAGTTCAAAAGCAAGGAATTGCAAGTAAATAAATAGGGATGACTTTGGTGGGAAGGTAAACAGCATTCCGTGCTTAGTCATGCCTGCCACATGACCACAGAAACGTCTGCAGAAGCAGAGAGCATTGGCTCTTCAGCTATGAAACAGAGATAACCATTGAACTCTAGAGTTGGATATAACTGGCTTTTGAGCAAGGGTGACATTTACCTTTACCTAACCCAGACTGGGCACCAGAAACATTGCTCACCCACCCCCCAATGACGAGACAGACAAGCTGGATGGTGTTAAAATGGGCCACTTTTATTTATTAAACTTTTAACTGTAACTGCCTGCCTGGTGAAAGTAGCACGAGTGAGGGATGTCCATCCTGAGCTTATTAACAGTTATGGGAGAACACTGACAATAACCTGAGCGTTCTCCTTTGGACCATTCAGGTGAACAGAGTTATTAATCACACCATACGATATGGTGTTCCATTGTTCCCCGGTCGCGTTTGGCTGGGCACCGCTGCCCGCACCTTGTCACGCACCACCTTTCCTGAGCCAAACACGCACCGTACCTGAATTGGATAAAATCCAGTTCCTTCTCACCCGTGCTACCCGCCACACGGCCGGGGCGATGCCATTTTAACCACATATACCTTTTATTTGACTAACTTGTCCCGGCCGACCCACCCAAGGCAGGGAACTCAAGCAGGATGCCATTACGGATACCTGCCAAAAAGAAAATTGTACCGTGTGCCGACAAGTGCACACCATCGGGCATGTACAACCAGGGGGCATCCACCGTGATGGACGGGTGCTCCAAAAGAGCACCGATGCCCTCCTCCTGAAAGTGACAGAATACACCATAATTAACACGGTTCCTGCTGCTTTCAACAGCCGCCCGGTCCCGCCTGGTACAATACCTGGAACGGGGTATGATGGAAGACCACATAAAACGCGTTGTGGGCCACCAGTCCCTCACTAGGGAAAGGTCTCTGGCTACCCTGTTACTGAGGTCCCCCGGAACAATGCCAATATCGTTCCCGCCCAAGTGCAGAACCAAAAAGATCAGGAGGGGTACAGTGATGGTGCTCCTCCAAAAATGGCAGGAGGTGAATCCACTGCATGCCCTGGTGCCCCAGCCAAGTCACCACCGCACGACCCTCAAGGCCGAGGTGTGGGCCGCATGGGGCACGGGCTGCATGCCGGCCAGCCCAGAAAACATAGCTGTGCCCAATGATCCAAATTCTGATCGGGCGGCCGAACGTATGTCCGAAAGGCATCGGACGCCCAACGACCCAAGCGTTTTTTTTTTTTTTTTTAATTTTAAATTTTTTATTAGGTATATAAAAAACAGAAGTATAAGAGTAAGAAAAAGACAAAAATACAAATATAAACATTATAAAAATATATAGACTTATAAAGGTCATGTAAAATATTTTACACACATCACCGTTACATATTCTTCTTTTCTTCATACATGATCTTTTTCTCATTCTTTTCTATTTCAACATTAAAAAAAAAAAAAAAACAGAAAAAAGAAAAAAGAAGAAAAAAAAGCAGAACACCCACGTGCTATATACATAGTCCGGGGGGGGTTTATATCTTTCACACTTTCCAGAAGTCATTATTATCTGTTGCAGGGGGTATACCCTTTTTTTCTTTTAAAGTATAATTAATAAAAGGTTCCCAGATCCTCCAGAATTTATTATTGTTGACTTTTCCTTCCCTACATTTAATTTCCCAAGTAAGTTTTTCATTCAAAGCTAACTCCCACATCTGTATATACCACTCCTGCAAACTTACTCGTTCATTACTTTTCCACCTCTTGGCAATAATCAATCTTGCAACAGTCAACATTGTGGCTAATAACTCTTTATTATCTTTACTTATATCCTGGTCTTCTATGTCTGTTAACAAAATTGTTTCTGGCCCCAGCCCAATCTGTATATCAAATATGTTCTCTATTTCCTTTTTTATTCCTTCCCAAAAAGTTTTTAATACCTCACAACTACACCACATATGTTCATATGTTCCTTTTGTTTTTCTACATCTCCAACATGTTTCACTCATATTACTATACATTTTATGCAGATTGACTGGGGTCCTGTACCATCTCCATACCAGCTTATAATTGTGCTCTTTAAGTCTCACAGACATAGTTCTCATCTTTCTTTTCCACATCTTCTGCCACTTTGTTACTGTTATCCTTGTCTCTAATTGTTGTTCCCAGCTTTCTCTCAACACCTCTTGTATATATTGGGTTTTATTCAGTATTTTGTAAATTTTACTAACTATCCCTTTAATTCCCAATTCTCCATTTCTAATTTTAGTCACAAGTATTTCAAATTCTGTACATTTTCTATTTAAACCATTCTCGCATAAAAATTTCCTATTCCAATTATTTATCTGGAGGATCTTGAACCAATCCAATTGAAGCTGCAAGTATAGCTCATGTCTTTTCTCTTGGTCCTTGCAAGCATCGACCCAATCTTTTAGTAATAATACTCTATTTTCCACCAATATATCTCTGATCTTTGTGTCTATTTTTATCGGGAAGTCTTGAAAATCCTCTAGCTCTAAAATTGGTGAGGTTCCCAAAGTAAGCTCTTTCCTCGTTCTATTCCATGCTTCAATTGTTGATTTCAACATCATGCCCTGGGCCATCTTTTTTCTTTTTTCTTTTCCCTCATATAAAAATTGAGCCTTACCCACCTGCGCTAAATCTTTCCTTTCAAATTTTTCCCAAACTGCTTCTTCCCTATCTAGCATTTTTATAACATTTCTTATTTGAAATGCCCTATAATATTTTATAACGTTTGGGATCCCCAATCCTCCCTCTTTTTGCGGTGCATACCATAATGATTTAGTTATTCTGGCCCCCTTATTCCCATTGCAGAACTGATTGATCATGTTTTGATATTCATTCAACTCTTTATCAGTGTGGTTTATTGGTAGAACATCAAATAGGAAGTTCAGTTTAGGCATTAACATCATCTTACATATGGCTATTCTTCCGAACCATGACAGGTTTAATTTATTATATTTTACTATTTTCTCCTTTATTTCCTTCTTTTGTCTGTCATAGTTCATACTTTTAATTTCCCCAATTTTGCTTGATAACATTACCCCCAAATATCTCATCTTTTGTTTAATTTGTATATTGTAATTCCTCTTTATTAGATTTTCATCTTCTTTCTTGCCATTTATTAAAATCATTTCTGTTTTATCCCAGTTAACTTTCAAACCAGTAACCTCCTCAAAATCTATTAGATGTCTGTTAATCTTAACCAAACCCTCCACTGGATGCTTCACCGTCAACAATGTATCATCTGCATAAAGGCTTACTTTGGTTCCTCCTATCCCTACTATTCCCTCATCTTGTCTAATTGCGTTTGCTAACAGTTCCATGGCCAATATAAACAACGATGGCGACAAAGGACAACCCTGTCTCGTGCCTGCCTCTAGCCTAATATCATTTGTATAATTATCATTAAATTTGACTCTTGCAGTACCTTTTTTATATAGCTTCCCAATAACACTTTGAAATTTTTCCCCAAATCCGTATAGTTTTGTCATCTCGTGGATCGTTGACCATTGTAATGAGTCAAATGCCTTAAATATATCCAAAGCCAAAAACCCCACTTTTTCCTTTCTTTTTTCCATTATATCTAAAATGTCCACAGCCCTTCTTATAAGATCTGCCATGTGTCTATTTTTAACAAATCCCGCTTGATCCTCGTTGATATATTCGGCCATGAAACCATTCAATCTATTTGCTATGATCGTAGTAAAAATTTTAGCATCCTGGTTGATCAGAGATATTGGTCTGTAAGATTCAATTTTTTCTAAATTTTTACCCGGCTTGGGAATCAGAGCAATTATCGATCTGTTCCAGGAATCTGGAGTCGCATCTCCCTCTAAAATTCCATTGTATAATTCATACAGTCTCGGGACAACTCACGGCATAAAGTCTTTATAAAACTCCGCTGATAATCCATCTTCCCCAGGTGTTTTTTCTTTTTTTAGTTTTTTTATTACCTCTTCTATTTCCCCAACCGAAATTGCTTCCTCCATCTTATTCCTATGCTCCTCTGTTAATTTCTTAATTTGTTGTTGATTGAAATATTCTCGCAATTTACTTAAATTTACCTCCTTTTTTGAGTACAACTTTTTATAGAAAGTTTCAATCACTTCTGCCTTCTCTCTTTTCTTATTACATCTTTTCCCATTTTCATCTACTAATACACCTACTTGCCCTTTATTCTTTTTGTCCCTAGCTGCTTTTGCTAATAGCTTAGAACTTTTATTACCGTGCTCATAATATTCCCTTTTAAGAAAAATCAAATCTTTCTTTACTTTTTCAATATCTTTCCCATCCAATTCTTTTTTAATTTTTTCAATCTCTTGAAATATCCTGTGATCCTTCTTTTTAGCATATTCGATATGGAGATGTTTTAACTGTTTTTCCAATTCCTGATTCCTAATTCTAACTTGCCTATTCCTATTACTTTTTAGCTTTATCGATTCCCCTCTAAAAATTGCCTTCATTGTGTCCCAAACTCCTCCCCTATTAATCTCATTATTTTCATTAAATTTCCAACTTTCCTCCCATTTCTCCATTATTTGTTTCCTTATTACCTCCATCCCATACAGCTGCCCATCATATCTCCAAATATATCCGCTTTTTTCATCCTCATTCAAATTTATATTTACTATCATTTTTGCATGGTCAGATTCTCTAAATGTTCCAATCTCCGTATCCTCAAGTTTTTTTAGCAACTCTTCCGTTACAAAAAAATAATCTATTCTTGAGTACATATCATGCACATGTGAGTAATATGTATATTCTCTTTCCCGAGCTTTCAACTCTCTCCACACATCTTTTAGCCCCATTGATTTCCTCCATTCTTCTAATATGTACTTATTACCTCTCTTTTTTACACTTGTGCAATCAATATCTGAACACATCATATTAAAATCTCCACCTACCACCATGCTCTTAGAACCCTCCTCTCTTAATATCTTCCCCACTTTATCTAAAAAAATTTTCTGTTTATCATTTGGTGCGTAAATATTAGCCAGCGTTATCTCCTCCTCTTCAATTTTCCCCTTAATTATTAAATATCTCCCTTCTGGGTCAGCTATTGTCTTATTCACCGTAAACCCCAATTTTTCCGAGATCAGAGTTGCGACTCCCCTGGCTTTAGATGTCCCAAATGCCTTTTCATATATGCTGATTCCTCTCACCGCCAAATTATTGACTACTGCAGATTTTTGATGGGTCTCTTGCAAGAAAATTACGTCAGCTCTATCTTTGTTGAGCGATACTTGCAACCTCCTTCTTTTCAGGGCGTTCCCTGTCCCCTTCACATTCCATGTTACAACTCTTAATGACTTAACCATTTGTGTATATATCAATTTCCCATCGTTCTTTTCCTTCCCCGGACGTGTTTCTTGACCAACCTCTAACTTCCCCACATCCAAGAAATTTAAACAAAATAAAGAACATTAAAACAAAAATACCTTTCAAATTATTGAGAACATAGAAATAACAACAACCACAAACAAAAAACTTACCTATCCTATTCGCTTCTTCTACCCTCCCCACATTCTTTTCCATAATGCCGCCTTTGATCTTCAAAGAGGGGAGGGGGAGACCGGAGAAAAAAGGCATATCTATCTTCTATCAACCTTCTCCCTCTGAAGTTAGTTAAGTATTTAAGTATTTTCACCCCACCTGTTCCCCACTTGTACCTGGAACCTCCACTCCTCCCACCGCTCCCTCCTCCTCCCGACCCACTAGTGGTCCCATCACACCCACCCTGGCCAATTCTGTTCTCATTACTACCCAATCTGAGTCAGCTTCTTTAATCAGACCAATTTTTGTTAAGTAAAGCAATGCATCCGTATTCACATCCAACACATGCCATTTTTTGTCATAAAAAAATCTCAACTGTTGTGGAAATCGCCATACATACTTGACCCCTTTTGCAATCAATATCTTCGTGACAGGCTTCATAGTGTACTTCCATTTCCTCTCTTGTGGCGCAATATCATTGTACACTTCCACATCTACTCCATCTATTTTTAAAACGCCAGACCCAGCTTGTCTAATGAAGGACATCACCTTCAATTTATCTGCCCAATTTGCAAATTTAACTAAAACATTCCTGGGGGACCTCCTATCTCTCCTCCCACCCACCCTATATACGGCACCGATGTCATCTACTCCAAATTCCTTGCCCATCTTAAGTGAGTTCAACCATTCCAATATTCTCTCTTTAAGCCGTTCTGGCGTTTTTTCAATCACATGACGAATCACTATGTTAAATTTCCTCCACCCCTCCTCCATCATCATCAATCTTTGGTCCTGTACTGTTATGCGATCTTCCAAAATGTGTTCTTGTATATAAAGTTCATTTACAGTTATGATGGTTTGCTTAACTTCCTTGTCCATTGTCTTTGTAATCACATCAATCTTCTGCGTATTCTCTGCAACATCCTTCTTCACATCTGTAAGGGATTTTGCCAGGCTTTCATACTGTAGCCTGGCTAATTCCCTATCCTTCTTCATTTCTTCACTGTTGGCTTCCACTGCTCTATTCAATTTGGTTTGGTTTTCATCTAATTTTTGCAGTGTTGCCTGGGTATCAGTCATATTCTTGGCCAGTTGTTGGAGAATTTTCGTCATGTTGTCCATTCTTTGGGCCAGGTCGAGGGAGCCCGCCTGCTCCCCGGCTGTGGTGCTCATTACTGTCTCTTGAGCCTCAATATTAGGTGATGGTGTGTGTCTCTCCTCCTCTTCTTGTTCTCTTCCTTTTTTGCCTTTCCGCCCTTTTGGCTTCACCACAGCTTCATCCATCCCCTCCTCTCTCTCCCTTCCCAACAGGCACCCCAGTATATCAAGCACAGTATGTAGTAATGGGAAGGAATGAGAAGTGGGGAGATACTCTGTTTTCCAAGCCTAAGTCTTAATTCTTTCTGAGGCTGTTTTTAGTGAAAGTACTTAAAAGACAAATGTCACTAACAATATCTGTTATGCTGACTTCAAGGCTGTACTCCTCCAAGAGATTATAGTTTTACTTTTTATGTAGCTATTATTTATAGATCTCCAACAGCAACCAACACAGAGGCAAACACAAGACGGAGAGATGAATCTGCTGATCTCATTCAAAAGGGATCTTTACTCAGTGTTTTTTAGCTGCGCAATTCCTAGGACAAAGAGGCAGCTTCGTCCCCGCCCCCCTATGATCTTAAAAGTTTTCCTTGAACCGCCATTACCGCCCAGGCAGTTGGGGGAGGGAGCAGAAAAAAAGGTCTTTAACTCAGCTCACAGCTTTCAATAAAGATTCTTCAAGCCTCCAGCCTGCCCTTCAGCTGTGCTTTTGTCATCCTGTAGTCAAATCTCCAAATTAAGCCAAGCAACTCCCAAAAGCAGCATTCCTCAGTTGCGCATTTCCACCACCTCCTCCACCTCCCGGCTCCGTCTCAGCTCCGAGACCCCCTGCGGATGCCTCCTGCTCGAATTTCACCAGAGGCTCAATTTCAGCACGGCTCAATGGGCAGTGAGGCTCGTAACACTCACCCCACCGCTCTGAGCACACACACACGCACCCCCAGCCTCCACTCACAGATCGTCAGCTGTTGCCTCCAGCCTCCTCCGTTCTCCATGTCTCTTACTGCCGAAGTCTTCAAACCACTTATCTCTCTGGCTCTTGCTGAGAAGGGGCAAACTCCGGCAAAGAAAAAGCTTTTAAAATGAGCTCCACGGGCTGAGACGAAGAGCAGGTCTTCCCCCCCCCCTCTGCCCGGAGCTCCGATCTTCAAATTCTATGCCCCGTTCGCTTCCAGCCTTCTCAAGAGCCACCACAGCAGTACCTCAGCCTCCCAACAGTAGTCCGGAGGACTCCAGGTAATATATAATCAATTTTTCAGTCTATTTCACATTGTTCTCCCATTGAATCTTCAGAGCGAGGCAAGGATCGGTGTTACTTCTACGCCATCTTAACTCCAAGCGTTTAATGTCGGCCGCAGAATAGCCGAGAGCTGCCGTGGTGGAGGCCGCACCAATACGAAAAGAGTGGGAACAGTAGCGTGCACCTGAGACACCAACGGCCCGAAGAACGGACCCGGTCACCCGCCAAAACTGGTACCTGGTGAGTGGCCGCCCATCCGAGTGAACGAACAAGGGGCCCTCCGCAAAGCCGCGAAAGGCGACAAAACGGTGCAGCTCCCTAATGGAGCAGATATCAACATGGGCACATTGAAGCAAATGAACTTTAGCTCCCTTGCCTGAAGGGTCAGACTTGGAACTGCGAATGGCCAAAACGGCCGCAGACGAGGACAAAGCCAAATCCCCGAAGAGCAATGAGCGGCCTGAGCAGTCGGCAGGGCCGCTGACCACAAGCTCACCGATCCGGAGGGCCCCAAAGAACGCCACCGAAGCGGCGGCGTGGAAGGGCCGAACTTCATAATGATCCCTGCAAAAACGAGGCCATGCCTCTGCAATATTATGGAGCACTGTGACCGAAACAGGCGTGCGGCCGTCAGGACGGTGGCTGCGTTCCCGCGACCAACCGTCCAACACGCGCCGCACCACGAAGTCCTGTGTGTTGTCTGGAAAACCGGACGCACGGGAGGCAAAAGCCAAAGCCGACAGGCGTCCCCGAATCGTGGAGGGCGCCAGGCCGCACCCGTGCAGTGTTACCATATACTCCAGAATGTCCTCCACAGGAATTGGCCACAGCTTGGGCTTGGTGCCGTCCCGTCTGAAAACCCCGAAATCCCGAAGGACAGCAGCGTATGCGGATCGAGTTCCATGAGCCAGGGACGCGGCAATGGCCCTGGTCACCTCCCCAGTCCAATGTCCCAGATTACTGGGGGGAGCTCCAACGGGTCCTTGCTGGCATCCGGGGCGAGGGCGCGGAACCTGGAAAGCTGAAAACGGGATAAAGCATCGGCAATATCGTTATTGAGGCCAGGAATGTGACACGCACGAAATACAATATTGTACCTTAATGCTAGCAAGACAAACCTGCGGACCAACAACATCACCCACGGTGAGTGGGAGGTCAATGAATGTAGAACGTGCACCACCGCCATGTTGTCGGTCCAAAAGGTGACGTCAGAATTAGCCCACTGAGGGCCCCAAAGGTACAGTGCACCGAGGATGGGAAAGAGCTCCAAAAATGTGAGGTCCGAAAGGACGCCCAATCGCCACCAACCCAGGGGCCATGTCCCGTAACACCACTGGCCCTGAAAATAGATGCCGTAACCCAGGGAACCTGACGCATCGGACTGCACCTGAAACTGAGAACACAAATTAAAGGGAGAACGCCAAAATGAAACCCCGTTGAAACTTGCCAAAAATTGCGACCAAACACCCAAATCCTCCCTCATGCCAGAAGTGACCCTGGTGCGATGAAACGGTCGGGACAACCCAGCCATGGCGTCGCACAAACGCCGGGCAAATGGCCGTCCGGGCGCCACCACCTTGCACGCAAAATTGAGATGTCCGTGCAGGGATTGGAGCTCTCAGAAGGTTGCCTTGCGCCTGCTTCTGAAGTCCCCAAGGAGACCTTGTAAACGGACCACCTTGTCAGCAGGCAAGAGGGAAAGCTGCCGGACCGTGTCCAGTTGTATGCCCAAAAAGGTGAGGGAAGTGGAAGGTCCCTCGGTCTTCTCCGGAGCCGAGGGTATGCCCAGGGCGGATGTGAGCCGCTGAAATGCACGAAGTAGAGCCTGACACCCCCCAGAACCCGAGGGCCCCCCAAAAAGGAAATCATCCAAATAATGAGTCACCCAGGAAAGCCCCGACACATGTACCAAAGCCCACTGTAAAAACGTGCTGAAACGTTCGAAGGCTGAGCAAGAAATAGAACAGCCGAAAGGCATGGCGTGATCTACGAAGTACTGTCCTTCAAAGGAGAAGCCCAGTAGCTCGAAATCGTCGGGGTGTACAGGCAACAAACGAAAAGCGGACTTGATGTCGCACTTGGCGAGAAGGGCTCCCGGGCCGCAAGCCCGTACCATACGGACCGCCTCATCGAAAGACGCATACCTGACCGAACACAATTCGGCCGGAATGGCATCGTTGACGGAAGCACCGTCTGGGTAAGATAAATGGTGGATCAGGCGGAATTCGCCGGGCACCTTTTTGGGTACCAAACCCAAAGGGGACACACGCAAATTGGGAAAAGGTGGCAACAAAAAAGGGCCCGCTACGCAGCCAGCCGCCACCTCCCGCCCAATCTGCTCGCGGACCACGTGTTCGAGCCCAACCGTGGACTTCAAATTGTTTGCAAAATAAGGGGTGCGGGGACCGGAGGCTGGGATCCTGAAGCCAAAGGTAAAACCGGCTAGCAGATAATCGGCATCGACCCTGTTGGGGTAGATCGCCAAAAGGGGGCGCAAAGCCTCAAGCCGAACTGGACTGGGGCCCTTTGGGACCCGTGGCCGGATCGGGGGTGCGCCGGGGGCCAGACTGAGCACCGCATTGGCGAGAGGCACTGGCATTTGGGCAGGTGGCAGCGGTGTGGGGGCCGGCGCATATGGCGCACTCATGCCGAAACTGGCACTGTTTACGGGCGCACTTGCCCGCGGACGCGAAGTCCCAACAGAGCATGCGGGGTTGAACCATCTGCCCCGCCGACTGGCGGGGAAGCTGGGAAGAGGGGGGCCGTTGTACTAGATGGCCGCAATCATACCGCTCGCCCAGTACGGGCCGGGAAGGGGTCATGAACTGTAACCAGAGCATCTGATGCATCACATCCCAACGCATGTCTGGATGAATGGCCGACCTCATTTGAAATGTTTCATCATAAAGGAGCCACGCCCCCCCAGGGAAATCCACATAGGCATGATAAATGATATCGAGGTATTGAAAGAGCGGGAGGGCCAATTCAGGAGCACCCTTGACAGATACCCCAGCGTAAATAAGGTACGCCGGCAACCAATTGGCCCACGTACGCGGGGGCTTCTTGCACCTTGCCCGCTCCTTGTCCACCTCATCCTCCTTGTCTTTGTCACCCTTCTCAGAATCCCTATTGAGCAAGCCGAATATATCAACGTATTCCCTCCTCCAGATCTTGGCCTGTGTAGTGGGTAGCAAATGATCGCCCAAAGGCAGGGACTGATCGCCAAAAGGCAAGGCAGAAGCGGGAACCGAGGTATACCCAGTGTCACCGACTGAATAGGTGGGCCAGCATGGGGCCGGAAAAGCGGGTACAACTGTGGAAGGTGCCGTGCCCCGTCCCACCTGGGGTAAGGGGCTTGCCATGTAGTGCCAACAGGGCCGGGCGTGAGAGGCATCTGCGTGGGGTAAGGCGGGCCAGATGGCCAAGGCCAAGCCGGCTGTGGAAAACGAGGCCCAGTGTTGGAGAAAGTGTGTGCCGCAGGCATGCTTTGAACCATATACTCACCCGGGTCCGGAGCCCTGAACAACGGGGGCCGCGGCGCAGAAGGGCCAGGCTCGGAAGGAGCAGGCGTGGGATGGAGCTCCCCCTCCGCAGGCACCAGAGACCGTGGCGCACCCGTGGCAGACGCAGCTCCGGGCGGAAAAGCCCGGTCCTCCGGCTGCACGGCCTTGAGGTCCTCAATGCGCCGAAGAAGCGAAGACAAATCTTCGCTTGAAATAGGACGCGCACGAGCCCGGCGCGCCACACGCGGTGCGGAAGGAGTAGCAGTGGCCAGGCCCGCCGCTCCCTCGAGAGCGTCGACCCTGGCCGCCACCTCAGAAAAGCTGGGTGGCGAGGCTGCCCTGCTGGGCGGCACCGAGCCCCCGCGGGATCGACGCGCACCCCACCTAGAAACCGACCGAGTAACATGGCCAGTAGGCGGGGAGCGCACGAGCCGCGGACGCTTGGGAGCCATCCCGAAAATTAAATTGCCTCCAATCGCCAAAGTAAAGGAACCAGCCCAACAGACCAAAGCGCCGAACCAAAAAGAAAAATTATCGACCGACGCGAAGGTAAGTAGGAGCGGAGGGCGAGGGAGGAAAGAAGGGAAAAAACGGCTTTCGACGCTTCGAAAGTGAAAGAGGTCGCCTAACGGGCGACAACGCTTTATATACACCGTCTGGCTCCACCCATAATATTGCCGCCAGTCCGTCTCGCCCCAGGAATGGGTGCGAGCAAAGCGCGCGCCAAATTATCCTATTTCGGCGCGCGTGCATTTAATTTAAAATTTCCATCTTTCCGCCTTTCAGCATAGCAGAGACTTTAATAACAATAAAATATGACCACCATAGGTCCCAATTCCATTGGCGGAGATCTGTTGATATTTTGTTTAATATCTATAATGGCTCCCCTCATTCATATTCCAAAGCTTCCAATGGCCTTTCAAAGGTCAAAAAGGGAGCCCTGCCAAGCCACTAAAAGTGAGTTGGGGAAAAATAATAATTTTGTGTCAGGAATTGTTCTGGGTTGATAGGATTTTTGTGGAAGAAACTCCACTCAGGGAACACCCAAATGAGGCTCTTTTCATGTCCCCAAGAGCTGGGATAGAGATGAGTGCTCAAAATGCTTCCCATGTTTAATCTGGATTATATTGGTGCAAAGTTATATATTGGTAACTCATATATTGGTTATCCCATTCTCCTAGCCATATCTGATCTGTTGCTCTCTCAACAGAATAATAGGCTCATGTAATTTAATTATTTCATTTTTATGTCACACAAATGCCTGGCATTCTGATTTTAGTGGAACACAGGAAGCCTAGCTTGGGTATAAGAAGGTAATTTCAGTACATTTCTTGACTAAACCTCAAGTATTAAAAGAAATTTCATTTGCACTTTGTTGAATAATCTGTTTAGATTCTACTAAGGAGACAGAGTCTGAGAAGAAAAGATTAATGAACCCAAAGATTGCTAGAATAAAATTAATAATGTCTATGCAGATAGCTTTTAAATAGCAGGGACTATCTTGGGAAATGTTCTCTGTGTGAGCATACTTTTCAGTAAACACAGTTTTACAATCATGGAATATATTTGCCCTCGGCAAATATTAAACATTTATTAGAATTGTTGTTGTTGTTGAATTATGTATATATGCTTTAATAATCAAAATGTTTCCTGTAATCAGAGCAGGCAGAACTGAATCCAGAACTGATCCATACTGATTTATTCTTCTTCTTTGTTTCTTCTTTTACCCCACTGGGTGTTGAGGGAACTGATTTATTGCAGTCATTTTAAAACAGTAAAAAAGCTTTCTCTCTCTAGTGGTTGAAATGAAGAAAGCTTCAGAGAGATCCAAGAGTAGCTGGTGGGGGAGAATGTGGGGTTGGAGGGAGGACTGTGGAGTCAGTTCTGGCACTGAAAACAAATACTTGACTTGAGTATGCAAGGTAACATTCCCCAAATCATTACTTTGCTATCATCTGAGAGATGGTTCTTTTAAAAAATTAAAGAGATGCTGCAAGCCAGAAGTTTGTTTCTTATACATGTTATTCAAGCAATGCATAAAGCAGTCCTGTGAGGAAGGTGAGTGTTACTCTGTACAGGTCAGAACTCTGCTTAAGGGGAAAAATGGACTGCCTGGGCCATGACTTGGGTAGCAAAGATATCTTGTTCCATTGTGCACCTCTTAGAGCCAAAATCATTGAAAGTGAAGTTATGAGTAGGATCTGAATGACTTCATTATTAAAAAAGTAGGGTTTCCCGCCTTGGAATTTCTGCTTCCAAGGTAGTCACCCCTCACACATAGCTGCTATTTTGTTTACAAATGAATGAAGCTGTTTCCTTCCCTCTAAAACAGATTATGGGTTTGGATATTGTCTGGATAAACAGCAGGAGATGAATGGTTATGTGTTCCTACTCCTGCCGTACCTCTTCCGAATCTTAGCCTCCCATTGCAAATCTTGTAGCTATGTGCTAATAATTGCTTCCTCACTTCCCCTTGCATCCATCAAAAGTTTTTCATGACCATGATTTAGGCAGCTATAAATATGTCACATGGAACAGCACTGAATGGTCACTGGGACAGATGGCCTCAGATCTCCCTTCTGCATAAGAACATTTTGAGTGAACTGTTACAAAGGGAGGATTAAAAAGGGAGGATTTTTAAAATAGGGTTGGTTTAAAAACAAAGAAGTTCCTATTTCTAATGCATCTTTTCTTATTTTTATCCCATGAGGATCTGGAGATATAAACCTACCCATTAAAAATCCATTTGCAGTGTATTGGGTCTCTATGTTGCACTTCATATGGATTTATATTTCTTGCTATTAGGTCTAACATTCCATCATCTTTGCTATGCACCCAGCTCTTCTTTTTAAAAAGCAGAGGAGGGAAGCTTCCTACTTACAGATCAGACAGAAACACCTGTACACTAGTCACACACAGCGGTACATTTATCAACATTGAGCCAGTTGCAGAAGGCTCCATATGGCATTTTCCTCCCACTTAGATAAGGCCTGGAAGCAAATACCAGAAGAAAAAGCACTGTTGCCTTAGGAGTAAGACTGGATGTAATTTCCAAACTGTTTAAACTTGGATGCACTATGGTGATAAAATTGTCTTTGAAACCAGTCAAGATGATGATTGGTGGTGCAGTGGTCAAACTGCTGTCCAGCAACCAAAAAGTTATGAATTTGATTGTGACCAGGGATCAAAGTTGACTGAGCCTTCCATCCTTCCAAGGTTGGTAAAATGAGTACCCAGCATGTTTGGGGCAAAATGCTAATTAACGTGAACTGCCTAGAGAGTGCACTAAGTGCTATGGGGTGGGTGGTATATAAGTGTGATTGCTTTGGTTTGGTTTGGTTTGCTCTGCTCTGCTTTGCTCAAGATATTTTAGAGCAGCAACCTGAGTAGCTCAGTGTAGATTCTTGCACTTGTTACCTGTTGTCTAGTTGTTTCCAACCTATGGGGGTCCTATGAATAAGGGATCTCCAAAAATTGAATGTTAGTGTATTATTTATAGGACAAGAACATGCTTGCCGTGGGCCTTTTCATTGTGTGTGATCCCCAAACACTATTTAGCATTATTATTATGACTGCTTTGGATTTATGCCATTCACCAGCTTAGAATGAGGCAATGTTGGATCAACCATATAGCAGTAGCAGCAAATGCTACGGGCTTCGCATCTCTGGGGCCTCCGGCCCCCGCACTTAGTTAGAATGGAAATCCAAATTTAAATATTCCATGCATTTGCGTGGATATTCAAAAAATGTTCACTCAGAGAGACTCGCTGATACTGCATTGGAGCATTCAATGCACGCCAAAGAGTAAAGCTGTGCACGCAGGTGGAGCCGTCTTTGTCTGCACATGCATCTTACACGCTATTCCGTAGTAGCATGAATTTGTGTTGAATGGCAGAGTCGATCTGTGAGCTGCAGTGGTGTTTTATTTTATAGGTATCCTAAATTCTACAGGCCTCGCACTAGCTTAATCTGGCACTGGAATAAGGGGGAGTTTTCATGAAAGGCAGGAAGGACATTTGATGTTTCACTGTGAGTCAGCTTTGGGGGCAGAGCAAGGAGACTTTATAAGCCAGTACTGCTCCATAGCCAGACTCTTGTTGCTTAATGAACTGACACCCTGCCTGTCCAACTGTCCTATAGGCCAGTGTGATTGGTCACCACCTGGAGCCAGATAGGATTTTTGGCCTCAGATACCCTAGTTGGCAATATTAGAAATGTGTCCCAGATTATTTTTGTTGAGTATTCTAGTGCAACCCCAGCATGCAAAAACCAGAGAGATAGGGAAAAATAGCCTGGCCTAAAGGAAGTTGTTTTGCATTGTTTGTCTGTAATTACAATTAAAAGGTTCTTTCCTGCTTCAGAGATCACCTGACCCTATTTGCAAGTGTGGGGAATCTTTCCAGTACAACCAACATCCATTCTTGTGAATAGAGCTGGAAATGGCCACAGTGATTATGTCCCGATTGAATAAGCCTGGGCACGACTGACAAGGGGGCTAAAGACTCATCTGTCTGGCCTACAGAAGGACCAAGTAAGTCCACCTGCTCTGCTATCAATTTTCAATCACTTCCCTAGTCTCCACTACAGCTTAGGGGACGTTATTAAATTCACTAAAGTTGTGGCCCAAATTTTGAGTCCAGTTTCATGCATCTCAACTCATTTGCTAAGTTGGGGGGGGGGGGAGAGAGAGAGATAAGGATTGACTATATTCAGAACTTGGAAAAGTGTTTTTTTACTAGAAATCCCAGAATCCTTCCATCAGCATGTCTGCTGGCCAAAGGCCATACTAACTGGAGGATGAAGAGTCACTTTTTAAAGTTCTACCAGTATTGGCCAAAATCCTTTTGAGTGAGTTGCACCTGTGTAAGGGTAATGGCATCGCTGGCAAGGGCAGAGTGGGAGTAACTAAAGAGTTCCTGCTTTGATGACAAGGCTCATTCACAATTAGTCTCATTTCAGGTGAGTCAAGCAACCACCAGGATCAAGCACAAATTTGTTAATTGCCATCAGTTTGCCACTGCCAGTATTCAAGGAGATTGCTGATCATTAAACAGTTCTCGCTGAAGTTTGTCTGACTCACCTTCAAATGAGACTTACTGTAGATGCTTTGCAAATGAATCAGGCAAACCCGGAGATTCAAGCAGGAACTCTTCAATTACCAGCTATCTTCCCATAACAAAATATCTTCATACTTACAGAGATATTATTCACTCAACAGGCTTTTTGGCCACCATATCTTTCCCTACAGCAAACAGAAATATAGTGAGCAGAAATTGCTTCTCTGTTGATTAGGCAAAGGCAGAAGAGCATTTAATATAGGTGTACCACCTACTCTTTCCTGAGCATCTGTACTTATCATACACCACTGGAGGTAGCTGTGGGTTGACAGTCGCTATAGCCAGAACATGGGTGTGTGTGGGTTTCTACTAAATTAGAGACAGCTGTCTTACACAGTGTTGTATTCAAGTTTGCATAAATTTGTCTGGGTGTAGTGTTAAATTGTTGCTATTCTACAGTTTTAAAATACAAATCTTCCCCCCAAATTTGTCGTCGTTATGCGATTTTAGTGTTATCCGGTGCAATCGTTATCCGGGGTATTACTGTAAATCAGTTTTGTTGCCAATATATGTTTGCAGGATTGACATAATTTCTCTTATAAAATATATGAGAGGATGCTTGTTGACAAACCTTCCTTTGAATGCACAGTACAGTAGCCCACCACAGTGAAAATGGACACTGTGGAGAGCAAAAAGCTCCAAACCACCTCCCCCAAAACTACCATTCTTCTGCCATGTGCATGAGAAGGGAATGGAGGCATGTTCAGGAAGGAAACCCCAGAAAGTTACTTTTTGGGACTACAGTTCTAACGATCCTTTAAGGCTAGGCATGTCTGACCACTGGCTCTGTTCTGAAAAGGACCTTCAGTGCTGAGAGAGGTAGGTTATAAGTTTCCCAGAATGCCTTTATTTCCATTGATGCCACATACTAGAAAGCACACTGCTCAGCCAATCTTTCTCTCACACACCCTCTCCACCTAATTCACTTTATTCCAACTGCAGAACTAAAGAGCTAGCGCTGCATTTTCAACCTTCCTTTGGAGCTCAGGAAGGTTTCTCATCAAGAGAGAGCTGCAAGCAATGTCTTACCCTTCATTCTCTCCAGCTCAATTAAGAGACAACATTTTTTTTCTTCACTGCACCTTCCTTTTATCTACTCTTCTCCTCCTCATGTTTCCCTGTTACTTTTTTTTAAAAAACCCTTCATGCCATGGCAGTAGCACTGAATACTGATGAGCCCCTGCTCCATTTAACCCAAGACATTCCTTTAACATTTTGTCTTCCTTTTCAAGAGTTAAGAAATAAGAGATGAACTTTTGCAAGTTTGGTACATGGAAAGTAAACTGATGAGCAGTTTACACTCCTGTTTTTCCCATGGGATCAGAAAAGTTTGCAGCATTTCAGTCCTTTCTCATCTCAGCTGATGAGAAGATAGCAGGGGAAATCAGCCCATGCATTAATAGCAGGTGGTGGAAAGAAACTGCTCGTTATTTCATGACTTCTTGAAGGCTGACTGCACCAGTAAATAATGGCTTAGGAAGAAGGAACATGTTGACAATGTCCTGGCAATACCAAAATTAAAACACATCATGTTGTACCACAATTGAAGCAATGCCATGGGTCATGGAACACAACCTTCTTCTTTCAGATGTTAAAGTGCCAAAATAAAACCACCTTTTGGTGAATAGTACTACACTGGTGATAAGTTACGATGCATTCACAAAACTTGCCAGAGAACTATGTCAAAGAAAAGAATGGACAACCAGAACTGTAAACTGAAACACCACATCTTGTTGTATTAGACCTGGTCAGTTCAGTCTGAAATCTCTGCTGTATCTGCAATTTCAGCAATGTGTTTGACATTCTGAGTGATCTTGTTTCAAAATATCTCGACTATGGAATACCACTTCTTCTTCCATCTCTTGGCCAGCTGTGAAACTGCCAAAATGAAGGCACCTTTGGGTGAGTTCATTCCACAGTTCATTTCATCTAACCTAGTATGAAAAAGATTAGCTGACAACACAAGGTTGTTATTACCAAGGTAAACCTGATTGTGGTTCAATAATACCACAGTCTTCGAGGAGGTTCTTTCTGTGTACTCCATAGAGCAGCACTTAATAGTCTGGATGAGCGCTAACAATTTGAGACCCAGGTGGGATCAGTCGGAGATAGTGCTAGTGGGTGGTATGTCTGCCCAGCTGCCTGGTGTTTAGTATGTTCTAGATTGAACTACATTCTCTTTAAAATAACAGATTTGCATTCTGGGCATGCTGCTGAATCTAGTATTGTTCCTCGTGGAGGCACAAGTGGCCTCTGTGACTAAAAATACTTATCATCAGCTTAGGTTGATATACCAGCTGTGATTCTATTCGGAAAGTGATTGCCTTGCTACTGTTAGCCATGCTCTGGTAACCTCCCGGCTGGTTCATTATCCTAATATGTTATATGTGGATCTGACTTTGAAAATGGCTTGCAAACTTCACTTCATCCAAAACAGGGAAGGAAGGTTGCTAGAGATTTTGATGATATTATGGAAACAATTTTAAAACTTGTGCAGGCTTTCTGGACCCATCTAAAAATTCTAGCCTTCTTAACCTTTAACATTTGAGATAATCCAGGACCAGGTCATCAAAAAGATTGTATCTAACTAATGCTACTTGGATTTGAAAAGTTGCGGGGGTGGGGAACTTCCACAGGTGCTTCTGCCAAATGAAATATGGCACTTGGTTTTAGAGTAAGGGTATTCTCAGATGTGGTACCTTAGTTATAGTATGCTCTTCATAAAGAAACTCACTCTACAACATTGCTTTGGCTTTTCACTTGCTAGGTACAGTTCTTATTTCCCCAGATTTTAATATTTATGAGTATCAGGATCATGTAGTGAAGAATGTGCTGACTGGGGACCCTGAAGACCTAATCCTTGTTTAGCTGTAGAAACTCAGTGGAGGGTGGCCAAGGCAAACAACTACTTAAGCATGTTACATGCTTTGATGTCAAGTTAGATCCATTATAAGTCAGAAACAACTTGTTGGCACATAACAAGAGCAGCATTTTTGTAACTTCCAATATTGTATAGATCTTTTTATATCTCTGGAATGTCAAAATCTGTGTCAATTTCCACTGTTACTCTTACCTTTGTTAGATGGGTTTAATCTCCTGCTGCATTTTTTTTCTGTTGTGTTTTTTTTATTTATGATAAGATTACTTCATTTATTTTTGATTGTCATGGGTTTTGTAAATTGCTTTTCTTTTTTATTTTTGAGATTTTTGCTTAAAATCAAAATGTGTGGTGTGTTTTTTAAACAAACCTCACATTTAATCTATTCTAATGCTTGGAGGATAGTTTAGAAACTGATACACCTTTTTAACCAGTTTTTTATTTCTTAAAATAATTTTGCCAATCCCCCCCCCCCCAATTAAGAAAGAAAATAGGTGTACAGAGCGATTGAAGGGAAGAGATTCATTCCATTCACACTGCTGTATGGTATAAGGCGGGGATAATTAAACAACAGATTGTGATGTAAGCTCCAATAGAGAAGGTGCATGCATTATGCATGAGAGGGAGCTTTTATTGCTCAATCCTCTTCCCCCCTCCTCTATTTGGAGCCATTATGCGCCTCTTGGATCAATTCACGTCCTACAGAAAGAAAGAAAAAATCTCTGTGGTTTGGCATTGTTCTGTGTACTGAATGTGTAGCATGCATATTGTCTACATATATTCTCAGCTGTGATCTTGCGGCAAGAAATGTCCTCCAAAATTTCTGAGGGAACATTTATTTTTGTGGCAGAGCTCCTGAATCCTTCATGCCCACACTCTTCATCCAATTAGAACCCCCTGAACTCACTGGATATAATTTTTAATGTTTCTGCTAGTGGTATAAAGTTTTAAGATTAGTACCTTTGGAAATTGAATCTGATTTTTAATGATTATAGTGTCACATTTCCAGCCCAAAATACTTTTAAAATGTCATTAGCAGACATCCCATTAATCATTTTGATATTTTTACTATTAAAATATCTTTCTTTTTTCATTAAAGAAATAATGAATTTGAAAGTAAAGATAGAATCTATAGCGAATTAATGACAGAAATAGAGACCAGATTAATATGCTTAATTCTCTTTTGCTCATGGAATTTCTGGTTATTGGTTGTATCTCTCTAAGGCAATTGTAGCTAAAAAGCAAATGGTTGAACAGCGCTGGTTTTGCATTTTATTCCTAGCCATGTTTTCCTTGCTGTATAATCTTGTGCACCTACAGTTTATTAGTATTCCCTAAAACAAATGATTTAGTTCTTATATCTTCAACTAACTTTGTTTCCAAAAGAGTGGATTGTACCTACTTGAGGGTTTTTAAGCAGAACACTTACAGTTATACAGAATTATAGCCACAATTTCAATGAAACCTAAGATTTTTTTCATTCAACAAACATGGGGGGGGGGGGAGGAGCTGGCCCTACCACTAGGCAGAGTGGATAAACTCCCTCAGGTGCAGATATCACAGGAACAGTTATTACAGTTCTCTGCCACTCCTCTAGAGTCATCTGACCATTTCTTTCTAAAGCTACACAACATAAACTAGTCTGCTGCCCGAAGAGGCAGTGGCAGATATTGACCCGTTGCCAGGGCTAAAAAAAAGTAAAAAATAAGCCTACCCAGCCAGGAATAGGAGTGGAGGAGTCACTGAGACTTTGTTTCAGACAGGAATGTGTTGTGAATTGTCATTGGAACTGGTAAAGTTTTGTGAAATCAAGTGGTCAGGCCAATAGCTGGGCAGATGGGAGAATGGCTCACATAATCTACACAACAGCCATAGTATCATGAATAATTGCAGGATAAGAATCATTTGGCTTTCTCAGCATTATTAGATCATCATTTTCATCATCACAGAGGCTGGATATCATTACAACCACTCTGGATCACCCATTTCTGTCCAGGTGGGAGAAGCTCTTGCCCTTATCTAGAAGCAGTAGAAGCCAAAGAGTCACTGGCTGAGAGCTAGGAGTGAAAATACATAATGCACCATCAACTAAATCTGGTACAAGATCAGTGGTGAGTCATACCTGTTGCCAAATAAATCTGCAGGCCGAAAGATCTTACCAGCAGTTTACTTGTGAAAACACTGGAGAATAATGTTGCTACTACAGCAGTCAAAAGCTGGGAACTACACCAGATGATGCAGTACTGAATAGCACATCATTAGAAGAAGAGCGCTTTAAAGAGGTTAAAAATAGTCAGTTGCTTCAGGACAAGGCTGCCTAATTCCACATGTTACAGTTTAGCTTGTTTTGTTTTTTATTTGGTCACTGAAAGATAAATATAGCCTTCATTTCAAGTCTTGTTTTTTCTGCTACAGATCTTTGGAAGAATTGTGTACCGTATATACTCAGCTATAAGCCAACCCGAATATAAGCTGAGGTACCTAATTTTGACCTGAAATACAGGAAAATAGATTGACCCATTTATTTATTTATTTATTGAATCATATTTATATGCCACCCTCATCATGAATGACCCAGGGCGGCTAACATGGCATTAAAAACAACAGTTAAAACACAGAATAAAAACTAAAATTAAGAGATTAAAAGAGATTTAAAAAGATTAAAAATATTTATGAAGAGGTTCATTAAGAGAGAAGGAGGAGTCAGACAAGTATAAACTGAAGGTGGGAAATGCAGCAGCTGCTAGTGCGTTTCAATCAAAATACATGAAAATATGGTAAAATTAAATTGTCAGTGCAATCTATTGTGATCTAGGGACCCTCATGGTCATTGACCCGAGTCTAAGCGATCTCCCCTTTTTGGGCATATTTTTGGGGCTAAAAAACTCAGGTTATACTTGAGTATGTACACTACTGGAAAGAGAAAAAAGTCTTAGGAAATAGGCCTGCCCCTTAACATGAAATTTGAACCCAAGAGAAGCAAATTAAAACAAAATGTTCCAGTGGCAGAAGAAGAAGTTGAGGTGTGAAGGGGTAGCATTTGTTTGGATACTGAGGGAACATTCATGTACTATATTTTCCTTCTAAATTTTCTCTCCCTCACTCAAATGACATCACAATTTACCAGGGATAAGTGCAAAGTTTACACCTAGAGAGAAAAGATCAGATATACAGAAGATGGGGGATACTTGGTTCAGTAATACTACATGCAAGAAGGATCTTGGAATTGTTGTAGATCACAAGATAAGTATGAGTCAACAGTGTGATGAGTTTGCAAGAAAAGGCCAGCACTATTTCAGGCTGCATTAACAGAAGTAGAGTCTCCAAAACCCAGGAAGTACTAGTCCCCCCCCCCTCCTCTGATCAGCACTAGTTAAACCGCATCTAGAGGACTCTGTCCAATTCTGGGTATCATACTTAAAGAAAGATGCAAACAAAATAGAGCAGGTAAAGAGAAGGGCAACAAGGATGATCAGAGGACTAAAAGCCAAGATCTAAGAGGAAAGATTGAATTGCTAGGCATGTTTTAAAAAGGAGACTGAGAGGGGACATGATGACTCTCTTCAAATACCTGAAATATAAGCATAAAGAAGAAGGGCATGATCTCTTCTCAATCATTCCAGAGTGCAAGACATGTAATAATAGGCAGAAACTACAGAAAGCCAGATATAGTCAGAAAAAACTTTTTAACAATTAGAGAAGTACAACAGAGGAACCATCTACACTGAGAGGTGGTGAGTGCTCCAACACTGGAAGCATTCAAGAGAAAATTGGACAACCATCTGTCAGAGCTGCTTTAATTTGGATTTCTGCACTGAACCAGGGGTTGTACTCAAGGGACTAAAAGGCCCCATCCAATTTAGTTATTCTCTGATTCTCTGACTCCATAACCCTTTTCTGTGACACTATCAGGATACCTCCACCATCCACTGGTGTGGAAATCTCAGTGAATGTTGACTTGACAAAACTATTATCCAGCACTTCTGAAATTTGACCTTATTTGACACAGCTGCAGATACTCAAGATCAGAGATCCCCCAACTCCTTCCCCACATCTCCACAGTAATATTATGTACCTCATGCCAATAACCTGGTGGAAACTTTGGTGTGCACCCCCTGCATTTCTTCACTCAGCTTTTCCACTGCTCTAGATACTTCACATGTTGTTCTCAGAAGGCTCTAGGCATCTAAGGCTCCAAGAAAAGGTCTGCCACTGTAGTCGAATAGGCCAAGAAAAGGAGTGGTATTTTACAAAGGTATGTGTCCTTCCTCCCTTTGTCCTCAAACATTCAGGGTATTGAGACATGTTTCATCATGGCACAAAGAACCACAGAAAGCATTGACTTGCATCACTTGTGGTAGGTATTGGGTAAGTGGGTAATATCTTTAAGTATAGTTTTGAATACCATGCAGAATGTGGTCTGGCCAAGAGACTGTAATCAAGCACTGTGATCTGTTTGACTTAATATAGTGAGTGAAGTTAAAGTTTAATCTGGCTAAATGAAGCCAAGCATAACATAGTACCAAGAGGGGGCTGCCAACACAAAAATATATCTTGATTCAAAAATAGACTGCTGTGAGGAACAGAAAAAGCTGCAGAGATGAAATCTCTGGTGGCATCTAAAGACATAAAGCTCTCAGGTAATGCTCTTGGATATGATCCAGTCAAAGCAGTGATACATTTAATGATGAAAGTGCAGGTTACAAGGAAAACAAAATAAGGAGCAATTGAGGAAGCTGTCTTCCTAAACATTGCAGTGACAGAAGGGTCTCCAACAGTATTTCAGGTTATAGATTCTGGATTACTGAGATGGAAGAATAGTGTCCTTTGTTCCTCCAGATCCTAGGCACCAGAATGATTATCTTCCAAGGTGGCTGGAGGTCTGAGAAGGAGCATTTTTGCTGGCAAAGTACTGCAACATTTTCATTTCTGTCCCCTGTGTAATTCATCAAAAACTGGACTTGCTTTCTCCTCTTTTGATGTTAAAGGTATCAATCCTTATCTTGATTAAAATACCAATCACATGGGTCACTAGACTAATCCAAATAGGCAACTCTTCTTGGAGTGTGCAACAATGGACAATTCACAAAAGTATATTTCCCCTGCTTTTATCAGCCATATATCTGGGGGCATAATAATCAATTTTGAGTCATTCAGATATAGTCAGACTGAAATGAGAATGAATTATTTCCAAATCTGTATGTTCTGAACCTCTAGAATAAATCTTTTCATACTCTCCAAGGTGCTGAATTTTTCTTCCTTTCTTTTTTCAGAAACCTTTTATAGGTTGCAGCAAAGAGATAAGAGAGCAAAAGAAAGAAAGTATAGAACTGAGAAAAGTGAAAACAGCTGGAAATTCCAAAGTTTCCCTTATATTTCTTTGGGCAACATGGGGTGTCAATCTACCCATGGGTATTTGCTTAACTACTAGGTATCTGACAGAGTATACAGGAACAGCAATAGGTAATTACATCCTGAGCTTACCTCCTCAGATATTTTTGTGTGTAATACTCAGAACACACATCTAGCCAAATGTGACCAAGTAATTGATAGGTTATATTACCTACAGAGAGCAGATCTTTTCTGAGAACAGTGTGTACTTTGCAACAGTCTGAGCAATGTGCAGCATTTGAAAATGATTTTTGACTGTTGAAACAAATGCCATTTATGTATCATCAAGGTAAGCTTTTATATGTGATGGTTGAGTACATCCGAGTGAGCCTGTGACATAGGCCCAAGTTAGTGTTAAATGAACTGGGATTAGCATGCAAGTCTAATTCATATAGTGGTCATATAGTGGTGTTTCATGTCTGTTGTGTCCAGTGGGTTGGCTTCTACCTAATTAGCCATTGTTTCCATTCTGCTCAGCATAAACAGATGATATACACCACAATTATTAACTACTGAGCCCTCACTGATTATTTGGTTAATAGCATACTTCTTAGTAATTGAGAAGACTTGCTGGTTTGCTTTTGACTTCATCACAACCCAGCGTCCTGTGAGAAGTTCTGTCTTATCAGAGCACTAATAATAAGTTAGTGTCAGAGATTACTCAGGGTTGAAAGGATTTTTGCTGGAGAAACTCCACTCAGGGGATGCCCGAATGAGGTTCCTTTCATGTCTCCAAGCACTGAGATAATGCAAGTTGCAGCAGGACCAACTAAACAAACAAATGTCTATGGAGAAAGACAGCTCTCATCCTTTTATGTCTCCATACAAGCCAAAGAAATAACCCTCAAACAAACTTTGGCTTATTTCTCTGGTTTGATGGGAAAGAATCAAGAGACGTCATTGTCTCCTCTCTGCCAGATTGCTACATAAGGATGTGATGAGTCACAAATCTTCTTGTGCTGAATGAGAAGATATGTCTCAACACTTTCAAGTACCACTGATTTCCCCCCCTCTCCCCTACCTCATGTATTGTGTGGCCATAAATATAAGACCAATTCATTAATGGCTTAGAGATTTTCTTCATCATTCTTTATATCACACTTTCCAGTTAATTCTTTTTCCATAATCTGAAGAAGTAGAAGATTAATGCTGATTACCTTTCTGAACTGAATATAGGCTTCACAGAATTCTGATATTTTGGCTTTATCTTAAATTACTCTAATATGATGTGTCAGTATTTCTGCCATGGCATTTTGCCACAGTTTCACCACTGTTTAATGTTAGCAGTTCTGCCATCCTCCAAAATGTTGCTATTACCCTCAAGGCTGACATCAGTGTGAACCTTATTAATCCATCACATATCACTTTTTTCTTTTTGTTCTCCTCAGATGATTAAACAAAGCCAATGCTGGTGCGACATGAATAGTAATGTAATATTTGCCATTTCATATGTGTTTTCCACAAAATTGTTACACCACATGGCATGACACTGTGTTTGAATGTATATGCCTTGCCAGTTACAATTACTTCAAAATGTTGTAGCCTTGCAAAGCTCAGCTTTGCACACAAGTGGAGCTACAGGGGCTCTTTAGTCCTTCCCTAGGGCCAATTCTATCTTGGCATGATATCCAAGTACACCCAGTGTGTGAAGTGAAAACCTCCACTCATGTTTATTCATTTTATTCTAGGAGTCTGTAAATGTCATCGATTTCAATTTGGTCTGAGTTATTTGTCTTGGGGGGGGGATCACAACTGATTTGCTACAAGCCATTTTGTAGACTATTTTAATCTTTGTTAGCTAAACATTTTAAAGTATTTTGTAAATATTTGTGATTACCCACATAGTAGAAAACAAGGAAGGGAAGGGAAAGGGATCTGGAATGGGAGAGGGATTAAACCCAGTGTCCTCAACTGCTATTCAACCTCCAGTATACATGCAAAGTTCCACCCATTTAGGGCTCAACTGCATCTTATAATATAGGCTGCCCCCTTTATCTGCAATAGATATGTTCCAAGACCTATGATGGATACCTGAAACTGCAGATAACAGTGAACCCTATATTTTACATCGCAGACAGTGGCCTCTAGTAATGCATTATAGAAATGCATATATATTTTGTATTTAAGAAATTTTATTGAATATTTTTAGGCCCTTGGATAATTGAAGCTATAGATACTGAACTTCTAGATATGGGTGTGAGCTGTACTCTTGTTTTTACCTCTCATTTTCAATGCTTTAAATCAATTTTAAAATGTCCTACTACACCATGTACAGCTAACAGCACATTTTATTATGCTGGGAAATGAACAGAATTGATTCAAAAAATATTTTAAATCAATTTTGGTCACTATTTTAAAATTATTTTGGCTTTTGTGATCATATGTGTTGGAGAAAAGTGTATCTCTGGTGTTTGCCAAGTTTTCAATGACAAGATAATGGGGTTTTTTTTTTACCTTTTAAATAAACAAATCTGTTTTTATTTTGGCACTGCAGCACTTCAGCACTGAAAACTATCAGGAAGCCGCTTCTATAGTGGTTTGTCTTCTTGTACCTCACTGGTCCCTTCAGCTTCCAGATTAAATATTAAAAATATTTTAAAGGCAATTTAGACCAGCAGTAAAGAACTCTCTCCACAAGGACAAAACAGCACAATGCAGTGGCCATAAGGAAACAAAACATATTGTTGGACATGATGAAGGTCTGAGGAGAAATCAGACCATCAAAGTGTCAATTCACTTATAAATGCAATGCTTTGAAAGCCTGTGTAGTCCCCTGGACTGTTATACCACACAGTTTACTATTGGACTAAAACTCAGGATGTACACACTGATACAAAAAACTCGATCCTGACTTAATGAAATATGCATTTTCCACTTTGATATTTCCCTCCCTCCACCCACAAGATGGAAGCTGTGCAATTTACTCTTTGCTCAGTACTCTCCACCTTCGGCAATCCATCCTGATCTATCAATCCATCCTGACCTAGCTGGACACTGTTGTTAAGTTCTTAGTTACCCTGGATGCTCTGAGATGAAAGTTGGGTTTCTGGATTTTGACCTGTGAGTCACCAAGGCAAAATTCAGCATGTCAGAGAGCCCGACTTCAATTTGGGTTCCTCTCTATTTTTACTTCTCTGGTCTTCCTCACTTCACTTCTAAACACTTTAAAAATGAACAAATACTCCTGCTTCTTAATGTTTTCCAAATAAATCCTGAATCCAAGGTAAAGGTTGCCCTTGCTTGAAAGCCACTGAAAGGGTTCAGTGCTCATCTCTGTGTATAGCCAAAATGCCAGTGCTGTCTGCGTCTGCAGATGTTTCCATGGTCACATGGCAGGTGTGACTAGACACAGGAGTCCACAGAACACTGATTACCTTCCCACTGAAGTGGTACCTATTTATCTACTTGCAATTTCTGGCAATTTCATCAAGTTCAGCATCTTAACCAATAAGCCTCCACAGTACCTTTGCCTGAATCCAAAGTACATGCCTAGTCTATTCTATTCTATTCTACTCCGCTCATCAGCATTGTCATCCTCTGCTGTGTTCTTGACTTGAACAAGATGAAGTGAAGGTAGTTCCAAAGGTTTGCTGAAACCAAGCTGAACTGGAACAACTTTACATGAAGCTGAAATTTCTGCTTTGGTCTACAGCAAACCTATATGCTGCAGTCTTAAGGGAAGTTAATTTAGATAAATTAATCTGCCATAGTAGCACCATTTTTCAAGGTTCCAGAACAAATGGCTAAGGAAATTACAACATTTCTCATTGCTTGGTTCTGTTTTTTTCCCTTTTCTTTAATTGATATATATGTTTGCTCCAATGACCTAAAGCAGGTCACACTGCAACTCCCGGCAATACTAGCCAGCATAGCCATTTGCAAGAGATTGTGGATGTTGCAGCCCAAAAGTATCTGGAGGGCCTCATTTATCCATCCCTTAACTAAGGGTTGCATTTACATATTTACATTGCAACCTGTCAACACAACCCATAACATTGCACAACAATGATTTTGCTACTGGGAATAACACAAGTGTACTGATTCCAAATCTGAATTCAGAATTTGCCTATCACATACAAATTTTAAGTGTGCTACAGCTGTTAAAATGGTCAGTAATTGGTTAATATATTTTTACATGGGGATATTATAACAGTTGCAGATACCACTATGCCTACTGCCACCTCAGCTGAATCACGTCCCCTGGTGATGTGTATGTTCCAGCAGCGGCTGGGCATGTCTGGGCAAGTCAGTGAGCTGACATCAGAAATAGGTATATAAGACAAGATGGACCAAGGACATGTCTCTAGTGTGAAACTATCTTATTGGATAGTACAGCTAGGCCATAGTGAGTCTGTTTTAGGCTAAAGCTGAGTAGATGCAGCTGTGGTAATAAACTGGACATTTTTTTTTCTACCTTTGCAGAAAATACATTCTGTGTGAGCAATGCAAGAACCTAACCAAGATGGTGAGATTTGCTAATTTAAGATCCTGGCATCCTAGGCAGAATCAGACTTCAAATTTGGAATCAGCACACTTGATTTAGCATAGGACACATGGATTTGACCAGGTAGCTGACAATATATATATATATATATATTTGTGATACAGTGTTATGAGAGTTAATGGACTCTGTATTTCAACATTATCTAGAGGTCAATATATTCCTCGCCTCAGTTTTATAAAGTGGTGTTGGGGCTAAATTTGGAGTTTTATATAGGTAAGTCGTACTCTTTTCCTTTAGGCTAAGCTATTCTTAGACTAAGCGCTATCTTGGGTTATAATCAACTGATAATATAGTTGTATTTGTATGTGTAATTTTGTGTGTTTATGTGTGTCCATTAATAAAATATCACTGTTGCAACTCCAGTGAGCCGGTGGTGGACTTCATTCTGCTTGTTAACAAAAAAGGTTGCTGATATACAAGGCATCCCTTAAGATCCCATTACAATTTGTTGTACTGAGACCTACATGCAGGCCAAGTTAAACCTACAAGCAGGAGTGTGTTAAGTGTACAATGGCTAGAGGGAGTGGGATAAAAGAAGGAAACTCTGATATGGGTACACTGCTGATAGATAGGTCATGTTTAGCGCAGCAAATATCCTGGTTACAGATCATCTGGGCTAGAAGTCTGAATGAACCCCCACTTTATTCAGTAATGTAATGGGATTAATTCTCTTTAATATATGTAATTTATTGCATTTTAATGCTATTGTTTTCAACTATATTGTAAATGGCATGTAAATAAATAAAATTAAATTAATAAATAATACATTTATTGAATATATTCAATAAAAAGAAAAGTGGTACAATTAAGAAGGAGGAGGAAGAAAGGGCCACCAGTGCAACTTATGTTACATTGAGATGTAACCAGTTTGAAATTATGAAGCACTGATAGGATGGGAGTTTAAAAGTATCAATTTAATCCTTTCTACGGGGCTCGTTGTTATACGAAATGATTGCTATACGATACATGTATCGTATAGCAATTTTCCCTATGGGATGCATCATACAATGATTTTTTTTTTGCTAAGTGGTTTTTCCCATTGAAAAAATGTTGTATGATTTTTCCATAGGGAAAATTGTTATGCGGGACACCATTCCCCCTCCCCCCAAACCTAATTTTTATACGATTTCATTGCTATATAGAGCAATTGTTGTATGAGGTTCCACTGTACTTCAAATTTTATCCCATCTCTCAGTTTTAGAAGTTACTCAGAACTGATTTATTAATGGCTTGTGCTGGAAGAAAAATGGAGGAGCTTACATTATTAATAAGATTACTGAATTATCTCCTAGTCTCCAAACCATTCCCTCTTAAATGAAGAAAGGAGCACTTTTAATGAACTCTAATCTTTTATTTGATTGACCACTTCCAAGGCAGCTTAAAACAAACAGGGAAAAATAAAGAAAGCAAGAGAGAGAGAAAATGAGACACAGAGAAGTATAGAAAACTAGTTCTCGTTATGAGTTCAGTTTGTTGCTGGTGTGATTTGATTGAATGTAGAAAATGAACTGTGAGCAAATTTGACACAAATTGGAGTTTTCTCAATGCAACTATGGAGGGCCATGAATTTGGATCATGAAGAGGGAGAGCTCATGAACCTGTTTCCTTGACCACCTTAAACCAATCACTTTCCAAAACTTGTGACAACTGAAGAGAAGTGAGAATTTTGCTTGGCTCAATATTTGTAAAATAAAAGTTTTTAAAATTCACAAATGTTTTAATCAGCTGGATAGAAAAAACCAAAATGGACAAGTTCACCAATTAGTTGTAGAAATGAAAACATATAAGAATACTCCGTGTTTATATATCTTCCCTTTCAAGCTGACAGTAATTTGGATATGTGGAAATCAGAAGCATCCAGAAGCATGGAGACTAGTGCAGAAATTATGACTTCCTCAAGCTGGTTATAAAAGAAGCAAAATACATTTGAGAGAATGGATTAACAATCAGCCCTATAACATCTTGCTTCAATCCTTAGTAAAATATAAACAAAGATTGTGTAAAAATTGTGAATTGAGATGTAGTTCATTATGGTCATGGCAATGTTTATCTTATCACACACTATAGTTAATTTTGTAAAACAGCAACTTTCACAAATTCAATAACTCCCTGAGAAAATTCTGCCCTTTAAAACCAGGTGCTGAAAGTTCTCATTACTGTAGTTGTCATGTATGGTGGGTGGGGGGGATTTTTCACACTTATGAGAACAAGTTTAGCACAAATTGTTCAGTCATACCAACCAGTAATAGCTGCTGCCTTGCTACATAATTTTTTTTTAAAAAAAATCAGAAGTGCAAGGTGGATTCGCTATGTCTTCTTGTTCAATCAGAAGATCCTTTTGTCCTTCTGTCTCTCTGTGTTGTGCTCTCTGCTTCACAAATGGAAGAGACTAAACTGGACATTTTGCTCAAATTATGGAAAACCTAAGAGATAGAGAAAGAGAGAGAGAGGGAAAAAAGTGCTCCTTAAGAAAGAACAAAAGTGATCTCATGCTATAGGCAAGAAATCTCACAGGAGCCAATGATCTCTTGATAGGCTGCCTCCATTTCTCAGGACAGTCTAGTCTGTCTTGATGAAAACAAGTGAACAATAAAAATATAGCAGTTAGTCTTTAAAGTGCTACAGTATTTTTTATTTTATTTATTTTGTTTTTGTTTATGCTTTCTGATATGCCTGACCCACAGACTAACACGGCTACTATTCCAAGGAATTTAATGAGAGTTCTCAAATCATGTACTATAATAGTCCTATATGTTTCTTATTTTATCTAACAACAAGAAATGTACAGGAGAGGTGAAGTTCATGGTAGAATTTTTTTTATTACATTTTGGTAGTATTGCATAGTAGATCTGTTAGGAATAAGAATGGTTTCATATTATGATCTTAAAAGGAGATCTCTAAATTGCCTTACATTATTGTTGCAGTAGTTCCTTTCCATATCACCATTACAAAAGTCTGGATCCTCTTTTGGGAAGTACAGAGTCATGAGTTGTACAGAGAAGGGGGGGAAAGATGCACATTTAACGTAGTTTGTATTTTAGTCAAAATCCTGTAGCTTAACACAGCAAAAGGTGTGTTTTGGTTAGGAAAAAGAATTACATTTCAGCTGGTTTACAAGGTTAAAAATCAATTGAAAGACTGAGGAATACACAACACACAGCTGAAATGCAGCTGAAACTGTTGCTGATGTTGTGAGTTCAATACTGATGGGGCTCAAAAGTCGGCTCAGACTTCCATCCTTCCAAGTTTGTTAAAATGAGTACCCATTGTTTTGGGTACAATGGTGGGCAGCAACAGGTTTGCACCCCCAGGAGGGGGGGTAGCAAAACTGGGTGGCCTTTGGGCAGGGGGGGCAAAATTGGGCGGCCTTTGGGCAGGGGGGTAGCAAAATTAGGTGGCCATGCCCAACTCCCTGCCCTGTCCCATTAGGTTTTGTCGCTGCAAGTGGTTCAAGGTGTCCCTTGCTTAAAAGCCAGTCATATCCGACTCTAGGGTTCAGTGCTCAACTCCATTTACAGCCAAAGAGCCAGTGCTGCCTGTGTTTGCAGATGTATACATGGCCATATGGCAGGCATGACTAGATCGCCCATGATGTAGATTCCACCCATGATGTAGGCTCCACCCACAACATAGGCTCTGCCCACAACATAGGCTCCACCCACGGTGTGGTAGTGAAATTTTTTGTTGCCCACCACTGGGCAATTACCTTGTGAACAGCCCAGACAGTGCCCTAAGCACAATGGGGCAGTATATACAAGTTTAATTGCTGGTTTCTATTAACCTGCAACAACACAGGTTATTTTAAACCACTCTGAACCACTCTAGTATTCTATGTGCATGTGTGTGCCAGTGCATATTGTGTTTCTTGGTTTGCTCCACAAAGTTCACAGGATTCCCCACAACCTGAAAATATTTTTTCCACCTCCATCCTTACAATTATAATACTATGACAGTTCAGCAGTTCATTCCCTGTCATCCCAAAGAACTGTTGCAGTGTTATAACTGTTAAAGACAGGTGTGGAGCAGAAGAGATGGGGTAGTACCGGAGAGTGATACAGCTATGAATGTCTATGGATGCAGAAGTGGAGGTAGAGGTGGTGACAATTCCACCAGATTCCACCTCCCATTGGAACAGAGGCCTGCTACCTAACAGTTGCCTGGCAGCGGGGATAAGTTAAAAGGAAAAGAAAGGAAAACACTGGAGGAGAAGGAGGGGTAAAGTAACATAGTTACATCAGATAGCTTCTTCTTCTTTCATGTTCTGGTCAGATTTTGAACTGCCCAAATAAAGCCACCTTCTTGGCTTTGTCATTGGCCAAACTTAAGTCCTCATCAGTGCATGTTTCTGGCAGTAATCAGTGCAATAGTAAATGGGCTGGATTCTATATCTCTGCACATTCACACCATGTGTTGTTGTCCACCAGTAGCCCCCACTTGAGCATATTGGTCTTGCATTTAGAAACTCTGACCCTCAGCCTATTCAGGGTCCTCTAAGTGACATAGGGGAGGTTGAGTTCTTCAGCCATTTCATCCTTGTAATTGAGCTCTTTTCTCTATCTTCTAATTTGGTTTTACTCTTGCGTATCCTCAAGAATGTTTGTTCTTGCCGTAAAGCTCTTCCTGGATCTGAGTGGGCAGACTTGAGGCTCATATCCATTTAGAGGATGTCAAGGGTCATTTCCTTGCTTAGTTCTCTCGGTGTCCGCTGCTATTTCTTTCCTTATCTTCAGTGGAGTGATACCAAAAAAAGAAGATATATTTTACGTAACATCAGATAGCTATCCTTGTTACATGTTTATTTAGAAGTGGCTGCTGCTGATAATATGAAGATAATATTTTTATTGCTAATGAGAATGAATACTTGTGAGAAATTCTTCAATCAGAAGAAGAACCTAAATGTGTAGTTGTGGCATTTGCTGATCTTCTTTGGGCAGCAAAATGTCCTGGGCCAATTTCAATTTCATAACAGAAATTTTTTTGCGATAAACTTGTGCAGGTTTATTAAGCCAGATATTGTGCTGAACAGCATTTTGTAGTTCTCCCTCAACTGCTGAAATGCATCAGTTTGCCATAGATTAATTATATTCAATTTTCTTCACTTCCATGTCTTGCGTCAAGTAACATTTTGTGATTAGTTATAGACATACAAGGTAAAGGTAAAGGTTATCCTTGCTCAAAAGCCAGTCATATCTGATTGTAGGACAGTGCTCATCTCCATTTACAGCCAAAGAGTCAATGCTTTCTGCATCTGCAGAAGTATTCCTGGTCATGTGGCAGGCATGACTACCTTGCCACCAAAGCGATACCTATGTATCTACTTGCAATTTCTTGCTTTCAAATTGCTAGGTGGTCAGGAACTGGGACAGTGACAGTAGCTCACGCCATCATGCAGCACTCAGGTCTCAAACTGCTGACCTCCCAACCTTCCAGTTGTCAAGATCAGCATCTTAACCACTAAGCCACCACAGTCCATAGACAGGTAAACATGGGCTTAATTTAAAAATTTGAAGGTATAAGCCTGTATCTTCAATTATATTACACTGTAGCAGGAATTACTTACTTACTGCAGAGAATAAACACAATTCCCGAGTACTGCAGGACAGAGTGAGCTCCCGCCTTTGTCCCAGCTCCTGCCAACCTAGCAGTTCGAAAGCAAGAAATTGCAAATAGATAAATAGGGACCACTTTGGTGGGCAGGTAAACAGCATTCCATGTGCTCCAGTGTCTTGTCATGCCTGCCACATGACCATGGAAACTTCTGCAGAAGCAGACAGCACTGGCTCTTCAGCTTTGAAACAGAGATGAGCACTGAATCCTAGAGTCGGATACGACTGGTTTTCAAGCTAGGGAAACCTTTACCTTTACCTCATGTTGAAAATTATTAACATTTATGGCCCAGTGGCCTAAGAAAACTCACAGCATGTCCAGACTGGGGGAATTTCAGTTGAGCTGAAAAGTTTTTGTTATCTCTACTGAGATCAATTTGATCTTTCACTGAGGATCACTGGAGTGATTTTACTGTTCACACCATAGTTGTTTATTTTCCTGTGCCAAGTGTCCAGACATGTCTTTCATCTCTCCACCTTGTCCCCCTGTTCACTTATTGTTTCCTTCCCTCTTCCCTGCCTTCTTTCATGGCCATCATTCATGAGCCTGCGCCCTTTCTATTTTTTTAAAAAAAATTATTAGAGAAACAACAATGCATCCACCTAGCCTGTTACACATACGCCTCCACTGCATCCCCTTTGTATCTAGGATTGTGCTGCATTTTCCCATGAGTAAGTTTTCCTGGTTTACTCAGTTTACTTGCAAGCAAGGAGGCAGCAGCAACAGCAACAGCAGAGGGAAGCACAGGGCAGCTCCCCTTTTGTTTTGTTAAATAAATGGTACCACAATGTATCTGCCCAGCACGGTGCACATATTTAGAATTACACTGCATCAGTTTAGGGGAATATGTAAGAAATGGCTGAAGATGAAAATAGAGGAAGGAGTTTCTCCTTCATCCATTTTAATGGCACAATCCACTACAAATGTCACAGGGTTGTTACCTCAGATAACATTGACCACAGATCCACTTGGGTGTATACTAACCATCTGCACAAGCTGCATTGCAGAATCATTGAGAGCTCTTAAAAAATGAAGTCCTAGCAATATGCCAGAAAAAGAGCACAATAACTTTAAAAAGGAGGGGTGGGGGGAATGCTCAGTTTAAAATTAAATGTAGACTCTGTAACTTTGATTGAACTCAAACAACTCTAATTTACCAAGCTATACACCCTGTCTGGACATTCTCTCATTTAGGTATAATTACATTTTAGCCAATAACTCTTCCTTGTGTACTTTCTGGATTACTTTGCTTTATTTTCATTCTCAAACATCATGAAGGCTTTGCTTGAGCTTTAGAAACAAATACTAACACATGTGTTGGAGGGGTGTTTTTAAAAAAGAGGATTAGAGATTATAACACACTTCTAATGTCAAATGGACATGCAGACAATCTAGATATATATCAGCTGGCACTAAGTGACAGTAAACGGTCTTATGCTGTTCTCTGGATGATGGATGACAAATCTCATTGTTATACAGATGCTTAACTCACTGATGTGCATTATAATTTTGAAGATGTCAGTTGCTTTGCCCAGATTAGTATGCTGTTCAGCTAGAAATACAGTGCAGGGAATAGGAAACTAGAATTGGTTTTGGTTTTCCTCTTGTTTGTTGCCTGACAGCTTTAACGCTGAGACCCATTCATTACAACAGAGTGAGTTTATAGAGGTCTTGGCTGTAGCATCTCTTTACATTCCCAGATTTAAAAAGAGTGAGAGCAAAGATTTCTATACAGTCAATTTGCATTTTAAATATACTGCTCATTCAGACTGAATCAGCTTTAATAGGAATGAGGGAATCAGAGAGATGAAATCGTAGGAGTATTAAGGTCAACAAAAAGCATGCCATACGTTCTGTTGGTACCAGGATTTACATCCCAGTAGCAGAAGATAGTGTGACAATCTGAACTGTGTGTGGGAGGCAGGTTTGGGCAATGTAATGTGAGAATTGTTGTTCCTTCATGCATGACAGAATACATACATACATATATATATATATATATATATACGTCCTGATAGTCCCAGTTCACCTTGATTTGGGAGCTTAGAAGCACTTCTCAATGGGGATAAATTCCCAAACAATGTGGGAAAGAACATCTGCTGAGGGGTTTATGTAATTTTCCAGTCAATTAGTTCTGTCAGAAAGATAAAGTATTTCATTCCTTTGAAGAGGCCAATAGTATAGCTTGTCAGAGGAGAAGGTGGGGTGGAAAAAGGCCTTAAGATAGTAGGAGCAGACCATGAATCCAAATAGTATGGTGCTCAGTTTGTGTGTGCATGCTCATATGAAAAGAGTCCTGCTTTGCATATGAGCACACACCCATTAACCATTTGCCCCCTTGGAAACAGTTCATGGTTTTGCTTGATTTTTTTGGAAAAAGAAAATCTGAACTGTCAGAAATAAATTGCATGTCCCCTAAATCCTGGGACTGCAGTGGCTCAAGTGGCTAAGATGCTGAATAGAAGATGGGAGATCAGCAGTTCGATTCCCAAATACTGCAGGATAGAATGAGTTCCCATCTTTGTCCCAGCTCCTGCCAACCTAGCAGTTTGAAAGCAAGAAATTGCAAGTAGATAAATAGGGACCACTTTGGTGGGAATAGGGACCACTTCGGTGAGAAGGTAACAGCATTCCATGCACTCCGGTGTCTAGTCATGCCTGCCACATGACCATGGAAACGTCTGCAGAAGCAGACAGCGCTGGCTCTTCGGCTTAGAAACAGAGATGAGCACTGACCCCTAGAGTCGGATACGACTGGCTTTCGAGCAAGGGAAACCTTTACCTTTACCTTGGTGGGAAGGTAAACAGTGTTCCATGTCTAGTCATGCCTGCCACATGAGCACGGAAACGTCTGCAGAAGCAGACAGCACTGACTCTTCGGCTTTGAAACAGAGATGAGCACTGAACCCTAGAGTTGGATATGACTGGGTTGTGAGCAAGGGAAACCATTATCTTTACCCCTAAATCCACATAGCCCAGTAAAATCACACAGAAACAGCTTGCAAATATATGCTGCAAACCAGGGAAAGGTTTGTACCTTCTCCTCCTTCCTCTCACAGCACACTGAGTAGGGCCATTAAATGAATAAAACCAAAAGCCTTCTAATGCATTATAAGCTTTCATTGCAGTACACTTAGGGGCTCCCTAAACACTGCAGTATGATTTATAAACTGCATTGAAAGGTTTCTTCTGTGTGGGACTGGTTCTTATCATTGGTCTCCTTAGTCATATTTCCTGTGGAGGAAATAGCTGTGTATTGAAGAGCAGGAATATTATATAATATTAAGCATTAAGTCATCTCATGCCCCTTCATGTTCATCCATCAACCTTTATCTGGTTTTCTTTGATATGTGCCTTATTTATTTTGTCTATACAATGATAACAGAGAGGGTCAATTTTGGAACTGGATATTAAATGAAGAACAGGAGGATTCAAAGAACTGCTCCACTGGGTACATCTCATTTTACATGGAAAATGTTATGTTTTATCTGCTTACTTGAAACAAACTATATAATGACCCTGAGAGCAGTAGAAAATTAGTAAGATACACCCGGCTTTTTATATGACATCCTAGGGATTTTCATTTTATTGCCGGGGGGGGGGGGGATGGTCCATTTCTGGTGAGAAACTGGATCCTTTGGTGCAGCTTTGGGGATGGATGTTTACAGCTTGGTGTGGGGTGAGTGGTATCTTTAGCCTTACACATGGTGTTGCGACTGGTGTGGTCCCCCATTGCTTGGATCTGGCTGCCTCACTTACTTCACCAACCCTATTGCCTACTGCACGTCATCCCTTATTTGCTAATAAAAATCCAGTGGTGGGATGTCAAAAAATTTACTACCCCACCGTGACGTCATCACAGTGTGGGCGGAACTAACATCATGACATCATGATGCCATTGGCGGGGCCAAAGAAAAATAAATTTAAAAAGACAAAATAAAAAAATAAAATAAAAAATAAGCACACGCACACCCCTCAACCCACCCACCCACAACACAAACCCTTAAATAAATTAAATAAACAAATAAATAATACAATAAAATACACCCACCCACCCCAAACACAAATCAACCAGAGCTTTTAAACCAGAGCTTAAAGCTTATTCTGGCTAATCTTTTTCATACTAGGTCAGATGGAAGGAACTACAGAATGAACTCACCACAAGATGGTTTCATTTTGGCACTTTTCAACTTTTCAACAGTTAAAGAAGTTAGGTACTAAGTCTTTGCCTAACCAGTTCTCTAGGATAATATGCCTTAATGTAAATGTAAAACAGCTGTACCTCCTGAAGGGTTCTCCAATTGGAACAGCAATTGGAACAGCACAGGTGTAGCTTATTAATGAAGTAACTCCAAGACTTTGCTTAAAAACCCCAAGCCAGGCTGCCAGGCCTTTTTAGGAACTGTGGTAGCACGTCAATATAGGTAAAGGTATTAAATACACATTAAAATACACACAGACACACCACATCCAAAGGTGAGTCACTTACCCTGGGGAGCAGGCTATAGGGAGTTTCAGGCTAGCAGCTTCTCTTCCTTCTCCCCTCTTGGGAGGACAGCAAGGAGGCTGTGCATATGCACCAAGCACTGTAGGCGTGCATGCACACCAAGTGCTTGGCACGCATGCGCAGTGAGGGAACCAGTGAAAAGGTAAGCCCTGAAGGTGGTTCCCCCCAAAAGCTGCTACTGGTTCTCCGGGACAGTGGGAAAAGTTACTACCGGTTCTGGCGAACTGGTGAGAACCTTTTACATCCCATCACTGTAAAAATCCCTCCACAGCATTTCTATTGTACTTTGCTTGCTAAATTAGGCTGTCTCCTTTTTATTCAGTAGAGGTAGCAGGGTTCAACATGAGACCCAAGAAGGGCACAGGCACTTCTAAAGGAAACCAGCCAAAATGGTGTAGAGCCCCCAGGAGATTCCTCCCTGCCATTTCTTCCTCTCCTGACTTTACTGGTATTATAGCTAGGCTGCAGGAATTGGAAGATGAGATGGGAATGTATAGGCAATCATCTATGCCCATTCAATTGTGACAGCATTTAAGGAGGGATACTAGGAGGCAATGAGTTTCACAGTTACATCAGCTAATTGTCATGGCCTAGTTTGTGCTAAGGTATCTGAGTGGCAACTGTGTTCCAGAAACCAGGGAGAGGAGCAAGAGCCAAACAGTACTGCCAAGGAGGACACAGGTCATTTTGGTTCCAACAAATCACATTTTCCTACTGGTGAGATGGTACAGCCACAATTTGCTGGGGACACAATGTCAGTGGAAGAGGACAGGGCTGAGGGAAGTACAAGCATCTTGGTGATGTATTGGATTGTGGCAAGGACTTCTGGGCTAAATGAGTTGGTGGTTGCACTGGGCACCAGCACAGCAATAGCTTAAGAGCCAGGGACCACAGAGAGCCAGGCAGTACCAACCCCTTGACCCTGGCTTTCATCACTTGCAACTATACACCATGGGGTGCCACCACAATCGTCCTCCTCTACTGAACCTATTTATTTATTCATTAAATCAAATTTCTATTGCCACCCAATTTGGCATCAACTCTGGGCAGCTAACAACAATTAAAAACAGTAACAAAACTAAATAAACAAAACAAAATAAAAAACAAAAAACACTGTAGGACTTTAAAGACTAACTGCTTTATTTTTATTGTTAGCTTTCGTGGATCAAGTCCACTTCTTCAGACTTGATCCACAAAATCTAACAATAAAAATAAAGCAGTTAGTCTTTAAAGTGCTACAGTGTTTTTTATTTTATTTTTATTTTGTTTTGTTTATTTTGTTTTCTGATATGCCTGAACCACAGACTAACACGTCTACTATTCAAAAAAAAAAAAACTAAATAAAGACCCCCCCAAAAAAACTAAATAAAGACCCATAAAAACCCCATTAAAAAGTCAAAATAATTTACCCCACACACCCCATCCATTAAAAGAGAGAGAGAAATCTTAATTATATGCCAATAACTTGATGGGCTCACTAGCCCTCTTAGACTTTTCCTAGCCCAGAGAGCAGGGGCTTCTCGTGCATGTGCATGTGCATGTGTGTGATTCTGGATTTACCCAGCAATATCTGAGACAGGTTACTATTTGGTTCTAAGGCAAGCCATTCCTTTAAGGGTTCAATTGCTACCTGCAACAAAAGAGAAGATTTGGAAAGGGGACTATGTAGACATATTCAGTTTGTTAAACAGAGAATCTGATAAAAAGGATAAGAATAAGAAGCTAACCTGTCAGTAGCTCTTGGTGAGATCCTGGGCTAATTGCCTTTTTGCTTTCCACATATATGTGGGAGTCATTATAAAGACTCAGCCCTGGAAGACTTTATTACTGATTCAATATAGCGATATTATTTATAGGGTGTATGTGGATTTCCCATGACATGCCTGGTTTCTATCATGACACCTTTTGCAAGCTATTCCTCCTAACCTAAGCAGAACCTCCAACTTTGGCTATGGTTCATGACACTGGCCAGACCTACCCTAGGTGACAAACACAATAGCAGTCACCTAGGGCAGAGAAGAGGTCCATTCAGTACATTCCATGCCCTCACAGGGCAGTCAGTTCAACCCTGTTGGGAATGTGATGCCCAAGAATTTTATACTATAAAGTAGTGTTAGTTCAAGCTTCGGTGCTCTATTCATGAAGGGTGACATACCTTCTCAGGATGCTTTAACAGAAAACCAAATAAGGGAGCTGGTATGGAAACATGAGGAGAGAAGAAGCCTCCAGACACCTCATTCAATTCTCTGAAAGGGAATTAAGGTTTCTGCATCTGCCCATTGATTGAAAGACAACCCTCAAAAAGCAGATACAGTTGGTTTGGTAGAATGCTTTATGTTTGGTTTTAAGGTCCCAGTGGTTGGTGACTGTACAGCCGAATGGGCTAAGAATCCCAAGTCTGTTATTGGCAATGAAGATATAATTAGAACAAATATTGTCATATAAGTTAAAAGGAGTAGGCTGTTTAGTCCCTTTCAGTTGCCTTCAGTTCACAACTTAAACATTTTCCCTTTGGGCATAGTGCCCAAGAAAACCAGTGGGGAATACAGGCTCATCTACCACTTGTTCTACCCTGAAGGGGTTTCAGTCACTGAGGCTATTCCACAGGAGCTGTGTAGTGCTCGGTACTTGTTATTTGATGCTGACATGTGCATGGTACAGTCTTGTTGCACTGGTGCTCAACTGGCAACATGCGACATTATGTTGGCGTTTTGCTTTTTGCCAGTTTACTCAAAAGATTTTCAAACCTTTGAGAGTAAGTTTTACTTGAACCATGCCCATGGGCTGCTTCGTTTCTTGCCCTGCATTTCAGAGATTTAGTTTCTTCTTGGAATGGTCACATAAGAAGAGTCCTCATGGTGCAGTGTCTAAGCTGCAGTACTGCAGCCAAAACTCTGTTCATGATTTGACTTCAATCCTGCCAGGCTCAAGGCTGACTCAACCTTCCATCCTTCTGTAGTCTGTAACATGAATATGGTACCTAACTGTGCTGGGGGCAAAAAGGTCATTACCTTGTGAACCTCCCAGAGAGAACACTAAGGACAATGGCAGGGGTTCCCAACTTTTTCAAACTGGGGGACAGGTCATGCTCTCTCAGTCAGCTTTGAGGACTAGACAGACATTTTACCGTGCCTGCACAATGGGGGTGGCCATTTTTTCCCAACAGCGTCAAAGGGGGTGGCCATTTTGTTTCTCAAATGCCCTTGGAGGGGGGCACATGAAATGGTGATTTGGGCCGCATCTGGCCCACAGGTCTTAGGTTGGTAAGCCCTGCATTATGGGGTTGTTTATAATTGTAATTGCCATTGCTATTTGTTTATTTATTCATTTTGTTCAACTTTTAACGCTGCCCCCTTGCCGAGGGGATCCCAGGCAGCTTACAGTCTAACCAGTGAGAATGCTAAAATATAAAAGGATTCCCACAATAACAATTAAAACCATAAAAGCATTAAAACCTGTTAAAATACCCCTCCACATTCTCAACAGTTTAAGACTAAAACTCAGATGGCATTCATATGAACCAGCAGGGGTGCGGCTGCTCCACAGGCAGCACCCCACACCTGCTGGGCCATCCAAATTTTGAGGCCTTTTCTAGAGGCTAATAATTCTAATAATAACTATTGCTAACCAACAGTGCAAATCCCTATTTAAAATAATCATGGGGCATTGAGACTGTAAAAGAATGATTTATGATACAGTATTGACACTTAATATTCTCGGTCTAGTTTTGGCTGCCTCACACAAACTTATCTGTGCATGTATAAACTCATAGGCACACATACTCTTACACACAAACTCATTCAGTGATTTCCTCTTCCTCTTAATGGAGCTCTGTTCTTTCATGGTCACAATCTTATCTTATATTAATGAAATGCTTGCTCTGTTATCCTAAATATACTGTCTGTATCTCTCTCTGAATGTCTTGGTGGTCCTGTCTGAATTACCAAGACTTTCAGAGTGGGTAAGATGTCATCTGTTTCTTTCATGCATGCTTACAATAAGAATTTTCTTGCTTGGATCTAGATGACTAATTCTGTTCTATATGACTTCCTAATGCCTAACAAAAAGTCAATATGGACGTAATGAGAGAAAATGGGGACAAAGAACAGGCAATAACTATTTCGCCCTAACAGCTGAATTCAGCACTAGGACTGATTAAAAATACTTTTAGACATGCATTTCTTCTAAACTGAGAAAGAAATCACTTATGACTAATAATAGTATGGAATAGTGTGTTGTAGCAGATAGAGTTATAGACTAGGGCTGTAGGGACCAGGGTCTGAATCTTCTCAAATGGCCATGAAAACCCACTGGAGAAGTAGAAGTGGCAAAGCCCCTCCTTGTATAACTCATTTACCTTGAAAGCCCTAGGAAGGTTGCTAGAAGTAAGTTCTTACTTAATAGCACACAACTAACAAACTAACATAGTTGGAAGAACTGAAAAAGTAGGCTTTTTTCTTTCTTTGCTTATGTCAAAAGTATCACAATGCAATTAATACATATATTTTATATGAGACAATTTCCACACAGTGTGGTTGGATAGATATGAGCAGTCAAATGAAGCAGCAAGAATCTAAGGCCCAAATCAGACAATATTGTTAGCAAATCATTAGAAGCATTTCTTCTTTAAGAGGTGAGTGACAACTGTTTAGCTCAGCATAAGCTTGTCTCACTCTGCACTTTGTAAACTAACTTGCTTTTTCATTGTTATTGGGAGGTAAACATGGGTTTCACTTGCAATTTTTGATTGCTCTGGCAGGGACCTTTGAAGGAAATGCTTGTGTGAAGTGGACCTGATACATTATACTAGGTATGATTTGATCTTAAGAATGCAATCTTCTAAAACAGGGGTTCCCAACCTAAGGCCTGCAGGTCAGATCTGGCCCACAGCACTATTTCATGTGGCCTCCCCACCCCTCCGAGGGCATTTGAGAAACAAAATGGTCACCCCTTTGAAGCTCTTGGGACAAAATAGCAGCCCCCATCATGCAAGCAGGGCAAAATGGCCATCTGGCCCTCGAAGCTGACTGAGAGAGTGTGATCCAGCCCCTGGCTTGAAAAGGTTGGGAACCCCTGTTCTAAAAGATTTTTTGAGAGTAGCCATGCAAAACACAGTAAGATCCTAGCATTGCCTGCCTAGTACTTAATACTAACCATACCTGTTGGTGAATAAGTGCTGATGAACTAAACAGAACCTTTGAATAAATATGAGCTCCATAATGGGCACCAGTTAAAATTTCAGTTCCCCTGCAGGTGTTAGTCTGTTTTAAAATATGACACCATGGAATCCAGTTATGCACAGAAAGATCTTTGACCAAGATAATGTTGCCATTAATGGGAAAATGATGGTGCTGTGTCATCTCCTACCACAGCCCTTTCCCATTCTGTTGCAGACAATATGCAAACTCTTTAGTTAAAACATGGTAGAAGATCAGGGCGTTTCAGGAAGAAGGGAAATGGGTAAAAATCTCTTCCATGCCATGACCTTTACATCAGGGTCCTACGATTCTTTTGCAATCTGATGGGCATAGGATCTACTTGGTTATTTAAAATAATGTGTGGCAATAAGTGCACAAGTTAAAACACAGATACTGTATCTTCCTTCTGTAGTGTAGGTTAACAGTTTCACTTTTAAATTAGCTTATGGCTCTTCCTGTGAAGAATACATCATAAGTGAGATGATTTTTTTAGTGATAATGTGTTGACACATGAAAACTGGGAAGGTGACAAAGACTTATGACATGTCTTATAGACTTATGACATGTCTTATTCTGCAGTGGTTCAAGCGGCTAAGACGGTGACTGGAAGGTGGGAGATCAGCAGTTCGATTCCCAAGTACTACAGGGTGGAATGAGCTCCCATCTTTGTCCCAGATCCTGCCAACCTAGCAGTCTGAAAGCAAGAAATTGCAAGTAGATAAATAGGGACCACTTTGGTGGGAAGGTAAACAGTGTTCCATCTGCTCTAGTGTCTAGTCATGCCTGCCACATGACCATGGAAATGTCTGCAGAAGCAGACAGTGCTGGCTCTTTGGCTTTGAAACAGAGATGAGCATTGAACCCTAGAGTCAGACATGACTGGCTTCCAAGCAAGGGAAACCTTTTCCTTTACTTATTTTCAGTGATTTTTCCTGTTTGGTGAAGCAGAATGATCCTGAGGAGACCTATTCTAGGCAGGAGAGAGTTCCAAACATTTAAGCAAGAATGTTTGTTCATTTCTCCTTTTTGTTTCCTGCAGTTCAAACCCATTCTAGAAACTTCTGAATCCTGCACAAGAAATGGAAATTCACATACAGTATAAGAATTACCGGTTCTTCAGCAGACTAGACATTTTCAATTCCCCAATTATTTCTGAGATACTGCCGTAGGATTTCTGGAGGCCTGAGATATTCCCCACAAGATTTATCTCCTGGATGATACAAGCTGTGGTGAAATCTTTGGGAAAGAAGAAAGTTTGTTTTATTTTTTTCTTGGCTGCTTCTTGGACAGTTCAAGAAGCAGCAAGACCCCTAGAGAAAGATGTCCAGTCTTTTGAGTACAGAGTATTTATTTTGCCAGACATCATTGGGACTATACACCTAATGTCATGAGCCACAAAGCTGAGCTTGTAACTCTGCAATATGATGTACAGTAAAACCCTAGCCTAAAAATGCCTTGGTTTATGTTTGCTGTGGTTTACGATGGCAAATCCATGGGAAATGATCATCCTTATCTAGATATCCTTATCTTAAAAAATTGCATTACCTACTTGATGTAGCTCTTTCATCTCAATCTCCTCCCAAATTACATCTTCTTTCATTAAAATATTCATGATATTTTTTAATTGTCCTATAATATAAAAGTCCTATAATAATTCCTAACATTTGGTAATCCAAACCCACCTTTTTTTCTGAGATAAACAGAATGGGGTTTTACTGTATTATTAAAATATTAATATATAAAATATAAACACCATATAGTCAAAGTAATTTTACGTGGGGGATGAGACCCAGAGCTTCTGAGGTGAATAAACTTCCTTCACTATGTTTTCAAATACTGACCCAAAGAACTCATTAAACACAACAATTTTTGCTTTTCTTCTTCAGATAAGTGACTTCAATTCATTCCCCCAGCTGTGTTGTTGCATATCATAGAGTTGCCAGATGTCTCTTAGTGGTAGGGACATCTCTCATTTTAATGGGGATTGTCTCTTATTCCAGAACACCATAACTCGGTACAATATGATGGATGTCTCTCATTTCAGTAAGCTATATATAGCTCAAAACTCAGTACTGCAAACATCAGAGCTCTGTAGTGTTCTTTCTTTTGGAAAAAATGTGATCTGGCAACTCTGTCAAGTCATGACATTGCCACAGTTGACAAGTGACAAAGAAGAGTTCTGGAGCTCACACAAGTGGTTCTGCACGCCAGCATCTTCTTCCTTGTTTGAAAGTCAGCCATCAGTTGACAAGTCCTTCTGCCACAATGAACAGGAGTTTGAGAAGTTATTGCCAGACTCCAGAAAACATGCCAGCACCTCCAGAAAGTCTGGGATGGAAATAACACAGCTCGTAAGAAATGAACAGGCATAAGAGGATGCAAAGGAAACGTGTTACTAAATGTTTCCATTGATAAAGTCAACCTTTTATGGCAAAAAATTTGCTCAAGCTCATAGCAGAGCTGAAAAAGCAAACATTAGAAGTTTAGAGAACCACGTATAGATCACACTCCTGATCTGTCACAAACCCATACACGTACACATACAACCACCCTCTTGCAGTGGATATAGTAGGTTCAGGAGACCTGGGTTCAAACCAATGCTCAGCCATGGAAACTCCCTGGGTGGGTGGCAGCAGTAAACCACTTTCTTATGCTTCTCATGTAATTCAAAATCCATACTAGTAAAGGTAAAGGTCACCCTTGCTCGAGGTTCAGTGCTCATTTCTGTTTATAGCCAAAGAACCAGTGCTGTCTGCGTCTGCAGACGTTTTCGTGGACATGTGGCAGGCATGCCTCAACACTGGAGTGCATGGAACGCTGTTTACCTTCCCACCGAAGTGGTCCCTATTTATCTACTTGAAATTTCTTGCTTTCCAACTGCAAGGTTGTTAGGAGCTGGGACAGAGCTCACTCGATCGTGCAGTACTCAGGAATCGAACTCCGACCAGATGGTAGCCTTTAGAAGAAACCAGCCAGTATGATTTCGAGCTCCTAGCCTAAAACACAAATTGACCAAAATAACTGCTCAGGTTTGAGGAATGCAAATAGGGATATGGAAGTGAGAAACTTTTTTTTGTTCAGAATGGACCATTTCATAGTCTGATCACTTGCATCTTTGGCATCAATAGATATTTCAACCAAAAAAAGGCATAGCAAACAGGAAGAAATATTACTCTTGCAGCCAATCAAATCTGGATAAATGAAGGCAGACAAAAAACAAGCAAACAAAGCTCTTTCAGACTAAGGACAGCCCCTGTTCAGAAATCACTTCCCTCACTCTATAAATGTTTGAATCAGCTTCAGGGACAGTATCATGCAGATGAATTTGATTGCTTACCTGATACCTCTGCTTCTAATATGGAGGAAGTATCTTTCAATCAAAAATGGCACTTATGGCAATGAACAGCAATAAACTGGTTGGAAAAATGCTGTGGCCAGAGTAGACTTTCAGGAACTTTTTTTCATTTAAAAATGATTGACTCTAGAACAGTGGTTCCCAACCTTGGGTCCCCAGATGTTCTTCAATTATAACTCTCAGAAATCTTTGGCAGCACAGCCAATGGTGAGGGCTTCTGGGACCATTTGGGGCCACTACTATAAAGCTTTAAGTTCAGATGTAATATCTGGCTTATAGACTGGAGCATAAAAAGAAACTCTTAAGAAAGAAAATGATACTGTTAAGAATAAGGCATTACTACCACAACCCATTTTGGGGTTAAGGAATTTAACCAACTCTGTAGTGATAGTTAGTATTCACAGTGGTGGCAATGAATATGAATAATTAAAACTAGCATATTCTTCCATTTTGGGTCCATAGAAGCTTTTGGAATTTTTCAAAGAAACTTCAAGGCAACAAAAGGTAGTACTGTATATTAATGCTTAATGTCAGTCTTTCTTTATTACTCTGCTATTCATTATAGACTTCATTTTTAAAACATGTTTTAAGTCCAGAAATACCTGCAACCAATTACTAGCTGTAATAATAAAAAGAGAGAGAATTCCATTACATCTTAACTGTGCAATTCAAGGCAGGTTTCTTCAAATGGCACCTACTCCTAGACAGGGGTGTATATAGGATCACAACCTTAATCTTTGTTTCACATGAGCTGAACTGCCAGTTGTGGTTTGTCTTAAAACATTCCTCATTTAGGCAACAATCTTATGCAGTCTTGTCTGGCTTAAGACCCACTGAATATACCAAACATATGGATAGAAGTGTGTTACTAGAGTCAGAACAAGAAAACAGATATAAAGTAATACATAAATATCAAGTTGTTCCTAAGAAGTACATCTTTTTCTCTCCATGTGCCAAACTGGTACTTAGGAGATCTAAGTGAGCCATTAAATTCACTAAGTGACTTTTGCTAGCCCATCTCTGCCATCCTGATTTGTTAAAAAGGTAAATTGGAAAGAAGGGGAGCCATGTATATCACCCTGAGTCTGCTGGAGGACTTCTTTCTTTCTTTATTTTTTCCAGAGCATTGCATAATTTAAAATTATGGACATAAAATTCACTACAAATTAAAATGTTAAAATAATTTGACTATTTTTTTAAATCAGAAGTGGGCTAATTCAATAATGTTATCTTACCAGACTTTCTTTTGTACAGGTGGTCGGGCATAAATTGCATGCACATAAATGTCATAGCTTATGAATGTAACTAATAAAATGCAAATAATTAAAAAAATATGTTCAAAATGGAAGAGATCAAAGGATGTGGATCTACTAATAGTGTGCTGGTGATAGTCCATCTTCATCTTTATTTTTATTTTATTTTTTAAATAAATTTCAAATAATCATACATTTTTGAAGAAAAACATACAATACATATAACTATAAAGAAAAATTAAAAAGGAAATAGAAATTTTTTAACAATAATATTCACATTAGTATTCAATTATCTATTTTATATCCTACTTTTACCAACTCTTTCTAAATCAATCAATGTCTTTTAAAACACATTCTCTTTCTATCACCTCTGTGTTATATATAATGTCCAGGAGGTTGCAGTAAACCAAAGCAAGTTTTTAAACATTCCAAAAACTCATTTAATCAGGTGCTGGCTTAATACCTTTATCTCTGTTTATTGAGTATTCCACAAAAGGTTGCCAAATTTTCCAAAATCTATTTTCATGAACTATGCCTTTTCTAACATTCAAATCCCATGTTAATTTATCATCTTCATCTATATATAAAAATTCAGGCCTGAAGGAGAATGCATTCAGCAGTGTTCTCTAGGTAACTATGACAAGCAATAAATGTTCATATGGTGTTTATACATAATATATGGCATTATGTATAATACTATTTTCTTGTTTTTGTCAGTTTAGGCTTTTTCAGTACAATGAAACACTTCACTGAGGCATTTCCAAGTTCTGCAAAAATTCTTACATCCAGAGTAATACTGAAATAATGAACACTTTTCTTCATCAAGATTTTTTCAATTGCTCTACAGTGTCTCTGTTTTGTTGTTGTTCAGTCGCACAGTCGATTCCGACCCTCTGCGACCCCATGGACCACTGTCCGCCAGGCACTCCTGTCCTCCACCATCCCCCTCAACTTGCTCAGCTCTGTGCCCATTGTCTCCACAATACCATCTAGCCATCTCATCTTGGGCCGTCCCCTTCCTCTTTTGCCCTCAACCCTTCCAAGCATCAAGGCTTTCTCAAGTGAATCCTCTTTTCTCATCTGATGTCCAAAGTACTTTAGCTTCATCTCTGTAGGAACCTGCATAGATCTAGAATCCTTTCCTTTTAAGAAGCACAGAAGGTCTGGCCAATTGTTTAAAAAGACACAAACAACTTATCCAAGGTTTCTGATTCCTAAAGTCCATTTAAAACTAGATAGTAATAACAGTAGTTTTAGGGATCTTTTACAATTTAGCCCAGGTAGACTATATGCACAAATTATGAAATTTGCCTTAAAACTATAATTCCACATCACCAAAAATGTCTCACCTTCTTGTATGAGGAACAGAAAACCTTCTAAATTCCTCAACTTTGCTTCTGAGGACATGAAAAGCAATGGTTCTCATTAGTAGCTAACTTACATATTCCATAACCCAAATCATGGGGTTTTCAAAAGCACAGGATCTGAACCCCAACTATTTTTACTGTCCTGTGGACTTGCTTTTGAGGATTCAGTTTCTATGTGCAAAGAATTAGGTTGTGAGTGGTTTGTATTGGGCAGCTGTGTGGACAGCATGTACAATATAGCTTTGGAAAGGATTTTGGGAATGAGTTGTTCTTCTTCCCTTACAGGTAAGACATGTCAAGTCAAGCTAGGTTGTCATCTTCCTTTAACCTGCAGCCAAAAAGCAAAATTACTATTAAACGGTGCCACTGTTTTTCCCTTAGACTTTCTCTCTACTCCTGTATATATTTTGATGGCTTCTGTTCAAGAAAACAGTCAGATTCGTACTTCCAGATCCTGATGTTGATGTGCAGTCATTGCTTCTTTGCTACATGAAAAGGCCTTCATTTGTTCCTGTGGACATGTTTCAAGGGTTGTGGTGTCTGTTGTTGTTGGAAACCTGATGTGGTGGCTTTTCACATCTAATTCCAACAAGGCACGTAGCCAGTGGTGGGATGTCAAATTTTTTACTACCCCCCGTGATGTCATCATAGTGTGGGCACAGCTAACGTCACAACATCACGATGTTGTGAGCAGGGCCAAAGAAAAAATAAAATAAAAATAAGCACACACACACACCTCAACCCACCCACCCACCCACTCACAACACAAACCCTTAAATAAAATAAAATAAAATAAAATAAATAAAAAATACATTAAAATATACCCACCCACCCCAAACACAAATCAACCAGAGCTTTTAAACCAGAGCTTAAAGCTTATTCTGGCTAATCTTTTTCATACTAGGTCAGATGGAAGGAACTACAGAATGAACTCACCACAAGATGGTTTCATTTTGGCACTTTTCAACTTTTCAACAGTTAAAGAAGTTAGGTACTAAGTCTTTGCCTAACCAGTTCTCTAGGATAATATGCCTTAATGTAAATGTAAAACAGCTGTACCTCCTGAAGGGTTCTCCAATTGGAACAGCAATTGGAACAGCACAGGTGTAGCTTATTAATGAAGTAACTCCAAGACTTTGCTTAAAAACCCCAAGCCAGGCTGCCAGGCCTTTTTAGGAACTGTGGTAGCACGTCAATATAGGTAAAGGTATTAAATACACATTAAAATATACACAGACATATCACATCCAAAGGTGAGTCATTTACCCTGGGGAGCAGGCTATAGGCAGCTTCAGGCTAGCAGCTTCTCTTCCTCCTCCCTGCTTGGGAGGACAGCAAGGAGGCCATGCATACGCACCAAGCACTGTAGGCGTGCATGCACACCAAGTGTTTGGCGCGCATGCACAGTGGGGGAACAAGTGAAAAGGTAAACCCCGAAAGCGGTTCTCCCCAAAAGCTGCTACCAGTTCTCTGGGACACTGGGGAAAGTTACTACCCGTTCTGGCGGACTGGTGTGAACCTGTTACATCCCATCAATGAATGTAGCCTATTTGCTAAGCCACGTGGTAAGCAATAGAAATAATAAGATCATAATAAGTGGTGCATCCCACAAATGAAAATATTGCATAGGTATAAACTGACCACAAAGATAAAGTCTTCAGTTATGACTTTCTGATTTTCAATCCTGTGTACATGTAAAACAGGGGTTCATAACCTATGGTCCGTGAGCTGGCCCTGGCCCACGGCATCATTTCATGTGGTCTGCTGCCCTCACTCCCACTATAGTTGCCACTGCTACCAGAAGTGGTGAAAGCAGCAAAAAATGCACCGCTCTCGCTCCTGCCACTGCCTCTAGAAGCGGCAGAAGTGGCAAAAACAGCTGTTCAGCTGTCTGAGGGGGCACGGTCTGGCCCACAGAGTGAAAACATTGAGAACCCCTGATCTAAAACTTCAGAAAGCACATGGAAGTCTCCTGCAGTTAAGGACTGACACATTCACTTCAATTGAAGTCTCTGTTCTGATTCAGAAACAAAAGACTTGTGCACAGAGAATACCTTTCTGTTAGGGATATACAAGCAGAGAAGTTCCACTTATATTTTAAAACTCCCAAACCAATCAGTTTGCAGGGTCAGTATGGTGCCCAAAGACTACTGAGCTAGATAATATTCCCATGACTTTGGAAACCTGAGCAATTTTTAAGACATTGTTTCTAGTAATAGCTGACGAATGGTTCAATTGATGTCAAGCCTTTTATACCAAAAGCTGGCCTTTGTTGTAATGTGCAAACCAAATCACTAGGCACAATAGGATAATATCTGCTAGTGTCTGTATGCAATGAGTCTCATAATGATGAGAGAGAAAGCCCTTTTAATACAGTTGACGCTCTTTTCAGTTGGCTTATTGGTCATATCAAGTTAAATGTTAATTGCAAGCTACAAAGAGGTTACTTATCCTTTTGTAATCAAATATCTCTTTCATTAACTACCTCTGCAACAGTATACCTGCTACTCAGCCTCTGACTGGGCCTTTTGTTTTCAGAGGACCAGAAAGCAAATGGGCAATAGTTGAGATGCCTTAAAAGCAATATCAGGGTCAGATGGAGAATGGTGAGGCACAAAAATTCATTTTAAGCTTCCTATACAACAAACTGAACAATACATGGGAGGGTGAAAGGCCAAGATGTAAGAAAAATTTAAAGCATTTCAGTCTTTTGGAAGGAGTATTGGAGCCAGAGAACTCCCAGAAATGAAATAGAATCTCTTTCTCATAATTACTTTCTCATTACTTATTGACCTCTAGAATGACCTTGGCCAGTTCCTTTTCTTCCTACTCGCCAAAGTGTTCCAATTATGATTTTTCAAATGAGGCACTCATTTTTCTTTCTTTCTTTTTTATGCTTTCCATGTGTGTGCATGTATGAATCTATGCTTTAAGAGGGGCTGCCACCTTTCCTGAAAGTTATTTGGTCAATCACGTTTTTATTTTTCTGGACAGTTGCCAGGATTGGAAGAAGCAAAGTCAGGAAGGGAGGTGGGGGGGGGAGGCATTTAAGTTTAGCTTTGTAGCCACAGGACACACCTGCGCAAAAGACATGACATCATGGAAGAACATTAACTGCCTGGATTTGTTGTGAATGCCAAAACATGCATGCTGTGCTGCTGTACAAATATCCACTGCCCCTGTGTGTGCACGCACATACATGCACGCACGCACCCACACACACACTGAGCAGGATCATTTATTTTATTTATTTATTTTCTTCAACTTATTATCCCACCCAATCGGGTAAAAACCCAACCCAAATCATGAAATTTCTCCTTAAGAGACTGTACATACGCATCTATGCTGCTCATGCCACAGTTTGGTGCATGCTCACTCTGAAAGAGCCCATCCCATTTTCAGTTCCCTGGGCAATATGTGTCTCTTTGCAGGGCCATAGCCAGGATTCTAGATGTGGGTGGGTAAATATTTTTTATTCCGAACATTGGCGATCACCATGGTAATCAGCCATGAAGATTTTCCTGAGAATATAATGCAATGGCCTTTCATCTGCCTTCCACATCACAGCATGACCCATGTACCACTGATCCAGTTCTGTGGGTCACTTTCCAGTCCTGAGCCCTTTTGGCATGCATGGTCCTCATTACCTTCAGGCCAGTATGGAAGAAGCTGTTGCCCTCCATCAAGAGTCAGTCACATGGAATTTAATCCACTTGGGAACCATCACCCTTCCCTGTTGATTTCACCACCCAAGGCTGTTAGTCCTAAGGGTGGTCAGGTTAGTTAACAGCTACCTGACAATCGGTATTGAGCCGATGGCAGTATGGTCTACTCTATTACCATAGCAGGATAACCTGGCCAGACTGGTTATACCTACAAACTGGAGTACATAAAATGGGGTAAAATGAATATAAGATTGGAATAATGAGTGAGGGGAAAATAAGTTGACACATATTTCTATTCTCACTGCCAATACGTGTAAATGTACACACACATTTGGAGAAAATGGGAGTCTGCTGATTCTGTTTCATTTTTCTCCCTAGCTCACACAGTAGATACTAGTTGCTCATTCTGTGTAAACTGGAGTTGTTGTTTAAGAAGAATTACTAGATCCACCACAATTGTAAATATAAACATGATTAATGTGGAGTGTGTCATTAATCTTAAAAACAAACAATATAAACTGTCACAGCTTGGGTGACAACTGCCCAAGAAAGTCCTCTGCTGTTGAGTCTGTCCATGTGTTGTCAGATCCTTAAATGTTATTGGAGGATGTGTGGGATGAAGGCATGCCACTGTCAATGCAGACAAGCACTATCATGCCCCATGAAGTATATGCTGAGTGATGGCTGCTTTTAAGCACAGTGCATTTAGGTTCTCTCCCTCCTTGAAAAATGCAACCATCAGACTGAAACTAACTTTATTAATGGACAAACAAGTTATCAGATGTGCTTGTGGACTGATCTGAGACAAGGTCACACTGGCAATTTACTGTGCTTACTTGTATGTTGATACATAAATTGAGTCCCCTATTTGGTTACATATCCAATGCAGAGGGAGAGAGAAAGATATAGAGAGATCTTTGTGCAATATATATTCCAGAACACGGGGATCCCAACCTATGGGCCATGGGCTGGACCAAGCCCGTGGCACCATTTCATGTGGCCCACACTGTCACACCCAGAAGTTGAAATGGACACATTTACATCAGCCATAAAACACTCACACATGCATAAAAGCGCCCACAACTTTCCTAAACATGGAAGTGGCTGCATTTACAACAGCCATAAATGTGATCACTTCTGGGGGCATGTTCTGGCCCGCTCAGCTGTCTGGGTGGTGTGGTTAGGCCTGGATTGCAAAAAGCTTAGGAACCCCTGTTCTAGAACCTGGGAGAGACTTTGCTTCAGAAAGCAAAAAAATTCTTCTTCATGGGAACATAAATTTGGTGAACCTTATAAACTAGTGTATACCATATCCTGCACTACAGACATAATTGTTTCTCAGCTAGCCTACATTTGTCCCTGTCTCCTGGCCTAAAAGATTTATAAGTATTTTCCACCATCTGCCAGACTGTGATTCATCTGATGTGATGATGCTGTACAAGATAGTCCTGTGATTCTACCTTATGTCTTTGTAGGATCTGTCACAGAAGTGGCTGAGTGGAAGAATGAAAAACATTTTGTGACCTAGGAGCATGGTTTGCTACCAAAAGACTGGCGAATACTACCCTAAAATGAAATACCATACCATGGAAACTTCAGTATTGGCTCATTCTTGCATGCCCAATACATGACAGTAAGCTGTAGAAAATGAAAACAGAGTACTGTGCTGCGCACCCTCTGTGCTTTGTCTCACTGGGGCATTCAAATAAATGCCGTAACAATTCTGGAACATGGATGGGGCAGTCTAGTCTGTGTCATTTTTGTCTATGTTCACCTATCAAGTCCATTTCATTCCCACCCCTGTTTCTCCACTATTCTGTTCAAATACACTCAAAAACTAACATCGAACCGTAGTATTGAGGAGTGGGAAGGAACACCAAGGGTCATCTAACCCAGCCACCAACCAATGTAGGAAATCCACAGCACGTCTGTCAGATGGCCAACTAACTTCTGTTTAAAAACCTGCAAGAAAAGAAAGTACACCATATTTCAAGTTAATCCATCCCATCACTGAATGATTCTTTCTTTCAGGAGTTTCTTCCTCCTTTCCTTGAATTTAATCCATTGGTTCAGGTCCTACCTTTTGGAGAAGCAGAAAACAAACATACTCATTCTTCCATGTGTCAGGTCGTCAAATATTTGAGGGTGGCTAAAATATCATTTCTTGGTTTTCTCTTATTTAAGGCCTTGGATTTTTCTGTACGCATTTTTATATATCATGCATTCTCTCTAATATGCGTGTCTAAGCATATTTTTAAAGACTATTTGAGCCAAAAAACATATTGGCACAATTGGGAAGCATATAGCTGGTAGATTACAATGTTCTGATTCATTTATTAGTTCAGGAGGCACTATAAAATGGTAGTAATCTTGTCAAACTCCATCTGTGATTTTGCTGCACATTCTTTAGACTAGAAATTTCTGCTGGTAACCTTTGTTACCCTGGAAAAACTTTTAAAAATTGTTTCTCCATTGCAAGTACAAAATCCAGATTTGATCCCTTTGGCTTTTATGGAGTCACTCATCTTTTTAATCAAGAATAGAATTTTTAATTCAGTTGGAAATGCATTGTTAAAATTACACACTTTGATGTCATCTTAGAAAACAGCTTAAGAACGGAACTTTCGTTAGACCTGTACTGAAAACAATTCAACCCATTAGATTTTATGCTTTACTCATGCATGACATCCTTTAAACTCAAAATTAGAAAAATGAATGTTAGGTTTTCTTCCACCATCTGTTACTTGTTATGTGACCCATACAGAAAACTAAACATTGTAAAATTATATTACTTCTGTGGATTCTCTGACTGTCTTCTGCATTCTGAATCACTCTCCAATATGTGCAACATATATACAGGGATATAAGCTTTTTATGAGATCACTGGCCTTAGCTTCTGCTTAGATACCTACAAGTTGGCAGGTGCTTTCTGTGGTTGCAATTACCTTGCTGAAACAATTAGAGCTATTCCGTCTGTCTTAAAAAGCTGATGCATAGGTGAATCTCCAGCAGTGCTGAAATTCATCTTTTCAATGTTTTTTTTAAATAGCCTTTTTAGAATACAGTAAAACCTTGCATAAAGAGTGCCTTGCTTAGCGACTAACTCCCTTAAAGAGCAGAATTTTTTCTGAATGGTTGCCTCACATAACAACTAAAACCAACCAAAAATTCGCTTAACAACAAAATCAGGGTTTGCAAACCCCCCTTCCCCCGAAGTCACAATTGGTAATTTACAATGCTGTTTCACAATGCAATCCTGTAGAATGCATTATGTTTTTTAATCGAGGTACCTCTATACTAGATGCTCTGACACATGTATGTTAAGTATGTCTGGTGATGTTGTTGTTACAGACAAATAAATACATTTGAACCAATAATTTTGATAGATTGGTCATAAAGGCTTTCAAGCTGCACTCCTGCAAAGTTTTATATGGCACTATGGTCCTCTAAACTGAAGGCCATAATGCCATATTTTATGCCTCACATGATGTTGAAAGTCAACTAGCAATCTAGTGAACCTATTTTTTATCAGTCTACACATAGGAATGTGCAAAGCCTTTGGGCCGAATTTTTTTTTTTGGGGGGATGGACCCAATTCTATCTGGTGTTGTTACTCAGGGCAGAAGACTTTGTCCAGCCTGCTGCACATCAGGAACCTTCGTGGGACTGGCAAAGTTCCATTTCTCCATTTTTAGAAGCAGGTTTCTCCCAGGTATCCAATGCAGAAATGCACAAATATAATCATGGACCTAGACAAGGTCTCAGTTGTACAGTCTCCAAAACATCCATCAGGCACAAATCGTTAGCCCTTATTGGTGCATCCCTAGTAAAAACAATGGCTTGCATTATTGGTCCATGGGTATTTGGGAGACATATCCATGCAACAAAGCCTTCCCTTTCTTATGCAGTCACCTGTACAATTTGTTTTCTTTGTTAAAGAATGCTCAAGAGTTTGCGGCATGGCATATAGTTACCAGCCAATTCATTAAAAATGTTATCTAAGTGAAGCACAGAAAATTGTTTTAATAAGAACAAAAGGATGGTGGAATAAAAGTTCACAACTCAATTAATAGAGGTATCACCCACTTACTAATGAAAAAGTCCATTGTTAGCACTGACTAATCATCAAACTGCATACAAAAGAGCTAGAAGAATAAGTCAGTTGTACCCTGTCACCAGAAGTCTAGTAAGGCAAAGCCACAAACATGGGACTACTGCCCAAAAGGCCCTTGGTCTCATACCCATACAACAGATTTTAGATTCAAATTGACTTCATGATCATAGAGCACAGATGGGCAAGTACGGAAGCCGTTCTTTACAATATAAGTAATAATTTTCAGTATGTTTGTTTTAATTATAAATTATGCTCAAAATAATACCAAGGGAGCCAAATATTTATATTGGCATTACTCTACATTTTTATCAGTCTAACAATGCAAAAGCATGCTTTAAAGCTGCAAGCTTTATAAGCAAGAGCAGGTAATGTCTATCTCCACAGTCCAGATCTAAGCAATGTAAATGAATATACACCAGGGGTGGGAACTTCTAGCCCTGGGGTTGAATTTGGCCCTCAAAAATCCCACTTTGGGCCTTTAAGATTCCCCAGGGGGCTCTGGTCCCTTTCTTGTGACACTCGCTGTCTACCTGCTTTTTTGTGGCTTTCTCCTCCTTCTTGTGACTGAAATTCTTTTTCTAAGAATTTTAAGTTAAAATGTCAAGGTGTGTGTGTGTGTGTAGGGTATCAATCTTTCTTCTTTCAGGTCTGCTGCCCAATAATGTAGCCCTTAAGACCATATCTGAAATTTACAATGAATTTAGCCTCAGGCTGAAAAGACCACAAATTTAGGAGGCAGTTTGAATGGCATTCAAAGCCAACACCCCACCCCACCCCATTCACCTTACTGATGTAGTTGCATCTTCAGTCGGAATCCATTGAAAAAAGCAAATTCTAGTCTCTGTTCCCAAATGTTCACCTAGATACATCTGAAGGAGAAACAAGAAAGCAAACCCCAACCAGCTAGAAGCCTAGGATCAATTACAGGTAACTTATCCACATCTAGAATTGAGTCATGCAGTGGATACCCAAAATTGTTTGTTTTCCCCTTACATAGGTAAAGATCACCCTTGTTCGAAAGCCAGTCATATCTGACTAGAGTACAGTGCTCATCTCCATTTACAGCCAAAGAGCCAGCACTGTCTGTCTGCAGATGTTTCCATGGTCATTTGGCAGGCATGACTAGACACCGGAGTGTGTGGAATGCTGTTACCTTCCCAATAAAGTGGTCCCTATTTATCTATTCAGAATTTCTTGCATTCAAATTACTAGGCTGGCTGGAGCTGGGACAGAGACTCCATTATGTGGTGCTAAGGTCTTGAACTGCTGACCTGCTTACCTTCCAGTTGTCAAGTTCAGCGTCTTAACCACTAAACCACCCCAGTCCTTCATCTTACAGATGTGTCTTTTTTTACCATGACCATGAAACTATAAGCTATTTATTTTTTGAATTGCAACCTATCCTAAATACACTGAGAGAGAAATGGTATACAAATATAGTAACACATTAATTTCATGCCACTAGAATGGTCTTCACTTATGAACATCTTCATTCTGCTGTGATATGATGGATATTTTCAGCTATATCTTATTTCCCAAGATATGATAATTGCCCCTAACCTTAATATTCTTGGTGTCTTTGGTTGTATGCCTTTGGGACTTGGAGTAGGTGTAAATCACATTGTCTTTGACTTTAAACACATGGCTTGTCATGTAATTAGTTGGTAGTCTTATGACAAGTTCAGGGGTGATGCATCTATTTCCATTAGAGAATGGAACTCCTTGAACAAAGCCTAGCAACCTGGGAACAGGTGGGCGTACTTAGTTCAAAATACCAGATGAAGAAAGCAGACTGAAATCTTCCCTGTTCACATGAAAACAGAGAACACTAAAAGGTTTTTTCTCCCATCCATCATTAAATTGACTCACTCAAAGGAAAACAGATATGTCTGTTATGAAAAGCTAGGACTATGAGAGCTGCTAAACTATAGTGTCTCTGTGCTTAACAGAACGTTCTGGTATAGCTGGAGCTTTCGTGCCCAGCCTGATCATTAACTGTGCAAAAGGAGTGTCCTTGTCATCAGTGTTTAAAAGGTCTATCCTGACCTGAGAAGGTGAGTCTGGCTTTCTCAAATGTCTGGAAATGAATAGCAACTTAGACCTAGAATGTAAGTGGCACCACTTTGTAAGTGAAAGGTAGCTGAAGAGTCAGACCTGAAACTCATAATCGGTTAGAATGTTTGGGCTCTCAAAATCCTGAAACACTCTTTGTTTGCTCTCTAGCATTTGCCTGATCAGAACTTTCAATAAGTGCCTAGTGAACTGGAGCAACTTGCTAAGACCCTTCAGGAATTTGTCTGGTGAGTGATTACTGTGCTGCTCTTTAAGTTAAGAAACTTCAAAGAGAACTGGTTCACCAAGCTGTGGAAAACGGGTTGAGCAAATGTGGGATCCCGTTGCAGAGCTTGATTTAACAGCTGTGTGCATGTTCAGATGAAAAGGGACGTGAAAGGAACTGCTCCATGAACAATTTGAAGATTTGTCAATTTGGTCCCCCCCCCCTGCCCTTTAGAAATGTGTGACAGATAGCAATTCAACAGATCAGACTTTCAATTGGAATTGAGATGGTGAGGAAGGAGAGCAACTTAAGTTGAATTGCTCACTGTTACATCAAGAACATGGGATTTTCTGACCCTCATCCTGCCAGTCGAGGTGAACAGAGGGATCGACCATAGATCAAGCAGAAATGGCATTGTTACAAATGCTGGATGAGATTCCAGGAAGAATCCAGCTAATTGGATGACAGTTACTATTAATTTTCCATGTTACTGGAAATGGCACAAGACCCTGCTTTTTGTAATAATTATATCATGTGATCAAATCTTGCCCCAGTGTTAATGAGTGTTCTCATTTATATGTAATGGCATTAGGCGGGTTACATTATGCAGCTTTCTGTGGAAAGATATTTGAGGGCTACATTTCTCTCTAAAATCCCTTGGCAGGTGGATGAAAAGATTCTTAAGCATCTGGAGTCTTAAAGAAAGACAAAACCCCATACACAACCTTTTATTCCCGGTGTTTAAGGAATAAATGCATACACTGCACACTGGAAAGCAGTGGAATGTACTGTCTGACCCTCCCACTCAACAAAAATGCAGAAATGCTGCAGTATGATGAAGGTTAAATTTGTTTAACATAGAAATTTATCTACATCTCTAATTAGAGGTTCTGAGAAGTATCATATAGGCCACTCCTGAAAACAGTAATAGTTGATCAGATTAGCTTTGTTCTATATATCCTAAGGTAGGATCATATGCTGTTTACACTTTTACAACAAGAATCTTTTACTGAGACACTGAAAAATGAAGTTCATTTTGTATGCAATAATATCAACAAAATGCCTCTTTGAGAGGGGGAGGGGGCTTGTCTTCTCCAGGAGATTGGGCAGGCAGAAACCTGGAATCTTTTCATCTACTTAAGAATGTATTAAATCTTTTCCTTCTCAGCACATGGGTATCTGGCACACAGTGCCTAGAGATGAAAGCATTATACGTATGTCTATAATGATACTGACAGAAAAGACAGTGGGTTTTTCTTTACAATGCTATGCTTTCAGCAAATATCTTCACTGGGCTAGCGTCCTTACAGCAATGTTTCCTAGGAGTGTGTATTCGTAATGACTGAAAAATCAAATCAGATAGGAACTATTTGTTCATTCATTCACCAGTCATTTCATTTTTGTAACTAAAAAAGACTAGACCCATGATGGTGAACCTTGGCACTCCAGCTGCTCTTGGACTTCAATTCCCAGAAGCCCAAGTGTGATGGAATGAATTATACCCTTTGCTTTAACCTAATCCAAGATGGGGAATTTGGTGTGTAGGAGTTCCTTCACACCAGGTCTGGTATGTAAACTATGTGGGACTCATGGCTGGGATGAAATGAAACCTAATGTGTGATTGACATGTCTTGCTGTAAGATCATTGGTTGGAATCCCTAAGGGGGCGAGCCAAAGGTGGACCCTATGGGAAGAGATATAACTCTGAGACTCAGACACACAGAGGGAGACACTCTCTTGGATGCTGTGCTTTTAAACTGCAAAAATGTAGAAGCTTGAGAAAGAAGGGGGGGCATTGGCTATCCCTTTGTTCAGCTTGCTTTATATCTTTTGTTTTGAAATGCTTTCTAAGCTTTTGCTGGACTGTGTCCTGAATCTTGCTATGCTTTCCATATATTTCTAAAATACCTCAATAGAGTGATTACTTGGCTCTACGCTACCTGAATCTACACTAGTTTCACATGCACCCTTTGTCACCACCTGGATTTTGGTGAGGAATGACTGGGCACACTGATAGGAGAAGTCTGAACTGCTGGATCTGACCTGGGCCCGGGGAAGCAGGATCAGCCACAATTCCATCATCAGGAGCCTGGAGGACTTCCAAGTCCTACCTGGGAGTAAGTGGATTGTCATGCCAACTCTCAACATGAATGGGTTTGGCAGTTTTCCTCCAAAAATCTGGAAATGCACAAATACTGCTATGGATGTAAAGATTGGGTGAAGTGTCTCCAGAAGGGCACATGATGGATTGTCATACACTCCTCAATGTGTCCTTATTTGGATGTGAAATAGGCTGAGGAGCCATCATACACTATAACCTACATAACAATGCTACAGCTGCTGCAATCCCCGCTACCGCCAGAGGCGTAGCTACCGCCGTATCTGCCGTATCAATTATACGGGGGGCCCGGGCCACGGAGGCCCCCAACGTGCATAAGCAAAACAAATCTTTACCCTTCCTAAGGGCCCCCAAACAAATTTTTATACGGGGCCCCGCCAAGGCACGCTACTCTTCTGGCTACCGCACACTTATTAAAAGTACAAGAGCTTGAGTTGTTGGCTCTTTCATCCATGAGAAACCTTAGAACCCACACTAGCTTAATCTCTTTCTTCTATTCCTACACCCCTTCCTGAAACTCATCCCTTTTGAGAGAATTGCTCTTAGAAGAAAGTGCATCTTCATAGAATGATGCACACTGAATTAATGACAAGATATAATGTGTCACACATAGAACTTTCCAACATTTGAAAAGGGAGTACTGTAAATGTTAATATCTATAGAGTAATAACAACATACAAGGGAAATGAGAAGCACTAAATTCTAATAGGGGCAAAATTCAGCCTTAAAATCTGCAAAAATACAAATTACAATATGTTTTTCAAACTTGTTTTGTTCCTGTTTTCTGACAAAGTTGTTTTAAGATGGTGCAGGAGTAGAGTGTCTGCCAATCTAATATTGTTCCTTCTGTTGGTTTGAATTGCTGTCTGCTTATATTTACATGTTTGCTCGGGTACCAGTCCTATTGCAGCATTTCACTGCTGCATGGCATCCCCCCCATTGTTTGTTTGTTTAATTGATTAATCAATACACCTCCTACTAGCAAGCTGATCTAGTCAGTATGCAAAGTATAATTAAAACATAACCCCCCCCCCCACACACACACACACACAAAATTCTGAACTAAAGATAGCAATGGCTATGATAGAACTCTCAGGAGGTGACAACAAGTATCAGAATAAACAATCAAACATATCACGAATGATAACAATTATTATTATTAGTTTGATTTATATGCCGCCCTACTTGGTGAAAACCAACTCAGGGCGGCTTACAATATAAAATCGGATACAATACAATATGACAGAATTACAATACAAAATCACAGCATCCCAAGATGCAGTGCAACAACATAAATATAAATACTATATAATCAAAATACTGTCCATAAACAGTATATAATACCGAATGGACAATAAACAATATATTCACAAAACAGTTCATATCCAATACAAAAAAATAAATAAAAATAACCATACAGTAATTAATTCAATATTGTACAATACAAAACACCATCTTACTACCCATACACATCCCCCCCCAACACACCTGCCATCCAGTCGTGGTACGGTTGCGGCGAACACCCACCCCCTACCCCAGGTAGTGACTCTACGCGCCAGCAGGACAAAGTTAACTCCCCCGGACAGGTGTTTCAAGTCCGGGGGAGGGTGAGAAGTCTGGGCGGGCGGGCTCCGGGCCGATGGAATGGACCCGGAAGGAGGCGGGGGCGGCGCTTCACCGCCCGCAGCTGCTGGCGTCTCTGTCCCTCTCCGGGCCGAGGTGGCAGGGGCCCGGAGGAAAGACGGGGGCATCCTCTTCCCTCCCCGCTGCCAAAGTTCTTATATCGGCTCCGGGCCGATGGAATGGACCCGGAAGGAGGCGGGGGCGGTGCCTCACCGCCCGCAGCTGCTGGCGTCTCTGTCCCTCTCCGGACCGAGGTGGCAGGGGCCCGGAGGATATGGTGGCAGCAGTGGTATCGGTTCTGGGCAGCTCTGTCCCAGTTCCTACCAACCTGACAGTGTGGTGTGTGTCTTTGCACCCCCAAGTTGCTCCTGTGTAACATACTCATGGTTAAATTCAAAAAGAAAATTTAATTTGAAAACAACTTCCCAAAAGCTTCAATGAAGAGAGCCATTTTCAACTGGTTTTTTAAAAGATGTAGGAACACTTTAAAGGGATGAATACTTTTGTTAAAAGTTAAATGCTTATATAAATGAAAAGGAAGCAGAAGTGGCATGAATAAATCAAGACAGTTTCAATCTTATGGCTTTTGCAGTAGAAGAAATGTTAAAGCAGATAGTTATTTGGAATCATATCACCTGGATACAACCAGCATATGGAAAACAGAGGGACACAGGACACTAAATCAGATAAGGAACTATCCAGAGTTCTATGCAGGATTCTTACCTAGCCATGCCTGGATATTCTTAGTATTCCTAAGGAGTCTCCCATCCAAGAGTCCTGATGGTGCAGTGGTTAAACTGCTGTACTGCAGCCAAAATGGTGAGAGTTCGATCCTGACAGGGATCAAGGTTGACTCAGCCTCCCATCCTTCCCAGGTCAGTAACATGTGTACCCAGTGTGTTGGGGTCAAAATCCTAATTAACTTGTGAACCACTCAGAGAGTGCACTAAGCACTATAGGGCGGTATATAAGTGTGGTTCCTATTGCTACTGCTATTATCTAGACTTGACCCTGATTAGATTTCAAAAATCAAACAAGACTGCCTGTGTGGAAACTGATACGGCAGTGTAAACAGGAAGAAATTATGGAACTTGTGGGCATAGACCACATTGTTATTTCTAGGAACCTACAATGTCCTTGAGTTTATTTTTAACAAAAGTTTCCACATGATTGGGAACAAACCTATGTGTGATTTTAATATGCAATGGTGTTTAATGTGCTCCATTGTCATGCTTCTATATTGCCAAAGACTGCTGCTGCTGCTACTGTTGTTGTTTGCTTCAATATGAGCAGCCCAGTTTTGGATGTAGTAACAGAAGATGGCAAGCTTTGAATGAGTGACTAATGTCAGATAGTCTTGGAGAGCTCTCTCACTCCAGACACCCTAACAGCTGGCCTAGGTAAGATGAAATGACCTCCAGAAAGTTCTGAGTAATGCAATATAAAGGATGATTGTTGGAAGAGAATTGTGGCTCACCCTCCATAATTTAAGGGATGGAAGCTTTGGCTTTCCAGAGAAATGTGAACAACAATTCCCAAAAAATCTTTTCTAGAAGTTATGGCATCCAAAGGAACAAAGAAGTAATAACCATAAGAGGTACACAGAATTTCTGTAATGGCTTTTGGTGAACACCAGTACCTGCATAGCAATAGTGTGAGAGAAGGTTCCTGAAAGTACCTGACTGGGCCATATTTAAGAGCAGCATATAGGGCTAGATGGGTGTTTAGCAAGAACCAGCAGGGCTTTCATTGATGAGCCAGTACTGAAAAAGAGAAAGACAATGTTCAGCTTGTTCTGTTATTTCAGCTGTCAAATCCATCCTTCTTTCTGTTGTCCCTGCTGTGCATTATTTATTTGAATGTCTTTTATCTTTATCATAGCTTGAGAGTTGCTTTGGTTGTGGTGGTGTTTTAATGAGACTACAATTTCAAGTGAATTCAAACTTTTAATCAATGTATTTGTTTAAACTACTTTGGCTAGACCAGAACAGGTCTCTCTCCCTCCCTCGCTCTTTTATCCTCCCTTTCCCCTTGTATTATTTCATCTGGGATTGAGTTGTCATTTTGTCATGTTTATTCGCTTTAGGCATGCCTGGACCACAGGCAGTTTTCTGCAATGTTCCTGGAGGCATATTCTTAAATCCCCAAGTCCCTTTTGCTCAAATCTTCAAATAAGCTGCACTACTAGGTATTTATACATATCACCGAGATGGCTCCACAATTTGGAATCATGCCCTTAGGGTTAAGCTCTATTTGGAGGTGCCAGAGTGGCTTCTCAGTCCTCCTTTTACAGTGTGACACATGGTCATTCATTCATGAGCTGCAAATAAATTCATCAAAGTGACATGGGCATAGCACAAGATCCATGCAGCCTTTGGGCAAAAAGGTACATCTTGTGCATAAGGCCTTAAAATTAGCCTCCCCCAACTGGGTTGCCCCCAGGGACATTGGACTTCATGTGCTATCTAAGGTGCTGCAATAGCTCAGTGGTTAAGAAGTTTGCCTTATTAGCTGGAAGGCTGGCAAGTCAGCAGTTTGAGTCCCAGGTACTACATGATGGATTGAGCGCCTGTCTCTGTCCCAGCTCTTGGGGACATGAAAGGAACCTCATTTGGGCATTCCCTGAGTGGAGTTTTTTCTGCAAAAATCCTTTCAATCCAGAATAATTTCTGACATGATATCACCACCATCACCATCACCATCGTTATCGTTGTCGTTGTCGTTGTCGTTGTCGTTGTCGTTGTCGTTGTCGTTATTATTGTTATTATTGTTGTTATTACTACTACTACTACTACTACTACTACTACTACTACTACTACTACTACCCAATAGCACACCTTTGGGAAAGATTGTCTTAGAGCCCTGAGAGCCATAGAGGAAGAATACAGGTTGAAAGAAGATTTTAAAAAATTAACTAAGAGCAATCCTGAAGAGCAGGATAAAGTTTTCTCCATCCTGCTACATCGTCTCTGTCAGATGAATCCAGGAAATGAATGTGTAACTCAAGCCTACACTTATAGTTCCAGCTTATTAGAGCAGAAATTTGAAATATTTTTTATTTATTTTTCTGAATCTCGGGTGGTATTAACAATAATATTCCAACCAAAGCCTCCAGCCATCAGCGTTGACCTTTGAGAAGTCTTTTGCGAAGCTCAATCCAGATACCATTTATTCCAGCAGGGGACTCATTGAAGTCAACAGAATTCCTCTAAGGATAGTTGCTTGGGCAAAGTAGATTTATTATCTAATCAGTGTCAGTGCAGCTATTAAACCAGCCAGGGAACACTGTTTTATTTTTAAAGGAAAATTCCTTAATAATGTCCTTTATTAAATTGGTCAGAGTTAAATATGCAGGGATAAGAGTTGTGGATGTATTGGGAAATTCTGGCAACTGCAGCTCATTCTGTAGTGCAAGTCAGAGCATCACAAATCCATTGTGAACTTAGCTCCTGAAAGCTAATAAACAATGTGAATCATTCTAACATAACATAAGTGAAGATAGGGAAGAAATTAATACAGTTTGCATTTTAGCTTACCTGTTGCACATTTCTAAAACCTTTCTGCAGCAGAGAAAACTTTAATTGTACCCAGATATTTGCACTCCTTCAAAATTTTATTGGTAAAAATCTTATTGTGTAATTACCCCTGGGGAAGACAAACAATGTATGGTTCTTCCTGGAAATTAAAACGTCTTAGCATGGTTTTTCTGGTTGTTGTTTTTTTGTCTTTGTGCAGACTTCAAACACATTCACAAACTGAAAAATAAAACAGGATAAACAGATATAATATTTGATCAATGAGATGTTATTTTGAACTAAACTAATGGATTTGACTGTCTCTTTGCAGACCTGATAATTGTAGATTTCCCACAAAATAGTAGATGTCCCACAAATATTCCACACAAGAAAATAAAGCATATTAAGTAGAATAATAATTTTTAAAAACCTTCTTGTCACCCGTTGTCAAGGCAACCATGGTGATATTTGTTAAAGTGTGGCCAACAGTCCTTGCAGTCTGCACAAGCTAACAAATGTATTTCATAATGTTCCCAAATTATAGTCAAAATGTAGGTGTGAACTTGAGCACTAAACTGACTTTTGAAAAATACAGGTCAGATGTAAAGGATGTTATTTTCTAGATTACAGCTGTCATACAGCCAACCTCGCCAGTGGCTTCTGAGCTAAAGGATTCAGGAAGTTGCAGTCCAAAAAAAGGTAACTTTTTCTATCTTAGATATAAGTAAATAGCCTTGTAATCTATGAGTCTTAAATTAATTCTGAGCAACAGATCACATTCATTCCAACTGGGTTTACTTTTAACAAGAGTGAGTTTAGGCCTATGTCTTTTGGGTCAATACTGTATATACATTTCCTTGAACAGAGGACAGTGAAATGACTAATTTAAAATCATGAATATAAAATAACCAAAGTGATATATTTTATTTAAATTATTCCCATGAGATCAGGGTAACAAATTTAGGTTTCCAACTGATTCTAATGACCAGCTCTCAGCCTATTTAGATTCAGCAAAATGAGCACCATCTAATCTTTAACGCTGTCGTGACTCACATCCATCCATCCATCCATCCATCCATCCAGACAGACAGACAGACAGACAGACAGACAGACAGACAGGGATTTTGTATCTGTGGTCCCGTTTGTGCTGCTTATGCCATGGACTTGGCTTCTGGGAAGGATGTGAATGACTGGTGTGAGGGAGTGTCAGTAAGAACTGGGGGCCGGACATTGCCCCCTGGCCAGCCTAACCCTTGGACTCTCTGGCACTCAATTTGTGGGACTTCTTTAAATGACTGACTTTCTTCTTTTTCTTACTGATTTATGATGGTTGTGATTTATGATGTTACAATGTTGTGATTTATTTGTGATTTATATGATGTAATTTATATGATGTTGTGATCTATTTAATATTATGGTACTGTATTTCATTGTATTGTGATATGTATATTTTCTTATATGATATGTATAATGTGTATTGGATGCTCTATTGTTCTGAGAGCCACCTGGAGTCGCATTGTCTAGTGGGTGGCACGCAAATCCAAACAGCAGCAGCAGCAACAACACATACATACATACATACATACATACATACATACATACATACATACATACATACATACATACATACATACATACATACATACATACATAGTGGGCCAGGATACTTAAGAGACCGCCTCACCCCAAGAACATCTGTCCATCCCACCAGAGCGGACCGGAGAAGCTCTCTAGTTGTTCCAGGCACGTCTCTCTGGCACTAGAAAGAGAGCCTTCTCTGTGTCCGCTCTGGCCCTATGGAACCTCCTACCTACTGAGCTACGTCTACAGATGGACTTGCTGTCTTTTAGGAAGAACTTAAAAACATGGCTGGCGGGACAGGTATGGGGTCCTGGCAGTACCATGACCTCAGCTTGCTGGTTAGTTTGAGCTCCCTCTCTCCCCTGGTCTTTTAATCTTTTATCTTTAAGTTGTTTTTAACTTTTTTAATTATTATTGAAATCTGTTGATTTTTATAAATTTTAAAAACTTTTTAAATAATTGTAACTTTGAAGTTTTTGATAATGGGTTCGGATTGCATTATGTTATGCTTTTATGATGTTGTGAACTGCCCTGAGTCGCCCCAGTGAGAAGGGCAGTATAAAAATGTAAATAAATAAAAATAAAATAAAATACATACCGGTACATACATACATACATACATACATACATAGACTGATGACCTGTCTTGTCTTCATGAGACACAACAGATGCTACTTATGCAGGTACCATTGCAATGGACCTACAGAAGGTAACACTTTCTAAAATGGACTGTATCTCGGGGTAGGTTTTTAACCAAGTTTATCATAGATCCATATCCATAATATACCAAACATGGTGTTAATTTATATTGGATTGTATTGTCAATGTAAATATATATATTTACCTTTGTGACAATTGCTATTTTAGACCTGCTCACTGGGGTAGGCAGGCAGACAGACAGACAGACAGACAGACAGGCAGGCAGGCAGGCAGGCAGGCAGGTAGGTAGGTAGGTAGGTAGGTAGGTAGGTAGGTAGGTAGGTAGGTAGGTAGGTAGGCAGATATTCAGAATGGGATACATTGAAATAGGTATGTATGCATTTATGTATCCATCTATTCATCCATCCATCTGTCCTTCCCTATATCTAGTTATGTATATGTAAATGAGAAGACCCCTTATTAATACTTGTTTATTTGGTGTAGTGCTGGCATTTCCTGTTAAAGAAAGACAAAGAGGGCAATTCTATTCACACAAGCTGATTGAGGTGCCCTCCCATGCCACCATGTGGGCCAACATTTGTTGTATGTTCCCCAATAGAACTCTTGCCATCCTTTGTCATTCAAAGAATGAAGCCAAACTGCTGAAGTTAGGCCTCCCATTGCACTGTTACTAGGCCACCAGATCAGGTTGAAAAAACATGTGATAGTGCCATGTATATTATCTTTGGACCTCATGGGTATCACACTTGCATAGCAATGTTTGGTTTCGAAAATGCAATTCAAAGTTGTCACTCGTTCCCATCAGGACACTGGAAGAAAATGACTTATAATAGGGAAACTGGAAATACATGTTCTTTACAAAGGTAATCAAGTGTGTGTGTGAGAGAGTGTGGTGTGTTTGTGTGTGTTCCTTTTCATATTATTTTACCTAGTTAGGTTTTTGGAATGTTTACCCTTTTTTTCCTGCTTAAAAGCTGGCTCATCCAAATGTTTTTGTAACTTCATGAACGTGTCAAAGGTCCTCTGCGGGAATTCTGTGGGAACTATGCGGAATGACCTGCACATAAGAAATAAGGAAAACATCACAGCATGGGATAGCATGGAAGTTAAAATGAAGCATCTGCAGCTTTGTGCATGGCACTTTAGAGATCGGTAATGGGAGGTTTACATTCAAAGGAGAGCCACAAGGCAGATCCGGGCTGAGAAGTGGGTTCTGTTTCAGTCTAACATTATTGTATTCAGTATTTCAAATGCTAATCACCATTTTTATATAACTGCTGTTGCTGCACAAGAAGAGTGGCTTCCATCTCCAGGAAAAGGACTATCACATTTTTTCTTCTTCCTTGCCCTTCAGAAAATAGACACCCACATAATCTAAAACTTATTTCCAAAATATCCAAGGGATGAAAATCTATAGTAGCCAATTGTAAACAGTTATTATATGTACCAAGCAAATGAATGAAGACCATCAGATTTCTCAATTCAGAATAGTGTTTTATATATATATATATATATATATATATATATATATATATATATATATATATATATATATATATATATATATATATATATATATATATATATATATATATATATATATATATCCCCCAGGTGAAATTGATTTGAATTTTTCATAATATAACAAACATCCAGTCATAAACATTCACTTTAAGTTCATGTTTGTCACTGCTATGTACCAGTGAACAGATAATGTGGTAATACAGTAAAACCTCAGATAACACTAAAACCTGGTTCCACAAGTCTTGGTGTTATACGATTTTTAGTGTTATCCGATGCATGTTAAAATCCTATGGGATCCATAGAGATACATTGTAACCACACAGGCTTTAGCGGTTGTTATCTGATGCATCCCATAGGATCTTAATGTTATCCGATGCAATTCTTCCCCCCAGATTGCTTAATGTTATGCGATTTTAGTGTTATTCGATACTAATGTTATCTGAGGTATTACTGTAAATGCCTTCAAACAAGGTGTACAGCCTTTCCAAGGAGATATCAGCTGGAGGCACTAATGGCTGCATATACTTATGAGTGTGCACGCTCATAAAGACACCTACAGATACACACATTTACAGACAGCCTTAACTTTCACTGGAGCAGAGGATTTCTTCTGATCCTCATTCCATGGATCCAGCTCAAGGTTACTGGAATGGGAAAGTTTTCTCCTTCCCTCATTCCAAGTATTTATCAACAGAAATGGGAAAGAAGAAGTGACTGAGATGCTATTGAGGAAGAGGGAGACTAAACACTTCTCTCCCAACAGCAATATCAGGAGCCTCATTGGGGCATCCCCTGAGCGGAGTTTCTCCCTCAAAAAATCCTTTCAACCTGGAATAATTTCTGACATGAAATTATTATTATTTGTTTGATACCTCCACAATGGGACAACAAAAATAAAATTGTGCTTTCTCTGTAACTGATCTACATCCTATACTTCCCTCCTGTCACCAGGACGGTTGTTTCTGCATCACCATCAGTAGGACAGATGGCTCTAGTCAAAGAGGATGTTTGCTACCTGGGAACAAGGAGGTACTACAGCAGAGATTGAATGCCACATACAGGGTACAGGTTGTGATGGCAATATGAATGACAAAATGTTTCACTTTGTGTATGAAACCAGAATTATGATCAGGTGGTCTTAGTAGAACTTCTTTCTTTCTTTTTTCCTTCCTTCCTTCCTTCCAGAGCTATCAAAGTGCTTATGTTTTTAAAAAACAGCCTATTCTCCTGCTTTGTTGTATAAATCAATAGGCCTATTTGTTTTCCTTTACAGATGTAATCACAGAATCAAAGGCCTGCAACTTCTTGATATCAGATAGGAATGGACACTAGATTCCTGATCCAACACATGCTCAGATAAGGGCACATAAATCATTGCCCTGCCTTGTGCCACTTTAGAGACACACTACCCTGACCCTTGTCTGGGTCTGCGTTAATTTTTGTGTGTCGGGGGGGGGGGCAGTCTTAAGAAAAAGGGAAGAGAAGCAGCACAACTGTAGCATGTTGACAAGCAGAATGGTCAGTTTTAGCACCAAAATTCAGATGTGGAATTAAGATTTGGTATTCAGATGTATAGCTAATCAGATTTGGGATTTTAAAAATTCAAAATTCCCAGGTATCCAGTCTATGTGGCTATTTTATTGTCATTATTTTTCCCTTTTAAGAAAACACAAACAGGCAAAACATTTAAAAGTATTTACCTGTGTCCTTTGACACCTTCCCAGTGAGTGTGCCAAACAAAAAGAGTGCCCACCAACACCCAACATTGCCTAGGTATTAGGAAATAATAGTAGAGGCCATATGACTGGACCCTGAACAGTGGAAATGCTGGCAGGAAATACCGGCCGCACTGGGGAATCAGAGGACAGGTTGCACTAGAGAGTGGGCATGATACCCTGGGCAGCACTGGCAGACAAACTGGAACAGCAGGTATTACTATTTGAAGTGTTAGTTTCTTCCTCCTTTTTTTGACCCCTGTGCCTTTCTTATTACTACTGCTGCTTGAGACAGAAATTTGGCTGGTGTTGCCTTCCCACCCCATCCACCACTGCTTAAAATGCATTGTTCACTGTTCTATTTGTTGGTCTGAGAGGGTTGCTGGAACATACTTTCCATTTTTTCACAAGGAGATAAACCTGTAGTAGAGCAACGACTCTAGCTTGCTGGCTAGAGCCACCATTTCAGGATGGAAAAACAATTTGTTCTCCCTCTAGGGAATCCTTCATATTGGGCACCTTTCTGGTTCACTAAATTGTATTAGGTAAGGATGTATCTTCCCTACCCTATAAATCAACCCCAAACACTAGATTGTAAGTGTGAGACATACACTGTACCTCCTTCATCTTCCCAGCATGCAGTGCTGCCACCAAGTTTGCCCTATGGTCTGGAGCAAGCAGTCCTTGCATTTCTGCAACACGACTCCACTGCTATAGCATGTCTCTCAGAGCCTCTTAAATTTTGTGAGTTGTGCCTCTATGCTCCATCACAGCCACATTCAACATGATCCACTTGTATCTTGCCCTTGTGTGTTGCCCTATGTCTGATGCCTCCACCTCCCACCAGTGTCCTGTCAGGGAAAGATAAGCATGTTTTGTACCTTGGCTGCTCCATATGTCATTTGTAAAATGTACTACTTTTGCCTTGGCTAACTGCTGCTATACTAGTTGCCTGACACCCTCATATAGATCTGCAACAATCCTGCGGCTAAGTGTTGTTTGGATTGGCAATTGATAATGGGGTGCCAGTTCTGCAAGAAACCTATTGAAACAAGTGTCATCTAATCCGTCATTGTCGGCAGCTACTCGTGCCCCAGCATACATTTTTCCTGAAAGTCATTATTTTCTCCATTAATTGAGTCATCTAATTAAGAAGTAGCAAAAGACAAGGATTCTTGTCTTGTCTTGTCTTGTCTTTCACACATTTTCTGCTGCTTCATGGTCCTAGACCAGTGATGGTGAACCTTTTTAGAGACCGAGTGACCATACAGAGGGGTGGGGTGAACTCTGTGCTGGGGGAGGGAGGGAGTGCTCCTATTGGGCTACTGAGCAGAGGGGTGGGGCAAACTCTCTGCTGGGGTGACAGCACACGTGCCAACAGAGAAGGCTGGGAGTGCCACATCTGGCATGCATGCCATAGGTTTGCCACCATTGTCCTAGAGTCCTAGACCCATAGCACAAAGACAAAAGAAAGAGGTAGAGCTACCTGACTGCTTCACCCCCATCTCTCTCCATCCTTCCTTCCATTTTCTCCCACCTCTCCAGCTTTGGGAAAAGCAGACAAGCAGGCAGGGTTTTAATCAGAGTAGGCACTTATCCTAGACTTTGAACATGGCTATTTATACAGCTTCTTTCTCTCTCCATTCCTACCACCCAACAAACTGTGTTTCTACTCTTTCATGTCTTCCCATTTTGGAGGATGAATCAAACATTTCAATGCAGATGGGAAGTGGGGAAAGCAAGCAGGAGAGGATGAGGAGATAGTTGGCTTGATCCATCAGCCAGTCCTTCTGTGCTTGCTGTGCATTTGTACTTTGGCTTCCAAAACAGAAAGGACACTAGTTCTATACAAAGGTAATTTCTGCAGATTTATGGCTACCTCACTGACAACAAACGCCTCTTCTCTTGTTCTCAGAATCGTGGTGAGAAGTCTTACAGGCACCAGTGATTTCCTGGCAGGCTGTCTCAATGTGTTGAGACAACCTGTCTCCTTGAGAACAAGTAATTTTGTGAATATTTTTCATGTCCTTGCTTTTAAGCAAATGAATCTCATTCACATTTCCTGTAGTAAAATATACATTGCTGCTCCTTGTTTTGTCTAAATTCTGTGATATTTAGGAAAACAAAAATTGGCTAAAATATGCAGAAAATGTGTCTTTTAAACTGCAGTATTTTGAGTCAGGAGGCATATAAACTGAAATTTTAGAATGAAACACATAGAAAAATGCATCTGTGTGGAAAAGATGTTAATATGCATTTACATGGTTTAAAAGTATTCCTAATAAATAGAGGAAAAGGACGAGCAAAATTAATGTGAGTTGTTTGCCCAGACCTATTTGAGAACTGTGGAACCCATAAGAAAGAATGTTGTACTTGATATAAAAGGAAGATCACAGAGAGCACGACTGGTAAAATAGGTCTAGTTTGATGGTATGTTGAGCTCTTGTATGAGGTCCAGATTAGCTACATACTGGTAAATTGGTACACACACTGGTAATTGGTACCAACAGTGAGACAATAAGCAGCAGCTATTAAAGGAAGGAATGTCAAACACAGTAGTATGAGAAAATATGGCGATTGGAATAAAATCCATGATTTCATGTCCAATATTACTTTGCCACAACATATGGAGGAAGACGTGGGGCATTTTTGCAGAGCAAGCCAAAATGAAAACAATTTTCAAACGAAAGTGTTCAAGTTCCTGCTACGTAGACATTTTATGACCTTCTCTTTCTCCCCATGAAGTCTTCCAATGCAGCCAGAGGTTGGAAAAGATGATAACACTGCTTCTTTGTTCTTCTACCCTGTGGCTTGACGTACCCAGGGGTTTTCTTTGCACAGTTGGTCAGTACTGTGTGTTTTGTGCTTTATGCAGCAAATACCAAGGAAGCGCAAGAGCGCAGCTGGGACCAAATGACACTGCTTAATAATATAAACAGACATGTAAGCCCTACGGAGACCAGTGTGGTATGTGCCAAAAGTCATGGAAGTTCCTGAACAAAGAATACATCGCTTTTTACATAGACACCACACTCTCTTTCTGCATGCAAGAAGGTTATTATGAAGGGAAAGGTATAATAACAGAGAATTAAGATATATATTCTTTTTTATATATACTTTATATGTGTATTTTATGTGTTTTGAAAATTAAAATATTTTTTTAAAAAAGCATGCAAGAAGCCTGAGTTCTACAGGAGAGAGAGAGAAATGAGAGAGGATGAAGTTAATTTAATTTAATTTAATTTAATAGATTTATATACCGCCCTATCCAATGGACTCTGGGTGGAATACACAAGCTAAAACCAATATAAAACAATTTAAAAACTCTTAAAAACATAGCAATATTACACACACCCCATGCCATTTACTATCTAAAAATAAATATAAAATCTACAAAATCTTAACATTAAAAAATTAATAGGAGGGGAAGCCTCAGATGAGCCAGAAAGGGGAGCTTGTTGACAATCCCGGGCCCCCAGACCCATTTTGCCAAGCACGTCTTCAATTCTTTCCTAAAGCAGCTGGGCCTGGAGGCATTGTTCTACCAGGAGGAGGTTCCATAGTGTGTGGGCTACAAATGAAAAGTCCCTTTTCCTTGTGCTAGAGAGGCAAGTCTCCCCAACAGATGGTACATGAAGGGTGCCCTCTCGGTATCTCTTGTGCAATGGGTTGATGTCCTAGGGACAATGCGGTCCTTGAGGTATTCTGTTCCGCTACTATAAAGGACTTTAAAGGCAGTGATGGGCAGCCAAAAATTTTACTACCACACTGTGGGCAGAGCTGACATTGTGGGTGGAGCCAACACCATGACGTCATGATGTCATGGGTGGAGCCAATGACATGGGCAGAGTCAAAGTAAAAAATAAAATAAAACTAAGTACACATAAAAATACAAATTAAATATACATAAAACACATAAAAATACACATTAAAAGTAAATACACATTAAATACACATTAAATACACATTAAATACATATAAAACACATATAAAACACATAAAATACATATTAAAAATAAATACAAATTAAATGTACATTAAAATATACCCACCCACCCCACAACCAAAGGTGAGTCACTTATCCTGGGTAGCAGGCTGTAGGGAGTTTCAGGCTAGCAGCTATTCTTCCTCCTCCCCGCTTGGGAGGACAGCAAGGAGGCCACTGAGGGCCTCAGCAGCATCTACCAGTTCCTCCATGGCTGTGCATTGCCGCCCAATGGTCTGCGCTGCCACACTCCAGGCAGTGAATGGCTGCTTGGCTTGGCAGGCAGAGCACTGTAGGTGCGCATGTGCGCCAAGCGCTGTAGGTGCGCATGCGTTCCAAGTGCTATAGGCACGCATGCACACCAAGCACTGTAGACATGCATGCGCAGTGGGGGAACCAGTGAAAAGATAAGCACCCAAGTTGGTTCCCCCCCAAATTTCCCCAAAGTCCAGTTCTCCGGGACACTGGGAAAAGCTACTACCAGTTCTGGCGAACTGGTGCGAAGCTGCTGCTGCCCATCACTGTTTAAAGGTGACAACCAGCAACTTGAATTGCACTCAGAAACATATAAGCAGCCAGTGCACCTCCTGCAGAAGTACTGAGGCACAGGCAAAACTACTACACCCCACCACTGCACAGGCCACCACATTCTGGACCAATTGCAGTCTCCAGATGGTCATCAAGGGCAGCCCCATGTAGATTGCATTACAATAGTCCAAACGGGAGGTGACCAGGGCATGGGTGACTGTGAGCAGGGCCTCCCAGTCCAGGAGTGGGGCAATTGATTAATAACACTCACTTGCTCAAAGACCCTCCTGGCCACAGTTGTAACCTGCAGAAGCCACGAGTCCAGGGGGATCCCCAGGTTGCTCACGGGGTCGGATTGGGGCAACAATGCCCCATCCCAAACCAGCAGTGACAACTCCTTATGAGGACCAGGTCCCCTCACCCATAGCCACTCAGTCTTGCTGGGATTTAGCTGTAGTCTGTTGTCCCCCATCCAGACCCTAACTGCCTCTAGGCAACTGGTCGGGACATTGACTGCATCACTGGAATCACCACAGGCAGAGATATACAACTAAGTATCATCAGCATACTGATGATAGCTCACCCCATGGGATGGGATGAGCTCAACCAGCAGTTTCATGTAGATGTTAAAGAGTAAGGGGGAGAGGACCAAGCCCTGTGGCACCCCACACGTGAGATGCCTCAGACTTGACCCCATGCCCCTCACCCCCACTGACTGGGTCCAGCCACCCAGGAAGGAGGAGAACCAGGCCAACACAGTGCAATGAGTAACATTATGTGAAAAGAGCTACAGTAAAATCTAGGGTTATGAACTCTTCGGGTAACATGTGCTGTGGTTTACAATGGCAAATCCTATGGAAATGCTCTCCCAGGTTATGAATTTTTAATGGAATTGTTTTGGGTTATGATAATCAATTCACGACCGTTTTTAAATTCTCAATGCATTCTTATGGATGTTTCAGGTTACAATTTTTTCATATTATGGCGGAGGCTGTTGGAACAGACCTCCATTATAACCCAGAATTTTACTGTATTTGTATGGGGATCTCTAAGGAAGGGGGTAAAGGAAGGCTCTCTATTCTCTTCTCCAGTGATATGTATGAAAAATGCTTCTAATTTGCAGGTACATAGTGGCTGGGAAAAGATTTGGCAACTGAAAAGGGGGGCATCCATGGGAGGCTGCATCTGAAGGCCTAAGGAGGCTGCATCTTCTTCAACCACAGGTTAGCTAAATTATTACTTGAGCAATGAATCTATTTATCCCTGGAGAAATGTAGAAGAAAAGATAGGTCTGTGTTCCCAGAAAGCCTCAACATGATTTGTTGCCAATTTCTTTTTCTTTTTAAAAATAATTTTTATTAAATATATAAAACAATACAATAATGAAATACACTTGAAAAGAAAAGAAAAGGGAACATTTAGAGCTAATCTGAATAACAACCAGAGATAATCTGCTACTGCCAACTGCAGGAAGCTGTGTTGATTTGCATACTTGTTTGTCATGTTGATTAATAACTCTATGAATCTGTATCTGGTGTATATAAATTCATGCTTTCTATCTATAGTAGTTAATACTCCCTCCTTCTTGTGGTACTCTAGGACCATGAAGCTCAATCAAGACTGCATAGGTGGCACAACATGAAAAAGCCAAACATTCAAGGAGGTACAGTGGGGAGTCCAATGCCTGCCCCCTAGCTCCACAGCCAGCCAAGCCAGCCCACTGAACATTATGTCATGTTGGTACATGTTCCTTGTTTCTGCTTTTTTTTACAGCCATTTAAAACATACATGCATATTTTGTGGCTTTGTTCCTATGGTTAGCATTGGGACTCTAGTTTGTGTTGTACCTACTGTACAATTTCAAGACCATAAACAATAAAGCAATATATTTTGTGATGTGGGAGGGGGCATCTGGTACATTTGTCAAGTACCTACTCTAGACTGAGAGGATGATACACCCTACTCAGCCATGCTGCCCAGAACTTTCACTGTGTAATGACTTCCAGGAGTGCTAGCATGCTATGGACAGAGAAATCTTATTGTCAGGCTCTTCTCCCATACTCTGAATTAACAAACTCCTTGGTATCTCAGAGAAATTCAATTATTAATTATTATTAATAATAATTAAGGTTATATACTTTGGCTTACATGCCAACTTTGCAAGGCAGATGTGAAGAGATGGACTCCAGAGGTAGTGAAGAGGCAGCTGTCTAGATCTTGACAGTACTGCTCCTGGCAACCTGGAATTGTTTCAGGCTTCCCTCCTATGCTGGCCAGGGGAAAAATTCCCCTCACCTCCCATTTATTCCACTCCAGACCCAGGATGTGCCTTCCAAAAAGGAAAGTCAAACCAGGCTAGGTCTAAATGCATCTGCTCTTCTTTTCCAGTAGCTGACCCAAGCAGTTACAGCTTTACATCTGTAGCCAGACAACTTAACAGTGATGTTAAGCAAGTTCACCCCAGTTCACCAGAACCGGTAGCAGAAATTCCAGCTGGCTGTGCCCATCCAAGTTTTGAAATAAAGTAATCCTTTTGGGTGCAACTCAGGGCTTTCCCCCTGACCACGCCCACCATACCATGCCCACAGATTAGATAGTAAAAAATTTTAAATCCCACCACTGCTTAAGAACCAAGGTACTGGATTTAGCACTCCAGAACACCCCAGTGAATGTCTTGGCACAGACATTGGGGGAAAAACTTTATTAACAAAACAAGACAGGATGAAAGAACAAGCCTTGATAGAGTGACACGAACCCCTGCCCCAAAAGAACAGGACATTCACCCACACATAGACTGTGGGATGGAAAGTAAAACTGCCCATTTATAAGCCAAAATACAAAATGGAAGTTTCAGATCAGAAGATCATCTGCCCAATATAAAAGCACCAAAAGAGTGAAACCTAGAACTGCTTTGTGGTTACTTAGCCAGACTAGTGCATCAGTATTTCCCCTCTACACTGTACATCTAGAATTCTCTGTGCTCCGCAGTGCAATCCTTGAGGGAAGGTCCCTCTGGCCTGGGTCATATAGCTGACTGACCTGTTCAGTGATCTTCACAGTAAAGCCAAACCTTAACCAACCTCCATATTGTTCCCAGGGGATGGTTATGCCTTACTTTCCATTTCTTAATGTTGCACCAGCCAATGTGGAATTGAGGTGCAAAGTCACAAGGCTTATTTCTCCCTAGAAATAGCCCACCCTAGGGTTAGTTCATCTCTGCAGCAGTGTCTGCCATCAATCTGTTCACAGCTGTTATTCACACCAAGGTTGGTTCCTAGGATGGAAGGGAGATGAGGAGGTTCCTTGCCAGCTGTCCCAGGAATTTTAACAACTCAAGGCTGTCTGGCCAAGATCTTAGGTTCCTTCAAAGGGTTTTAACCATTTCTAAACTTTACAGAAGGGAGTGACTTTTTTCAAAGTAACTTTGTTTTGCCTCCACTCTTCTCTCTAGCTGAAACCTGTTCTTTTTAATTAACAATTAGCTGAACTCTTAGACACAGGTGTAGGCTAGTGTACTGGTCTCAAACACGCAGTTTCTTTTCCACTAGATCAGGGATTCTCAACCACAGGCCAGATATGGCCCACAGCACCAAATCATCTGGTCCACACCCTCACTCCAGCCTCTGCTTCCGCGAGCAGCTATAGCTGTATTCCTGGCAGCCACTGTGCATTTCCAGTCAGCTGCAGAGGCGTTCCTGGCAGCCGCAGACATATCCCAGTAGCTGTGGGTGTGTATGTTTTCTTCACCAATGCCATGCAGCTCCTCCAGGCTGGCAAGCAAGGGAGTGGTGATAGGGAGTGTGGGGGCTTTTTTGCTGTGCTGGGCTCAGGGTGGTCCCACCACCACCACTACCAAAGGTGGTAACAGTCGCAGAGGGGGACACCAGTCCAACTTGCAAACAGTCTGAAGGGGTATGATCTGGCCCTGGCCTTTAAAAGTTTGAGAACCTCTGCAAGAGATAATTTCCAGGACTGCAGACAATAAAGAAGAAGAAGATGGAGATTTGGAAGAGAAGCAACGAAATAATTAGAAATGATTATCTAGTATTGTGGAGATTAAGATCATTCACATTCTTGTGTTCCTGGTCAACAGGTATGAATATAAAATCTGGAAAGTAAAGAAAGCTGATAGGGGGGAAATTGATTCATTTGAAATATGGTACTGGAAGAGAGCTTTGCAAATATTCTGAACTTCAAGAAAGACAAACAAGTGGGTCCTAAAACAAATCAAGGCTGAACTATCTCTGTGGGTAAAAATGATGAAACCGAGACTGTCCTACTTTGGCACATCATGAGAAAGCAAGATTCTCTGGCAAAAGACAATAACGTTGGGAAAGGTAGAATGCAGCAGGAAAAGTAGAAGACCAAACATGAGATGGATTGACTGACTCCATGAGGAAAACTACAGGCTTCAGATCAGTTTTGTTGTTGTTCAGTCGCATAGTCGATTCCGACCCTCTGCGACCCCATGGACCACTGCCCGCCAGGCACTTCTGTCCTCCACCATCCTCCTCAACTCGCTCAGTTCTGTGCCCATTGTCTCCACAATACCATCTAACCATCTCATTTTTGGCCGCCCCCTTTTTCTTTTGCCCTCCATCTTTCCCAGCATCAAGGCTTTCTCAAGCGAATCCTCTCTTCTCATTTGATGTCCAAAGTACCTTAGCTTCATCCTTACAATTTGACTTACTAAGGAGCATTTTGGGTTAATTTCTTCTAAGATTGACCTATTTGTTCTCCTTGCTGTCCAGGGGACTCTCAAAACTCTCCTCCAACACCACATCTCAAATTTATTACCACAATGTGGGCATGGTATGGTGGACATGGTCAGGGGGAAAGCCCTGCATTGCACCCAAATTAGGACTACTTTATTTCAAAACTTGGATGGGCAGGGCCAGCCAGAATTTCTGCTACCGGTTCTGGGAAACTGGTGTGAACCTGCTGATGCCCATCACTGCTTCAGATTGAAGAAGCTGAGTGGGATTGTTGAGGACTTGATATTTTGGAGGTTTCTCATCCAAATGGTTGTCATGGTTGGATACAATTTGGTGGCACATAACAACATTTCTATCCTGAATTACTCTCTACCTACCTATAACTCTTACAGTACTGTAAATAGTGTGCACAGTATTTTTAATACAATATTACCCACTCATTGGACAGTGAAATACATGGCCAATATCTGGTTTTCTCTGCTATATAGGAGGGATGATTGCCAATAAAATAACAGTGTGTTGGCAACAGGTGGTAAAGTGCATGTCCTTAAAGAATTAGTTTTACTACTGACGGTGTTCCCAGGTGTTTTATAGAGATGTGCTTTTGGCTATCGCAGTTTAGAAATTGCATCAAGCTGCTTGCTGAGTACAAAAACAGAAAATCAGAGCCAGTAAAGTAAGATAACAAAGTGTAACCAAATCTGAATTTCCAATTCATCACTAACACTTGTATAAAAGTATGTTTCATTGAAATGTGCTTATTTCCTAATGGAAATTTCAGGGTTTCCTTTGTGCCAAGTTGAAAGTGCCAGATTCTGGGGCTGGAATCTCTCCAAATGGAATCTTGATGGATTTGCAGAACCATCACTGGAGAAAGACAATCATTTCAGAACTTGTTCAGTCCCTGTGTCACATGCAATGGCTTCTGTTTAGATGAATATATTGAAACGTGCACAGCTATCTAGTTATCATACAGACTGAATTCCTAAAAGGAATGGCACTTCTTTAGGGCTAGCTTTCAGATTTCTTTCACTGACAAAATAAAGCTTCATTTCATCTGGAACTCTGTCACAGTCTCATTCAGAACAGATAGGTCAAACCACTGGTCATTCATAGGTAGACCATGAGAAGGAGAATAGTCTTGCCCAAGGATGTATTTTGAAAATGTCTATTGACATTCTGGCTACTCCAACTTTTTGCTTGAGTTAGAAAGCACACAGAGAAGAGGATGAATGTGAGTCACAAGAACTTTTGTCCCAACTAAATTTTCATTTTCCCCATTGGCTATAACTATCTCAGAAGCTTCTGACCAATCTACTTTTCTGAGCTCACAATGCAATTTGGGCAGAAGTAAAACTATATTACAGCACATTTTTCCATTGCCACTTACTGCTGCAGCCTCTTGGTGGTTCACATACCATGACAACAGATGCAGGTGCCCAGTTGCTACTTCAGCTTGGTCTTTTACTAAAAGGTAATATGCAACTTTCTGGGCAAATGAAGTACAAAGAGAGGGGGCAGGATTCCAGCTTGAGATAAACAAATAGTCATGGAATACCTTATCACTTTGAATGAGTTCATATCCCCAGGGCCAGATGAACTGCACCCAAGGATATTGAAAGAACTGGCTGAAGAGATCTCAGAACCAATGTCTATCATTCCCTTGAAATAATGGAGGACAGGTGATGTGTCATATGATTACAGAAGGGCTAACATTGTTCCTATCTTCAAAGAGAAAGAACCAGGGAACTACAGACCAGTCAGCCTGATATCAATCCCAGGGAAAATTCTGGAGAAGATTGTAAAGCAGTCACTCTACAAACACCTTGGAAATAATGTGATAATAACTAGAAGGCAACACTGATTTCTCAAGAACCAATCCTGCCAGGCTAATCTTCTCTGTGCAACTGAACAGGAACAATCTTATCTTATTTTTCAATCAGGTAACTTCCTGGGTAAATGGTGAGTAAACTACAAATGTAATATGTCCTGGGGGACTGTGGTGACTTAGTGGTTAAGATGCTGAACTTGATGACTGAAAGGTCAGCAGGTCAGCTGTTCGAGACCCAAGTGCTACATGACAGAGTGAGCTCCCATCTCTGTCCCAGCTCCTGCCAATTTAGCAGTCTGAAAGCAAGAAATTGCAAGTCGATAAATACCTTCGATGGGAAGGTAAACTGTTCCATGGACTCCGGTGTCTAGTCATGCCTGCCACATGTCCATGGAAACATCTGCAAACACAGACAGCACTAGCTCTTTGGCTATAAACAGAGATGAACACTGAATCCTAGAGTTGGCTACAACTGGTTTTCAAGCAAGGGTGACCTAATATATCTTGACTTCAGCAAAGTCTTTGACAAAATGCCCCATAATATTCTGATCAGCAAACTACTTGAGTGTGGGATAGATAGCACAAGTGCCAGGTGGATACACAGTTGGTTACAGAATCATACTCAGAGAGTACTTATTAATGGCTCCTCCTTAAACTCACTGAGCTATCATGCCAGCTATGTAGAGACTACACACTTTCCCCACCCAATCCCAGAATTAAGGAGACAAGATACAGATGATAGGTTAAATCAAGACCAGAACTTTATAAATTTTTCATTCACCAATAGGAGAGTCCTATGCTTGAGCTTTGTGCTATGAAATAAACAGCCTATTTCTGCCCATCTGAAATCTGGATGACTCTCCCAAGCTTCATTAGGCAACAAGAGGCCAGGTCAGCCACCCACTCATCCCCCATCCCAGCAACTGAATCTCAGGAACCATAATACCAAAATGTGGGGTACACTCCCATGCACCCCTTGAGAACTCATGATACTCACCTTCCAGTCTGTTCTACCCACCAATGCGACCTATTTAACAACAAAATCACCCCTGTTCTGTCCATATGTCCTGTGACCAATCAGTACAGAATAGGCAAAAATTCCCTGCCCACCTTTTGCTCAGTCTATCAGTAAGGTAAGACAGGCCTAAAGAGACCAACTACTCTCACACAGGTCACGGAAGATGGACAGGTGGACTATTCAGTTCCAAAAGCAGGTTAAATTATAATGCACCCTGTTCCTCTTCTCAGTCAGCATGTATGGGTCACAGCAGGATTGCTAAATACAGCGGAACCTCATACAACAATTGCCCCGTATAGCAATGAAATCTCATAACAATTAGGGTTTTTTTTTTTTTAAGAAAAATGGTGTCCCACATAACAATTTCTCTATGGAAAAAAAATCATACAACAATTTTTCAATGGGAAAAACCACTTAGAAAAAAAATCATTGTACGTACAATGCATCCCATAGCAATACAATTGTTTCGTACAACAACGAGCCCCATGGAATGGATTAAAATTGTTGTATGAGGTACCACTGAACATTAAATGAGCCAAGAGGGAAAATGAAACTGATTGTCTGTTTCACAACCTCTACCAGCTAATCCTGCAACTTAATACTTATTTGAGAATGATTATTTCATTATTTTATCCTTTTCTGATCATTTATATGTGTTTGTTAGATGTTAACTATCATCCTTTAAGAATGGTTTTAATTTTTGTTTATGCACACAGCCAGATTGACTATGGAGAAATAAAGTAATTATCTCAGATAATTAGAAGTCATTTTAATAACTGAAAATAAGCCACAAGTGTGTGCACTGTACAAATAAATGTTTTTTTTTCAAAAGTCATTACTTGGAAAAAATAATACTATGCTACACTTAGACAATGTGTTACCATCACAATGTGGCATTCATGTGTTCTTTGGTCATAGATATAAATGCACTCATGAAAACTGTTCTTGTAAAACAAAAACTATCCTAAGCAATTGGCAAATTTAACTACTGCAAGGTGTTAGCTGATGCTGTCATGGCAGAATCTGTCTGGTCCATGTTGAAAATAAATCAGCGCATAAATGGAAAGTGCAATAAATGGTATAAAAGAACATAGCACTAACATTTATGGCTGTTGGTAAGGGATCTAGAGGGGTCCTGGAGAAGATTAATAGCATGGCTAAAGTTTCCATTTGGAAAACAGGTTATGCTGAATTAGTTGTCATGGAAAGAAACAACATGAAATTGCAAATTCATCCTTTAATTTCATTTCAAAGGTTTTAGAAAAGTACATTTGAAAAGTTAAAACAATTCAAGTAAATGGTAACTCAGACAAGTCTCTACAATTTAAGTTAATATTGAGACCCATAAATTTGTCTCTAACACAATATGTGTTTCAAAACTCCTCTCTTTTAATTATTCAATCTTTGTTTACTATAGTATATATTGAGAATTTGATCAAAGACAGATAAAAGATTGAAGGTAGGCAGGGAGAGAGACAGACAGATAGCACATTCTGGAAAAAGGAGAACCAAAATGGCAATAAAATGTACCTAAAATGATTTCTGAGGCATCAGGAAGCGCATATAGGGGATATCATTTATACATTATTTGTCTGGAGACATATGGAATGTTGCCTCCTGCCGCCTGGAATAACTAGCTCATTTTCCTGTTAGGAAATCCCTTTCTCACTTGACATCTGTTACAGTATACTTATTACTTTGTTATTGTTGTTATTATGTGCCTTCAAGTCAGCATCAACCTCTAGCAACTTTAACAGGGCTTTTATGGTAATTGAAACATTTAAGAAGTGGTTTATGGGGTCATTCAAATACCACATGACCATTTTAGGGGGAGGGGGTCAACCAAAAGTCACGGAATCACAGAGAGGGGGTCAGCATGAAGTCACATGACTCCAAAATTATTATTTGCTTTTCACATCCAACTGGGCATAGATCTATCTACAAACCATGTGATGGGGGGGGGGTCAAAAAGGGAAGAGGGGTCAAAAAGTGGCCTATTTTAGGTCACGTGGTACTTGAAAGAGCCCTAACCAGTTCTACATTCACAGTGTTTGAATGACTGAGAGGGTATTTGAACCCAGGCCTCCAAGACTCCTGTCACTCTATCCACTATACCAGATTGAGTATTATTTATAAGGATTTAGTTCTGCAGGCCAAACTAAGGTCCTATCAATTTCTTTTCTTTTTATTTCCTCTCTTTTTCTTTTCTTTTCTTTCTTTATTTCTTTTTTGCTGTATTCAGTGCTTGACGTCTGGAAGCACTGATTTCTGTTTGATCAGCCACCTGCTGTTTCTAGCAAAAGTTGAGATTAAAAACTAATACCAGTAAAGACTCTTACTTTGGTTGGAAAAAAATGTTCTTTGATGTGGGGCAAACTACATGTTATACCTAATGGACATCACGTCTCTACATATTATTAGCATTAAGCTCAAATTGTCAGGGTAATATTTGTGACAAAAAGAAATATAAATGAATCAAATAAAACCTATAACAGTTTTAAAACAAGAGGAATGAAAAATAGCTATTATTTTTATTTTGTTTACTTGTTTATTTGTTTGCTTTCTATGATTCACGAAGGCTAACTGATGAGGTTTCAGATGTACTACCAGATTTTGGCCATGTGCTGTTTCCTGCACTCAAATGTACAACTGAGAAGTACCTGCAGCACATCAGCAATTACCTGTAACAAGTTATACAAACCTTACGTATGCCTGTAAGATTCTAGTAGTTATTTTCCATTTGTAAAATGTTGTGGCAGAAGTGACCATTTCTTACCAGAGCAAGAGAAGGTGATGTTTATCTCATTTCTCCCAAGCATGACTGGAAATAAAACTGCAGCCCCAAGAACCTAGGGAATAATTTAGAGAAATTAATTTTTATATTGTGAATTTCTATATTTTTATATTTGATATTATTTACCTTGGCTAACTCCAAGGTAAGAAAAAGTAACACAAAAATCTTTCTGTGTTAGATTCTGTCTCACAGAAATTACAATGTTCAGTGTTTTGTGTTTTGACTGTGGTTTTATTTTAATAGTTTTAAAAAATAATTTTGCACAATACAGATTAATATAATTTCTTCATATGAGTGATTAAAATGAGTCATTGGCAAAAGTGACATACATACTCGTCCTAAAATTCCAGCAGAAAGAGGCTCAGACCATATCTTCCAATAATTCAGTCTCTGTAACATTAATAGCAGACGACTTTGTTCTCCATTTTTCCACAGCTGCAGTATTTTTTGAAGACTGTGGCTTTCAGTACATGTATAAAAATTTGGACTCTGTGCCATGAAATTTGCTTCTGTGAAACATCAGGGTGATTACTTTTAGCTCGGTCACTCTAGGGCAAGATAGAAATGGACCTGTTTCATCCTTGCATCATGAAAAGACTAGCATTCTTTCCTGATCACAGACAGTTGAAGGCTAGGCGTTCATAAAGGTTGCAGGTGGCCTGTCAGAACAAAAATGAGCATGTATTTTAGCTCAAATTGAGTTTCTGAGTTACATTTCCCAAGGATGTGCATTTCTGTGTAGCAGTCGTCCATCACTGTAGCGGGGAAACACATTGCTGTAACAGGGGTAATATGTGGCCTCTGTTGTCTGTCAGATTAGTATTGTCACAAGGCAATCATAGTTCCAGTTATGAAGTTTTATGAACTGCAGTGCTTACCATGGCTGTTGAGCTACACTGCATATTTGGTTAATGTCTGGTGATGAAGTGGTGATCTAATACTGAGTTGGAATACAGGGCAGAACTTTGGCAATATCAGTTGAGAGCCTTACTTAGAAGAATAAGCCAACTGGTTCCCTAACACATGTTCAGTTTTCCATTTTTTGATGCAGAAATACTCAACATCACTTGAAATCACCAGCAAAAAAACTATTATTCTCCCTATCTGATAGTAGCAGAACCTGGGATTATTCTTGAAGATGAATGGTGGGAGTTTCAGGAAGAGTTAAAGGGATATAACTCTTCATGCAGCATGAAGTTAGAGACTATCACAAGGTGTTCTAAATACTGATGGCCACCAACATGGATGACTCAAAAAGGACAAATTTACAGGCATCGGTAGATTCTAATTTTAGTAACAATGTATTCTCTCTAGTATAAGACACAGTGGGTCTGTATACATTAGGTGCTGGTGTGAATGAATGGGTGCTTTTGTAGATCTGAATTGTTTGGGGTCTTTCCACAAGAAATTGCCCAGCTACTATGGGAAGAGAATCCTGGGCTAGATACACCTTTGCCTTTCCAGCATGGCTTTTATGCTCTAAGGCAGTGTTTCCCAAATGCTGGTGTTTGGATTTCAATTCCCAGAAGCTTAAGTCAATTCCCCAAAGCACTGATCAGTCAATATACTGGTTTAGGCTTCTGGGAACTGAAGTCCAAACACCAGCATTTGGGAAACACTGCTCTAAGGGAGTCCTTCAAGACCTTTACTTTTAGAGTTTTGAATTTCCTAACTACATCACAATTGACAGAGTATCTTAAGAACAATCCACCAGAGGTTTTCATTCTTTTATCTTTGTTTGTGCACTGCAAATACCCCACTGACAATATATCATAGTGGTTAAACAGCTATATGCTGGTGAGGTTCATTATTTGAGCCAGAGCCAAACCCATCTTTTTCTCCTTCTTTGCCTTGGTATTTAGCCCATGCTGCAAGTAAATATTGTTGACCTCTTCTCCTTTTTTGTTGGAAGGCAGACCATCGCAGTGAATGACCTGGCTGAATGCTCATACATAGCATAGCAGGGGAATTAAAGATGCTCAGCAGTGCCTAGAATGAGTGGCTAACACAAAAGACAGAAGCCTCAAAGAAACAATCACACAACTTTGTCTATAGTTGCTACCAGTAGTCCAACAGGATTTGCCCTCACCTAAAGACAATGACAATCTGGATTTCTGCTGCTGCAAAACCAAACTAAACAAATAGAAATCAAATATTTCAAAGGGAAGGTAGCTTGGTCTCCAGTTGTTTGACCTACATATTCAAAAAGTAGTGGCTAAAAAGGCAGAGAAGACAGACAATCCAACAGACAGTACCCATTTTTGGAACCAAAATGAAATAGGAGGGGGAAACCCCTCCATAATATCCCCCTGTCTCAATAGCCAGAAAGACGAAGCATGAGATCTATATTTCCAAGTGTAACAATGAGATTAACTTTTTTCCTCCCTCTTCCTGTTCTTTGGCTGAACCCACCTGTGTGTGCGATAATTGTTTTGCACATAATAGGACTGCAGTGGGCTTTGACTGTATAGCATTTCTATTGGCTGCATATGAATACCTCAGATGCTAAAAGTTCAAAGAAATATCCTTGGAAACTGGATGTACTTATCAGCACGTTTTGTTAGCAAATGTTATCCTTGTTAAAAGAAGGCAAAAGGAGACAGCCTTCTAATCCTTTTGCCTTGTCTGCAACCTACAATTGTTCCCACTGTCTGAGAAGCCTCTTCTCAAAAAACCGGTAGGCTTCATCCTCCCTAAGGCATTTACAAAGAGTAAGTTGACATTTCACAGAGGCTCAAGTTGTGGAGAGCTCCATGGTGAACATCCTTTTTTGGTGTGTCTCTGTAATGCTCCAAAACAGGGATTTTCAACCTGCGGCCTACAAGCCAGATGCGGCCCACGACACAATTCCATGTGGCATACAAAATAACAATATATAATATATGAGCAGTTTAATGGACCTACTTGCTGTCAAAATCAGATTCCAGAAGTGACATCACACCATGTGCTTTTGTTTACCCATGTGACTGGAAGTGACGCCATCAACGTCATGTATGTTGACCCACATGGTTGGAAATTACATCACAGCCATGTGCACCAGAAATGACATAGTAGCAATGCGCCCTGTTTACCCACGTGATCGGAAATGACGTTATTGCCGCCATGTTTGTTTACCCATGTGGTCGGAAATGGCATCACAGCCATATGCACTGGAAATGACGTAGTAGCAATGCGCCCTGTTTACCCACATGATCGGAAATGATGTTCTTCAGTAGCCTCCATGACCGGAAGCGGTACGGTGAATGCATGGTGTAGGGGCATGCCCACAGCACCCACATCTGTTTCAGGTAATGGGGTGCTTACATGTTTTGCCCAAGTCCTCTTCCTCCGTTGTATTTTCGGCATTTTATGCGGTAAAGAAAGGTCATTGGTCTTCGGTGGCCTGCTTGTCATCTTTATGTCGGCTCCTCAGAACTTGTCCAGGCACGCAAAAGGCCAAGCCTTTTTCAAAAGGGCCATCTCTGGGGAGGTCATCTAGGTTATAGAGGGTATCACGTGTCCCTAAACAGCCAATCTGTGCTAGGGTTGCCCTGTCCTCATTTCCGGGGTGGCAATCCACTTGTTCCTGGTCTGGTTTATACCTGAAGGTGGCCATTTCTGCTTTGAGATGTCCTTTCCTACCACATGACATTTGCCATACCGCTTCCAGTCATGGAGGCTACCGATGAACATCATTTCCGATCACATAGGTAGAGCACATTGCTACTACATCATTTCCAGCGCACATGGCCGTGATGTCATTTCCAACCACATGGGTAAACAAACATGGTGGTGATAACATCATTTCCGATCACATGGGTAAACAGGGTGCATTGCTGCTATGTCATTTCTGGTGCACATGGCTGTGATGTAATTTCCGACCACGTGGGTAAACAAACACGGTGTTGATGACACTGGTAAACAAAAGCACATGGCGATGATGTCACTTCTGGAATCTGATTTTGGCAGCAAATAGGTCCATTAAACTACTTATATGTTCTATCAAATATCCAACCCAATATCAGTTTGTCATCACTTACCTATTAACTCACAACTCAACCGAATTCCAAAATGTTCTATCCTTTGCCTTCTGCTTCCACCTCTGGCCAAACAGCTTTACCATTGGCTCATCCCATTGTTCACAGGTTCTGACTTGTGGTCATTTGTGGTCCCTTGGTATCCAGTCTCTTAGCCTATAGGTCCATCTGTTATCCTTTAGGCGGGTGATATGGTTGGCCATCTTCTTTTTGCCACATATAGTTCATCAACCACATCATGCAATCTGATTCTTTGGCATAATTTCTTATTACTTTCTATATTAGTATGAATATAAATTGACCTCTATGAGCTTTGAAGGTATCTGGCTATGGAGCCAAAAGTTGGGAGTTAAATTCCCACTGTGTCTCCTCCGAGAACAGCCAACTTGTGTGTCTTGGGAAAGCTGTACAGTCCCAGAACACCCCAGAAGAAGGGAACAATAAACTACTTCTGTGTGTTCTCTAACTTAGACACCGTGAAGTGGATTACTGTAAATCAGAACTGACATGTTGGCACAGAATTATTATGACTACCCAGTCCAGTGTAATAGATAGTGTGATGGACTAGGACTCAGGAGACCTGGATTAAAATCCCCATTCACCCTAGGAAATTCCTTAAATATATCAATTACATGCTAGGGTCACTTTAAGTTGATTCCAACTTAAAGAGACATAAAACAAATGGACCTAAAACAGGTAAGTTGTTCTCTTATTAATAAAATATATGTGCTGCCAAACTGATTATGGCATATGAGAACTTTTTTCAGGGTTAGCTAGGAATACAGAGTTACCATTCCCTTCTGAAGGGTTGTTCATGGACTGTCTAGGCTTGCCCAAAGTCCACAGGTTGGCTCTTTTCCCATTAATCACTGTGGGCAGCTAAACTCCCAACCTCTGGTTGTGCAGCCAGCTATCCAACTCCCTTAAGCTATCTAACCAGCTGTTAATTAACATTGATGTGCACAAATGGTGTTTCCAAAATTTCCACTCTATTTATGGGCAGAGAAATTGAAGGGAAGCAATTTCACTAAATTTCTCCAAGGCAAGAATAAACTTTCCAACAGTTTCTCAAAGACTGGGCTCATCATTAGTCCTGGCTGGACCACAAATTCTTTTTTTGAACAAGGATTTTTCATTGTTGTTGTTATTACCTTACCATGACAAATGGCAGCAGCAACTGTATTAGCAGCTTGGTCACCATTTGGCTGCCTCCCCAATGTGTTTCCCCTAATGTCATTTCTGGGCATTGTGGTGATGATGAGGGGCAGGAAGAAGCCTGTCTCCCCGTCAAAACAGTGGAAAATTTTGGCAGATAGGTCTCCCAAATGGCCTTTTATTTCTACCCAGCGTCGGAGTAGAGGGGGGGCGGAGTTAAGATGGCGTAGAAGTAACACCGATCCTTGCCTCGCTCTGAAGATTCAATGGGAGAACAATGTGAAATAGACTGAAAAATTGATTATATATTACCTGGAGTCCTCCGGACTACTGTTGGGAGGCTGAGGTACTGCTGTGGTGGCTCTTGAGAAGGCTGGAAGCGAACGGGGCATAGAATTTGAAGATCGGAGCTCCGGGCAGAGGGGGGGGGGAAGACCTGCTCTTCGTCTCAGCCCGTGGAGCTCATTTTAAAAGCTTTTTCTTTGCCGGAGTTTGCCCCTTCTCAGCAAGAGCCAGAGAGATAAGTGGTTTGAAGACTTCGGCAGTAAGAGACACGGAGAACGGAGGAGGCTGGAGGCAACAGCTGACGATCTGTGAGTGGAGGCTGGGGGTGCGTGTGTGTGTGCTCAGAGCGGTGGGGTGAGTGTTACAAGCCTCACTGCCCATTGAGCCGTGCTGAAATTGAGCCTCTGGTGAAATTCGAGCAGGAGGCATCCGCAGGGGGTCTCGGAGCTGAGACGGAGCCGGGAGGTGGAGGAGGTGGTGGAAATGCGCAACTGAGGAATGCTGCTTTTGGGAGTTGCTTGGCTTAATTTGGAGATTTGACTACAGGATGACAAAAGCACAGCTGAAGGGCAGGCTGGAGGCTTGAAGAATCTTTATTGAAAGCTGTGAGCTGAGTTAAAGACCTTCTTTTCTGCTCCCTCCCCCAACTGCCTGGGCGGTAATGGCGGTTCAAGGAAAACTTTTAAGATCATAGGGGGGCGGGGACGAAGCTGCCTCTTTGTCCTAGGAATTGCGCAGCTAAAAAACACTGAGTAAAGATCCCTTTTGAATGAGATCAGCAGATTCATCTCTCCGTCTTGTGTTTGCCTCTGTGTTGGTTGCTGTTGGAGATCTATAAATAATAGCTACATAAAAAGTAAAACTATAATCTCTTGGAGGAGTACAGCCTTGAAGTCAGCATAACAGATATTGTTAGTGACATTTGTCTTTTAAGTACTTTCACTAAAAACAGCCTCAGAAAGAATTAAGACTTAGGCTTGGAAAACAGAGTATCTCCCCACTTCTCATTCCTTCCCATTACTACATACTGTGCTTGATATACTGGGGTGCCTGTTGGGAAGGGAGAGAGAGGAGGGGATGGATGAAGCTGTGGTGAAGCCAAAAGGGCGGAAAGGCAAAAAAGGAAGAGAACAAGAAGAGGAGGAGAGACACACACCATCACCTAATATTGAGGCTCAAGAGACAGTAATGAGCACCACAGCCGGGGAGCAGGCGGGCTCCCTCGACCTGGCCCAAAGAATGGACAACATGACGAAAATTCTCCAACAACTGGCCAAAAATATGACTGATACCCAGGCAACACTGCAAAAATTAGATGAAAACCAAACCAAATTGAATAGAGCAGTGGAAGCCAACAGTGAAGAAATGAAGAAGGATAGGGAATTAGCCAGGCTACAGTATGAAAGCCTGGCAAAATCCCTTACAGATGTGAAGAAGGATGTTGCAGAGAATACACAGAAGATTGATGTGATTACAAAGACAATGGACAAGGAAGTTAAGCAAACCATCATAACTGTAAATGAACTTTATATACAAGAACACATTTTGGAAGATCGCATAACAGTACAGGACCAAAGATTGATGATGATGGAGGAGGGGTGGAGGAAATTTAACATAGTGATTCGTCATGTGATTGAAAAAACGCCAGAACGGCTTAAAGAGAGAATATTGGAATGGTTGAACTCACTTAAGATGGGCAAGGAATTTGGAGTAGATGACATCGGTGCCGTATATAGGGTGGGTGGGAGGAGAGATAGGAGGTCCCCCAGGAATGTTTTAGTTAAATTTGCAAATTGGGCAGATAAATTGAAGGTGATGTCCTTCATTAGACAAGCTGGGTCTGGCGTTTTAAAAATAGATGGAGTAGATGTGGAAGTGTACAATGATATTGCGCCACAAGAGAGGAAATGGAAGTACACTATGAAGCCTGTCACGAAGATATTGATTGCAAAAGGGGTCAAGTATGTATGGCGATTTCCACAACAGTTGAGATTTTTTTATGACAAAAAATGGCATGTGTTGGATGTGAATACGGATGCATTGCTTTACTTAACAAAAATTGGTCTGATTAAAGAAGCTGACTCAGATTGGGTAGTAATGAGAACAGAATTGGCCAGGGTGGGTGTGATGGGACCACTAGTGGGTCGGGAGGAGGAGGGAGCGGTGGGAGGAGTGGAGGTTCCAGGTACAAGTGGGGAACAGGTGGGGTGAAAATACTTAAATACTTAACTAACTTCAGAGGGAGAAGGTTGATAGAAGATAGATATGCCTTTTTTCTCCGGTCTCCCCCTCCCCTCTTTGAAGATCAAAGGCGGCATTATGGAAAAGAATGTGGGGAGGGTAGAAGAAGCGAATAGGATAGGTAAGTTTTTTGTTTGTGGTTGTTGTTATTTCTATGTTCTCAATAATTTGAAAGGTATTTTTGTTTTAATGTTCTTTATTTTGTTTAAATTTCTTGGATGTGGGGAAGTTAGAGGTTGGTCAAGAAACACGTCCGGGGAAGGAAAAGAACGATGGGAAATTGATATATACACAAATGGTTAAGTCATTAAGAGTTGTAACATGGAATGTGAAGGGGACAGGGAACGCCCTGAAAAGAAGGAGGTTGCAAGTATCGCTCAACAAAGATAGAGCTGACGTAATTTTCTTGCAAGAGACCCATCAAAAATCTGCAGTAGTCAATAATTTGGCGGTGAGAGGAATCAGCATATATGAAAAGGCATTTGGGACATCTAAAGCCAGGGGAGTCGCAACTCTGATCTCGGAAAAATTGGGGTTTACGGTGAATAAGACAATAGCTGACCCAGAAGGGAGATATTTAATAATTAAGGGGAAAATTGAAGAGGAGGAGATAACGCTGGCTAATATTTACGCACCAAATGATAAACAGAAAATTTTTTTAGATAAAGTGGGGAAGATATTAAGAGAGGAGGGTTCTAAGAGCATGGTGGTAGGTGGAGATTTTAATATGATGTGTTCAGATATTGATTGCACAAGTGTAAAAAAGAGAGGTAATAAGTACATATTAGAAGAATGGAGGAAATCAATGGGGCTAAAAGATGTGTGGAGAGAGTTGAAAGCTCGGGAAAGAGAATATACATATTACTCACATGTGCATGATATGTACTCAAGAATAGATTATTTTTTTGTAACGGAAGAGTTGCTAAAAAAAACTTGAGGATACGGAGATTGGAACATTTAGAGAATCTGACCATGCAAAAATGATAGTAAATATAAATTTGAATGAGGATGAAAAAAGCGGATATATTTGGAGATATGATGGGCAGCTGTATGGGATGGAGGTAATAAGGAAACAAATAATGGAGAAATGGGAGGAAAGTTGGAAATTTAATGAAAATAATGAGATTAATAGGGGAGGAGTTTGGGACACAATGAAGGCAATTTTTAGAGGGGAATCGATAAAGCTAAAAAGTAATAGGAATAGGCAAGTTAGAATTAGGAATCAGGAATTGGAAAAACAGTTAAAACATCTCCATATCGAATATGCTAAAAAGAAGGATCACAGGATATTTCAAGAGATTGAAAAAATTAAAAAAGAATTGGATGGGAAAGATATTGAAAAAGTAAAGAAAGATTTGATTTTTCTTAAAAGGGAATATTATGAGCACGGTAATAAAAGTTCTAAGCTATTAGCAAAAGCAGCTAGGGACAAAAAGAATAAAGGGCAAGTAGGTGTATTAGTAGATGAAAATGGGAAAAGATGTAATAAGAAAAGAGAGAAGGCAGAAGTGATTGAAACTTTCTATAAAAAGTTGTACTCAAAAAAGGAGGTAAATTTAAGTAAATTGCGAGAATATTTCAATCAACAACAAATTAAGAAATTAACAGAGGAGCATAGGAATAAGATGGAGGAAGCAATTTCGGTTGGGGAAATAGAAGAGGTAATAAAAAAACTAAAAAAAGAAAAAACACCTGGGGAAGATGGATTATCAGCGGAGTTTTATAAAGACTTTATGCCGTGGGTTGTCCCGAGACTGTATGAATTATACAATGGAATTTTAGAGGGAGATGCGACTCCAGATTCCTGGAACAGATCGATAATTGCTCTGATTCCCAAGCCGGGTAAAAATTTAGAAAAAATTGAATCTTACAGACCAATATCTCTGATCAACCAGGATGCTAAAATTTTTACTACGATCATAGCAAATAGATTGAATGGTTTCATGGCCGAATATATCAACGAGGATCAAGCGGGATTTGTTAAAAATAGACACATGGCAGATCTTATAAGAAGGACTGTGGACATTTTAGATATAATGGAAAAAAGAAAGGAAAAAGTGGGGTTTTTGGTTTTGGATATATTTAAGGCATTTGACTCATTACAATGGTCAACGATCCACGAGATGACAAAACTATACGGATTTGGGGAAAAATTTCAAAGTGTTATTGGGAAGCTATATAAAAAAGGTACTGCAAGAGTCAAATTTAATGATAATTATACAAATGATATTAGGCTAGAGGCAGGCACGAGACAGGGTTGTCCTTTGTCGCCATCGTTGTTTATATTGGCCATGGAACTGTTAGCAAACGCAATTAGACAAGATGAGGGAATAGTAGGGATAGGAGGAACCAAAGTAAGCCTTTATGCAGATGATACATTGTTGACGGTGAAGCATCCAGTGGAGGGTTTGGTTAAGATTAACAGACATCTAATAGATTTTGAGGAGGTTACTGGTTTGAAAGTTAACTGGGATAAAACAGAAATGATTTTAATAAATGGCAAGAAAGAAGATGAAAATCTAATAAAGAGGAATCACAATATACAAATTAAACAAAAGATGAGATATTTGGGAGTAATGTTATCAAGCAAAATTGGGGAAATTAAAAGTATGAACTATGACAGACAAAAGAAGGAAATAAAGGAGAAAATAGTAAAATATAATAAATTAAACCTGTCATGGTTCGGAAGAATAGCCATATGTAAGATGATGTTAATGCCTAAACTGAACTTCCTATTTGATGTTCTACCAATAAACCACACTGATAAAGAGTTGAATGAATATCAAAACATGATCAATCAGTTCTGCAATGGGAATAAGGGGGCCAGAATAACTAAATCATTATGGTATGCACCGCAAAAAGAGGGAGGATTGGGGATCCCAAACGTTATAAAATATTATAGGGCATTTCAAATAAGAAATGTTATAAAAATGCTAGATAGGGAAGAAGCAGTTTGGGAAAAATTTGAAAGGAAAGATTTAGCGCAGGTGGGTAAGGCTCAATTTTTATATGAGGGAAAAGAAAAAAGAAAAAAGATGGCCCAGGGCATGATGTTGAAATCAACAATTGAAGCATGGAATAGAACGAGGAAAGAGCTTACTTTGGGAACCTCACCAATTTTAGAGCTAGAGGATTTTCAAGACTTCCCGATAAAAATAGACACAAAGATCAGAGATATATTGGTGGAAAATAGAGTATTATTACTAAAAGACTGGGTCGATGCTTGCAAGGACCAAGAGAAAAGACATGAGCTATACTTGCAGCTTCAATTGGATTGGTTCAAGATCCTCCAGATAAATAATTGGAATAGGAAATTTTTATGCGAGAATGGTTTAAATAGAAAATGTACAGAATTTGAAATACTTGTGACTAAAATTAGAAATGGAGAATTGGGAATTAAAGGGATAGTTAGTAAAATTTACAAAATACTGAATAAAACCCAATATATACAAGAGGTGTTGAGAGAAAGCTGGGAACAACAATTAGAGACAAGGATAACAGTAACAAAGTGGCAGAAGATGTGGAAAAGAAAGATGAGAACTATGTCTGTGAGACTTAAAGAGCACAATTATAAGCTGGTATGGAGATGGTACAGGACCCCAGTCAATCTGCATAAAATGTATAGTAATAGGAGTGAAACATGTTGGAGATGTAGAAAAACAAAAGGAACATATGAACATATGTGGTGTAGTTGTGAGGTATTAAAAACTTTTTGGGAAGGAATAAAAAAGGAAATAGAGAACATATTTGATATACAGATTGGGCTGGGGCCAGAAACAATTTTGTTAACAGACATAGAAGACCAGGATATAAGTAAAGATAATAAAGAGTTATTAGCCACAATGTTGACTGTTGCAAGATTGATTATTGCCAAGAGGTGGAAAAGTAATGAACGAGTAAGTTTGCAGGAGTGGTATATACAGATGTGGGAGTTAGCTTTGAATGAAAAACTTACTTGGGAAATTAAATGTAGGGAAGGAAAAGTCAACAATAATAAATTCTGGAGGATCTGGGAACCTTTTATTAATTATACTTTAAAAGAAAAAAAGGGTATACCCCCTGCAACAGATAATAATGACTTCTGGAAAGTGTGAAAGATATAAACCCCGCCCCCGGACTATGTATATAGCACGTGGGTGTTCTGCTTTTTTTTCTTCTTTTTTCTTTTTTCTGTTTTTTGTTTTTTTTTAATGTTGAAATAGAAAAGAATGAGAAAAAGATCATGTATGAAGAAAAGAAGAATATGTAACGGTGATGTGTGTAAAATATTTTACATGACCTTTATAAGTCTATATATTTTTATAATGTTTATATTTGTATTTTTGTCTTTTTCTTACTCTTATACTTCTGTTTTTTATATACCTAATAAAAAATTTATTAAAAAAAAAAAAAAAAAAAAAGGTCTCCCAAATGGCCTTTTATTTCTACCCACTGCTACAGAGGCAACCCAAGAGAAAGGTTATGCACATATTCTTTATTCACTAAGTCAGGTCAACTGAAGAACCCCAACCATCATCTATGAGAACTTATCCAAAAAATTTCTTTCTTACATTATTTTCAAAATGAACTTGAAAATCCAATTCTAATATATTCAATAAGGTAGAAATTATCAGGGGGAAATTGTGAGCACAGTACTGTACTAGTAGTTAACAGGACCATAAACAATGTCCATAGGTTCACATAAACTGCATATGAATAATGATATATTTCTGCAAAAATAATCAATTGATAAGCTAACCAGAGGAAGAATTGCAGTTTACTTAATGAATAATAGTCTGCATTTAATGTTGGAATGTTATCCTAGCACTAATCTACACGCACCAAGGTAGAAAAAAAGTAGTGACTTGGATTAATACACAGGTAGCAACTGTTCCACTTATTTCATTTACATTATTTAAATTAATGTAGTTAAAACCCAAAGTTGCTTAAAGACTTCTGACATTTTTTTAAAAAAAGCTACAGAGTTTTAATTGTCAGAAACATTTCACAATACAAACGAGCAATTTTCACACAATGCATTTAGATCAATGGAAATATGGAAGAAATATTTTGGCCACTGGAGGGCTCTCATATTTTTCAATTAGTAAAACCAAGTACTAGTATGATTTTGCATTACCAAATAATAAATAAATGGAATCAATCCTTTCAGCAGAGTATTCTTTTTTCCAATATAGATTTCTTGGGATCCACATGAAGAAAATGATTTTTAAAAACTTTTGTTAAATTCACTTTAAGGAAACTCTCAAAGAAAATAAGATCTCAACAGTAATGCCCCCACCCCACCCTTTTCTTCCTGAATGTACTTGCACAGTGGTTGTTTTACAGACAGAGTAAAATAAGTCAATGCTTCTGATCCTCTGTCCTCATTCCTTCAGGCTTTGATATATGCTGACCATCTACTTATATGTAATGGGGAAACAGCAAGGCCTGCATGATTGCCCATTGATTTTTCAAGGCACATGCTTTTTCTTTTGACTCCCACAGCCAAAGAGAGGCACACTATTCTTACAAGAAATCGGAAAGCCCCGCTGGGCAGCCAAAGTCCTATTTCCAAAATGAAATTCCCTGGCATGTTTTGAGCCCAAGTACAAAATACGTTATCCTTCCTTTGCTGCTTGATTCCCAAAACAAAACTCTGGATGCTGCAGAGATTTGATTGCCTTTTATCTGATTCAGAAGCCAGTTAGACGGTAGAGGCATCTTCCCTCTGAATATCTTTCACCTATTAATAATGGCCAAATTAGTCTGTTCCTAAGCCTTTTGACTTCTGTGTTGTGATATGTGACAGATGAGCTCCACTGAAAGCTTTTAGAAGATCTGCCTATTTCTGTTTCCCCCCACACTGAACTGGACATGATTTGAAATCATAAATCCTGTAAGTGGCAGTGAGGGATACCCAGTCAGAAGACTGTCACCCTGACCCAAAGGATGCCAGAATTTCCACCCACAGCTCCCTCATGGATTTTAGGAGCATACTGGCAAAGGACAAGGTTGAGGGAGAGTCTCAGAAGACAGATTCAATAGCATACAGGTTGATAAGGGGCATAGAGGGGGAAGCCAGGGACGGTCAGGGGTGCCCAAAGTATGGCCCATGGGCCAGATTTTGCCCATGCCACTAATAATCTCACCCATGTTTCCTGTGCCGCTCCTGGAAAAAGTAAAATGTGGCCACAAATGCACAACATGCTGCCGCAGAGCACTTGTGGCTGTCATAAACAAGTTTACGACAGCTGAGGGTGCATTTATGGCAGCATTATGCATAGGTGTGTTTTACTTCCGCTTTCAGTGGGAGGAACCACGTGACTGGCCCTCTCAACCATGTGACCAGCCTGCAACCCAAAAAGTTTTGGCTCCCTTGGTCTAGGTACTGGGGTGTATAAGGGGGGCTCTGGAGGAAGAAGAGACAGGCAAGAGGGTCAACATAGCAATGCAGATCAAAGGAGAAATGGAAGGACACCCAGGAGAATCAGGAGGAAGGGTGCTATGCAGAAGCTGAACTGCCTGAAGAACTGCTCCATCTAGGTCAGGTGTGCCAATTCATCCAGCCCACAAAGCCCTTGTTGCTCCCGGAAGCAGAAGTAAAATGCTCCATACAGGAGTGACAAGGGCTTCGTGGGCCAGATGAATTGGCATTGAGGCGGGATCCATTCCCCCGGGCCATAGTGACCAGAGACCACAGTCAACATGACCACCTCACAGCCCAAAAAGTTTGGACACCCTTGATCTAGGTAAGTGGGAATACACCTAGAGGGTGCAGTTCTTCAAGGTCTATGGGCAGAGGTTCACCATCCAATTCTAGGTTTCCGCAGCTGAGATGAGGCAAATCCAGAACCAAAAGCCACATTGAGGTAAAAAGGGGAGAAGAGAGCACCGATGATGACAAGCTGGGAAAGAATGAGGACAAATGGCTCTTTTATAGACCCCGGGAATCCCCTTGGGGTTAGCCTTTGCACTTCTGTCCAACCAACGTCAATTATGGGTCAGTGGCAGTGGCAGCAGACTGTCCTTGCTGTTACCACCAGATCACTATTTCCTGGGCCAGCCAGTTCAGTGAAGGGAACCAAAGAGGCTACACTTGTTGGTACAAGGGAGTGTGAGCATATAGGGGGAATGAAGAGAATTCTGCCCTATGTTTGTTTGATGTTTTGTTTTGTCTAGTTGCAAGTTGCAATGAAATATTTGTTCAGCAAGGTACTTGTCTCATCCTGCTGTCATGATATCATGAAGATGGGCAAACTCCCTGACAGAGGAAGGCATCCACAAATCCATACATTCCTATGCTTGAGAGGCATCTCATGGCAGAAAAGAAAATATGTACCTTGCTTATATTTCCAAAACATAAATAAACAGGGGGACACATTGCATCCGTCTGAAACACTTACACATAAGAAAAGACTATTTTTTCCATTTAAAAAAATCACATAGAACTGGTGTAGCATAGAAATTAAGGGGAAAATAAGCAACACAACTGGAACAAATATCAGAGCTTTACCCATCCCACCTTCAAAGTAGGCCGCTTTCATTTTAATCCAAAATCTTTTTTTAAAAAAAGAAAAAACATTCTTCAAGAAAATTCATATTTTGTTAAGTATTTAAATATATTTTGCAGTTTGATCCTTGCATTTAAAATGTCAGAAAATTTGGGAAAGGTGCCAATCAGTGGATAACAAACTATCCCATCATTTGTTGAGGAGATGCAAAGATTGAAATTGGCACTCAGTCCTACTTATCAAACACTGACCACACAGAGACACAGACACAGACACAGACACACACACACACACACACACACACACCTAAAATTTAAAGTAGTACATTCATATTTTTTGGCCTTTGATCATTTAGAGAACCTCTGTCTCTAAATCATTCCAGTTTTAGGGATGGGTGGGGTGGTGGTCCCACACACACCCCAGTTTGGTTTTGACTTTGTTTTTTGTTTGTGTTTGTCTTTCAAATGGAAGAGTTGCTCTATTTCATATTCTCATGGCCTGTTGCATTAATTAAAAGTACTGTGTGGCTTTAGCACAGTGACATTTGCAGGGTGCAGGTATAAAAAGCATAGATGTTGTCTGAACATTAAAGCCACATGGTTTTATAGCCCACACTGTATCTAGCAATTGCATTTAAATTAGACCAGTGAGGTCCTTTGTCACATATTACTCCAACACACTCTCTAAAGGTCAGGATATGCAAGCAGTTTAATTTGTCCAAGCTGTAACTGTAAATCCAACAAGCTAAAACTTGATGCTACTTGGCTTCCTAAGTGAGCTACATAACTCTCTTGTAATGTAGTGCTTCTTATGACTTTCAAATTAATGGTTGGTAGGAAAGACTTGTGGGTCCCAGGTGGCAAGAAGCACAAAGTACATTAGTTTCTGATTCTTATTAAATGAACTTTGTCTGGTAGACATTTAAGAACAGAAACATGGTATCCAGCTTTAGACAGAATGATAAGATAGAGTCATGAGTTATTCACACAACTTTCATTAAATAATGCAAATTGTTTGGGGTATTTTTTAATTCTTCAAAATGACTACTCAGACAGGGACTCCAAGCAAGATCTAATCCGTGAAACTGACTCCTTTTTTTAATCCAAGATCGCTGCAACCATGAAATAAAAAGGCGACCGATTCTTGGAAGGCAAGCTATAAGAAACCTGGGGAACATAGTGAAAAGTAGAGAGATCACATTGCAAACAAAAATTCGTCTAGTCAAAGCAATGGTATTCCCTGTGGCAATGTATGGTTGTGAGAGCTGGACCATAAGGAAAGCTGAGCGCAGAAGAATAGAAGAATAGATGCCTTTGAAATGTGGTGTTTTAGGAGAGTTTTGAGAGTCCCCTGGACAGCGAGGAGAACAAATAGGTCAGTCTTAGAAGAAATCAACCCTGACTGCTCCCTAGAAGGTCAAATAGTAAAGATGAAGCTAAAGTACTTTGGACATCAAATGAGAAGAGAGAAAGCCTTGATGCTGGGAAAGGTGGAGGACAAAAGAAGAATGGGGCGGCCAAAAATGAGATGGTATTGTGGATGCAGTGGGCACAGAGCTGGGTGGGCGGAGGAGGATGGTGGAGGACAGAGGTGCCTGGAGGACAATGGTCCATAGGGTCACAAAGGGTCGGAATCGACTGTGTGACTGAACAAAAAAAAAAGCTCTTCTAACATGAAGCAAGTGTTATAACTATGCTTTAACATGCATAAATGTTGTGAGTACAAGAAGGTATCCCGTAGTATAGACCAACTTGACAGCTGTCATTGGTGTTGTCAACACTTAGTCTTTCCTTTGCTACGTAAAGGTTGTAATCCATTTTCTGCTGGCAACACAGGTGGTGCAGTGACTAAGCTGCTGTACTGGTTGCTGTACTGCAACCAAAAGGTTGTGAGTTTGATCCTGATGAGAGATCAAGGTAGACTCAGCCTTCCATGCTTCCAAGGTCAGTAAAATGAGTACCCAGCATGTTGGGGAAGCAAAATGCTAATTAACTTGTGAACTGCTTTGCTTAGCATTTTGTGGTATTTTAAATCATGGATATAGAAGCATAATATTCCACATTCATAAACCAAAGGTAGTGGTGGTGGTGGTGGTGGTGGTGGTGGTTAAACATTGTATTTCCTATCACAGGATCTGCACTATGGTTGCTGGGTGATGAAAGAAGCACAGACAAGTGAGATGTGGCTGTAGTCTCTCTGTGCCAAAATATTTTGAAGGCCTGTTTTGGACTTAATAAAATAGTGAAGCAAAGCTGTAAATGCAATACATACAACAAAGAAACACATACACCTTTAACCTCCCATGTAAACTAATGTTTCCATGTCCACTCTGAAGAATGCAGCTTAGAAGGCTATTTTCCAACTTCCGTACCTTTTCCTTAGAATAGGCAACCTGAGGAAGAAGATCTATATTGGACCAACAACTCTACCAACATAGTTTGTTCATACAGTACTTTACAAAAGATGTCCCTGCACCCTTTGAATTATTTTTTAAAGGGCTTGAAGTTAGAAAGATTGTCCCTGGAGACTAAGCTCAAAATCATTCATACTATGAAAGAATAAAGTCAGGGTGGGGGAGAATAATCCATTAATTTGAAATGTGTGCAGCCAGCCAGAAAGGCAGAAAAGTGAGTGCTTAATCAAATCAAGCCTGAACTCTAACTAAAGCAAAAGTGAATAAACTGAGACTATCCTATCATGTCCATATATTGAAATTACAGAACTGACCAGGAAAAAACAACACAATATTAATGCAAAAAAAAAAGTGGGGAGTAGAAAAATACAAAGTCCTAACATGAGAATTATTGTTTCAATAAAGGAAACCACAGCTGTCAGTTTGCAAAACCTGAGCAAAACATCTGAAAAAGACAATATTGCTAGGGAAGTGGAGGCAGCAGGAAGAGAAAACAGCCTAATGTGAGACATTGTTGGTTTGCATGATCTGAGCTGAGTTTTAATTATATGACATTTTGGAGGCCATTAACTCATAGTCATCACACAGCAGGAGCTACTTGATGGAACCCCTGGACATTATTTTTAATTACCAAACAATTGTATAGTGACAAAATGGATGGAATGGTTGAGAATATAACAGGGCATAGATAGCAAAACTCCGCTAACTTTGAGCAACACCATCTCTAGCCACAAAGCAAAACAACAACAAACAAACCCCCAAACAATAATTCTACAGCTTAAATGAGTAAATTTTTGAATATTTGTACTCTCTCTTTTTTAAAATATCTTTTAAAATATTTGTATGACCAGATATAGAATCATTTTGTATGCATGAATCCTTTATTGGCCATACAGGGCATGAGGTTCCCCTCTTGAGAGTCAACTAATTGGGTCATGACTGACAGGGTCAAAGGTTCTAATTGCCTGAGAACTGGAGCTTATTTCCCCTCTGAAGATTTATGTGATGAGCCTGGTCTCTGGAATCCTGAGAATATGTTTACTGAAATCACTCAAGGACTAGGACAAGCACAACTTTGCTATACTTTGTAATGCAGAAATACTTTGAATATGCCTTACAAAATGGTATGCCTCACAAAATTGTACTCCAATACTAACTAGCAATTTAAAAAGAGGAAAATCTAAAAATGCAAACATATGCCTGTTCTATTCTGTAATTTCCTTCTTTCTCTCATTTATTCACTCTCACACATACACATTCAGCTTCTCTTGATTCTTGGTGCACAGAAGGATGAGTAGAGGAATAGAATTATTCTGCTCCTAGATCGGGACTCCTTGCTCATGATCACACACACTTTGGTCACCTCCAGACTTGACTATTGTAATGCAATCTACATGGGGCTGCACTCGGTGACCATTCAGAGGCTGCAGCTGGTTCAGAATGCAGCTGCTCAGGTGGTGATGGGGTGCAGGCATTATGCTCACCATTGCTCTGGGAGCTGCACTGGTTACCAGTTTGCCTCTGGGTGCAACTCAAGGTGCTGGTAATTACCTTTAAAGCCCTACATGGTAGTGGGCTAGGATACTTAAGAGACCGCGTCACCCCAAGAACATATGTCCGTCCCACCAGAGCTGACCAGAGAGGCTCTCTTGTGGTTCCATCTGCCAAAGGGGCACACTTCTCAAGCACAAGGAGGAGGGCCTTCTCAGTGTCTGCTCTGGCCCTATGAAACCTTCTGCTAATTGAATTATGCCTCCAGACAGAGTTGCTGCCCTTTAGGAAAGGATTAAAGACATGGCTGGCAGGACAGGTATGAAGCATCACTGGTGTAGGGCCCCTTGCCTGCTGGTTAATTTTGTAATACCCTCTCCCCTTTCCAATCTTCCAATATTTTAATCTTTTAACTTTTTAACTTTTTATTTCTTGATTTGTAATCTTTTAAATTTTACTATCTGTTATTTTTATAGGGTTTTATATTTATTTATTTATTTATTTATTTATTTAATAGGCTTATATGCCGCCCTCCTCAAAGAGACTCAGGGCGGCTAACAAAAGCTTAAAAAGATACATAAAAACACAATATAAAATCCAATTTAAAAATTATTAAAATATTAAAACTAAACAAGTTAAAAGATTAAAAATTCATACAATGACTGTCCAACTGTATGTGAGCCACTCTGAGTCGAGTCAAAAACCTGAGTGAGCGGCCTATAAATGCAAAAAAATAAATTAAAATTAAATTAAATTAGAACTAGATACAGTATCCAAGATGAGGCCTAACCAGTGCCAAATAGACAAGGACTAATAAATCACAGGAGTAGGAGTAGGAGTAGGAGTAGTTGTTGTTTGCTGTCAAGTCAGAACTGATTTATAGGGACATCAATAGGGTTTTCAAGGTAAGTGAGACATTTATGCAGACCATACTTTGCTAATTCAGCCAATTTGCCCTTTTTCCAGCTTCATCTCATTGTTGGCTTCAAACAGTGAGTGGCATCCTGCCATTGTGAATGATGTCATACCGTTGCTCTAGTGGACAGGATTTCAGCTAACAACAGGAACAAAATCTGTAGAAATCTGGATCCCTAGATTTCAGAAAGCAAATCATGACAGTTGCACAAGCCAGACAACCCAAACAGCACTGCCCCACAAGTAGAGAGCAATTTCCTCCAGAGAGGAAATAACCTTCACTTAAGATTTAAGTGGCTGAGTCAAGTATTACAAAAAGAGCAAGACCACTCATCTGAACTGCTCCTGGAAATATGACACGGAGGAGAAAATTCCTTCTGTGCTCCAGATTATGATGACCAGTCACATCCTGTATTATCCAGACACAATTCTTGACAAATGGTGGCATCACCATTATCTTCTGATAATTATGATAACTTTTATTAAAGGTTTTTATTAACTGTTAATGTGTTCAGTATCTTTGATGATGGCTTAGCGCCCCCCTTTAACTACATTTCCTAATTCTAGATTGTCTGTGAGAGAATACAGCTACCTGAGCATTAACTACTACTACTACTACTACTACTACTACTACTACTACTACTACTACTACTACTGCTGCTGCTGCTGCTGCTGCTGCTGCTGCTGCTGCTACTACTACTACTACTACCACCACCACCACCACCACCACTACTACTACTACTACTACTACTACTACTACTACTACTGCTACGACTACTACTATAATTTTGACTGAGCACCGATGTGCAATTTGGATCTTAACAGTGGTCCCATACTTAGGAGCTCCAGTACTCTAACACACACACACACACACACACAGAGCCGCTAGCAGCTTGCAGAGCTCCGTTATAGGGCTCCGCTTTTTACCTTGTTTTATCTTGTTTTTATCTTGTTTTATTTGCTTTATTTGTTTTGTTTGTTTTAAAGTTTTAGTTTATAGTTCGGGGACTGACCCTCTTCTAGCTCTGCTGTGTTGTAGTTTTGGAGTCAGACTCCTCTCCTTCTCCTCCTCGCCAACGACCTGAAGATAGGAGTAGCAAAGCCTTGAATATAGGATCAACAAAGATAAGAGCAACAGATTCCTTTGGAGGCAAATGCCAGCGTTGTGGGTTTTGAGGAACTTTTTCCAACTCTGAAGAAGCTATTCCAACTTGAAAGATTTAACAACTGAGATCTGAGGAGTTTGCCGGGGCTATGGGGGAGCCGGCTCACCATACGGATTTAAAAGAAAAGCAGTCCGAATTGATGGAAGGCCAAAGATGGCAATAAAGAAGCAGGCTCCCAAGAAGGTATTATCATTTATTTTGGAGTCTTTGAACTTGGAGGCTTTGAACTGACTTTTCTGCCATTGGCCTTTTCCGGTCTTTGGGCGCAGCTGTGGTTTGATCTTGGCTTGGTTATTATTATTATTATTATTAGTTCAATTTATATGCCGCCCTACTTGGTGAAAACCAACTCAGGGCGGCTTACAACATAAAATCGAATACAACACAATATAACACATCAACAATACAAAATCACAGCATCCCAAAATGCAGTGCAACAACATAAATATAAATACTATATAATCAAAATACAGTCCATAAACAGTATACAATACCGAATGGACAATAAACAATATATTCACAATACAGTTCATATCCAATACAAAAAATAAATAAAAATAACCATACAGTAATCAATTCAATATTGTACAATACAAAACACCATCCTACTACCCATACACATCCCCCCTCCCCAACACACCTGCCATCCAGTCCTGGTACGGTTGCGACGAACACCCACCCCCTACCCCAAGTAGACTCTAGGCACCGGCAGGGCAAAGTCAACTCCCCCGGACAGGGGTTCGAGTCCGGGGGAGGGTGAGACGTCTGGGCGGGCTGGCTCCGAGCCGATGGAATGGGCCCGGAGGGAGGCGGGGGCGGCGCCTCACCGCCCGCAGCTGCTGGCGTCTCTGTCCCTCTCGGGGCCGAGGTGGCAGGGGCCCGGAGGAAGGCGGGGGCATCCTCTTCCCTCCCCGCCGTCGAAGTTCTTATATCGGCTCCGGGCCGATGGAATGGGCCCGGAAGGAGGTGGGGGTGGCGCCTCACCGCCCGCAGCTGCTAGCGTCTCTGTCCCTCTCCGGGCCGAGGTGGCAGGGGCCCAGAGGAAGGCAGGGGCGTCCTCTTCCCTCCCCGCTGTCGAAGTTCTTATATCGGCTCCGGGCCGATGGAATGGGCCCGGAGGGAGGCGGGGGTGGCGCCTCACCGCCCGCAGCTGCTGGTTACAGTTTGCAGCCTCGGTCTGCTATGGCTGCCTGTAACACTGGAGTAGAAACAGGTGTGCAGCTTCCTAGTACCTCTCTGTCAGCAGCCCAACGAGTAAACTCAAATTCAATGAACAGGAACATGGTGGAGAGGAGGAGAGGAAAACTGAAGATGCTTGGAAAGAAGATCACAGAACTCTTGGAATTTGTGAAGCCAAGGAACAATGTCCATGGTGAAATAAAGCATATGGTGAGTCTGATTCGTACGTGTTATGACCAGCTTGCTGACATGGAAGATGAAGCATTCACAATGGAGAGACCAGAGAGACCCGAGACTATGGCAGCAGATACCCAGACGTCACCTGGCTTGAGAGCCAATATACGCGATGAGGCAACTAGGAACAAGGGCCAAAAGCGACCTAAGTTATCACGCGGAAAGGAGAACCCACTGACCAGAGATGCTTTGACACTGGATTTGAGTGCAATGACACCAAGTGGAGGCGAGTGTAGTGGTGATGTTGGCAAGACCCAATATCAGAAGCTGTCTTTGGCGGGGATAAACCAGGCACAGAGCACACTGCATATAAGTTCAGCCCCACAAAATGATTGGATGGTGATAGCGAAGTCGAAACCAAGACCCAAGAAGCTGCGACCCTCACGTCCTGACATAGTAATTGTGAAGGCGAAAGAAGGAGGTCTTTCGTATGCCGATATGCTGCAACAATTGAAGGACAACCCGTCCTTGAAGGAGGTGGGAGAGAATGTGATGAAGGTGAGGAGGAACATGGCTGGAAATCTGCTCTTGGAGCTGAGGAAGTCTGCCACAACTACCCAGGTTGTAAACGCCATTACCCAGAAGCTGGGCGAGTCAGCGAGCATAGTGTGAACAGGATGAGAAGACAATTGAAATTCGAAACCTAGGTAAGCTGACTATGATAGAGGAAGTTTGTGAAGAACTTGGCAAGGAGTTGGAGGTAGCAATTGAAGCAAAGGCCATCAAGTCTATTAGGAAGGCGTACAAGAGCACACAAACTGCCGTGGTCCGTTTACCAACAGATCTAGCCAGGAAAGCAATGGAGAAGGGCCAGGTACGCATCGGCTGGATGATCTGCCGAGTTAGGGAGAAGGTTGATGTCCGGAAGTGCTTTAAGTGCTGGGCTTTTGGACATTTGGCCCGCGACTGCAAGGGAGTGGATAGGTCCAAGTGTTGTCTCCGATGTGGTGAAGCTGGCCACACCCGTGAGGCATGTAAGAGTGAGGGGGCGAAGTGTGTATTGTGTGAGGCTCAGAGGAACCACCCAACAGGGAGCTTCAGGTGTGTGGCCTACCAAGCAGCAGTGAAGGCAGTGATAGACAGAAGATGAAGATCCTCCAGCTAAACATTAATCATTGTGAGATAGCGCAGGACTTGCTGAAGCAAACTGTGCAGGACCTGGATATAGACATTGCTATTCTGTCAGAGCAGCATAGGAACATTGAGAGTTCACAGGCCTGGATCTCTGATGCTATCTGGGTATGTGGGCACAATTTTCTCCAGGAAACACTGCAAGTACTAAGAACAGGATTCACTTGGGTCAAAGTGGATGGCATCTACATATACAGTATTTATGCCCCACCAAGTGCCTCACAGGAGGAATTTGAGGCCCTGCTAGACAATTTGGCTGAGGATGCGAGAGGTCGACGGCCACTCATTATTGCAGGCGACTTTAATGCATGGGCGACAGAATGGGGTAGTAGAGAGACCAATAGGAGGGGTGCGACATTTTGGGACTTTGTGGCTTCTTTAGATGGAGTCCTCCTTAATAATGGTTCAACTCCAACATATATGCGGGATGGCAATACCTCCATTATAGATGTGACCTTTGCCAGTGAGAGTCTATTTTCATGAGTTAAGATGTGGCAAGTGAGTGACTACTACACCTACAGTGACCATCAGGCCATTATTTTTGAAATTGCCTCACAGGTAGGACGAAGGGTGAGCAAGCTGACAGCTCAAGCCAAGTGGAACATCAGATCTTTTGACCACGAATCTTTCATCATTGTGATGCAAGAGAACATCCAGTTAACTGGCTCTGTGGAGCATATGTCCTCACAGCTTATGTCACTGGTTACTAGTGCCTGTGATGCGGCCATGAAGAAAGGTTCTGGGAAAAACCGCCACACACCGGTCTATTGGTGGAATGAGGAGATCGCCGAACTCCGGAGGCTGTGCCACCGCACTCAGTGAAAGGCACAGCGTGCCCGAGGTAGTGAGGACTATGAGGTTTTGAGGCTTCGACATCGAGAGGCACGGGGGGCCCTGAAGAGAGCCATCAGGGACAGCAAGAACTGGATGTGGAAGGAGTTGTGCAATATGGTCAACAGTGACCCATGGGGTAGGCCTTATAAGACAGTAATGGCCGGGTTAAAAAACTGTACAATGGTCCCACCATCTTGCCCAGTGCTTCTCGAAAAGATAGTGACTACTCTCTTCCCAAGTCAACCGGTACTCGCCTACACCAAGGATGTGTCAGCTGATCACTGCTTCGACGTACCAACTATCTCAGAGTAGGAGCTGATCAGGGCCTGTAGTAAGATAGGGGATGTGAAGCCCCCTGGTCCAGATGGTGTCCCCAACATTGCCCTTAAAACTGCCATCAGGTCCCGACCAGAAATCTTCCTAGAAATGTACAACATGTGTCTTGCTAAGGGAATCTTTCCAAGCCGGTGGAAACTGCAAAAGTTGGTCCTTCTTCCGAAAGGGAAAAAGCCACCAGATGATCCATCATCTTATCGACAAATATGCCTGCTGGATACAGCAGGTAAGGTACTCGAGAGGATTATTTGTAACCGGATGGAGGAGTTCAGCGAAGGAGTTCAGGGATTGTCCAATAGCCAGCATGGATTCCGGAAGGCGAGATCTACCATGGATGCCATCAACATAGACGTAGACATTGCCCGCAAGGCTATAGAAGGCAAACGCTGGAAGAGAGGTGCCAAGAAGTACTGTGCTATCATCACCTTGGATGTGAGGAACGCGTTCAATTCAGCAAACTGGGATTGTATCCTGGATGCGCTGAGATTGATGGAGGTTCTGGAGTACATCAGACGCATAATTGTAAGCTACTTCACAGATCGAACCTTGATGTATAACACCGATGCTGGACTTCAAACCTATAACATCACAGGAGGTGTTCCACAGGGTTCAGTCCTCGGTCCCTTATTATGGAATATCATGTATGACGGGGTGCTCCAGTTGCCTATGCCAGTGGGGACAAGAACAGTTGGGTTTGCAGATGATGTGGGGGTAGTGGTTGTTGCTAAACATCTGGAGGAAGTTGTCCAAACTGCAAACGAGTGTGTTGCCAAAATCCACCAGTGGCTCTCATTAGCTGGTTTGCATCTAGCAGATCATAAGACTGAGGCAGTTCTCATCACCAGTAGGAAAGCCAGAGAGACTATCACCCTTACTGTTGGAGGCTGCAGTATTCTCTCACAACCATCACTACGATATCTGGGTGTCCAGATAGACGCCAGGCTACGCTTTAATGAACATTTGCAAATTGTGAGTGCAAGGGCTGGAGCAGTATGCAATGCATTAACAAGGATCATCCCAAATATTGGAGGTCTGCGGCAGACTCGCCGAAGACTCCTCTCGAGTGTTGTTAGTTCCGTGGTGCTGTATGCAGCCCCGATTTGGTCTGAAGCCACAGCAGAGACATCATACATGCGTCAGATAAATTTGATATACCGTAGGAGTGCCCTGCGGGTGGCTCGGGCATTTCGAACAGTCTCATACAATGCCGTGTGTGTCATTGCCGATATGATGCCGATCCATCTGATAGCAGAGGAACGGGCAGAGATGAGAAACCCAGGAGAAGGAATGACGCGCAATTGCTATAGAAGCCAGGAAAGAGAGGATAACACAATGGCAGCAGATCTGGGATAAATCGACCAAGGGACGGTGGACTCATCGCCTTATCCCAGACATCAGTGCATGGTCGACAAGACAGCATGGAGAGGTGGAGCACTACTTCACACAGCTGTTGACAGGGCATGGCTGCTTCAGAGCCTACCAACACCGCTTCAAGCTGGATGATGATGCTTCATGCCCCATCTGCCAGCCGGTGCAGGAAGATGCAGAGCACGTGTTTTTTCATTGTCCACGCTTTGATACAGAACAGGAAATTCTACGGAGACATTTTCGACAACAGCTGTCTCCAGAAGATATCATCAGTGAGATATTGAGTAGGGAAACTACCTGGGTCGCGGTGTCCAATTATGCAGCCGGGGTCATCTTGGAACTTAGACGTGTGGAGAGACTGCAAAGAGGGCAGCTGGAGACATAGAGGAGAAGGAGGGCAAGGAGCCAAATTGGAGGAGGGTTTTTAATAGCCATTTTGCCCCCCATGAAGTAATGCCTGACGGTGGTCCCGTGGGGTGGCAGGGCGTAATGGGAGGTGGTTTTAGTGGGTAAAAATCCCACACACTGTGAAGCCAGAGCAAGGGCTCACAGTGTCTTTTGAAGATTTCCACCTGCCCTTAATAATTTTAAACACACACACACACACACACACACACACACACACACACATTGTTTGTTTATATTGGTACCACTTTTGTGGCATGCATTTATTGGTTTATAAGATGTATACTTTTTCTATGTCTTGTACATTAGTATCAACAGGGCATCATTGTTTTGTTCACGCTCATAAAATAATTGTATTGAGTTTGCAAGGCCCAATCAATTTTGTAGGAAAGAACAGAGGATGTATCATCATTATGTTATGACTTTGTTGTTGTTTATTTTGGTCTAGTGAACTGGTCTTGGGATAATGAAAAAGAGGTTGATAGATCTAACAGAAGCAGACATTCTGCTGTAATTGGTTTAGATATCTCTTAGCTAAATTGATCACATTTTTTATTAGAGCTGATACAAATTGGCCTTATGGCATTTAGATTGAAGACACAATCCAGCAATTGTTTAATCTGTGTGCACAAATGAATTTCTGCAAACAGAGCAACCTTCCAACCAGGTACAACATGTCCAGAACCATGCTGTGTGGTGAGTGAAAACAACTCACATTTATCACTCAGAGTTTTGTGTGTGATGCTTCTTGCTAATGCATTCCTGTGCATGCACCACTAAACAACTCAGCAGTAACAGTGTTGCTCACTTCTTTGATGGGCAGGCAATGATCCTAGACATCCTCTTCTCCCAGCAGCAGATAAACACCATCTACAGATCAGCATCAATAGTATCAATTATCTGCTTGAGAATGATGTTAAACACCATCATCAAAGTTCTCCCACTTCGGGTAGTAGAAAGACTAAGTTGATATAAGATACCAAGCAGGTATCATGTAAGACATTCTTTTACAAGAAACATTATTAAAAGCTAAAGTATTTCACATGTTACACATCTGTTAGATACATTACACAACTCTCAGTAAGCTGTGATCCTACAGCACAGCATTATCTGCTGTAAGGAGGGGAAGAGATTATTCATACATTAGAAGTCAATGTTATAGTTGAAAAGAAACTGAGGAGAGGAGAGAGGACCCATACCAATCACTCAGAGACATTGCCTTTCTTTGCATGATGAGTGTAAACCTAGGCTGACTACATATCAGTGTTTCAGAAGAAATTCCCACCTGAACTGTGGAATAAAGAGGCAAGATAAAAATATTTTGAGAAATACACGGGCCACAGTTATTTAAAATTAACCCGAACCCATGGGAGGGCCTGATACCTGGATCCCAAGTAGGTGAAGCTATTCTGCTCCTCTCAGGTCCTTTTGGGCGAATCCTTGTCCATGGGCAGTGCTGATCCTTGTCAGCTATTGTTCAGGCCAGTTGCCAATCGGGGAGACAACCAAGAGACCGTTACCAACTCAGTCCATTGGAACCAATGTTGGGTATACCCAAAAGACATCTCATGGTAAGCCCTGTATGCCCAATTGATTCACCTGAATTGCACAGGCAGTCAGAGCCACGTCGTCAAAAGATACCCTAAGAAATGCACCATTAATCACACCCACCCAGCACTACCTGCCACTAAATGTGACCTATTTATTAAAGCACACCCACCATCACTAACAGCAAACTAAATAAACCACAGTAAAATAGGCAAAAAACTACCCAGCTCCCTGAGGTCAGTTTGGAAGCAAAGGCTAAAAGATTACTATCCAGCCCCTTACTCTGATTAAAGGGCAGGTGGACAGGACACCATCAAATATAGGCTTGTCCCCACCACTCCCCCATACTGGACAGCCACAAATTTGGAGCCTGTGAACCAGCCTCTGCTTCCCTACTGGCGGGGTAAAGCACCCCCTTCATATACAGGTATCTGTGTTCACTTGGGGTGCACATTCTCACCTGATCTACAGAATAAAGAGGCAAGACAAAAATATATGGACAAAGGCATGAGCCACATTTATTTAAAATTTATCCTAACCTGTGGGAGGGCCTGGTAATGCTATAACTATTCCACCTTTCTCAGGTCTCATCGGGTGAATCTGGGAGACAGGAATATGCAACTTTTTGGGAAATTTTCCAAAAGTTCACATATTCTGCCCTTCTCACAAATGGTAACAATAATGGTTTTGCATAGTTTTGAGGGCTTCAGTGTGTTCTTATTTATTGTTCCAGCTAATGGTATTCTGTTTCATGACAACAACAACAACAACAGACGAGAGCCTTAGCAGCCTCTGTCCTATTTCCTATAAAAAGAAAACAAAAAGCTCTGTTGCCTGGAAAACCAAGATGCTGCACTTCTACTGAAGCTATAATAAGAGCCCTCATTATTACAGACATAACTCATATCAGATAAACAGGTCAGTGTGGTGACATTTGAGAAAAATATTACTGAAAAATCACTACAAGAAAATGGATGTAAGGCGTGCACGGAAGAAATATGATCGACCTTGTTAACATACTCGAGAAAATGAATAATGGCTATTGAAAAAGGTATTCAAGAGATAATGTTGCCAGCTGAAAATTTCAGATTATTTCTTTTCAGAAATATTTGAAAATTGGCAATGCTGCCTTAAAAATACATACAGTGGGGACAACTACTAGGCTTAGTGACATACTGTGATGAACATTCTTACATTCCATCTGTTAATGTCCTGCAAAAACTGGTCACAAAACTTGCATTGGTTATGCAAAGGTACACTAACTGGTATGCTAACTGGCTGATACATGATTCTTTTCTACCAACTCTGTGCCACATGGTGGAGTGGGACCATGCACTCTAATTCATCCTTGTTCCCAACTCACCCTCCTAACTGCTGTTCTAGAAGATGTTGTTTGCAATCATTTTGATTATATTGTTGTTGATCTTGTTGTTGTTACATGTTACATAAGAGTCCTGGTGGTGTGGTAGTTAAATTGCTGTACTGCAGCCAAAACATTGTGAGTTCAATCCTGACTGGGAATCAAGGTTGCCTCAGTCTTCTATGCTTCTGAGGCTGGTAAAATGCTAATTAACTTGTGAACCATCCAGAGAGTGAGCTAAGCGCTATAAGATGGTATATAAGTACAGTTGTACCTCGCTTAAAGAGCATAATGTGTTCCACAGGATTGCTCTTTAAGCGAGTTTGCTCTTTAAGTGAAACGCCATTGTAAGTGACCAGTTGTGACCTCTGATGATGGTGGGGTGAACCCCAATTTATTTAAGCGAGTTTTTGGTTGGTTTTATTTGTTAAGCGAAGCGACCATTCAGATAAAATTCTGCTCTTTAAGCGAGTTACTCTTTAAGCGAGGTGCTCTTTATGCGAGGTTTTACTGTTTAATTGCTATTGCTATGTTGTCCAAGTCAACTGCAACTTACAGTGACCCTATGGAGATTAGCACTGCCCCTAGATGGTGCAAGAGAGATCTTTACCTGATACATGTCTGTCCCAAAACATGTTTTGATGGTATCTCTTAGTGGTATACTTATCCGTGTCCACTAAACTATGATGGCCATGCTGAAAATGTTTCTGTAGAATCAACATATTCTTAGTCCTGGAATATGGAATTAAACAAAACATAGCTAATATTCCTGTGGCTTCCCTGCTGCATCATCTTGGGTGCATTTGGCTGGTGACTATTGGGAAGACTGAATGGTAGACTCCATAGCCCTCACTCAGATCCAACAGGGCTGTTCTTGCCTTCTTATAGTAATTGGAATCCTTTGCTATCCCTCACACAAAATGTCCTTTCAGCAATGGAAAGCCTATTAAGAACCGTCAATTCCCTTCATACCACCAATTTTTATTCATTTAGATGTGAGATGACACATAGAGATGTCTGAAATGAAACATTCCAATGCATAACAAAAAGAGGATTGTTCCTTGATTACAAAATAATCTTGAGCCTGTGATTTAAGCAGCCGAAAGAACGGATTAGCCTCCAGGTTGTCTATTAACTAGTAATCAACTGGGCTGAAATCTCTTGGCATCCAAAGAGGCCTTGTGATCACGCTCTACTCCATGTTTCAGATCAGCAAAACAATGAGGCTGGTAATGATCTGAGAGGTTTAAAAGACTCTCTCTGCTTTCCCCTCTGTCTAACTTGATTGTTTTGGGGCTAGTGTAATCTTCTTATGAGTGTGGTTCCCACAGGATGATGAGCAGCCAGCCACTGAGCTGTGGATAACAACAGAATGATGTCAAGGATCAAGGATCACCCACTTAATAGCTGTACACTTGAAAACTACTAACAGTTTCTCAACTGAGAAGCAAATTGCAAAACTTATTGGCATGCTTTAATGGAGTTGTTGGCATTTTACCTATATAAAGACTCAGAGAATTCTCTAGCTATCCAGTCATTGGAGCCAGGAAACAAGCAAGACAAGAACAGATAACATATTAAGCAGTCGTTTTAAGAAAAACATGTAAGCAAGCTAAGAAAAATTGGGGGGGGGGGGTTTGAGAAAGAAGGGTAAAGTAATCATGGTTCATAAACTGAGATGGAACTGAATATGGATAAAATCTAAGATTTTAAAAAATCCTGAATGTTAACTCTGATTCCATATGGTTATTTTTATTTGCCTTTCAAGCAAATTTTCTTTCAGTCTCAGAAAAGTCTGATCCACCATCTAAGCATTGCTACCTGAGCATTCCTTGAGGGTCTTCTGGCTTCATGCATATTTTTTAACACCAGAACATTTGACTGCATAACAAGCTACTTCCAGACCTGTTCACTGTCAGCTTTATTTGGGCCACATGATTTTTATTTTCAAAATAAAGAAGCAAAGTAGTGCTACTTTGAAGTGCAAAATAATCCGCTCACTTCTGGAACTAAAAAAATAATGCAAACAAAGGCAATCTTTTTAATAATGTCTATACTGGCAGATACTCACACAACTTTATGCAGTTTGTAAATTATTTCTGTAATTTATTGTTTGTTTGTTTGTTTGTTTGTTTGTTTGTTTGTTTGTTTGTTTGTTTGTTTGTTTGAAACCCCTCTGGTTTATGCTCAGTACCAGTCATAAAAAGTCAACCAACAAGGGAAAATCCCAGACGCTGACTCATTTTTCCTCAGTTAATCTCCTCACCCAAACACAAAGGGATTGTCCTGACTATTCTTGGACAAACTCTCTAAGTATTTATTGTTTGGTAACAGTCATCAAGATTAATAGAATAAATGTTTTTTCTCCCAGATCAGCTCTGTGCACACAAACATATGCCTGTTGAGGTCAAAAGTATTGGATTGTCAATCTCCACATTAATTTGGAATACCGTTGCCACATGCAAAGTGGCCCACAGCATTCTAAGCCATCTGTATTGAAAAATAAGTCTCAACCACATTCCTTTTATATATATATTTATAAAAAAGAGTGGAACACAACACATCCAGAGTCTAAAAGAAGGCTAAATGAAAGGTATGGTTTCTAGTTTGAAAACCTGGTTTCAAGTTGGAGTCCTGGTGGTGCAATGGTTAAACTGCTCTCCTGCAACCAAAAGGTTGTGAGTTTGAGACTGACCAAGGCCCAAGGTTGACTCAGCCTTCCATCCTTCCAAGGTCTATAAAATGAGTATGCAGCATGTTGGGGGGCAAAATGCTAATTAACTTGTTAACTGTCTGGAGAGTGCACTAAGCGCTATAGGGCGGTATATGATTGCTTTGTTTTGCGTTCCTTTGCAAAATCTTTTTTTTAATCACTCTTCAGAATGTGTAGTGTGGACGTTACTTTCCAAAATGATGCTTATTTAAGATTTATTTGAACCTTTGGGAGGAATGTTAAATAGCTTGAATTAGGACATCTAACTGGCAGTGACTTTCAAAGCGACAAATTTATATACATCAACATCTCCCTCTCTTCTGTATTTGTTGATTGGCTGTTCTACACCAAGACATTGAAGCCAGATTACTGATTGGTGCTGGGTACAGGGAGTACAGTATGTAGCTCCCTTATTACAACAGCTTCACTGGCTGCTAGTCTCTTTCTGGGCCACATTAAAAGTGCTAGTTATCACCTATAAAGCCCTATACAGCTTGGGTTCAAGTTATTTGAAGGATTGTATTACCACATACAGGGACTGCAGTGGCTTAGTGGTTAAAATGCTGAACTTGATGACTGGAAGGTTGGCAAGTCAGTAGTTTGAGACCCAAGCGCAGCATGACAGAGTGAGTTCCCATCTCTGTCCCAGATCCTGCCAACCTAGCAGTTCAAAAGCAAGAAATTGCAAGGAGATAAACAGGGACCACTTTGGTGAGAAGGTAAACAGCATTCTATGTACTCTGGTGTTAAGGCATGCCTGCCACATGTTCATGGAAATGTCTGCAGACGCAGACAGCGCCTGCTCTTTGGCTATAAACAGAAATGAGCACTAAACTCTAGAGTCAGATACGACTGGCTTTCAAGGAAGTGTGACCTTTACTTTTACCTTTACAATGGAGTAGCAAATATTGTCAATTTTCTCAGAAATTGTGAGCCATCAAATTAGGTTTGATACAGTGTCATCTGAGATTGAAAAAATGACAACAGCAGCAAAGATTAAATTTAGCTGCTATCGAGCTTCGGTAAAGAGAAATATTTTTTTTCATGCACATAGGAAGGAATGGCGTAGTGGGGGAGCAGGGGGCAGCCCACCTGGGAGGCACTTTTTTGGGTTGGCAAAATAAATGGGACTTCACCGCCACCCTGGACTTCCGGGCTGGAGGGCGCCAGGAGGGTGCAGGCCCAATGGCACAGTGGAGACCAGGGGGCACTTTTTCCTCTTCCACCACCTTCATCCTCCTCTTCCTCAGGCACCCTCTTCCTCTTCCTCACAGCCAGCTCGAGGCACTGGGAGGGGCTGCACATGACCCAGGGCTGCCCATGGTCCCGGGCCGAGACTCAGAGGCTGAGGATATGCAAGCCCAGCAAAGAGCCCACCATCAGCACCTGCCTGTTGCACAGCACCACGAAGAGGTGCCTGACAGGCTAGGTGAGGCGCACATTGGCACCTTTGTCAGTGTCCCAGGAGCGCAGCTGCACTACCTCCGAGCCCTGCCTTAACTGATATTAAAACATAAATGAATAAGGAGAGTCTAGCTGCACATAAGTATACTAAAACAGAACTTAGCCATAAATGACAGTATGGAAATTTAGAGATAGGGAATAGGAAGAGCAGAAGACTTGAGATAAATTGACTCAATAAAAACATCTCACAGCTCTTAGTTTGTGAAGCCTGAACAGAACTTACTTAAAAAACCTCAATATTGCTAGGGAAAATAGGATGGGTAGAAGCAAGACAGGAGGAAGTAACATTAAATGGACCAATATAATAAAGAAAGCCACTGCTTTAGTTTGCGGGACCTGAGCAGTGCCATTAATAATAGAACATTTTGGAAGTCATTACCTCATAGTCACCATACCTCAGAAGTGACTTGATGGGAGGTAACATCTTTGGACTTTTGTTTTGTTTTAAACTACCAAGGAATACTGCAGTGACAAAAAGGGTGAAATAGTTGAGGTACCAATTAATAACTGGAAACCATGACAGGATATATGGACCAAAGGTGTACTAACACACCTGCATTTAACAGTAAAACCTCGCATAAAGAGCGCCTTGCTTAGAGAGTAACTCACTTAAAGAGCAGAATTTTCTCTGAATGGTTGCCTCGCTTAAAAACTAAAACCAACCCAAAACTCACTTAACAAATAAATTGGGGTTCGCAATCCCGCCCCTGTCAGAAGTCACAATTGGTCACTTACAATGGTGTTTTGCTTAAAGAGCAAACTCGCTTAAAGAGCAATCCTTTGGAACAAATTATGTTCTTTAAGCGAGGTACAACTGTATCTCCAAAATGTGTCCTCAGCCACAAGGTCTAGAAACTTAACTTTCAAAATAAAAGGACGAGTGAAACAACAGTTAGCCAATAGTGTTGATTTGAGATTATAAATCAAAGAAGGCAAAATGTTATTTTATAACCCCCATCAGCAGCAGCTTATATATCATTTATAAAAAGTATTAATAAAAGAATAAAATAAAAATGATAAAAATAATTAAGACTAACAAAAGAATAAAAGTGTCATTTCAAGCTCTGACTGGTAAATATCTGTGCCTCTACCTCACCCGTAATATGTCTGAACTGTCTTGGAGAAAAAAATCCCAATCTCCTCTTCCTCTCAATATATCCTTAGTTTAGCAGGTTTTGACCAGGAAGGACTGGTAAAACAAGGCTCTTCACAGACACATAGAAGAATAACTACAGGTAGCAAGATGGGCACCTCCCATTTGTGGATAAGGGGAGTTAGATTGTGACAGGCCTACTTTTCCTGCTTTCTTTCCACTGGCCAGCAAAGACATTTTTATTCAGGCAGAAAATTGGCAGAAGCTAGTCTGTTGTTGAATGAGTTTAATACTTGGATGCAAGATATGTTTTTATTGTTTCATTTTAATCATATTTTTAATTATTTAGTTGTTGAATTATGTATTGAATTTTGTTTTTAATTCTGTGCTATTGTATTTTTTCACTTCCTTGAGTGCTTTTTTGGCAGAAGGGTGGCAACAAGTTGAATAAACACAATAAAATACAATATATATAGTATGTGTCAAACTGCATTCAAAGAAGAAGGATTCTTCACATCTTTCTAGCTGGCATAGCAGTGAAACTTTCAACTTAAATTCTACCAGTCACATTACCTGTCCTCTTACAATCTATTACTAAAGTTTTAGTTGAATTTTGAACAGAAATGGGCAATTGTCAAGAGGAACCTCAGGAAATTAATGGACCATCACCTCCTGTGGACCTTTATCTGGAGTTTCAAATGATGACTTATTCAATCAATTTGGGAGGTGCTGAAGAGCCTGAAAATACTGAGGGGACAGGGGCCTTCCCAGTTGAGATGGAGGGACAGGAGATAGCACAGGCTAGGGTTGAGACAAAAGAAAGAGAACTTTGTGAAAAGTAAGGAAAGGAAAATATTTTAATTGGTTTGAAGCAACTAAAGATAGCCCTAACAGAAGTAGAGATAAAAGGAAAAGTGAACAGGAGAAGCAGACAGTTGAAGAGAACCAGAAAGGTTTGGGGGTGTTGAAGTTTACAGAGGAAGAGCCATTCTGAGATGGGTATACATTTATCTTCAAGAAAGATCCTGGACAGGGGGATTGGCCTGCCTGAGAGTTCTCCTAGTTGAGGCTGAGCAACAGGTAGAAACTGTCTTATTGGAGCAGATGCCAATACCAAGAGACATGCAGGTGAGAGTCAATCTCCAGAAGAAGGAGGTGGTTATGTTTTGGCCACAAAGGAGCCTTCATCTCTAAGGAGGAGTGTTGTGCTATTTGTCCTAAATGCCATCAGCATATAAATCTGGTGTGGATGGTTGGACTAGCTTCTGTTCTGAGGACTGAGCAACCTGGACTTTGTTAAGCACAATTGGGGGGGGGGGACCTCCCATAAGTGGACAGTAGACACAAGTCATGACAGAACATATCTGGCTGTTTTACCAGGCTCCCCTGGTTTGTCAGGTTTCTTTGATGACTGGAGTTAAGGCTATTAAAATTGATTGCAGCTAACCTCTGACTTTATACTTCAGGAACCATGGAGGATTGTGGTGGGATCAGGCTTCCCCCACTACACATTTGGGACCAGAATATCATTTTTAAAAAAGGCCTATGCTCCCCATAATGTACATTTGGCTGTGCTGTAACATGTTTGGTGGGTCGTTGTTCAGTTCTGGTGGTACAATACAACCTTTGCCTTACTTGCCTCATATGAGTAAATTTTCCAACAAAATACGATGGTGGGCTGATTCTAAAATGTTCCGTCCTGGTGCATGTTCGTTAAATAAGAACAGATTTTTGTTAAACACAAGAAGAGGCATTGTATTGTATCCGTGTGCTAAAAGTGATTATATTGGTGATAGATTGTTCACAGTTTTCCTCAAGACATCCACATGTTATGCTAATCTATTTGTATGTTGTCTCCTGCCACAGAGATGTGCCACGGAAAATGCCTTTTCTTTATAAAAAAAATATATTTGGGGAACTGTAAAAGATATTATTATTATTATTATTATTATTATTATTATTATTATTATTATTATTATTATTATTATTATTATTATTATTATTATTATTATTATTATTATTATTATTATTATTATTATTATTATTCCTGATAGCCAACTATGTCATGTGAATGACTTGGGGATTGAGATTCACTGGGAAGGAGGGATGGGGAGGAGTTCATGTATACAGATTTTAAACATGGAAAAACTGTCTTTAGAATAAGTAACTATTGAGAGCAGATTCCGACTAGAAAAGCACAGCATGCATATGAAACATTATTTGTATGACTCCATCTAATGGGCAAAAATCTAATTGTACACTTACAGGAAAGAGCCAGAATTGATTTGAAAATATTTTTGTGTGTGTCTGTGTGGAATACTTCAGCATTTCTCAAACATACCATTCCGAAAGAGCCTGAGGTCAATAGAAATGCAATATATGAAGACTAAAAGATAATATGACAGCAAATTTGCTCAAAGAGCTGGATAAGGTGGTAGATAAAACAATAATGGGCCATTAGGCTGCTTTATAAGAGAACATGTAATATGAGTCATAGAATCTGGTTTTTCTACATTGCATTGAACTGCTCTGACTCAAGTAGTTTTGTAATTATTTGAGGCTGAAAGGCAAGGATTTTTCTATGGCCCAAGAGTTTAGGTATCTGATTGCAAATCCAGGGGTTTGATTCCTCACTGTGCTTCCTTGACAGAGGTTAGATCTCTTCCAAGGAGGCATGCATGCACAGGCGCGGGCGCACACACACATGCACACACACACAGGGGGTGGTGGGGTCAACAGAGTATCACATGGTGTGGCACCCAAAGATAGTCCAGCAAGTAAGTTGGAAAGTCAGCAGGTGGGTCATCCAGTTCCATGTGCAATACCCATGCTGTACTCAATAAAGCTATGGCCAAATTTTACCCATCAAATCTGGTGTTGAGTGTCCTTTTAATTGTCACCATGCATTCTCCCAGGATACTGCTTGAAACGAAGCACTTTTACAAATATATTTTGATGGGAGAAATACATTTCAGAATTTGGAATGTGAAAACTAGGAGATAATTGGCTTCTGATTTTCATATTAGTTTAGAAAGTGTGAATTAGAATGGGTTATATTATAATATGAGCTATTTAAATGTGACCCATAGCCTATTCTCAAACAGAGGGCCATTCATACATTTGAAATACTCAGCAAAAAGACTTTTCATTGACTTTGTTTCTGACATCCTCCATTTTCTCCATATTGATATGCTATTGTATTGCATGAGTAAGGGATTTCAATATATAGCTGCCTACTATTTGAAAAATGCTTTAATAAAAAGGTATCATGCAAAGCCAAGCTGAAAAAGAGGAAATAAAGAAGAACTTGGGCATCCAGCTACTACATAAAAGTAATGATAGTAATGATAGCAACTGAACAAGTACAAAGCTAGTATCAATAGTGGAACTTCGATAACTCTGAAGAAGGCATGACATTAACAAATGGCAGTTCTGATGGTGTACAAACACTGCAAAAATCCAATTTATTAAGCTTCAGATATCCCACTAGAGCAAAACAAAATTCCACTTTGTGTCCGTCTGTGGACCCTTTGTGTTCTCACTTTGGATAATTCTCCTTTTTTCACTTTTTATGCATAGGGATATAATTCATTTTAGGAGTTATCATTGTATGGCATGAACCTTGTTAGAGGCCCCCTGCTTTGAAAAATTCACGATCCAATAATCAACAGTCTAGTGTTTTGTTTTGTTTTTGAAAAAAAAATATATGTGGCAGGTCACATAAAGCACATTTGAAAACCAATTCTATCCCTAGACACACACCTGCACCCATGCTGAATGGGCACTGATTATAGACCCATCCGTAAGATCAGTGGTCAGAATCCACAGAAAAGGGAAATATTCCAATCAGTAATAGCATTCAAATTGAAAGCACCTTGAAGTTACCCACTAATACACATCCCAGCTGCATCTTATTCATCAAACACATAGCCACCAGGCAGAACTGTGTGTTTGGGTGGCAGTGATGGGATGAACCCGGTTCCATCCGGTTCCCCAGAACCGGTAGGAACAATCTCAGATTCTCCGAGAAGGTAGTCCATTTTTAAGGTGTCCGGTTTCGGACGCCTCACAGAAAGAATTTTTTTTTAAAAAAAAATGGAGCCAAAAGGCTCCAATTTAGTGTGCATGCATCAGATTGAGTTTCTGTGCATGCGCAGTAAGAGGCAGCCATTCGCTGCCTCTTTTAGCCAGAGCCGCACCTTTTCAGAGCGGCTCCAGCGGCTCCACCTGGGCCTTCCGCCGCCGAGCCCTCCCAGGGACTTGGGGCCGACAAGCCCCCATGGCCTGGGGATGCCCAGCAGGGCGTACCGCCACCGCCTGCAGCCTCCTCCTCCACTGGGCACCCACCGAGGATTGCGGTGGCAGAGGCAGCTGACTGTGGCCTCCTCCTCCTCAGGCCAGTGCCTTTTTGGTCCAGCTCTGGCTGTGGCCATGGCCAGGGGTGGCCAGGGGCCATGGCCAGGGGTGGCCAGGGGCCATGGGGGCTCATCGGCCTCAAGAAAGGTAAGTAAGTGAGGCTTTTGTATTTGCAGTGGGTGGGTGATTTATTTCTGTTTTGGGTGGGTGGTTGTATTTTTATTTAATTTTTATTTTATTTATTTCTTTATTTTATTTATTTAAGTTATTGACGGGTTTGTGTTGTAGCTGTCTGGTTGGGTGGGTGGGTTGAGGGTGTGTGTGTGTGTTTATTTTTTATTTTATTTTTGGCCCCACCCACAACGTCATGATGTCATGACGTTGGCTCCGCCCATGACACCATGATGTGATGACATTGGCCACGCCCATGATGTCCATGACGTCATGGCGTGTTGTAGAATTTTTATCATCCCATCACTGTTGGGTGGCATTGTGTAAATTATATATTATGTATTACTGATACAAGTACAGGGAAATGGAGTTCTGCCTGTAATACATGTATCCTGCTATGATAATGGAGTAGACCATACAGCCAGTGACTCAACACCAAGTATTGGGTGGCAGTAAATAACCTGAATCCCTAAAGGGGCCAATGGCTACTGACAGATAAACCCCTGTGGGTAGGATGATGCCACTGGAAGGAAATGCCACTGGAAACCATCATATTAGGCCCAACGGCCCAATATCACTGGAGGAAATGCCACTTGAAACCATCATATTGGGCCCAATGGCAAAATCAGCAGAGGAGGAACTCTGATTCCCAATAGTCATGGAGGCGGATGAGGCCATGCCAGATGGACTGGCTGTGAAGGCAGATCTTGAGAATATTCTCAAGGCTGTGGTAATCCATTGCAGTCCCGGTGTTAAATCCTGCATATCTCATTTCATATGTGCCACAGGAGATGGCTCCAAGATCATAGTGTGTGTGTACTTCATGGCAAGCTGGGATCCACCTTGAACAAATTCATGCCAATGGCATTTTTCCTGCTTCAGGAAAAAATGCATTCTCGGATATGAGTTGCAGCCAACAACAACAAATACACCATTGCTTTCTGTTAATTAGGGCCAACACAGAGTTGCTTCACAGGCACACCTAATTGGCGAGCCAGAGCATCAGGCCCACTATGGTTATAGAGCCTGCCAGGACCAGTATGCAGTCAAGGAGAAGATGGTAGAGATCTTGGTACCACACATACTACAAGCTAGACTCCTTCCTTCCTTCCTATTTATTTAAATTATATACCCTCCATCTAGTGAGGTCACTCATTCAAATATATAACTCAAAGTTCTACTTGTGGACAAGAAGCTACCTTTAAGATAGAATATGGAGAGACAAATGTGTAAGATGAGGGTGCATTTTATCCCTTTCTCTGCTCAACCCACATTTATTTATTTTTTATTTTTTATTTATTTATACTTACTACCCCGCCCCAATCGGGAGTACCCGACTCTGGGCGGCTTACAATGTGGATTAAAATCACAAATAGATCCTTAAAAGTTCTTAAAAAATTAAAACAATGTAACAGGTAAAACCAAATATCCCAAACGTCACAGGAGGTGGCTGTCCCCTTAAATCAGCCAGCCTACGTGGGATCCCGTGTTCCTGGGACCCCACACTTGCTCCGCCAGCCAGGTCTTCAAACCTTTGCGAAAAGGTAGGAGCTCTGTTTGCAGACGTAGCTCGATTGGGAGAAGGTTCCATAGGGCCGGGGCGAACACAGAGAAGGCCCTCCTCCTAGTGCTAGAGAGGCGAGCCTCCCTAGCCGATGGAATAACAAGAGAGCCCCTCCGATCCGCCCTGGTGGGACGGACAGACATTCTTAGGGTGACGCGGTCTCTTAGGTATCCTGGCCCACTACCATATAGGGCTTTAAAGGTAATGACCAGCACCTTGAATTGCACCCGGAGACATACTGGCAACCAGTGCAGCTCCCGGAGCAGAGGCGCGGCGCGAGCATAACGTCATAATACAGAAAGCCAAAGTAGATTCAGACAAAGGAGGAATGAAAATTCATGGAAGAAGCATCAATAATTTAAGACATGCAGATGACACTATGTTCGTGGCAGCAAGCAGCTATGACATGAAATGACTTTTAGTCTTCTTCTTTCATGTCTGCATCAAATATTCTGGATTGCCAAAATGAAGCCACTTTCTTGGCTTTGTCATTTGCCAAACTTAAGATCTCATCGGTGCATGTTTCTGACAGTAACTTTTAGTGAAAGAAGACTTTTAATGGTGACAATGAAGAAGCTGAAATAGTGGGAAAGATTGTATACTTTGGTTCAATCATTAATCCAAATGGCACCTGCAGCCAAGAAAGCAGAAGACAGACACTTGGAAAGGCAGCAATGAAAGAGTTAGAAAGATCATCAAGTGTAAGAATATAGCATTGGTAACCAAGACTAAAATCATCAACACTCTTATATTTATGATCACTGTGTAGGAGTATGAAATGTAGAGTATAAATAAAGCTAACTAGGGGGGAATGATTTGTTTTTAGTATGGTGTTGGAAGAGAACTTTGTAGATACCCTGGACTGCCAGAAAGATGATCAAGTGGGTCATAGAACAAATTAAGCCTGAAATGTCTCTGGAGACAAAAATTATGAACTTAAAGCTGTCCTACTTTGGGCAAATCATGAAGAAAGAATATCTTGAAGATTGCTATTTCATAGTGTAGTCATAGGTCAGAGGTTACTTGATGGCATGTAACAACAACAAATGCAGCATTTTTCTGTAAGCCCTGTAGCAGGTGTGAGAGAGGACAGATCATATCCAGTTGCTGGAAATATATGAGGTTAGTACTGTGGCATAATGTGTCAACCCATTTCACAAAAGCTTGTTGTCCTGTTTCAAGAAAGCTTCCATTTTTATGCTTCATGCTCAAGGTCTTTTGGAATATCTTTTGTTGGTTTTTTAGCCTACCATAAGATAGCAAGGTAGCTCTTATTTTTTTTACCCTCTTCACCCACCATGCAGCTTCTCTGGGTGGGCACACATCCTGGAAAAGTTCTTTGGGATGTGTTAATCTTCCCCTTGGGCTCATTAGAAGTTCAGAAATCTGTAGTTGAATAGGGACCATTCATTAACTAAAGAAAGAACAAGAATCCTTATCCTTTATTTGAGAATTTCTCCCAAACCATTCTCCTCCTCTAAAACTATTTTTGAATGTCTGCCAAGGTTATCCTGCTATGATAATAGAGTAGACCATACTGCCAGCAACTCAGGCAGTTAACTAATCTGACAACCTGGAGGACTAATGGCTTGGGTGGCAAAGTCCACAAAGAAGGGTGATGGTCTCCAAGTGGATTAAATCCCATTTGAATCCTTCTTGATGGAGGGCAGCAGTTTCATCAATACTGGCCTGGGGCCGATGAGGACTTTGTGTGCCAAAAGGACTCAGGTCCTGAAAATGACTCATGGAACTGGATCAGTGGTATGGATGTCATGCTGTAATGCAAAGATGAAAGGCTACTGCATTATGTTCCCATGACTGTCTTAATGGCTGATTGCTATGAGGATCACCAATATTCAGATTTAGATATGGCAGAACAATCATTAAATTATTTAATCAGTTTTTTCTTCCTTAAAATAATTGAAATTTCTCTGGCAAGGCACTAGAGAATACAAAGATATTTGAGACCTAGTAGAATTATTTGCAAATTTGTATTGATAGGTTGTCGAGTATGATTTTTGCCCCTGGTTTAGAAAACTGTTAGGCTTAGGAAAGATCATGAAGTGGGTGAAGGCACTAGTCACTTTATGTCAATCTGCTACAAAACAGTCCATATGGAAGCATGTTTGCATAAACATCGCACCTGTCCTTAAACTATTCCAAACTGTGTGTTTTCTGGTTTTAAAGAAAGCAGATGGCAGTTGATTCTTAATTCCTCTGAAATCAGAATTGTTAATGTAACCCTGTTATTTATCTTTTCACTTCAGATGAGAAAGAATATGACTCTCCCCAGGTAGAAAGCAAAAAAGCATTAATATTTACATGTAATGCGTAAAGTTTGTTCTCAACGTGAAAATGTTATAACATGATGACTATGCTCCTTTGCTACCCTAACTGCTAAGTCTTTTCATTCAATCCATGCTTGTATTTCATGGATCAAGAAAGTTAGGCATTGCAGAGAAGAGGGTGGTGTTAAAAAGAACATAAACCAAACCCAGCTCTGTAATGCCCAGCTTGAGGAATCAAAAACTAGCTTCTCTGTGTTAGATTTTAGTGATCTAATAAAAGTATCGCCCAGCATTGTTTTAAGGTTATATGAAAAGACCACATGCTTTCCCCCATTGATCAGTAAGAACAACACACGGTGTGAATGTGGAGAGACACAGAGTCCGGCTCATTTATTGGTCTGCCAATTGCTGCCAGAGACATGCACCTATGAGGACTTGGGTTTGGGCAATGACAAAGTGAAGAAAGTGGCTTCATTTTGGCAGTCCAGGGTTTGATCGGGACACGAAAGAAGAAGAAGTAAGAAATGGTTGTAATGAATAGGTTTTTTTTTTTGCCAAGTAAAGACACACTGACATTTATGAAAGAGGTGTAGATTAACTCTGGTGCAAACTTTTTTCATAGGAGGTTCATAGGAGGTTCAACTGCACATTTGAAAACAGTTGCATTTCAAGAAGGCAAATTTCTTTATTTTCCTCCTGTCTCTGTGTCAAAATTTAAAACTATTAAGACCTCTTTAAGACTCAACAGGTTGGGGATTTCAGACATTATAACCAATCTGGCCAGGCTGACTTATGATATCACAAAATGTACAACCACACACCAGCACCCAGTAGATGTTCCTCACAAGTTTCCTTGTCTGCAAGATGTACCAGGCATCCACTCTGGAATTTCTTAACTAACTCCTTCCTACTGTCAATGGCATCAGGAATTTCAACAAGACTTGGAGAGGTCAGCTGAGATCCAGTATAATATTAGAAAGAGGCTAGATAAGGCCTTGATCAAGTGACAGCACCAGGGACAAGCTGTGGACCTCTGCAACCATGGCCTTGACTAATTTTTGCTTGGTCTGCACCATGCTCAGGAGGATGGAAGGATGGGTGGACTGGCAATGGAAGAGAAGATATGAGATGGAGGTATACAGGTGGAAAGATATTTTCTAAGTAGTTTGAGGAAGAATAACCTGAGTGCTTTCAAACAGAAAGGGAAAATGTTTACTCTTGATGTCTATCATAACACATCAGTCGGGATGCATTTAAACACTACAGCCCAGGGGCTGAATCTGGCCCCCGATGCCAATTCATCCGGCCCACAGTGCCCTCATTGTTCCTGGAAGTGGAAGTAAAACACACATTTTACTTCTGGTTCCGGGAGTGGTGAGAGTGCCATGGGCCAGATAAATTGGTGTCAGGGGATGGATCCAGCCCCCAGGCTGTAGTGACCAGCCCCCTTAACCACATGACTGGTTTGCGGCCCAAAATTTTTGGGCATCCCTGCTCTAACAAGATGTAAATTTCAACCAATTTTGTAGAATTTTACAGGCAGAGCACTGTTGTCTTAAGGATCAAATGGACCATGATTCTTTCAGAAGAAACTATGAGGGTCAAAGAAGCTTCTGATTACATCAATTCCACAAGGCACTGATCAGCCAGTGTAGTGACTTAGGCATCTGGGAATTGAAGTTCTGGTTTGGTTGTATTTTGTAAGGTTATAGTTTATGATTTTATTGTACTGTTGCTGTTTTGACTGTAAGCCGCCCTGAGTCGCCTCGGCGAGTGGGCAGCAATATAAATCTGAATAAATAAATAAATAAATAAATAAATACATGCATATATGCATACATACATGCATACATACATACATACATACATACATACATACATACATAATTTTTCCTGTTGGAAATGGTTTTCTTATTTGGCTCATTATAAAAGCTTGTAATGTCTGCCAAGGACAGCCACTTTGTTTACATCTCATTTCCACACACAACTCACAGCACCCCTGAGATTGTGGCCATGCCATTTCTCAAATCCAGGACTGCCATAGCTAGAGCAGCAGCTAGATTGAATCATATATATAGCAGTGGCTCTTGATTAAACGAAGTTGTGCATGAATCTGTCATGGTCAAATGAAGCAACAAATAATGAAATGAATGCAAACACCTCTAAGTCAGCAGGCACCTGCTGCCTGTGAACTATTAGAGAAGGGCCTCAGCATGACAGCACAAATCCATGCTGGCAGGCTAATCACACAGCATGAAAGGGCCCACCTCACTCCAGGCCTCTGACTCAGCTGGGAAATTGACAGCAATGTTGAAAATTCATTTTTTTCCCCTTTATGCTACCGTGCTGTGAATTGTTCACATAATTTTTTGCTCTAACTCCTTCCTATACATGCACTGTTGTTTCTTAAATGCCAATATCATTTTTTAAAAAGCACAACACACCCAGAAATTTGGTTGAGAGAAGGTATGGGAGAAAGGATGGGATGCTTTTAAATATTAACATAAGCTATTGATAGCTGTAGGAAGTTACTGGTCACTGTAGGAAACTGTATTATTATGCCTGCTTCTCTGTCATTCTGCTTGAGCACATCCCCTTTAACATGTAGATCCTTACATTTGGTATGTATAAACCATGCCTGGAAGTTTCACTCCTTGTCTGAAGAAGTGGACTTGATCCACGAAAGCTAACAATAAAAATATAGCAGTTAGTCTTTAAAGTGCTGCAATGTTTTTTATTTTGTTTCTGATATGCCTGAAGCACAGACTAACAAGGCTACTATTTTTTTTAAAAAAGCTATTGATACACTCCTACGCATCTTAAATATACATCTTAAATATCTACATTACAGAGCACGGCAGAAGCCCACAGGTGGCTGCCGAGCATGAGCTTCGTACAGCTTGCCTGCAGAAACTGGTTGTGGGGTGTGTTATGCAGAGGTGTGATTCCCAAAAATAGCTATGACTTTATCTTTCACATATGCATTTCTCAGCATGACAGAGAGTACCTTGAGAAAAAAAGAAAGAAAGAAAGCACCGAAAGGCATGTACAGCACAGCCCTCCATAAACCCACAAGACAGCTGTAATTATCATCACACTCCCTAAGTAACACATTGTTGTGTCCTGCCTCCTTAAGTGGCAAACCCAGATGGCCTGGTGGGAAGAATAGAAGGGAATGCTCTTTCTTTGGGACAAAAGCCAATGGAAGCAGTTGGGGCCAAAATTATCTGTTTAGAGATCAAAACATTCCTAGAGGCCTATAGGACTACATTAGCAACCAGAGGAAACTTCCTAGAGGTTGTGTCTGTGGGCTTCTTTTAAAGGTCACAGATTGTTTGGAAGATTATGATAAATAGCTCTTGAGTTTGAAGTCATCGAGTGTGAACTGCTTATCCCCATGTGAAAAACAAATATGTTCTTCTGTCAAAAGGCTATCAAATGTTTCAGGGGTTCACATCATGAGGGTGCCATTTGTAAGATACAAAGCACAATGGGAAGGATGTCATGGTTTAAATAAAGCTCAGAAAAGGTACTTTTTGAATCTACCCCTTCCAGAGTCTCCTAGGGCCAGGCAGTATGGATGGCTGAGATTCTATGCTGGCTGAGATTCTAGAAGCTGTAGTCCTAAAAAAAACTTTTCCAGATTCTGATTAGCTCCGGGATTTTGATGAAGTTCAGTTGTACCATCTCACAAGTGCCACTAAGTCACTTCAGAACACTTCTGAGCAGAGAAGGCAGACTATAAATTGCCCCCTTCCTTTTATGCAGTCTTCTTTTTGAGGATGCTGTTCTTCAGAGGAGTCTGTGTTCCACATGTACAGCCTCTCCATTCTGTTGGAAAGCCTGGTTTCTCAGGGTTATGGATCATGTAAAGAATCCCTATGAGCAGTGAAGCTTCTTATTTTCACATTACAGTGTTCCGTATGAAAATTGAGAAATTGAGCAGAGCTACTGCTGCTCACATATATAGATTCATTCAAACCCAAGCTCCTGAATAGGTTCCAGAGAATTGCCTCTCTAGGATTTCGGTTTTCCTGGTTCTTCTTAGCCTTCTACTCCATCAAATCAAGCAGCTAAACAAGAAGTCAAAAGGATGTGGCATTTCTGTCTGTCTCGGTTTGCTGTGATATTTGAACTGCCGATTTCTTTTGCCAATTTACTGTGCTCCACTCTTCACAATAAAAAGTGACTGCTAGCTCTTAAAATGGGCATCCTGCTGAGTAGGGGAACTTTGCCCCCTCTCTCTTTCTAGCCAGGAGGCCAGTCACTGCAGCAGGGAGAGCCAATACGACTCTCCATCTAGCTCGGTGCTTGTTTTAGGTCGTTGTTCCAAGAACTATGTATGGTAAAAGGCAATGCCCACATTCTACCCTATCAGGCCCCCTTCTTATTACTGGGATTGTCAGCCATTAAATTTGGTGGTGACATCTCAGGCTTTGCATATGACTGGCATTGTTGGCTGGCGTTTAGGGACACATTCCTTCTGCATTTGCACAATCTTTACAACAACAGAACTGGGGTACCTGTGGAAGTTTGGTGGTCCTCAGACAAATTTCAACCTTATGTCTCGCCCCTTCCAAACTGAATGGATCCCTGCTGGTAGTTGTTTGTTTGTTTGTTTTTTGTTATTATTCAGGTTTGATGTTGGCTGAGTGGCATTGGTGGATCCAGGTTGTCAGCCACAGCTTTGTTTATTGATCATCTAAGTACACTGCAAAGTCACCATGGGGCCTGAATGTTGGGCTTGTAGCATGGGCAATTGAAGCATGCTGTGACTGAATGGGCAATTGAAGCATGCTGTGTAATGAGTAGTTCCACTTGGTGTGACATGCCAGTGAGCATTCAGACATATTGGTGGCCATTTGGGAGGTAAATACATTAGGCCCCAATGCAGGGAGTAGTGATTTCCAATAAACAGTTAATAAAGTTGTGGCCCTAGTTTAATCCAATAATTGGAATCTGGTATCTGTGTGTTTATTCCTGGCTGCCGGAGGGCAGCATCCCTTTTCCTATCTTTGTTATATATTTTTCATTCTGTTCTAATGTCACTAGAAATGCTGCATCCCTGTCATTGAACAGGAAGTATACCCAGCCCAAGTGGAGAGGAAAAGAGTATGAATTTTCTTTCCAGCCAAGAAAGACAGATAAAAGATTCTTCTTTCCTCAGCAGGTTCCACCCCCAGTTGCCTATACGTATTGTCTTCCTCTTTCTTCAGGAAAGTTTTCCCTCACTTGGGAGAAGGACAGTCATATCAAGAAAGGAAAGGCAAGAGCTAGATCACACTGTAGGACAGTGATAGTGAACCTTGGCACTCCAGCCTTTCTTGAACTTCAATTTCCAGAAGCCTTGATCAGCAGGAGTGCTGACTTGGGCTTCTGGTAATTAAAGTCCAAGAATAATTGGAGTGACAAGGTTCACCATCACTGCTATAGGATATGCCTGCCATAATTTATGTTCAAGCAGGAATGCTCCCATCTCCACCACTACAAATATCCATTCAGTTTCTCATACTGATCACTAAATCACCAAGTCTTTATAAATATATTTTCTACTTAAAATGCCATTTTCCTCTAGGGGTGGGGACACAGTTTATCAGGAGAATTCACTGATATTGCTTCAGCATTACATTTGCTCCTTTCTTATCTTGGATTCCCCAGCTATATTTTTCATTCCCACAGTCTACATCAAAATCTCTGTCCTATGTCACACTCCTCATCAAGATGCTACACTGCATCTTGTCATTTTATGTAGCACAAACGTGACAGATGCAGCTCTAAAGTGATGCATCATCATATCCCTGGCCCTGAGGAAATATGAAAATGAACACATTTCTGGCTTTGTTTGCTGTGTGCCAATGCCAGAAAAGGAACTATGCATGTCTACAGAATGATTTGAAATTCAGGTAAGGCAGTTTTCTGGTGATACAAGGAAATGGAGGAAGAAAAGGAGAACATTTACAGGTGTTGCAAATCTAGCTATTTATGCAAATCTTTATATATGGAAAATCTATATACAGTATATTATATCAGGGGGAAAACATGCATCATTTCATGAGTGCTTGATTTCAGCAAATTTTCAGTCCTTAAGCTAAATCCACAATTAGTGTTTCTTTGTAAATTTATATAATGCCCATCTAGCACAGCAGCTACTTTGTGCAGTTTACAAGAACCAGAATCACAATCAAATATACAACTCAAAGGCAAGTTCCAATATAAACTCAAAATATAAAATATAGTGAATTTAATAAAACTAAAACAGAATAGCAATTCAAACATTATTGTCACTGCTATCTACAATTTAAGGCCTTTTCATTTTATTCACAGCACTGGGGGGAGGGCCTCTTCAAAAACTTTGTGACAGTGCAGATACCACTAGAAGGAGGGATGCTGCATTGGAAAATCTCAATGTTATATTTAGCGCATACAACTGGCCTGTAAATTTAAGACATTCTCACTGATTTTTGATTATTCCGAGGAAACTCAGCTAGTAATACAGTCTTGGAATGGGATACAGAATGGACAGGGTTGTCTCCTATAGTGCCCTCTCCACCACATTTATATCTGCCTTCTGAAGGCTTAGAGGAGAATAATTGAGAAGGACTTGTGAAGGGGCAATATAGGATTCCTGAGGCCCTGGAACTGTGAACTGACATTAGTGGGAAGCAGCTCTTGTGTCATAGTGTGTCTCTGTGCAAAGAAGAAAATAGGTCTGTAGTATCTTCAACGCCAACATTTGGCTCAGAAAATACCTCTTCTGTGTGAGAAAATATAACCAAGTAGGGTGTCAGAAAGCAAAAACACCTGTTAGATTTTTGTTCCTCTGCAATTTCAAGAAAATCAATTTGATGTTTTCTTTAACAGGCGAGGCAAATAGTCTTCATTTCTTTTACAGTTAAGCCCACCAGGAATGCATTTGTTAGTAAATGCTTATGTTGTCAGTGTCTAGTGATCTCTTTCAGGTCACTTCAGAGAGAAGGAGCAACCATTTCTCAAGGACAAAAAGTAATAAGCAGTTCTAGGACAGAAGGGTGCATTATTTTGTCTGACTTTGCCCAAATCTATGGAAGTGATTTTCTGAAATTGGGTGGTAGCCATTTCCATTCTTTGCCATTCCCATTCAGATTGTACAGAAGAGGCAAAAAAAAGTGTGTCAGCCTGAACATGAGGCTGTCAAAATGTTGTTGAATTTCAGAGAAGAAGAAATGAGAAACTTAGCTGGTTTAGAAGAGGTCCTAATTAGTAATCCACCATCATAAAGACTACTATAGATTTCCGTTCCCATTTTGTTCATTCTGTTTGTAATCGGGAATAATGACATGCCAATTGTACATCATTAAGGAGAGCTATTTAGGGAACTGAATTTAGTCTTCTTGCTTAATTATGCTTTCTGTACTAGATTGCTGTTTGATTGCTGCTGTGGTGCATGAGTTATTTTTATTTCCTCCTCTTTTTTGTTAGGCTTCAAATTGGGGGTTGCTTTTATCCATAGTACTTTTTCATGGTTTTTCTAGTTCATTGATATCTGTAATATTTTCTGCTCAAACATGAGCAAAACATGAGGTCTTTATAGTGGTATAATGTAGCAGTCCTTTTTAACCTGAGGTCTTATGAGAGATCCTTGAGCATCAATGGTCTCTGTTGGACTAGTGCCTTTATTAAGCAGAATGAGCAGTCTGATTAAAAACAAACTTTGAGTAATTGGAAATCTCTGGAAAGGGTCACCATAAGTTGGAATTGACTTGATGGCATGTATTTATACTTATTAAGAAATAATAACTGAAATTCAATAGAAATTCACAGCTAGAGTAAGCACATTGAACCAGTGAGTCAACTCCTCTGTAAGTTCCATAGATTCAATACTGGGGCCTACTTTAGTTGCAACCTATTGCAGAATCTCAGCCAGGGTAAATAATTGTGTCAGTTACACTTTGAAATGAAAAATCAAATGTGTGTTTTTCAAGGTTTCACCTTTCCCTTGGAAAAAATTCTCATTTTTTTCTGATAACTATATGAAGAAATTTACAAATTTTGATAACTATTATAAGCAAACAAATCAGATGAAATTCTTCACCACGGCTGTTCTTAGCAGGAAGAGGACCCTATTTCTGTACCTGGCTATAACTTGCAGTTCAGAGCAATGAAAAAGTGTTTTGAAAAGTTAAAAGTCTTTTTTTGTTTAAGTTACAATGCTAAGTCACCCAGTCGTAGTGTGGTTCAATACCCAGGGATTCAAAGACTTAGGTTAAAGAACAAAGTATTCAGAAGTCCTTTGTTGGATGGATTTTTGTGTTAGTTTTGCTTAGACCAGTGTTCATTTCCAAATAAACTATACTTTCATGCTGTTGAATTTATGAAAACATTTGTAAATTTTGGTAAGATCTTATCCATGCACAAATAAATATGCCTTATCCATATGCAAATGAAATAAAGTGTTTTCTGCTGCCATATAATGCACTCTTCCTTCCTTACACCCATTCTTTAGAGGCTCCCTCTTGCTTTAAAATCTGAACAATCAACATAACTCCTTTTGCTGTAATAGCCCGGGATAACTTACAGTGAATTTGGGATAGATATTTTGTGTTGCCACTTCTCTGGAACTACATTTGAGAGTTGTTTCAACCCCCTGGGAAATGACTATTCCAGTTTGGGGGTGGTGGTGGGGGTGGATGCCATACCAATCAAAGAGGAAAGAGGTAAATAGTTTAGTGTGCATGGATATTCTGCTCCCTCCCTGAGTCTTGCGAGGTAAAAACAGGACAAAAATATATGTTAAGAAGCATTCTAGGGCAAGTTAAGAGGGAAATGGTCCCAGCGCTACAATCCAACTATTTACATTTTTGGTGATGTTTTAAAAGTTGTTTCCATCACTACTTTTCCTTTCAAGACACAATTTATGGAATTCATTAACATGAGATGTGATGATAGTCACTGACTTTAAATGGCTTTTTAAAATCCCATAGCAAATTCATTGATGATGTGTTTACAGCTATTAGCCATGACAGCTTGATAATGGGACTTCCACTTTCAGAGGCAGTTGGAGCAAATAAACAAGGAAGAGAGCACTTGCTTGCTTTCATGCCTGCTTTGGTGGCTTTCTGGAAGCATTCTAGTAACTGTGTCTAGACAAAAAGGGCAGGATTAGATGCCCCTGCATCTGATCAAGAATGGTTTCTTCTTATGTTCTTATGGACCGTACAGAAAATGTAAGCTTAGTAATGAAATACCCAAGGTTGCTGGCTATGTAATAGACAAGAGAAAGCAAAGATGATGAAGGAATAAATTGCTAGCCTTGTCTCAAGTCTATTCCATATTTCAGTATTTTGAGTTTGAGGCATACATGATATAAATAAAACAAAGTACATGGATGGACACATCCAGATCCAGAAATTGATTGTGTGCACTATATTAGGTTCCACAGTGGATCTTTTGTTGGACTGGCAATTCCACATGCAGACTACACACCTGCTTTGGTAATTAGAAAATGGGAGAGGAGCCAATTCACTGTTCACTACAAAGTTACCTCATTTTGCACATTGCATGGAAAAAGTAAAAGATAACGTACAAAGAAGTGAATCAGTTGTATTAGAGGATAGGTTCATATAGGAACTGAATGTCTAGGAACACAAAATAAAACTTGTTTGCCCTTGGTATGATAAAGCAAACCCATCAAAATTACAAATGGATTATAATTTAGCAGAAGGCTAAAATTAAATACACGGGGGGAGGGGAATAAAAATGTAAGAAAACAAATGTAAAGAAATGAATAGCCAGCAGTTATCTATATGAAACTGCATGCCACATAATTTGATATAATTATTGGAACAGTTGTCTCTACTTAAGCAAGGCTTTTTCTAGAATAACAATGTTGTCTCTGAGGGGTTTGTTTTCCATGATTTTTGTTTGTTTGCTGTCATTGCTGTAACCATAAACTGGACAATTGTGCAGCTATTTACAAAGTCATTCTTTGTATGGGGCTCAATTATCTTCAGAATGGGTATTATCTTTTCCCTTAATTGCAAACATTTTACCAAAAAGAAAGAAAGAAAGAAAGAAAGAAAGAAAGAAAGAAAGAAAGAAAGAAAGAAACATATTGAAGTCATTTTCATAATAAGTCATTGTACATTAAAAAAAGAAATGAAAGAGGTTAATTTAACTTATCTACCATATACAATAGCCTAACCTAAATGTCTGGTCTGATTTTTCACTTCTGGAGCAAACAGAGTCAGACTTCAAATCCTTCCCTTGGCATTACTCCTCAGGCTACTGGAATGACATTGGACAGACCCTATTTCTGTCCAAACCTGAAGAACCAAAATGATGGACAGCTCAGTGGTCTAGATTTTAGGAGTTCAGTTCCTCACTGGGCCCTGGATCTGGTGACCCATAGGGTCCCTACCAGCTAAGCAGTTCTAAGATTCTTATTATTATATTACTATTTTATCCTGAGTGCTTTCAAGAGGGCATGAGCAGAACTGGAGAACAGGACTAGGAATGAGGACAAAATAATTACTTCCTATATTCTGTAATGTTTATTCATCTGGTGGTTACCATATAACAGCAAAATTAAAATATGATCTATTAAATCGATACATCCAAGCTTCAGTTGCTAACTACATGCTTTGATGTATAGCACACACTACACTTTCTTCTACATGTAATTATCTGGGTTGTTCTTACAACCCTTAGAGACCAAGGCTTGCAGCCACAGGAACCCTCATCAGCTACATCATAAAGCAGTTAACTGAACATGAGAGGAGTGGTCTGTGCTAATTCCACCACCACTCCTCTCTTTAGTGACATGAAAAGCAAGGAATCTAAAAACAGAGGGACTCCTGTTTGTATGGGAATTCTCCACAGGGATGGATACAACTTTCTAAAAACTTGTTTTATTTTAAAAAAAATCATTTTCCAGGGCTTTGGATTGTATAGGGAAGGTCCACACACAGAAGAAGCTCCCTTTTCAAACTTGTCACACAAACAAAGCAGTGTGCAGTGTGGTTCTCCCTTTGAGTTTTGTTATTCCTCTGATAGAATACCTGATAATGCTGTGGTGTCACTCTTTTCTGTGACTGCACACACTTTGTAGAATGCCCTGCAACAGAATTACTCAATGCCTCAATATTGCCTTGTGTTTAGTAAATGTCTAAAAGGAGGTCTCCACTGGATGCTACAGCATCATTGGGCTGGATTCCTATATGGTACCCTCATCTTCTGAAAAAAAGAGATCTTGTTGTGTTGTAAACCTTTGGATATCTCAGCATGAACCACCTGGTTTTGCTGTTAGAGGAAAATATGTTTCTCTGACAGAGTGTACATACATCCCCTATAAAGCAGGACAGTCCTCAATTTGAAACAGATTTCTCCTCTAGAAGGTGCCACCATTTAAAGTGTTGTTTAGTCCATGCTTTGTATGGTAGTGAAGAACAATCAAGAGGTCAATATCAAAACCCTGAAATTACTGATCCATCATGAGTCACAGCAGCTCTGCCAGTTTTCGAAATCTCCCAGGTGTTGTCTTCCCTACTTAGGCGAGATGCACCATAAATCTGTGAAAATTATATTTGTGATTTATAATTTTACATATTTAAATATAAATTACCATGTACAGTTTTATGCAAGTCATTTGTGCATTCTCCTTGGTAAGATATAAGTCATCAACTTATTCTGTGGTGTGTGTGACACTTGGATAAATTAAATCTAGCTTAGGTAAGGTAACTAAACAAGCATTCTCAAACACACTGAAGGTGGCTGATCTGTATCTTTTTGTTTTATTTTTTAAATTAGCCTGTGGCAAACAATAGTAAGGAGTTGATATTTAACTCTTTCATTCATCAGAACAAAGGTCTATTGCCATAATAATGCTGGAGAAGGGGGTTGTCAAAAATAACTTGGAATTGTTGCCTCGGATGTCTTACATTGAAAAAATCTAGAAAGCCAGCAATAAAAGTTCTAGGACTGTGTGTTCTCTAGCATGCCACACATTTTTCTAACTTATTTCAGAAACAAATCTTGGCATGAGACGGCGGCCAGTGGTACAGGTGATTCTGTTGATTAGCCATCTTACCTGGCCCTGGGACCTGCTAAATCTCAAACACTGAGCTGCCCAATAGACTTTGGAGGGACAAAGTGCATGTGGGTAACCTGTGATGCAAGAACCTGGGCATCTCAAGGAAGGAACCCAGATCAAAGCCCTTGAGGGAAGAACCCAGGCAGAAGAATCCCTAGAGGAACCCAGGGGTTCCTGGCACATGAGCAATATAAAGGACACTCCAGGGGAAGAGAAGGGATGTATTTAAGAGACAACAGAGCAGGGTGTTCAAACTGGGGATCTGCGCCCTGATGTAATTATTGAGAAGGAGATGGTAAAGGAAAATATTTTTCTTAGACAGTGTATGTCTGAAAGATTGTCGAGGAGATGCCCTGGAGGAACTCTTTGATGGCTACCAAGAGGATAGAGAACTCCCTGAAGAACCCCTTAAAAAAGGACCAGATAAAGGTGAGTCAGATAAGGGTGCCTTTTATCACCATGTCTGTTCAATCTGTATACAGAACATATCATATAGATAGCTAGATTGGCTTCAGATGAAGAAAGAAAAATGGTAAGAAGGAACAGCAATAATTTAACATATGCAGGTGACATCATCTTAATTGCAGAAAGCAGCAATGAGTTCAAATGACTGCCAGTCAAAGGCTTCCTCAGACATCTTTGCAGAAGCAGAAGCAATGGTTAAGAAAACCACATTATTTCTTAATTTCTGGAATTGTTTCAATTCATTTCAGATAAATAATGATTTTTTTAAAAACTTAAGCACACCAAGATTATTTCAATAATTTGCCTTCATTGGTTTCAATCTATAGCTGTTTACTGTGTCATGTATTTCCAGACTATCTGTTTGATGAATAACTGGGAAAATTCACTAGATGAATCCTGAATTGTCATGAACCTAAATTATACAGTAAATACAACAGAAGCAGACACAACTGCAATCCAGGGCCGTAGGCAGGGGGTGCCGGGGGGGGGGGTAAGCCCCCCCCCCCGAGCTAACAGCCTGCCCCACCCCCATCCCAGGCAAAGTTCCAATGATGTGGGTGGGTGGGTGGGTAGGTGCGTGCGCACACGCACACACCCCATCTAGAATCCTGGATATGGCCCTGCTGCAATCTGGGGATCTGCATTTCTGGCCAAAAAAGAGATACTGAAAATGGAGGGGAAACTGTAAAATTATGACAATCAGACCATGCCCATCCGACTGTGGGGATATAATGACATAGTCTGTTGCCCACTGAAAATGGTATTTTAATTTCAAAGTGTATGAAAAAGAGAGCCAGAAAGAATGACTGCAGTGACTTGGAAATTCCCATCCTTTAAATTTGGGATGGGGAATGACTGAAGTGGGAGGGGAAATGGTGTGGTTTTAGGGGATCAGGATTCTTACCATGGACACATTCAATATTGTCTCCCTTTTTTTACCCTTATGAACTTAAATAAAAATAAGAATGAATGAAAGGTGAAGAATAATGAAAATCAAGTAAAGAAATGTAGCAGCAATTTATGGTGAGCACACTGTTTATCGTCCTTCTATTTCTGGAGTGTCCCTGGAATTATTTCATGTGACATCAGATACATTCAGGAATGATGTTCAAAGATAGACTTACCATGCTTTGCCTACCTCCCAATTACTGCTTCCTACAGATAGAAAGAGAGATGTTTATAAAGGAAAGGTATGTGCTCATGTGTAGGTTTCTCCATGAATATAACAATTGTGAAAAACATGATTTTCCATGTACCATTTTGATCTCTAGATTTAGAAAGTGAGACAGACTCAGCTGTGGGCGGTGAGGCACTGCTCCCGCCCTCCCTCCTGGCCCCTTCCACCTCAGCCCGGAGGCCGATAAAAGAGCAGCTGACAGCGGGTGGTGAGAGGATGCTCCCGCCCTCCCTCCGGGCCCTTTCCACCTCGCCCAGAGACAGACTCAGCTGCGGTCGGTGAGGTGCTGCTCCCATCCTCCCTCCAGGCCCCTTCCAGCTCAGCCCGGAGGCCGATAAAGGAACAGCTGGTGGCGGGCAATCCAACCGCAAAGAAGACCTTCCCCCTGCAGCTACTCCACCACCTGTCTTCAGCTTTTCTTCTCGAGAAAAATCAGAATGTTTCATTCTTGCCATGGAGCTCTTCCTGGATCTGAGCCAGTGAAATTGAAGCTCATATCCACTCAGAGGATGTCAAAACCAACAGGAGAAACAATATCTGTGCCCTGGATGCCTACAAAAGCTGCGCGGGGAGCACCTCCGTCTCCTGGGACTCCGCCCCAGCCGATGTATGAAAAGGCAGCCCGGGATTGCAGGACTTGCCCCGCTGCCGCATAGAGACCACCAGGGGGTAGGATTTCGCCACAGCCGCATCAGGACTTAATTGTGGTTGTGGTAGAGAGGATGTAGATTAACATTGGAATGGTAATTTATACTGTATTGTGATTATATAGTACAGTATTGTCTATTCTGTACTGAGTATTGTTTATGGATTGTACATTGATTACACTGTGTTTATATTTATTTTTTGTACTGTATTTTATGATATTATGATATCGTATTGAACTGTTATATTGTATTTGATTGTATGTTGTGAGCCGCCCTGAGTTGTCTTCACCAAGTTGGGCGGCATATAAATAGAATAAATCAAATCAAGAAGGGGAGTCGCAAAAAACTACTCTCAAACTGCTCTCAGTTTATCCATGGAAAATAACATATGAATACAGTTAGAGATCTGTTGGTTCTTCTGCTGCTGTCTAACATTCCCCACCTCAACCCACAGGCCTTGGCATTTGAGCAACACTGCCTTGTTTCACTCTCCTTTCCCCTCTTGTTTACACTAAACTTCTGATAAAGAGGGAAATGTGGAAGAAAAAAGGAGAAAGAAAAATCTTATTATTATTTGTTGTTGTTGTTCAGTTGCACAGTCGATTTCGACCCTTTGCGACCCCATGGACCACTGTCCTCCAGGCACTTCTGTCCTCCATCATCATCCTCAACTCACTGAGCTTTGTGCCCATTGTGTCCACAATACCATCTAGCCATCTCATTTTTGGCCGCCCCCTTTTTCTTTTGCCCTCCACCTTTCCCAGCATCAAGGCTTTCTCAAGTGAATCTTCTCTTCTCATTTGATGTCCAAGGTACTTTAGCTTCATCTTTACAATTTGACCTTCTAAGAAGCAGTCAGGGTTGATTTCTTCTAAGATTGAACCTATATGTTCTCCTCGCTGTCCAGGGGACTCTCAAAACTCTCCTCCAACACCACATCTCAAAGGCATCTATTCTTCTGCGCTCAGCTTTCCTAATGGTCCAGCTCTCACAACCATACATTGCCATTGCTTTGACTATGCGAATTTTTGTTTGCAATTTGATGTCTCTACTTTTCACTATGCTCTCCAGGCTTCTCATCGCTTGCCTCCCAAGAATCAGTCGCCTTTTTATTTCATGGCTGCAATCTCCATCTGCAGTTAGCTTTGATCCTAAGAAAGTAAAATCTGTCACTGCTTCTACTTCTTCCTCATCTGTTTTCCAGGGACTGATAGGGCCTGTTGCCATTATCTTGGTTTTCTTGATATTGAGTCTCAAGCCAGCTTTTTCGCTTTCTTCTTTCAACCTAATCAGGAGCTTTTTAAAGTAATCCTCACTTTCTGCCATTAGGGTGGTATCATCTGCAAATCTCAAGTTGTTGATGTTTCTCCCAGCAATTTTGATCCCAAATTGTGATTCCTCCATCCCTGCATTGTGCATTATGTGCTCTGTGTATAAGTTGAATAATCAGGGTGACAAAAAGCAGCCTTGTCCTACTCCTTTTCCTATTCCAAACCACTCTGTCATTCCATATTCTGTCCTAACTGTTGTTTCTTGATTCATGTACAGGTTTCTCATGAGGCATATAAGGTGTTCCGGTATTCCCATCTCTTTAATTACTCGCCACATTTTGTTGTGGTCGACACAGCCAAAGGTCTTAGTGTAGTCAATGAAACAGAAGTAGACTTGTTTCTGATATTCCTTTGTTTTTTCCATGATCCATCTTATGTTGGCGATGTGGTCTCTAGTCCCCCTGCCTCTTCTGAACCCCGCCTGCACTTCTGGTAATTCTCTCGCCACGTGCTGCTGCAGTCTATCCTGTATTATCTTGAGCATCACCTTGCTAGCGTGTGGGATGAGTGCAATTGTTCGATAATTTGAACATTCTTTGACATTATCCTTTTTGGGGATTGGAACGTATACAGATCTTTTCCAATCTTGTGGCCATTGTTGTGTTTTCCAAATCTGCTGGCATATAGAATGCAATAATTTGATTCCATCATCTTTTAGGGCTTTGAAAAGTTCAACTTGGATATCATCATTTCCGTTGGCTTTGTTGTTTGCAGTGCTTTTTAGGACCTTTCTGACTTCACTCTCTAGGATGTCTGGCTCAAGTTCAATTTCCTCATCATTGTTATTATCAGGAGTGTTGAGGTCTTTTTTGTAGAGTTTCTCTGTGTACTCTTTCCATCTTTTCTTAATCTCTTCTGCATCAGCTATCTCCTTGCCATCTTTGTCCCTTATCATGGTCATTTTTGCTTTAAACGTTCCCTTGATTTCCTCATTTTTAAAAAAAAGATCTCTAGTCCTGCCTCTTGTGTTGTTTTCTTCTATTTCTTTGGACTGTTCACTCAGGTAGGTTTCCTTATCTCTCCTTGCTTTTCTTTGGAAGATGATAATGGAAAACAGTTGAAAATGTGGCCTGTTAAGTGCACAAGACCTGATAATATGAAGACATTTAGCAGGGAAACCTCCTATCAGATGGGAAGATAGCTAATGCACAAAAGGCTTCACCTGCTACATTCCTGCTCCTGGATTGTTCTTAATGGACGGAGAACCAGTAAGAGAACCTGAGCAATGTAGTTGAGTGTTGTAAAGGGTAAAGGTAAAAGTTTCCCTTGCTCAAAAGCCAGGTGTATCTGACTCTAGGGTTCAGTGCTCATCTCTGTTTCAAAGCCGAAGACCCAGTGCTGTCTGCTTCTGCAGATGTTTCCATGGTCATGTGGCAGGCATGACTAGACACCGAAGTGCACGGAATGCTGTTTACCTTCCCACAGACGTAGTCCCTATTTATCTACTTACAATTTCTTGCTTTCAAACTGCTAGGTTGGCAGGAGCTGGGACAAAGACGGGAGTTCATTATGTCCTGCAGCACTCGGGAATTGAACTGCTGAACTCCTGTCTTCCAGTCAGCATCTTAGCCACTTGAGCCATTGCAGAGTGTTGACTAGATCAGCTATAAAGTAAGAACAAAGGGAAGTATCTATCTGATTTTATGAATTTAGATTACAGGTCTTCTGCAATGGTGCATGATTTTCCTCATAAAACAATTGACAGCTGTCTATAAAACCAAACGGACAACTACAATAACAAACAACTTCCAGTTAGCAGAAAGTAGTGTTCATGCAAGCAATCTGAAATTTGAAAAGTGAGTGGATAGCTGTTATTATTTCCAATAGTAGTCTCTACTTGATCTTCAGCTGTGTAATAATTTTGATAGTTTTTAAAAGGAAAAAGTTCCTCTCTTGCCTGGCCCCCACCCCCACCCCAGAAGTACTTTTATCAAACAAGAATACAATTGGCTGGTTGAAAATAATTTCTTTCAGTACAGTAGTATGAACACAACTGCCTTATTGCTCTCTTTCCCAAGTAGCTCATTTTGTAAATAAAGATGTCACATTCAAGCCACACAACTGCATTTCTTAATGAAGTTATCACCCACTTAGCTCACTGGCATAACCCCTTCCCACCCCTTAAAGAGCAGGAAGCCGCCAAATACATGGCTGCTGAAGTAGTATGCCTTGTATGTAAGCTATGCATTGGAACATCTTTGTATTTGCTCATGGGGAGCCAAGCACATTGTTTGAAGTATTTTATAGTTTGTCCTTCAACGAGAGACACAGAAATAATTTATATGCCTCACTACTATGACTAATGGAGTTTCTACTTTCATTCATTTGATGAAGTCATTGCTTTTGGCTCCAGGGGACTTTTGGCAGAGCAAGCAGAAGAGCTAGATTCCTCACATAGCCTTGTATGTGCCTTAAAGTATTCATGAGTTTGTAAAAGGACAACAAGAGAAATTGTTCTAAGTCTCTGCTGTTAGACAATTCATGCCAGTCACAAATTCTTGAGAAAATACCATGAGATGTTCAAAGCTATCACACATTCAAACTATGGGATATAATTTATTTTTATTTATTATTATTTATTAGTTCAGATTTATATTGCCGCCCACTCACCGTGGAGATATTATACGCACATTTTGGAACAAGAGCAAGCACAAACCATCATTTTCAAGTTATGCGAAGAATAATTAAAGATGAAAAGGGCTAACCATTAATACTTGATTTAACAGTAGCCGTCATAACAGTGGTGTAGCACTCGATGTGGAGAATATAAACTTGGACATTTATTCTGTATTCTGCTTTTCCACATGTGTAATATTATTCCTGGGCAGTTGAAACCTATTGACAAAAACTATGGGTGTAAACAACAGCCAAATTGAACAAAATGCACTGAAGGATTAATATTGCTGGGAAACTGAGTTAAGAATTGTCCCCAAAATATTCTAAGTGACATTTTTAACTGCAGAAATGCCAGCTAAAATATGTTCTGTGTATCGTCTTAATTACAGAAATGCCAGCTAAAATAATCTCTTTCAGGTATTGCATTCACACCTCTGTCACAGAATCTAGTGCTGGAGATCATGTGTAGTATTTCAATGCATTGCAAGACTAATCATGATACTGGCATGAAGTACAGCATGTGACACAAGATCTGAAGCACTCTCCATGCCAACCACAAGGGCCACACTGTCACCGCTGCACAACATGGGTGTGATGAGAACACCATATGGCTTCCACAGAATACATTAATCACAATATGGTAAGCAGGCTCAGCTGCCAGGTGAGCCAAATGTTGCAAATATTGACTGTTGCTTATTTTAGAGATGAAAAGCCTGTTCAGGCATTTGTGATTCTGAATGCATGGAGAAAAGGCTGAGAATACTTGAGGAAAAAGAACAGTCTAACATCACATCTTTACTCATTGCTTTCTTCACATGCAGAGAAATATCATGAAAAAGGACGTCCTCTACAGGTAGACCCTCTCCATATGACCTGGGCCCTTTGATTTTCAGGGTTCCAAACTGTATGCAAAGCTTCCACACATCATCGAGTTTGTCTTGTTCAGACCAGTGCAAAATTAGAAAGGTAAAGCTAATCCACTCCTTGTCCACCTAAACTGAGAGTAATCCTACTTCAGACATCTGAACAGGCTATTTCTATCCCCCCAAGGATTATTGCCTTGCTATGGTGAGGCGGCTTGTGTGAGTCAGTGAGGCTATGGGCTATGCCATGTAGCACCACCCAAGATGGACAGGAGAATTCGGCACTGGAGAAGAAACTGGTAGCCCTCTCCAGTATCTTTACAAAGAAAACCCCATGGATAGTATCAACAGGCCAATAGATAAAACACCAGAACATGAACCGCTCAGGTCAGAAGGTGTCCAATATCCTACTTGGAAAGAGTAGAGGGCAAGTACAAGTAGCCCCAGAAAGTGTGAAGCAGCTAAGCCAAAGCCAAAAGGATGCTCAGCTGTTGATGTGTCTGATGGTGAAAGGAAAGTCCAATGCTGTAAAGAACAGTATTGTATAGGAACCTGGAATATAAGGTCTATGAATCAAGGTAAGCTGCATGTGGTCAAACATGAGATGGAAAGAGTGAACGCTAACATCTTGGGAATTATTGAACTAAAGTGGATGGGAATGGATGGATTTAACTCAGGAGAACATATCTACTACTGTGGGCAAGAATCACGTAGAAGAAATGGAGGGCCCTTATAGTCAATAAAAGAGTAAGGAAAGCAGGAATGAAACTGCAGAAGGCCCTGATGTTAGGCAAGATCAAAGTTAAAAGGAGAAAGGAGAGGCAGAGGATGAGATGGCTAAAAAGCATCATTGATGTGGTGGGCATGGATCTTGGCAGACTCCAGAGGATGGTGAATGACGGAGCCTGGTATATTCCATGGAGTTGCAAAGGGTCAAACTCAACTGTGCAACTGAACAAAAAATTTATATCTTTGGAACAATCATACAGTGAACAAATGATTATCTACTACACAAAATGGAGATTGACCTCTCTCTTAATTTGGAAGCATATATACTGTCTGTGTGTGTGTGTGTGTGTGTGTGTGTGTGTGTGTGTGTGTGTGTGTGTGTGTGTGTGTGTGTGTGTGTGTGTGTGTGTGTGTGTGTGTGTGTGCGTGCGTGCGCGCGCGCACGCCGCGCGCAGTATATAGTAGCAGATGATGTTAAATATTTAGATTTAAGATTATATCACACAAAAGTGAAGAACAATCAATCTGTTTCTACCATAGAGTATAAGCTGATGTTAAATATTTATATGCTCTACTGAGTTTAGAAATGGCAAGTTACCATTTCTCACTCATTTTAATCAAATAGACTTAAAATTGTTTCACTTTATCTAGGCTCTTCCTCATATTTGTTTAAACTCTCCTAGTCCTGAAAGCAAGGAGGAACAGCAACATTTTAATGTCATAATCTGTTCTCCCATCCCTCCCACCTCCTTAGTAAACCTTACTTCTTGGTAAATTTGTATAATTGTATAATTGTAGCCATCAACAACAAAATCTTAAATTGCCTGGCAACCCTAATAAGTCCCACAGTTCAACATTCTGGCAAAATGTGTTAAAAGCAGACTCATCACAACATTAGAGTATGTTAGTACTGTATTCTGTACTACAAATCTAGCAATAGATATCAGACAGATGAAGTGACAAGAAAAAGAAGTACAGTATGCTGGAAAATGAGCTGCTTTAATAGGGAATGACAATGGGAAGATACCAGATTTGCTTGTTAAAACATTTTTCTTGATTCATTTTTCACTTCTTTCTCCTTTCTGCTCTTGGATAAAGTTACAGGAAATAGCCTTGTTCCCCTTCTTGCCTTTCATGCCTTCCCAAGGTTATTTTATTTTTCACACCAAAAGCCACTAATAACTCCCATTTTTTTACTTCACTTCCTTACTGGGTTTACTTAGTTGAATCCAGACACTCCCACAATTGCCCAGTGATTTGTGGGTTAAGCTGCAATAAGCATTCAGCAGATTCAGTTCAGCAGATGAGCAAGCTTGGAGGAAGAGACATAAAGTTTCCCTGTATAATTTGTGCCCCGCAGCTAGAATGAATTGAAGCCAACATGTAAAAATTTCTGTGATTAAACCGTGAAGCACAAGAATGCCAATTAATTATGATGATTAGCTATGTCTTCATTAGCAGCCTATAAATAAATCATGTACTGCATCATGTAGCTGCAACTACTGCCCCAGCAAACGAACAAAGGAAAACTTCTAGCATAATTAGGAAAGGGACAGTTGGATTAATTATATGTGGTATCATGATTTGGCATGTGCTCTATATTCCGTTTGTTTACCTATTGTGTTTTTATTTAATGTTCCTTAAGATGATTGCCATTATATTTAAAATATGCTGTCTTACTAGAAAAGAAAAGAAAGCAAAAATACATTAAAAGCTGGTTATATAATTGATGTGAATGTTGAGATGGAATAAATATTTTTATCAGCATTCCATAACTTGTAATTTCATTTATATCCATAGATTACTTATTTTCTTTTTTTCATAGTACCATGCCTACTACCTCAATTTTGTCAGAGTTCAGGGCAACTGACAAGTTACACAAGCTCTAGGGCCCAGGGCAATTAGGAAATAGGCCAGATGTATCACAGTCCAGAGTCCAAGTCTAAAATCAAGCTTGAGGTAGACTGAGATATAGCATTAGTCCAGATGGCAGGGCATAGTCCAAGCAAACCAGAAGTCAGATTGCCAAAAGAGCAGACAAAGCAGAGTCATTTCAGGGACTGCAGCAGAGCAAGGATATGATTCAAGGAACAAGGATTCAGACAAGGCATACCAGTGATGGGCTGCTCCTGGTTCAGACCGGTTCGCAGCCATCCGGAGTGGAATCGCGGGGGGGGGGGGGGTAGTGAACCCCCAGGCAACTGGTTCGGTCGCCTCTCCGGCAGGCCTCCAGATGACAGTTCTGGGCAGCTCAAAATGGCTGCTCGGAATGGTACATGCGTTAAAACTCCATTTGACGCATGTGCACTGAAAAATAGAAGTGTGCATGCGTCAAATGGAATTTTGATGCATGTACACTTCTGAGCAGCCATTTTGGGCTGCCCAGAAATGGCGCCATGCCTGGAGGAGTGGTAGCGGTGATCTCTCCTCAGCGCACTGCCGGGCCAGGCCAGGCCGCGCTGCCAGGCTGGGTTGTGCTGCACTGCCAGGCCCGGCCCGACCAGGCTAGGCCATGCTGCCAGGCCACTGCACCACAGCGCTGCAGCAGCTCTTTGCCACAGCGCCGCTGCACTGCCGCTCTGCCTGCCTGCCTGCCTGCCTGCTGCTCCCTGACCCCAGGGTAAGGTAAGTGACGGGTTTGTGTTTGGGGTGGGTGGGTGGGTTGAGGTGTGTGTTTTATGTAGTTTGTTTTAATGTGTATTTGATGTATTTATGTATTATGTGTATATTTATTTTAATTTATATGCATTTATTTTAATGTGTATTTTTATTTAATTTTATATTATACTTTTTATTTTTTTACTTTGACTCCACCCACAACATCATGACATCATGACATTGGCTCCATCCACGACATCAGCTCCACCCATGGTGTGGTAGTAAAATTTTTGACAGCCCACCACTGAGGCACACCAATAGTCTACAGAAACCAGGGACAGGGCAGGAAATCTTTGGAAGTGGGAACCTGGAGCAAGGCAAGAGATCTTTTAAAGGAGGAATGAGGAGTAAGACAAGAGATTCAGGAGCTAAGCAACAGCAAGTCCACTGATCTTTACTTCCAAGGCCTCTTCTGGGAGGAAGAGCAGGTTCTCATATAGTCCAAATGCTGAGGGCCTTCAAGTAGAATTTATGATGGTCCAGAACCTTCCCCACAGGGTTCTCATGTGGGGCCTAGCAGCTGCAGAAGGGTGAGAACTACCCTCCAGACTTGGCCTCATTCCTGCAAACATCAGGGGAACTCATCCTGCGAATATCAGAGCTGCTTCAGAGCCTAAGAAATCTAAAGATCATTTGAAATTGGATATGTTTATATAAATGCCTCCCTTCAGTTGGTAGTCTCCAATAAGACAGACCCATCGAGCCAGTGTTTACAAAAGAGTTGACTCACCATTCAGCAACTACTTCCATTATTCTTCTCTGTCTGAGACTGTCATTTGGATTTTGGCCAATGCTGATTGGCATTCAATGAATACAGAATCATTTAATTAGTTTAGGGATGAAATCATCAAGCCCCTGAGAGGGATTCTGCCAGCAAAAATCTCCTGTACAGTATGGGACTCTCTCTCCCCCAGCACCACCACCCCCTACTGCAAAAAGAAGACAGCATTTCTGTAGTGCCAAGAGAAGGAACTGGCTTCTCATCTCTGATCACTACGTTTTTTCCAAGGATGCCTTGATCCTTGAAGTGACACGACTATGCATTGCTATTGCAATCCTTCGTATAATGTTAACTCACTTGACACTTGGATTTGATTTTTGATCATGTTAATGCAGTTAAACCTGAAGAGCATATCCAACAACTTGTTACCCATCGGCAGGCTATGAACAAACACAGACTGACAGACACTAACCCATATCCATATAGATGTTACACTGAATTTTATATAATGCTGTTGCCCTCTCAAATTATCTTCATCTAATCAGAATTTAGGCAATTTGTTTTTAGAGATATTTTGAGGAGGAAGTTGAGTTATCACCAACATCAAACTTCTTCTTCCATGTCTAGGCAAGACATGAAAATGCCAAATGAAGCCACTTTTTGGTGAGTTCATTCCACAGTTATTTTCACCCAACCTAGTGTGAGAAAGATTAGTCTACACAAGATAGCCATTGGCCGAGGTATGCCCGATTGTGGTTCAAAAATGCCACAATCTTCAAGGAGGCCCTTTATGTGTACCCCACATTAGTTTAATGTACCTACACCAAATTAATAGACAAGGATGATGAGGAAACTGCTACAGTTGCAGTATTTTCACTGTTTTTGTCTGTCTTTCTGAGGAATGTAGGAGCTTTGTGGTTGCATGATTCTGTGATCAGTGTTCACAAAATCCAACTAAATAGTAAGTGCAAGAACTTTTCTTACATTCAGTTAAATATCTGATTGTAGCCTGCATTGATAACAATGGGCTGTAAAAAAATAATTCATCAAAGATTTTGTCTATTTTACTTACTATAAATTGATCATGGATAAGAGTGAATCATGAAAAGAAGTATATAAACAAAATGGTTTGGCTTCCACCTTCTTCAGTTGCTTCTGTAAAAGTAAAAGAATAACTTGGTCAAAACATGGTCATCTCCATGGCCTACTCTATTACCATAGCAGCACTTAGCATTTAGAAAAGTGTAATCCTGATGCTTTGGGATGTGAATATTTGTATTAATGGTTGAGATAGGATGTTGTAATATAAGACACCATCTGAAGCATCCTCAAGCCCATATCTCACTTCCAGATTAGAATAAGACATGAAATACTTTTTGAATTCATTATGCAAAATGTCCTTAGTGTCTTTTCCCTTCACATAGCTAAATACACATGCACAAATAGCTACCAGAAAAGGTCAGGATTACAAAGATGCAACTATCCATCCAGTGTCTCTAACACTTTGATATTCCATGCAATAATGCAGAAGCTTTTATAGCTTTACATTTCCTGCACTGAAATATATGCGTGGAAATTGATTCTGTAAGTTTGGAAATTCTCTCATAGATTTCCCCCCCCCCCCCAAAAAAAAAAACCCAGCAACAACAACACCTTGCCATTTCACAGCATAGAGAAAAAGGTTTTGCAGTTTCAAATTTAGCACATGTGAATAAAGCTCTGTTTACATGTCTACTGATGCCAGACAGCCCACAGTTTTTTTTTTACAAGATGTGGATCCCAAAGTATCAATGCTCCTTGTTTGAATTTATATTTACCCATGACATCAAAACAGTGCCATACTGTAGTGGAGTCTCAACTAAAAAAATATTTTTTTTAATGTTCTGTTCTGAGTCATAAACTTTAGTTTGCTTCACTTTCAGGAACTCCAACACATTCATGGAGCTTTCAGGCCACAAATAGAAGGAGATGTACACACAAATCTGGCTTCTTCGTTGAGGGGCCAATATATATATATATTTTTAAAGTGTCAGAATATACCTGCAGTTGTTGAATTCCAAATTGACATAAAACTCACTGGGTGAATTTAGATCAATCTCATCCACTCAGTTCTCTTCTCACAGGGGTTGTTCTCACTCTTTTAAAAGCTCTTACTGTACAGAGCTTGATTGAGGTATGCTGAGAAACTATTTATATCATGTTTAAGAGACGCCATAGTTTTATGAAAAGAAATGTTTCTTATTTTACTGTTTTTGTTTTTTACTTGTGAAGTCTCTCCTATGCTACAACCCTCACTTGCAGAAGGTTTGTGCCTAAATCCAGCACTGGTAATAAAATATATTTGAAATATATTTATTTATTTATTTATTATTTAGATTTATTATCCCGCCCCAATCAGGTGAACCTGACCTTAGGCGGCTTACAGAAAATTCATAAATTAAAACCTTGAGGTTCAAAATTACTTAAAAGTCAATTAAAAAAAGAATTAAACCATGAATTTACAAAAATCTAAAAGATTTAAAAAGGTTAAAAGGTTTTAAAAGATTTAAAAAGTTTAAAAGAGTGAGGGAGGGGTGGCTGTCCCATCAGATCAGCCACCCAACATGGGACCCCATGTTCCTGGAGCCCCACACCAGGATAAGGTTTTTACAGTTCAAACTATCCAATGATTAGTATGTTCTAATCCCTTGGGTGGGATTGCGGTGGCTTAGTGGTTAAGATGCTGAACTTCATGACTGGAAGGTCAGCAGGTCAAGACCCGAGTACTGCATGATGGAGTGAGCTCCCTTCTCTGTCCCAGCTCCTGCCAACCTGGCAGTTCCAAAGCAAGAAATTGCAATTAGATAAGTAGGTAACACTTTGGTAGGAAGCTAAACAGCATTCCGTACACTCCAGTGTCAAGGCATGCCTGCAACATGTCCATGGAGACGTCTGTAGATGCAGATAGCACTGGCTTTTTGGCTTAAAGAGAGAATCCTAGAGCTGAATTTGACTGGCTTTTGAGCAAGGATGACCTTGACCTTGACCTAATCCCTCAGGTGGCTCCTGTTTATTGCTCACTGGATTATGCCAAAGATAATGTGGGCCTTGTGCTTCACAATCAAGTCAACCCTGCTACTTGTTACACTGGCTTCCTATTGGCAGATGCAGTGGGGTCATCTTTCAAGCCAATGGTGCTCTTTTGATATTCAGGCTGAGATCTGTATCCTCAACTGTGAAAGGGGAGACAAAGATTGTATCTCAAGTTGAGGTGTTAAAGTACCAGACCTCCTTTCTCAATTAAATTGACAGTTTGTGACAGGCAGGGAAGAAAAATTCTACAGCCTAGTGGATTTTGTTTCACAAATCCTTTCCAGTTAGCCTTATGTCTTTCTCAACAAGCTAACAGAAGATGCAGTGTAACCTAAGGAGCCCTGTTGTCAAACCACTTGTTGATTTCTGCTGCTTTAGTCAGAGAGAATAGCGAGTATTTAATTGGCTATTGCATTGCAAAGTAGGAGAGAGCAGAATGAATCACATACTGTTTGATGATTCTATTTCTCCATATCCTTTTCCTCTGTGTGTGGTATGAAGACCAAGAGAAAGCACAAAGAAATGCTCAAAATATTTTTTTAAAATGTCCTGCTTAGATATGTCATGTGGGCTGGGAAGGCTGAAGACAAGAGATTTCAGCTTGAATTTTTAAGAAGAGATTTGCAATTCAGTCTTCTGATTAATAACATGCTAGCAAATTGGAATACATGGTGAGAGCAGAGGGTTCAAAGCCTTCTTGAAATCTATAATTCATCATGCTTTCAGGAGTTCTGATGGATCAGACCAAAGCCCCATCCAGTACAATATCCTATTTTCCACAGCAACCTACCAAATGCCAATAGGAAGTCCACAAACAGGACATGAGGGTAAAAGGCATTTCCTATATTTGTTCCCTACTGAATACTGTTCAGATCCATGGTGCTTCTGGTTCTAAAGGTATTTTTCATGATGTTTTCCAGTGCACTTTCATAACTTTTTGTTGTTGTTCAGTCGCACAGTTGATTCCGACCCTTTGCAACCCCATGACATTCTCTCCAAATGGGCAAACCACTTCATTTTTTGTCTCTGTATATAGTTTAAGGATGGATCTAGTCCAAGTCTTTTTCGTTAATATCATTTTCTCCAGGACCCTTTTCTGCCTCTTATATCTTTCTAAAACTAGTTAATGGAATTTTAATAATACTAATAACTGTTCTTATTGTTGCATAGGATGTATGACACCTTTATGATAATGCAGTGTCTTTGTCACTGCCTGTCTGAAAAATAAAAATCTGCCTGCATGGTGGAACAATGGTCACCTCGCCAATTTTAGTTCACCTTTACTAAAACCGTAAGTCATCTGTGGCTAAACTTTGCCTCTTTTGCCCTTTTCAACTGTCCCCAATAAGCACTATACATTCTATGCTTCCTTCTCATTTCCTCTGCATTCTACATGGCCACTCAGTGGTACTGTTGCAATCCAGGTGATTTTAGGCTACTATCCAGAGCAGAGGGGATGCTTATGTAGGTTTTCTTCCACCCCACATTTAGACTACAGGGAAATTGTCTTGCTCTGTCAGCAACAAATCAAGGAAGCATTTTATCTACTGTATTTGCCGGTGTATAAGACGACTTTTTCACCCTGAAAAACATGCCTCCAAGTGGGGGGGGGGCGTCTTATACACTGGGTGCACTTCAGCTGGGATAGACATAGCTCCCCACATAGTGGCCTCCTGATGCTCGCCCACCTCATTCTACATACCATACAGATGAAGAAAGAAGCTCTACATTACAATTGTGTCTCCCTTTCAAACTGGTGGGGAAAAAGAAAGGGTTTCATTTACTGGTACCTTCTGCCCTTATCTCTGCTCTGCCCAAGATGGAGGAAAAAAGCCATGCTTCTTCTTTGCAGGGGAAGCAAGAGGCTAGGCTAGAGCAACACTTCCTGCCTCAGTGCAATAGACCTGCCCACCCACTTTACCTGCACCGCCACCACTGGTGGGTGGTGCAAGTACAGTTCTAAAAAATCAATAAAATAATTAATATTACTGTATTTTAATTACTGAAACTCACTAGCAGTTGCTACATTTCCCACTCTTGGCTTATACTCAGGTCAATCTATTTTTCCTGGATTTCAAGGTCAAAATTAGGTACCTTGGGTTATATTTGGGTCGGCTTATATTCATGTATATATGGTAGATAAATAAGTACCACTTTGCACTTGCACTGTTTTATATTTACTGTACATGTTTGATAACATGCAGCCTTGTGACAGTTTTTCTGCATGTTATAAGCATTTGAATATAAATTAACATGTTGAAATCAAATCTGATGTTCTTTTACGTTTTATTTGGTGTGTGGAAGGTGTGCGGAGGAGGGGGTAGTCTTATACCGCGAGTATATAACAAACTCTATATTTTGAGTGGAAATGTTGGGGGGTCGTCTTATACGCCCAGTCGTCTTGTACACCGGCATATACGGTATGCATTTTCAGTAGCTGGGAGCATAAAGCAAAGCAATCACACTTACATACCACCCCAAAGTGTTTAGTGCACTCTCTGGGTGATTCACAACTTAATTAGCATTTTGCCCTCAACATACTGGGTACTCATTGTACCAATCTCTGAAGGATGGAAGGCTGAGTCAACCTTGATCCTGGTCAGGATCAAACTCACAAAAGTTTGGTTGCAGTACAACAGCTTAACCACTGTGCCACCAGGGCTCAGCTCATAAGCATATTATTTCACAGAAAGACATAACAGCAACGGCTTGCATTTATCCACCCTCTCTCTATTTTATGAAGGAATAGTTGTTTCAAATGGTTGTTTTAAACTGTTTTTAGATTTTTAAATTTTATTTGAATTTGTGATTTTACATGTTGCAATCTGCCCTGAGTCGCCCTGGTGAGTAGGGCAGAATAGAAATGCGAAAAATAAAATAAATAAATAAATCTGGTGGTTGTAAAAATGCACCTTTTGCTTTTCTCTGGCAGTGCTTAAATATTTACTATGAATGCCTTTTGATTTAATTAAAGATAATACTAATGCTTAGGTTGAAAGAAGAGAGTGCAAAAGTTGGCTTGAGACTCAACATCAAGAAAACTAAGATAATGGCAACAGGCCCTATCAGTCCCTGGAAAATAGATGGAGAAGAAGTAGAAGCAGTGACAGATTTTACTTTCTTGGGATCAAAGATCACTGCAAATGATGATTGCAGCCATGAAATAAAAAGGCGACTGATGCTTGGGAGACAAGCTATGAGAAACCTGGGGAACATAGTTAAAAGTAGAGACATCACCTTGCAAAATAAATTCGCATAGTCAAAGCAATGGTATTCCCTGTTGGCAATGTATGGTTGTGAGAGCTGGACCATTAGGAAAGCTGAGTGCAGAAGAATAGATGCCTTTGAGATGTGGTGTTGGGGGAGAGTTTTGAGAGTCCCCTGGACAGCAAGGAGAACAAATATGTCAATTCCAGAAGAAATCAACCCTGTCTGCTCCTTAGAAGGTCAAATAGTATAGATGAAGCTAAAGTACTTTGGACATCAAATGAGAAGAGAAGATTCACTTGAGAAAGCCTTGATGCTGGGAAAGGTGGAGGGCAAAAGAAGAAGTGGGCGGCCAAAAATGAGATGGCTAGATGGTATTGTAGACACAATGGGCACAGAGCTGAGTGAGTTGAGGAGGATGGTGGAGGACAGGGGTGCCTGAAGGGCAATGTTCCATGGGGTTGCAAAGGGTCGGAATTGACTGTGCAACTGAACAACAACAAATGAACTGTAGTCTGGGGGAATTCTTTAAGGTTTGTTCTATCCTAAGGGAAAGACAGAAAAGAAAATGTACATGGCACCAAGGCCATGCCATCCACTGCTGAAGAGACCACTCGGAAGGAGTGCTGCTCTTTCACTATTTTTGTCTTGTGATGGTTTTGATTGGTTTATTATATAGGCATGGTCTTGAATGCCTTAGTGTAATGTACAGCATATAAATGGGATTAAATAAATAAATGCCATATTAGTAAACAAACATTATAAACAGACAAGGACACACACCTTTGTATCAGTCAGAATCCTATTGTGAAACACTGTGTCTGTAAAATAAATTATGTAGGTAAGACACCCTCCCCCTCAGTTCTCTAGTTACCTGCATCCAGAAACAACTACATAACTGAGTGTGTGACCTGCTTCTCTCTGAACATCTGGAAAAGTGAGGAGTGACTGCACATCAGAAGGACATAGGGTGTTCTAGAACTAGGATTCCTGGCTAAGTTCAGAAGTGAACTTCTGTCATAGCGAATAACTAGGAAAGCTTATGTGTAAGAAAAACAAAATCCAGACTATTATGATACTTTTAGGATGATCAGATTTGTATGAATGCAACTTTTGGTGGACTACAGTCCACATTGTCAGACACATAGACCATAATATTTAAGTTATAGGAAGATGGTAGTAAGGGTAGAAAACAGGTACAATATCAAACAAGCCAGTGACATGCTCATTGCTAGCACTGGTATGAACTTTCAAAATGGTAATCATATTAGTATCATATAAATATTCAAATTATTGATTACATAAGCATCCTGATAACAGACAGAACAGTCAGCATGCATGTCTATCCGCCATTACTACTGGGAGGCTGATGCCTTTGAAGTGTAGATGTAAATGACTTTGTTTTCATGAAGTTGTGCGGAGGCTAGAATTATGGCAAAAATACCCCACAATGTTTTGGCTATAGCTGCACCCAGGACTGTAGTTAAGGTAGCTGAGTAAGAGTGCAAGGAACCTAAAACATTATAATAGCAATAGCAATTACGCTTATATATTGCACCATAGCATGTTTATAATAGCAATAGGAATAGCAATTACACTTACGGTATATATTGCACCATAGCACGTAAAGCACTCTCTAGGTGGTTCATGATGTAATTAGGACATGGTGGATACTCACTTTACTGACCTTTAAAGGTTGGAAGGCTGAGTCAACTTTGAACCTGTGGGGCTTAAACTCAGATCATGATCAGAGTTTTGACTGAAGCTTAACCACTGAGCCAATCGGACTTTAATTACAATATTAAGAATACAGTCAAACCTCGCGTAAAGAGCGCCTCACTTAAAGAGCAGAATTTTCTCTGAATGTTTGCTTCACTTAACAAATAAAACCAACCAAAAACTCACTTAACAAATAAATTGGGGTTTGCAATCCCCACCACCACCAGAAGTCACAAATGGTCTCTTGCAATGGTGTTTCGCTTAAAGAGCAAACTCGCTTAAAGAGCAATCCTGTGGGACGCATTATGCTCTTTAAGCGAGGCACAACTGTACTCCATTTGGAGGTACTGGGCAATTGGTTATTCAGTTTTTGTTGCTCTGAGAAGCATGGGAAATCTGCCCAGTCTCTCTCCTTGGAAAATAGGAAAAATAAGCAGTTAAGTTGTTTCTTTATTAAAGGGAACAAGAATGTTTACCTTCCTTTTTATGTTTTGTGGATCTCCACACATTCTATCTTGAAAGAGCAGAAAATGGAGGTGAGAGGAAACACAGCTAACAAAGTAAGCAACAGGACAGTCTCAAGCAGCATTCTGCCAATCTTGATTAGATTCAAGTCTCCATTTTAGAATTTAAAAGTTCACCTCATCTCACTTTCACACAAAATTGCATGTAGATAGTTCTGCACAGTTTTTGCATATATTTTTGTGAAATATATGCATTTTGCAGACACCATTACAGGTTTATTCATTTTTGGTCTGCTGTTGTTGTTGAATGAAACAATTTGCCCATACATATCCAACTTTTGTGCAAAAACTGCTTATTTTTGTGTATGTGTTTTACCATGTGTGTGTGTGTGTGTTTTGCAAACCATAATTTCTGCCCTTGGTTAGACCTCTTTCAACCCTATTCATTTAGGATTATTCTTTAATTACCAGAACATTGCACACAGGATGAAGAATAAACATAAATGTGTGTGTGCATGTATGCTCACATACATAATGCATGCCATGCAGTAGTGGACATCAGCAGGTTCACCAGAACCAGTAGCAGAAATTCTGGCTGACCCTGCCCATCCAAGTTTTGAAATAAAATAGTCCTAATTCAGGTGCAATGCAGGGCCAGGCCTACCATACCACGCCCACAGTGTTTTAGTATTTTTTTTTTAGCCCACCACTGATGTCTTGGTTTTCTTTTCTTCTGAACCAATATGAGAAAAAGGGAAATCTGAATACTTTCTTATGTATGTAATCTTATTTTCCCTTTTAAAAAAATAGAAACCAGAGTGAAAATCTGAACCAGAGAACATGAAATGGTAGCATCCGTTCTGAGCACAAATATTAGCATACTCTGAAGATTCATTTTCTCCTTGAAGTTCTTCCAGCTAAACACTGAACAGGGCCAGCATTGCTTTGCTTATGAAATCTGACATGATCAGAGCCTTTGGCAATTTAGTAACTTTTTGTTGTTACATTTGTTGAATCTCTAGGAATCCCATTAACAGAAGCAAAAAATAAACCACATAACGCAGAAGAAGATGTCTAGCAGGTCACACTACATAGGGAGAGAAAGAGAGATGTTAAAAATACAGACCTATAAATATATATATATACAGGTATTGATCTCAGGAGGGACTGCGGTGGCTTAGTGGTTAAAAGCTTGCCTTGTTAACTGGAAGGTGAACAAGTCAGCAGTTCGAGACCTGGTTACTGCATGACAGATGTCTCTGTCCTAGCTCTTGGGGACATGAAAGGAGCTTCATTCAGGTGTCCCCTGAGCAGAGTTTCTCTAGCAAAAAGTCTTTCAACTCAGAATAATTTCTGACATGAAATCACCATCACCATCACCATCACCATCACCATCACCATCACCATCATCACAGTAAAACCCTGATTTACGAATGCCCCTTCTTATGAATAATTTAACTTGCAAATTGGTTCTGCACTGAAATCAATGCCTCGAGTTACGAATTAATTCTTTTTCCTCTGTGTTGCCTTGAGTGAAGCAAAAAACACCATTTCCCCTGTAGGTTTATATTTTATACACATGCACCCTTTCAGAGCCCTGTAGATGGCAGTTAGAGTGCTTAGAGAGGAGTTCTTTGTCTGGAGTTTTGCTGCCAAAATGGCTGCCGGTTACTGTTTCTTGCTGCATTTTTCAGAGTTTTCTGTCCATTTTCAAAGCTTCTTTAAGGTAAGGAACAGTGTTTTTGCTTATGTATGCTTTCCTTTCAATACTGCTGTTGTTTTTGGGTGGTTTGATTGATTTTTGGAGGGGGGGACTTTTCTTTATCCCTATGGGAATGCCTCAAGTTATGAACAAATTCGAGTTACGAACAAGGCCATGGAACTGGTTTTACAGTAAAACTCGAGGTTTTACTATATTATTATTATTATTATTATTATTATTATTATTATTATTATTATTATTATTATTATTATTATCATCATCATCATCATCATCATCATCATCATCATCATCATCATCATCATCATCAGAAATTCCTATATGTAATTAGGGTTCTTTCTTTCATAGAAGTGTCCACTCCAGGACAAATAACCATAAGCTGCACATTTAATAACTGCAGTTATCCATTTTGTGCTATGATGTAAAAGTGAAGACAATACATAGGTGTGTACCGGTAGCTCCACTTAGATGTAAATTCAATTAGCCTACTGACAGAAAATGAGGCAACTAGTCTGTTCATCTCTTATTAGGCCCAGGAATGCCAGCCAACCTGCCTTATCAGTCCGGCCAATTTACTTGTCTTTTTGTCAGTCCTGGGAAACTAGAACCGATAAGAGGCTATCTTTCTCCATAACTTGTTCAAAATATGTTAAAAACCTACAAGATATCCACTAGAAATCTCAGACATGCTGATTTTATAATTATAAAAATAATTTGTTGCAGATGAACAAGTTCATAGGCTCCTTTTAACATTTCCTGCACTCTGCAACATTCTGAAGAGCCTTGGTAGCACAGCGGTTAAAACTGCTGTATTGCAGCCGACATGTTGTGAGTGTGATCCTGATGGGGCACAAAGTTGACTCAACCTTCCATTCTTCCAAGGTTAATAAAATGAGTACTCACCAAGTTGGGGGCAGAATGGTAATTAACTTGTGAACCGCCCAGAGAGTGCACTCTATGGGTCAGTATATAAGCCTGATTACTATTGCTGTAGCTATTGCAACATCCTTGACCAGATCATAACCTTCTCATGTATGCCGTGCTCTACAAAGCTTATCGGAGGTGGGAAAATGTCTGAAAGAGAAAATAAAATTCCAATGCAAGAGAAAACAATGGATATAACAATATTTCATCATGTTGGGGCATTAAATAAACTATTATTTCTGAGCAAAACCAATTAAATACTGGAATACTGTTGGACAATGGCATTATGTTGTACTGGTATGGTACCACAGGAGCTGCACTTGCCCAAATGCTTCCTGTTTGCAAAAGCAGATCCTCTTATGGAATACTGGATTTGACAAGGAGGTCCTGGATACTTTCTAATCCTAACAATGATAGAAGCTGCTTGCATTATGATCACAATTAATTTGATCACAAATAATTAGTTCAGAAAGGAGTCCAACTATTATCCTCTCAATATAAGAAGGATAGTATGTATAGACAACAAGAACAAAATAACCCAATGAGTGTGTACAAAAATACCCCTCTGTTGTTTCTAATCCTTTAAAACCCATACAACAAAGTAACAGCCACTTTGCATGAGTGTGTGCGTGCGTGCGTGCGTGCATGCGTACATGTGTGTGTTTGCGTGTGTGCAAGCGTGCAAGTGTGTGTGCGCGCACACACATTGTTGTTCATTCCTTCCCTATCTTAAAAGTACAAAATATCTCAACATCTTGTGAAACAAGGAGAATAATTTTGCCTTCTCCATACATGCAAAGATAAGACGAGGAACAGAGTGTGCCCTGAACATGTGGGGTTTGGAAATTATCCACTGAAGTGTCTCATTGACTTGAGAAGGAAGAATGTACTGAGTGTAGCTTATGTTCTGTCTCTAATGCTCAACACAAGATCAACCTATTTGGATTGTAAGCTTCATGTAAAGTCTATCTGAGGACATACTGGACAAAAACTAAATTAGAATATCATAGTCCAATAACTTATATGGTGTAGCAGATCAAGCTTTAAACAGCAAATGCTGTCTTTAAATGCTTCCTTACCCATCAAGATAACTGTGTGGGACAGTCACTACTTTACATAATGGAGTGATCAACTTTACATAAAAGGAGTGATCATTGGAGGTCCAACAGAGAATACGTCATAACACCACTATGATAGGAAGGAAACAGATGGTACCATATACATATATCCAAGTTTGTTGACTGGTAAAGGTAAAGGTCACCCTTGTTCAAAAACCAGTCATATCTGACTTTCAGTGCTCATCTCTGCTTATAGCCAAAGAGCCAGCGCTGCCTGCATTTTCAGACATCTCCATAGATATGTGGCAGGTATGTCTAGACACCAAAATGCTGTTTACCTTCCCACTGAAGTGGTACCTATTTATCTACTTATAATTTCTTGCTTTCAAACTGCTAGGTTGACAGGAGCTGGGACAGAGACGGGAGCTCACTTCATTGTGCAGTACTCGGGTCTCGAACTGCTGACCTGCCAACCTTCCAGTCATCAAGTTCAGTGTCTTCACCACTAATCCACCAGTTAGGAATAAATGCACAATGTGGCATATTTGAAGAAGAAAATGTTTTGAATAGGCAGGATGTGTAACATCTATTATCTTGAAGCCTAAAATATCTCTGTCATTATCCCAAAGGAGGTAGCAAGTTGGCAATATCCACTTGAATAAATATTTATTTCTTGGTTTTGAAGGAAGAGAAAATGTTGCACCTATCATTCTTCCTGATCTGAGAAGATAAGAAAGTATTATACAATATCAGTTGAATGATACCCCTTTCTCACTGTCACTGGCTTACTACCACTTGGCATCAAGAAGAAATGTGTTTGATTTGCACTTACGAATGAATGGAAATACATAAATGTTACATTGCTCAAGGCTGGCAGTAGAAAATAATTCATCTTTCCTCAGTGGTCTCTACAGGTACAAAGTTTTCAGTGTTTTCTACAGGGAGAAAAAGAACAAGCCTTAAACTGTGGACATGTTTCGGAATGTAAAAAATAAATTAAAAATGGATACATTTAAAAAAGAGGACAAGTTTGTCAAATGCAAAAAAAAAAAAAAAACCAAAGCAGACGGAAATGGACACATTGGAAAACTCCATCAAAGGCATGTTGGTTTTATAAAAACAAATACCAACAGCACCTTAACGTTACAAAAGGAAGGAAGGAAGGAAGGAACAAACAAACGAACGAACAAACGAACAAACGAACAAACGAACAAACGAACAAACGAACAAACGAACAAACGAACAAACGAACAAACGAACAAACGAACAAACGAACAAACGAACAAACGAACAAACGGAGAGGATGCAGTGTGAAATTTGCACTCTTCAGTCTTGGAGACCAGTTCCTATTAAAACTGAAACCATTCCCAGCAGAGAATCAAAAAATGTGGTTGAATGATTTTTACTGTATTTTATTTTTCAAAGACTTGCCTAGATAAAAATACTCCATAATTTATGTTGTGCTTCTTTTATGAGAAAAGAGCATATGTATTCAACATCTTGCAAATTTCTTTTTAAAAAAAATATTCCCTTTTCTTTCTACTTTATTTTTAGCCTTTTAAAAAATTGAACTGTCTTTTATTTCATCTTGTCAAAACTCTGCTATTGTTAGTAAATTAGAGTGCTTCCATGCATTTCGCACCACCACCACTTCCACCACCACCATACTGTTTTTGAAATTTGAATTGTCTGGGCATAGTCCTGTTTTTAGTCTAGTACATTTTTGTATGTGTGACTCTATTTCAAATTCAGTACTAATGCTTTGATGGTTACAAGTGTGGGCACCTCAGAAAGGCCTGATTCAATCTGGATTTTGCCACCAACACAGGAAGTGGCTGAATGTCTGAGACCCTATGCCATAAAGAAATCGCAATCTGCAATGCAATAATTATGATATATACTTTGCAAGGCAGTTGTAAGAATTAATAACATCCATCTGTTATTATGTGCTGCATCTTTTGTTATATTTTTATATTATGCTGTATTTATATTTGAGATTGTGATACTGTATATGTTGTTTATGTTATGTGAGCCCCTCTGAGTCGCCTCAGTGAGGTGAGTAGAGGGGCATATAAATCTAATTTAATAATAATAATAATAATAATAATAATAATAATAATAATAATAATAATAATAATAATAATAATAATAATAATAATAATAATAATAATAATAATATTGATTTGTTGACACTTATCTATTTAAACGCAAATCAACTCAACACCAAAATGTTCTATCCTTTGCCTTCTGTTTCCATCTCTGCTTGAACAGCTTTATCATCAGTTTATACCATCTTTCTCAGGGTTTGCCTGGTGGTCTTTTGTGGTCCCTTGTATCCAGTCTGTTAGCTGACAGCTCCATCTATTATCCTTTAGGCGGGTGATACGTCCTGCCCATCTTCTTTTTGCTATATGTGGCAAAAATTAATAACATAATGGGCATAAACTATTTGTAATAATCAAAAGTATTAGCATTCTAAGATATTGTGACCCAATTATTATATAACTTACTAAACTGAGGCAATCATACTTTAGTCCAGTGGTTTTCACAGGGGGACTTCAATTCCCAGAAGCCTAAGTCAGTACATTGAATGATTAGTTCTTTGGAGAATTGATTTAGCCTTCTGGGAATTTGGTCCAAAAATGAAAGGAAACACTGCTTTAGACATAACCATGAAAAGACAAAACTCAGTAGAAAATACAGCAATGTTATGTGAAGCTGATGGGAGTAGAAAAAGACAAAGACCTAATCTGAGATGGATTGATTTAAGGAAGCTACAACCCTGAGCAGGACAGTTAATGACAATAGTTTTGGAGGCCACTAATTCATAAGGTAGTGTGGCCCCACTTACCTTTCTCCACCTTAGGACAAAGATTTCCACAATTTAGATATGGTATGACTTGAATTTGACTATCAAAAAAATGAGGAGTGCTCTTCTTCTTTAAACACAGAACTTTCTAGAACAATAACTGTCATGACAGTCTTTCAGTCTCTTATTTATTTATTTATTTATTTATTTATTTATTTATTTATTTATATTATCCCGCCCCAATCAGGCGAACCTGACTCTAGGCGGCTTACAAAAAAGAAAAAGATTATACATGAATGCAAAACAAACTAAACAATCCCACTATACCCCTACAAATTCAGCAATTAAATCCTTAAGTTTTAAAATTAATTTTAAAAACATTAAACTATAAATTTACAAAATACTAAAAACGATTTAAAAGGTTAAAAGGTTTAAAAAGTTTAAAAGAGCGAGAGAGGGGTGGCTGTCCCATCAGATCAACCACCCAGCATGGGACTCCATATTCAATGAGCCCCACACCTGCCCTGCCAGCCAAGTTTTTAGGCCCTTCTCAAAGGGCAGGAGCTCTGTCTGTAGAAGAAATTCAGTTGGCAGGAGGTTCCAAAGGGCTGGGGTGGACACAGAGAATGCCCTCCTTCTGGTGCTAAACAGATGCGCCTCTCTAGCTGATGGAATGATAGGAGAGCCTCTCCGATCCGCCCTGGTGGGATGGACAGATGTTCTTGGGGTGACGCAGTCTCTTAAGTATCCTGGCCCACTACCATGTAGGGCTTTAAAGGTAATGACCAGCACCTTGAATTGGACCCGGAGACATACTGGCAACCAGTGCAGCTCCTGAAGTAGTGGTGAGGCACAATCTAGTGGCTGATCTAGTGGGACAGTCACCCTCCCTGCTTCTTCCCTTTTGTTGTTTTAATTGTCTTAAATTTTAAAGTTTAACTCGTTTTAGTATTTTTATCAACTATAGTTTTAATTTTTAACAGTTGAAATGAATTTTAATATGTGTGGACATGATGGGACTGTCTGGTAGGCTCCACATTTAACTAAGAATTTGTCGTGAACTAAGTCCTTTTTGAATTTTATGCTGTAAGCCCCCCAGAGTTGGGTTTGCCTAATTGGGGCGGGATAACAAATTAGAATAAATAATAAAAATAACGCCTGCACCCCATCACTACCCGAGCAGCTGCATTCTGGACCAGCTGCAGCCTCCGAATGGTCACCAAGGGCAGCCCCATGTAGAGCGCATTACAGTAATCAAGTCTGGAGGTGACCAACACATGTGTGATCATGAGCTTACAGTCTATTTCTTAAGTCTTTCACAACCACTGAACCTGCTAATGACAGTGAAGGCAAATAGCTAACTAACCCAGGGGTGCCCAAACTATGGCCTGTGGGCCAGATCCAGCCCATGGGCCGTAGTTTTGGCACCCCTGGTATAAGCAGAGAAAATGGCAGCCTAAAATCTATCTCATCCTGTTACAAAACAGATTGCAAGGCATGTTTTAATTCTGCTTCCACTGAGATGAACCACATGACCAGCCCACTAAACCATGTGACTGGCCCGCTGAACCACATAACTGGCCCATGGCCCAAAAAGTTTAGGCACCCTTGCACTAACCCTTGGACCTCTGTCCAGTGACCCCTGCATCACTCTGGTCACCTCTTCTCTCTCTCTCTCTCCCCTTTCTTTTTTGCTCTCTAGTATGAAGGTTTCATCAAAGTTTTCTCTGTGGCCTGTCTCCTGATGACTTCTGGGGGTATTTGCATCTTCTCCCATCACCCTGTCCAGGAGTTCCAATTAAATATTTAGGTCCACCCAGGTGGCAGCTACATTTTTTTTTAAATCTCTTTCTCTTCTCTTGTTCTCACAGGGTTTTTTTTAATCAGAGAGGCAGATATTTGATTTTAAAAAATAATCTATCACACATAACTGTAACCAAAGCAAACCGAAATAACAGAATTCTTTTTCAAAAGATTACAAAAGACAAAAGAAGCAGATGCATAAAACTGAAATCTATTTATTGATGGAGGGTTCAATATTTAATGCATTACTCAATTTATCTCGCTATTGCAAGTACAAGAGGAATTTTCCTTTTTATATATATATTACAGTTTGCAGTTAGCTCTTTTTTCCATAACCTGAGGATGGGCTTAAATAGATGTCGAGCACCTTTTGGATTTTTATACAAAATAAAATCATACTACAATTCATAAATACTGATATTTTGACTCCACCTTTCACTACTTTAAGTTGATATATCACTTTTTCTGCTATAATAGTCATTTCAGCCTGTTTGAGCAGTAACAAAAACAAAACAGAAACAAAACACAGTGACATATTTAACAGATGCATTTCACTATTTGCTTTCATGGATTACAATTTATTTGTTCAATCACAGAGAACACAATATTTTTGGCAACAGGTTTATATATGCTGTATGTCAATGTGGGGATGGGAAAAAGTGGTATGACAATAACAATTTACAAGTGGTAATACACTTCTAAAGTAGCAATGGTTTTATTAAAATAAGTAGTGAATATTCAAACAGCTGATAACAATAGCATCTGACTAATCCCAGCAATAAGAAGCAGAATGAATTCTCTAAGCTTGAGTTTTAGGACTTTACTTTTTAAAGAAGAGTAGGTTGTCTTAAGGTCTAGATTTTGCCAAAAACATGTTGTCAGCTATACACAAGATACAGAACTCATACTGGAGATTTTCATACTTTAAAGACTTCCTAATACTGCCCTACCCCAATGTCTCTAAAGGTTTCCCCTGGACCAAAGAGTCATTAAGGGAGCCAAATAATCTTTTGCGGGGGGGGGGGGAATAGAAAAAGTTGAATGACCAAAATGTACCCATGATTGATGGCATTATCAGATTTGTACAGTGTAACTTTTCATTGCTGGATTTCATCCATAATGTGCTAAAAAGCCCCAATCTCTGTTTAATCCTCTCGATGCACTCTGGAATTTATTAATATAACCTACTTCATATTTTTTAAAAAGAATACTCCCTAAAGTAATCCCATGGAATCCATCATGTTCAGTGTAGCACACCTCTTCTTTAATGTTATTATATGCCTGGCTCTGAAGGTTTTTTTTCCCCCATCTTAATTTCTAAATCTCACATAATGTGATGCTGAGTAGCAAACTTTATAACCACACACACAAACAAATATATATAGCAACATGTACAGTATGTAGGAGTTAGAATAATTTACCAAGGTGTTGTTCCAAATTTTCTTAACACCCCCCCCCCCCATTTGTGGAAAGACTCTCTCTCAATAGTAGAACACAGGCTTTGCCTACAGAAGGTCTAGTTTGATCTCCATCATTTCCAAGTCAGATGCGGCTCACAGGAAAACCAAGAATACTGCTGCCAGTCAGTGTGGACATTACAGAGCTGGATGGACTAGTCTTGCTTGGCAACTTCATGTGTGTTTTCAGGATCAATTCAATTTAATTTCTAATGTGGTGTATAACTTAAGGCTAGTACAATGTAATTAGATAGATCAGTGGAGCCATAGGTCCCACTACGTATTTGCATACTGAGACCTTCTTTGGTGGGTAGTTTTGGAAACTATAGATGAGATTTATTTTAAGTATAACCAGATCCTACATTTAAATAGAGTTACTTTAAATGTGGGGACTGTGGTGGCTCAAGTGGTTAAGACACTGACCTTGATGACTGGAAGGTCAGCAGGTCAGCAGTTCGAGACTCAAGTACTGGACTACAGAATGAGCACCCAGCTCCTGCCAACCTGGCAGTTTGAAAGCAAGAAATTGCAAGTACATAAATAGGCACCACTTCAGTGGGAAGGTAAACAGCATCCCATGTACTCTGGTGTCATGGCATGCCTGCCACATGTCCAGGAAAGGTCTGCAGATGTAGATAGTGCTGCCTCTTTGGCTGCAAACAGAAATGAGCACTGAACCCTAGAGTTGGACAAGACTGGCTTTTGAGCAAAGGCAACATTAACCTTTACCTTTAAATGTTGGGTCCTGCATACACAACTAGTGAAAGAAAAGATTTGCCCAATATCTATAGTATGCCATCAGGTAGTATTTCCAAAGGAAAAGAGATGCAAGACATGATACATGATACACCTTTGCTTCTTTCCACACAATACCTGTCCACCAGCTTTGGCTTTTTATAGAATGTGAAGAGGGAAACCAGCCCTGTGTCATCCCTGTGTTTAATTTCATTGACCAACAGAATAAAACAAAACCTGAAACTGAGAGTATGACTGCACTGTCCTTTTGGTGTAGGGTTGTGTAGTCTAAACATGGTACCTTGAGGTTGAGGACAAGTGATATGCCATTTGGTCCAATCTTCACATCCTATTGACATATTGACCTCAACCTCTTTACACTATTGTGAAGTGCCTTAATAAATAAGCCACTTCATGATGTCAACAAATGAAGTGAAATTCATTCTTTTGAGTCTGCAAAATCATCACTCATGTATCTAATCGCTTAGATTAAATTGTTTTTTCCTTTGTCTTATGATCAAGAAAATGGCTACAGCCACAGTTTCAACCAGCATTTCATACAAAGACAAATTCTTATGAATTTTTAAAGTCTTAAATTTTTAATCTATGTCAATCAGCACATCAGCGATGGTCTAGCACAGTGATGGCAAACCTTGTCACCATCACAGGTCTAGCAGATTCAAAAACGTATTTCACTTCCCATGCAGAGGAGCAGGGGAAGTGTTCAGCGTGCTCACTTATTAAGTCACTTCACCATAGGAGCCTTTCACAGAAATGAGGTTCAAATTTGTCCATTCCCAGCTATCACACATACTGGGATTGGACCAAACTAGAGCATACCTACTTGCACCAAAAAAAGAGAGGAGTCACTGACAGGGCTCAGAAAAGTTCAGGAGGGCCTCTCTAAGAGTGGATTGTTCTGCTCCTGTGATTGCATCCTCTAATTGCTGGGGGGGAAGAGCAGCCAATTCTCCCCTGCTGCACATTAAACAGCAGGCGCAATGACCGTCTGATCAAGCACTGATTTAGCTGACTGTCTCCTGCTGCTAGTTGCCTAGTTGTCTCAGTCTGTCATTTTACACTACTAATGCTGCTTACAATAAATTCTCAGTGTAACAAAGCATACAGATGGCATGTCCCAAAGGCTTCCGCAGAATGTCCTTCCTATGAGGATCATTCTCTGCAACTTGGAACCATGGGGGGGGGGGACTTAATCTTATAAATAATCTGTCTGCCTTTTAGAAGTAAACCTGCAGCCATCTTCTAGGTAAGAAGTTCCAGTCTTGCACTCATCTTAATTATAGATTAACTGGATTAAATATTTGATATTAAATATTAATAATTCTGTGTCATTTTCCTGAAGAAAGGTTCCACAAATTTGCTTTCTTGCTTCAAAGCCACAAAGAAGCATACCAACATAGCCATATTGGTGGCTCCCTCCCCCCAAAGGCACTGGGTGATTGCAGGATCCAAATGGGGCTTTTGGTGCAGTCAGGTGAAGGCTGTGTATGACTGCCCCAAAAGCCCCATTCAGATCCTGCAATGGCCCAGTGCCTTTGGGGAGAAGGAAGTGAAGGAACCAGCTCTTTCCCCCCAAAGGCACTGGGTGATTGCAGGATCCAAACGTGGCTTTCAGGGCAGTCAGGCACAGCCTTCACCTGACTGCCCCGAAAGCCCCTCAGTGCCTCCCCAGCCCTCTGGTATGGCTGGGAAGGCACTGCAGGGTGAAACAAGCCCAGGACAAAGACTGGAAAGGCTTTTCCACTCTTCAGACTGGGTACCACCTCAAACCCACATCCCCCTTGCCTTCTCAACCCTCTGGTCTGGCTGGGATGGTGTGGGTGGTGGTGGTGGTGAAATGAGCTGAGAACAAAGAGCAGTTCAGCTTTGTCCTGGGCTCATTTTTTCTATGCATCCCTGTGGGGATGCATCAAGTGACAAAACAAATTGAGTTAAGAAAGAGGCCATGGAACTGATTATTTATTTATTTATTTATTTATTTATTTGTAACTCAGGGTTTTACTGTACTCTACGAAACCTGGCTAGCATATCCCAGTGGCTGGTCATATCCCAGTGGCTGGAGAAGGAGTAGCTGCATGCATATGATAAGTAATTGAACTACAGTACTGTAGTTGACTTAATATAGAAACTGATATAGCAACTTTACAAGTAACTGATTTACATAATAGTGAACTTACAGTAGAGACGTATAGTGAACTTACAGTAGAGACTTGTTATAATGGACTTTCCTTTTCATACCAAGGTTTTTCCCTTCATACCAAGGATGATGACTAACGAGATGCTTAGCAACTCCTGACTTCTAACTTCATATATCAAGCACTAATTAGCTCAACTTTTAGTCTGATACTGTGTTTTAAACTGTGATAATATGCATGATAATACTTTGTTTTAATCTGTGATAACATGTATGATGGGAGGATACTAGTGTAGAAACTGGCAAACCATGTCAGGAAGTTTGCCAAGAGAACCCTGTTGACCAAAACAAAAAGCAAAACAGATCAGAAGAAGGGGATGGACAGGAAAAGGGGAGGAGAGATACAGTGTTGTAAGGAACAATACTGTATAGCAAGATGGAATGTAAAATCTATGAACCAAGGAAAACTTGAAGTGGTAAAAAAGAAAATGGAAAGAATAGGCATTGACATCTGGGAATCAGGGAGCTAAAATAGACAGGGATGGGCGAATTCAGCTCTGGAAACCAGCATATCTATTACTGTGTACAAGAAAACCTAAGAAAAAAATGGAGAAGCCATAATTGTCAATAAAAGAGTGAGAAAAGCAGTAATGGGATATAATTAATCTCAAAAATGATAGAATGATGTCAGGCAGAATACAAGGCAAACCGTGCAATATCACTATAATCCAACTATCTGCACCAACCACTGGTGCAGATGAGGCCACAGTTGACCAGTTCTATGAGGACCTAGAACACCTCGTAGAACAAACAGCAAGAAATGATGATCATAGGAGACTGGAATGCCAAAGTAGGAAATCAAAAAGTAAATGGAATAACAGGCAAGTTTGGTCTTGGAACACAGAATGAAGCAGGCCAAAGATTGATAGAGTTCTGCCAAGAGAATGCACTGGTCATAGCAAACACTCTCTTCCAGCAACACAAGAGGCAACTTTACACATGGACATCACCAGATGACCAACATCAAAACCAGATTGATTACATACTCTGCAGCCAAAGATGGAGTCAGCAAAAACAAGACCTAGAGCAGACTGTGGCTCAGATCACAACCTATTGAATGCAAAATTCAGGCTTAGACTAAAGAAAATAGGGAAAACAATTAGACCAGACAGGTATGGCCTATACAACTTCCCTAAGGAATACACAGTGGAGGTGTGGAACATATTTAATGGCATGGACCTGAGAGACAGAAGAATTATAGACAGAGATGCAGGACATCATGCAGGAGGCAGCAAAGAAAACCATACCAAAAGAAAAGAAGCGTAAGAAAGCTAAGTGGTTGTCTGATGAGGCTCTTAAAATAACAGAGGACAGAAGGAATGCAAAAGGCCAAGGAGAAAGAAAAAATACAATCACTTGAATACAGAATTTCAAAGAAAAGCAAAGAGAGATAAGGAAATCTACCTGAATGAACAGTGCAAAGAAATAGAGGAAAACAAGAGGCAAGATCCGAGATCTTTTCCAAAAAAAAATGGGGAAATAAAGGGAACATATAAAGCAAAAATGACCATATAAGGGACAAATATGGCAAGGATTTAGCTGATGCAAAAGAGATTAAGAAAAGATGGAAAGAGTGCACAGAGGAACTCTACAAAAAGGAACTCAACACTCCTGATAATAACAATGATGAGGAAATTGAACTTGAGCCAGACATCCTAGAGAGTGAAGCCAGAAAGGCCCTAAAAAGCACTGTAAACAACAAAGCCAGTGGAGATGATGGTACCAAGTTGAATTTTTCAAAGCCCTAAAAGATGATGGAATCAAATTATTACATTCTATATGCCAGCAGATTTGGAAAACACAACAATGGCCACAGAATTGGAAAAGATCTGTATACGTTCTACTCCCCAAAAAAGGGTAATGCCAAAGAATGCTCAAATTATCAAACAATTGCGCTCATCCCACATGCTAGTAAGGTGATGCTCAAGAAAATACTGGATAAACTGCAGCAGCAAGTGGAGAGAGAATTACCAGAAGTACAGGCGGGGTTCAGAAGAGGCAGGGGGACTAGAAATCACATTGCCAACATATGTTGGAACATGGAGAAAACAGATGGGGAAGAAGTTGAAGCAGTGACAGATTTTACTTTCCTAGGATCAAAGCTCACTGCAGATGGTGATTGCAACCATGAAAGAAAAAGGTGAATGATTCTTGGGAGACAAGCTATGAGAAACCTGAGGAACATAGTTAAAAGCAGAGACATCACATTGCAAACAAAGGTTTGTATAGTCAAAGCAATGGTATTCCCGGTGGCAATGCATGGTTGTGAGAGCTGGACCATTAGGAAAGCTGAGGTCAGAAGAATAGATGCCTTTGAGATGTGGTGTTGGAGGAGAGTTTTGAGAGTCCCCCGGACAACGAGGAGAACAAATAGGTCAATCTTAGAAGAAATCAACCCTGACTGCTCCTTAGAAAGTCAAATAGTAAAGATGAAACTAAAGTACTTTGTACATCAAATGAGAAGATAAGATTCATTTGAGAAAGCCTTGATGCTGGCAAAGGTGGAGGGCAAAAGAAGAAGGGGCGGCCAAAAATGAGATGGCTAGATGGTATTGTAGACACAATGGGCACAGAGTTGAGTAAGTTGAGGAGGATTGTGGAGGACAGGGATGCCTGAAGGGCAATGGTCCATGGGGTTGCAAAGGGTCGGAATCGACTGTGCAACCGAACACAAAAATCTAAATTATCTGGTGAAGCATTCTTACCCCCACTAAACTTGATGATGATATGACTGCAGCCATTTGCATTCTTCCCTATTTACTTTTTTCAGAACCTTTCACATCAATTATTCATTCTCCACCAATCCTAGTTCAATGTGCTAATGAATGGCCTATTTTCTAACAGTCTGTTGCTGCCCACTTCTGGTGGTCTTCCATTAGCCATTTCTTACTTTTTCTCCGGCACAGATCCTAGCCTATGTTACAATTAGATTCACCTGCAAGATAACAACCAAGGCTAAGTCTTGTACTTATGCAAAGACATTCCCCCTCCTTCCAGGATTATCCATTTTGACCCAACATTCTGTACCTGTTCTCATACACCCATTTACCATGAGTGTTTTGATTCCTTACATGCTGCCTTCAGCTATGCTGGAGGATGCCTTTCCTTTCTAGGGAATTATTACCCTGATCAGTATGGATGGGAATGAATGTGCCTTCATCTTTCACCTTAGGGATTTAAATGTCTTTGGTCATCCATTACATGGCTCAGTTGCTCTTACTTGTTGGAGGTACTGTTCTTTTCATCAAAATGACAGTTCATTGCTGTAACCACAATTACAGCTAAATATTTTTCTTCATTCTGTCTTGTTTCATTATCCCTTCATTCAGACATGTTTAGCATCCTCTTCAGTCACCAATGAGACCCAAGGCCTTTCTCAATGATCATGACATAATAGAAAACATTGTGATATGTTAGAAGGTGAAAAAACTGCCAGATTGCCAATGCAACTCAAAGGAAAAGAAATCCATAGTCACAGCCAGAAGCACTACTGGTAATGTCTACATAATGTCCAGGTGGCAGTAGGAATGTGAATTTGACAAGTTCCTCGCTCTTGATAGGATGTCAAGGTGAGGTGGACTTTTCCCTTTTAGAGAAATCCTGTGGGAAATCTTATGAAATTTCTGACATGTTTTGTGATCATTTCAAACACACACCCTGAAGAACTATAACTTTCAGAATCCCCTGAATAACATGCCCAATGGCCACACTAGCTGGAGAACCAGGGAGCTAAAATACAAAATGTAAATTTCTGAGAGTTTAATGGACAAGACATGCATCAATGTCCTTTCCTACTGAGGCCATAAACCATATGTGGATATAATGCTTTACATTTTTCTTCTGCTTGTAAAGTAGGGCAATGAATTCTATTTTTACCCTAGCAATCAGGAAGGTTTCAGGTATATATTTGTTTTATTCATTGCAATGCAAAATAATGATGTTAAATGACCTTGCGGAGGCCAGGGAAATGTTCAGAAGAGTTGATACATTTCTTACTTCTTGTTACAAATTTAGCATCCCAGATCATTTACAGTAAACTGGCTTTTGAACAGAAAATTTGTAGTGGTTGGGTTTTCCTTCGGGGCAGGAAAGAGAGTTGTTATTGTTATTTATTTCAGTACTTAATCTATTTCTTTTGTCTCTGTTTTATGTGACATTCAGTCCGAATAAGCAGTCTCTGGGCTCAGAGGTTTAGCAAAATATGTTTGTCAGGTGAGAGTCCCTTGTTTTCATGGCTCCTGTTCCATCAAATGACTGCAGTAACAAAACCACTAACTGAAAGAAGGAATTATCCAGATCAACAAAGACCTGACAGGAAAGGACAGCACATATGAATAAAGCATAGTAAGTAGCTTGAGAAATAATAAGCAGCAATCAGAGATCAACAAAGTAGTCTTTTAAACACCAGCTTTAAAACATAGATAAATGACAAATGTCAAATTTCCCTTAGCCCACGCCTAAGTACCTCAGGCAGTTAAGCATATGCCTGCCTTTGGTCTTCAGACTTTTTTGGCATGAAAAGATGTGCTAAGTAACCCATAGGCTCTATCAAATGCTTTTGTGTATCAGGTAGGGTGTATTACTGTAAACAACAGAGTTTCTTCTAGCGATCATGCCATGGGAATTTGATGGTCAAAACTTGAATTTCTTTTTAATTGAATCTAGGAGGCAGTGATAATGGCAGATTAATCTGTGGGTTTCATATACTTTTCCCTGTATGGAATTTTTCTCTGCACAGCAGTCCCTATGAATGCCAAACAGGCCATGAAAGATCTGTTGTGAAGTTGCCCTGCCCTGAAATTTAAGAGAAATTCCTTGTTTCATCTTGCACAAATATTTCTGTTTCACTCTCTCTCTTTTTTTTCTTTTGCACAATTCTATGGGGACACTGCATATTTCCACTGCTAATTCTCTTACTAGATTATATCCTAGACCTCCAACAGACTAAAAGGAAATATCTAGAGACCAGTACATGCTTCTATTATAATTATAAAATAAAAATCTACCATTCCATTCACAGTCCAGGATTCATATGAAATTAACAGTTCATGCCCTAACCAAGGACCTAAGAACTGCTAAGGTAATGTCTAAGTATATACGCAGTTCTTAGTAGAGTTGCCTTTTGGAGAGTTAGGATGTTCAAATCCAATACAGTATGTCCAAAATTTCTAAATATGTATGGAATCATTTAGGTATTGCTCTAAGGGCTCCAGTCACTATGGGAACAACAGATTTCTTCCTCCATTGATGCTCAACTTCAATTTGCAACTCATGATAATTTTGTGATTTTCTCCAGTTGTTTGTCTTCAGTTTGTGAGTCTCCTGGTATACCAATGTCAAACCTTCTTCTTTTCCACAACAGTTATATCAGGTTGTTGTGAGGCAAATGTCTGTCTGTTTGGATTTTAAAGTCTCACGCGATCTTAACTCTCTCATTTTCTAAATCTTTCTCTACATGATGTCCCAAATGACTTTTACTGCATTAAAATCCAAACATCTGGCAGTTTACAAATGATAATTTTTGCAACCCTGTTGTAGCATTGCAAATAATCAGTTTGTGAAATTTTGCTGTATCCACTGATCAGATGTTCTACTGTTTCATTCTTTTCATTACAAAACTGGCATTTGCTATTGTTGGATACATGTTGTATTTTTGTTTTCATGCAATTTGTTGGCAAAACTTGTTCCTGAGCTTCCAAGATACATCCTTCCATTTCCTTCTTCAAAACTCCTGCTCTTAACAATCTCCATGTCTGCTTTGGGTCAGCCTTGCCTTCTATGTTTTTCCAAGTATTGACTATGCATAGGTTTGTTTTTCCAGTTTGCAGCTCAACTTTCTATCCTTTCCTTTCTGTATTCAGCTTTCTTCTTCACTGATTTCAAAAGTCCTCCTTTGTTCACTTCTTTAAGCATAGGCTCTTCACTTTTCTTAATGTAGTCATTCAAGCTATGCTTTTCTTCCTCTGCTGCCTGTTTCACCTGTAGGAGTCCTCTGCCACGTCGTCGTCGTCGTCGTCGTCGTCGTCGTCGTCGTCGTCGTCGTCGTCGTCGTCGTCGTCGTCGTCGTCGTCGTCGGCGGCGGCGGCGGCGGCGGCGGCGGCGGCGGCGGCGGCGGCGGCGGCGGCGGCGGCATTGTCGGCGTCGGCGTCGGCGTCGGCGTCGGCGTCGTCATCGTTATTGTTATTTACATGAAGTATAAAGTGGAGCCTTCTAGGCAGGATGTGAGAAAAAACACTGTGGCTTAAAAACTGAAGGTGACTTCTGCTGAAGCTCTGCTGAAATATGCAGGCACATTACACATTCTGTGCCTTATTGAACCGGGATTGTTATGCTTGAGCTTGGTCTATCTCCTGGGAACAAAGGGATACAAAATAACAGATAAATCTGTTTTGAATGCCAAGTCTCCCTTGAGACTTGCTAAGCAATGATGAAGAAAAGAATGCCTGTCAACATGTCCTGAATGCATTTCCAGTTCGGGATTGGCAGGCTTGGCTGGACTACAGTTTAATGTGCTGTACATTTCATCTTTAAAAGTACCAGGCAAACTCCACCACCTATAGCCAAAGATGGCATCATTTCCTCAGTACATGATACTGGTGTTGTTTCAAGGTTTTCCCCTCAAAAAATGATATCTATAAGCATTCAGTAGATTCTCAAAAAGTCATACCCAGTGCCATTTTCCTAATTCCTCTCTGTGTTCTTACACATAACGGGTTTGTTGATTTATTTGTTTTATATGTGACTGCTTTACTAAAATAATTGGTTGCTGGTTCCTTTAATTTTCCTAAATTCTTTTTTTTTTAATGGTACTTTTTTATTCCGAATAAAAGTTGACAGGCCTCTGTACAATACTGGATTAATTCCTGTTATTATGCATTGTTCAGATTTTTCAGCTTCCCTCCATGAGTGCCTTTTGACACTGCAAACACAGAAAGAAAAAGTAAAAGCAAACAATACAGGTTCAAAAACAGTCTCACTTTCATGTCTCTCTTTCAATTTAAGAATATTTAGCACAATTTGAACACTGCCAGCTGTTTAGGGACTATCCAGCTTGATACATATGGAAATTTTTCTCAACATCTGAACAAAGCAGGCTTAATACATCACAAAGCAACTCAGGTAATAGGACCAAGCTGGTCAAGGATATAAGAAATGGAAAGCACTTTGCCATCAAATTGCCAATGTTTGTTTTCCTCTGTGAACTGCCCTTTTTGTGGATTTGTGCACTGACCAGGAATGGGATGCAACTGAAACTGATCTTTTCATGTCCTTTTAAAATGATTGAAATAAGAAAGGCTCCAGGTGGTCTTTTTTCATAAATCTCTTCTAAGCTGAGGGGCTACCCTCTGTGGTGCTGTGACAGGCTAACAATAAAGAAGTGCTTATGACAGTTCGGAGGGGAGGGGGTGTTCCTAAAGCTTTCCCCTACTGTTAAGCAGTAAATCAAGGCCTGACGGGATTCCTCATGTGCCACCCCCTGCCAGGGTAACATTAAATCTACACTATCTGCCCTAATCTCCTTCTAACCAGCAGCATCAGGATCATGGGGGGAATGTCAGATGGAAATAGTGAGATTCCCAGGTATTTGGGTAATTGAAAGATCTGTCTGTCCCACCGCATCTCTGCTAAGTCAGAAATGAAACAAACACCCAGAAATATTTTTCAAAGGATTGTGATGTCTTTATAGCCTTTTGGAAAATAATGTAGAAATGCAATCTAAAGCATGTGTAGACAGCACTAGAAGAAGAATGGGTTCCCAGTGTTGCCATACGGAGTGGAAGCTTGGGCATTGACTAAAACATCGGAAAAGAGAATCTAAGTTTTTGAAATGTGGATCTACAGATGGATGCTAAGGATACCATGGGTTGACCATGTGACTAATGTAAAAGTATTGTGCCAGATGGATAAAGAACAAGAATTCTTTTAGACCATTAAGCAAAGAAAGCTCCAATACCTTGGCCATATCATGAGGAACAACGTAAGGTATAGAATACTACAACTCTCTCTACAAGGAAAGATCCCTGGGAAGAGAGGCTCTGGACATAGACAGTCATCATAAAAAGATGCTGCAGCAGCAGACGCTAGGACCTCTCCACCCTCACCTCCAGACTCTCCACCGGGCAGAGAGGCTACCACAGCTGTGGAATGCCAGGGCCATTCCATCGCCGGCTCCCCACCCAGCCCCGGGCTGGCTTAAAAGGACACTGTGGTGACTGGATTCTTTCTTTTTTGAACTCCTCTTTGACTTTTCCCAGATACCTTCTGTAGGATTTTGCTTAGGACTGAGTATATGTGATTTTTGTTTTTGCTGTTGTTTTTTGTAATACTTTCTTGTAACATTTTATTGTGATATTAATACTTTTGGATTGTTGCTGTGTGGATTGTTGCAGAGCTGACCGGAGAGGCTCTCTAGTTGTTCCATTGGCCAGAGAGGCACATCTCTCTGGCACTAGAAGGAGGGCCTTCTCTGTGTCTGCTCTGGCCCTATGGAACCTCCTGCCAATGGAGCTACATCTCCAGACAGAGCTGCTGCCCTTTAGGAAGAATCTAAAAACATGGCTGGCAGGACAGATATGGGCTGCGGAAGGTATAATGACCCCAGAACACTGGATGATCAGAGCCCCTCTCTTTCTCTACTTTTTAAATTAGTAGTTGTAGCATCTGGTGTGTTTTGAATCTGTTTTTAATTTTTTTTAGATTTTAATTTTAAATTTTAACAGTTTTAAGGTGTTTAGATGGAAGCTTCCACTTCCTAATTCTGGGCTCTACCTGCCCAGAGAAGGATTAGACTAATGTCCTCTGGCCGGGAGGAGGAATGGACTTCAGCTGCTTGTGCTGTGTTGTTTTTCTGAGTATAAGCCCCCCTGACTCGCCATGGTGAGTGGGCAGCGATATAAATCTAAATAAATAATTAATAAATAAATTGATTGATATTTTATAGATAGATAGATAGATAGATAGATAGATAGATAGATAGATAGATACTGTGATTATTGTGATTATAATAATGTGGAATTTGTGATTGTAATGCTGTTACTTTTATAATATGTAAGCAACCTAGAGTCAGGTTTACCTGAGTAGGGCGGGGTATAAATTTGAAATGAAATCATGACTGAAGAACCTGAGAGACTGGTGTGGCATGTCCTCAGAAGATTCATTCCAAAAAGTAAAGAACAGGAGGACTATTGCCATGATGATAGCCATTATCAGGAATGGAGATGGCACCTGAAAAAGAAGAAGGAAGATGTTTATTCATTGGTATTACACATGGTTCAAAGCAAGGAAAGTAGCAGATCCATTCTTGGGTTTCATGTTCTTTTCCCTCTGTGAAAGTGTTGTGCACAAAGGTGGTGTAGTCATTGGAAGCACATTGGAAGCACAGTCAAGTTCAGGGCGAGCTGTTACACTACTGTAGTCCTACATGATCCTGTTTACACTGGTATAACCATCTATTTTATTCCCAAATGTATGGTTCCAGATGTTATTTGACTTCTGCTGCTAGTGTTCTTCACCATTAGCTGTGCTGGCTAGAGATGTTTTAGATTTGCGATCCAAGAATATATAAGGCAAGGATTCTCAACCTGCGGCCCATAGACCAAATATGCCCTGTAGTGCCATTTCATGTGGCCCCTCACTGCCTCCACCACACTAGGAAGTGCCTGTCTGAGGGAGTGTGACCCAGTCCCCAGCTTAAAAAGGTTGAGTACTCCTGATCTATGGCTCCAGTTTTGGAAATTGTTGTTTAAGCTTATGTGTAAAATGATCTTGTGAACCCGACATAATTATATATGTTGCAGAAATAAAGCACAGGCAGGCAGTCACTGGACAATGACAGGCAGGTTCACAGGGATATATTATTATGCAATTTGGCTGAATTAGTGGATGAAGAAGCAAGTTGTGATGCCTGAGTCAAGATTGTGGTGCAAGCAGCACCACACTCAGGCACAAACATGGCATCCTCGTATCACACAATGTGGTGCTATAATAGAAAAGAGGAAACCAGAAGAGTTGTTTCTTGTGACAACCTTACAGTCAGCTTCTCATCTGATTTCATTATATATTTCACTGTGTTGCTTTACCAACAAAAATAGAAAATAGAAACAGTGTGTCTTGTGTTTTCAGAAAATATATAATCAAAAGCTTTTCACGATTTAAAAAAGCTACAAAACCAAGCAGTACGGCAATAAAACAATGGTAAATGATTATTTCTAGTACTCTTTTAAAATTTATTCACTTGGTAAAATCTTGTGACCAAAGACATAAATTGTGATCTGATGCGATCACTTTAGCATACATTGAAAATCAAATACAGGTACTGTACCTGTAATGTGTTCTGGAGCTCAGAAAAAAAGCAAAAAAACAAAAACAAAACACCTACATATTTTTTCTGTTCAAAACTCTTTCTAAAGTGGCAAACACATGGTGAAAAATTCCAAAGTGCACTTTAGAAAGAGTTTTTAACAGATGAAAGTTTTTTCCCCATTTTTGTTCCTGAGCTCCAGAAGTTTTTCAATGCATTTCAATGTATGTTTGGCACATTTCCCACATTACCAGCTCTGGTAATTGCAGGACTATTTCCCGACCATCAGCTGTTTGGGAAAGAGGGGATTTTCAGCTCTTCCTGGTTGTGTAGAGAGCTTCTGTCGGTCCCAAAACATGATGGAAAATTCAAAAAAATAGAGATGAAATTATCCAAGTCTTGAAGCATTATTTTTCTGGGATTTCTTTTTGTATCTCGAGTTTTTCATAAGTAGAGACATTTGTAACTCGAGGTTTTACTGTATGTTGTGTTTTTGGGTAAACCTGTCCCAAAATCTCATAATCCTTTTGTTTTCTAATGAATGGGAAAGAATTCATTCAGCAACAATTTTAACCCAGTCCAAAGAATGTTCCAAAAAGGCTGAATGATCACAATATTTAATTTGCTCTGAAGTACAAATCAGCCTCTCAATTCTTGCTTAATGTCTTCCTCCTAAGAAAGATCATATAATAGAAGTGAAATGGATCTGATTTTTAACCTGTTTTCTCTTGATAGCCTTAACACACATTACATATGTTCCCATTTATTTTCTTGCTTATCCTAATGAAACAGTTCACTACATACAAACACACAGAAACAGAGAAAGAAAGATGAATTTCCTGTTGTTTCTATCATCATGCCTTGATCTATTAATGTTGAATAGTTAGCTAAACCTGAAGTTCTTGATCCTACCACGCTTTTATGATGTCCTTGAAAAGTCCTTTGTCAAAGCTAGGGAATATTGTGCTCACAGTACAGGGACATGCATCAATTAATCTAACAATTTTACTAGTGTTCCTGTAGTTTGGTGAAAATTAATGACAACAATTTGCCATAGATTGTGTAGAACAGAGCAGAGATGAGTCGTCTAGAGAGAGCTTTTAATTCCACAGTACAGTCCTAAACACATTTCCTTGTAAATAAGGCACTTAAGCATGGGAACAAAAGAAATGTAATGATGAAAAGTACAAGACATGATGATAGAACAGCAAGGGCATTTTTAGGCCAGAAAATATCTTTTAAATTTTATGTTGAGCTTCACTTGAGATTTGCATCACCATTTCATGTACATAATAAACTGTATTACTTAGCCACAAAGTTATTTATTTATTTATTTATTTATTTATTTGCTTGTTTGCTTGTTTGTTTATATTTGTATTGCTGCCCACTCACTGTGGCAACTCAGGGTGGCTTACAATCAATACAACAGTATAGTAACAATCATAGTAACAGTAAAAAAACAACCCCACAAAACAAAATACAGTACTACTATCCAAAACGAAACACAGACTATCTCCCTTCCAGCCATTGCCCCCCACCCCCGGAGGTAGCGGCCAAGTCCTCAGCCGCCCATCAGGCCATGGCAACTCCTCCCTCTGGCTGTTGGTGGGGGACTGGTGGTGGCAGCGAAGTCCTCTGCCACCCGTTAGGCCATGGCAGCTCCTCCCTCCGGCCAATGGCGGGGGCCTGGAGGTGGGGGCCAGTTATTTATAATCTGAGCTGATAGTCACTAGTTTAAGGAATATTAGATTCCTTGATCCTAATCCAACTGTGAAGATCAAATTTTCTTTATATATATTGGCCAGAATCCTGTTCACCCAGACACCAGATGTCTGTAAGTAAAAATTTCCTATTTACCCCTCTGCCACGTCCCAAGGCTCCCTAAGGATCTTATTTAACCTGTAGAAACCTTTGTGGATCTTGAATTGTGGAGCAGACTTTAATGCTGAAAAAATACTGCTACTGGTTTCAGTCATGATAGTGGCACAGGTAGCAGTCATATTCTGGGTTTAAAAGCTCCTCCACATCCTGATAACTCCAAAGGTTTATCCAAGCTGAAAGTGCTTCTTACAGAACATTGAAACCTGAAGAGGAGTTAGGAAACTTTAAATTAAGGACTAAAATCTCTGTCTGATTATGTCATAAACTGTAAGGGCACTGAGCTGCATGAATAGAAATCCTTCCACTGTCTGCTTTGTTTTATTTGTTTTGAAAATGCTTGTGCTTCAGTTAGTTACACACACACACACACACACACACACACACACACACACACACACACACACACACACACACACACACACACACACACACACACACACACACACACACACTCACACCAATCCAATCAAAGTTAAAAATGAATAGCAATCTTCAAATAGATTGTGTCCATTACTTGGAAGCACATTCTTTTGAAATTAATTAGCATAATTCACAGCTGTACATGTGTGTGTGCATGTGCATACGTGCCACAAAAGCAAATAAAAATTTTCAGCCCTGCTGGAGGTGCAATCGATAAAATTGCAGATATACTTCTTAATTCAAGGCAACCCATTGGGAATTCTTTTTGATGCATGATACAGTCTAAAAGAAATATCAAAATAGCTCCCTAAAAATATGGCATATATCTCAATTAAGATCAACATTGTATTCAATTTGAATATGTTTTCAACAAATTGGTTAATAAATAACGCAATTTCAGTGTGACTGAGAAATATGCCTCTAGAATCCATTGCCTTGGAACAAGGAGCAAAGACACGTGTTTTAGCCCCTTCAATATACCTGTATTTAAAATCTACAAAGCAAGAAGAAAATGTGGAACTCACAGAACCATATTTGTTATATGATGCTAAAATAGAAAACTTGCATAAATATGGCATACAAAAGCAATGGGATTATGTTTGTGGTGTAGTGGTTAGAGTGCTAGACTAGGGTGAAGGATGTATGAATTCAATTGCCTGTTTGGCCATGGAAACTTGTTGAATAACTTTGGCCCAGGTATTCCAGCCATTCAGGCATTACATACTGATTTCTTTCCAATACACGAGAATGCCAGCCTTCTCCACCTCTGATGTTACTTTCTCCACATGGAGAGCAATATTTTTGTGGGGAAGAGATTTTTGCTTGTATATAAAAGGTATACAAATTCAGGCTTCTTGTTTGTGTGGAGAACTTACCCATAAGCATGAGTCCCTCCTCTATGGACACATTAGACTTCATATGGATAAAGTAATGATAAACAGGAAGCCGTTCTTATTTATTTATTTATTTACTGAATTTCTATACCTTCTCTTATATACAAGTTGGAAAGAACTAGACAAGTAATATCTGAACATGGCTCTTCTATGACCAGAACCTACCTCACTGTACAGAGGTGGATCTCACAGCCACACATTCTTGATGGGAGGTAGCTGTGGCTCAATGACTAAGACGCTCGCCTTGTCAGCTGCAAGGATGGCAAGTCGGCAGTTCGACACATGGGTGCTGCATGACGAATTGAGCACCCGTCTCTGTCCCAGTCCTTGGGGACATGAAAGGAGCCTCATTGGGTGTTCCCTGAGTGGAGTTTCTTCTGCAAAAATCCTTTCAACCCAGAATAATTTCTGACATGAAATTATTAGTATTATATTCTGGATGGGAAACTTTTAAAAAATCCTCCTTTTTCCTTGCAGCAAGATTTCTTCTTCTGAAACTTTCTCTTCCCTGAGAAATCTCATAGAAAATACTGTTGGTATTCCCAACATTTTGTAGTATTTTTTTTCCTCAGAAGAAACACAAAGTGGATCTGGATTATTAAAATTCTCAAGCAGAATTCAATATTTTCAGAGTGTGATCTACCAGAAAGGGGATTAGTTTGTCAATGTATCAAGCAGAACACTAGTTGAAAATAAGGGCTTCCCACCATTTTTGCTTTTGTTTTTGTTTTGTTATTGAGCAAGGAATCCATTCACCAGGATTTTGTTTTTTATTTTTATTTTGGTTTGGAGTTTGTTTTTTGTTTGGTTTTGTGAGATTATTTTTTTTACAATTTATTTTTCAGTGGGAAGACAAAAAAGCCTTCTTTTGTGGCAGAGGTTTTGATGTGGCAAAACACAGAACATTGCTAAGAATGAAAAACTGTATCTAAGTACTCGTTACATTCCTACCTTACTTGATTGTTGAGAGAATAAAGAAGTCACATATACTGCTTTGTGTTTATTAAAGAAAGTGCATCCTAAGCATGTAACAAAATATAAAGCAAAGCAAAGTAATCACACTTGTATACCGCCCCATAGCACTTTGTGTACTCTCTGGGCAGTTCACATGTTAACTAGCATTTTGCCCCCAACATGCTGGGTACTCATTTTACCAATCTTGGAAGGCTGGAAGGTTGAGTCAACCTTGATCCCTGGTCAGGATCCAACTTACAACCTTTTGGTTGCAGGACAGCAGTTGCACCACTACTCATCTCACTTTGAAGGGTAAAGATGGATATCACCCATTTTCAAATACAGCCTACTGGGGGAGGCAGTGACTGCATTTATTCAAGATGCACCTTGATTAAGTAGTACAGCTTATCCTGAGTTTAAACTGGGTGGGCAGTTGCATGTTTTGAGTATTATATTTTTGTTTTAAAGAAAGAACCAGGGAATGCAACATTCTTCTTGCTTAGCTTGGCCAAAGTGTGGCATTGTGGCACCATCCTCTGCCTCTACCACATGCATATTCATTTGCATAAATTTTACCTATGTGAGTCAGGCCCTCTTTGTACAGACAGGAGTGCCAGTGTTGCAAGGTTCTTGATTACAAGGTTGAACGGGAATGCAAAATATGTGCAGAATTATGTACAATGAGGTGAAATCTAAAGTCCCTCACTAGTTGTCAGGAAAAGACCTATTTCCTAATGCTTCCCAAGGCTTGAAATTGCTATTCATTTAGCTAGGCCTCATAAAAATATTTTCCCATCTCTGTGTGTCTCACAAGACTATCACAAGATGGTTGTTTTCAGCCAGTGTTCCTGTGCTGTTATCTTTCTAGCTAGCTTAGCTAGCAGAGCTTAGTGTTACATCTTCACATGGATGTAAACAATTTATTGTTTTGAGAAAGTTTTCTCTGTTATCTGAGTGGCTAAACCTAAACCACCTGACCAGGAATTCTCCATTTTGGAGAACAGTGAGTTAGTTCGTTTCTGTTTCTCAATGGAGTAAGACCCTGGCTATGTAGTAGGATTTTTCTCCTTTTCACTATGATTACCTAAAGATACTTGGACTGTTCTTATTGGACTGATTCTTTGTTATGACCTTTTAATCGACGGTTTTTCCATGGACTTTGCTATCAATGAACCTGAAGAATAAAACAGCTGTTTCTCTTTGAAGATTGTTGTTTTTCTTTTCACACACACACAAGGCAACTTGGCTGCATGCTACCGGAAGAAGAAGCCTCCCTTATTCTGCTCTACTGCCAGAGCTCAGTAAGTTCTTTTTAAAAGCGGCTCAGGTCTCTCAAAGTTGAAAGGTAAGGGTTAAATATGTTCCAGAAATGAGCATATGCTCAGGAGCATGAGTGGGAGGGCCCTTACAGAGATGCCTGAAGTCTGACACCAGTGTCCATTCATGGGTTTTGCAGAGGAGTTACCAAGTCTGCTACAGAATGCTTGAGGTGTAAAATCTACTATTGATTTCTCTTTAACATTTGCCCCATACCTGGGAGAAGACAAGGCAAACATCTTGTCACAGGTAATGTTCTCACATTAATACTCTCCTCCCAAACTCCGAGTTTTTTTTTCTATAGCACCCAAGTAGACTCTGAAATTATTTTATAATTCTATACGCATCATGGTCCCTGCGGTCAGTGATGCAAAAACTCTTACTTAAGGACCTTCAAAGCTACCCCACTGTAAGAGTTTCATATTGTTAATAACAAAGGACCATATTAAGAATCTCAGAGCTCAGAAAGTCACATTGAAAAGGAAGAGGTAGCAGTTATAATTCCAGGCTCCCCAAAGTAATTTAAATGGAAGCACAATTTGAATTAAAAAAACCTTTCACCTTTTATATATCAAACATTCAGTGTGCCAAGTGTTGTTGTTGTTGTTGTTGTTGTTGTTGTTGTTGTTGTTGTTGTTGTTGTTGTTGTTGTTGTTGTTGTTGTTGTTGTTGTTGTTGTTGTTGTTGTTGTTGTTGTTAAATAAAGTAAGTGACATAGTGAAATAACAATGCACCTGTCCAGCACAGTACACTTAAAGTTGTGCTGTTTCAGTTAGGGAACTAATTAAAAAAATTAGATTTGATGAAAGTATATGATGGGGCTTCTCTGTTCTCCATTTCTATGTCACAGCCCACTGCATACATCACAGTGTTGTCATCTGTGATAACATCACTCGCAGCTCTATTTGTGTGTGAACTAACCATCTATACAAGCTACAAAATGGGATAATTAGCAGTGTGCCAAAATAAATGCAGTCATAGCGCTGTGTCAGACAGTTGCGAGACAGCAGTAAAAAGAGGTGGTAGGGAACACTTTAATTGAAAACAAGTGTAAACAGCATAACCTAAGTTGGCCCAAAGCAGAGCAAAAACAGTTGGGGGAAAAGCAGGATATATAGAGTGTAGACAGGCTCTTAGTTAAGCCTCTTGGTACTACAGCATCCATCAGCAACATTTTTGCCATCAAGACTTAGCAGGAGGGACAGGAGAGAGGCTCTTAGTTTCACTTGTGTTGGATTCCAAAGTACACTGCTTTGTAATTAGTTCTTTGTAATTAATTATTCCAACCTCTGAGACATCCTTATTCCCAGGGGCAGCAACTGTGTTAGCTGTCACTTAGCCACAGAGCCAAAACCACAAATATTTGGTTGCACCTTAAAGTCTAGGACAGCAGATCTTTTTAAGGTGCCAGCAGATTCTTTGTTGCTATTCCCTCCCATGTTTTAAGAAGATATTGAGAAATGGTTTGTGGTGCCCTAGCCTCAGGGTCTGAAATGTTCATTTCAGGACCTGAAGTGCCTGACATTTAAAATACTCTAAGGTGAGGAGAGAAAGAGAGAGAAAAGCATCTTCACTCCCTCACCCACACAACTCCTAGTTTTACAGTTCCACATGTCTCAGTGACAGAACTATGGAGGCATGAAGAAGAAAAGGTTTTTTTTTTTTTAATATTCCCACTTTTGAAGGTTGGTGTAATTCAAGCAAGTGTATGTGGAAACCATCACAGGGCAACTGCTCCTCTGGGAGGTGCCGTACAATGGTACTTCCTTTTATGAAAAATAAAAATAATTATGGGAGGTTGCAGCACAAATAAATCAGCAGTGGTTGTAATATTCAAAGTCCATGTCCAGCCAGGATTCATTGTAGAAGCCAGAAGTTTGCTTCTGTTGGTTTGTCTCCCTATGCCATTCTTACAACAGGATAATGACTTCACAAGCATGGCAAAGGCCAGACTTATTTTCTCTCCCTTGCCGAAGAGCTGCAGGGAAAAATGCTTGAAACAAAAAAGTTGTCAAAGAATTCTAATTTGAGAAATCCCACAACAGGTTCAATCATTTCTTTAAAAAAAAAGACCAATCTCCAGATACAAGAACTCAGAACAGACTTCATAATAGGGTTAAGATTATGTGCAATATGGTATGCAAATGTTGTTCCTGCAGAGGGCACGGTATAATGCCTAATCTGCTCTAATGATTATATGACTAGAAAAGTACATTAAGCAAAGATTTTACATGGAAATAATGTCATGGTTTTGCCAATTTACAGATATTAATGGATAATATTTTGAGTTTAGTTAGGGAAAAAACAGACTAAGTAGGTCTGCTGCACAAACTACATTAGCAATCTTTACTTAACAAAATGTATCCTACTTATGTATCATGGGGGGGTGGTGGTTTACTTTCTGGGACTGCACTTCCCAGAATCCCCAAATCAATATGTCAACGTTTCCATGTAACCACAGTGATCTTAATATAGCAGCAGAAAAGGAGTGTGACACTGTACATATGGTAATGACCATCTTCCAGCCAATTGCTTGTAGGCATCCATCACTGCACAGAAGGTCCTACATTAAACAGTTGACAGCAAACAGCAAAATATGAAAGCTGAAATCCAGTGGTAATTAAAAACTAGTATAGGCCAATTGAATCAATGGGGTTCAATGAATCATCTCCTCCATAAGTTCAGTTGATGCAGTGGAGCTACTCTAGTCACAAGTTACTTCTGGACTAGCCTCCATGTGGTGCATCGTAGGCAACGACATGACTAAATAGTCTATGCATCAGAATAAGATGTGTCATGTGTGACCTCCTGGTCAAAAGCTACGTAGAAGAAGAAGGTATACACCAAAAGATCCTTCACAGGACCCTCAATCACTATCTGTCAGTTTTACATTGAGGGCATAAGCAGAGAGAAATGGGATCACTTATCAAGAGTCCTCAAGATCAATCAGCCTTATGCCACCCTGCTTCAAAGTGTCCCTTACGTGCATTTAGAAGCACATTGGAGGATTTGCATAGTTCCACAGATTAAGCCCTTCAATGTCTTTCAAACCTAGATGTGGAACTCTGGTTAGTAACCTAAGATTGTCAATTTGTATATATCAGCATCAATGTAGTCAACTGAAGTTCTTCATATGATAAATAAATAAAACTTCTGGATTTCAGCCAGCATTGATATTAACATTCCAAACTTTAGATTCTGTGCACACTGATAGATGCCAATGACCAATAGGTCTCAGGCAAAGAGTTAGCATGCCTAAAAGTTTGAGGAAACTGCCATGGTTCCACTAGAGATGGTAAAAAAAAAATTAGCTCTCAATCATCAGAACTGTGGCCAGATATTGAACTTGGACTTTTCTTAGAAAGAGAGGAACAGGACCAGAACTAACAGTCCTGAAGAATCTGTCATTCTTGCACAGCTGTGGGACCAAAGGTTTCCATGCAACTCTGAAAATTGTGCCCTCATTGCTCTTAAGAGAGAGAGAGAGAGAGAACCAATGCAGGATCTTCAGATCTAGTAGCACTTAGTTTTCAACTAGCTGCACAAAGCTATGGTTTATGTGAATCAGCTCAGGAGAAGGAGAAAATGTCTGATGTTATTTACTGAGATCAGAGATCAGTTGTCAGTCAGGAATGGGCTGAGGCTCTAGATCCATGGTTCCCAACATGGAGAAAAAGCCCAAGTAGGGGGCAATTTGATTTTTAAGGAGAGGGGCAATTCAAGAATGAGTTATTACTAGTTAACAGATGCTTTCTTAGACAGAAATTGGCCATGTCAGCTGCTATACCCAAATGCAGATGTATTATCTTTCTAAACTAGGGACAAATTGACTTTTTCATTTTTACTTTGGATGTACTGCGGCAGAGCCATAGAGAGGCTAAATGTGCAAACAGTAAAGAGAGTAATATCTGATACTAGTGATTTTCTAGTGGAACCCACTAGTTCAGGGGTTTTCAACCTTTTCAAGCTGAGGGCTGGGCCACACTCCCTCAGACAGCTTCGGGGGCTGGACATCCATTTTGCCCTGCCTGCCACACATGGCAGAGGCAGTGGGGGCAACATGAAATGGTGTTGTGAGCCGCATTCTGCCCCAGGGGCTTAGGTTAAGAACCCCAGTACTAGTTAGATAAAGGTAAATATCATCTTTGCTCAAAAGCCAGTCATATCTTATTCTAGGGTTCAATGCTCATCTCTGATAATAGCCAAAGAGCCCGTGCTGTCTGCATATGTTTCCATGGACATGTGGCAAGCATGCCTCAACACCGGAGTGCATGGAACACTGTTTACCTTCCCACAAAAGTGGTCCCTATTTATCTACTTGCAATTTCTTGCTTTCAAACTGCTAGGTTGGCAGGAGCTGGGCCAGAGATGGGAGCTCATTTCATCATGCAGTACCCAGGAATCGAACTCTGACTTTCCAGTCAGCGAGTTCAGCATCTTAACCACTTGACCCACTGCAGTCCCTACCCACTAGTTACCACCCACAGTATTTATCAGAGAATGAGGAGCTGCCAGATTCTGTCTGGGGTAAAAGCAAGGCTCACACCTACCGTTCCACCAAAGCAGCTATAATTACATGGATAATGAAAAGGAAGAAAAATACATAAGAAAAGGAAAAGAAATTTACAACTGGGTTATTAATTTAATCAAAAATAAAAGCCAATAAAATTTTATATATACAGAACAAAAGCAATCAAGAAATAATAATTATCTACACTAGTAACAAATACTGAGGCACATGATCTGATGCATTTTTAATGTCATTATAACGAATCATAATAATTTATTTATATTTTGTGAAAACTCATAAAAAGAAAACCAAAGTTTTTGTAGCCAGGAATGGTTCACAATCTACCAGACCAGATCTTTGTTTCTCATTCTTTTAGTGCTCATGTCCTGGAAGGATTTAAAAACAGATTTAGAAAAAGAACAAATGCAGAAGGCCTACTCGTCCCTCCTGTAGTCACTTTTCCTCTCCTAGACCAGGCTGAGTTGCAGGAGAAACTTTCAAAACCAATCAGCCCACCTCCTTACATATGGACAGATGGACTGATGGACGGATGGACTGGCTGACTGACTGATTGATTAGCTCCATTGCAGCTATTTGGATCAGTTGGGACTGTTTCAATTCCAGGGTGGATTGAAGCAGTCTTGAAGTAGTCCAGAAAAGAGGGGGGGGGGGGGGAGATCAGGATTCAGAAAGTGAAAAAAATCTATATAAAGGTGTTCTGAAAAATGGGGAAAGAGGAAAAGAAACAAATAGATATTCTCCAGATACAGAGACAATGTAGTAAGGTTTTATGGATGGCTGAATAGGTGCAGAAAGTGAATATTGTCTCACATTCACCCGATTATTTTACAGAGTATACTGAGTTGGTGGGCTTTCAATGGGCAATTAAGACTCATTAGATTTACAAAAGGTTTGGTCCAGCAGAGATGACAAATTGCCAGAAACAGTTCTAGCCATGGGTTGACATAACTGATTACATATGAGGTGTGATAGGGCTGTCATAATGAGTGACTCCACTTATATATACCCCAACTTGGTAGACCTAAGATTTTATGGGTGGGAGAAAGAACCCCAGCTTTGTAAATCCTAATTTGCCCATTCTTTTGTTTTAAAAACAAAAGAGATGGTTAACTTTCTCTGTATCCTGCTTTTGCTTTTTAAGGCCATTTTGTAACTCTGGCCCAGCCTACATCTTTGGCATTTTAACTTGTAACACATCACCTCCACATATTCCATCAAAAATACCAGCTGCGAAGCTCCATCTGTCCCCTTCTCCCACTTACATGCTTTCCCTTGTTTTATGCAAGAGATATTCTATTCATTCTAGGCTTCCACAAGAAATTTCCTGCATAAAAATTAAAAGGTGATTTCAGGGAGCAAACAGTAGATCTGACTTAAACAAAAGATGCCATAGAAACTGCTGGGGTATTTTTTTTTGTTCCACTTTTAAGCTAAGATAAGAAACTTGGTTCAAATAATATTTTCCTAAATTGGGAGGGGGCGGGGCGGGGAGGAATGTCATAAATTGTTATGTTTTATATGTATGTATGTATGTATGTATGTATGTATGTATGTATGTATGTATGTATGTATGTATGTATGTATGTATGTATGTATGTCATTAGATTGGGATCTATGTGTAACAAAATTCCTTGCTTTCAGGTAGTACAAATGCACATGTGTGTGTGCTCCAAATGCACATTTTTGTCCCCCCCCCCACTTCATACCATCACATCAGAGAGCACGAGTTCTACTAAGAACAAATGTAATAGAACACCTTGATTGTATGAGTTTAAGTTACACCTAACAGACAAGAATGGCTCATATAGTCTTGCTTTCTACCAGCAAATATCCATGGGCCATTCTTTGCTATGAGTACACGTGAACCAACATGTGAATTAACCAAGCTATCTCAAAGACTACATCTACATTTATGAGTCTACCTACACTTTAAAATCACCAGTGGAGTCCTTCCTTTTGGTCTTTCCACCCACACAGTGTATTTCATCTGGATATGTAAGACAGCCTTCTCTGTCTCTGCCCCCAAGCTGGGGAACTCATTCCCATGAGAAGCTGGATTAGCCCCTTCTTTTCTGCCCTTCCACAAGCAGGCAAAAACCTTTCTCTCCAGGCAGATTTTCTCTCAGGAACTGGCTAACTATGGGGAATTTCTTAGAAATAGGGCTGCAGTGTGGGTTTTACAAGCTGCTTTTCAGAACAGTTTTAGACTGTTTTTATCCACCAGTTTTTAATCTGATATCTCTTCAACCCGTTTACAATGCAGTGCTTCTGAATAGGAAGGATTAGCCAGCTGCCTGTTGTTGTCAAGAGGACACCTGAGTATACTCACAATGCTTTCCACTTTGTGGGGAAGCTTCTTCTGTGTCCCATGTGCAACATTTACTGGCTGCCTGAAATGTATCTATTATTTGGCTGGTGTTGCCCCTGTACATAGAGACGTGCTAGCAAATAATGAATGAAATAAGTGAATACAGCACCAAACCCATCCACTTCATAGACACCAATGCCTAAATGATAGCTAAAATCAAGGAACAGTTCTCTGTACACATCTCAACACATCTTGCTGAATTAATTAATTAATTAATTAATGCCATAGAGTCCCTCTCATCAGGACAAGATTCAGGATAAATCATCTGGAAGTCACTTAATAGACTTTGAAGCAAAAAAGGGAAATCAAAGAATAATCAGGTAAAATGGGGCTACTTGGATACAGGACAACTCTTCTGTGAATGTGGAGGAATTAAATCAACATAATATTTATGTACATGTTATTTCTGTTGTGCCATGTGTACATAAAAAAGCTCTAGTAAATGGACATGTTCAGGCTATTGAAAATGCTTGCTTCTAGCAAAAAATAATTAATTATTTTAACATTTGAATTTGTTTTGAATGTTATCTATGTTTCATATGTTCTATAATTTTAAGTTGTGCACCAATCTGATACAAATAAATAATTTTTTAATATTGGTTCAGTTCCTTTTCTAATATTATACAGTAAAACCTCGCATAAAGAGCACCCCGCTCAGAGACTAACTCGCTTAAAGAACAGAATTTTCTCTGAATGGTCGTCTCGCTTAACAATTAAAACCAACCAAAAACTCGCTTAACAAATAAATCGAGGTTCGCAATCCCCCGCCCCCCCCAGAAGTCACAATTGGTCACTTACAATGGTGTTTCACTTAAAGAACAAACTCGCTGCCAGGACACCGCGGAGGCCCCCTGCGCCGTTCCAGGTGGGGACAAGCCTCGCCTGCGAGTCTTGGCTTGCTCTAAGGGGTGCTTTTGGAGCCACCGCCAATGCCACCACTGCAGTTCGAAGACTCCCCGCGCCGTTTTGGCTAGGGAGCAAGAAGACCTGCACCTGAGAGTCCCAACACCTTATAAGAGTCATCATTGGGGCTGGCGTCGGAGCTGCCAGGATGTTGTAGAGAGACACACACACCCCCGTGCCTTTTCAGGCGGGGTTGAGCCACACTTTTGAGCCCTGGCCCAATCTAAAGAATACAGCAGAATTATGGTTGATAGGGTTTATAGCTGGGGAAAAGCAGGGGGGAGATGGAACGAAGGTTTTGGAAGTCTCTGCTGGCCAGTGATTGAGGACAGCGCTCTGTCCAGTGGGAGGAGGGGTGTTCCTGGGGCGGTAATTGGTTTTGTGATGGGCATGGGGCATTATTGCGGGTACCAGGGGACGGGCCACTCTCGAGGAATGTGGGTCAGATGTTTAATTGCTGTCCCTCGTTCTGGTCCCCTGGCTACACCTCTGGTTCCTGGGTACCCTGTCCAGAGTGACCCCCCCCTCCTTAGGCTGCTGCTGATAAATGCCAAGTCAGTCTGTAATAAAGCCCCCCCTACTTGCTGATTCCATCTTGGGGGAGCGGGCTGACCTGGCATGCATCACCAAAACCTGGCTGAGACCAGAGGACGGTGTACCTCTGTCAGATCTATGTCCAGCCGGTTTTGGTATTTCGCACCAGCCTAGGGAGGAGGGAAGGGGCGGGGGCATCACCATAGTGGCCAGGGAGGCCTTGGGAGTCACCAGAGCCACTGCTCCGCAAGTTCCAGGTTGTGAGGCCCTGTTCCTGCACATGGGCTCTAAGAGTCAGCAGGGAATCCTACTCCTGTACCTGCCTCCCTGCAGGGTAGCGGGTTCCCTACCTGAGCTCCTTGAGGCCATCACTATGCTGGCATTGGGAGTTCCCCAGACTAATGGTCTTGGGAGACTTCAACTTGCCATCATTGGGGATTGTTATCTGGGATCGGTTTGATCTAGTTGTCCCTGAGGAAGTGGACAGGCTCCTGGGAGCTGTCCATGCTACTGCCTGTACATTAGACTCTTGTCCCGCCTGGCTTGTTAAATCGGCCAGGATGGTGACTGGCGGCTGGGTCGAGGCAATTATTAACTCCTCGTTCCAGGAGGGGTTTTTTCCAGCATCTTTAAAACATGCATTGGTGCACCCCCTCCTGAAGAAGCCTTCCCTCGACCCAACCATAATGGCCAATTTTTGACCTGTATCCAACTTACCCTTTTTGGGTAAAGTATTGGAAAAGGCAGTGGCATGGCAGCTACAGGAGATCCTGGATGAAGCGGATTATCTGGACCCTTTTCAGTCAGGATTCAGGCCCAATATGGTACAGAAACTGCATTGGTCGCGCTGGTGGATGATCTCTGGAGGGAGCGGGATGGTGGACATCCAACTGTCCGGGCTCTTCTTGACCTCTCAGTGGTGTTCGATACAGTCGACCATGGTATCCTTCTGGGAAGGCTCCGAGGATTGGGGATCCAGGGCATAGTGTTGGCCTGGTTTTCCTCATTTCTGAAGGGCCGGACCCAGTCGGTGTGGGTGGAGGGTGAGATGTCCAGCCCTAGGCTGCTCCAATACGGGGTGTCTCAGGGCTTGGTGCTCTCACCTCTCCTATTTAATATCTACATGAAACTGCTGGGTGAGATCATCCATTCCCACGGGGTGAGGTAGCATCAGTATGCAGATGACACCCAGCTGTATATCTCGGCCCATGGGGACCCTAGCGATGCAGTGGAAGTCCTTTCCAGGTGCCTGGTGGCTGGCAACGTCTGGATGGGGGACAACGGGCTTCAGCTGAATCCTGGCAAGACTGAGTGGCTGTGGGTAGGGGGTCCTGTGTTATCTCGGGAACTACCATCTTTGGTTCTGGATGAGACAGCTGTGCCCCAAACAGACCTGGTACGTAATCTGGGGGTCCTCCTGGACTCGCGACTACTGCTCAAAGAGCAGGTGGCAGTTGTGGCCAGGAGGGTCTTTGCACAACTTCATGTGATTCGCCAGCTACGGCTGTTCCTAGACTGGGACTCCTTGTTCATGGTCACACATGCCTTAGTCACCTCCAGACTTGATTATTGTAATGCACTCTACATGGGGCTGCCCTTGGTGACCATTCGGAGGCTACAGCTGGTTCAGAATGCAGCTGCACAAGTGGTGTTGGGATGTGGGCGTTATGCCTGTGCCTCACCGCTGCTGAGGGAGCTGCACTGGCTCCCAGTTTGCCTCCGGGTGCAATTCAAGGTGCTGGTTATCACCTTTAAAGCCCTATATGGTAGTGGACCAGGATACTTAAGAGACTGCATCATCCCAAGGACATCTGTCCATCCCACCAGAGTGGATCGGAGAGGCACTCTGGTTGTGCCATCGGCCAGAGAGGAGCACCTTTCTGGCACTAGAAGGAATGCCTTCTCTGTGTCTGCTCCGGCCCTATGGAACCTTCTCCCAATAGAACTATGCCTGCAGATGGAGCTGCTGTCCTTCAGGAAAGGAGTGAAAACCTGGTTGGCAAGTCAGGTCTGGGGAATGGATGGATCAATTTCCTCAGCAGGCTGGATGGTTTGAACAAATTTACCCCCAGTGCCTCCTAGCTACAACGCCTAGTTTTTAATGATAGGTTTTTAAGCTTCTTTTAAACTTTTAAAACTTTTAATTTTTTTGAACTGGTTTTAAAATGTTGTCGATGCTGATGTGTTGTGAATTGCCCTGGGTCCCCTTGGGGAGGAGGGCGATAAACAAATTTAAATAAATAAATAAATAATAAAATAAAATGCAATCCCATAGAACGCATTATGCTCTTTAAGCCCAGAGTTGGGTTTTTTACCCGATTGGGCGGGATAATAAGTTGAAGGAAATAAAAATAAATAAATTAAGCGAGGTACAACTGTAATTGCCTTTTTAAAGCTCTTAATATTGTTTGTTTTAATATTATAAGCCACCTTAAGTCCTCTTGAGGGGTTACACAGAAAAAGCCTCCTCGAAGACTGTGGTATTTTTAAACCACAACTGGGCGTACTCTGGGCAATAGCAACCTTTTTGTGCCAGCTAATCTTTATCTTACTAGATCAGAAAAAGGGAACCATGGAATGAGTTCATCAAAAGGTGGCTTCATTGTGGCACTTCAAAGTCTTACCTAGACATGAAAGAATAAATCCTTTTGAGGAGAAAGAATAACTTTGGCTGAAATCCAGTAGTAAGTTACTAGAGTATGCCAAATGAATCAATGGGGGCTTGTTGAGTCATCTCATCTGTAAGTCCTGTTGATGCAGTGCACCCATTCTAGTTACAATTGATTTCAGTCATTGTGTAGCCACAGAGTCATGGCTGTAGCCAGGGGATGGCTGGGATGGGGCCCTTTGCCCACCCTGAGTTAGCAATTTGCCCACCCTCAAACTCCTAGCTGCTTATATATATGCAACAGAATACGTAGATCCCGTCACATCTTTGGTCTACCTTGAAACATTCTGCTACCTCTTACATGTTTAAATCATACATGAACTGTTGTCTTATTTATGGGGACATATGCATAATAGTGCAATGGCAAAAAAGAGAGTTACCATATAGTTGCCTAGTAAAGGTAAGGGTCACCCTTGCTCAAAAGCCAGTCATATCTGCTCTAGGGTTCAGTGCTCATATCTATTTCATAGCCCAAGAGCCAGTGCTGTCTGCTTCTGCAGACATTTCAGTGGTCATGTGTCAGGCATGACTAGACACTAGAGCACATGGAAGGCTGTTTACCTCCCCACCGAAGTGGTCCCTATTTATCTACTTTCAATTTCATCCTTTTGACCTGCTAGGTTGGCAGGAGCTGGGACAAAGATGGGAGCTCATTCCAGCCTACAACCAAACTACATTGACATTTGGTAAATGAGTTCTTGGATTTGCCCAACAATTTCCACAATGTTAGTTGCTACAAAACCTGAAGCTATTGAGATTCCTGGAATATCTGCCAGCTGCCTTAAGCAAAGGCTGGGTCACACTTAAATTTCTATATGATCAATAGAAAAAGACTGTGATTTCTGGTATGGCTATTAGTCACTGCACACAGCTTGAGAAGAGCCAGATATAAAGTTTATTGTAAGCAGACTGTCTACTGTTTCTTTGTCAGCATTTCATGGTGAAATAAATAGGCTTTGCAGAATGACAAATTAATTGAGAATCAAATTAATGACCCCAATTTTTTCTTTAATTAACAGGAAGCCTTTCAGACCCTCTGGGGAGTTCAAATAAAGCAAAAGGGAGAAAAAAATACAGACACACCCTCCCTGCATAGCTCTACATGGGCTCTGGGCTTATGACAGGCACAAACCTGTGAAACCATTACCTCCTCTGAGATTCTCTCCAGAATTGGGTAAACCTTATTTAAAGCTCTGCGTGTATCCTGAGGATGACAGAATATTTCCCTCACAGTAATGATGCAAATAATATCAGTGCTAAAGCCTGAATGTTGGGATATAGGAATGCAAAAGTGATGCTTGAGTATCTGTCAGAGAAAGTCCACAGAGAGAAAGATGGAGGGAAGGAAGGAATGGAAAAGTCAAATGAAGGTTAGTGATGGTCAATGAAAAGTTCTTGTTGCCAATGACAGACAGATAATTGCAGAGCAGGGAGACATCTACTTATCATAGCCCAGCAGCCAGAGGAAGGCAAGGAATTGTGCCAGAAACAGATCTAACACTTGACTGGGTGTGTGGTTAGACACAGAGCAATGATCACAGAACTGGGTGCAGCCAGCATTTAATTCCTTGCAGCTGTGGAAACAGTAAAATGATCCCACCTTGCCATTGTGTGCTGGAGTTATGTTCTCAATGCTCTTCCTCTCTGCTTCAATTGGGTCTTAGAAATAACAAAACAAAGGCCATCTAAAAGAGTGTCTTTTTTAATTTGCTAATGCTTTCAAAATACTCTCCTTTTTTCTTTCCCCTCTTAAAGACATTCTTCAAAGTTCAAAGCTCAAGCAATGCCTAGGTAACTGTGTCACAGCAAGAGGAGACAGATTGTAGCCAGAATTTGTGCTAATGGGTTGGGGGTGGGTGGGTGGTATCTCTTTTGGAAATCTGGAGGAAGCAGTTCCGATATTCAGGGCTGAAGAGGAATTTATGTCTGGTTATATCTGTCCTAGTTGGACAGTCCCACCCCACTTGCCCTTTCCCATAAATAAAAGTATTAAACTTTTCCCTACTTCATTAAACTTATTCATCACTCCTTGTTCATTCTTTAAATCTGTAATAATGCATGATGCAATCCTTTCAGAAACACATTATCTCAAGGATCAACTGCACGTCTTACGAGAGACCCTATGATTGGGTGTATTTGTCTTTTCTAGAAGCAGCCTCAAAGCCCCTAACTCGATTGGGACCACAGTATAAAAGCTTTCCTTGTTGTCATTCCTTGTTTGGTTCCCTCCTCTCTATGTGTATGTATCACACTCTCAATATGCAGTTCTTAATCAATCCATTTTAAGGCCAGTATGCAGTATATTTATGCACATGGAGCTCCAAATATGAGAACTCCTACAGAAATCTGATGAGCTCTCAGTTGTGTGCAGTTGCATCCTGGTTGTGTGATTTGGTTGTGCCACTCAATGCACAGCCATGAACAACTGGCACCATGTCTGATTGCTGCAGCAGTTTTTGTAACTGGACCTCTGGACTGAGATGACCCAACAGATTTTGCTGCCCAAAGCAAGCCAGAAAATGGAACTCTGGTGCTCCCACATGCTCCTAATTAAGAGGTTGGGTAGTCAAGAGAAAGAGAAACATGCCATTGATCTAATTCACCTGCATAGAAGCACACACTGAGAAAGAAAATAGGTTGGAGATTTAGTAGCAAGCATCCAGAAGTAATGTAGAAACACTCTACAGATGAGATTAGGAACTGCATCACTTTCTAAAATTAAAAATGTATATTATTCTCCTGATACAGTAATACCTCGGATAACGCTAAGACTTGGTTCCACAAGGTGTTATCCAATTTTTAGTGTTATCCGATGCATGTTAAAATCCTATGGGAAGTATCGGATAACGTTAAAGCTCCATAGAGATACATTGTAACCGCACAGGGTTTAGCGGTTGTTATCCGATACATCCCATAGGACCTTAACGTTATTTGATCCAATTCTTCTCCCCAGATTACTTAACGTTATGCGATTTTAGCGTTATCCGAGGTAAACGTTATCCAAGCTATTACTGTATATGTTTATTTTAGGGGATAGGGATAGAATCAGGAGGAAGAAAATGTAAGGAATGGAGAGAATGAGAGAGATCCAAAAGACAGCCAAGTATGCAGAGTAAGGTAATACATTTGATTTGCTTACTCATTTACTCATGCAAAACCACATCAGAATCAATTTACAGAATATTCCTGGACTCTGACTTGCTTTGACTATATTGCCCCAGAGTGCAAACTTAACCCCACTGGTCCAGCATAGTTGTAGATGGAAATTTCTTTCATAGGAGGAGATCTAGAGAAAAGATGCCACAATGGAATCCTGGGAGCAGTAGTGTAGGGCGGGTTTCAGCCACCCAGGGCCACAGGCCAAACTCACTGTCCCCCAGGCTGGGCCCCCCAGGTAGAAAAGTCCTACCTTCGGGCTTTACTGGGCTAGAAGGCAGGGCGGCCACGTGCCTGGGACCTGGACACTGCTGGTGAGGCCCAGGGTCTGGGGTGGTGCGGTGTGGGCCCAGTGGGGAGCCCACCATCAGGGTCCCAGGCATGCGGCTTCCCTGCCTCCTAGCCTGACGGCGGCAGCTCGTCTGCCTTTAGCAGGAGCGGTGCCCAGGAAGGTGGGAAGCAAGGCTGGTGGTCGTTTTGGCCCTGTGACTGGAGCAGTGCTGGCCAGGCATTGCAGGGGGGGTGGTCCTCTGCCTGGCCAACACTGGGCTGTGGAGACCACCAGCCTCACTTCCTGCCTTCCTGGGTGCTGCTGCCAGGCTAGGAGGTGGGGCAGCTGTGCGCCTGGGACCCCGATAGTGAGCTCTCTGTTGGGACCGCGCTGCTCCAGCCTGGCAGACGGTAAGGAGGGGGCACCTGGGGAGGAGGGCAAGTGGAGCCCCCTGGCCTCCACCATGCAGTCGGGCCCATGCCCTCCAGGGTGGGGCCCAGGTGGTGGCAGAGGGTCCCAGTGCCTGCCCAGGCCACCAGGAAGTCTTGGGCAGTGGTGTCACTGCCCCCTGCAAAGTACCACCCAGGGCAGGCCACTCCCCCCTCACTATGCCTCTGCCTGGGAGGTAGGGTTGTCATAGTCAGGACATCCTAGTTGCCCTACCCCTCAGCATGGAGTGTGGTGTGCTGTGGGAGGGAAAAGAATGCTTTACTGCCAAACTCTTCCCCCAAATGAGGAAAATCTCTGTTACACTGATTAGCCTGAAAGCAGTCCAGGAATGTCAGGTGATTAACTAGTTTGCTGGAGCCAACCCCCAGATTTCCACGTGCACACACACAATCACTAGTGTATGGATCGGATGGCAGCAGTGAGAAGAAGAGGTGAGACATGAGGAAGAAAAAGAGAGAAATGGCAGCCAGCTGTGGCAGCCAATGGTGATTGCAAGCTCTGAGAAATCTGTGGTCAGGAGGAGACCATACTGAACAGCACAAGAGAGTGATAACTCAATCTGACCTCTTGGTGTTTTACCATCCAGGCCCATTGTTAGGACTTCTCCATTTACCTATGAACCATATTTGTAATTCATTTGATAGCATTCTGTGTCCAAGCAATTCAGCCACATTCACATTAAATACTAAGGTCTGGCTAGCATTCCTTCACCTTACAACCCAGGTCTAACTCCCTTGGATCAATTTCTTGACCAGCTGTTCTGGGGCATAGCTATGGAGGAAATGTGGAAACATCATGTTTTCATTATGACCATTAGATTTGTTTTGCCAATCAATGTGAGAGCACGGGGAGTCATTCATTTAAAACTGACTGCTGATTCCTCTGAATGCCTCCCCGATTTGTTTACCTTCAGAAAGAAGCAACAAAATGCCCAAAGAAGGTATTATACATAGAACCATGTAGAGCTATATGGATGAAAGAGAAAAGGGCCAAACATCTGAAGCCCACCTCCCATCCTATAGATGTCTTCAGAGTGAAAAGTTTTGCAGCTAAATGTACTTATGTTAAGATTTTCATGTGAAACACTCAATAGTTTTGTTGATTTCTGGGTGGGATAGGGACATATATTCCCACGTCCACGCAACATTTCAGCTTTACCATACTGAGTTGTAACGCATGAAGAGTTTCACTTTCAATATCCACAACGATTGGCTGAAATCAGTATGAAAGTAACTAAAGTAATTTACTGTTACAACCCAATTACTTTATATTCTTCATAAACAGAATAGTAATTACCTTTTCTATGTCCTGTCAAATCACAACTGACTTGTAGCAATCCTAATGAGGACTTTAAAGATATGTGAGATATTTTAGGGTGTGATTTTACCAGTTACATCCCCAATGAGTTTTCATGGCTGATCAAGGATTTGAACCCAAGCTATTTGAGTTTTTGTCCATCAGTCTATCCACTGCACCACTCTGGGTACATAATCATCTTAGCCCCTCTTTTTATCTGCAGCAAATCCATCCAGTAGCTGTAGAAATATTCTGCAGATAAAACAATCCTCTTTACAAAAAAATAATAACAATATCATAACTCTAGAATATGCTCAACAGAATGTTTGGCTCTTAAAGGGAGAGACATTGTTTAATAATCTCCGGTGTCTCCTCTCTCCCTGCTTTGAACAGACAGAAATTCAATCAGAGCAGCTCTTGCTAGAAGAAATGCTGGCTTTTTCTCATATTTCCCCTGTCTCTGGACATATTTTACAAACATCTCAAGATTATGCTGCTTAGGGAGCCATTTAAAGATCATATTCTAATAGCCAATTTGTTAATTAGTGATTAAGGTTTTTCAGTTTAATTGTTTTTTTACATAATTTATATGCCCATCTCCAACATTTCAGAAAGTTTAATACATCACTGTGTGTGATGGTGGGGAATGGGTTTATGTTATATACCATATTTTAAATTTAATTTGTCTACTTGTTATGTTTCTATGTTACTGAAAATCACCCAGAGTGGGAACACCTCCCAGTTGGGCAGTATAGAAATGCAACCAACCAGCCAATCAATCTCCTCTGGCTGGCGTTTCTGTCAGCCACTTGCATCCTGGACTGTGAACGCTTGGCATCCTTTTTCCTGCTGGCAATGTAGACATTATATTGTGCAGTAATATTGGACCATTTCCTGGTGTTACAAATTGTGGATGCAGAAGCACATTCATATAACAACAACAACGGCGACGGCGGCGATGACGATGATGTGCCATCAAGTCAATTCTGACTAATGGTGACCCTTTTCATGGATTTCTAGGTAAAGAATATTCAGAAATGGTTTATAATCCCTTCTTCTAGGAGCATCTTTGCAACTTCCCAAAGACCACACAGGTTGGCTCTACTCATAGGAAGCAGGGTGGGGTGGGGATCAAACTCCCAACTTCTTGCTCTACAGTAAAGTACTCTAGGCATTTAGATTTATACCAGAGGGTTGGGTTTTTTATGCATTTTGGTTCTTAAAACACTCCTTGTTATGTAGCCCGTATTTGAACTGATGTTGCTGCTGGAACTGAGGTTCCTTTAAGGCTTCCTGTTGAGCTTATAGCTGAAGTACGTTTTTAAAAGTACTTTGCTTGAACATACTGTACTTGATTTACAAAAGAACAATATATCATTAACCTACCCATTTCCAGCTTAGCCACAGTTTTCAATCACATATTCCTCTGAGTGTTAGCAAAAAAATCAGATTTATTGAAAACATTACATCTGCATGTCCTCTTCCATCATCATTGTCAATAATCAATATATAAATATAGGAAACAAGCCTTTTAACGTTTCACAAGATGAAACTTGATCTTTGTACTTCCACAGAATCTTATCCATTATGGCACCAGGAGAAGAACGTCCTTGTCTCTTGAGGATAAAGTATCACTTTCATACAACCAGCTCTCCCACAAAGAGTACTGTTTATTTCTTGGTATTTATATATTGCTTTTAAGAAAGTTTTCAAAGTGACACACACCAGAATAGACTGAAAGTACAATAGATCATGGAATTAAAATGAGTACAAAATTGACATGGTTGAATGTTCCTTTCTCCTCTGACCATTTTTTAAAAGCACCTCAGTCCTCAAAACTAAGATATCAGGACTTGGGAGAGTCTGTGATAAAACTGTTGTTGTTAAACACTATCACACTGTATCTGACTTATGATGACTCTGAGGGTTTTCAAGATCAGACATTTAACCAGTTCCATACTCCCCCATATATTTCTATGACCAAGTGAGGATTTGAATCCCAGTTACAGAGGAAAACAAATTAAAATTCACAGGAAGATGCCTTCTACGCACTAGATGGTTGGTTTGTCTAGCCCACTGTTTCCCAACATTTTTTTGGCCATGCCCCACCTAAGCATATCTAAAATCCTGATCCCCACCTGTGACATATAATTCTTATTATTCAAAAAGTGAACTCCTATTCATGTGGAGCAGTGTTTCCCAAATGCTGGTGTTTGGACTTCACTTCCCAGAATCCTAAGCCAGTATATTGACTGATCAGTGCTTTGGGGAATTGACTTAAGCTTCTGGGAATTGAAGTCCAAATACCAGCATTTGGGAAATGAGGAATCCTAAAAGGCCATTCACTGTTAACAACTCATTATTGAATTGCCCCCCCCCTCTAAAAATCAAGTTGCCCCCTGTGGTTGAGAACCATGGGTCTAGTCATTGACAAGCCAACCTTAACATCCTATTCTGGGGTTTGGGAAAGAGTGTGTTTCCAATCCTGTCAAAAAATCACATCCAGGTAAGTCCCCAGGACCCTGTTTAACTACTCAAATCAGGTATGTTTAGGAGGGTACAGTGAAAGTGTCTGTGTGTCCAAATGTCTTTCTGATGCAATAGTTTTGCATGTCTAGGACTATGATGGCAAACCTTGGCACTCCAGGTGTTCTTGGACTTCAATTACCAGAAACCCACGTCAGCACTCCTGCTGATCACAGCTTCTGGAAATTGATGTTCACTGGTCTAGGACATCTTTCCTAAATGTGAAAATGCATGCCTTTCAACCTATGCTAACTACTCCATTTACCATTGTTCTCTAAGAGGCATGTTGGCTTAAAATTTGCAGCCCAACTTTTAAGATAAAGTGTGGCCTAGCAGGGTTTGCTAAGTCTCCTGATTTATTTTCTGCTTGCAAGAACTACAGAAAGATAAGACAGTTATATTTCCCACAAGGCAGGTGGGTTACTTTTGGCAAGTAATATGGACCTACTCAGGAGGCTATATATATTTATTTTTTGAATGCATGGTGTTTTTCTCACCTGGCAGTCTGTTAAGATTTAATACATTTCATGTGGGGGTCAGTAAGGTACTTTGCCTGACTGTTAAGATTACTTTTGTCTTTTGTTATGGAACAGAAATAAGAAAGATGAGCTATCAGCTGGAGACATTTAGAGTATGTAAAAGTACAGAAAAACCTGGTGTTAAGTGTTCCAAGTAATTGGGTAGACTGCTGTTTATTTCCATGAGTTTTGAATTACATATCTTGAGTGAAGGGGAGAAAATGATGATCTTAACACTGGTACAAACAGAGAAAGGCAACTGAAATGTTCCTCTTTATCTAGATTTTGTTGCACTAGCAAAAATCCTTGTAGCATATATACCTATACAGTATTTTATGTTTCAGAACAGCCTTTTCTTGCTTTTTATATTATTTTTAATTATGCTTGCTTCAGCATGAATATACTGTACTGCCTTTCTAGTACATCTTGAAACGATGTGCCATAACTTGAAATAATACATTGGAATGTGTTGTTGTAGGACTTATTGCCAGCTTTCAATACCTATTAAAGAACAGAAGTACTTGAAAAGGCTGTAAATCTCATTATAATATTCAGCTGCTGCACTATATCAAAAATAGGATCAAACTTTGGATTTCCAAGATATTATTTGTGAATAACCATGGCTGCTACAGCCTCTGATTTAGGAGCTCCTGAAATAAAAAAAACTGATTTCTTAGAATTTCCATTGTTTATCCAAAATATCTTATTGTTTGTGGAGGACTTCCACTGAATACACTCAAGCCTGTTGATATGCATATGATGCTCCCCTTAGTTTTGTTTATAATGTATGGGAACCTGTCTCTTTCTCTCTATTCAGTATGAATTTATGTTATGCCTTTTTCCCCATTAGACATTTCTTCTAATGACAAACTGAGGGGATGAATGCTAACTGGGTTGGAGCCAAATGGGATCATTAAGAAATGAGAGGAAACATCTTTGAAGAGAGGACCAAGTTTTACAGGGGAGATCCTAAAATGGCCAACGTGATCCTTTAAAAAATATCCACAGAATTTAGGTTCTCAATTTGAAGAGAAGAAAACTGCTGTGGGTCTGGCAGGTTGCAGGGAAAGGATCAAGTACTTGGAAATATTACCTTTTTAATTTTTTCACAAGAAATCCCAGTATCCCCTGCTAGCACATCCGATGATTCTGGAAGCTGTAGTCCCAAAAGGTAACATTTTTCAGTGCTAGAAAAGATATACTAAAATGTTTTTGTGGCAGGTCTCACCCACTAACTACTCTAACATGGTGCATAATCTTGACAGAGATTCTTGTGAGGCAGTCACTTCTAGAAGTCTGTTTTTTAAGGCAGAAGTACATACATGCCTGAATGCATTTCTCTTATTAACTGATAGGGTGGCCACATGAAAGAGACCAAAAGAAGAGGACATTTCAGCAGGAGTAGCTTATCAGCCTATAGTAAATTTCCACTGAAAAACTGTACTTGGTTAGCATAGCAGGTTGTTGCTGGCTTGTCTCTGTCCTGATCTTTTCTTTTCTTTTTCCAGAGAAAATCAGAAAACACATCCTTTCTTGTGCAAGATTTATAGGTACAAGAACTGTGACAATGAACAACTCAGAAAATGATGGAAATATTTGTACAGGTACATGTGTTGGGGATGTGGAAGAGAGAAATGTCTTCTTGCCCACCAATGAACAGTGCACTGGAAAAAGATCTAACATCAAGAAACCAACAGCCGACCATCTGGCAACAGTTCAAGAAGTTTTTTGTGCCACCATGCTGGAAAGCACAGATGGTTTTGGCAGGCCTATTTATGGAAGGAGCAATGGCGACAGCATTAAACCTAGAGGCATTTTATGGAACAAAGATAATCAGTAGTTCCTGCGGATACATCCTTCTCATTCTCATAGAAGTTGTCAATGTTCCAACATTAGTAGGTTTGGGTAAAGGTAAAGGTTGCCCTTGCTCGAAAGCCAGTTGTATCCAACTCTAGGGTTCAGTGCTCATCTCTTTATATAGCCAAAGTGCCAGTGCTGTCTGTTTCTGCAGATGTTTCCATGCACATGTGCACAGAACACCGTTTGCCTTCCCACCAGAGTGGTATGTATTTATCTACTTGCAATTTCTTGCTTTCAAGCTACTAGGTTGGCAGGAGCTGCGACAGAGACAGGAGCTCATTCTATCACTCAGTACTAAGGAATCAAGCTCCTACCTTCCAGTTGTCAAGTTCAGTGTCTTAACCATTTGAGCCACCACAGTCCCACTGCAACTATTTATAGACAGCTCAGTTGTTCTAGCCTGATTTTCCGCTCCCCATTTTCCATGGTATCATGTGGTTTCTAACTAAGGTCAAGGGAATGATTTGGTAACAGAACATTAATTATGCATGGCTTTTAAAAATAGACTGTAGCAGGATAGAATCAGCCAAGACCATGGCTGAGGAGTGGCAAAAATGAGGGAAAGACACATTGTGGCAAATTGCTTTACTTCCATGCTGGGAAGACATTTCCCAAATATTATCTCAGATTCTTGATTCCAAAAATGTCTAGAGTACAGAAGGGAATTCATTATATCATTAGGAATATCTGGTTGTTTAAATATCTGGAATATGCAACAATAATACAGCCATGGTCCAGCCAAAGCTAGGAATCCCACAGAAGAGGGAAGTTTATGATAAGGGTGCAAAACATTCCCTTTTAAAAATTATGACTCGAAAAATACCCCTGGAGTATTCTGGAAGTTGTTGTCTTCCCCAAAGAAACTTTTGGCATCTTGGAACATAGACTTAAAAAGGGTATTTTTTAGAAAAATCCAAATAATATGGCAGGTTTCTTAAGAAATGTACAAGGATGAAAGGACTTCCTTCCCCATATAGCACCATATTCTGAAGCCTAGAGATGAATATTTTATCTATATAAATGAAGACATAAAATGGTATTATACTTCACTGCATCGTAAGCTGATTCTCAATTACAAGCATTTCTTCCACAAGTTTCCTTTAAATTTGCTGCCACAGCTTGCTCTGTCATGTGATTTAAAAATACCATAGTAACAAATGGAGAGGGATAGCTGCTTCTATTAGTGTCAGAACATTTTTTCCCCTTCGGGTAAATGTCATCTGACAAATACATGAAACCAAGGTTTCATATAAATACTAGTTCACTGGACTGTAGTGAGTCATATGAATGAATAAAACCTTGTTTTTAAAAAGTCACATGGTTCTTCTTCCATCTCTTCTTCGGTTCCTAGTGTGTCCTAACAGCCCGGGGCCCCTCTGTTATGGGGTGCCTCAGGGCTCGGTACTCTCACCTCTCCTATTTAACATCTACATGAAACCACTGGGTGAGATCATCTGTTCCCAACGGGGGAGGTATCATCAATATGCTGATAATACCCAGCTGTATATCTCGGCCCATGGGGACCCAAGCGATGCAGTGGAAGTCCTTTCCAGGTGCCTGGAGGCTGTGAGAGTCTGGAATGGGGGACAATGGGCTATAGCTGAATCCTGACAAGACTGAATGGTTGTGGGTCAGGGGCCCTGCATTAACTCAGGAGCTACCATCTTTGGTTCTGGATGGGTCAGTCTTGCCCCAAACAGACCCAGTGCATAATCTGGGGGTCTTCTTGGACTCACGACTACTGCTCGAGGAGCAGGTGGCAGTCGTGGCCAGGAGGGCTTTTGCACAACTTCGTGTAATACGCCAGTTATGCCCACTCCTAGACCGGGAGTCCTTTCTCATGGTCACACACACTTTGGTCACCTCCAGACTTGATTATTGTAATGCACTCTACATGGGGCTGCCCTTGGTGACCATCCGGAGGCTGCAACTGGTACAGAATGCGGCTGCTCGGTTTGTGGTGGGGTGCGGGCATTATGCTCGTGCCTCACCATTGCTCAGGGAGCTGCACTGGTTGCCAGTATGTCTCCAGGTGCAATTCAAGGTGCTGGTCATTACCTTTAAATCCCTATATGGTAGTGCGCCAGGATACCAGAACAGACCGGAGAGGAGCTCTGGTTGTACCATCAGCTACAGAGGCACACCTCTCTAGCACTAGGAGGAGGACCTTCTCTGTGTCTGCCCCAGCCCTATGGAACCTCCTGAGCTACGTCTCCAGTTAGAGTTGCTGCCCTTTAGGAAGGGGGTTAAGACCTGGCTGGCGGGACAGGTATGGGGTCAGGGTCAGACAGTTGCATCAGCTTGTTGGCTCATTTGACCCCTCCCTCTCTCTCATTGTATGATTTTTTAAATCTTTTAACTTGTTTAGTTTTAATATTTTAATAATTTTTAAATTGGATTTTATATTGTGTTTTTATGTATCTTTTAAAGCTTTTGTTAGCCGCCCTGAGTCTCTATGAGGAGGGTGGCATATAAATTTGTAAAATAAATAATAAATAAATAAATTCTTCATCAATGTGTTGCTGCTAAATTCCATTGTACCTCTGGAGGGACAAGGCCTGTACTAGTCCTCACTGCGTCTGGCTGAAATTCTGTTGCACATGACATAACTTTTACAGGTGAATTGCCATAAGTAAGGAAATCTACGTAAGAATGTTGTGCACATTAACAAGGATATATATGACAAAAGTTCTATTATTATAACTTTTTCTCTTGTGACATGCGAATTTTCTTTCCTGCAAAGTCTATGAGACGGGTGGCTGGCAAGGTGGGTTGGTGGGGGGTTGAATGCATTTCATCACAGGAGCTGTCAGCTGAAGTATGAAGCAGTCACAGATGTCAGTGTCACCATCTTAGTGGTATGTCGCTAGGCCAAAGACTTCAACAACCAGCAAGCTGATAATTAATCACAGCTTGTGTGGAAGGGAAGGGAAATCTCATTTGAAAGACAGCAATCTCTGTTTCTTTCTTGAATCTATTTTCTTGTATATACAATCTAAGAAGAAGAAGAAGAAGGCAAACATTCAGTTATAGATAATACACTGGTGGTTCTAATGCTGTGAAATTTAATATACAGTATATGGATATTGGAGGGCAGCTCTAGCATTCATGGAAAGCAGAACCAGCCCATTGCCTGAGCAAATGGAACAACTCACTTTGAAGTGAGTTCTCTATCCTGCTTACAGGCTACCAGTAGGGGACAAAACACATATCATAACAGAGGCATTGAGGGAGAGGCTGCCTGCACTTCTTAGCAAGTGAACAGGAAGAGGCTGAAACTACCACAAAGAATGTTGTCTTTGTTATTTGTAAGGGCCCACCTGAGAGAGAGAGAGAGCGCTCTATAGCAGTGTCTTAACTTCAAAACCCATAACCCTATGCCCTTTTTAATCAGTGCCTGCTGAAAGAGACTGTAGAGCAGGGGTTCCCAACCTATGGCCCATGGCCCAGACCAGGCCCACATCACCATTCCATCTGGTCCATCTCCACCTCCATCACACCCAGAAGTGGGCACGTTTATGTCAGCTGTAAAACTTACCTGCGTACATGCAAATGTGACTGCAGCAGTTGTAAACTCAGAAGTGGGTGCATTTATGACAGCCATAAATGTGTCCGCTTCTGCTTCAGGGGGTGTGAACTGGTCTGCTCAGCTGTCTGGGAGTGTGGTCAGGCCCACGCCATAAAAAGGTTAGCCACCCCTGCTGTAGAGCATCTGCTTCCATGTGGTTTGCATAAAAGCAGGGGTGACTCGATTTGTCCTCAGTCTTCTGGAAGCTGGAGAAAAGAGATGGATAGTGAACATCAGTTGAAACCATTTAGAAAAGGTGATCTTAAAAATTCATTTGTTTTATAAGGAAGCACAGCATTACTTTTCTACCGACTATATTTATTGCCTCTCTTTCAAAAGACTCATCTGTGTAGAGCAGCTGTGAATTTTGATATTATGAATTTATCTGGAAGTCTCCATACAACTTCACCCCAAACTGTCCTACTTTAATTGATTCTTCTATAAATAAATCTGGTCCAACTTGCCATAATCTCCAGTCTTATTTTGCTAATTTCCTCTCATTTATTTTTTCTTCCATGTTTTGCCCATTTATCAGAGAGCTTCTTAGGATACTCAAGAGAAGTTCTTAAGATTCATATGATGAACTTTTAAAAAGACTTTCTGCCTGTTGTTTCTTCCAGTACAGTATCAGTTTCTCTAATGTTGCCATCACTAAACTGGAATTCACATACAATATTTTGTAATTCATAGCTAAGAAATGCACTTCATTTGATTAAAAGACAGAAAATGTGCCGCCGCCGCCGCCGCCCCCCCCCCCCCCAGGTAAAGGTTGCCCTTGCTTGAAAGCCAGTTACATCCAACTCTAGGGTTTCGTGCTCATGTCCATTTACAGCTGTCTGCATTTGAAGACATTTCCGTGAACATGTGGCAGGCATGACTAGACACTGGAATGCATGGAATGCTGCATACCTTCGCACCAAAGTGGTACCTATTTGTTCACTTGCAATTCCTTGCTTTTGGACTGCTAGGTTGGCAGGAGCTGGGACAGAGATGGGAACTCACACCATCATACAGTACTTGGGTCTGTGTGGCTGATCATTCTCTGCATTAGGGTTAACTTTTGATACCAGATCTAACTTTGTGTTTCATGGTCTCAGTGTGGCAGTCAACTCTACCCACCAGGGATTCTGAAATTGTCTACCATAAGCAGCAGCTGTAGTTCTTTCAAAAGGCAATAAATGACATTGTCATTTCTGCCATGTCACATTAAAGGGCTGAAAAAGCCAAGCCCAAACTTTGTTGATAGCACACCATGTCTCTTCAATGTGACAACAGATAGACCAAAATAATAGGAGAGGTTGAATTGTGCAATAGATTGTTGCTCCTTTGTTCTCTGGCCATAACTGGTCACATTGAGTTGTTCCTCTTGCTAAGGCCATGGGCTGTTTCTGTTTTCCGTGAAATCTAGAAGTGCCTTCCAATAGCCATATACACTAAATTTCACAACATTTGACCCACATGGGGTCCTTATGTTGATGGTCACCATTGCCCACAGTGCCCATTTTGTGTACATTTTCTCAAAACTAAAGCAAAGTGGAATGGCTCTGCAGTCACTAGGTAGTAATTACACCTTAACATGTCCCCCACAGGCATTCAAGCCAGTTAGATATTTAGCAGCAGCTGTGCTTCTCTAGTTGTAGAATACAGAGGAAAACTCTTTAAAATGGTTTAAGATGAAAAGCAGATTAAGAAGAAGCATGATATACAGCAATGGTGCTATCATTATTGTCAAATTGTGTAATCTAGGGCAGGAAGCTTTATCTGTGGCTTCAGTTCCACCTGTTGTATATTGGGGTCACAAGCTCATTTGAGATATACAGCTACATTAGAGACACTTATTACAGCTTTAGAACTATCTGCTTTGCAGTAAAGGAGATCTTTGTTGTTTATTGATTGTATGATAAATCAGTTTGTTCTTGATGAAAATCCCAAGGCTTGTGAACAACAGATTGATTTTTATTTAATTTAATTTTTGGGCTTAAATTTCTTGGCAGAGGGAGTCCCCTACCCATATACCATTCATTCCCACTGCAACACATATAAGCTGTTTTTTGCTTCATTACTGTTAATCTCTTCATGTGTTGACTTTCAAATTATGTGGGAGCATAAAAAGACATTGGTTTCAATTATTTATTATTTATTTATTCCCCTTATACCCCACCCATCTGGGATACACTCCCACGCTGGGCAGCTCACAATGTTAAAAAAGCAGAACAGACACCATAAAGCCATAGAAAACCCATCCACCCACTTAGTCCAATCATCACTAAGGACCACTAGCCAGAGTGGCCACAGTGGGAGGGTCTCCTATTTAAACTTCAACAAGCTGCCAAAGGCCTCCTCAAAATGAAAAGTTTTCAGTTGCTTCTTAAAGGACCCTAAAAAGCCAATCAAAGGCAGCTCCCCAGGTAAAGCATTCAAGATAGCTGGAGCTGCCACTGAGAAAGCCCTCTGATGGGTAACAGACTTTCTAACAAACCTGGTAGTCAGTACTTGGAGTTGAGGTGTAAGAGAAGAGCAGGTGAAGCAAGTGAAGTGGGCCTGATTTCTAAGGCCCACTTTTCTTTTATTTTAAAAAACCATCTATTTCTCACTTGTAGTTTTAACATTCCCGAAGTTCTTGTGAGTACTTGCATAACTAGTAAAAATAACAAATTGTGAATCGCCCCATGTTCTGATGTGGCCATATAAATATCACTTCCACAAATTTCAGGGAACCTGGGCATGTAAATTAAATATAAAGTTTGATTTATATCAAATAACAATTATAGTGTGGCCTGGAGGGCATTGCCACCACTGGGGCCAAACCAGTGGTGGGATGTCAAAAATTTTACTACCCCACCGTGACGTCATCACAGTGGGAGTGGAGCTAACATCATAACATCATGATGTCGTGGGCAGGCCCAAAGAAAAATAAAATAAAATAATAAAATAAAATACAAATAAGCACACACACACACACACATACCTCAACCCACCCACCCACCCACAACACAAACCCATAAATAAATTAAATAAATAAATAAATAAATAAATAAAAATTACATTAAAATATACCCGCCCACCCAAACACCCACCCCAAATACAAAACCGTCACTTACCTGTTAGTATAAGTGCCTGCCAGCCACCAGGCCTTTTAGGAACTGTGGTAGTACGTCAATATAGGTAAAGGTATTAAATACACATTAAAATAAACACAGACACACCACATCCAAAGGTGAGTCACTTACCCTGGGGAGCAGGCTATAGGGAGCTTCAGGCTAGCAGCTTCTCTTCCTCCTCCCTGCTTAGGAGGACAGCAAGGAGGCCGTGCATACGCGCCAAGCACTGTAGGCGTGCATGCACACCAAGTGAAAAGGTAAGCCCCGAAGGTGGTTCCCCCCAAAAGCTGCTGCCGGTTCTCCGGGACACTGGGAAAAGTTACTACCGGTTCTGGTGAACTGTTGAGAGCCTGTTACATCCCATCACTGGGCCCAACCAATAGTTGAAGGGAGAAGACACCGTGGCCTAGCAGGCAGCTGAGGACTTCACTGCCACCTCCAGGCCCTCACCAATGGCTGGAGGGGGAGATACTCTGTGTTTTGTTTTGGTTGTTTTGTGGGGTTATATTTTATGATTGTTAATGTACTGTTGTTTTGATTGTAAGCTGCCCTGAGTCACTATGGTGAGTGGGTGGCAATATAAATCTGAACAAACAAACAAATAGACTAGTCCCATTTGAAACAATGGAATATATGGAGGAGATGACTTACCAAATCCTTATTGATTCCATGGCCTTACTTGAATGTGATTTGCTGCACCAGTAGCTTATTTATACTAATCCCCCAATTTTTTTAAAAAGTTCATAAAACAAAAATACTGTACGCTCAGAGGTATCTTGTGACCAAATCCAGATAGATGGAGGGAAGCAGTATCTCTCTCACTGGCTTGTTGTGTCATAACTTGGGCACAATTGAGATATAATTAATATTTTTATAAGAAAATCAGGTGCAATAGCTTTCAAATTATTCCCTACACTTGCCAAATCTCTCCCTTTATTTACAATTTACCACGTTTTGAAGGTTTGTCTGGTGCATGCTAATTGGTTGAAGAATGGGGTTTGTACACAATACATCTTTCCTTAGAGTGGAAGTGTTAGTTTTAAGTGATATATTGTCATTACACTGATAGTGGAGTGTTGTGTACCCAGTGGGTTTGAGAATGTGGAAAGCTTTTTTTAAATTATTTATAGGGAGAGGGGACAGATGGTAATACACCACCTGCTGCCTAATCTTTGGGGTCCACTCTGGCCCAAAAAAATTTGTATCCTTAGCCTTCAAAAATTGGCAAAGGAGTGCTCAGCCCATCTCCAAATGCCTCAAAAGATCACAGTCTGATATCTGAACTTTACCCAATTTAATTATATGTGGTAGCTTAGTGATTAAGACACTGAACTCAGTGACTGGAAGGTCGGAGTTTGGTTCCCGTGTACTGCATGATGGAGTGAGCTCCCATCTCTGTCCCAGCTCCTGCCAACCTAGCAGTTTGAAAGGAAGAAATTGCAAGTAGATAAGTAGGGGCCACTTTGGTGGAAAGTTAAACAGCATCCTATGCAATCTGGTGTTTAGTCATGCCTGCCAAATGTCCATGGAAATGTCTGTAGATGCAGACAGTGCTGGCTTTTGGCTATAAACAGAGATCAGTACTGAACCTTAGAGTTGGATATGACTGGCTTTCGAGCAAAGGTGACCTATCCCACCTGTCTTCCAATTAGCTGGAATTAGCTACCCACACTATCCTCACAACAACATAGATGAAGCTGAGAGAGGATAATTCGTCTAAGGTGATCCACTAAATTTCCTGGCCAGATATGGATTTGAATGCAGGTCACCTAACTTCCAAGTCCAGCATTCCTACCACTACACTACACCATCGTGTCACATCATTAAATGATCAGTATCATCAGATCTCCATTGAGCTGGTATGAGTTGAACCACTCTGTCTATACATCTACGGAGGCCTTATGGTGTTGGAGAGGATAGGACACCATTTCTCCCATCTGGCAAGTAGCCATGATAGAAGAATGGGTAAGGTGCCTAGATACCAAACCAAAACTTCTTGATTTAATATCCAATGGGCATTATATGTTATCTCTCAAAATCATGTGTATAATGGCTTTGCATTAGAACTCCTGCTAAAAACAACTAAATGGACTTAGTGTATGAAATGTACATGATAAAGACACAATAATATTTGTTTGTTTGCTGTTTTTAGAAGGTAATCTTGTGGTTCAGGAATAGATGAATCTGCCCATCTTGCTTTCTTCCACATCTCATTTTAAAAGCCCTCATATTCAAATTTATGAAGAAAAATCAAGATTTATTTATTTATTTATTCATAACAGAATATGACACAATTTAAAATTATGGATGCATTTGACATATAGATAAAATTCAAACAAATTAAAATGTTAATGTAATCAGACTATTTTTCGACCCACAGTGAGCTATTTCAATAGTGTTATCTCAGCCATTTACTAGACCTTCTTTTGTATATACAGTAGAGCATAAATTGCATTGCACATAAATACTGCATTGGTTGTATTTTTCCATATGCACAGAAAAGGAAAAAGAAACTTCTAGTTTAATATTTAGAGCTTCAAAGATGTACAGAAAGCTTTTCCTCAATCTTAGTTGTCATCTCAGGGATCCATGTCCAGGAAGTGGGTGGGTTTGATGCTGCAAAGTAGGCCCTCCACATCTGCAGGAGATATTTACCAAAATCTTCTGTGGATGCTTGAAACCACAGAAAACAGTGGACCCTATATTACAGCACACATACCTGAGTCATCCAAGTGGAGGGTGATGCAAATGTTTCTGTTGATCTTTTACATGTGCTCATGAAATGGCTACCCATGGAAACAAAATCCATCCCTTACATCATAGATAGTAGTCTGTAGTGGCCAGCACATGCCTTGGAAATATACAGTACTGTATATGGTATAACTTAACAAGAGCTGAGCAGGACCAGACTTTTTGTAGCAATGTTATTCATTGGGTCAGCATACATCAGAGACAAACTGATGGCAAGTAGAAACAACAACAAACAAGATGGGATCCTTTTTCTCATTTACTGTATTGTGACACCATATTAGCATTGCCTTGCCTTTAAGTAAAAGTCTGAGCTGCAATGCTGTAAACTGATGATAATGAAAAAAACCTATTATTCCAAAAGAACAAAGGCTAAAAGATGAGAAAGATGTAAGTCCTTGGGGTGGGATTTGAATGAAACTGTGTTCTGTCAAACTAGTCTAGATGCAAGCACACCATTTTTCATAAGCAGGCCATCACACAAAACATACGAATGTCTGGAACTATAAAAATCAGTTATTGCATTTCCAATTACATAGCACATTTGGCAATTAACATTTCGTTAATCATCCAGTGCTCAATTTCACGATACTTTTCAAAAGAAGTCTCTTACCCAGCACCTATGTAAAATTGCTGTTTATCATCAATGAATGTATAATTAGACTTCAAGTTATGCAGTTTTCAGAATTTAGTCCATTCCCTGGAATTCTCCATTCTCATTCTGTTACTGTGCTAGCTCAATTTACCATAGGGCAGGTGTAGAATTGCCCTTCTGCCCCTGAAAATACATGAACTGTCTTCAAAAGTTAGGTAGGTTCACCTTAGAAGGCCCTTGGATGAGAGACAAGGTAGCACTAAACATTTCAAGATAAGACTACGGAGGAATCCCACCTCAACCCAGGAGAGCTGCTGCCCATCAGACCATACAGTACATGGCTGGGTACACCAATGATATGATTCAACTTAAGGAGGACTCCAATGTTCCAAAAATGAACAGGCCACCTCCATTAATGCACAGAGCTAAGATTTAGCAGTAGCTTTCTGTAGGGAAAGGGACTGTGGTGGTTCAAGTGATTAAGATGCTAAACTCGATGACTGGAAGGTTGGAGTTTGATTCCCGAGTACTGCATGACAGACTGAGCTCTAGTCTCTGTCCCAGCTCCTGCCAACCTAGCAGTTCAAAAGAAAGAAATTGCAGGTAGATAAATAGATACCACTTCAGTGGGAAGGTAAACAGAATTCTGTGCACTCTGGTGTTGAGGCATGCCTGCCACATGTCCATAGAAATGTCTACAGATGCAGACAGTGCTGGCTCTTTGGCCATAAACAGAGATGAGCACTGAACCCTAGAGTCAGATACAATTGGCTTTCGAGCAAGGGCAGCCTTTACCTTCTGTAGGGAGTTCAGTGGCTCAAGGGGACTGCGGTGGCTCAAGAGGCTAAGACACTGAACTTGTTGACTGTAAGTTCAGAGTTCGATTCCAGGGTACTGCATGTTGGAGTGCACTCCTGTCTATGTCCCAGCTCCTGCCAACTCAGCAGTTTGAAAGAAGAAATTGCAAGTACAGTGGTACCTCACTTTACGAGTACTTCAGTTAACATAATTTTTGCTTTACAAATGAAAACCCATTGAAAATAATGTCTCTCTTTACCTTTTTTTAATGGATTAATTGGCTTTCAATGCATTCCTATGGGAAGCCATGTTTTGCTTTATGGAGTTTTGTCAGAACGATTTTCTATGCATTCCTATGGAGAAACTGTTTTTCGCTTTATGAATTTTTCATAATATGAAACATCCTGTGGAACGCATTAAATTCATAAAGCAAGGTACCACTTTCAATAAAGAGATGCCACTTTGGTGGGATGGTAAACAGCATTCTGTGTACTCCAGTGTAGAGGCATGCCTGCCACATGTCCATAGAAATGCCTGCAGATGTAGACAGTGCTGGCTCTTTGGCTATAAACAGAGATGAGCACTGAACTCTAGAGTCAGATGCGACTGGCTTTCGAGCAAGGGCAGCCTTTACCTTCTGTAGGAGGAATATTGAACATTAGCAATTTTATCATATTTCCCTCTCTTCCTCTGTAGACCTTTCAAAAATTGCTGTAGAACATCTACCAGCTCTTCAGAGAAACATGGAAAGTAGCTTTGGGGGACTCATCAAAAGCATGGAGCAGAGAAAAATGTCACCTTTCCTCTTCAGCACCAGTGGCATTGTCTAGAATATAAACCTGAATCTAAGCTTGTTTCTACATCTCAGTTCATATGATGAGGATACTTGCAATTATAATCAACATGACATAGGATAGAAAGTTGTTCCCATCCATCCATCCCATTGGCCTGCTGGTTTAGCTAGACCTCACTCCCATCCACCCATCCCACTGACCTGCTGGTATAGCTAAACCCCATATTTTTATTACATTATTAATGAGAAATGCACAAAGACACACACACACACACACACACACACTTTTTCTGACTTCAGTGGGTCTATTTTTCAACTCATCCAACACAGAGAAGAGAAGTTGACCTCAGGCTGTGATACTGTTTCTCCATTCTACATAATAACAGGTGAGTAATGTGTCCCCATATCTTTCTCTATTGTTATTGTTGCTGCTGCATTTTATTCATTTTATACATTTAGCTATTTCTGTTCTGGTGCAGGTTATCACCAGTATGGTAGCTGTACATGTTTATATTTGGGAACACATAGAACAATAGATAAAGTATGGGAGTATCATTTGGCATCAACAAAGTATTCAACTACGATATTTCTTATTACTGTAGAAATTGACTGTCCATAAGAGTCTTCTAACTATGAGCACAAGCTTTATAAGGTTTATTGATACTTTTCAAGTCTCTGGACATGCATGTCCCCAAACCTACGTATGGTCATTACAACACTTGCTACTGATCTAGTAATAGATTAAATTTAATTATATTTCTATTGATTATAAGTGAATAACAGGGAGTATATTGCAACTACTCTCCCATCTGTCAGATCAAATATATCTTGATGAGATTTGCTGAGATATCCTGTTTCACAAGAAACCATAAACAAAAGACTGTTTGTTTCCTTATTATGTAAGCATCTTCTATTGCAAGGGGAAAATTCATTGAACTCTAACAACTTATTTTAATGTTTTTAAACACTTCAGTACATTTTGGAATACAACAGGTTCCAAAGTATTCTCAGATGCATTCTCCAGCTTCCACTTCCATATGGAAATAAGATCAAAATACAGAGGAGAGAAGTGGCATTCATTTTAGAGCAGATGAGAAATCTGTTAACTTTTAAATGTTAGTGTGTAACTTTCAACAACCATAACAACTGGAGATGCTGGCTGGGACTAAATGGGATTTAAAATCTAATGTCTGAAGGGCAAAGGTTTTCTGGTTTTGCTTAATAGGTAGGACAACTCTATCCACTGTAGTTGAATGAAAAGCCAGTGGATAAGTAAGGACACCATAAATTATAAAGCAGCAGCAGTTCATGACCAAGAAGAAATTATGATTAATTCAATGGTGTAGACATATGAAATGGCCTCTGGTCATGGTGGAGTTCTATGCCCCTGATGGCTAACCTTGGTACTCCAGCTGTTATTTGACTTCAAGTACCAGAAGCCCAAGTCAGCACTCCTGCTGATCAGGGTTTCTGGGAATTGAAGTTCCATAACAGCTGGAGTGCCAAGGTTAGCCATCATTGTATACCCACTGTGTATATTACTAGGATCAGAATCACATGCAGACCAAAACAATAGGTTACACGAACAATGGCCAGAAACAGTGTACAAATGCTATCATGAGTGACAGTAGCATAAGAATAAAAATAAGTGAAAACCTTTAGGGGATAATATTTGGAAGATTTAGATGTTCAGCTCAGATCATACTATAAAATGGCTGTACGAATGACATGCTATTCATGATCATGGAAAAGAGTGATTATCTGCTATGAAGTCACCTTTGACTTATGGCAAGCCAAACAGAGTGCTCAAGGTATGTGATTGTTCAAGGATGTTCAAGAATTGATTTTACTATTACTACACACATCCACATCCCAGTGAGTTTCCACAGCCAAGCAGAGATAAGAGCCCAAGTCTTGATCCAATACATTACCTATCTACTATATAAAGTAATGTTGTGCTTCTTCTCAGTGAAGAAGAGATCAAAGCCTAAATATAGATGTTAATCCTAAATATAGACTGACTAAGTCAGTGGAAACATAATAAGTGAACACTTATGGAAGCCTCACTGATTTCCTGTTGATATGGATCTGGGCTTATTGAAATAGGTATCATTTCATTTAATTCTAAAATGATGTAATTCAAAACCCCAAACTCTGATTTTAAATAGATTTAAATTAAATTATTAAAGGCCTCCTGTTGAGATTTTTTACATCTTTTTCAAAAAGCTGGCGGCAAAGGTCAGAGGTCAGTCTTCACAGACTATCTATAACATTGGAGACATTAAACCACTGCTTTGGGCCTCAACCAAATGTACTATTTGCTGGATAGTTTGGAACAAGTCTACCCCAAGAGATCTTAGGAAGAGGCAATGACATATCTTCAGATATGCTGAGTTTTCCCTGTTTGGGACTTTAGGAGTCATAACCAGTTATCCTATTCATGTACTGTATTTTGACACGTAGTTTAACAGCCACTTGTGCTAAACGGTCCTGGACTTGCTGTCAATGTAGTCTCAATTTCTGAAGGAGAATGGAAAAGTCAGATGGAATGAAATCATCTGAGAACTTTTTATTCTGATTCAGAGAACAGCTGACATGTAGCTGCCTTTCCTGCAGGCAACCTTCAACATTCATTCTTTTCTGGCAGAACTGTCATCTGACAGTTTTCTACTGATACAGAACCACATTGCACAGTGCAGTTACTCATGTCAAATCAGAAGAGTATTTAATCATTAGCTAGGTCACGTCATTAACTGTGGCATACCTATATAAAAAATTGGTTTTTTTGTGGGGGTGCCTCTGCATACACTCACATGCACATAAACATATGTATGATGGGATGTAAGTATGATGTAGCATGTATCACCTCAGAACATTCATGAAGCATAAATGCTACCTATTCAATTTTTTTGGTGGATTGTTATACAAGGATGAACCAATTATCTGTTCATCTATCCATTGCCACTTCTGAAATCCGAATTATTTAGGATAGGACTGGCAGCAATCTGGTTTTCAACTTGCTTGAAATACTGACTGCTTCTACATTATGAAACTTGTCTGCCATCCATTCTGGATATTGGTTATCATCATGGTAATAGTCTTCCTTTTCTTAACTCCTTGGAACAGTTCTTCTGAGGCCATGCCATGCCAGTCTCTCAAGTTCTTCATCCATGAAGTCCATCTACATCCAGGGTCTCTCTTCTCAGGGATCTTTCCTTGCAGAGCAAGTGGAGTATTCTGTACTTTATGTTGTTCCTCATAATATAGCCAAGGTATTGGAGCTTTCTTTGCTTAATAGTCTTAAACAGTTATTGTTCTTTATCCATTTGGCACAATACTTCTATGTTAGTCACATGGTCAACCCATTATATCATTAGCAGCTGTCTGTAGATCCACATTTCAAAATCTTCAATTCTCTTTTCAGATGCTTCAGTCAATGTCCAAGCTTCGACTCCATATAAATTTAAACTTCATGATTTTATATGTTTTTATCTTTTACCTCTGTTTTATGACGATGTAAGCCGCCCAGAGTCGGGTTCTCCCGAGTGGGGCGGGGTAATAAATTCAATAAATAAATAAATAAATAAATATAGCAACACTGAGAATACGTAGCATTTCACTTTTTGGATCTTTGTAGTGAAAGTTAGAGCTCTACTGCATAACAAATGTCACACTTTTATGAAGGTGGATCTTGCTGTTTCTATTTACATTTTAATCTCTACCTTGAGATCCCAATTTTCGTTTTACATACTCCCCAAATAGACAATTTTATCCACTCTTTTGATTTCTGCACAGTGGGAGTTTTCTGTTTGAAGGTGGGATAGCAGCATATCACTAGTTTGTGCCCTTGCTGGGGTCTAATAACCATTCTCTCACACACTCAGTACCAACAAAAGTCTCACTGTCAGAGTCCATGTCACAGGCAGCTGGCAAAGTAACACAAGCACCAGGACCAGGGCAACCAGGTAACAGGCCAAATGGTAATCACATCTGAGTCCAGAGTCCAAGTCCAAGTCCAAAAACAATCCTGAGGTAAACATGATATGGGGTTAGTGTGAATGACAGTGGATAGACCAAGCAAGTCAGAAGTCATCTGACTGTGAGAACAGACAAGGCAGAGTACCTTCATGGACTGGAGCAGGTGAAAGACAGGGTTCAAGGAATGAGGATCCAGGTGAGGCACAATAATAGTCTACAGGAACCAGTCAGGAGCTCCTCTAAAGCAGGAAGGAGGGGCAAGGCAAGAGGTCTTCAATGGTAGGAACAAGGGCAAGAGATCCAGGGGCCAAGCAACACAAGTCCAATAACCCTTGTTGCTGAGGAAGTTTCTGGGAAGAAGAGATGATTCATATATAGCTAAGCCACCCAGAGCCTCTAAGTGGTGTTTATGATGGTCAAAAACCTTACCCAGGTTTCTCAGGTGGGAGTTAGAGCTGCAGCAGGTTGAGGATTCAACCCCACGTGCTTTAGAGCTGCTCTATTGGCTGGGAGTCCAAGATCTCCTGCCTTTTTTCCTGCTCCTGAGCACTCCCTGCCCTATACGTGTGAACTGTTGTTTTGCCTTGCCGGGATCCTTGCTTCTGGAATTCTGTCCTCACCTTGTTCCAGCATCTGAAGGTTCTCTGCCTCAGCAATGAAGATAAGCAGACTTGAAGTTGCTTGGCTCCCTGATCTCTTTCTTTGTTCCTGGCTTCTAGAAAATCTCCTGTCTTCTTCCTGATTCCCACTTCTGAAGATTTCTACCCATAACCTGGTTCCTGTGGACTATTGTTGTGCCTTTGCAATGGAGGTCAGGAGACTTGAGGTTGCTTGGCTCCTGGATCTCTTGCCTTGGTCCTGGTATCCAGAAAATCTCCTGAAATATTGCTATTTTATTTATTTATTTATTTATTTATTTATTTATTTATTTATTTACTTACTTACTTACTTACTTACTTACTTACTTACTTACTTACTTACTCAAACTTATTATCCCAATGTTATGTGTGTACGTCTGTGTCAATAGCAAAAGCTTAAGCTACATCTTAAGACAGAAAGAAGAACATTAATATTAACAAGTGAAATCTTACACTTGACCTCACCAGCATGGTGTCATCTGTGCACTGTTTACACCTTGCTCTGAATCACTTAAATGACTATGGCCAGTGGCTTCATAGAGGTTAAAGAACACTGGAGGCTTCCTTGTGTCCTATGGCACCCCTTAGCACAGATACCAGGAGGCTGAAGCTGTGTAGGCAGCAATGGTAAAAATGTACAGTATTGAAATTGTGAAGGTAGCAATGATATCACTGAGTACAGAGCCTTCAGGACCTTTTCCTCAGTGCTCCCCACCATCCTAAATCCTGTATAAAGGTAGTAATGACAAGCCAAATAAGAAAAGACAGACATGGTCAGGCTAGAAGGTAAACATGAAATATTAAAGAGGATGGTGCCCTTCCTCTCACAGCAATTTAAGCAACTTTGCTTCTATAGCTCTAGAATTCTGATTTAAATCATGGCCTGTACACAGCCTCTCTTTCCAAAAGGCTCAATCTCCAAGCAGGTCTGGATCATTCCCATACTTTCTCCCACCATCCTATCTGTCAAAGCCATCATCTTGTTGATGTTGGATGATTGAGTTTGACGCCTGATTCTGATGCCAACTTTTTATCCACAGAACCATCATTTCCAAATGAGACTTACAGATAAAGCCTGTGAAAATGCCTGACAAATACAAAAGTGAGGTTTTCTGTGTTCAGTCTTTTCTTTCAAAAACTGCAGGTTACAGAAGAACCCATTAAATAAAACTCTCTCATTGAAGTGAGTGGATGTGCATGGAAGTGATTCTGGCTGCTAAGATATTGCCATTTCAAGATTAATTTTTCAGTCCATGCTTGGTTGTCTAGTTAGTGAAGGAAGCTGCAGATATCCTGTACAATCCATCAGAATAGCAGAAATAAACTGTCACTACCAATTTAGGATGTGAATATTATATATGAGCTGTTCTGCTAAATTGAAAAGGAAACTTGTAATATAATGGGAAAAGCAGGTTATTTGAAACATACGTACTATGTTAAACAGGAGCTAATAGAAAACATGAGAGGTAGACATTTTGAATCACTTTCCTTTAACAAACAGGTTAAGCTCATTGCCAAGAAACTTGCATCTCACATATTACCTAATTTGAAATCTGAAATATGTATGATACACAGCACATTGTTTCACATTAGGTAACCACTTATGAGCACAAATTCACCCAATATGTGACACAACATTTGTTTGCTTTCCACTAGATATCTATGCTGCATATGTAGAACACCTACAGGTGCTGAAATACATGAAATAAATAAAATGTTCTAAACACAATTCTAATGACAAAAGAAAAACATTTGAACATCTGCTATTGCTTTTGCATGAAATGTTTAGCATCATTATCATGTCTTGTTAATAGCCATGTAAATCAACAAAACATGAATTTTTTAGAGCAATCTGCATGGTAAGATATATTTGTACCTGAATGTTTGGTTATTTGGTTCTTTGAGTTAAGGAAGATGTTTCTGATGGGTCATTTCAGGATGTAAAAAAGGATGCAAGAAATTTGCTGTTAATATTTAAGTATCTTATTCTTTTGGGATTATGAAAATGTGGCACATAGTGTGTTGAGTTCATACTTTGCCCAGATGGGCTTATTTCCTGTGCTAGATGGGACTGGTAAAGTAAGCAAAATTGTATGCATCCATTATATTTCATAAATATGACTGAGGCAGATTGAACGATTATATTTTTAAACTAAGAGCAATCACAAAACGTAACTTGAAAACACTTTGCACAACCTTCACAAAATTTGGCATAGACCCTTAGGACATACTGTCTGCTACATTTGTGTCAAGTTTGGTGCAGTTTCAAAGTTGCATTTCCTTTGTTTAGGATAACCCAATTTTTAGAATTGTTTGGTTGAATGTTGATTTACTGTGCTGCATAAAGAAGAATGGAGCAGAAAATGAGATGGCTAGATGGTGTTGTTGACGCAATGGGTACAGAGTTGTGTGAGCTGAGGATGATGGTGAAGGATAGGGGTGCCTGGCATGCAATGGTCCATGAGGTCGCAGGGGGTCAGAATCGACTGTGTGACTAAACAACAACTACAACATAATAACATAGTTGTATTTCCATGCAGTTATAATAAAAGACACATATGCGGCCAATTCCATGATTTGGGGAATTCCAATAAGAATATTTTGAGGCTAGAAGAATTGGGAACTATTAAGTCTGTGAAGGACAGGAGGTGTTTAATAGCATCAGTTGCAAAGTGTTTCTTTCAATACAGGAAAAGAGCAGTGGTCAGGCCAAATGCATGTGAAAGAGATCCCTGTATATGCTTGGTTCTAAGTTCACTCTAACCTGCAGATATCCTGTTGGGTTTGTGTGGTACCAAGATGGCAACAAGCGGAGAAGTAGTTGGAGAAGCTATTTCCTGTTAGCTGGTGGCTAAGAGGAATGTAACCTATTATTCAATCTGTCAATCCTTCCATGTCCTGGTGAGGTCATTCATGGGGGATAATTGCAATCCCCAATTGGGGCTGTGGTGGCTCAGTAGTTAAGAAGCTTGCCTTGTTAGCTGGAAGGCTGGCAAGTTGGCAGTTCAAGACCAGGATACTGCATGAAGGTTTGAGCACCCATGTCTGACACAGCTCCTGCTAAATTAGCAGTTCAAAAGCAAAAAACTACAAGTAGATAAATAGGGACCACTTCAGTGGGAAATTATTTTGGGGACATGAAAAGAACGTCATTTAGGCATCCTTTGCATGGAGTTTTTCCAGAAAAAAATCCTTTCAACCCAGAATAATTTCTGACATGAAATTATTATTATAGTTTATTACTCTATTGATTATGGATGATGAGTATCACAGTAGAGCACACTTTATGGCACTTTGTTAAGGGCACCACAGCTGACTATTTCACAGGAACATCTCATCAGGAAAGACCCTTTTTAAATTGTTTCAAAAAGAAGAAAGGAACCAAACAAGAACTCTGCAATGATATTAAATTTTACTCTGAATAGATCTTTTTCCCCCTAATGGCATTAAGCAATTCGGGGGTCAACATGATGCAAACAATCATTTATTGATTTTCTTTCTCTCCTTCTTCCATGGTTGTCAGTGGAGTGACAGACCCAAAACAGACAGCAGTAGATTCAGTGCTGCTTTAGGTCATTTGTACAGACTTTGCTAAGACTGGCATGCAAAACCTCTGTATTTACATCACCACATCACCATGGTAGTACTTACTGAGGCATGAGAGGAGGAATGTAAAGGGATATGTCCAACTCCTTGCTAAAGTGTTAAAATGGGTGCACCATATGAAATGTGACTGAGCATATTGAGCTTATTTGGAAAAAGGCAGAGTACAAATTAAACAAATATTAAATAACATAGGTAATCATCCATATAAAGTTATCAATGCTATTTCTCAGTTGTCTCTAATACAAACGTTTTTTCCTTCCCTATTCTACTCATGTAATGTGACTAGCTTCCTGTGTTTTATAAATCAAGATTGGAACATTTTGCTCACAAAATGGAGAGCTCAGGTTTTTAAGAAGCAGAAAGTTTCCACTTTGTAATGCTTGGATGGGTGAGCTGTCATGGTGAGGAGCACCACTGTTGTCCAAACCTTTGGTGATCAACACCCTGTCATTCCATTACTGGAATTCAGGAACTTGGTCATGCCACCAAACCCCATTCTCCCTTTAAAACCACATATACAATTTCAGCCTTTTGTTTGGAATTTTTTAAAAGTGCAGATTTCTTATCACAGCTGCATGTTCCCATTTTTTTACAGTGCAGCAACTGCACAGAAGAGGGACTATGGTGGCTTAATGGTTAAGATGATGAACTTGATGACTAGAAAGTTGGCAGGTCAGCAGTTCATGACCTGATTGCTGTATGACAGAGTGAGCTCCTGTCTCTGTCCCAGCTCCTGCCAACCTAGCAGTTCGAAAGCAAGAAATTGCAAGTAGATAAATAAGTACTACTTCAGGCAGCACTGGCTCTTTGGCTGTAAACAGAGATGAGCACCGAATCTTAGAGTCGGATACAACTGGCTTTTGAGCAAGGGAGACCTTTAGCTTTATTAACCACACAGAATGATAAATGCAAGCTTTTGAATCATTATGCACCATCAAATATTGCTGATCCAAAAGGTTTGTGTGTACATGTAGCATGTGGGAGATATGTTGTCTATTCTATTCTATTGTAATGTTAGCTATCATTATTGTGGTTCATCTATGAAGCACTTAAACATGATTTTATTTAATGATATGTCTGAAACACCTAGGTGGTAACAGTTTAATATGGCAAAAAAGCAGAAAGAATAGATAGATAGAAAAGTGAAGTGGAAAATACACTGATGGCCTCTAGATAATAAGTGCCTCTGTTTAGTTATATAAATATTTTAAATATTGTTTTCAAGAAAGGTTTTTAAATTGTTTTTAATTATAGTTTTAATATTGACAAAGGTTAATTGTTTTAGTATAGATTTGATGGCATTTCAAAACTGTGATTATTATAGTCTTCATTGTTGTGATCCAGCATATAAATGACCAGAAATAATAAAATAAAGACTAGTTAGTTAGTTATGCTGCTTGTAGCAAGACAATTCACAATCAATTAAAATATCACAATAAATGCAATTAAAGACAACATGAAATATTAAAAAAATAACAAATAACAAATGATGATGTTAAAAACCTATTTAAAAACACTTGAGCACATGCTCCCCTGAAATCAGTAGAGATAGCATTGCATAATGCTCCTGGTTTTTCTATGTCAGTCGTCGTCTACCAAAAAAGGTTGTCCAGATAGCTCAGTGAGTTAGATATCTGGCTGAAGAGCAAGAGTTTAGAAATCTGATTCTCTTTGTGCATCCCAGAAGAAGAGCTATGTCTCACACATCCCTTAGTTTAGACCAGTGGTTCCTAAGATGTTCCTATATTAAAACTTCCCAAAGCCTTCACCATTGGCTGGCCAGTCAAGATTTCTAGGAGCTATAGTTCAAGAACATCTGGGACCTCAAGGCTGGGGAAGCAGTGGTTTGACCTTGCATGCTACCGATTTTACATCTGGTTTGAGTTTCACTCATCTGAAGATGTGGGAACAACACCTGAGTCCCAGGAGAAGCTAGGTGTTACTTGAGAAATAATGAACAACACCATATTCTGTGGATGTAAATGAAAAGTGAAGATTATCCTATTCTAAACTATGGTTCTTGGTCATCCTGATACATTAGCACCACCAATTGATGGCTGAAAGTTATGGGGTGCAGCAGGGCTATTGTTCTTTATAGTATACTTTTCCTGATGTTGATCTACTAGCCCTCTCATGTTTCAAGACTGCTTCCCATGAATGTTCTCTTAGATCTGTAATTTCAATTTCATCTGGGACTAAAATAAAATCCCTCGTTTTATGTTATTTCTCACTTCAATTTAGACAGCAACTTGGCTGAAGAAAAGACTAGCCAGAGATGTGAAAAAACCCAACTTTCCATACAGTGCAGGTGCCTATTAAAACTATTCATGACACTATTTTTTTTAAAAAGCATGTTACTGGCTGAGATCCATATTACATAAATATCCCTTGGTTAAGATATAATAAAGATGAACATCCGAACTAACATTAAAAGAATCATGAAACAAGATGTATATGTCAGATTCCATAAAAATGAACATTTAAAGCAGATATTTGAAAATTATTGTAGCACATGAGAAGAATTTATTCTCTCTCTCTCATCACCAAACTCACAGAGAGAAAGAGGGAGAAAGAAGATTTGGATGCTGAAAGACATGTTGCCATAGCCAAATGTACAAAAAAATTTGATAGGTTATATCTTGTTTCCTTTTATAGGGAAAATATTACATTCTTTACTAGCAAGACTGTAAATCCCCTCTCCCCTTACTTTTGCCCTACACCATGTAGAGATAATAAAAACATACACTGTAGGAAAAAATGGAATTAGCTTTAGGTTCCCATTTAAAACTGAGCTTTTGGTGAGCAACAGAAGCTAGAAAATGTCTAAATGTAGAGCAAACTGGGAAATCAGTCAACATCAAAGAGTGGAGCTAGAACACTGGATCTGTTAGCTTCCATCCACTATGATGGTAATTTTTATGACTGGTGTGTGTGTGTTTCTACTGCATTATGTTGGGTATGGAGATCAACGTAGTTATATAATTATAATACATTCACCTGGCTTGGCGTTGCTCAGCCAGGTGAGACCTTCTGGAAAAGCATGCTTGCCTTTTCTAGGCACATTTAATATGTATTGGTGCTGTGCAATGGTCTTGCCGATTTGCTCTTTGGAGTCTTTCAGCTTTAATTGGTTTGAGGACCCAGCTGGCTCTTTTCCTTGACGACCATTTTAAAAGAGGGTGCACAAGTGAGGTGAGATGCCTGGAGAAGGAAGCTTAAATTTGCTGAGAGGCATTCAACTTCAAAACTTCCCTCGAACTGTCTCAATGGAACAGTGGAACCAGATAGCAATTAACATGACAGCTCTGAGCTGTCATGTAAACGCAGAGGAACCAATTGCCAAATAATTTGTGACAAGCCTAAAGTTATAAAAGAAGACTTGCCACTAAGGAACCAATATTTTTTTCTTCTTTTTGCTGAATCCAATAACTCTCAGAAAAAACTAGCTTGGTTACCTGGGTGGCAAACAAAGCATGCTTTTAGAAATCAGCTATTAGATTTTTTAAAAATCAATAATATTAACACTATACATAGCAAGTAGGTGATAGGCAGTTTCAGGGAAAGGTGTACATGGTGTAGTCAGTGGTGGGATGTCAAAATTTGTACTACCCCACCGTGATGTCTTCATGGTGTGGGCGGAGCCAGTGTCATTATGTCATGACATTGTGGGGGGCAATGAATAATAATAATAATAATAATAATAATAATAATAATAATAATAATAATAATAATAATAATAATAAGAAGAAGAAGAAGAAGAAGAAGAAGAAGAAGAAGAAGAAGAAGAAGAAGAAGAAGAAGAAGAAGAAGAAGAAGAAGAAGCACACACACACACACCTCAAACCACCCACCCACCCACAACACAAACCCGTAAATTAAAAAAATAAATGAATGAATGAATAAATAAATAATACATTAAAATGCACCCACCACCCACTCCAAACACAAATCAACCAGAGTTTTAAACCAGAGCTTAAAGCTTATTCTAGCTAATCTTTCTCACACTATGTCAAATGGAAGGAACTACAGAATGAACTCACCACAAGATGGCTTCATTTTGGCACTTTTCAACTTTTCAACAGTTAAAGACGTTAGGTACTAAGTCTTTGCCTAACCAGTTCTCTAGGATAATATGCCTTAATGTAAATGTAAAACAGCTGTACCTCCTTAAGGGTTCTCCAATTGGAACAGCAATTGGAACAGCACAGGTGTAACTTATTGATGAGGTAACTCCAAGACTTTACTTAAAAACCCCAAGCCAGGCTGCCAGGCCTTTTTAGGAACTGTGGTAGTACGTCGATATAGGTAAAGGTATTAAATACACATTAAAATACTTACCCGTGTCCAGACTAGTTAGGATGTGGTATTATGTTTTTGTGTGTTATGCTGGTCATGGACTGTAAACAACTTGAACCTGAATTTGAATGTAAGTCACTAAATATTTCTACTTTTATTGATAGTACAATTTTTTATTAACATTGTCTTAGCATTTTTACACATTGTAATTTTAGTAGATATTACATTTTATATCACATCCTTCTATATCATATTTTTAATATAATTGCATATACTGTAATGTGATTTCAGCTGAATCCTACTGCTTGAGTCTGATTAGAGCATTCAAAAGTCTCCTTTGTAGTCCTGCTATAGTTTGGTCAACCATGTTTTGGATGCTTTGTTTTTTATGCTGGTCTTTGACTGTAACAATAAATTGAATTGAACATTAAAATACACACAGACACACCACATCAAAAGGTGAGTCACTTACCCTGGGGAACAGGCTATAGGGAGCTTCAGGCTAGCAGCTTCTCTTCCTCCTCCCCACTTGGGAGGACAGCAAGGAGGCCGTGCATACATGCCAAACACTGTAGGCATGCATGCACACCAGGTGCTTGGCACGCATGCGCAGTGGGGAAACCAGTGAAAAGGTAAGCCATGAAGGTGGTTCCCCCCAAAAGCTGCTACTGGTTCTCCGGGACACTGGGAAAAGTTACTACCGGTTCTGATGAACTGGTGTGAACCTGCTGCATCCCATCACTGGGTGTAGTGCAGTCTCGCTTTATCCCTACCTTCTCCATGTATTTATTTTGCTTTGGGGGGGGGGGGAGCACGCCTTCCTTTTCCAGTCCCTGGTGGAGCAGCTTTTGGGGAGGACCCTGATCTTTCCCATTCATTTATTTTGTGGGCGGGAGTGATCCTGGGTCCCCCTAAAAGCCGCTGCATCTGTCAGGGATTTCCCTAGAGGTATGTGTGTCAGTGTACCAGAGTAGCGATTAAGCTGTTGAAGCTGTTGCGCAGTGGAAGGTTCAGGTGTAAAGACACACACACATACAGCTTCAGTGAATAGTGCAGTTTACTTGTGAGTGAGGGAAAGACAAAAAAAACCAAACAGAACTATATACACAGGTACCAGTCTGTCTCTAAGCCCCACAGTTGCAACAGAGCTTGGAATCCGCTGATGACTCTAATCCAAAAGCATGTACAGAGTCCTGGTAGCAAAAGCACTGATTGCAGACTACCAAAGTCAGTGTGCTTCTTCCCAGTGGTATGAAGTACCTGATAGTTCACAGACAAACAGAGCTTCACGCAGTACATCTTTCTCCTCTTGAATCAGTGGTCAGTCTGTCACAGTTCTTCCTTCACAGTAGAATACCCTCCTCAGCATAACCTTCCACAGTTGGCCATAGTTATACTGTGCTGTTGCTATGCTATATCACTAAGTGGCTACAGCTGTGTAATCAGTCTGTGCCTCAATCCCAAACACCTGTCTTTAAGGCTCTGCAAAAGTCTTAAAGCTATACTAACACACTGGGCAGAAATCTTGGTACAATACCACCCAAAATGCCCTAACAGCATCAATGACTCAAAAAGGAAGGGCTGTTTTTCCTCTTTCCCCCGCCACCTCTTCCAGCAAAATAAACCTTTTCGAAGGCAGGGGAAGTGACCCTGGGGTTTAGAAGTCTGGCACGTTAGTGGTGATTTCAGACGAAACACAGGATCTTGCCTGGTGTGCTGGTGGTGCCTTGTCCGGAGCCACTGCTAAAGCATCCGGTTTAGGAGAAGTCGGGTTTAGGACAAGGCACAGCCAACACACCAAGCAAGATCCCCCTGCTGCCAACCCCGGAGAAGCCAACAAGGATTTGGGGGATAAGGTATCTATGGATTAGGTAGGAGTGTGGTTGAGTGCAACATAACTTGCAACAAATAACACTTCTCTTTGGAACAAAGGATGACTGCGTTGCCTAGCAATTACACTTTAGCATTTCAAGGAAACATGTGTTCTTTCACGGTCACCTGAGAAACTTTTGTGAGTTTCTTCCATTAGCAGTGCTCCTTGGATACCTTGGAGTCATTATTCAGCAAGGAGTCCGCATATTGGTAGATGTCTCCACGATGACATTCCACACATGCAAATGGATTTGAGAAATCAAGTCCATTTGTGTGCGGATTTTTAGCCATTTCGATATCATGTCACCCGCTGGCTAGGAGGACCATGACATGTGCCCTCCGCTTTCATATGGCCCAACGGAGGGCACTTTGGTGAGTTTTAGTCCTGGCCTAACATCATTGACAAGAGATGAGCAACATTGTCTAGTTAGACCGCTCAAGCCCCCATACCCCGACAAGGCTCTCACCTAGTGGGGGTGCTCAGTGTAATTTATGCATCAGCATTAAAAATGAATTCCTGCTTAAACAATTGTGCCTGAAATCAGAACTTTTCAAGACTACCTGTTCTGTTCTCTTTCTTCTCTCTATTACTGTTACAAATCACAAACATTAAAATTAGTAAGGTATTGTAAGTTAATAGTCATAATTCAGTGACCATAATAATAGTTTGAGTATAAACATTTCTACCAGTTGATCCCATTGTTTTGCATCTTCTATTAACCTGAGTTAGTAGAAGATATAACATTTTATATGAACTTAATGAAGCATACAAATTTGATTGATGTTACATCCAATATGATCCAAAAATTAATAAATGATATCATTTTTGGTTGGTTTTATTTGTTAAGTGAAGCGAACAGTCAGATAAAATTCTGCTCTTTAAGCGAGTTACTCTTTAAGCGAAACGCTCTTTATGCGAGGTTTGACTGTATAATAAGCCCATTTTTCTTAACATCTTGAGACTTTGTTTCACCTTCAATTTTGGTGCCAGAGTATGTTTCCAGTTTCTTTTGGAAAGCGACAGGGGTGGCATGAGCTGGATGAATGTTCCTGTTTTTCATAATATTTTTGTAACCTTATGACGTATATTGGGGCTTTATTTTATTGTATGGTATTGTATGATATTTTATTGTTTTGAATTATTGATGTATGTTATCTGATTGTACTGTGACATTATGCTGTTTTATTGAATTGTAACATTGTATTCGATTGTTGTGAGTCGCCCTGCGTCGGTTTTACCAAGTAGGGCGGCATATAAATAAAAAATGATGATGATGATAATGATTTTTATCAGTTTTAGCAATCAATAGTGGTGTTGAAAATAGATGAAATAAGATAGGAATGACACTGTTAGCTTTCTTAGATTTCAACAGCAAGATGAGTTACCAACTTCATTACATTGAAATATATAGGAATTTAAAAACTGCTTCGTTGTGGTAGCACATATTCTAAGTTATTATCTTGCATTGTCACAAAGAAGACGAAGAAAAACACCACAGCAAATTATTATCTTGTTACACATTGAGTCAAATCCTGCTGCCAAGCATACAAAGTTACAGCTAGAATGTTCCTTGTCTCCCAACTCCGAGAAAGTAGTGTTCCTTGACTCTATATTTTTGCTGGACTCCAAGGTGACACCAGTGACAGGGAAGGACTTTACACAACTCTACTTGTGCACCAGCTATGACCTTTCTTGATTTAGCAACAATAATCCATGCTTTAATTACATTATGCCTTGACAAGTCCAATGCATGCTATGTGAGACTGCCCTTGAAGAGTGTCAAAGGGATTCACTTGGTGCAGTATGTAACAGTGAGTTTACTAACTGGTACACAGTACTATGATCAGATGACCTCAAAACTAAAAGATCTGCAATGGTAGCCAATTGTTCATTGGATCCTATTCATGGTGTTGGCTTTAGTAGGTTAAGTTAAAGTTAACAAGTTACTGTTAACAAGTTGCGATCTTTTCAACTCTGATAAATTTTAAGAAAGCAGCAAAACACACCTATTTAGACTGGCACATGATGTTTCACCTGCCCTGGTACAGAGTTTTAATTTGCAACGTTGATAATTTTAATAGTTTTAAGTGTACACTATCTTGCTTGATTTAACAGTTTTATAGTAGAGTAGATTCACACTATTTTATTAAATTGTTAGTTAAATGTAACTGTATCTGTTTTATTAGTTTGCAATCTGCCCTGAGCACTGTCTTTTACTGGAAAGGCAGGGCATAAATATAATAAATAAATAAATAATATTATAGTAAGACGATAACTATTTTATTAACGTAATTAAACAATATAACTAATATTCAAATGTGTTGTTAAAATTAAACAATCAAATAGCTAATTTAGAATCACGGGCATAATCCTGAAACTCTTGAAGTTAATAAAAATTCCTCTAGGTCTCAGTGAAGCAGAATTACCACCCTATGACTTCAAGTACCTCTACAGTTCATTTAAGTTGTTCCCTTGACATCTGCAGGATTAATCATGTGATATTAATGTACTGTATCTTGACATTTAGAAGATATTTGGTACGGTTCTACATGACATTTCCATAGAGATTTAGGGAACTAATGCAAAATGCATACAACATTATGCCTAGCGGCTGATTCAAAAATTGTGTATTAAAGCTTGTGCTTTAATACACATGGTTTGATTATATGAGTGCCATAGACATCTGGCCTTTTCCCCACATATATTATTCCTCACAATAAATTTGTTGACGTGAATTTTTAGAGCATCAGGAAACTAGGGGAAGAGGATAGGGACAACAGTGACAGCAACAACAATGACAAAGGTGAGGGGCAGGACCTCTTGAAATCATAAAGTCAGAAGGTATCCCAAGTGTCATGTACTCCAATGAAACTGCCAATGCCAATGTCATTGCTCTAGTTTGAATGTTGTCTCTGACATGACCTCATTAGGTGGCCTGAGACAAGCTGTCTTCTCTCTGCCTCATGCCTCCCATCATCAGTAAAGCCCTGGGTCCCTTCACTGAGGGAAAGGAGGCATAGAAATGAAAGAAGCATAGACAAAGGAGATAATAACTGGCCAGAGTCAGAACTAGAAAATCTGTCACTTAGGGAAAACATCACTGTTTCCCACCCATTCTGAAACCATAAGAAACTGGAAACATACTCTAGCCCCAAAATTGAAGGAGAAACAAAGTCTCAAGATGTTAAGAAAAATGGGCTTATTATACTTTAAAAACTATCCCGTGTTTCAGCAAATGCAATCCATTACTGAAGTTCTTCCATAATACATTGCTTAATTGTTGCCTCTGAAGAAGGCCACTTATTGCTTCAACTGAAAGATGTATGGTAGTTCTTAAAGAATAAATCTTTTTCTTCACACCTTGAGAATCTGCCTATCCATTCTTCTTCTTCTTCTTCTTCTTCTTCTTCTTCTTCTTCTTCTTCTTCTTCTTCTTCTTCTTCTTCTTCTTCTTCTTCTTCTTCTTCTTCTTCTTCTTCTTCTTCTTCTTCTTCTTCTTCTTCTTCTTCTTCTTCTTCTTCTTCAGATTCCAAATATTGGCGATTCTCATCACAATCAGCCATGAAGCTTGTCCTGGGAGCAATATAATGCAGTGGCCTTTCATCTATCTTCCGCTTCGCAGCATGACACCCGTGCCACTGATCCAGTTCCGTGAATCACTTTCTGTTCCTGAATCCTTTTGGCACAAAAAAATCTCATCAGTCCCAGGCCAGTATTGATGAAGATGCTGCCCACCATCAAGATGAATTCAAGTGGGATTTAATCAAATTGGGGACCATCATCTTTCCTTGTTAGTTAACCTGGCCAGACTGGACTTTCCTTTCTGCTCACTCAATCTCCCCACCCAGCAAAGGAAAGGAGGAGGATATGATACCTTGGGGTATCATATCATGATGTCATCACAGTGTGGGCAGAGCTAACATCATGATGTCGTGGGCGAGGCCAAAGAAAATAGTTAAATAATAATAATATAATAAAATAAAAATAAGCACACACACACAACCCTCAACCCACCCACAACACAAACCCATAAATAAATTAAATAAATAAAATAAAAATTACATTAAAATACATCCATCCACCCAAACACCCACCCCAAACACAAATCACCACAAGATGGCTTCATTTTGGCACTTTTCAACTTTTCAACAGTTAAAGAAGTTAGGTACTAAGTCTTTGCCTAACCAGTCCTCTAGGATAATATGCCTTAATGTAAATGTAAAACAGCTGTACCTCCTTAAGGGTTCTCCAATTGGAACAGCAATTGGAACAGCACAGGTGTAACTTATTGATGAGGTAACTCCAAGACTTTACTTAAAAACCCCAAGTCAGGCTGCCAGGCCTTTTTAGGAACTGTGGTAGTACGTCGATATAGGTAAAGGTATTAAATACACATTAAAATACACATAGACACACCACATCCAAAGGTGAGTCATTTACCCTGGGGAGCAGGCTATAGGGAGCTTCAGGCTAGCAGCTTCTCTTCCTCCTCCCCACTTGGGAGGACAGCAAGGAGGCCGTGCATACGTGCCAAGTACTGTAGGCATGCATGCACACCAAGTGAAAAGGTAAGCCCCGAAGGTGGTTCCCCCCAAAAGCTGCTACCAGTTCTCCAGGACACTGGGAAAAGTTACTACCGGTTCTGGCGAACTGGTGTGAACCTGTTGTATCCCATCACTGGAGTATGTGTGTGGCATATTTATGCCTTCACAAAGAGGAGGGGATCTCTGGATTTTTCTGCTTTTTACATTTTGGTGTCCTGGCTCCCACAACACACGATGGGATAAAAAAGGAAGCAAAGAAGGAGGTGTCCTGGCACAAAAGCTCCAGTTGCTTTGCCCTTGTAATATTGAATTATATTACAGGCTTTCTGGATGGATTAGTATTAGGCACACTTGGGAGAGTTAGTACCCCTCAACTCAGCATTCCTTGTCTTCAAACATTTTATTTATTTATTTATTTATTTATTGCTTCAACTCAGGGCTAATTGATGTTATCTAGAACACTCAAGAAAACAAAGGAAGATAGTGAGATGTGGAAACTGCCAGTTAGCACTTCTTAGTACAGTATCTTGTAAAAGCAGCTTCTGCTATTGGAGCTGGGTGCAAACAGCTCTCTTTGCCTCTGCCCTACTGACACCTGCAAATGTGGACAGATATAGTGATTTCAGCCAAGGAAACCTTCTCCCCACCCCCACCCCACTGTATAGTCAACATTCCAAGTGATGTTTAATCCACATAAAACAGAGGCAGGATAAAGACATTCCTAGTAGGAAACAGGACTCGCTCTGAATCCAAAACTCAGGTTTCATAGGTTCCATAGGGCTGGAGCAGACACAGAAAAGACCTTCTTTCTTGTGCTAGAGAGATGAGCCTCTCTAGCTGAAGGTACAACCAGAGAGCCTCACTGGTCCACTCTAGTGGGACGGACAGATGTTCTCAGGGTGATGCAGTCTCTTAAGTATCCTGCTGGCCCACTACCATGTAGGGCTTTAAAGGTAATAACCAGCACCTTGAATTGCACCCGGAGGCACACTGGGAGCCAGTGCAGCTCCTGGAGAAGTGGTGACTCATGAGCATAGCATCCGCACCCTATCACGTCTCGAGCAGCCGCATTCTTTCATTGGTAAAAACTGCGGCTGAAACATCATTTAGGTAAAGGTCACCCTTGCTCGAAAGCCAGTTGTATCCAACTCTAGGGTTCAGTGCTCTTCTCTGTTTCATAGCTGAAGAGCAAGTGCTGTCTGTTTCTGCAGATGTTTCCATGGTCATGTGGCAGGCATGACTAGACATGGAACACTGTTTACCTTCCCACCAAAGTGGTCCCTATTTATCTACTTGCAGTTTCTTGTTTTCAAACTGCTAGGTTGGCAGGAGCTGGGACAAAGAGCTCCTTCCATCCTGCAGTATTTGGGTATCGAACTGCTGATCTCCCAGTCAGCATCTTAGCCACTTGAGACACTGCAGTCCTTGAGCCACTGCAGTCCATCATTATTCAAGTGTTAATAAAATATTTTTATTCCACCAGAGAAGGGGAGGGTGCCTTTGCTATTGCCACTTTTCTTATCCCAAGCCAAAATGCTTGAAGAGAGAGAGATCCTGCCCATATAAGTGCTCCATGTATGATCCAGAACATGAAAGCAGGAGGAGGGTGACAATAAACTAAGTAAATAAAATAATTCTAGTTTACATGGAGAATCTCCAAGAGAACAGGATCACTGCATTCAGACACATCACTTTCATGTAAAGAAAGCAGTGATGGAGAGATGGAAGGTTAATACACTTTCCTAGTTGCTTGTCAAACAAGCTCTTCTAACATCAGAAGAAAGTAACAATATTGATGAAATCGTGTACTGCCATTGTTGCAACAGCTTTCCTCCAGAGCGTAGTATTAAGGCAGATCAATATTACTCTTTCCATCCCAGAGACAGAAGTTGAAAGACACTATGTAGTAAATTCATTCTGACCTAAAGTCTGAATCGGTAACTTCTCGGAGATTGAAACAAATATAATTTTATTGCAATGAAAATATAACTAAATGGAGTTAGAACTGAATTTAGTTTGAAATTATAACTGAAGAGGCTATAGCTTCATTCCTTTTGTGATGAAACTGTAAATTTATAGGATTTTTTCTAGTTCAAGGTGAAGTGGAGAAAAAGCCATACATTCATAGTACTGTCTTATTCTGAGCATCATGATGCTCTCCTCACAATCTGTCGTAGCTCACAAAGCAATGACAATGTTGACAGGAGAACAGCGTGTTTTGTACAGTGGGCTAGAGCTATGTGGCATTTAGACCCATTCCCCCTCCCTTGTGAAACAATGATATGAAACTCTAAAATACATCAGTAAGTTTTGATAAATGGGAAAAGAGATCATTGGTTTTTTCAAAAAGTGTAGTCACATTGGTAATGAATTACTCTAAGAATCACTGGTACTACAACAATTATCATCACATTATGCCATCAGGTCATTTCTGATTTATGGTGACCCTCTCCAGGGTTTTCAAGGTAGAGAATACACAGAAATGGTTTACAATTCTTTTCTTCTTGGTGGCACCCTGGGACTGTCCCTGGGACTTGTCCCAGGTCACACAAGAGACACAGCTGGGAATTAACACCAAAACTCTGGCTCTGAAGCCACATACTTAAACCACTGAACTATCCAGCAATGCTATACTGTAACAAATTATTTTTAAAATAACTTTTAAAACTCTGGTACATGTTTACTTGGAAGTGGATCCCACTGAGTTCAGCAGACTTGATATACAATGGTAGCCTTAGCAGGGTACGTGTACTTTACTTTCAATGATGCTGAACAATAATATAGTTAACCTATCATGCATCACATCATATGACTAAAGTGGCCATGTTATTTTGGGGTTCATTTTTCAGATTTTGTATTTTGAACTTTATCTCTGATTGTAAACATTGGTTGCCCAAGAGATTATTTAATATACAACTCTGGATGGCAATTTTGTTTTTCTCACAAACAATGTGTAGTGATAAAAAGGTAAAAGTCGTCCAATAAATTACATGGCAAATTATTCTCTCCCCCCCCCCCTGCTAATGGCCCATTGTCAAGTTGGCAGGAGTTACTAAATTGAAGTTTCAGAGAGAGGCTATACTGTGTTTATGCAATTCAGTACTTTAAATAATTGCTTGGTGGTTTTAGTGGAGAATATGGTAATCACATATGTTGCTTAAACAATTGTGGAAGCAGGAAAATAATGCTAGCAATATAAACATCGATCTTAAACTGGCATTTTTCATAAGAATCCACATATAATTTTCTTTTCACGTTTTCAACACAGATTGTCCATTACAATGAGAAAAGGGCACCACAGGGAGAAAAGAACAGTGGAGCCAGTCCTGCCCCTGTTGTGTCCTGGCTCATGTTAGCTTTCACTTTTGTAGCTGGAAGTAGTTATGGAAGCTCTCTGTACAATTAAAAACCATGGGGAATCAAAGTCCTTCATCTCCTAGGGAGCCTCCGCATCTTGAAATGGTTCTGCACAGCACCAAGCACAACATAGAACCTGGCCTATTTATCTACTTGTAATTTCTTGCTTTTGAACTGTTAGGTTGGCAGAAGCTGGTATAGATGATGGAAGCCCACTCCATCAAGCAGCACTCAAGTGTTGAACTCCTGACCTGACAACCTTCCAATCATCAAGCTCAGCATCTTAACCATGAAGCCACCAAGGTCCTTTCTTCTTCTTCCATGTCTTCCATGGCAGATGTGAAACTGCCAAAATGAAAGCACCTTTTGTTGAGTTCATTCTGCTGTTCCTTTTGTCTGACCCAGCGTGAGAAAGATTAGCCGGCAACTTAAGGTTGCCATTCCGAGGGTACACCCAATTTTGTTTCAAAAATACCACAGTCTTCAATTAGGCTCTTTCTGTGTACCCCACCATGGCCACTATTTATGCACTACAAAACAACAAAAACCAAATAATTTCACATAGCATATATTCCTCAGATTGTGACTGCTAAATAGCTCTAAATCAGCTGAAGTTGGTTATGAAATACAAGGTGAAACTAATGACTTCTTGAAATAAATCCCATTGAAAATCAATTTATGGAGGGGAAAATATAATTTATGTCTAACTGAAGCCCAAGTGCCTGATGTTGTGCTTGTAATAGAATGACCACATAAGACATTTAGCCTTCTCTCTGGAACTTTTGGGGTTGCTCCTCCCTCCAGCATGTGTCCACATGTTGCAGACACTGCAGTGCTCCACCTTTCTCCCTCTCTAAGAGCTTCTTTTTGAAAACCCATCAGGTAGTTTTCTTTTTTTTTGCAGTGATCCCATGGTATGCATCATTCCCTGTTCTTGAGGTCACTGGGAAAGGGTTATATGGGAGCCTTGCTGCTATCAAACACTATTCCTGGGGTAAACATCTGGTATGCTGAGGAGCTAGTGGACGCTTTCAATATTTCTTCATTTTACCATGTAAAAATTGGAGGCCTCCAAACCGATGCAGTTCTACAACTAGCTAGGAGAGGGGGGTTACACTTTCCCTGGCCCTCTGCAAAGGAGCAGGGGAAGTTTATAATCTGTCTCTATGCAGAGGGTCAGGTGAAGTGTCTTATTTCACTTCTCCATTTATCATATGTGGAGGACTTTATCACACAAGTGAAGGTCATTTGTGTTATTTGGAGTGGGCTAATGTGATTTAGCCCCTCCCCCATCCTCAAGCAACCTGACAGATTGGAAGGGGAAGCTTGGGCATGCTCTAAATCTGCAATGGATTGATTCTTAGTGAAGAATTGTATCCATAAAAACAGCTCATTAACTGATTTGGGACTGGTTCATTGTGTTGGATTTTGGGATTCGTTTTTGGGAGTAAAGTGCTGTTTTTAGTATATTGTTCTTTATCGTTTACTGTTTTTAATGTATTCTGCTTGGTTTATTGTCTGTCATTTCTTGTTATTAGTAAAGGTAAAGGTCACCCTTGCTCGAAAGCCAATCGTATCTGACTCTAGGGTTCAGTGCTCATCTCTCTTTATAACCAAAGAGCCAGCATTGTCTGCATCTGCAGACATTTCCATGGACATGTGGCAGACCAGAGTGCCTGGAACACTGTTTAACTTCCCACTGAAGTGGTACCTATTTATCTACTTGCAATTGTTTGCTTTCAAACTGCTGGGTTGGCAGGAGCTGGGACAGAGATGGGAGCTCACTCCATTGTGCAGTACTCAGGTCTCAAACTCCAACCTTCCAATCTTCAAGTTCATTATATAAGGCATACATAGTTAGGAACCTATGTCAACTTTAGAAGACAACTTTGCTTGTTTACAGAACTTTAGAAGAGTGGATTGATTTTTGTGTTTTATTTACATATTAATTTTTTGCTGGCAGAATTGATTTTGCAGACTTCTAGTTAAGTGAAGGGGGATTGTATTTGACATAGCAGACCTTTCTTCTTTCCTTTACAAACATTCAGCCAACTTTTCAAAGCAGCTATGCTTTCAGTAATGAAGTTTTGTGTGCAATTATCCTGTAATGCAAAATAATCAGAAGAAATGCTTTAAACTGGGCAGAGTGTTAAGATTTCACAAGCAGCCATTGGGTGCTGTATTAAGATGTTTACTAGGCACTATATGTTGTACGTTCATAATAATTTGCAATCTGCACTGTTATTACCACACAGCAAGTCCATTTTCAGAGGGACCATTACCATTAAGCTGTTAAGTAGCAATCATAGTAATTGCTGATTATATTTTTAATGCATAAAAGATATGGATGGTTGAAGAAATTGCCCAATGAGTTTTCTTCCTGTATTCTGTGTGTATCAATGTGTGGTCTGGACCCTTATGCCTCATGGCTTATAAAAGCAGTGGAGGGGCATTGGGGAGAACTGGTCAAGTTGGGAGGCAGAGTGATAAATGCCTCTTGCCAGCAGTGTGCTTATAGGAGGCCTTGGTTACACTATTGCTGAAAGAGCCCTCCTGGGTAGTTGCCACTCAGCTAGTATTCCATTTTGGGAAAGGTAATGGAGCATGTGGTGGTTTCACAGTTCCAGGAGTTCTAAATCCTTCTCAATTTCACTTCTGGCCTTCTACATGAAATAGAGACATATCTCTATACCAGGAACTGGAGAGGGGAGTAGGTCCCTGTTGGTTCTGGTGTACCTTTCAAGTGACTTTCAGTGCCATCAACCATGGTATCCTTCTGGGGAAATTCTCTGGGATGGGACTTGGGGTCACAGCCTAGGGACTCCAGTTTGATGCCCTGGCCACTGGCCTGTGTGTCCCTCAAAGTTTTGTGTTGTCTTCCATGCTATTTAACATACACAAGAAACCTGCTGGGAGATGTTATCCAAGGTCTAAGGGTTCAGAGATATTAATATGTGGATGACATCCAACTCTCTCCCCCGCCCCTATAATTCCAAGTGTCTGGTGTCAGTAATGGAATGGATGAAGATGAATAAACTGAAGCTTGACCCAGGCAAGTCAGAGCTGCTCTTGGTCACTTAAAAGATCAGAGAAGAAGGATTCAGCCTGTGTTTAATGGGGTTATACCCCTTTTGAAAATACTGGTTTGTAGTTTGGCTACTCTCCTAGATTCCTACACAATTGAAACAGTGCCCTTTTGCTGGAAACATCTGACCAAAAAGATGGTTACCTATCACTTTATCTATACTTTCTAAATATTATTCTATTTTTCAAAAACATTTAAAGACACAATAGTGCATTAAGTCTTAAACCTGATACCTTATATGCCTCAAAAGGTGGTAATAATGTGATAAGTTTGCCCTTGCTCAAAAGCCAGTGGTATCTGACTCTAGGATTCAGTGCTCATCTCTGATTATATCCAAAGAACCAGTGCTGTTTGTGTCTGTAGACATTTCCATGGATATGTGGCAGGCATGACTAGACACCAGAGTGGATGGAACATGGTGGTACCTATTTATCTACTTGCAATTTCATGCTTCAAACTGCTAGGTCGGCAGGAGCTCACTCCGTCATGCAGCACTCGGGTCTCGAACTGCATTCCGTGCACTTCGGTGTCTAGGCATGCCTGCCACGTGTCCACGGAAGTGTCTGCAAATTAGACAGTGCTGGCTCTTTGGCTATAAACAGAGATGAGCACTGAACCCTAGAGTTGGATATGACTGGCTTTTGAGCAAGGGTGACCTTTATCCACATTAACTCTAACATTTCTTCCATCATTCACTTATTTTTTTCAATTTCCATTTCTACTTTTTAGGTGGTTGTTGATCACACCTATTAATCCCTCTGTCAATATGTAGCCTTATTAATGCTCAATTCCTTACAGTTTGGTCACTTAGTTGTTTCATTTCTTTTTTTTTTTTTTTGCTTTTACTTTTCTATATTTTTTAAAAAATGTGAAGTGAACTCTAGCAATGACAGGTATTTGTTCTGGCTCAATGTCTGTTGTGGAATAAGCTTTAACCAACTAAGCATTGCTTCAGGATCTCTGGTTATCTGGGGTATAATCTGTTTTGTTTCCTATAATATCTTGTTAGAGCTGTTTTGAGGGGATTTAAATTTATAGTCTCCTTGGTAGTAGTCTCCTTGGTAGTAGTTTACATGTGTTGTAGATGCATACAAGTTATTGTTTACAATTTTGGGGGGTTATTTTATCCTCACACTCATTCTTTGTCTGTATTTTCCAGCAAAATGTCCAGAAGGTCCTTTGATTCTCTTAGCTTTGAAAACCCTTATCATGAAATTTAGGTACTGCTTTCCCACATTTTTTTAAGTCTTATAGGTTTTTCTTAATATGATTTTATACTTTCTTCCTCTTTGTTGGAAGTTGGGAATACACTTGGGTAATGCTGATGTCTGTGTAATTTTTCTTCAGTTGAATAAGAACTAACTAGGCTTAGTATAGAATGATGTTTATAACAGGTGCACTCACCATTTTTTTTGTTACTATGACTACAACTCTGCAATGGTGCCGTGCAACATTACACGCGGAATAAAACATACTAGCTAAAAGGCTATTGGGGAATACGACATGGAAGGGCAATCATGCAGCAGTTTCCCCCTTACTGATTGTTGTCCATTGCATGAAGAAGTTAGGATGCAGCTGCATTCATGCCCTAAGGCATCTGAGGAGCATGGAGGCCTTAATTACCTGATTGCTTACTTAGACTGCACAGAACCAGCAAAATTCTGGCCAGTATGCACTTCTGCATTAGGTCAGATTGTGTTTAATGCAGTTTCATCAGGATACCTGGCTATCATAAATGCATTTACAATGGCCATAAATGGGTCCGTGGCCAATTCCCGTGCCTGCAGCTAGCGCAAGGGCCAGATTATTTGGTGCCATGAGCCAGATGTGGCCCATGGGCTGCAGGTTGAGAACCCCTGCTTTAAGTCATAATGTTCTATGCTCCATCTTTGATTTAATTATTATATTGCATTCTTCTCTCGCCTGAGCGCGGATTGGGGCCATGTGCGACAGCTGTTGCAGGGTGGCCAGGAGGCATAAAACCTCACTCCTGCCGCCCCAAACACCACCGGACTTCTCTTTCGAACCGGGAGGACTTCGAACTGGGAGAAGAGGACGCTGTAACCATGGGCACCAGGGCCACTCTGCCACAATGGGCGGATTTATATCACTGCCCGTTCGCCCCCACTCCGGACTCACCATCTTGCCGGAGGAGACGCCGAAACAGCTGCAGGTGGTGAGGCAATGCTCCCGCGTCTGGGTGGATCGGTTTGCCACTTATGCGGGATTTAATAACTGTTTGTGTTTAGTTTTCTGCTTTTGTAATTTTTGTGTAAACTGGACTGGTATTTGGGATTTTTGACTGTTGCTTGATACTGCTGCTTTTGGATTTTGATGCTATATTGATTCATTGTAGTACTGTATCTGTTATTTATTTCTTAGGATGTCCTGATATTTTGTAATTGCAATTGTTATTGGAGATATATACTGTATATGTGATATTTGTAATTTACTATGTGATATTTGAAATTGTTTTTTATGCTATGGAATGTGCTATGTACTGTAACTGTTTCTTCTGTAAGCCGCCCAGAGTCGCTATGCGAGTGGGGCGGCATATAAGTCGAAAAATACAAAAAATACAAATACAAATACCTGCCATCATCTCTTCTGCTGGACAGTAGATCAGTTGTATGACACCTTGATCAATTAGCTTGGATGTCAGTTGATATATCATATCAATGTGTTTAGTCCATGCATTCATTTTATCAGTCTGTGACAGTTTGATACAACTTTGATTGTCCTCTAATATTTGAATGAGTGTTGTCTCTTCAATCCTGAAGTCTTTTAATAGTTTTCTCAGCCAAAGCCATTCTCTCAGGCCTCTGCAGCTACAATGAACTAAGATTCTATAGAAAGCAAAGCTTGTTTATGACCTGCCCATGAAATATAAATTACCATATAGAAATAAGTAACTACTGGTAAATTTTATGATTTGTGACATCTTCTGCCCAATCTGCATCAGTGTACCCTACAAATTTTGGGTCCTCACTAGCTGGTTTTCTTTCTTTCTTTCTTTCTTTCTTTCTTTCTTTCTTTCTTTCTTTCTTTCTTTCTTTCTTTCTTTCGACTTATATCACCACCCATGATATATCTAAATATCTTTAGATCTCTAGATACTCTTTTGACTTCTGTCTAGTCTGGGTTGATGAACTGACTTTTCTGCTAAGTATACAAACAGCAGTAGCTATCTCTTGTCTAGAGGTTGTTGTGAGATATAACAATTTTCCTATAGCTGTTCTATACTGATTTTTGTTTTCTATTTTTTTCCAGATTTATGATGCATATTGTCCTCCACCGAGCAGCCTTTGATTTTTGTAATTTCTTATGAGATTATAGCTAGATTAACTCTGCACAGACAAAAAATAAAATAAAGAGAAGAAACCATGATAAAATGAAAGCTGAGCCCATGGTATGTGTCTATTTCAAATATAGTACAGCCATTTATAAAATGGTATCACTGGGGGACAAATAGAGAAAGGAATAAGAGGGGCTATGGACTGGAATGTCAACCATTATGCATCCAGAGTGAACACTGAACTCCTGAAATATACTGCAACCCCATCTGACCACTGATTACCAATAAAAATGTAATCATAATTTCATGTCAGAAATTATTCTGGGTTGAAAGGATTTTTGCTGGAGAACCACCACTCAGGGGACATCAAAATGAAGCTCCTTTCATGTCCCCAAGATCTTTTCACACCGAAGTGGTCCCTATTTATCTACATGCAATTTCTTGCTTTAGAACTGTTAGTTTGGCAGGAGCTGGGATAAAAACGGGGACCTATTCCATCATGCAGTACCTGGATCTTGAACTGACTACCTTCCAGCCTTTCAGCTAACAAGGTGAGCTTCTTAACCATTGAGCCACTTCAGTAATAGAGGCAGCAAATCAAAACAAAGCTGAGTCTGATTCAGTGTTCCAGTGTAGCTGCACCCTATGTTTCGGAGTGAATTGATCCCAAACTGTATAACAAATGATTAGGTTAGGCAGTATATGCACACCTTTAGCTTAAATCATGTAAATCTCTGCTATCACTGTTCTATATAATTATTCTTGAGTATATAAAAAAGGTTTATGCAGTGGTGGGTTGTCAAAAATTTTACTACCCCACCATGACATCATCACAGTTTGGGCACAGCTAACGTCATGACATCATGATGTCATGGGCGGGGCCAGAGGAAAAATAATAAAAAAATAAAAATAAGCACACACACACACACACACACACACACATCAACCCACCCACCGACCCACCCACAACACAAACCCGTAAATTAATTGATTGATTGATTGATTAATTAATTAAAATTACATTAAAATACACCCACCCACCCAAACACCCACCCACCCAAACACAAATCAACCTACCCACCCCAAACACAAACCCGTCACTTACCTGTTAGCATAAGTGCCTGGGCAGCACCATGTTGCAAGATGGATATGGCCATCGTACCAGTTCTCTAGGTTAATATGCCTTAATGTAAATGTAAAACAGCTGGGTTCTCCAATTGGAGAAGCAATTGGAACAGCACAGGTGTAGTTTATTGATGAGGTAACTCCAAGACTTTGCTTAAAAACCCAAGCCGGCTGCCAGGCCTTTTTTGGAACTGTGGTAGTACGTCAATATAGGTAAAGGTATTAAATACACATTAAAATACACACAGACACACCACATCCAAAAGTGAGTCAATTACCCTCGAGAGCAGGCTACAGGGAGCTGCAGGCTAGCAGCTTCTCTTCCTCCTCCCTGCTTGGGAGGACAGCAAGGAGGCCGTGCTTGGCACGCATGTACAGTGAAAAGGTAAGCCCCGAAGCTGGTTTTCCCCAAAAAAGCTGCTACCAGTTCTCCGGGACACTGGGAAAAGTTACTACTGGTTCTGGTGAACTGGTGCGAACCTGTTACATCCCATCACTGGGTTTATGGCTTTGTAACCCAAACTTGTATACATTTAGTCATGATTAAATTCATTAGGACTTCTATAGTGAATGCCAAATCCAAAACTATCCCAACCTTGCTCTATTAATGTGTTAAATCAAGATGTGATGATTTCAGTCAACGAGTCCATCTGTTGTAGATCTTTCTGTAGCAATTTTAATCATTTTTTTTTCAACTTGGGAATTTTTAACTTTAAAAAACCTTTCAGATGCACAGAATTAATTTAGAAAATAATTTGGCTTATCAACTTCCCATTGCAACTGAAGGATACAATCCCATTAATATCTGCAAATAATAGGATTTTGAGAATTGTAATTATTTTCATTTATTTTCTTCCTTTCCGAGTTCTCCCCTTCCCCCAACACCCAGTTAAACAATGGTAGCAAACATGGGTCAGAGACACAGCTCCAGAAAAGACTGTTTGAAAGGAAAAGAAAGCTTTTTGTTGAGCTCTGACTGGAAGTCTTTGCTACTAGAAGGCGAAAGCTCCCCTGCTTTCACTGCAAATACTTTACCAGGCAAGGACCTTTACAGACAGATGACAGGATAAACTATGAGAAGATTAATGAGGATCCCTGCAGCCTGGTCTTTTATGGATCGCCAGCTTCTCTTTCATCAGCTATATTTATTGAACAAGTAAATATAATATTATGAAATATGAAAAGATCTCCCCTAAGCCTTCTTAAAGGTAAAATATCCTACATAAGAATGTCATTTTACACAAATGATACAAGCACTTATTTTAAAATGAAGATGCAGACAGTAACGAACACTGGCAATAGTATGAATACTAAACACCTACTCACACAAGCCGTTGCTTGATATCTGCTGCTATGCAGATTTTGAGCTGCTTTTCCTAAACATGGTAATACAAAGTGTCAAATCATATGGTGGTACTGACCATTCATTACACAATATATAAAACCTATACATTTTGTAATACAGCTGTAACTTTTTTATGATGTACAATTTTTAAATAGAGGCTATGTGACTCAGATGGCATCCTGCCACAGTCACTCAGGTTAAGGTTACTTGAATCTTGTCTATCTTGCTGTGCTTGCTTGCATACATATATGCATATGCTACAGAATAATATGATCATGTTATGTAGGTTTACTAATGAATCCTAGATAGTTACAAAATTTATTGGAAATATGTTACATTAAAGATGTGGTCAATACATGGTCATGTGCTTCTTTTAAACATTGTCTGAATCAAAACCACCTAACCACGTAGAAATGGGTAAGGTCCCTCAGGCTTGACTTACCCTGGATTAAAAAATAAGAAATGGGCAATGCATGAAGGATGTTCTTTCCTCTTTAAGAGTCTAAATTTGCCTGCAAATGCTATTGTGTGAAACTTATACTTCCTTTACCTTGTGCCTGTACATACCACTTATAGCACCAGTAATGGTGAGAATAGAATTTTTTTTGGCTGGGGAAAACCTCAAGGCTTGTAAACATCTGCATATTTTGAACATTAAGGGTTCTAAGACTTAAATTCTCACTGAAGGAATTATGAAGTTCATAGTCTTTGAAAGTAGCAAGTTAGAAGTAATGCTACCAGCAACCACTAATTCTTTTTTTACAATGATAGCATAATGATCTTCATTTCAAAAGCAATGTTGAGAGTATGATCAATGTTACCCTGCTAATGTCATGAATAATGATTTCTAGATATTTTCAAATATTACTTTCAAAGGGACGTTGCCAATTCTGGTGTAACATGAAGTGCTTCTTTGGGAATCTACTGGCAAGGAAGACAAACTATGAATGGGTTTAAAGTATTTCCCATTTTAAGTTATATTTTGCTCTCACTGCCAATTTAATAACACATAAGAGAGAATAATATATGTCTGGGATGTTACTGAGAAACTCAGAAGTCTGTAACTGCCCAGACTGATTTTTGTACACAGCTAGATTAGATTTTTGTATTTATATTGGCAACATTGTATACATTTTTGGTTAATATAAATGTTTTTCTGGGAAAGACTGCAGGGTGTAATCCACTGAATATTATTTTTACAAAGCCTTACCTCAGCCAACGCCCCTCCTTCTCCTTTCTCTCTTTGGCTACATATTCACAGAGATGCTGGCGAAAACGAGAGGCATGTATGAAAAGTAAGTTGTAGAAGTGACAGTCTCTGAACAGGGAGGTTTAAACCAGAAGAACCAAGTGGCTGCCTACATGACTATACAGCAAGCTCTTTGAGGATATGTACATACTGGGGTTATGTACATACAGGAGGGACTGTGGCTTAGTGGTTAAGATGCTGAACTTGATGACAGGAAGGTTGGCAGGCCAGCAACTTGAAACCTGAGTGCTGCAATTCGAAGTGAGCTCCTCTCTCTGTCCCAACGCCTGCCAACCTAGCAGTTTGAAAGCAAGAAATTGCAAGTAGATAAATAGGGACCACTTCGGTGGGAAGGTAAACAGCATTCTGTGCACTCTGGTGTTCTAGTCATGCCTGCCACATGTCCACTGAAATGTCTGCAGACACTGTGCTGGCTTTTTGCCTATAAACAGAGATGAGCACTGAACCATAGAGTCAGATACAACTGGCGTTCAAGCAAGGGTGACCTTTCCCTTCCCCTACATACTGGGGTCAGAATAAAATAAAACAAGATCATGTTACACCTGATGGGGTAGGTGAGTGAGACTCAAGCATTGTTGTGAAACCCAGAGATGGAGGTACCTTTTAATTAGCTAGAGGGTCTGAGCTCATGAGCCCAAATTATCTCCTCCCCTCCCCCCATAATACAGTGGGTACAAATATCCTGCTGTGCTAAAACAAACAACAAACAAACCTAAAAAACAAAAACCAAGAGCTGAAAATTACAGCCAGCAAGTGTAACTTCTTTGTTTCCACTATCATATCCGACATCCATAACCTAGGTTTATCATGTCATCAATACTGAGTTATAGCCTGGATCTCCTGCAATCCCCTAAATATATAATACTGGGAATGAGAGATCAGATACTTTGAGATTCACATCCAGTAACTTTTAGAAATGTCTCAAGTGTGCAACTTTTGGGTCAAGACTAATAACACCATCAACAATAACAGCCTTGAAGGCATCTTATTTTAAATTTTCTAGTAACAAACGTTGTTGGGGGGTGGGGGATTATATTCTGTTTTGATCTTTATCATATTGCAAACTAATGTCACTAGTCAGGTTATATTTTTACCATAAAAGATGGAAGCTTATTTGAATTAATAGCCAGTCCTCACACCTAAATATATCATAAAGTACATGGTCCCTAAGGGTAAATATTCCTTGGAAAACTCTTTTTTCTTCTACCCCTTTCTCTCCTATCTAGGAAAAGAGTAGATTAGGAAGAAGGATTGATTGGAATCTTGTCTCTAGCAGCATACTAGTTTGTAAAGGTCAAGAAGACTGTGAATACTCAAGGCATGAAATTCCTCACCAGAATATAAAATCATAGCTTTCCAAAGTTTTTATACCATACCTTTTATACCATACTATATAGAAATCATCTGAAATTTTATCGGATGTGCAAGTGCATGTAAAAACAATAACCCAAAAGTGTTCATTTAGCTAATAGGATATGGACCCTTACTTTACTGGAATATATGCTCCAGAATCTCCCAGCCACCATGGCCACTGCAGGTTCTGGGATATATAGGCCAAAAAAAGAAGTTTTTCCAAGCTGTTTAAAAGTTGTTGTTGTTGTTGTCTGCAGTCAGATGCTTACTCCACTAACCTATCCAACCAGCCGCATATACCATATTGTCTGTGGCATACACTATTTCTATGTTTCTCAGGTGGAGAACAACATTGAATAGTCACTGCTCAGGATAGTGATTGGTAAAATATTTATTTATTTATTTATTTATTGAATTTATACTGCTGCCCACTTGCCAAGGTGACTCTGGGCAGTTCACAAATATAACACATCATGCAAGCATAAAATTACTAGAACCTTAAAACTTTACCCACCCAAGCCCCAAAGTAAAAATTATAACTAAAAGCATGACAGCCCTCATTATATAAGCCAGCAAGGAAGGGCTACCACACCTGCAGCACCCCACACCTGCTGTGCAAGCCGGTTTTCAGATCTTTCCTGAAGGTCATAGCTCTGCCTGGAGGTGCAGCTCAACTGGCAGGAAGTTCCATAGGGCCAGAGCAGAGACCGAGAAGGCCCTCCTTCTAGAGCTAGAGAGGTGAGTCTCTCTAGCCGATGGCACCTTTAGGGAGCCCTCTGGTCTGCTCTAGTGGGACAGGCAGATGTCCTTGGGATTACGTGGTCTCTTAAGTACCCTGGCCCACTACCATGCAGAGCTTTAAAAAATATTACCAGCACCTTGAATTGCACCCAGAGGCACACATGGAACCAATGCAGTTCCTGCAGCAGGAGTGAGGCATGGGCATAATGCCCATTCCCCATCACCACTTAGGCAGCCACATTTTTGAACCAGTTACAGCCTTTGAATGGCCCCATGTAGAGCACATTACAGAAATCTAGTCTAGAGGTGACCAGAGCATGTATGACCATAAGTAAGGAGTCCCGGTCCAGGTGCGGGTGTAATTGGCAGATAATGTGAAGTTGTGTGAAAGTCCTCCTGGCCACAACTGTCACCTGCTCATTGAGCAGGAGTCATGAGTCCAGGCAGACCCCCAAATTATGTATTGGGTCTATCTAAGGCAAAGAAGCCCCACCTAGTACAAAAGGTGGTAACTCCCAGAATAATGTGGGGACCCTGACCTACAGCCTCTCAATCTTGCCAGGATTCAGTAGTAGCCCATTGACCCCCCATCCAGACCCTAACAACCTCCAGACACCTGGATAGGACTTAAACTGCACTGCTTGGATCACCACGAGCTGAGATGTACAGTTCAGCATCTTCTGCATACTGATGGTACTTCACCCTATGGGAACAGATTATCTTCCCCAGAGGCTTCATGTAAACATTGAATAGGAGAGCGAGAGCACCGAGCCCTGTGGCACTCCATATTGGAGAAGCTTAGGGTTGGATCTCTCACTCTCAAACAACACTGACTAGGTCTGGCCCCTCAGAAATGAGGAAACCAGGACCACACAGCATCTTGGATCCAGTGATGGGCAGCCAAAAATTTTACTACCACAAGCCGACGTCATGGGCAGAGCCTATGTCATGATGTCATGACATCATGGGTGGAGCTGACATCATGACATCATGGGTGGAGCCAATGATGTGGGCGGAGACAAAGTAAAAATACATTAAAATACAGTACAAATAAAAATACTGTTCACATAAAAATACATAACAATACAAATTAAATAGACACTAAATAGACATAAAATACATAAAATACAAATTAAATAGACATTAAATAGACATCAAAACACATAAAATACAAATTAAATAAACATTAAATAGACATTAAAACACATAAATACACCTAAAAACTCATAAAAGGACACTACATATTACACCTTCCCACCCACCCACCTACCCCATCCCCAAACACAAACCTGAGTCACTTACCCTGGGGAGCAGGTGGCAACAGTGGTGGTGCAGTGTAGCGCAGCCTGGCCTGGCAGCCTGGCATGGCCTGCTAGCAGCGTGGCCTGTCACGGCTTAGCCTGGCCCAGCCTGGCAGTGTGCCATGGCCAGGCCTGCCACAATGATGGTTTGCATCTGTGGTTAGCGGTGGCAGTCACTGGTCAGCAGGTGGGCGGTCGGCGGTGTCCCCCACTTCATCCAGGACCCCCTGTAGCTGCCACACCACTGCCTTCTCCAAAACCTTCCCTAAAAAGGGAAGGTTGGATATAGGTTGGAAGTTGGCCAATATCATCAGGCCAAACGATGGCTTCAGGAGGAGCCACACCAATGCATGTTTCAATTGTGCAGGAAACACCCCCTCCCATAAAGAAGCATTAACTATTGCTCCAACCAAACCGCCTGTCACTGCCTTGGTTGTTTTAACCAACCAGGTAGGACATGGATCTAGCACACAAGCAGTAGAGCAAACAGATCCAAGGAGGGAACCACAGTCTAGTAACATCCAGAGGGGTACATATTACATACTCTGCAGTCAACGATGGAGAACTTCCATACAGTCAGCAAAAACAAGACCAGGAGCAGATTGTGGCTCAGATCACAACCTACTGATTGCAAAATTCAGGCTTAGACTAAAGAAAATAGGAAAAACAATTAGGCCAGACAGATATGACCTAGACAACATTCCTTGAAAATACACAGTGGAGGTGTGGAACAGATTTAATGGCTTGGACCAGATAGACAGAGTACCAGAAGAATTATGGACAGAGATGCGGGACATCATGCAGGAGGCAGCAAGGAAAACCATACCAAAAGAAAAGAAGTGTAAGAAAGCTAAGTGGTTGTCCGATGAGGCTCTTAAAATAGCAGAGGACAGAAGGAATGCAAAATGCCAAGGAGAAAGAAAAAAATACAGTCATGTGAATACAGAATTTCAAAGAAAAGCAAGGAGAGATAAGGAAACCTACCTGAACGAACAGTGCAAAGAAATAGGGGAAAGCAATATCAGGGGTAGGACTAGAGATCTTTTCAAAAAAAAATTGGGGAACTCAAGGGAACATTTAAAGCAAAAATGACCATGATAAAAGACAAAGATGGCAAGGGGTTAGCAGATGCAGAAGAGATTAAGAAAAGATGGAAAGAGTACACAGAGGAACTCTACAAAAAGGACCTCAACACTCCAGATAATCACAATGATGAGAACATTGAACATGAGCCAGACATTCTAGAGAGTGAAGTCAGAAAGGCCCTAAAAAACACTGCAAACAACAAAGCCAGTGGAGTTGATTGTATCCAAGTTGAATTTTTCAAAGCCCTACAAGATGATGGAATCAAATTATTACATTCTATATGCCAGCAGATTTGGAAAACACAACAATGGCCACAGGATTGGAAAAGATCTGTATACGTTCCACTCCCCAAAAAGGGTAATGCCAAAGAATGTTCAAATTATCGAACAATTGCACTCATCCCTCACGCTAGCAAGGTAATGCTCAAGATAATACAGGATAGACTGCAACAGTATGTGGAGAGAGAATTACCAGAAGTGCAGGCGGGGTTTCAGAAGAGGCAGGGGAACTAGAGACCACATCGCCAACATAAGATGGATCATGGAAAAAACAAAGGAATATCAGAAACAAGTCTACTTCTGTTTCATTGATTACACTAAGGTTTTTGACAGTGTCGACCACAACAAAATGTGGCAAGTAATTAAAGAGATGGGAATACCTGAACACCTTATAGGCCTCATGAGAAATCTGTACATGAATCAAGAGGCAACAGTTAGGACAGAAAATGGAATGACGGAGTGGTTTGGAATAGGAAAAGGAGTAAGACAAGGCTGCATTTTGTCACCCTGCTTATTCAACTTATACACAGAACACATAATGCGCAATGCAGGGATGGAGGAATCACAATTTGGGATCAAAATTGCTGGAAGAAACATCAACAATTTGAGATATGCAGATGATACCACCCTAATGGCAGAAAGTGAGGAGGACCTAAAGAAGCTCCTGATTAGGTAGAAAGAAGAAAGTGAAAAAGCTGGCTTGAGACTCAATATCAAGAAAACCAAGATAATGGCAACAGGCCCTATCAGTCCCTGGAAAATAGATGGGGAAGAAGTTGAAGCAGTGACAGATTTTACTTTCCTAGGATCAAAGCTCACTCCAGATGCTGATTGCAGCCATGAAATAAAAAGGCGACTGATTCTTGGAAGGCAAGCGATGAGAAACCTGGGGAGCATAGTGAAAAGTAGAGACATCACATTGCAAACAAAAATTCGCATAGTCAAAACAATGGTATTCCCTGTGGCAATGTATGGTTGTGAGAGCTGGACCATTAGGAAAGCTGAGCGCAGAAGAATAGATGCCTTTGAGATGTGGTGTTGGAGGAGACTTTTGGGAGTCCCCTGGACAGCGAGGAGAACAAATAGGTCAATCTTAGAAGAAATCACCCCTGACTGCTCCTTAGAAGGTCAAATAATAAAGATGAAGCTAAAGTACTTTGGACATCAAATGAGAAGAGAGGATTCACTTGAGAAACCCTTGATGCTTGGAAGGGTCGAGGGCAAAAGAAGAACGGGATGGCCCAAGATGAGATGGCTAGATGGTATTGTAGAGACAATGGGCACAGAGCTGAGCGAGTTGAGGAGGATGGTGGAGGACAGGAGTGCCTGGCGGACAGTGGTCCACGGGGTCGCAGAGGGTCGGAATCGACTGTGCGACTGAACAACAACAAATAGTGGTCTCTGCAACTTCTGGCTTGCATCAGCCTCTAAGTTCAGGGCATATTAGCCAACTGACTGTAACAACTCTCTATTTTAGAAAATGTAAGCATGTTAACAGAATATTAGATTTCACAATGGATCTGCTTCTGTTTATTACTGAACAGCTGCAGCTCAAAGGCTCAGCAGTATTTACGATCTGGATAAGCATTTATCAGTGGTAAAGTGTGCAGGTGGTTGTCCAGAGGAAAACTAGTGCTCTCTAGTGAATGTCTGCACATACTAGAACATTTTAAGGGATCCCATCAAAGACAAAAGAGTGATAACTTAAAAGACACAAGAAAATGGGAATTTATGTATTAGAAGATAAGAGCGACTCTTGGCAAGTAGAAATTGATATATCAAATGCAAACCAACTTTTATAGTCTTTCATTGAAAGTGATGAGATTTATTCAATTTTTCCAATCGTTAATTTTCATGTGAATCATGTTGATGTTGATGTTGTTGTTGTTAATTTTGTATGCCACCCATGTAATCCTTAGATAACCTGGATGATTCTGGGGAAAGGTGTGCCAGCTAAAACCTAAGAAAGACACAATGCTTCTTTTGAGCAGTCAGATTCCTGCTTAAGGTGGTATATACACAATAAGAGAAATGTTATACATTTTCTTCAGGAGTGGTTACCCAGGAATTTTCTGTTTCTGAAACCTACAATTTTTCAAGTGAGGGAATTTCAGTCTTCCCCAAGGATGTCCTGGTTTCCCAAGAATCACAAGGATCAATTTGAAAAGAGAGTCTCTGGTTTTAAAATGCTAGTTATTTGCTATGGTTTGCATTGGCTTTTCTTGTCCCCAAGTTGATTCCCTAACTTTCCATCAGCTTCAGTTGTTATGGGAAGCTGTTGTCAAAGCAGTTGTTTGCTTTTAATGTGCACTTAATTGCTGCATTAAGATAAGTAGCATCCTTCCTTGCTCAGTACCAAAAAAGAAGTCCTCACTGAGGCAAAGCCTTGCAGCACAGAACTCCAACCGCTATTAATCACATAATGACTTCTAAGGCCAACAAATTAACAGTAACACTCTTTAATGTGCAAAGCACATAAAACCAATTAACACACAGCAGTGCAAGTAAATTATAGTAGAGGCGGGAGGAAACGTTCTCTTCTCTCCTTCCTGAAACTCAGGACAAGAGTGAGGAAAATCATCCAAACTTTTAGTAGTGGCATGAATCTTCTGAATTCAGTCCCACTACATTCTGTGGAGTGTACTTCCATGCTTATCTTTCTAGCCTTAGGCTGAACTCCTTTAGGTATTTACTTGGGGATAAGGGTAACTGCACTCAGTGGGTTGTACATCTGAACAGTTGTGAATAGGGCTGTTCCACATTGTTCACTGATATTCTTATTGGGTTATTCCTACTGCTATGCTTCAAAGAACCATATGTACATTGAAGATATACCAAAAGAAAAGAGAATGCACTTCCTGAGGAAGTGGGCTAAATTGCGACAAAAATCTCATCCTAAACTAAATTGATCTAAGAAGTACCTCATGACTTTTTGTTATTCTGTTGCATCAAACTAAAACAGCTGACCCTTTGAAAACAGGAAGAAATACTGCTCCAGGGCGGAGATTTGGGTCAGCAAATTATAAAACAGAAAAGAGCTATACACCCACTGATGACCTCTGCTTCCAACTGTTTCTTTTCAAAGCTGCTTAAAAATACATACCATTAGGTCACTGGTCCACATGTTTGCTAGAGAGGGGGTGAAATTCAATTGGGTTGTCTCCTTTGCTGAGAAGATAGATATATTTGCAACTTTTCCCCTTGAATTGAAAGGAAACTATAAACCATCACACTTACCCATAAAGGAAGGAAGTTTTAAGGGTTTAGAGGACTATATTGAGAGTACTGAATGAAGACTGACCACTTTTTTGCATCAGACTGCTCATCTTTAGGATCTCATGAGAGGAAAGTAACCCTGCAAATATTTAACTTCTGCAATTTGTCACCCTTGGCTAAATGGTCTAAAGCTGATGGGAACTCCTATCTGGCAATATCTCAAAGGCCTTATATTCTCATGTTGGATTTGCAACATAGTACTTTCCACCACCAGAATTTGCCCAGTGTAGCTAAATGAGGATTTAATTTGGTTATTTTTAGAAAATGAGTATTCATCAAATTTCTTCAACAAGTAGGAGGAAAACAACTTAGATTTTTGTAAGAAAAAAGTAATGAAAATTGGGGGGGGGGGCTTTCCTTTCCTCATGCTTGTATATAATGTGCAATTTAATCGTAACTCCTCATTTTAGAATATAAAATTACATGATATATACACAAGCATGTAATGCTATGCCAGGATTTAGCATTATTACAGAGATCTGTGACGAAGTCTCAAGTTTGTAAAATGCTGGGAAATCTGTTTCAGAATTTAGTTTCATATTCATCAGTTGCTGACACCTTGTTATATACATTGAATGAATTCTGGTTTAAATCCACCTCTGATTTGTTAAACTAGCTAGCAAACCTATCCATGGTTGCAGGCTTTAAAAGAAATTGACTAGCCTGTTATTAACCAGTCGCACTATCCAAGAATATGGATTTGCATAATAAACAGAAACAACTTCTTTTTTCCTAATAAAAGGATATTTTTATATTTAAAGGCATTCATCTACATCAAGAATAAGTTTTAAATACATAAAACTGATAATAGTATTGCTAGGAAAAAACCACAAGAAAAATTAATAATAATTACACAATTCATATTTTAAAAACATAATAATACTATAGAATATTAAACTGTGCTGCTTTATTGAAAACAAGAAGAAAATAAATTTGTATGTAATGCTAAATCAGAGTTTAAGATTTTATGCATCTTAAACTCTGACTCCTACTCCTACTCCTACTCCTACTCCTACTCCTACTCCTACTCCTACTCCTACTCCTACTCCTACTCCTACTCCTACTCCTACTCCTACTCCTCCAGAGATACAAGGCTCTTCTTCCATTCTTCTAGCAGCCTCCACTGGCATTGTTTAGTGTTCTTGTAATATTTCTTTGATGTTATCTCTCCACCTTCCTCTGGGTCTGCCTCATGGTCTTTTGGATATTCTCCTCAAATGGGCAAATCACTTTATTTGTTGTATCTGTATGTAGTTTAAGATTGGTTCTATTCCAATTTTCCCCTTAAAATCTCATTTGCTATCCTAGAATATGGACTCCCATGATAAACAAGAAACGGCTCAATTTTTCTTTAAAAAATAGAGAGATATTTTTATGTTTACATACATTCATATTTATCTGATTTAGTATTAAATACAAATTAGCCCATTAGACAATCATAAAATGTACATGACTTTCTTCCTTTGTTTATGAAGAGCAATCTTAATTATGAACAACTCACTTCAATCTATCTTTAATTTGCAATCAAAATTAATAAGCATATGGAGTTATCTAAGTATATGGGTTGTTCTGAAAATATGTATGTGAAAGCTTCTGTGATTTAATAAACTGAAAATTATTTTCCTTAAAAGCATCTTCTTCTTCTTCACTTTAAATTTCCGTAACACTATATTTTAAAAGCAAATGGTTTGATTTCATCAAGCGTTTGAGGCATTCTTGTTTTCCATTAACAGCTATTCTCATTTCTGACATGTAACAATTTTCTACACGTTGCTTCCATCAAACTGTATTTGCTGGAAGGATTATTAAAGGCAAGAATGACTTAAAGTGTCACCTTTAATCCCTACAGCAAACTTAGAATCAAGATGGCTGAAAAGCTAATTGTATAATGAATGTAAATAAATAAATAAATAAATAAATAAATATTGATTGTCTGAAGAACTGAAAATGTTATTCATACTGAGTAAATGCTGTTTTGGAAGTTGAATCAGTCTGTCTTAACATAAACAAATTTGTTTGCTAGCATGCTTCCTAAAGAAAATGGCAACATCATAAAATGAATATTGATAAGATTCCATAATAGAATATTTCTCATTTATGCAGAGGAATGCAGAGAGATTTTACACAACCAGGGTCAACTCCAAACTTTCTTTCCTGAAAGTAAATTGAAATCATGTTATTCACTTCAAAGTGTGTTTGTTCAGGAGAGAGTTTATTATTATTTGCTTGTTTGTGATGTGGGTTGCTTATTAATCAGTGTTTAACAATGTAATTACAGCTGTTTCTAGTCACACAGTAGATAACACAGATAAATAAATGATCTGAAAGTACTGGTGTGTATAAAAAGGGTAATGAATTCTTTTCAGAAGCCCATTAATTTACTGTAATAATGCAAAGATTGATGAATTAGAAAAAAATTGTTTACTTCCTGAATATTGCAACAAAAGTTTCCAGGCATTTAATCATTTCGTTTTCCTTCATTTCCTTCTCTTCCTGTGGTATTGTGGGTTCAGATATGCCTTCCTAATCCAAATTGAGCAGCCCAATGAGTATTACTCAGTTTATATGGGTTTACATTGCTGCAATAAGTATTTATTTGAATTAGCTTTAGCTACTACTTGTTCTAATATCACTGTGATTCAAATTAATTATACAGTACTGTATATTGTTTCTGTGAAGGAGAGCAGCCTTAATGTAGTTGAGCCAAACCCTACAGAATTAAATTTACTCCTCTCTATCCTTAACCATATTGGCTTCAACTTGAAAATAATAATATATCCTGGCAAAAAAGAGTAATTGTCTGATTATTGTGATCCACCCTACTTGGTTAAATATGCATCTCATCTCTTTTATAATAAAATAGTCTGAGTAACAAGAAAATCTAATGTTGAAAATGATGTGGAACAAATTCTGTGACAACCATTGCAGTCAGTAAAAAAAAAAACTTTTGCACCAGCACATAACATTTTGCTGCCAAGGAGAAGCATAAACTGTTCCGAGTGCCAATCAAATTTGTTGCTGTTTCTTCAATCTGTCTAATGGCAAAGTTGGTTTTGCAGACTCTTCGTAGAGTGCATGGAACACTCTTTACGTTCCCACCGAAGTAGTACCTATTTATCTACTTGCAATTTCTTGCTTTTGAACTGCTTGGTTGGCAAGAGCTGGTACAGAGATGGGAGCTCATTCTGCTGTGCAGTACTCAGGTCTCAACTGCTGACCTTCCAACTTTCCAATCAACATCTTAACCATTTGAGCCACCAAAATTAAAAATAAGATTTTTGCATTGCCAGATGAATTATAGTTATCAAAATCCAGATAAGCATTTGCAGAAACATTCTCCCCTGTAAACATTTCAGCTTTATTTATTTTATTTTTTTAAAAAATGGAATTCCAATAACTTTCAATATCCTTATCAGGATATTGAAAGTTATTAGGAGGATTTTTTTTAAAAAAAATGTCCTTTTTTTGTTTCCGTTCCCCTCTGTACATAAAGAGGGTGTTTTTTCATGAAAACAAATCCCATTTTATAGCGATTCCTAGGCAACAAATCTTCAGAATTTCAGAAGGACCAATACAGGTGCAAGAAATTAAAATGCTGTGAAACAGGTAAGTTTTATCTTGTGGGACATTTGTCAATATACTGTCCTATCTTGTGCTGTTCCATTGTATTGGTACTTAGCTCTCTCTCCTGCCCCGGGCCATGTTCTGCTTCTAATTCCACACAGCAATGTTGGGTTTGCAAAAGGAGAAATAATAGCATGGATTCCTTTTCAGTTCATTTGCTTCTCTCTCTCTCTCCAGTATCACTCTAATGAGTGGGAAACCCTTCATTAAAAGTGTCTTAGAGTTTAAGCACAGGCATGCTAGCCACTCAACCACACAGCCTCCATTTCCTAGTTTATCTCCCTGGGATCTTTATGAAACCTGTAATACATTTTCCCCCTCCCCCTGCATCACCAGTTTCCCCGAATCCCAAATTCTGCACAAAGCTTTAACCACAGCACAGTCCAGTTCCTGAGGCAATAGAGGGGACTTTAGTAAGGCCAACCTGTTATTTAAATAATTTTTAAATTCTTTTGGAATGTTATATAAATTGTATTGATTTTTCTTAATTGAGTTTAAGTTTTGATTTTTATAGTTTATGGTCTGCACTACAAGCTACTCCAGGTCTTATTTTTGTAGAAAGATCAGAGGTTCTCCATCATCTCCTTCCAGTTATAAAGTTGATTTAATTTCTATACTGGCCATTTTGGTAACATCCATGTTGTACAATTGCTGGTTTACTTGTTTTATGTACCGTAAATTGAATATTAGCTTCATATAACTCTGTGACTTGATTTCCTAGTTTACTTCTAGCTCCGAGCCCAAATAATTCAATAATGTTTGCACCTGCTTTGTTTTCTACTTTTGTGTTCCAGTCACCCATTATTATCACCACATCCTGTTTTGATAGGTGATCAATATCCTGCTGGACACTTGCATTTAATTTCTCCTTTTTCAAATGTAATGGGAACGTAGACTTGAATGATTGCTATACTGTAGGCTTTCCATGACATTAATTAGCCAGATTTACATTACAGCCTATAACTGCCATATTAAATTTCACTATTAGAGCCAACTAGTTTCTTATAAATTTATCATTTCCATATTGAAAATGCTTTATATCACTTCACTGGGTTTCACTCAAGTACTGTACTATGATTTAAGACATTCAATTTCTTTTCTTTTTTGAGTTTATGTTGATTCATATTGAAAACTTTACAGATTTTAATTGCATATGCTATGCAGCTTCAGAAAATCCCTTTTCATCTGTGCAGATCAGCAAGTGAATGTCCCATTGCCCTTAATCTAGTTGCTTCACTTAGTACAATGCTACACATACTTATCCTTAATTTTCCCCAGTAAGTAAATGAGTGCCTTCTGATCTGGGAGTGTAACCTTCCAAGACTATTTCTTGTTTAATTTGGAATTGTCTCAGCATAAGGGTTCCAAAGTGTTATTCAGCACAACACTATCAGCCTCATTGCTGTTGTCTGTGAAAGATTTTTACACTCCTGTTCCTGCCTTTCTAGAATTTCTACTGTCCAGCATTGTTAACTCATATTTGACTATTCCACCTTGGTGGTCCCTGTTAGGAGTTTAGATGTGTAGCGGACTTTGACACGGCTATCAGCTTCCTTGATTCAATAAAACTCCCCCACCACATAAGGTGAGCATCTAGATCTTCCATAATATCAAAAAACAAACAAACAGAGATACTTCTAAATCAAGATTAAGAAAGCTAAAAATTAACAGGAAAAATATTACTTGATGAAGGCAAAATAAAGTGATCCTGCTTTCTGCTTATATAAGGCTCTGTGTCTGGCCAGACATCCCACTATGGTAATGGAGTAGACTGTACAGCCAGCAACTCAACACTGAGTGTTGGGCTGTGGTACATAACCTGACTCCCTAAAGGGGCCAATGGCTATGGGTAGATGAACCCCTTTAGGTGGGGTGATGGTCCCCTCAGAGGAGGAAATGTCACTGGGAACCATCATATTGGGCCCAAAGGCAAAATAAGCAGAGGAGGAATTCTGATTACCAATATCAATGGAGGCGGAAGAGGTCATGCCAGATGGACTGGTTGTAAAGGTGCACCTTGTCATTATCCAGATGCTAAATCCTGCAAGTCTCATTTCATACATGCCACAGGAGATGGCTCCATGGTCACAGTGTGTGGGTCACTTCATGGCAAGCTGGGATCCACCTAAATCAAATTCATGCCAATGGCATTTTTCCTGCTTCTGGGTGGTGGGATAGGGATAATTGGATATGAGTTGCAGCTGATGGCAGCAATGATGATGACTGCTCTGTACTAGGTATTATGAGGTACACCTCATTTAATGCATGCTAAAATTATAACTCATTCCTTTGTCATGGTTTATAATTCGATACTTACCTTTATATACTCCAATGGACACTATGTAAGCAGGATATCCCTAGGAACAGTAATATAGAACCACAAAATCAAATGAAATGTAATGTGAGCAGAGTTGGAGAAAATAGCAATCATGCACATGCAGAATTTGGAAGCAAATACAATGCACAAATATAAGACATTGGACATAAACAAATACCAAATTTTAGCTAACCTTTTCTTCTGTCGTTGGTCTCTCACTCACTCACTCACACAAATGGCACACAGCTGCTACCACTATTTCTCCCTATGCTTCATAGGCTTCATTACCAACATATCTTCTGAGTGTCATTTTGTGAATTTATCAATTTATAATAAAAATGAAAGTTCTACTTATACTGTCTTCCTTGCGAATTAGATCTAGCAGGTTCATATATGTGTACTGAAAGTTTAAATCCTAAGAAAAGCTGGAGTTTGACACCATCTAATAATGTAAAGCTGTTGCTTGCCATCTTGTAAGCAAATCTACTTGTTGGCATTCAACCATTATTGAGTGTGAAAATTTTATAACCACCAAATAGAGGCATCCATCTCATTAAGTTCCTAGATGTTGTATTGTGAACATAGTATAAAATACATATATTTTCCTCTCTCAAATACCGGATGGCAACTAGGTGGAAATACACAGAACATGAAAAACAAAACAACCCGAGGAGACAAATTTATCTGGAATACATTTACCTACTAATAATTCTAACATTATCTAAGCAAAAATGAATATATATTTGAAGAAAAGATCATGAATTGCTTTTTTGGAGAAGGCCATTGCTCACTGTGTGTGGTTTCTGTGGGGGTGATTTGAAGAAAGGAAGTAAAGGACTTGTGTAATGGGATGATTTGCTTGGGGGAGCTCATTCAGAAATCATTACTATGAAAGGAATAAGAGAGAAAAGATTTGCTTTAGCATGCAGTAGAAAGAGAATTACATGTGCAGGGATCATACAGTCTAAATGATGAGAAGCAAATGGGGAAGAGTGAGTCATCCACAGTAAAATAAAGCTACACTGCACATGTAAAATAGTAGCTAAAGGATATGTAAATTGCTTGACAGATTTTACTAGGCCAGCATAATTGCCAGAATGTATAGTAAAAGGTAAATCAGAAAAATACAAAACTTAGAAATGTACATTTGAATTTGGAGAAACATGCCCAATAAAGTAATACATCACAGAGTACAGGGAAAGGAGTGTGACTTTTTATTGTTAAAACTAGAGTGCATTCCGGCATGTTTTAGTAATTGTAGGAAAACCATTATCTTCTGTAGTATCTTCCATGACCTGTATTTTTAAAAGGGCTTTTCAATCCCCACTTTGCTGACATTTACTTTAATAATTATAATCTCTTCAACTTCTATTAGTGGGTGTGCATATAGATGTATTTAAAAATATGTCCAGTGTGGGATTTTGTTCTGGCAGGTTAAGCCTAGATTTTTCTACTTTCAGTCTTAAACTGCTATAACAAACACTGATGTCAGTGTGTGACTACACTGGAAAAAAATTCGAAATTTGTTCTGGAGGTGGCATGGGTGAATTTTTAAATTATTTCATGACAAAAAATATCAATGTGAATCAACACGTCTTCCCTATCCCTTGCCAATCACTACTTGGGGTTTCGATTTTTTTCTAACCACAATTCAAATGGTGTTTTGCTTAAGTGACCATTAGTTTCATTCTGCAAAAGGAGTTGGGACATGACTTCAGGTGGTTTCCTAATGACAAAGTAACCAGGGATATGTGTTAAGACAGCAGGAATATTTAGCCCCACAATTCTACTTCCAAGTAGCACTAAAGTATGTTGGTGGTTTTAAAACTAACTAACAAACTACTGAGTTGAGTGCTAGATCATGTCTGCACAGACCAAAAAGAAAAAGATAAAAATTGATGTAAAACTGAAACAACTTCAACAAACCTCTGCTAAATACAGTGTTTCCAAGTTATATATGTTTATATGAAGAATTTTGGAAGACTGTTCCTCTCCCCCCACCCACCCACTACCATGTGATCCTTTAAATAGTTCCAGAGGAAAAATGGCAGACCATTAAAGCAGAGCCAGGAATTTGTGTGTGCATGCGTTGCATGCGTGCGTGCGTGCGTGTGCATGTGTGTGTGTCTAAGGGTAATAGCATTACATGCCTGCAGCATTACCACAGAAACGTCTGCAGATGCAAACAGCGCTGGTTCTTTGGCCATAAATTTTGATGTTCATCATACTGTAGAATTGGATATGACTGGTTTTCGAGCAAAGGAGACCATTACTGTTACTCTGGCCAGACATCCCACTACAGTAAAGGGGTAGACCATACAGCCAGTGACTCAATACTGAGTGTTGGGCAGCGGTAAATAATCTGACTTCCAAAAGGGGCAGATGAGCCCCTTTTGGGGTGATGGTCCCCCTCAGTGCAGGAAATGCCACTGGAAACCATCATATTGGGCCCAATGGCAAAATGAGTGGAGGAGGAACTCTTATGCCTAACGATCATGGAGGTGGGAAGAGGCCATGCCAGATGGATTGGCTGTGTAATGTCCTCAAAGTTGTAGCAGTCCATTGCAGTCCCCGGTGTTAAATCCTGCATGTCTCATTTCATATGTGTCTCAGGAGGTTGCTCCTTGATCATAGTGTATGGGTCACTTAATGGCAAGCTGGGATCTACCTTGAACAAATTCATGCCAATTGCATTTTTCCTGCTTCAGGGAAAAAATGCATTCTCGGATATGAGTTGCAGCCAATGATGACTCTTACCATTCACTAAAAAAAAGTTTCTGCAAATGAATTTTAATCACATGACACCTATGTAATTTAGTTTTATTGCAATAATCTGGTTCACAGTCCAAAATCTGGGTGAGCAGAAACAACATTGTGTCTACTTAGTTCCTAACAATCAGGACTTCAAACAGCTCCTCCAGCATCTAACTAGTACAACTTGTTGCCCATCAGCTTAACTATCTTGAAAACTGTATGTGTGTATAGCATACAATCATGTAGGAGACACTTTTGTAAGTCACATATAATAGAAGTCAGTGTCATTGATTCACTCATTTGCAAAGCACATGTTCAACTAATGGTTTAGAATACACATTTGAATAGCCACAGAGCTAATTTGGAAAACAATACATCTCTTGGTAGCCAGATTTTCTGAGAATCATGAAGAAAAGTGTACTTGAACTCATTTCTGTCACAAGCTTATATGTATGGTTACTCAGAAGTAAATGCTTCTGGGTATATGGAGGCTTGCCCTAAAATAAGTAATGGTCATGTATTATTTAATTTTTATGACATTAATTATGTATCGTTAAAGCAACTTACAATAAACAAAGAATTTGAGAGAAGAGCTATCTCAGAAACATCAAATAATCAACTCAAATGAAAATCCATTTTAACTTTACAGTCTGGATAAAGAAAGCTATCATTCATGCTGCCTTATCAGCCTAGTTATATCTATGAAAGTATCCAAGCTATTCATCACAGTTCACAGCCAGCTATTAAATTATTTTGAGAAACTTTTGAAATAAATAAAAGCCAGGTTCATACATCATGTATGATGCTGGCAACCCTACACAGTTCTGCCATCCAAATTTTACCAGAAGGGCAGGCAGTCCAACCATCAGTACTTGCTGTTCTGTTAAAATTTGAATTGGATGTCAGTTCAGAGAAACAGTATCTGGCAACTTCTCTTGGAAGGAATTCCCTCAGGGAAGCTGCCATCACTGAGAAAGCTGCTCAGTAGTTGTCAATCTAACTTCTGTGAATAACTCTTTTGCCAGATCCTGCATGTGAAATGTTCCCATACTAGCTCAGTTTGGGAGTTAGACTCTGAAGTACACAGATAGGTAAACAAGGAATTCACAGGAATGAATAAACTATTTTATCATTCATTTCCCAAAGGAATCCAAGCTAGAAAATCACGAAGGAGTCAATGAATGGGAAAGTATGCTTGCAGTAACTTTTAAGAGTGTTCATCTGGATTCTAGCCATTTAACTGTGCAGAAACTTGCCTAGTGAGCATAAATGTTCACTTAACAAAATATCTGTTTCAAAAAAGCAGTGCTACGATTTTATTGTTGCAGTTAAACTTTTAATTTGACGGGTTTTGAGCTGTAGCCTACCGAGTTGTGTGGAGCCTCCAAATGTTTTTTTGGCAGAGAATATTATGGTCAAATTAATGGCTAGAGTTATTCCCCTTAGGCGTTTGGGTATACTTGTAAGTAATATCTTGTTTTTCTCTATCTGCTCGTCTTCACAGAAGGTAAATAGCAACTACCCAGCAGGATGAGTCAGAATAGATTCTAAAATGTAATGCAGAACAAACAAAAAAGGTGTTTAAAAGCCTTATTGAAAGTACTATAAAAGAGAATATTGGATTACATCTGTATCCCAGAAGGATATGCAGTTATTAATTACATGCATTTTACCTCATATATTCACAAAATAAAATTTAAAGGAAAAATAAAACATAGCAAAAAATCATAAAATAAACTTACCGATTTAGAGGCTGTAGTACATACTGTATTACAGTTATTAGCTGTAGCTGAATGTAAATCCATGGGTGTCTTATGTATATGGATGGCACGTGTGCATGGCTATCTCCCATATTAATGTTATGTTGCATAGCTAAAACAATAATAATCACACACACAAAATGTATTATGTAAGCATTACACAGGAAAAGAAATTCTGCTGTTCATGTTTTGTTGGAATGAAATTCTACTACGCATAGAATTACAGCATGAAATTAGTATAATAATATAGATAGATTAAAAAATCTGTAACATTAAAATACACCGTAAAGGCTTGATCCAATTTCAATCCGAGGTAGAAGTGACCCAACAATATGAATGGAACTTGTTAGTCAATATCAACAGAAGCTCTATTTTGATTAATTTATTTTGGAGGGGCTAGCTGCATTTAATCCATAAATTTTAACTAGTGGTGGACATCAGCAGGTTTGCACCAGTTCACGAGAAATTCTGGCAGGCTCTGCCCATCCAAGTTTTGAAATAAAGTAGTCCTAATTTGGGTGCAATGCGGGGTTTTTCCCCTGGCCACGCCCACCATACCATACCCACAGTGTGGTAGTACAAATTTTTGGGAGCCCACCACTGGTTTTAATGCTATTAGGGTTGGAAGCATATGATATCAGAGCTGTGGTCTTAGCTGGGAAATCATGGTAGACCTAATCAGTTCATTAAAAGTACTTTAACCAGATCAATAGCAGCAGCATGTAGTAGCAAAGCATAAACATATGAAATATTTTTTGGAGGGTGGGGGCTATTTAACTGTACTGAGCTTTTAAAATTAAACCCAACACCAAACATATGCAGAATGGGGAGAAGTTAGTGAATTACAACAAATTTGACATGCAGGTACTTCCATTAACCTTGACATTTAATACCACACCTCCTCCATTTACTTTTAAGTATCTTGTGTGACTGATATTCTTGAAGAAGTAACCCCATCACTCACCATAAGGGCAGTGGAAACTGCAGTTTATTAAAATCAATGGAATCATGCAACAATATTTGTTGACATGATTTGTAAATTAAAATTCTGAAGATAGAACAACACATAGGGAACAAATCTAATTGAGTGTCACTCCAATCATAGGAAGCCACAGGGTACTCAAATTGGATTTCTTGAGCTATGTGAATGAACCCCTGCCCCTTCTCAGCTTTGAAACTTACTTCTAAAACACTAACCCAGCATCAGCCATCAAGTCATTTTCAGCTACACTGAAAATGCCAAACCAAACCAACCATGAAGAGAGACTTTTCAGTGGCAGCCCCCTTCTTCTGAAATAGTTTGTCCATGGCGGTAAGTGTGGCATCTTTCCTTGATATTTGTGAAAATAAAATAAAAAAGGGTTAAAACAGAAGCTTATAAAAGATTTTCTTCAGGATCCACAACGTTGCATGTTTGAATGTTTTATTAAATTATATCATTCCTCCCTCATCTGGATCAAATCCAGATTTTCCTAGGATATTTTCTACAGATATATATTAAACAAATACACAGAGAAAATACGCTACCTGATGCCTTTGGCAATCGGTCCTAACTCTGCTTTTCTGTACTCTGTCTTAGCTTCCTGTCCAATGTACAGGTTACAGATCAGGACAAAAGTTGTGGCAAGTTCTTTCCTTTTAGAACAATTTGTATCTTTCTCTTGATAGACCTAGTCAAAAGCTTTACTACTACAAAGCACAGACTGATATTTTTCTGAAATTCTTCAGTGCATTCTAATAGTCAAAATATATTTGCATTCTAATTTCTATTACTTCTTCCTTTTCTGAATCTAGTTTAGAAATCTGTTAAATGTTTTAATGATAAAATCATCAGCATCTTATCTTTATTTGAAAAATAATGTATTAGCTATAGGAATGAGGATGATATAGCACTTACATAGAATGTTTATCTCTGAGTTGTTGTTATATTGTTTTTGGTTGTTGTAAGATGCCCTAAGTAGTGTCTTACACAAATTGTGGCAGGACTCAAACCAAATCAGTTCAAATCAAACCAAATCAGCCAACCAATCAATCACTTATGAGCTATTGCAAACCAGTTCATCCCTGATCCATATCTACCTGTACCTTTTTGGGTCCTGTCAGGGTCTGATGTTTTTGTTTTGGTATAATCCGTTTTGATTCTGTTCCATCATGTATGATCACCTGAACCTTGGCTTGCCAAAGCAGATGGCTTTTGCTGTCCTTTTTTCCTTAAGTTTAAACTGAAAGCTTCCTCTCGCTTCTCCATGGAGCAGGAAAGAGTAAAACCCTTGGATATCAGTGTTGATGTGATAAGGCACTTAGAAAAACAAATGGAGGAAGAAGGGGTAAATAAGATCACTTGAGGTGTGGTGTGGAGGCGGATTTTTTTTTAGGAGGGGCAAATTTTTTTACAAGAGGCGCAACAATGTCATACACACATATATAACATTGGCATCCTGGGTTGGGTTGGGGGTGAGTGGGCTGCTAGTTAAGGAGGGTTTTTGCCCCCTCTGGTCCCCCCTGGCTACAGCCCTGAGTCTAAGGCAATTTATGTACAGTACTCAGAAATGATTCATTATTCTCATCCTCTGGGATCCTTTAGAATTGTACCACTTAGTCTGGCTTCATAGGCTGCCTTTTCTCCCAGAAGGCACAATGAGTAACCATACCCTTATCCGCTGGCTTTGCAGCCAAATACCAATTCACTGAACTACCTAGCCTGCTAAGATATTGTAGCCTTGTATTTAATTTTTAAAATAATAATATGTGAATTGGTTACCAAGAAGCTGAAAGTATAAACAATAGTCTAAAATTGTTTTCAAATTCATTGAAATTATAATAAAATTATCTGGAAAGCTTCTGTGCATGGAAATTTAATTATAATTTGTACACTCAAAACACTTATACAGTACTGTACATTATATATTGGTGAGGAGAGAAACACCTTTAATGCTAAAAAAAAGAGCTAACCATGTGGCTTTCAACTGCTGACTTAAGCAGGATTATAAATTTCTAGTGAGTTACATATATGAGTTGTGTGCATGCATACTGCAAATACAACATTCTAGTTGTCTTTGTTTTGGTCTTGAGTAGACGTCTGTCCACAGCCATAAAGAATAAGCACTTTATAAATTTCAGTTTATTGCATGTCTGCACAGAATAGTAAACATAACAGCAAGTTGCATTCAGATCAATATTTCCACCTACACCTATATGAATATTTCTACTCTTAAACACACATTGATATATCATGTTGGCTTCTCTGAGCTTCCAGTTTTATCCTGAGTAACTTCATCTGGTTCTAATATGCAAACAGGTTTTATATTTGCATTATGTCATTATCTTTGAAAAGGGGCAGTCTGAAGGTCTGTCATATTTAAAAAATTCAAATACTGTACACACACACACACATATTACTATTTTTTTTTTCATTTTAGATATATTCATGTTGGGTTGTATCTGGTTTTAAACATTTTTCTAAGTCTGGAGACAATGCTGCCTTTTGCAGATGTAGGGCAAAATAGCTGATTTGTTCAGAATCTATTCATATAAAGGGTATTACTAAGATGCCCAACACAATCAACATTAAGATGTCATTCCTCTTTGTGCTGCTGACAAAGCATGCTTTGCATCACTTTAAGAAATAGACAACTTTCTAAAATAAAACAAAGTTTCTTTTGTCTGATTAGTTCATGTTTCTGGTTATGTCTAACTGGAGGAAACAAAATGTCAAATAGCAATCAGATTTATGTCAACATTAAACTGCCCTTCCCATAAACATTAGAAGAGGGTAGAGGAGGAAAAATACTAAAACATATAATATTGTTAATGTTAATAATTTTTCTAAATGGTAAAACACACAAGAGTTTTAAAACAAAAAACAACAAAAGAAGTTGTTTTAATTGTATAAAAACAGCTTAGAACCAGAGCTAAACATTTTATTGCAGATTGATGCAGAAGAATTAATACACAAGGCTTTATATAACACAAATTTTAGTATATAAAAAAGAAAGAACATTTTGCTTTGCTTTTTTGTTTTGAATGTCATGAATATTGCAATTCACTAAGTTGACAATTACAAAATTATTCAGAGATGTTGGCAGCTTTCTTTACATGCATGTGGTATACAAGCTAAATTTGTTCATTTTTACTACCCCAAACTTTTACCATTTGTGGCATATTTATAGGTCAAATAATATAGGAATAAATTTATTGAGGCAAGTGAATTTTACTAGGCAAAGTAAAAAAAAGTAAAGGTGTGTCGAAAGCATGGTAAACAACTCTCAGCTCTATCAGAGATGACACGAGGAAAATAATATATAAAACCAAGAGGCATGCCTGTATTTAAAAACAGTACAAGAAAAACTATTCTTTCATATGTGTGTTTGTTGTCTAAACTGTGGTACTGATAGGAAAGGGAGAGGATGGTTAAGAAGCTTGCTTTGTTAGCTGGAAGGCTGGCAAGCTGGCAGTTCAAGACCCAGGTACTGCATGATGGACTGAGCGCTTGTCTCTATCCCAGCTCTTGGGGACATGAAAGGACCCTCATTTGGGTGATCCCTGAACAGAGTTTCTTCCACAAAAATCCTTTCAATCTAGAATAATTTCTGACACAAAATTATTATTAGACAAAACTAAAAAGTGGATTTCAGTTTCAAGCCATATTAGTTTCCATAACATGGAAGGACATTTTAGATGAAAACTCACTGTGTCAACAAAAAATAGGTATAGATCAGAGTGCTAGATACTTCCTTCCATGATTGTTGTGCTACTGAAACTAGCTATTACTGTAACTACAGCTTTTAAAAACATGCCTATCATTGCAACTTTTGTTTTGAGGAAAAAGTAACTGATCAGCAGTTGTAAAGAAAGAAGCTCAAAAGGGAAGAGTAAAGTGCGACAATCAGACATAGTCACAGGCACTAGACCTGGCTCTTCTGATGAGATGTTTGAGCACAGGAGAAGACAGTGGCTCCGTGTGTCTATTCTGTTTTGTTCACTCTCTGTGGGCATCAAGGCAAAGAGAATTGAGCTACTAAAGAAGAAGGTGCAGTGACGTCTTGCTACCATCCTACCTCCTTCTCTGCCCTTGCTGTTGGCTCCTCCTGGCTGTGCAGTGAAGAGAGTAGGGGTGGGGAAGGGATAAAAGTTAGCAACTTATTTTTGCAGGAACATCTGTTGCCTCCACAAGATTGCATAGCAAAGTTTGGCTAAGGGATGGACAACCACTCCCTGAATGGTCCTCTTGCCTTTTCCCTCTGGAAGGTTCTTTTGCCCTCACCACCCCATTTGCATAGCAAAGCAAAACGGATTGGCCCTGTCAAGACCATTCAGAAGATGCAAAGCAGTGAAAGGATCCAGGATTGCTCAAACATCCCACAGGAGGAGGGATCAGAAAAGCCAAGTCTTGTGCCTGTGACTCTTAGTTTATTATTCCCTTTTGAGCTCCTTTCTTTACAATTGCTGATCAATTGAGCAGCACTCACTCCATCTCCTCCTTTTACTACAAGTGAGAGAGGGTAAAGATTGGAATAGACCTGTCTCAGTCCCTTCTGTCATCCCAAAGGTAAAGTCACCCTTGTTCAAAAGCCAGTCATATCCAACTCTAGGGTTCAGTGCTCATCTCTGTTTATAGCCAAAGAGCCAGCCCTGTCTTTAAACAGCTGAAAGAGAATGAAGGATTTGCTCTTTGACTGGGCAAGGTAATTCCTTCCAGCCTCTCCCTATTCAAAGGAAAGACACAGAGGGAACCCCTTGCCAATGATTGCTCTGTGCTGCCCAGGACCCAATTCTCCCTTTGACAGACCCTGGGAAGGATGGGGTGGGGTGGGGTGGTGGCAGAGGAAGAGGCACTGGCTTCCTTAGTTTGCAGCATCTCAACCTTCCCTCTCCCTTTGGCCCTACAGCTGGAAAGACAGGCAGAGTATGAAGCATCCCGGATAGATACTTCCCTCTCTTGGAAGGCTTTGGGGTGTGCCTGCACATGCCAAGTCCCTCTTACTGTATCTCCCTTCCAGCCTCTGAAGGGAGACGTTGTTTTACCATGGATGAGCCCTGGTGGCACATCGGTTAAACTGCTGTACTGCAGCCTAAACGTTGTGTGCTCGATCCTGACCAGGATTCAAGGTTGACTGACTCAAACTTCCATCCTTCTGTGATCGGTAAGATGAGTACCCAGCATGTTGGGGCAAAAAATCCTAATTAACTAATGAGCCGCCCAGAAACTGCACTAAGCACTATGGGGCGGTATATAAGTGCAATTGCTAATACAGTATTTGTGTTGCCTTACTACACTGGGTATTGATCTCTTTGTCCATTTTTATCATCTCCAGTAAACGTCATCGCTAGGTATTTGAACTCTTGTCACTTGTTTTAAGGGACTACAGTGGCTCAAGTGGCTAAAATGCTGATGGGAAGGCGGAAGGTCAGCAGTTCAATACCCGAATATTGCAGGACGGAGTGAGCTCCCGTCTCTGTCCCTGCTCCTGCCAACCTAGTAGTTCTAAAGCAATAAATCGCAGGTAGATAAATAGGGACCGTTTCTGTGGTAAGGGTAAACAGCGTCTCGTGCACTCCAGCGTCTAGTCATGCCTGCCACCTAACCATGGAAACATCAGCAAACGTAGACAGCGTTGGCTCTTCGGCTATGAAACAGAGATGAGCACTGAGTCCTAGAGTCGGGTACTACTGGCTGTCGAGCAAGGGTGCCCTTTAACTATATATCTCCCCACAAATCATAGCCAGAGAGACCAAACGCAAAGGAACCTCCCCGCTCGCCCGCCGCCAGCGGAATGCTCCAAAGACGGGGAGGACCGACTGAAGGCAACCGAGCCCCCAGCGGCAACCTGACACCTCCCACCCCCTCATTGGACGAGGTGTCTCACCCCGCCTCAGCTGTCAGGGCAACTCGGTCGGCGATACGGCTTTCTCATAGGCTGGGCTCCCCTGCCAATCCGTTTGAAGGACGGGTGTCTTCTTGCCTCCCTTTGGCCCTGCCTCCTCCTCCCCCCCCTCCCTCCCTCCTTCCCGCGCGCCCCCTCCCGCGCCTATTGATATGATTGGAGTGTGTGGCGCGAGCGGCGGGTCTGCAGTCGGAGGCTCGCAAGCAGCCAACACGGAGAGGCGGAGCGGGGAGGGGGAAAAGGCAGCCGCGGCGAGCAGAGCGGAGCAGAGCAAGGGGAAGGGAAACACATTTGCAGAACACGAACCCTTTCCATACCCCACCGAGAGGCAGCAGCGGGAGAAGAGGAGGCGGTGGCAGAAACAAACCTCCATTCTCTTGTGTGTGTGTGCATATATATCTATATCTATACATATAGAAATAGAGAGACGTGTATATTATATATATATATATGTATATATGCGCATCCCTACTTAAGATCTCTTTAAACACCTCGAGCTCATGCACCATGTTTTGCCAAACTAGACTGGCTTGGATTATTTTCGCTTGCCTCTGGCTGCTTCGCTTTGCACACACGGGGGAGGCACAGGCTGCAAAAGAAGGTAAGGCGATGCGATCGATGCCCGAGAAACAAAAGTTTATTTCTCGCCCTCTTAAAGGCTGCTTTTGAGTGGGGTTTTTTATTCCCCCCCCCCCGGGGGGATACGAGGATTGCAATTGCATGCCGCCTCCTACCCTCACCCCCGCTTCGTTTGCTTTTCACCCCGGCATTAGGTGGAGTCCCCGTTCGGATGGCCTCGCTTGGCTTTATCTTGAAGCCTTAGGAAGAGACCCCCCCCCCTTTCCCCATCCTAGAATTTTTTAAGGAACGGAATCGCGGTAGTGCCCCGATTCTGCCTGCGAGGACGGAACTGCACGTGATGCCAAAGCCCTGGGATGGATATCGGGGTGCCGATCTATGTACGCGCGTGCGTGTGTTAGAAAAGGATGGGGGGTAGGTCGTCGCCACCCCGGGGAGAGTTTCTCATGACGGGGCTGCAACTTCCAGTGGCGATTTGTGCCAACCCCGGACGCCTGCACAAAGCACACACATAGAAATCTTTAGCAGCGATGCCATCGGAGTTAACAACGGAGATTGTTTTAGCAAATAGAGTACCGGGGTTTTATCGGTGATTTTATTAGTGAATTCTATAATGCATTAAATGATCTATTTTGTAAAGGCCTATGGTCATAAACAAGAAAGATATTACTTACTAGATTTAACAGTGAAGGGGAGGTAGTCACTGTCCAGAACGGCAGAGGACTTGGGGGACGAGAGCTATAACCTAAAGGTGTGGGTGGGTGTTTGTGTGTGTGACTGTGACCAGAACTGGGGGAGTGGACGGGTGGACAAATCCTTCGTCTACCCCTTTACCTATAATGTAATGGTAATCAGTCCACATACAGTATTCGTTTAACAGTAGCAATTCCACTTATATATACCGCCCCATAGCGTTTAGTGCACTCTTTGGGCGGTTCACAAGGTAATTCGCATTTTTGCCCCCCAATATGCTGGGCACTCATTTCACCGACCTCGGAAGGATGGAAAGCTGAGTCAGTCAACCTTATTGCAGTCGGTATCAAACTCACAACGTTTTGGCTGCAGGACAGCAATTTAACCACTCTCTCGAGAAGGAGAAGTGGATCCGAGCACACTCTAGGAGAACTATGGGCATCACACACATGCAGATATGTCGTTCCTGTGTGTCCACTGTGCATATCTATGCAGCAGAATACACCTCCCCCCCATCTTTATATATACAGTAATACCTCATATAACATTAGTATCGAATAACACTAAAATCGCATAACATTAAGGAATCTGGGGGGAAGAATTGCATCAGATAACATTAAGATCCTATGGGATGCTTCAGATAACAACCGCTAAAGCCTGTGTGGTTACAATGTATCTCTATGGATCCCACAGAGGATCAGATAACACTAAAAATCATATAACACCAAGACTTGTGGAACCAGGTTTTAGTGTTATATGAGGTTTTACTGTATACATATTTTCCTCTGTGGAGAAGGGGTGACGTTTCACTGACATTTTCCCCTTGAATGGCAGGACGCAGCTTTAAGAGGGGGGGGGGGGGAAGAGATGTACATTTGTAGCCAATATAAAACGGTTCCTCTCGAGATGTGAGAGACATCCTCGTTTTTGATTTAGGGGAAATTTGAGGTGCTATTACCATTTGTGAAAGAGAGGAATATTATATATTTCTGGGATCGAGACACCCCCTCCCTTTCATACGTCAGTGCTTTTTCATCTTTTTTGAGCTATTGGCAGTTCCGCGCCTATAGTAGGAACTGATGGGGAGGGGAGGAGGTTTCTCTCTCCATTAAAACATCCCTTGTGTTATACACGTGTATATATAGCAGGAGTATATATGCGGGTGGTGGAAGGGGGCGCTTGCCGTCATTGGAAAGGCAAAGTTCATCTGGAGAACTGAAATATAGGATTAAAACAGGGGTGCCCAAACTACGGCCCGTGGGGGGGGGGGCAGATCCGGCCCCTGACGCGAATTCACCCAGCCCAGGAAGCCCTCGTTGCTCCTGGAAGCGGGCGCGTTTCACTTCTGCTTCCAGGAGAGACGAGAAGAGTTTCGCGGGTCAGGTGAGTTGCCGTTGCGGGCCAGATCCGGGCCACAGTGACGGGCTCCCTGAACCACGCGACTGGCCCGCGGCCCCAAAAGTTTGGTCACTCCCGGGTTAAAAGGATGGGCCGGGCTATGCAGGCGCTGGGCAGTGTAAAGCGAAGCTGCAGGAAGGGCGAGCAGGGAGAACGCAAAGTAGTTTGCCTTTGCACATTACTTGCATGTGTGAATGAGTTTGAGTGTGTGCGTGGAGAGGGAACGGGACGGACGGTCCCAAGTAAATTGAAGCGGCGCGAGACACCGGTCTGTGCTGCTAATTGAGAATCGCAGCGCCGTTTGGAAGGAGGGCTCGACATATTTGTCCGGAGAAGAAAAAGCGCGCGTGTTGTGGGTGTCGCGGGTTCGGGGCGCTCCCTCTGTTCCTTTCGGTCTTTTGGCGTTTACCTGAGGGAGAAAACTCTTTCCAAGTTTTTTTGGGGTGGAGCCCTGACCCCTTCTCCCCTCCAATCTGGGTCCGAAGAAAAGGCTCCCCTCTTCCTTGCGGGGAGAAAAAAGAAACCCGCGAGGGAATTAGGGATGAGGTGGAAGAGGAGAGAGAGAGAGAGGGTTGTGGTGGCGGTTTTATTTATTTTTACAATATGCATGTGAGAAGAGGCACTCGCGTGTCGTGGGGACCCCCAGGCCAAACTCGAGGAGTGTGCGGGGCGGGCGGGCAGGCAGGCTCGCGAATGGAGTCTGGAGGGGAAAACGGCGGGGGAGGGCAAACACACACACACCGCTAGGGGTTTCTCCTCAGGGCCACGAATCCCACCGAAGTGCCTCAGGTGGCCTGGGTGGTTGCTCGGAAAAACTAAAGCCAAAGAGATGGGCTTTGTGGGTCTGCTGGGACCCACGGGACGTTTGGGCAGAGCTTCTGAGGAAGAGGGAAAAACGGGCAGAAAGTGGGGCTCCTCTCAGCCCCTGAGGGCTTTCACTGTTTGAGACAAGGCGGGATGGGGTTTAAGAAGGGCGTCTGTGTGTGTGTGTGTGTGTGTGTGTGTGTGTGTAGAACTGAACTCTCTTGGACGCGAGATGCCGCTGTCTCGTCTCCTTTCTTGACCTACCAAACCCTCTGAATTGCCATTATGTGTGTGTGGGTGGGGGGGGGGGAGAGTAGTCCTGTCAGGAGAGGTGACTGAAAGAGACGTTCACCTTCCCTTTGGCCGCCCCCTCTAGGGTGAAGGGCAGAGGAGCTATTTAGGGGTCCTCCCCACACACACAGACACCAGGCAGAGAGACATTTCCTCATAAAGTGCACACCTGTCTGTATGGATTAGAGCAGGGGTCTTCAACCTTTTCAAGCCGAAGGCCGGGTCACAATCTCTCAGACAACTTTGTGGGCTGGACAGGCATTTTGCCCTGCCTGCCACACAGGGCACTTCCGGGTGTGGTGGAGGTGATGGTGGGCCACATCAAGTGGTGTAGGTTGCATCTGGCCCGCAGGCCGTAGGTTGAGAACCCCTGGATTAGAGTTTGTGTGTGAGCAAAGATTCCTTTGTCCCCAAGTTTGTTTTGTAGTAAGTGGTCAAGGCCCCCCCCCCCAAACAGAGAAAGATACAGAGAGACAGACAGAAAGTGGGGGAAGATACACATACACACACTGACCATTTGCAAAGTTACTCCCCCACTACCTGCAGGTTACAAAGGCCAGCTGAGGTGTAAAATAGAGAAGAGCCCTGTAATACATTAAAGTGGATTCCTGGAAAGATCCCAGAACTATATCTTTGATTCTTGGTACTGCACAGCAACTTTTTATATAACATATCCACCAATTTCAGAACTGGGTTGGCCATTGACACTCATAAACGTGTGTGACTTTGAATAAGGCAGGTCTTAACTTTGGGGGAGAAATACAGCATAAAAGGTTGGTCTGGAGTAAACTCATTCAAGCATTCAAAGTCCACAAGAGTGTGTAGAGTAGACAGATAATAAGGGTTAAGAACAATCTGTGGTACCCTGAGGTTTACTACTGTTAGTTTTAAATAGTGCCACAAGTTTTCCAAGATTGCTTCATCTGGCAAGGCAAGTTCTGTTATACCTTTATTTTTGAACTATTGCTCAGTAGGATACTAACTTCTGCAGCAGAATGGGGGAGGCTAGTGTGAGTGTTTCTAATAGAGATATTTTTTTTCTTAAACAGTTAGTTTCTTCCAGTCTGTTCTGTTATCAACATAGCTGGCTGGTTGAAGGATCTTTTTTTCTTTGAAAAGGAAAAGCTCTGTTTAGACTACTTGGCAACAACTTTACTGAAGTTGTATTTGTCAAGGCTTTAATGACAGACTCTTTCAGCACCTGTGAGAGTTTTTCTTGTTATTCCAGAAATTTTGAGGTTTATTCAGTGCTCAGTGTTTTAAGGGAAGATTGTTCTCACAATTTTGAAAATCAAATTAACACGCCCTGGTTAACATTATTAGTATTTTGCAGACATGTTAAAAAAGATGTTCTTATCACTATAATTTGTGTACAATATAGACTCTGAGTACCACTGGTCACATTCAGGACAATTAAAGAACTACAACAGCTTTTCAATGAATGCATTGATCTAGATGTGGAGGAGTTAAGCATGCAGTATGTTTTTTTTAAAAAAGCTAATCTTATCAGCCTGATCTTTAATTAGCAAGGCAATAAACTGCTCTCCCATCAACTGCTCCTTAGGTATCATTAATAGTTGAAGTCCCTTTGATACCTGGATTAATTAATTAAATTATTAATTGTGGAATGAAGCTATTTAAAATTTTAGTTGTGCCTGAACTAATTTAGTGAGAGGGCAAAAGTTGATTTACAAGGACGCAAAAATACTGTTTAAATGATGTGTCCTTATTATGGTTAAGGCTGTTGTTTATTGTGCTTACTTGATAGTAAATTCAACTAAAATCACAAAGATGTTTAAATTTGCAAACATAAGTGCCAGGCTGTGAGAGTGCAATCCTCCTTTAATTAGTTTGTAGTTTTTTAGTCAGCTACTTTGTAGCTCTTTTAGTTAGTTACGCTGAAATCAGTAGTATTTTCACTAAACATGTTTAGATGCAAAACAGTGAATTTAGCATTTTTAACGCAACTCTTAACCAAGGGATATTAATAGTGTCTGCTAATTTGTTTTTCATAATTATGAGAAAAATCCTTTAATATTACACTGAACATTTTAGGGTAAAAAGAAACACATGAAGAATCTATTCACAATTCTTACAACTTTCTTTTATGTAGAAAGGAAAATTTAACCTTCCATGTATTTTTCAAACTATCAGCATGAATCAGTAGGTTTTAAATGTTATTTGTGGTAGTAAACTAGTACTTTTAAACCTAACACTGTGATCATGAGTGATTAAATATAGTTGTATAGGGATTTAATTGGAATTTACTGCAAAACAATTGCATACATGACTAGAGGCTATACACTATGATATATTATTAAACTCTTTAAAGATGTTTACTTAATAGTTAATAGTTATATCTATAATTTTAGTGTATAAAACATTTTATCAGTAGTTAGGAAGCAAATACTTGAAACATTATTTAACTAATTATTTAAGCCCCCTTCTTATTTTGATTAACAGTTTAAGAGATAGTATGGAGCTGTGTGCATGATAAGTGACCAGAGCTTATCACTTGTCACTTTTAATGGTACTTTTCATCAGGAAAGTATGGGTCTTCTTTATTTATTGTGTTTCCTTCTTGAATTAGAGTCAGAAAATAATGCTGCTAGTAGGAGTATGCATAAGCAGCAAATAAATTTATTCCCATTATTACCAAAGTTTTTTTTTTTTTTGCTAAAATGAGGGAATGTAGTTTTTGCTGAATTTGTAACCCCAGAGAGTTTATTATTTCTCAGTTGTATTTTAGATATTCTGAAAGATATACAGTACTTGGGATTTTAATATTTCAATGAATGATGACGGAATAGGTATCAAGTTAATAATGTGTCTGTGCCTTTTGGTAATGACAGTCATGTTAATTCACTGTATTGTTTTGTATCTTTCATGTACAGTATCTTTCATGTACAGTAATACCATATATAGATACACATTTACATGAATAGTATTGTACCACTGAATTTCACATTTCCTAGACTACTGTTGGTTTATAATACATTGATGCATTTATATAAATCTATTTGGAAATGGAAAATATATAATATACCTACCTAATTGCTCCGTGTGTTTATAAATTGCATTTTACCTTTATAGCTACTGTTTGTAAATTCATTTGCAATGAAGTAAAGATGAATATATATCTTGTATAAAAATAATTACTTTGCTGAACAGATCTTTGTTATTACATTATTTAAAAAATACTTTAAAACTAAGTATTTTCATTTCATAATGTTCAGTCAGCCACTTCGTATTAATTCCTTCTTTAACTATTTTTCAGCTAAATCAATTTCTGTTCATTTTTCTTATTCCTATTCACTTTCATCATGAGACGTCTAATTCTTTTAACAGTTTAACATAGGTTTTTGTTCCTTCTTTTAGTAATGTTGTTGGACTCTAAAGCACAACAGACAGAGCTGGAATGGATTTCTTCTCCTCCTAATGGGGTAAGTATATAACAAATATAAAAGTAGATAAATCCCATAAATAATAATTCTGGTTAAAATTAACCCTTTCATACAATTCTCTCTAGTAAATTCTATATAATTTTTCTTTCAAAAGCCTCTCTTGTTATAAATAGCATAACTTTAATGCAAATTAAGTACAAGGAAGTAGCTTCTCAATTTTCTTCTCTGTAGTTACTCCAAATGTGTTGTCCTATAAAATAATGTCACTAATTATGTATTTATTTTTAGATAAAGCGTGACAGACTGTAATTATTTGGAAAGATGGTCTTTGACTTCAAGATTTATCCAATACAAATATGTGTTATATATTGCCTGTTTGCTCTAGTTTAAGTGTTTCCAAAGAAATGTAGAGATATATGCAGTAAACAGGGAGAACCAAATCAGTATTTCAAGCTTTTATAAATTCTTTTGATGCTTGTGGATAAAAATATGACATTTGATGGCACTAAACTGGAAATTTACATATTTATTTAATTTTTAAAATATATTTGTACTGTGCATTTTAGTATCACATGAAGAAATATAATTATTTTATTGTAAAGTTAAGTCGTTGTCCTTTACATTTAGAGCCCATTCAGTCTTGGTGTTTTGGGTTTATGAGTTTGTTAGAAATGCCCATCAAATATGTGTCTTTTAAAAACTGATGTTTGAAACATCAGAAAGGACAAAAGCTTAATTCTTAAAATCTGGTGAAACACTCATGAAATCGCATAATATGGTTGATTTAAATACTACAGTCAAATAAATAATCTGTCCTCTAAACCCCCCCCCCAAGCTATGCTAATTTAGTTGGGATTGTTGCCACCACAACTGTTTGAGAATTGGTTTGCCCATCATTTAAAGTAGTTCTTGCTTGCACAGGTAGTTTCCTTGAATGGCTGTGAATAAAGATTTGAGAAATCAAGCCTTTAATCCACAGTTTATAAAGGAATCTGGAACCAAAAGAGCGTGAACTGTGAGCAAGAATACAAGAGTGTAACAAATCCTGTAAATAAGAAGAATGAAAATCTGAAAGTGTCTTGGTTAGAATGCAAGATCATAAAAGCAATCCAAGTACAGGGTGAAAATAAGACTAAAAGCTTTCAAAATGTATATAATATGAGTTGAATGTTTAAAGATAGTAATAATCTCATCATTAGCATTTTTCATTGATGGGAGTTTTTAAAGAGAGTTAAAAGAACAATTTTATAGTAGATGAAGCTTGAGAGAATAAAGGCATACTCATGCATTACAGCAGTGAGAGGAAATAAAATTGTTAAGTACAAGTGGGGAAATAGGTTTGAATGATTCTAGACATATTTTGGTAATTTTTACAATATTGGAAAAATACTATTTAGCATTCTTAACAAAATTATTGGAAAGAGCTACTGAAAGAAACACAGTTATTATATTTACTATGTAATGGTTGAATACAGTGGATTCGAAAAATTGTGAGATTCAGAAACATAATTTTAAAACTTTTATGGATCAAAGAACAAATTTGGGGGATCTGACTGAAGCTGCTGTCAAACATAAATTGCATTTACTGTAGTTTGAAAATTCTTGAATTCCAGAAAACACGTAGGACACTTCTGGTACCAAATACATATTTGTAATAGTTAATGTCTCATATGTTTTTTTATATAATGCTCTGAAATTTTTAATCTCAAGATAGTTGCTTTTGCCTGTAGTATAGTCTGGAGAAAAGCAGTTGATCTTGGTGGATTATATTCAATCTGCACATATGTAAATTTAAATTTAGCACGTACTGAGTATTGAAAATAAGGTATAAAATTCAGTATCTGCATGAAACTTGCTTATATATTTCTTTTCGACTTTCTATTATGTTAATGGAGCATTTTTCCATCTTACTCATACAGTATTTTCTTATTGAAATGGAAGTGATAAATTTGTAAGTAATGACAGAGCTGATTTAATTCAATAGTACTGTAGTTAGGCTGGTACAAGCCAATTAAGTTGCACTTAGATTTAATTCTATTCTTCAGAATCAGCTTGCACTTTTTGGGAAAAATCTTAAAGAGAAGACTAGTAGCCGAGATCATTTTAAGGTCACTGAATTTGATTTTGGTCTTTTTAGAGAGAGATATTATAGAACAAGTAAAATAAAAAAATAAATCCCTGTGTGCATATAGGGATTTAAATTCTCGATTTTATTTTGATTTGTGTGCCTATATATTTGTGTGTGTGTTGAATGTAGCAAGAAATATACAAGTATGTTTTTAATTACAGTATGCATACTAAATTTACAGTAGGGAAATATCCATGTTTTGTGTACCAAAGATCCCAGGACCTATGTCTGTCTGAAGAGATCTCAGAAAACATCATGGGAGAATACAATATTGTGTTCTAATTTAATATAATGTTGCTTCATAGGTTTCCCTTTTTGAAGGGAGTAATATGTTTCAATTGACAATTAGTTCAGCTCATTAAAGAAACACAATTTATATTTCATCAACATAACATGGTATATCAAGCGAATTGATAAAAAAATCTGTAGTACTGTACTTTGAAAATGAATTTTTATATTTACAACTTCTGTGTATTTCAACATTTACAGCCATAATATATTTTGCAGTAATAGGTTCCACCATCTGTTTATCAATGTCTGCTTTTCTTAAAGCAATGGACCAACACTAAAATGATCTCATTTGCTGCCAAGTAGACTTATGAACTATTATGTGCTACATGGTTTTGAGCTAGGCAGGCCAGTTTTAAAAATCAATAATGGAGAAGCAACAACTAAGAATTGTTGTAAGTGTAGGATCAAGTTCTGTCACTGTACGAATGAAAAGCATGCACTGCCTACAAAACCATTTAAAAAAAATCTTTTTCTATTGTTAAATTCATCACTTTAATTCTGTTTACACAAATGCACACATATTTACATATTCTACTGTATTTTAATTAGGCAAGGTGTCGCTTGTACTTGTTGCAGTTGACCCACTGGCATCTGCAAAGCCACTGTAATAACTATCACTTATACTAGTTTAATGTTTGTGAAAATGTGTTACATTGAGGAATAACTTCACTGTAGCTGAATCATTAGAAGTAGGGATACATGTTTTCACTCACTCTGTTCAATGATGAAACACATTTTTTATCAGTTTCCTTTCTGGGTGATATTACAATTGTTCTTGTGTTTTGGTACTTTTTTTTGGCTACCTATGTGTTTTTCCCACATAAAGTTTATACTTTGTTCAAAAATCATATTTTATAATATAATTTGTGCAAAATATACATTTGTTTGCAGAAGGAGTTATTTTTCTTTTTGCTAATGCTACTGCTTCTCTCCTGTCTACCCTTCCCATTTTTTTCACTCCTGATGGTTGAGTTCCTCTTTTTTGTGGTGATAACCTGTATTAATTTCAGTGTTGACCTATCAATTAATTGCAAAAAATTGCAAAGAAAATGTACAGGTTCAGTCAGGTCAATGTGCAATCCTATAATTTACTCCTAAACATTAGTTAACAAAGAAACATTTTTTAAAAAAACAAATTGGTTTTCAGTAATTGATCTCACAAGTATTGAATTATTTGAACCCAATCTAAAACATACTCAGTGTGAAGCACAGCTGGATGTTGCAGACTGAATATGTTTAAAAGGAATTGTGGAATCATAGTGAAAGTTTTATATTCTGCAAAACTAAAGCCAAGGTGTGTACACTAACTAACTAATACTAATCTTTGAACAAATATAATTTGCAGGAATAAAGTCTTAATGTGTTAATGTTCTCATGTTGATCAATGTGAAACATAGCCCCTGTGAAACTGACACTAGTCTTAGCTTAACATTTTAAAAATAATTATTATATTTATATGCTCTAAAGAGTTAATTGGCATTATTGTCAGCAGCATGACATTAAAAGCTGGCTGGATATCTAAGTGGTTTAAGTACTTCTTTCTGGAGCCAGGGGTTTGATTCCCCAATGAGGTTCCCTGTAGAAGAACCAGCCTTTGCAGTCATGGTCAAGCTGCACAGTCCCAGGTGAATAAGGGACTGGTAAACCACTTCTGTATATTCTCTATTTAGAACATCATGGGAGGGGTTGCCATAAGTCAGAATCAAATTGATTGCACACAATTCTTATTCTTATCAGGTAATACCATGTGATGAGTCACCAGAGATAATTGTATTTGATTATTTCATTCAATTTCAGGAGCAAACTGTAGCTGAGACACCTCTTGTGGACAGGCTGTTTATCATGTGAGTTTTCTCACATGGGCATTTCCCCTGATTTTGTTTTAACAAACTACCAAATGCATCCATATAACTTATTTGTTGCTGCATTTCTCCCCTAGTAATTTTAATAATTTTATGCCATCAAGTAAATTCTGACTTATGGTGACCTTTTCCAGGGTTTTCTAGGTAGAGAATATAGAGTGCTTTATCATTCCCTTCTTCTGGAATTACCCTGGGATTGTGCAGTTTGCCAATGGCTACACAGGCTGGCTCTTCTGAGAGGCACAGTTGGTAATTGTACTCCCAACCTCTGGCTCGCAGCTAGAAACTGGAGTGTGTTATCTCAGTGCAATTTTATGAAAAATATATTGCTCAAATAGGTATTAGGAAGAAAAAACAACAGTGTTTTCTGTATCTGTTAACTATAATTGAGAGCATGTTTGTTTTTGAATGTAACTTCTCTGTTCAGTTTTCTGTTGTATGAAGAAGTAAACATTTAGAACAGGGGTCAGCAACCTACGGTGGGCCCAAATCACCTGTTCCCCCATGCCCTTGCTCCCGCTGCCTCTGGAAGCGGCATAAACAGCTGTGACTGTTGTAAATGTCCTAAGCACATTTACAACAGTCACAGATGGCAGCGTTTACAGCAGGGGTGGCCCCCTCAACTGTCTGGCCCCCTCAACATATCTAAATTCTATTTTACAAAACCTCACCCAAGCATGACATTTCAATGTTGTCCTCTTCTGCATAGAAGAGCCTGGATGCATGTACTAGAAATTCTCCATGGCACATTTTGAACATTTCTTTTCACACAGATGACGGTATCATTGACCTAGCTTGCCAATTTATATATTTCTGTGGGGGAAAACAACAACACTTGTTGGCTTGTTTTCACACATCCTCCAATCCTACTAATCTATTGGAGAAGAAAAGTGCTTAAATGGAAATTGAGGCATGGCTCCATTTGATTTTGATGTATCAAATGCATTATGAAACTAACTAAGCTTTTTGAATAATATAATGGAAAGCCTATGGCTAGAGTCCAAAGTTTCTGCAGGAATCTTTCATTTACTCACCTTGAACTCAGTGAAGGAAAGGAGCAATTTAAATATAATCCCTGGTAATGACAAAAAAATCTACACAATTATAGACTTACTTATTTTTAAAACTAAACATTTCAAAGCTTATTTAAAAAATAAAAGTTGTTAAGAGAGGTGTTTTTATTGTTTTACATTCTAAAACATCCTAACATAGACAACTGTGTTTCATATTTTAGTGGGAAGAAATCAGTGGACTGGATGAAAACTACACACCAATACGAACATACCAGGTATGCCAAGTCATGGAACCTAACCAAAATAACTGGCTTCGGACTAACTGGATCGCAAAGGGCAATGCACAAAGGATTTTTGTAGAACTCAAATTTACTCTGAGGGATTGTAATAGTCTTCCTGGTGTCCTGGGGACATGTAAAGAAACGTTCAACTTGCATTATTATGAAACAGACTATGACACTGGCAGAAGTATCAGAGAAAACCTGTATGTAAAAATAGATACTATTGCAGCTGATGAAAGCTTTACCCAAGGTGATCTTGGAGAGAGAAAAATGAAACTTAATACGGAGGTAAGAGAGATTGGACCTCTGTCCAAAAAAGGATTCTACCTTGCATTTCAGGACGTAGGTGCTTGCATTGCCTTGGTTTCTGTCAAAGTTTACTACAAGAAGTGCTGGTCCATTATTGAGAACTTAGCTATTTTTCCAGATACAGTGACTGGGTCAGAGTTCTCCTCCTTAGTGGAGGTCCGAGGAACCTGTGTCAGCAGTGCAGAAGAAGAGGCTGAGAATTCTCCTCGAATGCACTGTAGTGCAGAAGGAGAATGGTTAGTACCAATTGGGAAGTGTATCTGCAAAGCTGGTTTCCAACAAAAAGGGGACACATGTGAACGTAAGTAGAAAACATTTTAATGTATTTTCTATCTGAATATTTTATTAAGTTTTCTCATATTTTTTTAAAAAAAGCCTTTTGAATGAAAGAACTGTATCTCAAGTTCAAATACCATGAGCATAGGAATCGTAAGCTTCACTCTATAGCTGGTGTAAATCAATTGCTTTCAGGAATGATAGTCAAAAATTGGATGTTATATATATTAAAAGGCTGTTAAACTGATTATGCAATGTATAATTTGTTTTTAACTAGTGACATCATTTGTACAGTGTTAAATGCAATTATGTAATGCTATTCTATGAGAAACAGTACAAAGAGGATGTTCAGTACTTAATGGATTTTCAGATTACCTTTAAAGAAATTACAGTTTGTAAAGGTGAGATCATCAACAGTCTTGGTTTTGAAAGGTTACCTGCTACTTATCTTACAGCCAGTGATGGGCTGTCAAGTTTTTTGCTACCCCACCATGAGCGGAGCTAATGTTGTGGGTGGAACCAACATCCAGATGGGCTGAGCCAAAGAAAAATAAAATAAAATAATAAATAAAAATTAAATAAACATTAAATAAACACATTAATTAAATAAACACATTAAATAAACACATTAAAATTAAATTAAAACATTAAATAAACACATTAAAATTAAATTAAAACATTAAATAAACACATTAAAATTAAATTAAAACATTAAATAAACACATTAAAATTAAAATCAACCAACCCACCCACACACCCCAAATACAAATCAACTCACCCACCCACCCACCCCAAACACAAACCTGTCACTTACCTGGCCTGGGGTCAGGGAGCAGGCACTAGGCAGGCAGGCAGGCAGGAAGCGCAGCAGCGCTGTGGCGGCAAACCACCACGACGGCCTGGTGGCGTGGCGTGGCCTGGCGAGGAAAGGTCGCTGCCGCCGCTTCTCCAGGACATCCTGCGCTCTTTCCAGATAGCCAAAATGGCTGACTGGAACTGCGCGTGCATCAAACCTCCATTTGATGCATGCACACTTCTATTTTTTAGTGTGCATGCGTCAAATGGAGGTTTGATGCATGCGCAGTGGCTGCCCGGAAATACACTTCTGGAGGGTGAACCAATCGCCCAGGGTTTCTCTACCCCCCCCCCCGGCAATCCCCTCCGGAAAGCTGCTATTGGTTCAGGCAAACCGGTCTGAACCGTTAGCAGCCCAACACTGCTTGCAGCCTTTTATAGGAAAATACATAGAAACTCTACAATGCATTTGTGATGAGAGAAACTCAAAGGTATTTTGCGATCCAGCACTTCCCAGGTGTTTTGGAATTTGAAGAAGGGAGAAGCTGATAGGAGAAATTGATACAGCAATACCCCGGATAACGCTTGCACCGGATAATGCTAAAAACCGCATAACGACGACAAATTGGGGGGGAAGATTTGCACCGGATAACGTTCTTTTTAGCGTTATCCGATCCATCATAATAAAGAAGTAAAGGAGGCCAAAGCTCCTCTCCCTGCCATTTCCCTCCTTCCTCCCCCCCCCCAGCAGTTTGGGGACTCCCCACACCCACCCCACTGCCTGCTCGGCCATGAGAGAATCCAGCCCAGCCCTGGCCCTGCTTACCTTCAAGCTTCTCTTGCTTCTTTTCTTTATTTCCCTCCCTGTATTTAAACTACAGGGAAGGGGAAAGAGAACCAATCACCTCTCTCTCTTTCCCCCTCCCTGTAGTTTCAATACAGGAAGGGAAAGAAAAAAACACAAGCCTCGCGTCTTTTTTCCTCCCTGTATTTAAACTACAGGGAGAGGCTTGTAGTTTCAATACAGGAAGGGAAATAAAGAGAAAAAGCAAGAGAAGCTTGAAGGTAAGCAGGGTAAGCGGACTTCGACTGCAGTAGGTTCGGGGGAAAGGCGCTTTCCCCGAGCCTACTACAGTTGCAGAGACTGTTGCTCGTGTGTGTTTGTGTGTGGGGTAGCTTTAAAGGCAGGGAGGTCTCTTTCTTTCCCTGCCTGCCTTTAAAGCGGTTTGCTTTAAAGGGAGGCAGGGCTTTTTTTTAGCATTGTTTGATGCATGCATCGGACAACGCTAAAAATCGGATAACGTCATGACTTGTGGAACCAAGTCATAACGTTATCCGTGGTATTACTGTACTTAGAAAAAGCCTCACATGCATGGTTTCATTTACATTCATATTTGGAAGTTTTATCTGTAAAAGGACTAGAGCAGGGGTCCCCAATCTTTCAGCACCATGGATCAGCTTCATGCCAAAGAACCTTTCCACTGACCAGCAAGTGGGGACAGCAGGACCAGACTATGCAAGTGCACAAAAAATTCGACAAAGTGTACATTGTAGACAGGCAGGGAGGAGCCCTGCTGCAGCCCACAAACAAGGAGGAGGAGCCCACCCACCCACCATCCACACCACCTGACTAAGGCAGTAAGGCATCACATTGCACACAGGTAGGGGAGCCCTGCTGCAGTTAAGCAAGGTGGAGGAAGTTTCTGGCCACCCATCTATTGCTGTGTTTGAAGCCTGCGTCCTTGCACCACCCACTGGACAGACCCAGCAGAGCACAACAAGGGCAGAAGGCTGCTACCGGGGCTCCTAGCTCTACACGCCATGGCCCGGTTCAGGATAGTCCATGGGCGGGTGGTTGGAGACCCCTGGAGTAAAGTTGCTTAGCGGAGAGTTTTACAGAAAGCAAATATGCCATGTTTTCTTTCTGAAATACTGCCAAGTAGATTTTGTTTTGTGTTTAAAGCGATACTGAATTTAGCTCTTTGCAGGACTTAACAAGATTTGGAGTGTTGATGACAATAAGATTTTGTGCATTTGCAGGTTAAATCTCATATATAACCAACCAATGGTGGGATTCAGCAGGTTCGCCCCAGTTCACCAAAAAAGGTAGAAGAAATTCTGCCTGGCTCCGCCCATCCAAGTTTTGAAATAAAGTAGTCCTAATTCGGTGCAATGCAGGGCTTTCCCCCGGCCACCCCCACCATACCACCCTCACAGAGTAGGTAGCAATTTTTTTTTAATCCCACCACTATATATAACTGTACAGTAATAAGAAAATCAACCATGTAAATCAAGCCAATGTAATATGTGTTCATTCAGCAAGAAATAGTAAACGAGTACTTGATATCCTTCAAATACATTATAAAAAATTGGAATTTGGATGATCAAAGAGGTTTTCACTATTAATAGTTACAGCAATTATAATTATAATAGTAACAATACTTTTGTCTGTCAGGAAGAGTGATGAGAACAAGTTTAAAACTGATGAAAAAGAAACCAGTACAGTATTTGATTACTAGACTTGAAGTAAATTGTTTAACAGATAGACTTTAAATTTAGATCTCATTGTTGTTGACAGAGGAATTAAACGACAACTTGGACTTTAGCATTTCTTCTGGGTTCATTTTGCAAAGAACACTTTTCATGTTTGGCCTACTGCCAAAGGAACTGCTAACAGAATATGTTATGTTGGATGAGCTGCAAGTTTCATGTTATAGTTTTAAAAAGTCTTTCCCTACCTCTTCTTTTAAAAATGATTTTGGAAGAAGTTTTCAGAATAAAATATTAGCTGATATGCTTTAGGAAAACTGAAGGATGATAGATAAGTAGATAGGCAGTTAATAAAAGCACGACACTTTATGTTTGTGGAAGAACAAGCTTTTAATCAGTTGCTCCTTGTCACCTACTCATTAGGTTTTCTGTTGTGAAACTATTAATAATCAACACTGTGCACCTTATATTAAAACTAGAAGAGTGGTATACTCCTTTCCACAAAATATGAAAAATGTGGCTTTAATGCAATTCATATTAGTGGAATTGTGGAATAGGGCCAAATGGTGCAAAGATAGAATAGGAAGAAAAACTGTTTGAGGCAGAGAAATGTTGCTGAATTCCTTTACTACAATAAGAATGCAGAGGAATAATGAGGTTGTCAAACATCTCCAGTTAATGCCAGTTTTCGATTCAAAAGTTTTCCTCAGGACTTTAAATACTTATCAAGAAATCTTAACGTGTCTAACAGCTTCTAAGGAGAAAACCTTCTTGAACTTCAATTCCCAGAAATCCTGATCAGCAGGTGTGCTTACTTGGGCTTCAGGGAATTGAAGTCCAAAAACACCTGGAGAGCCAAGGTTGGCCACTGCTTCCCTAGACTCTTTACCCTATGACCATAATGGCAAACCTTGGCACTCCAGGTGTTCTTGGACTTCAAATACCAGAATCCCAAGTCAGCACTCCTGCTGATCAGGTCTTCTGGGAATTGAAGTTCAAGAACACCTGGAGTGCCAAGGTTCGCCATCACCACCCTATGATATTAGCTGGGTTTTTTTCTTCAGGTTTGTATCGTGAAAACATTTTGTATGTTCTACAGGAGTATAAACTCATGGATTCTATTCACAAATGAATAACCAAAAGTTAAAACTTGACTGTTGCATATCTTGGCTAGTAAAATCGGTCAATGAAGTGACTCTAGAATGGGCTTGTCAAATTATTAAGTTATCTTAATAAGAGGGTAATATGCTCTTGAGCTTAAAAGAAACAGCTATTTGCCCACTCTTCCAAAACGCAACAATATTGGCTAATCTTCCCTTTACAAGCAAGGAGGCTGAGAGGGTAGTGGCTGAGCAGCTGAAGGAATTCTTAGATGAAACCAAGAGTTTAGATCCATTCCTGTTGCCATTCAGGCCTTGCCACGGCACTGAGCCTGCACAGATTGATTTGAAAGATGACCTTCTCTAGATAGTTAATAGGGGACTTTGTCTTTCCTGGTGCTTCTGGATCTCTTGGCAGCTTTCTGGTAAAATTGACCATGGTATTCTCTTGAAGAGACTGTTGGGGTTAGAGTTGGGAGCATTGTATTGCAGTGGCTCTAGTTCTTCCTCAGTGGCCATATTCAGAATTTTCAGCTCAAGGAGACTATATTGACTCTTTGGGCGCTTCATCATGAGGTGCCCCAAGGGTTGATGAACAAGAGTAAACAAGTAGAAACTGAATCCTGCCAAGATGGAGGTCCTGTTGTTGGGGGGACCACCTGCACAATTGGGGGGTGGGGAGAATTTTGTACTGACATTGGATGGAGTACTCTTTCCATTAATAATATTTCATGTCAGAGATTACTCTGGGTTGAAAGGATTTTTGCTGGAGAAACTCTGCTCAGGGGATAACCAAATGAGGCTCCTTTCATGTCCCCATGCAGACCTCGGGTATTGAAACCTGATCTTACAGTCTCCAAGCTCAGGGACTTAACCACTAAGCCGCCAGAGGAGCTGCTCTCCTCCCATTGAGAGCCATGTTCACATACTGAAGATCATTTTAGTTTAAATTAGACCATCAGATTGTACCTGGCAGAACATCTTCCCCTTAGAAACATCAGCCTGCATTCCTTGTTCTTCCCAGACAACACAGCTCTAGGTGCCAACCCTGAGATTAGTAAGAAACGACGTGACTCAGAGGAGATCCTTCTCAGTGACAGCAACAACTTTGTGGAACTCTCTTCCAGTTCAGCTACACCAGGTTCCATCTCTGTCTATATTTAAAAAACAACTAAAACCATTGCTTTTTAAAGAGGCTTTTAAGAATATATTGCCAATGGCATTAGGTATTTTATTTATTTTCATCGCCAATAGGTTTTTTGTTTCTGGTATTTTTTAAAAAATGTGTGTGTTTTTTTAAAATGTGTGGGTATTGTGTTGTAAGCCGCCCAGAGTGGGAAAATATCCCAGGTGGGCAGGGTATGAAATAAATTAAATAAAAGGTACCTGTATCTAAAGCTGCATTTCCCCACCTTTGCCAGATTCTTCCAGCTGTGCCTCTACTTGCTCAAGTGATTCCTGACAACTTTGGTCCATGCGTTGGTAGTTTCAAAGATTGAAATCATTTGTGGATGATTGCATGTAGCCCAGCACTGACACTGCAGTTTTGTATTGAGTGTATAATACTGTATAGTGTTTGTGTATCAATGGTGGAAAAGAAGAGGGAGATGTTTTTGTTGTTTAGTCACACAGTCAAGTCCGAACCTTTGTTACCCCACACAAGCCAGCCTCCTCTGTCCTCTTCTCTGCAGCCCACACAGATCTACGCCCACTGAGTTAACGATGCTATCTAGCCACCTCATCTTCTGCTGCCCCCTTCTCCTTTGGCCTTCAATCTTTCCCAGCATCATGGCCTTCTCAAGTGAATCCTCTTTTCTTATGGACCAAGGAAATGCTTATTGAGAGATTATAAGCAGGACACGAGTATAAAGGCACACTCCTAGTTGAGTTTCCTCAGCAAACAGCATTCGGTGTAGCAATAGCAATAACACTTATGTATTGCCCCATAACATTTAGTGTACTCTCTGGGAGGTTTACAAGTTAATTAGCATTTTGCCCCAAACATGCTGGGTATGGAAGGCTGAGTCAAACTTGAGCCTTGTCAGGATCAAACTGACAATGTTTTGGCTACAGTAGAGCAGTTTAACCACTGCACCACCAGGTGCACGGCTTTTGATACTGGAAATAGGATATAGCCATCATGAATACAGTAGTCTGTCTCCCTCCTCCCCAATTTATGTTTGATCTATTCCAGGACCAACTATGGATACCTGAATCTTATATATTATTTTTGGGCTGCAATTAACTGCAGATAACTGGAGATAACTGAGACCATGGAAACCCAATATGTGAATGTGAAGGGTGGGTGGGGGGACTACTGTATTAGCCACTAGTAGTGTTATTCTTTATGACTATTAGTAAGACTTTATTCAGAGTTACTGCTTTTACTTGTAGTTTGCAGATAACATTAGTATCCTATGGTTACTATCATAGATATATCTTATAAGGATACATTCTACATGCTGAAATATACTTATCAGATACGTATCAGATTTTAATGTAGTTCTTTTGGTGAATTCATTCCACAGTTCCTTTTGTCTAACCTAGTGTGAGAAAGATTAGCCAGCACAACAAGGTTGCCATTGCCCAGGGTATGCCCGATTGTAGTTCAAAAATACCACACTATTTGAGGAGACTCTTTCTGTGTACCTCTACAGTTCCTATTAAAATAATTGGAGTGGGGTGGTAACCACACTTGCCACCAGATTTTAAAGATTTTAAGATTTAACTGCTTGCATGGCTAAATCTAACTAAAGCTGGGGCATTGTTTCATTGAACACTAAGGATGTGCTATTCTTTTTTTATTTAAATTTGTAGAATACAGTAAAACATCGGATAACGCTAAAACTTGGTTCCACAAGTCTTGGTGTTATCCGATTTTTAGTTTTATCCGATCCATGTTAAAATCCTATGGGATGGATCGGATAACGTTAAAGCTCCATAGAGATACATTGTAACCGCACAGGCTTTAGCGGTTGTTATCCGATCCATCCCATAGGACCTTAACGTTATTCAATCCAATTCTCTTCCCCAGATTACTTAATGTTATGCGATTTTAGCATTATCCGATCCAATCGTTATCCGGTGTTTTACTGTACTCCATTCTGAGAGCTACATTTGTCAGACACACATCCAAACTGTGCAAACCTAAGAGAGGCTGGTCTGAAAGGTTTCATAACGTAGGATAGGCCTTGATGCCTTTTAGAAAAGAAAGTTTACCTCATGTCACCCAGTCTGTTCTCTCTCCAGATAAAGATTTGGTTTTAAATTTATTGTTTAGTAGTAAACTAATATATGAATTAAATATCATAGCTGGGAGAAGGGCAGATAAATGGGACACCATAGGGCAGTGATAGAAAACCTTTTAGAGACCGAGTCCCCTAACAGTGGGATGGGGTGAACTCTGTGCTGTGGGGAGGAAGGAAATGCTTCCATTTGGCTGCTGGGCAGAGGGATGGGAGAGGGAGAATTGCTCCAATTGGGCTGCTGGAAAGAGGGACAGGGTGAGTTCAGTGCTGGGGTGACAGTGCGTGCACCCACAGATAGGGCTGAGAGTGCCCCCCTTGCATGTATGCCATAAGTTCACCACCCCTGCCATAAGGGTGTCTGTGGAAGGGGATGAGGAACAGTGAGGAGAGGAAGAAAAAGAAAATAACACCCCCCTACCTATAAAGAGAGGCTGTGAACTGAGCAATTAGTCCCATGGAAGGCCTGATTTCTTGTTGGGGACAAAATACTAATTATCTTATGACCCACCAAGAGTGCTCTAAGCACTGTGGGAAGATATATAAGTGTAGTTGCTATTGCTACACATGCAGACACATTGTAATGTATATTGCATGTTTTCAGACAAACCATATTCAGGTTAACATGAATTAGGCTTTTTTAGGCAAGGGAATGAGAAGTGCTGATATAATCCATATACCATATGTTCTGTATTATTTGTAAAGGGAAATAAAATCCATTTGCTCACACACAGCTATATAATATTTCACATGCTAGGAAGCCCTTCTCACTGTGCATGAAATACATATGAAAATTAATTTGACATTGTGTCTGAAAATTCAGACAATTTGGAATCCAATACAAGCAAAACTGGCCTACTTTTCTATTCATCTGTTTCATGGTATCATGGGATAGTTGTTCAGAATTGAGAAAAGAGTTGCATACTTTAATATACCATAGACTGATGTACTGCAGTAGATTCATATGCTTAACAATACAGTTTTATATTTTAGTTCTTTGAGCTATAATTACAAAATACAAATTTTTAAAAATAACACATCAGCAGAAATTCATTAGTCAGTTGCAACTCGAGTAGCAAATTGAATCAGGGATAAATCCACAACTATGGAACTAATCTGATAGTGGTTTACTGCTAGATTTCAGCCATGAGACATGGATGTGTTAGCAGCAGTAGGTGGAATGCTACAGTGAATGAGACCTTCCTTCAGCAAAGGGGTTCCACCTACCGTTTCCTCTTTCACCTGGGTGTCCAAATCCTGTGTATAGGTAGCTTTGTGCATGAAAAGTTAAAACCATCAAAGTTAAAACCAGCAATGTTTCCACTTGTAGTAGCTGACACAGTAGTCCCAACAACAACAACAACGACGACGACGACGACGACGACGACGACAACAACAACAACAACAACAACAACAACAACAACAACAACAACAACAACAATTTCATGCCAGAGATTGCTCTGGGTTGAAAGGATTTTTGCTGGAGAACCTCTGCTCAGGGGACGCCCAAATGAGGCTCTTTTCATGTCCCCAAGTGCAACCCTCGGGTCTCAAAACCTAACCTTCCAGTCTCTAGCTCAGTCTTTTAACCACTAAGCCACTGCCATGGAGGCAATGGGAGGTCTGAATCTCCACTCGAAAATTCTGTTTCTCTGAAGGCTTTCAAGATTAGATTTGCCAGCTATTCCAGCACTGATAGCATATTCTTTTGTCCTTCCCCCCTTTTTTCCATTAATAAAAAGTAATTGTGAGTTGTCAAGTCAGTTCCAACTTATGGTCACCCTTTGTCAGGGTTTTCTAGGTAGGGTGTACTCAGAAGTAATCGGACATTTCCTTTTTCTGGGGCTATCCTGGGACTGTGTAGTTTGCCCAAGGCTACACATGCTGGCAAAATTCCACTGGGTGAAAAAACAGCAAACTTACATTCTGTCTGGCACATGTTGTTAGGGTTGTGGAAGCAAAGTGAGAAAATTAATTTGTCTGTGCTATCCTGGCAATATTAGCTAGCCAAATTGTATTCATTGAGATAAAATTTTTCTGCATTAGTTTGTAGCTGGTTTTAGTAGTGGAGTGGTAGACATAAGGATGATATAACTCTTTCTGTATCTGCCAGTTTTTCATAATGCTGGCATGTCTTACATAGCTGTAAGAATTATTGAAACAGTATATGCAAAGTTAGAATGGGAACATCATTCACTGAATTGTTCGTTATTGTAGCTTTAAGTTATCAGGACATGAAGACCCTGTACAAAGAAAATTAAAGTTATGGAAGACTCCTGAAAAAGTAAGACAAAGAAATCTATGCACATTCACTAGCATTATAGGTAAACATTGTTGGATAATTTTCTATAGAAAAAAGTGCAATTCTGCACAAAATGTGCCTGCCACAGCAGGAAGTCTTACCATAAGCATTAATACACTTGCTGTACTAATCAGTGAGAGGGATGAAAATAAATCAAGTGAAGATTTACATCCCTAACAAAACATTTGTGCTCAACATGAATAGTGATTAATAGAAATACATTAGTGCATTATTTCATTTCATGACAATTAAGTCTGATCTGTAGGATGGTGATCTTTTTTATTTTGTTTTCTCTGGTATATAAAAGATAATTACTTAAAAACCAACCAAGAAAAGACAGCTTTACAGTATAGAAACAGTGGGTACATGTGTTAAGACCAGAATCTGTATCTCTCATGCATGCAAAGCTTTTCATCATATATACCTGGATTTTTTAAATTATGGTTTAAAAGGAAGTGGTCGGAAATACATGCTTTGGAGTTGCATTTGTATAAATGGCAAGTAGCATTACACCATGAGCTAAACATTGTCAATATGCAGTGGAAAAGCAGACATCACAGAGCATTATGGTGAAGTGACGAACGAATTAAAATTACATGTATCAGGCTTATACTACCTTAACAATTCTGGTAAAAACATATGCATATTCAGTTGTCTTCAGCTTACATTTCTGTGTCCACCCATCTGTATATTTATTTCCTCTCTGTAAAAGGATGGTAAATGCATGATAGTAATATGAAATGCCCCAAACCATGCCTTCAAAAGAACAAAAAAGAATACAGTGGAACCCTGTTTTATGGAAAAATTGTGATATGGAAGAAAATCCTGAGAAAATAATGCCCCAGTTTACGGTCCCCCCCCCCACCATATGAACAGGTTTTAATTTGATTATAATGAAAGACCCTATAAGAAATATGGAAAGAATCCAAACTCACCTGCAACAATTTGAAGAGGTAACAGGTTTGAAGATAAATTGGGGGAAATCGGAAGCGATTTTTTGTAATTTGAATAAGGAGGAGTTAGAGAGAATTAAGGAAAAATATAAAATTCAAATTAGGAAAAATATAAAATATTTGGGGGTAAATATTGCGAATAATATAGAGGATTTGAAAAAAATAAATTATGGTAAAGTGAAATATGAAATTAAAAAGAAAATTATTCAATATCAGAAGTTGAGGACCTCTTGGTTTGGGAGGATTGCCATTTGTAAAATGAGTTTATTACCAAAAATTAACTTTTTATTTGAGGTTCTCCCAGTTAAGCAAACAGATAAAGAATTCGGAGTTTTCCTAAATTTACTGAATAATTATGGTAATGGTGGGAAAGGAGCAGGACTAATAGTTTATGGTATAGATCACAGAAAGAGGGTGGATTGGGATTACCCAATATTAAAACTTATTATAGGGCATTCCAAATTAAATGTACAGTAATACCTCGGATAACGCTAAAATCGCATAACATTAAGTAATCTGGGGAGGAGAATTGTATCAAATAACGTTAAGGTCCTATGGGATGGATCGGATAACAACCGCTAAAGCATGTGCGGTTACAATGTATCTCTATGGAGCTTTAACGTTATCCGATCCATCCCATAGGATTTTAACATGGATCGGATAACACTAAAAATCGGATAACACCAAGACTTGTGGAACCAAGTCTTAGCGTTATCCGAGGTATTACTGTATGGTAAAATTATTGACAATAAATGATCTTATTTGGAAGGATATAGAAATGAAGGATAGTAATGTGGGTGGAAACGGAGATTTTTTGTAAAATGAGATTTTTAATTTAAAACCAAAAAACAACGTGTTAAAAGCAATGATAAGTGTATGAATAAGATTAAAAGATAAATTGGCACCAAATATCTCACCAATAATAGAGTTGCAAGAAATAAAGATATTTCCGATTAAAAATTTGGAGTTACTTAAGGGTACAATGTATAAGCATGATATAGTCTTATTAAAAGATTGGTTGAGGGTGTGTGAGGAGGAAAAAAACTAGATCGGAAATTTATAAGGAACTAAGGTTGAACTGGCTTCAGATACTAACGGTGGACAGGTGGAACATGGAGTATAAAGAGAAGTTACAATATGTAATACAACTGACAGATTTTGAAGAAATGCTATATAAGATAAGAAGACGTTTAATGGGGATAAAAGAAGTAGTGAGTAAATTATATAAAATGATAAATAGCATTGAAGAACCCAAGTATGCCCTTAAAAGAATATGGGGAATAGATTTAAACATAAGCACTTCTGAAAAAAACTGGAAGAAAAAGTGGGGGGAAAGGATGATGCGAAGCCTGACCACAAAGGTTAAATAACATAATTATACAATTTTGTGGCGATGGTATATGACATCAGTTTGACTAAATCAAATTGATAACAGTAACTATTGGAGATGTCAATGGGAAATAGGGACTTACAAACATATGTGGTGGGATTGTGAAAATGTTTCCATTTTCTGACACAAAATTGAACAAGAAATAGCTAAAATTTTAAATATTAATTTAAAGTTGAATGAGAAAATTGTTTTATTGACAGATTTAGAGGATTTGAATTTAGATGAAAATATAAAGGATTTATTAGCTATTTTCTTAACATTAGCAAGACAACAGGTTGCCAGAAAGTGGAAGGATGATTTTAAATTAAAATTGAGTAAATGGTATACTGATGTTTGGGACATGGCACTTAATGAAAAATTTACATGGGATTTAAATATAAAAAGGGGGATATTAAAACAAAACAGATTTTGGGACATTTGGATGTCATTTTTACAATACACGTTGGGAGAAAATACAGGAAACAAGCCTGTGCCGGATGTAATGAGTTTTTGGCAAAACAATTGAGCTGAAGGAAGACAACTAGTGGATTCAAGGACATAACATTAATTAGAATAATGTACTTTTATTTTGTGACTGAACTGCAGCCTCTCTTCCCTACACAGATCTAAATACTGTAGTATGAAACCTTTAAACTGACTGACTTGAATTCTGGCACATTTCACTCATTCCTTCCCTGCAAAATTGAAATGCAGTTCCTTTTTTATTTCAAGAGATGGAAAGGAATAATGCCCATTTAACTTGCCACTTTTATGAGATATTAAAACAAAAGCTAGCTTTCTCTAAATTAGTCTCTAAATGATATACCTGCAGAACTTTTATAGAGGTTCATGCAAAGCCATTTAAATTGCTCTGAACCTGCTACAACTTTTTGTTAACATCAAGGACACTATAGCCAAATATCTTTAGAAGTCTCCAAGCAGATATAAATGCAATTGTACCTGAACTGTTTTCAGGGGAAATCCCCACAATGTTGGGATGAATTTGTCTAGAAATTATCTTTGATTGGAGAGAAGAATTCCTCATATGAAATATGAATATCCATCGTTTCCCTCAATTTTAGATACATTAGCTGCAATCCTGTTGCTTACACTGGTGCAAGGCAAAATATATAAAATTCACTCCTAGCAGAAAATTTAATTAAATACTACTGTGAATCTCAGGGCTCACATGCACATTTGCTGTGTGCGTGCACGCGTACGTGTACACACACACACACACACACACACACACACACACACACACACACACACACACACACACACACACACACACACACACACACACACACACACAGAGCAGCTATATGACTTCTACTGACAAACAAAATACTAGTGACAAAACAAGCTATTGTCTTTCCAGGATGATCTGTTATTAATGATTACCATTATCCTAATAGTGTTCCACAGATCTCCATATATACTTGTAGATTGTTGTCTATTTTCTTTCTTTTGTATAAATACAATAAATGGGAGCCATTCTGTATTGAAGTAATCAAAATCTGTTTATCGATTCTTTGAATTGCTTATGTTAGCATGCTTTTGAATACTACAGCATGCTAACATAACACATTTGTGCCAGCAGAACTGTCATGGCTTGCTCAAACTTGTGCTTTGCCATCCTAATTACAGTATCTGTCTCATTTTGTTCCCTGCAAAACATTTGGTATCTGTTTTCCTATTCCTCAGATTGGTTGAAAGTAAGATCCTGTACTTAGCATAAGGTGCCTTATTTTGCAGCTGTTTTTAATTAGGCTATTCATACATTTTTGCTGCATTTTTTGAGTTTATGCAGATACAAGACCTTGTGAATGCCAAAGCCATAAAAGTTTTCAGGCCTGAATCCTGTAGGTGATCAGGTTCATGTTGATCATGTACTAGATCATTCACTCAATTTCCAGTTTCTCATAAATTAATAGTGGCAAGTTATGCAAACCTTACATGAACACCAACAGGATTCTGACTTTTATTTAAAAACCTCATAAATATGTCAAGTCTTATGACACTTTAAGTTAGGTCAGGAAAAAGTGTTCTGTGTTGTAATAGCAGTAAAATAAATTAATTTTGGTGAGAAATTAAGTCTTCTATGAATTTCAACCTTTTTCCTGAATTGCCCTGCGGTAGATGGGTGTTATTTTTCTCATGGTTCAGCTTCCAGAAATTTTAAATTCTTAATCATAGTTTTTGAACCATAGCCATAACCCTGTGTCCTCTGTTACAGTACACTGGATTTTATCTTCATACATAAGGAGTACAATTATTATTTTTTTGGGGTGGCCTCCTCACCCCCAGTAATAAATTAGAATTTTAAATAAATCATATAAAAGAGATCATGTATTCCTGACTTTTCTGCTACCCTTTTTGGGGGGAGAGGAAGAGATACTCTCCTGCCTAATCACACATACAGTAATTTCCTCAATTTCCTAAATTTTCAGCATCTGGTCTTCATCTTCAAAATGTATAAATTCCTTTTCTATACAGTGTTTTTCCCCCAGGTACATTATGACTTCATTCATTAGATAGGAAACACTGAAAGATAAAAGAGGCTGGTTTCACTGAAATATATAAACATTGATTGCAGTGGGACTTAGGTGTAAATCTAGTCTGGAGCAATTCATTGTTTCCTGCCCCTAGGATCAGGTGTTGGCAATGAAACAGATACAAGGAATAGAAAAATGTAAATTAATATATGTAAATTGAATTATACATATTTAGGCACCAGATTGTCTGGAGGTAGGAACTATGATGTGCAATGGAAGAAGAACTGTCCAACTTACGTTTTTATTTTGTGTCTTCAAGTCAGAACCAATTTATAGGAACTCTAACAGGGTTTTCAAGGTAAATAAGATATTTGAATTACACACTCCTGTTTAATTTCCGTGTGTGAGCAAGGATTTGAACCCAAGCCTTCCGAGTCCTAGTCTGTTAATTTATCCACTAAACCACACTATGTGTAAATTATACATTAAGTTATATAGACTTGCTTATAAGTGTCACTAGAAATTCCACTTCTGCTTTGAAGAAAAAGCTGTTGTGAGGTCCCAGTGCAGTCCTCATCATCTGTTCTGGGCTTCTGTGTTGTTGTTTTCTGCTGATCAAGTTCATGTCTCTAGGTATATTTTGCCCTCTGTGTTCTTGTTTGCAGAAAACAATATTTTAGGGAGATTAATGTTAGGAATGACCCCCCCTCCCCCCCCCCCCAAAAAAAAAAAAAAAAAAAGGAAGCTAACCTGATGTTCTGTTCTACTGCATCCAACATATTGCATTTAGTTGGATAGGAATGCTAGGTTGATAGACTTCCACCCCCTTTCCTCTGGAGCTCATGCTGCCCAACGAAAAAAATGTCTCCCCCAAAAACACTGGAACATTTTTAAGTGGTGCATGGATGATTGCAGTAGTGAGTGGACATCATTCCTTTCTTGTTTTGCTATTCATCAGTGGACATCCATCTGCTCTGTTCCTGCCATTTGGTAAAGTGTGATTTTGCCCTAATGGCATAGATTGCTGTAATGTTGCTTCTTCTTTCATGTCCAGATCTGTTGTGAGAAAGATTAGCTGGCAAAACAAGGTTGGTATTGCCTTCGGTACGTTTGACTGTAGTTCAGAAATGTAAAAAATATCCACAATGTGTTCAAGGAGGCTCTTTCTGTGTATTCCTGTTGCATAACTATGTGGAAGCACGGTCATTCTAGAACTCAAGTGTCTTGGATTTTCTATCATATGTATCTAGCAGCTTTGAAATCTTAATCATTTCATTACTGTTACTATAGCTGCAAACGCAAAAGAATGTACTGCTGAGACTGCATAGCTTGAGCCAAGTTGGTGTGATGGTAAGGAATAAATGTTGAATCTTAATTGGTGTTCAGAATTTTGGCCAATTCTATCATACCTGAAAAGGAAATGAACACCCCTGTTTTCACATCACTTCTCACAGCTCTGTATCTGTATTTCATTTAGGAGAAGAAAGCATAGGTGTATATTGACATTGATTGATGGATATATCTGCTTGGTTAAGTCATTTTAACATGAGGCCAGTGCAGTATAATTCCAAACAATAAAATATTGGCTGGTTTCTAAGCTAGTACAGGCTATGTGAAACTGGCAAGACTAGGATTTTCCCCAAAGCCATTCCAGCAATTGAGAAAAGTGGCCACCTTGGTCAGGCATAGCAGTTTGTGAGCTTTTTCTCCTCACTCTGCAAATACAGAAGTCTAACAAATATTTAATATTTAAATAGGCTCAAACAGTTTTTCTTGTCCATCAAGGCTAATTAAAATGTTACTTACTGTAAAATAATAATAATAGTATAATCAAAACAGCGTAACAGACTGGAAGATGCTTGTGTCCCCTATCCTACTTAAAACTTGTTTAATCAGCTGGAAGTGCCCCCAGTTTGGCAAGTGTAGTAAATAACTTCAGGGGGTTTCTTCTTTAAAATCAACCCCCACAGGAAATTTGTATTTGTGTTTTAACTTAGTTTAATATTTGAATATTTGTATATTGCATTGTAGTACATAGGCTGCATGCACCCTGCAGAGCAGAAAAAGATGGAGAAATCTGTTATTGTGGGTATCTTCTTTTTAAACAGAACATATCCGATCTATTGTCAGGCATGATTTTCCCCACTGCTCATTTTGGAAAAAGGAAGGTCTATAGCAGGGATTCTCAACTTGCGGCCTGTGGGCCGGATGTGGTCCACAGCACCATTCTATGTGGCCCCTCACCACCTCCACCACACCTGGAAGTTCCATGTGATGGAAGAAGGGCAAAATGGCCGTCTGGTCCCCGAAGCTGTCTGAGGGAGCATTATCCAGCCCCTAGCTTTAAAAGGTTGAGAACTCCTGGTGTATAAGCTCCCTGCTGCTATCATGGAACTTTCCTTTCCATATTATGTAAGTGGTAATCTTGAACATTGTAACTTACCAATTAAGGATCCCTCAGGACTAATTTATTGTGCCTTGAAAGAGGTTACACTTCTTGAGAAATCCTCTGCTGTGTTATGAGCTAATCATTATGTGAACATCACTAGAAATTATCCAGTGACAATTCATAGCTGGTTACTTAGTTGCATGCTCAGCATGAAATAACTTTTTTCATATATCTGGTATGTCCACAAAAACTTTCCTAAATTGCTTTGGTCCCCAAATTCCTCAGTGCCCCAGGTTCCTAATTTAGTGACACTGCCTTACTGTAATAGATCAACAGTGATATATGAGCAGGGTAAAAGTATTTGTACAGTACTTCATTTAGCTTGTATATTTCTGTTTGAGTGATTCATTTTTAGTCATGTTGTAGATCACTTTTCCTGCTTTAGTTAGCTCAACTCATTGGCATCTGCATTCAGCAGTTGAAATAAAAGTTTGTTAGTATAGTTATTTTAAAACTTTTCATTAAAAATTGGATTTCCAGGCAGAATAGCAGTGGTGATAGTGTTTTGGAGTGTATCCAGTTTCCTGCTTCTGTCCCCTTCTATTAGTATAACATTTATGGAACAACTTTAACAAACAACTCTTACCTTTTCTTTCTTTACTGAAATCCATGGCTAAGCTTTGATCCACCACTTGGGAATCATTTTGCTTATGTATAATATTAGTTGCATGATGTCATCTTTTCTGATAATTTTCAACTTGTGCTTCATTGAGGTGCACTTTGAATGCAAAACAAGCAAAAGACAAACTTTAAATTACCAAAATTGTGTGTCAGCTTCCAAAGCCTCATTTCAGTTTATTCTTTGTACCTGTAGTTTGGAATTCTAACCGTAGGATTATGGCTTGATCAAAGGGACTTAGGCTCTTCATTGGAATTTTTTATCTTTTATTTTAATTTGAACAATTTCTATCCATTTCTTTAACAAACTGATTGTCAAACTCCTCTTGGTTCAAAGGTTGTTGTGCACTCAGTGTGGCAAATTAATTTCTGAAGTTTTTCATGGAGCCACAAAATTAGTTATCTTTGAATGTTAATGGTCATCATCCTCAGATTCACATTCATGTGAGTTTACCAAGTTACTTAATATATGCATCCATGCTATTGTACTAGGTACTTGTTACTGAAAAAAATACGTTTAAAGAGGGTTGAAATATATACCATATGTAAGTAGGAAAGATGTCCAACCCATCTACCTGTTTATTTCTTGCCTTCCACTCTGACTTGCTGGTGCTTCTAGCTGTAGCACATGATGCTGCAGTGCCAGCATATTCAAGCCTGAAGGCTTTTGTGTTCTGAGTAGCATTAACCTCTGAAACATATTGGAGTATAAGAAACGTTTCTCTTTGTATATCCCATTGTGTGTCCCTCTTCCTACTGTTTTTAAGAAGAACCTAAAGCAGTGGTGGCAAACCTATGGCATGCATGCCAGAGATGGCACTCGGGGCCCTCTCTGTTGGCAGTGTAGTCACCCCAGCACAGAGTTTGCCCCGCCCCTCTGCCCAGCAGCTCAATAGGAGTGCTTCCTCCCTCCCCCAGGACAAAATTCACCCCACCCCTCTGCCCAGCAGCCCAAAGGGAGTGTTTCCTTCCTCCCCTGTTGCTGTGTTGACACTTTGTGATAAATAAGTGGGTTTTGGGTTACAGTTTGCAGCACTCGGTCTCTAAAAGGTTCACCATCACTGACCTAAAGACACAAGTATATATTCCTTCCTGATCCTCCTACACAGATATTTTAAATGGGGATGTCAAGAATAAATATGGATCTTTATACATGCAAGGTTTATTGGCCTTAACACTAAGTTTCTACCTTTCATTTTCATTACCTTTGCAAAGGCAGTGCTTATGAATTGCTTGCTTCCTTGGATGGCTTGCATTATTCATAAAAATGATTATTCTTTGGTTTAGCTGGCACTTTTACAATAATTATCTGTCACTAGGTGAAGTGTAAGTATCTTCTCTTGCAACCATTCATCAAATAAAAATTCCAGCAAGGTGAAATAACAGACTGCTCAAAACATGCTGCATTACCGTTTCATAAAACATTTTAAAATAAAAATGTTTATATTTTGCATTCCATTCTCTGAAAAATGTTTAAAAACCAGAAAGTATATTTTATGTTTCAGTTATGGGAATATGGTAAAGTCTCACTGAATTGCAGATTATTTGCAGTGCTAAAGTATGGGTGATTTAAGAGTCTGGTTCTAATCAGAGCAAGGGGTTAGGTTGGTGATAAGCTTACTTTTCAAAACACCTTCCTTAGCCAGTAGTAGTGAAGAATAGACGCCTTTGAGATGTGGTGTTGGAGGAGACTTTTGAGAGTCCCCTGGACAGCAAGGAGAACAAATAGGTCAATCTTAGAAGAAATCAACCCTGACTGCTCATTAGAAGGTCAAATAATAAAGATGAAGCTAAAGTACTTTGGACATCAGATGAGAAGAGAGGATTCACTTGAGAAAGCCTTGATGCTTGGAAAGGTCGAGGGCAAAAGAGGAAGGGGACGGCCCAAGATGAGATGGCTAGATGGTATTGTGGAGACAATGGGCACAGAGCTGAGTGAGTTGAGGGGGATGGTGGAGGACAGGAGTACCTGGCGGACAGTGGTCCATGGGGTCGCAGAGGGTTGGAATTGACTGTGCGACTGAACAACAACAACAAGTGGTTGGTGAACATTTTGTTCAGTAGTTAGGACATTTGAAAATTTATAATTTTACTTATAAATATAATGGGAAATTATTGAGGTATTTATTAAATTTATATTTTAGCTTTCCACCCACCAGGAAATGGTCAGAAGACTAGTATTTCTTTTTAATGAAAACAAATTAAAATTAAATATTAAGCTATTTTTAAAAAACAGAATTGAAACACAATTAAAATGCATTTTTAAAAAATATATAATTACTTTCTTTTAATAAGACATATATTAATCCTTAGAGCCCCATCTGAATTAAAAAAAAAACATTGCTTGCTACTGGAAGAAAACAAGACAGTGGGGCCTACTAATCCAGAAAAGACTTAATTTAAAGAAATGGTAGTAGGAAGGTTAAACTGTCAGATGTGTAGTTCATGGCTGAGCTTTTTTTACTACTTGGCTCATGACTGTCTGAGTTTGAATCTCTGTGTTCAACCAAACTGAATTTGCTAAACTAGTTAATTAAGATACCCAAATAAGGTTGTCACCTTTATGAAATGTGCCTCAATTTTAACAGTTACATGGCAGGCAGGTATGATATTGTCCCCTAATTGCTGGGGGACCTTGACCAGTGCTGATCATTTATATATTTTTTTCAGCTTTTAAAAAGAGAAAACTATTTTTAATTTGCAATTTTCTTCATAAATGAGTTTAAAAATAAAATAGTTTTAAAATTAAAATTGTTCAACTATGGGAGAAAAATAAGTTTCCCTGGCTTGAAAGCTAGTTGTACCCAACTCTATAGTTCAGTGTTCATCTCTGTTTATAGCCATGCAGACATTTCTGTGGACATGTGGCATGACTAGACACTGATGTGGGTGGAACACTGTTTACCTTCCCACCAAAGTGGTACTTATTTATCCAATTGCAATTTCTTGCTTTTGAACTGCTAGGTTAGAAGGAACTGGGATAGAGATGGAAGCTCACTCTGTTGTGCAGCACTCGAGTCTCGAACTGCTGACCTGCCAACCTTCCAGGAATCAAGTTCAGCATCTTAACCACTAGGCGATCACAGTCCTTTGGGAATAAAAATAAAGGTTTGCTTATCTGTCATGGGATTGCATGCATATTGCCAAGCTTCAACACATTGCTGGGGTACACAGAACGAGTAAATAAATCGGGATATACTGTATACATAGATTAAAAAAATCAAGCATAGTTTTAAATGTAAAACAATTAACCTAAATAGACACTGGATTGAGTACAGCTTTAGATGAACTCTGTAACTGAAGGCTTCAATTTCACTTTCTCATATTTTCTAATTTGGTATTATCGGCACACAGATGTTTGGATCCAGCTTTTGTATTCTAATTTATAATGGATATGATTGAGTTCCTGCACTGAATTAAATGCTGTGTTTTAGTATTTCATATGAATATTTCCTTGCCTGAACAGGGAAATAATATTGTTGTTCCTTTTAAATAACACTTGTGGCCACAATCCTGAGCTCTCTGGATGAAATACAATTACGTATGTTTGTCCACTGAGAAAACAACATCTTTCATTGCAGAAGATTGCTCTTCTGCACCCCACCAAATCTTCCTCTGGAAGGTTGGCAGATATTTGGGAGCAGAGTTTATCAAAAAGAGCTGCATTGTGAGGGAAGGCAGAATAGGAAAGATTAGTGATGTGATCAAAATCTCTCTTACATCACGTTGGATAAAGTGAATCCCCCCCTCCCCGGTTTGGGGTATGAGTTGTTAGTTCAGTTAATGTTAAACATCAGTTAATATGCAGCTCCTTTTAAAAAATGCACTAGCTTCACGAGCCCCTGGTTCAATTATTTCTGATATTGGTGCAAATGCAGAGAGAGAGATGCTTCAGAAAAATCAGTCTTTTTTAAAAAAATAACTTCTTCTATTGAGAAATCTTAGATGGAGCATGATAAGGTTAACTAAGCTGTCATGGCACATATCAGTTTCCTTAAAATGCCATTGGAAACAGATAAATGGTGAAGCATTTTCTGTGTTGACATGATGTTTGCCTGTCCGATTGCATCCTTCCCACCAGACAGTAGTGAAGCAGTTGCAAAAATGAAAAAGACATCTGCGCCAAGGTTTGTCTAGCCAAAGAGGGCAAACTGTTGTGTTTAAGATGTATAGAATCCAATCGATGAAAATGTCTGGACCTGTTAGTATGAATAAAACTGAAGGCCATTGGGAAACTGAGAGAGGGTCTTTTGTTGTTGAGATAGAAAAGAGGCCCAAATGGTGACACTTAGGGAGGAAGGGGTCAGCTAGTGCGATCATCCATCTTCCTCACTGGCAGCTTTCTGTCAGCTTCTAACCCTGCTCAGCAGAGGATCTAAGCCTCTATTGTTGACACCAGTCAGTTCTCAGCCAAGTGTAAATGAAGTTAATATTCACTGACCTTATGCATAGCCAATGAAGGCCTTCAGTGTCATCTTGGAAATAATGTTATCTGACACTTCAAAAGCAAATGCTGGCAGGTTGTTTATGTATTTCCCCCCCTCCATTTTTGTGGGGTGTGTGCACTGTGCAGCTAAGCAGAGTGCCATTGTATGTTTGATTTGCATTATCTAGCAACAGGATACTTTTACTTTAAATGAACATTAGTATTTGTTTTCCATGTGAAACAAAGCATTAGTGATTTACACCAACCATCAGTACTGACTTCAGACAAAGGAACCTGCCCTTATTAAATAGAAGAAACATTTACATTGTTAAATGTTTATATTTTTTTCAAGCAATTATAAACATTTAATCTGTGTACTTCTAAAAATAGCTAACTGGCATTAGCAACTCATATATAATTCTGTGGTCAGACAAACTGTATTTTGGTTTGTTAATACAAGGAAACTGCTAAAAGTTTCTAATAGGTTTTTTTCTTACTATTACTGTAGCAATGTGTTTATGAGAAACAACAAAGATTAATATGTGAGACGTAAACAAAAAGGTCAACCATACTATTTTTATTAAAGAAATAAAATAGGATAGTTTTGAAATACAATTCAGAGAGTGAGTGCTACCATGGAAGATAGGGACATAATTCAAAAATATCTTGATAGGCTGGAATACTGAGCTGAAGAATGATGAAATTTAACAGGGGTAAGCACAAGGTTCCACACTTGTGGTGGTGGTGGTGGTGGTGGGGGGGGGGACAAATGCATAGTTACAAGATGGGAATATTAGGTCAGTAATATTACAACAAAATACATCTTGTTATTGTAGATCACAAGCTAAATACAGTGGAACTCTTACATACAAATGGTTTGACTTACAAAAATTCAACATACAAATAGAAATCCTGGCTAAAAAAAAATTGACATGCAAATTTTTAATAGGAAAAATTCGACATACAATATATATATACAATAATAGGAAAAATTCGACATAGGGTAATTCCGTGTCAGTTCAACCAGGCTATCTCACCCAACATCTCAGATTTTGATTAAACTTGGCTTATTTGTTCTACCCACAAAGATAAGTACCCATGCCAAATTTTAACACTCTAGCTCACTTCGTTTCCATTTTATAGGCTTTTGAAGTTTTGTATTTTTGGCAATTGAAACCAACGGATGTCGCGAAATGAAGGTCGCTGACATTTTGAAAATAATTTATAACTTTTTTATTTACCATCCAATCTTGATGAAAGTTTGTAGTCTTTTTCTTCAGAAAATGAGGATTCTAGAAAAAAAATACATAATACCTCTAAGAAAACCTACTAAGTCTGAAAAAATATTTTCGTTTACATCTTTGTATTTTTTAAAAACCAAAACATAGGTCAGCGTAAAATTCCATATCACAGAAAGGGTATGTGATAATCACAAAATCTTTTTTTCAAAATGATCCTTACTAAATGGGCTATCAAATGCAGAAAAGAAATTGATGGGGTTTTAATACCTTTGTTGTGTTTCATTATGTTATATATTAGTTTTTCAAATTGTTTTATTCACCGATTTTACCGAGTAATAAGGATTTTAAGGGATTAAAATTCTCTAGGTTTAGACTATTATGAAGATTGGACAACTACCTATTTTATCATCAGTTGATAACATAATATTTTAACCAGAATTGTCTTCTTCAATAACTTAATTTTAGACTAACTCAACAACATAAAGAAACGATAAGGTCTGGAAACTTACCAATGTATTTGATATTTCCAATATTTACATTCTTCAACTTCTACAGTAACAAATTTAATGGAGGTTTGACATTTTCTCTTCAATTGACCTCATACATTTTTCAGAAAACCTGTAGGTCCTTCCAGTTGAAGTGTCAGGAGGATCAACAATTGAGAGTACATGAGGTATAGGCACAGCGCAAATGTCCTCTCGCTTAGGCCAATAAAACGATGGGGATGGCCCTGCAGGATGTAAAAACTGAACTGTCACATCACCTTCTTCTTTGTTCACTTCAGTTATGATTCCAAAGTACCATAGATTGTCATATTTACAAGCCACATAGCACGATGGGTTCAAATTTTCTTCTCTCACAAATGATGTTAATTTGTTCTTTAAGTCAAACGTGAGGGCGGGTTTCTCGTCAGTACTGATGTGATTGGGTCTCTAGAGAACCAATCACGTCTCTCTCTTTCCCCTTCCCTATAGTTTAAATATAGGGAGGGAAAGAGACACAAACAGTCTCTGCGACTGCAGTAGGGTCGGGGAAAGCTGCGTGCTTTTCCCCGACCCTACTGCAGTCGCAGAGACCGCTGTGGGTGGGGGGTGGATTGGGTAGTTCTACCCAAACCACCCCACACCCGCAGACCATTGCCTCAGATAACGCTAAGAATCATTATCCAGAATCGTTATCTGATCCAAGTTTTTTCCAAAAAACTTGCATCATTATCTGATTCTAGCGTTATCCGATGCAATCGTTATCCGGGGTATTACTGTACCTGAAAGATAATTATAAAGAGGATGGACATGGCCTTTTCTCAATCATTCTAGAGCATAGGACACATAATAACTGACTCAAGGTATAGGAAGCCAGATATAGGTTGAATATCAGGAGGAAATGTCCTAACTATTAGAGCAGTACGACAATGGAACAAATTACCTTGAGAGTTGGTGAGCTCTTCAGTGCTGGAAGCATTCAAGAGAAAATCGGGCAACCATCTGTCAGATCTGCTTTGACTTGGATTCCTGCATTGAGCAGGGGATTGGACTGGATGGTTTCATAGACCCCTTCCGACTGAGCTTTCCTATGACTCCAATTCTTCCATTCTATCATGTTGGATGTGATAAGAGTGAGTTTGGTTATGTTCCTGGATGAATGGATATGAAATAAATGCTATATTGTATTAAGTAGCCATCTGCGGATGATCTGTGAAACTATGAAAAAGTCTAGTTTGATTGAAAATTGCCTATTTTATTTGATAGCTGTACCAAGTACTATATTATAACTAATATTATGACTATATTATGTCCTCCACCATCCTCCTCGACTCACTCAGCTCTGTGCCCATTGTGTCTACAATACCATCTAGCCATAATCTAAGGTTGATTATAAAATTAAAACAGTCAGTTTCATGATTTTTTAAATTAAAAAATGGTTAGCCAATGCTGTAGGACAGTGATGGTAAACTTTGGTAATCCAGCTGTTCTTGAACTTCAAGTCCCAGAAACCCTGATCAGCAGGAATGCTGACTTGGGCTTCTGAAAATTGATGTCCAAGAACAGCTGGAGGGCCAAGATTCACCATCATGGCTGTAGGACTTGTTCATTTATGAGACTGTGGTTCTTGGTAAAGTATCTTTAACAATTTATTGTATCAGTTTCAATAAAAATCTCAGAAGTAAAATTGTACTTTTCATTTAAGGAATTGGCACATGCATATCCTGTTGCACAACTTTATGCTGCACAGATGTGATGTCTTGAGCTGTGGTCATTTAGGAGGAATTAAAAGTTCCATATCTCTCATCTCCCTCAGATTATGCAATGGGAATCTAGTCAAGGTGTGATAATGTATGTAGTCAGACTTTAGCTGGGTATTAAATGGTCCTGGAAAATGGAGTCCTTATCCATTCATTGGAAATGATAGCAAAGTGACAGTGAAATGTAGCATCTTCCATGCTCATTTATAAACACAGGATCTGGTAGCACATATTACCAGTGCTTTAACAAGTATATTATGGGAATGTATATGAATCTAGTTAATGTCTTGTTTATGGTGATTAATACCATTAATTATGACATGCTTTCATAAACATGGTTCCATTAAGGTGAATGGCTTATTCTATTTCTTGTTCAGATCAGCTTTATGTTAAGTCAAAAGTCCATTCAGTCTACCTCTTCAAATTTCTCTGTTCTTTGTGCTGTTTATACCAAACAAACTCTTGTCTGGCTGCTATGGTAAGGGAGTAGACCATACAGCCAGCAACTCAACACTGAGTGTTGGGCAGTGGTAAATAACCTGACTCCCTAAAGGAGCCAGTAGCTACAGGTGGATGAGCCCCTTTAAGTTGGGTGGTGGTCCCCTCAGTAGAGGAAAAGCTATTGCAAATCATTATATTGGGCCCAACGGCAAAATGAGTGGAGGAGGAATCACTTCACTATTCTGATTCCCAATGATCATGGAGGCGGAAGAGGTTGCAGTTCCAGTGTTAAAGCTGCAGGAGATGGCTCCGTGATCACAGTATGTGGGTCACTTCATGGCAAGCTGGGATCCACCTTAAAACAAATTCACACCGATGGCATTTTTCCTGAAAATGATTTTCAGGGGAAAATGTATACCTGGATACAAGTAGCAGCCGCCACAACCTGAACAAATAATAATTACAATAGGGGCTATTAGATCAAGACTCTTTTTTCATTGGCCCAGCATTTTTCAACTTATTTAAGTTCAGAAAAGTTTTCTAAGCATTCTTCTTTGTGTTGATGCACATGGAAGGGTTACATCTCTGCTTGTACAGATAACAACAGTTGGAAATTTCTAGAGCTGTAAAGGAAATATTCAATCAAAGTCACTTAATTCATCTCGCCATTCCGAGACTGACTTTGATAACAAATGACATAAATCTGAAAAGCAAAAAGCAAGACATATTACAAATTAAAAAAATCCTTACAGCACCAACGATAATGCCACAACATCAGACCATTCAATTACACCCACTTACACATCTCCTGATTCAGATGTGGAACAACCTAATCTTCCATCTCTAACCAAGGGCATAAAATATATATTCCGAACAAATTCTGTATGGCAAGTTTTTTTGCAATTTCAAATCCAAAACCTTACACCAGCGGTGGCCAACTTTGGTGACCCAGATGTTCTTGGACTTAAATTACTAGAAGCCCAATTAAGCACACCTGTTGATCAGGGCTTCTGGGAATTGAAGCTCAAGAATACCTGAGGCACCAAGGATGGCCACCCCTTCCCTAAATCATCACAATTACATCACTTGTATGATGAATTAACCAAAGATGCTCTCTGTGACATCACCTCTTCTTGAAAAAGTCAAATAGACACTTACAAAGCCACCATCATCTCACCTGACATCTGTTGCCTGATTTGATCATCATTGAGGACTCTTTTACCTGGTCTAGTCTAGGCGAAAGAAATACAATTACCCGAGAACTAAAGAGAGAGAAAAGATGAACTCTCTGGGAAGTTGACTATATTACACCTCTGCTCTGGGCATACAAATTGCTAAATATGAAGGTGTATTAGATACCTACCAGGGGCTCCTCTGGAACAAAATGACACTTCTAATAAATAGCTTACCAGAGGATAAACCTGTCTTTGCTGTGATCTTTCAGCAAATTACAGTGATACTAGCCAAGTGACAAATGTTTTCAGCTAAACATTCTATTGAGTGTCAAAAACCTTACTGTGACAGTCACCTTATGCTGGCATGCATGGCTCCACTCCAATGGAATCCTCAGAGTCTCAAGCTCACATAGAAGACAAGGGTTTTGACAAGCGAGGCCTAACTACTGGAAAGTTAGGTATCTGGCTGTAGAGCCTGAGGTAGGGAGTTTGATTTTCCACTGTTCCTCCTTAACATAGAATGGACTCAATGATCCATAGAGTTTCTTCCAGCCTTATAGTTCTAAGATTTATTATTATATTTAATGAAAATACTGACAAAATGGTAACATACATAAAAAGTACACTGTAGTGAAAGGTATTAATTTTGTAGCTCTATCAATCCAAGCCATACACCACCAACAGGCAAATTGAAGAAAATACCAATTTCAAAAATATTGCAAGAGGACGTGAGTACTCTGTTTGCAAAAAGATGAGACCCAGTTTCCCCAAATATCAAAATTAGGACTTTTCTTCCATTATTTCACAGTCTCAAAAAAGTTTCAGATTTTTTCATCAACATTATCTTCTTCTGAATCTAGGCCAGACAGAAAACTCCTGAAATGAAGGCACCCTTTGGTGAGTTTATTTTGCAGCTCTCCTTGCCTGACCCAGTGTGAGAAAGATTAGCTGGCAATACAAGGTTGCCGTTACCAGGGTACACCTGACTGTGGTTCAAAAATACCACAATCTTCGAGGCTCTTTCTATGTACCCCATCAACATTATGAAACCCACCCTTTAATATATCTAGATGGGGAAAAGTGGTTGACTGAAAAACTATTCAAGTAAATGTCCTCATTGCCTGTATTGTTGCCATTACAGGTATTGTGGCTGAGGTTCACAGGTAACCATCTGACAGTGATTTTGGAAGTTGTAATTTAAAACCCATAGAAAGAACTAAACTGTCTTCAACAGATTTACTGTTTTATTTACTCAACTCATAAAGATAGAACAAGGGAGATAATTGGTGATAGAGAATGTCAGGAGAAATCATTTTGGCTTGCCATTTCTTCTTGTCCATTAAAGTAACCTCTTAAAAACTATTCTGCTTATTAGGGATTTTTTTATCATGTCAGAAGCACACAAAGGTGCTTTCTGGGTTGAAATGATTTTTTCCTGGAGGCACTCCACTCAGGGGGAATTATGGTGCAATTAAAAAAACCCACAACATAATATTTTCACTTGAATATTTATGCATTTGTCCCCCCCCCCGCCCCCAGTGTGTTAAGTTACTGAATTTAATCGGAAGATATTTGATGCATTTCCTGCTTTCAATCTTGAGTACTTATTTTGGCCTTTAGTGTAGGTTTAGAAAAATGTTACTCTTTTTATAGGATGAACAAGTGATCTTCAAATAATGCAAATGGAAAGTGTATACATCTGTTTGTTTTCCCTGTAAAGAAAAGTAGTTGAGAAAAGCCAAAAGACAGGTTCTTTGTACTAAATGTCAGCAGAAGATTCATTACACCAAGAGTGACATTTCTAGCTTAGAGTTGTAGGGTTCTGAGGAAGTGGCTGCTTTTTCTTTGTAGCTGTCCAAGGGAAAAATAAGCCTGGCATTACAACAGCTGTTTTAGCATTGCTACTCTGTCCTGTTCCAACACTGTTACTTTGTTCAGTAGTTCCTGCCAGGAGAGTCAAGTAAAAGATCATGTAAGGCATGGGAGGCATGGGAAGATACATTCTCATGAGGAGTTACTATGTCATCCCTTCTGATTAGTTTTATTTCTACTGGGGCCAGAGAGTAAGAGTCAAACTTTGACCTAGTTGCTGATATTCAGAATAATAGCTAATTTTCACCTTCTCTTTGTCTGTCTCTGTAGAAAAGGTCTGCATGGATTGGAGTTCATTGTGTATTGCACTGTCAGCATAGTTGTGATTTTCTCTGACAGTTACCTGTACATTAGTGGGGATAAGGAAGGGTGGAAAATAGAATTAAAGCATGAAAAATTGCTTTGTTCTCCACAGTTAAAAAAAGGGATAGGTTTGAAGCTCTTCTGTGCAGTCTACAGTACATCTATAGATAATTAAGTTTATAAAGAATAAACATCAAAATTGTATTTTAAAAAAGTAATATTGTAGGGTGGAAAGCAAAGCAAAATCAATTGTAGAATATTTTGTGGTGAATAGCCTGTATTATTTTGTAATATTTTGTGACAAATAACCACAAAATCAACTTGAAGCCAGCAATTAAGCTGTATATCTATCTAGTTTCTATAGAAGTTAGAGTTAAACAAATAATTTATCAGTAACATAACTGAAATTGATTAAACCAAAACCACACGTTTTAACAAGAGCAAGGTGTAACTTCAATGGATATTAGCTGGAAGGTGCACTTCAATTTTAAATCCAATGTTCATGAATTAAACCAGCATTGCAACTTTAAGCCATGAGTTCTCAACCTTTTAAAGCCGGGGCCCAGGTCACTCTCCCTTAGACAGCTTTGGGGGCCGGACGAGCATTTTGCCCTTCCTCTACCACATGGCACTTCAGGAGGTCGTGGAGGTCGTGGTGGGCCATGCGAAATGATGCTGCAGGCCACATCCAGCCCACAGGTTGCAGGTTGAGAATCCCTGCTTTAAAAGTTCTGTTAGTTTTCAATATAGAATAAAAACAATTTTTTATTACAAAAAATTCAAACATTGCCATTTTAAACATATGACTTGAAAGTCAGATTCATTTTTAAAAAGTACTACAAAGCTTCAAAGAAAATCTGCAAGATTTCCCATAAGATTTCTCTGTGCAGAGAAGTCTTGCTGCATGGAGAAAATAGACCCACCACGTCTCAGTTCCCAGTAGTAAAAGACCAAGAGATTCACTCCCCAAATTCAGATACATTCATGAGATCAGTGCTGCACAAATTATTATGGGTGTTTTGCTGCCATTTCTCAGGATACATGAGTCTCATGTCCCTGGTATAAGTCTCATACTAGCTTGCTATATGGGTTCAAACTTTTATGTTGAAATGGAAGGAATATTCCCTCTGAGCAATCCATTTTCTCAAGTGAGATTCTTCAAAGCTAAATGCCTGATTAGTAAGACTGGCATAATAAAGGGTATCAAATGCAAGATAAATAGCTGGGGAAAAAAGCACAACTTTGATAAATGGACATCTTTCACTACCTCAAGAATCCTCTTCTAGGATTTGTCAAATATGTTGTCTGATTTGACCTTTTACAACAAAATCTTGTTGCATAAATTTACACAGGTGTAAATTTAAACAGGCTGCAGTGCCTTAGTGGTTAAAATGCTTAGCTTGATGACCAGGTCAGCAGATCAATAGTTCGAGACCCGATTGCTGTGTCATGGCATGAGCTCCATCTGTCACAGCTCATGACAGCTGAGCAATGTGAAAGCAAGAAATTGCAAGTGGATAAATAGGTATCATTTCCGCGGGAAAGTTAACAGCATTCTGTGAGCTACAGTGTCTAGTCATGCCTGCCACATGACCATGGAAACATCTGCTGATGCAGATAGCACTGGCTCTTTGGCTGTAAGTGGAGATGAGCAACAGCCCCTAGAGTTGGACATGACTGTCTTTTCAGCAAGGGAGAACTTTACCTTTATTAAGCCAAATCAGGTGCTGGAAATATTTAATTTAAACTGCTGGAAAACTTCCTGGCCTCTCCTTTTAGGTTCTAAGCATCCCTCACCCTACCTTTGCCCAGAGCATGCTTTTGAGAGCCACAAGATGGCAGATAGACTTTAATAGTTAAAAAAAAATCGCAGGATTGCTACGAGTGAGATGAGGACCATTGGTGGTAATCCAGTGGTGACTTTTGACTATGAAACTCGATCCTGCCCACCATTTCAAAACTTCCAAAAGTTTCCCAAGAGTAAAAAAAGAAACCCTAGAGAAGGAAGGAGGGGTTTAGAAGCTCTCCCTAGTTTGAACTAAATATTCTTGAGAAGCCATTCTGAGTTACATTGATGTAAATTTGAGCCAGCAGGATTTTGCCCATAATGTTAATTTAGAGCAGGGTACACAGTCTATTTCCTTATGTACAAAGGAATGTACAAAGTATAGCTAGAAGACTTGTGTAACCAAGTTTTAGCGTTATTTGAGGTTTTACTGTATGATGCATCATATAGGGAAAATCACTATACGGTGCATCGTATAGCATTTTTTTTCATACAACGAGCCCTGTGGAATGGATTAAAATCATTGTACAAGGTACCACTGTATGTCCTAAAACTGGTCTTTTATCAACAAGCAATAAGGTTTAATGAAACTGGTCAGGTAAACAAATAATTTCAAATTTCTTAATAGCCGCAAGACTAATGATAGCTAAGAAATGGAAAATGCAGTATGGTTTTCAAATAAATGGATGATATGAAGAGATTTGGGATGTTGCCATTAATGATTTTTTTGTAATATTAAAGTTCTGAAGGGATTATTGAAGGAGAATAGTTTTAAAGATATTTGTGGAGAATTTATACATTGGTTTTTATTAAAGAGGTTGATATTTTCTTAAGAATTGATGCATCTTTAGAAACAGAATGAAGGTTTATATCAGGGGTGCCCAAACTTTTCAGGCTATGGGCCGGTCACATGGTTCAGCGGGCCAGTCACATGGTTCCTTCCACCAGAAATGGAAGTAAAATATGCCCGTGCATGTGCAAAATGCTGCCATCAATGCACCCGCATTTATGACAGCCACGGGTGCATTTATGGCAGTGTTTTGCACATGTGTTGGCATGTTTTACTTCTGCTTCCAGGAGTAACGAGGGTGACATGGGTTGGATTATTTGGAACTGTGGGCTGGATCCAGCCTGTGGGCCATAGTTTGGGCAACCCTGATTTATGCAGTATTTTGAAAATGGTACATAGTATTTGATATTTGTTCTGTGTATATAACTTTAAATTTTTTTTTACCAAAATATGTGGATATGTATGTTAAAAGAAAATGAATCTACAAATCATTTATCAATATTGTCCAAACTGCAAGTTCCTCACACAACATAAGAAACTTTATTGTGACCATCCCTCCTAGCAGCATATCATAAACAAAAGAAAAAGACAAAAACATGGCACCTTAAAGAAGCAACTTGTGTATTTTAATGTTAGCTTTTGTGTATCAAGTCCACTTTGTCAGATGTAAGAGTGAGACTTCATGGCATCAATTTATACACATCAGTCACAGAGGTATACAATGGCTGGTTATCATAACAGATAAGTATACAAATCAATGTGGCTTTTTACAACTGGAAATGACAGAAAGTCCCTGGTTACCTTTTTGTTTTGTTTACTCTTTGATATGCTTGAAGTGCAGACTAGCATGGCTACCATTTCAAAAATGTCATCCCTTATGAGTTTATTACCCTACTACTAATATTTTGTAGTACTGTACAGTAATACCTCATATAACATTAGTATCGAATAACACTAAAATCGCATAACATTAAGGAATCTGGGGGGAAGAATTGCATCAGATAACATTAAGATCCTATGGGATGCTTCAGATAACAACCGCTAAAGCCTGTGTGGTTACAATGTATCTCTATGGATCCCATAGAGGATCAGATAACACTAAAAATCATATAACACCAAGACTTGTGGAACCAGGTTTTAGTGTTATATGAGGTTTTACTGTATTACTGTATCTAATGCCTGAAATTTTATTTCTGGCTTGTTGTTTTTTAGCTTTTATACTATTAGAATTACACTATACAGTATATTGCATTGTTATTTACTGATATTGAAACAGTTGTACATTTATAATAGTAAATTACTTTTTCACCAAACCATGATCCAGCATGTTGAGTGAGACAGTCCTTTATATCAGAAAATGAAATAAGCTAGTTTGTGCCAAAATTGAACCAACAACGTTAGTTATTATTTGACCTGTACCCCATGTTTTAAATACAACTTTATGGTGTGTTTAAAACTGTATTTGTGTGTATTCGGTATTCCTTCAATTTTTGAATGTGCATATGTGTGTATTGTATATAAGCATGTTTTCATCCATTTATCCCTCCATTTTATCATATTTTGTTCTGCAGAGTTGACATATTTAATAAGAGGATTGATTGTGCAAACAATAAGGATGAGGAGTTTGCAGTTGGTACTTTTTAATGTAACACAATTGCTATTGCAACCATAGTAATTGTTGTACTCACATATTTGAAATAGCAAAAGATATGCATGTTTTGTGCAGAAAATTCCTTGGAGTTCACATTTCAGGCTGAGATTGCAAGTAGGCAGGTTTGCAAACAGAACATGACAGGTTGGGGAAAACATTTGTCCTGAAAAAGGGTGCAGGATACTTGGGTGTTGAGAAGAATGTGTACCACATTCTGTGATATGGGCAGAGGACCTCAACAGTTGCAGCATAGTGTTATTTACCTAGTACATTCTGGAAAAGCTGCTATGTCAGAATTGACTTGACAACACATAATTATTATATTATACATGAGTTTGTTTGGCTGTCATCACTTCTCTCTTCCTTGCTCTATTTTAAGAAGTAGTGATACTGTAACTGGATGCTACACTAATGATATGATTAAGAGTAATTTAATTATTAATTGGCTCAATTCTCTCATACAAAGGCCCCCCAATAGTCAATGACACAATGTGTGAGAAAGGGAGGCTTAAGCCTTCAATTCCCAGCCAATATCTCCAGGGTAGAGACTTTACATGAAGTAATTAATATTATAGTACAGTTTTGTACTATGCTCTGCAGTCAAAGATGGAGAACCTCCATACAGTCAGCAAAAACAAGACCAGGAACAGATTGTGGCTCAGATCACAACCTACTGATTGCAAAAGTCAGGCTTAGAGTAAAGAAAATAGGAAAAACAATTAGGCCAGACAGATATGACCTAGACAACATTCCTTGGGAATACACAGTGGAGGTGAGGAACAGATTTAATGGCTTGGACCAGATAGACAGAGTGCCAGAAGAATTATGGACAGAGATGCGGGACATCATACAGGAGGCAGCAAGAAAAACCATACCAAAAGAAAAGAAGTGTAAGAAAGCTAAGTGGTTGTCCGATGAGGCTCTCAAAATAGCAGAGGACAGAAGGAAAAAATACAGTCACTTGAATGCAGAATGTCAAAGAAAAGCTAGGAGAGATAAGGAAACCTACCTGAACGAACAGTGCAAAGAAATAGAGGAAAACAATATCAGGGGTAGGACTAGAGATCTTTTCAAAAAAATTGGGGAACTCAAGGGAACATTTAAAGCAAAAATGACCATGATAAAGGACAAAGATGGCAAGGAGTTAGCAGATGCAGAAGAGATTAAGAAAAGATGGAAAGAGTACACAGAGGAACTCTACAAAAAGGCCCTCAACACCCCTGATAATCACAATGATGAGAACATGGAACATGAGCCAGACATCCTAGAGAGTGAAGTCAGAAAGGCCCTAAAAACACTGCAAACAACAAAGCCAGTGGAGTTGATGATATCCAAGTTGAATTTTCCAAAGCCCTACAAGATGATGGAATCAAATTATTGCATTCTATATGCCAGCAGATTTGGAAAACACAACAATGACCACAGGATTGGAAAAGATCTGTATACACTAGTACCCCGTATAACGTGATGACTTGGTTCCACGAGTCATCATGTTATACGATTTTTAACGTTGTTCGAAATATTGATCGAACAATGCTAAAGAAAAGCCCTGATGTCAGGGACAAACCACGCCGAGGTAAGGCTCGGCATTCCCCCCCCCCCGAGTAGGCACGCGATCGCGTGTCGTTCGGGATTAGGGCAAGGTATGGGAAAGACCCCCGTCTCCTGCCCTAACCCCGAACGACGCGCGTGTGCACGCCCGAAGTTGCAAAAGTGTAAGGATTTTTACTCTTTTGCAGCCTCGGGGGGCTTGGAGGCTTCCGCGGCACGGCGGCAGTGACAGGAGGATGCGGTAAGGTCCCTCGCAAGGCCGGCCCAAGATGAGATGGCTAGATGGTATTGTGGAGACAATGGGCACAGAGCTGAGCGAGTTGAAGGGGATGGGGGAGGACAGGAGTGCCTGGCGGACAGTGGTCCATGGGGTCGCAGAGGGTCGGAATCGACTGTGCGACTGAACAACAACAACAACAAAACAGTTTTGTTGTTCAGTTGCACAGTCGATTCCAACCTTCTGCGACCCCATGGACCACTGTTCGCCAGGCACTCCTGTCCTCCACCATCCCCCTCAACTCACTCAGCTCTGTGCCCATTGTCTCCACAATACCATCTAGCCATCTCATTTTTGGCTGCCCCCTTCTTCTTTTGCCCTCCACCTTTCCAAGCATCAAGGCTTCCTCAAGTGAATCCTCTCTTCTCATTTGATGTCCAAAGTACTTTAGCTTCATCTTTATTACAGTACATATTTAGAAATATTTTATTTGTTTGAGACAGTCATTATTAGTGAAACAGTTACCATTGTTGCCACTGAAATTATGTTTTACAGCAGGGGTGCCCAAACTTTTTGGGCCATGGGCCGTTCATGTGGTTCAGGGAGCCGGTCACTAGGGCCCGGGAGCCGGATGTGGCCCCCTACACCATTTCATCCAGCCCGCGAAGCCCTTGTCGCTCCTGGAAGTGGAAGTAAAACGCGCCCGTATGGGTGCATTTTACTTCCACTTCCAGGAGCGACGAGGGCTTCGTGGGCCGGATGAATTGGCGCGGGGGCCACACCCGGCCCCTGGGCCTTAGTTTGGGTACCACAGTTTTACAGTATAAAACGATTGTTCCAGGTGCGTGTATATACAGTCAAACATCACTTAACGAATGACTCCTTTAGCGAAAAACTCACATAACAAGCAGGTTTTTCGCTAACCGGTCTGACTCGCATCCCGAAAATTTTTTCTATGAGGGTCCGACTTGCATAGCAAGCATTTCTATGGGAAAAACTAGCATAACCAAAAAAAATTCGCTATGTGAGTCCGACTCGCATAGCGAAAATATTTGCTATGCGAGTTGGACTTTCCCTATGGAAAACTCGCATAACGAGTGTTTCTATGGGGAAAACTCGCGTAACGAAAAAAATTCACTATGCGAGTTTTTCCCATAGAAACGCTAGTTATGCGAGTTTTTCCATAGGAATTTTCGCTATGCGAGTTTGTTTCACATAGCGAACAGCCTGGCAGAACGAATTGTTATGTGAGGTATGTATGTATGTAATAAGCTTCCTTTCTTCTGATGGAGAGAAAATATAGAATTCCCTAGTGAATGATATTTGCACTGTTGCGTGAGATTCAAAGTAGATGTTACACATGGAGAGAAGAGCCTTTCTGAGTGATTTCATCAAGATATTTCCCTTATTTGCTTAATGGAGGAAAGTTCACAGTGGTTGGGGAAAATATGGGGTAAAGAAGCAATCCTAATTTGAATGTTTAAAATGAAGCAAACTAAATTATTTAATTGTATTGTCGGTAAGAAAAAAGAACATTCCTGATCCTGCAGAAAGATAATCCATTTTAAACTCATTAAAAACATATTCTGTTTCCTCTCACAATTATGTGTTCATATCACTTTGAACTATTAGTGTCTGTTGTACCTCTGCAATACGTTCTATTGCTGGGTCAGCAAGTATGCTACTGACTTGTGATAAATGAGTAGTAGTAACATTCTAGGGCATAAGTAGATTAAAAATAGCTTAGCATATCAGCTTTTTATTATACATTCCAGCGACTTCCTTCTCTTGCTAAAATTATGAACTAAGTGCTAAATAATGTATGACTTCACATTTACAAATAGGATTATGTTTTAGTGGTCTGGTTGCAATCTAGAGCCTTCATCTGGAGGCGTATGCATATTTTCATGGAAGTAACAAAAAGTCTCAGTTTAATTGACGGTATACCTTAGTTACCCTTTTTGATGTATAGATATGCCACAGAGGTATAAAGACTTGGGTTTGATTGAAAACAGTGGGGAAGGAGAATGGAGTGATACCTTTACAGACTGACCAGGCTAACTGGAAATTTATGGAGATATTGGAAAGTGCCATAATTAACAACAATACATTCTTGTGATTTTTTTTGGCATAGTCATGATACAGTATAAATATTTTATTAGCAACATTTAAACATATTTTGAATGCTTATTTTATTTAAGAAAAGCATTTTTAAAAAGAAATATTGACAAAAAGGAGGACAATAATGTCCTGTATATTTATACATATCTCCATGACCAGATGAGGTTACAGATTATGGACAAAGTAAGAGTGTTTTGGTAACATGGGAAGGGGACTGCTAAAAGGTTAATTACTCCGGGTAGGTTCTGCTTGGGGTGATAAACTGTATGAGAGAACAGTGACACTAAAAGAGATATTTTAAGGGGAAATCTCAGATTCTGACAAGGAAGACAACAGTTTTATATCCACAAGATTCTATAGAAAATGAGGTCATTAATCTATGAAGCATGGAGATACCCTGCAACATGTATATATAGCCAGTTTCTGTTGTGATGCTGGATTATGTGTCTGAATTGTTTTCCCATGTAGAAGAATATTAGTATAGATTTGGCCAGAGAAAAGGGAACGACAGGTCTCCCTCTTTATTTATTGGAGATATGTTCTGAGATCTTCTATGGATATCTGAACCCACAGATAGCATCAAACCCTATATTTAACACACACATATCTTAGTCATAGAAGTGGGGGAGGGGTTTCAAGTGCTTCCATTGTTCTACATGACTGCTTCCAAAATCTCAGTCTCCCTTCTGTGTAAACATTACATTGCAGACAGTGGCCTCTAGTGGTTAGCTCAGGTAGTGATATATAGAAATACATATGTATTTCAGAGATATTTTATTGAATAGTTTTAGATCAGGGGTGCCCAAACTATGGCACGTGGGCCAGGTCTGGCCCATGTGATGTCATTATCCACCCCCCAGGGTGCAGTGCCACCGACACTGGAAGTGTTGTGCTGCTGCTGGAAGTGCCAAACTTGTGGTGAAAACTCACTGAAACATGGTGAAAATGTGGCAAAAAATTCAAAAATGGCTCCAAAATGTTCCTCCCTCACTCTTTCCTCCAAGGGAAGCAGTGGAGGAGGGAAAATGCCTACAAACACAGTGCAAATTCATGTGCTTCTGCCACCACCACTGGGAGGAACCACGTGACCAGCCCGCTCAGCTGTTTGAGGGGGTATGGTCAGGCCCCTGGCAGGAAAAGTTTGGGCACCCCTGCTTTAGACCCTAGGATAACTGAAACTGGCTACTGAACCCATTAATATGGGGATGGGGAGACCTGTAAGCCATCAGTACAGTGAGTTAGTAATTGAGAATCATTATTGAAGAACATTTTGGAAATAATTGTTAATCTGAAATTAAATTTAACTTCCTTTAGGAAAAGAATTATTCAAGAAGAGTTTGGAAAGCATTGCTAATCTGAAGATAAATTTAACTTCCTTTAAGAAAAGATTGAGATTGTGGTGTAGTAGAGGATAGAGCAGTGACCTTGGGCCCCCAGATGTTTTTGAACTAAAACTCTCAGAAACCTTCATCATTGGCTGTGCTGACCAAGATTTCTGGGAGCTGTAGTCCAAAAACACCTGGGAACCCAAGCTTGGGAACTACTGGGATAGAGTAATGGATTATGACTCAGGAGACCAGAGGCGTAGCTACCGCCGTATCTGCCGTATCAATTATACGGGGCCCCCGGGCCACGGGGGCCCCCAACGTGCGTAAGCAAAACAAATCTTTACCCTTCCTAAGGGCCCCCAAACAAATTTTTATACGGGGCCCCGCCAAGGCACGCTACTCTTCTGCAGGAGACACTCAACCATTGAAACCCCGAGGATATGGAAGTGATAAAACCACTTTTTGAAAGCTCTGTTAGAGTTACTATAAGTCAGTTCTTACTGGATGGTAGATAACATCTACAAGAAGAGCAGAATGATATCCTAGGTCTGGACTTCAGTATGACACAAGGAATTTGCAGAATGAATGTTATTTGAACCTTTCTCAATTAATTATTTGAGGTGCTGATTCTGTTAAGAGCAATGTGCCATTCAGAGGAAATTAATGTCTCTTTGGGTCCAGTACAAGGTTGGCTCAATCTGTATGCTGCCAACAATAATCTTGCTTTTGTTTTGTTTTGTTTTTCATCATTTGGCAGTTTACAGACAGTTTTGCTTTTGTTTTTCATCATTTGGCAGTTTACAGACAGTTTACATGTCTGATATTTCGGTCTTGTAACACTGAAAGATTTTTGTACTTGGAAGATGTTGTAAGAGAAGGAAATACTCATTTACTTTAACCTGTGATATGTCACAGAATCAGTTACTGGGGCAGAGTGTGGGACTGAGGTGAGGGCTGTGGCAGTGGGTGAAGGATTTGTTCATTAAAGGACAAATTCTTTCATTATCTGCCATTTTTCCAGTACTAAATGAGAGACAAATTCTCAGTATTTTTACTTGTTTTTGTCTAGCAGAGACCAGCTGGCGCTGCATATATACTGTAGGCAAAATGTGTATTATAACTCAAATAGACAGAATGTTTGCAGGGAGAGTATAGTTTGTCTCATATCCTTTGAGATCCAGTGTGATACAGAGAATAGAGTGACAGAGTAGGACTCTGGGGAGTTGTGTTCAAATGCCTGCTCAGCCATGGAAACACAGTAGGAAGGTTAGTATTGGTATTCCTTAAATAACAAGAAGCTTTTAATCTTTTTAGATTTTAATTTTAACAGTTTTGTATTTGAGGTTTTTAAGGTAGTGTTTGTGTTTTATTGTGATGTTTTTTATTACTTGTAAACCGCCCTGAGTCACTTCGGTGAGAAGGGTGGTGGAGAAATATGAACAAATAAAATAAAATCTCACATACATTGAAAACCCTTGGATGTGACTGGATAACACATAACACACCTTTCCACCTATTTGGAAAAAGAACTACAATGATATTTCTCCTGATGAAACATAAATATTTATACAAATAAACAAAGGCATCTCAGAGCTTCTATGCCTGTGGGTGTTATATTTGTATATATGTTGCACAGGATTCAAAGAAAGTCATCTTTAGGTTTTATTTTTTTCCAGTACTGCTTTTAGTGATGGAGTAATAGATTGAGGCAACTATATTTCATTAGTTACCTTATTCACCAAGAATAAATATTCTCATGATCCTTTGCATGAAAAGCAGAGTTTTTAATTTGTTCACTTTGCAGGCTGGATTAATTTTATTTTCCTTTTTTAAATTAAGAAAATAAAAAAGAGCAGTCATTTTGTTGTTCATTATTTCACAGCTGATCAGGATATTTTTCCTGTAAGCTCATAAACGTCTCTTACAATAAATTGTGATGCCAAAGGGGCTGTGAGTTAAGGTGACAAATAGGAAAGAACACTTTTCCAGATGTTTCAGATCCTCTTTATTCAATTAAAAATGATAATAAATCTTCAAAAGAAGGACATTTATACAAAGTATTCATATACAGTAAAACCTCGGATAACACTAAAACTTGGTTCCACAAGTCTTGGTGTTATCTGATTTTTAGTGTTATCTGATGCATGTTAAAATCCTATGGGATCCATAGAGATACATTGTAACCACACAGGCTTTAGCGGTTGTTATCTGAAGCATCCCATAGGATCTTAAAGTTATCTGATGCAATTCTTCCCCCCAGATTCCTTAATGTTATGCGATTTTAGTGTTATTCGATACTAATGTTATATGAGGTATTACTGTATTCAAAGGAGTTCATTTTTAAATAGTTTAGCTCTTGCAAGGTGTTTAGTGTTGCTAAAGGAAAACTTTATCTCCAATGCCTAACTTCTGTCTGTTCTGTAGACAAGAACAATTCATACAGCACTTGCCATTATATTCACTAGCCAGTCTTTCTTTGCTGTCAAAATGTTTTCCACAGAAACAAGATAAGTGAATTTAAGAAGAGGCATGGCTTTACTTTGCTGTTGAGCAGAGCATTGTCTATTGTGAAGGATTGACTTCTGAATAAAATATTTGTCTTTAGCTTCCATGTAATTTGCAGTATCTTTTGGGTTTTTAGTTGGGTTGCAAATAAATAATGTGGTTCTTGTGAAGATAAAGTTATCTTCTCTCTCCTTTCCTTTTAACTTCTTGATGCTATGTTTCCTTATACAGTAATACCTCGGATAACGCTAAGACTTGGTTCCACAAGTCTTGGTGTTATCCAATTTTTAGTGTTATCCAATGCATGTTAAAATCCTATGGGATGTATCGGATAACGTTAAAGCTCCATAGAGATACATTGTAACCGCACAGGCTTTAGCGGTTGTTATCCCATACATCCCATAGGACCTTAATGTTATTCGATCCAGTCCTCCCCAGATTACTTAACGTTATGCGATTTTAGCGTTATCCGACGTAAACGTTATCTGAGGTATTACTGTATTTTGAAATATCTGGCTGGTTTTAGCAGCTCTGATTTTAGTCTCTCACCTTCCTTAGCTAAAGTTTAAAAACGGATAAGCTTCACTTTTTGGCAGAAAATATACAGGAAACTTAGTCAACAGGGAAGTGCTTGTTAACCAGATATATAGGATGTTTCCCTCATCTCATTTTCTGTAAAAAAAATTCAGTTTGCCACCAGCAACTTTTTCTCTGTTGGGATTAGTAAGGTCACCCTTGCTCAGAAGCCAGTCATATCCGACTCTAGGGTTCAGTGCTCATCTCTGTTTCAAAGCCAAAGAGTCAGAACTGTCTGCTTCTGCCGACGTTTCTGTACCCAGCATGTTGGGGGCAAAATGCTAATTAACTTGTGAACCACCCAGAGAGTGCACTAAGCACTATGGGGCAATTTGTAAGTGTGATTGCTTTGCTTTGCTTTATTTTTACTGTTTGTCCCTTCCTCCTCGCATTTACTTGTGCAAATCTACTCCATTCCCAGCAGACAATCCAAGAACACTGAAGTGCCATAAATTAAGTAGTCTAATGCTGAGTTTGGCACAGAACTGTGGTTAAGGGCATGTGATTAAGTAGACTCTTAGCTTTTCATTTAGGATGAGTTCAGAGAGGTAAATTGAGTTGGAATAACTGGCTGCAAAACCAAGAATTAGAAACTTGATTCCCTGCTGTGGTTCCCGGGAGAAAAACTAGTCTGTGTGGCTTTGGACAACATTAAATCTTCTAGAGCAGCCCCACAATAAGGGACTAGTAAACCACATCTGATTGCTCTATTTCTAGGAAACCAAGAAAGGGTGATTATAAATTGGAATCAACTCAGTAGTGAACAATTACTAGTATTATTCAAATAGGACAGTTAATTTGGGTGACAGATTTTAACTCAGCTCTGTGAACTATCCAAGAAGATAATGAATTCAGAGACCTCTGAAAGCTCCAGGCTTGCCAAAATCAAAGAATTCAGTCCAAATACAGCAGCTGTTCTTTGGAAAGGCTGTTTTGTTGATGGATTACTTGTGAAACGGTCTCTTATTTGCATACATACTATTCAAGAAGTCCAGAATAGTCAAGTAATTCCAGAATAGACAATATGAATACAATGGTGTATATTTTATTGGTTTTTCCCCATATCATTGCTTTATTACAGTTGCATGAGGTGAGACTGACTGAATGTGATACTGCTTTTTGTAATTGACATGTCCATTACAGATGTGCAGGATTTGGGGAGGGCAACGATAGAGTGGGAAATGTGTTAAATTACAGATGAAATGTAAAGAACAGAATATGTTTTATAGATTAAATATCTCTTTCAAATAAATCATAGGAGTTTCACAGTGAGTAAAAGTAGAATAACGTACATATTTGAGTGGGTTTCTTCAAGAGGCTGGTCTACTGAATGCAACACATGTGTTGCACCTCCAGACAATGAAACACATACCTTGGCCCTTGTGCTGGAAGAGTGCTCAGGAAAAGGCACCTTATTCATAAATCATTATGCATTATGAGTGGTAGAAGTTCTTATTTCAGCCCAAATAACTAGGGGTTTCAGTGCTGTCATTCAAGGAAGCCAAAGGTAATCTGAGTTTGATATGTTATGTAACAGCAGTTGTAAAAGTGACATAATAGGTTTAGCTTACTCCAGGGATATAATTATATAAATTAATGTGGAAAAGAGCCAAATCTTTATAATAGGTTTAAGCCAGTTTTGATATCCAACTCCATACCTCTCTGAACTGTGACTTGACTAGGGGAGCTAAATTAGTAATTCAGCTGCTTGTTAAACTTAATTAATTGAACACATTAAATTCTGAAGCTCCTTAGACACTGAGAATCACCAGAGCCTGTCTATATAATCTTACAAGTGAGTGAGTTGATTTAAGTTAGTTTTCCTGTGTAATTGTTTCTCAGTCGTTGCTTGTACAATACAGTGATATCTCTCTAAACTGGTCTAATAAGATGCCTGTTGTGATGTTTATATTGCAGTATTCTACCCCGAGGAGGCAATTAATTTTCACAGTAGCTGGGTAGGGGGAATGAGTTTAGACTTTCATAGATTGTATGGAAGTAGCCTCTGTTAGATCTCATTCCCCAAATGCACCTTTGAGAATCTCAGTGAATCCTTACTTCTCCCAGGGTGCAGCAGGGTACTTTTCTATTGATTTGAAAGAAATTGAATGACAAAAGTATAAAGGTTAGGAGGCTGCTTTACCTTTTGCTTGTTTGAGAGCTACCTGTCCCATAATTTGTTCTGACATAGGGTTCCTGTATATTGTCACTGTGACCAAATCTGTATTCTTTGTCTAAGGCTATGCCATATTGTCCAGCTGCACCCCTACTTGCATAGACTGTCCTTGACAATGCTATTTACACATTGATAGTCTTAAAAAATTGTCTACTATAATGTTCTTGATGTAGGGGTTGTCATGATATGGAAATTGCAACAAGTCCAGAAAGCAGCAGCCAAGTTGATTACTGAGGTGAAGAGGTTCAATCATATCATTCTGACTCTGGCCCAACTACACTGGCTCCCTCCTGTAATGTATCAGATACATGATGTTACTATTATCATTTAAAGCCCTAAACCAATGATGGTTGCCCAAACTGCAACCGAAAACTCACTTCTTTATTGCAAAGTGCAAACACAGCAACAGGGGAGGAAGGAAATGCTCCCATTGGGCTACTGGGCAGAGGGGCAGGGTGAACTCTGTGCTGGGTGGAGGGAGAATGTTATTCCCACTGGGTTGCTGGGCAGAGGGGTGGGGCAAACTCTGTGCTGGGGTGACTGGATGGGTGCCTGTACAGAGGGCTCCAAGTGCCAACTCTGTCATGCGTGCCATAGGTTCACCATCACTGCCCTAAGCAGTTTGGGGTCTTGTTACCTTGTATAACCTCTCTCCGAAAGATCTGCTGCCATTTCTCTCAAAGTGTGTAGCTCCAGGTGCTGACATCAAGAATGACAAGGAAGTCCACAACTAGGAAGAGAGCATTCTTGGTTATGGCATAGTTGACTTGTGGAGCTATGTCAGGCTCCCTCTCTGGATGTATTTTTAAAAAGTCGCAAAACAACATTGTTTATAGATGATTTCAAATATATCCTCCCTGTGGTCAATCAACCCTGAATATTAGTTTCCCCCCAGATTTGGTATTCTGCTGCTGGAAAGTATCAGATATATTTTTATTTGTAGTATGTTGCCACCTTTTGTTGCGATGTTGTTTTGTTTGCATTTTTATGTTTATTTGTTGTTCGCCACCTCAAGTAATGAGCAAGCAAGCATGCATCCATGCATGTATCTAAGGTACAGTAATGCATTTCACTTCCCTTTAACTGTATTCAAGACAACTGTTTCTACTTCACTGTTTTTCAGTTATTTAGCTCTCTAATTTGTGTATGTATTATGGTTTGGGCTATATTAATTTTTTCTGCAACCATGCATATTACTCTTTGTTATTTAAAACTTTTAAGGTCCTTTTTTACCGTAAAGTGTTCTGCTGGTTCAAACACATTTACAAATAACTGTCTGATTAGATCATTTAGAACATTTATACACCAGGGTAGAGTCTTAAGTATGAAAATAAACAAAATTTGAAAATCATCCTTGACCTGTTCCACCTGGACTCCATCTGTAATTGTTCTGTCTTCACAATCTGTCATCTGTCTCTCCCTTGTGTGTTACTGTTTCAAATGGGTGCTTTACTGAAGCTCTTCTTCCTTTGTGTTATACTTAGTGGTAAATGACATTGCCAGATCCTCATGTTCAGCCAGGCAGATCTGATACACCATTGGCTGAGATATAGTTTTCATGATCAGGATGTGCAATTAACAGAGACAGCTTCATTTCACAGTGCAGTGGCTCTTTATTTAGTATTCGGAACTGCAGGGATATGAATTTCTGGGGATGTCCTCTTGTAGAAACATTTGCAAAATAAACAGTCCTGTCATAAAGATACCAAAATTTATTTTATTTCAAACATGCAGAATCTCCAACTTTTATATACCCCCCCATCCTATGTTAAGGTACAGTGGAAACTTGATTGATGTAATTAAAGCATTCTCTGGGATGTTTCTTACAGCAAAAATTACTTTAACCAAATTTCCCATAGGAATGCATTGAATGGAATTTCCCATAGGAATACTTTAACCGAAATGCACTTTCCCATAGGAATGCATTGAAGACCAATTAATCTGTTCTGGAAAAAAAATTCCATAAACCAAGCCACTATTTTCTATGGATTTCTTTTTGTTATGTGATTTTTATGTTAACTGAGCCGTTTGTTAACAGAGGTTCCACTGTATTTCATTTCAAAATTTGTAGATAATTACACACATTTTTATTGTTCTCCCTTAAAGACATGAACACAAAAAGCATTTTATATTCTCATTGTCTTACACACACACACACACACACACACACACACACACACACACACACACAGAGTCAAACCTCGCATAAAGAGCGTTTCGCTTAAAGAGTAACTCGCTTAAAGAGCAGAATTTTCTCTAAATGTTCGCTTCGCTTAACAAATAAAACCAACCAAAAACTCGCTTAACAAATAAATTGGGGTTTGCAGTACCTCCCACAATTGGTCTTTTACAATGGTGTTTCGCTTAAAGAGCAAACCCGCTTAAAGAGCAATCCTGTGGAACGCATTATGCTCTTTAAGCGAGGTACCACTATATATAAATTTACATACATTTCTTGTTAAACCATTATGAGTTAGTTTTAATATTTTAACATTTATACTTCCTTTGCAGTCTTAAAACATTAAGACAGTTACCATGGGGAAGAATAGCACCAGGGTTCAGGCAAGAAATAGGCTTCTTATTGAGAGGTGCTGTTGTAATATATGTGAGAGTGAACTGAAACTTTTTTAGGTATCTAGTTCAAATGTTATCTTAGCAGTGAGATCACAGCAGAACATTTGACAGACTAAGTTGCTTATTCCACCTACAATTATAATGTTGAAATAATCCCTTTAGAGTGCTTTAAATCCTCCAAAATGTTCCGAAATGATATTTGAACAGGTTCCATTGTAATGTTGGTATATTGCATAGTTCAGTGAGTTGGGTATCTGGTTGTGTAACCAGATTTTGGTAGTTTGATTCCCTTCTGTGCTTTGTGGGAAAAGGAAGAGTCAGCCAGTGTAGTTATGGACAAGCTTGCACAGTTTGAGAAAAAGGAAATGGTAAACCATTTCTGAGTACAGTAAAACCTTGAGTTACGAATAAAATCAGTTCCATGGCCTTGTTCATAAGTCAAATTCATTCATAACTCAAGGCATTTCTATTCGGATAAAGAAAAAGCCTCCCCCCTTCCTCCAAAAATCAATCAAACCACCCAAAAACAACAGCATTGAAAGAAAAGCATGCATAAGCAAAAACAGTTCCTTACATTAAAGAAGCTTTGAAAATGGACAGGAAATTCAGAAAAAAATCAGCAAGAAACAGCAACCAGCAGCCATTTGGGTGCCAAAACTCCAGACAAAGAAATCACTCCAAACATTCTACTGCCACCTACAGGGTTCAGAAAGGCTGCATGTGTGTAATGCACTGGGGAATCAGATTGTAACCTGAAGCAAACCCATAGGGGAAATTGTGTTTTTTGCTTCACTGGAGGCAACATGTTTGGAACTCGGGGCATGTTTGGAACTCGAGGCATGCATTTCAGTGCAGAACCAATTCGTAAGGCGAATTATTCGTAAGTAGGGGCATTCGTAAATCAGGATTTTACTGTATTTTATATCAAGAAAACCCTGGAAAGGTTTTTTGTAAGTCAGTATTGATTTTGACATATTATTTTTAAAGGTGGGCTGTGGTGGCTCAATGGTTAAGAAGCTTGCCTTGTTAGCTGGAATGTTGGCAAGTCAGCAGTTCGAGACCCAGGTACTGCATGACAGTTTGAATGTCTGTCTCTGCCCCAGCTACTGCCAACCTAGCAGTTTGAAAGCAAGAAATTGCAAGTAGATAAATAGGGACCACTTCAGTGGGAAAAGATCTTGGGGACATGAAAGGATCCTTATTCAACCATCACCTGAGAGGAGTTTCTCCAGCAAAAAGCCTTTTTCAACCCAGAATAATTTTTGACATGAAATAACAACAACAACAACATATTTATTTAGATTTATATTGCTGCCCACTCGCCGAGGTGACTCAGGGCGGTTTACAGTCAAAACAACAACAGTACAATAAAAATTGTAAAATGCAACCACATAAAACAACCAAACCAGAACACAAACGAACTCCCGTCAGGCCGTTGTTGTGGGCTCATAATAATAATAATAATAATAATAATAATAATAATAATAATAATAATAATAATAATAATAATAATAATAATAATAATAATAATAATAATAATAGATGTTGTTGTTGTTGTTGTTGTTGTTGTTGTTGTTAAAGATGTACATGGGCCACCTGATGTTTGGATTGGAGTTTTGGAACTCCACTACTCAGGTACTAGCTCTGGACCTAAGAGTCACTGAGATCTTGCCTGATAATGTGGCGAATAGCTAGGATGCTTCTCTCTGCAACTGCTCTATTATGATTTTATCAATGCCAATTATACTCAGGTGTTTTTCCAACGCCGTTGGGATAGCTCCCAGAGCTTTTGCTCTTTTCTCCCAGATATTCTTTTCTTCTGTTCTCAGATCATGATATCTCATGATCTTTTCAAACTCTTTTTCTTCCACTCAGCCGTCACCTGGAATGTCACGTAAATCAGCTCAACTGTTTTTCCCCCCAACCACATCTATGCTTAGACTGTTGTGTTCAAGCTTCTTATCTGTTTGTATGTTAAAGTCCCATAAGATTTTAACTATCTTATCCTCATTCTCAACCACCTTTTCAGATTTCTATTCCCATTAGTACAGCACTTTAAATATGGTATTCCATAAGCCTTGCACAGTTTCCAGTGTAACATTTCTGCAACTCAGTTATGGTGTGCTTTGTAGTCAGTCTGCTCGATCTTACTGTGTCCACTAATAAAAACTTTGTGTCAGAGATTACTCTGGGTTGAATGGATTTTTGCTGGAGAAACTCCACTCAGGGGATTTATTTATTTATTTATTAGTTCAAATTTATATTGCCGCCCACTCGCCATGGCGACTCAGGGCGACTTACAGACAATACATTACATTACATTACAATATGTTGGGGTGGGCACAGGGGTAGGGGCGGCAAGGTCCTCATCCTGCCCCACCTTCTTCCTCTCCTGGCAGTTGGTATAGGCACAGGGGGAGGGGCGGCAAAGTCCTCAACCTGCCCTGGCTTCTTCCTCCCCTGGCAGTTGGTATAGGCACAGGGGGGATGAATGAAGCTCCTTTCATGTCTTCAAGTGCAGCTCTCGGGTATCGAAACCCAACTTTTCAGTCTCCAGCTCAACATCTTAACCACTAAGCCACCAGGTGAGTGGCATTATCCACTGATAATGTGGTTCATTATTCATCCATAATTTTTTTTACAAGCTTACACTTATTTTATTTTCTATTTTTTCACTTTTAGCTTTAATTACAAATGTGCATAGTGCTTGTTCTTGCACAGCAAATATAAATCCTCTCTCCCTCTCTTTCTTTTAGGATAGCAGATTTTAGCCATACCTAATTGTTAATTCTATCCACTTTACCTTCAATATTTTTTATATTGAGCATGTAGTGCAGGGGTGCCCAAAGTACAGCCTGGGGCTGGATCTGTCCCCCAATGCCAATTCATCTGGCCCACGAAGCCCTTGTCACTGTGTGGGCACATTTTTTTTTGCAATTATATTTTTATTTATTATCACATATATATTACGACAAATATATAAAACAATAATATAACAAAAAATAAACAGTGAACAGAAACCAAATTGTTCATATATTGACATATGCGAACACACACACCCATTCACGTTGTGTGGGCACATTTTACTTTCTCTTCCAGGAGTGACGAGGGCTTTGCAGGCCAGATGAATTAGCTTCAGGGGCAAGATCCAGGCCCCGGGCCATAGTGACCAGGTCCCTGAACCATGAGACCAGCCTGCGGCCCAAAAGGTTTGGGCACCAATGATGTAGTGGTTTATTATTCCAAGCATTTATTTTGTTTCTTAACACCTCTTCCCTATATGCATCTTTCAACTTGACAGTCTTGAAGATACATTCCCTAGAAACTTCACTCAACATTCTCTCATTACTGCTATGAATGTATTCACTAAAATATTTTTCTTTACTCTTCTATTATTTGCTTCACGTGCATAAATCCTCGCCCTCCATTTTCCCATGGCAGATATAATCTATCCACATCATTTTACAGATGAACAGCATGATTTCCAGTCATCAACTTCCTTGTTCTCCAGTCCAAAGTATCCAGCTCAGTTACTGTGTAAGCTACAATTCCGGTACTACATCTCATGATCACTACTGCTTAAGTGTTTATTGCTCTTATGATATTTCCTCTATTCAGTTTTGACCAGCATTTTTATTACTCTCAAGTATTCTGTGCTAGACTTCCTTTTCATTATTGAATGGTTTATGTCATTTGCTTGTAAAATGGTGCTGGAACTGTGGATGATGGGAGTAGGAATTCCTCATAGAAGAAGGAATGGGATGCCTCATGAAAGCTTTAGATGAATAAAAATGCACAACCAGCAGCTTCTTCTTCTTCTTGTTCTGCTGTATCTGAATCCGAATATTGGTGATCCTTATGACGATTATCCATGAAGACTATCCTGAGAATATAATGCAGTGACCTTTCATCTGGCTTCTGCATCACAACATGACACCCGTACCACTGATCCAGTTCTGCCAGCCATTTTCTGGTCTGAGCCCTTTTGGCACACAAAGTCCTTATCGACCCCAGGACAGTATTGATGAAGCTGCTACTTCCATCAAGATGGATTCAGGTGGGATTTAATCCACTTGGGGACCATCACCCTTTCCTATGGACTTTGGTACCCAAGCTGTTAGTCCTCAGGGTTGTCAGGTTATTTGTTTGTTTCTTTGTTCAGATTTATATTGCCACCCACTTGTCGAGGTGATTCAGGGCAGCTTACAGTCAAAACAGCAACAATACAGTAACTATCATAAAATACAACCTCACAAAACAACCAAAGCAGAACACAGACTAACTCCCATCTGGCTGTTGATGGGGGCCTGGAGGTGGGGGCGAGGTCCTCAGCCACCTGCCAGGCCATGGCTTTCCATGTTAACCGCTGCCTTAAACCTACACCAGTTCAGAAAATATACCCTCTTGTTAGTATTGTTCCACCTAAGATCAGGAGAGAAGTAGCAGCAGATGCTGAGAGAACTAAGCAAGAGAATGATCCTCAACACCCTCTGTATGGATATGAGCCCCAAGTCCACCAGCTCAGATCCAGAAAGAGCTTTATTTCAAGAACAAACATTCTTGAGAGTACACAAGAGCAAAACCAAATTAGAAGATGGAAGAAGGAGCTCACTGGGCAAGGAACAACATTAAAGGTGGATATAGCTGAAAATCTTAGTCTCCCCTATGTCACCTGGAGGACCCTGAATAGGCGAAGGGTTGGAGTCCCTAAATGCAAACCCAGCATGCTCAAGTGGGGACTGCTGGCAGACATCAACACATGGTGTGAAGGTGAAGAGACACAAGAGTTTGTCCCTTTTGCTGGTCTCCAAATTGCTGTCAGAGACATGCACCAATGAGGACTTGCTTTTGGGCAATGACAAAGCCAAGAAAGTGGCTTCATTTTGTCAGTCCTGGGTTTGATCAGGACACAGGAGAAGTCCACTGCCTGACACTCGGCACTGAGTCGTTGGCAGTATGGTCTACTCTGTTATCATAGTAGGATAACCTGGCCAGCTACGTAAACATAATGTCTAAAGTGCACTTTATTATAAAAACACTTCAAAATGGAAGTTGTATTAAAATGTAAAACAGATGTAACTCACATTGTTTCACACAATAGCTGAACTAATGTTGCTATAAATTAGCATTGTATGGGGCTGATGAAGGCATCAACAGTGATGTTTTATTAGAAATTAGACAATACTTATTTCTGATACCCCCATATAATTAATTTGATCATCAGGAAGCCTTGGGAGCTGAACAATAGGAGGTAGAACACTTTTAATATTGAAGACCAGGTCAACTTTACCGACAGTTGTGATTTTTATTATTTAAACCGTCTGTTACCTGATTTTTCTTTAGTACACTTTTATGCCTTATGATATTGTTATGTTGCTTAGACTTCCTTGTTTTTCTCCTGTTGTAAAAGCTTGTTGGAACAAAAAAGGAAAGCTATTATCTAAGAAAACACAATTCTGAAATGAAATTGTTTTAATTACATTTCAATTTGAAAAGCTGTAGACATGTCTGTTTATGTTTATTATTACGTATAAACCCTCTAGACTTATGTCTTGTTGAGGTGCTTCCAGCCTTGCTAGAAAAAAAAACACTAATCCAAATATTTCATGACAAAGCTTCTTAAAGCACCAGCTTACCTTATTACTTCTTTTATTTAATAGTTTATATTGGAGGATGCTCTTTTAGCACTAGATATTCAGTTGTGTCTCTTGCTTCATAATTCCAGCTATTCATGTGTAGACTTTATTCACTGAAATAGTTGTCCTCTACTACTTATCTTGTGGAACACCAATTTGGATATAACATCTGTTCACTTGGGTAGTTCTTTGGGCTCATTGTTTTGATGTTAGTTTCTACTTCTAATTAGGGGACATGCTTTAGTTGTGACATGGGAACTAAGCTTTCTTTTCCTTGAGTTAAGCTATAGGCTTTATACAAACTAAGTGGTGGTGGTGGGGAGTTGAATTAGCATATACTGTAATGATATAGATTTACCTATGTCAACTAATAGTATTTAGTGTATGGCTGAGCAGAAAGATAATGTTCAGTGGAATAGAAATGAGAGTGGCACATAACACCCTGCAAAAGAATGGAAAATAAATGAATGGAGGACCTATATATATATACCAGGGGAGCCAAAAATGAATCCACATTTTAAGAAAAGAAAAACTATATTAAAATTGTAATAGCCAATATACTGATAACTTGTATTGCTGCGTATGCTATTTCATTTCCTGCTTGAAATACCACCATTGCAGCCGTTTTTTTACAGTACGCCACATCCTATACCAGTGGTGGTGAGCCTATTGCACGCGTGCCAGAGAGGGCACATGGAGCCTTCTCTGTGGACACCTGTGCAGTCATCCCAGCACAGAGTTTGTCCCACCCCTCTGCCTAGCAGTCCAACAGGAATGTTTCCTCCCTCCCCCAGCACAGAGTTTGCCCTACCCCTCTGCCCAGCAGCCCAATGGGAGCATTTCCTTCCTCCCTTGTTGGTACTGTGTGATAAAGAAGTGGGTTTTGGGTTGCAGTTTGGCCACTCAGTCTTTAAAAGGTTCGCCATCACTGTCCTATACGTTCCCCCATGGGTAGAAATAAAGGGGTGTTAAGTCAGGAAAATGTGGGGAAAACTCAACAGTATCTCTCCATCCTACATTATCTTGGCAAATTGTTTTTGAAGTAAGCTCTCGTATCTCACATTTCTTAGACTGTACTGCCTTTCACATAGTGACACTATCATTAATTCTTTGAAGCAAACGCCTTATTACACATGCTACTATAATTCAATTCAACTTTGAAAAGTAAGACATAGAGAACATATCTTAAAATGTGTATATATTTTGGCACCATTTGTATAGATGTATAGATGTATATATAGTAAAATTAAAACTTTTCAAGTTTGTACTTTCCTTTATGTGCACAATAGAGTCCAAATCTTGAAAGGCATTAGGAATACATATGACAGCTAAAGTCTTCATGGGTGGAAGGGCAATTTAAGTCTGAGAGTTTCTTGACAAGCAGCAGCAAACACTGAGCTGGTGATGGTATGCAGCCAGAGGACAGTCCTGTTTGAAGATGTCATTCACACTATTGCTGAGGAACCATTAAAAGTCTTTTGTTTACTCTGGTTACCCATACAATGTAATTCTTTGATGAAAGCACACATATTCATTAGACACTATTACAGTTGAAAAGAAACATTTGCAAGATAAAGTAAACACATTTTAAAGCTGTACATTTATCACTGCATAGCAGTTAGACAAATAAAATATAGCAGATCCTGATAAATTACATCTATATATTAGGTGCCTTGTAAAGCATAGCAGATTATATCTAAAAAAACAACAACCAAAAAGCCTAATTCAATGTAGTCTTGATAAGTGAGAATTACAATAGAAATGAGGTTGTAGGATGTTTTAAAAATCTGTATCCTTCATTTTTCCTTACATTCTTTTGTCCAAAAGTCAAACATAGTGTTGTGCATTAATTTGATTCATTAGTCTATTTTCCTTACAATCAAACAGTAATTTCATAAGTCCATCTGTTTATTTACTACATCAAAAACAGTTAAAGTAATAGAACATAATTTAAAAGTTCAGTGGGAGCATTAAACATAATAATGAAATTAACAAAAATAGTTTTAAATTTGAGAGATCTGGGTGGATAGCTCAGTGACATAGGTACTTGCCTGTAGTTCCAGATATTACGAGTCTGATTCCTCACTGTGCCTCCTGGGAGAAATGCCAACCCATGTAGTCATGGTCAAGCTGCATAGTCCTAGTCCTTGGCACTCCAGGTGTTCTGGAACTTCAATTCCCAAAAGCCCTGATCAGCAGGAGCACTGATTTGGGATTCTGTTAATTGCAGTCCAAGAACACCTAGAGTGCCAAGGTTCACCATAATTTTCCTAGTGCATATGCAGAAGAATGGAATGGTAATCCACTTTTGGGTATTTATGTAATAAACCCTGAGAAAGGTCAACACAAATCAGTACTCACTTGATGGCATGTTGTTGCTATTGTCCTTGTCATCATTATCATCATAATCAAAGATGTATATTGGTCACCAGATGTTCAGACCAGAGTTTTGGAACCCCACTGTTCAGGTCCTAGCCTTGGACCTAAGAGTCAGTGAAGTGTTGTCTAGTAATATAGATGGTACCTAGTAATTCTGCTCTTTGCAACTGTTCTATCACTGACTCAAGGATGTGAAACCACCTTAGTATCAAGAGCCTTGGTGCTGACAGCTAGAGATCACTAAGTGCTTCTTTCCGTTCTGAATCAACTGATAGGTCTTCAGTACATAAATATAGATACTACCATATACCTTGATCTCCCTCTCAGTCTCCAAAACAGATCTGATGCCAACACTAAGAAAACCAATTCCGAGACCAATCTTCAGCATCAAACTTAAGAAAGTTCAAAAGTTGAAAAAGGTAATACCAAGATTGGTCCTCAAAATTTGATGTGTAAGTAGAAACTCAACACCATGGTTCAGCAAGGTGAACTATGGTCCCTGGAGACACTGCACAGGATCACTCTAAACATCATTCACACTAGGATTTATACCCAACATTCATATCCAACGTTAGATTGCTAATGTAATCTAAGAGCATCCACATGCTGTATCCTAGGACAGGTCAAAATGACCTGAGCTGTCACATGAAAGAACCGATTCACATACAGTAATACCCCAGATAACGCTAAGACTTGGTTCCACAAGTCTTGGTGTTATCCGATTTTTAGTGTTATCTGATGCATGTTAAAATCCTATGGGATGGATCGGATAATGTTAAAGCTCCATAGAGATACATTGTAACCACACAGGTTTTAGCAGTTGTTATCCGATCCATCCCATAGGACCTTAACGTTATTTGATCCAATTCTCCTTCCCAGATTACTTAACGTTATGCGATTTTAGCGTTATCGGAGGTATTACTGTATTGTTAAGCTGAACTTTTTGCATAGGGCATTTGGGTGAGTGTTGTTGATCCAGTCACAGATCCAAGGGTCACACTGTTTTGTTTTGTTATTTCATTAGTCAACCTTTTTGCCAAATGGCAGTTTGGTCTTCAAACTCATTTGTTAGCAACAGTAGCCGAAGTGAAACCCTAGAAATCAGCAATGTGAAACCTGGCTGGAATCCTTGGCTAAGTAATGTGTTTATGAGCATGAAACATTTTTCTTTGAACCATGTCCACTTTTAAGTCATTGTGACATGAACTACACCCAATTTAAAACCACATGTTCACATACTCCAAAAACATCATGGTTTGTTTTACCTCAGTCTTCTGTGATGTGGCAGAAGACTTTAGTTTTCACAGTTTCTTAATTTTAGATAATGTCAGATATTTATTTTTGGTTCTATATGAAGAATTGTTATCAGTGGTTTTTATTCTCTATTGGCTATGAGTAAATTCAGTGGGTTTATGCTATGAGAAGGTAGGATTTAGTTGAACATTAAGAGATGCAGAATGATGTTGTAGTTCTTGATTTTATACACTGAGCAGGGGTGCTTTGATAGTCATGCCTGTGGCTAGAACTAATTGTACTAACTACTGTGGTTGGGACAAGACCTCTGTGAACTGATTTGCTTAATAAAGCTTTTTAATAATATTAGCTTTAGTTTGCATTAGACTCGGGCTTTAAATCATTCAGTTAACAAGTCTTCAGAGCTTCTCTTCTTTCTCCTGTGCAATATCAATATTTCCCTTCTACCCAAGTAAAATTTTGCTTTCCTGCCCCATTGTGATCCCATACTTGCCCATTGTAAAAATTGTCAATTATTTAGAGATGCTCTCAAGTGTGTAGCACATTGTTATAGCAAATTATGTCTATTTATAACCAGCCACTTATTTCTGATCGTGAAAGTTTGTTTCCTTAGGTAAACTCCCTTCAAAGTTTTAGCACACTTAGGTTCAGTGGTGGGATGTCAAAAAATTTACTACCCCACCGTGATGTCATCAGTGTGGGCAGAGCTAACATCATGATGTCATGACATTGTGGGTGGGGCCAAAGAAAACAAATAAAAATAAGCGTGCATGCACACACACACCCTCAACCCACCACCCACAACACAAACCTGTAAATAAATTAAATAAATAAATAAATAAAAATACATTAAAATACACCCACCTACCCACCCCAAACACAAATCAACCAGAGCTTTTAAACCAGAGTTTAAAGCTTATTCTGGCTAATCTTTCTCACACTTGGTCAGATGGAAGGAACTACAGAATGAACTCACCACAAGATGGCTTCATTTTGGCACTTTTCAACAGTTAAAGAAGTTAGGTACTAAGTCTTTGCCTAACCAGTTCTCTAGGATAATATGCCCGTGGGGACCCAAGCGGTGCGGTGGAAATCCTTTCCAGGTGCCTGATGGCTGTTAAGGTCTGGATGGGGGACAACGGGCTACAGCTGAATCCCGGCAAGACTGAGTGGCTGTGGGTACGGGGTCCTGTGTTAACACAGGAGCTACCATCTTTGGTGCTGGATGGGGCAGTTCTGCCCCAAACAGACCCGGTGCGTAATCTGGGGGTCCTCCTGGACTCACGGCTACTGTTCGAAGAGCAGGTGGCAGCCGTGGCCAGGAGGGCTTTTGCACAACTCCGTGTAATACGCCAGCTACGCCCCCTCCTAGACCGGGACGCCTTGCTCATGGTCACACATGCCTTGGTCACCTCCAGACTTGATTACTGTAATGCGCTCTACATGAGGCTGCCCCTGATGACCATCCGGAGACTCCAGCTGGTCCAAAATGCGGCGGCCCGGGTAGTGGTGGGGTGTGGGCGTTATGCTCGTGCCTCACCGCTGCTCTGGAAGCTGCACTGGTTGCCAGTATGTCTCCGGGTGCAATTCAAGGTGCTGGTTATTACCTTTAAAGCCCTATATGGTAGTGGGCCAGGATACCTAAGAGACCGCGTCACCCCAAGAACATCTGTCCGGCCCACCAGGGCGGATCGGAGAGGCTCCCTTGTTGTTCCTTCGGCGAGAGAGGCGCACCTCGCCTGTACTAGGAAGAGAGCCTTCTCCGTGTCCGCCCCAACCCTCTGGAACCTCCTGCCCACTGAACTGCGCCTGCAGACGGAGCTCTTGCCCTTCCGGAAGGGCTTGAAAACCTGGCTGGCAGGACATATTTGGGGACCAGGGAACATGGGCTCCCATACTAAGTGGCTTATTTAAAGGAGTGCCACTCTGGGTCCGAATTATGGGAATACTGGTATGCAGTTTTTGTACTGTTTTTAACTTCAGATAACTTTTAAAACTTTTACGATTTTATATGTTTTTATCTTTTACCTTTATTTTTATCATGATGTAAGCCGCCCAGGGTCGGGTTCTCCCGAGTGGGGCGGGGTAATAAATTCAATAAATTCAATTCAATAATATGCCTTAATGTAAATGTAAAACAGCTGTACATCCTTAAGGGTTCTCCAACTGGAACAGCAATTGGAACAGCACAGGTGTAGCTTATTGATGAGGTAACTCCAAGACTTTGCTTTAAAAGCCCAGGCCTTTTTAGGAACTGTGGTAGTACGTCAATATAGGTAAAGGTATTAAATACACATTAAAATACACACATACACACCACATCCAAAGGTGAGTCACTTACCCTTGGGAGCAGGCTATAGGGAGCTTCAGGCTAGCAGCTTCTCTTCCTCCTCCCCGCTTGGGAGGACAACAAGGAGGCCGTGTATATGCGCCAAGCACTATAGGCATGCATGCATACCAAGTGCTTGGCATGCATGAGCAGTGGGGGAACCAGTGAAAAGGTAAGCCCCGAAGGTGGTTCCCCCAAAAAAGTTGCTACCAGTTCTCTGGAACACTGGGAAAAGTTACTACCGGTTCTGGAGAACTGGTGCAAACCTATTACATCCCATCACTGCTTATGTTTGTGATGAAAGACTTAAAACATAAATGTTCAAAAGCTTCTCCATTATTTTACAGACTTCCCTAACCTTTTGTCCTACAGAATTGTTGGACTGAAACTATGGAAGGCAGTAGGGTGTGAACATTTCTGTTATGCAGGAACTATTTATAACAGCACATATATGTAGAAAAACAGGTGTCATTCCCTTAGACTGTAGATCCCCATTTTCTTGAAAAATGTCCATGATTGTTGTAACTGGTTGTGGTCCGTCCACCCTTGTCCATCTTATAGACAAAGGTTCGGACACTTTTCTCAGGAGACAACACAAGGAATTTTAATATAAAAATACTTTATGGAAAGGTTTTGACGTTGCAATCTGTGATAGCAGGCAGTTAATTCACATCTCATGTTCTCATGTCTTTTGCAGTCTGTTCAATGCCACACAATATGTTGCTGGCAATGAAGGCACTTGGTAGGAAATCTCCTGACAATACTCCCCTCAAATAACCGCCTGCTATTCTAACCCAAACATTGGGCTTCGGGAGCCTCTGATTATCATCACTCCCAATGCTCCATTTCCACTCAATAAGAGTGTATCTTTGCCCTATCTTTCCCTCCAGGGGAACTCTGTGCCAGCTCATTATTCCTCCTTAAATATAAAGGTCTACTCCACAGGTAGCCTCAGGTCTTTCTTCTCTGGATTCCTCTCCTCATATTCTTCTCTGTCTGTTCTCCTTTTATTGTCTTTCTTGCATTTTCTTTCCCACCAATCCTCTCTATTGTAACCCTTTGATCCATTTAATTCTTCTTCTCCACAACTAGTATCCTTACTTCACTTTCCTCTTTCCATTCCACTACAAGCACAACAGAGCTAGAGGTCTCAAAATCCAACCCTTGTCTGTACAGAGTGACGATATTCCTGTTATTTCATTTTATACTGGGGGTGGGGGTTCCCAACAGATCCCCCCCCCCATATTCTTGTTCTTACTCAGTACTGATAGGAGGAGGAGATGGTGTTCTGACATTTCCTAGCATTAATGCTAGAGCAGGAATTCTCAACCTGTGGCTTGGATGTGGCCCATGACACCATTTAATGTGGCTCTCCACCACCTCCACCACACCAGGAAGTGCCATGTGGTGTAGGAAAGGCAAAATGGCCATCCGGCCACTGAATCTGTCTGAATGAGCATGACCCGGTCCCCAGTTTAAAAAGGTTGAGAACTCCTTGTGCTAGAGCATCAGCCATCAGAGCACATGTAAATATTCCATCCCCCTTTGCTGCTTTCTTCCTTCACTTCTTCTTTCTGACTAGTTCCCATGAGATGAGTTTGTAGGCAAATCTAAGGTCAGGAAAATGTGGAAGGGTCACCTACAAACACCCAAACCAAAATGATTACCATGTTGTCTCCCTGACTCCCAAAGAAGGCTTATTTGCTTACATGAATTAAGTGAAGGGATGAGCTTCAGGCATCTGCTTGAGGAAAAGAGTGACAGCTCAGTAAGCCTTGAAGAGAAAGTTTGGGCCTGATTTGTTTGCTAAAACAAAAACCTTTAACAAAAGTCAACAGTTCACATGTGAGTCTCAGTAAATCCAGTGGTCTCTGTGCATGAAGTGACAGAAAAGGAGGCAGAAAATGGTAGAACAAATGTTTCATTTGGAAGAGCTTGTTCACTATAGAATTTTTCTTTGTACTCCTTAAAATTAAGAAACCTAAGGCCAATTTAGAACGAGCGTCTAAAATCCTATTGAGTAGCTTATGCAAAGAGTACCTTTAATCACACAAAGGGGAAGTGCTATTCATTAAACACTTCTACATGTACATTGCAAATCAGTCACAATGTGACCAATTGCACAATCCTTATTGTTGTGATGTAATGTCTGACAAACAAGATTTTTCTTCTTACATGTCTAGGCCACCTTTTGGTGAGTTCATTCTACAGTTTCTTTTGCCTGACCTAGTGTGAGAAAGATTAGCCTTCACAAGGTAGCCTTTTGTCCAGGGTTTGCCTGGTAGTGGTGCAGAAATACCACAATTTTCGAGGAAGCTCTTTCAGTGTACCCCACAAATGAGATTATAGCCAAAGTTTCATAAAATCTTGTTGTGGTTCATTTGCAGTTTGCTCAGTTTACAGCAGAGATCCTCAACCTGCAGCCTGTGGGCCGGATGTGGCCCATGGGACCATTTCATGTGTCCCCCACAGCCTCCATCACACCCAGAAGTGCCATGTGGTGGAGGAAGGGCAAAATGGCCATCTGGCCCTTTAAGCTTTCTTAGGAAGTGTGACCCTGCCCCTGGCTTAAAAGGTTGAGAACTCCTGGTTTACAGATATAATTTAATCCAGGGTTCACATTCATTTCCCCGTAACATTGCTTGAGATTTCTGTACAATTTAATTCATCATTTTGAATGATCTTTTTGCTTTTTTAAAAGGATGAATCTGTACATTGTGTTTATATGTTGCCTCCAGTTTTGTTATTTTGTAAGTATAGAATGGTATCTTGTTAGTAGATCAAGAAATACTGTACTTTGACCTTTTGCAGAAAATCTTTCTCCATCCTTTCTCAAGTGTCAGTCCAACACTTTGATTCTTCTTGTGCTAGTAACTATGCAGCCTTTTTCACAAAGGCTGGCACAACTTTTTGCATTACACAGCTATACAAATTTTTTTCCTGGCATGAGCTTTTGCAGTTGTTTTATGCTAATTTCAGGCTGCTGATTACAAATATAACATATGGAGGAGTGGACTTACCATATCTTCATTGATTTAGTGAGCCTACTCTAGTGCAATTTACTGTTCTAAGGAAGAGGATATTGACCGCTGTCTAATAGCCACAGTCATTCTATCCTTTAAGGAGCTATAGTTTTTTCTAGCAGTTGTTTAAGCAAACAAACATTTCATACTTAATAAGGAAAATACATTTATCTTACATTTATTTCATTGAATTTTTATGAAAAGCATTTGCTTCCATTTGTAGGATATTTTAAAATAGGTTCACAGTGAGACCGAAGAAATGACCTGCCCATGGAGACAAGGGTTCTTTCTAGTCTTTTTTAAAAAGAAACCTTTGTGTCTTCTTTTCTTCATTTCCCCCAGATAATCTGTTCCCTTTATACCCTGTTTTCTCATCTGCCAGCCAAGGTTCTGTTATCTTCATACCCTCAGAGAGCAAGTTCTAGCTGTATTGGACTATGTTTCTCCTTCCTCCTTTAGAGCTCTGCGCCCTAACCATATACACACTCTCTTTATCTTCTTTTAATAAAATAAGATGTTTATTTCATACACAGAAATTATAAAAACCAAATTCATTGTTTCCCCTAACTTCTCTAGTAGTATATAAACAATGATCATCACTGAGTGTGTACATTTTGTTGTTGGAATTCAAGACATGGAAGTTGGTTATGTTGATATGATGGAAAGCTAAGAGCTCATTTCACTCTCTGGATGTCCAAAGATATCCACCAGGAAATGTTAAATGCAGGACATTCTTTAGCATAGTGTCTCTATATGTAAATCTCAAATTCCACTTCTAAGTTATCATAGAAGATCTAGTGAAGCAGAATTTTGCATGCATGTGTGTGTTTTTGTGTGTTTCATGGGTGGCAGAGTTGTCTTTTCTGTAGAAACATGGGAGCAGGAGGAAGTCAAAACAAATATTTTAATGTTGTGTGTGTGTGTGTGTGTGTGTTTGAAATATCTGGAGAGTCCGTGAAGCTATAAGCAACCAAATATAATAAACCAGGGGTTCCCAAACTTTTTGCACTGTGGGCCTGACCACGCCCCTCAGACAGCTGAGTGGGCCAATCACATGCTTCTGCCTGCTGTAAATGCTGCTGTAAAACACAGCCGTAAAACGTTTGCAACAACTGTGGGTGCATTTACATCAGTGTTTATGGCAGGGGCGGGTGCATTTATTCATGTGTGAGTGCATTTTATGGCTGTTGTAAATGCATCCACTTCTGCTTCTGATAGCAGTGAGGGGTGGGGGTGGGCCACATGAAATGGGTCTGGCCCATGGGCTGTAGTTTGGCTACCCATGTAATAAACACAAATATGTCATTTGGATGAGTGTCCTATCTGTCTATAGCAAATGAGAATCTTTTTACTTTTTGTATTTTTTATTCATTTATTTTATGTATCTTATCAAATGAAACTAATGTACAGTGGTACTTTGCTTAAAGAGCATAATGTGTTCCATGGGATTGCTCTTTAAGCAAGTTTGTTCTTTAACCGATACACCATTGTAAGTGACCAATTGTGACTTCTGGTGGGGGGAGGGATTGTGAACCCTGATTTAGTTGTTAAGGGAGTTTTTGGTTGGTTTTAGTTGTTAAGCGAGGCAACCATTCAGAGAAAATTCTGCTCTTTAAGCGAGTTAGTCTCTAAGTGAGGCGCTCTTTATGCGAGGTTTTACTCTGTGTCTGTAATATTATTTGAACTAGCTAATATATTAGTTTTTAAGCTTACAGCAAAAATAGGTATAATGCAGTTCAAGCAATCTGTTCTCACACAAAAGATACTATTACTAAAAACCTACAAATGTGATGATATCAGCAGTTATAATAATCTGATATTAGATTATCCCTTGTGTGCTGATACTTGATTTTTCCCATTAATGGCAGTAGTGATTTTTTCAGTAATAAAATATTGATCTAGCACAGAGGTACTCAAAGTAAAGTGTGTTGCTATCAAGATAATACTTAGCATTATGATGCATCTTATTTGTCCTATATACACCACTTTCGTAAATAAGTGAAGACCCTTCATATTCATTATTAGTAGTTTTTTAAAAACAGACTGGCATTATTTCCCCATATTTATGATAACAGTGTGTTGTTGAGAAATGGTGGCTTGGTTGGGAAGAGTACAAATTCATAAGTATCTATTGTTAAAACTAAGGAGTTCCAGTTCATAATTCCTGAACTTAATGCACATTTTATTAAAGGTAGAATGTTTGGTTGTTCAAGCTGTAAAAGAGTGGCAAATTGTATATTCAGAATACTTGTAATTTGCTTTATACAGACCTGCAAGCAAGTTTCTTTTGAAACACAGGTATGTTCAAAATAGTGTCTGTTTTATTCTCCCTTAGCTTGTGGCCGTGGATTCTACAAGTCATCTTCACAAGATCTGCAGTGCTCCCGCTGTCCTATGCACAGTTTTTCAGACAGGGAAGGGTCTTCACGGTGTGATTGTGAAGACAGCTATTACAGAGCACCTACGGATCCACCATATGTTGCATGCACAAGTGAGTTATTCATGGATGTAATTGCAAAAGTTTCTTGCATTGCTAGCTACCGTCATAAACATTTGTAAAATGTATACATACTCTATTTCTTTCTCTGGTATACAGAGAATTTGAGTAGAGGGACAGGCCCCGCCACTCCCAAGGGTGGTGGGAGGCTTTGTGAAGCAATTTTGCTTTGGTTTGGGATTTTTCTGTCCCTTCCCTGATGCACTTCACCAGCTGGAGCATGACCGTGGGTGACTTCCAGTGCCGGGCAGAGGTTATGTCAGCACCTGGGATGACTGCCGATGGTGCCACTCTAGCTGCTAAAGAGCAGTGGAGAAGGCTTGGGAAAATCCCTAACTGGAACAATCATGCTCCGAAAAGGCTCCTCATGCTCCGAAAAGGCTCCTACCACCCTGGGAAGTGGGAGAGTCTGTCCACCCCCCAAAAAAAAAACACCACGTGACTCCCCCCCCCCTTGCTGATGATGACAAAAATCTAAGTAGTGGACTCCTGATGGGAAGTGTTGGGGGTGGGTCTGGCCCCTGGCGGGAAAACATTGGAATTGCTGGTGTAAATGAAGAAAATAATAGGGTATCAACATAAATAAAATTTTTGTGTCCCCATAACATGGGAACACATTGCCAGTAATAGCTGAAGGGATAAAAATATGGTTCCTCTATGTATTTTACATCGTCATGTATCACATATCTTATAATGCCAAGTAAATGTTGTGGATTTGATTGAAATGCAGTAGGATCTGTTTTGTTTGTTTATTTATCGTTCACATTTGTATGCCACCCTACTCACAGAGTGATTTAGCTCTCCTTCTGTAAATAATCTAACTTGCATAGAAGGTGGGATCAGGTAATTATTTATTTACCATGTCTTCAAAGCATTATCAAAATATGTAAATCATTTCAAGGATTTGAAGAAATTTCTAAAGGAATTTTATTACATAAATGTTAAAGGGATAGAAAAATCAACTGGAGGTATTTTATGAGTCATCTTTAGAAAGGTATTAACTTATCCCTTTAATTGCACAGAAGAAAAGCTGCTAAAGCTAGATGTAGTAAATATAGAGAAAATGGCTTTCCTGTTTCCTTAATGGAAAATAAATAAAACTTCTTGTCAAGTGAGTTCAACTAGGCTTTTCGGTAGCATGTAATAAATATAATGAAAAGTTTATGACTTGGGAGGATTTTGTTCAGGTAATTAAAACATGAGCTAAATCTTCCCTGCTGATTTTTCCCCTTCTATTTCTCTCTCTCTCTCTTTTGTTCAACAAAGGACCTCCATCTGCACCGCAGAACCTTATTTTCAATATTAACCAAACTACAGTGAGTTTGGAATGGAGCCCTCCTGCTGATAATGGAGGAAGAAACGACGTGACCTACAGGGTATTGTGCAAGAGGTGCAGCTGGGAACAGGGGGAATGTGTTCCCTGTGGGAGCAATGTTGGATATATTCCCCAACAAACTGGATTAGTAGACAACTACGTCACCGTCATGGACCTGTTAGCTCATGCTAACTACACTTTTGAAGTTGAAGCTGTAAATGGCGTTTCTGACTTAAGCCGCTCCCAGAGGCTTTTTGCAGCTGTTACAGTAACCACGGGACAAGCAGGTAAGTAATCACTCTCTGGAGCACATAAAGTGAAGATGTTGTAAAGTATATTTCTTAACAGTGCAGTGTAGAAATACATTTAATACACGAACTGTGAAACTGAAGCACAGCTTAATACATGTGATTCTTCTTGTCAACAGTATTTTTGATTGCAACTATGTGCTGAAGCTCACATCACAGATAGCCTTTGGGAAGGAATTATTCTCTGGTGCCAAAAGGCATTCTTTGATCACTTTTTGAGTTTTTAATATTTTAAATGCTGTATGTGCCCAAATGTAAACATTTTGCAGCCCCATTAATTTCAGTGGTCTAGTTAAGGTTGTGCTTCTGTAGCAGTGGTTCAGTGTGTTTAACATATACTGGATTGTGCCTTGGTGCTTCATATTATCCTAATGCAGTAAGAAATATCATTAGACAAAATGCATTGTTTGTTCTTTATTGACATATTAATTTTCCCCCATGAAGTGGGTTTCTTTTTATTTGCTTCCTTACAGTCTCAATACCCCAGTATTTCTAAACCTTAGTGAGAAGTTCCAACCTACTTGTGTTTAATACTGAAAACCTTAAAATCCCCAGTTCCAGTCTTGAGCCCCTTAATATCTTTAGTATTCACATTCTTTCCTCAATATTATGTTTCCAACTTGTTTGATAGTTATAGATATTTGATGATGAGATTCAGTGAGAATGTGACAACAATTCTCTGTTTTTCATATTTATGATTGATTATCTGACAGGTTGAATGTCAGGGAAAATAAAATCAAGATAGCATATTTCCCAATGGGGGGATGTGGTTTAGTGATTTTGCATGTTAAAATAGGAAGTTTATTATACTGGAATGTGGAATGTTTGTTTTTCTGATAGTGTGAATTGTTTGTTGGTAAAAAAAAAGTGGTCCAGCAAGTTTGTGCTAAATGTAGCTCTATATTTCTTGTATGAAAAGAGGTAAATAACTGAGTCCACCTGAGATTTAAGCAAACTCTTTAAAAGAGTGAGACACAAAATTTATTTGGACTTTAGCCTAGTTAACTGTAGCAGAGTAAAATCAGAGAATGTCCAGAGGTTGTTTTAAAAACAACAACAACTGAGTAATTAAGGGACACTTACAACATCCAATGGCAGTAGAGAACAGGATTCTGCATAGATCTCAGATACAGTCCTGTTTCCTTTTTCATGGTGGGACTTGTGCATTGCATCACACCAGTTAATTGCCAGCTATCAGTATCTCAAATGGAACTAATTTATAGACCCAGTCAACTGGCTGACCCAGTAAGCTGCATGTGGAGGGTATAGATTGTGCCATTTGCTTTAAATACTGTTATGTGGTTTTTATCATGTTATATAGGTAATAGTGCCAAATGTTTCTAGGTGCTAATATATATTCTAGTAAATGAATGTATACATGATACAACTGTCAGAATAGCTTATTTGCAGTATGTGAGTTGGAGTTTTTCCATTGAAGAGCTGAGCTGAGTGAGGACAATTTCATCTTTCAGGGAGATAAACTGAAGACTCAATCCCCACCCCACCCGCAAGATTGCAGTCAAATACATGCTTACATGGGAATGTCCCGTTGAACACAGTAGGACATGTGTCTAGATGAGTATAGGTTTGCAATGTTATTTTCTCTTAGCAGGCTTGAACATATACATTTATTTGTCACATACTGTATCATACTTATATGAAATTAACTTATATTTGTAACAATACCTAAAAGGTTGGTTCAATGAACAGTAATTCTGTTGGTTTTCCATCCTTAAATAGGATTAATATTTCAAAATATGAATGTCTATCTCTGACATGTAATTTGCTAACATATTTAAAGCAGTTTTTTGCTCTGGATGTCCTTGCAATTCGGTGTTCCTTCAGTAATGAAAGTATATGAAGAATTCTTGTCACTGAATAGTTGACAGACATGGTTGAGAGACTACAGTGAAGTAACCAGTAGTGATTAGTTTGTTTAAAGGCAGGTCAGAATATTTGTGTACATTTGAATAGGCATCATTTACCAGTTCTGTCTTTAAAACACTGCCAGGAGACTAAAACCCACCTGTGAGGTATAAAGATGCATTAGTCTTAGAACAGTTACCTTTAAGAAAAACCAGCTTCCAATCTACCTTGTTCAGCCAGTAAGCATAATGCTGCAAAAAAATAGCATATTTAATGCTTTTGTTTCTTTTCCCAAGGATTATGAGTAAGCCTCAAATTGTCCATAAATGATAAGTTTTCTCACCAAAAATAATAATTTTAGATATTTTTAACCTGCATAGAATAAAATCCTCACATAGGTCACATAGATTTTGTAGTCATCACTCCGTTAATGCATTGTGTAAGCACTAATCAGAATAATTTAGACTTTGTATACTAGAGTTTATACTGAGCAAAAAATAGGTTTAGGGTTGAGAGTTTTAAATTTTCCATCTGCTCAAATTCTAGTCGTTTGATACAGTACTTGTATAAGAAAAATATCAGTCATAATCATAGGGGTGAGCCTACCTGCGGTGAATCATCTTCCCTCCTACCCTCTTGACCCATCGTACTGAAATACAGTTAGGACAAATCTTGGCTTTAAATCCATTTTATATTATGATTTCTGATTAGGGTTTGCCATCTAATTGCTAACTATTAAACTGTGTTCAAGCTTTATTAGGAGTGGTAGAATTTAGTCTTTACCCCTCTTTGAAGTAACAAACTCATGCCACATTAATTGAACTTTTGTCCAACAGATTGACAAGTCTTGACTTTGTTAATGTTAAATGATGAAAAGAATTTGTGTCCTTACCAAATTAAGGTAATGAAATATACAGTACTTATATGGTATGCCAAACAATTCTCTGTGGGGTCAGGAGTGGAAAGAATGAAATAGTAAATCCTCTGTCACTTTTTGCCAGCCACAGCGCAATTTGTAGAAGACAGTTTTCTTAGCTCTTCACTCACTGAATATATATTTTATTTTTGTTTTACAAGAGTAATACCAGCACATTTCTGGCACTTGTCTGCACCCTTCATACTGCTCAAGGTCCATATGTTCTTAATTTCATCTACATTTCAATAAATGACAATTGTTTATTCATTCCCATAAATTGTAATGTAGTAGTGGAGAATTTGTAAGATTTCTTTTGGCCTATTGCATTTGAAAATTCTCAACTTTGTTCACAGACAGGGCTTGTCACCTTAATTTTTCTTTCTTGTTTCTCAGTTTTCCATTAGATATTGCTTAGCCATGAAAAAAACTACTGAACATTTTTAAACATTTTTTTGCTATTTAAATACATTTTAGTCCTGAATCCTTATTTTTTAAAAATAAAGTAAATTAAGGAGATTGGAAGGAGTTAACTTTAAGAATATAATTAAGGCCTGAAGAATCAAACCTGGTCTGTTGTGCTATTATATAACATAGAACAGTTTTATTAGTACTGTATGTAGTTGATAGACTCTAAAATTTAAAAGAAAAGGGAAATATTTTAGGAGAAAGGATTCATGGGAATAATAAAATATAGCCCAGATAAGAAAATAAAGTAGAATTAATGAAGTTGTTGCTAAATATCATAAACAAAAATTGCATTGGGCTGGACATGTCTCTTGAATGACAGATGTTGGGTGGGTGTTGGACAGGTGGGTGTTGGACAGAAGCAGTCATTGAGTGGTATCCCACATGAGTAAAAAGACCCCTTGGCAACACCTCCAAAATATGGGAAGACCCAACCGTGGAAAGTTTTGAGAAGAGCATAGCAGTGAAACGAATGGAAAATGGGTTGTGACCAGCAGGAACTTATCCCTTGATAGTCTGGTCAATCAAGGAATCAAGGAAAAGGAATGACTTGGAACTCAACATAGAAAGTCATGCTTCCATTCCATTCTTCTTTAACTATACAAAGTGCATTCAGAGCAAAAATATTATAAAAACATTGACTGGTATTATGTAACAGATACATGTTTTAATTAACAAAACCTACTACTACTACTACTACTTTTGAGAGAACAAAATTGCCTTATTTATAGTTGTATAAACTGGAGATTCATGTGTGGCTTCTCTGTGACTAGATGCTAATATGCTATGTGCAAAAAGCTTATTTTATGTATTCCGTGCAGCCAGGACAATGCCTGTGGCCTGTACTCTTGCTATTGTAGCATCTCACTAGGTGGTCATATTCAGTTTTGGATTACTCATCATGCAGTGGATTTTCCTGTGTTTCTTCTTTTTGTTTGTTCAGCATATTCACCCTCAGAGGTTGCATTCACAAAATGCAAATCATTATGTAAAGATTGCAGCAATTTATTTAGAGGAAAAGTAAAAGGGTGTATAGAATGTAGCCCACTCATTATATTACTTTTGTTCTGCCTGCACAACAACAAATTCTGAGAAGACAAAAAAGGCATGTCAGAAAGTTGTGTGTGTACGTGCGCACGCATGTGTGTGCACCAGATCTGAATAAAGGATGACAGCTGGCAGATTATTATGATATAATTGTTTGTGATTTTGGAATAAAATAGAAGGTGTATGTAACAGGATAATTGACACAGCAGGGCCACATTACTCACATTTCAAAATATAATCATTTTGTGCTGTGGTATAATTAAAAGCAAAATTTCTATCTTAAGTGTCATAGGTTGTTGTAAAAGGTTACAACAGTCTTGTTTATATATTAGTCATCTATACATTAAATTTAGGGAAAAATTACTCTCTGATATGCTTGCATAGAGTAACATGGCTTCCACTTCAAAAATTCAGCCAAGAATGTAAGTTAAATACCTGTAGTGATACAGTAATACCCTGGATAACGCTAGTACCGGATAGCACTAAAACCGCATAACATTACAAGATTTTCGGGGGAAAAAAAAAATCTTGTATCGAATAACACGATTTTTAGCGTTATCTGATACAGTCGTTCTTAGCAGCAGGGTGGCTGGAAAGCTGAACGGGGTTCTCCATTCAGCTTCCCAGCCACCCTGCAGCTACAGAGGCAGGGGTGCGGAGGCTGGAAAGCTGATGGGGGTCTCCCTCGTTGGCTTCCCCAGCCACCCCACAGCTGTGGAGGCAAGGGCGGGTGGCTAGGGAAGCCGACAGGGAGTCCCCGTCAGCTTCCCCAGCCACCCTGCAGCTGTAGATAGGGTCCTCTGATCTCTCTGGAGCAGGCAGGGGACACGATCCAAGCTGTTTCTGGGCTTCCCCAATGTCCTCAGCCAGTGCAGCAAGCCAAAATGTCAGGGTTCAAATCCTGACATTCTGGCTTGCTGCACTGGCTGAGGATGTCGGGGAAGCCCAGAAACAGCTTGGATCGGGTCTCCCCACCTCCCTGGACCCGGCCGGGGGGGTGGGTCAGAGACCCCAAAATTGGTAACAAAAATGGACGTTTTTTAAAACCAATTTTGGGGTCTCGGACCCCCCCGCTGGGTCCAGGGAGGTGGGGAGACCCGATCCAAGCTGTTTCTGGGCTTCCCCGACGTCCTCAGCCAGTGCAGCAAGCCAAAATGTCAGGGTTCAAATCCCGACATTCTGGCTTGCTGCAGCTTCCAGGGAAACAGGGCTTTTTTAAACGTTGTGTGATCAATGCATCGCACAACGTTAAAAACCGGATAACGACGAGACTTGTGGAACCAAGTCTCAATGTTATCCGGGGTACTAGTATATATTAAATGAGTTTTTAATATCTCCTAAGAGATATTAAGAGGTTCACCTTCTAAACATTTGTGCTGTAGTGTACCTGACCATGGAGTAGTACAGGGGTTCCCAACCTTTTCAAGCTGGGGGGCCAGGTCAACCTCTCTCAGTCAGCTTCAAGGACTGGATGGCCATTTTGCCCTGCCTGTATGATAGGAATGGCCCTTTTGTCCCAACAGCTTCAAAGGAGCAGCCATTTTATTTCTCAAATGACCTTGGAGGGGTGGGGAACCCCTGGAGTAATAAGACATCAAACATTTCTCAAATGCATATTTCATATGCATTTATTTGTTGCTGTCTACCATCTTCATGTTGTACAATTAAGAAACAATGGATGTTTTATGTAATTACCACATGTATCAGATTAATATGTCAAGTATTTTACAGGATTTAGTATTTGGTTTTATGCCTGAGTTGCATCTAAATTCATCATCTGTCTTGTCTCAGATGAGAAAATTAAAATTAAAAGTTAAGCCATTTTTACAGAAGTTTAATACAGTAATACTTCAGATAACGTTTGCTTCAGATTGCACTAAAATCAAATAACATTAAGCAATTTGGGGAAACGTTAAATTCTATGGGATGCATCGGATACGTTTGCTAAAGACTGTGCCGGTTACAATGTATCTCTATGGAGTTTTAATGTTATCCAATGCATCCCATAGGATTTTAACATTATCCAGTGCATGCATCAGATAACACTAAAAATCGGATAACACTAAGATTTGTGGAACCAAGTTTTAGCATTATCCGAGGTTTTACTGTAGTTACAATATATATTACAAAGAAATATTTAGGACAATAGATAAGAAGTAAGAAGACATTTATCTCATAAAATCCAAGGGTAATTTTAACAAAAAATAGAAATTCTGAAAGATCAACAGGGGTATATCTGCTCAGGATGAAATTTGAAAAAATAGGAAAAGATCTGAGGAGCGGTAAAAGAGGAAAGCAAAAGTTACATATATTATCAAAGAATCCATTTACAAAGAATCTAAAGTTTTAGAAAGTGATACCTGAGAGAAATAAATCAGTAGCAATAGTTTGGGTACCAATATAGCTGCTCCAAGTTATAATGACTGAATTCATCTAAATCTTTAAAATACAGTAATATGCCAACAAATAAAGAAAACAAAATCAATGCCCCACAAACTAGAAATACAGTAAAATCCAGACTTACAAATGCCTCAAGTTACATAAAATTTTGTGTAAAACCATGTCCTGATTGACCTGATTTCCTATGGGTTTGCTTCAAGTTACATAAAGATTCTTTTTCCTATGGGTTTGCTTCGAGTTACATAAAAGTTCATTTCCCTATAGGTTTGCTTCAATTTACATAAAAATTTCATTTTTCCTATGGGTTTGCTTCGAGTTACATAAAAAATTCATTTCCCTATGGGTTTGCTTCAATTTACATAACAATTTCATTTTTCCTATGGGTTTGCTTCAAGTTATGTAAAATAATATCATAAAACATCATAAAACTCTAAAATCTAAAGATCTTAAAATCTCAAATTTTAAATTTTAAAACCAGATGCTAGAGTTGACTGATAATCATTTGAGTGGGCAGGTGGGCGAGGGTAGGTCCAGTTGAAGTACCCCACACCTGCTGGGCCAACCATGTCTTTAAATATCTTCTAAAGGCCAACAATTCTGGTTGGAGGTAGAGGTCGGCCAGCAGGAGGTTCCAAGGGGCCGGAGCGGAAACTGAAAAGGTCCTCCATCTAGTGCTGGAGAAGCGAGCTGGAGTACTGGAGATGTACACGTAGAGAGCCTCTCCGGTCCACTCTAGTGGGGATGGGCAAATGTTCTCGGGGTGACACGATCTCTTAAGTAACCTGGCCCACTACCATGTAGGGCTTTAAAGGTCATAACCAGCACCTTGACTTGCACCCGGAGGCACACTGGCAATCAATGCAGCTCTATATCTCTGTTCAATTTATTTATAGAACAGAGAAAAATTTGATTACATTCATAGAACTGACAAGTGACCTTTAGTGGCAGAATCATCCATAATTTAAGATTGCAGATGATATTATATGACTAGCAATGGTAATACAGTAAAACCTCATATAACACTAAAACCTGGTTCCACAAGTCTTCGTGTTATATGATTTTTAGTGTTATCTGATCCTCTATGGGATCCATAGAGATACATTGTAACCACACAGGCTTTCGCGGTTGTTATCTGAAGCATCCCATAGGATCTTAATGTTATCTGATGCAATTCTTCCCCCCAGATTCCTTGATGTTATGCGATTTTCGTGTTATTCGATACTAATGTTATATGAGGTATTACTGTAAATAAATAAATAAATAAATAATAGTGAAAAATAAAAATTATTACAAATTTCACGTATTTCAGTTTAGTCATCAATCCAAACAGAAACTATATCTAAGAAACCAGAAGAAGATTTGGAAGGGCAGCTAGGAAGAAAATGAACACCATCCTCAAATGCAAAGATATGTCACTGGAGACCAACGTGAAGATCATGTATGCTATGGTATTCACAACTGTAATATGCAGGTCTGAAAGTCAGACAGTGAAGAAAATTGGCAAAAAGAAACATGGACTCGTTTACAATGTGATGTTGGAGGATATTTTGGAATGATAGACAAAGAAATGGGTTCTGGGTCAAATCAAGCTTGAAGTCTTTCTTGAAGTTAAATGACCAAACCATTAATTGAATTTAGTTATGCTAGTCAGAGAAACAAAAGAACAGTTTGAGTTGACTGTGCCTCATACTACTTTTTCATGGATATTATATTTATTATAAAGCTTCCATAGTTCTGGTGTCATTTTAGCTGCTACTCAATAATGAACAAAATACAACCAAGGTGGAATATCAATTTCAATGGATGAGCTAAGAGTTTGTTTCACTCTCTCCCACTGAAAATTTGAAATACTATTAGTTTTTTTGGACAAAGTAGGCTTTTCTATCCAGGGAGCGGAGGTAGTAAAAGCAGCTCTAGGTATCTGTCACTTTCACTTGCAATTGGTGCAAATTGTTGTTGTCCTTACAAATTCATCAAGTTGTCTCTGACTTGTGGCAACACTACTAAACTCCTGCAAGTTAGAGTTTGTTGCTTTCCTTAGGAAATTGACCCATCTTGCTTTTTGCCTTTCTTACTTCCTGCTGCCTTCCTCCTTTTCCAGTGTTGTTGTCTTTTCCAGAGAATCTCACCTTTTCATAATGTGCCCAAAATAGGACAGTTGCAATTTCATCATTTTTGCCTCTAGAGACAATTCAGCCTTGACTTGCTCTAAGACCAAGTTGTTTGTCTTTTTAGCAGCTCAGGGTATCCGCAAAGCTCTTTGCTAATTAGTATAAGTCAATTGTAATATAAAGGGCTTGAAATGGCATTTTGGCAAGAATCGCTGCTGCAGCAGTAACATTGCGACATTGGAAGAATCAGGCATTAAAACAGTTCTTGCTTACATACAGTGTATTTCTACTATGAAATTTCCTGCTTTGAACTAGGCCAGTGTTTCCCAACCATTGTTTTTTTTAACCGTAATTCACAGAAGCATAAATCCATTCCCAAAGCACTGATCAGCCAATGTGCTGACTTTTTTGTTGTTGTTGTTCAGTCGCACAGTCAATTCCGACCTTTTGCAACCCCATGGACCACTGTCCACCAGGCACTTCTGTCCTCCACCATCTTCCTCAACGTGCTCAGCTTTGTGCCCATTGTGTCTACAATACCATCTAGCCATCTCATTTTTGGCTGCCCCCTTCTTTTGCCCTCCACCCTTCCCAGCATCAAGGCTTTCTCAAGCAAATCCTCTCTTCTCATTTTATGTCCAAAGTACTTTAGCTTCATTTTTACTATTTGACATTCTAAGGAGCAGTCAGGGTTAATTTCTTCTAAGATTGACCTATTTGTTCTCCTCGCTGTCCAGGGGACTCTCAAAACTCTCCTCCAACACCACATCTCAAAGGCATCTATTCTTCTGCACTCAGCTTTCCTAATGGTCCAGCTCTCGCAACCGTACATTGCCACCAGAAATACCATTGCTTTGACTATACGAATTTTTGTTTGCAATGTGATTTCTCTACTTTTCACTATGTTCTCCAGGTTTCTCATCACTTGCCTCCCAAGAATCAGTCGCCTTTTCATTTCATGGCTGCAATTTCTATCTGCAGTGAGCTTTGATCCTAAGAAAGTAAAATCTGTCATTGCTTCTACTTCTTCCCCATCTATTTTCCAGGGACTGATAGGGCCTGTTGCCATGATCTTGAGTCTCAAGCCAGCTTTTGCACTTTCTTCTTTCAACCTAATCAGGAGCTTTTTAGTCCTCCTCACTTTCTGCCATTAGGGTGGTATCATCTGCATATCTCAAATTGTTGATGTTTCTCCCAGCAATTTTGATCCCAAATTGTGATTCCTCCATCCCTGCATTGCGCATTATGTGCTCTTTGTATAAGTTGAATAAGCAGGGTGATAAAATGCAGCCTTGTCTTACTCCTTTTCCTATTCCAAACCACTCTGTTATTCCATATTCTGTCCTAACTGTTGCTTCTTGATTCATGTACAGGTTTCTCATGGCTTAGACTTCTGGAAATTGAAGTTCCCCTGCATGTGACCCATGTTGGGAACCACTGGACTAGATACAGTGAAAGAGCTGATTAAAAGAAAATGAAAAATTTGAGTAAAATAATTAGAAGAAAGAAACTGAATGCATGTGATGGAAACCAATAAACATAACAGAGAAAATCTCAAGATTTTAGAAAACATTTGGTGACTCCTCTAACTAATGCCTTTGGTATTATGAAATGTATTCTATGTCAGCTTCAGGTTTTTAGGAAACTTGGTGACTAGGTAGGTAAAGATGTAAAGGTCACCCTTGCTCCAAAGCCAGTTGTACTAGGAACCAGGGGCTTTCCCCACCTTTTTCAGCTCTGTCTGTTTAAAGGGAGGAATGTTCAAAAGCATGTAAAACATGGGGAATTGTCCATGATATGAAGAAGTTTATTTACTTATAAAACACTTTAAAGGGTGCCATTTTTCGTTTTTGGTGGCAAATCACTGTAACTTACTAAAAATCACTTTGTAAGTTGTGTTGCCTTTTGGCAAAAGTTAAAACTTAAGCCCTTTAGAACTCAGCCATTATGCCATTCTTTGAATTTGGTTTAGTAGCAGTAATTACAGAGGTGCCTGGCGGACAATGGTCCATAGGATCGCAAAGAGTCAAAATCTACTGTGCGACTGAACAACAACAAAATTATAGAAAAGTTCAGGGTTGTTGAATAATTGACCCTCAGGATGTTGTTCTCACCAAATGAGAAGAGAGGACTCGCTTGAGAAGGCCTTGATACTGGGAAAGATTGACAGCAAAAGGAGAAGGGGGTGGCAGAGGATGAGGTGGCTGGACAGCATTGTTGATGCAATGGGTGTAGATCTATGGAGGATGGCAGATGACAGAGGAATGTGGCATGCAGTGGTCCATGGGGTTGCAAAGGGTTGGACTCGTCTGTGCAACTGAACAACAACAACAACTGGATGTTGTTGGTGTGTATCCCTTATTAACCACCACTACTGGCACATGCAAATCATACCTTTTATTTGCTACAGAGTCAGAATAGTATAACACATGCTAGATACTGGACAATTCTGAAAGAAAAAAGTTACAAGTTTGCTTGTGTTGCAAACAGTATGGGGATATCAACACAGTAATCTGCTGCTACAGAAAACTTCACTGAAGAAACTCTGGGCATTTTGCAGAGATTGTTGTAAACTGGCAATGCTAATGGGTATTCTGTAGTTAATGCTAACTGAGTAATCATTGACTATCTTAGTTTTTGCTTTGTTATTGATGAATGAGAGCTGATTTGATGTAGATAAGCAGTCTGGTGGAATGATGCAATGCCATCTATGGAACCCTGTGTACAACTCCACGAATGCAGTAAATTATTGTCACAAGCAACAGACATTGATCCAAGAGGATCATTAACAGCTTTAGCCAACTGATCCAACTAATGGCAAATGAAAGAACATCTTTAACACCTTAGTTTTCAAAAGCTGTCAGCTAGGGTCAATCATTATGGCTACTTTGTATCCAAAGTACAAAGTATAACTTAGATTCACTTTCATATATTGTGAGCAGAAAATAAAAATCGATTATGTGGGAAAATCCACATGATATTTCACTAGAATCAGTCAAAAGGGAAGAGAGAATTGTTGCAAGGCTACAAAATTAATCCACTGTGAGCAAGACAGGATGATGCCAAAAATGTATACACATTTTTTAAAAGGGGGAAACAGTATTACAATTGTAATACTCATTATATACCGATAACAAAAGAGGAATACAAGTCACGTTTGACTTTTGCAAATACAAGAGGTGCTCAAAGTGGTGATCATCAGTGTCCAGACACTTCTGATTACAGCAAACTACTGCTTGAGCAACATTGACCAAAGTGTCCACTTGTATCGCTGCACATGCCATTTCAATTCCTTCCCAAAGTACCATGAGTGTAGCCAGTTTTCTACAGAATACACATCCTTTAAGGTCCCCCATAAGTAGACGTCAAGGGGTGTTAAATCAGGAGAATGTTCTTGAATTTCAAATACCACTTCAAAATGGTCATGTGCTCCTTGAATAACAATCATGCTTACGTCATTTTCTTTGACTGTCCTGCCCGTTGCTTTCATTCTTTTGAGTGAACATCAGCCCCAGGATGCCTTCCATCTGTCCCCAGGGTGCCCCCCAGGCTGGGGCTTTAAGAGCTGCTTCGGCGGTGGGACTTTTTGCTCCCCTGCCGCCGGGAACATCTGCGGCCAGACAGAGAGGCTTGTCACTTTTTTGTAATTTTTTTGTAATCTTTGTAATCTTTGTGTGGACTTGATTATGATTTGGCATTTTTGATTATTACCTGATATTGATGCCTGTAGAATTTTCAATGCTGCAATGATATTGTGATTTTTGATGTTTTTGTGGTATTGATATTGATTATTTGTGATATTTACATATTGTGCTTATGAACCTGTAATTTTATATGTGTTGTAAACCGCCCTGAGTCGGTCCAACCGAGTAGGGTGGTATAATAATAATAATAATAATAATAATAATAATAATAATAATAATAATAATAATAATAATAATAATAATAATAATAATAATAATAATAAACAACTACACATTGGTACCTTAACTGAATTCAACTTCAGAAAGTAAGACATTGATACCATCTCTTAAATGTCTATACATTTTGGCACCCCCTGTATGTATCATAACACTAATCAGTGGTATTAGTGGCTATTACACTTTATGACTGTTGAGAAAGATCTTCATTCAGAAAACCCACAGGTGATAAAAAATAATTGAATAGTACAGGTTCAATGAATGGTAATGTGCCGGGGGGGGGGGAGTACACACTTATTTTAAAAACTGACTGGAAACCTCAGTGGGTTAGGTATCTGGTTGAAGAACCAAAGGTTTGGTGCATCCCAGAAGAACCAGACTGGGGGTAAGCTGCACAGTGAACTTTTGGGACTTTCATTGATAATTTTCCTGCTTACTCCACAAGAAATTGATGCATGCCTGAAGAAGTGATCTTGAATCATGAAAGCTGGTGGAATGTTTGATTTCTTTTTCAGTGATCCAATAAAGATATCCCCTTCCTCCTACATTTGTTCTGTGTATGGATCCCATGTCTGTCTTTGTTTGTTTCTTAGTTTGCTTTTGTTTAAGAGGGGTTATTTTCTTTGTAAACAATCCATCAAATATTTGTACTGAAGGAGTGTAAGTATTAAATATTCATTAGTCTATACATGGAATGTAATGTGCAATGCAGGGATGGAGGAATCACAATTTGGGATCAAAATTGCTGGGAGAAACATCAACAATTTGAGATATGCAGATGATACCACCCTAATGGCTGAAAGTGAGGAGGACCTAAAGAAGCTCCTGATTAGGTTGAAAGAAGAAAGTGAAAAAGCTGGCTTGAGACTCAATATCAAGAAAACAAAGATAATGGCAACAGGCCCTATCAGTCCCTGGAAAATAGATGGGGAAGAAGTAGAAGCCGTGACAGATTTTACTTTCTTGGGATCAAAACTCACTGCAGATGGGGATTGCAGCCATGAAATAAAAAGGCGATTGATTCTTGGGAGGCAAGCAATGAGAAACCTGGGGAGCATAATGAAAAGTAGGGACATCATATTGAAAACAAAAATTCGTATTGTCAAAGCAATGGTATTCCCGGTGACAATGTATGGTTGTGAGAGCTGGACCATTAGGAAAGCTGAGCGCAGAAGAATAGATGCCTTTGAGATGTGGTGTTGGAGGAGAGTTTTGAGAGTCCCCTGGACAGCGAGGAGAACAAATAGGTCAATCTTAGAAGAAATCAACCCAGAATGCTCCTTAGAAAGTCAAATTGTAAAGATGAAGCTAAAGTACTTTGGACATCAAATGAGAAGAGAGGATTCACTTGAGAAAGCCTTGATGCTTGGAAGGGTCGAGGGCAAAAGAAGAAGGGGACAGCCCAAGATGAGATGGTTAGATGGTATTGTGGAGACAATGGGCACAGAGCTCAGTGAGTTGAGGGGGATGGTGGAGAACAGGAGTGCCTGGTGGGCAATGGTCCATGGGGTCACAGAGGGTCGGAATCGACTGTGCGACTGAACAACAACAAAATACATGGAAGAAAAAGTGGCTGGAGGTGAATAATCAGTGACAGATGTGTCATGCCAGCTGTTTTGTGCAGAATTTGGGTGTGTATGCATGTATATGTGTGAGAGAGAGTAGCTGAGTGCATCCTCAGCAAGCTGCCGGGTCCTGACTTACAAGCCCTAGGTCAGGACAATGATGGCCACCTTTGGCACTCCAGGTGTTTTTGGACTTCAATTCCCACAAGCCCAAGTCAACACACCTGCTGATCAGGGCTTCTGGGAATTGAAGTTCAGGAACATCTGGAGTGCCAAGGTTGACCATCACTGCCCGAAGAAGTCTGAAGGAGAGCAGGTCTAAAAATTCAGCCACAGATGGAGGAGGAAGAGCTGATAAGGAACAGCTGAGATCCTTCTACTGTATAAGCCCCAGGGGCCTGGATTTATACAGACCACTTGCTTCCTGGGTTCAGGCTACCAAGGGACCTAACCCTAACTGAAGAAGCTCAGTTCAGATGGTTAGTGCCAAAAACTCCATCTTCTGAGATGCAAATCTAAGTTGGAACCTATGTATTTTAATGGGGTTCTGCTGCCACTGATCCCCTAATATGTTATAGGTGCCCAGGCTGGAATCTTCTTCCCCTTTATGTTGTGTGATCACCAGGAGATAGCTTGTGTTGAACTGCATCACAGGTAATCCAAAATGTCTGTGTGATCAAACTTTTACTTAAGCAGTGATTTAACAGGTCCTCCTAAAACAGGGGTGGCCAACCTTTTTATGCCATGGGCCTGACCACGCCCCCGGACAGCTGAGCGGGCCAGACCACACTCCCAGAAGCAGAAGTGGGCACATTTACGACTGTCGTATATGCACCCACTTCCGCATTTACAGCTGATGTAAACATGCCCGGCAATGGGCCGGATGGAATGGAATCGTGGCCCATAGGTTGGGAACTCCTGTCTTAAAATGATCATGTCAGGCTATAAATAAATCATGGCCAGAATCCTATATTGAATTTTATTCAAGAGGAAGTGGAATTATATAAGCGTGACAGCAAATTGCAGCTGGTTAAGGAGGTACTGGTCACTTGCCTTTTGGAGTATCAGTCACATGGCAAGCATGTAAACATTAGCTACCATCTTGTTAATTAACTATAGTTTGACTGTGATTTTATTTCACTTCCTCTAGAATGAATTCCCAACATGTTTCTGGCTAGCGTGTATGTTTGCGTGTGAATATTTCCTAAATTATTATGCTGTGTTATACATCGCTATGCAGAAGTAAATCTTTTGGAATTTATTGGTACTTAGCCCCAGTGAGAACAGGATTGAAGCCAAGTTATTTAACAAAGCATAGAAAAAGAATCTCAGTGTTGTAGTAGTGCAGATTTGGCAGGTTTGGGGATTTTTACCAATTTAATTAATTTTTAAGGTGACAGACTTGTCGTAAATTAGATTATCATGTTGTCAGTTATGTTTTATCAGGTAAATATACAGAATAAAAAGATATCTGAGAGTAAACAGAAAAGCAAAAGAAAAAAAAGACAAAAATGTGGCACCTTAAAGACTAACTCCTGTATTTAAATGTGAGCTTTCCTGGACCAAGTCCACTTCATCAGACATAAGAGTGAGGACTCATGGCATCAATTTATACACATATCAGGTACACAGGCACACAATAATTGGCCAGCTTAACAGAATAGTAGCATTGTATATATATATTTTTACTGACAAAATCTCTGATGCCATGAAGCCTCACTCTTATGTCTGAGGAAGTGGACCTGATCCACAAAAGCTCACATTTAAATACAGGAATTAACCTTTAAGGTGCTACAACATTTTTTTGTCTTTTTTTGCTGTTCTGTTTTTTTACTCTCAGATATGCTTGCACAGACTAACATGGCTACCACTTCAAACATATCAGAATAAAAAGAAAAAGACTTCAAAGCCACATTGATGTGCAGTTTTATTCAGATGAAATAAATGTATTTGTCCCTTTACACCACTGGATACATTCCCACTGTTGTTGTTGTATGACATGTAGTGACTGCTAATCTCAACAACTGCAGAACCACAGAAAATAACTTTTCCATTTTGTATAGTTTTGCAGTGTTGGAATTAGTTGTGCAGGAGTGGACATTGAGATACACTCACTTCATTCTAACATGACATGCTGTTAAGTATGTCTGTGTCTGGTTGTTCCAAATAATTGTTTAGCACAGTGACTTCATTGAGCATGACAGAGCAGTGCTCAGCTTCCTAGCTTCCAGTTTCCCTTTCTGTTCTTGGTTTATCAAAGCTTCCGTGGAATTTAAAGTAGTGTGAGCCCAAGGTAAAAAAGAGAATGATAGATTTAGAAGCAGCTCCAATATCTACTTATCTTACTTATTCATGTTGCATGTTTTGCTGCTTAGCTAACATTTGATTGACAACTTACTCAAATCAAATTCCCTAAGAATACATTGCTTTACCAACAGCCTGCACAACACAACAGCCAAACAGTATAGTGCAGCTACTAGTGCAGATTTATTTTTAGGCACAATCACTGTAGTATTACTAGATGAAAACAAGGTAACCATCAACACATAAATCAAGTGAAACCAATACCAAAAACCAGCAGAAAAGTATACTGCTGCCTATTTTTCCACTGGCTCTCCCGCCCCGCCACAGCTAAGTCTTCTTTTAATACTAGGCTTGGGGTGGGTGGGGGCAGTGTCTATAATAGAGTTTTGTCTATCACTCTTTGTGCTTTGTTTTACAAACTTTTTACAAAATTGTAGAACACTTGTACTACCATAATTTTCAAAAAAATATGTTTGTATATATTTATTGAAAATCATGTTTAAGCTATCTTTAATGATAGAAATCTATCATGACAGCATACAGGGCTTTTAAAAATGGTGCAGTATACACCAGTATACTATATACACATGCACTCCCATTTACTTAAATATTTCAATTTTTTTTTCATTTTCTAGCCAAAACTAAAAACCTGGCTACTTCAGGATCCCACAACTCAGCTGGTTCACAATCCAGAAAACCAGGTATTTTATAATGCTGTCTTTAGGGGTAACCTTCTTACCCTTCTGACATATAAAATGTACTGTACTAGTATATGAATCCAATAATGCCATCAATCATTTTTTTTAAATAAAATAGAATACTTAGAACATGTGTAGAAACTTCAGTTCTTGGAGGAGAAGGTATGCTGCAAATGTTCTACGTTTTGGTTTTTTTTTGACTAGCAAGTAAAGCAACATTGTAGAGAACAAGATGCCATAGTTCAACAGATATCTTCTAAAGCTGATTATTCATATTTTTGTATAATTTAGGACAGTAATGCTTGAGTTTAATTTTTGATGTTTTATTTCATACTTACTTACTGTTAGCTTTGAACTAAAAACATTTACAGGTGATATGATATGTTAAACCACTTAGATAAAAATTATTTGCACTAGTACCTGACAACAAATTCCATAAAGTCAGTGAGGTTTAATTCCAAATTGATGTGTATAACCTTATAGTATAAATTACTCTTACATTTCACTTGAAATGCTTGCACTCTACAATGCCTTCTAGTGCACACTAACCACATTGTGAATATTTTGCTTCAGTTTAACAGGTTTTTAATATATTTCTGACTTATTTGTTTCATGCTAATTTCTATTAGAAGGCCATTTCACCCTTTAACTCTTTTGGACTCTTCCTCCCGGAAGGAGCAGATGGTGTGGCAAAAGATAAGGGTTTGTGAAATTTGTAGTATAAACTGAGTGAAAGTCCAAAATTCCCAACCTATGGCATAAACTAAAGGCACATATTATGAAAAATGTCTGCAACATTACTTTGAGAAGCTACCTGAACTGATTTTTACTTTTATTTCTGAGAATTTAGGAAGATTTGAGAAAAGACTAGTACAATACAGATTATAGCAGGAGTTCTCAACCTTTTAAAGCCGGGGGCTGTGTCACAGTCCCTCAGACATCTTCAGGGACCGGACAGCCATTTTGCCCTTCCTGCATCACATGGCACTTTCTGGTGTGGTGGAGGCTGTAGGGGCCCACATGAAATGGTACCATGGACCACAGGTTGAGAATCCCTGGATTATAGTACAGTAAAACCTCATATAACACTAAAACCTGGTTCCACAAGTCTTGGTGTTATATGATTTTTAGTGTTATCTGATGCATGTTAAAATCCTATGGGATCCATAGAGATACATTGTAACCACACAGGCTTTAGCGGTTGTTATCTGAAGCATCCCATAGGATCTTAATGTTATCTGATGCAATTCTTCCCCCAGATTCCTTAATGTTATGCGATTTTAGTGTTATTCGATACTAATGTTATATGAGGTATTACTGTATAATAATACAGCAGAGACTGGCCTAACTGTAGTTAGTATTAGCTACCTGTATATTGCCCCATAGTATAAGCATTCTCTGGGCAATTCAGAGCAATTGCATTAAAACAAATCAAATACAGTAATACCTCAGATAATGTTTGCATCAGATAACACTAAAACCACATAACGTTAAGCAATCTCTCTCTCTCTGTGAATTGTATCACATAATGTTAAAATCCTATGGAATGCATCGGATAACATTCACTAAAGGCTGTGCCAGTTAAAAGGTATCTCTATGGAGTTTTAATGTTATCCAATGTGGCAATGTATGGTTGTAGGAACTGGACCTTTAGGAAAGCTGAGTGCAGAAGAATAGACACCTTTGAGATGTGATGTTGGAGGAGAGTTTTGAGAGTCTCCTGGACAGCGAGGAGAACAAATAGGTCAATCTTAGAAGAAATCAACCCTGACTGCTCCTTAGAAGGTCAAATAGTGAAGATGAAGCTAAAGTACTTTGGACATCAAGTGAGAAGAGATGATTCACTTGAGAAAGCCTTGATGCTTGGAAGGGTCGAGGGCAAGAGAAGAAGGGGATGGCCAAAGATGAGATGGCTAGATGGTATTGTGGAGGCAGTGGGCGCAGAGCCAAGCGAGTTGAGGGGGATGGTGGAGGACAGGAGTGCCTGGCGGAGAGTGGTACATGGGGTCACAGAGGGTCGGAATCGACTGTGCGACTGAACAACAACAACAAAAAATGCATCCCATAGGATTTTAACATTATCCAATGCATGCATGCATTGGATAACATAAAAAATCAGATAACACTAAGACTTGTGGAACCAAGTTTTAGTGTTATCCGAGGTTTTACTATACAGTGGTACCTTGGTTTACAAATGCCTCGGCTAATGTAATTTTCAGTTTGCAAATCAAAATCCATTGAAAATAATGCCTTGGTTTATGATTTATTTATTTTTTTGCAATATGAAGCAAGTTTCCCCAGGAATTATTGTGCCTGGGAGGTTTATAGCACTGCCCCATGCGTGTTTTGATTTATGATTTTTTTGCAATATGAAACATCCCAGAGAATGCAATACATTTGTAGACTGAGATACCACTGTATACAGCAAAGCAATCACACTTACCATATATACTCAAGTATAACCTGAGTTTTTTAACCCCAAAAATGAGTCCCAAAAGGGGGACTCAGCTTATACTCGGGTCATTGACCATGAGGGTTGCAAAACCGCACCAGATTGAGATTTGTCAACAATTTAATAATTTTACCATATTTTAATGTATTTTGATTGTTGAAACTCACTAGCAGCTGCTGCATTTCCCACCCTTGGCTTATACTTGGGTCAATCTATTTTCCTGGGTTTTCAGGTCAAAATTAGTTACCTTGGCTTATACTTGGGTAGGCTTATACTCAAGTATATATGGTATATACCATCCAATAGCACTTAGTGCATGCTCTGGGAAGTTCACAAGTTAATGAGCATTTTGCCCCAAACATGCTGGGCACTCATTTTACTGAACTCGAAAGGATGGACGGCTGAGTCAATCTTGAGCTCTGGTCAGGATCGAACTAACAACCTTTTGATTGCAGGACAGCAGTTTAACCACTGTGTCACCAGGGTTCCAGACTGCAGTATGCAGTCATTATCAACAAATAAATAAACCTATGTTGTTAACAAACCTAAATTGAAATGGAGTTGAACAAATTAAAATAATTTTGAGAATCCCAATTAAAACATTAGTAAAAAGCAACTTTCAATATAATTCAGTGTTTACCACTTTCTTTAAAAATGAGAGAAAAGGTACCTGGTGAATCTCTGTTTGGAAGCTTGTTCCAAAGAAATAGGACAGCAACCAAGAAAGTTTTATTCCTTAAGCTCCCTCTTTTAGCCTCATTAGAGGTCACTATTCTTAGTAGTCATTTCCCCCTATTATTATTATTATTATTATTATTATTATTATTATTATTATTATTATTATTATTATTATTATTATTATTATTATTATTATTATTATTATTATTATTATTATTATTATTAAATTCAATTTATATGCCGCTCTCCTTGCCGAAGCAACTCAGAGCGGCTTACAGTGTTACAATATCAAATATAAAAACAACATAATATAAATATAACAAATATGATACAGTCAATAAATCTTTCATAAAAAACAAGAGCACAATACAATCAGAAAAATGCAATACAGTACAATCAGAATATACACTACAGTCAAGATGGAAGCAAGCAAGCAAGGAAGGAAGAAAAGAAAAGGAAGGAAGGATAGATGGATGGAAGAGAAAGAAGGCATCAGAATGTAAGGCTAGATAGCTAGATGGATGGTTTCAGTGAATGGCGTAACAGCTTCATCCTGGTTTTAAAAAATATATTTTGATTACTTGCGGGGTAATATGCTATATTGCTACCTTGTACACAATTTGTGGTCTTGGTAAAATCCTTTTTCTCCTACCTTAATTAGTTAACCTTTTATAAAATTCACATTGCATATAGTAGCAAATATGTTGGATCTAGAGAACATATTTTCATTTAGCCTGAAGAGTAAACTCATTAGCAAACCACAATGTCGGTCTTGAATCCATTTAGTAATCATTTGCAATTCAAAAGGGCAAAGTTCCACAACTAATCTGAATAACAGGTGTTACCAGTTGTAAAAAAACAAATTGATTTGTAAACTTATCTGTTATGGGTATGCTAATAATTCTGTACCCCTGTACCTGATGTGCAGGGCCATAGCCAGGGGGTGAGCAGGGTGGGCATCACCCACCCTCAGCAGTGTGCCCACCCTCAAACTCCCAACTGCACACACACACAAACACACACACTTTTTGTGAGGTTTTACTGTGTGTGTGTGTGTTTGTAAAAATATTCACCCACCCACATCTAGAATCCTGATGATGTGTACAAATTGATGCCATGAAGCCTCACTCTTCTGTCTGATGAAGTGGACTTGATCTACTTAATTACAGCAGTTAGTCTTTAAAATGCCACAATCTGCTTGTAACACAGACCAACACGGCTACCATTTCAAATATTTTCATTTAGAGATTTTTCTGTCTTGTAGTTCATGGTGTTGCATTTTGTTAAATTATCACTTTAACAAGTCAATAAAATACTTCTGAAAGGATTAGAAGCATGGTGTGGCTAAATCCTCATTTCCCTATTGTTTGAGCCATTAGTTAGAGCAATGAAAAGGAAGGATAGTTCCTGGACCTTTAATGGCTTTTTAGAAGATGAAGTTTCAGCAGTTGGTGGGGTACACAGAAAGAAAGAGCCTCTTCAAAGATTGCGGTATTTGCGGTATTTTTGAACCACAATCGGTCGTATCCCATGCAATGGCAACCTTGTTGTGTCAGCTAATCTTTTTTACACTAGGTCAGGTGAAAGGAACTACAGAATGAATTCCCCAAAAGCTGACTTCATTTTGGCAGTTCACAAAAGCAGCAGCAGGTGAAGCTTTTACTTGAAGCTACACCTGTTTTGATTTCCTCTTCCACCCAGCAGTCAAAGGTACAGCCCTGTCATCTTCTTCAACTGAAAATCCTGTTCCAATTGAACATGAATATTGCTGTTAGTGGTGTTTCCAAAGAGGAAAGGATTAGTTGGATGCAGTAAGTACAGAGTGGATAGGGAAAATTTTGGGTGGATCATACCTTTGGAAAAATTAGGTGAAATGGTTTGGCAAGTTGGAGTTATAGCATAACTGCTTTTTTTTAGACATCAGTTACCCCTAGTGTCTATAAAGAATTCAAACTGAATTAAAGAATAATTAGTTCAATTTATTAATATATCATGTTGGCTTTTTATATTGCATTCTTCATAACTTCCTCTTTTAAAAAATGAAAATAAAAGCTAAAAGCTGATAATCAATCTGTTCTGTTAGAGACCTTTTCATTCTACAGTTTTATATTTTGTCTTCCTGTACTACATATGAAATAAAGTAGGAAAAATGGATTAAACATCTTTGGTTACTATAGCCTCTTAAGAGGTAAGTCCAGTTTGAAGTTAACCTATGGCTTTAATTAAAAAAAGTCTTTTGATTTATCTGTCACCTGATCCATCAGCAATGAATAATTTTCATGGAAGGTGCACTTTAATTACATTCCCATTTGACTTGCATTATCATGCCCTATCTAGGTAATTAATCTCACCAAGTATTCAATTTCGGCCTTTATTGCTGGCAGGCAGGCCTCTTGAATTATGTGTGCTTGAATGGATATTTGGTTTATTTTAAGTTAAACATATCATGAGACAAATTTTAGGGTCTCTGGTGGTTGGTTTTAAATTTTAACTCCTCCCCATTAAAATGTGACCCATACTTTGGAGTAATTTCATTGATTAGCTTAGTGTGCTTGACTAGTCAACATTTTCAAAATAAATGGTTATGGGCAACAGTTGATAAAGAGACTGATACATAAAAACTGCCAAAGTGGCAAACATTCTGATTTTTATACATGTTTAGAAATTAAAATTTGAGGAAGACAGTGATTCAAGATTGAAATGTGGGAAATAATTACCTTTTTTCATTCTGTTACCTGCAGAAGTCATGGTGTAAGTAAAGAACAAAAAATGCAGTCTTGCTTGTCTTTCATTGAATTTGTGCATTCTTATTTCAGTGACATCTTATATTCTAATAATGTAAAAGCAAACCATTTTAGATAAGATCTAGTATATGTCCAAGACAATATTCAGTTTGTCGCCAACCTCCTTCCCAGTGGTGGGATGTCAAAATTTTTACTACCCCACCATGACATCATCACAGTGTGGGTGGAACTAACATCATGATGTCATGATGTCATGGGTGGGGCCAAAGAATAATAATAATAAAAATACAAAATAATTTTAAAAATAAAATAAAAATAAGCACACACACACCACTCAACCCACTCACCCACAACAAAAACCCGTAAATAAATTAAATATATAAATAAAAAAATTAAAAAATATATTAAAATACAGCCACCCACCCACCCCAAACACAAATTAACCAGAGCTTTTAAACCAGAGCTTAAAGCTTATTCTGGCTAATCTTTTTCACACTAGGTCAGATGGAAGGAACTACAGAATGAATTCACCATAAGATGGCTTCATTTTGGCACTTTTCAACAGTTAAAGAAGTTAGGTACTAAGTCTTTGCCTAACCAGTTCTCTAGGATAATATGCCTTAATGTAAATGTAAAACAGCTGTACCTCCTTAAGGGTTCTCCAATTGGAACAGCAATTGGCACACCACAGGTGTAGCTTATTGACGAGATAACTCTAAGACTTTGCTTAAAAACCCCAAGCCAGGCCACCAGGCCTTTTTTAGGAACTGTGGGAGTACATCAATATAGGTAAAGGTATTAAATACACATTAAAATACACACAGACACACCACATCCAAAGGTGAGTCACTTACCCTGGGGAGCAGGCTATAGGGAGCTTCAGGCTGGCAGCTTCTCTTCTTCCTCCCTGCTTGGGAGGACAGCAAGGAGGCCGTGCATATGCACCAAGCACTGTAGGCGTGCATGCACACCAAGTGGGGGAACCAGTGAAAACGTAAGCCCCAAAGGTGGTTCCTCCCAAAAGCTGCTACAAGTTCTCCGGGACACTGGGAATAGTTACTACCGGTTCTGGGGAACTGGTTAAATCCCATCACTGCTCCTTCCGTATCGGGGCCAAAATGGAATTAGACTGGCCAAGGGGGTGAGGAATCAGGTGCACCCAGTTGGGACTTCTAGGCCTTGCTTCCCAGTCCTCCCCTCAAGCTGTTGGGCAGTCAATTACTCCCACAGATACCTCCAGCCCCAAGAATGGCTTCTCCAGCTTGAGTCCTTCTTTATCTCCCCTCCTCGATCATCCAAGGACATGCAATAGGAGTATTGCACTGTTAGTGTGATAACATAGATGTTGAAAGACCCCAGTGACTCCACGGAATACTGCTTCCAATTGTCTTTCATGGAAAAGAGACCCGGTCAGGCTTACCTTCTTTTATTGCGATAATAGATTCCATAAATCCAATTGAAATATCTAAAGGCAAAACATAGCAGTTGCTAAAATACTAATCTGACTAAAAGACTTTTTTTAAAAAATCTAATTCCTGGGTCCTTAGCTCTCTAAACCTAAGTCTGCATCACTTAACTGAAAATAAGAAAACACATAAAATCTAAGAGTAGACCTAATCTTGTTCTAGAAATCTCAAAATCCGAAGATTGCTGGAATTTCAGCTAAGAGTCATGTAGGTGAGAAACACACTAAGACCTAGTTTTATTCAATCCTTCAAAGAAACAGCCTGGCTTTGGCCCCATTTCAAAGTTCCATCTCCACTTTTCCTGGTGATGGTTCAGAGCTTCAAAGTGCTCCACTGCATTCGCTGAAGATCCTCTCTAACCTCTCAAAAGCAGGGCTTTTATCCTGAAAAAGTCCCTCTCTCCCATCTAAGGAATTTTTAGATGTCCTTGAGATAAGATTGGGGATATAAGATCTTTGTTATCTCTCCAAGATCTTTCAAGGTTGAAACTAACTGGCAAGATGCCCAAGGTTGAAGTTGCCCCCCTTCTATCTAGTGTGGGTAAATGACCTTACAAGTTCAAAGGGATATGAAGTTGAAGTTCAGAGTATGAACAGGTATGATGCGTTCTGGGAAATCCCTCCTGATGACTCCCAGAAACCACTAGAGTTGCTACTCCCAGTGACGTAATGCTATCTAGGAAATCATTCATACTAACTGAGTGGAAAAGTTCTGTTTCTCTAAGCAAGAAGCGGCAGGAACTGATTCAGATCAGGTAACATTTTCCAAGTTCATTACACAGTTTATATAATACCTGTTACCATTGGGAGGATAGCTATCAGGACATGAGTGCATTTGAACACTTGATTCCAAGTTATAAAGTCATATGGCATCTGATATTGAAGAACATATTTTGCTCTCCTGACTTATAGCCACTGATGTACCAATCTCCATGTATTTGTCTAACTCAGTGTTTTCCAACCTTTTTTTTTTAGACTTCAATTCCCAGAAGCTTAAGTAAATTTCCCAATGCACTGATCAGTCAATGTACTGACTTAGGTTTCTGGGAATTGAAGCCCAAAAACCAAAGATTGGGAAACACTGGTCTAATTCGATTCACTGACATCCCAAGTTGAAAGCCATAGCTAATCTTTGTGCTGAATAAATTCCACTTTACCTTTGTATTGAGTGAAGAGGTATGCCCTTTTATCTGTCCTAAATCCAACACTGGTCAGCTTCAATGGGTGACCTTGCGTTCTACCATTGTTCTCAGAAAAGTCTGTACTCATTCCTGCTGTTGTCACTTCAAAATTAGAAGTTTCAAGTGTGTTACATTTAGATATCCCTGGTGAGGATTATAAAAGATAGCTTTTAAAAATGTACAATTTATTTCATGTATTAGCTCACACTTTAAAAGTCTTACATAAAAGATTACTCTTTTTCTTATGGCTGTAAAATGCTAATGTATGCAGTAATTAAGATTATGTTATGGGGAGAAGGTGGAGGAAGTAAAGAACAGTATTGAAAGAAAAATCAGAAACTTAATTAGAGCCTTTGTGCCCTTCAGAAGAAGAAAAATACATACTTGTATTCACAAAAGTTGTTTCATATTTCTTTTAGTGTTTGTCTTCTTGGAAGTAATAATAATAATAATAGAATGGTGACTTTATGTACAGTAAAACCCCGGATAAAGTTATGGCTTGGTTCCACAAGTCATGACGTTATCTGATTTTTAGCGTTGTCCGATGCATGCATCGAACAGCGCTAAAAAAAAAAAAAAAGCCCTGACTTCAGGGACAAACTGTGTGGTTGTCCCTGAAGTCATTGCGGGTGTGTGTGTGTGTGGATTGGGCTACCCAATCCACACACACACAGCGATCTCTGCAACTGCAGTAGGGTTGGGGAAAGGTGTGCGCCTTTCCTCCGACCCTACTGCAGTCGCTGTGAATGAAGAGGGGGTGAGGGAATCCCCTGCGCACACGCTTGGGATTTCCTCACCCCTTCTTCATTCACAGCGCTTGTAGCTTGGAATGCAGGAAGGTGGGGGAGGAAGAGGCACAATCTTTTCCCCCACCTTCCTACACCCCAAGCTAGCTCTGGGGGTGGGGTGGGGGGAAACACCCACCCACCCCGCAAGGGCAGTGATTGCCGTTGTGGGGGGTATTTCCCCCCCAAAAAAACCCCACACTAGCTTTAAAAGCAAGAAAATCAGGATGAAAGAGACCTCCTTGCAGTGACTGCCCTTGCAGGGTGTGTGGGGTATGTATTTCCACCCAACCCCCCTATCTTTAAAACAAGAAAATCAGGAGAAAAGAGGTCTCTTTCCTCCTGATTTTCTTGTTTTAAAAACGAGTGTGTGGGGGGTAGGGTGCCCTTGCGAGTTTTTAGTGTGGGGGTGGGGTGCCCCATTGTGAGTTTTTAATGCAAGAAAATCAGGAGGAAATAGGTCTCTTTCCTCCTGATTTTCTTGCTTTTAAAGCTAGTGTGTGTGTGTGTGTGTGGGGAGATACCCACCCCCTGCAATGCTAACTTAGAGTGCAGGAAGGTCAGGGGAAAAAGAAGCATGAGATCGTGCCTCTTCCTCCCCCACCTTCCTGCATTCCAAGCTACAAGCACTGTGGATGAAGAAGGGGTGAGAAAATCCCCAGCATGTGTGCTGGGGATTCCCTCCCCCCTTCTTCATTCACAGCGACTGCAGTAGGGTTGGGGGAAAGGCATGCGCCTTTTCCTGACCCCACTGCAGTCGCAGAAATAACTGTGGGTGGGGGGTAGTTTGGGTAGAAGTTCTACCCAAACCATCCCCCCCCCGCAGACCATCGCCTCAGATAATGCTACTGAACCGTTATCCGATGCAAGTTTTTCCCAAAAAACATGCATCGTTATCCGATTCTAGCGTTATCCTATGCAATCGTTATCCGGGGTTTTACTGTACTTACCTTAGTGTGATATTTTTCATTTCCTTCAAATCTGGCTTCCTTTTGTATCAGTGTTGCAAATTTTTCCAAAATTTTTTTTCATCAAGATCACATGTTCACTTTGAAGTAAACATCCTATTTCTTTTCTGAACATTTCTCACTGGAATTCTACTTGCTTAAGAAAAACTGCATGTCAGTTCTGATTTTTGGCAACCTTTTCCCAGAATTTTAAGGTAGAAGATACACAGAAGTGGTTTACCATCTTGCCCTTCCTCCACCACATGGCACTTCCTAGTGTGGTGGAGGTGGTGGTGGGCAACATGAAATGGCACCATAGGCCGCATTCATCCCATAGGCCGCAGGTTGAGAATCCCTGGTCTAAACTAAGTTCTACAGTAAAACCTCATATAACACTAAAACCTGGTTCCACAAGTCTTGGTGTTATATGATTTTTAGTGTTATCTGATCCTCTATGGGATCCATAGAGATACATTGTAACCACACAGGCTTTAGCGGTTGTTATCTGAAGCATCCCATAGGATCTTAATGTTATCTGATGCAATTCTTCCCCCCAGATTCCTTAATGTTATGCGATTTTAGTGTTATTCAATACTAATGTTATATGAGGTATTACTGTATCTGTTTATTTTTCAGATGTCTGTTCTATTCATTGTTTGTAGAAAAGTTTTTTGTGTCCTTCTGTTCCATATTTCCCACAAAGTATTTCAGCTTTTAGTGAAACATTTCCTTTTGAGCAATACATCTGCTATTAAAGTTAGCAAACCGGAGACTGAGAGAAGGAAAGATATTTCTTTGATTCATTTTTCCTTTTAAGGACACAATTCTAAACAGCCAAAATTGCTCGAAGCGAAACCAGCTGAGTCTGCACAAAAACCAAACCGTTTACAGCCTGGGATTTGGACAGTTGCTTAAGACTGCCTTGATCCTGGCCTAATTTTGTGTTATCATGGTGGCCATGAATCTGATCTGGTCTGAGTACAGATTTGTGGGGTGGCACATGGGAGTTCTATTTATGTAATTGACTTTAATATCACCCATCTGGGTATTGTAGGGAAAAGTAAAGGTCTCTTTTGCTTGAAAGCCTGTCGTATCTGACTCTATGGTTTAGTATGCATCTGCAGATGTTTCTATGGACACCGGAGTGCATGGAACACTGTTTACCTTCCCACTTGAGTGGTACCTATTTATCTATTTGCAGTTTCTTGCTTTCAAACTGCTAGGTTGGAAGGAGCTGGGATAGAGACAGGAGCTCATTCCGTCATGTAGCATTTGGGTCTCGAACTGCTGACCTGCCAACTGTCAGTTCAGCATCTTAACCATTTGAGCCATCACAGTCCCCTCTGGATATTGTAACCGCTTTCTTAGCAACCTTGAGATTGAAAAGGGAGTCATTTAGAGCTCATCTGAATCTATTGTTGCTAATGGCTGTGTGAAGCTGCATTCCCGTGCTTGCTTGTCTGTCATCTTGCTTGACACCAACCCTTCTCCCTTTGACCCCCTGAATTTGGTATATAAAAACCATGCCTGTAAGTTTCACTCTTTGTCTGAAGAAGTGGACTTGATCCACGAAAGCTAACAATAAAAATATAGCAGTTAGTCTTTAAAGTGCTACAGTGTTTTATATTTTGTTTTGTTTTGTTTTGTTTAGTTTTCTGATATGCCTGAACCACAGACTAACACGGATACTATTCCAAAAAATGTTAATTCCAAACATACTACTTTTTTTGTTTATTCCAAACGTAGTACAGGCAGCATACACTTCCTCGCAGGAAGGGTTTCAACGGCTTCTAAAAAGTCTCTCCCCTGAGACATGTTGCTATTAATGCTGTGGAACGGATGTTTGAAAGTGTTGTTTGCAAAACATGTAGCATCTGATTCTAATCTAGTGTACTGACAATTTATTTGATTGCTTAATAATATAAACAATTGGTTGTTTAATAACAAAAATAGCTGATAACTTATTTATTTATTTGTTTGATATTTATACTGCCCATTTGACATCAGCATCACTCTGAGAGGTTTATATCAATTTAAAAAAAAACTTTAATACATAGACCCAACTATCCACAGAAAATAGTAAGATAAACAGATAAAAGCAGTCAAAATATAGCATTCAACTAGGTTAAAATTCTCAAAAGGCCAAGATGTTCCAGAGTGCTTCTTTATAAAGCTTAGCCTTAGTTAACTCAAAAAAATCTAGAGAGAAGGAGCCTGGCGGACCTACAGTGGAAGTTAATTCCAGAGCCACAGAGTAATCATGGAAAAGACCCAATTTCTAATTGCAGCCTTACAGGCCTCCCTTGGGTTTGTGTATTTCTGGGTCTGACTGGAGAATCAAGGATTTGCAGCAACATTAAGGTCACCTTTGCTCGAAAGCCAATTGTATACAACTCTAGGGTTCAGTGCTCATCTTTGTTTATAGCTGAAGAGCCAGTGCTGTCTGCGTTTGCAGACGTTTCCATGGACATGTGGCAGGCATGACTACACACCAAAGTGCAGCACAGATTGCTGCTTACCTTCCCACTGAATTGGTACCTATTTCTCTACTTGCAAGTGGCTCAGGTGGTTAAGACTCTGACTGGGAGGTAGAAGGTCAGCAGTTCAAAACTCAAGTACCATTTGCCGGCGTACAAGACGACAGGGTGTATAAGACGACCCCCCAGCATTTCCACTCAAAATATAGAGTTTGTTATATACTCGCTGTATAAGACTACCCCCTCTTCCGCACACCTTCCACACAACAAATAAAACGTAAAAGAACATCAGATTTGATTTCAACATGTTAATTTATATTCAAATGCTTATGACATGCAGAAAAACTGTCACAAGGCTGTATGTTATCAGACATGTAAAGTAAACATAAAACAGTGCAAGTTTATTAAACGTTATTCACCAAAGACAATTCACTAAAGCTGAATGGAACAATAAACCTATGGGAGCTGCCATGCTGTTTGTTTTCTAATGTGTTAACCAAACTGGAACTGTCAATGATAGAAGGAAGATAACAAATAGAAGGAGAGAGCAAGTGCCAGGCAAGTCCCTAGCAAGCTTGATGGTGTGACAGTTTCCCTTTAAAAGCCTTCTAACTCCTGTTCATCATCTGATATTAAAAGTTGTTATCCGATCCATCCTATAGGACCTTAACATTATTCGATGCAATTCTCCTCCCCAGATTGCTTAACATTATGTGAGGTAAACGTTATCCGAGGTAAACGTTATCCGAGGTAAACGATATCTGAGGTATTACTGTATTTTATTGAACTGAAGTGAACCCGGCATACAAAACGGCCCCCCACTTGGAGGCATGTTTTTCAGAGGTAAAAAGTCATCTTATACGCCAGCAAATACGGTACTGTACTGCATGATGGAATGAGCGCCCATCTTTGTCCCAGCTTCTGCTCACCTAGCAGCGACATTAGCTGCTGCTTTGTCATTAGTTCATGTGACATGGATGTGGAAAAAATAGTCATCAGAGGCCATCATTGCTATAAGTTCACAGAGTTTAAGATTCAGGGTGGAAATAAATAATTAAAAGTAAACTGTAAGGCAAGATTGCTGAATGTTAATGTTTCATGGTAGTAACTGTGAAAAGTCTGTGTTACGTCTTTTGTCCAAATGTGTACTTTCAGAGATTCCTGTTCATTTTACAAGAAACTTTACAAGCAGGTACAATATCTGACCTTCTAAAAATCTTAAAATATAGCTGTTAAAGTCATACAAATACTTGAGGAAGCCAGGCTGTTATGTAGTTTCCTAAACATTTTGTCTACAGTGCTGCTCTGTGTTTGAATATGTTACATACTTGATAACAGCAGCAACAACAAAATAGTTGGAATCTTAATGTACTAAATAACAAACAGGCAACATGGAATGAAACAGGAAATACAAGTACTCTATACCCTGGGTCCTAATTTAAATATTATATTAAGCTTTGATTTAACATTTAAGAAATACATTTGTTGAAACCTCAGTTTCACTTTTCCATCTTCTCTCTCATTTTTTGATATATTTGATGAATAGTTCTTTTGGAACCTGTCCCAGCTACCTGTGGCTAAGTAGATCAAATTATGGCTTTATATTTTAACTCTCACAAGTCTGTTGTGAGAGTTAGTTCTAAAGCAAAACTGGAAGTTGCTAGTGTTTCCCTAACACACACAGAGGAGAAGTTGCAATAAGAAGTAAATGTGAGAGTTGGTGAAATCTTGTTCCCATTTGTCCTTTGTTTTCCTAATCATAGTTAGCATTCAAACTTACTCTTATTGGAGAAATCATTGTGCATTTTCTAGTTACACCTTACTCTTTAGGCAAAAGGATTGCTCTTTTTAGTTTTCCAGACCTGTAGCAAAATCCACACAGAATTAGATCAGCAATATAGTCATTCTGTATATTGTCACACAAACAGGTATAAATAGTTTCGTCTAGTTTTGGCCATCTGCCACGGACATTGTTTGTAGAAACAACAATAAGGCAAAAGTGGCCAAACATGCCTGTTGCTTTTTTCCACTTTTTTTGTTTCATTCTATGTAATTTACTGAGAGGGAAAAAAACCTGCATTTTTTTGTGGGCCTGATGCTGAAAAACAGAAGTTGTGTGCTTACTTTTTGTCTGTAGATCAAATCTATTTGGTAGAAAATACAACAGGAGTATTTCAGTTAAATCTAACCACAACCTGACTCTTCAATATATTGGAATTTTTATTATTTATTGGATTTGTACCCCTTATGAGTGTCAGGAGATACAACTCATTCCCTGCAAGTGTTTTTTAAATCCTAATTTATGGAGGTTGAAAATGATAAGTATCCATTCTTACAAATCTCTGCCCTATGGATAAACCAGACAAAAATGGGGAGAGAAAATTTTCTCAGAAAGATAGAGTCTTTGAGTTGTGTTCTATGTATGGTTTTTCAAATACTGTATAGCTAAGAGATAGATCTAAACCAGTGTTTCCCAACTTTTGGTTTTTGGGACTTAAATTCCCAAAAGCCTAAGTCAATTCACCAAAGCAATGATCAGACAATGTACTGATCTAGACTTTTGGGAATTGAAGTACCCCTGTGGGGAGTGTGCCCCATGTTGGCAACCACTGGTCTAGATACAGTGAAAGAATTGATCACAAAAAAATGAAAAATTATGAATAACTTTTGGAGTCAGGCTATAATAATTAGAAGAAAGAGTGAAAGAAACTGAATGAATGTGATAGAACCCAAAAAAAATAACAGAAAATCTCAAGATTTTAGAAAACATTTGATGACTCCTAACTAATTCCTTTGGCATTTTGAAATGTATTCAGTGTCAGCTTCAGGTTTTTAGGAGACTTGGTGACTAGATAGCCAGTTGCACTAGGAACCAGGGCCTCCCCACCCCCCTTTCCAGCTCTGTCAGTTTAAAGAAGGAATGTTTGAAAGCATGTAAAAAATGGGGAATTGTCCATGATATGAAGAAGTTTATTTACTCATAAAATACTTTAAAGGGTGCTGATTTTCATTTTTGGTGGCAAATCACTCTGTCTTACTAAAAGTCACATTGGGAACCACTGATCTAAACAAATACCTAGCCTGTAGGGATACATTTGCCTGTGTTGGTGGTCTATGGAACAGCTGTCATATTTGAAGTGATCTTGGTTTATGTTTATGCAGCATTAGAACAGCAGTGTTGTAGAGTTCATGAAATGTGCTGCATACATATTAATAATGTATTCTGGCTATTAGGCCTGTTGTAAGAACTAGGCACTTCGAGAGAAGCCTCATGAGGTGATCACTATGTTTAGGTTGTTACTATCCTCAGAAAACCCTAAATATATCAGAGCAGAAATTTGAATCATTGTAGAGATTGTCAGATTGTTTGCACTAGATATGATCTGGCTCCCAAAGCAGCTGGCCTTGGCCTCCTTTGCCTTTTCAGATTTCAGTGAAGGTACATTAAAGTGTTTTCCTAAAGTTGCCAACCTTTTCAGTCAGGGGCTGGATCATGCTCCCTCAGACTGTTGAGGGGGCTGGACTAGTGGTCCCCCAGCAATTTATGGTTTTTGTAAACACGTTTGCGACAGCTGTGGACTCATTTACAACTTTCATAAACGTGTTTACAACAGCCGTAAATGAGTCCACAGCCAATTCCGGTGGTGAGGGCAGGAGTCGGATTATTTGGTGCTGTGAGCTGTAGATTGCCTACCCCTGTAGTAAATCAAGAACTTGTAAGGCTGGTGGGGAAAAGTGTACCAGTGGCCATATGCTAAAATTATCTGTTGAAAATGCTGTAGTATACCCAATGGTAGTTTTTAAAACTTTCAGCTATTATTAATTGCTTAGAACAGGCGTTCCCAGCCTAAAACTCATCGGCCGGTTCCAGCCTTCAGAGCCATTTCATGTGGCATGGCCATCCCTTTGAAGCTGTTGGGACAAAATGACAACCCCCATCATGCAAGCAGGGCAAAATGGCCATCCAACCCTCAAAGCTGACTGAGAGAGTGCAACCTGGCCCCTGGCTTGAAAATGTTGGCAACCCCTCGTTTAGAAAAATAATCTGTATACATTTAGTATTTACTAGTCTCTGTGGGAATATTTAAATTCTGCATGAATTGTAAGGAAGCTGTTTGAATCTGCCTTGTGTTTTTAATCTTAGACATTGGGTTTCAAGCTCAGTTGATGCATTTTAACCTGTTTTATTAAACCAGCCAACATAATTATAGAACTGCAGGAATTATGTGAGAGAAAGCATTTTAAAACTTCATCAGAAACATGCCAACTACGCAAATTATTACACTGTAAAACAGGAGTGTCTTGACCAATACTGCTGTTTTTTGTGCCATCAGCTCACTTCCATCTTAATGTAATACCAAAAAGATTTTCAAGATATGTAAGCTGTTTAGTGTGGTTTACCATTTCCCTCCCCCCCCCCCGTGAGTTTTCATGAACAAATGGAGATTTAACTCTGGTTTCCTTCATCCTAGCTCATAAATTAATCCACTGAAGTACACTGGCTTTCAAAATTTCCCTAAACTTTATTAAGTGTATGTTTGAGTTTAAAGGTATTCAAGACTCTAAACCAGGAGTTCTCAACCTTTTTAAGCCAGGGGACAGGTCATTCTCCCTCAGATAGCTTCAGGGGTTGGACAGCCATTTTCCCTTTCCTCCACCACATGAAATGGTGATGTGAGTCACATCTGACCAGTGGGCTGCAGGTAGAGAATCCCTGCTCTAAATTGCTCTCAGATTATAGAGACAAGGTACCTTTTCTTTTGCTACACAGTTTCGTTTTATAATGATCAAATGTGACTTTGTAGATCTCATTGACTCTATATTTGAAATATGTAGTCTCACAAAGGTTGTATCTACCAATGGCAATAGTATAGCTTATGAATGATGTGTGCTGGTGAGTAAGAGGAATGCGATTCCAAGTCCAGATCAAACCAACTGAATATTTTCTGGAGAGATCCATAATATCTATATACAGTTTTTGTAGCCACAAGAAAGGTTATTAGCAAATGTATTAACCTGGAGATCACAATAAGCATAATTTTAAAAGTAAAGTGGTACCTCGCTTAAAGAGCATAATGAGTTTCACGGGATTACTCTTTAAGCAAGTTTGCTCTTTAAGCAAAACACCATTGTAAGTGACCAGTTGTGACTTCGTGTGTGTGTGTGTGTGTGTGTGATTGCAATCCCTGATTTAGTTGTTAAGTGAATTTTTGGTTGGTTTTAGTTGATAAGCGAGGTGACTATTCAGAGAAAATTCTGCTCTTTAAGTGAGGCGCTCTTTATGCGATGTATATTGATCATAGTCCTCTTATCAACAAGCACATATCATTTGCAGACCACATTTTGCATTATTTCAACCTTTTGCTAGATCATGATGTTATTTATTCATAGGCAAATGATACAAACTCGTGGATTTTTTTAATCCAAGCAATCAAAGCAGTGGTGGGCAGCAAAAAAAATAAATACTACCACACCGTGGGTGGAGCCTACATCGTGGGCAGAGCCTACATCATGGGCGATCTAGTCATACCTGCCATATGGCCATGCAAACACAGGCAGCGCTGGATCTTTGGCTGTAAATGGAGATGAGCATTGCACCCTAGAGTCGGATATGACTGGCTTTTGAGCAAGGGAAACCTTGAACCACTTGCAGGGACAAAACCTGATGGGGCAGGGAGATGGGCGTGGCCACCCAATTTTGCTACCCCCCTGCCCAGAGGCCACCCAATTTCACTACCCCCTTCTGGGTGGTGGTGGTGCAAACCTGTTGCTGCCCACCACTGAACCAAAGCCTTATTTTTCCAGTTATGATCAATTTGTATATAGGAGGTCTTAAACATGATGTGCACTATCATTAAATTGTATAGCAAAAGTTTAGAAATAGTTTTCCTGGAAGCAGATTGTGCATTAAACTAGAGCAGGGGTTCCCAACCTACGGCCAGTGGGATGGATCCAGTCCCCAGGCTGAATTCCTCCAGCCCCGGAGCCAAATTGCTACTGCCACTGGACATGCCCTGGCGTTACCAGAAGTGATGAAATCACTGTGTTTTCGCACTGAAACATTGTAAAAATGCAGCGAAAAAAATCAAAACTGATGCAAAAATGTTCCTCCCTTTCTCCTGCCTCCAAAGGAAGCAGCAGAGGTGAGGAAAATATCTGGAAATGTGGCACTAATGCATGCACTGCAGCTGCAGCTGATACTGGGAAGAACCATGTGACCAGCCCCTCATCTGACTGAGGGGGCATGGTCAGGCCCCTGGCAGGAAAAGGTTGGGAACCCCTGAACTAGAGCCTTTTGATTTTCACATCAAACAAAGCCTTTGTTCACTTTCAGTTTTTGGTATGTATGTGAGCAGGTGAGCTTCAGATGAATATCTATTTAGTTCAAATGTTACATCATTTGATATTTGTATAGATCATTCAGAGACTACCACAGCTGTGGGGCGCCAGGGCTACTCCATCACCGGCACCCCGCCCCGCCCCGGGCCTGCTTAAAAGATGCTGCGGTGGTGGAAACCAGGACTTCTCTGCCCTCACCTCCAGACTCTCCACCAGGCGGAGAGGCTACCGCAGCTTTGGTGCACCTGGGCCACTCCGTCACTGGCGCCCCACCCAGCCTCGCACCGGCTCAAAAGAAAGCTGCGGTGGTGGACGGCTCTCACTGGGACTGGATTCTTTCTCTTTTGGACTTCTCTTGGACTACCTTCTGTAGGATTTTGCTTATAATCATTGTGGGACTCAGTATATGTGATTTTTGTTTTTACTGTTGTTTTTTGTAATACTTTTTTGTAGCATTTTATTGTGATATTAATACTTTTTTATTACTGTTATATATATATATATATATATATATATATATATATATATATATATATATATATATATATATATATATATATATATATATATATATATTTCTGATACTGTGATGATTGTGATTATGATAATGTGGAATTTGTGACTGGAATGCTGTTACTTTTATAATATGTAAGCCGCCTAGAGTCAGGTTTACCTGAGTAAGACGAGGTATAAATTTGAAATAATAATAATAATAATAATAATAATAATAATAATAATAATAATAATAATAATAATAGGTCTGCAGAAGTTATTTTTAAGATATTGTATTTTCTATCCTAAATAAGCAACATTATATTTTGAAAAAGTTCAGGACTCAGCTTTCCAATTCTAATTTACTATTTTAACCTTTTTCTTTGCAAAATGAAAGAAGCCTCATATGAAAACTGGTGCTTCTGATAGTTCCAACGTCATATTGCCTGCACACTGATCTGGTAAGTTTGTTAGATAGCATCAGTCAGTCCAATAAGCACCATCATTTTCCTCTTCCTCATATTTTGTAAGTTACCCAGCCCCACCACCAGTGGTGGGATGTCAAAATTTTTACTACCCCACCATGACATCATCACAGTATGGGCGGAGCTAACATCATGGGCTGAGCCAATGTCATGACATCATGATGTTGTGGGCGGGGCCAAAGAAAACAAATTAAAAAATAATAAAATAAAAATAAGCACGCACACACACCTCAACCCACCTACCCACCACACAAACCTGTAAATAAATTAAATAAATAAAAAAAAAATACATTAAAATACACCCACCCACCCAAACACCCACCCACCCACACCACAAATGAACCAGAGATTTTAAACCAGAGCTTAAAGTTTATTCTGGCTAATCTTTCTCACACTAGGTCAGATGGAAGGAACTACAGAATGAACTCACCACAAGATGGCTTCATTTTGGCACTTTTCAACTTTTCAGCAGTTAAAGAAGTTAGGTACTAAGACTTTGCCTAACCAGTTCCCTAGGATATCTAGGGGAGCAGGGTATAGGGAGCTTCAGGTTAGCAGCTTCTCTTCCTCCTCCCCGCTTGGGAGGACAGCAAGGAGGTCGTGCATACGCTCCAAGCACTATAGGCGTGCATGCACACCAAGTGCTTGGCACGCATGTGCAGTGGAGGAACCAGTGAAAAGGTAAGCCCCGAAGGTGGTTCCCCCCAAAAGCTGCAACTGGTTCTCCAGGACACTGGGAAAAGTTACTACCGGTTCTGGAGAACTGGTGAGAACCTGTTACATCCCATCACTGCCCACCACCAATAACCACCACTCTTAAAATATTTATTTATTTATTTATTTATTTTTCTGATTTCTATAGCTGCCCAACTCCGAAGACTCTGGGTGGCTCACAGAAAATAAAATCTGTCACATTTTAAAAACCAATAAAACCCCCATTAAATCTGCCACCAAAAATTACTACAGATTAAAAGAGGGCAAGAGTGTTCTTATTAAATCTGCCAGCAGGCAGGGGTCACCACATTGCTGGTGCTGCACACCTGCTTTGCCAGCCAGGTTTTTAGCCCTTTAACACTTTCAGCCTTCATTTTTAGCTGGAAACAAAATCCCCTAAGTTAGATGGCATTTTTATTTAAAGAAGAGGAAAAAAATGAAGAGAAGATTTTTTTTCCAGTTATTGTGCATTTTATGGAGCTGCACTATTTTGAAATTAAGTTCATCAAATTACTTTACTGCCAGATCCATTAGCTCTGTGTAACTGAACTTTTATAGGCCAGCTGTTTGAATGAATGAGAAAACTCATACATCAATGAAACTGCCAAGTCAACTTCTAGAGAGCCTTCTCTTCTGCTGCACATACCAACCCCATTCTTGAGTTCTCAGCTGTGTTTTGGAGAAGTACTTAAAGATTCTTGTGTTTCCATTTCAGCAGATATGACATATCCTCTATATGATAAGTGAGAGAATTTTATAACAGCTTGAAAATATTGAGCTAATCTTGTTCAAGTGACTAGTTGCATTAAGAGAAGTGATAGACGCTGCTGAAAATGTGATATGTGTAGGTTTTCTGCTTTTAAGGGAAAGCAGTTAATGGAGAAAAGTGATACATAATTCATACAGATACAGTCAGAAATTTAAAGCATACAGCAATAAAGGACTGCTGCAAAGTATAGACTCTCCATTGACCATGTTAATTACTGGGAGTTCGGAATACAAATTCATTCCAAAGCAGAATATTTTCCCATGTTCTAGTAAGGTTTAATATGCTGTTGAAAAGGTAATTTGGATTGGGGAACTGGTAGGCAGAAAAGGGCTGAGAGTTTGTCCCTGGAGTATGAAACACATTTTTCAATTCCGAGTCATTCCTTCTCTGCCTGGTTTTGAACATAGTGAAAAGGATGCCATACTACATTTGCCTGTGTCTGAATACACATAAATAAATGTTTACCCTAAGATTGATAATGAGTTCATGCTTATGGCATCTACTTATTACATAGGGATAGCTTTGACTAAACAACCTGTGCCACAGACATTATTAGACTCTGTGCACTCTTTTAACCACATATTGCCAGTTTAGTGCTAAAAAGATATAGGGACAAGATGAAGTACTTTAGCAAATGCTGCAGGTAAACCTTTTAAAAAACATTTACAGTTATGAATTATTTGTAATAGTGGCCGTGTTAGTTTGTGGTTTAGGCATATCAGAAAACAAAATAAAATAAACAAAACAAAATACAAATAAAATAAAAAAAACACTGTAGCACTTTAAAGACTAACTACTATATTATCTGCAAAGATTAAGAAAGGGAATTAATTCATAACTAAAATAAATGAAATAAAATAAAAAACACTACCAATTTAAAGACTAACTGCTATATTTTTATTGTTAGCTTTCGTGGATCAAGTCCACTTCTTCAGGCAAAGAGTGAAACTCACAGGCATGGTTTTTATACACCAAATTCAGGGGGCCAAGGGGGTCAAAGGGAGAAGGGTATGGTCAAGCAAGATGACAGACAAGCAAGCAGAACAATACAGCTTCACACAGCCATTAGCAACAATAGATTATTCAGATTAGTTCTAAATGACTCCCTTTAGATTTCAAGGTTGCTGAGAAAGCCCATGGGCTTTCATACAGCTGTGTGAAGCTGTGTTGTTGTGCTTGCTTGTCTGTCATCTTGCTTGACCACATCTTTCTCCCTTTGACCCCCCAATCATATAATTCTTTCAGTTTGTTTCATTGGAAGAATTGTCTATAGTTCAGCTGCAACACTAGTAAAGTCTGTGCTTTTCTTGAGGTGACTATGAAAGGTAGAATGATTAATAGAAGTAGATCTTATGAATTGAATCGCTAGAAGTATTGTTATGTTTGAGGTAGTTTGATTACAAACAAGTATGGATCAAATTCATTACCTTCATTCTACTAGAGCAGCATTTCCCAAACTATGTTCCACAGAACAGTGGCAAATTTCAATTCCCAGAAGCCTAAGTCAGTACATTGGCTGATCAGTGCTTTGGGGAATTGACTTAGGCTTCTAAAAACTGAAGTCCAAAAACCAAAGCTACTGTACTAGAGGAAGAGCTCATGTCATCATAACTCATCTCCCTCCCTTCTGGAAAAACAATGCAACAGATTTAACAGGGTCCCCTTGTCCACTGAGTAGCACATTCACTTTCACCAGCCCAGGTGAGCATGCCAAAATCTTGACCCTTCCTGGGGTGTGATGTTACAACTGATGGCTCATTCACAAGTGGACATCCCACTTGATGTTTCATTCATTAGTAATCTGCAAGTACAAAGTGGCCCTGCTTTATTGTCTGAGGTGACAGTTTTGCTTCTCTAACTTTATTCACAGATAAAGATTTCTTCAAATATAGAATCACTTTTGTCTCCTTTTTTTCAGAAATTAGAAAAGAAAGACATTTGGTTTTTAGACAGAAGCGTATTTAACTACTTCTGCCATATCTGAATCCAAATATTGGTGATCCTCACGGTGATCACATATGAAGACTGTCATGAGAATATAATGCAGTGGCCTTTCACTTGTCTTCTGCATCACAGCATGACACCCATACCGCTGATCCAGTTCTGCTAGTCGCTTTCTGGTCCTGAGCCCTTTGGCACACAAAGTCCTCATCAGCCCAAGCCAGTATTTGATGAAGCTGCTGCCCTCCTTCAAGATGTATTCAAGTGGGATTTAATCCACTTGGGGACCATCACCCATCCCTGTGAACTTCAGCACCCAAGCCATTAGTCCTCGGAGTTGTCAGGTTAGTTAACCACCTGACACTCTGCGTTGAGTCAATGATAGTATCGTCTACTCTGTTACCATAGCAGGATAACCTGGCCAGGCATCATAAATATAGAATAAATTTTGACCTCTTTTTTTCCTCAGAAATTAGCAAAGAAAGACATTCCCCTTTCAGGCAGAGGGAGGTTTAACTGTACAATAAGAGATCAAATAAGAATCTGTTGAATATACAGTAGATATATTTGTCAGTAGCTCATTTTTTGGCATACACAAGTAAGTTTAATACTAGAATGTTAGAATATATTAGAATACATTTGCCGATGATCCTTCTGCAGTGTTTCTAGAATTCTGATGGCTATTCTCATAAATGTATCTCAGCCAGCACCTCCATACCTATTGGCTTCCCACTGGGGTCATGACAACAGGTAGCTGGCTTTACAAGCAGATATAATGCATGGCCTGTTGAAATATAAAATACTCAGGTCTCTCTTTAAGTGGATATCTCAACATTGTGTGAAATATTTTGTTCTTACAACATCTACCTCTTAATGGCTCTGAGATCTTTCATGAGTTTTTGAAGGCCTGATTAAGGGAAACAAACAACTTTTTTCCATTGCACTTACAAAAGTAAGTGATAATGTCCCTCTAATATGTGAAGCTATTTAGTTGGTCAGCACGCCCTAAAAGAGACAGAGTAGAAGCTTACCAAGTTAGCCGGTACTGATCTACATTTAAAAACCAGAAAACAGATTGACAGACTGAAAGATGCTAAAGAGCAGGCAGGTTTGGCAGTGGAAATAACAATTCTTTCATGAACATTGTTTAAATTCACATTAAAAAAACCTTCAAAATAAAATGAATAAATAGGTTCTGTTTTTTTAATGTCAAAGCTATAGAAATCAGAACACACTGAAGAGTCTGAAATCAGGGGCACAACTCACCTTTTCTTAAAGATGCACTGGAAATCATAAGTAGAATGAGCAGAAGGTAAAAGTACATTCCCACATAAAATTATCAGAGCAATAATGTAGATCACCTTTTGAAATTATTGTATTAAGAATTACAAGGGAGTTGGGTTTTGTTTGTTTGCTACACTTCAGTGATTTTGTTTTAAACATTAAAGTAGAGAATTACCTAAATGCTTGGTGGTATGTGACCCTAAAGCTTATACCACTTAAAATCTGCTTATAGACATCACTATCAAGGGAAGTCTAACTCAGATCATATGTGACAGATTTTATCTGAAAAGAATTTGCAAAACATGTCACAGCAGGTTATTGAGCAACATCATGATCAGATAATGGTCTAGAACTAATTAAGGGACTAATTAAACTGTGTAGTATTCTAAACAATACCACTGGACAACCCTATGCCAAGACAGTGGTAACAAAGAAATAACTGCTTCAGAGAATACTCTGAGGCAAAGTCTAGTCTTTTTTCTGTTGTGTTTAATCCAAATACTTTAGAATTACAGCATTGGAAAGCAATCATCAAATCTATCCCACATCGTCTTTGCATTTAAGAAATGTTTTTCTTTCTTTGTATAATAAATCATTTTTTACAATTTCCTGAAAAAATGTCTATATTGTATTCTCTTAAGTCAGATTTTATTTATAAGCAGCCTTAGGATAACCAGTTTTAGTAGACTCTATTGACATGGAACCTTATCTAGCAAGCACATTGGGGATTGTGCACTAGAATTCTAGCCATATATAGACTCATGTTTTAGGTTAATTTTTCTTTAGACCTATGTCCAATTCAAGTTAATATAAACTTTCTGATTAATTACATTAATTTTAGCAGTTTGCTTTACATCATATCATCCCCTCTTAAATTCTGGGCACTGTTTTCAAATGGGAGGGTAGAAGCTGTGGTGAAATGAGGTTGCAGATCCTGGCTTTTAATAACTTGAAAATGTTGAAATGAAATCCAAAAGTGTCTGAATTTAGCTGTACCTTTGAATGGGTCTCAAGACAAAATCTTGTAAAAGTATAGCGAAAGGGCGATAAAAAGATAAGGCAGCCCCTGCACTTATGGCAGCTGGTTTTACCAGATGGAGCTTGAGTGTAAGTCGTTTACTAGAAGACCCATCCCCTATTTAAAGAATGATGAAAACAATCCCCAATGTTGAGGAAGATCCCATTGAACTCTATTTTTTCCAGCTTCTTGAAGTACTTTTCCTCTGTTTCATATGGTATAAAAGGAGCTTGCAAAAAGAGGCTTAATATTAACATTTTACTGGACATACACTGGAACATGTCCTCTGAGAATGTCCAGTATATTTTATGGGGAATTATTTTATTTATTTATTCGTTTATGTACCGCCCTACTCGGTAAAACTGACTGAGGGCGGTTTACAAAACAAATGTATAATTTACAGATTATACACAGTCATCCCAAAACATAATTTTAACAAGCACAAATATACAATGAATACCCAATTAAACAGTTAGTTACAAACAACATATATCGGGTAATTCGGAGTCAAAAAGTGTGCATATATGTATAATTAGACAGGTAATAAAAATATACAATATTCAGATACATAACAGTACAATCAAGCAATAAATATAAAGATACAATGTAAGAATACAATGTAATACAGCATAGTAACACTATGTAAAAATATACTCTGGTGATACAATATTGCAATAAAGTTAAATATCATAAATACACTGAGGTCCGGATGGTGGGTGGGATCAGCCCCTCCTCACCCACAGCTGATGGCAGTCTCTTCAACTCCAGGCAGAGATGGAAGGGTCCGGAGGGGGGCTAAGTACCATTTGTACTTAGTAGTAGTGTGTAATGGTTTGCTTTTTAGTTTTGCTTTTTATTGTAAAATGCAGACATCAGATTATTTTATTTGCACTTTTCTGTGTTGTCAGCACAAAAACTACTTGCAATGTTGAATATATCACTTGGAGATGCTTGCAAAATACTGGCTGAAATACTGTTGCCTAATGTAAGTAAAGCTGTAAGTTTGAGTCTGTTTCTCAGCAGATGTCCTCACCACAGTTTTCAGGTTGTGCATACACACATCAAGCCACTGCGTGCATATTGCTCCCCCCCCCATTACAACAGGGGTCTTTTTTTCCTGGTGAGAAATGTACTGAAACTTGTGATTTTACTTATATTAAAGATTTACAGCCACTGTGTCAGCCACATAGAAATCTGAATACCTGTATTAATAACTTTTGGAAAAACTAACTGATATTAGAATATTCATTAGCTGGACTAAAAACTCAGTTGTCTTTAAGCAATAGCACTTGAAATGTTTCTAAACAATTATCTCATTGTTCAATAACTCCTATAAATTCTTTGTAGAAATTTTGTTCATTAAACCTGTATTCTTATTTCTTACTTTTTAGGGATTTGTTAGTTATTTTGAGAAATTCCAAATTGAGGACAGTTAAGGGTTATGCAACCTAGACACAAGTCAATGTTCTCAAGTCAATGAGTGGCTGAAATTTTGCTGCACAGTTGTGCAAATGGTGCAACATTTACATGTGAATTGCTATAAAATAAAAATCTGTGTTGATCTTATTTGTTGCATCCCAAGTCACATGATTCAGTAAGTAACAAATAATATCTATGGATATTTTTTAACATACAGCATTTCATTACCTAAAGATACTCTGTTTGCTTAACTGTGCAACATACAGACAATATGTAATTATTTGGCCGTTAGAAACATAAACATGGGAAATGAAAATGGGTATAGTATACAGCCTCGCTTAAAGAGTAACTCGCTTAAAGAGCAGAATTTTCTCTGAATATTCGCTTCGCTTAACAAATAAAACCAACCAAAAACTCAACAAATAAATCGGGGTTCGCAATCCCCCCCACACACATACAATTGGTCATTTACAATGGTGTTTCGCTTAAAGAGCAAACTTGCTTAAAGAGCAATCCTGTGGAACGTATTATGCTCTTTAAGCGAGGTACAACTGTATTATGTTTCTTCCACTAATGAGAATGCTGTAGCACATTAAATAAACCTCTATGTTTAAAGTCCTTTATTATTAACATTGTTTTATAAAAATGAAGATATTGTTGTGGAATGTGAACAAAAATAGAATTTCCTCTCAGTGTTAATGAATTGTAAGTGACTCCATTGTTTTCTAGAACCATGCTGTTTTAAACTAATCCCAAAAAATATCTGTTGTAAGCTTGTATATTAGAGATAAGAAATATTTACTTTGCAAAATGTTTTTCAGTAATGAGAGAAAGAAGCTGCTACTGTGCATGAATTAGAATGCATAGTAAGTGCTTGTAATAAGCTGCCATATAGAATTTAGTAGCCAAAGAAGAACACAAGAATGGAAGTAGGGCAAGATTCATTTTGCCCACTTTAGGTGTGTTTATGTCATATTTAGGACCTTAAAACAAATTGCACTAAGTTAATGGTAGATTCTTAAGGACTGCCAGTTGTTGCTGCTGAAATGATAATACAGCAGTACAGTAAAACCTCGGATAACGCTAAGACTTGGTTCCACAAGTCTTGGTGTTATCCGAATTTTAGTGTTATCCGATGCATGTTAAAATCCTATGGAATGTATTGGATAACGTTAAAACTCCATTAAGATACATTGTAATCACACAGGCTTTAGCGGTTGTTATCCGATGCATCCCATAGGATCTTAACGTTATTCGATGCAATTCTCCCCCCCAAGATTACTTAACGTTATGCGATTTTAGCGTTATCCGAGGTAAACGTTATCTGAGGTATTACTGTATTTTAATATTTTTGGGCCATACTTAATCTATTTTCTGCTCATTCAGCAGTAACACACCTCATGGATACTGAGACAGAAGCCCTTGTGCCTCAGGTTGTGAAAAAACTTTCAATGTTGCATGTCTTCAAAACTGAACAATGCGTTTTGTATCAGTATGTGAAACATCATCCTTTGACTTTTCACACAGAAATGTCTGCCTTTATTCACACATTCCATCCGATTTATGCATTTCTTTCTATCGATGATAGCATATTCATACATACTTTTACATTATTAAAATGTGCAAACTGTTTGCTGTTGACTTCATTTTTTAAAAAAATGCATCAACCTTTCAAATGTTCAGATTCTCAAGTAGCAACAGGTCTGAACATACTCATTTCATCTTAAGTCCAACATTTTCTCCCCATCTATACTGCTGTCACCTTGCAATAAACTAAAACCAAGACATTCCAGGAAGTATATTGGCACCCTCCTCCTGTCGCGCTGTCCTAATGATATCCTGATATTCTTCAAGATTCGTAAGATGAGACTGAATTACATGGAATGGGTTTTACAACACACACGATACCTCTACAATTATGATAGACTATAGACCCATGCCAAATGATTGTCTGTTTGATTGTTGTAATTTTAGCAGAAATAATTTTCCTAAAACAATTATCTGCCATTATTTATAATGCTATTCATTATTTCATCACTCATTCTTGCCTATAGTTTCCTTAAGTGATCTCAGCCAAGTGGCGAAGACATTGTGGTATATAGTGTCAAAATATAATTAATAAGATTTGTACGTATTTAGGAATCATTCAAGCAACCCAAGGCAATGTAGCTATAACATTTTTTACTGGACTTTTGTTATGGGTGAGCTTAGCAAATAAACCAAGGATTCTCAACCTGTGGCGCGTGATGCCATTTCATGTGGCCCACCTCCACCACACCAGGAAGTGCCATGTGGTGAAGGGCAAAATGGCCATCCTGCCCCCCAAGCTGAGATCTCCTGAGATAAACAATCACATAGTTAATATTATGATGTTATTTTTTCCATTTCTTCAGAATCTATTGTGATACCCTGTGGAACTAGTAATGAAAAGAATCAAAATCTATTGACTTTTTATCATGGTGCAAATGAGAGACATATAAAGCCTGGTGTGCTGAATTGTATGGCCATGAAAGAGCCAAATGGCTTATTAGAAGATAAAGGCAAGGGTTAAGGTGATTTTCACTTTCACTATGACAGAGTGCTTGATTAAATCCACCAGTGCTCATAAGTAGTGATATATAGTCAATATATTCACAACCCACTCATATGAATTTTTTTCTTTAGAATTAAGATGTTCAGCAGATTATCACCCAGGGAAATATTCAGATTTTTAGAAGACAGATTCAATCTTGTTATGTTCATAGGCAGAAAGCAGTGTTGCAGATATTTTTTCTCAATCCAGGGATAAAGAAATGGTGGCAAATGGGGCTGCTTACGTAATTCTAGGGTAGAAAAAGAAGATGAATGGTGGCTGCAAAATTTGGGGGTTTCATCAAAGTTTTAGCTGTAAGGTAAAGCATGTACTGTATTGTGATAAAATTTGAGATTGGTCCACTCTCTTAATTCTTGGACCACATAGTCAGTTTTAGATAGTATTTGAGTATTAGTACTCTTGCATATCATGGGATGTCTTTGGAGGAAGAAACACATTGTGTATTAGTTTTCATTCACAGGAAAACTTGTCTCCCCATTCACGTTCAAGCAGGCAAGTGGAAATATTTTTTTTTGGATTTTTAAAGAAAAGCATCCCTAACTTCTGTATTTCTTGTTCAAATACTGTACCTGAAATCTTCATTAGTTATTTTCCCTTTCCCTCTTTCCTTTTCTATCTGTATGGCAAGCAGTATGAGAAAGCAAGTGAATGAAATAAATTACTGTTGTTACACCATCCTTTCAATTCAATTATTATGATATCCTGCACATGATTGCATGCGGCTACTTCTGAGAATAGGTCTCTATAATGGGAAGTATACAATGATATGAAGTGGGGAAGGAAAACAAGTGCAGGGGAAAATGCTGATGGTAAAAGTTACTGCAGTTTACCAATGCAAAATGGGGCTGCAGTGGCTTTGTGGCTAAGACGCTGAACTTGATGATGTCAGCAGTTCAATACCCAGGTACTGCACGATGGAGTGAGCTCCCGTTTCTGTCCCAGCTCCTGCCAACCTAGCAGTTCAAGAGCAAGAAATTGCAAGTAGACAAATAGGTACCACTTTGGTGGGAAGGTAAACATTCCATGCACTCTGGTGTCTAGTCATGCCTGCCACTCATCCACAGAAATGTATGCAAATGTAAACAGCACTGGCTCTTTGGCTATAAACAGAGATGAGCACTGAACCCTAGAGTCAGAGAGATACAACTAGCTTTCGAGCAAGGGCAACCTTTACCTTACTGATACAAAAGGTCTGCTTTTGGATTGGACAGGCAGGCTTTGCTTTGGGGTATAATTGTTCCTGTTGCATCTCTTATCATAGTGTCCGAGGACTTCTATATCATCACATTATTTAATATTTCCATCATAGCCATATTTTAAATCCAGAAATAACAAATGTAGTGGATTTTGAGGAAATTGTCATCCAAAGTATGAATTTATTTTCTAAACAAATGTGTTTTTCAGAAGAAATGAAAAGTAACATGAAGTTCTATTTTAAACAGAAGTCTGAGTAAAAGCTATCTATAGTCATGACAATGCTTTTATTTACATTAGGAGGTAAAGGCGGATACAGTATTGTTGACACAAAACACATTTAGACTCAACTGAGGGCTGCCAGCTACAAGGAGCAAAAAAGTTAGTGACAAAATTATTATATCTTCAAACACATCACCAGATTAAACCCTAATGTGGTTTAAGTAACAATATGTGTTGTAAAATTTATTATTTTAACTAGTGCTGCCTGTAACATTTTATTGGTAGCTTTAGTTGGTGAAAATTTCAACTGATTAATTGCTGGAATGCATATTTTCATCAGTGATTATATAAATGAATAATAGGGATATTTTTGTATTTTGGCAAAAATATAAAATGACAAAAGTTTTATGTCTATTTTATGTTATTTTGGTTCTGGTTTATTGAATGAATAGGAAAATATCCATGTGGCAGTCCCATTGCACCTTGAATGGGACACTCTATATGTGATCAAAGGAAAGAATTTCCCCACTGTTTACAAAGATTCTTCATTTTTACAAGGGAATTGTGGGTTCCTTTAACAGTTTTTAAAAATATATATCTTTATGGTTAATGGTGAAATCAAGTGTGTGTGTGTGTGTGTGTGTGTGTGTGTGTGTGTGTGTGTGTGTGTGTGTGTGTGTGTGTGTGTGTGTGTGTGTGTGTGTGTGTGTGTGTGTGTGTGTGTGTGAATAAATGAGAGCTCTTTGTTAAATTGGACAATAGTGCACACTTCCACCACATGAGAAAGGCAGTCTTGTTCAGTGTTTGTACTATTCAAATTCCTTTATATTTTATCAGGTATTTGATAAATTACTTGACTTTAAAATGAGAATATCAACTAAAATTTCATAGTAAGTTTTCTTCCCCAAATTTAAGGTTCTGGATTATTATTTTCTTAAGCCTTCAGGTACTCTCAACTTTTCATTTTATAAGAGCAATACTTTGCTCTCCAAATAAATTCATTCCAAATCATAGTTATTTATAATTTTATAAAACAAAATAGGCAGTGTTACTCTTATCCGTATAAGGAAAGAAAAGCACATTCTTCTCTTGGTTTAATGTGTTTAAGAGGTCTTTTACTGTTCGCTGCACTTTAAATGTTTCTTCAGTGTATAATTTCTACCCATTAACCATTCGCTACAAGCTAATTTTATGCACAATAATATATGTTGTATATAAAATCAGTTGTTCAGGAATACCATAGTTATAATCAAAACAGTTTTGCTTTTATATTCATTTGTCAATCACCTTTACACAAATATAGCAATTTGATTGGTGGAACAGCATGATTACTTCTCAAATTGTTTCCAGTACTGAATGGTGAATTTTCCATTATAGAAGGAAGTTTCCCCCTTTTTAAATTAACTGAACATTCAATAAACTTCCATAGGTAATGTTCTTATTTATGCTATAGCACCTGTACATCCCTACAGAAGTTAAAATTCCATATAACAGCCCAATGATTTGTGATATCAAGTGAAGAAAAATGTGTGATGTATATTAGTATTCATATAGAATACTGTACTGGAAACTGAAGCATCCCTTGCTCACAATGGAGAAGTATTCTTTCAGTTTTACACAATGGAAACATGGATCTAGCAGATCAGATAAAATATGTAAATGTGCCAGAGCAAATAATACTTGCTTATACAATTGTTATTTTGTACTGGTAAGTTTCATTCCAACTTACAGTAAGATGTTTAAGGAGTTGTTTACCAGTGCTACACTTTCGCCAGTAACTTTTGTGGCCAGACAGGTATTGAAGCCAGGCAATATGAAGTCAGGTAATATAATAATTTTGTGTCAAAAATTATTCTGGGTTGAAAGGATTTTTGTGGGAGAAACAAACAACTAACAAGGTGAGATTCTTAACCACTGAGCCACTGCAGCCAGGTATTCTGAGTACTAATCTGTCTCTTTCCACTCTAGATCACTTTTACAATTGCAAGTGTCAGTTTAGACCTAAGAAAAAAGCAGATAGCACGTAGCAATGAATTCAGTTCCAGAGGCAAGATAGGAAAGTTTTGGAAGGCTCAACATGTTGCCTCAGGGATGGGTCATGGTTGTGTTCTACTACTTAAATTGAGATCACTAACACTGATACACTGGTTGAGACATTGTCTGGAATCCTTGTGCATAACTTACACCTGTGGAAGAATGTTGAAGTCATCAGTGGGGAATGATTTTCAGTAATCAAAACCTTCCATCATCTGCCTGGCAGCTTTCCCAACTCCTATGTGATATCCTTCATTTCATGAAAGGTGTGTAAACGGCAAGAAAGAAGGAGGAAGTCCTTAATTAGCTAAGTTTTCTTCCACTCATAATGTCATCTGACTACAGTGATTTTCAGTAATTAAATAATTAAAGAGATGGAGACAATGCAGACATTACAATAATCATATATAATGGTACCTTCCTTAAAGACCATAATATGTTCCTTGGCAGTTCTACACACAAGGTGGATATTAGAGCCCAGAAGGAGATAAGACAGTTTGTTTTTTGAGTCCCCAGAAGTTGTTTTTTTCCAATAGGGATGCAAGTGAGTGTCTTTGATAAAGATTGTATAAAACTTACAGTTCAAGTAGAAAATCTGAAAATTTGGTGATATAGAATGGCCATGGCTCATTCATACAGCCAAGATGGCAAAAATGAGTTCCAACCACTCCCACTTTGACAATAACTAACATTTGCATAGTGAAATACCAAAATTAATTCTATTTTGCTGATGTAAAGATTTGCACCAGGTCTCTGTGTTTGTTTGTTTGTTTTCCTACAGAAGCGTGAGGGCTCAAATAGAGCTGGTGACATCTGAGGGTCTCCAAGTCAGGTTTTGTCTTGACGTGGGTGCTCTGTTAATTGATAGATTTGCTACTTTTCATATAGAATCTAAAACTTGATTTTTCCTTTCTGGCAGCCTGACTTTATGAGCCATGGCCATCATATTACCTCACTTTTTGGGCTTTCTACTTAAACCCAAGTTGCATGCCTTTTACTAGCCCCAGAAGGTTGCCATAGAATAATTAGTTGGCCTAATGCATTAAGCTCTTCAGTGGACAAAACTTTTTCCTATATCTCAAAATTTTGTCTCTTCTTTATATGAAGAAGGGATGATATTAGCATCTGGTTATGCATATGCATTGCATGTCTGTGGTGACTCTAAGAGGCTGGTTTCAAACAAACCAAGGGTACCTATACTCAATTTTGTGCTGGCTAAAACAAACTGGTTTCAAGTTAAACATTCAAGCTTTTGCAACTCTGCATCTTAACAAGCCTTTAATGGTTTGAATAGTTCATTAGAGTCAATAGCATATCATCTTTTCGATTATGTAGCTCGTAAAATACACTTGGAAGCTTGGAATTTGAAGTAATAAGTATTTGAATATAGATGGAACATTAATTTTGGTGCCATTTCATAAAAATCATTCCTATTCACTAGACACAGAAGTATTTGCTTAACATTAAGTGTTTCCTCCTCTATAGAGAATAGATTAAGCACAGGCATAAGTGATTTGCTGAACTGACATGTTTAAATGCTAGACTGGCAGCTTCATTTGAAAATTGTCTCTGCTGATGTCAGTGAAGCTAGCTTCCATCTCTCTCTCTCTCTCTCTCTTTGTGTGTGTGCGCATGTGCATCTGACATCTGTAAGCGATTTTGCAATTCCCCTAGTGAAGAGGGTTTCCTTCTTTAGTTTCTATGACAGTTTTCCTTAGTGTTCCCTCCGCTGTGTTTGTTATCATCAGCATTCTTCTTCTCTGCTTCACCTTTTTCTTTCACCTCCAGTGTCTCTGCTGCTCAAGAGCTCTGTCTATGTACTCTTCATTTTCTCTCCTTAAGTACTGCCATTTGCTTCTCCAGTTCTTTCACTTTTTCTTCCAACAGTTCTACCAATTGCTATGTGTGTATGCTATGTTGGTCTCAGGCATGAAGACAAGCATTGCATGCACTGAAATGTCTCTTGCCTACATAATCTCTGTTACTTTTCTGCTTCCCTCTGCTTGTCTCTCAGTGCCTTTTTTTGGTTTGTTTTAGAAGTTGCTTGGGAAAGTCCACTAATATATGATTATATCCAGGAACCAATTTATTATAGATCTCCCCTGCCAAACTTGAAACCTAGGTTGTCATAATGATAAACAATTGAAGTTAAATATTCTAAAGCAATACATACTCACTCTGGGGGGGGGGGGGAGAGAACTAGGACAGATTTACCAGGTTAGTATTAGATATAATATAAATGATTCCTTTGGAAAAGCCAGTTCTACATTCTCAACTCATTTTTAACTCTGAATATTTATAGAAAGAAAATAATTTTTACTGTCATACTTATTAAATTCGTAGCTGTTTGGAATGGATCAGTTTATTCTGGGATTTTTGCAACTCGTCATAACCAAAAAAAATATCTTTTATTTTGATGCTATAGTCAACTTGTATAAACCAGTCAATGATATGCAATTAACTTAAGAAGATAGTGATGTTCCTAGAACTGTAGTGGTAAAGCTACATTTTGTTCGCTTCAGTCATATAACTTTTATTGTCTATCTGCCTCTGTAAAATTGAAGCATTTTTAATTGTAGTCTGGCAGGAGGAAAAGGATTTTGCTAAGAGTTCATTTGGTGAAAGAATGACTGACTACTGACTTATAAAAGCCACATTCAAACTCATTCCATTGATCAGTTTGGAGCCAAACACATTCTTTTGAATTTATGGCAGATTAGACTTGATTAATCCACCACCCAGCATTCTACCAGCTGTAAGCTTTGTGGATTTCTTTTCTCTTAAAGAAAGATTAGTTTTGGCTTAATTTGGAGGGGCAATGGAATTCTCTTCTGAAACACACTGTTAATACATGACAAGCCTTTGACAGGTCTTTTGCTCAGTTTATTTGCACTCAGTAGAGCAAGTGATAAAGGGAACCTTATGAGCACAGTTTTCAAAGCCACTGAGATGGGACTTTTCAGCTGTTTTAAGACTTGGTTATGTTAGATCTCAAGATGGGGCTTTGAGTTCAGATAGTACATCACTTAGTGATGATTAATCCTCAAAGACTTTGGTAGATAACCATTTTTATGTGATATGAAGAGTACTTTGTATAGACTTCTTTGTGAGTGCAGTAATACCTCGGATAACGTTTGTACCAGATAACGCTAAAACTGCATATCGTTAAGCAATCGGGGGGAAAATAGCATCACATAACGTTGAAAACTTATGGGATATATCACATAATGTTCACTGAAGCCTGTGCCATTACAGTGTATCTCTATGGGTTTTTACGTTATGTGAGTCATCCCATAAGATTTTAACGTTATGTGATGCATGTATCGCATATAATGTTAAAAATCAGATAAGGCTAAGACTCGTGGAACCAAGTTTTAGCATTATTCGGGGTCTACTGTATCTCCAACCTACTTTCTCATCCATTAAAACAATGCAAGTACAATGCTTCTCTTTCTTTTTAAAAAGTGCAAATTATGCTAGGCAACTAAAATAGTTCATTCACACTTGTAAGCAATATAAGAGCAAAATAGAGCTCATTTTTCATTAATAATACAAAAGGATCCCTCCTACTTACCTTTTACGATGTTATGCAAATACAGTAAAACCCCGTATAACGATTTTAATTCGTTCTATGGGTCTGTTTGTCATCTGATTTTTGTTGTTGTATGATTTTTCCTATGGAATCGTACAATGAATTTTTCCATTGAATATTCATTGTATAATTTTTTCCATACGAAAAATCGTGTGGAGCACCATTTTTTAAAAACCTATTCATTATGTGATTTTTTTCGCTATAGGGGGCATTCGTTATATGAGGTTCCACTGTTTATAAATCAGCATTTAGAAACAGGGTTATGTAGAGAGTAGCACAGCTTTATTAGCCCTGCAGAACAATTTAGCTACTGGGAATAACACATGTGATTACATGATATCGAGAGTGCTGATTCAAAATCTGAACTCAGAATTTGCCTATCATGTACAGATTTTAAGCTGTGTTATAGCTGTTTTCGAGCAAGGGCGACCTATAGCTGTTCAAATGGTCAGTGATTGGGTAATGTATTTTTACATGGGAACATTATAACAGTTGCAGCTACCATTATACCTGCTGCCGCCTCAGCTGAACATATCCCCATTATTCTCACTCACTTTTCTTAAATTACTTGGCAATGATATAAAACAGTTTAAACTCTAATTCAAAAACATTTAAAGACTTTGGCAGAGAAATTAATTGGATGAGTTAGATCAGAGATTCTCAACTTGTGGCCCGTGGGCCAGATGCGGGCCACAGCACAATTTCATATGGCCCCCACTACCTCTACTACACCAGGAAGTGTCATGAGGTGGAGAAAGGGCAAAATGGCCATCCATCCCCCGAAGCTGTCTGAGGGAGTGTGACTTGGCCCCTAGCTTTAAAAGGTTGAGAACTCCTGAGTTAGATGATTGAGGAAAAAGTCCCAGGTTCAATTTTAGAAGCTATGTGACAGTTATATGACTGATCTCCACTGTGGAAACAGCTGAAAGTCTTAACCAAGGCTCGTGCAAATGACTGAGAATTTCATTTCTGTTTGGCTTCTGTGCCAAGGTCTATATTCCACAGAAATTAGCAAATCCAGGTTTGTTTTCTGTAGTTGCCTCAAAACTGATGAATTTATGAAGGTACTTCAGCCAGGAAGTTGGGTATACTTCCCCTTGTCTTGTTATACTTAGCATTTTGTCCCCCATCACCATGTTTAAATTATGTGTTGATTGTACGTGGGATTTACTAGATAAGAGAACATGTTGCTAGAGCTGCAGTATCTACTACTGCCATCAATGACAATGCTGCAGTTACTATGTTTAGCCTCCATTGTAAATAGAACTGCACAAAGTAAATGACTGGGATGATTTTTCCAAGTACTAATGTAACTGCTTTCCACCATAAGTGATATATAATGCAATAAAACTTTGACTTACGAAAGCCTCATTTTAAAGAAAACGCGACTTACAGAAGAAAATTCTGCGGAAATCACATCCCAATTTATGGAAAAAACTTGTGTTTCAGAATGGGGTTTCCGAGAGTTCATGCCATTTTGGAGAGTCTCTCACCATTTTAGACTCTAAAATGGTGTCCTCGTGGCAGGGTAGCACCATTTTAGATTCTAAAATGGCAGCCTCGCTCCTGTTTATTGTTGACCCTCAGGAAGAAGCACCAGTGTGGATAAGGTAGGGAACTTAGCTGCGCCATTTATTACCTTTTACTGTGTGTTCTCTATTTTTTGACTTTTTTTTAGATCGAGCAATCTCACCAGCTGGGGGGGAGAGGTGGTGTTCTTAGAGGCTTCCCCTTTCTCTCCTGCACCTCAAGAACTCCTCCTCTTTTCCAACTCAGCTGTTAAACAGCTGGGGAGTTCGATTGATTGAGGTGCAGAAGTATAGGTTAAAAAAGGGTAATTTTCTAAAAACACCCCCTTTTCTCCACCCCAGCTGGTGGGATTAATTGAGGGGTGGGAGATGATCATGTCTGACATTTGGGGGGGGGGAGAGGGTTTGGAGATTGTAAAAAGTATTTTTTATCCAGTCGGGACCATTTTTTATTTTTCAGTGCATTCCTATAGGAAATCGTTCTTCAACTTACGGAAAAAACAAGTTACAGAAAAAGTCCTGGAATGGACTGTTTCCATAATTCGGGGTTTTACCATATCCTAGCATTCCGGTGTCTAGTCATGCCTGCCACATGACCATGGAAACGTCTGCAGAAGTGGACAGCACTGGCTCTTCGGCTTAGAAACAGAGATGAGCACTGACCCCTAGAGTCGGATACGACTGGCTTTCGAGCAAGGGAAACCTTTACCTTTAGTACATGACTGTACTGCTGAGGCTGAAATCTGCAAAATAAGTAGACATACAAGAGTTGCAGTTAAGTCATTAGACATGCCCATGTGATAGTGGATAGTTTAGTAACCATACTGTGCAATACAAACCTGTTATGATGAGACTACAGCTGATATTCAGGAAAAATAGATTTCTCTCTTTGTTTCACATAAGATGCTTGTAACACTTGAATGATCCCGAATGGCACTTTGATATTCTCTATACACTTTAACTATGGTTCATTCCTGTACTTAAAAGTTTAAAGTGTGCCTTTAATTTAACACAAGCTTCCATGACTTGTGACTCACTCAATGCATCAACAAAATATTATAATCTTTCTTTGTTTGTGTCAGAACATAGCACAATTAGATTATTTTTGACCAAAATTAGGCTTCTTCAGTGGCTTTATCCCACCCATTTATTAGCACTCCTTTTGTACAACACCTGTGGGGCATAAATTGCATGCACGTGAATGCTGCATTGATTGAATTTTTCCACATTTCACAGAATGTTTGCCCTGTATCCAGATTGTCTCTTTTTATTGGATCTTACAAATCTACTAAGTGGCATCTGTATAGTCCAGCCAGAATTTTGCCTGGCAGAAGATACTCTTCAGCATTCAATGAGATCTGTTATTTTTACTCTCTATAAATTGAGCCTAGCCTTTTCTGGTTTAACATTTCAAGCTTGAAAGATATATAGAAAAAAAAATTCCTTTATTTTTTACTGTTTTCTATGGGTGAGGGTTGTCTGGAAAGTATATGGGTTTTGTGCTTTATTACTTTTTTTTCACCTCTTGATGTATGTCTGGAGGAGCAATGCCAGACTAATAATAGACTTTTGCAGAGAGGATATTTTTCAGTCAGTCATTAGTAATCCTGTATGATTCATTAAGACCTATATCTGCTTGTTTAGCATGTGATGATTTGTGCAATATGGTACAAACATATTCTACTGCGGAATAATACTGGTGGGGTGTTGTTGTTGCTGTTATTGTTTGTGTGTATATACCCCAGCCTGAACTAGCCAGTTTCCTATTTTATTTCTGCCAGCAGCTTTCTTTTTTGTGTTTAAACAGTGTTTCTGTAGGTTGGGGTTAGATCCTGAATGACACCTAAATACTCTGGGTTAGGACACTGTTATAAAATCTTGCCTTCCCAACTAACTCTGCCTTCTTATATGCTTGTCTATTCTTTATAAATGGAAAGGACAGAACTCTTTTAAAAGGGTTTGGTTTCATCTACTTTGTTTTTATTATATAAGAAAATATCTTCTAATAAGCCCCTCTCTCCCTCAACTTTTTAAACTTTTTTAATCTGTAGGTTGTTGTACTTTTCAATTTTTTGAGATTTTAATTTTTAATCCATTGTGGTTTTAAATTTGAGGTTTGGGGGATTGTTTTTATGTCTTTGTTGCTGCTCTTTGTTGTAAACCGCCCTGAATCACCTCGGTGAGGAGGGCGGTGGATAAATATGAATAAATAAATAAATAAATAAATAAATAAATAATGTAGGGGTTAGCTGGTACTTGATGGGGTCAAATGTTTATCTTTAGACTCTCATGGCAAGATCATCATTACAGATGATCTATGGGAATGTTAGTTGATAATTTGTTTAAATGTTAAAATGTAATGGTGCCACAACGCTATCCTGTGGGAAGTAATTCATTTGATTTCTTCATTGACTGTGCCTCAACAAAGAATCTTTAGTTTTGAAGCAGAACGACAATAATTTCTGCCTTCATTTTGGCAATTTCATTTCTGGCCTGGACACAGAAGAAGTAATGAGGTAGAGTTCTTTAAGTAGCAATTGATTGAGTGTGTAACAGTATCTTGTGCACTATAAGGAGGACAAATTTTACCCCAGTTATTTTATGTTTTTCAAAACCCATCTGCTATATGTTGGGTTAGATTTAAGATTTGAGCCATACATCTCTTGCCTGCCCTAAAATTTGGCCATTTTAGAATTAGAAGAGGTTCAATTTGAGGGGCTAGACAATTTTGTCATTTGTTCAAAAACTTTGTTTTGTGTAAGTGTCATAGTAGGAAGAACAGTCTGTTGCTTTTGGGATCTGATGATTCTTAGCCTAGTTCAATATAATGATTTCTTTTTGTCTTCTGCTATGGTTTTAGACCAGTTTTGTTGTTAAAGAGTTGAAGAAGGCATTCATTTGTGTTTTCCTGAAAATGTTTAATTTGCTTGATCCTGATATTGAGTTCCATCATTTTGCTATTCCTACATCTCCTTATGTGTTCCTCTAGCTTTGCCAATGTGAAGGCCATAGAAAATTCAATGGAATGATTCTGAATATCTCTTTGATGTTTTATTTTTATTGCACATTGGTTGGTGTTCCCAGCAGGAGCAGTTGGTGTGCTGTTTGGTTTGGAGATGCATTAGCATACAGTGTCCTCTTATTTGGATTGTTTAGTCTCTTGAGGTCAGATTGCTGAGCAGTTCTGACACAGAATATGTCTATGTTCTTAATGCACTGTTATCTATAAGCCCACTGATAAAAATAGATCTGAATTGTAGCCTCTCTGCCACCTGCCGTCCAATGAATTTGGAAGTTTATATTGTGTACAAAGCACATTGAGTAAGATTCTACCCATTCTACAATTGCTTTTTCCATTTCATCATCTTGTTCATACCTGAAAAGTTGCTGTGGCTGTTGAAATCTCCAACCAGAAAATTAGTGTTTTGGTTTTCCATTTTAGATGGATTCTTGAAGCAGAATGGTATGTTATATGGTTTATAAATCAATGTTACTATGCATGCAGCCATTTCTACAATCAAGATCTTTTTGTCCTCTTCAATATGTTCCATTGAGAGAATTATAATATCTGGTCTTACAAAAAGAGTGATTCCATATTGTTTGTGGCACTTTTTATCAACTAGACCAGTGATGCCCAAACTAAGGCCCACGAAGCCCTCGTCACCAATCATCTGGCCCCGCCAATCATCTGGCCCGCGAAGCCCTCGTCGCTCCTGGAAGCAGAAGTAAAACGTGCTCATGCAGGAGCATTTTACTTCCACTTCCAGGAGCAATGAGGGCTTTGTGGGTTGGATGAAATGGCGTCAGGGGCTGCACCCAGCCCCCGGGCCTTAGTGACTGGCTTCCTGAACCACATGATCGGCCCATGGCCCAAAACGTTTGGGCACCCCTGAACTAGACACTTTATAGGAACATTTGGTTGATGTTGATCAATTCAACGAGTTTCTTAGACACACACAAAAATCACAGTTTTGTGGTAGAGTGAAGCCAAATGTTCATCTTTAGATGAAGAGATGCCCTCTATATTAATAGAAAGTATTGCTCTTGTGGTCTCGAAAAGTCAAAGCAAGTTTCTGGTTCAAAATGATTATCCAGCTCTATGCAATTGTACAGGGAATGTTCAAGTTACTTGCAATGCTTTCTGCTCTTTGGGGAGACTCATTTTATGTTTCCAGTATTGTAATATAAATTTAGAAGGAATTGATTCCCTTCCCTCACCATATGTCTGTTCATAGACTGTAATTTGACTGATTGGAAAATAGCATGCAGCAGAGCAAAATATATGTGAACTAAGACAAACAAATATGCACACATACAGATTGCTCCTTTACGTATACACTTGGATTGTGAGAAATTCCTCTGGGCTCAAACCCAGGATGCACTCTCACTAACAGCTTGATTGAAAACTTGAAGTAGAACTACTGCGATGCTGCTTCCAGAACTAATGAAGATTCAGTGAGATTTACTGCACTTGATACCCTAATGTTTGATACTCTGATGTTTGAATTGACTGAGAATGTCCTAGAAACAATAATAAAAAGACATGTGTACTGAGGCCATTTATTTTTATTTTGAGTTTGTTAGGGTATCTACTTCAGTGTTGTTATTTCTCATCATTTTATTTTATTTTTTGGTTGGGAGGCAGAATGAAAAGGGGGGACTATTAGAGGAATTTCAAGATGTTAAAGTGAAAATAAAATGATTAATGATTAACAATTTAAAAACAGTATTTGGTGATTTTAAGAAGCAGAGAATGTTTGAAGAGCAGAGAACTGTTTGAATATGTTTTCTACATCTATTGCATTTATATACTGCCTTTCTATAAAAGAAATAATTAAAAGGTATACAGTAGAGAAGTAAAAGTTTGAATGTTTTGTCCTTTCTGGCCAAGATTACAAGATAATATTTTTGTAAACTTTGACACTTGTTTTCGAAAACTAGCAGAAGGGTTTGCACAAACACAATGCTCTTTTGCTTAGAAATCCTTGCATGTGAAGCAGAAAATATTTTTTCTGCATGAAATATGGGGCCCGATTTCACTTGCTATAAGTGTAAAAATTATCTAATCTGCCACAGCTAACCATAGCTAATTTACTTGGTGCCAGTACTTTTCTCCATTATTTGCCTGGTCATGTCCCTGATTACGCAGGTGAGATGCACTCCTGTAATTCCTCAGTTGACCTCTGGAAAATTATACAAACTTTGGTGGATCACTGATAGGATTCAAGCCAGGGTTTTTATCATAATATACAAGGCTTTAACATGACATTTAAAAGCATGGGGGGAAATGCTGTTTCTGAGGGGAAACATTTTTGGTCTTTGCACACTCCCATAGGAGCAAAAGGTCTATCAATACTTCTGAATTTTTGATAGAGTGGCTTGATATGCTGAAATACCTTCCTTGTCAGGGAAAAGGAAATCTTTTTTTTTAACATATCCTTTCTATACAGCAATAGAATATTTTGTTGTTCTTCAGCTGCACAGTCGATTACGACCCTTTATCACCCTACGGACCATTGTCCTCCAGGCAAAAGAAGCCAAATCAGGTAAAACATTAACAAAAACAAAACCCAGCAATAAACAGTTAAACCAGGTTAAAAGTTCACATCAGACATTTAATTTTATCATGCCAGAAGCACACAAAGGAGCTTACTGGGTTGAAAAGATTTGGTGGAGGAATTCAGTTCAGGGGATGCCTGAATGAGGCTCCTTTCATGTCCCTGAGATCTTTCCCCACTGAAGTGGTCCCTGTTTATCTACTTACAATTTCTTGCTTTTGAACTAAGTTGGCAGGAGCTGGGACAAAGACAAGCGCTCATTCCGTCAGCAGTTCAAGATGTCATGCATTCTATTTTGATTTTCTACATGTTATTTTTCAACACTGTATAAACAAACTTCATTGCACACAGTGAGATCTGTGCTATCTCTCCTCTTTGCACCTCCCAACTTATTCCCCTCATCATTTCATTGGAGTTTGCAACATCACATTAGAGCAGGGCTGCCCACTTTTTGGACTGTGGGCTGGTCACATGGCTCAGAGATGCCCAAACTATCCCCCAGGAGCTGGATCAGGCTCCCCATGCCAATTCATCCGGCCCACGCCACCCTCGTCGCTCCCAGAAGTGGATGTAAAACACACCCATACATGTGTTCTTTACTTCGTTTCCAGGAGCGATGTGGGTGGCGGGGATGGATGAATTGGCATCAGGGGCCAGATATGGCCCCCGGGCCATAGTTTGGCTACCCCGGCTTTAGAGCATACATTGCTGAGTTCCAGGTGGAAGGGCTGCAAGAGAAAGAAGAAACTGCTGTTCTCTTCATTCTGCTAAGAGATGCTATGCTGTCTACTGACAGAAAGGGAGCAGTTCAGCTTCACCTTTTTTGTGACTAATTTGGAGTGAAAGCCAGAAATAAATTGCAATTTCTGGCAGCAACATAGCTTCACTTCTGAAGAGGTATAATAATCACATATCATTAATGTAATTCCTGGTGGATCAGAAAAGTTTTATTTATTCTCATTCCTAAAGTAGATACAATGTATTGTTGGGAGCTCTAACCTAATTTAGCAAGCTGGTGGATAATGGCTTCTTAGGATACTACATGTGTCCTAATACATCAGCTTTGGCACTGAGTGTCTCTGCAGCAAAGTGTGCTGCTCCAGTATGACATTGCTGTTAATGAAGCAATGCGTATAGTGACAGGAAGCCTCAAACCTACACCAGTTGAGAAAATATACCCTCTTGTTTGTATCGCTCCACCTAAGACAAGGAGAGAAGTACCGTAATGGGAAGCTTAGAGAACTAAGCAAGGAAATGACATCCCCTGAATGGATATGTGCCTCAAGTCTGCCGGCTCAGATCCAGGAGGAGCTTTATGGCAAGAACAAACATTCTTGTGGATCCACAAGAGCAAAACCAAATCAGAAGATGGTGGAAGGAGCTCACTGAACAATGAATAACATTAAAGGAGGATATAGCTGAGGAACTCAACCTCCCATATGTTACTTGGAGGACCCTGAACAAGCTGAGGGTCAGAGTGCCTAAATGTAAAACCAGTATGCTCAAGTGGGGACTGCTGATGGATAACAACATGCTCTGTGAATGTGGAGAGTTACAGAACCTGGCTCATTTACTGCTCTGCTGACTACTTCCACAAACATGCAGCAATGAAGACTTGATTTTGACCAGTAACAAAGCCAAGAAAGTGGCTTTCTTTTGGCAATCCAAAGTTTGATCTGGACTTGAAAGAAGAACGATATATATTAGAACAACCCTGGGACTCTTTTTCTGTCAGTCAATCTGCAACTCATCAGAAACAACAACAACTGGAAAAACAAGCCAATGCATGGTCAATATTTGAAAAAAGTAGAAGGCAAAGCTGACCCAAAACTGACATGGGAATGGTTATGAGCAGGAGTTTTGAAGAAGGAAATGGAAAGATTTATATTGGCAGTTCAGGTACAAGTTTTGCCAACAAATTTCATGAAGACAAAAATACAGCATATATCCAACAATAGCAAATGCCGACTTTGTAATGAAAAGGATGAAATGGTAGATCATCTGATCAGTGGATACAGCAAAATTTCACCGACTGGTTATTTGCAATGCCATAACAGGGTTGCAAAAATTATCCATTGGAAACTTTGCCAGTAGAATGCAGTAAAAATCATTGGGAACATCAAGTTGAAAAAGTTTTAGAGAATGAGAGAGTAAAGATCCTGTGAAACTTTCAGATTCAAACAAATAGACATCTGCCTCACAACACACCTGATACAGTAATACCTTGGATAACTCTAAGACTTGGTTCCACAAGTCTTGGTGTTATCCGATTTTTAGTGTTCTCCGATCCATGTTAAAATCCTATGGGATGGATTGGATAACGTTAAAGCTCCATAGGGATACATTGTAACCACACAGGCTTTAGCGGTTGTTATCCGATCCATCCCATAGGACCTTAACGTTATTTGATCCAATTCTCCACCCCAGATTGCTTAACGTTATGCGATTTTAGCGTTATCCGAGGTAAACATTATCCGAGGTATTACTATATAACTGTTGTGGAGGAGAAAAAGAAACTCTGGTTTATTGACATTGCTATACAAGGAGATAAACGAATTAAAGACAAACAACTGGAGAAAATCACAAAATAACGTGATTTGCAAATTGAAATCAAGCGTCTGTGGCAGGAGAAATCTGTTGTTGTTCCCATAGTGATCAGAGCCCTTGGAGCAGTACCTAAAGGACTCCCTGGATATTTGGAAATTTTGGACTTATCAGATTTGAACATCATAATTCTCCAAAAAAAAAAAAAAAACAGCTCTACTGGGGACTGCATATATACTCAGACGTTACCTTAACAGCTCTTGGTTAGGGCTTGAACTGTTAATTTTATTCCAGTCCTCAGCTGTGAACCAAATGGTGTGTGTGTGTGTGTGCGTGTGTGTGTGTGTGTGTGTGTGTTGTTGTTGTTGTTGTTGTTGTTGTTGTTGTACATAAACAGCATAATGTGTTCCACAGGATTGCTCTTTAAGTGAGTTTGCTCTTTAAGCAAAACACCATTGTAAGTGACCAATTGTGACTTCTGATGGTGGGGGAATTGTGAACCCCGATTTATTTGTTAAACAAGTTTCTGGTTGGTTTTATTCGTTAAGCGACACAAACATTCAGAAAAAATTCTGCTCTCAATCTGGTTCGTTTAACCAATTTTAAGTTAAATAACATGAGTTTTAACTAAGATGATTTTATACTTTTATAGTTATTCTGTTTACTCTTTTTCTGAGAGTTATTTTACCAATCCAAGTAGATTATAGCTGGGTGCAAAGAACAGCTGTTCTTCAATATTATTGCACTAATGTTTCATACTTCCAAGTGAATAGATAAAAGGAGGAGTATCCACAGAGAGGTTGCCTTGACAACCATTCCTCTCCATTTTCTGATCTCTTGCATCGGCGTTCGGCTGCCTCTGCCTGCCATGAGGCATAGCTCTGTGCTCTGCAATCGGCTGGTCAAGCCTGGCTCAGTCGGACCAAAGAACAGCTAGGCTGACTCCACATGGGCGAGGCTCGTGCACGCTACCCTTGCCTGGGCCAGCCATGAGTTCCAGTGCAAATGGCTGCCTGGGGAACCTGGTGGGAGCAGCAGCTGTGGTGGCTTGAAGGTAAGCAGGGCCAGGGCTGGGCTGGATTCTCTTGGCAGTGCGGCACCCCATTGTTGGGGGGGGGGGGAGGAAGGAGGGAAGTGGTAGGGAGATGAGCTTTGGCCTCCTTTACTTCTTTATTACGATGCATCGGATAACGCTAGAATGAACGTTCTCCAGTGCAAATCTTCCCCCCAAATTTGTCATCGATATGCGGTTTTAGCGTTAACTGGTGTAATCGTTATCCGGGGTATTACTGTAATCTGTTTTTTTTTTCCTAGTCCAATCTAATAGTTTATTTAGTTTTCCTGTTAAATTCTATCAAACTGTTTCTAATAGTGATAGGGGAGTTTATTACTTCAAAAGTTTAAATCAAACTACTGAATAACGGGTTGGACAGCTAGTGGGTGTTAAATAAGTAATCCAATAAAATGTGAACTCCACTTAGATCACAATGTCTGAAATTTGTCTCTGCCCACTTTCTGTATTTTAGTGCTTACTCTCTTAAAATGTGAGTGAACATGAGGCCTTTGGTTTTCATAGGAGTACTTTAGCCATTTTACCTATTGTATTCCAAATTAAATTGATCTGTTGGGTTAGTCTATTTTTCTTGATACTTTTTTATCCAAGGTGATATTGTGTACTTTGAATAGAAAAACAGCTCCTGTTATACTGTGGCGTATTTCTTTGTGTAGAAAGAGCTAATTGAATGGAGTATTCAAGTCTATTCACAAAGTGTTATTGGAAGCTGTAGCTAACAGCAGATACTGTTTTGGGTTATTTAGTACTACTGTGTCTGATTGGTCCAGTCATTATAATTGCTTTTGTAAGGGAACTGAGAAATATTATTTGAACAGTAGTACAGTCAGGACTCTGAATATAGATGTTTCAACTGTAACCTCATTCTACAATCTGGAATTCTCTTTCTGAATTATTGCTATGTGGAATTGTTTATTTATAACATTTGTGCATGAATTTTTGTCCCAGTAAGGGTGCCCAAATAAAATCAGAAAGATTAGGGTTTATTAAATATCTCCCAGGGTCCTTTGCAGGAATTTAGACATAGTATTTATATGGAAAATCTTTTAATATACAGAAAATCTGTAAACTATGGTTCAGACTCATATGTTGCCCTTCTAGTTGCTTTCTTCAATATTCTGCTGTATAAAAACCCAAGTGGTAAAAATAGTTTAAAGAGAAAAATTGTACAATAGAACCCTGAACAACGTGATGACATGGTTCCACAAGTCATGACGTTGTTCGGTTTTTAACGTTGTTCGATACATTGATCGAACAATGCTTTAAAAAAAGCCCTGACGTCAGGGACAAACCACGCCGAGGCAAGGCTCGGCATTCTCCTCCCCCGGGTAGGCACGCGATCGCGTGTCGTTTGGGGTTATGGCAAAGTACGGGAAAGACCCCCGTCTCCTGCCCTAACCCCGAACGACACGCCCGCGCACGCCCGAAGTTGGAAACGGGTAAGGATCTTTATCCTTTTGCAACCTCGGGCAGCACAGAGGCTTGCGCCGCCAGGTGGGGGTGACGGGAGGATGCGGAAATGTCCCTCGCATCTTCCTGTCACCCCCGCCGCTCCGCACGTGCTTGCCCGCGGTTCTGAAGGGATACTCCTTTCCGGACCTCGGACGTGCACGCGCGGCTCTGCGGGGGTTAGCTGGGCATCCGAGGGAATCCCTCGGATGCCCGGCTAACCCCCGCAGAGCCGCGCTTTCCTCCAAGCCGCCCGAGGTCCGAAAAGGGTAAAGGTAAGACTTTTTTTAACCAATTTTGGGGTTTCTGACCCCCCGCTGGTTCCAGGGAGGTGGGCAGACCCTATCCAAGCTGTTTCTGGGCTTCCCCGATGTCCTCAACCAGTGCAGCAAGCCAGAATGTCGGGGTTGCTTCACTGGCTGAGGACATCGGGGAAGCCCAGAAACAGCTTGGATCGTGTCCCCTGCCTGCTCCAGAGAGATCAGAGGACCCGATCTACAGCTGCAGGGTGGCTGGGGAAGCTGATGGGGACTCCCTGTCCGCTTCCCTAGCCACCCGCCCTTGCCTCCGCAGCTGTGGGGTGGCTGGGTAAGCCGACGGGGGAGCCCCCTGTTAGCTTTCCAGCCTCCCCACCCCTGCCTCCGTAGCTGCAGGGTGGCTGGGAAGCTGAACGGAGAACCCCGTTCAGCTTTCCACCCACCCTGCTACTAAGAACGACTGTATCGTGTAACGTTAAAATCATGTTATTTGAAACAAGATTTTTCAGAAAATCTTGTCACGTTATACGGTTTTAGCGCTATATGATACTCACGTTATACGGGGTATTACTGTATTTCATTTTTTATAACTGTATGTAGCCCACAAAGAACAGGAACTAGTGTAAGTAGCACATCCTGATCATGGCAACACTGTCAGTGCTTCTTGTTCTCAGAGTAAGGTGACATTGTGGATTTGTTATAACATCATTGAGATGATTCAATTCATTTAAAAATACTCCGGTTTATAAATGTGTAATTGCGTTTCTGGCTCAAGTCACTAAGACGCTGACTGGGAGGTGGAAGGTCAGCAGTTTGATATCCGAGTACTACAGGATGGAATGAGCTCCTGTCTCTGTCCCAGCTCCTGCCAACCTAGCAGTTCGAAAGCAAGAAATTGCAAGTAGATAAATAGGGACCACCTTGGTGGGAAGGTAACAGCGTTCCGTGCGCTCCAGTGTCTAGTCATGTCTGCCACATGTCGATGGAAACATCTGGAGAAGCAGACAGTGCTGGCTCTTCAGCTTAGAAACAGAGATGAGCACTGACCCCTAGAGTCGGATACGACTGGCTTTCAAGCAAGGGAAACTTTTACCTTTATTATCCATGATCCAAAATGTCTAGAAATGGCCTAATATTCCTGTACAGTTTCAAGCCTGTTGCCAGCAGAAAAAAGGATGCCAAGCTTTGTGTTACAATGGCTAAGCTGAATATCAACAACACCAGTTAGAGGATGTCCATTTCTCTTCACTACTATTATGTGATAGTACTATTCTCTATGTCAAGGGTTCCCAACCTTTTTATGCCATGCACCTGATCACACCCCTCAGACAGCTAAGTGGGATGCCCCCCCCCCCCCGCAAAGCAGAAGTAAATTCTCCCACTTCCACATTTACAACTGCCACAGGCACATTTATGGCTGGTGTAACTACATTTACGAATGTGTGTGCGCGTTTTATGGCTGTTGTAAATGTGCCCACTTCTACTTCCAGGTACGGTGGTGGTGGGCCACATGAAATGGTGCCACGGGCCAGGGTCAGCTCGCAGGTCGTAGGTTGGGAATCTCTGTTCTATGTGAATGTAGGTCACTTTCACTGTTACCATTAGTGTTAACATGCAGGCCAGCTTTTTCAATGTAAAAGTTGGCATTCCTTATCCTGATGACAACACAGATATTACGTAGCAATAATGGGCCATTTCCTCATATTTTGAATTGTGCACGCAGAAGCACAATATCTTCAATTCATAAACAGGAAGGGGGTGTTGTTTTGTTGATAGCATTTACTGGCTTTTTAACATGGATCTGTAAGTGTATATATACAAAGGTAGCTGGAATGTATGTATTTGTAATGGCGTGCCAAAATATTTTGACGTGCTGTTTTGCACTTAAATGCAGTAGATACAACAGAGAAACAGACATACCTTCTAACATCTCAGGTAAGCTAATGTTGCTAGGTTCATACAACAGAATACAGACTTAATTGTGACTTTACAATTTTCAAACACTTTCGTTAGGCTATGTACCTGAGGAAGAAAAGTTATATTGGACCAAAAGCTCAACAAACATGTTGTATGCATGTTTTCCAAAACATGTCCCGTCACCTTTTGAAATAGAAAAAAGGGAAACCTGGGAGTTAGCAAAGATTATCACTGGAGACTAAGACCAGAATCATTGATACTATATAAAATTATAGTCACCCAATCTTTTGGGGCATGGGAGGCCACATTTGAATGCCAAATGAAAGGACATTTGGAAGATTATTAATTCATATAGTCACCACAAATTAGAAATTACTTAACGGCATATGGAATCTTTGGAGATTTTTTTCTTCATTACCAAGCATTTGTATAGTGATGAGATTGCTGCATTGGCACTAACATCAAGCAAGACCATCCTCAGCCACAAAGCAAAAACCTTACAGCTTAAATGAATAGGCTTCTAAATATTTGTTCTCTATACTTTTATAGTATTTTTAAAAACAGAACAAGAAACACAATCCTTTTTACTGTGTCTTTTGTTAGGAAGAAGATCAGAAGTTCTCTTTGTGAGTGTCAGATAATTAGGTCTTGACTGGAAGGGTGAAATGTTCAGTTAGTACTAGAGCTCACCAAACGTGCAAAAAAGTATCTGTACATTTATGCTAGTAAGTCTCTTCAAGGCAGTTTATTTGAGCCCGTGCAACCAGGACTATAATTAAAAATGTGCTGGGACCAATCATTCTCCTTAAATATAGGTAAGATTGGTCTTTTCAGGTTGTTTGATCTGTTTTAAATCTGGGGATTAAAAAGGTTGCTTGGTTGTTTACAGGGCTTAAAATAGTTTTAATTTGTTAAAAAAAATAACTTGAAAACCTTTGCCCCAAATTTCCCAAATTGGTACAGAGAAAGGACAGACTGTCTGTGTTAAGTCTGGTGATGATGTGAAGTACAGTTTCAAATTAAAATTTTGTTTGCTGCTTCCCTTTTTTAAAAAAATTCCTTATAGAACATTGTTTTGTTCGTCTGCACAATAACACAGTACAGATAAAATATGGAACTGACATAAGGGTGTTTCTACATTGCCCAAGGCTTCATACAGACACTGGCACTCTTTTTGCACTCTTTCACCCAGGGCAGTCCTACCTATGCATTTTTCCCTTTTAAGTTTTTCAGTAATATGCATGCTAAAAAGCAGTTCGAATTCCTAACAAGAGGGAGTATGCAGCTAATCCGTTGTTCAGTGTGCCACTGGGAGCTTGTACATTATGGAAGTTACTATATTGTAATAGTAGTGAAAAGATGGGGTAGGAAGTACTTAAAGTTAGAAACTTTAACTTTACTTTAGCACTTGCTTGTATTTACTATTAAAAACAGCACCATAAGTAGACCCAAAGGAAGTAACCATTTGCTGGATGTTATGTTGATTCCTTGTGAGGTAAACCTGGCCACTATAGGCATAGTTGTGCTTTGTTTCATAAATGTCATATGTTTGGGGGAGGGAGTAATGTGAATGACTTTTTTGGATCAGACTTATGAGAAGACAGAGTTTTGTGGGTGTTTTTTTTTTTTTTGTGATTTCTGTAAGATTTATTTTGAATGATAACTGATCTCCTCATTATTAATATATTATTTTGGTAACATGCCAGGTTTTCCTCTTGGGAAAATGTGTATGCTGCAGAAGAAAAGTATGAAAGACCATTATATTTAACAAGAGTACAGTACTGTAGTTCATTGCTTGTTTTCAGTTTCTTTTTTATTTATTTTTATTTATTTATTTTATTTTATTTCATTTGTACCCCGCCCTCCTCCGAAGACTCAGGTATCTACTGCATTTAAGTCCAAAACAGCACGTCAAAATATTTTGGCACGCCAGAAGAACTACATTTCATTCTGTTTTCCTTTTCTCAGGAATTACTAATGTATATGTCATAGTGATGATTTTAATTTTGATAATTATATAGGAATAATGGCATTTCAATCTGGGTTAATGCTATATCATATATACAGTTGTACCTCGCTTAAAGAGCATAATGGGTTCCACAGGATTGCTCTTTAAGCGAGTTCGCTCTTTAAGCAAAACACCATTGAAAGTGACCAATTTTGTGTGTGGGGGGGGATTGCAAACCCTGATTTATTTGTTAAGCGAGTTTTTGGTTGGCTTTATTTGTTAAGCGAAGCGAACATTCAGAGAAAATTCTGCTTTTTAAGCGAGTTACTCATTAAGCGAGGTCCTCTTTATGCGAGGTTTGACTGTATATATATGTTGTTTTAAGAATAAGTATGTGAGTTCTGTGATTATTAATTTTACAACTTTATTGTTATGTGTTTCCAAAACATACCACCATAGTTCTGATTTTTATTTTGTTTCATGCTTTTAAAAAATGCTACTTGTAACAAAGTGCATGAGAAGCATTCCTTTCATGGTTTAGGTTTATCAGATTGGCAAACAAACAAGGCCTAAAACAAAATGAGCCAATATGTTCTGGATAGGAGCACATTTTGCTATCACCAGCACACAGGATGTCTGGATTAAATAATATGTATGTACTTCTGTGGTTTTGTCAGACAAGGCCTGAGCTATTGAAAAGACAAACACAAAAAAGGGATAACACAGAAATTTTAAAAAGAAAGCTGGACTAGCTAAATCCATACATAAAGGCATGTCTTAAAGAAACATGGGAACAGTTTTACATTGATAAAGTGGGAAAGCATACAACTTGAAGCTTTTCAATAAAAGCAAGAAAGGGAAAGACACAACAGAGACTTTAGTTCTTTTGAAAAACTCCTACAGAGCACAACAATTAAGTTAAATGGGTTAATAAAGAAGGCGTGCAAGAACCAATGAAGAATTCAAAATGTGTGTTGTTAGAATATTATGCAGCAACTCTGGCAAATTTAGTCACTTCTCAGTTCTGTTTATATAAGTGGAAAAATTAGCCAGCTGAGACATTAAATGTTTACTTTTGACTGAATAATACCTTACTCATCTAATTTTGCTATCATCAGAAGTTAGTATGTGGGAAAATGTCCCCAGTATGAGATTTATATTAACATAGGCCATCTTTACCCTGAGAAACAACCTGTAGAAAATACACTAATTCCTGCAAGATGTCTCCCCTGAAGTACAGTACTGAAACACCAAGCACTTTCTGATGTGAATTCTATGAACATTTTAGGTTTCAGTTGGGTGGTCTGACAGCTCTTGCAATGTAACGAAAATAATGTACTTTTGCCAAGATGCTACACCAAAACTAAGGCACCCACGAAAATACAGGTTATGTCATTTGAAAGATCGTCTCAGCGACTTTAATAATTGGTAGAAACCAAAAGCCAAGAATGCAAAGTGATGAAGTCATTGCTTTCGGAAGTAGCTTCACAAACGTGACAGTTTTGCTGGAGGTGGGGGTTGTCAGGGGTCCAGTGAAAAAACTACCCAACCAATTCAGATGATCCAAAGTATGTTTGAAAGAGGAAATATTAACTTTTGTGGGGACACTTTCAGATTTGGAATTGGACTTTGGACACATAATCTATGAAGTGTTTTACAAAAATATAGTTGTACCTTGCTTAAAGAGCATAATGTGTTCCACGGGATTGCTCTTTAAGCGAGTTTGCTCTTTAAGCGAAACACCATTGTAAGTGACCAATTGTGAGGGGGATTGTGAACCCTGATTTATTTGTTAAGCGAGTTTTTGGTTGGTTTTATTTGTTAAGCAAAGCGAACATTCAGAGAAAATTCTGCTCTTTAAGCAAGGCACTCTAAGCGAGGCACTCTTTATGCGAAGTTTGACTGTACCACTGAAAAGAGGTCACACAAACCCAAAAAAAGGGAGGAAAAACCAATTTAAAAAGTGAATATGACAACTTCTCGAGGTGGATACAGTTCACATACAACATGTGGAGAAAAATTACACCAAAGCAAGAATCCACAAAAAAGATATTGAGGACAAATGTGACTCGTTGAGATGACATTTCCACAGGGGGGAGGGGGTGATTGGCATTGATCCAACAAAAAAACAGATCAACCAATTGACGTGATCTAAAGTGCACTGGAAAGAGGGCAGAATAACCTTTCTTTTGATACTGATACAATTTGGAGCGGACTTCAGAAATATTTTCTAGGAAGGTTTAAAACAAAAAACACTCTCTCTTTAGATACATTGGTGTGAGAATGGATACACTGTAGGAAGTTTCTCCTCTGAAGTCCTTTTTGGCTTTCCCTCTTATTGAAGAACTGCTTTCAAGGAATCGTGAAGAAAAAGCTTCTTTTCTTTCCAGTTTGACTATTGAAATATTTATTAAAAAATAGATCCTTTGCAGTTATTCACCTGTGGTGAATTGTTGTTTGTACAGTGGGCTGCTTATGGACACATGTGCATAGTGGGTAGAGTCGGGGAGAATGGAAAATAATGGTTAAAATAATCTTTTTTAAAAAATAAAATATAAAAAATAATAAATACAAATGAAATTGGGATTTCTGGTTTTTGGTTAAAACAACGTTGCAGTTCAAAAACAAGAAATTGCAAGAAGATAAATAGGGACCACTTGGGTGGGAAGGTAAACAGCGTTCCATGCCTGCCACATGTCCATGAAAATGTCTGCAGACACAGACAGCACTGGCTCTTTGGCTATAAACAGAGATGAGCACTGAAACCTAGAGTCGGATATGACTGGCTTTCAATCAAGGATGACCTTTACCTTAGATCAGAAAACCTTAGCTTTTATGAAAACCTTAATTTTATAAACATGATGTCTTTATTTTCCCCCATTTGAAACATCACCCTTAGCTAATGAATGAAATAAAAGAAATAAATGAACTAATGAGCATAATTCAACACATCGAATTCACACACTAAATCGCTGGTGGTAGTGTCCTTAGACTCTGTCTGCCACTTTTTCAGTGTATTTTCTGGAATGTGCACAAAATATCTGTGTAACACTATTGTCTTTTCCTGACAGGGCTCAAGGTTGCCTCAGCCTTCCATCCTTCTGAGGTCAGTAAAATGAGGACCCAACATGTTTGAGGAAAAATGCTAATTAACCTGTGAACCACCTAGAGCAGGGGTTCTCAACCTGTGGCCCATTGCACCATTTCATGCGGGCCCCACTGCCTCCACTGCACCAGGAAGTACCGTGTGGTGGAGGAAGGGCAAAATGGCTGTCCAGCCCCTTAAACTGTCTGAGGGAGTGTAACCCAGCCCCTGGCTTAAAAAGGTTGAGAACTCCTTACCTTTAGAGTGCACTAAGCACTATGGGGTGGTAAGTTTAAGGTAAAGGTCACCTTGCTGGAAACCAGTCATATCTGACTCTAGGGTTCAGTGCTCATCTCTGTTTATAGCTAAATGGCCAGCATTGTCTGTGTCTGCAGATGTTTCTGTGGACATGAGGAAAGCATGCCTCAACATGGAATGCTGATTACCTTCCCACTGAAATGTTACCTATTTATCTACTTGCAATTTCTTGCTTTTGACCTCCTAGGTTGTCAGGAGCTGGGACAGAGATGGGAGCTCACTCCGTCATGCAGTACTCAGCAATTGAATTCCGACCATTGAGTCGTCAAGGTCAGCATATTAACCACATAAGTGTAATTGGTATTGTATTGGTCACCAAAAACCAAAACGATAACTTTTTAACAGACCAGAAAACAAGCCAATAATTACTATAGTTTTACATTTTGTGCATTTTTAGAAATGCCCACAAATCAGCTCTGAAAATATATTCAGTTCTTTTTTAAAAAAAAAAAAATCCAGATTTTGAATTCAGCCATTGAGCTGCTGGGCAGAGGAGTGGGGCGAACTCTGTACTGGGGCTGAGTGCTTGCTCTGGCACACATGCCATAGGTTAGCCACCACTGTCCTTAGCTATATCCTCCTTTAATATTATTTCTTTTTCAGTGAGCTCCTTCCTCCATCTTCTAATTTGTTTTTGCTCTTGCATACCCTCAAGAATGTTTCTTCTTTTCATAAAGCTCTTCCTGGATCTTTTCTGGCAGACTTGTGGCACATATTCATGCAGAGGATGTTGAGGGCCATTCTCTTGCTTAATTCTCTGGGTGTCTGCTGCTACTTCTCTCCCAGTTTTAGTATCCTCCTTGGAAGTGATGTCTGGGGAAGAACATATATTCTGTTGTTCTACCACTCACCCTCAAGAGTCTCTCTTCGTGAGCTAGCCATACCCGTCTTGGGATGGTGCTGGAATCACTTCAGCTTGTTGTTTTAGGGGATTTCAATGCTCTTGGCAAGCCAAGTTTGTCTGTAGAGCTTTTAGCTTTTGTGACAACTATGATTAGTTTCTGCTCTGTCCATGTTACAGGAACATTCTGGAATTAGGGTGTTTGTTTTCTGTTTTGAGTTGAGTTGAATGGATATGATTTGGAAATTGAAAAGCTTTTTTTAATTCCTTTCACATGAACAGAACACTGTCTGGTGGAGTTTTTATTAACTAGAACACAACGTTTCAAATGGTTGGATATGGATTAGTAACATCTGTTCCAGTTTTCTGGTACCTCTTAGGGACCTTCATGTTGCTCGTAATTTTGTTGAAACCCACGTAAATCATTGGAAAGGGGAAAACACAACTACTTCAGAGCCCCCTGTCCAAAAAAGAAGAGCAGAGCTATTTCCCTAGTTTACTAGACAATTGATGAAGATATTGTTGGAACAGTAACCAGAGCACTAGTGTTGGGACATTAAGACTAAGTTAATCCAAGCGCTAGCTATGGTTCATAAAATCCTCTGCATCAGTACATGCTGCTTAAAAAGGGCACTTTTCTCTGCCATTATTTCATGTACATAGAGCTGTGAATAGAGTTTTCTTAGGTGGCCAAGGGGGTATTACCTCTTAGCCCATGGAAGAGAACCTAGACCACCAGCCTCCTGTGAACAATTTACAAGACTCTAGGTAAAATGTTCAGTTTTTGTTCTGTCTTGGATGTTGTATTGTTGTAGTTGCCGCAGATCAACATTGTCGTCTTCTTGTCAATTACTGTATAAGGACATTTCTTGGTGTGAACAGGATCCTTCAAGAAATGAGTTCAATTTTGTGACCTGGCTCATAAATAGGAAATGCCCATATACTAAAAGGAGTATTTTTGGTCTACCCAAAATGCATAGGCTTGTAGTCTGGGAATTCACATACATAATAAAAGCTGGCATAGCAACTGTACTCATTCTTACAATTGTCCAGTCTGCTCATAGTTACAGATATCATAATTATGTTTCATTTGGATTCCTATGGCAAGTATGGGACTACCTTTAAAGACATTCTACACTTGTGGCTAGTCTAAAGTGCTGTACCTGTTGTAGGGAGCAGGTAATCCTCCTGTTAGTAACTGATTTACCAGTTACAGATCCCATTTTAGGCATAATTTAAAATGTTGACTATGAACTAGAAAGCCCTATGTGACTTGAGTCAAGGAGCTCTGAAAAACACTCCTATACAACCCTGCTTCTTCTTTGAGATCTGTGGAAGTGGTACTTTTAACTACAGTAAACATACTATGTTCTTTATTCTCATTGATGCAGGCTATCTCAACATGACAGTGTACCCTTGTAAGAAATTTTAAAACTTCACAGAAATCCTTGCCTCTAGCTGACAGGAAGACAAAAGTCCTTATTTTCTCTTATGTTTTTTATTATTCCTGCAAAATGTCTCCAGTACCTTGTTCTTTTGAAAAAGCAAAGCACACATATATGCAGAAAGCATGAAAAAAGTGACTGATTGTTCAGAATGCAGACATCCGCCCAGCACAAAATCAGTTGGGGGGGCTCTTTGCCCCACCCACACAGATGTTGTGCCATGGGTTGAGCACCAATGGGCACCCCCCCCCAATCTAGCAGTAGTGGGAAGGGAGCAGAGCCCATTTAAGCTGACTCTTCCTTCCCGATGGCTTCTTTATGAGGTGCAAATGGCCCACTAACCCACCCTTAGGTGCAGTATGAGACTGGCTGATTGCTTCAGGGCCAGATAGGAATTTTTTGGCCCGTTGGCAATTTGGCATGGAGATTAACAGGGCTTTTCTCACCTATCCCATACTGCTTGCCAGGGAATATCTGGATAAATATACAGTTTGATCAAGTTTAAATAGGTCACACTGGCAAGTAGTTCTGAAGAAAAATTTAGTATCAGTGGAAATTGGGTAGTTAAAATCTGCCCAATATTACTCATTTCCTGAGGTTTGGTTGTTGGGACAGCAGGGGTGGCAAGCAGTGACAGTTCCACAATTTAGGTCTTGAGGATTGGTGGTCATTGGCCAGAAAGCATCATACCAAAATTTGTGCCAGCTGGAAGCATGCTGTTGCTTGACAACACACTGAAGGGCTGTAAGAATCACCCATGAAGGGCAGGGGTATGCAGAATCCCCTGTGTCCAGGCTTTAGCACCCACACTAGGTTAGGCTCCACTGCAAGATGGGGGTGGTCCACTAAATTAAATAGATAATGTGGCCCTAGTTGAAATTCCAACACTAGTGTCTGTATCATTATTTCTGGGTTTGGGGATGCAAATAAGGAAAAAATCTAACAAGCGCTTCATATTCTTAAATGAAGCTACAGTCATCCAGATTTGAAGCAATTTGCACAGCTCACACAATAACACGAATTGCACAAATTGCAGTTTTATGCAAAACTAGCAGTTTTGCACAACATTTGCTAAGTTTGTTTTTCTGCAAAAATACTGCTCTCACCAATGTGAGAGTCACAGAAAAGTCATCCTTGCTGATAAGAAGAAAAATATTATCTGAAAGCAAAAGACAAGTGGAATTTTACTTTACTAATGCAGAAAGGGAAGCTAACATTTGGACTTTCTGGACTTGATAAGATTTAGCCATTTTTATTTATTTATTTGTTCTAACTTGTTATCCCGCCCCAATCGGGAAAAACCCAACTCTGGGCAGCTTACAAAACAGATTTAAAAATACATAGTTGAAGACTACCAATCGAAATTCAATACCCTATTATCAGTTAAAAAATATGAATTAATACAATATTAAAAGTTAGGCTAAAAGGAAATTAAACATTTTCGAGTTACAAAATTACAAAAATTGTTAAAAGAACAGGACAGGAGTAAGGAGGTAAGAGCAAAGGGTGGCTGTCTCATCTGATAAGCCACCCAACATGAGATCCAGTATTCTTTGTTCCCCAAACTTGTCCTGCCAGCCAGGTTTTAAGGCCTTTCTGGAAGGGCAGGAGCTCTGTCTGTTGTCGTAGATCGATTGGCAGGAGGTTCCACAGGGCCGGGGCGGTCACGGAGAAGGCCATCCTCCTAGTGCTAGAGAGGCGAGCCTCTCTAGCTGATGGAATTGCAAGAGAGCCTCTCCAATCCGCCCTGGTGGGACGGACAGACGTTCTTGGGGTGACACGGTCTCTGAGGTATCCTGGCCTACTACCAAATAGCTCTAGTTTCTCTTTCCAAATAGTAGGAATCTTATTTCTTTTCACCATTTATGTCCTAAATTGAAGAAAATCTGTTAACAAAATAGAAAATTAGCAACAAGTGGACTTATATTTTTTAACTAGCTGACATTAGCTAACTTGAGGGAGAGTTTCACATGGAGTACATTATGGTATCCTAATTAGGAAGTTACCCTACATACAGGCCACTTTGGTTTTCCACTAGGGATATGAATTTCTTAGCTTCTTGTTGCATGACACAAAATGAAAATGAACAAACAAAAATAAATCCCTCCTTCTCACAGCAAGATTTTTGTGTGTGCATTCATGCAAGATTCCCTGCCCATTTACCCAAGAAACTTCATGGGAAATGTTGCAGGATTTTTCTTTGTCAACCACCACCACCACCCCAAAAAAAGAAGGTTGGTACAATTCCTATATGGGTTGAATAATTTCCAGAACAGGATTAATTGGAAATGAACAACAGTAGAAGAAGGTGAAGGGGTAAACAAAATGGGATGCTTGTTTTCACAGGAAAAAGAGAAATTTTGCAGTTGCAGGAAAAAGTCTGAGCATCCCAAGTCTTGGAAAATTGCCAAGAAAAACAATTTTGTGAATACTTATCATTGCTCTCCACAATGTATGTAGCTGGCAAAATGCAGGCAGCTTTATCAACCACAGATGGTAAGCCACACTCTAAAGTCCACCCACCATCTGATCTTTGATAAACAAATTATCTTTTGATGGAGTCCGTACAGGAAAAGTACCCTCCTAGTTATGTGATGTGATCACCCATTTTCTGTTCTGAATTTCTGTTTAATCACTCTCGTTCAGTCCATGTTGTTGTTTTTACTGTTACTGTTAAATTGAAATTCTGTTGCTTTCTTCTGTATGAAGGTTTAATTGTAAAAAGCGTAAAAAAAACACCCATAATTCTTTAAAATGTTAACCAATGGGGAAAATCCTGTTGCTTAATGTAGTAAATTGCATTAGAGTATATCCATTGAAACAATGGGGATCTGGTAAATCAGTTCCTCTGTATGATTCATTGATTCAAATAGGTCAGCAGTTCAATACCTGAATACTGCAGGATGCGATAAGCTCCTATCTTTGTCACAGCTCTCGCCAACCTAGCAGTTCAAAAGCAAGAAATTGCAAGTAGATAAATAGGGACCACTTTGGTGGGAAGGTAAACAGCATTCTGTGCTCTCTGGTGTCTAGTCATGCCTGCCACATGACCATGGAAATGTCTGCAGAAGCAGACAGTGCTGGCTTATCGGCTATGAAACAGAGATGAGCCCTGAACCCTAGAGTCGGATACGACTGGCTTTCAAGCAAAAGTTACCTTTAACTTTACCTTAACTTCTATTTACTTTAGCATAGTAAATCACAAAGATTCCAAATGTTATCCAGTAGCCAAAATTCTATAGTTTCTTAGCACAGTTAGAGTGGCCTTGTTTGAATCAGTGGAATTTAAGGAGGAGTGTAGTCACCAAATTTCAATTGATTCATTGAGCCTTCTCTAGTGCAATTTAATGTGCTAAGCAACAAGATTAGGGCCAGTGTTTAAGACCAAATATACATGAGTTTGCAATTGGGTAAAAATGAAAGTGAAAGACAACAGATACTGCCATTAACCAAGGATTTTGTTGGAAGCCTTTTATTTTATTTTTATTTATTTGTTTGTTTCTCAGGAAAAGCATAAGGAGAAGAGGGAGACAAGTGGAAGTTACAATATACTTCTTTCTTCCTTTCCTACTTATAAAAACATTTATAATGGTACTCTAAGGGTCAACGTGAGTCTTATTTTAGAAATGAGGACAGTATTCTTTCAAATTATGATGTGTGTAAGGGCAGCCAGGGGAGTAGCTACCAACTGGTTGTTACATGAACAGCCAAGTAGGGAGGCATATTATTGTGTATCCAATCAAACTTATCCATGCTGCAATAGCTGCTTCCGCAGTTAACCTTAGATATGTTTGTTTGCTTTTTTGTTTTGTTTTTCACATAGTAACCCTAAGTGAAAGGACAGTTTTCCTGGCCTCCATAGGAACTTTTCCCCCTGCCCACTCAAAAGTAAAGTTAAAATGTGTTAGGGAAAACAAGAAGCAAGCATGCATGGATTGTCATGTGTTGAGAGGGAAAAGACCTTGTAACCCTGGACAGAACGAGAACCTGGACAGAACGAGGTGGAATCCTGATGAATTCAAAAACCAAGCTCTGGAATAGATTTTCCAGAATGGGATTTAGAGAATTCAGGAATGGACAAGGATACACAAAGCATCATAGTGATAGTATGGTATCATAGATATGGTATCTATGATATCTGATTATGTTGTTATGTATTACTGGACTGAATGTTCTTGTTATTATATTGCTATATTGTTGTATTATATGTTACATTGTATTTTGGGATTGTATCTCTACATTGTATTGTTGGATTGTATAGTTATATTATTGCTTGATTGCATTGCCACATAGCACTGTTTGCATTATTATTGTATTCTATTGGTTGATTGTATTCTATTTTGTACACCACCCTGAGTTGGTTGCACCAAGTAGGGCAGTATAGAAATCCAATAAATAAATAAATATAAATAAATAGTTACTAATGATTTAAGCCAGGGGTTCTCAACCTTTTCAAGCTGTGAGGTGGACCATGCCCCCTCAGACAGCTGAGTGGGCCAGACTGGTGGTTTCCCCACCATAAACACTGCCATAAAATGCTTCTGTGGCTGTCATAAATGCCTTTACAAAAGCTGCAGGTACATTTACAGTTGTCTTAAACACTTCTGGTGGAGGCGGCAATGTGGGCCACATGAAATGGTGCCATGGGCCAGGACGGGCCTGTGGGCCATAGGTTGAGAACTCCTGATTTAAGCAAATAAGAAATGCATGAAAAGTATCTAAAGATGGCCAATTGTTTTAAAGCTTAGACCAGGAGTTCTCAAGCTTTTTAAGCCAGGGGCCAGGTTACATTCTCTCAGGCAGCTTCGGGAGCCAGATAGCCGTTTTGCCCTTCCCCCACCATATGGCACTTTCAGGTGTGGTGGAGGCGGTAGGCGCCACATGAAATGGCACTGCAGGCCACATCTGGCCCATGGGCTGCAAGTTGAGAATCCTTGGTTTAGACCTATTTTGTTTATTAATCAAGGTGTTAAAGATACTATAGAGATTATTATACATAATTTGTCAGGGGAAAAAGAATTGCCACAAACATCACAGGATTAAATACTATTCTTTGATTTGGCTTTATTCGGATGGAATCTAGTGTTCCACTAACAGTTATAGTTGGAGGAGCCATGAAAAAGATAGGGGTGTTTTACTCCAAAGTTTCGGGGGGGGGGGATAACTCCTGATGAGCTCACAAGTCCCCTTCAGTTGCAGCAGCATTTTCATCCCTTCCCTTCTTCAGCCTTCACACTACTAGAAAACGGGTTCTAATCCAGAAACCCTCACCCCAGTCCTCCAGGTTGTTTTTTGGAGTACACATGGGACATTAGTTGAGAGGGGTACACAGAAAGAGCCTCCTCAAATATTGTGGTATTTTTTAATCACAATTGGGCATACTCTGGTAATGGCAACCTTGTGTTGCTGGCTGATCTTTCTCACACTAGGTCAGGTAAAAGGAACTGCAGAATGAACTCACCAAAAAGTGCCTTCATTTTGGCAGTTTCACGTCTGGCCTAGACATGGAAGAAGAATAGTAGGAAGGGGAAATGCCACTGTCTCTGGATCCTGACATTTCACTTCTGGACATTATCCTAAGCCTCCCACCAATATCCTAGGCCCAGTCACTTCAATCTGGAAATCACAAAGGCACGTATATCTGGGCAAACATGCACAATATTGCATTGTAAGCCTCATCTCCAATCTGTAACATAGTTTCAATATCTTTAAGAATAATAAGTACATTTGTGTATATTTATTGGATGATAGATTTAATTCTCAAGAGTTGCTTCTTTATTCATTGCTTGTTCATTATACAATAGAGAAAGGGATATTTGAATCCTAAGCTTCTTTGGAGAAGTGATCCACCTTTCTACTTAGGTGTCAGGATCTAGGGATCTGATCCTACTGTATGTAAAAATGTACAAACCAGGCCATTTTTTTAAAAAATTGAGAATGTAATTTAATCAATTCTGTCTTTTACTTCTGTTCATGATTCTCCTTATGTTTTGTATGATTTTTTTTGCCAGTTAACTCATTTGCATTTTCAAATAGTTATTAATATACTTCTGATTTTATTGTCCTGCTTTTTAAATAATGTGTAATTCAATCATGCATTTAAAACCTTAGCTATTAGACAATTAAATTCAAACCCTTATCCATAGAAATAGTATCACAGGAAGAAGGAAAAAATCGATAAAGAAAGTGTAAACACTGTTTCAAACTCATTTTTTTCCCTAAAAATAAAAATTAAAAAAAATCAGTGATGCAGTTTTAAACGCTGGAATGGAGAATAATTTGTTTAATGACATTTTTGTGCCACAATCCTGTACATTTTAAGATATAAGAAATAGAACAAGCCAATCTTCTAGCAAGAACATTAATCACAAAAATGAAAAGAGGCTCAAAAGGGTTACAATTTCATAAGAAGGAAGAAGATCATCACTGGAAAAGTCTCACTAGTTAACAGTGCCATGACAGCAATTCTATTTTCGATTGAAGTTCTACCACTCCTTCTAATCCAGCCACTGAATTGCCTTTCCTCTTTACAGAGTTTTAATAAATGGAGCTACAACACAGGGACATGTCAGAGTAAATTACCATATATACTTGAGTATAAGCTGACCCGAATATAAGCCAAGGTACAGTAATACCTCGGATAACGTTTACCTCGGATAACGCTAAAACCGCATAACGTTAAGTAACACCTGCTGCATTTCCCACCCTTGGCTTATACTCAGGTCAATTTATTTGGATCGAATAACGTTAAGGTCCTATTGGATGTATCAGATAACAACCGCTAAAGCCTGTTACAATGTATCTCTATGGATCTTTAACGTTATCCAATACATCCCATAGGATTTTAACATGCATCGGATAACACTAAAAATCAGATAACACCAAGTCTTGTGGAACCAAGTCTTAGCATTATCCGAGGTATTACTGTACCTAATTTTGACCTAAAACCCCAGGAAAATAAATTGAGTTTCAATAATCAAAATACATGAAAATATGATAAAATTAATTAAATTGTTGGCACATCTTAATCTGGCACGGACTTGGGGACCTCATGGTTATTGATCCAAGTATAAGCCAAGTCCTCTTTGGGGGTCTCATTTTTTGGAGCTAAAAAACTCAGTTTACACTTGAGTATATATGTTACCAACCTTTTTAATTCATCATGGAAAAATGTCTGCTCTAAATCTAGATGTAATGTAGTAGGAGTCCTATAATGAAAGCTGGATGAGAGATCTGTCCAGAATTTCTCTTTCCTTTAAATGAAAATGTGATATGCTAGATAACCTAGCTCCTCCTCCTCCTCCTCCTCCTCCTCCTCCTCCTCCTCCTCCTCCTCCTCCTCCTCCTCATCATCATCATCATCATCATCATCATCATTATCATTATTATTATTATTATTATTATTATTATTATTATTATTATTATTATTATTATTATTATTATTATTATTATTATGTGTATTTAATTAATAATTATGTGTTATCCAATGTATTGCAATACTTGTCAGGGATTACTAGATAGAGAATACACAGAAGTGGTTTGTTATTTCTTCTGGGGTCTGTGCAGCTTGCCTATTACTACACAATCTGGCTATTCTCTCTGTAAACACAGTGGGAAATCAGACTCCAAACCATAGGCTCCACAGCCAGATACCAAAACCACTGAGCTAGTTTGGTTTAATCCAACCATCCAGAAGAGAAACAAACTAATCCCTCCCATTTGTGTGTTTAGGTTTATTCCTCCACTGCAAGGATTTTCCAGATGATATGTCAAAATGATCCTTTTTCCATTTTCTGTCACAGCAGGTTAGATATGCATTTGAATTTATCTTGCACAAGGAATAAAATATAAATACAAGGAGGATAATTTCTGAGTACTATATTTTCAATTCACAAATTGCCACTGAGAATGGTATAAATTTAGAGGCAAGGATGCTGAAGTAATACTAGCCCTGCTCGGATGACAAAGAGGGCTAAAAAGATGGTGGGGATGGATGTAAACATTATTTCCATCCCCCTCCCCTTTTCTTGCTATATCAGCTAAAGAAGTTAACAGGCATCATTTCAGAAATTTGCTATTATCACACAAACACAACATATTAACAAATCATGAGTCATGCTGGAGTTCAGCACACCTAGCTACCATTCGCCATATACATAAGGAAATTCAATCTTTATATACAGTGGTACCTCGCTTAAAGAGCATAATGTGTTCCACAGGATTGCTCTTTAAGCGAGTTTGCTCTTTAAGCGAAACACCATTGTAAATGACCAATTGTACGGGGGATTGCAAACCCCGATTTATTTGTTAAGCGAGTTTTTGGTTGGTTTTGTTTGTTAAGCGAAGTGAACATTCAGAAAATTCTGCTCTTTAAGCGAGTCACTCTTTAAGCGAGTCACTCTTTATGCGAGGTTTGACTGTACATGATTTTTCTGTGTTTTAACAGAAATGTGAGGGTTCATACTCTAAGATTTGAACCAGGGGTGCTCAAACTACAGCCTGCAGGCCCAATTAGACCCTTGCATATCATTAATGTGGTCCTCGAGATGTCATCCCGACTGCGCCAGGGCACTCTCTTAGTATCGCGAAGTTTGACTCACAGAGGTAAAGGTAAAGGTTTCCCTTGCTCGAAAGCCAGTCATATCCGACTCTAGGGGTCAGTGCTCATCTCTGTTTCTAAGCCGAACAGCCAGCGCTGTCTGCTTCTGCAGCCGTTTCCATTGTCATGTGGCAGGCATGACTAGACACTGGAGCGCAAGGAACGCTGTTACCTTCCCACCGAAGTGGTCCCTATTTATCTACTTGTAATTTCTTGCTTTCGAACTGCTAGGTTGGCAGGAGCTGGGACAGAGACGGGAGCTCATTCCGTCCTGCAGTACTCGGGAATCGAACTGTTGACCTTCCGCCTCCCAGTCAGCATCTTAGTGACTTGAAGGCTCCAAAAATTTCCCCAAAGCAGCGACTGGCTTTAGCAAAGGCTGTTGAAGGGGAAAGATCGAGCAAGAGGCTGCTCGGAGCAGCCTGAACAAAGCACGGTCACTGCTCCATCACCACCACTGGTGATGTCAAAACTGTCAGCAGTGGGAGCAGCCTACCTCCGGCTCCTGCAGCTGTGTGTTGGGGCGGGACCAGGCCGCAAGAAAAAAAGTTTGGGCACCACTGATTTAAACCAACACTGTGTATGGTGGTCTATATTGAATTCAATAGATGCTCTATTTAGTTAATTAATCAATTAATTAATTAGTATTATATCAATTGTGAAAGGACCCAAGGTGGCTCACAGTTTTGCAACAGTTAAACTAAAGACATAATAGATTACTGACTAAAAAGCAATTAACCTACACTACTAGAAATTCATAAATTGTGCAAATTACATCATTTATGTAAAAAAAGCTGAATTGATTAGTACCAGAAAATGGATGTCTCTTTTGCATGGCAAAGAAAGAAAAATACAATTCCTGAACCATGCATGCAAGGACACAAGTAAGGATTATGAACCACATAAACCTTGATAGATGTCAAATGAAATGTACTGCTAGAAATCAGTTGCCCTTGACCTGTAATATGTGTACATGCATGCATGTTTGCTTGTACACGTGTTTGTACCAGCCATCAAGTGGCTCACTGAATTTGTCAGACATTTATTCTCTTTGTTAGTGAAGGGTTAAATGGGAGTGAGATGAATTCATTCTGTTGTTGTTGTTGTTAAATGTGCTGTCAAGTCAATTCTGATTTATGGCAACTGTTTCCCCCCAAAAGTTTGTAGGCACAAAATATTCAGAAGTGATGTACTGTTCCATTCTTCTAGGGATGTCTTGGGACTATGCAGCTTTCCCAAGGCCACACAGGCTTCTAAGAGGCACAGTGGCTGAATCGAACTCCCAACCTCTGGCTCCCCAGCCGTACACCTGCCTGATTGAACAATGCTGTTAGCATCATAATATATGCATTAACAAACACCATCATCTTGTGTAACTGCTAAACACTGATATCACTGTTCCTTCAGGCCAATCTTAGCTGAGTACTTGACATTTATATACTAAAGATCGAGCCTTGAAAACTGCATGTGCTTAACTATATTCTGTTCCTACAGAAGTACCGTATATGCTGGGGTATAAGATGACATTTTACCCCGAAAAACATGCCTTCAAGTGGGTGTGTGTGTGTCTTGTACGCCGGGTGCACTTCAGTTGAATAAAATACAGTAATATCTCAGATAACGTTTACCTCCCATAACGTTAAACAATCTGGGGAGGAGAATTGCATCGAATAACGTTAAGGTCCTATGGGATGGATCGGATAACAACTTTTAATATCAGATGATGAACAGGAGTTAGAAGGCTTTTAAAGGGAAACTGTCACACCAGCAAACTTGCTAGGGACTTGCCTGGCACTTGCTCTCTCCCTCTTTTTGTTATCTTCCTTCTATCATTGACAGTTCCAGTTTGGTTAACAGATTAGAAAACAAACAGCATGGCAGCTCCCATAGGTTTATTGTTCCATTCAGTTTTAGTGAATTGTCTTTGGTGAATTATGTTTAATAAACTTGCACTGTTTTATTTTTACTGTACATGTTTGATAACATACAGCCTTGTGACAGTTTTTCTGCATGTCATAAGCATTTGAATATAAATTAACATGTTGAAATCAAATCTGATGTTCTTTTACGTTTTATTTGTTGTGTGGAAGGTGTGCGGTAGAGGGGTAGTCTTATACAGCAAGTATATAACAAACTCTATATTTTGAGTGGAAATGTTGGGGGGGGGGTCGTTTTATACGCCCAGTCGTCTTGTACACCGGCAAATATCGTATATAAAAGTTTTATACTGTAGAAAGTTTAGATGAAAATGGTTGGATCCAGAGTACATGCTTGCCCACCTCCATTCCACAGCCACCTAAAGTGTCAGAATAATCAATTCCCTTTTCATATTTTTTCTACTTTCTTGTGTTTTGAGAACACAAAAATAAGCTTACAGTGTTTCAAAGTCTGGAAACACTAAGAACAGTGGGTATATTTGAGAGGTAAGCCAAGTCTGTTTGAACTGGTTATCCTTTGTGTCTTTTAAACTTGTGACTTCCAGGCACTCTACGTAAGTTGTAGACATAATTACTTACAAAAATAACATAATCATTCCCTGATAAACTTTTAATATGGTTTTGAAAAATTGTAGAGTAGGAGTATTAATGATGAGTGCTGTATGATTTGTTACAATAATTAATCTTTAATGATGTGGAAATGCTTCACAAGTCATGCATTAGTAAGAAATGAAGCTGCATATAGAAATAGCATTTTGTGAATCAGATTATGTTCTAATATACAGCTACATCTCTGCTGAAATCAGTTAAGTTCCATGATGAAAAATAGAAAATCAGAATAAATCACTTTTCTTTTAGGAAACTAATTGGAATACAAAATGTTTTTTAACGTGACCAAGTAGCACTTTCTTTAATAATATGTATAATGGCAGCTTTAATATGCAATACAAATAAATAAAACTTTAGATCAGGCATTCTCACCCGGTGGGCCGGAGGTGGCCCACAGCACCATTTCATGTGCCCCCTGCCTCTACCACACCAGGAAGTGCCATGTGGTGGAGGAAGGGCAAAATGGCCATTTGGCCCCCAAAGCTGGCTTTAAAAGGTTGAGAACTCCTGCTTTAGATAGATGTTTTACAACCACCTGCCTGATCACGTTTGACTGTACAACTTATGTAGAAGGACTAATCAATAGATGTATGTAAGGTTTCCTGATTTTACTTAAATTATTTTGATCATAATCAAATTTATATATACAGTTGTACCTCGCTTAAAAAGCATAATGTGTTCCACAGGATTGCTCTTTAAGTGAGTTTGCTCTTTAAGCTTAACACCATTGTAAGTGACCAATTGTGACTTCTGGGGTGGGGGGTGGGGATTGTGAACCACAATTTATTTGTTAAGCGAGTTTTTGGTTGGTTTTATTTGTTAAGAGAAGCGAACATTCAGAGAAAATTCTGCTCTTTAAGTGAGTTACTCTTTAAGCAAGGTGTTCTTTATGTGAGGTTTGACTGTAGTTGTGAACTGTCTTGGGTTTCCTAAGATGAGGAAGGTGATATGGAAGGAAGGAAGGAAGGAAATAACTATAATCCTAAACATATTTACTCTTCAAAAAGTCTGATTTGACTCAATAGGGATGAATTAGAAACAAAGCAAAGCTTAGTGCATTCTCTGGGCAGTTCACAAGTTAATTAGCATTTTGCCCCCAACAAGCTGGGTTCTCATTTTCCCGATCTGTGAAGGATGGAAGGCGAGTCAGCTTTCATTCCTGGTCAGGATTGAACTCACAACCTTTTGGTTGCAGTACAGCAGTTTAACAACTGCACCACCAGGGCTCTTGTCTAGTGTAACTGAGATTAATGGGATTTGTAGCATTGTTCTAAAATCTTGCTCAATTTCCTTTAAAATCACCTAGTAACTTTTCAACTTATTGGGCTGAGTGAAGCCATCATAGCAGTGTGACAGATTCTGAAATTGGAATGATATAGGACTTCCAACCCTGAATTGCTTCAACAGAGAACATAAGAATGTTCGAGTTGCCCTACTGGGCTGAAATAATAGTCTCTGGTCCATCATAATCCAACAAAATAAATTGGATCCAGACTTGCCTCTCTGCAAACAGAAAAGCTGAGGGGCCAAGATGTAGCAGAGACGTCCAACTCAAAGAAAAATTACAGGTGCTCCAGTTTCACACTAGAACAGGGGTGCCCAAACTTTCCAGGCCACGAGCTGGTCACATGGTTCAGGGGGCTGGTCACTATGGCCCGGGGGCCTGATTTGACCCCCGATGCCAATTCATCCATCCCATGAAGCCCTCATCACTCCTGGAACTGGAAGTAAAATGCACCCGGACAGGAGCGACGAGGGCTTCGTCGGCCAGAGGCTTCCAGGAGCAATGAGGGCTTTATGGGCTGGATGAATTGGCATCAGGGGCTGGATCTGGGGCGCCAGGCATAGTTTTTGTACCCCTGCACTAGAAGAAGAGGGTGAGATAGTAATCTTCCTCGTGTTTCACCTCCTGTGTTGTCCTCTGCTTCCAAGGTACTATGACTCAAATTCTCTTGTATGGAATTACACCTGTTTAAGCTGATGACATCAGCTGCCAGGACTGTTGGTGACTTTGTTCATTAAAGGGTCCCTCCATACTGGTGCTGCTAAAGGCTTCTCCAGTTCAAAAATAATCTCAAAGAAACCTTGGAGTGAGAATGTGTGGAACAGAAAAACAATTAATGACTGATACAGTGATGGGATGACAAAAATTCTACTACCACGCCATGACGTCACGGACGTCATCGGCGTGGCCAATGTCATGACGTCATGACGTCATGACGTTGTGGGCGGGGCCAAAAATAAAAATAAATAAAAAATAAAAATAAACATACACACACACACACCTCCCTCTCAGCCCACCCACCCAGACACAAATAAATAAATAAAATAAAATAAAAACAACCACCCACCCAAAACACAAATAAATTACCCCTCGCTTACCTTTCTTGGGACCCGGCACCCCGACTGCGTCCACAGCCGCCGCCGCCGCCGGAGCTGCCTGCACCCCTGTGGCATCCTCCTCGGGCCGGTACCTTTTTAGCCCGGCTCCGGCCACGGCCGGGGGCGGCGGGCAGCAGTGGCTCTGGCGGTGGCTCCAGCCGTGGCTGCCGAGCCTCCCTGGGCCGTCCCCATGCCGCACTGCCGCTGCCTGCATTCCTCCGCCAGGCGCCGCAGCCGGGCTAAAAAGGGACCGGCCCAAGGAGGAGGCCACAGGAATGCAGCCAGTGGCAGCTCCAGCGGCGGCGGACGGCGGTTGCAGGCACCCAGCCCACAGGCGCCCGGCGGAGGAGGAGGCATCAGCGGTGTGCCGCGCCGGGCGTCCCCAGGGCATGGGGCTTGTCAGCAGCGGACGGCCCAGGCAGCCCTCAACGTGCCGCGGGGGAGGTGCCCTCCTCAGAGGGCTGGTGCCGCCGCCGCCGCCGTCCTGAAACTCTAAAACAATTTTTTTTAATTGGAGGTAAAATGGCTCCAATTGACTGCGCATGCGCAGAAACTCAATCTGACGCATGCGCAATGCGTCAGATTGAGTTTCTGCGCATGCGCAGTCATTTGGAGCCATTTTAGCTCCGATTTTAAAAAAAATTTCTTTCGGTGAGGCGTCCGGAACCGGACGCCTCAAAAGTGGACTCCCCTCCCGGAGAACCCTCCGGGATTGGTCCTACCGGTTCCAGGGAACCGTCTGGAACCGGGGACATCCCATCACTGGACTGATAAAAGCCTGCCATCATTTTGCAGGGGTTTAACTTTCCACAAGAGGATTTGAGCAAATGCTTCTATTTTGTGAATCAGACTATTAAGCTTAATGCTACAAAGGGTACCAGATGTTATGAATTTATGCAAACCATATTTTCTACTTAAATCTATCTCAGTTCCATTTAAAGGATAAGTATAAAAAGTTAACTATTTTAAGGAGTTTTATGTAACACTGTCATCTCTATTACCTTCTTCTTTTGTGTCCTGATCAAACCCTGCACTGCCAAAATGAAACCACTTTCTTGGCTTTGTCGTTGGCCAAACTTAAGTCTTCATCAGCGTCTGGCAGCAGCCCCCACTTGATCATGTTGGCTTTACATTTAGGCACTCCAACCCTCGCTCTATTAAGAGTCCTCTAAGTGATGTAAGAGAAATTGAGTTCCTCAGCTACAGTCTCCTTTAATGTTATTCCTTGTCCAGTTAGCTCCTTCCTCCATATTTTAATTTGGTTTTTTTCTTGTTACCCTCAAGAATGTTTGTTCTTGCCATAAAGCTCTTTATAGATCTGAACTGGCAGACCTGGCTCATATCCCTTCAGAATCTGTTATCACCACTGTAATTGTATAGATTTCTGTTGTAAGTGGGATTCATAATAGGAATAAGAAAACCATACATAACTGTTTTCATGGTTTTCTGGTATGTTGGATTTGATTTCTCTGTTGTTGTTTTTTGCTAACTTCAATTTTGGAAATTGTTGTTGTTGTTGTTGTTGTTGTTGTTGTTGTTGTTGTTGTTGTTATACTTCTATGCCACCCTACTTGGTATAAACCAACTCAGGGTGGCTTACAGAATTCACCAATATCAAAGTTATAATACAACAAAAATACATTAGGATACAATATAACAGCAATAAGTACAGTTATTATGGTATCCAAGATTCCACACCTTCTTAGAAGTGCTATCACATATTCAGAACACACACCAAATGTTCTCTTAGTTGCATCTATAAGGACATTCTGAATATTTCATATTCAAATACATAAGCAATAATGACAAAGAACGTGGCATTATTGGGGATATTATAGTGACTTTCTCAATAAATAAATGTCCACTATCTGTCATCTACTATCAGATTTCCTCTATATATACTCAAGTCCATAAAAATTGGAACAGGGATAACTTTTTTGGCATATGGTCTCTCCCCCCCCCCCCCATAGTGAAGATGAAAGGAAACACTCAAAATGTGATCTAAGTCAGGACTGTCAGCTTTAATGCATGGGTTTTGACAAAAGTGGGGCATTAACCATTCAGGAGGTACAGCCATTGGCACACACACACACATTTTTGGTGGCTCATAAGTAATGGAACAAGCTAACATCAGAAAAAACAGAAAGATTGCCTTCAATACTTGGTTGAAAATACTTTGCAGTCAGTGATTGCCTAAGAGTCTGGATCCCATGGACATGACCAAATGCTGACTTTCCTCCCTTGGGATACTTTACCAGGCTTGTTCATGGGGCTTTTTGCTTTCATTCTGATCTTCAGTAAGTGAAAAGCATGCTAGTGAGATGTTGTGATTGGGTTCTTCTTCACCATGAGCAGGATTCTGTGGTCATCCATTTTAGTTTTCTTCTGTGGGTGTCCAGGCCTTTTGCTGTTGGTAAGCTTCCTAGTTACGTTCTTCATTTTCAGGATGTTGTACTGGCCACTCTCAGTGTTTTTGTTCTTTCTCTGGTGGATTTATTTTGTTTTCTACATCTAATGATGGCCTCCTTCATTCACATGGACTCCTCTTTAGACCTCCATCTAACAGCTAGCACCATGATGGTGAACTTTAGCATTCCAGATGTTCTTGGACTTCAATTCCCAGAAGCCCAAGCCCCCATAAATCCACACAAATGGGTTTACTGCGATTCATCCAGCCCGTGCCTCCCTTGTCGCTCCTGGAAGTGGAAGTACCTGTGGGAGGTGAGGCGAAGCTCCCACCCGCCTTCTGAGCCCCGTCATTCCGGCACAGGAGCTGATAAAAGACCTTTCAGCCACGGCAGGTTGAGGACGCTCCTGCCTTCCCCACGGGCCCCTGCCATCACGTCCGGGGGAGGAGAAGAATGCCTGCACCTGTGGGAGGTGAGGCGAAGCGCCCGCCCGCCTTCTGAGCCCCGTCATTCCGGCACAGGGGCTGATAAAAGATCTTTCAGCCACGGCAGGTTGAGGACGCTCCTGCCTTCCCCACGGGCCCCTGCCATCACGCCCGGGGGAGGAGAAGAATGCCTGCACCTGTGGGAGGTGAGGCGAAGCGCCCGCCCGCCTTCTGAGCCCCGTCATTCCGGCACAGGGGCTGATAAAAGACCTTTCAGCCACGGCAGGTTGAGGACGCTCCTGCCTTCCCCACGGGCCCCTGCCATCACGTCCGGGGGAGGAGAAGAATGCCTGCACCTGTGGGAGGTGAGGCGAAGCGCCCGCCCGCCTTCTGAGCCCCGTCATTCCGGCACAGGGGCTGATAAAAGATCTTTCAGCCACGGCAGGTTGAGGACGCTCCTGCCTTCCCCACGGGCCCCTGCCATCACGCCCGGGGGAGGAGAAGAATGCCTGCACCTGTGGGAGGTGAGGCGAAGCGCCCGCCCGCCTTCTGAGCCCCGTCATTCCGGCACAGGGGCTGATAAAAGACCTTTCAGCCACGGCAGGTTGAGGACGCTCCTGCCTTCCCCACGGGCCCCTGCCATCACGCCCGGGGGAGGAGAAGAATGCCTGCACCTGTGGGAGGTGAGGCGAAGCTCCCGCCCGCCTTCCGAGCCCCGTCATTCCGTATTGACAATGTTGATTTATGTGTAGTTATTCTGTTGTTTATTGCATTATATTATTGTATTTTTATGATATTTAATTGCTATTACATTACTATTATTATTTTGTTATGATATTGTTATATTTTTCATATTGGGTATGAACCGTATTGTGAATATATTGTTTACTGTCTATTTGTACTGAATATTGTTACGGACTGTATTTTGATTATATTATGTTTATATTTATTTTGTTGCGCTGTATTTTGGGATGCTGTGATTTTGTACTGTTGATCTGTTATATTGTATTGTATTCGATTTTATGTTGTAAGCCGCCCTGAGTTGGTTTTTGCCAAGTAGGGTGGCATATAAATCTAAATAATAATAATAATAATAATAATAATAATAATAATAATAATAATAATAATAATAATAATAATAATAATAATAATAAGTAATACGTACAGGCCGGATGAATCACAGTAAACCCATTTGTGTGGATTCATGGGGGCTTGGGTTTCTGGGAATTGAAGTCCAAGAACATCTGGAGTGCTAAGGTTTGCCATCACTTAGCTAGCATATGCTAGCACATGCAAGTGTAATACTCAGAATCAACTCTAGGGCTTTGATCTGCTTGCTTGTTCATTGGGAAACAGGAAACAAATCACACCTGACACCTGTCAACCACTTCTTCCATTACTTTTGTGTCACCAAAAATGAAGATGTGTGTACAATGGATGTACTTTTTCAAACCCCTTGCATTAAAACGGACAGTCCTGTCTTCACTCCTGTCTTGAGTGTTTCCTTTAAACTTCACTGTGCTGGGGTGCAGAGGTTGCACGTCAAAAAAAGTTTTCATGTTCAAATATTTCTTGGCCTGACTGTATTTACTGCATTTGCTAGTTTATAAGACGCACCCTATTTTTATTACATTTTGAAGGAAAAAAATAATTTTCTACATTTTTTCATGAATTAAAAAAATGATTTATTGTACTAATTTTATGGTTATTTATATCTACAAAAACTGTAACTGAAAGGCCCATTTCCTCTGTCCCACTGTTCCTGTCGCTCATCAATGATGCCATTACATTAGCATAGGAGAAACAGTCCCATTTCTGCACTCCCGGCTAGAGTAAGCTGAATGACATTATAACAGGAGCCAAGGAGGCTGGGATTCTGCCCTTGCTATCACCCGGCTTTGGCAGGAAAGAGGTATTTTCAAGCTACTCTCTCTCCCACCCACCCCACACACCTCCATGGCCCAGATGCAGCCACCACTGATGGCAATCATATGAGCCTGAGATGTTGGGAGCCAGGCGAAACCTGTCCACCACCTGACCACCAGTTGGGTCCAACTCTTCCTCCCAATTTCCCCTTTGTTCTCTCCTTGGTTACAGCAGGCAGTGTGGTGGTGGTGTACTTTACTTCCCTCCCTGGCCAGCCACTTCCTTGGCCCAGCTGCACTACCAGGGCCAGAGCACCTCTAGCGCGGGTCTCTCTTAGGACTGTTGCAGCGGCATTGGAGGTAGGGGGAGAGGCAGCAGGAGCAGTGCTCTGCCTTGAGTCCCACAGTGCTCATCGCGCACCCTTGGTTCCCAGGCTGTGCCAGAAAGGCTTGGGTAGTCCTCCTTCCACAGGGCTGGCACTGGCTGCAGTCTATGTCAGTCAGCACTGAAAGGAAGGGGAAGCTGGCTCAGGATAGCCCCTTGCCCAACAGAGCAAGCATGACAGCCGGCCCTAGCCTCCCTCATCCCATTTCTTCCTCCAGCTGCCGAACCTCTCCAACCACCGGTGCGTCCCTGCCTTTACTGCCGCCTGATGGGTGATAGCAAGGGTGAGATCCCACTTCCCTAGCTCCTGGAGTTAGAATGTCACTCAGCTTACTCCAGCCAGGAGTGCAGAAATGGGGCTGTTTCTCCTATGCTAATGTAATGACATCATTGCCTGACACCAACCCGGTGTCCGTGCATGTACAGGGATCAGGCTATGAGAGAAGCTCTCTCACACACCCCACACTGGTGTCTGTCATACAGTGGCAAAGCAAGGATTGGGCTTTGTGGAAGTGCCCATTGGCAGCTGCCAAACTGCACCAGTTGGGGGGTTGGGGTGGCTGTTACCAGTGTATGAGATGCACTCTGCTTTTTGGGCATATTTTAAGGGGGAATGCGCATCTTATAAACCAGCAAATATGGTATTTTGATTTGCCTCATTAGGGTGTAAAGGTGAGATAATTCCAGATGTAAAATTCCAGGTGTAGAACTAGCTCTTCTAGCATCAGCAGGATATAGGCTTCGATCTGAGTTAAGTAAACATGTGAGTAATCTGACTGATTTTTATACCACTCCTCAGTCTGCTTTAGGAATATACTTGTCTAGCCTGAGATGGGTACAAATGGTTATGTTTGCAAAGCTGTGATTAAATTGCACAGGTATTTGGAAACAAATTAAGAGTGCTGATATCAAGTGATAGTGTGAGTCCTGCCACAAAATTATATCTTTGAACATGGCAATTTCAGCCTCTGGTACAGCACTAATTATTGCTTTCCTTTGTCACCTTGATGAACTGTTCCTACAATTTGCACTTAATACTTGACTGGATATGTTCAGTTAAATTTTCTTTTTCGGTTACTCAGCTTTAGTTTATTTCCAACCTAGCTGACAAATAAACAAACATTGTTTTTTAAAAAGTGTATCTACTTAAGATGCTGAAATTGATGGACCTGTCCCTGGGGCATTCTTTGTAATAAACCCTAATTGTTCCAGTATGTCACCTGAAAGGACTGTAGTTTTATTCAGCAACCATAGAATCACTGAGTTGGAAGGGGCCTTTTAGACTATGGAGTCCAATCCATGCTCAATGCAGGAATCATAATCAAAGCATATATGATAGGTGGTTGTCCAATTCTCTCTTAAACGCTGCCAGGGTTGGAGCACTCACCAAAACTCGAGGTAGTTTGTTCCTCTATTGTACTATTCTAAATACCATATTAAGAAGTATTTCCTAATATGCACCATATATCTGAATATTAGGAAATACTTATTAATGGTTAGAACAGTTTTCTTTCCTAATCAGCTTATATCTACAACCATGGCCTGTGTGGAAAGCTTTAAACAGACTGCGTGTTGAGGTAGAAAGACAAGGGCTAATCTGAGAAATTGGGGGTTTCCTGTAGATGATAACATGTGTGAATGTGGAGAAGAACAAACTATCTTCCATATGATACAATGCACATGATGCCCCTCAACATGCACTGAGGAGGACCTTATGTTGGCAAGAGGAAATGCTGTTGATATGGCCCGATATTGGGCAGGTGTCATCTAGCCCTTTTAATTCTATTTTTGTTTAGATGTGTTAATTTTATCTTTGTATGTTATTATATGCTGGTGGTGCATCTGACACAAATAAAGAAAGCAGCCTATATCCAACTTCATGTAGTTTCATCCCATTATTATGTGTTACATAGTATTCCAGTACAGAAAATACAGTTTGGAGGCAACTTTAAAACAGGATAGTATTCCTGAAGTACATAAAATAGTAGCATATATTAAGATTTCCCCCCAATGACTAACATCTTTGAAGTTGAAATTTTCTCGTGGTTGAGAAGGTAGAAGCTGCAAATTCAATCACAGAAAACTGTCTTTGTCATTACACTTGTCTCCTTCCACAGGAGAGACTTTTTAAATTGTACTTTATCTTTCCATCCCATAAATCTTGTAGTTCTAATTGACATTTGCCATGAAATTGTATGGTAAAAGAATGATAGAACATAAATGGTGGAAAGAATCAAGGGAAAACTTTTATGTGTAGGGTGGCAATAATTGCAAACCACCTCCTGCAGGATAGAGTTTGAATTCATTGGAATCTCAGTTGAGGTCTTAATTGGACACACAAGCCAATAAGAAATGGGGCATATATATATATTTAATTGTGCATGCCTGTGTTCCAAGCAGGGTGGGTGGCAAACAGGCACAAGGCAACAATCAGTAGTGAAGTAGAGCTGCTAGCTGGATTAATATTCCCCTGCCAACAAATATTTTCTGCAAATGTGGGTGATCAAAGAAAATAAAATAAAGGGAGGAAGGAAAGTACAGTAACTGATAGAAGCTTTGCCTATACACTGGAACAGATATTGATGGCACTGATTTCCAGTTAGTTTACCATCCCACACATGCTGGAGCATATTGGGTTTGTGCCCAGCATGTCACTAGTCATTTATATTTCTGATGTAGCAGCTATGGATGCTGTCAGAGTCAGTAATATCAGTTTCCTATGCAGTGTAGGATGAGTATACTGCAGATTGATTTCAATATTGACTAGTTGGAAGAAAAGGACACAGATGACAGTCATTTCTATGCGAAGTGTTTAACCAAAATACTCACACACAAACACACATAGAAATACATTTTTTAAACATTGCTAGCAGGTTTCAGAAGAGGCAGGGGGACTAGAGACCACATCGCCAACATAAGATGGATCATGGAAAAAACAAAGGAATATCAGAAACAAGTCTACTTCTGTTTCATTGATTACACTAAGGCTTTTGACTGTGTTGACCACAACAAAATGTGGCAAGTAATTAAAGAGATGGGAATTCCGGAACACCTTATAGGCCTCATGAGAAATCTGTACATGAATCAAGAGGCAACAGTTAGGACAGAAAGTGGAATGACTGAGTGGTTTGGAATAGGAAAAGGAGTAAGACAAGGCTGCATTTTGTCACCCTGCTTATTCAACTTATACACAGAACACATAATGCAGGAATGGAGGAATCACAATTTGGGATCATTTGGGAATGGAGAAACATCAACAATTTGAGATATGCAGATGAAACCACCCTAATGGCAGAAAGTGAGGAGGACCTAAAGAAGCTCCTGATTAGGTTGAAAGAAGAAAGTGAAAAAGCTGGCTTGAGACTCAATATCAAGAAAACCAAGATCATGGCAACAGGCCCTATCAGTCCCTGGAAAATAGATGGGGAAGACGTAGAAGGAGTGACAGATTTTACTTTCCTAGGATCAAAGCTCACTGCAGATGGTGATTGCAGCCATGAAATAAAAAGGCGACTGATTCTTGGGAGGCAAGCGATGAGAAACCTGGGGAGCATAGTGAAAAGTAGAGACATTAAATTGCAAACAAAGATTCGCATAGTCAAAGCAATGGTATTCCCTGTGGCAATGTATGGTTGTGAGAGCTGGACCATTAGGAAAGCTGAGCGCAGAAAAATAGACGCCTTTGAGATGTGGTGTTGGAGAAGGGTTTTGAGAGTCCCCTGGACAGCGAGGAGAACAAATAGGTCAGTCTTAGAAGAAATCAACCCTGACTGCTCCTTAGAAGGTCAAATAATAAAGATGAAGCTAAAGTACTTTGGACATCAAATGAGAAGAGAGGATTCACTTGAGAAAGCCTTGATGCTGGGAAGGGTCAAGGGCAAAAGAAGAAGTGGACGGCCCAAGATGAGATAGCTAGATGGTATTGTAGAGATAATGGGCACAGAGCTGAGCGAGTTGAGGGGGATGGTGGAGGACAGGAGTGCCTGGCGGACAGTGGTCCATGGGGTCGCAGAGGGTCGGAATCGACTGTGCGACTGAACAACAAAAAGCAAATTACTGTTTTCCTGTTTAAAAAGCTTCCCCCTTTTAGGGGAAGGAGGGTAATATTCTCATAACTGGGACATAACTGATGTGTACTTCCACTGGACATGAATATAGCAGAAAGAATTCTAATAGGATAAAGAACACATACAAAGGTGCATATGCAAATACAATCTCCATCTTTTTTTGGTCCGTTTTATTCTTACAGCAGCAACATATTTGCTTCAGAAGAATTTGTAGGCTATCCAATTCTATTTGTATCTGAATATTCAGAATTATTTATACGTATTTATATAGAGGGTGGGGAATAAAAGGTTCTGACTTAGGAAAGGAGCTGAAATCCAGTGCTATCAATTGTTGCTTGGCCTCCTGTATTCAAACAAAGCTTTCATCCACTTTCCTTCCCCTCCTTACTTGATTCACTCCTCCCTTTGCCCACACTTGCAGAAAACATACAATGGCAAGGTGATATTACACTAGCTAGCAACTCTACGCCTCCACTAATCCCTGCCTTGTGTATCATATTTGCCACCCACACTGGGGACATAGGCATGCACAATGGAAAAAATAAAACCTGGTAGCACATCCAAATTACAATGTAGGGTGTGGGGTGGGGGTGGTTCCCAACGTGGGGCCCATACCCCACAGGGGGACTTCAGTTCCCAGAAGCCTAAATCAGTACATTGGCTGATCAGTGCTTTGGGGAATTGATTTAGACTTCTGGAAACTGAAGTCCAAAAAACAAAGATTGGGAAAACACTGGCCTAAGTCCTGTTTGTTTGTTTGTTTGTTTGTTTGTTTCATACTTCTATACCGCCTTCCTTGCTAGGGCGACCCAGGGCAGTCTACAACACCATAAAAAAATACACGATACAATACAATCCCATCATCCCAGGATCCCAACTATAAAAATTTAAATTTTCAAGATTTTAATGTTTTAAAAAAATCTGTTAATTATCATAATTAAAAGATTAAAAACTAAGCCCCAAAGATAAGATTAAAAATTTAAATTAAAAGACCAGTGGAAAGAGGGAGCTCAAACTAACCAGCGAGCTGGGGTCATGGTACCGCCAGGACCCCATACCTGTCCCGCCAGGTATGTTCCTAAAGCAAATGTGATCTACCCCAATCAAATCCCAAAGCAAGAAACATCAATGGCATATACACACAGGGATTTGAGTGTAATGAAATTTAAGTCAAATGAAACCTGCTGCTGCCTGAAAGAAAAGGGAAAAAAGTCTCCACAGCATCTACCTTAATGAAAATGTAAATAAGCACTGTAAATAACAGTTTCTGAAAAACTAACACCCTTCCCTCACTCTAACAAGCCATGAAATGTTCATTAATCATGTAACAAGAGAATTTCTCTGACTTATCTGAGACCTCCTGAGGACACCGTAACTGGGATTTTCAGGACAGGTTGGGTTTTTCATTGGTGCTTGAGCAGTCAATCTGTTTAGCTTTGGGCTTCAGGTTATCTTGAAGATTATCAAGTAGGCTCACTGATGGCAATTTTTAAAAAAGAATATGTTTCTCAACTTTTTAAGTTGCAGCAATATTCTGTGCATCAGATAGCCTCAATTCATTTAATAAACTATGTCAGTATTTCTTGCTTTCCCAACATACAAACAGTTCATCTTACAAAAAAATTGACATACAAATAGAAATCCTGGCTAAAAATAATCAACATACAAAATTGTAATAGGAAAAATTCGACACCACATGTCCACGGAAACATCTGCAGACGCAGACAGCTCTGGCTTTTTGGCTATAAAGATGAGCACTGAACCCTAAAATTGTATACATCTGGCTTTCGAGCAAGGCGACCTTCACTATGCTAAGATTACCCTGTTTCTCAAATAAAATAGAAAAGTAAAAGCTTCAGGGGAGGAGTAGCTTTAAATCCAGACTGTCTAATCTTCTGTTCTAATATATTTTCTCTACTTGATTTGAATTGTATTCAAGCAGCTATTGTTGCCATTGCTCTCCTTAGAACAGCAGATATTTTAAGCAGTTTTCATCCACAAAAACAATGTCAAGTATTCTTCACCTAGTTTCTCTTTTTCTCAGATAGTGCTTCAGTCCCCAGAACACTATATGGTTGCCTCTCCAATCAGAATTTGCAGTGCAATGGTAACAGTGAGTTCTGTCAACATTAGTCTAATGGTAATTCACAAGGGCTAGTGCTCCACTTCAGATTGAACTAAAGAAAATGCCAATAGAACAAGCAAAATTATATAGCATCTGTTCAAATCACAACAAAAGGGGCTCTGTAACACCTTGCAGAGTGCCTTACACAATTAAAATTAAAAGATTGAATTTGACACGTGAGGAGGGAAGATAATGAGGTTTCTACGATGTAAACGATAGAAGTCTTGTGCTAGCTTAGTTACTCCAATAGGTACAATTGAGTTAATTGTGATATATGCACCAGGAACTGATGTTTATTTGAAGTTAAGGTTTCTCCTTTTTGGAAGTTATTGGATGGACCTCTGACTCTTTTAATCTGGTGATACTGTAGCTCATGAAAATAAACATTTTAGCATAGATATTTTGGTGACCCAAAAAATTAGAAACATATATAGTAAAGTGGTGCCTCTCTTAAAGAGCATAATGCGTTCCACAGGATTGCTCTTTAAGTGAGTTTGCTCTGTAAGCGAAACACCATTGTAAATGACCAATGGGGGGGGGATTGCAAACCCCAATTTATTTGTTAAGTGAGTTTTTGGTTGGTTTTATTTGTTAAGTGAAGCAAACATTCAGAGAAATTTCTGCTCTTTAAGCGAAACACTCTTTATGCGAGGTTTGACTGTATATAAGAAAGATATACATTTTGTCCAGTTATGTAAACAGTTGTTCAGTGATTTTTAAAGCATTCTCTGAGACCTTAATATTTAAAATGGATGTACAGATTTCTGTTAAATGTACTAAATATCTAGTACTGTTTTTCACATTTAGCACTTTCAAAGCATTTTTTTTCTCTTCTTTTTTTTTTTGATAACTTTGATAATGCCATAGATTTGTAGATAACGTGGATGTTTTATCAGGTGGGAACCATAGCTTACGCTTGCATTAAGACTTGCAGTGGTTACTAATGATTCCTCTGGGGAAACCTGAGAATTAAAAGATAATTTTGAGCTCTTTACACATGACAGTTATAAGGAATCATTGTGGAAAGTTGTGATAACTAAACTGAAATAGCAGTAATATACAGTCTTGTACATGATGATGATGATATTTGTTATCCAAAATACAAAGAGTAATTATGTCACCATGTATAACAATTCACATTGTAGGATTCTTACATCTTCATAGTCATTGTTCATATTCAGGCAAAATTGTTTTTCCCCCCCTGAATAATAATAAACAGTGGACTCAAAGATTTTTGTAAAAATTTCCATGCTATAGTTTGGTTGTTTGTAATAAGAGAAGAAGTTTATATGTCTTTTATAAAGTAATGTTTACTTGCCTGTCAGTGAGGGTCTAGACCAGGGGTTGCCAACCTTTTTCACTTGGGGGGTGGGTCACTCTCCCTCAGACAGTTGAGGGGGCCTGACTGGTGGTTCCCCCACCATTTACACCTACCATAAATGCAGTTATGACAGCTGTAAATGAGTCTGTGACCAATTCCGGCAGTGGTGGTGGCAGCTGGAGCGAGAGCCAGATTATTTAGTACCACGGGCCATAGGTTGCTTACCCCTGGTCAAGAAGTTTGATGCTTGGCTCACTAAAAGGATCATAAGCTTTACTTTGGTTTTTTTGGGGTTTTAAATATTATTTTAATTAAATGTTATGTCTCTTTGTGTTTGAAGACTATACAGTATGAACATTTTCAGCCACCAGCCTTCAGATGACATAATTGACACATCAGTTTGCATATAATATAGTTTGAAGTGACTAGACTAAATGAGAGATTTACATGGTAGTCCCCCTGGTAGACAGGGTCATGGGAGTACATAGTGCACATGTCATTGGTCAAGGATGAACCTTTCCAAACTTAACCCTGTGGGTTCCTTTAAGGAATTTATCTTGTATTTAGTCTGCCTCCTTGCCTGCTGCCTTCAACCCTTTCCATTAGCATTGTCTTTTATAGACAATCTTGTCCAAGATGGAACAGGCTCAGTTTCATAAGTTTTTGCTTCCAGAAACAGTTCTGGCTTGATTTGCTCTAGGAACCACTTGTTTCTATTTCTGATAGTCTAGATAGGATATCTTCAAAGTTCTTCTCCAGCTCTATATTTCAAACAAAGCAATTTCCCCCCTGTCATCCTTCTTTACTGTCTAGTTTTCACAAAGATACATGGTGAGCAGAAATATAAAAATATGGATGACGTTGGTCTCCGTCTCCAGTGATATGTTCCTACACTTGATAACCTTTTGTAATTGAATCAATGCTCTATTGAATCAATGATCATTACAGAGCAGTTGACTTACCAAACCCCCACTGATTCAATGAGCCTACTCTAGTTGTAGCCTATTATTGGATTTCAGCCAGTGTATTACTGATGCATAAATATATAAATGCATAAATTAGCAAATACATTTATATACTACCCCACAGTGCTTACTGTAGCCTTTTACCCAGTGGTGGGCATCAGCAGGTTTGCACCAGTTTGCCAGAACCGGTAGCAGAAATTCTGGTTGGCCGTGTCCATGTTTTGAACCATAGTTGGGCGTACCCTAGCAGCCTTGTGTCACCGGCTAATCTTTCTCATACTAGGTCAGGCGATGGAACTGCAGAATGAAGTCACTAAAATGTGGCTTCATTTTGGCAGTTTCACATCTGGCCTAGATACATAAGAAGAAGACAGCAATTGTTTTTGTTGTGGTGGGGTTTTTTCTTTGTGGTAAACTCACCTTTCTGTCATTTCCATGTTGCTAGGAGACATACCAGTCAGTGAATCAAAGAGTAATTTTACCTCATGTATAAATAAATGCACTATTCATAAAAGTGTTCATCAGCTGTCTAAAAAAAAATTAATTTTATAATGTTTTAGGAAGCTTCCAGAGTAGGAGAAGAGATAGATTGTGGTATGTATGGTTTGAGCTTAAGGAAATATTGTTGGTTTTTTAAAATGGCCGCATAACCTTATTTTTCTAACCTCTGTTAACAAAAGGTTAGAATAATCTTTCTTAGTACCATTTCAGCGTGCTTGCCTGTGTATTACAAACTCCTGCCTCTCTCCTAATCCCCATTTTTTAGTTTTCATTGTTCTGCTTCATCCTGGATTTAGTTAAGAGTAGAAAGTACAGATTTCAAATCAGTCTCTGAATTTTATAGTCTGTTTTTTATTTTTAAAAAAATATGGGATGTTTACTTTCATTTTGCACTGATCTATTATATGTTGTTGAGGTTTTTTTTGCAGTATATGATTCAGTTAAAAGCATAGGGGAGGAAATTTTGCTTACTCTTGTAAGCATAATGATGGGTCATTTTTATACTTAACTAACTTAGAGATGATGCTGTATTTTTAACACAATCACTTTGGAACTTCCCTATTAATTTGGCCTACAGATCTAAAAATGAAAACTAAATACTGTAACTTAAACTATAGCTAAATTGCTTAAATAATCAGCTTCTTGTCAGTGTAGAATAGATTATATATTTATTTGTTCTGGGGCTTTTTTTTTTCTTTTGACATGTGGGTAATCATGGACATTGGATTTAGCTCTGGTAGTTTACTACACTCTGCAACAGGCCTTCTTCTGTGCAACTGTTTCGGATATTTTTCCCCTTGCATCCCATAACTTCAGCGTCTTATGATGGAATAAACTGTGGCTACCGGTAATGTGTTAAAAAACGCTACAGGTGGCATCTATCAGAACTAGAGTTGCCATATGTCTTGATTTCCCAGGAAGAGTCCCTTGGGGCACCATTGGGAGAGTCCCTTGGCACACCAAGGCTGATGTTAGCGTGGTGCACTAAGTTTACCCTTCCAGCACCACGGATTTTGAAATGGAGAAGGCTTGAAATATTCCTACAACATGGTGACCCAGCTTGCAACAGGCTTTCACAGTGCTGGGACCAGCAAAGGCTGTTCGGACTAGCAGAGGCAAAGCACGGCCGCTGTCGTAAGTGATGTTTTGGGACGTAAGGCGGTGGGGGTGGTCCAAAGAGGGCCCAGGTTCTCAGCATGGGCCAGATTAATGAGATGTGTGGGCCTAATTGGTCCCGTGGGCTGTAGTTTGGGCACCACTGATTTATAGCTTAGTTTGCTAGTTACCTAATTGTGTCAATTCATAGAGTCTACAACCAAAAAGGTTATTTACCTGCAACTGTGGTTTTTCAAGTCATCTTCTATGAAGTCAAGTAACCTGTCCATCTCCCATCATTTGTTACACCATCTATGACATAATTTCTTTTTGTAGCAGTGAACTACTGAGAGACTGAACATAAATGGGCAGAGCATACACAGTAAATAGAAAGGAGGAAAAGTTTTTACTCTAGAGAACTGGAAGCTTCTGTGAGGATTGTCTGTGCAGGTGTAGAAACTAGTTGTGTGATTCACAGAGACCATGACAGTGGGTATGCAAGGGTTTCCCTTTTTATTTCTCTTCATGGTTATGAATTACATTTTGATCTTTACTAAGCAACCTGGCAAATCCCAACTGGTTCATTTAAGCTATTTTGTTCTATAGAGGAAGTATGCAGTTTTCCCATGCAGTTTGTCTGTCACATCCAAGGACAGTGTAATCCTCCAAATTTCCCTTTACCAGATGGATTAAATTATTCCATTTGTTAGGTGAAAAAACTAAGCAAATGGGAATTTCCTTGCACTTTTAAATCATATTATCAGTGTAGTGCTCAAAATAAATGGTAAAGAAATGGGTCAAATTAAAATTGTGTGCCCTGTTTCTGAGCTCATGTTTGAATTCCTTTTCAGAAAATGAAAGAAGAAAATTGGTAACATTTATTTCCATGCAGTTGCTCATAAGTGATATTTCACTTGAGTGATGACCTCTGAACACCATGTAGCAGCCTTATTGTAAAGGAACTTAAGACTCAAAGTTCACAAAAGGCCCTGTAGCAGCTGCAATCGTTGTATTCTCTAGAGCAGTGACGGTGAACCTTTGCACTCCAGGTGTTCTTGAACTTCATTTCCCAGAAGCCCAATTCTCTGGTGAATCCTATTTGTCTGGATTCACAGAGACTTGGGCTTCTGGAGTGCCAAGGTTCATCATCGCGGCTCTAGAGGGTGTGATTTTTTTGTATGTGAGAGTCAACAAAATAGGAAAGGCTCTGAATTTTCTCTCTTCATTTCAGTGCATTTTTGTGTAAAATAGAGGTGATAAAACAAGTTAGAGATTATCAGGACAGAGCAAAACTGTAATACATAGTTGTGGTTATATTTGAAACGTAATTCCTGAAAAAAGCAATGTTTGATTGTGAAAAGTTAGTATTGTTGATCTGTGTATTTCAGAGCAAAAAGAAAGTAGTTTTGCAATGGTCTCATGAAAATAAATTTGTATAAAACCAAAGCATGTCACTATATTTTATATTTTATGATCCAAAATGTGACTGTTTCTCCTTTCTTCTTACAAAGATGTCTGGGAATTTAGTTCAATGTTATAAATGTTTAATCTCTTCAGCCTCTGACTCTCACTATGCTGCCATGCATAAAATGTAATATAATTGCAATACAATGATTCTAAAGTGATTGTTCTGCAGTTACTTGAACTATAAAATCATTAAAATAGGATATTTAGGAGCATTTTGAAGAAAATTAAGAAAAATAATGGAGAGAGAAAAAATACAGACAAAATGTGTACCATCCTTCAGGTGCTTACTATAAGTCTGGGGTTCCTAATCTTTATGGGCCATGGACTGGTCATGTGGTGTTGTGGGCCGGTCATGTGGTTTCTCCCACCCAGAAGCAGAAGTGAAATGCACATGCACAAAACACTGCCGTAAATGCACCCACAGCTGTCATAAATGTGTTTATGACAGTCATGGGTCATTAATGGCAGCATTCTGTGTATGCACATTTTACTTCTGCTTCCGGGAGCGGCGCAGATGGCGTGGGTCAGATGAATTGGTGTTGGGGCCAGTTCCGACCTGTGGGCCATAGGTTGGAAACCCCTATTATAAGTGAATTCTTAGGTCTCATTAGTACTATAGCTGAACAGTCAGCTTTAAACAGAAATTCAAAGAAATCAGCAGTCTGTATGAATATAAGGACACTTCCACTTGCCATTTTAGAGTGTTCCTGCAAAGATTTTAGAGTGCTTCAGTAAATAATTTCTACTAACACCTCTCAGGATTTCGGACGAAACTTTATCACAAAGTAAAAAGCCATCATACAGTGCTGAGTCTTGCATCTGTTTAGAAAAGATTAAATTAGAGTATGGAACAGGGTGCTACTGCAAATTGTCTCATTGTTTCCATTTGACTTTTTCTACCATTAGGAATAGAATGAACAGAACAGAATTCACTAGAAAGAAAATGTTGAGTGTGGTATAGTGATTTTTTGAATTGTTAATAAATTCTTCATTCTTGTCTGTTGTGGCTTCTTGACTTAATGAGAAACCTTGTCAGAGCATTTTCAAGTTTTGTGAGGCCCCTTATTTCCAGCAAGAGAAAATGTGCTGCCTTCTCCCACATCTCAATAATTCATGCCAAATGTCTTTGTGCAAAACCATTTTTACTTCTTATTGAGAACAAAACAATGCACAAGCACAGACCAAGTTGCTGGTTGTTAAAATTAAGAGTCTAACAATTGCCCCCATGCTTCTGAGCCTTCAAAGTCCATGCAGTTGTGTGGAACAAATTATGTTACTGCATTTTTACCTTTATCATTTAAAAATAATGATTTTTTAAATTATTTATTTATTTATCATAATCCAAAAAACACCTCATGGGGCAAGAATAATTCAGTACTTCTTCATCTTGTATCCCTACTACTGTATACAAACTTGTCCTCCTTGCTTCTGATTTCTAGGCAAGCCAGGAATCCGAAATAAAAACTTCTGGGTTTTTTCAATTTAGGCTCATTGAAAGAGGGGTAATAGTCCAGAAGTCTTGAATCTGATGTAACACTAAGGTTTCTCTTGCTTCTGGATTGCTCATTTGTTTAGCTGCTCCAGCTGGTGGAAAGAGCCAGTCAGGAAGGACTGAGTATTTATTTTTATTTTTATTTATTTAGATTTATTATCCCGCCCTAATCAGGCGAACCTGACTCTAGGCGGCTTACAGAAATTCATAAATTAAAACCTTAAGGTTCATAAATTACTTAAAAGTCAATTAAAAAAGAATTAAACCCTGAATTTACAAAAATCTAAAAGATTTAAAAAGGTTAAAAGGTTTAAAAAGATTTTAAAAGTTTAAAAGAGTGAGGGAGGGGTGGCTGTCCCATCATATCATGCACAAGCCCATTGCTTGTGTTAAATCAGTCTGTAGAGGTGTTCCTTAGTGCTTTTGACAAACACAGCTATGCAATTCTTTCTGTGAATTCAATATCACAGTGTATAACAGGTGATTCTAAGAGGTTGAAGGCCCCTCAACTGTTCTCTAGTTGATCTCTAAAGCTGGCAAGACCCCCATTTTCAGCTGCTGAACCCAAAGTCTATTAAATTTTCCTTGCAGTTGAGTCAGGCTGTGCAGCTGAGAAACCTTGTTTTATGGTTTGTGAAATTGCAGTTTAATTTCTGTTAGTAGAAATATTAATACAAAATTCTGGAAGATGGGAGTTCATTAGGATGGAGGAGGTTATTTGTGGAAAAAGACATACTCAGATGGGGGAGAAATATATATGTATTTGTACATTTGACTGTATATGTGTGTGTGGATAACTCCTCCCCCTCAGTCATGTATGTACAATACTCAAAAGTTTAAAATGTTGTATACTTGAAATATAAGGTATGAAGTCATCTGACAGAATGCTCTTTTTTTTACATACACTCCGTACAAAACTAACATAATTGGTGGAAACATCACACAAGAACTAACATAATACTTTCTTTATCATAATACTAAAAAAAAGTATACTATATAATTCACAAATTACAGTAAAATACAATTACAAAAGTGCATCCCATCACCTGGGGACATTCCAGATTGCTGAAAAAATCCACATAGTTTTCACTTTTTTAACAACTCACCTATTTCCAAAAACAGTACAATAATACCTCAGATAACATTAAAATCGCATAACGTTAAGTAATCTGGGGAGGAGAATTGGATCGAATAACGTTAAGGTCCTATGGGATGGATCGGATAACAACCGCTAAAGCCTGTGTGGTTACAATGTATCTCTATGGAGCTTTAACATTATCCGATCCATCCCATAGGATTTTAACATGGATCGGATAACACTAAAAATCGGATAACACCAAGACTTGTGGAACCAAGTCTTAGCGTTATCCAAGGTATTACTGTATAATTATTTACCCGGTTTCGTACCCTTTCCCTTAACAAATACATAATTGATAAACTCCTCCCAAATATATTTAAACTCATTTATTTTCACAAGACCTTTTTTTATTTTAAGCTCACATGTCAATTTTTCATTTATGGCCATAGCCCATAGTTCTTTGTACCACTCTTCAAACCTAAAATGTGTATATCTTTTCCAATTTTTAGCTAGCAACAGCCTCACCGCTGTTACCATAATACTAATTAGACTTCTTTTATTTTTATCTATTATTGTGCTTTCAAAGTCCATTAGTAAAGCAACCCTGAGACTCGGCTGTACTTTTAAATCAAGTATCCTTTAAAATTTGTATCCAAATTCTATTAACTCCCACTACATACAGAATTCTCTCTCATTATATTGTTTACATCTCTAACATTCTTTATTTTTATTACTATTATTGGGATTCCCTCTTCTTTTAGGGCAGTACTACAATCTTTTGATTAATTTAGACTTTTTGTTTCAATTACAAAACCTATTAATCATATTTAGCCAACCTTCTATCTCCTTTTTGGTAATCGTTATTGGAAGCATATCATATAGAAAGTTTATCAATGGTAAAAATCTTCATTTTACAATTGCTATTCTTCCAAATCATATTCATTGGTTTAATTGAATAGTATTCATTCAGTCACATTAAGCCAACCTGCAGAATGAAAATATTATAATAAGTATTTTCTTTGCCTTAACATACACTGTTTCATAAAAATATTGTTCACTTCTAGATAAGTAAAAAAGTTTAAATTCTAGAAGATAACCTTTCATTTATTTATTAATGTGTTATATTCTGTACTAAAACAATTCTAAGTAATGAAAAGGTATTCCAAGCACACAAATCAAAAGTCAAATATTATTCTAAAAGAGGAGTTTTCAACCTATGGCCCATGGGCCTGATTTGGTCCATGGCACCAAATAATCTGGCCCTTGCTCCAGCTGCTGCTGCCAGGTTTGTCTGCGGACTCATTTACGGCCATCATAAACATGTTTACGACAGCCATAGGCTCAAATACGGCTGTTGTAAATGTGGATTATACAGCAGCAAATACGGTAATTCCTCAACAAAAAGTGCTAGCAGGGTAGCAGCTAAAGCGGTTTACTGCTTATTAGCACTGTGTGCTTTTTTTGCTTTCAGATGCTTGTGTTATTGAAAGAACATGATGCCTTTGAATTATATTTGTGTGATGTGTAACCTCATTTATGTCTTCTTATGCATTTATTTTCCTTATAAGTGTTGTTGGAATGTTATAAACATTAGTTTGCTAATTTATCTCAGGAAGTTAATCTTGAAACATACTTTCCTGTTTTGAGTGAAATTAATTTGCTTAATTGTCATTCTTATCCCATCTGTTGCTTTTTTGCAATCACTTGAACAACGTTGTCTTCTGATGTTTGTACTTTAATTTATATTTCTGTTATGGTTTATGAGCAGTAATAAGGCTTTGTTTGAATATTCATTGGCTTTTGAATTGTGAGCTACAGAAAGGTGCTTCCTCTTAACTTAATCACAGCAACACGATGTGGGACTGATCAGTAGTGACGCTTGATTGGAGACATCCAACACATGTGTTCATTGTTTATTGAAACATCTTCTCCAAACAGCTCCCTCGCAAGTTAGCGGCGTAATGAAAGAGAAAGTGTTGCAAAGGAGTGTGGAGCTTTCCTGGCAGGAACCTGAACATCCCAATGGAGTCATCACAGAATATGAGATCAAGTATTATGAGAAAGTAAGCACTACTCTCCATTCTCCCACTCTTTCTGATCTGTAGTGGGCAAATGCTGTGAACAGGTTGGATGCCTTACTTTTCCAGGCCACACCATGCTTTGCTTTCCACCCCACACCCCACTTTACTTTGGTCTTTAAGAAAAACCTTTCTGGCCTTTGTTCTTCCATTATCATAATGTCTATATTATATATGTTTTTAAAGGAAATATGTCTTCTGTATCATAATTGCCCTTTCTTATAAGATATATTAACACTCTTGAAGTGTAATCACCAGATTAATCAAATGAACTTTAAGTTGTTGTTTTTATTGATCACTTGTAGTATGTTCAGTTGCCTGGAGAATTCTGGGCACATTTATTTGATTCCGTAAAAGAGGCATCATTGGATCTTAAGAAGGAATGAGCAAAATATTTTAAAATGTTGTTTCATTCCAATAATCAGTTATAATATATGTACATACCTTAGTATAGTAGGGCCTGTTTTTATGTTTATTAATAGTCTGAAATTCAGGTGATTACTGCATTAAAATATGTAATTAATTACAGGTGAAATTGCATCACTTAGATTTAGGAATTTCAGGCTGTTACACAAACAAATTTATGTTTAACTCTGCTGTAACAGTTCCCAGATTAGTTCTGTAGGAGACTACCAGACTCTGTAAATATTATTTTCTTGGCATACATATTCCAGACTTCCTGAACCACTTGGGTGCAAAAAGTATATTTGCAAACTATGGAGATAAGTATATGTCAGAAGGATTTTTGATGCACAATCTAGAAGCAGGATACAAGATTCTCTGCCTTCAGCTTATGACATATTTTGTTAGCAGCATTATCTGTAAATTTATTTTTCACTTGGAGCAGCCTTTTATATACTTCTTCGGTATCTTCCTTATTTAGCAATGGTATTATCTCGGTTAGTGGGTTATTTATTTTTATTTATTTGTTTATTATACTTATACCCTACCCATATAGGAGATTTTTCTTCTCTGGGTGGCTAACAGCACAAACTCACACATTAAAAACCAGCATACAGTTATGAAGAGAAATAGATCTGATGAGCTAGATAGGTTTAATATTTTGTTTGCAGTTTGTATTGGATATTTTTCTAGTTGCATTTATCTGCTCTTTATACTTATAGGTACCTTGTTAAACCAGAATAAAATGTCTGATATTTTAACTTTTCACCCTATACATACATGTGTACACTTGCAAACTTGCCTAAAATACTGGAGTAGTTCTGCTGTAATACCAAATTTGGGCTTCAGTTTGCAGCACTGAATTACCATAGCCATTAGTACTTCATAACCAATGTATTTAAATAGTAAAACTGAAAGACATATCAGGCCTTAAGAAAAACAAGTAGTGTGGAAGCTATCCTTCAAAACAATGATTCACACTCTTTCATTTTACATCCATCAGCAACCATTCCTCTAAAGAACCGGAGCCCCACCCCACCCCACCACAACAGAAACAAAATAGATATTTAATTGCAGAAAAGCATTTGTTTCTTTAGCGCATTCTTTTATTATGTGTATTATTTAATTAAGTTGATGGGCAAAGGGAACAAAATCAGGGGAAACCCTGGTAGCCATAGTTACTGCTAGTATGTTAAAAGGATTGAAGATGTCAGTAAGTAAAGCAGTCAGAAATGGTACATCACACATGAAAAAGGACTTAGAGATTGAATAGGAACGAATTCTTAGTGATTACCATGAAAACTGTTGTATCACACTTGTGGTATAGATGACACGGCTGAAAATTACTTTTCTGAAGGGTTTTGTAATATATTAAAAGTACAGAAATGTCTTTTATGTGTCTACAGTATTCAGATTTCTAGCCCCTCTCAAAAAATCAAGATTGCTTGCATGTCAGTTGAACTTCAGTTTTGCTGTGAAGTTATACCTTTAGAGTTAAAATATATTCACAGCCAAAATAGGAAATTGCATCTTAAATCTAACATGGCACTGCACCAACACAGTGGAAAACCTTTCCCTTCCCGTCCACACGATAGACCTCTGTGCTGCCAGAAAATAAAGGCTTCCCAGACCTCTGGAACAAGATTTTCTTGTGCATGGAAGGTGTGCATTAGAAAGGGAGTGTACCTTCTTCCCAATTCTTGAATTGTCCAATATTTTCCATCTCTTTTTTAGTGTTGTTATCATTGCTATTGTTATATATATATTTAAATAATCAACTGAAAGAGCTATGACCAATTGTTCTATGGCATGCTAATAAAAACAGTCATGCTCACAGTAAAGTTGGATAGAATTACAATCAGCTGTTTCTATATGTCTGTTATCATCATTTAACAGAACGGAGAATAACAAATATTTTTTCTATGGAAGGCCCATTTAAATTTATTTATTTATTTATTTAGATTTATTATCCCGCCCCAATCAGGCAAACCTGACTCTAGGCGTAAGATGTAGAGGAGTAAAGTAGAGCTCTTGCCTAGTTTCTATCAATTCTAATGAGGCTTGCATTGAATAAGATCCCACTAGGGGATTGGTCCTTGTAATTTGCTTTAGGCACTTGTGATTCAGACTTTATTCGTTTCATTCCATTTTAGAGAGTATTAAAATAGCAACTTACAGTTATTCTGGAAATAATTTGCTAGATATAACGGACAAACATGTCTTGAATATACTTCTGCTTGTTGTTATCCCCATTCAAAGACATGTGCACATGTAGGTACCACCCTTGCTTCATTTAATAGATAGCTGCTGACACTGAAGGAGTTCAGTCTTCACACTGACACTCTTGGAACAAAAACCGTGGGTCACACGGAATTAGTTTTGTTTTATCCACTTGGCTAAAAGCAATAATTGCTGTAATTTTATTGAGGAAATATAAAATAACCTACAATCCTGAGAGACTGAAAAGATAATCAAGTCTCTAAGATACAACTTTCTGTGTTATTTATAGACTGATAATACAAAATTTGATCCAATTGACCGTCAGGTAATGGATGCGAAGGCATCAGGCGAATGCAGAAAAGCAATAACTTTTATCTCCCAAATTTTATGAGTGGCACCATGTGCTTTTCATTTATATTTTCTGCTATTTTAAGAACTCCTTGATGCAATTACTTTGTGTTATAATACTCCACAGAGTGTTCTTTATGTGAAAAACTGGGGGGGCTGGGAGAGAGCTTTATAAAAAATTGAAATAGACTGTCAGGAGCAGTTGTTAAGTATTGATATAAAACAAAACTGAGATCTGAATTTTAAAGACTATCCATTCATTTGCATTTGTATTTGCAGGACCAAAGGGAGAGAACTTATTCAACAGTGAAAACCAGAGCTACTTCTGCTTCAGTGAATAATCTGAAACCAGGAACTGTATATGTTTTCCAGATTCGTGCATTTACTGCTGCTGGCTATGGAAGTTATAGCCCTAGACTAGATGTTGCTACACTAGAGGAAGCTACAGGTAGTGATTTTTAATATCTCACAGAAATTATCATAAAAATGAAAGTACTATAGCCTGTCTGTGCATACAATAGAATGAGAAAGGAAATGAGGCTCAGCTGCACACTGTATAACATGGCACATGGTTAAGCATAATAGGTTAAATGGGCAAGATGGATCAGTCCTCTGATTCAGTGTAGGTCCATTATCCCTCCAGCATTTCAGTTTTTAGCAGTGGCCATGGACCAATCAAGTTTATACTTTTCGTTGTGGTGCTTTTCCACGGATTCATGACTGGCTGACTGGAGCAGCAGGCTGCTGGGTGACACTGCAGGTGCTGGATTGGAAGGCATGCATAGAGTTTTCTGCTCCTCCTGATCTACCCTTTGGTCTCCATGGAAGCTGTGGAGGCTTAAATTCCACTGAAATCTGTGCTGCTGCTGCTTTTGTGTCTAGGCCTGACATGAAACTGCCAAAATGAAGGCACCTTCTGGTAACTTCATTCAGCAGTTTCTTTCACCTGACCTAGTGTGAGAAAGATTAGCCAGTATCACAAGGGTGTCGTTACCAGGGTATACCTGATTGTGGCTCAAAAATACCACAACCTTTAATGAGGCTCTTTCTGTGTACCCCAAATCTGTGCTGAGTAGGTGGGTTATTTGTTTATTCCTGGAGTGGTTGTTGTTGGTGTTTGGTTTCTTTTTTGTCATTTTAGCATTTCCTTTGAGTGAGGCCTTTAATTATTATAAATGCATAGTATTCAAACCCCTGCAAATTAAAATCCTGTCTGATTTCTTTCTGATATGTATAGCAAAATGACTGCACCAAATAGAAGGGGAATTGTTCATTGCTGTACTTTTTGTTGAGTTCTAACTTTTATTCCATCAAACTGAACAAATCATTCCAACCTGCAAAGGTGACAAAGATTACTCTAGAACAGCGGTGCCCAAACTATGGCATGTGGGCCAGATCCAGCCCATGACACTAATTAATCTGGCCTGCACTGCCCTCACCACTTCCAGAAGCAGAAGTAAAACGTGCATGCACGCACACAGAATGCTGCAGTAAATGACCCACAGCTGTCGTAAATGTGTTTTACTTCATTTATGGCAGTGTTATGTGCATGCACGAGTGTGTTCTATGCATGCACATGTGCATTTTACTTCTGCTTCCAATGGGAGGAACCACATGGCATTCAACCACATTCAACCACGTGACTAACCCATGGCCTGAAAAGTTTGGGCACCCCTGCTCTAAAAAGCAACATAATTGGTCCTTCAGAGTGACTGCAGCCTCCTTCAGGGTAGATACTTTATTCAGTTCCCAGATCAATACACAGAGCTTCCATTTTGGATTAAGTTTCAGTTTATTGGATCTTACCGAGTCTATACATCAGGTATGAAGACTGGAAATTAAAGACGGCTGCGAAGAAAAAAAATAACTTCACCTGAAATATGGTGCTGAACTGCCAAAATGACAAACAAATGGGTCATAGAGCAAATCAAACCTTAACTATCTGTGCAGGCAAAAATGATGAAGATGACACTGTCCTACTTTAGGCACATCAACTTTCTCTATAAAGTTGTGTATAGCTTGTATATGTTTTTTTCTTTTTACTTGTAATTTTGTCATCAATGGGGTTTTTTTTAAAGGGCTGTTGTTTTTAAGAAAAGACAGTAACTCTGGGAAAGTTTGAAGGCAACAGAGAGAGGAAAGCCAAATAGGAGATTGACTCCATAAAGGCTTATGTTTATAGGAACTCAGCAGGACAGTTGAGCACAGAACCTTTTCAGGATCACTCAATTCATAGAGATGCCACAAATCATGGGTAACACTCAGTGATGGGATGACAAAAATTCTACTACCACGCCATGACGTCACGGACCAAAAATAATAATAATAAAATAAATTTTAAAAAAACACACACACACCCTCAACTCACCCACCCAACCAGATAGCAACATCACAAACCCGTAAATAACTTAAATAAAATAAATAAATAAAATAAAAATTAAACAAAAATACAACCACCCACCCAAAACACAAATAAATAGCCCACCCACCCCAAATACAAAACCCTCACTTACTTACCTCCTCCTCCGAATGCCGCAGGAGCCGCTGCCACCGCCATAGCCGCCGCTGCGCGCCGCCCCTCGCCACGGCCGCAGCCGGCCTGAAAAGGCTCCTGCCCAGCCAGTCCTTCCACGCTGCCCTTCCTCCCGATGGTCGCCCGGTCCAGCCAGCCCAGGCCACTCCGGCTAATGGGATCTCCGAGAAGGCGGAGGTGCCCAGGCCGTGAGCTCCGTGGGGCTGGAGCGCTACCGCGGTGAGCAATGCCACCACCGCTGACGTGCCCGGGCAGGGCTGCCCAAGGGGGGCAGGCAGGCTGGGACGGGGTCTTTGGAAGGGGCGCTGGCTGGGGAACTGTGGGACTAATCTCCCATCACCCCCATTCTGGGAGCGGGAGCCTCGGGATGCCAGCCCAGCGCCGGTGCCCCTGCTGCCCTTCCATCTCGCTCCGATCGGAGCCCCCCTCCGTCTCGGGGGAAACTCAGCCCCAGCAGCTGCCACAACAAGTCAGGCAAGGTGGGTGGGTGGGTGGCAGGGTCTCCGGTGCATCCCACACATCCCAAAGGCCCGAGGAGGAGGAGGAGGAGGCTACAGGCGGCGGCGGTGCACCCCGCCAGGCATTCCCAGGCCATGGGTGGGCTCAGCAGCGGCGGACGGCCCAGGCAGTCCTCAATGTGCTCATGGGGGCTCGACACCCCGGAAGAGGTACCCTCCTCTGATGGCTGGTGCTGCCGCCGGAGCCGCCGGAGCTGCCCTGAAAAGGTGCAGCTCTGACTCCAAAAGAAAAAAAAATTAAAATTGGAGCCAAAATGGCTCCAAATGACTGCGCATGCGCAGAAATTCAATCTGACGCATGCGCGATGCATCAGATTGAGTTTCTGCGCATGCGCAGTCAATTGGAGCCATTTTTGCTCCGATTTTAAAAAAAAAAATTCTTTCAGTGAGGCGTCCGGAACCGGACGCCTCAAAAATTGACTACCCTCCCGGAGAACTCTCCGGGATTGTTCCTAACGGTTCCAGGGAACCGTATGGAACCGGGGACATCCCATCACTGGTAACACTGACAGCACGTAATACCAATAACAACAAAATGCAAAATTCCCACCCAGGAGTTAGTTAGTTAGTTAGTTAGTTAGTTTGTTTGTTTATTTATTTATTATTTCCGCCCCCTCGCTGAGGTAATTCCGGGCAGCTTACAGTCTAACCAATGAGAATACTAAAATATAAAAGCATCCCCACAATAACAATTAAAACCCTAAAAGCATTAAAAACCGTTAAAATACCCCTCCACATTCACAACAGTTAAAGACTAAAACCCAGATGGCATTCATATGAACCAGCCGGGGGGGGGTGTTCTTCCACAGGCAGCACCCCACACTTGCTGTGCCAGTCAAGTTTTGAGGCCTTTTCTAAAAGCTAATAACTCTGACTGGATCCATAGTTTGGTCAGCAGGAGGTTCCACAGGGTCAGAGTGGATATCGAAAAGGCCCTCCTTCTAGTACTAGAGAGAAAAGCCATTGGTACCATTAGGGAGCCCAAATTACCTGTTCTGTACTTACAGTATATATCAGAATGTTGATTTGCTCTGCATATAATGAATGCATATGCTGAATGCACTCATTGCTTATCACTACGGTCCACATCAGTAGAAGTAGAAGGAAAATCTCCATTCTGATTCCCAATGGTCATGGAGGTGGAAGAGACCATGCCAGATGGAGTTCCAGAAGTGATTTCCAATGGTCCATTTACAACACAGATGGTACATAAGCTCTCATCTAATGGGTTAAAACCTCTAGTTGCTCAGCCCTTAGGAGTATTGCTCTTGTCCTGGCTTTCGAGCAAGGGCGACCTTTATCTTTCATTAGTGATGGAGTGAGAAAATCATGGCCCAAAGAGGGTGCCCCAGTGTTTCTTCATTCCATCACTAATTAAAAGTAAAGGTTGCCCTTTCTTGAAAGCCAGTCATATCCAATTCTAGGGGTTGGTGCTCATCTCCATTTACAGCCAAAGAGCCACCCCTATCCACATCTGCAAACATTTCCATGGTCATTTGGCAGGCATGACTAGACACTGGAGTGCATGGGATGCTTTTACCTTCCTACCAAAGCAGCGCCCATTTGTCTACTTGCAATGTCTTGCTTTCGAACTGCTAGGTTGGCAGGGCTTGGGACAGAGACAGGAGCTCACTCCGTCATGCTGACCTTCCAGTCATCAAGTTCAGTGTCTTAACCACTAAGCCACTGCTGTCCCTGTTCTGCTTTAAATCCCCACTTCCATACTTGAAAGATGAAAGTAAAGGGTGTAAATCTCCATGTATTTTTCAGGAATAAGCTGTCCTAAATTTGATAGAGCATACTGCCAAGTAATCACGTATAGGATTAGACTCTGTATCTGTTAGCACATATGCATATGCTTATTGATTTCAAATCCTAACTTTAGAATTGCTGCCTTTTCACACTAGGATTTGTATGGACTTTTGACAGCTGGAGTGGCTATGACTCCAGTAATAACTAAACAGAGTTTTCTGTCATAAAGAAGATGGCAAAATAACACCTGGCCAGTTTGTGTGTTTATCACAGCATTGTTCACCACTGAATGAAGTGGAAATCTTGTTTTGTACCCTGTATTTTAGGTCATTGAGGATGGTAGCTATATATCCAACAATTCCTAAAGCTTGCCAAATTCTATGAATTGCACTTTGAAACTAATCTTCAACATTTTCTTTAATCTCCCCTCCCTCTTTTTATTGGTAGCCACTGCTGTCTCGAGTGAACAGAATCCTGTGATAATCATAGCTGTGGTAGCTGTGGCAGGCACTATCATTCTAGTGTTCATGGTATTTGGCTTCATCATTGGACGGAGGTACTTTTTTCAAACTTTGAGACAGCTTGGGGCTATATGACTATGAACAACTCAGTGTTATTCATTACTAAGTAGCAACTTATTTATGTTGACTGCAATTTTTATTTCTTATTGCCCATATGTAGAATCTATAAGGGCTTTTAATGTTTTTATTTATATTGCTTTAAACTTGATTGTTTTAAACTAGATATCATTGGTTAAAACTTCCTAACTTTTAATGATCACCATATTATTGAAATATAGCATAGCTGTTCAGTGAACTTTTGCCATCATATCCATTATTTATTTGTACTGGTTGATTGACTCCATCATGATATGTCAAAACGAGGAGTCAAATTTAATAGAACTATCAGGAGAATGGTAAGCAAGCTGACAAGACAATTTGGTTTTGAGGAATGGTAGGAAGCAAAAGTGTTCCAGGGAATCTTAAGAATCTTCAGATAGGTATAATAGATCAGGGGGGTCACAGTGCTACCTGTGGAAGTATTTTCTGTTCATGGAGTGGAAACAGAGTCAAGAAGTAAGTGGTTAAAGATGTAAGTCAGGGGTTCCCAACCTTTTTATGCCATGGGCCGAACCACACCACTCCAGACGGCTGAGTGGGCTAGACTTGTGGTTCCCCCAGAGTAAGCACTGCCATAAAACACACACATGGCTGTCATAAATGTGTTTGCGGCAGCATTAAAAATGCATTTACGACAACCGTGGACACATTTATGGCTGTTGTAAATGTGTCTGCTTCTAGTGCGGTGGCAACAACAATGCGGGCCACATGAAATGGTGATGTGGGATGGGATTGGCCCAGAGGCCGTAAGTTGTGAACCCCTGATGTAAGTGATCAGTGAAACTTCTGTTCCCCATCTATAAAGAAACTTATTTCTTGAGAGGTACATTGTCAAGTTTGACATTGCATGGTAGTGCTTTCATTTCATACATCAGGCATATCACAGAAAGGCAAGAGTCACTGGAAACACAACAATATTAAGAAAAGTTGAAGGCAGAATTTTAATTAAATTTAATTTATTAGATAGATTTATATACCGCCCTGATCCAATTGACTCCAATGGTGGTGTACACAAGTTAAAACCAATACAAAACAATTAAAAACCCTTAAGAACATAGCAGTATTGCCCATGGCTGTGCCATTACTATCTAAAAACAAATATAAAAATGATATAACCCTTTAAATGGTTTAAAGGCTTTGTAAGATAATTATAATATGTATTGGATGTATTTTTTGTTTGTATTGTTCATGTATTTTATTCTTTAAAATCAATAAAAAAAATAAAAAAATGGCATAACCTTAACGTTAAAAATTAATTACAGGAGGGGGGAGCCTCATAAGAGCCACTAAGGGGAGCTTGTTGACAGAAAGGGATGTAACATGAGATGGATTGATGTAATAAAGGAAGCCATAGTGCTGTAAGCTTTGAGAAGTACTGTTAATTAATGGGAGTAATGAATCGGGGGGGGGGGGGAATGTTATCTCAGATCAAAAGAAATTTGACAACACAAAATATGCATGATATTTTTACAACTGAAGGAATCTGTTTGGTTTATTTCTGACGCAAGATGAAACCAGTCTCTATTTTCCTGTTTGTTTGTTTGACTTTTTGATTGCTTTATTGTAGGCACTGTGGCTACAGCAAAGCTGATCAAGAAGGAGATGAAGAACTTTACTTTCATTGTAAGTGTTTTGCAGTTATATTCCCCAGGCGTTTCCAGGTCAATTATAATGCATTGGGGCTGACAGTAATAGAATAAAGATTTAATATTAAAACAACTTTTTGGCTGAGGAACATTATAATTAATTTTACAATGTTGTATATAAAGCAATTGTGAAGTTAGAGACTGTATAAGAACTATGACCTTTTTTAAAAAAAAGATAAATAATAAAATAAACATTGCTCACACCACAGGTATTACTGTATTTTTGTTCAATATATGATTATTGCTTCCCAAATCAGATTTTTCGTTGGTTTCCTTTCATTATTCTTTTCAATAATGATATATGACTTCTTTACTCAATTGCTATTTGATTTTTTTTATTACTACTATTTGTTTTGGCAAATACTTCATTTTGAAAATTGGAATTGTTCCATTATCCCAGGCTTAAGACAATACAGGGTGGATTTGTTTGTTTTTTTTCCTTTAAATTTTTGTCTTGTTTTTAAAGACTACCTTTAAAACTTCTTTCTATGATTTAACCCATATGTTGTTCATATACTTCAGTCAAATTATTAAACATTGACCAACATTTTGAACAGATAAAATCAGAATGATATGATGAGAAATGTGGAGACTATTACAGAACATAAATAAATTATGTAAGTTAATTAATTAACAATTTGCAGTATAAATATGATTTACAGTGTAAGTGTGCTCCAGTTTTATTCAATCATTTTCTCCATTGCATTGATTGTCGTTCAGCTATAACTTTGTCTAGAATTGTAACTATTATGTACATAGAACACAGTTCATTACATATAAAGTAACAGAAGAGTTGTAGATGCAAAGGGAGTGCAGGATGGTAGCTAGTAACATGAGCAAGGAAATCTTTAACACTTATAAACCCTGGAATTGCAACACAACCACAAATTGTTGTGTGTGACAGTCTTAAACTCCCTTGGGTGTACAAGATCAAATTCCTAATTTCTATTTCTACATGCAGGCCAACTTTGTCTAAATTAAGGTGCTTAACTTTGTTTTGCAACTACTTCTGAAAGCATACTATGTAATTCAATGAAGTGTACAGGCTTCATCTGAAGAACAAAAATTGTTCATACTTTTGGAAAACGATCTCTTAATATATGCTTTCAGTATCAACATACTGTTTTTGTTTTGTTTTGTTTTTTATTTATATATTTTTTTCCAGCAGTGCCCATAGCATTCCTGATTTTTTTTTTGTTATAATCAGATTCAATTAAAATAACTTATAAATGCTCTCACAAGGATTTATTTTTAAATCATTCTTTATCTAAATTAGAAAATCTAGTTAACTAACTAGTTAATTAGTTGAATAGTGTATGTTGCTTAAAAATAAAACAGCTTTTAAATTCTATTTTTCAGCTCTCCAAATAACAATTTTTTCACCTATGGAAATAAGTTTTATATTTACAGTACAGTACTTCTATCCCACATTTAATGGAAATGTAATGTTGAAGGGATCAATAACTTTGCAGCCATCTATGTGGTGCTCATCTAGGTAGCTCCTAAGTGGTTACAGGATGTTCACCAGGATGTTTCTTGCCAAAAGGGAAAATAGATCAATCTGTCTGATAGATGAAATAAGCACAGGGAATTCTGTGTAGTATAGAGTTTTGACAAAATGCTAAATGTTGTAGACAGGATACAAGAAAAATGTCCTTGGACATAGGAAAGTTAAAAAAGGTTAGGGGCTTTAGAGCTATCTCATCATCCCCAGGCCTTACTGTGCACCATATGGAGCCAGGAAATTGCCATTTTTTGTCATGAGGAAAAAACATAAATGAAAGGGAAAGTTCCTGAGTAGGAGTTTGTTTGTTTTTAATTGAGGGGCCAAAAGGCTTTTTCTAAATACCTAATGTAAAAAATCTTTTTCCTGGAGGCTTTTTTTTTTTTTTGGGGGGGGGGGCTGGAAACTTAAAATATTTCCCAGGAGGCTGCACTTTGGACTACACTCCCATGGACTACACTTTGTGGATTGGATTCAGCTTTCCATCAGTAGGCCCTCTTGATAGAAGAACAATGGAAAAGCCAATCATCACTGGTTTCCCCTCTTTCTTTCAAGGCTCCTTCATTCTTCCACAGGATTCCCCTAGAGCAGATTTTGAGGGAAGAAGGAGATCAGAATTGGCAGGAATTACCACTGTCTCAGCTCCTCTAGTCTACATCATGGTCCCCCAGGAACGAAAAAAAGGTGGAATTGTTAAAAATCATGACTCTTTACATTCTTCCTTCCACCACTGGGAGGAAGGGGGCTGTTGGGATTCCTCCCATTGCATTAAAGTACAAATCAAAAACATTCAATTTTTAGTCAAGCTTTGCAGAGTAAATAGAAAACAATAAATGGAACTAGGACTGTCATATTATGTGTCCTCTTTCTTTTAAAAATAAGACAGTTCTATCTGTCACACTATTGAAATGGAGCAACTCTGGGAGGTGAGATGAAATAGAAATACTACCATTACAGTTGCAGTAAGCATTCCTGTATTTTTAAAATATTTTTCAGTTCTTTTAAACATTTCCAGCCTACTATCGTCTGAAGGGGAAATGAAATTAATTGTTTTTCCTTTAACATGTGCCTCTGAGGAAAAGGAAAGTGATAGCCAAAGAATGTCTTTCCACAGCAAGGCACTATTTTTAGAAGATATGTTTCAGGGAGAATGTAAATAGGTTAACAGCCTGATCTTAATAGTCAGAAAATGAAATTGAAAATAACACTTCATTCCTTCATCATATTTCTTTCAAGAAACCTAGTTATCCAATATCAAGGGAAGTTTAAAATCTGTCAGAAAAGATTACCTACAATGAAGCTTACCACAATGTCCTTACAGTTTTTCTTCTCATTTGGCTACTTTTTCAGAGCCTCTTGATAAAAGTATCATATTTAATTTGATATCATTGTTTCTAGGGAGAAATTCAACACCATGTTGTAGTCATCAGCCAGTTCCAATTTTGTTTCTGTGATATCCGGCCAGTTTTCTTGTATGCTAAAACATCAGACTGGATTTTTACTGTAACTTGAAACAACAATCTTTTAAACTAGCTTTCAGAATAGTGGATTTAATAAAATGTCTAGTCTTCTTTTCAATTTCCTTCAACTTTCAATAACCCCAAAAGCTCCATTTTAAGAGTGTAAACACAATGGAGGAGTTAAATCAACCAATTCCTATTTGCATTTTATTTCCCCCTATTTTCTTCTAACAATGTCCTTGAATCTAAGGCAGCACTACTTTATGTTGATATGTTAAGAAAGCTTTGACCTGTCAAAATGTTTTATGACAGCAGGAATAAAGTACCATTGGAGACCCATTTGAGATTCTCAAGGTTACCTCCATTCCAGGCTCCTTATCACAAAAAGATAGCTCATTTCCCATCTGCTTACTTAAAAGCACAATATAGTTGAACAACCTATTGTTTTCAGCTCTCTTTTTCTCCTGGTTACAGATGTAAATAAAAAATGAGCACTTATCAGCTCCAGAAGCTGAGCCATTATCATTGTGATTAGCATTAAACATATTGCAAAGTGCAGTGTAGCAAAATTAACTTCTGGAGAACATCTGAAATAATTCCATATGGATTTTTAGTATATCCACTTAGCTGATAGCCTGCATATCTTTTGCAACATTTTCTTCTCATGTAAATTTTATTAACATACAGTTGTTGCAGTTGAAACTTATAATATTTGCTTAAAGCAATGGAATCTGTGTGTCTAAGCAACTTCCCATTGTCCTCTGTCTTGGTGATCAGTCAATGTATTTGCTACAGCAGAACATTCTTTGAAGTGATGCACCTCACATTCTGTTGTTTGTTTTACAAAACATGGAGGGACATACAGTTAAATGATGAGCAAACATGCATTTTGAAACATTATGATTATACACTTATGCTTGGGTAATAGGTAGGAAAATCTGCATAGTTTCCCTGTGACATTGATGTGTAGATACAGTAAAACATCGGATAACGCTAAAACTTGGTTCCTCAAGTCTTGGTGTTATCCGATTTTTAGTGTTATCCGATCCATGTTAAAATCCTGTGGGATGGATTGGATGACGTTAAAGCTCCATAGAGATACATTGTAACCATACACGCTTTAGCGGTTGTTATCCGATCCATCCCATAAGACCTTAACATTATTTGATCCAATTCTCCTCCCCAGATTACTTAACGTTATGCAATTTTAGCGTTATCCGATCCAATCATTATCCGGTGTTTTACTGTATTCCTGTTTACCAATCCACAATATACAATCATCTTGATAAATAAGAAAAAAAAAATTCCAAAGACATATACAGTGTGGTGTATCTTAATTTGAGAAGAGATGATTACAGACGGTGAGGAAAAATAAACGCTACATCTTTAATACATAATCTTGTTTAGAGTACAGGAATAGATACTGAATTCACAAGATGTTGGTAACACAGAGCTACTCAAAACAATGATATGGTTAGAAGCAGTGGTCCCATAAGAGACAGGATCCCAACCTCCTTAGTAGGTGAGGTTAGTAAATGGAACAGGGCCTAATAACTGCTAACAGCTGACCATCACGTTTGCAACTGAGATGCAACAGAGGAGTGGAGTGAGTGGTAAATATGATGTCAGAACTTGCTGACCTAGGGTAAGAAGGAGTTGGTATGTCCATTATCAATTCCTCCTCAGATTAGTTGTCCTGTGAAAGTGATTGCTGGCCACACATTTAAGGGAATGTGTAAGTGCTTCCAGTTTATACTTTTCATTTCAATATGGGGTCATCTTCCATTTTTCACCTTTCTCGTGTTGTCTTTGCTCCACCTCCCCCCCTTTTCTTACTGTAGAAAAAGTGTTAAAGAAGGGGAAACTAAGTATATCTTCCCAATGTCTTTTAAGTGGCAATGTTAGGAGCCATCCATTTAATAGCACACCTGTACTGAAAAGTCTCTCAGAAAGTGCTATTCATACTGAATTTCCATTGTTGGCTGTACAATATGTACTTTGCTTCATCACAGTCCTGCTTTCTTACATCATTACAGTTAAATTTCCAGGCACCAAAACCTACATTGACCCTGAAACCTATGAAGATCCAAATAGAGCTGTCCATCAATTCGCCAAGGAGTTAGATGCCTCCTGTATTAAAATAGAGCGTGTGATTGGCGCAGGTAAGTTGTTTGTTGCTTCTTTATATAATTCTTGCATTTAGCCAGATTGAAACTCATCCATCATAATGACAGGCAAATAAATATATTTTGTATATTGAGCCTTTTGTCTGTATGGTAGTGGCTGAGAGCAATGAAGTGGCATTTACTCATATATGTAAGGTTAGTAAACAATGTAGTGCCAATTTCCACTTAAATGATTACTGCATATTACAAATGCAGATATTTCATTCCCTTTTATACATTATTAAGAAAACAAAGTATATTTGAATTCAAATCCTGATGGTTGTATATTTGCCTAAATATGTCCATTAGACTCAAAAGCAGGCTTACTTATAGTACATACAAAAGATTTACCACTGAAGTAAGATAAAGTTTGTTATTCTGAGAATTGATTTTAAAGAGCAAGCTTTCCTTGAGGAGCTATTTTCAGTGTCGTTTTAAATGTATTTTATTGCTTCAAGAGGTCCTTGTCTTTACTCTTGTGAATGATAGTAATTGTACTGTCATTACATTGCTTTTCTTCTTTTCCCACATATTTAGCCAGTTGTGTTCGTGCTCTAGAAACCTGTTTCCATTTGTTTTCATTCATAAGATATGTGACACTTTTATTACAATAGTTAGTGTAGTGAAATTAAGTATCTATGTGCAAGACAAATAACAAATACCTGGGACTCATTGAAGAAGCATTTTTAACTTCTTGCTGTTCTTCTTTTATGATATAATTTTAGTGTCCATTTTTAAAAAATACAGTTGTACCTCGCATAAAGAGCATAATGCGTTCCACAGGATTGCTCTTTAAGCGAGTTTGCTCTTTAAGCGAAACACCATTGTAAGTGACCAATTGTGACTTCTGGTGGGGGGGATTGCGATCCCCGATTTATTTGTTAAGTGAGTTTTTGGTTGGTTTTATTTGTTAAGCGAAGCGACCATTCAGAGAAAATTCTGCTCTTTAAGCGAGTTACTCTTTAAACGAGGCGCTCTTTATGCAAGGTACAACTGTACTTTTGTAACAATATGACAAGTGCCCTAAATTATGAGCATTACTGTAATTCTTTATCTAAAAGAGCAAATATGAAACACTTATGGATGAGTCCTGTTCAAGTTCAGTTGAAAGCTAATTTCAGTCAGTTCAGAGATAACAACTGTCATAAATGTATATAGCATTGCAGACTTAGGTCAGGATCTACTGCTGGATTTCCATTGGCAGATCATCTACAGCACACCTGTCTCTGAACCTTAAAAAAGTTTTAGGAAGTCCTGAGGAACCAGTTTTCAGGTAGTTCTAAGATAGTTTCATGGTTAAAATTTCCCTAACTCCATGCTTCATCCTTTTGCTATGAGACGGTCCAGGAAGTTCCTCAGTTTCTTGAGAAGTACAAACGTCCATTCGCAGCACATCCTCAATATATTCATTGCATGTGTTTTCCTCTTCATCACTGTCCTCATCTTCTTTATCATCAGTTTCTATGAACAAAAGAAGAGAAAGAAAAGGACCAAATTAATTATGAAAATAGTTAGGTTGGTTATCTTGTTTTGTTGGTACTTGGGTAAAAACTAAACAATAAAAACCAGGGGACGTAAACGTACCTAGTAAAATATCAATATTCAAGCATAAATAAAAGAATCTTACCTATGTTGAATAAACATTCCGCTTAAATTTGCTCGTTCATTTTCGCAAGTTCCTTTTGTAGTTTTCTTTCTTCAGCTCGAGCTAACTTCAGATCTACTCCAAGCATAGAGCCTGGCTGACCTTTATCCCTTTGTTTCAAAAGAAACTCCTTGTCTTCTTCTGATTTCATCATGGCCAAGGCATCTTGATTGGTGATATCAAAGATATCATGTACCTTTGAGGCGAACTCTTTGATTTTGTTCTTTGCAGCTTCCGATTTTTTATTCAGGTCCTTTTGTACATTTCTCCACTCTGCATGAAGTTTCTCTAATTTACTAATAGCATCTTTCGCATGTTTTGTAGGAATCCGAGCTTTTCCCCAAAAAACAAGTACTTCTTATATGGTAATTCTTGCTGAATCTCTTAGATTCAATTTCACAGTGCGCAAATTGTAGAACAAAGAGGCCAAAACTTGACGATTAGAGGGCAATTTACAACCGGTTATCTGGTGAACCAGATAGCCTACAATGAAAATTGGTTCTGCTTCTTATGGCGGAGGTGGAAGCCATTGTTTTACTCTTTTATTTTAATTTGAAAAAAATTAATAATATACATTACAACGAATATTGCTTTCGGAAATTAGATGTAAAAATAACAAAAAAAGAAATAAATATGTCTCCTTAAATCTAAATTTACATGAAAATCATGATATAATGATGATGAAGCTGTTATAGCTCAGTTCGACTAGAAGTATCAATAAATATATATAGAATATAAATTGTTTACAATAATATTGTCTTTAATTTGAGACATAAATCATGAGAAAATAATGAGTAGTTCTGGAGATACAGCCCCAAAACGTTGCTAGTCAGCCCAAAAAACTTTAAGTGCCCAGCGGCATGGATTAACATGCTCCAATTGTGCTCAAAGTTTAACTACCTTAAAATCTGGAAAGGTTGATCACTTTGTGGGATTCCCGTTGAAAAAAATTCTGACATTGATTTTTTATGGTCACCCTAGTGTACACTCAAGAATGTTTGTTCTTGCCATAAAGCAGGCACATTTTACTTCCGCTTCCAGGAGCGATGAGGGCTTCGCAGGCCAGATGAATTGACTTCAGGGGCCACATCTGGCCCCCGGGCTTTAGTTTGGACACCCCTGCTATACACATTGCTCCATTAACAGCAATGTCAATTTGTTTCATGTGTGTGGATGTGCTCAAAACTGGAGTAGCATACTCTGCTGCACAGATACTCATGGTCAAAGCTCCCCATTTAGTTTGTGAGTTTCCTGATGATGTTTTTCCTCACACTAACTTTAGCTTTGGGATTCAGGCAGTCCTGCTTAAATGAGAGTGTCATGTCCAGCATCACACCGAGATATTTTGGTGCTGAACAGTGCTGTAATTGATCCTCTTACCATGTAACATGCAGCTCAACTCCCTGTCTTTTGGTTTTTAAGGTAGAGAGTGCACATTTGAGTCTTACTTGGGTTAGGCTTCAAATGCTTGATAGTGTAATACTGTCCTAGTTCTTTGAGTGCTCCTGTAAGTTTTCCAGATATCTCATCAAAACTTGGGAAAGGACATATTGTAACACTGCTGCTGTAGTGTAGGTGCCATCCTGTGTTTATACCTTTGAATATATTAATGATGCCTTTTTGTAAAGACCAAATTCTGGGACATTGTCTGATAAAAAATAGCCTCTTAATGTGTGTTCTGTTTGTTTAAAATAATGACATTTGAACCAAATATGATTAGAGTGCCAAATAATGCTATAGTATGGTTGAAATCTTGTTGGTGTTGGCATAATGTAAAAGTATTACTGTGGTAAGGTAAAGGTCATCCTTGCTCAAAAGTACTATGGAACTGTAATTGAAATTGGAATTGTTCCAAGCAGTCGACACTGATTGCACAATTGATTGTGTGATTTGCAGTTCAACTATTGTGCAACATGCCTGTGGAAGCCCTTCAGAAATATCACTTCTGCCTTAGCACAATTTTAGTCTATCACTTGTTTAACTCTGAGTTACATGTGTGGAGCTACTAAACAAGATTTTAGCCTATACAGGGGTACCAGAACCACAGTTTGAACACTCTAAGCATTTATAGGCAAAGGTAAAGATCTCCATTGCTTGAAAGCCAGACATGTCCAACCTGGGGTGGGGGTGTGTGCTCATCTCCATTTGCAGCAAAGAAGCCAGTGCTGTCTATGTCTCCAGACATTTCAGTGGTCATGTAGCAGGCGTGACTAGACAGAATGATGTTACCTTCCCATAGAAGCAGTTCCTATTTATCTACTTGCAATTTCTTTCTTTTGAACTGCTAGGTTGGCAGGAGCTGGGACAGATCTTGACCTGCTGACCTTCTGGTTGTCAAGATCAGCATTTTAACCACTAAGCCCTTTTATGTAGGAAGAGCAAGCAAATAAAAGTTTGTGTTATGAACCATACTCAGACACTGAATGTTTCCAACCAGCTGTAAAAATGTCCATACACTCGCTAAGTGCCAGCAATGTAATAGCAGGAGGAAGCAGCAACATACAAATAAGTTCCCATGGGATTGTTCATACTAGCAGCTGGTTCAGAAGCCTCTTCACTGATGATTTGAAGAGCTGTACTCTGAAAAACCTCAATAAGTATATCCATATGGAAAGGTGTTTTTTTGGCTCTGCCGCTATCAGTTTTATAAAGGCAGGCCTTCAAAGCTATACAAAGAAATGGAGAAATAGCATAGATTTTGCATAGAAAACAGTTTTAATTGATTGACTCAGAAAAGTTAGTATACTTTGGTTAGTTTAGAATGTCATATTAAAATCATACTATATTCCAGCTTGGAGTTTGGGGAATCACTTGTTTCATTTCAAAATGACAAAAGTTTGGTATTTTAAAGACCAATTGCCTTCTTATAGAATTAACTTCTGTGGACTATAGTCTGATGCAGCAGATCTGTTAAGTATTTCCCACAGGTTCTACCGTAAATGTAATACACAGAATTGGGGTTGGGATTTTTAACAGCAGTATTAGAGAGAAATTAAATACAAAAAGACTGTTCTCTTTACACAACTAACACTGCCCATTCCATTTTTATTTTATATTTTGATAACACAAGCATCCTGGCACCTAAAAAGCCAAGCAATATTTTTAAAATAAGTGCATGTCTGTGACCGAAAGCCTGTAAAGTAGAAGTGTTGTTTTCTAAGGTGGACCACGAATATTCTTTAATTCAGGTCATATTTGACATAGTTGAAGGTGCACAGAGGAAATGAGACAATCCTGGGAATGAATCTTTAATTCTGAATCAGTTAGAATTTTAAATGAGAAATTAATTATCTAGGATTTTCTAAACACTGTAAAATGTGAACCCTGCAGGGAAACATAAAGGCAGTCTAAAACTGCCAGTCCCTTTGGTGGAGCAGCATAAGCATTTGCAAAGGGCTTATTCATGTTTGAGTCAAGGGACTGTGGTGGCTTAGTGGTTAGAATGCTGAAATTGACAACAAGAAGTTCAGCAGGTTAGCAGTTCGAGACTCAAGTGCTGCACAATGGCATGAGCTCCCACTCTATCCCAGCTCCTGCCTACCTAGCAGTTCAAAAGCAGGAAATTGCAAGTAGATAAATAGGTAGCACATTGGTGGGAAGATAAGCAACATTCTGTGCACTGTTTAGTCCATGCCTGCCACATGTCCACGGAAGCATCTTCAGATGCAGACAGTGCTGGCTCTTTGGCTATAAACAGAGATGAGCACTGAACCCTAGAGTAAGGCTTTCGAGCAAGGGCAGCTGTTACCTTAAGGACTGGGCTTACCAAATAAGTTTGAGACAGAATGGCAAGAGAACCATTATAGCCTACTGACTAAAGCAAGAATAAATACCTTTGTCATTCTTATCAAATATAAAAGTATGGAATATTTGTGTAAGTGACAAACAGACAAGTGGCATCAAAATTTCCGTATCTGCCTTTCGTCTTGTGAAATAGGCTGTGGACTAAAAGCTCCACAATGGTTGATGTGCATGTTTGAGTTTAATGAGGGCACTATAATTTTCTGCTTTTTCTCTTTATATATTTATGATACTGCCTATTACACACAGGCATTGCTCTTTGACTGTGGCAATATCATCTCTGTTTATGTCACATACCTTAAATTCTTAACATCCCTTCCAAGTTTATATAGAATAGCTGAATTGCTGTCATTTGTGACGTGATACTGAAAAATGCCTTTGATTTCAAATATAACTTAAGTAAGTTTTAAATGTTTTATACTGGAACTCTTACATATGGCTGGATTATTGCCATTGCTAATTTGATTCAAATCCAGATTAAACATAAATTATTTATTTATTTATTTATTTATTTTATTGAATTTATTACCCCGCCCCACTCGGGAGAACCCGACTCTGGGCGGCTTACATCGTCATAAAACGGAGGTAAAAGATAAAAACATATAAAATCATGAAATTTAAAAAATTATCTAAAATCAATTAAAGTTAAAAAACAGTACAAACTACACGCCAGTATCCCCCTGGTTCAAATCCGAAGTGGCACTCCTTAAGTGAGCCACTTAGTATGGGAACCCGTGTTCCCTGGTCCCCAAATATGTCCACTGAATTTTCAAAAAAAAATGTGGCCTTGATTTTGATATTGCATCAGAGTCAACTGGAGTGGATCCCAAGAACATAATAATGTCTTTTGTTTCAGGAGAGTTTGGTGAGGTATGCAGTGGGCGCCTAAAACTTCCAGGCAAGAGAGATGTTGCCGTGGCCATTAAAACACTAAAGGTTGGCTACACAGAAAAGCAAAGGAGAGATTTCCTATGTGAGGCTAGCATCATGGGACAGTTTGATCATCCCAATGTTGTCCACTTAGAAGGGGTTGTTACCAGAGGTAAGTAGCTACCATATCTGATTTTCATACCATATGGAGATGGTTGCAAATTAGTATAAAGTTTTCCCCAAGCAGTGATTTAGAAGACAGAAATACACTGTGCACAACTAGATGAAGTGAGGTTTAGTTTATGCTGCAGCTTGAAGAGAGTTTAAGATTTGTGCATAATGAAAAGATTTATTTTTCTAACCTCATTTAGCCTCAAATGCCATGCAGGAATATAAGGTTTCTTATTTGTTTGTTTCCATTTATCCACCAAGGTGACTCAGGGTGGTTTACACATCATAGAAAACAACAACAAAGACATAAAACATTCCCTAAAAACATGTCCTTTCATGTTATCTGGAGTGCTATTTTCCAAGAATCCTGTTCACACAGAAGGAATCAGGAGAGCACATTGCCATTTCGATTTGTATAGTGTGATCTTACAAATCAATACCATCTTTTGTGTACAAATATTTAAGGACAATTAGATCTTGGTAGCTAAGTGGTTAAGAAGCTCGCCTAGTTATCTGGAAGGCTGGCAAGTCAGCAGTTTGAGACCTGGGTACTACAGGATGGATTGATAACCCATCATCTGTCCTAGCTCTTGGGGACATGAAAGGAGCCTTATTTGGGCATTCTCTGATCGGAATTCCTTCTGCAAAAATCTTTTCAACCCAAAATAATTTCTGACATGAAATTATTATTATTATTAGTAACTTTATTGAAAGTTTAAACAATGTTCACATCTCAACTATAGAGCTATTCAAAGAAATAACATACAGTGGTGCCCCAAAGTAGAGGGAATCTCCAAACCCTTACAGTACATATTAAAATGTTAAAAACATCTGTCCACCTTGCCATCAAAACACAGAGAGCTGAAATGCGGTCAGAGAGGTGGCAGAATTGTGCACTTTTTTAGCTGCATTTGCAGCCTCAATGGCAGTGGTGGGGTGTGAGAGCATTTTTATTTTATTTTCGGCCTGAAAAAGTGCTGATATAGCCACTTCCAGTTTGTGGACTCATTTCCGGTTGTTTGTTTTAGTCCTCCAAGGCCTGCCTTGGATGGGGAAAGGGGGGGCTTAGGAGAGCATTTTTGCTCCTTTAAAAAAATTAGGCACATTTTTGATGTCATGGAACTCCATTTTCAGCTATTTCAGCACCAGAAATGCACCAAAAATTTTAAAAATGGTGCAAAAATAGTCTCCTAACTCTCCCCCTGCCCCCCATCCAAGGCAGGTTTTCTCCCTCGGAGAAACTAGAAGTGATGAAATTGGCACTTTTTCCAGGCTAAAAAGAAAGCAAAAAGTGCTCTCCTAAGCCCCCATCATCCAAGGCAGTCCTTGGAGGACCAAAACTAACACCCAGGAATGAGTATGCAAGACTGGAAGTGGCTATATCAGCACTTTTTCAGGCCCAAACAAAGTGAAAATACTCTCTCACTGCCATTGAGGCTGCAAATGCAGCTGAAAAAAAGTGCACGATTCTGCCACCGCCAAGGTAAGCACTGGGAACAACCTTTAGTTGTAGGGGGGGGGGATGTACTACAAAGCACAAATTTTCCTTGATTTCCTTTCATAGTATGATTTTTTAGTTGTAAGAACCCTTCATTTTACGGGATTTTACTATTGGGAAAATTGGTAGGGAACAACTTCATTCAGATGATTTGTTTTAACAAAACATGTCTCCTTTCTCTCTTTCCCCACACTTCAAATTTCTCTTTTTAGGGAAGCCAGTAATGATTGTAATAGAATACATGGAGAATGGAGCACTGGATGCCTTTCTCAGGGTGAGTGAGCGCCGGACGGAAGCACACATAGCAACTAAAAAATAAAATATATGTGCTACCAATTTAGCATAATAAAACATTTTCAGTGTAAAATGAGAAACATTAAGTGATCTCTGAATGGCCTCAGTAAAATCAGATTAGAGATGGGATCAAACAAAAACATCTTTGCTGAGCTAAGTGAGGTTTTGATTACCAATTCAAGTCATAGTGCAGGAATATGTGCTTCAAAATCACCTATCTTTGCAGCATGGTAACTGTTTAATTAAGTTCATAAGTAATTTGGAAATGAAAGAAGCATTTTGAAAAACTGTTTTTAAACCAACATTCAGCTAAAGGATTTTTTTTTACGTAAAACTTTTGTGTCTATAGCTATGTTTAGTAGAAAATTTGCAAAATACCAATAGTGACCAAAAGAGCTGTGCTTATGAATGACGAGGTAAGATGATGATGATGATGATTATGTCATGTATCACACATGACTTTTCTCATAGTTCACAGTTAATACATACATACCTCTCTTCTGTCCAATGCCATTCATCGGCCCTTTTTTATTTTTGCAGCACATCGTTATAATAGCTACTTGTATATAAATGGTATGTGTAAAACTGTTCACACACTGTGTGAGACTGAGACTTGAGTAGCAAAGATAATAAAACATTTTGAGAGTAAGATAGACTACATTGGGTGAAAAAATAATTTCAGTTACCATTTTGAGAAGAATTCACTGGAAGTCACACTTTGAACTATGAACAATGAGAGATGAGTTAACTGTGATACTTGAAACATATGCTACATTGAGAATATACAGATAACCTGCAAACCCTAAAGTAAAGAGAAAATAAAAAATGTTCCTCTCAACTATACTAAGCTGTATTTCTTTGATTATGTCTTCAGAAACATGATGGGCAATTTACTGTCATTCAGCTGGTAGGAATGTTGAGAGGAATTGCTGCTGGAATGAGGTACTTGGCTGACATGGGATACGTACACAGAGACTTAGCAGCACGCAACATTCTGGTCAATAGCAATCTTGTTTGTAAAGTGTCAGACTTTGGCCTCTCCAGAGTTATAGAAGATGACCCAGAAGCTGTCTACACTACAACAGTAAGTTGTCTGCTAAAAACACTAACATTTAATGCATTCAGAGTCAACTGCTCACTTTTCTAACTCATGAACCTATGTTGGCGTTCCTAGTAATACCATGTTGGCATTCCTTAGAATATGACCTTTTGTTACATTTCAAATTAAAGAATATTTATTGAGGGTGGTTGGATGAGCTGGCAGCGATGAGAAGCGCTTAGTTTTTTAAAAAAATAATAGCCGTATTAATTTATGTTTCAAATGTATCAGAGAGTAAACAAAACAAAAATGTTGTAGCACTTTAAAGACTAACTGCTATATTTTAATGTTAGCTTTGAAGTGGACTTGATCCATGAAAGCTAGCATTAAAATACAGCAGTTGGACTTTAAAGTGCTACAATGTTTTTGTTTTGTTTACTCTCGGATATGCTTAGTATTTTAAAGTTGCTCACTTCTTCTTTATGCAATATAGAGGCTGACATTAACTTGATTCCTGTTTTTGGGGGTATCATTAACCCCAAACTGGAGACTATGGGGGCTTATAGGTTAAAATGCTGAACTTGACAACAGGAGGTTGGCAGGTCAGCAGTTTGAGACCTGAGTGCTGCATGACTGAGTGAGCATCCATCTCTGTCCCAGCTCCTGCCAACTTCGCAGTTTGAAAGCAAGAAATTGCAAGTAGATAAATAGGTACCACTTCAGTGGGAAGGTAAACAGCATTCCGTGCACTCTGGTGTCTAGTCATGCTCACCACATTTCTGTGGAAACGTGTGCAGATGCAGACAGTGCTGGCTCTTTGGCTATAAACCGAGATGAGCACTGAACACTAGAGCCTGATACAACTGGCTTTCAAGCAAGGGCAACCTTTACTTTTACCTAACCCCAAAGTGTAGAAAAGGAAGCAGACAAAGTCTCATCCCCATACAACAGGTGGCTGCCCCTCCAGGAAAGGTAGCAATGCCAGCAAGCATGCCTTTCCCATTCCATACATGTCCCAAGTTGTTTTCCACTTGGAGAGGTGAGCCTCATGCTGGGAATTAGTAGCATTCAATTTATAGATGACAAACTGAAGTGGGAAACAAGCTGCTCTGCTTGCCTACTCTCAGCTGGGGGAAGTAAAGCTGGAATGCAGCTGTCAGGATGCAAGGAAACGTTCGTACCAAGGATCAGTAAGGAATAACAATAATCAAGTTCTGAGTGTGTCTCACCAATAGTACCTGGCCTTGTCAATCTCTGTCTAGATAAGGACATAACTGGGACAAATAGCTTGAAACACTTTCTGTTAATTAAATAGTAAAGAAATGTGTCAAGGTCAAAAGGATTTTTGTTATATTTTACATGGTGAACCCAAAGTCACCATCCATAGGCAAAATTGTGCAACCACAGATATCTTAGAATGTGTTCACCCTGAGTGGGGGAAAGGACTCATGGGGGTGGGGTGGGGCGGGGTTGTTAGAAAAAGGTGGCCAACACATAGAGAATATCTTGTCACTATTTTGTAATGAATATTTTGTCTATAAAGGCACATTTAGCTACAATTTGCCATTCCCCCTATGTATGGGGACTTTTGGGACACCCTGTAGTTATAGCTCATGTTTTGATAAAATAGAATGCTCTGATTCAAGTTTTAAAACAATCATATTACAAAGCCATAACTTCCATACTCTCAGAAATATCTCTTTATTGTTTAGCACTACAACATCTAGAAATTTTTCAGCAATTCTTAGTGCTCTACCTAACCTGAATCCTGCTGGTTATTCACCACACACTATATATTACTGCATCTGCAAGGGCAGTCCAGCCAGGTCCACTCCTGACTAGTGATCTCTAGCATGCTGAGGATAAGACTGGCTGCAAGTCCAAAACCGTGCCAGTTTTCAAAGTGCAGATGGGGAATAGACAATTAACTAAAGTGATATGCAACATTCTTCTATAGATCAGTGTGTGTGTGGGGGGGGGGGGAGCTAGCTCACAAAGACATCTGAGAGGCCACAAACATAACATCAATTCTCATTCTCAGTTAAAACTGTCTTGAACAGCAGCTAGAAGGTGAAAATCTAGTAAGGTATATTTCCACTAATAATTTCATGTAATGTAAAATTGTAACTACTGTATATCAGTTTGTTTCAGCACCTTTTTTATTTTCCACAGGGTGGCAAAATACCAGTAAGATGGACAGCTCCAGAAGCCATACAATATCGCAAGTTTACATCAGCAAGTGATGTATGGAGTTATGGAATAGTTATGTGGGAAGTAATGTCTTACGGAGAGAGGCCTTATTGGGACATGTCAAATCAAGATGTAAGTTCTAAAAACAGAGCAATTGTTTTTATATACAGAAGTGGTGGCAAGTAAAATTATCTAAGCAAAGAGGTTGGCTATGCTTGACCATAGGAGCACGTCCAAAATATTAGGTACAACTAATTCTATATTTTTTCAAGAATAAAATAAATCCATTTTGCGAAGGAATAAAATTATATATATATATATTATATCTGTCTTGATTTATGGTTTAAATCCTAAATATGACATAATTGGAAATAGTTATAAAACCAAAACTACAAAATCTTTAAGTATTTAATCAAAAGTATTTTTCTTAATTAGGGACCTTAAATTTGATTACTAATAAATTGCCATACGGTGTTCATGAAAAATCATACTGATAACATAAAACAACTAGTAGAGTTGCAGTATTCATGAGCACACTGCTTTTTCACTTCTATTTCCTCTTATACCATTTTAAATGCGACTCCAGGAAAAGTGTTTGGTGAATCAATCTTGGTTCCACAAGTCTTGGTGTTATCTGATTTTTAGTGTTATCTGATCCATGTTAAAATCCTGTGGGATGGATCGGATAACGTTAAAGCTCCATAGAGATACATTGTAACTGCACAGGATTTAGCAGTTGTTATCCGATCCATCCCATAGGACCTTAATGTTATTCGATCCAATTCTCCTCCTCAGATTACTTAACGTTATGCGATTTTAGCGTTATCCGATCCAATCGTTATCCGGTGTTTTACTGTACATATCATGCTCTCCTGTGATCATTCCTAACTCTGTTCTATATACTTTTACTAGACCTTTAAAAATACCCAAACATTTAATTTCAAATATAAATTTAAAAAACAAGTACTGTATACACTTCTAAAATTCTAATGTTTTAAAATACATATTATAAATGTATTTATGTTTGCAACTAAGTGCATCACAAAATTCAGAAAAATATATCCAAGGGTTAACTAAATCCTTATTTGCATATTCATTCATGAGGTACAGATGAAGTCTGTTCATTTCAGAATTTGTAAATGTCCTCCAGCATTTATGGCCTGAAGGTTAGTGGAAAGGCACCTTAACTTTACTCACACAATATTTTGTAGACAAATCTACATATGAATTCAAAGTTTTAAAGGTGGGCAACATGTTAAAAATAATGTTAAAATAATAAAACTATCTAAATTTTCTTCTTTTTATTTTGAGGAATATTAAAAGATAAACACTACAAAGATTGGCATTCCATCCCAAATAGTAATTGTTGTCTTTTCATTTTTAAGCTGGTTGAAATTTTTATTCCATACTATTTTTTTTAAAGTACTGTGATCTTCCCCTGAGATATTATGAACTTTTTTGTAAGACAACAAATGGCATAATATTTACTTTCATTCATTGACTTTATACTCAGCTTATTTATTTATTTTAAATAGGAGGACAAAATAAATACATATTGTCATTGCCACATGTTTGCTCCACCCTCTCCCAGCTTGTTTACACAGGTGCTGAATAAAATGATGTTTTCATAAAACACTAGCCACAGTGGAACCTTGGTTAACAAATGGCTCGGTTAACATAAAAATTGCATAACAAAAGGAAATCCATAGAAAACAGTGGCTTGGTTTACGGAGTTGGGCAGCAATATAAATCAGAAAAATTAAATAAATAAATAAATATTTCAGGCCAGATTAATTTGCTTCCAATGCATTCCTGTGGGAAACCGCGTTTCGGTTAAAATGTTTTCGGTTTTCAGTGCATTCCTATGGGAAATTTGGTTAAAGTAACTTTCACTGTAAGAAACGTCCTGGAGAACGCATTAATTACGTTAACCGAGGATCCACTGTATTCCATATTGAGACCTATCCTGCTACAGTAATACCTCATATAACATTAGTATCGAATAACACGAAAATCGCATAACATTAAGGAATCTGGGGGGAAGAATTGCATCAGATAACATTAAGATCCTATGGGATGCTTCAGATAACAACCGCTAAAGCCTGTGTGGTTACAATGTATCTCTATGGATCCCATAGAGGATCAGATAACACTAAAAATCATATAACACGAAGACTTGTGGAACCAGGTTTTAGTGTTATATGAGGTTTTACTTGTATTTCTGAATTTCAAGATACAGCTTTATCAGTGTATAAAACAGATTGAAATTAGTTACTAATAAAGATATTAAATATTCTGTAGAACCTGAATGTTAAAAATATTAAACTATCAAAGGATATAATAATCTGAATTTAAATCTGTGGATCTTCATCAAACACATTTAGTTGATGTGTGCATTTCTGTAGCTGTTATGGTATTCAATTAAAGTGATAAACTGAGCCTGTGGAAAAAAAAGCTAACTCCTTCCGTCCTAGGTCTTGCATTGGAAAGCTAAATCCGAAGAGGAAATCCCTCTCTACCTGCCAGGCTCTTTCAATATGAACAATAACCCTGAAAAACAGCTTTTGAGATAACAGGGAGACACTCTACATTTAGTATGCTCTTCCTCTTCAGATGTAGTACTTCATATGTGAGATCAAAGATGGAAGATTCCAGTGTCATTTTATCTCTCTTCAAGAAAGCATAGGGCTTATATAACAAAATAAACTGGATGCAAAAATAAGTGACTTTTGAGATCACTCCTAACCTACCACTACATACAAAGCAAATTAAATTGGAAACCTTCTGATATGCAACATGAAATGTGTTATAAAACAACGTGATGAGGGAAGCTGAATGAAAATGGAAGGTGAAAGAGTTGTTTGCATCACTTAAAGCTTAAATGCACGTATTACTTACACCAAAATGGCCTCCTTGTTTTCATTGCTTGGTCTGAACCATTTGCAGATACTTGTTTATTTGTCCATAATGTCTTTCTAATGTCTGTTAGAAAGAGATCCTGAAAACTCCACATGATGGAATTTGTTTTGTTTTTTGCAAGAGAGAAGGGTTTTTTTTAACTACAAGGAAGCCATTTGTTGGCACAGTATATATTTTTGAGCCTTGAAATGGTTATAATATTAGGAAACCAAGATCTAGACATAAAGTAAAATTTCATTTTCTTCTGAAAATAAAAGGTTTCTGTTGTAAAAAAATTCCATAGGCTTGTAATATTACTTCTCATCTGTAAATATTCTCAAGATTGAATTATTGACATTGAGGTTTGGTGAGTTTAGGTTTTTTAATCTACCACATAAAATCTAAATGATGACTCAGTTTGGCAGAGAGCAAAGTTGTTGATATTTGACAGGTCTCAGTGTCAGAGATTTCATGGACTGTCAAAATATGGGCAAACAAGTCCTTGGGGCAGTGAAAGAGAAATATTTACGTTCCCTAGACAGCCAGTAGAGTTTCATTCCTTTTGACACCTTCCTTCTGTACAAAATTCAAACATAAAGGTGTCTGACAGGAATATAAGATGCCTCAAAGGCAAAGCTTACCTATCTTTCAAAAAGATTAAGGAAAGAACTATTAGAAAAGAGACAACTCTAACAAAATCAATATTTTCTTACTTCTTGCTGAAGTTTTGCACTGGGCTTCAACTATTTGTCTGTCCTATAAACAGCTGACAGTAGCATAGATCAATTAGAAGCACATAAAATTCATTTATTTGTAATAAGTACATAAATAAAGCCTTTATTTCCTACCTGATGAAAAGAGCTTTAATTATCTTCATTTAGTGTGGACATACGGTCTATTATGCTCTGCAAAACAAAAAAATATAACATAAAACAAACAGTATTCTCTTGGTTCTGATAACTATGGCATATTTTCATGCAAACATCTTAAACGTACATATACACTCAGGTCCATAAATATTTGAACAAGGATAACTTTTTTGGCATGCGGCCTCTGCAGCACACCACAGTGAAGATGAAAAGAAGCACTTGTCAACTTTAAAGCAAGGGGTTTGACCAAAGTGGAGTATTAACCAGTCAGGACACACAGCCAAACTATGGCCACCCTTGTCAGACAGTGATTCTTGGATATAAAGTTCACAGAGCTAGTTAACATTCCCTTCTTTTGATGGCACTCTAGGTCTGTGCAGTTTGCCAAAGGTTACACAGGATTTTCATGAAGGCACATTGGGGAATTGAATTCTTGATGCTCACTTCTGCAGCCAAGCACTTCAATTCATTGAGTTATTCAGCTAGTGGAATTGAAAATTTCCATATAGACAAATTACAGCAGCTAAAAGAAATAATACATTGAAAGGAAAATAAATTGGTATTTTGAAAAGGGGGGGGGGGTTGAAGCACAAATTTGCTGGACCCTTTGAATTTTTGCAATTTAGAGGAGTCGTTAAGCAGAATGCTTGGGATTTGCAAATTGTGGAGAGGTTTTTCATAAATATCTACTAAAGACATGATGATGTTTTGTTATGTATAATATGCAGCATTATCACTGGCTCAGTCAAAAGCTATGTTCTTTCTTAGGCCAGTAGTCATAGTAATAAAATATCTTCATTGTACATTGAGGTGGTTGTGATGAGTTGGAGGCTTTTTATAATGACTGTGACAAATGAAATACATGAAGTCTTAATGGTTTCATTGTACATACTTTTGTTTTTGTTTTGTTTGCTTGTCATAAATCAACAGTAAAGTGTTTTAAAAACAATAAAATAAATCATTTTAAAACAGTTTAAAAGCACATTTTAAAAGGACATAACTCCCCACCCCTTCAATTGCAGTTTGTTTCCTAAAAATCTTTGCCTGCTATCACAAAGGAAAGCAGGAAGAGGTTAGTCTACTCTCTCATTAGAGAAAGTTCAATAGCTAGAGAGCAGCTACTAAAAAAGGCCCACTCATGTCCTCCACATGTGTATCAATGAAGAGTTTGGCTCTTGTGGAAAATCATTGTCCCAAATTCTGAAAATATAGGGAAGCTCATATCTCAAGTAAGACGAGAGAGATCTGTGTTAAAGATCTGTTTCCAGGAAATCAAGTGTGCTAGCTTCCTAGAATGTTTACCTAATTTGAGTTCATGGGATGGCTAGAGGGTATTGTAGATGCAATGGGCACGAAGCTGGTCAGGCTGAGGAGGATGGTGGAAGACAGAGGTGCCTGACGGGCAATGGTCCATAGGGTCACAAAGGGTCGGAATCGACTGTGTGACTGAACAACAAAAATATTAAGTCATGTTCTCTGCTTAATTCAGCATATTTTATGAAACAAAGTCAAATATGGAAAGTGAAACCAGAATATTTTTCTTTTTCCTGTGTTGCTGCCTCCTGTTCATTTTAATGTCAAGTTTTGTGTTTAAATCTTAAAATTATTTACTTTCCCCCTTTTTAAATTAGTTATATTCCAAGCCATCAATTGATATTTTTGCTTTTATTTATTCACAACTCATGTTAAAAGTATTGTGAAGATTTGGGATCTGAGGGTACCAATATTCTTAGGCATTTTCCATTACCTTAGATTATCTCTACTAATAAATAGAATACATTTACAACTACGCCTGCTAATACTTTTCTCATTTCTAATAGAGTCTTGCCTTTTCTTCCATCTAGCCTTTGCTATCAGAATGAGATGTTTTTCTATCCTCAGTATTTTCATATTTTGGATATTTAGCTCAATTAATGCCAGTGAATCTAATAATTTCTTTACAAATATAAACATTCTTATTTTCAGAGTACAATGGTACCTCACTTAAAGAGCATAATGTGTTCCACAGGATTGCTCTTTAAGTGAGTTTGCTCTTTAAGTGAAACACCATTGTAAGTGACCAATTGTGATTTCTGGCGAGGGGATTGAGAACACTGATTTATTTGTTAAGTGAGTTTTTGATTGATTTTATTTGTTAAGCGAAGTGACCATTCAGAGAAAATTCTGTTCTTTAAGTGAGTTACTCTCTAAGTGAGGCACTCTTTATGAGAGGTTTTACTGTATTTTATATATTTTTTGTTAATCTGCAGTTTCTGTAGTAATTTTGTGGAGTATTTGGAGTAAGCATTGAGTCTGAATCTTTTATAATTGTCTTTTAGTGTGAGCAACACTTAGCATTGATTGTGTTTTACTAGAGCTATTTGTATGTAAATCATGATAATTTATTAATCACAAGAACACCCAAGAAAGCCAACAGATAAAATCATTATTGCGAAATTAATAAATAACTCGGATCACCATCTGTTTTAGCCAATTTTTTTGTTCTGGTTTTCATTTTATAATCTCAATGCTAAATAAATTTCAAACATTAAAAATTTGTTGAGTTCTTGTAAGCAAAATATCAATTCTCCAAACATTCTGTGTATTATATATATATACTGTACTCAGTAGCAGTTCTAGATAATAATAAATATGGGGAAAGGAAAACAAATTTGTAGAAAATAAAATATACAGAACACATAATTAAATGTATTACACACAGAGTATATGTTTTAAATATAATAGTGAATATTATAGGAGGTAAAGATGCCACCCAAAGCAGAAAAAAATTAATGAAAAGTGGTAACCTTTTAACTTGTTCATTTTTTCAGCAGAATGTGTTTGTAATGTGTCCGTTGCAACTTTCTTTCTTTTAGTAAATACAATTTTGGGCCACTTTTGTGAATGAAGACATGACATCCTGCTCCCCCAGAGGCATGTTTTGCTGCAGAATTAGCCAAAAACTAGCACTGTTGGCATTCTATGGCATTGCCATCTAAACAGTTAAAACTAAGTTTTCCAAACATTTGCTGCATAAAATTTTGTTTTTGTTTTTTCCAGCATGACTTCTTAAGGTAAAAAACTTTATTAAAGACACAGTGAAGCAGAAAGCAGAAGCAGCAAAATAATAAAGTAGACAGAAATCTCATGCTCCTTCTGCTTGCTGAGAGCTCTCTGAAGAAAGGTAATGGGCAACCTCTGGAATAATTAGTTGTGCAGCGGTCCCCAAGAACTAAGCTCCTTAAAGCAAGGCATCTCAGCTCTTTATATACTGTACTTCCCTGCACTTTTGCAATTGATGCACCTGTTCATTATGCATCTCTATGTACTGTCAACTTTTTTAAAGCTCAGCAGTGGGCAAAATGATAACAATTTTTCACTAATGAGCAAACAAATCATAGAAATAGAAATCAAAGCATAAACATGTTGCTAGGCTATCTAGCCTGGATATTTCCTGCCATCCTTGAATTTCTTACTCTAGATGTTCTGGGGTAAACAACTTCTACTTTCGTAAGTGACTTTCTCTCTCTTAGATAAGGCCAGTTTCCACTGGTTTCTAGTATTTGGATCTTTTCAGCAGGTGACTTTTAATAACCTGATGTCTAGTAGTCTGCCTAAATATTGGGCATGGGAAATATTAATACACACCACAATAAACCTGCTCAGTGTGCCAGCAGTATTCTACATGGTCACAGCTCCGCAAATTTATTGCTTTTTGTTGTTGGAAGAAATTCTTTGATTTGATTTGTTTGTTTATCTGTTTGTTTTTTGGTCCTATGACCTGAGGTCTCATATATCTATGTCAGCTTCTGCCTTGACTTTAGCAAGGAGTGGTGTCCTGTACCTCAGTCTTGCTGATTACTTACTTGTGTTTAAATAACCTGAGTTTTGAAAAAGTAAAAGTCTTTGGGTAGAGGAGATTGACCAGAACACATATGGAACAGTGAGGCACTATGTTGCCCCTAAACCCAACCTTTAATAGTTGTAATGTCAGTACCAACCAGCAATCAAAATCAGAGAATGCTAATTTAATTCTGGCATGAAGTATTTGCAGGCATGATGGGCAGCTGTTGCAATCAACTGTAATACCACATGATACCTTCCAAGTGTATTCATCATGGCTGAACAGCAATGTTAAGAGCCCCATAATTTTTCACAGGATTTAAATGGTCAAAGAGTGCAAAGAATTTCTAGAATGAAAAATAGATGAAAAATCTGGAATGAATACATGAAACAAGAAAAATCCAAAGTACAGTAAAACAAATGAACTGGATTAATTCAGCGAAATAAGAAAGGCTCTCTTGTCAATCCATGTACAGTATTGGATTTACAAAGTTTTATTCAGGTAGTGATGGTATGCAGAGCCCTTAAGAAGTTTTAATAGCAAGTAGCAAAAGGGGTAAGCACTGCCATTGTGACCATGTTCTGTATTCAGAGCAGGTAATGCTTGTCCAACTAAAGGAGTGTGTCACAGACAGGAATATTATACAATTATATGTCTCTGCTACTGATAAAGGATGAAGAAGCATTTGAAAATATATATATGAAAAGCTGCTATAAAACATGAAAAAGCAATGTCTGAGTTTCATAATAGGGATTTTATTGCTGAGATAGTCAAAGGCGCCTGTGGAGATTTTGTTGGAAAGTATAAATTTGGAATGCAAAATGAAGGTGTAGGATAAATTAGACAATCATGTGAAGAAAAACTTGTAGTCACCAACACCACTTTCAAATTACCACCAAGGAAATTATATACTGTAGATGGAAATCCATGCAAAATATTGCTGTGACAATCTGCACTTTTTATTTCTGCATTTTATGAGCTTCACAATTTCTTGTCTTTATTCATTTTAATTCTTCATTGGTCAAGGTTTGGAGCCAGAAAATTCTTAGCATTCTGCAATAAATCCAAACTCCTTAAGTTTCTGTCATTTTTATAGTTAATTGTGCTGAAGTTTATAATTTCATATTCTAAAGCAGACTCAAGAATAGAAAGCAATTCAATTGTGACAGCACTTTCTGTTTCCACTGCAGGTTGCCAGGTTTATGATGTCTCTTGAAACATAAGCTTTGTTTAGCAACAACTCCATCAATTTGCTGTGTTGGACTTTGTCAGAGGCTTTCTCATAATCAATAAAACAACCATACATCTTTGGGTCACAACATGTCCTCCAAACAACATTTAAACAGTGTAGTTCTTCTCTGGTTACAAATCCTTTGAATTAGGTTGCCTTTCTGCTGTCCCATTCTCACATTTTTAATTCCCATGCCATTCTTAAGTGAAGGTATCAGTAACAATATATTTCTGTAGTGATTACAAGCTTTAGCCTTTGTTTTCCTTTTTGATAATGTACAATGGTCATTCTCAAACCCATTTCAGAAATGATTATTTTGTAAATTTGACTGAAAAGAGCATCTAGTTTTAATACTTCTGTGAATTCTGAAGCAAAAGAATGAAAAACACGTTAGAGTACTTCCTAACTATGACAGTGGAACCAATTACCTCTGGAGGTAGTGTGCACCACACTGGAGCTATTCAAGAGAAAATTAGACAATCATCTGTCAGATATACCGTACTTAAACTTGGATTGCTGCATTGAGCAGAATATTAGATATTACAGCTTTATAGGGTCCTTTAAACTCTTATTTTATTATTCTGTATTTTAATAATTTAATGAGAAATTATTAGTATTGATTGCTACAACTGATAGGGAAGCACAGAAAGAAGAACTTACTTGTTGAATTTTTTGGAATACTGGTTGATTTTTACTGGAATGGTGGTTGAACAATCTTGCAGACTGATCTGGATACAGTACAACAATCTAAAGTCATTGTAGCCATGAGGATGCTTTGTCACTTGTACAATACGTAGTGCATTAATGCTAATGTATATTAATATATGTGTGGAAATACATATCTTGAGATGATACAGATATGTGTGCATCACTAATCTTAGTGTTACAGTTTTGTCAGCTCTTTCGTTTTTCTTGGAGTGTGGATGTCAAGCTTTACAATTACTTTTCAGGAATCTCTTGCAGTGTAGCATTCAGGCACATTTGTATACATCAGATTAACGAAATAATGTATATGTAGGTGGCAAAACAAATATTGGATTATTAATAATGTTTTAATAATAATGGTGACTTTAGCACTAATCCTAGAAGACAACACTGATGTTGGTTTTCTTTTTAGCCTGCTATAAAACAGTGTTCAGGAAAAAACAGTCTTCCTTAGCCAATCTAGTGCTGTTATGGCTGTCAGTGCCAGTATACTTGAAATTCCTTCTTTACCCCCAACAATGTACTAACATCTCCTACAACCATTTTTTATCAGCACATTGCTTTTCAATGTGATTTCTTACCCTGCCCTGGAGGCTTAAAGCAGTTTCCTATGATTTCCCTCCTTGCTGTTAGTATTTTTATTTAAATCCCAAATGATCCAAGTAAGAAATCGAGCAGAGGGTGTAACTCGTCCTACAGACATTAAGTCCCCTTGTAGCTTATCAAAACATACCACCTTTTGTTAATGGTGTACTTTCTTTTTAATGATTCATTCAGCCATTGTCCAGTCATGCTGTGTTTTCTTGTTACATTGGGGTTGAGGCCTAGTTTTGCTTATTGTCAGACTGAATATTATAGGAAAGTGTTTTTATGAAATATTCTTCTCTATCATCTGTTTCTTTTAAAGATAATTTTCCTGCATAAAATGATTGGCTGTCAAACCCTATGTTCATTTAAAATCTGTTTTAATCTCCCCCCACAAAGGGAGAAAATTCTTTTGAGCAAATGCCATTATTTGCTTTCAAAAAGCATCACCATTTATGAATTTATCAGCTGCACCCTTGATGAATATAATTGCCATTCCCTGCTGCTGATTGACTAGGTAATGCAACTGTGTTCTCAGCACACACTACAAAATAATCTGTTTAATAAGCATGGAAAATATTTTTTTAAAAAAACCAGTATATTATTATACAGCAACATGAATGCATGTGTCAAAACAACAGGCTTTGTTTAAAAGATACATTTCATAAAGCTTTGATTGCTTAATTTGGCTGCTTGATTCTTCACGGGCTGTAAAAATTCAAAACAATGTTGTTTTGGATATTAGGTTATAAAAGCAATTGAAGAAGGGTATCGCTTGCCAGCACCTATGGACTGCCCAGCAGGCCTTCACCAGCTGATGCTAGATTGCTGGCAGAAAGAGCGTGCAGAAAGGCCAAAGTTTGAACAGATAGTGGGCATTCTGGACAAAATGATTCGGAACCCCAACAGCTTGAAAACGCCTTTGGGAACCTGTAGCAGGTAGGTTATGAGTTATGTATTTCTGTGTCATAGTCAAAATTTCTGGGTTGTTGTTGACTGTTGTGATACATGTATTCACACAAAGTTCAAGATCTCTCAAGAAAGCAATCTAGTAGGTATAATCTAGGTTATATTGTATCTGCTTTGTCCAGAATTTGGGAGAAGTCCCTTGTTTTGAAAGAAATGATTAAAAGTGTTCATTTTTGTAACGTTTGCATGTTTAAATACAGTTTGTACATTGTTTGTTTCATAATGAACAACAAAACATGATAATCAATGCAACTAAACATTGCATTCCAATAAAATAATTTGCCAAAATCACAGCAGTTGAAACATACAGCTGGCTAGTAACTTGTTTCATTCAATCATTCATTTTCTAAGAACATTTAGATATGCAAAATATGCTTCAGGGTTCCTTGGAAAGTAATGACATCAAATCCTTTCCAATATATTTCCGGAGGACATAGAACAATCCTTCCCAAAGAGCAGAAAGCATTTCAAGTACACTTGAGCATCCCCTGGGCAATGGCATAGAGCTGGCTAATCCTTCCTAACCAGAAGAGCTGCATTGTAAACTTCTTGATAAGCAAAATTTCTGATAAGCAAATTGATTCAATGTTCCTTTTTAGAATCACAAATGACAATAATTTTGATTAATATAGAGGGCATTTCTTCATTTTAAAAGGAACTCTTAGCTTCACTTTGTTGCAAATGGAAATGTGATATCCTTTGTGTCCAAAAAACTCATGGAGGAATTGATCAACATTAACCAACATTTTTCTAGGATGTGTTTAGTTGCTGAGAAGCCCTAGAAACAATACAGAAGTGCAATTTTTAAAAGACAAGATATTATACTTCTCTAAAGAGATTATCATATGAGAAGGAATTTAAAAAAATAGACAAAAACATTGTGAAAACTTAAAGGCTAACTGCTATATTTTAATGTGAATTTTTGTGGGTCAACTTCACTTCCTCAGACCCTTTTAATGTGAACTTTCTTAGATCAGGTCACTTTCCAAGGAGTCCAGAAGGAGCCTTGCTGAAAGAGAGTTTTCTGTGTTCCATGTGTAATGATGGGAAAATGTGAGTCACACAAAGTCTCTCTTATTTCCTCCAGCAATTTTAGCTTCATAAATAGAAATGCAGGATCATCTCCACTGTCAAAATGGATGAGTGTCATAAAATAAAGAACAATCTATTTGATACCATGTCTGTAGGGACCTGGACTCCCAAGTTAGTCCACTGAGTCAATAGGAGATGTCCATCTCACTGTCTTGTCTGGTGCTGTGGGATTTCAGCTTGTGTTATCAGATTCCGTTGCTAAGGTGCTTGCAGTCTATAGGGTGACCACCTCTCCTCTTGACCCTTGTCTGTTCTGGTTGATGGATCCTCCCAGGAAGACAATGGTTAACTCCTCTACATGAAGGCTGTTTACCTGCTCGTTGGAAGGAGACAATTGTGTGGCCAATTCAGAAAAACCCAAGGCTGGCAGCTGATAATTTAAACAACTATAGGCTCATTGTCAACATCCCATTCATGGGTAAGGTAATCAAGAAGGTGGTGGCAGAGCCATAGAGTTCCTTCCAGCTTTGTAGTTTTAAGATATTATTAATATTTTTTTATTGTAGGCAATAGAAATGCATTCCATTATTGTGTAAATCATTTTGATGTCTTTTCTTTGCAAACTAGACCAATCAGCCCTCTTCTGGATCAGAACACACCTGATTTCACAACATTTTGCTCTGTAGGAGAATGGTTGCAAGCTATCAAGATGGAAAGATATAAGGATAACTTTTCAGCTGCAGGATACAATAATCTTGAAACAGTAGCCAGAATGACTATTGAGTAAGTGAATTGTGTATCTGGTTTCTGACTTAACGTACCGTATTTGCTGGTGTATAAGACGACTTTTTCACCCTGAAAAGCATGCCTCCAAGTGTGGGGGGGTTTTCCGTCTTATACACCGGGTGCACTTCAGTTGGGATAGACATAGCCACCCCTTAGTGGCCTCCGGATGCTCACCCACCTCATTCTACATGCCATCCAGATGAAGAAAGAAGCTCTACATGACAATTGTGTCTCCCTTTCAAACTGGTGGGGAAAAAGAAAGGGTTTCATTTACTGCTCTGCCCAAAATGGAGGAAAAACCCATGCTTGCAGGGGAAGCAAGAGACTAGGCTAGAGCAACACTTCCTGCCTCAGTGCAATAGACCTGCCCACCCACTTTACCTGCAGCACCACCACTGGTGGGTGGTGCAAGTAGAGTTCTAAAAAATCAATAAAATAATTAATATTACTGTATTTTAATTACTGAAACTCACTAGCAGTTGCTACATTTCCCACTCTTGGCTTATGCTCAGGTCAATCTATTTTCCTGGATTTCAAGGTCAAAATTAGGTACCTTGGGTTATATTCGGGTTGGCTTATTTTCATGTATATATGGTAGATAAATAAGTACCACTTTGCACTTGCACTGTTTTATATTTACTGTACATGTTTGAGAACATACATCCTTGTGACAGTTTTTCTGCATGTCATAAGCATTTGAATATAAATTAACATGTTGAAATCAAATCTGATGTTCTTTTATGTTTTATTTGGTGTGTGGAAGGTGTGCGGAAGAGGGGGTAGTCTTATACAGCGAGTATATAACAAACTCTATATTTTGAGTGGAAATGTTGGAGGGTCGTCTTATAGACCCAGTCGTCTTGTACACCGGCATATACGGTATGTACTTGAGTATAAGCCGATTTTTTCGGCACTGAAAATGTGCTGAAAAAAGCAGACTCAGCTTATACTTGAGTCATCTCCTGATGGGCAGTGGCTCTGGGGGCGGGTCAGGTGAGAGAGCTCCTTCTGGAGTGATTTTCCTCACCCAATCCTTCCCCCATTACCTCCTGGCAGCCAACAGCTGTGGTATGGGGGGGGTGGACGTCAAAGGAACACTCTTTCCACCCCACAAAAAAACAGATTCCCCCTTCATATCACAGCCACTGGCCAACAGCAGCCTGGGTGGGTGAAATGGGATGGGAAGAGTTCATTTAACATCAATTTTTCCCCAGCTGCTGGCAGCCAACAGCTGTGGGAGGGGAGGGAACAGATTTCAAAGGAGCCCTCTTTTCCACCCCAAGAAAACTGTACCCCCATCCCACAGCACACATTATTTCCCCCATTGCCTCCTGGTACAGCAGGGCTTTTTTTCCTTTCCCTCCATCCCTCCCTCCTTCCCTTCTTACTTTGGCAAAGGAAAGTTAGGCTCAGTGGCAGATTTCTCTGGTTTCTTTCTTTCACTCCCTCCCTCCCTTCCTTCTGCGCACTCGTAGCTGCTGCATTTCCCTCCCTTGGTAAAATTAGGTACCTCATTCTGATTGTCTTATACTCAAGTATATATGGTAGATTGAAATTTCCAAAATTTCTTACCAATCATATATTTTTAGATTTCCAGGAAATCTACTCATTGCAGAAATACTCATCAGTTACTTTTCTCCTTGCGGACTGGTATATGTACTACAGAAAACAAATGTGGTTCAAAATTACCTACTCTGAAGCTTCTGTGTATTGCAGGCTGCAAGCCTGTTCTTATTTGCTTGAAAGCAAACATTCTGAATGTCATTGAACTGCTGGGTCTCAGACAAACTTAAAATATCTCATGGCATCCTCCCTGACCTTACCACTATATATCCTATATTCTTTCTAGTGAGCTGAGGTGGTTCAGTGATTAAGAAGCTCGTCTTGTTAGCTGGAAGTCAGTAGTTCGAGACCTGAGTACTGCATGACAGATTAAGTGCCCATCTCTGTCCCAGCTCTTGGGGACATGAAAGGAGTCTCATTTGGGTGTTCCCTGAGTGCAATTTCTTCCACAAAAATCCTTTCAACCCAGAATAATTTCTGACATGAAATTATTATTATTATATTCTTTCTAGAATTCTTTGTAGGATACTGCGCTACATCTGTGCCAGTTTCTGAAAATATATGTATACATACATATATAGCAGCTGTAATTTTTTCATTAGTCTAGTCCCATGATGGTGAACCTTGGCACTCCAGATGTTCTTGGACTTCAATTGCCAGAAGCCCAAATCGGCACTTCTGTTGATCAGGGCTTCTGGGAATTGAAGTTCAAGAACAGCTGGAGTGCCAAGGTTCACCATCACTGGGTCACTCTATTCATTTCCATTCACCATGTGCTCTGTAAACAGAAAGCCATAAGTCTTTCAAATGCTATCATGTTCACCGTAAAGTGAAACATACTTACACAGTATTGTTATCCCAAATTTAAAAAAATATGTGGATTTTTGGTAGTGTTTATTTTCAGTCCTTATATTTATATAAGCCTAATCATGTCCTTTTTCTCTCCTCCCACCCCATCCTGCAGTGATATTATGAGCTTAGGAATCACATTGGTCGGCCATCAAAAGAAAATCATGAGCAGCGTTCAGACTATGAGAGCACAAATGTTACATTTGCATGGCACTGGCATCCAAGTGTGATAGACATTTTCTCCCTTATGAGGGAGATGATAGACTTGAGAGAACCGTGCCAGCCTTCCATCTACATGAAGTGCTCCTGGAAGACATATTATTTTCTGGGCCCTTCCTGCAGAGAACAGAAGGCTCACAAGAAGCACCTACAGACTTGAACTCCTAAGTGCCACCAGAAAGTTACTTTAAAAGGGAAAAATGGATCCACCGATGGCGGCAATGAAAGCAGTGACAATAAACAAAGTACTACCTGAAACACCTACAAACACCTTGAATTCTCTAACCTCCTTTTTATCTAATAGACTTTTTAAAATGTACATAAGGGGTTTTAAAAAGAAAGAATATATTTGTCAGATAAAATTCATGATATTGTTAAAATCTACACGATATTTTCCTTAAACCATTGATTTCAAGCTTTTTCTCCTCCTTTTTTAGAGCAATCAGTTGTGTTCCTTCTTCATTTAGACATTGTTTTGATGTGACATCTATATCTTTGGACCTTTTTAGTGTTAAGCCTATGACACGTTATTACACTGGGTACTTTTGAAAGATTGTAGGAATTTCTATAGACACAAGAAGTGTCACTGAGAAATGTGTATCAGGCTAGCTACTGGGTGGGGTGAAGAGGGGTTTGGGTAGGGTTTTCTTTGTGACATTTACTTTCGTCTATTAATTCCACACCACATTGACGTGGTTTACTAATTGGCAGGAAATCAGGAAAAAAAGATGTTGCCAAGAATTCTGATATTTTTGAAAATACTTTTGTATGACTAATCACATGGTCTCTTTAAACAGGAAATGAATAAAGTGGACAACCTAGCAATAATGTTTCTTAAAAAGCCTAGGCTTTTAAAGAAAAGTTTTGAAAGGTGGCTTTCATGGGTTGCCTAGGTTAAATGGAAGCTGTACATCTGCAACTTTTAATTTGCTGAGACCCCTTTCACTGAATGATTGATTAAAGGTGTGTCATAAAAATAACAACAAACAGGTACAGTACTGTAGAGTTGCCTAGCCTTTTAATCAGAGCACATTTGGGGTTTGATTTTTGTGTGTTCTCTTTTCAGCAGTTCACATTAGAAGGTCCGAGAGAAATAACTGGCATATGGTTAAATATGAGATTAAACTGAATGTAGTCCCTCTTGCAAAAATAAAGATCTGGGAGTGCAATCCAGAAAGCAGTTTGCATATTTACATGCTTCTGCTTGAGTTAACAGGAATTTAGCATTTAATTCTGTGTTTAAAATCCACTGATTTCTATATGGGCTTAATTCCAGTTCATTATCCCCTTCAGGCAGAATACTAGATGTTCAGATGATTTCTCATATGATATCTCCCTCATACAGATTACCCTGTGTTTAGTATCACCTTATGATGAAGTCTAGATGGACCTGCAACCAATTTTAACAAATCCCCATTCCCTTTCCAAGGCAAAGAATTGTGAGAGCACCTCTGTTCCCTTTTTGTGAGCTCTACCAAAGAAAAATACTGTAGTTTTGTTGGCTTCAGATGACCTGATTGAAATGCCTTTTTGCATCTCCTAAGACACACGATAAGGAAACATGCCTGATTTTAATTATTCATTTGTGAGACTGACATGGCATTATAAATAACAAGGTGTACACAAAATAATGCACACAGTTTATAATGTGAATGGCTAAAGATACATACAATTGAATAAACCTTAGTTAGTGTGGAAATGTGTACATTAGATGCATTTATATATGCACTCATCAGGTAAATGTATTAATTAAGAAAAATATACAGAAGTGCATATAACTTTCAGTCAAGAAATTAAAAATTTTGCAATCTGATACAAAAAAAGGTTAGAGGGGAAAGTGCAGGTGGCATTTGGAGAAAATGGAGACTGAGAGATCTTCAAATCCTTAGCAACGAGAAAGTAGATAGACTCAACGCACTGCTATCAGTAACATGTCATCCAGGTGTAATCTGACTATCTCTAGACTACATAGGAAAAGATCCTATCCAGAAAAAGAAAATTCACTGAAATCAGTGTGATTTGAATGAATCTTATCATTGTGTGTGTACAGTTTGTATGGCATGCCACAGATCATCACTGCTCACAAACAAAGTGCAAGGAAGCAAATCTGGTATATGACCTGACACATATTCTGACACCTCTTCCATTAGTTGCAGTCAATTATGCAAACAATACATGAACACCAATGAAACACCCTGACCATTGTATTATGTTCATAGGACCCAAATTCACCTAACTCTCTGGATTGCACTCCTCCTGTGCAAACTTGAATCAAGTGAATGAGACGTGAACAACTGCTGTGGGGCTTGCACAGGAGATGTTCCTATCAGATGGTGCCTTTGGATTTTCTATTAGAGCTGTAGAGTGTAAGGAAAGTGTCAGATCACAATTTCAAAGGTCTTTTTGCCCCCTTTTTAACAAGCTGCTCTAGACACACTTTCATTTAAGATGTCTGACTGAAAGGTAGCTGTTGAGTGAGAAAACTTTTTTTAAAATATACCAGTTTTAATTTAATATATGTGTACTTGAGTTGAGTGAAATGTAGAATTACCATAAGCAATAACAAAAGTGTGTTGCAGGAATATATACAAAATAAGTGGTTAATGCTGTCAAAGATACCATGAAAACCATGAGCTACCCTAGCAGTGAGTAGCGGTACTTCCAAAGAACTGGGCTGCTCCAATTGGTTTTCATAAGGAAAGATCCCAGGGATCTGTCATATAAATTAATTCTTGTTAGATAATGTGGGCATCCACAAAAGGGGAGGGGGAAGAGAAATAATATGTAAATGTTCCTTTGTAAAACTTGTACATTTTATTTATACTGTCTTGTTTTGTACACACATTTCTGTCAGTGAGCTCTGGATACATTGAAAATGCACTATATTTTTCTATTTTACTTACAGAGCGTCACAAAAAGTACATGTTTATTCAGTGCTACTTAATGTGTTTTTCCCACATTTAGGACCAAAGATAGCTACCGAAAATTCAAATCATTTCCCTTCCTTTTATTATATTATGATTATCCTTTTACAGCACTGTACGGTGTTATATTTCTCATTTTATTTATTTCATTGGTTAGAACAATCACTTTGATTATGTTTTTTCTTTTCCCCCTTTGTTAAAGAAATATGTAAAAAAGACAAATGAACAAAAAAAACTTTGAAATAACATACTCCCATTACATAGACACTTCCATTTGTAATCTTTGTAATAGACTGTAAATATATTTTTGGAAATATGACAGTGTGAATAAGGGTTATTTTTCATTCTCTGTCTATATAGCAATCACAGCACTTTATAATCTTTATAATTTTGTGTGAAAAGCATAATTTTCCTATAAGCATTGGAAGCATTACGAAGTGTAGGTGAGTGTATTAATTTCATATTAAATTGTGAATATAATTGTGAAACTGAACTTTTCTCAGATTTATAAAATCAGTCTCCTCGAAGCAATAAATTACAATAATATTCTGCAAACTTGCAGCTTGATCCTAAGCATGTTTACTTGGAATAAATATTTTTTTCACTGGGCCTACTTCCTCGTAAGTGTGCTTAGGCCAGCAGTATAGTCCCTGAATCTATCTAGGGCCACACACACACAAACACACTTCCATAAATGTACCCCTAACTATATAATGAACATGATAAAGAGGAGTTGTAACTATATTATGTCTGCAAAAACCCAGTCCAAAAATCAGATTGGCAATAGTGATGGCAATTGCATATTTGGAACTAAAAGTAAGGGAGCAGGAAGAAAGACTTGAATACCCCTTTTATTCTCATATCTCTTGTAGGTGATTAGTGCTTTTCTTAATACCTTGACAAATCCTGAATAGAGCATTTTATCCAAGAGAGTACATGCTGAGTTGCTCTTCTCACAGGTAGCTTGATGAATGCCTTAAGAAGAATGTAGAAGTAATATTAGCTAATGATTGCAATACTTCCATTGGCTTAAATACTTCAAATTTATGTACCTAGTTTTCTTCATAACCTTATGCAAAAATTTAATAGTTAACATTTTTGTTACTTTTGTGCAAAGGAAAATCACATGGTTACAGTAATTTTGATCCAGTGAGAGGTTACACAAATAGGATCAACCTTTACCATGTACAGGGCTGTAGCCAGGATTCCAGTTTGTTTGGGAGGGGTGTGAATTTATTTTAAGAGGGACAACAATGTCACACACACACACATATAACATTGGCATCATGGGGTAGGGGTGGTCAGGCTGTTAGCTCAGGAGGGTTTTTGCTCCCTGCCCCTTCTGGCTACAGCCCTGACCATGTAATCTCCTATAATATTAGAAACTGGCCTGATAAAAACATTCTGTACTGTGCATGAAGCTTCTGAGAATGAATATGTAACTTTTTTTTCAAATAAGTTACTTGGCATTTATTGATAGAACATTTTAAGGAAACATGTAAGAGGGACTATTTATATATTCAAATACAGTAATACCTCCGATAACGTTTACCTCAGATAACGCTAAAATCGTGTAACGTTAAGTAATCTGGGGAGGAGAATTGGAGCGAATAATGTTAAGGTCCTATGGGATGGATCGGATAACAACCGCTAAAGCCTGTGCGGTTACAATGTATCTCTGTGGAGCTATAACGTTATCCAATCCATCCCATAGGATTTTAACATGCATCGGATAACACTAAAAATCAGATAACCCCAAGACTTGTGGAACCAAATCTTAGCGTTATCCAAGGTATTACTGTATCATAATGCTTTTAGTGTTCACAGAAGGATGAGGTGTGCAATCAGGCACATGAGCAGACACACAATTAGCTCATCATCGATTGGCTGTAACAACTTATACAAGCCCTCTACAAACACCAGTAGGATTTGGGTCAATTGTCTGAAATGAAGTATTTCTATTTTGTCAAATAAAATATGTAAGTGTGGATTGTATTAGCATAAAACCTTATGTTGAATCTACAGTAGACTTTTGCAATGACCTAATTTAGAATTCTGCTAGAATTCTGCTGAATATTGGGCAGTTGGGTGGGTGTCTCCTTAGGTGCATGGATAGATCATGTGTATGTATTCTCCACTCCCACTAGTAGAGCCAGGGCACACAGAAAGAGCATATTTGAAGATTGTGGTATTTTTGAACCACAATTGGACATACCCTGGTAACGGCAACCTGGTGTTGCTGGCTAATCTTTCTCACACTAGATCAGGCAAAAGAAACTACAGAATGAATTTGCCCAAAGGTGCCTTGATTTTGGAAGTTTCATGTCTGGCCTAGACCTTGAAGAAGAAGAACTAGTTGAGCCAAAATTGCTTTTAGAAGGCAGTAAATCATTTGGAGAAAGTATTGTGATGAATAGCTCAATCAAAAAGCCAAGCCACGCTAAAGCTGGTGTGAGACAGAGTAAATTGGGAATAAATAGAAAATGAATTGAACATAAAATTGACAATCCATTGTGCACCCACTGTGCAGCTTCTGTTCAACAAACTTAAAGAACAATATTGTAAAGCTGAGAAAGATGCATTAAAGAATTACCATAAGGAAAGTTTGCAAGATTTGGGACTTTTCAGTTTAGGAAAAATGAATAAGTCTTTCATGTCTAGGCCAAATGTGAAACTGACAAAATGAAGACACCTTTTGTTGAGTTCATTCTGCAGTTTCTTTCGCCTGAACTAGTGTGAGAAAGATTAGCTGGCAACACAAGGTGGCCGTTACCCGGGTATGCCTGATTTTGGTTCAAAAACACCTCATTCTTTGACGAGGTTCTTTCTGTGTACCACTGAATAAGTAGAGATATCATAGAAGTGTATAAAATTATTTATAGTGTGGAGAACATTATTATTATGCACCATCAAGTCACCTCTGAGTTACAGCAACCCCATGACTGAATGACCACCAAAATATCCTATCATTAACAGCCCTACTTTGCTTTTGCAAACAAAAGCCCGTTGTTTTCTTAATAGTCTCAATCCACCCCATATTTGGCACTCTTCTTCCCACTGCCTTCAGCTATTCCTAGCATTGCTGTTTTTTTCTGAGTCTTGTCTTTTAATAATGTAGCCAAAGTACATTGGATACATGTACAGTTTTGTAATTTTGCCTCCCAGAAGCCTAAGTCAGTACATTGGCTGATCAGTGCTTTGGGGAATTGACATAGGCTTCTGAGAATTGAAGTCCAAAATCCAAAGGTTCAGGTTTAATTTGATACAGGACCCATTTCTCTATCTTTCTGGTACTCAAGGGTGTCCACAAAGTTCTCCTCCAGGACCATATTTCAAATGATTGATATTTTCCTCTTGTCTGTCTTCATTGTCTACCTTTCAAATCAGAAATATTAACTGGAAATGTTATCTTGTTAATAATCTTGTCCATGGTCTCCAGTAACACAGTGTAACACTTGATAGTGTTCTCTAGTTCCTCCCAAGTCTCAGTCTCTATTTATTTTGCTAGATGAACTGAGGAATACAAAATTATTTCAATTACTTCATTGTCCATATTAACGTTATGTAATTCTACTGTAGTCATGATTGTTGTCTTCTTAAGGTTCACCTGCAGCCCCGCTTTTGTACTTTCCTCCTTCACCTTCATCAGGAGTCACTTCAAGCACTGTTGTTCTGTGTAAATTGTAGGGTGAGATCGTCCGCTAATTTATACTCTATGAATCTATACAGCTGCCCATATGAAAAGTTTTGCATGCAGTTTGATTAGAGGAGATAAACACGCCCTTATCTCATACCTTTGCTTTAAGGGAACCTTTCTGTTTCTCCATATTCATTTCTAACACTTTTTCATCCACTTTATTTCAGAACAGTTTATGATGTAGTCTATAAAACATAGTCCTCTGAAATTTTATAGTACACTCCAGTGGCCAATGTTTATTTGTAATATGATATGTTGCCTCATTACCTATTAGAGTTTTCCCATAACCAATTGACTGGCCACTATGTCTACAAAACGTTGGACTTTTTTTCTTGTCCAGCAGGGCTTTTTTTACATTCTTAAGATAGGATGGTTGGCATTTAGTTTTTTAACCCAAGAACATGGCTAAAGTTAAGTCTTATAATATTTCAGCAATATGTTCTTACTTGGATAGGCATCCAAGTTTCAACCAGATGTCAGGTTGGTAAAGTTGGGAACACTCTTTCAGTGAAGCTCAAAATGGATAACAGGACTGTCCCATCTGCTGCTATGTAGGAAAAGGATGGGAGAGACCTTTCAGATGCTTTGGCACCTCCAGATATTTTCAAGTCTGCATGGCTTCTGGTCAAATATTCTAGGGATTATAAACTAAAACACCAAGAGGATTATAAATTGACTATCTCAGATATGCAACTGTATAGATCAAACTTGCACACTTAATTTAGCTCAGAAGGTGATAATTAAGCTGTACAAATACCAGAATAATGACGGGTGCCATACCAGAAGAATGGCCATATCATTCAGCTATGGTTCATGATTCCAAATTCTCATGAAAGATAGCTCCATGAAAAATACACTGTATTCTAACCTTAGATATTTATGTCTGTATTGGCTATCATACATGTGATGATCTAGTATGCACCCTTGTTGCCATCAAATGTGTACACATATTGTTACAACTAGTTTACATAGGAGAGGGATGCTACTTCAAAAGCTGTTTTCAAAAATGAATAGTTGCTCCCCTTTCTCACAATGTCATCAAGCACCAAAAAGGAGTATGCTTAAAAGACAACATTTTTACATACAACTCTCTCAGCAGCAGCAGCACCCCAAAGGTGGTGGTTAAGAATTAGGTTCAAATTAGCCAAATCTCTTGAAACAACAAGGAGAAATTCTTAGGAGAAACCACAGAAATATTTCCAAGTGGCTAACTGACCAGCTAGTAAAAATACACCATTCTTTCATGTCCAGATAAAACCATGGGCTGTTAAAATGAAGCCACTTTCTTGGCTTTGTCATTGGCCAAATTTAAGTCCTCATTGGAACATGTTTCTGGCAGTAATTGGCAGACCAGTAAATGACCCGGATTCTGTATCTCTTCACATTCATGCAGTGTGTTGTTGTCTTCCAACAGCCCTTGCTTGAGCATGTTTGTCGTGCATTTAGGGACTCCAACAATCAGCCTATTCAGAGTTCTCCATGTGATGTAGGGGAGGTTGTTCATTAACCGAATCATATTCCTAGCCCTTGTTTCCATCTTCCTAAATTCAGTATTACGAGGATTTTATGTAATGTATGGTGACTTGGATGAAAAGATCCCTTACATCAGGAGTGGCAACAAGGGTGCATACTAGATCATCACATGTATGATAGGTTGAGTTCCTCAGCCTGGTCAAGCCAAAAGAACTCCAGAACTCAGGGTTGTCTACAGTATATAAATAATTCCTAATATTTAATGCTAAAACTCCACTTTTTTGCTCAATCTAAATTTGGCATTTAAAGACAAAGATGTCAATTCCTCTGGATTTTCATCTATAGTAAAGGTAAAGGTTTCCCTTGCTCGAAATCCAGTCATATCCGACTCTAGGGGTCAGTGCTCATCTCTGTTTCTAAGCCGAAGAGCCAGCACTGTCTGCTTCTGCAGACGTTTCCATGGTCATGTGGCAGGCATGATGACACACCGGAGCGCACGGAACGCTGTTACCTTCCCACCAAAGTGGTCCCTATTTATCTACTTGCAATTTCTTGCTTTTGAACTGCTATAAAGAGATCAAAATGCTAAAAAAAATGTCTGCCAGGGATAAAAAGGAATCTACAACTATATTTTCATGTGATGAGGCTTGGTTTTTTCCCAATTAGATAAGTAAATTCTTGTTTTGGTGGGCACCTTGAATGTAATATCGTCTTTATAAGTTATATGGAAAGACAAACAAAAGCTGCTGCCAGCTGAATGCCTTCACCTGCAATGCTAGAGTGTCCCTACTTCCCTCTCCCACACCCACATAGAATCCTTTTATCCACCCTCCAGTTACGACTTTATCAGAGTTTGATTACTTGGCAACATAGGGTTATGAAGGCATGAACAACAATCATTTCGCTCGAGTCTGAGAGAAGAGGCTGAAGGTGGAGCTTGATCTTGATGACTCTATTCCAAGCATTTAACAAAACAAATGTCCAAGACATAGAAGCTTAGAGCATTGAGTCGTTGCAGAGTACTCGGAGGGGAAAGAGAAGGATTGGTCAGTTTCAATCTGCAAACACTAAATGAAACAAAACATTTATAGCCCCATCAAACATCTCAGTGGCTGAAAGATTTCATCACATGCATGCTTGACTGCTAGACAATTTAATTGGAGGCAGGAAGGAAAGAAACAATATATGGTTTATGACAAAGCCTTCAATATCTTTCAGGACTTTACTTTTTAAATAAAAAAAGAATTGCCTTTGAAGAAGTAGCCCAGATTTTGGTAATTCTGTAATATTAGTTGCAATCCAAAAAAAAAGTTAAGTCCTATGGAAAGTGACCATTGATTTCCCATCATTTTTGAAAGGATAGAAATGCACTTAATGCTCCCTGGCTTCCATCCACTATTATTATCCAATAACCTCTAGGTGCTAGTTTGTCAGTGTTGCACACAAATGTAATGGAAATAATAACCCTGGAGAGGCTGCAGTGCCAGAGAGATCTCCAGTCTATTCACGCATTGCAAAGGAGTGTCAAGTACTACTTCAGTTTTTCGTTAGTGACAAAGAAAGAGAACCTAACTTGGCAGCAGCCTGCAAGAAATAGTCATCAGGCTCAGTTTGTATGGTCCTCAACTTAAAAGTACTCACTTCCCCTTAATTCATATAAACTGAACCGTCCAATGTTTCTTTTGGCTAAGGATGACTGGGTTGTTGATTTTTTTTTCTAATATCCCCCTTCCCACATCAACCTGAGCCATTCTTTTCTTACATGCTTAATTACTTGCCTGTTCACTAAATATATTATAAGTGCTGTTAATAGAAACACATAAGCAATCAGAACATTTAGTCAGTCTACTGCAGACATCTTTGTGGCATGGTTGAACCTGCCAGGGGAATACACCACCATAGCTGTCGGATGGCCAGGGTCACCACTGCACCATGTTGAGGTGTGAAGTGGGATTTGCAGTGGTATTACATGTTACCTTTGTCAAGGAATCAGACAAGGAATCAATTCATAATTTAGTTTTCTTTACATTCACACTTTTATAGTCATTAAGTATTCTCTGTAAGTTTGAGAATAGCTGTACTCAAAATGGAGACACTCTTATGCTGGACACATTCCATTACACCTGCAAAGCATTAAGTCATCACATACCAAGAATAGTCACGTGAAACACCCAGACACTCTAGGTCTGGTCACTGTTAGATAACAGAGGGGGAATTTCCCAAAGTTACATCACTTAATTCTCAACATTCCTGAGAAAGGAGATAACCTACTCTCACATAGATAAGGAGCAAATGACATCAGTAAGACACCTGACAATGCAGTACATCAAAGGAACATCTGTCAGAGCACGTGCTACATCAAAGGAATAGTTAGGTCATCGTCACATACCACTGAACACCTAGCATTCAGGTGGGAGGTAGAAGAGCACCCAAAAATCATATAAAAGTAGGACCAGTTTTGAGCCATCTTTAGTCTTCTCTTGAGGAGGGCTAACATCATGTTACTTTGACCCATGACATGAATCCATTAACCAAGCAAGGCATGGGGGCGTGCTGCCCGTTGCCTAATAGGACATCAAGAACAGAGATGATTTTTAGGTGAGGAAAAGTTATTTTCTTGCTTTATTATTTTATTAGTTTGTTATGTAGTGTAGAATAGATTAGTGTAATTCTTCCATATGTATCCTACATATAAATGGAAATAAATGGAAAAAAGTCACTCCAAGTTTTTGTTATTGAATTTCTAAACCAAGCTACAGAGGAGAAATCTCTACAGAGCAGGGAGGACTGTAAATAAAGGTCTTGCTAAGGACTTTAAATTGGCAAATGTCCAGCCATGGGAAGAGGGCACTTTCCTTCTCAAGTTCAGATAAGGTTGTCAGGGTGAACTCAGAGATCTGGATAAGAGAGGGTCACCTGACTTGGTCAGTGGACTGGGAAAGCAAATCTCCTAAGGAGTCATCTCTTTGAAGGTAACCACAAAGTGTCAGCTCAGAGACATCTTCCCTGGGGTTGGCTCTGCAGCTCTGCTCTGTGTGTGAAACTGTATTAGTGTTGGGAGGTAGCAGAAGCTTAAACAGACTGTTGTTCCAGCTACCAACTTTCCTTGCCTTAAGGCAGAAGGCTACCTTTGCCCACACAGACTTAAATGGGGTGAGATTGGGGATCCAGGAGGTTTCCTGACAGTGAAGTGAGGGACTCCGAAACTCAATGCTCATTGCCCTGCATTCCCTGGGACCCTGACATGGTGGGCAGCTGTGGGATTCCTAAGTCCATCATCCTGCTGAGGAAGGGACCACAGAACACATTATCCTCAGGTCCTGACATGGTGGTAGCGGTGGGATTCCTAAATCCAGCATCCTAGTGAGGAGGAAGGGATCACAGAACCCATCACCCACGGCTTTCCTGACAACCTTCAGTTTATAATATATTTTAAACCTAAACATGGAGGTGCAGACTAAGTAACTTGTAATCAGAGCAGGGGTCCATTAATCCTGATTGGATGGTAAGGTGCACCTTTGTTCCACCAGGTATCTTTATAACTATAAAATAGTTTAAGCTGAAAAAGATTGACTGGCCAAACTCACCAAAATATTTCATGGCTCAGATATGACCACATACTGGTCAATTGCTTTGAACACTATATAACATTCACTATTCAGACCTTTGCATCCCTCTCCAAAAGCCTGTGGTAGATTGAAGAACCCATGCTTGCAGTTTACAAAAGTTACAAATAACCATCTGCTTTAGTGAGATCCTCCCCAACCCTGCTCTTCAGAAAATCTCGGGTGTGTAATTAATTGAAATGGGGTATTGGTTTGTGAGTTAAAATGGATGCTCTTGTTTCTTCCCTTCCTAAGAGGGGGTGAAGAGAGGCTTGGAATTTGGCCCTCTCCCCAGGTGAAAATTACTTTCCCCTTAAATATTCAGAACAACTTAAAAGTTTGAGAATGGAAGTAGGAATGCTGGACAATGAATGTGGAGTCTTTTTGGGTTAGAGAGAGGAAGAGGTGGGAGAAAGGATGGTATCTTAAAATGGTAGAGCATACAGTATTGAAGGCAAGAGGAGAGAGAAGTCCACAGAGGCTTGCTTGTGAATAGAACAGTAGGAAAATGTAATCCTGATTGTGTTAAATAGCCTAGCCAGAAAATAAGACAATATAGATAATTATACCTTTCTTATTTTAACAAGGGGAAGGGGGAAAGTATTTTCCTTCATATAATAAAGCTTTGACTTTTTACAGAAGATTTTTTGTACTTTTTATTTAGATTTAAATGGGGTTTTGAAAACTTGCAAAGGGAAAAATTATTCGATAGAAAAGTGGGTGTGGTGAAATGAGTGGTAGAGAGGGGGTAAACATTGCCGTTTCTCTGTTTTAAATTCTTTGCTCCCAGAAACAGCTTTACGTTTTAAAATGTAGGATTGGGACCAAGTTAAATTCATCCCAAAATTGATTGCTGCCTATTGGCTCTTTGAAACACAAGCATAAATGGAAAATTGTGAATTCAAGATGGCTCACACTTGAAATGAGGCACTCAGTAGATGGGGTAGGGGGCAGAAAAGCAAATGCTTCAATGTTGAAAAGACCAAATGATCTTGTCATAGCATACAAAATGATCTCACTTGATGCCGGGAAAGATCGAAGGCAAAAGGAGAAGAGGATGGCAGAAGATGAGATGGTTAGATGGCATTTTTGACGCAATGGGTGTAGAGTTGAGCAGGCTGTGTTGGATGGTGGAGGACAAGGGTGCCTGGTATGCAGTGGTCCATGGGGTCGCAAAGGTTTAGACTCGACCATGTGACACAAAAACAACAGCAGCAGTAGCAGCAGCAGCAAAATGTGAAGATACAGCTGACATTGACCTTTGTCAGAATGAGTTTTTGAAACTTTATACTGAAGTCCCAAAATTATGTATTCCCCAGGAAAAAGACAGAACATGGTTATATTAAGAAATGTTAATAAAATATTGCTAACAACTTATAAGGGAAATTGATTTGGTATTATGCCTTCATCCTTGAAGCAAAAAGCAAAAACAAAAACCCTGAACTAATATAGGATGGAAACCTAACATATACAGCTTATTCAAGTATCTTTGAAAAAAGTGTGCTTTTTAAAAAAAATAAAAGCATGAAGCTAGCCTTGATATTTTCTCTCAGTGGAGTTTAGAGTAGATTCCAGAGAATAACATAATGAAAGCAAATTTCCCTTCCAAAGCAAGAGTGAAGTAAAATCTTGATTAGATCATCACAAGTTAAAAGTGAAACCGAGTAGCCTGCTTTATGGAGCAAGGCTTGGACTGTTACTTTTTGAAAGTAACTCACTGTGGTTACATGCAGTTTCTACATAATAGTTTTTTAAAATTATTTTGGTTGTTGAACATCATGTGGTACGCTACACAATAGATTATTTTTAGTTACTCCTGCAGTACACAATACATTATTTTTAGTTACTCCTTTAACTCTTAATGTAAACTGAACATCACCTGAAGATGTTCCTATTTTGTAGCCAAAAGTTCATTACTTGACTCTTTTCATGGTAAAAGTAGCATTGTTTGTCCTTCATTTTCAGATTAGTAATGAGTTACAGATGAAGTCATTATATTTAATGTGTTGCTTCCAAATTCTGTTTATAGGCAATTGAAAAAATAGTTCTGGAAGGGTTGTAGTTTCCCACAGAGCTTCTTCTGCTTCTTTTGTGTCTAGGCCAGACAGGACACTGCCAAAATGAAGTCATCTTTTGGTGAAGACATTCTGCAGTTTCTTTCTTCTGACCTAGCAGGAGAGAGATTAGCAAACAAAAGGTTGCTGTTGCCCGGGGTACTCCTGATTGTGGTTCAAAAACCCACAATCTTTGTGAAGACTCTTTCTGTGTACATGTCCCACAGAACTGGTTACTAGAGATATGCACTGTCTTTATGAATGTAAATGCAACCTAAATCAAGGATGTTTGCGTATTTCTACAGTGACCATGAAATGAAGGAGGCCATAAACTTTAATGGGGTTGGTTGATGTTCTCTTGGATCCTTCATGTTAAATCCAACATTCACATATGATCAGAAGTGGAGAAAGATAAAGAAAAACTCATAAAGACACTGAGCTGGTGGCAATGGACAAAGAGAGTATGCTCTTTATCTTAGAAATGAGTTTTCTTACCTTTCTTCCTGTAACGTTGTTGATTAAATAAACAAACTTTTGTAGATATAGCATTGCTAATTTCAGATGCAGGAAGTAGAAAGGCCAGGGGCAGATAAAATGTTCACCTAGTGATGAAGCAATTTCTGAGGTAAAGTGCCTGAGGAGAAGTATGAAATTGCTCAGTAAACTTCAGGGAACAAAGGGTAAGACTGTAGCTGCTCCATTGAACAAAGTCAATGAGGTAAAAGTGATTTCTTGGTAGATATACAGAAAAGTTAGGAACCTCTGGAATATTTAACATTTTATTTTCAAAAAGACAAGTGCTTGATAACAAAAAAATTTATAATTTAGTGAAAAATCTTGAAACATTTTTAGATCAGTGAGCCAGAAAAATGTCCCTCCCCCAAGAAAATAAAACCAATTTCTAAGGCACACGTTCTTGAGGAAGATCAGGCTGAATCAGTTGAAATGTCACCTGTCTCTATTGAAAATACTAGAATGGAAGATAGCCTAGAAATTTGGAAGAGAAAATTAAAAATGAAATTAACTGAAGCAGAAAGAGAAGGAGGACAGATAAGATTGAGGGGAAAAGAAATGGAATTCCAACTTAGAATGAGGGAGATTGATAGAGGGAGGAAAGTTACACAAAATGAGTCAATTGTCAGAATTTATCTCAGATTGATATTAGGAGATTTCCAAAGTATTTTTGTTGTTGTTGTTGTTCAGTCGCACAGTTAATTCCGACCTTTTCTGATATCCTTTGAAAGGGCACATGAGGAACTTAAAATTACACCTGAAGATAAAATGTGTTGCTTGAAGTCCCAAATATAAGGATGTTTGGCAGAGGTATATGGAGAGATAAGAGTGAAAGAAGCTAAGGCCTATGATTTGTTCAAACAAAGGTTTGGGTTGGCTCCTGAACAGCACAGGAGGGTGTTTAAGAATTTAAAGGGGAGAAACTGATGGAATGTATATCCAACTTGGTTGTAGATTAGATTACATTCTAAATGCACAAACTGAAAGGCCAAAAGTTAAAAGTAAAGATTTTTCTCCCCTCTTTGATCAGAGGGGAAAAACTTGGAACAGTTTTTTCATCTCTTACCAGTGGGGATTAACTGGATTATACAGTAGAAAAAAACACTAAAAACATGGAGAAAGCAGCTAGAATAACTGATGAATTAGCTACTCTAAAGGAAGGTTCTAAAGCTGTTTTTCATGAGGGGAAAAAAAAAAGAAAATTGTCACACCTCAATAAGAAAATGTTTAGCTAGAACCAGGCAGGGAGAGGAGGCATTTTGTGCTGGTAGTGGGGACTGCAGTAGCTTAGTGGTTAAGACGCTGAGCTTGATGACTGGAAGGTCGGCAGGTCAGCAGTCATCAAGCTCACCTCCCTGTCTGGTTCTAGCTAAAAATCTCGAGTCTGCATTTCCATAGTAACTGACTTGTTCCTCTCTTCTTCTTGTGGTTCACCTTAATTTGAATAATTCATTATAGAAATAAAGTACAAATTTTCTAGACAAATCTTTTGATTTTACCATCTCCTCAGGACAAGAACTTTTGAAATAATCTTGTTGACCACAACGAAAACATGCTTTTGGATACAAATTTCTTGTTTGCCAACCTAGCAGTTGGAAAGCAAGAAATTGTAAGTAGATAAATAGGTACCACTTTGGTGGGAAGGTAAACAGTATTTCATGCACTCCGGTGTCTAGGCGTGCCGGCCACATGTCCACAGAAATGTCTGCAAATACAGATAGCCCTGGGTCTTTGGTTATAAACAGAGATGAGCACTGAACCCTAGAGTTGGATATGACTGGCTTTTGGGCAAAGGCAACCTTTACCTAATGACAAATAAGGAATACATGCAAGAATGGGGGGGGAGACGTAATGTACAAGATCAAGAAATATTGGGTCCAGATAATTCGCTTCATCCAGGATCTCCTGTAACTGCCGGCCACTGCCTTCTCCAAAACCTTACTCAGGAATGGAAGGTTGGGGACAGGCCAGTAGTTGGTCATAACTGTAGAGTCAAGGGATGGCTCCTTTTGGAGTGGGCACACCAAAGCATGTTTTAAGGTAGCAGGAAAAACCCCTCCCAAAGCCAAGAATTAATAATGTCCTCGACCCAACCACCTGTCACTGTCCTGGCAGATTTCACCAGCCAGGCAGGGCATGGATCTGATGCCCATGCAATGGCACTGACAGATCGCAGGAGCCTGTCCACTTCCTTAGGGACAACTGGATCAAACTGATCCCAGATAACATGACTAGACTGCACTTCGGACAACCCCAGCTCTAATATTTCCACGCTGGGGTTCAACCTTGACCGAATCTGAGCGATTTTCTCTGCTAGATAATCAACAAAAGCCTCAGTTTTAAGATTGGCCAAAGAAAATCTATGAGCAGCACAAATTAAACAAGATACTTTTTAAGACTAAAGAGAGACTCTATTTGCCGGGAGATCAATTCATATGCTAAGCCCTGTAAAAGGAAATAAAATTCAACTGAACTGGGCTAGTCCTTATGTCATTGTTTCAAAAATTAATGATATCAGTTATGTTGTAGAGTTAAGTGATAGTGTTAGAAAGTTGGTACAGGCCAATATGCATAAACAAGGCATATTATAGCAAGGCAAATTGGGTCCTTTACGCCATCAAGGAAAATTACAGATGATAGGTGGTTACTTAATTTGACTGGGGAAAACGAGATAATTTAAAATCCTTAGAAAGTTAATCTTGATACCTTTTTGACAGATAAACAGAGGGAGAAGGTATCAATTATTCTAAATAGATTTAGAACTGTTGTTTTTTAATACTCCTGAAGGAGTTAAAGGAATGAAACATTACATCAACATTGGTAATGCAAAGCCAATGGAAACTTCTTGGTATTGAGTTACTGCGATGTATACTAGTCAAATGACTGTGGTGACTTAGTGGGTAGGACATTGAACTTGACAACTAGAAGGTCGGCAGGTCAGCAGGTCAAGACTCAAGTGCTGCATGACAGAGTGAGCTTCCATCTCTGTCCCAGCTCCTGCCAACCTTGCAGTTCAAAAGCAATGTTACAAGGGAGCATTAATGTAAAATGTGAAAGCCCCTGGGATTCACCAGTAGTATTTGTGGGAAAGCTTGATAATTCAGTAAGATTTTGTGTTGAGTTTTATAAGCTGAATCAAATCACACAGACTGGTACTTATCCGATGCTGCATTTAGATGAATGAATGGAGAAAGTGAGAAAAGCTCTTTTCATCAGCAGTTTAAATTTAATAAAAGGATACTGGCAAGTGCCCATGAGTTCCAAAGACCAACTAAAAACTGCTTTTATAACTACTCAAGAGTTGTACAAATTTTATGTGTTACCATTTGGGTGAATTATTTGAAAATTACAAATAACAAACTTTTATGTTGGAGTTTACTGCTGCAAGATTATGACTTTGATGTTCAGACTATAAAAGAAAATAAAAGCATTGTAACAGATGTGTTGTTACATAAACCAGAAATAGAAGTTAAACTTACTTGAGCAATTTTGGTGGAAATATTATTGGTATAGAGGTTACAAAGGAAAATGTTGAAGAAAGAAATTGTAACAAATGCAAACTTTCGATACATCTGATTACATAGTTATGAAGATTATTCTGAGTAAAGATAAGCTGTAATTATTTTATTCCAACCAATTGATTATATAGAGAATAACAGGTACCAAATACATTTTCAAATGAGAAACTGATGTGTTTTCTGATATAATTTATGTTCTAAAATTTGACTGGAAATTTTAAATTCTAAGGAAACTAGCTATATAATGCTGGTTTTTTAAATAAAGTTTTTCTCTGGTTATTATTTTAACTCATTTTAATTGAGTAGAGTGAAAAAATAAATTTTATAACACTACTAAGATTGCACAGATGAATGTTACATATTACCACTGTTGTGAAGAGTGACAGACCAGACTCAGGGACTGTGCCAACATCATGACTGGTCTTTGTACTCTCACATAAGAGCAATGAATCTCACTAATGACTGATAATTCCTTTTTCAGACTGTGTGTCATAAGATGTGGAGACACCTTTTTTGTCAAGAGTGAGAATAACTGTGAGCATACATTACACTCTGAAGTTCCTATATCAGAGGTAAAGCACCTTTGTATATTATTTCCTGGCAACACTATCAGGAGAGTTCCCTTGCCACTTGTGGGCTTCCAGCGGCCATTTGGTTGGCCGTAGTACAAACAGAATGCTAGACTAGATAGGCCTTTGGCTTCATCTAACAAGGTTCTTATGTTCTCAAGGCTGGCAGTTAACAAAACAAAAACAGTGTGTTTCTCTTCTTGATAAGATTTCCAAATATTCCACAATGTTGTCTTTCAAGACACATAATGAAATGTTAAAATACACCAGTATACCATCTGTTTTCAAAATAAAAATTGTTTTAGGAGCTTTTTTGAGACAGAAATCATAAGGCATATTCACAGCCACGTTTCTTTTCTGAGGCAGTTGGAAAGTATACAATAGAAGAGTGTTCATTCTGCATGTATGCAGCAGAGATTTTTCTGAATCTGCTCACATAAAATTGCTTCTGAGCTCACGAGTTTAAGTCAGTTTACACTATACTTAGTCCTCCTCATCCTGTATTTAGTCATTTTTTCTAGATAACTTCTTTTCTAAAATGAATTAAGCTCAGTGGTTTTAAACACAGAAGATTGATTTAAGAAACTGAAGGAAGGAAATGGAATGTCCCTGAATCGCCTCACAGAAGACTTTGAAATGGAGTAAGACTGTTGCAGCATGTGTAGACTTTAATAATGAGCATTTTTGTTATGAATTTAGTCTTTGGGATTTTAAATACTGGTGGCAGTTCATAGGCTTCTTCTCCTTACTAGTATTATTTCCCAATTTCCATTCCATTGAGAGTAATTTATTTAAACATGATATCTTGAAGATACAGTAAAACCTCGCATAAAGAGCGTCTCGCTTAGAGAGTAACTCACTTAAAGAGCAGAATTTTCTCTGAATGGTCGCTTTGCTTAACAAATAAAACCAACCAAAAACTCACTTCACAAGTAAATCAGGGTTCGCAATTCCCCCCCCCCCCATCAGAAGTCACAACTGGTCACTTACAATGGAGTTTCGCTTAAAGAGCAAACTCTCTTTAAAGAGCAATCCCGGGGAACGCATTATGCTCTTTAAGCGAGGTACCTCTGTACATGGGTTTAACAATGTGAGTAGATGCTCTATGAGAGTTCATTGCAACTATTCAACACTTTTCTTGAGTTTACCTAGTGGCAATCTGTACTGGTCTGCTGTCACAGTAAGCTTCAAATAAGCTGCCATAACTTGTGCACCAGTATGGTGTGGAAGCTGCAGTTCTGGAGGCCTTCCCAAGTCCATTTTCTATGAAATATAGTGCAAGTAGTACAAATCTGAGAAGTCAAAGATAATATGTGAGGTATGAAACAAACCATGATTTCATCAGCATCAACTTGGACATTTACCAGTGCTATTGTGTATGTATGTATGTAGAATGTACAAATGCATTTGTACATACACAATAGCACTGGAAAACAGCCAAGTTGATGCTGATGAAATTATCTCCCATTTTCCAGGTAAGTAAAGGAAATATTTTTTTCTGGCTGGGTAGTTCTGGAATGAGATATCTGGTTGCAGAGCCAGAAGTTGGAAGCTGAAACCCCCAATGTTTATCCTGGAAGAGTCAGCTGTGTGGCCTTGGGCAAACTGCACAGTTCCAGGATATCCCTAGAAGAAGAGAACTGTTAACCACTTCTGAGTTCTTTCTACCTAGAAAATCCTGAAAAGAGTTGCCATAAATCAGAACTGAGTTGACAGAACACAGTTGCTACAATGCTAATATTTAAAACTGTATGTAAAATCAGAAGTGCAGAAGAACTCAGAAATGTGAAGCAGATGAATCCAGTGGTGGGCAGTAACAGGTTTGCACCCCTCGGTGGGGGTGGGGGTAGAAAAATTGGGTGGCCTTTGGGCAGGGGGTGGTGAAATTGGGTAGCCTTTGGGCAGTGTGTGTGTGTGTGTGTGTGTGTGTGTGTGTGTGTGTGTGTGTAGCAAAATTGGGTGGCCACGCCCACCTCCCTGCCCTGCCGAGACTAACACAGCTACCATTTTAAAAGTTTTATTCTGTGCAAGCATATCAGAGAGTAAACAAAACAAAAAGACAAAAACGTTGTGGCACCTTAAAGACTAACTGCTGTATTTTAATGTGAGCTTTTGTGGATTAAGTCCACTGGCTCTTTGGCTATAAACAGAGACGAGCACTGAATCCTAGAGTTGGTAACGACTGGCTTTCGAGCAAGGGCAACCTTTACCTAATAACAGAGGATCCCTGATTGGTATTAAAATTTGATGTCATGTTTTGTCCCTGCAAGTGGTTCAAGGTCTCCCTTGCTCAAAAGCCAGTCATATCTGACTCTAGGATGCAATGCTCATCTCCATTTACAGCCAAAGAGCCAGTGCTGCCTGTGTTTGCAGATGTATACATGTGGGGAACATGCCCCACTGGGGGGCAATTTGATTTTTAAGGGGGACAATTTGAGAATGAGTTATTAACAGTGAATGGCCTTTTAGGCTTCCTCCATATTAATAGGAGTTTACTTTTTGAATAAAAGAATTATATGTCATGGGGGGGGGGCGTTGTCAGGATTTTAGCGATGCTGAGGTGGGGCATAGCCAACAAAAAGGTTGGAAACCCCTAGCCTAGAGAATACAGCCCCATTCCTATCTTTTCTGCCCTGCTGCTGAAAAGTTTTACAAAACGTAACCTCTTATGTTAAGTCAGTTAGTCAATTCGGGTGACAAGAGCTCCATCCTGATTCTTGCTGGAGGAATGGGGTTACAGGCTGATAGTTTTTAAGGCCTCTCCTGAGATGTCTTTGAAGTGTTGGTTCCTCATCTCACCACTTTTGGAGCGGGCAAAATGTCCTACCACTGCAGTCTTTAAGCTTCTGCCAAGGTCCTCAGTTACCCTCACAGCTTGAAACTTAATTTTGTCTCAAGGTTAATCTCAAGGTTAGATTAATGTAACTGTATGGGATATAACTTTCACCATATATCTGTCTTTGAATCATTTTGGTTTGTTTCAGTGACAGCAGCATTGAAACCAAATGATGTGCCTAGATAGGGTGAAACTCTCAAAATCTTATGAACTGCTATATATGTGCCAAAATATACCAGCAGCCAACAGTAAATATGTAGATTGGCAGATTGCAGCCATCAAAGAGAAAATGATGCAAACAAGCTTAAATTAAGTGAACTGACCTCTGGCCATGACAAACAAAATGAATTAGTGATGAGGAAAGTGTTGTCATCTAGATTCCCTCATCCCTCATTGCTGACTGGACTGATATCAGGAAGTTACGGTATTCCATATCTGGACAGCCACACTTTTTTTACCATTATTATAAACCGGTGGAATAATATTCTAGCTTCCAAAGGTTTAAACAATAGAATAGCATTGGATTTCTGGTGTGTTTAGGGGAGAATGAGAATGTAAAAAGAAGAAGATTTTTCAGAGAGCACATTTTACATATTATCTCTTTCCTCTAATGCTGCCCAAGGTGTTTTTAAATGTAACCCTGTAATGCTTCCCTTAAGACTTTATGGAACCAGAAACCATATGTCGTTGCATATGGCTGTGCAAATAAGGCATGCAGACTGGTATGAAATGCTTCTGTCTGGAAATAAACATGTTTGCTGCGGTAAGCATTAATACACTTCCCTTCACAGGTAGGACTACAGGTAGTAATGTGCAAATTGGGGAGGAGGGCAATCCACCACTCTACTTAGTTGGTGCAACCAAATAGTTTGGCTTACATCATTCAGATAATTATTCAGAAGATCTATGTTTTCAGCTGCTAGAATCTTTTCTCTCAAAAATGGCCCTTCTTTGCAAAATAAATGGTGGTCTATGAAGTGAACCAGAAAGCCATAATGCTGAAGCTGAGCTTTGCAAATGGGGAAAGAGACCTCTCAGGAAACAGTTGACAGCCATTAGAAGAGACACCTAGTTTCTTCCTTTCTTGATCAATGAACTTGAATAGATGTCTCAACAAATTGATGTGTTTGACAGCTGCACATCCACTAACATCTGTTCTTTTAAACCAGGGCACCAAAGTGTGGCTGTAGAGATAGATATGGTATTTGGCTTTATTTAACAAATATTTCCAAATCTACCCATGATTTCCATGATTAATTCAACACCATCTATTTCCTCAATTGTACAAATTCTTTATTTCACACTGGTTAGTCCCCCTTTCCTCCCTGGTGTTCATCCAGTTTGTAGCAGCTTAAGAAGAGTTCAAGAAATGCCTATGATCAATCACTATTAATGCTAATCATCAGTAGGCCCAACTAGGGCTTTGGGAGAATGGATTGTAAAATTAAAGAGATCCAGCTAATTTAAGTCCAGAAATCAATAGTGTTTGTTCAGACTAGTGTTTTACCAGTTCTTAACTGTTTTTGGAACTCTTCAAGGACAAACAAATAAATAGAGTTCTAGAGAAACTGATTTTGAAATTCATTCTACTTATACATTTAGGTCAAGAAATCAGTAGTGCCCATTCAAAATTTTGTGGGGTTTGCTCTTACTTAGGACAAATGAACAAACAAAAGTGGCACTGGGGAAAACAATTCTGAGAGTCAACCAATCAATTTCTTTAAGTTCAGAAATCAGTAGTAATGATGCAAACCTTCATGTGTCTAGTCAAGTATTTTCTAGTCTTTAGTCCTAGGACTTCAATTCCCCAAAGCACTGATCAGCCAATGTACTGACAGGCTTCTGGACTTGATCTTAACCAAAAGACCGAGAAGTGACCTTTTATCCTCAGGTTTATAAGTATAACTTTTAAACTTTTGAATTTATGTCAAATTTTAGAGATGTCAGCTGTCTTATCAGTATAAATCTGTGCTGTTTTATTCTTTTTAAATCAGATACAAAGAGGTGCTGTTCCATTACCAGGCCCAAATGTAGCACCAATTTTAAGAACTGATTTTATTCTATTTTATTTTAACTCAAGTAGATTCATTTGTGGTAATACATTTTTACTGTATCTTGTATACTTAAACCCTTTTTACTGTACTTGTCATTGATCGTAATAAAGTGATTTGAGTTTGACAGGCTTCTGGGAATCAAAATCCAAGAACCAAAGGTTGAAAAACACTGGTCTAGTCCTACCAGATTCAGAGATTTTTCAGAGCAAATATATGAGGAAAAAACAAGGTCCTGGGGAAACTGAAGTTGTGATATAACCTTTCCGGTTGTTTACATTTGGTAATCTGCAATATTTACACACAATTGTCAAATTTCAATGCTCCTATTTTTGAAATATTTCAAGACAATCTTTTGGGGCAATAAAAAACAAAAAACAAAAATACCTCTGAGGAAACAGACACATATACACTTTCAGAAATATTTTAAAGATTTTTGTCACTAAAAAGAGTGCAAATGCAATAGAATAGTAAAATAAAACTGGTTCAAAATAAAGCCAATGCTTTCACAAAGATAACTATAATTCAAAGATCAATAATAACACTTATGTCAGCAAATGATGAAAACAATTGACAGTGCTGGTTTGGAGAAAAGTATGTAAACAGCGTTGTGAAAATATTGTTTCCATGTGAAAAATGGCACATGCATATTAACTACCACCAGTTTTAACATTCCATCCTCAACATAACTGAAAGCATTTAAAGAAAACAGTCTGGATTCAATCAAGTTGTTAAGTCGGTAATGCAGGAGAAAATGTAATGAGTTTAATGAAAAAGAATACATCATAGGGATGTGATTCTTGCAAATTTCTCCTTTTTAGCAATTTTTGGAATTTCCTCATTTCTATAAGATTTCTCAGCATCTCCATGCAGATAAAATTTTCAATTTGTTTCCCATTTTCCCTCTAGTAAAGGTAAAGGTTTCCCTTGCTTGAAAGCCAGTCATATCAACTCTAGGGTTCAGTGCTCATCTCTGTTTCAAAGTCAAAGAGCCACCACTGTCTGCTTCTGCAGATGTTTCCGTAGACATGTAGCAGGCATGACTAGACACTGGAGCACACGGAATTCTGTTACCTTCCCACTGAAGTTGTCCCTATTTATCTACTTGCAATTTCTTGCTTTCAAACTGCTAGGTTGGCAGGAGCTGGGACAAAGACGGGAACTCATTCCATCCTGCAGTACTCGGGAATCGAACTACCACACCTTAAAAACAAGGCTGGCTAACACCACCAAAGCACCACCAAAAATCAATCATAATGAATTCTTTTTAAAAAATGAAATGCAATATTTTTCAAAATACAGTATTGGTGTGAACAATAGCAGATTTTTAAAGGAGATTAAAGGTAAAGGTAAAGGTTTCCCTTGCTTGAAAGCCAGTCGTATCCAACTCTAGGGGTCAGTACTCATCTCTGTTTCTAAGCCGAAGAGCCAGCGCTGTCAGCTTCTGCAGACATCTCCATGGTCATGTGGCAGGCGTGACTAGACACTGGAGCGCATAGAACGCTGTTAGGAGTGGAGTAATTCTCCAATTCAAAATGACAAGCACAGACATTCAAGCTCTATAGTAGATATTAACTACTTTATTACAGTATAATTTTAAAAAAATCTGTTTGTTTTAAACTTCTTGGTATATCCTTGTTTACTATATCCTTGCCAACTTTTTTTCTTATGAAAGAGAGCAACAATTCCATAAACCTAACTCGGAGACTTCATGCTGAATCTTCTGTTAGCATGGCCTTTACATAGCTTATTAATTAAATTAACCTGATGTCTGCATGGAGAAAGAATGAAGGGGAGGGTCATTGGCTTTATTTTCCCTAGGCTGGCCTTTACTTCAGCTCTACTAGTTGAAGGGAGAAGAGGATTGGTTGACACTATGCACCCTCCTCTGAGTATGTCCCCCCTAGAAAAGTCAGGTTGGCTGCAGTTGCTAGTGCAATAGAGCCATATTCTATGCCATGAACATCTTCATTTCTTTCTCTTGCTGCTTCTCTTGCTCTAGAACAGGGTTCCCAACCTAAGGCTCATGGGCCAGATTTAGCCCACATTGTCATTTCATGTGCCCCCCACCTGTCCAAGGGCATTCAAGAAACAAAATTGCTGCCCATTTAAAGCTGTTTGGACAAAATGGCCACCCTATTGTGCTGGCAGGGCAAAAAAGCTGACCGAGAGAGTGTGATCCAGCCCCCAGTTTGAAAAGTTTGGGAACCCAAGCCCTAGAATGTCATAACTTGCTTCCAACTCAGTCATTCACTGCATATGCCTGGCAAAACTCAGAGCTGTTCCATACAGGAACCAAGGGTATGGGAAGAAACTGTGCCATAGCTGCTTCAGGTAGAGGCTGATCCTGACTACCATTGACATATCTGCAGTAGCAATGCACTGTCATGCAGTTCTACTGTGGGTTAATCCTTAGTATTCAGCTAGACTGCTGGGCCTTATGCCTCCAGTTCTGGACAAAGGCTTTTTGGTGAGTCCATAAGTGACTTAGGACTTAGGATTCGATGGGAGAAAGGAAGAATCAAAAGTATTACTCAATTAAATGGATACAAGAACTCCCCCAACTGCTAACTGCAGCCTCCCATGACCGTCTATAACTCCCTGCCACACATTTCTTACCATTTAGCCTGATGAACTGGTGAACTTGTGAACATTTTGTGAAAATACAGATCTAGGAGAACATGCTTGAGCTTGTTTTATTTTATCCCATTATTGTACTTTTGACTGTAGCATCAATGTCTCCTTGAGACTATTCCTAGGTATCACCAAATTCTTCAGCTATTTCTAGATAAATGTCATTGACTGGATTGGTGCATTTCTCTCTCCCTCATATCATGACAATCATCATGTCTCCCCAGAGATGAGTGAGAAACAGATCCTAAAAGAGGACATGTACAACTAAACTGGAACTTTGTATGAATGTTAAGCCAGTTAAACCCCCAAGGAACATCATCAACTCTTTCAACAGATAACTTGCTATTTAATTTTTTATTGCTAAACCACATGCATGTACAGCTATTAACTCTGTTATGTTCAGAACCTAACATCTGTTCTGCTTTGTCCAGGTTGGTGATTGAGATGTGCACTGAGATCTAAAGCATTCATTACATCCCTTTTCTGTTTTGAAGAAAGAGCTCTACCGTTTGATACACATCATTAAATAATCTTCTAATTTGTGCCCCAGAATGATAACCAAAATGTTGACATCAGTCTTAAGGATATTAGTTGGTCAAATGGGGAGGGAGAAAAGACACATTCCTTTGTGGGTTTATTTTTCTTAAGGATTAGTTTTACATTGGCTTGTCTCAATGTCTGTAGTAAATTGCTTTTCTCCAGGAATTTGTAGATTATTTAGCCAGGGGATTGCTAACCATATATGTAATTTCCCCCCCTCCCCCTATTAACTTCAGGCTCCAGCCAGCAGTCATGGAGCTCTATTGTTTTAGATATTTCATATGACTGACCTGTCATGGAAAAGAGGAAAAAGTGCTTCTCTTTTGGCCCATGTTTCTTTGGGCAATATGAAGAGTTAGAACAGTGTCTCAGAACCTCTGATATCATGTAGTGGTGGAAAGATGTTACTCATTAAAGGTTTACGATAACATTTTCCCTGTGATACTAGGTAGGATATAGATGTTATCATTAGACCTATGAAAAATGTGTTCTTTTACTCTGATGTGTCAACAGACGTCTTGTCATCGTTGTCGTCGTCATTGGCTGCTATCTGAGTATACAGTTTTTCCTGTGACAGGAAAAGTGCCACTGGCGTGAATTTGTTTAAGGTAGATCCCACCTTGCCATGAATGGACCCACACACTATGATCTCAGAGCCATCTCCTATGGCGCGTATGAAATGAGAAATGCAAGATTTAATACTGCTGAAGCCTTGAGAATATTAACAAAATGCGCCTTCACAGCCAGTCCATCTGGCATGATGTCTTCTACCTCCATGACTGTGGGGAATCAGAATGGTGAAGTAGTTCCTCCTCTGCTCATTTTGCCATTAGGCCCAATATGATGGTTTCCAGTAGTATCTCTTCCACATAAATGGGCTCATCTGCCCATAGCCATTGTTCCCTTAATGGAGTCAGGTCATTTACCACTGCCTATCACTCGGCATTGAGTTACAGGCTGTCTGGTATAATCCATTACCATAGCCAGATGTCTGGCCAGACAATACAACAGACATCTATTGCCTGTGCAATTCATAATTTGAGTTTATCTTAAACACACACAGAGAAAGAGAGAGAGAGAGAGAGAGAGAGAGCTTAGCCCTCCTGGGACCATGCAAAAGCTGCCGACTGTGCTAGGGTACCCAACAATACTGCCGCTCAGCTGGCCTTGACGCACCGAGTCTCCAGACACCAGGGAACCTCCTGGGGTCGGGGAAAAGCACAGATTTTGCTGGGCAGCAGAACACCACTGCCCAGCTAGCCTTGAGCCACACCCTCCCAGGGCCGAGGAAGGATCTCCCCCCAGTGCCCATTCGGAGGGAAGTGATAATAACTATCAATTTCAAGGGAGGTAATTATAATGGTCTGCTTGGTGGGAAGTGACTATTTTGTATTGTAATTGTTTTATGATATGTACTGATGATATTGATGTATTGCTGTTTTGTAACTGTAACTGGCCACTAGGAGGGAAGTGATTGTAACTGTCTGCTCGGAGAGAAATGACTAATTGTTTCTATGATATACACTGACAATATTGATGTATTTGTCATTATTTTGCTGTTTTATTACATTGCATTATATTGTATTTTCTATTGTATTTTATTTCAAATATTGTGATATATTGGGATTGCGTAGCATATTGTTGCTTATACTATTGATGTTTATGAAATGTTACATGTGTGGGTTTTGTGAGCCACCCTGAGTCAGTTGTACTGAGTAGGGCAGCATATAAATAAAAAATAAATAATAATAACAACAACACACACACAGCCCCCCACACACACACACACGCATGCACGCACATGTACGCACGCATGCACACGCACACACAGGGATAGGAGTTAATTGGTAGAAAGTTCAGTCCTGGGACTCATCTTCCATTGCAAAATTTGACAATTATAGATTTTGAAATCATCATCTAAATATATGTAGACTGGATTTGAGATCAAATAAATGGCCCCTTTGACTGGAATAACAGAAATTGATGGGGTTTCCTAGCACAATGTTTAAAATCAAGATATTATGGGTAACCAAGAGAAAGGTGAGTCTCATATGTTTAGAAATCACCAGGGGTAAAAGGCAAATAAAAGGTTTCCTAAGGGTTTCAGAAGTAGCAAGGCTTCTTTTAAAAACAAATTCCAGAAGCAATTTATGCATAATTTCAGAATTTGGTATATATGATTCAGTGATCCATAAGAGTGAAGTCAGACTGAAGAAAGAGCAAAGAACTTGGAAGGATGCTAAAGCAACAGGGAAATGAGCCAGCTATGGTTCTGTGTTTATAGGAATAGGTTTTCTTTTAGCTTCCCCGGAAGCCAACTGGAAGAATGTATAAAATTTATGTGTAAATGTAGCAAAGCAAATGAAATAAAATATAAATGTGCAGCAGGGTGGGGGAAAGGGCTATTAAGGAGAACATGGATGAATGAATACATATAATACATACATATACAGCTGAACACATAAAAGTTCAAGATCTTCCTTCCTTCCTTTCACTATGGTGTGAATGATAACAACACCCAGGAACTCTCTAGTATCATCCCCCACAACACATACATACACACCAACCTCTTCTTGCATGGAACTGGAGACCATCTGTTTCAATCAAGGATTATCTGTTCAAAAGTGCAGCAGACCAGGTCTTGTATCATGGATGTTTTATATATTCTGACAGTCCCCCTTCACAAATACCTATTTGTTATTTGAAGGACATTTTAACAACATGAACTTTTATATCCTTTCACACCTGATTCAAACTGCTTGAATAGGCCAATGCCCTATTCTGCACAAAATAGAATGAGCCACTGCAAATTACAGTGGTGGAAATTCTGTGTATGCTATTTCATTGCACAAACAAGTGAGAGAATTTTGAAAAATTGTTTCTCATGCTGTGAGACCTTCCTGTGAGAAGAACAACTATCATTTTTCCTTATTCACTCGCTGAGAATAAGATGCTTATGGCACAATCAGAGAACGATATAAGATTGTATCAGACCGTGCCAGAAAGTGCTGCTGCTTTGCTGGATGCAATCTGCTTTAAAGTTGAGAACAATCTGCTTTCCCACATCTTATATAGTCATGGCTTTTCCAGCCCAGATCAAAAATAAAAGCCCTTGCATTGGACCACACAGATCTGGACTGGGGATGGATTAGGGAAGAGATGGCTTGCAATCTTCTATATATCATCTAGGTAAAGGTTTCCCTTGCTCGAAAGCCAGTCGTATCTGACTCCAGGGTTCAGTGCTCATCTCTGTTTCAAAGTCAAATAGCCATCACTGTCTGCTTCTGCAGACGTTTCCGTGGTCATGTGGCAGGCATGATTAGAGATTGGAGCACACAAAACACTGTTTACCTTCCCACTGAAGTGGTCCCTATTTATCTACTTGCAATTTCTTGCTTTTGAACTGCTAGGTTGGCAGGAGCTGGGACAAAGATGGGAGCTCATTCCATCCTGCAGTACTTGGAAATCGAACTGCTGACATTCCAGTCAGTGTCTTAGCCACTTGAGCCACTACAGTATAGGCATCAGAAAATAGATTGAACCAGAGCATGGGGTAGGTGCTTCACAAATAAGTAAATTTTTTGTCAGATTGCCTTATTTGAACTAGCTCCAGATCCTTCAAGATGTTTCCATGTCCAAGCTTCCACGTCCAAACTTCAATGTCCTCTAGAAGTGGAGAGTGTGTAAACAAGTTGAGAATTTACTGATATTCATGTAACTTCACTTTGATGCTTGAGATCCAGTGTGTAATCAGACCAGGAGCCAGTATTACACTGTCCCCCTGGGGTCAAATTAATAGATAGCTTGTGGGCTGCTGAGATCCCCATGTGTGTGTGAGAGAGGGGGGGAGAGGGAGGGACAGAACATCCTGATTTTTGCTTATTTCATTTATCCAAATATAACTGGACAGAGGAGAGCCCTGTAGGATAAAGCACATAGCTGGGGTTTTTCAATTATAGAAATAAATGGAAGAGACTCAGAGAATTACTACTCATATTAATTGTTATATTGACAAATATAAGATTATTAATTACTGTTAATTATACTGTTAATTATAAAAACTGCAAATTGATAATTTAGAAAGTTAATCTGAAATTCCTAATACTAGTTGTAACTCACTCTAGATGGGTTTATTGTAATTATCCCCTTCACAACACTCCCCAAATTGTATTTGCGTGCCTTTGTCTCACATATTACAATGTGCCACAGTATATCCACCATAAAAATCATGGCAGGATTGCTGTTGACGTGGCCTCAGGCACCTTTGTCTACAAATTCTAAGTTCAAGATCTCACTTTATTCACCAAGCCAACCTCCAACACTTTTGTCCTCAACATTCTGGGCACTCATTTTACTGACCTCAGAAGAATGAGTCAACCTTGACCTCCATCAGGGCTGAACTCACAAGGTCAGGAGTTTTGGCTGCAGTACAGGTACTGTATAGTAGTTTTAACCACTGCATTCAGGACTCTTGAATTTACTGGACACACTATTCTGGGTGATGGAGAGGTTAAATGTATTTTTATTTTCTAACATGTCACCGCAAGGTTTGTGTAGGTGTTATATTACTTTGTATACTGTGAGTGGGAAACCTCCCAAATAGGGGCTCTAGAAGTTAGTATTAAATCACCCAAGAAGGGATAGATAGAGGAAGGATAGTTAATTCAGTGTTGCAATGGTTTGCAGTGTGAGAGCAAGGAAACCATTGGCATTCAGACTTGACTTGACTTGACTTGTACAATGGCCCATATTTTAAAATTCCTATGGCAGAAGCACATGGAACATAATGAAAACCAAGCCACAACCATGACAAATAAATGGTACCTGTGTGCAAATCAAGTATTTTACTTCTCCAAATGCAGGAGGCTATTCTTCTTCACCGCAGGAACTAGCAAAGCAATCACACTTATATACCACCCCATAGCATTTAGCACACCCTCTGGGTGGTTCACAGGTTAATTAGCATTTTATTTATCATTATTTATTTTATTAGTTCAAATTTATATATTATATTTTGCCCCCAACATGTCAGGTACTCATTTTACCTCAGAAGGAAGGCTGAGTCAACCTGGATCCCTGGTCAGGATCGAACTCACAACCTTTGGGTTTGCAGTACAGCAGCATAACCACTTTGCCAGTCCAGCAAAGAGAGGCCACATCATGACACAGCTCTGTCTCAGATCTGTCACAGATCTTATTGAAATAAGGAGACAACTGTACAAGCAAATGAAATTACAGTTGTACATCGCTTAAAGAGCATAATGCGTTCCACGGGATTGCTCTTTAAGCGAGTTTGCTCTTTAAGCGAAACACCATTGTAAGTGACCAATTGTGGGGGGGATTGTGAACCCCAATTTATTTGTTAAGCGAGTTTTTGGTTGGTTTTATTTGTTAAGCGAAGCAAACATTCAGAGAAAATTCTGCTCTTTAAGCAAGTTACTCTTTAAGAGAAACACTCTTTATGCGAGGTTTGACTGTATAGATTTTATTATTAGTTGTTACCAACGTCAGGAATTTTGCCAAGAGAACCCTATGGACCAAAACAAAAGGCAAAACAAATGGGGCAATTTAGATGAAACAGGATGCTTAGCACAGCAGATCAAAAGAAGGGGAGGGACAGGAAAGGGGGAGGAGAAATACAGTGTTGCAAGGAACAATACTGTATAGGGACATGGAATGTGAGGTCTATGAACCAGGGAAAACTGGAAGTGGTAAAAAAGGAAATGGAAAGAATAAACATTGACATCTTGGGAATCAGTGAGTTAAAATGGACAGGGATGGGCGAATTCAGCTCTGGAAACCATCATATCTACTACTGTGGACAAGAAAACCTCAGAAAAAACGGAGTAGCCATAATTGTCAATAAAAGGGTGAGAAAAGCAGTAATGGGATATAATCTCAAAAATGATAGAATGATGTCAGTCAGAATACAAGGCAAGCCATTCAATATCACTGTAATCCAAATATATGCACCAACCGCTAGTGCAGATGAAGCCACAAATGACCAGTTCTATGAAGACTTAGAACACTTCATAGAACAGACACCAAGAAATGATGTACATATTATCATAGGAGACTGGAATGCCAAAGTAGGAAATCAAAAAGTAAATGGAATAACAGGCAAGTTTGGTCTTGGAACACAGAATGAAGCAGGCCAAAGACTGATAGAGTTCTGCCAAGATAACGCACTGGTCATAGCAAACACTCTCTTCCAGCAACACAAGAGGAGACTTTACACATCGACATTACCAGATGGCCAACATCGAAACCAGATTGATTACATACTCTGCAGTCAAAGATGGAGAACTTCCATACAGTCAGCAAAAACAAGACCAGGAGCAGACTGTGGCTCAGATCACAACCTATTGATTGCAAAATTCAGGCTAAGACTAAAGAAAATAGGGAAAACAACTAGGCCAGACAGATATGACCTAGAAAACATTCCTTGGGAATACTCAGTGGAGGTGTGGAACAGATTTAATGGCTTGGACCAGATAGGCAGAGTGCCAGAAGAATTATGGACAGAGATGCGGGACATCATGCAGGAGGCAGCAAGGAAAACCATACCAAAAGAAAAGAAGCGTAAGAAAGCTAAGTGGTTGACCGATGAGGCTCTTAAAATAGCAGAGGACAGAAGGAATGCAAAATGCCAAGGAGAAAAGGAAAAATACAATCACTTGAATACAGAATTTCAAAGGAAAGCAAGGAGAGATAAGGAAATCTACCTGAACAAACAGTGCAAAGAAATAGAGGAAAACAATATCAGGAGTAGGACTAGAGATCTTTTCAAAAAAATTGGGGAACTCAAGGGAACATTTAAAGCAAAAATGACCATGATAAAAGACAAAGATGGCAGGGAGTTAGCTGATGCAGAAGAGATTAAGAAAAGATGGAAAGAGTACACGGAGGCACTCTACAAAAAGGACCTCAACACCCCTGATAATCACAATGAGGAGAACATTGAACATGAGCCAGACATTCTAGAAAGTGAAGTCAGAAAGGCCCTAAAAAACACTGCAAACAACAAAGCCAGTGGAGTTGATGGTATCCAAGTTGAACTTTTCAAAGCCCTACAAGATGATGGAATCAAATTATTGCACTCTGTATGCCAGCAGATTTGGAAAACAAAACAATGGCCACAGGATTGGAAAAGATCTGTATACGTTCCACTCCCCAAAAAGGGTAATGCTAAAGAATGTTCAAATTATCGAACAATTGCGCTCATCCCTCACGCTAGCAAGGTGATGCTCAAGATAATACAGGATAGACTGCAACAGTATGTGGAGAGAGAATTACCAGAAGTGCAGGCGGGTTTCAGAAGAGGCAGGGGGACTAGAGATCACATCGCCAACATAAGATGGATCATGGAAAAAACAAAGGAATATCAGAAACAAGTCTACTTCTGTTTCATTGATTACACGAAGGCTTTTGATTGTGTCGACCACAACAAGATGTGGCAAGTAATTAAAGAGATGGGAATACCGGAACACCTTATAGGCCTCATGAGAAATCTGTACATGAATCAAGAGGCAACAGTTAGGACAGAAAATGGAATGACGGAGTGGTTTGGAATAGGAAAAGGAGTAAGACAAGGCTGCATTTTGTCACCATGCTTATTCAATTTATACACAGAACACATAATGCGCAATGCAGGGATGGAGGAATCACAATTTGGGATCAAAATTGCTGGAAGAAACATCAACAATTTGAGATATGCAGATGATACCACCCTAATGGCAGAAAGTGAGGAGGACCTAAAGAAGCTCCTGATTAGGTTGAAAGAAGAAAGTGAAAAAGCTGGCTTGAGACTCAATATCAACAAAACCAAGATAAGGGCAACAGGCCCTATCAGTCCCTGGAAAATAGATGGGGAAGAAGTAGAAGCAGTGACAGACTTTACTTTCTTAGGATCAAAGCTCACTGCAGATGGTGATTGCAGCCATGAAATAAAAAGGTGACTGATTCTTGGGAGGCAAGCAATGAGAAACCTGGGGAACATAGTGAAAAGTAGAGACATCACATTGAAAACAAAAATTCGCATAGTCAAAGCAATGGTATTCCCTGTGGCAATGTATGGTTGTGAGAGCTGGACCATTAGGAAAGCTGAACGCAGAAGAATAGACGTCTTTGAGATGTGGTGTTGGAGGAGAGTTTTGAGAGTCCCATGGACAGCGAGGAGAACAAATAGGTCAATCTTAGAAGGAATCATCCCTGACTGCTCATTAGAAGGTCAAATAATAAAGATGAAGCTAAAGTACTTTGGACATATAATGAGAAGAAAGGATTCACTTGAGAAAGCTTTGATGCTTGGAAGGGTCGAGGGCAAAAGAGGAAAGGGAAGGCCCAGGATGAGATGGCTAGATGGTGTTGTGGAGACAATGGGGACAGAGCTGAGCGAGTTGAGGGGGATGGTGGAGGACAGGAGTGCCTGGCGGACGGTGGTCCATGGGGTCGCAGAGGGTCGGAATCGACTGTGCGACTGAACAACAACAAAAGTTAATAATTATATAATAAATGTTAATTATATAATACAACACAACATTAGCCGAGAAAACAGAGTTTGCCTGATGCTGGAAGTAAATGCATATCTGCCTGCTGGTGAAAACAGGATGTTGTTTCAAGTACAGTGTGTGTGTTTGTGAGTATTAGGGACAGACAGTCAGACAGAGACAGTCAGTCAGACAGAGATATATTATTGAATGAAAAATTTCCATATCCTTTCACTGAGCCAGTCTTGTTACATGGGATGTAGTTTTTAATCTAGTAAATCTAGTGATCAAATTGATGAACCTGAAACAGAGATGAAGGAGTGTTGAACTCATTGGTCAAGCATAATGAGGTGGATCTGGAGAAAATTCTGCTTTATTACTATGTCTGTACTGATGAAGCAGTTGTGTTAAACTTATATCATTGCAAATTAGGATTTTCATTTTTCATCTTTGCCTAAACAGCTTTTTATAAAGCTGGGGTAGGGCACGTGCCCCCCCCAGTGTGCGCACACACATGCATGTATGCATACATGATGAACACAAGAAAAATGCCTGATGGTGGTTTATGTATTTTAAATTCCTGTTGTTTTCCTTAAAAGCTTTTTAAAAGATTAATCTGAGTGGTTGTTCTAATTAAGCAAATTGATCTTAAAAGCAACTGCATAGTTATCAGAGGAAACATAAAAATCAGGAAAGTACCTGCTGTTTTTCTTATCGTCTTTTTCCTTTAAAAACAACACAAGGAAACAAAGTCCTTCCTTGTGTAGTTACCCCGAGAGGATTTAACATAGTAGTGGATCAGATTTCTCTAAATCTTCTTTTGCCTGATAACAGCCACCTCTTGTGAGGTGTCGCACTGCACAGTATAAATCAGCTTAAGCTGCAGATAAGAAATAAGGGCCATTGGGTGGGTAGAAGTGTCTTGAGAGATGCAAAACAGGGAACAGATGTAAAACAGCAACTTCTCAAGGATCAATGGAGAAAGCACACCAATTTTCCTCTGCTGTTCTGAGTCATGGCTTCGCATCAGTCAGACAATGACAGAGAAGGGGAGCCTTTGATGATGTGGTGGTTTTTAATGGCATTCCCTTTTATCTACAGATCATAATTAAATACATTTGATTGTAGCCTTAACAAGTGCCTCACCAGTAGTTTCAGCAGATCCTGGCTCTTTACCTCCTCCTGCCCAACCACCCCCTGGTGAGAACAGCTAATTATTGATCACTGGTTATTAATAGCACATTATTGTTAGCACTGATTAGTAATAATGAGGATATTAGTATTACTAAATTGGATTAACATGCAGAGGGGAGAAACATGCTGATTGAAAGAAGGGTATCAACACATTGCAGCAAATCTAGAAGGAATACAACCCAACATTTTGTCTAGTCATGATATATGGAAGATATACCTTCATAGGTGAGAGGGGCAGTAGATTTATGGCATTAATAATTATGTGCTATGCCATTCCTTCTTGTAATGTCCTTCTCTATAACCATGCGGCATGGCCAAAGTAATGTAGACTGACTCTTCTCCCAAAAGGTGCAGTAGGAATCTGAACGCCAAACACCTAGCTATCATAGCTGGGCGTGCCAACTCCTCTAGTTATCCAGTCATGTAATCTAGGTGCATTAGAACTTGCAGAAGTTCCCCAATCTTCAGCTTGAGAAATAAGATACCTCAGAGAAAAAAGCTCTGCCTGACCTTGGAGGATGTTTTCTTATCTGGGTATACAGTATAGAATTAGGTGGAACAATGATCTATAAAGGTACATAGCCATGTTGATGCTTTCCTTGTGCCCTCATACAATGAAATACAGCAAACAACAAAAAACAGTATTAAGAACAGTGTGTGTGTGTGTGTGTGTGTGTGTGTGTGTGTGTGTGTGTGTGTGTGTGTGTGTGAGAGAGAGAGAGAGAGAGAGAGAGAGAGAGAGAGAGTTCTCCAGTTGGGGGCTTCTTTGTTACACAATCCATTTCCTTCCTTACTTGATTTATTGGTTCTTAATGAAAGAAGTGGTTGGATTCCTCTTATCCTTGCAAGAAATATATTTTAACAGAATGTGATTAGTACTGTAGACTATAATTACATTGTAAACAGAGTAATTGTCTTTCTTGAATTCTCTGTGTGGCCTACTTAGAGCAAAGAGCAGATCTGGTACCTACATACCAGGTAAAGGGTTCTTGGTTCCTTCATCTTGTCCTCTTCACCTCACCTCCAATAGGCCATTCAGGATTAAGTATATGATTTCCAAAGCAAAGCAATCACACTTATGTACCACCCCACAGTGCTTAGTGCACTCTCTGGGCAGTTCACAATTTAATTAGTATTTTGCCCCCAACATGCTGGGTACTCATTTTACCAACCTCTGGGAGATGGAAGGCTGGGTCAACCTCGAGCCCTGTTCAGGAGAGCATGTAAGTGATGTAGTGGATATAAAAAGGAAGCTGTTGCCAAGCAGAACAGGTGAAGGACAGATAGGTCTCTGAAACAGCCAGGATAAGCTTCTCAGCAGCATAGCCAATTTTATTTTTAAATTCATTCTTACCTTGTGTCTCCAGAGCCAAATAGACAACAAATATGGAGCCATTCAATAAATAGAAACAAGCAATAGGTGGATAAAAACTTTCATTGTGTGGCTTTTAAATAAGAACTTCATATAATTCAGATTTTTTTTGTTTTTTACCTTTAATATGCAAATGTAGGAGAAAGTGAGTCAAAGTATTTAGCCCCTTAGTTCTTCAAAGTGAGCATCTGAATCACTGAATGTCCAACCATGTCTGTGCTGATGTGCTGCGGTCTTCATTTTCTCACAGTGCATTAGCTTTGGTCAAACACCAAATCCCAAATAGAATAGGCCTGCTTGATCCAATTACTAGATCAAAACAGAATCTGCAGATTTGGCACATTTACTTTTCTCCTTAAGGTATTTCCAGATTTTATCTACCTTAGTTTAAAAAATGGGGGTGGGAGAGGATATATAAAACTGAAAGCCAATTAGAGGGCTATGGAGCTGGATTTCCAAATCCTTTCAAATCTGTGGCATGAATTATGACTATGATTATTTACAATGTTATTGTTATTGTTTACATTAATATCCCATCCTCCCACTGTCCAAACTAAATTAGACAGAACCAGAACCAACACTGACTAAATAAGGATGCATCCAAAGTAGAGTTGCCATAATTCTCTCCCACAAAACCGGGACAGAAGTATACTCGACAAAAATGGGGGGGTTATCTACAAAATCCCCTTTTTCAAACAAACATAAAATGACGATATAATATAATATAATATAATATAATAAGAATAGATGCCTTTGAGATGTGGTGTTGGATGAGAGTTTTTAGAGTCCCCTGGACAGCAAGGAGAACAAATAGGTCAATCTTAGAAGAAATTAACCGACTGCTCCTTAGAAGGTCAAATTGTAAAGATGAAGCTAAAGTACTTTGGACATCAAATGAGAAGAGAAGATTCACTTGAGAAACCCTTGATGCTTGGAAAGGTCGAGGGCAAAAGAAGAAGGGGGCAGCCCAAGATGAGATGGTTAGATGGTATTGTAGACACAATGGGCACAGAGCTGAGCGAGTTGAGGAGAATGGTGGAGGACAGAAGTGCCTGGCGGACAGTGGTCCATGGGGTCACAAAGCGTCGGAACCGACTGTGTGACTGAACAAAAAAAAAAATATAATGACAGCTATAAAACACTTAATGTCCTCAGTTCCAGGAAACACACTGGTCACACTTATTGGGTGGTGGTGTGAGACGAGGATGTTAAGATTTATCTCCAGGTATACTCCAACTCCAATGTGGCAGGCAATCACTCATTTGATGGCAGGAGTTTGAATTTATTTCAATGGTGTGTTATAATACACAATCAGTAAATTTTTAAAATCCAGGACTTTAACATGATTTTTATTGAACTGGCCGGGACAATTTTTTTGACCTTGAATCCGGGACAATCCCAGTTTTCCGGGACATATAGTAACCCTAATACAAAGATCAAAAATGGGCTTCTGAATTGATTTGAGATAGATTAGCAAAGAAGACTACATTGCTAAAGTCTTCATTTTCTGTGAAACAACCAATTTTCCTTTATTATATTTGTTTTTGTATTGATTTATATTATTTATGTGCCACATTTCTCTCTAAAGGGGAACCAAGGTTGCTCATAGCCATTAAAGCCATAAATTAACAAGTTGAAATGCTATGCAAGACATTATATTAAAAATAATTAAGCATTGTTCAAGACTAAAAACAATTTTAAAACCATTTAAAAAGATATTGTAAAATATCTAAATTTCAAAAACAGGCCATTCCCTAGAACCCCAGCTATTGTTTAAAATCCTGCCTGAAGAGGAAGGTCTTCATATGATGACAGAAGCACAAGAGAGGGGCTCAGGCTGGCTTCTTGGGACAGTATATTCCCAAGTATATGCCCCAGTTTGGGACCTTTCTACCTGGTGGAACGTCTTCCACTCAGGACATCAGCCTGCATCACTCATTTCTCCCAGATGGTGCAGCTTCAGGTGCTGACCCTGAGATTTGCAAGAAAGGCCATGACTCAGAGAAGAGCCTTCTCAGTGGCAGCACCAACTTTGTGGAACTCTCTTCCAGTTGAGCTGTGCCAAGGTTCCATCTGTGCCTATATTTTAAAAAATAATTAAAATCCTTTCTTTTTAAAGAGGCTTTTAAGGATATATTGCCAAAGGCTGAGTTTTAGACATTTTATTTTATCTCTCTCTGTCACCAATAGGTTTTTTGTTCCTGGTATATTTATATGTATTTTTAGAAATGTGTGACTGCTTTTAATATGTAAGTTTTCTGGGATAACTACTACTACTACTACTATGACTATTATTATTATTATTATTATTATTATTATTATTATTATTATTATTATTATTATTATTATTATTATTATTATTATTATTGGAGCAACCACTGAGTTCTCACCAAATGAACTTCAGGGAAGATGTTGAAATCCTCAGAAGATCTTAAAATCCAAGTACAGTCAAACCTTGCTTAACGAGCAACTCGCCTAGTGAAAAACTCGCATAACCAGTCTGACTCGCATAACGAAAATTTTCGCTATGCGAGTCAGACTTTCTCTATGGAAACACTTGCATAGCGAGCGTTTCTATGGGGAAAACTTGCATAACAAACAACTTTTTTGCTATGCAAGTTTCCCCCATAGAAACGCTTGTTATGAAAGTTTTTCCATAGGAATTTTCACTATGCGAGTTTGTTTCGCATAGCAAAAAACTTGCATAGCGAACAGCCTCGCAGAAAGAATTAAATTTGTTATGTAAGGTATGACTGTAGCCCAGTGGTGGGCTGTCAAAAATTTTACTACCCCACCATGGGCAGAGCCGATGTCATGGGCGGAGCCAACACCATGACATCATAACATTGTGGGTGGAGCCAAAGTAAAAAAAATAAAATAAAATAAAATAAAAATACACATTAAAATAAATACATATAAATACATATAAATTACAATAAATACATATACACATAATACATAAATACATTAAATACACGTTAAAACAAACTACATAAAACACACAAACCTCAACCCACCCACCAACCCCAAACACAAACCCGTCACTTGCCTTACCCTGGGGTTGGGGAGCAGCAGACAGGCAGGCAGGCAGGCAGGCAGGCACAGCGGTGGCATGGTGGCACGGTAGCCTGGTGGCGCAGCTTAGGCCGGCCTGGCCAGGCCTGGCCCAGCAGCGCAACACAGCCTAGCTCAGAAGCACAGCCTGGACCGGCTGGGCCTGGTGCGGCGGTGTGCTGAGGAGAGGCCGCTGCCACCGCTGCCGCTCCTCCAGGTGCTGTGCCATTTCTGGGTAGCCCAAAATGGCTGCCAGGAAGTGTGCATATGTCAAAACTCCATTTGACACATGCACATTTCTATTTTTCAGTGTGCATGTGTCAAATGGAGTTTTGACGCATGCACAGTTCCGGGCAGCCATTTTGGGCTGCCCGGAACTGTCATCCGGAAGGCGGCCCGAGAGGCGACCTAACTGGTTGCCTGGGGGTTCACTACCCCCCCCCCCGGCAATTCCCTCCAGATGGCTGCTACCGGTTCAGGCAAACTGGCCCAAACCGGGAGCAGCCCATCACTGCTGTAGGCTCATATAAACTGATACAATCTGTCAAACAGCTTAGGATTCAGCTGCATCAGGCTTAAGGGATAGTACCAGTACTTTGAATTGAGCTTTGAAACAGACTGGGAGTCAGTGATGCTGTTATAATAAGGGAGTTATATTTCCCCTTTAACCAGAGCTAGTCAACAGTCTGGCTGCAGAATTTTGAACCAGCTGACATTTCTAAACACTCTTCAAAGGCAGCCCCACACATAGCATGTTTGAGTAATGCAAAAGGGATGTAATTAAAGTATATGTCACCATCAGACATCTCAAGGAATTAGCGCAGCTTGCATATCAGTTTTAACTGAGCAAGGGCATTCCTAACCACCACTAAGACTTGTGCATTCAGAGGCTGAGTCCAGGGGCACATCCAATCTGCAAACCTGACTTTTCAGAGAGAATGTAAGTACAGACTGGATCGCTATCCATTGATTTGACTTATGACTGACCAGGAACATATATGTCCTGTCTGGATTAAGTTTCTGTCTGTTAGCCCTTAGAAGTCCATTTCTGACAATAGGCACTAGTCTAGGCACAAAACAGCTTCCTTAGAATTAGATGGTAAGAAAAGATAGAGTATTTATTTGATGGTACTGAAGTTTCAAACTCCAGAAATCTCTCCACTGGTTTCATGTAGATATTCAATATCATGAGGGGACAAAACTAAATCCTGAAAGAACACCACAAGCCAATGTCAGGGATGTTACACAAAATTCCTCAACACAATTCTCTGAATTTGGCCACCAAAGATCTATGAGTCAATCCCTCTAAGGACCATTGCAGAAAGGCACCTAGGAAGAATATAATGGCCAATGGTATTGAAAGCCACTGAGAAGTCCGGAAGCTCCAACAGGGACACAGTTCCCTTGTCCAGTATCTGCTGTAGGACATCTACCAACAGTGGTGGGCAGCAAATAAATTTGCTACCACACTGTGGGTAAAGCCTATGTTGTGGGTGGAGCCTATGTCATGGGCAGAGCCTACACCGTGGACAGAGCCTACGTCGTGGGTGAGCTAGTCATGCCTGCCATATGACCATGTATACATCTGCAAGCACAGGTAGCACTGCCTCTTTGGCTATAAATGGAGGTGAGCACTGTACCCTAGAATTGGATATGACTAGCTTTTGAGCAAGGGAGACCTTGAACCACTTGCAGGGACAAAATCTGATGGGACAGGGCAGGGAGGTGAGTGTGACCACCCAATTTCACTACCCCCCTGCCCGAAGGCCACCCAATTTCACCACTCTCCTGCCCAGAGGCCATCCAATTTTGATCCCCCCTCCTGGTGTGTGTGTGTGCAAACCTGTTGCTGCCCATCACTGTCTAACAATTGACCAAAGCCATCTCAATTCCATAATCAGGCCTGAAGTCATATTGAAATCGATCTAGATCAGTGTTTTCCAACCTTTGTTTTTTTGGACTTCAGTTTCCAGAAGCCTAAGTCAATTCCTCAAAGTACCAATCAGCCAATGTACTGACTTAGTCTTCCGGGAATTGAAGTCCCTCTGTGGGGCATGGGACCCACATTGGGAACCACTGATCTAGATAATCTGCATAATCCAGGGACCTCTGGAGCTGGCATGCCAAAACATGCTCCAGAACCTTGTCTGAAAATGAAATAGTGGAGTCTAACTGATTATCAATTACAGTGGGATTCAACATGTGATTTAAAACAACAACAACAACAACAACAACAACAACAACAACAACAACAACAACAACAACAACAACAAGTATGACTATTAACTCATTTAAACATGTTTTGCAATCCTGGTCTGCTGTTTCTAAGTACACTAGAACCCCGAATAACGTTATGACTTGGTTCCACAAGTCCCGTCGTTATCCGGTTTTTAACGTTGTGTGGTACATTGAACACACAATGTTAAAAAAAAGCCCTGTTTCCCTGGAGGCTGCAGGAAGCCAGAACGTCGGGATTTGAATCCTGACATTTTGCCTTGCTGCTGCCTCCAGGGAGGTGGGGGAACTTTGGAAACAGCTTGGAGCGGGTTTCCCCACCTCCCTGGACCCGGCCGGGGGGGGGGGTCAGAGACCCCAAAATTGGTTTTAAAAAAGTCCGGTTTTTTAACCAATTTTGGGGTTTCTGACCCCCCCGCCGGGTCCAGGGAGGTGGGCAGACCTGATCCAAGCTGTTTTTGGGTTTCCCCGACGTCCTGAGCCAGTGCAGGAAGCCAGAATATCAGAGTTCGAATCCCGACATTCTGGCTTCCTGCACTGGCTCAGGACGTCGGGGAAGCCCAGAAACAGCTTGGATCGGGCCCCCACACCTCCCTGGACCCAGCGGGGGGGGGGGGTCAGAAACCCCAAAATTGGTAAAAAAAAAAGGGTGGTTTTTTTTATCAATTTTGGGGGCTCTGACCCCCCCCCGCCAGGTCCAGGGAGGTGTGGGGACCCGATCCAAGCTGTTTCCAAAGTTCTCCCACCTCCCTGGAGGCTGCAGCAAGGCAAAATGTAAGGATTCGAATCCCGACGTTCTGGCTTTCTGCAGCCTGTGTGGAGGAAGTTCAAAATTAGCAAGCATCAGCTCTGGGAAGGTCAGGATACCCGATGCGCGCTAATTTTGAACTTCCCCCACCCTGGAGGCTGGCTGGGCGGGAGGAGGCGTGTCTTCGCTGCCTGCCCCAGGTGTTTAAACTGCTGTCCTACAGCCAGAACGTTGTGAGTTTGATCCTGACGGGGCTCTTGGTTGGCTCAAAGCTACCCATCCTTCTGAGGTTGCTCCATGAGTCCCTAGCAGGGGGTTGTGTGCGGTGCTTGGGGTGGGGGGCAGAAGGGGAAGGGAAAGAGAACCCTTCTCTCCTCCCCCCACTCTAGAAACTGTCACCCTTCCCGGCTTGGCACTAAGGCTTGGCCTTCCCGGCTTAGAGAGAGAGAGAGACGCCGCGCATCCCAGCCCCGGCAAGCCGAGCCCGGGACACCCCATCCCCCACCCATCCCACCACCACCGCGCGCGGGGCGCTCGTCGTGGGTGGGTGGGTGGCGGAGGTGGCGGGTGAGCGTCAGCAGGGGGCGCCTTCTGCCTGGGTCCTGGGGGCGGCAGCGGCGGCGAGCTGGGGGGGAGCGAGTTTGCGACGCCACACCACTGGCGAAGGAGCTGGAGAGAAAGAGAGGGGGAGGAAGGAAGGAAGGAACCCCCCCCCCTCACCAAGCATTACATTGTAACCAGCAGAGTGGAAAATGGAATGTCAAGGAAACATGCTGAAACCTTACAGAACTTTAAGAAATACATTGTCTAAAGGGAAAATACGTTACAATAACTTGACAAACCACCCTGACCTTAGGGGAAAAACCACAGAGCATTTTTAAACTTGCTTGTTTGGACCCAAGCATGGGTCCAAACTCCTCCCCCCCCCCCAGGGGAGCAAAGACTCTCGCCGCGAAAGAGTTTTTCCCAAATCCTGGATCTTGGACTTCAACTCCCAGAAGCCTAAGACATTGGCTGATGAGTGCTTTGGGGAATTGACTGAGGCTTCTGGGAATTGAAGTCCAAGATCCAGCATTTGGGAAACAGACCTGGCCCCAGTTAATGCCACGAAATGACACGAAATCTCACTGAAGAAATGGACTTGCTCCACAAAAACTAACATTAAAATCGTACTGTACAGTACTGTACAGCAGTTATTCTTGAAAGTGTCTTTTGTTTTTTTACTCTCTGATACAGTACAGTACCCAAAACATTTTCCCAGGATGCATTGCTCCTGGGTTGGGCATTAAAAGAAAGGCCCGCCTTCCTTGTTGTTGTTGTTGTGGGTTTGCACACATCAGCCAATGTCTTAGGCTTCTGGGAGTTGAAGTCCAAGATCCAGGATTTGGGAAAAACTCTTTTGCGGCGAGTCTTTGCTCCCCTGGGGGGGGGGAGGAGTTTGGACCCATGCTTGGTGAGGGGGGCCCGCGTCCCCCCCTCACCAAGCAAGTTTAAAAATGCTCTGTGGGCTCGGCTTGCCGGGGCTGGGATGCGCGGCGTCTCTCTCTCTCCCCCCCATTTCCCAGCCTCTCCACCTGTTTCCCAACCTGTGAAGAAAGTGGCGCCTGCAGTGCTAGGATGCCGGAGGAGGACGCGTGGCTGTGCCAAGCCGGGAAGGGTGACAGTTTCTAGAGTGGGGGGAGGAGAGAAGGGTTCTCTTTCCCTTCCCCTTCTGCCCCCCCAAGCACCGCACACAACCCCCTGCAAGGGACTCATGGAGCAACCTCAGAAGGATGGGTAGCTTTGAGCCAACCAAGAGCCCCGTCAGGATCGAACTCACAACGTTCTGGCTGTAGGACAGCAGTTTAAACACCTGGGGCAGGCAGCGAAGACACGCCTCCTCCCGCCCAGCCAGCCTCCAGGGGCTCCCCGCCACAGCACCACCCACCCCCGACGAGCGCCCCATCTGACGGCAAGCTGGGTGGGTGGGTGGGCGCCCCCCCCGTGCCAGCCCGCCGCCAGAAGTTCAAAAAAGGTAAGGATCGCGGCTCTGCGGGGGTTAGCTGGGATCCCGAGGGTTTTCCCCATCCTTGCCTAACCCCCGCAGAGCTGCCCACGCGCACACCTGAGGATTCGAAAGGCGCACACCCGAGGATTCGAAAGGCGCACGCCCGAGGATTCGAAAGGGTAGTAATACCCTTTCGAATACTCGGACGTGCGGGCGCGGTGCGGCGTCAGTGACGGGAGGATGCGAGGGACCCTCCCGCATCCTCCCGTCACCCCCGCCCCCCGCCGCGCAAGCCTCCTTGCCGCCCGAGGATTCGAAAGGGTATTCCTACCCTTTCGAATCCTCGGGCGTGCGCGCGGGCAGCTCTGCGGGGGTTAGCTGGGATCCCGAGGGTTTTCCCCATCCTCGCCTAACCCCTGCAGAGCTGCCCACACGCACGCCCGAGGATTCGAAAGGGTAGGAATACCCTTTCGAATCCTCGGGCGGCGGTCGGGCACTGGGGGGTGGGGGGGTGGATTGAATTGGGTGGATGCTCTACCCAATCCAACTGCCCCCCCCACCATACGCTTGTTCCGGATAACGTGAAAATCGCGTTCTTCGGTACAAGATTTTCCAGAAAATCTTGTCGCGTTATTTGGTTTTCACGCTATTGGGTACTCACGTTATACGGGGTATTACTGTAAATCATAGTTTCTAGGAGCTCAAATGTACAGACAAGTCAAAGTTAAGCTAAACAAATCCTGGTCTGGTAGCCACTTGATAGAAAGACAACCTCCTTGTTCTGATAGGAGTGTGAGTAACAAATATGTGGCAATTAATTTGCCCCAGACATCAGTGAAACAATTTGGCAAGGACTCATAAAACATGAATCCCTACTCAGAAAGAGCAAAGGCAATGTCATGTAGGTACTTTGTTGTCAGCTCCATTTCTATTGCTGCCAATTGTAATAAAGCCCATTTAAATCTGAAAGAATGAAAGAGAAAACTTGATCAATCCTTTAATGTTTTGTTCCATTTTTATTGTGGATGCGCACCCCAGATGCAGCCTGAGTTGGAGTCATGTTATTCAAAGGGCAGAGCTATTTTGTCAAAGCCTGCTTTTTTTGTTGTTCTGTCGCACAGTCGATTCCGACCCTCCGGGACCCCATGGACCACTGCCCGCCAGGTACCTCTGTCCTCCACCATCCTCCTCAGCCCACCCAGCTCTGTTCCCACTGCATCCATAATACCACCTAGTCATCTCATTTTTGGCCGCCCCCTTTTTCTTTTGCCCTCCACCTTTCCCAGCATCAAGGCCTTCTCAAGGGAATCCTCTCTTCTCATTTGATGTCCAAAGTACCTTAGCTTCATCTTTACAATATGACCTTCTAAGGAGCAGTCAAGGTTGATTTCTTCTAAGATTGACCTATTTGTTCTCCTCGCTGTCAAGGGGACTCTCAAAACTCTCCTCCAACACCACATCTCAAAGGCATCTATTCTTCTGCACTCAGCTTTCCTAATGGTCCAGCTCTCACAACCGTACATTGCCACCGGGAATACCATTGCTTTGATTATACGGATTTTTGTTTGCAATTTGATGTCTCTACTTTTCACTATGCTTCCCAGGTTTCTGATCGCTTGCCTCCCAAGAATCAGTCCCCTTTTTTATTTCATGGCTGCAATCCCCATCTGCAGTGAGCTTTTATCCCAAGAAAGTAAAATCTGTCACTGCCTCTACTTCTTCCCCATCTATTTTCCAGGTACTGATAGGGCCTGTTGCCATGATCTTTGTTTTCTTAATGTTGAGTCTCAAGCCAGCTTTTTCACTCTCTTCTTTCAACCTAATCAGGAGCTTCTTTAGGTCTTCCTCACTTTCTGCCATTAGGGTAGTATCATCTGTATATCTCAAATTGTTGATGTTTCTCCCAGCAATTTTTATCCCGAATCGTGATTCCTCCATCCCTGCATTGTGCATTATGTGCTTTGTGTATAAGTTGAATAAGCAGGGTGACAAAATGCAGCCTTGTCTTACTCCTTTTCCTATTCCAAACCACTCTGTCATTCCATATTCTGTCCTAACTGTTGCTTTTTGATTCATGTGCAGATTTCTCATGAGACCTATAAGGTGTTCTGGTATTCCCATATCTTTAATTACTTGCCACATTTTGTTCTGGTCTACACAGTCAAAGGCCTTAGTGTAATCAGTGAAAATTGTTATTGGTTCACTCAGAAGCTGTCTCCTTTGTGGGGATGGGCCATAGCAGTAAATAGGATCCAATCACTGGAATCTCCATCATGGCCAAATACCTTTCCCTGAAAACTTAGAGAACTGTTGACAGTTCTTGCTTCATAAGACTGAAAGAGGCTGATCACCAGCTTCACTCAGTATAAGGCAGCTCCATGTGTGCGCAATAGAGTGGCCATGCCCCTGCATTGTTCCTATAGGTGCTGACAGGCCCAGATTTATTTTTACGGAAAACTGTTTGGAGTTGATACCATAAGGCACTCTTCTATTGGGCTAGTGCAGGACTCAGCAAACTTGGCTCCCCAGATGTTCTTGGACTTCAGTTCCCACAAGCTCTGGTGAACAGGTGTGCTGACGTGGCCTTCTGGTAACTGAAGTCCAAGAACACCTGGAGAGCCAAGTTTGTTGACCCCTGGGCTAGTGAATTATGAGAAGCTCACTTTCTACTAAGTTTATATGTCTGGGTCGATATGGTCAGAACCAACTGGCAGGGAAGGAAGAAGCCAGGGCAGGTTGAGGACTTTGCTGCCCCTCCCCCTGTGCCTACACCAACTGCCAGGGGAAGAAGAAGCCAGGGCATGTTGAGGAATTTGCCGCCCATCCCCCTGAGCCCACACCAACATATTGTAATGTAATGTATTTTTGTAAGCCGCCCTGAGTCGCCACGGTGAGTGGGTGGCAATATAAATTTGAACTAATAAATAAATAAATAAATAAATAAATAAATAAATAAATAAATAGTGTTTGGGAGTGAGTAACTGGTTACAAAGAATTAGTTACTTATAATTAATTTGTTTTACCAGTAGCACAAGTGTAATTACTGTACACAAGGGATAACTTCATTCCTTTTGCCACATTTGTTACTTTTTTTACAGTGATGAGTGCCATCTCAGTAAACAATGATGACAAAATATCAAATGTTGACTCATGCTGGGTTGCCTGCTCTATTGTGGGTGCTGTGGTGACAGTGAAGTAGGCGAGAGAATTTGATGTTTTGTATCAGCAGGCAGCATTCCTTGGCATTCAAGTCTTATTTTTTTAAATTTTTACTCGAAGCGTATTCATTGCTTTTGAGAAATAAGGAAGTAAATAATTACTTTTAAAGAATTATAACTGTAGTAGGAGCCAACTACCGCTCTATGCTTTGGGACTATAAATTTAACTGACTATTTTTTTAAAAAAAAAAACCTTCCCTATCTCTGAGATTTGATAGTTATTTCCCTCTTAATGGATATACTGAGATGTGAATTGTGATGACGACAGTGATGGTGCGAAGAAGATTGTGTTTTGTATTGATTGATTTACTGACTGGTTGATTTAATTTTTATGTCATTACCTTAGAACATGGGTCAGCAAACTTGGTTCTCCAGATGTTCTAGGTCTTCAATTCCTAGAAGTCCTGAACAGCAGGTGTATTGTCTTAGACTTCTGGAAATTGAAGTCCAATAACACCTGGAGGGCCTGGTTTGCTGATCCCTTCCCTAGAATAGTTCAGAAATGTGTAGAACCCAGGAGAGGGGCGAGCGTTTGTTGGAACTTTTCTAAAGCCCTGAACTTGGCCTTGTACTTTGATACAGAAGGATGCTGTGGTTCCTTCTTAATTTCCTGGCTATATGGTGCACTGTATGAACCTATATAAGATGACATCACATGGTCACTGCCCATTGCTGAATTTGACTGGCACCTTCAATACATAGCTAATACTGTGCAGCAGTGAGAATTGGAAGTGTCAGCAACATGGCTTGCTGTGAGTACTGTGGAAATGCCCACCAATGTTGCTACATTATTTCTGTTACTTCTGATATTGTTTGCTTTCTGCTTTGCTGCTAAGAATGCACGAAACTGCAATTCCATTATCTAGTACATACAATTTTCTTATACCAACAAGTTTCTCCACCTGAGTCCTGTAGCCACTGATAGCCAACTTTAATTATTTGGTTTCATTCAGGCAATTGAAGTGTATATGTTTTATACAAGGTACTGCATAGCTGACATGCTGTGGCTGGTGTAGGTTGTAATTAGGTATAATAAAAATTTCATGTCAAAAATTATTCCGGGTTGAAAGGATTTTTGCAGAAGAAACTCTGCTCAGGGAACAACCAGATGAGGCTCCTTTCTTGTACCCAAGAGCTGGGACAGAGACGGGTGCTCAGTTTGTCATGCAGTACCCGGGTCTTGAACTGCCAACTTGCCAGCCTTCCAGCTAACAAGGTGAGCTTCTTAACCACTGAGCCAACACAGCTCCAATTCACTACAATTAGGTGAATCAAATATTTCTTACAATCTCATAAGTTACTATTATAGCTCAGTCTGATTATGAGGTTAATATATCCCATCCCATAATATTTTGTTCCATAAAAATGTACAAAAGTCTCCAAAATATATCTTCACTTTTCTGTAGCCAAGAAAACATGGCCGGTGCTGAGTTGTGTAGACTTCTTGGCAATCAAGAGTACCTTACGGGCAAACACAGTCATCGTATTTTGTTTGTTGTATGTGTTGATATTTGCTTCCAATGACTGACAAATATTTGATAAACCATATCTGTACTACCATGTGCATTCCCTGAGTACTACCCATTAGTACTACCAGTGCATTCCCTGAGACAACAGAAAGTAATTCCAAAAGTTGGGAAGAAACACCCCAGTTTAAAATTCTGTCTGAAACAATGTCCTCCAAAAGTAAGAAAATTTACTCTGCCGACCAGTGTTGGGCATCATCAGGTTCATACCAGTTCACCAGAACCAGTAGCAGAAATTCTGACTGCTCCCACCCATCGAAGTTTTGAAATAAAGTAGTCCCAATTCAGGTGCAATGCAGGGCTTTCTCCCTACCATACCACTCCCACAGTGTGGTGGTAAAAAAAAAATTGAGCCCACCACTGCTGCCGACCCAACTGGACCTAGACCTGCAGACCATAACATATTCTGATCATCATCTGAATACCATCATTTAGGGTAGCAGAGCAACACCTTCAGCCAGCATCTTCTCACTGAGTTCCATATGCACAGCAGGAGTGACATCACCAGCAGATTGCTATGAATTAAAGGCTGAAATCCAGTTGGCATAACATTACGTCCCACAGTGAGGATGATGTCATCAACCAGCTACTTTACTCTTTTATCTAATTGAGTTTAAAATGTCCTACCCTCTACTTCCAGGCTCCTTTTTTCAGTATCAACATATGCATGACTCATGCAAAATGAGATGAAATCATCAAGAAATTTTAAGAAACTTTCAATTGGGGCAATTGTCTGCTGTTATTGACATTATTCCCATAATGCTTGTGGAATTCTGCAAGAGGAAACTGGTCTATGTTTTCAAAGTCTTCCAAAATGTATAGAAACCCAAGGGCCAACAAGGTACAGTGTTTTTGTTTGCAGGTCAAAGGTTGATCAGAGACCAGAATGGGCTTTCTCAGACCCTTTGAAATTGAAAGGGAGACATTTAGAGATAATCTGAATAATCTGTTGTTGCTGATGGCTGTGGGAAGCTGTATTGTTGTGCTTGCTTGTCTGTCATTTTGCTTGAACACACCCTTTGCCCTTTGACCCCTGAGTTTGGTGCATAAAATCCATGCCTGTAAATTTCACTCCTTGTCTGAAGAAGTGGACTAGATCCATGAAAGCTAACAATAAAAATATAGCAGTTAGTCTTTAAAATGCTACAGTTTATTTTATTTTATTTTGTTTTCTGGTATGCCTGAACCACAGACTAACATGGCTACTATTCCAAAAACTTTAATAAAAACTTTAATGAAAGAGGGATCCCACTTGGGTTTGCACCCTAAACAGCAGTTTTCTAAACAGTTACTGATCCATCCTTGCCAATATAAGAAGCAAGTATCCTAAACCTAATTGTTAATCCTGATTTGAGCAGACCCATGAACTAATGGCATTCCAGGCATGCAATGGGTTAAATCCAGCTCAGATTAACAGTTGGGATTTGGCAATTGCATGCAGAGTTGCACTCGATGTGATGATGTAATAGCATAAAACAACACAACAGAATCAATCAAATTTGTTCATGAACTAACATGACAGAGGAAGACAAAGTTGATTCCAATAGAAGAAATTATTCATTGGATTTCTAGTGATTTCTAGAAGCCAATAGATCATCGTTAGTGTGATGAGGTCACAACAGTAGAGAAAATGAACCTGATTCTAAGTCAAACACATTATGCACAAGCAGTTTGAAAACAACTACTGAACATCACCAGAGAGAGAGAGAGAGAGAGAGAGGTTAGTGCTTCTGAAAATGTCACATAAAGCACCGACTATTTTTGGCTCAGCCCTAGAATGAAATGTTAATTGAGAATATTTTGACTCCAAACTCTCAAATATCAGATAAATGAGTGCTTTGACAAACTGGTGTATTAGAAATAAGTAATGTTATCTGACACTTTGTGCATGGGAAAGCTTTTTCGTCTTTGAGTATTGTATTCTAGAAAGGCTTAAGCCATGTATGAAGGCTTCACTCTTTAAGCTGCCAGGAAAAGCAAAGGCCAAAGCAAATCTTGGCAGGCTGTGTGCTCCCTCATCCAGCAAAGCACTTAATGTGAAATCCAGACCCTACTAACTCAAGAAGAATGTTAGTAGGGTTTTGCCCTAGGCAGTAACAGCCTTGGAAGAGGCTGTCTGTATACAAGATAATTTGGCGCAGCTTAAAGGGCTGAATCAGCTACAACAACAATCTGAAAACCTGATATAATAGTCTCACTGGGGAAGTCACCAGAAAGCAGAACAATTTGCAAAGAATCACAAACTGGAGAAAAAAACCTAACATCCTAGGTATGAAGGATTGAAGCAGAAGGATTAAGATTTGATAGTGGAATGTGAATAGTTTCACACAAATACTGCCATCAGAGACTGGTTTAGGTGTTGCAACCTCAGATTTTTTGGGGCACCTTTTGCCTCAAACACAATGTTATTTTAGTTCAGAGAACATAGCAACATCTGGAAAAGTCTTGTGCCTTGGATTGCCCTTGTTAGGAGATACATGCAAATAAAATATAAAGCTATGTCCTCTTCTTCCTCAGATCTGATGGGCCAGGACATAGTTCAGCATGGACAACTGAACTTTTTATATCTTCAAGTTTTCCCATTATGTTCATAATAGGGATTATTATCGTATGACAGTTTAAATATCCGGCCTTCTTCATCATCAGGACTCAGCGGTGGATTGGAGGGTCTTCATTTGATTTGCATTGCCACTTAATGAGTTGGGAATACTTGCAGGAATTCCATTAGAAACTCTCAATTCAAAAATAAGTATGTCCACCTGCAGCATATGATCTCTAAGTAGCCTCCCATCTTAGAAAAGACCAATTTTCAGCCAAAGAAAGGCACGGGCAGCCTTGTACAAAATAGCAACTTTTAATGTGAAAAGTTTGGATGAGTTTGACATGAAACTTATCTTGTAGAAGAGATAAATTGCCTCCCAGACTTGTTGAAACTGACCATTCTAGTTTACAACCCTTCAGTATTAGTAGACATATGAGAATGTCATGTATAACAAATATGTTTTTTCAATCAAGGAAAATAAGTTATTTATTTTGTTTTATAAATAAATGAATGCATGTCTTTCCCTACTGCAAATCATGACATTTGTGGACAAAATGTCAGTATGTTGTGTTTTGGTGCCAATGTGTGAAGAGCTATAAATTAGCACCAAAGTAGTTGGTTCCTATCCTGAAAAACTGGGTGCAGTTGAGCAAGCCTTCCTTTCATTTAAGTTGTTGTTATTGAAAACAAAATCTGACACTGACTATTTCTTGACTATTAGAAATTAAAGAAAGTGCTGTTAACATGTTGAAAATCTGAAGTTAAGAAGCCAGAAAGTTGCCTTTCAAAATAATAATAAATACGTAAAGAAAAATGAAAAAAGGCAACTGAAATATATTAATAGATTCCATAGAAAACAAAATATTCCTCTGTGATGTGAAAAGAGATGACAGAACCAAATCACTTACTGTGGCATCTTTCTTCAACTCATTTGAAAGGTCATCTCTTAAAATCTGCCGTTGCTATCCACATTTTATTTTATTTTGGAACTAAGATGGATTATAACTTCCCAGCTAAATTGCAACTTGGCAATTCTGTTGAGTTTTATGATCAATAATAAATGATCATTCAGTTTGATTTGTGAATGTTACACTGAGAGATATGCTAAGAAAATTTCTACACTAAATAAAAGATAATACTTTGAGAGTGATTATATGTTAATTTGGATGTATCATTACTGGAATGTGAGCTCTTATGGACTTAGATTCAACTGCTAGTTCTAATTAAGGTAGATCCATGGAATCAATGGCATCTACACGTGTATTGACTCAAGAGTTGATCAAATGAGCATATTTTGCTTGGAGTAGTAAACAGATTTAGTTCTTTGTTCATCAGGTTTTCCTTGTTCATTAGGCTATCTTGGATAGTTACCTCAATCTTCATTACTTTAATATTAATGCATGTAACACAGATCAGACCCTACATCTATTTCTGTCTTAGATGTATGGGCCAGCCTTATCATTAGTAACATGGCTGCCTCAGGAAGTAGATTTTTAGTATTATGAAAAGGGAGTAAGTGGTTAGTTGTTTTCTTGTTTTGTTAATTTGTTATCTTACTGTCAGGGAAAAGCTTGTATGATACTCTGACTCACATGCCCAAATAACTGGACCGACTGTATTCTATTTTGGCTTGGGTGAGATAAAGAAACCACCTTCTGTTCCAACTCAGATAATAAAATATCCTGGGCCAGACCTATATATTGGCAACCAAAGCAGACTGTTGTACATTGAAAGGGAAACAATCCCTGACCTCACTCCCCATTTTATGATTTGGTTGGAAAGAACACTTGTTTATTTCACAATTCTTTCCAGTTTAGCCTGTCTCAACGTGACAAGACACCTCCGTAAGGACCTTTAAAACCCGACAGGCAAAAGTGAGGCAAAGAGCTTTCCTCTTCCCAAGGTGTTTGTAATATGTTTGAAATTTCTTTAAATGACTTTTCCCCTTGATAAATCACAATGAGTATGTACGCACACAGACACACAGATATAGAGCACAAAAGGAGCGAATAGCAAGAAAAATACAAAGAACCCATGCTATGTCTGCCTAAGCATTTCAAGTTCTTAAGCAACGAGGCAGTGCATTTTGCAATTTTATACAAAATTTGACACTATTTGTGTATAACATTATTTTCATCAATGCAAGTGCTGAGTGCATGAGGAAATGGTGGTGAAGAGAATAATGTTGCAGTTCCCATTCTCACATGTAAGAATGAGATACATAAGAAAAGACATCCTTAAAAAAATACACCCCCCAAGAACTCCCTAAACTCTTGAAGGTTGAACACAGCCAATCAGGCGACATGGTGCAGGGTAGGGACGGTCCATCAAGGACCTGAAAAGCCTTCCATTCCTTCCTCTTCCAGGTTTCATAAACAAGCAAGTTGTTCAACAACAGACAAGCTGTGGCTAGCACTACCAAAAAAAAATAAATAAATCTGGCAGTTGACAAGATTTTGGCCGAGGCAGTCCACCTCAGTATGTTAGCATGGTACGAAGGGTTCCCCTAATCTGGAAATGTTTTCATTACCAATGCAGGTTTAAGATACTAATGGGGCATTTTGCTTCTGTTTTCCTCCATTTGTACAAAAGTCTCTCTCTTGAGCAAGCAGTGTTTCCTTTTCTACAGATAATTGTACAAAGCAAGGACAAAATGACAAGTGGCTGTACAAAAAAAAACCCCATTCAAGATCCACTAAGGCTTGGTAGTCCATGAAACACTGTAATAGTTTGTGCAGATGTAAATCAAGCATATTTATGCTTGATTTACATCTCACCAATTTTAACATCTTTCAGTATCATTTATTGCATAAGAGTGAATCAGTTCAGGATCTATGTCCCTAGCCATGTCACATTTTGGTAGTTACATCTGGCTTCATGTATCATGGATTATTCTTTTAAAAAAAGATGTCTTGATTTACAAACAATTAACTATTGTGACAACCCTCCGTGCAGAATGGTATGAACAGGCTGTGCCAAAAGGGCAAGGCAAAAATCATTGATTTGTTTAGGTTTGCACATTGCTACAGTTGTACTACATTCTTCAATAACCTAAATTTCTAACAGCCACAACAAACCAAAGCTTCCCCTCTCCATATAGTCATATTATAGGAATAAACAACCAGCTGCTTAGAATATCTGTACAACTTGAATTTGACCAGCAAAAATGGGGAGGGGAAATTGATATTCTTTTATGTTTAAAGATTTCCCAAAATCTGTGAATGCTTTTATATCCAGAATCTTGTGTTTAGAAGAGGTTATGCCAGACTGCTACAGCTAACATTAGACCCCCATGGACAGCAGTCACACCCAGGAATTTCAAAAGAATGCTTTAATGTTTCAATGATGGTCCTTCTAAAGACAAGTTTAGCTCCACACTAAGTGCAAAAGATAAACAGCACTTCTAAGAAAAACAACACCTCCTCTTTCTCCAGGTTCTGGTTTTTCATCAGAGCAAAGATGGGGAAAGTTACTTTTTCAGATGACAACTCCAAGAATATCCCCAGCGAACATAGCTGTGGAGTTTAAAAAGTAGCTCACTCCAAAAAGTAATGTTTTGACATTCTGGACCAAATCATGTGGTCAAGAAACTGTAATCAGTCATGGGAAGAAAATTGTTTTGATAAAGCAGGATTGATTTATTGATTGATCAATAGTCTTCTCTGTTTAGTAAAATGAAACAATGATGGTGGAGGATATTTCCCAGAGCTTTCTATCCATAGCAACCTATTTTAGAGCCTTCTGTTATTATGGAACATTGAGTATGGTATTGTCTGCTGAGTTTCTTTCTTTTTTCTTTTTTGCAGCTGATTAAATGGTTAACAAGCAGATTTTTTTAAAAAAACCAGAAATTGAAAGAGTGAGGGAAGAGAGAATAGACTGTTGTAATGTGTACTTTGGGACCTTCTGAATGCTACGGCAGAATCAAACATCACAGACACACAGAGACACAGATGACTTGTGAAAAGGCCCATTTTCTGTAATTACATGGTTAGATTCATTCAGTGCCACCGATCACTTCAGATACATGTGTCGGTCTATTGATCACAAATCTGCTTCTGCCTTAAACTAACAGATGTACAGTTATTAATCTTGGAAGGGTTCCATAACCATTCTTTCCTTGTTGTTCTTGAAAGATCAGAGAAGCCAATTACGGGATGACACGGCATCCTGCAGGCAGGGATTTTTTCTACATCTCTCCGTGGCTGACTCAAGCAATGCCAGGAAGAAGGGGAAACACTTTCTGTCTTCAAGGGTGCCTCTTTACTTTTTTCTTCCCTTCCATTTAGAAATGACAGTGTTTTAAAGCATTCACACATTTGCGTACTGTGTTGAGTCGGATAAATGAATTACACAAGCTTCTCAGTCTGTTTTTCCCATTTTCTTCAGCCAAACTCTTGTGTGCCCTGAGAATGTCAGTGAGTTGAACCTGATGCTACAAATTAACACTGAAAAGGAACAAGTAGGTCATTTAAAAAAAAAAGCCAGGACAGAAAGCAGTGCTCTGGGTTATTCAGTGGTAGGAAAACCATTACATAAATAATGAAGGGAATAAATGGGACACATTTTCCAAAAGGATTTTATGTTTCAGTTATTAGAACATGGTAAGTAGCTGCAGAAATTAATACAAAGAGTAAGAGTGAATTGCTAGCATCACTGATAGTACTGTCGCAACATCCATGGAAATCAAAAGAAACAAATGCCTAAATTAGGACTAGCCCTCCATGCAGTAGGTTGAAGTGACCTTCTTCAGGCAGCAATGGGAGGCAAAGCACAAGCTGGTGTTTGTATAGAGCTGTGATGGCAAACCTTGGCACTCCAGGTGATCTTGAACTTCAATTACCAGAAGCCCAAATCAGCATTCCTGCTGATCAGGGCTTCTGAGAATTCAAGATCATGAACAGCTGGAGTGCCAAGGTTAGCCAACACTGGTATAGAGCACCAAGACTTTTTTTAAAACATCAATCCTAGCTGGTGGTACATCTGAGCTCTATTTCAGGCAGCAAAATGCTCTAGGCAAGCATTGATCCAAATGAGACTGTGAAGAGCTTTTGCCAACTAACAGAGATGATGTTTTGGCAATTGGAGCACACATTTTCAGACTGTGCATCTGACTGAGCAATTCCAAATGGAAGAATTGTAGATGCATTGATTCTAAGGGAGTTTGCCAGATCCCAGGGAACAAGTGGTAATGGAGGCTGGAAAGACTGATTTTTATTTATTTATTTTGCTTGTGTGGTCTCTTCAGAGCCTGAGTACCCACCTACACCCATTTCCTCCTGTTGCCAGAATTGACTGGTTCAGCATGAAGGTGTTGGTATGTGCTTTGAAAGGGCACAACACCAGGAAACCAAAAAGGCAGCAGCAAGAGACAGAGACTGGGAAGAGAGCCAATGTGTGCTTGCTTATGGCCACATCATGCAAATCAAAATGCTTTATGCCTGCTTCCAGAATCAGCTGGCTCTGAAGTAGTTCTGCCCCTCCAAATTCTTCCCTGCCCTTCCCTTGTGATATTACAAGCACCCAGTCAGTTGACTTTGCAAGGACCCACGAATTTCATGTTGTTGACCCCATTATTTCTTCAACCTCCCCAGCAGATGGGCTGTAGCAGGGTCCTCAGGGGGGGAAAACCTTCTATGGGCTCAATCGCAGCTTTGCATCTCAGATAAGCTTTTGCTGAAGGAATAACATGAACCTCAAGCAACCCTCTTCCATCAGCCTTTGAGGGGTTGAGTTTCTGGTACTAATCCTCTGAATATAGTCCCTTCAGTTGTGACCCCCAGTGGACTGTACTGGAGTCCTCAGCAATCCCAAACCTAGAAAGTGAGTGGGCTGTATAAGTTATTACTATATTAATTTGATTTATATATCTCCCTACTCGGTGAAACCGACTCAGCTCTTGTTGGATTCATTTTAGAGAAGCTTGCAAAGGCAGGTGAGAGGGGCTGGCACTGTCCCCCAAGCAGTTCCTTGGCTTGCCTGTTGCTGTCAGTGTCTCCAAAGCAGAGGCTTGGAGAGGTGGGAGGCAAAATTAGTGTCAGGCATTATAATGGCACATCCAGCTGTTTCTAATAATTATTAATGGACCTCGAGATGCTGCCATTGCTCTTTTTTTCATCTTCTGAGTCTTGGCTTTCGAGCAGGGCAAATGGGTCTCATGGCTGCCAGGATGGCAGAGGTGCTTCACTGGCATAACTGGTGTTAGGCCTTCACCCAACAGATTCCCTGGAGCTGCTTTCAGCTGGACTACTGAGTGCTACCTGTTTGCTGGCCATCTCTTGTTGCAAGATGCTATATTCCTCTTTTGAAGAGGACTCAGCAAGGTAAGGCATGTAATTCTCATCTTATTCATGAATGTAATTAATATTAATTAATATCTGCAAGTTTATGGAACCTTGGATTCTGAAAATTATGAAACTGGAAGTACATTCACTGTGTGCGAAGAGGAGAAAGATTTTGTTTATTGTCCTTCAAAAACACACTGCCATTATTTAAAGATATTGCCTTGGCTGCCTTTGAATCAGGTTGGAAATTTGAAAGACACTATTAATGGTACATGTGTGGTAGGAGTCAATCCCAAGTATTCATTTTGGTTTAAATAATAAATTACAGTTTGCATAGTGGTGTGACAGGAATTTCATATTTATTTATTTATTTATTTATTTATTTATTTATTTATTTATTTATTTTGTTTGTTTGTTTGTTTGTTTGTTTGTTTGTTTGTTTGTTTGTTTGTTTGTTTGTTTGTTTGTTTGTTTGTTTGTTTGTTTGTTTGTTCGCATTTAATACCCCGCCCCACTCGGGAAGACCCGACTCATAGTTGAAACATACAATCATTTATATGGAGCACAAACCAGCTTCTTAGGCTGAATGCATGACTGGCTAGCAGCCAAAAGGCATTGTCCTATCTAAGTACAAGGTACCTGAAATGGTGACTGAGTCTAGCAGTTTCTATGAAGTGAGGCGCAAGCAACAGAATGATCAAGGGGTGAGGGGAAAACATGATTTGGAAACTGGCACTTCATTTTGTCTTGAGGACAGCATAATAGCTTGGAAAATACATGTTCACAACGCTCATCTTCATTGCTCAAACCAGGAGGCCACATGTGTGAAGTTATGTGAAGTTTTTTTAATTGGTTTGTTGTGTCAAGGAAAGAGATATCTACTTTGCTTGGCATCTGTACAGCTTCTTTGTTTGATAGTTGTGAAGATCTGTAGGTCACACAATTCATTGCAGTGAGGGCATTTTTTTATGAGCAGAAATGATTCTCCACAAAGATTTTACAAATCATGTCAAAAATCCCAAACATTTGTGGGTATTTCCACCCTCCCCAGCAGAGATAGCAGGATTAAATGGCATATGTAAAATAATCAACATTATCCTTCAATGGGCTTCAGCAAAGATGATCCGTGTTCCCTGCAGTTTTCACAATTTACAAACTGGTGGTTAGAAAGAGATACTAATTTACACTCCTGGAATGAAACACTGTGATGACAAACATTTTAGCAAGAACAATTTTCAATAATTTAAAGTCCTCTATTGGAAGAGGAGAGTAAAAGAGAAAATTGTATGTAGCCAATTAAGAATTTATGAACAGCTGAATAAACACAATTTATTTATTTACCAGGAATTGAAGTGGGAAATTTTGCTGCCTCTGCCACTAAATTAATCACTTTCACTCTCACCTACAATCATTCTTGATAATTATAGTTCAAGGTAACGATACTAGGCAGGTTAAAACAAAAAGAACAACCAAAATGCAAAGTATTTGCTGTTTAGAGCCCAAATATTGTCATTTAGTTTGTGATAGATTTGTGGAGGAAGGAACACCTATCAATTTCTTCTTTGCTGAAGTGACAAGGTGATGTACAATATAATAAAATGATAAAATGAAACTAAATGTTTTCCGCCACTGCTCAAGTGAAATAGCAATTACAACAGAACTGTCTAAATGAACAAACAAAAAGCAATGTCAAAGCCAACACTAAAAGGACAGTTATTTCATAGTGTAGCAGGTAATGATGAACAAAGAAATCTTTGTCACTTGATGAACATCCAATAATATCATTAATGAATAATGCATTAGTTTTCTTCTGAATGAACTCTAGTCACACTAGTGACCTTAAGGCCTGATTCACAGTTACTTCTGGAAGTTAGAAGAAAAACAGATTCACTTTACCACACCTGTTGGAGGTTAAAAAGAGGTTTTCTATGTGAAAAGAAGAGCTCTGTTATTCCCGTTGCCACTAAACAGGGCGGAAGGGGTCAGGAACAGGAATGGAGAATTAAGGAATGGGGATATCCTGTGGTGTTTCCCCCTTACCAGCTGGTGAAAAGATTTACATGCACAGTGGAGAAATGATAACTTGTGGCAGATGTGCATTCGCCAAAAAGGCCTCTATCCCTTGAGAAATAAAACTATTTTGATTGTGAAGGAAATCTCTATCTTCAAGCCAAATGTTTTTCTGGATCTCCCGTGTTGATGGTTATTTTTTATGGCAGGTGGCTGGCCTTCCCAACTCATTTCCCCAACGGAATTAGTTATGCAAAATGTCCAGGTAAATATTCATGGCAACATGCATGTTAAACTTATTGGCTAAGCAAGTTCATTAGGAGCCTCATCTAATCACAAAGAGATCAAGCTGACATGGGTAAGTAAGCTTCCTTTTTCCAAAGGTTGCATTTCCACAGACACTAATCTGTTCTGAATCCTGTAGTGGACAAGGCTCAAACCTACATCGGACAGGCACATACTTTTCTTTTTCTTCCTTTTCTTCTCTCTCCCACCTCACCCAACAAGCCTCTATGCTCTCAACACTCTGAAGGTTTTGCTTCCATAACATTTAGGCCAAATGCCAAGGGTCTCATGAGATCAGGTTGAAAGCCAGATGTGGCCTGAAGGCTAAACTTTGCATGAAGGCCCAGTTTAGGGGAGGAAACTGAATCTACTATATTCCTGACATGCAATAAAAATATAACTTGTTTCTTCTCAGCTCTTGCATGGTTGTCGTCTTATAAACTCGGGCATCAGTTTAAAAACTCCATTGCCCCTTCTGCCGGACCCTCGCCCCTCACCTGCCTGGCCTGAAGGAAGAGAAACAGCTGGGGAGGGCTGGTGGCTGTTTTAAAACTGTGTTGCTTGCTGCCAGACCCTTACCCTTCACCCACCTGGACTGAGGGAGGAGAAACAGCTGTGGAGGGTCTGCGGCTGATTCAGGAGATGATGGTCCCTTGGCCACAGTTGTTGATGTATGTGTTGGTCTTTTACGTTTTATTGCACTGTTACATTTTATTGTATTGTTTTATTTTATTGCACTGTAATGTTTGATATGTTGTAATTTCCGTGAGCTGCCCTAAGTCACATATGCTGAGTGGGTGGCATAAAAATCCAATCAATCAATCAATCAATCAATCAATCACCACACTCAGTTAACTAGTCGTGGAAGTCTTTACTGCTGTTTCCATCTTCTGCTTACCTAGTAGACTTGTGCTGTACTTGACAGAGGAAGCTGAATAGATGACATACAACTCCTTTTCTGTTTTTCTGCTTACCCCTGCATTCCATCATCTGTTGTCAGCAGGGGAGGCAGCCACCTGTGTTTACACTCATGCTTAACAAAGTCTATTATTTACTTCTGCTTAACAAGATCAAAGTACTTAGTGTTGTTTACCAAGTCTTTTGCTAGAATTTGGATCTATAACAACAATTGTTTTGATTATTTTATTTATACCTTACTCTTCCAATAGATTATACTTAAATGACTTGCAATATATCAGATGAAGATCAATAAAATGTACTTCAAATTGAGATTATTCTGTAAATTGACAGTCAGTGTCCAGGCAGTTTCTCTGATTAGAAATCTGTTAACAAGCATAGCTTGAGGGGAGAATTTATGCCTTGGTTTTAGCCCCATCCAAGATGGAAATTTCAATGTGTGGGAGACCTGTTAGAATGCATACCAGAGGGACTGAAATGTGTAAACATGTTGGTCTCATGGGTTTTAAGAGATGTAGCCAGTGATGGGCAGCAGCCAGTTCGCACCAGTTCACCAGAACCGGTAGTAGCTTTTCTCAATGTCCCAGTAGTGGCTTTTGGGGGGAACCACCTCAGGGGCTTGCCTTTTTGCTGTTACCCCACTGTGCATGCATGCCAAGTGCTTGGTGTGTATGCGTGCCCACAGCAATTGGCGTGCCTACAGCACTTGGTGTGCATGCGCACCTACAGCACTTGGTGCGCCTACAGCGCTTGGCACGCCTACTGTGCTTGGCATGCATGTGCGCCTACAGTGCTCTACCTGCTGAGCCAAGCAGCCATTTGCTGCTTGGAGTGTGGCAGGGCAGAGCATCAGATGGCCACGCACAGCCATGGAGGAACTGGTGGCTGCTGCTGAGGCCCTCAGCAGCCTCCTTGCTGTCCTCCCAAGCAGGAAGGAGGAAGAGCAGCTGCTAGCCTGAAGCTCCCTACAGCCTGCTCCTCAGGGTAAGTGATTCACCTTTGGGTGTGGGGTGGGTGGGTGTATTTTATGTGTATTTAATGAGTATTTATTTTTAATTTGTATTTTTATGTGTACTTATTTGTATGGGTTTTTTTACTTTGGCTGCACCCATGACATTCGCTCTGCCCAAGACATCATGATGTTGGCTCCGCCCATGATATCATGACATTGGCTCTGCCTATGACGTTGGCTCTGTCCACAGTGTTGTAGTAATTTTTTTGGCTGCCCACCACTGGATGGAGCCTAATGTGTGATGGACACGCTATATCAGGTGGACCTGATGCTTGGAGCTAAGGTAGAACTGCAATCATGTAGATGTTTAAGCCAGAAGGGGGGGCCACTGGTCTTCCCCAAAAGGCAGCTTTCTTTATTTTTATGTGCTTTCTGAACTTTTGATGAACTTTATTCTGTAACTTACTTTGATTTCAATATACTGTACTTTTAAAATACCTGAAGAGGCCTGGACTGATTACTTGGCCCAACACTACCTTATTTACACTAACCTAGAATCCTAGGTTGCTGGCTGGGAGGCTGGGAGGCTTCCGCTCAGAAGCATGAAGGACTTACTCATGAGTAAAGTCATTTCATGACAGCTTGTCAAACATAACAATAGCTTAGTTTCCATAATGAAGTATTTTCACTTCCTTCTCCAAGTCTGGAAACCATATAGGAAACCATAGTGTAGGGTATGGTGATGTATGTAGTGGGAGGGAAGAAATTAGAAGAAATCCATTTGTGCACAGAATCGTGTGTGTGTGTGTGTGTGTGTTTTTTGTTTTTTTGTTTTTTGCATATATGAACAACTTTGCATTGTCAGGAACTGGTTGATCACACACACACACACACACACACACACACACACACACACACACACACACGTTGTTGCCTGGGATCTTGTGTTTGAGGAGGAGAGTTGGCCCATTTCTCAGACTGCTGTCAGCTCTGATCTGGGTTTGGAGTGCAAAGAGGACCCATCACCAATCCCTTGGGCTGCTGCTGGCCCAGATCTGGACCAGATCTGGACCCTGAGCATGAGGGGATAGACCTGACACCAGTCCTGCAGCCTGGTGCCAGTTTGGAGCCCATTCCTCATGGCCAAGCCAGTCAAGCTGATCGGGGCTTGTCTGGAGAACTGACAGGAGCATCAGGTCCTCCAAATCACTCTGGAGGACTGAGCAGAACCCAGCATGTCCGAAAGGTGCAGGGCTCAATTAAGAAATGATCTACAGCTGAGATGGAGAAGGGCTAGGGTACGCCTTCAGGAACTACCATCAGCTGCAAGCCTTAAGCCTCCTTAAAAGAAGGGATGTACTATTGTTGGAGCAATTCATTTTGGACCCCCAACAATGTGTTAATCGAATCTCTGCTCTTGGAAACCTGAACCTTTGCCTGTGCTACTGACGATTTCCCAGGATCATCCTTGTGACTACTTTCTGCTACTGGATGGCTTCTGAACTCAGCTACCCACAACCATGGCTTTGTTTATCCTTTTGGACTTAAAAATAAGACTCTCTCTTAACTTGTGTGCAGGGGCCACTGGCCGACCTGCTTGGCTGGGCCATAACATTAACATCAGCAGAAAATTCACAAACTATGAATTGGGAAGTCAACTGTCTACACTACACACATCAGCTTTGGCCCTGAGCATCTCCACAGCTGAGTATCCTGCTCCAGTATGGAGCACATCCACACATGCAAAACAAGTTGACATCGCAGTTAATGAAGCCATGCATATAGTGACAGGATGCCTCAAACCTACACCAGTGGAGAAAATATACCCTCTTTTTGGTATCGCTCCACCTAAGATAAGGAGAGAAGTAGCAGCGGATATTGAGAGAACTAAGCAAGGCAACAACCCTCGACGCCCCTTGAACAGATATGATCCTCAAGTCCACTGGCTCAGATCCAGAAAGAGATTTATGGCAAGAAAATATTCTTAAGGATACACAAAAGCAAAGCCAGATGGAGGAAAGAGTTCACTGGACAAGGAACAATATTAAAGAGAGATATAGCTGAGGAAGTCAACCTCCCCTACATCACTTGGAAGATCCTGAATAGGCTGAGGGTTGGAGTACCTAAATGCATGACCAACATGCTCAAGGGGGGGGGGGAGGGGGCTGCTGGCAGACAACAACAAAAGGTGCGGTCTGCCAATTACTGCCAGAAACATGCACTGATGGGAAGTTGGGTTTGTGCAATGACAAAGCCAAGAAAGTGGCTTCATTTTGACAGTCCAGGGTTTGATTGGGGCATGAAAGAAGAATAAAGCTTTCATGATCCAATCACCTTCTGAACACTTGAGAAAAGCACGATCATTCCTATTTTTCTATCTTATTTTCCCTTAGACCTTCTTGAATTCTTGGTTGATTGTGTGGGTGGCAGTTCTCAAGCTCCAGATTAGACTGAAATGCAGAAGGCTTGCAGATCAACAGAAGACCTTATCTCAAAACAGGCACCTACCATTCAAGTGCAGGGTATGAAAGCTGGCAGCAGGCAGCTGGACTGAGGCCAAATGCTAGGTACAAGTTTTGTTTTTCTTTTGAACATATTCCATCTACAGACCTCAGCCAGGCTTTCTTTTTTCTTCTTCTCATGCCGGCTGTGCCAGTGAAGTAGAGATTTTTTTGTAGTATGTGTGTTCTGATAATTTGGAAGCAGATAATGACACAGCCTGTACTAAATGATTTAGAGGAATAATTCTCTTTCTTTTCCTCTCCTTCTCCACATCCTGCTTAACACACACACACAAAGAGGTGTACACAGCAAGTGCAGGAAGTGTGAGATATTTTGGCTCCCTGAACCTTTTATTTTCACGGCTAAAGAACCAGTAGCTCATGTGTAATTTTTCAATGACAAAAACACCAAAAAGGAATTATACCATGTCATTTTGATGTGCTACATGTTAAAAGGAAATCCATTATCATGTCCATGAAAATTGTGTTTGTGTATTTTAAAGGAATGTTTCCTTTAGTAGTCGTGATTTCCCCACCCCCACTCTTCTTTTTAATATGGTGACTATTTAATGATATTGCAAAGTTACCACCTGAAGGCATTATTACCTCATAATTGTATTTATGAATATGATTTCCAGAGAGATGGTCATGTTATTATGTTTCATGAAAAAATAGGTATCCTTTATTACCCAAAAGACTAAGAAATTTATTATATTCAGTTTGTTACCCAGCACTGTCTTTTTAAAAAATGATTTTGAAAGTTGCTTCTTATCTTTACAACAATCTGAATGTTGATTAGCATGCTACCGAAATTCATTGCTCTACAGCCAAATATGGGAGGTTGACTATTTTTGTTTATTCCTTGCCATTTTATTTTACTTTTGTTTATAGAAACCCTTAAAAGCAACATTTACTTTTGTTTATAGAAACCCTTAAAAGCAACATTACTGACAATTAATGTACAAAATGGAATAATTTTAATTTTTAACGTTCATTGTTGTAGAGAAAAGTAAACAAACGTGTGTCCATTTATCTGATTTAACATTATTATTATTATTATTATTATTATTATTATTATTATTATTATTATTATTATTATTATTATTATTATTATTATTATTATTATTATATACCGCTCTTCTTGCCGAAGCAACTCAGAGTGGCTTACAATGTTACAATATCAAATATTAAAAAACAACATAATATAAATACAACAAATATGATACAGTCAATACAGTCAACAAATCTTTCACAAAAAATTAAGAATATAATACAATCAGAAAAATGCAATACAATAAAAAATGTGCTACGGTCAAAAAAATACACTATGGTCAAGAAAATACAGTACAAAACAATCTAGAAAGTCTTTGTCTCTTATACATCTTTCATCGTCTTTGGTCAGTCAGCTACATAACTGGCCGGGGAGAACATCTGGGGATGGTCTTGCAGCAGCAGCGGCGGTGGTGGCAGAGTCTTTTTTAGCCGCCCGCTGGTTTGCCCAGCTATTCCTCATTCCCTCCAGGCGGGCGGTTGGCTGAGAGAAAGTCTGGTAGTGGAGGTGACGGAGGCAGCGTTCTTGTAGCTTCCCAGTCACCCGGCAACAGCTGTTCCTCATTCCCTCCAGGCCAGGGACTGGTCGAGGGAAAGTCCGGTGGTGAAGGTGATGGAGGCAGCGTTCTTGTAGCCCTCTGGTTCTTGTAGCCCTCAACAGCTGTTCCTCATTCCCTCCAGCCAGGGGCTGGCCGAGGGAAAGTCCGGTGGTGGAGGCAATGGAGGCAGCCTTCTTGTAGCCTCCCAGTCACCCGGCAACAGGTGTTCCTCATTCCCTCCAGGCCATTGTGGTTTAATAAACAATTCTGTGCCAATGTGTCCGTCATCCTCTGGTAAGACAAGTTGTGGAAGGGATAAGGTAGTTGTGTTTCTCTGGCAGCCATGTTACACAGCATATCATGAGGAATCACTGCCTCCACTCTTTTCTCAAGGTGACAGATGGGACCTGCCACTAGTGCAGTGCAAAATGCTTTTTCAGCTGGCCCAAAGTATTTCAATCAAAGTTACGTGCCCTGTTACATTCTGACTCTGCCACTTTCCTAAATGGTATTGGGGGTGGGGGAGATAAGGTAGTAATAGTTGTCCATAGTAGTTTCATCAGCTGCTCCCCATTCCTTGCTCCTTATGGGAATTATTCTTACTCATTAGTGCATGGGATGGGGTCAAATGCCTATCTTACTAATCACAGATCTGATGCTACCCACTGCAACCAAACAATCTATGACAAAAGAATTACATACATAGTCATCCACATACAACACTCTACATGATGAGCAAATATACAAAATAGCCTATTGTCTAATAGGAGGGCAGATGAGAAAGATGCTAGAATGAGAAAGAAGGCAGACTGGGGTATACAAACTTCTCCCCCCAGGGTATGGTGCCCCAGTCAGTTGGCTGGCCTTGACTGGTCAGCATTAACCACTTAGCCAGCCCTGATTGGCTGGCTGTTTCATACTCTCCTAGGCCTGGATGGCAGTCTGGGAAAGAGGGAGAAGAGGGGGGGGGGGCTTTCCATACTTTTGGGACTTGCGAGGCTACAAACAGGTGAAATGGGTGACTCTAGCTTACTGTAAAGTAAGCAAATCACTAATTACAAAGTTACTTTTTAGTGGAATCAGTATTTTTTATTACATTCCAGTGGCATTGTAAATGTTTTGCAAATATCTGTAAGGTGTAATATCAGAATTGGCTACCAGAAATCACCAGAGAACATTTCCATGCTTTTTAACTCATTCATTGGAAGTGACAATGCAATGTTTGAATGTGTCACCCAACAAATTGTTTACATTATCAAATGACAGTAACTGTATTGATGAATCAATTGCCAAAAAGAAAAGAAAATAATTATTCCTTTGAAACTAATGTTGTGAGCAGTGGCAGCTTATAAACCAGGAAGGAGAGTGCATCACCCTGAGATTTTGAGTGGGTCACCCAAGCCGTCCTTGGGTCTGAGCTGCAGCCTAGATTCTACACACAAATGTTCAAAAAAGATAAATTATGCTACTCACCAAGCAATCAGCTGTCAAGACCTGTGTCAAGTCATGAATACCTAGGAGATAGGAAATGGTGCACAAATGTTTGTGAAGAGCTCTGTGCATGTCAGAGGCATTAAAGTTGTAAATTGTCTTGCAGTTGCTCTAGAGTTCCCCAGGGTCAGCAGGAGAAATAAAAGGTATGTGACTACACTTGATCAAACCTATCATGTTAAATATGCCAGCAGCAGAATAGAAAACATTTTGGCTTGATGTTAGCTCTGCTTTTACTTCATCAGGTGGGAAACGAATGAGTTTGTTCACATGTTAAAGCAAAGCATCCAAAGATGGAGTGAAGCACCTACCAAGAGATTACTATGAAAAATGGCCAAGAGGCCATTTAGAGCCTCTTGGGATTAGTTCAAGGCCAAAATCCTGAGGGCAACTGACATTTGTCTAGAGGTGGCATTCTTGTCCTGTCCTGTTTTAAGCGTTCAGGTATAACTGCAGATGGTCCTACATTTTTCAGTCCATACAGGTGAATGTATTATTGAACAGATTTATCCTTCTATGGCAGTGATGGTGAACTTTTATAGACCAAGTGCCCAAGGAGGAGGAGGCGGCACGTGGGGAGGCACCACAAGTGCCCACACACCCATGTGATGTTACTGGGGAAGTCATGTAGGTGTGTGTATACACACACTGTTCGAAGTGTGCAGGCAACACCACATGTGTGCCTGTCCCCACCGTGGGTGCTACCCATCCTGGGTACTCCCCATACCTCCATGGGGCCTCCTCACCCCCCCCACCCCCATGGGGCCTCCCTACCCCCCACAGGGCCTCCCCACCCCCACGAGGGGGTTGCTGAAATTTCTAGCTATAGATGTCAGTCCTGGCTTAAATTACTCAACTGCTCTCTCCTCTGTCTTTAACTAACTGCATTGACTTGCATTATGTGTTGATTCACCAATGTCTTGTCTTCCTGTATTTGGACTCCTATCTCGAAAGAGCTACATCTGACAGGAATCAGACCAAGACTGGATGCCAAGGTATAGTTCCTTGTATGAAGAGGCAAGCTTGTCAGAAAGTGAAATATGAAAAGGAGAATGGCAGTTTGTCTTGCAAGATCACACGTCTCTGCCATTCTCTCCCTCATACTGAATCTATGACTTCTGTCATGCATCAGTCATTTTCCATAGACCAGTTGCAGCACAGTTCTCTACCCCAAGATAACTGACAGATGCAATGCTCTCTGCTTGACTTTTTCAGATATGTCTTCCAATGAAGAATTAACCTGTTTGGTGTTATCTGCTAGGCATGGGGGATGGAGGGGATGGGATGTTAACATTAGCAAGATTTTCCTTTGCTGACTTTTAATGAGTATCCTTGCTTAGTGGGTTAATGAATCATTATACAAATTATTGCATCTAATAGAAAGTGGTGTGCCCAAAGAAGAAACACAAGACAACGGACTGAATGCCGGGGGAGTTGCGGGGGAGTAGGGGAAACTGTCCATGGTTTCTTGAATGCTACACATTACCATATTTAAGGTGCTTCACAAATCTCATTGACCATCCCAGTGTTCACAGGAAATGAACCTGACTCAACAGCTGCTGTTGAGTGCCCATGACACCCAGACACATGGGGGAAACTATGGAGGCAGGTCAGATTTGATCAACCAGATACTGTTGTCAGAATAAGACAATTCTTAAAGGCATGAAAAATACAGGGAGGACAAAAGTGGGTTCAGAATTCCAACAGAGATCCTGAATAATGGACTGATGTGATGAAGGAGATTTGTCAGTCCAGGACCAGACTGGCTGGTGAAGTTTCACACTGCTTCCATCATAAGCCAGTGGATTCCTTCCCAGTTCCCAGTAGCACCTGAAGAATGATCTAAATATTATTCAGACCTCTACTAGCATCGATTCAAATGTGGGCATAGCCTGGGGCTTGACAATACAGGAAGGGTTGCCAACAAAATAGGTAAATAGGCCATGTATAATTTGTGCCCTGTGATATTGTTTTGCAGCACTTACGTATACTTAAGAAAAATAAGTATTTTCTTGTAACTCTCAGTGAATTCCCTTTTAACATTGCCATGGCAACCCATGGCTAAGATGCAAAGTAAAAATAGGCCACCAACCGGGACTCATGCCATAAGCTAAAAAACCTCTTCACACCCAAATTTGCTGTAGCCTGACACTGAGTGTGCTCTTATGTATCTCAAAATCAAAAGTGTAAATTGAGAACTGATCAGAATTTTTAGTTGTCCCAAAGACAAAATAATATGCCCATTTATCTAATTTACTTACATGGGTTGAAGTATGGGATAGCTTAACAGATAATTACATGGAATATTTTTATAAGTAATTGTGAAATTGCAACAATGATTTCCCCCCCCCCCAAACTGAGACCTATGGACTTCAAAGACATGCCTTCTAGTGGAAAGCTGACAATCAGTCATCTATAACCCTTTCCCCAAAAGTGGCTGTCAAAATTTTGCATTGGAATTTTGAGGCAATTCCACCTAGATGCTGTTAAGGATAAACTGGAAGCCATTTATTGGTAAGAGTGCTTATTCAGGAGCATCTCTGTATACTGTAGGGCTTCAGAAGATCAGTGATCCATACTTGAACAATAAGCTGAAGACTATTTCTTTTCAGATGGGCAGTAGAAATCAGAGTATAACTATACTCATATATAAGAAGAACATAATGGCTGATAACCGAATGGACTGTATTTAAAGAGAGTGGAATTTCAAGAAAATAGATACCTATTTTGTCTAAGAATTGTGCAGAGAGGTGATGTGAAGATAGGCTGCTGATGTCTACCTTTGATCTATGATCACTTGAGAGGCTCATGTGCTTGTTGCACAGAAGCAGCAGGTGCATGTGCTGCTTCTTCACACCACATCTCATACACCTGACATTGTGTGGTGGTGGTGGTGGTGGTGGTGGTGGTGGTGGTGGTGGTGGTGGTGGTGGTGGTGGTGGTAGGGAATTGCTGTATTTAGTTGCATTTGCTTAAAAAGTATAGATTGTTACTGCTGGCCATTCAAGAAAAAAAATAAGCAGGGGAAAAAAGAGAAGCACCTATTAGTTAGAACTATGGGGACTGGTTTGGATACAACAAAACACTGTCATTTAGGGCTGTTGTTTCAAAAATTGTGGTAATGATATCAGACCTTCAGTAGAACACTCTAACCACCCGGCCAGATGCAGAACCCTTGAAGGCATATTCAATCTGGGGGTCAAATTGTTCCTTTTTTTGTTGTAATGGATGTCCTAGGTGTCTCATGCTTCTGACACTGCAGTACATGGGTCCAAGAAAGAAATATGAGTCACTTGTACTTCTTTCCCATGTCAATTTTATTCTGCACATGGGTACACATCAGATAAATGAACCAAAGGAACATTGCTCCTTCTTGCATGAATAAAACAGTCACATAAGGGCATGAATAAAACGGTCACATAAGGATAGTATGTGGCTGTATACAAATGATTTGCCAAGTGGATGCAGCTTCAGTGCTAAAGATAATGAAATGTGGCATCTCTTGACTCTTACTCATTCATAACTTCAGTGCAGGGAGTTCAGTAGAGAAAGAATACAAAGCCATAAAGATCGGAAATTTGTTTTAAGCTTTTTGGATGAATGACTACAATGAAGGACTACAAGGATGAAAACAAAATTGTCCTTTTACTGCCAGCAGAGGTAATTGCTCCAGGACATGGCACATACAAGACAGTCTCTTAGAAAACATAGACAAGGCTATATTTTCTACCATGTTGAGGGACACACCATACAGCAGCTAAGTGTGGGCTTTTTGTTTAGACTGGGGTACCCAAACTATGGTCCGTGGGCCCAATGAGGCCCCTGTATATCATTAATGTGGCCTGCAGTGAGCACCCGGGCTCATCATGGACTGCCCGCCCATCTGCCCCCACTGCCTGACATCAGCAGCAGTGGCGGCGGCAATGAAGTTTTGTCTGGTCAGCTCCGAACAGACTCTTGCTCAGTCCTATGCCCTCTGCAGCCTTTGCCAAAGCCGATTGCCGCTTAGGGAAATTTTTTGAAGCGTCCTGTGCTTCAAAATTCATGGTGCTAGGAGAGCTGCCTGATGCACCTGGGATGATGTCACCACAGCATGCCAGGTTTACCCTTCCAGCGCAGCGGATTTTGAAGTACAGGAGCCTCCGAAAATTTTCCTGAAGCGACAATCGTCTTTGGCAAAGGCTGCAGAGGGCATGGGACTGAGCAAGAGGCTGTTTGGACCAGCCCAGACAAAGCTTGATCACTGCCGCCGCTGCCACTGCTGCTGACTAAACTGTCAGGAGTGGAAGCAGCCCACCTCTGGCCCCCACAGCTGTATGTCAGGGGTGGGACTGATCCACCACCAAAAAAACAAAAAACAAGTTTGGGCACCACTGGTTTAGAAAGTGGCCCTATTTGGGCAAGTATACTTCCCTCCCGTGGTTCTATATCAATGTTAAATTGTTTGAGGGACAACAACAGAATCCTGAGGGATGCAGAAAACCAAAGACTAGAGTGCCAGAATGCAGTCTCCAAGAAAAATCCAAGAAAAACACATTTCCCCCTGTCTGATTCTCCATATAGTTGATCGAGCAAGGTCTCATAATAATATCTGAGATCAGAATGGGTCTACATAATCAATCTTATCCAGAAAGCTTTGGACCTGAGAAGCCACTACATGTCCCAGCATCTTGCCTGAAAATATAATATTGGAGACTAGCTTTAAAAAAACAACAACCCTGTATAGTGTGTCCCTGAGCATGGTAGAAAATATAGCTTTGTCTTGGTGGGGAGCAAGAGCCTTTTCCCACCAGTTTTTCCTCCCAGCTAGTCCTCCTGTAATTACTTTTATGAGCCAGTAAAGGCAAGGGTCCAACATACACACCACTCTTACCTTTTCAAGGATCCTTATGCTCCAGAAACGGGAATGCATCCATTATCTCTGGGCACCCATGGCTAAAGTTATAACCACATGACTTCTATCAGCTACAGAATCTAAATGAAATCGAATCCCAACTATTTTGCCTGCATCATCATGCAAATGCTTCACAGTGGGCTTTAAATATTTTGGGTTCTTTTCTTGTGCACCGGAGGATAATATGTTCTTAACCAGTTGAGAAAGTGTGAATGGACATCTCTGGCCAAGAATAAGATATTCTTCACTTTCACTGGCCTTCTAGTGGACTCTGATTTATGTTCAAGCAGGTCTACTTTGAGTCTTCTGTCACCATCACTATGTCTTGTCTCACTCATTTCATCCTCATGGCACTAGAATGGTTCCAGACAGGCCCATGCTGGGGCACCGGGATGGGCAGCCGCAGACCTCTACTGAGAACCCATAACTTAAAGGGCCATGCAGCCTCAGCACTTTTTGCTTCAGCTCCTCTCACAGGGCTCCCATCGGCCCCATGGGAGAAAGTCTGAAATGCTTCAGTAGTGGCATGAAGATACTCCTACTCCTACTCCTACTGACCTACTCCTCCTCCTACTAATAATAATATGCATATTTTCAGAGAAACAAATATCAGACTCATATACATCACTTGGAGTGAGATAGTTTCACATTCCTTATTGATTCTGGAACAAACTTAGATTCTGCAGCTTCTGTGAAAGGTTTTTAGTAAAAGAACATCTCATTGTCATTTCTCAAACTTTGCACAAGATAAATCCATTTTTACCTTCCAAGGACGAGATAAGCCTTTGAGATGAAAGAAGACATGATTCATATCCTTTTCACGTGTCTTTGCAAGGGTAGTTTTTACTCCATTTGAAATGTCTGGAGAGACTAAAAGGAAATTCACTGGAGATCAGCATGAAACTATTCAAGACTATTCTGTCATTATTTTGATGATATTAAGACAATGGTGAATACTGCAATGATACGTCTGGCCTTTGCTCCTCTTCCTCCCCCCTCCCATTTTCTTCTCGAAAGATGGTTTCACCTTTCACCCCTGCAGAAGGCTTTGTAACTATGAACAGAACATTCAAAAGAAACTGAGTAATGTTCTTCAATGGTTATATTGGGCATGTTACTTTTTTCTTTCCTTTCACATTTTTCATATCTTATTGCAAAGAAAAATGATTTATCCATCATGCAACATATTACACTGTAAGTTATGGAAATAGACAGACAGAGATGAGAGGAAGCAGATGGTGATTAGTAGTGGTATCTTTGAGAGAAATTTTTGTCTACTCTTAGCACAGTATGAGGTAGAAAAACACTATAGCACAGAAAACATGGAGTAATTACCCCAGTCTCATCACTGACTCCCTTCCATGGTTTTCCTCACAGAAACTAGCACTTTGTATGATAAAATCACCCAAGAAACATTTGAAGTAGGAAAAAAGATCTCTTTTCTTACAGTTACAATTTGTTGTGCAACTACACCATTCTACCTGTCAACATAATTTTTTTTAAAGGAGGGGGAGCATTTGTCTAGTATTTAGAGAGAACATCCATGCTTGTCACTCAATCAGAGGAAGCAGAGAGGACTACCAAGCAAACAATGGAAGCAAGAAATAAACAGGAACAGGGGGCAGATTCTTACTTCAAATGCTAGGAGGAAGAAAATAAATTTTATTACTCAAGTTAGCAAGGAGGGACAACCACATTAATCTGAAAAAACCTCTTTCCATTGATATCCAGTGTTAGTGCATGCAAGATTATTATCACAACCGTACTGTCGGAGATGTGAAGAAATCACACTAAATTACTTGTTGCAGATAGAACAGACCTTTTCAATATGCCAATACTGCCTGTTAAGAGTTCAGTAAATCTTTAACCCATCACAACACTTTATTATCCCCAACCAAACTGGCACCCTTGAAATGAGAATGAGACAAGGAGATCTGTTTTCTTTAACTTCCCGGAACTTGTACAAAATGCCTCTGCATAAAACACTGCTGATTTAAAGCCTTTCTGTTCATTATCTCCAGTCTTGTAATAATCGGGATAATGATATAGTCGGCTCCATATCTTCTGCTATGGGGAATGATATGTGTCTGTGTGCCTTTAACTCCAGCCCAAGGGCCATATGCTATGGCACAGGCAATAGAGAATGCACTTGGTGACTGCCACTCCTTTGTCAACATGGGTGCAGGTGAAACCTGATACTTGAAGATATTGCAACATTCATGTTGGGATACTTCCAATACTTTTATAAAAAGAAACATGGCTAGGATAATTTTTTGAGTTTTTTTTAAAAAATTATCCACCCCTTCACATTCTGAAATGGCTAGCCTAATGAAGGCTTGCTTAATTTTGGATACTGGTTGTGGGTTTTTTTTTACCAGCATGGATACAAAAACATTTTAAAGACTACCAAAAATCAATGTCCGTGTTCGACCCCCACTTTCCCATTTTAAAATACAGGCACAACCTGCTTAGATGGCACAAAGCATAAACAGAAAACTCCAGATACCATCTTTTTACACCACAGTTACATAATAAATGGTGGAGTAGAAATATTAAGTGTCAGTGGGGATGAATTCTCCTTCAAATGAGCTTTTATTTTATGGAAGGTGCAGCCTCTCCCCTAAGTTGGTATAAAACATTTACAGGGCCTTTGCCATTTCTTTGTCTACTGCTGCATTTGGGAAGGATACAAATGACAAGCCAATAAAGCCTTGTAAAGAAAAAAATGGTGGGTTCATGGTAGTTTTACAACCCAGAGCTGTGTTGTGTGAAAATAAAGGGTCTCAACCAGTGGGAACTCATGGAGATGTTTGACCTATAACAAAGACACCAATAATTTGGGAATCAATGTCTATTTATTTGAGAAATGCTTCTTACAAGTCACATTCTCTGGAAATTCAGGCTTAATTTGCCTGGAGTGGATTCACAAAAGGAATTCATCTTAAAAATAATTACTTCTAAAAATTCAGTTCCCACAAACAAAAAACCAGTTCGTATTAGCAGTAATATAAACAAATTGATAAGGAAGTGTGTGTGTGTTTTGCATCCTGGCCAGTAGCTTGTATCATCCAAGTTTCTTTTAAAAAGTATTGGAAGTAACTTTTGTAGTTACTTTTGTAAAACATGGGAGCAGTAACTTAGCAAGGTAAGTAGAATGGCAATTACAGTAATACCTCATATAACATTAGTATCGAATAACACTAAAATCGCATAACATCAAGGAATCTGGGGGGAAGAATTGCATCAGATAACATTAAGATCCTATGGGATGCTTCAGATAACAACCGCGAAAGCCTGTGTGGTTACAATGTATCTCTATGGATCCCATAGAGGATCAGATAACACTAAAAATCATATAACACGAAGACTTGTGGAACCAGGTTTTAGTGTTATATGAGGTTTTACTGTATCTAATTTTGGAGCCTTGTAAATATAACTGTAGCTAATTATGGTTTTACAGGGGTACATAGAAAGAGCTTCCTCAAAGATCGTGGTATTTTTGAACCACAATCGGACATACCCTGGTAATGGCAGCCTTGTATTGCCGGTTAATCTTTCTCATGCTAGGTCAGACAAAAGGAACAGCAGAATGAACTAACCCAAAAGTGCCTTCGTCTTGGCAGTTTCATGTCTGGCCTAGACACGAAAGAAGAAATGGCTTTATAATCTCTGCTTAATTCTTTTAACGTCTCCCTTTAAAGCTGCGATTCCCAATGTGGGGCAATTTAGAAGCTTGTTTTAGACCAAGTTAATAGCCTTTTAGGCTTCCTCCACTTTTCTAATAATAAAATTATATGCCACGAGGGGGACGGGGCATCAGGATTTTAGCAATGCTTTGGTGGGGCATGGCTAAGAAAAGGTTGGGAACCACTGCTTTAAAGTATTGTGTGTACAAAATTTCACCAAAAACACATGTAAAATAGAATATGTAAAATTTGTTTCAAAATGTGGAGTGTTTCCCCTATATTTCAAACAAGATGACTAATATTGTAATTCATTGCATTACATTTTGCCAAGAGCCACACTGAGCCAAAAAATTTTCTCCTATTTTACAAATGCATTGGCCTCCACTCTTGTAAGCACATGGGAATATACAGGAGAAAAATAAAAAGTGCAAGAGAACTAGATGTAAAGGCATGAATATTTTACTGCTGACTATACAATATGTTTGACAATAACATTTAGTTGACATCTTTATATTGTTCCATCACAAGGGATGTACTAACATTTAAGGAACTGTGTGCTGTACAACTAGCAAGTCGAAATTTATAAGACAAGTTTGTTGCAGGACAGCATTTTCTCACTAAAGGAGCATCATCTTTTTTTAAAAACTGGTTTGATGTGTATTTTGTGTTTGTGTTTCTTTCATCTTTAAAGCAGCTTTCTTAGGAATCAAAATACTGTAGTGAAGCTTTAGGCTGGACCATACTGAAAACACAAGTTTTCAAAGAGCTAACTATGTCAGTCTATTCCAGTAGGTGTAATAAGATTTTTTTAAAAAAAGATCTGTGGCACTTTCAGATTGATTTCAGTGTGAGTTTTCATGGATCAGATTTGGCTTCGCCAGACACAGTAAATAACAGTTAGGCAAGAAATTTATATACATCGAGGTCACTGTAAATGGTGGGGATGAAGTGAGATGGGAAAAAAGAGGGTGGCAATTACCTTGGTGATAGGCTTTCAAAATAGAACAGGGATTGCTAACCTCAATAATACTTGAAGTGCTGATTACATGGACAGCCTGTATTCAACAAGCAGATGCTTTTCAAGAAGCATGTGGAGGTTAGAGTTATGTCAAACAAAAGATTTTATAGTCCATTCTGGACAATAATACTTGCCTCTCCCAGGATTTTCATTCTCCCAGGCTCACCTGTACTTGTTAAACAGTTCTCTAAGCTTAAACAACTGTTAATACATAACAGGCCACACAACACATTTTGTAGGATTACAAAATCATACTACAAAATTAGCTGACAACAGTGTTGACGTTATTAGTCTGGCAGTATTGACATTAGTAGTCTGCATTATGGTCCCAATAATGGCCAAAATCCTGTTGCTTAGTGTAGTCAATCACATCTAAATAGGGACATTTAATCAATAGGAATTTGATGATTATACTGGTCTGAAAGTTCCACTCATTCAAATAAGCCCTATTTTAGTTGAACCCGATTTTAACATAGGAAGTTGTAGCTACTCTGTTTGCTCCTACTCTAGTATGATTTACTATGCTAAGCAACCAGATTTTAGCCAAAGTTTTAGCCAAATGTCCCACAACATTTACCAGTTTATCTTCTCTAAGGCGATCAATGTTGCCCTTTGTTAGCAGTCTTCACTTGTATTTTATATAAGACAAATAGGACAAATCTCTATACAACAGAGTAAATTAACACCTATCAGCTAACCACTGTCCCTCCTTTTTCTCTTGGAACAATTAACCATTGCTGCTGAGAATGATCTGATGAAGTTCTGAGTGTACAGGTGGATGGAAGCAGTGAGCTGCAATGCCATACCAATGCTTAGGTTTGTACTTGGAGTTAACTTTTCAAAGGATGACAAATTTTGAGCAGAACTTGGTGAAATAGAACAACAACTTGCTATTGCTAGCTCAAAAGCAAAACTGTTTCAGAATCTGTATTGCCAGCTCCTGTGATCACATACAGTTTCTCCTATGGCCTTAAGGACTTTCCCCTATCACTCCAATTTAGATTGGCTGCATCTTGTGAGATTAACTTTCTATTGATGCTCATTTTCCCCTACTGGCCAGAATTCCTTTTGGGTGTTGGATCAGAAGCACAAAATCAAATATTTATTGTGTATGATGAACTTTCCTTTCTTCCCTTAAATTGCATGAGTAATCTTGCTAGAAATGACATAATAACACTACTATTCATTTTCTATTAGATTTTAAAGCATGGAGTGGGAAATGTTCGCCTATTCATATCACATTCTCTCTTCTTTCCTTTCTCTCTCTATGTGCAAGCATACATGCAAGTATGGTGTGGTTTAAAACTAAAAAAAAAAGAAAGAAAGAAAGGAGAAAGACACTTGCCACGGTACTCTTAAGACTTTCAAATAGCTGACACCCAGCTGTGACAAGTTTAGTACAGCTATTAGTCTGACTGGTGGAAGGTTCTCTTTTTTGACTCAGTTGCTAAACCTGCTTTCAATACTCCCCATGGGTTCTAGTTCAAGGACTGCCTGAGAGCACGAACAGCAAGTTCAGTTACCAGATTTAATCTGTCAGGTGCAAACAGCTGTCAGTTCCATCTGTGGGACATTCTTCAAGGGTGCAGACATTGATACAACCCCCTAACATTCCTCCCCAATGCTTTTGATCCCCCAAAAATACAGGAACTACACAGTGGATTCAGTGATATGTCTAGCAATATGGTGAAAAGTTTGGGTTGTGAGATAAAGAGTGAGATTTCTCTCAAAACAAATGCAAATAGCAATGTCAGTCATTGCTGGTGTCAAACCAGAGTTGTGATATGGTTTCCACAAGGACATTTGTTGTCACTGTTCCTTTGATCATCTCTGACATCTCTGTGACGGAGACAACCAAGTTGCTTCAGAGTTAGTCTCCTACGTGCTGCATGAATTAAATTTTATTCATGTTGTCATCTCCCCCCAGATCACATGATAGCTGCTGGACTTTGAAAGGCATCTTCCCAGCGGGTGCTAATAGAGCCTCAATGAATGTCCTCTTTTAAAAGTTTTACTCCCTGTATGAGTGTAACTACTGAATTCCTATAGAGATTGAATTCAAAGGAACAAGTATTTATGGAATCCTAATTATAATAAATATCAATAAATTAAGCCTTATTAAACCCTCCATCCTCAGTCTTCAGAAATCAAAGGTTTAACACAATTTACAAAGATGTGTCACTAAATGCTTTATTCTGCTACAGAAAACTAATACAAATGAAAGGAAATAACAAGCTACCCTGTCTTTAGAGGACAAAGCAATAATTTGAGGGCCCCTTTGGTCATTGGATGGTGGTAGAGGTCAAACCATCATGCCTTTTTCTATACTCACTGGACCTTCACACAGCTACAATTCTAAAATCCATTTCCTGTTAAGTCGCTACCAGATCAGAAACCATTAACATATGAGTGAAGTTAGAATATTTTGTGCCTGTGAACATCATGTTAAACTTGATTACACTGAATAATTTGCTGCTGTAATGACTACCAACCTAGCAGTTCGAAAGCAAGAAATTGCAAGTAGATAAATAGGGACCACTTTGGTGGGAAGGTAACAGTGTTCTGTGTGCTCTGGTTTTTAGTCATGCCTGCCACATCACCATGGAAACGTCTGCAGAAGCAGACAGCACTGGCTCTTTGGCTTAGAAACAGAGATGAGCACTGACCCCTAGAGTCGGATACAACTGGCTTTCGAGCAAAGGAAACCTTTACCTTTACTTAATGACTATTATTATTTGTATTTCAAATAAAAATCCCTTGTGTCGCAGTAAACTGCAGTACTACAGTCAAAACTTTGTTCATGATCTGAGTTTGATGCCAACAACACCAGGTTGACTCAGTCTTCCATAATTCTGAGGTCAGTAAAATAAGTACCCAGCTTGTTGGGGGCAAAAATGCTAATTAGCCTGTGAACCACCCAGAGAGTGCTCTAAGTGCTATGGGGCAGTATATAAGTGTAATTGTTATTGCTGTTGTTACATTTTTATTCTGTCTTTCCTCTTCAGATACCAATAAAAGGGAAAATGCCAATAATGAATGCCAAATCCCACAGATTGAAGAGACCCATTTTCCAAAACCCTCAGAGCTCTTTGCTGTCCCCTCCCCCTACTTTAAGTAATTTAGCACAGTCAGAAAACCTGGCTGATCACCACCAACTGCTGATAATGGCCAAGTTTAAAAGTGCTGCTCATTATGCAGTTTCTGGAGTGTCTCTAGTGTTTAAATCCTTGGAAGAAGAATAATTGTCAGTTTATACTTACTCTCTATTTCCTGTTTTTAACCATCTATTGATCCATAAACTGGATTTTTTTGGGTGGGGAGGGGGCAGCAAGGAAAACACTTGTACTAGGCAGCATTTTTCATCACCCCATGAAATATATGCCATTGATTTGCCTCCTGTGTGTTCCTTGGATTCTGGTTTCTAAAAAAACAAAGAAAAAAGATTCTGATCTAAATTAGAAAATAATTTAATGATTCCTTAATGATCTAATAAAATAAACATACAGCACAATAAGGATTCAAGAATTCAAGAGGCTTAGCCCAGATTACACAAGAATGAAGTGTTAAATTCTAAAACTGAAATACCAAACCTAATAAGAGGAATGAAGGGGAAATGTATAAGGTTGCTCTACAATAAATGAGAATTTTGATAGCTCTTTAAATAGACAAGAAGATTGGTCATAAGAAGAAACATGTTTCCACCATGAGCCTAGGTGACTGAAGAAAATGAGTATGGAAGTAGGAATTTTACAGCCAGACTTTTTGAAAGAGTAATTTCCACTGGACAGCAGCACTTCTTGCTGAGGCATTAATATGTAATTAATTAATCTTACTGGCTGAATAGTTCAGTGGTTTACATAATAGCTTGCAGTGGCTTAGTGGCTAAGATACTGAACTTGACAACTAGAAGGTCAGCAGTTCGAGCCCCGAGTACTGCATGAGGGAGTGAGCTCCCATCTCTGTCCCAGCTCCTGCCAACCTAGCAGTTTGAAAGCAAGAAATTGCAAGTAGATAATTAGGTACCACTTTTGTGGGAAGGTAAACAGCATTCTGTGCACTCCTATGTCTAGTCATGCCTGCCACACATACAAACAGAGATGAGCACTGAACCCTAGAGTCGGATATGACTTGCTATCAAGCAAGGATGACCTACAGGATTTTACATTTTACATTTAACCTCCGTGGTTTAGCAGAGCCAGAAGTTGGGCATTTGATTTCCTGCTTTGGTGGGAAAGGTAACATTGTTCCATCTGCTCTGGCATCTAGTCACATGACCATGGAAACATCTGCAGATGCAGATAGTGCTGGCTCTTTGACTGTAAACAGAGATGAGCATTGCACCCTAGAGCCAGATATGACTGGCTTTCGAGCAAGGGAGACCTTTACCTATGATGATGGAATGGTGAGAGAGAATCACATTCCTGTTTGTTTAGCAGATTTTTCCTAAAATTTGTGGGGATTTTGATGAAGTAATAATTACTGAATGCAGCACTATGGTATCTTGGTGGTTAAGATGCTGAGCTTGGAGACTGGAAGGTTGGGGTTTGGTAACTGAGTGGTGCATGACAGATCTTAGAGACATGAAAGGAGCCTCACTAGGGCGGCCCCTGAGGGGAGTTTCTCCAGCAAAAATCTTTTCAACCCAGAGTAATTTCTGGCATGAAATTTATTTATTACTGAAGCTAATCAGATGGTAGGATACATGTACAGTATATCACAATAACCCTATAGACTAATTTTAACATCTGTTTAATATCAAAGGAAATATTCACAGAAAGTTGAATGAGTAATTACAGATGTTAATAAGGGCATGTATGCTTCTAGTAACCCTTTTCATAGAAGTTATTTTGCTGGCTTAAGAAAATACCATTTATGTAAGGGTAGTGGTCGTAGTAGTCCTATCTCATGCTGCCCTTCTCACAAGACAACCAGTTAACAGAATATGTTTTATTGACAAACTCTAAGGCTGCAACAATGTACACAACTATTGTCACTTGCATACACGGCCCAGACTTGAATAGTGTGGTCAGTCCATCTGAGGAAGCAACCAACCTGTGCATAGGTCCTTCTTCATTTTCACCAGGAGTGCCCAAACTTTTTGGGCTGTGGGCTGGTCACGTGGTTGAGCCTCCAAGTCATGTGTTTCTTCCCACCAGAAACAGAAGTAAAATGTGCATGCATGTGTGCATCATGTGCCCACTCTTTAGCATAACACCACCGTAAATGAAATGCACAACAGCCGCAGGTCATTTACAACAGCATTATGCGCATATGAGTTTTACTTTTGTTTCTGGGAGTGGTGAGGGCCAAATGATTTGGCACCATGGACCAGATCCGGCCTGTGGGCCATAGTTTGGTCACCCCTGATTTACGCAGACCTGTGGAGTTGCTCCTGCAATTCGTTTCAGTTTCTCTAGGGCCAAAGTGTTTTCTTTTTCTTTTGGTGACCCACAGGGCTGTGGGGGTCACAGACATTGAATATGGCCTATCAAATGAATTTCCCGTTTTGGTGTTTTAAACTGCACGTTAGTCACCCATTTGATTGCCCATATAGTCCAGTTTTGTTTGCATGTCAATTACAGATTTTAAACACCCAGCCAACTCTCTTACGGGCAAGGCTATTGCCACTCATTATTTTTGGCTTGCTTTGCAAGATCTCTCCTTCTCCCAGGCTCTTATCTGTCTTCAACCAACACAAATAAAAAGACATGTTAATATTTATGTTCCTCGCTCCTTTTGCCCCTCATCTTGATCAAGCTGTGAGGATGTTAAGCGGGGGAGGATGCCTGCCCCTCCATCCAGACAATTTATAGAGCCAAACAGACGTCAAAAACAGCTGACAGTACATGGACATTTTTAAACAGTAACTGTGTAACAACAAGTGGAACAGAATTTCCCCCCCAGCAAGAAGTCGGTGGTGAGTTCAGGGAGTTAACAGCAAAACTGCTGCATATATTTAAACTTTGGGCTTTGGGTCATGTAAACATTCCTTTCCCAGGCACTTTGTTGCGAGTGTAAAATTGCACTGGCCCTTCTGTGTCTTCCCCTGTATGGTTTACGATAATGCTGTGACAAAGCTACACATTGTATCTGTCAGGAAAGAGGAAAGGGAGGAAAAGGGGGAAACAGAAAAGAAAAGGCACCATCTTGGAAACCCAGCCTGTTTTCATCAGTGAAATGTGAAGTAAAACAGTTGGGTGACCCATCCCCTGTTTGAAATGCTTTCTTTTCGCTCTCTTTCCACTGAGCCCATTCTTTTTAAAACAAACAGCACATGGTTACTTCTGTAAAATTGCAAGCTTCCTTGTCGTTGAATTGTTTCTCTTCGTCTCTTTCTCCAACAAAAACATACCTTAAATGAGCTAGTTTTTATGGGCTTCCAGATGGGAACAGACACCTGTAATAGGAGTAGCAGGAAAGAAATTGTCTTGAAAAATCATCAGGAAAATAAAGAGTAAGACTCAATTGTATGCAGGTTCCACACAATATTTTGCTCATCACACGAGGAGAGGAAGGAAAAATAAACGAAACATTATGGTTTAAAATTCTAGTCATTTCATTCTTGTCTTGAAGAGATATGTTATTGTCAAGCACTTCATCCATCAAGCTACATTCTTGCAGCAGACACCAGTGGGCCTGAGGGAGATTTCAGGCCCTTGGACTTTTGTGTGTACGTGTGATGGTTGTTGTAGTAGCAGTGGTTCAGTCTCCCCCACTTGCTGTGGTCATGGCTGTAGCAGGTGCAAAGTCATCACAACTCTATTAGCTCAGCCACGGCAATAAAGATGCCATTGTCATCAAATTGCCTGTCAATCCATTACCAGGGAAGCAAATTTATTTAAGGCTCTGCCCTTTTCCCGGGCAGGCCACACGTTCCTGCCTGGCCTCTTCTCAGCAGAGCTCTCAGAAAGAAAGAAAAATTAATGAAGACATCAAACGCGCAGCTGGATTCCAACCACATTCCGCTCTTCTATCCTCACAGACGGGACCTGAAAACCTTGTCTCCTCTTATTTCAGCTCTGACAAAAGCTGAACAAAGGCCTGACTGTTGGCAAAGCCCCCTTTCTTCTCCCTGTTAAGAGCTATATGTATTATGTCAAGAATCTCCATTCACATTAAGATAATGCAGAGTCACCCTTCCCTTGTTTAGATTACAGCTTGGCCTATCCCAGACCACCTCTCATTTTCTTTTCTTGCCTGATAATCCTGAGCTTTACCTACTGAGCTACCCCAGAACTAAAAAGCCTAAATAGAAAGATAATTGCAGTAAAACTAAGGCAGCAAAGCTTTAGACACAGATGTTTTGCCCCCCCATCCTAAACCACACATTTGATTGATCTTCCCAGAATGCATCTGTGAACCTCATCCCAACTCCAGTGAAGGAAAAGGGATTTATCATGACTGCCATTCACTATTTCTAAAATAAATGTTGTTAGGCAATGGTCTTTTGAGCAATCTTCTTTAGTGAATGAATTGCTGCATATTAACATAGTCAAGAAATGATTCAGGCAACCATTTATATCAGGGATTCTCAACCTGTGGCCCATGGGTCAAATACATCCTGCAGCACCATTTCATGTGCCCTCCCAACACCTCCACCACACCAGGAAGTGCCATGTGGTGGAGGCAGGGCAAAATGGCTGTCCGGCCCCTGAAGCTACCCGAGGGAGTGTGACCCGGGCCTCAGTTATAAAAGTTGAGAACTCCTAATTTATATCCTATTGCTAAGCAGTGGGGATCTAGTTAAACTAGATTGTGCAGAGAAGTCCAAGAGACTTAAAATTTACCATGATTTGTAGTAGCTACCTCCATGAAACTCTGTAACAAAGAACAATGTGGAAACAATCAGAGAACAGAATTTGTGGCCTGAATGAAATATTATGATGTCAGTTGAAATTCTAATTGATTGTACATGCTGTGAAAAGATTTCTTTTCCTAACTATGGTGGTTCTGCCATAAAAATAGAAAAGTATGTCAATGTCTTCTGTTGTACATACTTGTTTCAGGACTATTTTGGCACACAATCTATCAAAGGAATTTCCTTTGCTAAAGATAGATAGATGGGGGGGATGCTAATGTGGCATAAATTAATTGGATTTTTGAAGGATTATATTATTCCTACTGAGATGTGATAAAATATTGAGAGGCAGCTTATAATTGCCTTCTTCTGTGCAGTACTACCAAGAGTTAGCTTGAATATGACCGTTTTCATACACATTTTGGGCCCATTGTGAAGATATAATGATAGCAGTAGCAATTGTACCTATATAATCCTCCCATAGCACTTAGAGCAGTTAGAGCATCTGCTGGGCAGTTCACAATGTAATTTAGCATTTTGCATCCAACACACTGGGTACTCAATTTACTGACCTCAGAAGGATGGAAGGCTGAGTAAACCTTGAGCTCAATTGGTTGAAACTCATATCATGAGCAGAGTTTTTGGCACAGTACTGGAATAATAGAACAAAATAAGCAGATGGCAGAACTTCTGAACTCTCTCTCTCTATAACCAAAATTTCAAAATAAGGCTAGCATAATTTGGGAACATAATGAGAAAACAGGACTCCCTGGAAAAGACAAAAATATAGGGAGAACTTGAAGACAGCAAGAAAAGAGGAAGACAAATACAAGATGGATTGGCTTCCTGAAAGTAAGCACAGCCTTTAGTTTGGAGCTGTTAAAAGGTAACTGATTCACAAGTAATAAGAATTCTGGCTGTTGGACTTTAAGGTGCCACAAACTGATTGTTGGGAAGATATTAGCACAGCTATCTTCCTGGCAACAAAGATCCAGAGGAAAAATTCAGAAACATAGAATCTGTTACACAAAGACTCAGGTCTGATTCAGTGCCAGAGAGCTTTTGCTTATTTTGCCAAAAGGGAAAGATTCTCCACTCTCTGCTTTTTCTCATATATCAAGTAGATTTTTTTTTAAAAAATGATGAAGTTAATAGGGATCTCTCAGTACCTTACAGGGAAAAGGGAAGGAATTTCAGCAAAGCTAATAAAACTCCATACCAAATACTGTATGCCGATCTCACTTTACACAGTTCCTAAAAATGCTAAGTATGTTTCTGGAAGGCTGTTGTTTGTTTACATGGGGCAAAAACAAACAAACAAAACTTCTGTGTACAGTGGAAGAAGACCATTTATTTCCAAAAAGTAGACAAAGAGATAGTTAATTCCCTAGTATGAGAAAACACTTCTTAAAAAAAAAACACTTCTCAAACTTTCTAATTGTTACAGGCATTTATATACTGTTTATTGGCTATGCCATTTTATAATGAAAATATTGGCACAACAGAATTCACATCGTTAACTGAAAACATTGAAGATTCAGATGGCAACCAACAACTGCTGATCACTTATTGTAGCTTTGGGATACAGTCTGACATGGAGTTAGGCTAGGTGGTATCAATTTCAGTGGAATTCCAGTGCATACAGTTGCACTTGATGGTATTCTAAGAATGCAAAAGGAATAAAATACATTTGACAGTGCAGTCTTAATACTGAATAGAGACATATAAGCCCACACTGTTAATTTAATATTTTTATTTAATATTATTATACCACTGAGCTCAGTGAAGTTCCCAGCCATTGTGTATAAGACATAAATTCATTTGCCTCTAAGTCTAAAGCAACACTAAAAATACAAACAGCTCACATTTGAATCATAAATGCACACACTGGTTGCAAATAAGATATCCAGCTTGCCAAAGAAACAGGAAAACTGGGTAGAATACTAAGAAAAATGTGTTATACATTTCCCCACAGTTAGTACATGGGAAATATGCAATCAACTTCAACATCTGATATGTTAGTAAATAACTTGAGCAGAATCTTATACTGAAGCTGTTTCCCATTATTTACTTAGTTACAAAAATATGCAGTGAAATTGCCCAATTTCACTACTGTCATAACTTTTCCTGAAGTGCCACCACCCCATGATGGTAAAGCCATCAGATAGATTGAAGGTGGTCGCTTTTGGCATATCTAGGCAATACTCAAAAGGCACATGATTATATTAACTGGTTAGTGAGTTGGTTCATTTTTTTTGCACATTTAGTCAATGAATGTATTTATCTTCATTCATCCCACCAGTGTTTCTACAGAGATTTAGAACAGGCAGATGAAATTTGTTACAAAACTAAAAACTGTATTTTTTTTTTAAAAAAAACCCACAGACTTAAAGCAATCTGTAAAAGCAGATCCAAAATAGTAACTAAAAGCCAATTTTTAAATAAAACCAATTCTAGCAATCAAAGCCTATGGAAAAGAATGTCATTTCAGCTGCTCATCAGAAACTCAACAGAGATGGAGTCAGCTTGACTAGTCTTGGGAAGGGATTTCAGTGAGAAAGCTCTGTCTGATTAATCAGGCTTCAAATTCCAGGCAGATATAGGTGAGATGTTTATGGATTTGTAGATGTTAGGTCTTTGTAGGCTAATAACCTTGAACCCAGATTGAAAGTGTACAGGTAACCTGCAGGTAGACCAGAATTGAGGAGATATGGTTAAATTTGATCACCTCTGTGATCAATCTGGCTTATGCATTCTGAAGCTGCTGAAGCTTCCATATCACCTTCAAGGGCAATCCCATGCAGAAATCATTGTAGTAGCTAATCCTTGAGACTACTGATGTGTGGACCAATGTTGTTAGGGACCTAACATGAAGATAAAAGCAAAAATGGGTGATTTGCCAGAGATGGGGAAAAAGGCAGAGCTGACCATGGCAGCTACCTTGTGTTTCATGAACAGTGCTTGGTCCAAGAGCACATCCAAGCTGCACATCTGACCTTTAAGAGGGAGTACAAGTCTGTTCTATTTAGGATAACTCCTCTCCCAACTGGTAGATGGGCCACCTAACACTAAGAGCTCTGTGGACTTAAATGTATGGCTTTGAATCCATGGGTAGTATCCTATTGCACTAGCTTTAAGTAGAAAGTCAGTAGTGCAACATCATGGCACTTCCACAACACTGTTGCGTGAAGAAAGGATAGGGTTGTTGTTGTTTTTTAAATGGAGGTCACTGGCTTCACAACAACAATTACTGTATGTAAACAGTGCAATCTTACATTATTGTGTTGGTGGGACTTCCCACTCAGTTAAAGCTGAGGAGAATACTAGCCCATGGGGCTTTAACCACAGCTGTGGCGCCTCTTCTTTAAAACAACCACATAGCAACTGGGCACATCAGGATCCTCACTACATTTAGGATTTACCAATTAACATTAGCCAATGCAAATGATAGTTTTGTTTGGTCAAAAAATTTGATAAGTCATGTCCAACACTGTACTTGAATCTCCTGCCTTCCAAATAGGAATGAAAAATGTAAGAGAAATTGAAATTGACAGATTTGCCCAAACCCAGGTGTAAGGTGAATACTCAGAGAAAGAAATTTAGCCCCTTCTTACATTCAGTGCTGGTTTACAGTTGACACCCCGATTTATAGTGTGGTTCTATCCATGCTTAGAAATAAGTCACACATTTTCCATAAGAGCTTAGTCTCAAGTAAATGGATATAAGAAGGCAGCCTTAACTTTCTCTCTCTATGTACTATTCTTCCAACACTAACAGGGTAATAAATCATTTGATACACCAAATTGTAATACTTCCTGGACATTATTTTCTACTACTGTGCCTAAAAGTACCTACTGAAAACTCTGAAACTACCATGTATGGGAGTTTTGTTGATAAATGGCATAAGTAGCTGCATTAAATGGTGAGCATAAGAATGCCCCATGTCTGGGTTGGCTTCTCTGAGCTTGACAGTAGGTCCTATGTCATATTTTAATACTTGTGAGATAACTTCTTTTGCCTTAGAAAAGTGTCTCTCTAGATCCCACACCATGAATCTGAAGTTTGACAGGAGAGTGAGTTGATGTCTTAACAGTAAATTGTGACAGAAACACAGTCAACTCTTGACCCTGGCAATTCTTATCCCAGGCAAGTGGGAGAGGTGTTTTATTTCTATAGTTACAAGCAAGTTATCTTAAATCTCAGTGGGGCTGAAAAGGGAGAATGGACTCTAAATTATGTCAAATGTAAACTGGCTGCCTTCCTACATTTACTGTGTATACATATATCATTTGGCTTTGCAACCTTCTTTTTTTAAAAAAATCTTACTTTGTGAAATACTAGAAGATTTAGGCAGGTGCTATTACAGCAGCTGTTAAGGAGCAACTTTATCTCTCTCTCTTGCTCTGTCCCCTATTCCAAAGTTCAGCTAGGCTAGGCAACCCTTCTATTTCAGTTTTTCTCAGTAACTTCACTGGCTGCTACTTAGGTGAGGAGTAGAAGAAGCACTAAATAATGATGAAACAGCTCCCTCATTGATTGTGGTATTTTTGGGCCACAGTCGGGCATACCTTGGTAATGGCAACCTTGTGTTGACAGCTAATCTTTCTCATACTAGGTTAGGTGAAAGGAACTGCAGAATGAACTCACCAAAAGGTGCCTTCATTTTGGCATTAAACATCTGGCCTAGACGTGGAAGAAGAAGAGGGAGTGTTGGTGACTGCTGTCACTAGAAAGGTCACCACTTTAAACCCCTTCTTTGCATGCTTATTAACAGGATCCAAGGAGAACCAAAGACTGCCTCAACTGTAAGCAAGCCTCTTGGTAATACAGTAATGCCTCAGATAACGTTTACCTCGGAAAACGCTAAAATCGCATAACGTTAAGTAATCTGGGGAGGAGAATTGGATCAAATAACATTAAGGTCCTATGGGACGGATCGGATAACAACCACTAAAGCCTGTGCGGTTACAATATATCTCTATGGAGCTTTAACGTTATCCGATCCATCCCATAGGATTTTAACATGCATAGGATAACACTAAAAATCGGATAACACCAAGACTTGTGGAACCAAGTCTTAGCGTTATCCGAGGTATTACTGTAGTGGTTTTTCTATTTTCCATGGCAAAGTTATTGATTATCAACAAAATAAGGCAATCAGAGGCCCTTGGAAGTCCCAGGCCCTGAAACAGGCCAACAGTAAAAGCTAAGTTCAGGGGTTCCCAACCTAAGGCCCAATGGCCAGATCCAGCCCATGGTGCCATTTCATGTGGTTCCCCCTACCCCTCCAAGGGCATTCAAGAAACAAAATGGCCACTCCTTTGAAACTGTTGGGGCAAAATGGCCACCCTATCCTGAAGGCAGGGCAAAATGGCTCCCCAGCCCTCAAGGCTGACTAAGAGAGTGTTTCCCAGCTCCCCTCCTTGAAAAGGCTGGGAACCCCTTCCTTAGATCTTTCTAAATGAAACAGAGGGATGCTAATGCTCAGAGCTTGATAAACAACAGCAGCAACCTACAATAAATTTAATTGTGATTTATGATGACTCTTCCCAGGGTTTTCTATGTGGGGAGTACTCAATATTGGTTTTCCATTCATTTTTTCTGGAACCTCCCTAGGATTGCATAACTTACCCAAGGCCCCACAAGTTGCCTCTTTTCTCAGGAGACAGACTAGGAAATTGAACTCCTTACCTCTGACTCTGCAGTCATGTATCAACTCACTAAGCTATCCAGCCAGCTCTAAAAAGCTCTTTAGTGTGATTTCATTATGTTACTTCAGAGGTGAACAACACTAGGCCTGGGAACTAATTTGTGCCTTCTGCAACCTACTACAAACTGCATCTTTTTGCCTCCCAGTTGAACTTTGTTAGAATAGCAATAAACGGAGGTCCAACAGTTAAAAAGAAGTGGAGGAAAAAATCCCCTTTGGTCTCATTCTCTCACTATCTAACCCTTGACATGTAGAGCTAAACAAAATAAAATATTTTTGCAATTGTCCAACTGCGAGTTCAACTAAATATTGGAACCAGAGTCCCATGAGGATTTTATAAGCAACTCAGAAGTGGTGAGACTTGCTTCCGAAGATGTGAAATCAACCATATAGGCATGGCATCTTAGAAAACCCTACAGATTCTGTCGTAATTAAGCATAATTTTTGTTTGTTTGTATGGGAATAGAAGCATCTCTAAAACACAATGTAATATATTAGAAATTGTGGCTGTGTTAATAACAGCAGTATAATTAGTAAAAAGAACAGCTTCAAAATACAGTGGTAACATTTCAATAGCCAAAAGGGAATGGTTCTGTGTGAAAAAAAGAGAGAAGGCAATCAAACTGGTGTGTGTGTGTGTGTGTGTGTGTGTGTGTGTGTGTGTGTGTGTGTGTGTGTTGGTGTGTGTGTTGTTGGTGTGTGTGTGTTATGGCTTTTCCAGTCTCAAAGAGCAAAAGTCTCAGTGGGGGAAGAGGAAGAAACTTGTAAGGCTCCTGACACAGAAAGACTTGACTTTCACTGGCATGTTTGATGTACATTTTCACATGACCTTTTGCACACATAGGTCTCACGCTTAAGCACTTTTACAAACAAGAAGAAAGAAAAGAGGGTATGTAGAAGAGCAAAGAAGAAGTGTAAACAGAGACTACAGATGGAACAAAGAGATTTGAATCTGAATATCCACTTAATGATTCAATTAGTTTTGCACTTTGTCAAACTAGGATAATCCTCCTTTACTACCTCCCCATATGGAAGACTGCTGAATAGGAGAATGCAAAGGGCCTTAAGGAAGACAATATTATAAAATAAAGTCTTTTGTAAGCCATTACAGCTTCCCAACAAAATGCTGCCTTTGGAATGATAGAGAGACAGATAGTGAGGGAGATACAGAGATAATGTATGATTTCATTTCACTGAATCTCAACAGGTTTTAAATAGCATTTTTCATGCTCAACTAATCCCTTTCATTATACTCAATAGTAATTGAACATAACTAGCTTTAGGATTAAGGAGGGGGGAAGCAGACATGTTATTATCAATAACTACCAAGAACCTCATAACTTTGTCTCTTAGACTTTTTCCCACCAGCTGTTATTCCCCAGGAACGTGTAACAACCAGGAGTTTTACTTTTTTCTTCTCCATTTTTGCCTATTTTTGTTGTCCTCTGAAGGCTAGAAATTCAGCCTTCCAACAGTTCAAATTAAATAGTTTCAGACTCTGAACTGATAAAATTACAGGCCCCTGTCCCACCCAGAAATTAATGTCTCTTACTTTACCTACTTAAAACTTGCAATGAACATTCCACAATGGCATTCCAGGATTTGCAGCTGCTCTGTTCTTATTCTGCTAAAAACAAAAAAACAACATATAGTTCAGTGAGTCTGACAATGTATAGACAAGAAAAGTTACCTCAGCAGCAGTGATTTTCGGTCAGTAATTAATTTACACTTCTGTGCAATTTCCTCTCAACTAATTATAGACTTCCTCCTTCTGTCCAATAGCTTTCTATGATTACACAGAAGTCTCAGGAACTTCAGGACAAACCTCAGAAATTGTTAATTTCAGAAAACCATCACTGCCGTTGACATAATTTATTTGGCATAAATTGAAGCAACAGGATTTCTGCCTTCTCTATTAAGGCTGTGCCAGCACTCACCTCTGGATGCCTTCATGAGCTATGTCAGGGGTCAGTAAACTTGGCTCTCCAAGTGTTTTTGGACTTCACTTACCAAAAATGCAAGTCAGCACTCCTGCTGATGAGGGCTTCTGGGAATTGAAGTCCAAGAACATCTGGAGAGCATAGTTTGCAGACCCATGAGCTAAGTGGTCTAAAAGAATTCAGTATATGTTTGGCATGATTGGTTCAAAGTAAGTTGATATATATGTTTCATGTATAAATAGAACTGCCTATATCCTCCTTCAGGGGATGATATCCCAGACAATTGTATGATCTCACAAACTGCCCCTTGCCTAGTGGGCAATTTCTTAAATCTTAGTATGTCTCTGCTTTGACCTTATCTGGTAGCTAGAGGATTAGAGAGGGCAAGGGATCTTGAATTCTAAGCTCTCCTGTTTTTACCCAGCCTCCCTGGTGTTACCACTGAATGGAAGCCAAGGGCTGTTTTCTTCAAACTGAGTCAACCAAACTGAGTTTGAGCTGGGACACAGCCAGAGGTAATAATCCTTACAGCACAGTCGAGACACATCTTGTATGTAGCCAAGGTCATTTTAAACAATATTGTGATGGCTGCTAAGTTGAGAGTTAACATAACTCATTTGAACAATTTGAAATAATGACACTTAGCAATTAGTAAATCATTACAAGTGAAGAGACAAAGTTAATGAATAGGTGTATGTAATGAAACAACAGGCTTGCATTAATGGATTACAAGAATACATCTAGAGAAATAATTAGAAGATTCTCATGTCTTGTAGTGGCAGTTATCTCCTTCCTTTCCTGTTTTGTCATTCCAAGCCTGGTCAGAGACATGGTGGCAGAATTTATTATACTGATAAATGGCATAAGTCTACTCTGGTTGTTATGTTTGATAAGAACAGCTCATTGAACTGATAACATTTAGTGTAACAGTCCTAGTGGGGTCTGCAATGCTCGGTGCTAATGCCATTCGAGGTTTGAGAGCTTATTACAGAAAACAATTGCCAGAATGTAATTAATAATGGTAAAACTTTCAGCAGGGCTTAATTTATAGAGAGTGTGGGCCACAGATAGCTTTGACAACTCTTACTTTAATTAAATTGCCTTAACAAATGCCTGATTAAGTGTTTTGTGGAACACAATGGAAAGAGGTGAAGATGAAACTCTCCCAAGCAGATAGATTTTCCAGTCATGTCCCTTCCTCCTCCTCCTCCAGTCTTCTCCTTGTAGGATAGGTAATGTCAGTAAGGGAAAAAGTAACATTTGGCAAATATGAACTGCCAAGATCTCAAATCTAGTTTTCAGGGTTTGATAAGTCTTAAGAGTTTTGTTTGTGTGGACCAGGAGTAACCTCATTAAGCACAGTAGAACTTACTTCTTAGCAAAGACACACAGGTCCACATTGCTGATTTAAAATCTTGTGCAAAAGTTGTTTTCCTCCCACCACACTTAGTGGCATATGCAGATTTAAAAAATGTATGAACTCAGTGTTGGAGATATAGTACTTAGAGTTAGACAAAGTATACCATATCCACAGAAGCTTATGTCCACATTCTACAATTTTTTGTGTCTCTAATCTGATGTTCAGTGATCTCTAGTTAAGGATTGTAAGACTTGCTTGGTAAACACTAAGCCAATGATGGTGAACCTTTTAGAGAATGAGTCCTCAGAGGGTGGGGTCAACTCTGTACTGGGGGAAGGAGGAAGTGCTCCCATTGCGCTGCTGGGCAGAGGGATTGGCAAACTCTGTGCTTGGGGGAGGGAGGAAGCATTCGCATTGGGCTGCTGGGCAGAGGGGCAGGTGAACTCTGTGCTGGGCGGGAGGAGGAAACGCTCCCATTGAGTTGTTGGGCAGAGGGGCAGGGTGTGCTCGGGAGATGGCACGTGTGCCAACAGAAAGGCCTAGGAGTTTTCACTACCACTGCACTAAACTGTAAGATTCCAAACTATTATTTTGAGCCCTGTGATCCACCAAGCTCTAAGACAGTAGTAATTTCTAATTTGATTTTATTTTTAAAACTTTGAAAGCTATTCAAATTTAACTTCACTAATGAAATCATGGTGCAGCATGAAATGTCCACTCTGTGTTGATAGTGGATTAGTTCAAGTGCCTATTACACTTGTGAGCTAGTATTATGTAAAATATCAACAACAGCAAACAAGAAGCATGCAGGAAATCACCAGCTGCTTGTCTCACAATGTTGTTTGGGTCTACATTTTTCAGGCTAATTTAACAGCACCCAAATGAGTGCCTCTCAAAATGAACTCTCCCTTTTCCTGCCTTCTGTCTCTTAAAGTTACGATTATCTGATATTCAGTGCAGTCATGTTTTACATGCAAACGGCAGTTTCTGAACACTGGTAAATATGACTAAATGCTTCTGACCCATTTTGAAATGCCTTTTGGTGCAGTGCAGCATAGATAATTTAGACCCAAGCTGTTCTAAGATCATACAATTAAAATTGATTTAGGTCAGCCATCCTAGTGCAGACCAATGAAAGATTTTCACTTTAAATGAGAACAGAATACTCTCTGGTGCCAAGTCTGTTATCATAATGTGATATGTTGTAATTCTTTTGTTTGTGATATGGAGGCAGATTAAAAAAAGATTTAGATCTACCAATCCTGGAGCTATTGTTCGGATTCCACCCTTTGTATCTTATTTACTGCAGAATTGCCTCTACGATTAGATTTTTCTCTTGCCCTATAATCTTCTTCCCTTGCCCTATAATCGTTCAGTTATATCCTCAGGAACCTTGTTGCTACTAACTGGATTAAGGCCTTGATTCCAGATGAGATAAAGGCTAAGAAGCTTGAGGATATAAAGATAAACATGGTGTGTGTGTGTGTGTGTGTTTCAGAGGGTGAAATGCATGGCGCTTGAAGCGTGTGGACATGGGAGAAATATAGCTTGGCAGCTGTATTAAGCTTGTAAAGACTGACAGAATCCAGCAAAGGAAGTAAGCCTTTTAACTGGTGGTTTGGACCATTTATATAGCACTGTATTTTTAAAAGAAAAATCTTTTCCTGAGTCTTAGGGATAATGACCTTGCCTCATGGAATGAGCCCAGCAATGAAGTCCTGGCAGTTTTCTTAAGTACTTTCAATATAGTGGAACCGTGAATAACTCTCCTTAGAGAAGTAAGTGAACAAGGAAGAATGAACAATGGCTATCCACCTCAAAAAGGCCAGAAGGGGAAAAGTCCTTTGTGTAGTGCATATTCATTATGTGCATGTATGCGTCATCAGAGTTTGGGATAAACATCAAGAACAGAGCATTATGTAAGATAACTGTTCAAGAATGACAGATGCTTTAATTTCAGTATATGTTCATTAAATACAAGGAATGGTCCCATATGTGTCCTGTCAGATGCTTGATAGAATGCTATAAAGATAATTCATACATTAACAATGAAATAACCACTGAGGGAAACATTAGAAATGCACCTGAGGTCTTAAAGAGACTGTAGACCAGGGGTTGCCAAGCTTTTCATGCTGGTATCCAGATCATGCTCTCTCAGTCAGCTGTGAGGACTAGATGGGCATATTTTATCCCAACAGCTTCAAAAGAGTGGCCATTTTCTTTCTTGAATGACCTTGAAGGGGTGGGGACCACATGAAATGGCACCATGGGCCAGACCTGGCTCATGGACCTCAAGGTGGGAACCCCTGCTATAGACGATGTCTGTAGATGAGAGGCAGACAACCATTGCTCACGGTTCATGGATTTCATTCTCTAGCCTATCTTGCTGCTCCTTTGGTAATCCCAGATGGCTGCTGATGCCTTTGAACCTCCTGACTACCAGTTGCAGCTGGTACTGTTGTGGTTAGTAGGGCAGAAGGAACAACAGAACATTTGCAAGAGGGGGTGAAAAGCAGAATGAAAAGTATAAAAACAGGCAGTAGGCATTCAGTTATAAACATAGCAAGAGGGCAAGCTCCTCTGAAGTGGAAGGAAGCAGAAATGAAGCTGCTGCTGCTAGGCCAGGTGTAAAACTGCCAAAATTAAAGTAGCTTTTGGTGAGTTCATTCTGTAGTTCCTTCCGCCTGACCTACTGTGAGAGAAAGATTACCCAGCACAACAAGGTGGCCATTACCAGGGTATGCCAGACTGTGGTCGAAAAATACCACATTCTTTGAGGAGGCTCTTTCTGTGCTTGTGGACATGCACTCTGTGGAATAGGATAATGTTCGCTGTGCCCTAGAGAGCCACTACAACTGTACTACTGAAGTCCAGTAGCACTGCTGGCACTGCTGGTAAACTCAGCACGGGACAAAGAGCACTTTGTAACAGTGCAGACAGAGATGGAACTCATGTCAGTGTGGCCCCTCCTAGAACCCAGGGGATGCAATGTGCCCCATAACTCCAGGATATTGTCACCCTTCTTCTCTGCTCTGTAGCCATCGTGACATTCAGGGAAGTATCTAAGTTCTGGAGATGGGGGTATATAGTCCCCTCCCTTCCAAAATCTTCAAAGCCTATAATATCTCTTCAAATCAGGCTGGAGAGTTAAACATACACAAGACATGAGACATTATCCAAAAGAACAGCTAATAGTAGACAGATTGGGTAGGAGGCACCATGCCCCTTTGGCCATCCAACCACCTTGTCAACTCCAATCACACAAAACTCTTCTGGATAATATGTGACTCTCTATCCAATCATATAGTAGCTCCCTTCTGGCATGGATAGCAATCAGATGGATGACTACCAGGAAGTATCGAGGAAATTCTAGGAAAGAATCTTGTTTAGCATTGATAATAAAGAACTAAGGTCTCTAGAGATAAGTTGTCTATGATCCTAACACAACACTGAATCACAAAACTTTGACCAGCATTGATTGACTCTTCAAAAAGTTTTAAATCTTCAGAGTGTTGGCACATAGCATCATTATATAGTTCTTCCCTCCCAGAGAACAGGACTTGGCTCTAATTCCTAGGAATGACCTATAAGTAAACAAGGTAGGGCCTAAATTACAACCTGAGTAACCTAAGAAGAATTCCCCCAAAAGATGAGGGTTGTGCCATGCCAATCAGCCTCAAAGACACAGTTGTGAGCTCTAGTTTGACTATCATAGACCTTATGCATTTCAGAGGTGACACTGGATTCCAGGGTCAGAACTTCATCTGCACATTCACCAGTTTAGAACCTCCAGATAAGTACGGTTGCCTCAGAATATACTCAAGACAAGCCATAAATAAGCAAATAGGCAACACAGCAACTATAGTCGAAGCTGTCAATGATAACGAATTCACAGGGTGGAGGATGAAGCTCTGGTTCATGGCAGAGTTGGTTAAAGCTCTGGAAGACAGGTTTACAATATTATCTTGCTGTAGATGCCAAAAGAAACAATGCCCAGAAGATTTTTCCTTGCATTGATAGAGCTGCAAAATGGCTACATGGGTGGCTAACTGGCTTTCTCTCAAGTCCTTTCACTAGGCAAAATTATTTGCTTTCCATCTTCTCTGTGACTTTTATGATTGTACCCCCAAGTCAACAGTGCAGATAGAAGCACCTCTTCTCATGTCTCTGCCCTAGTATCTACATGTGTTCTATGTATGATTCCTTTCTGTGCATCCTTCCTTTCCATTCTCATGGGCATGACTTTGTGTGTTCACATGAATGTATGAAGACCCACATTTCCATACATGTCCAATGACAGGGCAACTACTTGAAGTGGACCTTGCAATTCATACATGTTCCACATGGAAAGCTGACATACACACAAGATAGGTCTCTAACTCAGATGTGCCTGGGGGAGCCTTCTGTAGCTATTGACTAAGTTGAGATGTCAGTTATATTGTGCCTCACATTCTCCTGCCTAAGAAAATTCTTTATATAGGGCAGTGGAGTTCCAATACATGTGCTAACTATGGGGATGCTTCTGTAGCCAACACCTGGACCAGAGACAATGGTGGAATTGCTATTGGGTGGAATTTGCTTTTGAGTGGAATTGCTATGGGAGAAATAATAATAATTTCATGTCAGGAATTTTTATGGGTTGAAAGAAATTTTTTGGAAGTAACTCTGTTCAGGGAACACCCAAATGAGGCTTCTTTCATGTCCCCAAGAGCTGGGACAGAGACAGGTGCTCAATCCATCATGCAGTACCCTGGTCTCAAACTACCGACTTGCCATCCTTCCAGCTAACAAGATGAGCTTCTTAACCACTGAGCCACTGCAGTCCCAGGAAAATATTACAATAGTATAGTACTGTGATGGCGAACCTATGGCACGTGTACCCAAATTGGCAGCTTCGGCGCCTTCACCACCACCACCCAGGTCTTCTGACAAGGCCATGCTGGGCTGTGCGTGCGTGCGTGCGTGCATGCGTGTGTGTGTGTGTGTGTGTAACATTGGCATTGAGGGGACAGGCTGTTAGTTCAGGAAGGTTTTCACCCCCCTGCCCCCCTTTTGCTATGGCCCTGCGATGCTGGGCTTTCTTGGGTGGTGGTGGGTACCTGGTGCATTGGTGGGACTTTTCTGAGGATTGGCAGTGTAATTTGGTGCTGTGCATGTGCATGCACAGTTTGAAGGATGCATGCACCCACATGACATCACTGGCACAAGTGGTGGCTACCCCATCCACCCCTTTTTTGGGGGTACTCAGGCCCTAAAAGGTTTGTCACCACTGGTATAGTAGGTGTTGGGTTGACTCTTTTACCTGAGAAATTACTTGTATTATTATTATTATATTATTATTATATTTGAATTTCTATACCGCCCTACTTGGCAGAGCCAACTCAGGGCGGTTTACACACATGTATAGTTACAGTCACAACATATCAATAAATCAATAGTCAATATCAAACAAAAATAGTCAATAAATAGTCAATATCAGAATCATAGAACATCAGCACATAAACATCATTACAGTAAAAGTAATTCAATAAACAGTAACAAAAAATTCAATAAACATCAATATCAAGCAGTAGTTAAAAAATTTCCATACAAAGAAACAAAACTAAGCAAAGCACCATGACAAGTAACGAGCCTCTCCGTCCACCGCACAGCGTCTCTTAAAGTCCCAGCAGGGCGGGATTCTGGGGGCAGATGGAACAAGTCCCAAGGCTGAACGCCACTGCAGCCACTTATCTCGGCCGCAGATGTTACTGTGCGGCGGCCACCTGCACAGCCAAGGAAGCGTTCACGGGAGAGAGCGGAGACGTCCATGGCTGCCTGCCGCCCAAGTCCCGCAGCTGTTGCTCCCTCGCGTCCGGCTGGGCGAGGGAGAGACCGGCGAAGGCGGCGGTGGCGGCGAAGGTCTTTTGAAGCCGCCCGAGTCCCGCAGCTGTTCCCGCCCGGCAGGAGCAGCAGCAGGGCTCAACGATGTCAGCGTCTCTCTCGCCTGCCACAGGTGTTCCGAGCGACTTGTACCTCCCCATCCCCTGGAGGAAGTCATGGCAAAAAACATCCTGACATGGTGAATGGGAATGTTGATAGTAATTCTAACCTGTGAACAGAGAGAATTCCATTAATGCCATCTCTCTCTCTCTCTCTCTCTCTCTCTCTCTCTCTCTCTCTCTCTCTCATACACACACACACACACACACACACACACACACACACACACACACACACACACACACGATGGGCAACGTCTATGTCTACTGGATAACTTAAGCCCTGGGAGCTTGATGTTATGCTCTCCCAACAAAGCTCCATTTTATAGAACAGCAGAGGAGCTTCTGGAGTGTGTAAGACTACAGCCTTAGACTTTAAACTACCACAAGAATCCATGGAATACTGCATTAATTTTTTATGTGATGCACCCTTATTCACACAGCTTGCTTTTCTTTAGGGTAGAACGTGTGTGAGCTATCCACCAGAGTCAATCGAAAGACAAAACATGACATTTAAGTGAGAAACAATTAAAACTAGAGTGACCTCAGCTACCATTAACGGGTTTTCCCTCCAGATTTTGCCTGAGGTCTGATTATTATTATTATTAAATAAAAAGTCTGCTTTGTCTTTCAGTGTCTTATCTCTCAATGACTCACAGAAGGATTGATAAACTGCTTCAACCAAAAAACACTGTCTGGCATGGACGTGAGGTAATGTTAAAGTTTTGTTAGGTATTGGGTCACTCCTAACTCCCACACACTTGAAGGTAGTCATGGTTATGAATCTCTATCAATCATAATCTGAATACCTAGAAAGAATCAGAGCTTTGAACATTGCTTTTTAAAATGAATTTACTCTGTTACTAATTCTCCAGCTTTTGGACATTTTTTTACCATTCCTGCTAGAAGGCTAGAGGAATGTCATGAGTTATGCTATGCATTCATAATAAGGATGTGTACCGGCTTTGAAGAATTGCTGGAAACAAAGAAAAACAAGGATATCTGGATCAACTATAGGGCAATTCACAAAGCTGCCAGTTACCATTTGTTGTGCTCGTTAAATCAATGAAGTTTGATCCAGAGTTGTTGAGGTTGGAAATGTTGAACTTTGGAGTGAAGCCAGGGTGGTGTGTGTGTGTGTGTGTGTGTGTGTGTGTGTGTGTGTGTGTGTGTGTGTGTGTGTGTGTGTGTGTGTGTGTGTGTGTGTGTGTGTGTGGAGAGACATTTGGTATATGTTGCTCTATCTCAAGAAGGAAGCAAAAAGAAAATTAACAGCTGAACTCCCAATGAAAGCTAAAAGCTCTCTGGGAACTCTGGGAGAGGACACAGATTGAGCCCACAGGTTTTTACATATTCCTGCCCACTCAACTAAGCAGCCATTTGACACATAGTCACGGCAAAGGGACACCACAGCCATGCATCTAGACTTTTTAAATACCTAGCTACCTTGAGTCTTTATTACATTAAGACTCAATGTCTATGTGAAATGGGATGGATGACTGGCCATCTTGTGTGGGCTCTGATTGGATAGGCCAAAGTGGTTGTGCCTATATATTTTGGTGCTCTCAACACACAGTCCTTGGATTCAGGCCATGACAGACTATGATTAGGGATGATAAAAAGATTTTCCCCGATACTGCATGCTTTCTCATTTCTCCTCCTTACTTGTCCTTTACAACTTGGTGATATACAAGAGGGCTACAGTTGAAACTTCTGCCTGGATGTACAGAGGTAATTTCTGCCTTCCTTTTTTTCCTCTGCAGAATGGAACAACATTTCATGTGTCTTCATGCCTTCACATCAGCAACCTTCCTTTCAGAGGATCCAGCAGAGAGTATCAATTGTTATGCCTGACTGATGTGAAGAGGGGAGCTAGAAAAGGGTAGAGTGCATGGCTCCCATGCAAAGAGGGAGGGCAGCAAGCAAGCAAACAAGTAAATTGACTGGTGGGAAATTGTCACTGAAGAGCCATGTAGTCCAAAAGTGATGTCACTGCTCAGTGATTCACATCCTAAATCACAGCTCTTTATGTATTCTATTGACATCCCATGTCCCTATCCAGAAATATGGGTGGGAGGTAAATCAGTTCAGTAAGGCCCCAGTAAAGTTGTCTTGGGGAGCAGAATTGATTAGAATTGTACAGGGGCAAGTAAGGGCCCCTTTGCCCCAGGGCACAACAGCCTGTCATTTTTAGTGGGAAATGACACCAACAGCCTGTCATTTTTAGGGGGAAAAGATTCTCCTTCAACCTAGCTTGAGTTCACTGGCTGTGGGAGTCCCAAACAGGACACAGAATGAATCTCAGTAATAAAATACAAATTGTATTAGCTTCTGACAGGAGAGAATCGTGTATAATGTGAGTCTTCCTGGACATAAAAACAATTACTCTTTCATAGTACTAATTGGAATTTTTAAAAGAAAACAGATTTGCAGGAACAGAAGAACAACTACTGAAAAATATTTAACAAGGACAGAATCCTGATAGGCTGGATAACTGTGAAGGAAATCATCTATCTACCATGGTACCTCTGCTTGACTTGACCCAGTTATACAGTACTTTCATATTCTCTCTAATGGTCTAACACCCAAATATGGTCACTTCTATTTCTTCTCTTTATTCTCCTCTCTTCCTTCTTCCTTTTCTCCCCCCTCTAACCACTATTATAATCAATCCTGTTGAAGCGCAGCCAGATTGTGTGGAGTTAATGGATTCAGGCATGAAGAAGGATTTGCCCTGTCACTAGGGAGGAGAATGGCACATCTCACATTTGGAAACAAGGAAACTGGCCAGCCAGAAAAAGCTCTGATTATACATTGAAGGTTAACTATGTTCCCAAAAGCGTTTCATACTGCCTTCCATCCCAGGTCACAGCCCTCTGTTTTCTTCATATGTAGTCCCTATTATCTGGAAATAAGTGAATGTCTGCAAAGCAGTTTAGACCACCTCAAATTCAGTTCAGGGCAAGTCAATTCCAATCTGTATGGTAGGTATTCAGATATGTATTACTGGGTCATGTAAAGCAGAGGTACCATGGTAGATAGATCATTTCCTTCACAGTTATCAAAAGTATATCAGGTGGCACTGACATACCTCAGTTAGTAACACTTTTGTTCTCTTATTTTTCAAAGTTAAAAAGGGTTCCCCTTGAAACCAATGGAAGTTAAAGAAATCCTATGGACAACTGTCCTTTGTTTTCTGTCTTTACATTGCTTGTGAAAATCCTGTTGCATGGTTCTGTTGGGGCAGAAGAAATGATGTCACTAGTCATGGCAGATTGCTACTGTGCCTTGACTTCAAGTTGCACTAGACATCATTTCACCATGTGTTACCCACAACCCGAAATTCAGCAGAAACTCTTCAATGAGTAGCAATCTGTCAATACTCATGATATTATTCATGCAATGCCAGTGGAACTACAGAAGAGTATTGTAATCAGTATTGAAATGGCATAGGACACATGCGGTTCTCTGACAGGCTTTTGGTACTAAGGGAGTTTCTTGGTTACTTTTGGGAGTGCTAAATGTGTCATTTCTTAGAGAGCTAGAACACCATAGAACACCTTGTGTGTCCTAGTGTTGCAGCATTCTAGAACTATAGAATGCTCCATAAATAATACTGTTAGTACAGTACTTCTGATTATGCTATCACTATTTAGGAGCAGCTGTACATATCATATGACTGTAACAAATATTCATAAATGTTCTTGTCCTTACTAAAACATGGTTATCTTATCTTGGTGTATCAAGACAGTCCATCAAAAAATTGCCTACCACAGGAAGACTTGTCACTCCTGTATAAAAGTGAAAATACAGTAAAACCTCTACTTACGAAAAAAGTCAGTTCCGTAGGCTTTTGCTTAAATCAGTTTTTATGTAACTTGAAACAAACCCATAGGAATTTTTTTTTATGTAACTCAAACCAAACCCATAGAAAAAAGAATCTTTATGTAACTCGAAGCAAATCCATAGGAAATCGTATAAATTGGGACATGGTTTTAGTACAAAATCATTATGTAAGTTGAATTTTATGTAACTCGAGGCATATGTAAGTTGGGTTTTTACTGTACCACGATTTTTTTTGTTAGCCACCGAATTAGCAGAGAAAACCCTGCGGTTTTGTACAAAACTCTGTATTTGTTCAAACCAAACATTGTATTTTGTGATAAAATACAAGGTTTTCTGCATTGGGTGTGTTTTTCTTTTATACAAAATTCAAGACTTTTTTTTTTCAAAAACAAAAACCAACTTCCAAAAAATTTTCACAATTAAAAAAAATCCAAATAAAATTGCACAGAAGTCCCTTGCAATTTTGAAAGGGAGAAAGTTTTGATTGTTTTTGTTCTTACCTGCAAGAACAAAAAGATTTACATTCTTAGTCTTCAGTGCCCATGTTCTTGGTTTAAGAAAACAGCATGAAATGTAACAAATAGTTGCACAACAGGTAACAGGATAACATGCATTGTCATGAGGATGAGTGGAAGGAAGAAACCATGGCTGAAACCTTCTTCTCTTCACTTGGACACTGGGTGGGATGGCTTTTGGCAGCTATTACAACCAAATGGAATAGCAAGGTTTTTCAACCTTCCATCCACAAGGTGTTCTGATCAGCAGGTGTGCTGACTTGGGTTTCTGGTAATTGAAGTCCAAGAACACCTTGGGGGCCCAAGGGTGATAAACCTTGCATTATAAGTATCACATTGTGCTGTAACAAGGTATTTCTAAATTCTGGGATGGATTCAAGGAGCAGTTTGGCCTGCTAAGTGATGTGATTTGGGAATTGTTGGACATGATATTTTAGAAAGAGTATGATACTGGAGGGCATTCTTCCTTCAGATGATTTGCACAACATGAACTGACAGCGCCTTAGAATTTCTGTGAGGGAAATTCTTTTCCCACACCTTCTAACTCAAAATGTTAGGATTGAAATTGAGAATTTAGCCATATTAAACATGCGGCCACTGAGTTTATCAGCTACAGTTCTTGAGCACCCATTTTCTTTCTTATGCTTCGTCTAGTACTTAATTTGTTAGCTGCTGGAGACTACAGAAAAATGTGTACATGAAAATTTAGAAATGCATTTCCAGAATCAACTAATTAGAATGGTTTTAAAGGGGTGGGCAGTCTGGAAGGCACTAATAGATTTAAAAGGGCTCAGGTATTCTGGATCAACTGATCTCTGAACTGAGCTGCATAGGCAAACCTCTTGCTTTTTTGCAAGTGATGCACAGGTAATTGGTTTGTTCAGAATTTACTTATTTATGTATAGCATTCCTAAACCACTTTTCTGTTTCTGGGCAAAACTCCATAGATAATTAGCTATAGTTAACACTACATGTTTCTATAAACTTGCAGATGAATAGTTTTACCAAGAAGCATCAGAAGCTGCCTTAAATTGTTAAAGCATTGCTCTGTCTAGCCCAGGGGTGCCCAAACTATGGTCCATGGGCCAGATCTGGCCCCTAACACCAATTCATCCAGCCCACAACGCCTGTGCTGCTCCTGGAAGCCTATGGCACCCTATGGCACCCTATGACAGCATTCTGTGTATGCACAGACACATTTTACTTCCACTTTCGGGGGCGGCATGGGCCAGATGAATTGGCATCGGGGGCTGGATCTGGCAGCATTATGCACATGTGTAGCACATTTTACTTCCGCTTCCAGTAGGAGGAACCATGTGACTGGCCCACTGAACCATGTGACCGGTCGACAGCCAGAAAAGGTTTGGTCAGCCCTAGTCTAGCCCATAATGTCAACTCTGAATGCCAGCAACTATTTAGGGATTCAGGCAGGACTCTTGCCTAGCCCTGCTTGAAGATCTTTCTCTGGTATTTCCTTGTGGTCTGACCCTTCCCCCTAGCATTATTTAAGTCTGACCTTTCTTAACATCCAAAATCAAATGAGATTGGGTTCAAGGTGCTATGGCAGATGGTTTATATTGGCTCCTAGTTTGATATCAGCATTGAACCATGGCTCTTTAGTGATATAAAAAGGTGTCTTAACTTAAAAAGATAAATGAGGAGCTGCTTCTGATTAAAGCTGGAACCTATATTGCTTTGCTGGTCATGCTGAGTTTTTGTCTTCAGTGTCATGGCATCTGTTTTGACATAAAAGCACGTTGAATTTTGCTATCAAGAAGAAGAGAGCCATCTATTTATTGGCAATGGTAATGAATAAAGGTGATGTGATATTCAAATAGCTAAAAAAATGCATGCAAATGGACTTGATTTCTCAGGTCCCTTTCCATGTGCAGAATGTCATCATGGAGACATCCACCAATGGGTGAACTCCTCACTGAATAATGACTCCAAGATATCCAAGGTAAAGGTAATAGAGAAAACAGCATACATTGAAATACATTTAAAATTTCTAACTGGAAAAACATTAACTCACCCATTCCATTGGGTTGCTAGTACTCTTCTCCTTCCAATCTCACCTCAACTTCTTCTTGTGGATTCCTTTTTGTGTCCTTCTTCAGTTGTTGATTAATTACATCCCTCAGTTCCAAATGCAGCTTGGCCTATTTTTACTATGTGTCAAACTTTTTAACTCTGACAAATAAAGGATTCCATGCATTAGCTTGTGAAATCATTTATAAAGTTCTTTCACAGATTAGCTTGAAGGCATCTCATATCTTGCAATGATTTAAATGTATTTGTTAATGATAAAATAATATTTTGTGCACATTAAATATAATCTATAATTTATAGTTTTGTATACTTGGCACAGATACCAGCCAAATTTAAAGGCATTTGGATAGACTGAGGCTTTCAACTTCTTGTCCTTCTAGAGAATAAAAAGAAATGCACAGAAAAGCATAGATAATTATTTGTAAATTTCATATTATTCCCCAAGATATATACCACCACAAAGGGTCTAAAAGATCCTAGTTTTTGTCATATTTTTATATTATTGCCATAAGCAGACAAAAGATAACATATGAAATACTTATGTTCATTACTGACTTAAATAAAATTACACACATACAAGACTAGAAATCACATATAGGATAGTAGTTTTATCTTACAGTATTTTTAACTTTTCTGTATGTGTTGTTATTGTTCAGTCGCACAGTCAATTCCGACCCTCTGTGACCCCATGGACCACTGTCCTCCAGGCACTCCTGTCCTCCACCATCCCCCTCAACTTGCTCAGCTCTGTGCCCATTTGTCTCTACAATACCATCTAGCCATCTCATCTTGGGCCGTCCCTTCTTCTTTTGCCCTTGACCCTTCCAAGCATCAAGGCTTTCTCAAGTGAATCCTCTATTCTCATTTGATGTCCAAAGTACTTTAGCTTCATCTTTATTATTTGACCTTCTAAGGAGCAGTCAGGGTTGATTTCTTCTAAGATTGAACTACAGTAATACCTCGGATAACTCGCTAAGACTTGGTTCCACAAGTCTTGGTGTTATCCGATTTTCAGTGTTATCCGATGCATGTTAAAATCCTATGGGATGGATTGGATAACGTTAAAGCTCCATAGAGATACATTGTAACTGCACAGGATTTAGCGGTTGTTATCCGATACATCCCATAGGACCTTAACGTTATTCGATCCAATTCTCCTCCCGAGATTACTTAACGTTATGTGATTTTAGCGTTATCTGAGGTAAACGTTATCCAAGGTATTACTGTATTTGTTCTCCTCACTGTCCATGGGACTCTCAAAACTCTCCTCCAACGCCACATCTCAAAGGTGTCTATTCTTCTGCACTCAGCTTTCCTAATGGTCCAGCTCTCACAACCGTACATAGCCACAGGGAATACCATTGCTTTGACTATGCGAATTTTTGTTTGTAATGTGATGTCTCTACATTTAGAGGAATGAAAGGATAAACCTTGCTATCTATAAAGTATGTAAGGAAATAAGCACACATCTATTAACATTATAGTTTGTTTTAATACTGTAAATTTCCTGAAGTCCTTATGAGGAAAAAGCCAGGTTATAAAGTAAATAATTAAATAATAAATAAAAGTATCATAATTTTCTTTCTTAGGGGAGCAGCATTTTCTTTCATTTTGAAATCACATTAAGGGCTGAACTCTTACCTTCTAAAAGTATTAGCAGAGCAAAGGAGAAGATATGGACAGGTTAGTCTGACATTAGCACAAGACAAGGTTTTATAACAGATTATTAATCTGGTAGTCTATGAGCAATTAGGAAAGAATGTGGTGACTTCTAATAGCCAGCATGCATTTCTATAATAACAACAACCCCAAGAAAACCCAAGACAAATGTTCTCTCACTCTCTTTTTAGAGTTACAACCTTGTAGACCAGCAGAATCCTGTGGAAGCCATGTGTCTTAATTTCAACAACACCATTTACCAAATGCTCCTTGATATTCTTGTAGCAAGTGGGACAATCTAGGCCAGTGGTGGTGAATCTTGGCACTCCAGCTGTTCTTGGACTTCAGTTGCCAGAAGCCCAAGTCAGTACACCTTCTGCGAGTTGAAGTCCAAGAACAACTGAAGTGCCAAGGTTCACCACCACAGATCTAGGCCAAACAACACAGCTACTATGCAGATGTGCATGTGGAGGAGGGTCCTTGCCCAAAGACTGCTTACTAATCATTCCTCATCACTGGAGAGAAATGACAAATGCAGTTCCAGTGATCTAGTCAGTGTTTGGTGCCTTTATAAATGATTTAGAATAATAGATGGGGTGCTAATCATATTTGCCTTAGATGTTGGTAGACTGTCCTTCACTAGAGTCTTTTAAACAGCAGTTAGATGGCAGCATGTCAGGGTTAATTTAGCTGAGGATTTCCTGCCTTGACAAGGGCTTACAACAGCTGACTTGAACCCTACAATTTGATGGTTTTGTAACTGAAAACTACACTGTAATATTTGGAGAAGTATGAAAACATAATTACATGCCAGTTTTCATGTGAGTGCAAACTGAAACAGGTACTATTAATTTTGCTCCTGTTCTTAACTTTCTTGTGTTTTCTTGGGGCTAAAGTGCCATTGAGTCAAGGGGAATCTTATACACCAGCATACATCCATAGGATTGGGGTCCTAGTTAATTAATAATTCATACAAATGTAGCAGATTTAATAACTGCACAGGTTAGTTCTTCTCCTGAGAGGCTCAGAAAGAATCAAACTCTCAAGCCTGGTCCACAGCCAAGTGCTCTAACCCACTTAGAAGTCCACCTAGCCCAGAGTCAGTGGTGGGCAAGGGCCGGTCTGCATGGACCAGTGGCAACTTTTGGGGGGCATCCATGAGGACCGGTGGCAAGTTTTTGGGGCAACCAGTGGGTGGGTTACCTTATTTGGTGGTGGAAATGCCAACATCACCTGTGCATACACACCTCCAGTGCTTGGCATGCAGGCACACCTCCAATGCTCAGCATGCATGTGCCAATTGATACATTAACGCATGTGCGCTGAGCCAAGCAGCCACCTCCTCCTCCTTCTCTCTGGCAACCAGGTCAGAAGGGGAAGCTGTGCGCAAGTGCTCCTGCCTCCCCCCATGGGCCTGGGGGGCAGGAGGAAGGACAAGTCACTGTGCGAGTACTCCTGCCTCCCTCCTGGGCCTGGGGAGTGAGGAGGAAGGACAAGTCACTTTACGAGCGCTCCTGCCTCCCCCCCCCGGGTCCCAGTCTTATTCTGTACAAACATATCAGAGAGTAAACATTTTAATGTAAGATTTTGTGGATTGACTCCACTGGCTTTTTGGCTATAAACATAGATGAGCACTAAACCGTAGAGTTGGTAACGACTGGCTTTCGAGCAAGGGCAACCTTTACCTAATAACAGAAGATCCCTGATTGGTATTCAAATTTGACATCACATTTTGTCCCTGCAAGTGGTTCAAGGTCTCCCTTGCTCAAAAGCCAGTCATATCTGTCTCTAGGGTGCAGTGCTCATCTCCATTTATAGCCAAAGAGCCAGTGCTACCTGTGTTTGCAAATGTATACATGGCCATATGGCAAGCATGACTAGATCGCCCATAATGTTGGCTCCGCCCTTGACATTTGCCCCACCCACAATGTTGGCTCTGCCAACATTGTGGTAGTAAAAAAATTAGTTGCCCATCACTGCCAGAGTACTATATAATATTTAAGAAGGGACTATGGTGGCTTAGTGGTTAAGATCAGTGGTGGGCAGCAAAAAATTTCACTACCACACTGTGGGTGGAGCCTAGTCGTGCCTGCCATATGGCTATGTATACATATGCAAACACAGGCAGCAGTGGCTCTTAGGCTGTAAATGGAAATGAGCACTACGCCCTAGAGTTGGATATGACTGGCTTTTGAGCAAGGGAGAACTTGAACCGCTTGCAGGGACAAAATCTGATGGGCAGGGCAGGGAGATGGGCATGGCCACCCAATTTTGCTACCCACCTCTCTCAGGGGGGTGAACCTGTTGCCGTCCACCACTGGTTAAGATGCTGATTTTAATGACTGGAAGGTCAGTAGGTCAGCAGTTTGAGACCTAAGTTCTCTGTCTCAGCTCCTGTCAACCTAGCAGTTTGAAAGCAAGAAGTTTCTGGTAGACAAATAGCTACCACTTCAGTGGGAAGGTAACAGTGTTCCAGGCACTCCAGCATCAAGGCATGACTGATACATGACCACAGAAATGTCTGTACCTTTGGCTGTAAACAGAGGTGAGAACTGTATATGAGTGTTGGATATGACAGGATTTCGATCAAGGGTAACCTTTATCTTTACCTATGCTTTAATAATAAAATAAAGTATGTGAAAGAAAGAAAGAAAGAAAGAAAGAAAGAAAGAAAGAAAGAAAAAAAGAAAGTTGCAGCTATCATTCATCAACATCTTGCATGTATCCGTTTAGTTTCAGAGTTAAAGGTTTAACATCATTTTTCCTGCTCCAAAATAATCTACCATACCATGTAAATATCCATGCCTGATGGAAATTAATGCTGTTTCTTGTCCTATTACATCTGTTCAGAGAGAAAAGAAAGTGTGTGTGATTATGTATCATGTTGGCATTTAATAAATGTGTGGCATTGTTTCAGCTTATCCATTTCTGCTAGCCTCCTTCAGCTTAATCATCCTGCAAGAAGAAATGAATTGGAAGAGACACATTAAGCAAGTGGCATTAGAGATATGTGCTGGACATTCTCAGGAAAGTTTACTCCCACTCTTTTGTTTCTTTTCCTCACATTAAGAGATGTCCTTGTTCTGTTCTCACTCTGCTGTTTCTTCCATTCAAACATTTCAGCTACTGGCTCTGGCATAATTTTCTGTGTTTACTTTTGTGGGAATTGAGTAAATTGAGTAAATGAGCCTTCATTTTTAAAGCTCTTCAATGTGACAAATTAATTTTTAAAAAGCAAGTCTGAAAAAAACAGACAACCACTTCATCATTCAAACCATGCTAGACAATACTTAGCATAATTAAGGCAGCAATCAAAGAGCTGATTTTTGACAATGGAACGTAACTGGTATTACAGTTATAGACTGATAAAATATAATTAACTACATGTTCTTAAAACACATTTCACAAGATTATAGAGTGATTCAAGGCTACCTGAGTTATCCTGAGATTACTGCTCAAAATATACTTGTTTGCAGGCATATTGTCTAAGGTTGGAAACAGAAGATAGATTACCTTGTTCTTCTAAATAAGACATGAAAATGGCATGATAGAACAATCATCACTTGTGGTGTGGAGAGGCTTTCTTTCTTTTCTGTCTCAGCTACACAGGTTTTATCAGGGCTGGTCTCTCTATGTTCATATACAGTAATACCTCATATAACATTAGTATCGAATAACACTAAAATCGCATAACATTAAGGAATCTGGAGGGAAGAATTGCATCAGATAACATTAAGATCCTATGGGATGCTTCAGATAACAACCGCTAAAGCCTGTGTGGTTACAATGTATCTCTATGGATCCCATAGGATTTTAACATGCATCAGATAACACTAAAAATCATATAACACCAAGACTTGTGGAACCAGGTTTTAGTGTTATATGAGGTTTTACTGTACCTGCCCCTTGTAAATTGCTGTTCCAGCACTTAATCTTTGTGAAAGAACTTAGAGATGCATTAAAAAAAAGTTGGTATGCTCAAGTTGCAAGAACATATCTGACTTCAATGATTAAAGCATCCATCAGATACAGTGATGGGATGTAACAGGTTCTCACCAGTTCGCTAGAACCGGTAGTGACTTTTCCCAGTGTCCCGGATAACTGGTAGCAGCTTTTGGAGGGAACCACCTTTGGGGCTTACCTTTTCACTGGTTTCCCCACTTTGCATGTGTGCCAAGTACTTGGTGTGCATGCACGCCTACAGTGCTTGGTGCGTATGCATGGCCTCCTTGCTGTCCTTGTGTTGTGGGTGGGTGGGTGAGTTGAGGTGTGTGTGTGTGTGTGTGTGTGTGTGTGTGTGTGTGTGTGTGGTTATTTTTATTTTTAATTTTTTTTTTATTTTTTTTATTTGGCTGTGCCCACAATGCCATGATGTCATGATGTCAGCTCCGCCCACACTGTGATGACATCACGGTGGGGTAGTAAAACATTTAACATCCCACCACTGATCAGATAAGGCAAATACCTTAAACAATGTTTAACAATGCATTGTTACAGGGAGGGCACATGCTTTTCAATGTGATGTTTGCTGTGAAGATATAGCTGTGTCAGGTTTGGCATATTTTATTTTATTTTTATTTATTTACTCCAATTTTTATACCGCCCTACTCGGTTGGACCGACTCAGGGCGGTTCACAAGCACAGAGTAAACAGCAAATTTATAAACACAACATGTAAATATAAAAAAGAGAAGAAAAAAAATCAGTATCGACACCGTAAAACAACTCAACATCATTACATCATAAAAAATTCAATAGGTATCAATTTCAAACTACAATCAAAAATTACAAAATTCATCAAATTTACCTAAAGATTTGAAACATTATCAAAAAGTCCAGCCGCCACTGCGGCCTTTAAGCATAGCCTCCGGAACAGGTGGAGGGAGTCCCGGCTAGGCGCAGTGGTAGCCTCCTTTCCCCGGCCGCAGGTGTGATCTGTGGCGGCGGGGCCCTCCACTCTGGCCGGTGGTGAGGGCGGGAGGAGGGCGGCAGCTTCGGCGTCCCGGGCTCCAGCCAGCGGCTTTTGAAGCCCTCCACTCTGGCCGGTGGTGGGGGCGGGAGGAGGGCGGCAGCGTCGGCGTCCCGGGCTCCAGCCGGCGGCTTTTGAAGCCCTCCACTCTGGCCGGTGGTGGGGGCGGGAGGAGGGCGGCAGCGTCGGCGTCCCGGGCTCCAGCCGGCGGCTTTTGAAGCCCTCCACTCTGGCCGGTGGTGGGGGCGGGAGGAGGGCGGCAGCGTCGGCGTCCCGGGCTCCAGCCGGCGGCTTTTGAAGCCCTCCACTCTGGCCGGTGGTGGGGGCGGGAGGAGGGCGGCAGCGTCGGCATAGTGTCACTATTATTACTTCACCACAGTGTTAAACACAAACAATGATTACTGTGGTGGCACTAATTCAGGAACCCTCAAAAAACTCACCTTAGCTTGAGATGGAGGGTTTTTTTGGGGATAGTGTCAGAGAAAGCTGGGGATTTCTGAAAGTGAACTTAATTCACTTCTCTATAAAATGCTCACTGTTCAAATATAGGAGGATGAGTTTGTTGTTGCATGAATTAGCAAAAAACAGCCACATTTGGATGGGTTGCTTGTGCCTTTGTGATCAATCAGCTTGATATGTTCTGGCAACTTCACTCTACAAAAGCTGAGTGTCACAGAATAAGCCCCATTTTAAAACAGTGCTTTTTCTGTTTTCTTCGTACTCACTTAAATGTGTTTTTGTACTTTTTAAATGATGATTCTAGATCTGTGGGAGGAAGAAAATATGTAAACATCCTTGCCTCATGGTTTTAGTGAAATGAAACTGAATGTGTGACTGCTCATAGGCTGGAATCCCTAAGGAGGAGGGCAAGAGGTGTAACCTAGTGACGCAGACACACACAGGCTTCTCTGGAAGGCTGTGCAGCCATTCTGCACAATGTGAGACTTGTGGAAGGAAGGGGGGGGGGGGCAAGTGCTTTCCCTGGAACCTTTAATGGTTTATTTCTGCTTTGAAATGCTTGCTGTTCTTTTGATGGACTGTATCCTGTATTTTACAATGCTTTCAATATATTTCTTGAAGAAACTTGGAGTGGTTATTTGGCCTAATGCTGCCTTTTCTACACAAATCTGTCCCTGGGTTGTCCAGCCAAGAAATATAATCCAGAAGAACATTGGGGCCTACCCAAGAGCCTGGTCCCTTCTGTTACACTGAGCTTAGCTTTAAACAGTTTAGCTTAAAAAGCAACAACAGCAGGACCCTTGTAAAAATTCTATTTTGCACAAATTCCAGAAACATCTGCAGTGTTTTGCATGTTAGTCTAACACCAGATCCAAGATTTCTCTTGGAAAGATCACTTGCCAGGCTGTCCATCATGCTTACTTTAGTGTGCCAAAAATAGTGCCATTCTCTGGCCTTGCCATGCTCCACCCCAAGTGGTGAAGGCATAGTATTTATGAATTATGAAGGCTAGTAAAGGTAAAGGTCGCCCTTGCTAGAAAGCCAGTCATATCCAACTCTAGGGTTCAGTGCTCACCTCTGTTTATAACCAAAGAGCCAGCACTGTCTGTGTCTGCGGATGTTTCTGTAGACATGTGGCAGACATGCCTCAACACCGGAGTTCACGGAACAATGTTTACCTTCCCACCAAAGTAGTACCTATTTATCTACTTGCAATTTCTTGCTGTGAAACTGCTAGGTTGGCAGGAGCTGGGACAGAGACAGGTCACTCCGACACATGCAGTATCTGGGAATCAAACTCTGATCTTCTAGTCAGTGAGTTTAGCATCTGAACCACTTGAGCTACCCCACACAAAGCACATAAAGACAATTTCTTTATTCCACTTCAGCTAAGGGATATACAAATGTACACCAACAATATTATCCAGTTTTTTCTTCTTCTGGCTCTTTTTTTAAAAAATGACACTATCCTCTATTTAGTCTGCATGTACTGAAATAATAATGCTAATCATATGAATAGTGTTTAGCTTAATGATAATAAGCAGGTAAGACATACTATCTAGCATTTGTAATGAAGTAAACTGACCACTGCTTTTCCTTAATTTATTTAATTTGATAAATAAGAAAAATGGCTTTTTTGCTCTAAAAGAGAACTTCTTTTATGCATTTGACATTAGCACTAGGTATAAAGAAAAAAAGTAGAAAATGCAGTGTCCTACCACGACTACATTTTGAATATGTATCTTACAATGTTGACTTTATATGGATGACTTAATTTGAGTGACCATTCAAGGATTTCTTGAGGAATTTAGTATTTTTGAATTCTAGTACAAACTGGCCTAGTTGTATATCTAGGACTAGGGTAAGGATTAAAACATAATTGTTATCTGGATTTTGAAGTTTTTTAAATGTTAAGCCTTAATAACAATGGCAAAGAAGCTAGCGGAGACTATTTCCCTCTCTTTCACCCATTCTGTCAGCAACTGATGTATTCAACAAACAGACATGGATGAACTCACACAAGAAAACATCTTATAATACAAGGAGACTAAATGCTCTGTAAGGCACTAAAGAACTAGAACAATGCAAATATATTTTCTGATTCCCGGTACTCTGTCCTTCCCATCTGATTTGGGACCTGAAAGCTACATGAAGGATAACTAATAAAGAATAATGTTTCTGATATTGCACAGCACTATTCCTGACCACAGGGTTTTTCTACCTCAACTTTAGGCATTTCTTGACAGTTTTGGCCAACATGAGTTTTAGCCAACCACTTAATCTTTGATTTTTAAATGAGTAAGTTTTAAAGCAATGAATGTGTGTGTGTGTGTGTGTGTGTGTGTGTGTGTGTTTCCGCAGAAAGCCAGAAGGTGTTCTGCACAGAAAAAGATCACATATTTCTTTTTAAAAGATGCTGCTGTTGAGTTAAAAGAACATCAGAAGATGTAATAGAACAAATGTGTCAAATTTATTTAAGTATTCTGTTTGCATATCTAGTCTCCAATCTATTTTGCTTAAGTCACCCAACAGCAAAGTTCAAGTGGTGGTATGCATTATACCAGATATGTCACTTTAGGTTTGTATCAGGACTATTTATTGCCTAAAGATGATACCATATATTTTCTCCTCAAAATATGCAACCATTTTTTCTATATGTATTGTCTTTGAACAAATGTTGAAAACTGATTGAAATAGATGTATTTGTGCAATTCTGGGATAACTATGGTATGCAGAGAATAGTTTTTGAGTTGCAAAAATATTGATGTGGCCCACCCTATGGATCTTTCATGTTAAATCCAGCATTTGTTGGGTTCATGTATTTTAGTAAATATGTCACAATTTCAAGTGAAGAAGGGGAAATAAAACTAATTTTAGGAAGACTCACCTGGTGCCAAAAGAGAAGGAGAGGGACAGCTAACATCCAAGATCTCTTTCTCTGGAGCAGTGGCAGGAGGTGTTTTGTTTTGTTTTTTTTTTGCCCTTTTTGGGCTCTCTGCTGCCCCTGCCACCTCTGAGGAGGTTGGGGGCCCCCAATCTGCACTGTTCCTGATGTCCCCAGACGGACCTATCTGGCTGGTCCTGCAAGGCAAAATGATGGGGCTTGAAACCCGGCATTTTGCCTTACAGCACCGCCCAGGTAGGTCTGCAGACATTAGAAACAGTACAGATCGGGGGGGCTGACCCCCCCCCGAGGCGGCAGGGGTGCTGGAGAGCCTGAAATGGGTAAAAAACTCCAATTTTTCCCACCCATTTCGGGTTCTCCGGCGCCCCCCGTTGCTTCGGGGGTGGGGGGTGGGTGTCAGGGGACCCGGTCTGCACTGTTTCTGAAGTCTCCAGATCTACCTGGATACTGCAATCGCAGCACTTGATCGGCGCGTGGGTTGGGGGGGTTGAATGGGCATGCAGCCCCCAACCCAAGCGCTGATCCCACCCTGCAATCTGCCTGCCTCTTTGGAAAGGGCAGTGGGGATTCCACACATGGAATCCCCACTGCCTTTTCCAAAGAGGCAGGCCAATCACTCCCGTTCCCTTTCCTCTTCTGAAAGGGAACAGGGCTTTTTTTTTTTACATTGTGCGATGAATGCATCACACAACGTTAAAAACCAGATAACGATGAGACTTGTGGAACCAGGTCTCATTGTTATCCGAGGTACTAGTGTATTGCTTTATTGGTTAAATTTAGTAAGTATAATCCAATGGGTCAGTGTCTCTTTGATCACTAGTGTTTGCTATTTGCCTGTGCCAAGTCAAAGGCACTAGTTTTGTGTTGCTGCATTTTGTGCGAAATGCAAAATACACAATTTTAAAAAGGTCTGGTTCATTCTTGTACTGAAGGGTAGAACACACTTAAGGCATTGGCGAGTGCTTGACAAGCTGTCTCACTGTGTCAAGATATCATATTTCACCAAGAAATGAAGAACTGGCGAGATTTCTTCACACCACTTGAATGGAAGTGAATGGTGTCACACACTCTGACTCTTACTCATCTCAGCAGATGGCTAAGTGTACATTCACAAGACAGATTCAATTATGAGGTATGATTCACAATTACAGCCTGCTGCAGATATTTGCCTGTGCACATGTAGGATTAAGATGGGGAGAGGGGCATAGGCATGTACATATTCCCCACCCCATGTTCACTTGAACACTGATGCCTTTACATATTGAGTGCAGAGCTCTGAAAAAGGCACTATAAACATGTTCACCTGAAGGTGCTTCCAGAGCATCTATATTCAGAAAATCTGTGTTATTATCGATGTTCTATCAAATGAACACACACAGAGTCCTTTTCATCCATTCTCATTCCAGAAATGGAGATTTAAAAGGCATTACATATGCCAATGCCAATTTCCTACTTTAATGCTACATATAGTCTGGTGAATGCCTCTGCATAGGACTTGATGGCTCTTTCCTGACCTTGAAATGAGCACTTTGAAGCAGGAAGCAAAGACAACACAGATAATTTCATTTTCATGATGCTAGTGAGAGCCTTCATTTCGCTGCTCAGTGCTCAGTCATTAACTTAAAAATCAATATTTGGCTAACATTCTTCATAAACCTTGTCATCTGAAAATCTCTGGGTCAACCTTTCCCATACTTGGCCATAGCTGAAACACATTTTGAATCAACCCCCCCCCCCAAAAAAAAGAACATTTATTCTTTGTCACCTCTTCTATTACTACCCAGTGATGCTTTGAAAAAAACATTGCTGCAGTAATTACTCCCCTTTGTCTCTGTTGAGTAATTGTATCATAATAAAATTACTCAACAGGCTTGGGGTAATTTTTCCTGCCTCGGTTTATTCCAGGCAAAACAGTTAAGAAATCTAAACCTTCTATTCTCAAAGAGCAAAGTGTTGTGACCTAACAGCAATAAACTATAGTGTTGTTGCTCTCAAAACAGTCACTTGCTAGTGTACACTACAAAGCAAATTTTTCCTTCCCCTTAGAAGATATACCTTTAGATATCTGAGTGCTAATTAGCTGGGTACTTTATGAAATGCATTCAAGCCAAGGTTTGGAAATTCAGTTCTCTACTGTGCCTTATAGGAGAATAGCCAGCCTGCATTATCTTGGCCAGGCTGTACAGTGCTGGAATGACTCCAAAAGAGGCAAATAGTAAACTTCTTCTGAGTACTCTATACATAGAAAACCTTGAGAAGGGTTAACATACTGCACATACTCAAGAGCTGTTTCAACTGATTCAAACAACTGCATGACTGCTAGGTTGGCAGGAGATGGGACAGAGACGGGAGCTCACTTTGTTCTGCAGTACTCAGGTCTTGGACTGCTCACCTTCCAGTCATCAATTTCAGTGTCCTAAACACATGAACCACCACAGTCCCCCCAAGCAAAAATATGATATGTAGTCCCACCTCCATGATTGGAATACTAGCCAATTCAAGTACTTCTAGACGACCTCTCTGTCCTCGGCTCCAGACTTTCCACCGGGCGGAGAAGGCTACTGCAGCTGTGGGATGCCAGGGACATTTCATTGCCAGCTCCCCACCCATCCCCAGGCCAGCTTAAAAGGATGCTGTGGCAGTGGATGCTAGGACCTCTCCGCCCTCACCTCTGGACTCTCCACTGGGTGGAGAGGATACTGCAGCTGTGGGACGCCAGGGCCATTCCATCCCCGGCTCACCACTCAGCCCTGAGCCGTCTTAAAAGGACGCTGTGGGGACTGGATTCTTTCTTTTTCAGACTTCTCTTGGACTTTTCCCAGCTACCTTCTGTAGAATTTTGCTTATAATCATTGCGGGACTCAGTATATGTGATTTTTGTTTTTGCTGTTGTTGTTTTTTTGTAATACTTTCTTATAACATTTTATTGTGATATTAATACTTTTGGGTTGTTACTGTGTTATTGATATTTATATATATATTCTGATACTGTGATGATTGTGATTATGATAATGTGGAATTTGTGATTGTATTACTGTTACAGTAATACCTCATATAACATTAGTATCGAATAACACTAAAATCGCATAACATTAAGGAATCTGGGGGGAAGAATTGCATCAGATAACATTAAGATCCTATGGGATGCTTCAGATAACAACCGCGAAAGCCTGTGTGGTTACAATGTATCTCTATGGATCCCATAGAGGATCAGATAACACTAAAAATCATATAACACGAAGACTTGTGGAACCAGGTTTTAGTGTTATATGAGGTTTTACTGTACTTTTATAATATGTAAGCCGCCTAGAGTCAGGTTTACCTGAGTAGGACAGGGTATAAATTTGAAATGAAATGGGGAAAAAAATGAAACATAAATCAGAATTGCCTTGAGAGTGCATATATTCATTATCTGAGTACTGTACTAATATTTTTGACCAATTAAATTGGAGATTCAAATAGATTGCCTGCCCAGTTATATCAGCTCAGATATGCTGCTTACTTAAGGTCTGACAATAGTGTTTCAGTAGGAGGTATTAAATTTTAGCCTAGAAAACTAATTATCAAGGTAGAGCCTGAAGTCTGAGTTTATTTTTACTTATTGCAGACCAACCAGAGTTTTGATGTTGAGCCAAACTTAGATCTTTGCTTTATAAAAGTGGTCCTTTTCTTTTTAAGATTGCACTTGTTTTATACCATGGGTTGTGGCTTTCAGCTTGCAAATATCTGACAGTAAACACTGGGAGGCATAACACTACTGCACTGGCCTATGGAGTAACTGTTGGAAATGAACTGTTTCATGTTAAGAAATCTTTGTAGGCATTATCTGTTGCATATGGAGTCACCTAGAAGTTGTGGGTTTGTACATAGTTGTGCAAAGAGAATTTCAGCCATTGTAGCCTTTAACCCTCACCAGCTTCATGGGAACTGTATGCTGACACACCTGAATTCCAAATGTTTCCCTGATCTAAAGACCATGTTTATGTGTGCATATGAATTTGAACATGGCCATGTCTAGGTGTATATGTGATTGTGGAAGAAAGAGAGAGGAAGATAAAGAAAAAGGGGATAAAAAAGGGAGGGAAGATTATAGTACCGGTATGTGGGATGGGAGACAAAAATCCCTAGGAGACAGACAGTCATTATTTAGTGTCTTTATGACAAGAGTCTCTGGCCAATACATTAAGGAGCAGTGAGGGCAAAATAAAAATAACAGAAGAGAGATGATCTGTAATTGCACCCTAGATACCAAGGAAGAAAAGGAAGCAAGTTAAAGGTCCCCAGAGATCTGAGTAATTGCCTGCTTATTGCTTAAGAAAAAAGACAGTGAAGTGCTCTGTGATTGGAATGGAAAAATTGAGAAGCTCCTGAACAATGAGTGTGACTTCAAAGGGGACCAAATTATTATTATATGGATGGAAAACAGCTAGAGCTATTCTTAGCAACATGATAGTTTTGGTCTTTCCACTGCTCAGTTAATTTTTGTCAGATTCTTGGTGTTCAATCTGCAGTGTTAATGGATGATATCATTAACCAAGGTCTTGAGGAGCAGACAACTGCCACATTTCCTGATAGGAAATGCCTTCAGTATAGGAAAGTTTATCTTTTAGCACAAGTTTAAAAGAGGCATTTGTTTGAGAAGCACAAAAGTAAGTATATGTGTAGCTGCTGCTTTTACTGTATAGTATAGTCAGTGGATCTGCCTTGTAGCCTATTGTTATTTTGTTATCATCCATTGATTTCCAAGTGGTTGTAGATCCACTTCACATTGCCAGCTGATTTCTGAGGGGAATCGTGTTGCACGAGATCTGACAGAGGAAGAAACCATGCCTTCTTGTGGAATCAAACAACACAATGGGTTCAACTAGAAATGAAACTTACACATACCAGAGATGAATTCAATGGTGGACTCCAAAAAAATTTACTACCACACTGTGGATGTAGTATAGTAGGCATAACCAAGGGGTAAGCCCTGTGTTGCACCTGAATTAGGACTACTTTATTTCAAAATTTGGATGGGTGGGGCCAGCCAGAATTTCTGCTACTGGTTCTGGCAAACTGCTGTAAACCTGCTGATGGCCACCACTGGATGAATTCATCAGAAGCTGCCATGTTGTTGCTGTTAAATGCTGTCAAGTTACTTCCCAAATTATGGCATCCCCATGAATGAATGATCTCCAAAGTATTTTGTCCACAACAGCTCTGCTCAGCTCTTGTAAATTCAAGCCTGTGGTTTCCTTTAGAGAGTCAGTACATCTTGTACTTTGCCTTTCTCTTTCCCCATGCCTTCCATCTTTCCCAATATTATTGTCTTTTCCAGAGAGTCTCACCTTCTCATGATATGCCCAAAGTAGGACATTTTTGCCACCAGAGATAGTTCAGACTTTATTTGCTCTAGGACCCACTTGTTTGCCTTTCTAGCAGTCCAGAATATCAGCAAAGTTCTCCTCCAGCATCATAATTCAAATGAATCATGTGATTAGTGTCAAGTAACCAGTACTAACAGAAGTGGCATAAATGCATAATGAATGGAAAGGTATTCTTAATTACTACCATAGAAACACAAAGGGAGTCGGAGTTGAATTACATAATTATATAGATAGTGTACCAGTGAATCCATATTAACATAGTCATATGAGTCAAAAAGTAAATTTAGGCAGATAGCGTACATTATTCATATGGAGTGCAGTTGTACAGGGTGAGAAATGTGAAGTGAACGATATTCTTGCAGTTCCAACCTTTATACAGTGGCCTGCCTTGTCTTTTAAAGGCAGATAGCAGAAGTCTTCACAGACGAAGAATCACAAAAATGTGATTTAGGTCAAACTTTGCAATAATTTTGTGACATAAACTCAAATCTCACATGTTTTGCTATTACAGAAGAGAGGACAAAGTCACCTTTGTCTACAGTGTCAGCTGTTGGCAGGAAACCACTGAAAAAAAGATTTGAGCATCTGTATTACAAGTTGTACTTCCTGACAATTGTAGAATAATGGGGAGTAAATATCAAGTTTAAGGACTCTGTAAAATGTAATTCATTGATTTATCTTTCCTCCCCCCCCCCCAAGCGTAAACCTTGAAGACTCAATAACAGTTCAAAGGGTTGAACATCTAAGAATTAAGTACACTCATAATTACTCCTGGCAGGGGTGTGAAAAAAGGCATGCTGTTTCTCATGCAGTAGAAATTAGCCTCCTGCCTTCATGTTACTTTTGCAACATTTATGAAAGCTCTTGGGTTGTGGGAGCAATCTGCAGTGGACATGATATAAATTCTTATATTTGATACTGTTCTTCAAAATATTATAACAAAAGTATTACAGATGATGACTGAAAAAAGGTCTACACCCCAAACAAGTGTTATGACCAACTGCTACCGCAACATTTTTATTAAAGTTCCTCCCCCCCCCCCCTTTGAAGGGCATGAGTTAGTGGAGAGAGGAGAAAGAGAATCCTAATGATGGAGAAGATTTGAAAGGCTGAATGATGGATCTGAAACTATTTAAAGGTAACTGGGAAAGTACAATTTAGCAGATAAATGGTGTCAGTGTTGGCAAAATGACCTAATGTAACCATTGTAACACTTGTGTGATTCAAAATTATTATTTTTTTACAAACTTGATTTGAATAATTCTTCCAAGTGCTCCAGCTCAGCATTTTTATCTTTCTTTTCTAGACAGGAAGGAAGGTGCTGAAAGAGGAGAGTCAGTCTGCCAATGGCTATTTAGCTTAAAATTGAAAATTGAACTTCTTGGTTCTGGTGTTGGAACAACAATGAGTTTCATTTTAGCTTTTCCTAGACAAAACAAGGAATTGTGCAAGTAAATATGGCATTGAGTCTATTCACATGTCATTTGTTCCTGATAAAGAGGTGATTCCATCATCTATTAATTTGGATAAGTTGAATAGATCCACAGGGCTGTGGTGGCATGGTGGTTAAGACACTGAGCTTGATGATCGGAAGGTTGGCAGATCAGTAGTTTGAGATCTAGGTCTGCATGACAGAGTGAATTCCTGTAGTTTGGACCAGCTCCTGCCAACCTTACAGTTCAAAAGCAAGAAATTGCAAAAGCTAAATTGGCATTGCTTTGGCAGGAAAGGTAACAGAATTCCATGCACTTCAGTGTTTAGTCAAGGCTGCCCTATAACCATGGAAATGTCTGTTGGCTGTAAACTGAGATGAGCATCATCCTCCAGAGTCGAATACAACTGGCTTAAGAGCAAGGGAGACCTTTGCCTTTTTTTTACCATTTTTGTTACAAACATAAAGTCAGATGAACTCTCATATTCTTCCCTGGACACAAGAGACCAAAGAAAAATGAAAAAGAAACTGAAAAGATTAAAGAAAAGTCAGATAAAGATATATAGAGATATAAAATTGAGCATTGATTCTTTGGAGACAATATAATTTTGCTGTGCGATAACTCAATGTATGAATTTGTGGAAGATGTATTCCCCTAGGGACTCATACAGGTAGTGATATTCAAAATTTCCATAGTATTGTACCCTCATTTTTGTGTACTTTTAGGCATCCAATAAAGTCAAAAGAGGTCACATGTTAGAATCAGGACTGTTTCTTGAGCCTTACCTTACCATCATGTTACTTTCAAAGAAGCACACTGTACACACGCATTCACATGCTATTTGAGTTCAAAAATAATGAAGATTATATAACGGAAATCATTTGGTTTCTGATTACCTTGTATAAAAGCATTCTTTACATTTCAGTTGCTAGCAGAGAAATAATTATCAGCTTTTAACTTGATCTTGGGAGCACACTAATTATCCACATAGTTTTCAGGCACGACATGAATTTGTTGTTGTTCAGTCGCACAATCGATTATGACCCTTTGCGACCCCATGGACCATTGCCCACCAGACACCTCTGTCTTCGACCATCCTCCACAGCCTGTCCAGCTTTGTGCCCATTGCATCTACAATACCATCGAGCCATTTCATTTTTGGCCTCACCCTTCTTCTTTTGCCCTCCACCTTTCCCAGCATCAAGGCTTTCTCAAGTGAATCCTCTCTTAATATTTGATGTCCAAAGTATTTTAGCTTCATCTTTACTATTTGACCTTATAGGGAGCAGTTAGGGTTGATTTCTTCTAGGATTGACCTATTTGTTCTCCTCGCTGTCCAGGAGACTCTCAAAACTCTCCTCCAACACCACATTTCAAAGTGTCTATTATTCTGTGCTCACCTTTCCTAATGGTCCAGGTCTTACAACCATACCTGGCCACCGAGAATATCATTGCTTTGACTATGCAGACTTTTGTTTGCAAGGTGACGTCTCTACTTTTAACTATGTTCCCCAGGTTTCTCATGACTTGTCTCCCAAGAATCAGTCGCCTTTTTATTTCATGACTGCAATCACCATCTGCAGTGATCTTTGAGCCTTAGAAAGTAAAATCTGTCACTGCTTCTACTTTATCCCCATCTATTTTCCATGTGCTGATAGGGCCTGTTGCCATTATCTTGGTTTTCTTGATGTTGAGTCTCAAGCCAGCTTTTGCACTCTCTTCTTTCAACCTAAGCTGCAGGTTCTTTAGGTCTTCCTCACTTTTTGCCATTAAGGTAGTATTATCTGCATATCTCAAGCTGTTGATGTTTCTCCCAGCAATTTTGATTCCAAATTGTGATTAATCCAACCTTGCATTGCTCATTATGTGTTCTGTGTATAAGTTGAATAAGCAGGGTGACAAAATGCAGCCTTGTCTTACTCCTTTTCCTGTTCCAAACCACTCTGTCATTCCGTATTCTGTCCTAACTGTTGCTTCTTGACTCACATACAGATTTCTCATGAGGCATATAAGGCATTCTGGTATTCCCATCTCTTTAATTACTTGCTACATTTTGTTGTGGTTGACACAGTCAAAGGCCTTGGTGTAGTCAATGAAACAGAAGTAGACTTGTTTATAATATTTCTTTGTTTTCTCCATGATCCAGCGTATGTTAGCAATGTGGTCTGTAGTTCTCCCGCCTCTTCTGAACCCCACCTGCACTTCTGGTAATTCTCTCTCCATGTGCTACTGCAGTCTATCCTGTATTATCTTAGCATCACCTTGCTAGTGTGTGGGATAAGCACAATTTTTCGATGGTTTGAACATTCTTTGGCATTTCCCTTTTTGGGGATTGGCATATATACCGATCTTTTCCAATCCTGGGACCATTGTTTTGTTTTCCAAATCTGCTGGCATATAGACTGCAATAATTTGATTCCATCATCTTTTAGGGCTTTTAAACATTCAGCTGGGATACCATCATCTCCACTGGCTTTGTTGTTTGCAGTGCTTTTAAGAGCCTTTCTGACTTCACTCCCTAGTATGTCTGGCTCAAGCTCAATGTTCTCTTCATTGTGATTATCAGGGGTGTAGAGGTCCTTTTGTAGAGTTCCTCTGTGTATTCTTGCCATCTTTTCTTAATCTCTTCTACATCAGCTAACTCCTTGCTGTTTTTGTCCACTATCATGGTCATGTTCATTTTTGCTTTAAATGTTCCCTTGAATTCCCCAATTTTTTTGAAAAGATCTCAAGTCCTTCCCCTTATGTTGTTTTCCTCTATTTCTTTGCATTATTAATTTAGGTAGGTTTCCTTATCTTTCCTTGCTTTTCTTTGAAATTCTGTATTCATTTGATTGAATTTTTTCCTTTCTCCTTTGTTTTTTGCATTCCTTCTATCCTCTGCTATTTTAAGAGCCTCATCAGAAACCACTTTGCTTTCTTATGCTTCTTTTCTTTTGGTATGGTTTTCCTTGCTGCCTCCTTTATGATGTCTTGCTCTAATTCTTCTGGCACTCTGTCTATCAAGTCTAAGCCATTAAATCTGTTCCACACCTCCACTGTGTATTCCTTAGGGATACACAAAACCACTGCTGCCATCACCACCTCTGGACATCCCCTCGACTGCCCAGCATGGAGGAAACGAACTGGATCTGGGTGGCTCAGGCAGCTACAAAACCACTGCCGTCAACATTACCTCCAAATGTTCCCTCGGCCAGCCGGCCTGGAGGGTACAAACTGCAGCTGGGTGGCTCGGGTGGCTACAAAACCACCACCACCACCATTACCAGACACTGTGTTGTTGCATTGTTTAATTATTCCAGTTTATTGTTTAATTATTCCAGTCATTATTGAAGTGTTTCTGTACTGTGATAATTTGATTCTGGGCTCGAGCCTCCCAGCTGCAGTTTGTTCCCTTCAGTCCGACTGGCTGAGGGGACGTCCAGAGGTGGTGAAGGCAGCAGCAGTTTTGTATGTTTCTGAAATGTTTGTGATACCATGTATAGTAATTGTGATTTTGTTTCTTTGTTAGTAGCCCAGAGTCACTTTGTGAGTGAGGTGGCATACAAGATCAACAATATTAAATTAAATTAAATTAAATTAAATTTTGTATAGGCCATACCTGTCTGGCCTAATTGTTTCCCCTATTTTCTTTAATCTAAGCGTGAATTTTGCAATCAGTAGATTATGATCTGCTCCAGGTCTTGTTTGTACTGATTGTATGGAGGTTCTCCATCTTTGGCTGCAGAGTATGTAATCAATCTGGTTTTGATATTGGCCATCTGGTGATGGCCATGTGTAAAGTCTCCTTTCGTGTTGCTAGAAGAGGGTGTTTGCTATGACCAGTGCATTCTCTTGGCAGAACTCTATCAGTCTTTCGCCTGCTTCATTCTGTGTTCCAAGACCAAACTTGCCTGTTATTCCATTTACTTTTTGATTTCCTACTTTGGCATTCCAATCTCCTATGATAATGTGGACATCATTTCTTGATGTCTGTTCTATGAGGTGTTGTAGGTCCTCATAGAACTGGTCAACTATGGCTTCATCTGCACCAGTGGTTGGTTTGTATATTTGGATTACAGTGAGATTGAAAGGTTTGCCCTGGATTCTGACTGAAATCATTCTGTCACTTTTAAGATTATATCCCATTACTACTGTTCTCACTCTTTTATTGATAATTATGGCTACTCCATTTCTTCTTCATAGCCACAGTAGTAGATATGATGGTTTCCAGAGCATGAATTAGATTTACACTATAATAAAGTGGTTGTCATTCTGTTTACCACCGTTTACTAGTGGTTACTGATTTATCTAGATGCATTAAATAGGATAACCTGAAAAAACTGACTTCATTGTACACTAGTATTTCAGAAAGAAAAATGTGCATTGAGTTGCCATTCATCCATACTGACCAACATAAAGGGCATACAGATTGAGGTCAATGTATCTGTAACCTTTACCTGATATTCTGCCTTGCACTGCCTTGGATCTGTGACATTATCTTTGCATTTCCAAACTTCTACTTTCAAAAATAATCTTATGAATTGGGAGCTCCAAAGCACTGGAGAGTCTGTGACCTATCCACACAAACAATCATCCTTCCACTATTATAAACAAACTTGTTAAAAAAAATTTACAAAAAAAATAATACAAGTATTTAAGGTCCACATATGTAACAAAAAACAAACAGACAGCAACAAAAGAGAACAAACAAACTGAAATGACCAAATTAAGATAAACCAGGTAATTAATTGATCAATTACACAAACTTTATCAGAAATACACATGAGTACTAGGATTGGAGTGGTAAGCAAGGATTAGTGTTGAATGGTGTAGTAGTGGTAGTAGATATCTGGAGAAGTCAGTGGTTTGGAGCACCTCGCTGCACAGCCAGAGATAAGGCATTCATTCCCTACTATGTGGCCTTGGGCAAGTGGACACTGTCTCAAAACACCATCTGAAGCAGAGGCTGATTAATCACATCAGAATTCTTCAAACCTAAGCATCGCCATAAGTGGAAACTGACTTGATGGCACATTATAAAATACAGTTTCATAAATAAGGCTGAGTAATAAGGAAAATAAACAACATTCCAGAATGCAAAAAGGTTAGGTAAACAGCTGTGTAGATCTTCCTGTTCATTCTATAGCTCACCGAAATGGCTACTGGAACATACAGTAATACCTCAGATAACGTTTACCTGGGATAACGCTAAAATCGCATAACGTTAAGTAATCTGGGGAGAAGTAATGAGGAGAATAGGATCGAATATTTTTAAGGTCCTATGGGATGGATCGGATAACAACTGCTAAAGCCTGTGCAGTTACATTGTATCTCTATGGAGCTTTAACATTATCCGATCCATCCCATAGGATTTTAACATGGATCGGATAACACTAAAAATTGGATGCCACCAAGACTTGTGGAACCAAGTCTTAGCGTTATCCGAGGTATTACTGTATAATAAACTGAGACTGAGACCTACCTAGCATCTCAGTATTTGCAGAGCCCGGTATTTGCAGAGCCCACATGGTAATCCCTGCAGAACCACTGAAATATTCCTGATTTAGTCCATTTTCATACCTTTGGCAAAGTAACATGCACATGCTAAGCTCAAACCCTGGTATCTCATAGGTACTCACAAACAGTGGTGGGCAGTAACAGATTTGCACTCCTCGGGGGGGGGGGAGCAAAATTGGGTGGCCATACCCACCTTCCTGCCCTGCCCAGACTAATACAGCTACCATTTAAAAAGTTTTATTCTGTGCAATATATCAGAGAGTAAACAAAACAAAAAGACAAATGTTGTGGCACCTTAAAGACTAACTGCTGTATTTTAATGTGAGCTTTTGTGGATCAAGTCCACTAGCTCTTTAGCTATAAACAGAGATGAGCACTGAACCCTAGGTTGGTAACGACTGGCTTTCGAGGAAGGGCAATCTTTACCTAATAACAGAAGATCTCTGATTGGTATTCAAATTTGAGGTCAGGTTTTGTCCCTGCAAGTGGTTCAAGGTCTCCCTTGCTCAAAAGCCAGTGATATCTGACTCTAGGGGACAGTTCTCATTTCCATTACAGCCAAAGAACCAGTGCTGCCTGTGTTTGCAGATGTATACATGGCGATACGGTAGGCATGACTAGATCGCCCATGATGTAGGCTCCACCCATGATGTAGGCTCCGCCTATGACATAGGCTCCACCCAAGGCATAGGCTCCACCCACGGTGTGGTAGTGAATTTTTTTGCTGTCCACCACTGCTCACAAAGGTATCAATTTAAAACCCAGATAGTATATTTTTCCTGCTGTCCTTATATTTATAAAGACTACAATCATTGGATACTTCAAAAAAATTATAATTTCACATGTTCTGACCCCAGGCTTACCATCATTTATTAAAGATGAGGATGTTTTTCTCCCTCTTTAATGAAAGACTATAGAACAAAGATTGCTCCAGGGCTTCACATGTTTCCTCTTACAATAATGTGACTTTGAGTTTAAATAGTCTGAAATTCTGCAAGAACTAGGATTTTGCATGCATTCTCATGTAGCTGTGATCAAGCCATAAGAAGACTCTGTTCCTGACTAGAATGGTGTCCACTGAAAGACGCAGAAGACAAGGGACCTCTGTAGACAACCATGCTGGAATTCTATATCACTCTTTGCTTCCCTGAGGCCATGTGCCAGTGAACAACTGAACAACTATGCATTGTCTTCTTCAAGCCTTTAGTGTACACTAGTACCCCGGATAACGATGAGACTTGGTCCCACAAGTCTCGTCGTTATCTGGTTTTTAATGTTGTGCGATACATTGATTACACAACGTTAAAAAAGCCCTGTTTCCCTGGAGGCTGCAGCAAGCCAGAACGTTGGGATTTGAATCGTGACGTTCTGGCTTGCTGCACTGGCTGAGGATGTCGGGGAAGTCCAGAAACAGCTTAGATCGGGTCTTCCTACCTCCCTTGACCCGGCAGGGGGGTCAGGGACCCCAAAATTGGTAAAAAAATGGACATTTTTCTTTTACCAATTTTGGGGTCCCTGACCCCCCTGCTGGGTCCAGGGAGGTGGGAAGACCCGATCCACACTGTTTCTGGGCTTCCCCGATGTTCCCAGCCTGTGGAGCAAGCCAAAACATCAGAGTTCGAACCCTGACATTTTGGCTTGCTGAACTTGCTGAGAACGTTGGGGAAGCCCAGAAACAACTTGGATCGGGTCTTCCTACCTTCCTGGACCCGGCAGGGGGGGGGGCAGGGACCCCAAAATTTGCAAAAAAATTGTCCATTTTTTTTACCAATTTTGGGGTCCCTGATCCCCCTGCCGGGTCCAGGGAGGTGGGAAGACCCGATCTAAGCTGTTTCTGGGCTTCCCCAATGTCCTCAGCCAGCGCAGCAAGCCAGAACGTCAGGGTTCAAACTCTGACGTTTTGGCTTGCTCCACTGGCTGGGGACGTCGGGGAAGCCCAGTAACAGCTGTAGATCGGGTCCCCTGCCTGCTCCAGAGAGATCAGAGGACCCGATCTACAGCTGCAGGGTGGCTGGGGAAGCTGACGGGGACTCCCTGTCGGCTTCCCTAGCCACCCGCCCTTGCCTGCAGCTGTGGGGTGGCTGTGGAAGCCGACAGGGAGCCCCCCCTCAGCTTTCCAGCCACCCCACCCCTGCCTCCGTAGCTGCAGGGTGGCTGGGAAGCTGAACGGAGAACCCCGTTCAGCTTTCCAGCCACCCTACTGCTAAGAACGACTGTATCAGATAACGCTAAAAAGAATGTTCTTCCCCCCAAATTTGTCGTCGTTATGCAGTTTTAGCATTATCCGATGCAATCGTTATTACTGTACTTCTGTAATAGTCCTGGTACGACAGAGGAAACTCTGCTCATGACCTTAGTTAGATCCCAATAGGCCAAAGGTTTGACTCAGTCTTCTATCCTTCCAATATAGGTAAAATGAGTACCTAGTATGTTGGAGGCAACTTGCAAATTACCTTGTGAATCACCTAGAGCAGGGGTTCCCAACATTTTCCTACCAGGGGCCCTTCCCACCCCTGACACTCAACTGTGGGGGCCGGAGGCATGTTGCTCCCAGTACTTATGTTTTCTCCATCATTATTTTCAGTGGCAATCATGCTTTTTTTTCTTTCTGGATTCCTGCACAGCTCCCCATGGTGGCAAGAGGCTTTTCGGAGCATTTCCCCTCCATTTTGGGATTTTCTTGCCACATATCTGCTGCACTTTGGCCCTAGAATGTGGCATTTGGACACTTCCTGGTTCTATGCTGGGAACCCAGGCACTGCCAGAAGCTCCATCTGGCACCGGAAGTGCCCCAACTTCACATTCTAGCTGCCAAAATTCAGTGGATATGTGGCAAAAAATTCCCAAAATGGAGCAAAAATGCTTCAAAAAGCCTCCTGCCACCTTGGGAAGCAGTGGAGGCTTTGCAACAAGCAAAACAATGGCGGCGGCGGCACAATTGCCGCCACCACTGCCACTGTGGTAAGTGACGTTTTTGGACTTCTAGTGGTGATGGGAGCTTCTGGCAGTGCCTAAGTGGCTACTGTGGGCTTTATTAATTAGCTCCATGGGCCGGATTAGTTCTTTGGGCCATAGATGGGGAACCCCTGACCTAGAGAGTGCTCTAAGCCCTATGGGGTAGTATATAAGTATAAATGCTATCACTATTACTATATCTTCACAATGAGCCTAAAAAGTGTATGAACAACTGTCAACTGGCTTTGAGAACTTGCCAGATTGCTTCTGTTCCATTTTGAACTGTGGGTTCTGGATTCTGCTTGTAGCAGAATTCTTTTCTACCCCTAGCACATCTCTGTATTCCACTGCCACTTGATGGGGAATTCCATCTTAGATACAATGTAAAATCCTGTTCACTGAACACAGACTTGTCAGGTGGCTTGGTGCCAAACTGTCAAGTGAGGGGGGAAATTCCTTGAACGAAAGTGTGATTTTTGTCAGGAAATCAGTTGGTTAAACAGCTAGTTTAAAAAATGTGATTAATGCATATTTAAAGAAGATTTTCTTTCTGAAACATGTTTATCTTTGTGATTGGGCTTTAAAAACGGCACTGAATCAAAAATTCCAAAGAAAATGAGTTATTACATACCCACATTGAACACAGCTTACTGAAAAAGCAGGTTTCCTGTTCTACTACCAATTGGATAAATGCTACTTTACAGTTTTAAATCTATTATCCCTGAATAATGGTGGATTGTAGTTAAGTAAACGTTTTTTGTTTTTTTTTAAAAGAACTTATCTAATACAGGAAATAATTAAGTTTTGTCTTATTAGTCAAACCAAGTAGTCCTTCAAAAGTTCAAAATGAAAGCTAGATTTGCATGAAATAATTAGAAGCAACAACACGAAACAAATCTATTCAGGAAGGAAGTAGGATGGAGTGGTATTATCTGTCAGCTTGTGAATACATTTGAACAGGCGGCATTAAAAACAAATTCTTGATAAAGATTTTTAACAAAACCTTAAACTTTGAGTTTGACCCAATAGAGTACAGTAAGTAAAGAATGGCTGCTATACAATCAGGTTCTTTTTAAATTCATAGGCAGAAAATACAGTTTTACCTCGCTTAACGAGCACAATGTATTCCACAGGATTGCTCTTTAAGCGAGTGCGTTCTTTAAGCGAAACACCATTGAAAGTGACCAATTGTGACTTTTGGTGTGTGTGTGTGTGTGTGTGTGTGTGAGTGAGTGTGTGTGTGTGTGTGTGTGTGTGTGTGTGTGTGTGTGTGTGTGTGTGTGTGTGTGTACATTGTGAACCCCAATTTATTGGTTGGTTTATTGGAGTTTTTGGTTGGTTTTATTTGTTAAGCGAAGCAAACATTCATAGAAAATTCTGCTCTTTCAGCAAGTTATTCTTTAAGCGAGGCACTCTTTACGTGAGGTTTGACTGTACATTTTTGGAGTAACCTTCCTTTTAGACTTCATCTGGCATTCTTCCCACTATTGGGATTAGGTTCTGCATAGATGTTATCGTTGTTTTCTCTGCCTATACAGCATTCTTGTCCTACTGATTATAGTATATTTCCAGTTCTTTTTGTTCAGCCTGGTGTGCATTCTTTTCTTGTTGCAATGTTTAGTACTACTCTATGTCAGAATGCTATAGTGTGGTTAAACACATCATTGCCTCCCTTACATTTCATACTTGGGGCTTCAATCACAGTTCATTGTGTCATCAGTGCAGTATGATGGGAAAGTGTCGAATTCCCCTTGCTTCTTGCTTCTCTAATTTTGCCTGTATTGTGAAGGAAGAAGATGACATGAGAAATACAAAGGAAGTTAACATTTTTAAAAGGAGTCAAAAGGACAGTGGAGGAGCTGGCAGAAGGGCCAACGGTTGGAGTATTGTTAGACGGCAATATTGTTTCTCTTTGTGTGGAGAGGTGAGTCAGAACATTCCATCATAAAAAGTATTTTAGATGTGCACTTGGGAAGCAATCATTTCTGCAAATTACCTTCAAAAACACGTTCATGAAGGACAAAACAGCAGGCCTTTTTGTGTATCTGGATGAATTGTTAAATAATTTAAATCATTTAGCTGAGGATTAATGTCTATAAAGTGCCATAGAGATCTTTACTTTGAAATATCTAGACTAGTGATACTTGTTTGGACTAATCAAGAAACTGTACACAATGTATATAAGAGTATACTGTTTGCTTCTTGCTAAAAACAAGCCAATCTGTCTTTCTGGGATAGTTCATAAATTGCTCTGAACATAGCTATCTTATTTCTCTTTGCATGCCATGGCATACTGCCATTTGTCAGTGCAAACTGCACACTTTTACAAATAAAGTCCCTACAGTTTCATATGGATTCCTAAATTGACCTGACATATCCACCATCCAAAACATTGAATTGGCAAGTACTTCATATGCTCTCTGAAGTGATATGATTTTTAACTAAATGTCACACCATTGCCTTATGTTACTTTGCAATCATTCTTTTATTTACAGCCATGGTAATTTCTCCATTCTTTTAGCGTGTCTAATAACTGAAAGGTAAAAAGTAAATACTTTCTGGTATCTATGAAATGGAGAGCTCTTAAATATAGCAGAGACCCATAGGAAGCATTCTATTGGGACTTCAGAGTTATATATGTCTAAGTCTTATTGATTACAATAGTTGATTAGATGTGCTTTGACAACAAGTAGAACAATAGCTAATGGCTGCAAAGGCAAGATCCACAAAATTCAACCTCCAAACAAAGAATTGTGTGATCTTAAGTGACTGGTTATGTCGTTGTCTGCTGCTACTCGGATCCAAGCATACGTTTTTTTCTTGAAAATCATTTTCAGGGAAAATGCCATTGGCATAAATTTGTTGAAGGTGGATCCCAGCTTGCCATGAAGTGACCCACACACTGTGATCATGAAGCCATCTCCTGTGGCACGTATGAAATGAGACATACAGGATTTAACACCAAGACTGCAATGGACTGCTGCACACAATAAAGACTGTTGCAGTCTTGAGGATATTGCGTGTGCAGAACAGTCCCAAATACTAAAGATAATGAGCAACTGAATATAACTTGCCCTGCAAGGGTTAACAGCAATATTAGGGAAGAAAATAATGGTGGCCACATAAATAGCCTTGATAGGTACTAAATCTACAGTTGACTGGGAATACTGGAAGGAGTAATTATCTCTCTTTTGTCTCAGAACCAGCTTTGGGACTTTATTACAACTGGGGTTAATGGATGAGGGACACCTGGGCTAGGATGAGCTAATCTTGGATGGGCTGTACAGAGCAAAAATAACGCCTGTGATCAGAGCACCCCAAATTCCAAATCGCTGGAGTAAGATCAGGAGATGGAAAAATGGATGTAATCATGGCCTGGGAATAGTGTGGAGGCTGATTATGGGTTGGCTCAGCTTGCTGCAGTTTCAGAAGGGTTGGCTGATCCAAGCAGCAGAGGAGCTTCCCACAAGTGTTGTCCACATTGAGTGTTGTAGCACTGAAGTGCTAGCCTGGCTAATCAGCCATATAAGGCAGTCAGGTTCCACTCTTTTGCTCCCTTCAGAGTTGGACAGATTTTGGATGGAATGAAGGGTTTGTTTCTAGTTTGCATTTGGCTGACATTTGGCCATTTTACTTTCCACCTCTGAGTCCTTGTGTGAGCGAAGGTACTTTTCTTTTGGCTGCGTGTGCCATCCTGTGTTTCATTGTTTTCCATTTCTGTTTTGTTTTGGTTTTAATAACAAAGTTTTCCCTGTGTCAAGTCAGTTTTGGTGCTGAGACACTCACTGGGTTGGAAAGCTCATCATTGTAACCACTAAGTCACCATGGGCCTTATTGTTTTCAATAGGTAAAGGAAATTATTGTCCCCTTTGGTGAAATGGATGACTCTTTGTGGAGAGTGATCCACTGAATATCCAACTTTACTGCTCAGAGACGAAAGAATCACAGCCAGCATTTTGTCAGAGAGAACTTCCTGATAATGAATACAGATCACATTTGTAAGTGCTTTATTTTAAGAACCAGCATCTAAATTTGTCAGAATGATCTGGATAGCTTTTGGTTTAAATATTAATCACAGCTCCTAAAATAATGAAACAAGGACAAGTATAAGTGCAAGCTATACTTCAACTGGAAAAAGAAAGGTGGCGCTTGAAAACACTGTGTTGCCTTATTAAGAAGTGTTTAAGCATTTTTATCCTGGAAGATGATGACTTTCTGATTCATTTCTGTTTGCTGATGCTTTGTACCCCTTATTTTAACCCTTTTAAGAAGTTATTTGTCTCTGCACTTATTCAGCAGTTTTTAAATTTAGAGGAACAATTTTACTTAGTTTGAATGCATTTTGCTCTAGGTCAGTCTCGAGTACAAATTGCTTCTTAAGATTACTCTGTCAAATGTTATTTACTTTATGTGTGTATGTACTGTAGCTTTGTTTCCTTCATTATTGTTTATAGCATCATTTTAGATGCTCTAAAACAAAATGTTGATTCATTTTTTATATTTTTTTACATTTACTGCAACAAACTGCTTACCTCACTTGGCTTTTTTTACTCCTTACTGTAAGATTGGAAGACCTTTGACTTGGGCAACTGGAAAGAGAATCTGGATATGGATTGTTTATTTCATTTAACATGTTAATATTGGTATTCTGTCACTTACTGGCCAGCATTTTTTTGCTCTTTATGTCATTTAACATGTTAATATTGGTATTCTGTAATTTATTGGCCAGCATTATTTTGCATAGCTCTAGTGCAGTGGTGCCCAAACTAAGGCCTGGGGGGCAGGGGCAGCCCCCCGATCCCAATTCATCTGGCCCGCAAAGCCCTCATTGCTCTTGGAAGTGGAAGTAAAACGTGCCCATATGGGTGCGTTTTACTTCCACTTCTTGGAGCGACGAGGGCTTCACGGGCCGGATGAATTGGCGTTGGGGCACACCCGGCCCCCAGGCCTTAGTGACCAGGTCCCTGAACCACATGATCAGCCCATGGCCCAAAAAGTGTGGGCACCCTTGCTCTAGTGGTATAGCAGGAATGCCATCACTAGTAGTGGCAAGTTGTTAATTAAGAGTTCCTGCTTCAATTTTGCATTGCATGTGAATTCCACACGATGAGACAAAGATCCATGGAACCAAAAACCAGAAAAGAAGTTAGCAAGAAGTCCCTATTGCCAGTGACATCATCCTTGATAAGCTGGTGCAGCTACACAAGAGGATTTTGGTCACTACAACAGCGTACCAGTGTCTTGCTGTGGAGGTTGCTGGCTCCAGCATGAGCTGCTCTGAGTTTTTAGTCTAAAGGAGCTCTCCAAGTTTCTGAGCCTGCTTGGGGGTTGAGATCTGGCTCCTTGGATAGCTCTTGTCAACAATGGAGTCATACCTAGGAGAGATACATTGATGAAGGAAATCAGTAAGACCAACTTCCTTTGATGTCTCCTGATTAAGGGATATCAAGTGGTACAGAAACACAGGACTGACAGAATATGACACAAGGATAGCATTATGGCTACAGATAGACCAGTCATCAGAAATGCTTTGAATTAGGATGTATTTTTTGTTCAGAATTACTGTTGCAAGTCAATACTATTAATTTGTAGGGGAGGGTGTAGGATTAAACCTTTTTGTACTACAGCACAACACTTGTTAGGGCATTTTTATGGGTATTGTAGCAAGATTCCTGCCCATTGTGTGAATGTACCTTTAAGACACTTTTAGGGCTCCAGACACAGCTGTTAGCTGTTGAGGCATAGACTGGTTACACAGCTGCGATTGCTTGGGTACGTGACTCAGTGTTGAGCACAGCTGTGACCACTTTGTGGTTGAGTCTGCAGCATTACAGTATAACTATAGCCCACCTGAGATGGGCTACTCTGAGGAGGAGGATTTGTGACTGAGATGACAACTGACTTACAAGGGAGAAGACGTGCTGCATGAAGCTCTGATTCTACCAAGAACTATCAGGTAGTCTACACTGCTGAGAAGAGCACACTGACTTGGACAAACTGCAGGCAGTGTTTGCTGGCAGGACTCTGTGCATGCTCATTGGACTTGAGCCTTCGGGATTCCAAGCTCTAACCCAACTGTGGGGCTTGAAGACAGACTGGTACCTGTGTATATAGTTCTGTGTCTATCGTCTTTCCCTCACCCAGAAGTAAACTGCACTATTAACTGAGACTGTATGTGTGTCTTTGCACCCAAACCTTCCTCTGTCGCAATAGCTAACCGCTAGTCTGCCATGTTAACACACACATGGCCATAAATCCTTGACAACACTGATTTCTGATATAACACCTATCACTGTCCTGGCTAACAATTCATCTGGTCATTGCTTTGAGGATGAAATTTGAACATTATCTTGAGCTCACTGGAAGAAGGGCAAAATATAAATTTAACGATACCTTATAACCCTTTCAATAAATATTTCAGAATCCACAGCCTATTCCATTTATTTAATGTATTCTAGAAGCTAATCAGTAAATGTCCTACCAAAATTATATCTCCCATCACTGAAGTCTGATCTCCCTGTGGTCATGATCTTTCCCAATGGTTCCTGTTGCCCTAGAATTCCTTCTGCTAGTATATTTCAACAAGAAATCATGAGGACAGGATTGTAACTTCCAATGCATCCTTTGCAGATGTGCTGTGAAGTTTCCTGGTAGCTTATTAATGCCCATGGACACTAACTCTGTGTTTGAATGTAACACTAAATTTCTATACTCCATAAACATGCCTTTGACTCTTGTACTCCCCTCTGCCTTACTCCCCCCCCCCGCATGTTCTTGAAGAGTAGTTTGGAGGAGATGGGTTTTCTTTCTCTTCTAAATAAAGTGTATTAGATGAGATAGTGTCAACCATGGTTTGTCTGAAAAAGCCAATTTCAATCAATGCTTTTTGATGGTGGATTTATCAGATCATGGAATCTGATTCTTCCAAGATCAAGTCAATGACAACTGAATTGGGATTTACAGATTTGGAGGGCTTCTGCTGCCCTACTCACTTGTAACAGAGAAGAAGATAGTAAACCATTTTCTAGATTTATAACTGAAAAAGGTCAGTATCTAGAAGTCCAATGTCTTTCTGAGAAGCAGCGGCTAAAATTAAAAGGAACTTCTATTGATTCTTTTCAAATATAGAGATATTTATTTAGATCCTTGGGATTTTACTCACAAAGCTAGATGCCAGCAGAGACACTTAGGGTGTTCTGCAAAACAATAAGAATAGCAAGATGTAAAATGAACAAAAATGAGCAATATGAACTTACAAACAAAAGGTTTCATTGGTGGGAGGAGGAGATTGTACTGATAGGCCAGTTCTTTATCTGCCCCAGTTTAAAAGAGTATTCATTAGTTCTGAAAAATCTCTTTAGATGTTGGTTTAAAAGTAGCCTTTGAAGTGCATTTGATTCTCTGCAGGTTTTACCTTTACTAATTTTTTTAAAGAGACAGAGAGGGTTTTCTTTTTCATTTCTCTTAAATTTAATCCTTTTATTTATAAAAAGATTGAGAAAGAAAAAACACAAAGTATGCTTTGAAAGTGTATTAGATACCTGTGGAGCAGAGGGATACAATAGATAGAATGTCTATATAACCACTCATAAGAGGCATTATGTATGTACAGTTGTACCTTGCTTAAAGAGCATAATGTGTTCCACAGGAATGCTCTTTAAGCGAGTTTGCTCTTTAAGAGAAACACCATTGTAAAGGACCAATTGTGTGGCTGCATAAATGCATTTACCTTTACTAAATGACTCCACAGCTGATTCCAGCGGCGGGGGTGGGGGTGGCTGGAGAAAGGTCAGGGGGTGGATTATTTGGCAGCATAGGCCAGATTTGACCCACAGGCCATAGGTTGTGAACTCCTTCACTAGATTCTCCCTATCCAGCTCTGGCTACTGCTGACCTTCCTTCAACCTTAGATTGCTCTTCTCATGGGTGCTGATGTCACTTTCTGTATTTTCAAACTCCTCCCTTGTTTTTCCAAGGAGGAACATCTTGCCTTTTTCTCTAGAGATAAAAGGAGCAGCGATGGCCTCTAGCTAGGATTAAGACTTCTATCACCTTTCTTATAAGAAGTATATTACTTTAGTAAAGGGGGAAGGATCCTCGGGTAATTTTGGCAAATTTTCAAAGGGCTGTACCAACAACTTAATGTTTTCTCTGTGCCACAAAGTGCTTAGTCTGCAATACTATCTAAAGAGGTTATGTCGGTGGGAATTTGAGACAGAGCTTTTTCTATGACAGCATCCCAATGATGAAATTCTCTCCCCAAATAATTTAAATCCATTCATTGCTAATGTTTTTGAGGTAGGCAGTAACATGCTGTACTCCATCTGGCCTTCAGTGGTGATTAATCATTGAATTTAAATTTTCATCTCTGCTGGTTTATTAATTTATTTTGTTAATTCTGTTTGAAATCATTCAGTGGCCGAGAATGTTTTTATCATACTCAGGGGATGTCTATTTTAGACAGCACACAATGCTTTTATGAATAAACAACAGAAAAATAAAAAATGCTTTTTTACCATTTACAAAAGGGCTTGCATCTTAATAATTATGCAAATATGTTTGAAAACAACAGCAGCAGCAGCAACAACAACAACAGTTCTGAAAAGTAAGTAGGTTAGCCCTGCTTGGTTCTGATTGTACATTGCTCTATATATGTGAGTCATGAGGGGAATGGATGCCTGTGATAGTGGATATACTGTGTATATGAGCCCAAAAGGTCATGCTTCAACTTCCATCCTGTGCAATATAGTTGTACTTTGACTACCAGCTTCTCCTACATTTTCATAACTATAGTGAACCTTTAACGATAGTAATCTGGCCAAAGATGGCCATTAAATATGTGTATATGATCGAAGTGAAGAAAATTACTTTGAAGAGTTTTCTTATCAAGTGTTCTTTCACAGAAGATATAACACATTTATACTCCTTTCTCATATCTGACAGATACATTTATTTACAGTGAATGATGCTTTTAAAATTGCAAGCTAGATTGTTCAGTATTATAGGGAAACAACATTGCATGTGCAACCAAGCATAAAGAAAACAAATATAATGAAAATAAAACGTGAGCCTACTGTGTGTTGTGTTGTTGGCCTAAAAAGGACAAATACGGTTTTTTGGACATCGAATGACTTTGGAAAGGGAACAAGTAAGCAAAACAGTCCAGTTCTATTTTCTTCAGGAAAAAACCCCCTAGAAACTGGCAGGTCAAGTTTTTTTATATATCAATTTGTCTGTGATGTTATTTACACACATTGATTTCAAAATTTCAATGTAAACTCTGAAATTCTTTTCTAGAAGGCTTTGAAAATTGCCTCTCTGCTAGCATTTAGTGTTGAACTGCATATTTCATCTAAATATACTTCATCAACTGTTGATATGGCCTACATGAAATGCATTCTAAAAGCTACTGCAGATCTGCTATGGCTTGATTCATTTATAGGTCAAAATTGTTCATGCCAAGTGTAACTCACTATGCCATGTAATAACACACAATAGACCATTTTAGATAATCACAAACCCTTGATAACACTTGGGCTCTACAACTTTACCTCAAAATGTTAAAAAGGTCAAGAAGTCTACAGTAAACTTTGTGGTCTGCATCCAGCTGGTTGTCCCAAGCCTGGAAGGTTTACTAGATCGTGGTGGTAAATGATAAACCACCATTTCCATAAATCCAATTGATTCTATGTTTCTAGTCTAACAGGGCCCAGCATTTTAGTGTGAAATTGCTTTCAACACCGGCTGCTCTCCCACATGAGCCAGAGTTGAAATTTTTCATTCTCCAGTTATTTCATTGGAGGACACAACCTCTTGAACAAGGTTGCATCTAGTTGTTAAGACAGTTTTATTCAGTGACAAGAGAACTGTACAGATTCTACAGCTCCTTCTTTGACATACAAGGCATGAAAGAATGTGATTTTTTTTTTAAAAAAAAATTCATATACAAAGCCCTGTGTCACACATCCACTGTCTGTAGAATGGAACCCATCTGCTCTTGTAAATCTCTACATCACCAAGATTTGCAACATATTTTGGTAGGGATAAAAATGTATATGAAATGCTATGTACATTTTTCAAAAGGCATATAAATCAATGCAAAATATGGACCTTTAAGATGTACACTAAAATATGTAAAATGTTCTCTTTGTGTTTGGGATATAGCTATCTTGATATCAAATGTAGGATGAAGAATAAATGAAAATATAGGTGGAGCATTGAGAGTAAGAAAAAGGCTGATATAGTTCTATAATTCTAGACACTTTATCAGGCAACCATAAAAACTTAATTGAATGCACTTCTAAAGCTGGAATCTAAACTCATTTCCTTCCTTTTCCTAGGAACATCTAATAATAACGTAATTTATTGTATAGTATTATCTACTTGTGAGTTATTTTACCTGCATATGTCACATTAATAAAATGAACAAAGGAAATTCTCCATTTGTTGCCATCTTCTCACATTGAGACTTTATTTAGAAAGCAAAGAGAAATTATGGTATTGACAATTTCAGTAAAACCTTTCATAATACAAAATTGTGATTAGTTAATAGCTGCTTTCCTGACTTGACAATGTATTCATTTATTTACAAAAAGATTTTTAAATCGTTACATGTGAATATTGTCAGGTTTAACAGCAATAAAACAAGAGGAAAAGAAGCCAACCATAAAACATGGTATAAACACAGACTAACACAGGTACTATTCCAAAATAATTCAACCATTAAACAATAGCTACCATACAGCAAACTTAAACACATAAATTCAATGTGATCTAATTATTCTGAAAGTGACAGGTGCAGAAATCTGTCTGTCTGTCTGTCTGTCTGTCTGTCTGTCTGTCTGTCTGTCTGTCTCTCTCTCTCTCTCTCTCTCTATCTATCTATCTATATCTATTACTTTGTCTTACACAAAGTTATACTTCATATTTGCCTAATAAAGAATTGTGGAAAGTTCATTTATATGTTGTTAGTCAACTAATAAAGGCATTGGGCAGTCTTGGATTTTATTGCTATGGTCATTTTTTAATGTTTGCTTGTATAAGGAAAGCATCCTTGAGATACACACAACCTAATTTGGGTAGTGGACAAACGTTCATCTGGCTTTGCTGCCCCAGAATGCTTCACTGTAATGGCCTCAAGTGCGGTTGACAGAATTGTTCCAAAAGAGAACAATTATTGAGTATTGTAGAAGTAAGAACTTTTACTCGCCACAGCTAGTTTTGAAGAAATGTTTTGAAATGTAGGGGCATTAAAAGTAGGAGAGCAGCCAGTTGCATGTCACAAATTTAAAAGTTATTCACTGATGGAAAAGTTAATAAATCTAAGCAATGAAATATAATCTTACAGTTACATGGCTATGGCTGATATTTCTAACCTTGTGAATACTTGCCCTTAGGACATTGTTCTGATGCTTTGTGCTTTAATGCATCCATAACAGCTCTTTAACTATGTCACACCAAAGTATGAATGATAAATTGTAAAGTGACAGTGATTAGGAAAGCCTCTGCTAATATAATCTGAAATAATGGTAAAAGAGACACACACATAGAGAAAACGTTATTAGTTTACTTGTTCCTCTCTTCTAGGCTTTTTTTAGGTGAACAGTTAATGCTCTAAGAAATATGAACTCAGGAGGATAATTTTATCATTAAAAAGGTTGGTCAGATTATTCTTCTGATAAAGATTATCTTTGCAAGGCCAACATTATTAAACAGTAATTTACATAAAATTGTTCTGAGAAATCTTATTAAATCTATTTCTGAGCATTAGGAGAACCTTCTTAATAATTTACCTTAATGCTGAAGAAATTAATGGCACTATTTAAAGGCTCTTTGGGTAACAAATTGTAATTGGCACACACAGCACGCCTTATGGTGTGCCAAAAACATTGCAGTGTTAACATTGCTCTTAACATCCATATAATAAATTATAGTCAAAGAGCTTGCGGAAAATTCCTTGGAGTTCCCAAGAGGTTTTGAAGTAATACTAGTAGAAGACAGCTCATCAGGATGGCATCAGCAATGTAATGAGTGAGTGAAGAGTGAGTGAGTGACTTAAGAGTTTTCCATGTCACATGCCTGTGATATGCAGCCCCACACCTTTTTGGCTCTCAAAGGCAGTCAAGTGTTCTCACATGGATAGAGATGTGCTAGATGATGGTAAGAGAAGGAATTGCTGGTATGCAGTTCTCTCTCTCTCATGTCTATACTTGGAGGGAGATAATTACCAATCTTCTGCTTATGCAAAGGATGGTCTGAAAATAACCTTTTGATGAATTGAAATAAGCATAATGTAAGCAACCATCACAAAATTTTTGCAAATGGGAAAATGGGAACATTACATTTAACAGACAATTATTACCTGGAGATTTATAATTGCAGTTATTTTCCACTTGTGTTGCATAGATCTGTGAACTATGTATGTAAAACATTTTATAAAATCACTCAGTTTTTTTTTTAAAAAAACCTTCAGTTTAGGAATGTGGAATATTATGCCTCTGTATTCAAAATACCAGGAAATGGTCTAATATTGCTGCACAATATCAGCAGTCAAAATGATCTACAGAATATTCCATTGTACTTGCTACTGTTCACACGTTGTGAAAATTAGCCATGACAATTGCTTTGTGTTTGAATGAGGAGCAGTTAATGGATGAAAAAAAAGGAGTCCAGTTCCAGGATTCTCCTTTGCACAATGTCTCTATGTTAATAGTACTATGTAGATCAGGGGTGGCCAAACTATTTGGGTCATGGTTGAGTGGGCCAGTCACATGGTTCCTCCCTCCAGAAATGGAAGTAAATGCACCAATGATTGTGCATGCACGGGTGCATTCAACTTCCACTTCTGGGAGTGGAGAGGGTGGTGCAGGCCAGATTATTAGGCACTGTGGCCTGGCTCTGGCATGTGGGCCATAGTTTGGGAACCCTGATGTAGATGGTGCTATTCTCTATGTGAATGTAGAACATCTTGACTGTTGACATTGGTGTTGTCAATGTCCAGGTTTCCCTTTGCTATGCAAAGCTAGTAATCCCCTTTCCTGCTGGCAACACAGGGATAATACTGTGCAGCAATATTGGACCATCTCCTGGTGTTTTAAATTGTGGACAGAGAAGCAGAATATCCGACATTTATATCATATGATCTATGCTATTTTTTTTTGAAGAAGAAAAGGCAAGAACACCTGGGATGTGGTTGCAGTCTGTGTAAAAATATTTTGAAGGGCTGTTTTTGACTTCATGAAATGGTCAGCGATGGGATGTAACAGGTTCTCACCAGTTCTCTAGAACCGGTAGTAACTTTTCCCAGTGTCCCGGAGAACCGGTAGAAGCTTTTTTTGGGGGGAACCACCTTCGGGGCTTACCTTTTCACTGGTTCCCCCACTGCGCATGCATGCCACGCACTTGGTGTGCATGCACGCCTACAGTGCTTGGCACATATGCACGGCCTCCTTGCTGTCCTCCCAAGTGGGGAGGAGGAAGAGAAGCTGCTAGCCTGAAGTTCCCTATAGCCTGCTCCCCAGGGTAAGTGACTCGCCTTTGGATGTGGTGTGTCTGTGTGTATTTTAATGTGTATTTCATACCTTTACCTATATTGACATACTACCACAGTACCATAAATACAGATTTATGTTTGGGGTGGGTGGGTGGGTGTATTTTAATGTAATTTTTATTTTTTTGTTGTTGTTCAGTCGCACAGTCGATTCCGACCCTCTGCGACCCCATGGACCACTGTCCTCCAGGCACTCCTGTCCTCCACCATCCCCCTCAACTCACTCAGCTCTGTGCCCATTATCTCCACAATACCATCTAGCCATCTCATCTTCGGCCGCCCCCTTCTTCTTTTGCCCTCGACCCTTCCAAGCATCAAGGCTTTCTCAAGTGAATCCTCTCTTCTCATTTGATGTCCAAAGTACTTTAGCTTCATCTTTATTATTTGACCTAAGGAACAGTCAGGTTTGATTTCTTCTAAGATTGACCTATTTGTTCTCCTCGCTGTCCAGGGTACTCTCAAAACTCTTATTTATTTATTTATTTATTTATTTATTTATTTATTTATTTATTTATTTATTTATTTATTTATTTATTTATTTTACGGGTTTGTGTTGTGGGTGAGTCGAGGTGTGTGCGTGTGCTTATTTTTATTTTATTATTATTTTTTAAAAATTCTTTGGCCCCACCCACATCATGACATCAGCTCTGCCCACACTGTGATGATGTCACGGTGGGGTAGTAAAATTTTTGACATCCCACCACTGGAAATGGTGTTTAAGTGCAACATATACAACTGAGAAACAGACACACCTTTTAATCTCTCAAGTATACTAATGTTGCCATGGCTGCTCTATGGAAAGCAGACTAGAAAGCTATATTCTATATTCTAACCTTGACTATGCAACCGAACAACAATTTCCAACCCCTTTTCTTGAGTTAAGCAACCTGAGGAAGAAAGGCTATATTAGACCCAAAGCTCTACAGAGATGTTTTGTGAATGTTTTCCCAAAAGGTGTTCCCTTTTGCAAAAGAAATATGGAGAAAAATCAGCTATTTGAAATGTGATTTTTGACATTTATAGATATCATAGAGAGCTGGAAAAGCAGAATAGTGGGTACTCAATCAATTCAAGCAAGAACTAACACAAAATCAAAAACAAGTAAATGTGAACTAAGTTATCATAGGAAAATCCAAAACTGACCAAAAAAGAGAATTTTGCTAGGAAAGTATGGGGGAGGCAGTAGGAAAAGAGGAAAACTTAACTCGAGATAGGTTGACTCAATAAAGCACATTTGTGAGGTCATTAACTCACACAGTCACCATACATCAGAAGTGAATTGATGGCAAATGTAATCTTTGGAGTTTTTTCTTAATCATCAAACAACAAGGGTATAATAGGCACCAAAGATTTGATAATATCAAGTAGGACTATTCCCAGTCACAAAGCAAAAAAAAAAAAAAAAAACTTACAAGAGTGAGATGCTGAACATTTGTTCTCTATACTTTAAAAAATATTTTTAAAAATAGTTTCACAACCAAATATCCCCAGAAAACCTTTTTAATGTTTGCTCGTCTTGTTGTTCAGTCGCACAATCAAGTCTGACCCCTTGCGACCCCATGGATCACAGCACACCAGGCTCCTCTGTCATCCTCTATCCTCTGGAGTCTGCCCAGATCTAAGCACACTGCATCAACGATGCCATCTAGCCATCTCATCCTCTTCCACCCCCTTTTTCTTTTGACTTCTATCTTTCCTAGCATCAGGGCCTTCTCCATCGAGTGCTCTCTTCTCATTTGGTAGCCAAAGTATTTGAGCTTCAGCCTCAGTGTTTGTCTTTCCATGGAGCAGTAAGGGTTTATTTTGATCAGGACTGACTGATTTGACTTTGTCACAGACCAGTGGACTTTCAAAAGTCTTCTCCAGCATAATCGTTTGAAAGACATCTATTCTTCTATGCTCAGCCTTCCTTATGGTCCAGCTCTCACAGCCATACATTACAACTGGGAAGACCATTACATTAACTATGCAAACTTTTGTTGGCAGGGTGGTCTCTACTTTTTATCATGCTGCCTAAGCTTGCCTCCCAAGCAGTAAGCATCTTTTTATGCCATGGCTACAGTCACTATCATCCCAAGAAGGTTTATCTATAAAAGAGTTAAATTTTTGTTACCTTGATCTTGTGGATAAAAAGAGAGTAAAATGAATTGCACAGTCAATGCACTGTCAGATTCTCTGCTCCTGTGACAAAAACTGATGCAAAACAGTCATGATCAGTAATATATTTCTGTGTTTAATCTAATACCTGCATATTTAACTTGAATGCATGACACAGTGATTATAAGTTGAGTACTACAACAGAATACTTAATTATTGCCTTATAACAGTTCACAACTGTCTTTCCAGTGGAGATCTTTTGCATCCACAAGCCATTGGTAGATCAGATTCTGAGTACAGTAAAAGGCCAGTGTTTATTAAGAAACTTAAACCTGTTCTTTTAAGTATGTTTGAATCATCATAAAAAGTATCTGTAGGCCAGGCTGTTTATATGATGTAGGCAAGTATGTATTTTCCAATGACTATACCTTTGACAATTTTCCGTTTGGAATATGATGTATCATTTTTGCTGAGAGGTTTTCAAGATGTGTTATTTTTTAAATGGTAGTCTGTGTTTCAAGCATATCAGAGAGTAAACAAAACAAAATAAATAGACAAAAATGTTGTGGCACTTTAAAGACTAACTGCTGTACACTATTTTAATGTTAGCTTTCATGGATCAAGTCCACATCATCAGACAGAAAAGTGAGGCTTCATGGCACAATTTTATACACGTCAGGTACTGGGGTACAGAATGGTTAGCACAACAGATAAATATACAAGCTAGTTGTAAAAAAAACCCCACATTTATTTGTATATTTATCTGTATTCAGCAGTTAGTCTTTAAGACGTGTTATGTGTATGAGAAAGAGAAAGTTATTGTTTTACCTTCATAACAATGAAGAAGTGGGCTCAATTTTTTAAAATAAGACTTTACTGGATATGATGGAATGACATTAAGATGAATGAATGAATATTGTGAGGTTAATCAGTGCCATTTGAACACTAAGTAGTAACCTGATTAAAGAAATTAAAGTCAATTAAAGGTAAGATGTTTCCTCCTAAATTTTGTTTCATGCATCTGATAATGTGAGATATGCCACTCAGGGAATGTATCTCATTCATAAAGCCTAGATTTTATGGCTTGTGTATAAAGCTGGTAATAATTTGCTTAATATGTTTGGATATTATTAAGCATAACTCATTTCCAACATTAGTTTTACTTACCTAAATGTCAGGTAATTTTGCAATCAGTCTACTACAGTTGATCTTATTAGGTTAGGTTTGATTTTATAGCAGGTGTTAAACCTTGTCTTATTAACATTTTTATTCAGATTGTTAAAGAAATTAGATGGCCTGATAAGAAAGTATTTCAGGTTAAGAGGATAACCCTGTGAATTTTGTGAACTGTAGCAAGCAGGAAACTGAGATTGCAATATTATACAGTCTGATTGGAAAGATGGAAAGCTCATGAACCCATAGGGGGTGTCTCAGAACTAAAAGTGTACATAACATTCACAGTGTGAGTTTAGATTTGACGCTCTTGTTATGTGATCACCTCTAATATATGGCAACCCTAGAATGGAGTCACCTCCTAACTATTTTTTCATTACCAACTCTTTCAAGTCTTGCAAATATAATGCCATGACTTCCTCTACAGAGTCCGAATTCAACATACTCTTGGCACTGTCAACATACCAAAATGTGGCTGATACTCTGTCTCTTTTCCATCTGACTCCAGGTCAATGATGGGCTGGATGAGGGCAAAAAGATTGAAACTTAATCCAGACAAGACAGATGTGCTTTTGGGTAAGTGAAATATTTATTTATTTAATTTTATTGTTCAATTTATATGCCAACCCACTCACCTATAGCTTATATATCACAGTTGCAATATCAAATAGCAAAGTTTCTGATAACAAAAACATTTCAAGGAGTCCCTAGTCACCGTTACAAAATGAGCTGGAGTCACAATGAAACCATGAATAACAGAATAACAGATAAACAAAACAATTGCAAAATACAATATCAATATATCGTACAAAATATTTCAGAAATACATAACAGAGCATTAACACAAAAATACCACGGCCTCTCCACCCCATGGTGAAGTCCTGCCACACGCAATTGCAGTGCCCCTCCGAGCCCTGGTCCCGATGTGGAGCCCATGGTGCTGGAGCAGATGGAAAGTCTTGGTGTCCAGTGTCCAGTGTAAAAGCATACAAGCATACAAGCGTCCGGCATACAAGCATATATGCTTTCAATATGCATGTTTTCAATACCTTTGAAGTATTTTTGGGTATATGGAACATAGAACCAATGAAGATGATTAAAACTTACAGAAATAGGCAAGCTCATCTTGGCTGAATAATTTTTCCACCTGGGAAGAATAAACTATATGAGGCAAGGATGCTTGAAGAAAACATATTTAATGAAACAATGGTTTAGATTACTGATACCTTGATATCCAGATGAGCTGATATGATCAATAAGATCCTCTGGTACACATTAGCATTAACCCTTTCCAAGATAAATACTAGCTGAGATGAACAAAAGCTTCTAATTTTACCTAGAGACCAATGAAAGTCAATAAGGTTATTACGATTTTTTTTAAAAAAAATATCAGACTTTCTGATTTATTGGTTCTTAGAATCCATTCTGACTCTGCCTTTATAAAATGTAAGCTGTTGCAGTGACTGTAAGGAATATCCCACAAACATGGCTATTTTGGTTTTAATTCAATGCATCATGGGTAAGAAATTGGACAAATCCATGCAAAGAAGGGAGACATGTCTCAAGTAGCAAAAATAAGCCACATGACCCAACCATAAAAATCAAACAAATGTAGAACGGAGGGGATACCTTTATAGGGTCACTTAAAAAAATAAAACATTGCAAGTTTTCATTACAAAAGCTTGCAATGTTTTATTTTTTAAGTGACCCTATAAAATGTATCACCTCTGTTCTGCATACAAGTCTAAAAATTAAATTAAATTAATAGAAGGGAACACAATTTAAATTTGTTTAACTGTTAACTATGCATTAACTGTAAGGAGGGGACTAGAATTTTAACTGATTCCAAGATAAGTTGGAATTTACCTTAGCACATTGAAGAAAAACTTGATAAGTAGCACTGATGGCTGCCATATTCTGTCGGCAGGGGTTTTCAGCAGCTCTCCACTTCACATCTGTTTTTGTAGTTTTGAGGAGCAAAGGTTGCAATCAGACTCCTGCTCCTCTCTCATCCAAGTAATTCCCCTCCCAAAGGAAAAGCAAGGAGGAAGTAATATGTGATCCACCCTTGGGTATGTATGGAAAATCTTGAGTGGACAAGTCATTCAGAATTTGTCAGGTCTTCACAGCTGGGTGGGCTGTAGGCATGGTGTAGCCAGTGTCTCTCAACCTTGGCCCCTAAGGTGTTCTTGGACTTTAATTCCCAGAAGCCCAAGTCAGCACACCTGTTGACCAGGGCTCCTTGGAACTGAAGCTGATGGTGATGTCCCTAACATTGTGTCTGAATTGTTTGTGGATTATCTCCTTGAATTTGCACTGAACATTTGTCACTTTTTCCTATGCACTGCTTTCTGCCATGTCCCTATCTAAAATCCCCCCCCCCTCAAACAAAAATCAGGCCTCCTGATTTTGCTTTGGGCAAACATTTTTGTTTGAAGCTTTTGAATGAAAAAATGAATGGCTAAGCATTGAACAGAACACTTTCTAAAGACTGTTGAGCTCTTGACATTTGTACTTATGCCTGGCCATTAAGTAAAAGGCAAATAGCGCAGAGCAAAGAAACTGAACAGCAATATGTTTGCAGCCTAGTTCAGCAGCTGCTATGGTTAAAAAAGGTTACTAGTGCATGTTTACTCAGAAGTAAATACTACTAAATCTAACAGAGTTTACTCGCAGGTATATGGTCATTTTCTCATTTATGTGTTTTCTACTTACAGCTTCCCTTCCTGCTCACAAATTTTATTGAAAAATAAATGTGTTCAGAAATAGACAGACTATAGGCAGGAATAAGAACATAGTGGGATTTGATATTTTCAAAAAAAAATTGGGGAAATCATGCGAACGTTTAAAGCAAAATTGACCATGATAAAGGACAAAGATGGCAAGGAGTTAGCAGATGCGGAAGAGATTAAGAAAAGATGGAAAGAATACACAGAGGAACTCTACAGAAAGGACCTCAACACCCCTGATAATCACAATGATGAGAACATTGAACATGAGCCAGACATCCTAGAGAGTTAAGTCAGAAAGGCCCTTAAAAGCATTGCAAACAACAAAGCCAGCGGAGATGATGGTATCCAGGTTGAACTTTTCAAAGCCCTAAAAGATAATGGAATCAAATTATTACATTCTATATGCCAGCAGATTTGGAAAACACAACATGGGCCACAGGATTGGAAAAGATCGGTATATGTTCCAATCCTCAAAAAGGGAAATGCCAAAGAATGTTCACATTATCGAACAATTGCGCTCATCCCACATGCTAGCAAGGTGATGCTCAAGATAATATAGGATAGACTGCAACAGCATGTGGAGAGAGAATTACCAAAAGTGCAGGCAGGATTCAGAAGAGGCAGGGGGACTAGAGACCACATCGCCAACATAAGATGGATCATGGAAAAAACAAAGGAATATCAGAAACAAGTATACAGTCAAATCTCGCATAAAGAGCGCCTCGCTTAAAGAGCAACTCACTTAAAGAGCAGAATTTTCTCTGAATGTTCACTTTGCTTAACCAATACAATCAACCAAAAACTCGCTTAACAAATAAATCAGCATTTGCAACCCCCACCCCCACCCCGACAATTGGTCATTTACAATGGTGCTTCGCTTAAAGAGCAAACTCGCTTAAAGAGCAATCCTGTGGAACGCATTATGCTCTTTATGCGAGGTACAACTGTACTTCTGTTTCATTGATTACACTAAGGCCTTTGACTGTGTAGACCACAACAAAATGTGGCAAGTAATTAAAGAGATTGGAATACCGGAACACCTTATATGCCTTGTGAGAAATCTGTACATGAATCAAGAAGCAACAGTTAGGACAGAATATGGAATGACAGAGTGGTTTGGAATAGGAAAAGGAGTAAGACAAGGCTGCATTTTGTCACCCTGCTTATTCAGCTTATACACAGAGCACATAATGCGCAATGCAGGGATGGAGGAATCACAATTTGGGATCAAAATTGCTGGGAGAAACATCAACAATTTGAGATATGCAGATGATACCACCCTAATGGCAGAAAGTGAGGAGGACCTAAAAAAGCTCCTGATTAGGTTGAAAGAAGAGAGTGAAAAAGCTAGCTTGAGACTCAATATAAAGAAAACAAAGATCATGGCAACAGGCCCTATCAGTCCCTGGAAAATAGATGGGGAAGAAGTAGAAGCAGTGACAGATCTTACTTTCCTAGGATCAAAGCTCACTGCAGATGGAGATTGCAGCCATGAAATAAAAAGGTGACTGATTCTTGGGAGGCAAGTGATGAGAAACCTGGGGAGCATAGTGAAAAGTAGAGACATCAAATTGCAATCAAAAATTCGTATAGTCAAAGCAATGGTATTCCCGGTGGCAATGTATGGTTCTGAGAGCTGGACCATTAGGAAAGCTGAGTGCAGAAGAATAGATGCCTTTGAAATGTGGTGTTGGAGGAGACTTTTGAGAGTCCCCTGGATAGCGAGGAGAACAAATAGGTCAATCTTAGAAGAAATCAACCCTGACTGCTCCTTAGAAGGTCAAATTGTAAAGATGAAGCTAAAGTACTTTGGACATCAGATGAGAAGAGAGGATTCACTTGAGAAAGCCTTGATGCTGGGAAAGGTGGAGGGCAAAAGAAAAAGTGGGCGGCCCAAAATGAGATGGCTAGATGGTATTGTAGACACAATGGGCACAGAGCGGAGTGAGTTGAGGAGGATAGTGGAGGACAGAAGTGCCTGGCAGACAGTAGTCCATGGGGTCGCAGAGGGTCGGAATCGACTGTGCGACTGAACAACAAAAAATCTGCCTCTGCTTACACTGCTCAGCAATGGTAATCCCATGGACACTGCTTCTGAGAGTAATCCTCTTTGAACTTTGAAGGCAGCCTCTTGGTAAATGTACAGGATGCAAAACTTTAATAAATTGATGCCATCCGAGTAGTTTTTTGTTTGTTTAGTTTGCCTGCCTTACAATGCAAAATTAAAAGAAGCTTATACCAATCAATTAGATAGTTCTCTTGGAAGGATATAGTGGTCTTATTTTCATTAAGATGGTGGTCCTTTTATATTGACATGGGGCACTATATAGAGGTTGCTCATCTGGTTTCTTAGCTCCAAAACTCAAAACAGACATTAAGGAAGAGAAATAACATTATAACTGTACTTTCCCCCTCCCCAGTAAGGATTTATTGTAGTCACCTAATTTAAAATTAAACCATAATTTAAGACCAACTTAACTATTTAAAATGTGCCTCCTTTAAATTAAAATTTACTGAATTAGGTTTGGGAGCTCAATAATAGACAACTAGTGTTAACCCCTTTTCAACTAATATTTCTAGCTCTGAAACAAAGCCAATCTCAGCAGAGTTCACAGTCAAAACAAGTGGGGTGACTTTATCTTCTTACAATTATTTGCATCAATTTCCCATGGACCATCTTAAGTGAAAGCTAAAGATTAATGATTAAAGTTGTTGCTGTTTCTTATATGTTAGTTTGGTTCATTAGTGACTTCCATTGTGCTGAACAGCTTGGGAAGCTTTTCTCCAAAGACTAACAACTCTGTTTTCTACGAGATATTCCTTTTGGGAGCTCATTATAGAAAAACTTGTAAATCCAAAAACAAACATGAGGTCGATAAATTTTAGAAGCCTAGTGAAGTGAATGTATCATTTAATATAATATTCCCACAGGTATCTGCACTGCACTATCATACTTTTAATTATCACCCCATTAGATTTCTCAGAAGACCTAAGGCAGAAGGGGTTCTGATAATAGATTTATCTAAATCCTAACAAAAGGACAAACAATGGCTTTGTCTTATTTATATCTGCAGCATTCTCAAAAGCCCTGATAACTTGATTCTTTAGTGTTTCTTAATTTTTTTAATGTAATGAAGTTTTTAATGTAACAAACATATTGCTATAGAAGTACGAATATGAAGATGATACAAGTAAGTGGTTCAGTTTGTTCATATGCTAACACAGGGGTTCTTAACCTATGGCTTGTGGGGCGAATCTGGCCCATGGCACCATTTCATGTGGCCCACCACCCTTGCTCTGGCCCCCACCACCTCTGGAAATGGTGGAAACGATGAAAACAGCCATAAACACATCCATGGCTGTTGTAAACACATCTGCGGCTGTTGTAAACTCATTTTCACACATTTATGGCTGTGCTTTATGGTGGGGGAACCACCAGTCCATCCCGATCAACTTTCTGAAGTAGCATGACCTGGCCCATGGCTTAAAAAGCTTGAGAACCCTTGTACTAACAGATGATAGCTGTTGATTCAAATTATGTGGCTGCAATGCCTCAAAAGTGGAGTCACCAGCCACTAATGATTATTTATTTATTTACTTAGATTTGTATCCCGCTCTCCTCAGTAGCAACCGACTCAGAGCGGCTCACAAAGTCCCCTAATATCATTACTAAAGTGCAAACAAAAATATAATAGCATGCAATATAACAGAACAGTAAAGTACAGTAAATATCATATAGTAGTTCAGTACACATTACACATCAATACACATTGTAGTACAATCAAAATATCATGGCATATAGTGCAAAGAGCAATAAGGTTCAATAAATATCATACAATAGAACAACACACATCACAGTAGAAAACATTATAAAGCAAAAACATCCACCTGCGACTATAGTCCAATTCCTCTTCCCGGCCAGAGAACGTTGGTCGGGAGTCCCAGCTGCGTCTCCTCTCCCCTGGCTACTGGGTGAGAGAAGGAGTCCAGGAAGGGCAGGTCTCATAGCCCCCAGCTCAGCTGTGTCTCCTCTCCCTGGGCAAGAAATGGAGTCTGTTAAGGTGGTAGGGCTGGGAGGGCACAGGGCACGTCAGTGTCTTCGAGCCTCCCATGGCCGCAGGAGGCTCCTTTATCCTCCCAGCCAATGGCGGGGCCAGGAGAGCGCAGGGTGTGTCGGCGTCTTCGAGCCTCCCATGGCCGTGGGAGGCTCCTTTATCCTCCCATCCGATGGCGGGGCCAGGAGAGCGCAGGTGCATCAGCGTCTTCGAGCTTCCCATGGCCGCGGGAGGCTCCTTTATCCTCCCAGCCGACGGTGGTGCCAGGAGAGTGCAGGGTGCGTTGGCATCTTCGAGCCTCCCATGGCCACGGGAGGCTCCTTTATCCTCCCAGCCGATGGCGGTGCCAGGAGAGCACAAGGTGCGTTGGCATCTTCAAGCCTCCCGTGGCCGTGGGAGGCTCCTTTATCCTCCCAGCCGATGGCGGGGCCAGGAGAGCACAGGGTGCGTCGGCGTCTTTGAGCCTCCCGTGGCCACGGGAGGCTCCTTTATCCTCCCAGCTGATGGCAGGGCCAGGAGAGCGTAGGGTGCGTCGTTGTCTTTAAATAAATTCTGTTCTTGCACTTTATAGGAACTGTACAGTTACTTTACAAGGAGAGATAAAGAAACCTACCTGAATGAACAGTGCAAAGAAATAGAAGAAAACAATACAAGAGGCAGGACTAGAGATCTTTTCAAAAAAATTGGGGAAATCAAGGAAACGTTTAAAGCAAAAATGACCATGATAAGAGACAAAGGCAGCAAGGAGTTAGCTGATGCAGAAGAGATTAAGAAAAGATGGAAAGAGTACACAGAGGAACTCTACAAAAAGGACCTCAGCACTCCTGATAATAACAATGAGGAGGAAATTGAACTTGAGCCAGACATCCTGGAGAGTGAAGTCAGAAAGGCCTTAAAAATCACTGCAAACAACAAAGCCAGTGGAGATGATGGTATCCAAGTTGAACTTTTCAGAGCCCTAAAAGATGATGGAATCAAATTATTGCATTCTATATGCCAGCAGATTTGGAAAACACAACAATGGCCACATGATTGGAAAAGATCAGTATATGTTCCAATCCCCAAAAAGAGTAATGCCAAAGAATGTTCAAATTATCGAACAATTGCACTCATCCCACACGCTAGCAAGGTGATGCTCAAGATAATACAGGATAGACTGCAGCAGCACGTGAAAAGAGAATTACCGGAAGTGCAGGCAGGGTTCAGAAGAGGCAGGGGGACTAGAGACCACATTGCCAACATACGTTGGATCATGGACAAAACAAAGGAATATCAGAAACAAGTTTAGTTCTGTTCCATTGATTACACTAAGGCCTTTGACTGTGTAGACCACAACAAAATGTGGCAAGTAATTAAAGAGATTGGAATACCGGAACACCTTATAGGCCTCATGAGAAATCTGTACATGAATCAAGAAGCAACAGTTAGGACAGAAAATGGAAGGACAGAGTGGTTTGGAATAGGAAAAGGAGTAAGACAAGGCTGCATTTTGTCACCCTGCTTATTCAGCTTATACACAGAGCACATAATGCGCAATGCAGGGATGGAGGAATCACAATTTGGGATCAAAATTGCTGGGAGAAACATCAACAATTTGAGATATGCAGATGATACCACCCTAATGGCAGAAAGTGAGGAGGACCTAAAAAAGCTCCTGATTAGGTTGAAAGGAGAAAGTGAAAAAGCTGGCTTGAGACTCAATATAAAGAAAACCAAGATGATGGCAACAGGCCCTATCAGTCCCTGGAAAATAGATGGGGAAGAAGTAGAAGCAGTGACAGATTTTACTTTCCTAGGATCAAAGCTCACTGCAGATGGAGATTGCAGCCATGAAATAAAAAGGTGACTGATTCTTGGGAGGCAAGTGATGAGAAACCTGGGGAGCATAGTGAAAAGTAGAGACATCAAATTGCAATCAAAAATTCGTATAGTCAAAGCAATGGTATTCCCGGTGGCAATGTATGGTTCTGAGAGCTGGACCATTAGGAAAGCTGAGTGCAGAAGAATAGATGCCTTTGAAATGTGGTGTTGGAGGAGAGTTTTGAGAGTCCCCTGGACAGCGAGGGGAACAAATAGGTCAATCTTAGAAGAAATTATCCCTGACTGTTCCTTAGAAGGTCAAATAATAAAGAGGAGGCTAAAGTACTTTGGACATCAAATGAGAAGAGAGGATTCACTTGAGAAAGCCTTGATGCTGGGAAGGGTGGAGAGCAAAAAAAGAAGGGGTGGCCCAAAGTGAGATGGCTAGATGGTATTGTAGAGACAATGGGCACAGAGCTGAGCGAGTTGAAGAGGATGATGGAGGACAGAAGTGCCTGGTGGACAGTGGTCCATGGGGTCGTAAATGGTCGGAATCGACTGTGCGACTGAACAACAACAACAAAAAAATAAAGGAACACAATCTCCAAAAGAGGTTTGGCATCCTAGATACCTATTTTAAAGTGCAGGTTGCTCTCCTTCCACATATCCACAGGGAATATAATCCACAACCTACCATGGATACCTGAAAGTGCAGATTAACAGTGGACACTACATTTTACATTGCATACAGTGGTCTCTAGTGGGTAATGTACTATAAAATGCATCTATTTCAGGATTTTTTAAACTGACTACTTTTAGACCCATGGATACCTGCAACTCTGAATATTGAACCCACAGATATGGAGACTTATATAGGCTCAAGCCTAGAATGAATTCATAGTACTCCTGAAATTGGAAGTATCTGTTGCCATTGCTGTCAGTTACTTCCTCAAGGATGCAACTGTCCCTTCGTTTCAGAATTCATAACTAGGATGAATAAGCACACACACATGCATGCAAACGCATAATTTTCCAAGCAAAATTCTGATTTCATTTTCTCCCATCAGTACAATGTTTTGCTATATGTAGTAGTTGCAGTACAGATTTATACTGTCAATATATTTTAAGAGCTGATTAGTGATATCTCCAGCTTTATATATATACTTTTGTGACTTGGTGAGGTAATTACAGTAAATGATAACTATTATGTATTGGAAAACCAGAATTTCTGCACTGAATGACAACCAACTTATTTTGCATCAGAGATAATCAGGATATAGACCTATACACTCAAGGATGAAAGGAGGGGAGGATTGGAAAAGAGTATCATACTTGCTATAAATACTTAGCCGAAAAACTGGATGACATTTTCACTAGAAATGTGACAAAAATTATTTCTCTGTAAAGTAAGGCTTAGCTTTCAGCAAAAAAGGGCAGATCTTTGAGATGTGTCTATTTATTATTATAGTATAGTTGCTGTTAAAATGAATGATTGCTCAGCATTTGCGAGATTGTAATCCTTGATAAAGAGCTCAGAACCTCACTTCCATCTCAGTTATTTGGAAGAAGGGGAAGGAACATAATGTGCCAGGATGTTGTGAGAATGTTCAGCTTCAGATCTCCTGCTTCTATTTCCATAGGTTTTAGTTAACAATGACACTTTTGCATTACACTTACAAAAATCATGCACCAGCTGTTTCTTTCTAATACCAGTTGGATAGAAAATCAATGTTTTAAAAAAAACATACACAGAAGAAAAGTTTAGTGCAGTTTTTGTGGATGGAATGTAGGGTTCTGTCACTGACCTTAGTTACATGGCAGCTGAATGGTGTATGTGTCTTTCTTTGTCAAAAATAATATCAAATGCCTCAGCGCATGGTCAGGATCTCATGAGGAAACTCCACTCAAAGAGCTTTCTGTGATCTGAAAGCACTGACAGCTAAGCAGGCTATAAAGGAAGGGAATTAACATCAGCCACCACACTATCCTCAGCCAACTACACCCCTGCCCCCTGCCCACCAAAAATTAAATCTGCAAAATACATTTAAAAGTAATCTGAAAAAAGTTGAGATCTATTTGTGTAGCAGTGCAGAGCAGCCTAATATCAGATATGTCAGTATGCCTTGGAGACAGTATGCCTTAATTAGATTTTTATACTGCTTTGCAAAAAAAAAAAAGTATTTGGAGTGGTTAAATGGCTCTTCATAGACCATGAAGTATCTGACATTTTGATTATTTTAGGCTACAGCTCCTAGGAATTCACATAAATAGGGTAGACCCTTTTGGGAAGGGATAGTATGGACTGAATTGGTCACCTTTATAGAGGGACATGAAACCAATATTTTAAACATATAAAACTCATGCTAATGCTAGTTTTTGAATAGGTATTTTTAAACATTTAAACATTGAAGCTCAAAGGCTTTTTTTATTGGTTCCAAAAATAATGACTTTGAGATGAAGAAATTTATTTCAACTTGTTATTTCTAAATTTTTGGTTTGCCTCTCAGTGTGGAAGGAGACAACCGTTTGAAGAAAACTAACAGAGAGGAATGCAGAGCAACAAGCAAACAGATGAAATACTGGAGACATACATAGCATGAGAGAATAATAATGCCCATCTTTGCTTTATGTTTTTCATTTTTTTAAAGTAATGTGATGTTATTATCTTCATACCGTTTTTGTCTTCATACCGTTTGTTGCTGTTGTTTTGTTATTTGTTTTCTTTGTGGGAGGGTTCGGAGAGCATGCCCAAAGGAGGTAGCAGGAGTCAGAGTAAATGGAGGATGATTTTTTTTTTTAAAAAAAGAATGAAAATTATTAAAATATTGACATAGAACATGAAAGGTACTGGCTGTCAGGTGAAGAGGAAGAGATTAGAATCAGCCCTTAAGAAGGACTGACCTGATGTGGTCTTTCTAAAGGAAACACACCAGAAATCAATTGATTCGAATAAGATTTATCTAGGATGGACTCAAATTTATGAAAAAGCATATGGTACTTCAAAAGCAAGAGGAGTGGCAACCTTTATATCTAAGACGCTGGGGTTTGTTATGACTAAAAGTATTTCAGATCTAGAAGGAAGGTATTTAATAACTAAAGGGAACATAGATTATTAAGAAATAGTTTTGGTATATATGTATGCACCGAGTGATCATCAAGAGAAATTTTAGATAAAGTATATCATATTTTGGAATTGGAAAGAACAACAAAAATTATAGTGGCAGGTGATTTTAACTTGATAAGAGCTGATATAGATTGTACAAATATTGCCAGAAGTAGAAGTGGACATAAAAAAACAAATTATAAACAAATGGATGGAGTCACTAGGTTTGAGGGATGCATGGAGAGAATTAAAAGGATCAGAAAGGGCATATAATTTCTTTTCTCAGGTTTATAACACATACTCAAGAATCAGTGGCGTCGCGCAGTCTTCAGCCGCCTGGGGCGAAGAACAAACTCGCCGCCCCCCCCAGCTCGCCGCTGCCGCCGCCCCCTCCCCCTGACCCAGGTAGAAGCCGGCCCCCTGGTGACTAGCGGCGTGCGCGCGCACGCGCGCCACACACCTCCGTCCGCTCGCCCGCCACACACCTCCGTCCGCTCACACCTCCGTCCGCTTGCCCGCCCGGCTGGCTGTCGGGGGCTCTCCGCCGCCTGTTGCCCCTGGCAGCGGCTTTCAGGGGGCGGCAAAATGTCCCCTCCCCACCCTTTTGCTGGCGAGGAGGAGAAAAAGTGTTTTTTTTTAGGCGGACAATTCAAGGAGGGGCCCGCCCGCCGGGCTGGCTGTCGGTCGGGGGCTCTCCTGCCCACCTCCTCCTGCCCACCTCCTCCTGCCCAGCCAGCCCCCAGGGGCTCCCCGCCACGGCGCCACCCACCCCCGACGAGCGCCCCGTCTCACGGCAAGTTGGGTGGGTGGCTGGGCGGGCGGAGGCGAGCAGAGTCCGCGCGCATGCGGGCCGCCCGCCAGGAGAGCCCCCGACGGCCAGCTGGGCGGGCGACTGGGCGTGCCCCTCCTTCCCTCCCCACCCTTTTGCTGGCGAGGAGGAGAAAAAGGGGTTTTTTTTAGGCGGACAATTCAAGGAGCCTCCTTGAATTGTCCGCCTAAAAAAAACCCCTTTTTCTCTTCCTCGCCAGCAAAAGGGTGGGGAGGGGACATTTTGCCTCCCCCTGAAAGCCGCTGCCAGGGGCAACAGGCGGCGGAGAGCCCCCGACGGCCAGCCGGGCGGGCGAGCGGACGGAGGTGTGAGCGGACGGAGGTGTGTGGCAAGCGGCGAAGCGCACGTGGGGCGCTCGCCAGCAAAAGGGTGGGGAGGGGACATTTTGCCGCCCCCTGAAAGGCGCTGCCCGGGGCATCCGCCCCCCCCGCCCCCCCACGCTACGCCACTGTCAAGAATTGATTATATATTGGTTACAAATAACATGATTAACTATTAAGAGGATATTGAAATTGGCATTTTTAAGGAATCTGATCACGCAAAAGTTTTATTGGAGTTAAAAATAAAGGGAACAAAGAGAAAAGGAAACAATTGGAGATATAACTCAAAATTGTTTAATGAGAAAAAGACTAAAGAACATATAATAGGGAAATGGGAAGAGAGTTGGAACTGGAATGATACTGGAGAGGTCAATTATAGTATAGTTTGGGAGACTATGAAATCAATATTTAGGGGAGAGAGTATAAAAATTGCAAGTACAGTCAAACCTCGCATAAAGAGTGTTTCGCTTAAAGAGTAACTCGCTTAAAGAGCAGAATTTTCTCTGAATGTTCGCTTCGCTTAACAAATAAAACCAACCAAAAACTCACTTAACAAATAAATCGGGGTTCACAATCCCCCCCCACACACACAATTGGTCATTTACAATGGTGTTTCGCTTGAAGAGCAAACTCGCTTAAAGAGCAATCCCATGGAACGCATTATGCTCTTTAAACGAGGCACCACTGTATTAAAAAAAGCTATGGGTGCCCGGGCTTCTACAGCTGCTGGCGCTCCTGGGCCCCACCCTCCTCCAGGTTTTAAAAGACTGCTACAGCGGCAGGTGGCAGGACTTACCATCACTACCGCTGCCTCTGGACCTTGGCCATCATTGTGGCAGGGAGGCAGCGCCTGGACCTCTCCAGCTGCCAGCACTCCTGAGCCTCACCCTTTTCGTCGCCACTGCCTTTTGAACTTGTCTATTGTGGAGTGGCTGTGATAGTATTATATTTTTGTATATTATTATATGCTGTGTTGCTGATTGAATTTTGTACACTGTATGATGTTGTGTTATTGATCTTGTATTCATCGTGTATGTTGGTTACTGTATATTGTTTAACTTGTTGTTTATAATGTATCTACTGTGTATACTGTTCGATGATTATGTAAGCCGCCGTGAGTCAGGTTTCCTGATTGGGCAGCATATAAATTTGAAAATTAAATTAAATTAAATTAAAGTATCAAAAAGTGTCTACAGGTCTATGAGCCCCTGGTTGTCTAGAACAGTTCCAGAAGTTCTAAGGGTGCCAACTATTAAAGTTCTCTAGCCTGAACATGTTAGGCAAAATATGTTTTGTGTTGGTGACCCATGCTTTGAGTCCCTGCAAAATATCACATTCCTGAAGGGAATCAGGAGGAGATGTAAGGTAGAGTTATTTCAGCAAGCTTTTGGATGGTAGGAAACTGCTATTCCACCACCTATGTGGCAAGCATTTAGTACAGTATATCTTAATGTATATAAGATATAATTGTTAGATAGACTTTATTTTTTATTCTGCATTTTATCATAAATGTGTAGTATTTATCACTTGATTGCTATAATACTGTTGTGTTCTTTACAGTTCTGATAGATAGATGGAATGGCAAAATTTATTCAGCATCAGTGAAGGGGGCAATGAATTAGCATTAACTTCAGTGTGCCCTTATTAAGCATAACGTGAGAAGGTATGTCCAAAATTACAGCAGTATACCTGTTAATTTTAAGGCAAACAATCCATTTTGTTTCTCAATTAAAAATATAAAAATAAAACTAGGAAGAAACTATACTGTTTAACTATAATGTTATAAATAAGTGATAATGACCTCCTTATAATATTATAGCAAACCTCGAAATTATTTTTCAAGGTTGTTTTCCCCTTGAAATTGTCTGTCTCACTTTACTTGTGGATTGCTTTCTCCCACCTATCACTACAACAGATCAATTTTAGCCCCACAGAGACTGAGAGTTTCAGGTATATGTAACCTCTCTATAAAGATTTTATATCTGGGCTTTGGAACAGACTAGTTGGCTTGCTTCCAGTTTTTCAAGAGGTTTGAAGCTTTTGGTAGGAACAATGCCGAACAGCCTAGTAGACAGCTAATGATTTGCTTTCCAGACAAATAAAATCCTTTTGGGAGGGGAAAAGACAAGGGAAACTTTCTTCAAATAGCTTCCCACAGTGGGGGTCACTCTGCCATGTCTAATGGAAAGGTCATCTCTTAGGAAAGAAAACACTGAAAACAGCAACAAATACCTATCTTAAAAAAGAAAAAGGAAACCTCCCTATCATTCTGCTGAAATGGGCCACAAACCAGACTGAAATGGTGGCAAATCCAGCTCATCTGGCTGTATAGATGGAACTTGAGCTCTATCACATGCCAGAGCAGATGTCACAGCACCTTAAGCTAGAAGCATTCCCTTCTTGTTGTTCAGTCACATAGTCGGGTCTGACTCTTTGCGACTCCTTGGAACACAGCACACCAGGCTCCTCTGTCATCCTCCATCTAGAGTCTGCCCAGATCTACGCACACTTCATCAATGATGCCATCTAGCCATCTCATCCACTGCCACCCCCTTTTTCTTTTGTCTTCTATCTTTCCTAGCATCAGGGCCTTCACCATTGAATTCCCAAGAATTAATCGTTTTATTTCATGGCTGCAGTCACCATTTGCAGTGATCTTGGCTCCTAAGAAGGTCAGCCACTGCTTCCATGTCTTCCCCTTCTATTTACCAGAGCAACACATTATCTTGGGGTTTTTTTTATGTTGAGTCAAAAAGCCCTTCTAGCTTATCTTTTTCTATGGAGGAGGGAATCCTATTGAAGTAAGGAAATGGAATGAGCTAAACTGTGACTTGAATCCAATTGCTGATTTATACTGGTGTAACTAAAGGGCCAGTAGAACTGCAGTGGTTTAGTGGTTAAGACACTAAACTTGAAGACTAGAAGGACAGCAGGACAGTAATTCAAGACCCAAGTGTTGCATGACAGAGTGAGCTCCTATCTTTGTCCCAGCTCCTGCCAACCTAGCAGTTTGAAAGCAAGAAATTGCAAGTAGATAAATAGTTAGCACATTGGTGGAAAGATAAACAGTGTTCTGTGCACTCTGGTGTCTAGTCATGTCTGTCTCATGTCCCACAGAAACATCTGTAGATGCAGACAGTGCTGGCTCTTTGGCTATAAATGGAGATGAGAACTGAACCCTAGAGTTGTATATGACTGACTGTCACACAAGGACAATCTTTACCTTTACCTAACTGAAGTGGCATAAGATGTAGCAGAATATTGCCACTGCTGGTTGCGTTCCTGGGTATGTGCCCAGGAGCTTAAAACATGAAACATTAATGTCCATACAAAATTTACTAGAGTAATTTACTAGCATAATTTGTGCTGCATCAGGATCTATCTGTTAATAGTTTAAAAATAATGTATATATGAGAATAGCATCATCAACCAGACTTCTTCCAAAATGCAGGTTTCCATCACTACAGCTCACTAGGAAAACCCAGGGCAGAAACACTGGCAAGAATCATGGGCAATTCAGCTGAAAATGAAAATGCTGAATCTAAAAAAAAAAAAAAAAAAACCCAAAAGGGCTTCTGTTCCATTCATTTACTGTGTGTCCTTTCCCCATTTATTTTATAATAGAGTGATACCTCAGATAACGTTTGCATTGAATAACGTTTAAATCGAATAACATTGGAGAATTTGAGGCAAACATTTGGATCAGATAACATTATGTTAACGTTATCCAATGCATCAGATAACAATGATCTCTGATACAAGTGTTTGCCTCAAATTCCCTGAGGTGTGGCTGTAACTCACCAGTTTGTCTTGGGAGAAAGGGGGAGGGGGCTGCCTATTCTCTTTACCTCAAGGTTGCAACATCTCAATAACAATCACACATTACAAAAGCTTGCCAGACCAGTCTGACTAGTTTAGGTGAATAAAAGAAGACAGAATTTTTTTTAACTTTGCTGTTTTAAAAGATCTGCTCTCTCTGTTTGCTGACATGTTCTTTTTATGATGCCATGGCACACCAGGAAAACTAGGTGAGACGAAAACAAAATTTAGCTTGTGTGCTGGGACATTATCAAATTTGATACACAGATTTCTATATGCTGATAGATATTTTATATATTATATTTTTGTGTATCTCCCCCCTGCCAAAGAAACACCTGGGGATGGAACTGGGAGGACGCCATGGCAACCAGCGCACGAGACTCGCCCCTGCTGGGGCTTTAAAAGCTACCATGGCAGTAGGACCTTTCTCTCCCCCCTGCCAAAGAAACACCTGGGGATGGAACTGGGAGGACGCCACGGCAACCAGCGCATGAGACTCGCCCCTACTGGGGCTTTAAAAGCTGCCATGGCAGTAGGACCTTTCTCTCCCCCCTGCCAAAGAAACACCTGGGGATGGAACTGGGAGGACGCCATGGCAACCGGCGCATGAGACTCGCCCCTGCTGGGGCTTTAAAAGCTACCATGGCAGTAGGACCTTTCTCTCCCTCCTGCCAAAGAAACACCTGGGGATGGAACTGGGAGGACGCCATGGCAACCAGCGCATGAGACTCGCCCCTGCTGGGGCTTTAAAAGCTACCATGGCAGTAGGACCTTTCTCTCCCCCCTGCCAAAGAAACACCTGGGGATGGAACTGGGAGGACGCCATGGCAACCGGCGCATGAGACTCGCCCCTGCTGGGGCTTTAAAAGCTATCATGGCGGTAGGACCTTTCTCTCCCCCCCTGTCAAAGAAACACCTGGGGATGGAACTGGGAGGACGCCACGGCAACTGGCGCATGAGGCTCGCCCCTGCTGGGGCTTTAAAAGCTGCCATGGCGGTAGGACCTTGCTTTCCCCCACACACACCAAAGAAACACCTGGGGATGGAACTGGGAGGACGCCATGCTGTTACTTTTTGTTCATGGTGTATTTTGGTTATTGTATATCATTGATTTGCTGTTTATATTGTATCATTGATTGTATTATACTTGTTATATTATATGTATATTATGTTTTCTATTGTAACATTGTTAGCCGCTCTGGGTTGCTTCGGCAAGGAGAGCGGCATATAAATTTGAATTTAATAATAATAATAATAATAATAATAATAATAATAATAATAATAATAATAATAATAATAATAATAATAATAATAATAATTATACAACCTTCCTGCCAATTCTCTTTTACAACTTGAGGAGAATAGGAAATGGCCAGGTGATAGTAAACAAGTAAGAGGTTAAATCAGAAACCAGACAGGGCTTTACTTCATACCTTTCAGATTGAAAGGGAGACATTGAAAACTAATCTGAATAATCTATTGTTACTGATAGTTGTAAAAGCTGTATTGTTATGCTTGCTTGTCTGTCATTCTGCTTGAGCAAACCCTTCTCCCTTTAACGCCTGCACTTGGTGTATATAAACCATGCCTATATAAGTTTTACTCCTTGTCTGAAGAAATGGACTTTATCCATGAAAGCTAACAATAAAAATATAGCAGTTAAGTCTTTAAAGTGCTACAGTATTTTTGTTTTATTAATTTTTTTGTTTTTGTTTTCTGATATGTTTGTAGAGAGAGTATGAGTTTAAGATAAATGAATTTGGTTGGAACATCTTGGAGGGAGAAAGTGATGTGTCATCTGATATAATTTATGTTATAAATATCTTTTAAAAATTAAATTATGAGGAAACTAATGAGGCGATAACATGCTCTTGTTTTTTGTAATAAAACAATTTATTTGGTTATAATTGCAACTCAGTGTGAGTGAGTGGTTTGAGGAAAAGAAATTATATAATGCTACCAGCACAATACAGAAAAGTGTTACATGTTACTTTTATGGTAAAGTGTGATAGACCAGGCTAGGAGGCTCTGTGTGTGGTGAAACATCATAGGCTCTCACACAGAAGATGAAGAATACTTGAGCTTTGTTTCAGGGACCAGGGCTGGATTGATTGAGTTTACATTCTAGTAGGATAGATTTTCGTTGATCTTTAGGAGAAGTATCTAAAGAAGTATTCCAGTTTAATGGCAGAAGCAATTACCTAGAGTTTTGTGTGGGTTTCCCCAAGTAGAAGGTTTTTAAGCAATAACTGCACAATATTTTTTGTGTTTTTATTTTATTTTAATTTTTATAATTTTTACACAATACAGAAAATTGACACTACAATAACACAAAAGAAACACTACAATAACATATAAAAAAGAAACAAAATCAAATCCCATACAGTAGTACATTATTTGAACAATCTTACTATTACAGTTATAGTTATGAATACTCAACTTGTATTTAAGATAAAAAAAGTTAAACTTATCTTACTAAATTCTGAATTAGTGTATATATTCTACTTAGCTATTGTTCAACCCTTATCTATTTTTAATCTAAACTAAACAGTCTATCCACATTACACCCAGGTGCTATGTACATTGTCCAGGAATACAACAGTTCAGTTTTTCCAAAAACCAGCTTGATCCAGTACAGGTTTGTTCCCTTGATTTTTCACCATTACATACTCAACAAATTTTTTCCAGATTCTCCAAAATCTATTTTCCCGAATTGTTCCTTTTCTAACCATCAATTCCCATGTCAGTTTATCATTTAGTGCCAATTGCCACATCTCTTTATACCAGTCTTCTATTTTCATAGTCAACTCGTTTTTCCACATCTTAGCTATACATTGTCTGGCTGCTGACAACATAATCAGCAATAGTTCTTTTTCTTCTTTGTTCATCTTAAAATCCTCGATACATGTCAATAAAGCTGACTCCGGCCCCAGTACAAGCTTCTTTTCAAATATACCGTTAATTTCTTTTTCAATTTTACCCCAGAAATTCTTTAACTCGTTACAGTTCCACCACATGTGTAAATATGTCCCCTTTTCTTGTTTACATCTCCAACAATTATCACTTTTCTTATTATCTATTTGATGCAGCCTGACTGGGGTCAGATACCAGCGCCATAACAATTTATAGTTGTGTTCCTTGACCCGAACTGACATGGATCTCATTACTCTTCTTCGCCAAATTTCTTGCCATTTTTCTTCAGGAATTATTACATTTAAGTCTTGCTCCCAATTATTTTTCAATATCTCTTGTATATTTCTTTTACTATTAAAGATTTTGTATAATTTGCCAATAATCCCTTTTATGCCTTTCTTCTCTTTTCTTATTTTAACTAACATTTCCTCAAAGTCTGTCAAGTCCCTTTCTAACTCACATCCTTGTATATTCTTCATATTCCATTTGTTTATCTGGAGAATTTGGAACCAATTTAATTCCATTTGTTGAAACAATTCCTTCCTTTCATCATTATCTGTGCAAACTCTTATCCAATCTTTTAATAATTGTATTTTTTTATTTGCTAACACATTTCTAATTCTTTGATCCAACCTTATCGGAAAATCATTAAAATCTCCTATCTCTAAAATTGGTGAAATACCCGGGGCTATATATTTTTTTACCTTCTTCCACTCCTCCATTGTTGTCTTTAGAAACCTATTTTGTATCCCTTTGTTATCCGCTTTTTTATTTCCTTTACTCAAAAAGGATGCCTTACCCATTTGAGGTAACTCCTTCATCTCTATTCTTTCCCAGCTTACTTCTTCATTCATTAATATCTTTACGACATTCCTGATCTGGAAAGCTTTATAATAGTTTTGAATGTTTGGTAACCCCAATCCTCCCTCCTTTTGAGGTAAATACCACAGTGCCTTAGCTATCCTCGACCTTTTATCTCCATTACAAAATTTGTTTATCGTTTTCTGATATTCTTGAAGCTCTTTAACACTGCGTTTAATTGGTAAAGCATCAAACAAGAAGTTCAACCTCGGTAAAAGCATCATTTTTGAGAGGGCTATTCTTCCAAACCATGACAAATTCAAATTTTATATTTTCTTATTTTTTCTTCAATTTCCTTTCTAACTTTCCCATAATTTAATTTTTTAAGATCTTTATAAATCCCTGTTATTATTATTCCTAAATATCTAATTGTGGACTTTACTTGAATTTTGAATCTTGCCCTGATTTCATCTTGTTCATTTTTACTTGCGTTGCATAATAACATTTCTGATTTTTCGCACAATATTTTTTGGCTAGGCTTTCCTGAACTGAGCTCAGAGTTGGACAAGATGGCCCGTAAGTCTGTGATCTTCACCTACAAATATGTAGTTTCCATTTCAGGAACAGGAATCAAAAATATTTCATTACACCCCCATTGGGATTGGCATCACATTAACTTCTGCCTCTGAAAAGCGAGCAATAGATAAGAAACAATTTTGTCTGATTGCCATTCTTAGCATGGCTTTCTCTTTAACCATACTGTACTTAATATGAGGTCTGCTCATGCGGTTTATCTGCAGTGTGGAGGAGATGTTGGGCCAACATCCCAGGAGTTGTGTTTTTTAATGAAGCTTTATACAAAGCAGGCGTTTCTCAAATAGCAAAATGGAAGATAATAGTTTATTATCATAATGGGGAGTACCATGACTTGTCACTGTCTTTCATTAAGAGCTGACTATGGTTCAAAGATACCTAGCATTGGAAAACTGAATCCCCCCCCCCCCGTGCAATGTACCTTATCTGTGAATTCTTCAAGTCAAATATGAACAGGGAGTTTAGTCTAGAAATTTTAATACACATGGAAGGCTCTGTGACATTAAGCATTTCTTCCAATTTAGTAAATAGTTGTCTGGATCCTTCAGATTCACAGACACCTTTGTTCTAAGAGCCTATACTTTTCTTTCACCTATACCTATGGGGTAACAACTTAGAATCCAATTTATTGTTTTGTTCCATGTGAAGGTCTTTCCCCAGTTTCTACTTGAAAAGACTTCGCTCTTTTTAAGTAGCTGCTTATGCAAAGATTTCTCAAAGGTATATTACTGCTGTACTGCCTGCCCTTCCTTTGAGACCTCATAATTTTATTTTGCATTGAGGTTTTTTTTAAAGTAACCTGGAATTTCTTTCTGCTGAAATTGTCATTTTTTTAAACAGAATACTTCTGACCTATAACCATCATTACTATTAATATGACAGGAAGCAAGAAACTGGTGTACCCTATTGATATTTAGTCCATATTTCTTTATCTATAAGGTATGACTCTTTGTCCCTGATTATTTAATAGTATTGTTTTAACAGACTTTGCATCAGATCACTTGTTTGTTATTGATTTCTTTTGCTGCTGTCACCATTATAGATTAAAGTTTCCTCTGCATTACTCTTTAGTGATCAATAGCTTACTCTATCAATTGAATGATTTATGCTTTGAGATTGCTTTCTACAATGGGATCTATGTACATGGCTTTATGGTGTTGTGTGATTCATTTTTTTCTTCAGCGAGTTGAAAGTAGATTATTTGTCACAGCCTCCTCAGACTAACAACTGGCCCATGGTATTAGGAGCTTATTTTATGGTTTTCTAGCATGCCTTGCAGTTTTTGTGTTTGTGCTTTGAATGAATAACTGCACACCAAGAAAATGCTTTTAGTGTCTAATGCATTTTACTATTCTTCCAAAATGCATCTGTGAAGAATAGGTACTGAATCTATTGAATCTGAATTTGAATCTATTGAATCTGAACCTGTGAAGAACAGGTACTGAATTTATTCTTTTACAATGTACTAGACCATGTTACTAACATATTGCAAAATGATGGCCAAAACCTTACTGTTGTATAAGTAAAATTTGTTTAACTTACTGCATTTAACTGATCTTAATTGACAAGGTGCTGGAGCATCTCTTGGTCACATGTCTTACCATGCACCCAATTACACAACCCAGAGAGGTCCCCCAACTGCACAATTAGCCATGACACTTTGCACAAACTTTCTGTAAACACCAATAAATCAAATATCATCATCTTTGTTGTCCATAAAAATCTTTATTGCGCTTTGTACTTTAAAAAGTACAAAGCATCACCAATCTGAAATATGTAATATAAATCACTAATAAGAATAACCATTAACAACTCAAATATAACATTCATTAAAATTAACCCAGATCCATAAGTCTTACTAGGAACTATTCAATGATATACTGGCCCTTAATTAACAGGATCATAGCTTTTTAGCTTCCAGAGCTAATTGCAGGTGACTTCTGGAGGTGAATGATAAGAATATGTAAACTGTATTTCTGGATCCTATCACTAGAAAGAGTTTATTGGATCCTATCACTAGAATGAGTTTATAGTTCTACCAAAGTGATATGTCTGATTTACATATCTATAGTCCATTCTAGAAGTTACTTTCTGGACTGCAGCTCCCACGTTTCTCTAGCCAGTATAACCAGTAGTCATAGAAGCCACGATGTTAACTTTTCCAATTTTTGCTTTCTCTCTCTCTCTCTTTGGCTGGGCTTCAGATTTCTGGAGAAGTGACTGACAAATTATTATCTAAGGAATGACAGAAGCATTTCTTCTTCTTCTTCTTCTTCTTCTTCTTCTTCTTCTTCTTCTTCTTCTTCTTCTTCTTCTTCTTCTTCTTCTTCTTCTTCTTCTTCTTCTTCTTCTTCTTCTTCTTCTTCTTCTTCTTCTTCTTCTTCTTCTTCTTCTTCTTCTTCTTCTTCTTCTTCTTCTTCTTCTTCTTCTCTTCTTCTTCTTCTTCTTCTTCTTCTTCTTCTTCTTCTTCTTCTTCTTCTTCTTCTTCTTCTTCTTCTTCTTCTTCTTCTTCTTCTTTTCTTCTTCTTCTTCTTCTTCTTCTTCTTCTTCTTCTTCTTCTTCTTCTTCTCTTCTTCTTCTTCTTCTTCTTCTTCTTCTTCTTCTTCTTCTTCTTCTTCTTCTTCTTCTTCTTCTTCTCTTCTTCTTCTTCTTCTTCTTCTTCTTCTTCTTCTTCTTCTTCTTCTTCTTCTTCTGCAATATCAGAATCTGAATATTGGCGATCATCATGATAATCAGCCATGATGACTGTCTTGAGAATATAATGCAGTCGCCTTTCATCTGCCTTCTGCATTGCAGCATGACACCCATACCACTGATCCAGTTTTGCGAGTCACTTTCTGGTCCTGAGCCCTTTTGGCACATAAGTCCTCCTCAGCTCCAGTCCAGTATTGATGAAGCTGCAGCCCTCCATCAAGATGGATTCAAATGTAATTTAAACCACTTGGGGACCATAACCCTTTCCTTTGGACTTCAGCACTCAAGGCCATTAGTCCTCAAGGTGGTCAGGTTAGTTAACCACCCCCTGACACTCAGTGTTGAGTTGCTGGCAGCATGGTCTATTCTATTACAATGGAAGGATAACCTGGCCAGACTAGGTTCATGGCCAGGATTCTAGATGTGGGTGGGCAAAATATATATATATCAAGGAATGTTGCTTGCATCTCTCTCAAGTACCTGAAACCTTCTGAAGGCTGGAACAACTTGTTTCATAGTAGACTCTGCTCCCCATGTGTTTCTTCAGAGCATTTGTGTCTAGTTCTGTAAATGGTACCTTCTGTTAAGGAGATGCTGCCAGTGACTCATCCAAGACAGCAAATGAACTGTGTTTTCAGAGTGGGATTGTCTGCATATTTAGATAATTCCCCTCCAACACTTAAACCAAAAGAATGAAAAACAGGCACAGGTGTGCATTCCTTCTGATGTCCTCTTTGAAAGCTTCCTTGATACAAGAGAGGCATCCATCATATGGTGATATCTCCACCAACAAAAGTAAGGTTCCATGGTTTCTCTTTTCCCCAGTACAGCTTTTGTGTTTTCTATGATGTATTCCCTGCAGTTCCTCTAACAGTCTAGAACAGATTCTGGACAGGAACAGGGCCTTGAAATAGAGTCGTCCCTAGGACATTGCTCTTCCTCTCTGGGTCTCCAGGTAGTGAAACAAATATCAGTGTAATGTACAGCAGCAGAAAGTGGCTTTAGATCTTGAGCACATATCCCCTCATATTGGTAGCTGTTCCTCAGGCTCATTGATCTAAGTAAAGATATTTGTGTGTGTGTTGTTTTGAATGATGGAGCCAGCCACTTCAGCTTAGCAATGTGTTTGAAGTAAGGCAGAAAGTGGAGCATGAATCTGGAGCATTCTTGTTGCATAAGGTCTGATAGTTGTGGTGCACAGCCTCTCGCTCTCCTTCTAGGTTTTGGTACAGAAATCTCAGGGAATGCCTGGCTCCTTTCATACTGATATTCCTACCCTGGAGAGGCAAAACAGAACTGGCCTAAATGGCTTCTCATATCAACACACAGTGCATAAGCAGTGTTCCAAAATATGTTTTTTTTAATTATCTGAATTTTTTTTGCACTTGACTTTCAGATGTTAGAAAGGTACTCTTTTAATAAAACAACTCTTCTTTTCCCAATTAATCATACACTCCTACGAAGTCAAGGCTACTGTGATGAAACCTGAATATTCACATTTGCAAACATTCTATGGCCCAAATCCTCTTGCCTAGTTATGCTGGCATCAACACAAATGGTGTAACTTTTGGAAGGGAATTGCTTCTGTATACATCATCCATTGCATACTCAGTGTGCAATGATAATATCTGTGGAGATTTCATGAGCCAATTCTCAACCAAAAGTTTCAGTTTTTCATGTAACTTGAAAGATGGTTTGCTCTATATCTATATACAGTAACAATATTGATTATTGAATGAATCTATATGTAAGCATACATATCCTGTTCATTGTAAGTGGCAATAATGAACAGCACAGATTTCATAAGTCTTGCATTAGATAATCATTTAATTTGGTTTTGGTCACTTATCTTTCCAGAATTTGTGAGAGTTACAAACTTTTCATTAAACTGTGATTAAGTTCCTTAATGTTTGTGCCATGAAGGGAGAATGTACTACTCCTTTGATTAGGCGATCATATTCAGGAACTGCAGGAAACATTTAAAAGTTATGTGGCATAGATTTAGTGTCTTCATATCATTCTCTCTACATTTTCCTAAACACAAAAATTAGAAGGAAAATTGTGTGCTTCACTGGGGCTAAGAAAACACTCAGAGAACTAAACATTTTGATGGGTCTAGGCAGTTATGTTTATAACCAAACTAATTACCATTCATACATTCAGTCATTTCTTATCACAAAGATTATTAAATAGCAATGGAGTCCTTAGTATGAATATTTATTTCCATGATTCCTGAAAGCAAAAAGAAAAGATGAATGCAATTTTGACAAACAAACAACATAGGTGAATTGTTTCTTGTCTTTTTCATACTTGCTCAGGTAAACAAACAAACAAAAATCCCTCCTTGATTTCTTATTATGGATATTAATGGAATGCTTGAATGTGTTGCTCATCAGTTAAATACTGTATATGCTGGCGTATAAGACTACTTCCCCCCCCCCCTGAAAAACATGCCTCCAAGTGTGTGTGTGTGGGGTCATCTTATACGCTGGGTGCACTTCAGTTGGGATAGACATAGCTGCCCATAGTGGCCTCCTGATGCTCCCCTGGTGCCCATACTGGCTTCCCGATGCCCGCCTGGTGCCTATAGTGGCCTCCAATGCCCACCCACCTCAGTCTACATGCCATCCAGTATTGCGCGGTATCCAGCGTGGCTGCGGTGAGCATCAGCAGTGAGACAGGGGTGCCAGCCTTTTTGGCATGACCGGCCCGTTCTGCTGGGCGGGAAGCAGCGGTGCGGTACGCCGACCCCTGTCTACACAGAGCTCACACATGCACACTTGCGCACTAGTGCCAGCCACAGGGAGATGTTGAAATCAAATCTGATGTTCTTTTATGTTTTATTTGGTGTGTGGAAGGTGTGCGGAAGAGAGGGTAGTCTTATACGGCGAGTATATAACAAACTCTATATTTTGAGTGGAAATGTTGGGGGTCGTCTTATACGCCCAGTCGTCTTATACGCCGGCATATATGGTAGCTATTCCAGGACACTACATGTCTTCAAATATTTCCCTTATAATCTGACGTAAATAAATCTTAGATAAATATTATAAAGTATATGAAGCAAAATAATATTTTAAAAAGTGATTGCAGCTTTAAATAATACAATTTTTTTTTTTAAAAAAAACCTATTTTATGAATATGGGGTATTGTGCTTCTGGACTGTGGTGGCTTAGTGGTAAGATGCTGAACTTGATGACTGGAAGGTCAGCTGGTCAGCAATTCGAGACCAAGTGCTGCACAATAGAGTGAGCTCCCATCTCTATCCCAGCTCCTGCCAACCTAGCAGTTTGAAAGCAAGAAATTGCAAGTAGATAAATAGGTACTGCTTTAGTGGGAAGGTAACAGCTTTCTGTGAGCTCTGGCATCTAGTCATGGCTGCCATATGACTACAGAAACATCTGCAGACACAGGCAGTGCTAGCTCTTTGGCTGTAAACAGAGATGAACATCATTTCCTAGAGTCACATACGATTGGCTTTTGAGCAAGGAGGACCTTTAGCTTTACTTATGATTCAAAATTCCAGGAAATGGTCTGTGTTGCCTGCAGGAAAATGATACCAAGCTTTACACAGAAAAGGTCATGCTGAACATTGACAACACCAATGGCAGCAGTCAAGATGGCCTCTCTTGTGCTCACCACCATTCACAAGGAGATACCAAGCAAGAAAAGATCATGGAAGTTGGCTCCTTTTTTCATCAGCAATTGTAATGGCTGTTTTTCAACAAGTGTGAATGGTATTGAGCAAAAGAGAGTATCCTGACTGTTGACATTGGTGTTGTCAACATTCAGGCTGCCCTCTGCTATGTAAAGCTTGGCATCCTTTTTCTTGCTCTGAATGTGAGCATGATATTGTGCAATCAGTCAATTTCCTGGCATTTTGAATCATGGATGTAGAAGCTCAATGTCTCACATACATAAACTGGAGATTTCAGGTAAGAGCTAATAAATTATTGTGTAAACAAACAAAGACAGCCGTGTGATCAATATACAAAATAAATGCAGGAGGAAGGCAATACCTTTATAGGATCACTTAAAAAAGCAAACATTGTGCGAGATTTCATGATTCAAAGTCACTCAACCTTTTAAAGCTTTGGGCTGGTTCACACCCCCTCAGACTGCTGGTGGAGTGGGGGGCTCAGGGTGGTCCTGCCACCACCACTCCCCCCCTATCTCCACTACCGGTGGCAGAACCACCTTGAGCCCCCAACTCTGCCCCACACACTGGTTACCAGCCCAGAGGTGCTGCATGGTGTGGGTAAAGGAAGGACCCAGGCTATCCTTCTCACCCATGCTCACCCTGAGTTGCCCCCAGGAAAGATGCGGGCAGATACATGCATCTGCCACTTCTGCTTCTGTCCCACTGCCACCTCAATTCTTGTCTCCTCCGCTTGGCTTAGTGTGTCCCTAATGGCAATCTGTAGCAAGGTGGATGATGTAAGGCTCACAACATCTGCCCTGCTATGGAGCATCGTTAGGGACACACCAAGCCAAGTGGAGGAGACAAGGATTGAAGAGGTGATGATGGTGGAAGCAGCAACTGGAATGAGGGTGCAGGCCACATGAAATGGTGCCATGGTCCGGATCTGTCCCACAGACCATAGGTTGATAACCCCTGCCTTCCTCCTGCATTAAATTATTTTGGTAACTGACTTTCCTATTATATTATTCTTTGGCTGATTGTTAATGAATATCCTCTTTCTTTGCACTTTGTGAAGTACTCTTTAATGAGACTAGTTACACCTTTTCACAGACTGATGATACTTTTAATTCTGTTGAGTTGCTGCTATTAATTACAATATTCTGTATAGAAAGGATTAGGGAAGTGCCTTAGGGATACCATTTAGGGATGTGCTTGCATTTTCATATCACTCTCTTAATTCCAATAAGGATCCCTGTTTATTAGAAGTCTTTCCCTCTGCTTCATCTCTTAGTATAGTGTTATGAAGTAGAAAGAGTAATTTATTATTTCTGCCCTCCATCTTTTATGAGTGTTTCTGCTCTGCTGGTTCATAAACACAAGTGCTTCAACAGGAACATTGCTATAGATTGGATATTCTGGCCTTCCCCAATACAGGCAGAACTGGAACCACAGATACAGGAGGCAAAGATACACAATGATGCATAAAGACAATCTAGAGCAGGGGTGCACATACTATGGCCCAATGCCAGATTTGGCCCCTGACACTAATTCATCCAGCCCACAAAGCTCTCGTTGCTCATGGAAGTGGAAGTAAAACGTGTCCCTAAAGGCACGTTTTACTTCCACTTCCGGGAGAAACAAGCGCTTCACGGGCCAGATGAATTGGTATCAGAGGTTGGATCCAGCCCCCAGGCCCTGAAACACATGACAAGCCCACGGCCTGAAAAGTTTGGCCATCCATGATCTAGAGAGACATTGTATATTTCCAAGTATCTAATAACTCCAAGCAGCACTCCCACAACTTCTCTGACCTAGAACTTTATGGCAGATCCTTCTTCTTGCAGCTCCTTCCCTTGCATATTTTTTTTCCACTAGTGTAATGTAAAAACATCTAGCAGCTTAGAAATCAATATCTTTCTTTGGGCTTCCCAAATGTTTTCTGTCTATCATTTTTTTCTATTTTGGATGCTACATAATCTCTCACAAATCCTATATCCTCCCAATTCTGCATTGCTAAATCAGACAACCCACTGTTAGGTGCAATAGCTTTTGAATCATGGCCTGTGGTTAAATAAAGCCCAGTAACCTAAATACAACCATCCCAGCTCTGGTCAACTCATGGACTTCACTGCTGAATGGTCAATCAAAACGTAAGTCCCATTGTCTCAGCAGAACTGTGACAGTTTGGGCTAGCATTTGGGTTTGGCAAAATACTGTCCCCCCCCCCCTCTTAAGTCCTCTCAGGCTAAATAAGAATCAGAAGGGGGTATTTCTTCCTCTTCCAGGTCTAGGCCAGACATGAAACTGGCAAAATGAAGGCACTTCTTGGTGAGTTCATTCTGCAGTTCCTTTTGCCTGGTGTTCTGACATTAAAACTGTGTATGCCTAAAATGCAATAATTCTGTTTACAATAATAAGCAAGAAATCTCTGAACAAATGTCATCTTAGTACTTGATACATGCAAGATCAGTATCATTGCAGTGCTAAACCTATACTATGCTAATAAGGCTTTGTTTATTTTCTAAGCATTTTAATGTTTAAAGAGATCTTGCATAGTAAATAAAGATTTCCTGAAGCATCTTGAAATATTCATTTCTGCTATTCAGATCATTGTGTTCTGGCATAGCCTGATCCTAACACACACATAATGTTGTTTCTTTATCTGTGGTATTTTAACAAGGAGAACATAACAACCTCATTTGATCTGTTTTCAAAATTAGACTTTCAAATGTTATCTATTATTAAGGGAAACCTAATGAAATCATGTGCTGTTGCTCCCGCTTTTCTTAGTAACTGAGTTGGATATATTAATGGGATGTCCAAACTGGTTGTGAAATAAACAGAAGGATACCCTCAGGATATCATCAGCAAAGCATGCATGATGGCACTGCTTGCTCCATTTGAGGATGACATGCTGAGCTGAAACTCATTCTGTAGAATTTCTGGTCTCAGATGACAATCTAAGCCATTGTTTTCTTCATTGCAATGTGCTGAACAAACGCAGGTTATGTGCCTTCCTTAGCGCCTGCCTACTCTTGTTCTCTTTGGTAAATTAATTTGCCTATACACAATGCTCTTCTCTTGCTGTTGCTTTATTAACACTTTCAAAATGCCACAAAAAAGGAAAAAAGAGATAATATATATTTTTAATTGATTGAATTCATGTCAGGCGATCACATTATATTTTCATCATATGCTTGATGTGCAGATATTGCAGGAGTTTCAGGCTTGGAATGGGAATAGTTAAACATCCCAGTTCATGGCACTTGAAAAAAATCTCTCCTTAAGTCTGAGAATTCAGGAGAATAGTGTCAACAGGCTATGTCTAAAAGTACTATGAGATGATTTTTCACAACTCAAACTCTGATTGAGCACCGGAGCTTCTTAAACATCATGATAAATCCATTTTGAGACCTCTGGGAATTTCAGAGGATATTTATAGTATGTGGGAGTCTTCTCTTCAGAGAAATAGAAAAAAAAATCATAACTCCTGGTCCACAAAATGTCAAAAAAGCTCTTTGTATCTCAGGCACAATAGATTTTTTGTAGGGGACATGTAGAAAAATACCAGAATGACAGTCAGGTTAGCCTGCTGTAGCCTACAAAGCAGCAGAATATCTTATACATACAGTGGTACTCCATATAACGAATGGTTTGTATAATGAAAAATTCATATAATGAAGCATTTTGGCGCTATTGGCAATACCCCGCATAACAAAAAAAAATCGTTATATGGGGTTTACCCTGTATTACGAACATTTTTTTTCTGTTATACAGGGTATACCCTGTATAACTAAAACATTTTTTGTTATGCGGGGTATCACTAATATGATTCGCATAATGAAAAAATTCATATAACAAAGAGCTCTGTGGAATGGAGCTTTTTCATTATATGGGGTACTACTGTATTAAGGTTGTAAAAATCCATTCCTACTGTGTAATACTTAATTTAGTCTCCTGATCACTCTATCATTGGTTCCCTGGGTGTGAAAAAACAACTTGCAAAATTACTTGCCTTTCGAGATTTTTGTAATCTTGATTGGATAAGACTATCAAAATCTAAAAGGGCATGAAATTTGAGATTCTGGACCACTTGATGGAGATACAAATTTCTTCTTTCCAGTGTTGAAGGTCACCCAACAAAAATAAAAAACAAGCCCTTGCTGATTGTGAAAAGGTGTGACCAACCTGGTCAAAGTTTTAAACTATTAAATGTCCCTTAAAATCCCTCTTTCAGCAATTAAATTTGTACCAATCACAGGAAGTGTCCCAAACAAGAAATCATCCTTGCTACTGACAGGATAATTAAAGAGCTGTAGGAAATCTTCCCGCCTTGCCAGATATGTTAAGGTATGTTATGGTAATAGAGCAGACCATACTGCCAGCAATTCGATGCCAATGGTCAGGCAGTGGTTAACTAACCTGACCACCCCAGTGACTAATGGCCTTGTGTGTCAAAGTCCACAGGGAAGAGTGATGGTCCCCAAGTGTATCATATCCCACTTGAATCTATCTTAATGGAAGGCAGCAGTTTCATCAACACTTGCCTGGGGCCAAAGAGGACGTTGTGTGCCAAAAGACCTCAGGACCAGAAAGTGACTTGCGGAATTGGATTAGTGGTATAGGTGTCATGCTGCGATGCAGAAGGCAAATAGAAAGCCATTACATTATATTGTTCCCAGGGCAATCTTCATGGCTGGTCACCATGATAATAGCCAATATTTGGAATCGGATACAACACCCCAACTTGCTCTGCAAGGGAAGATGTCTAAGAAGAGAGGCCCTGGGCATAAATGGACTTCATGGCTGAAGAACCTAAGAGACTGGTGTGGAATGTCCTTGGAAGAACTGTTCTGAGGAGTTAAGAACAGGAAGACTATCGCCATGATGGTAACCAAAATTTGGAATGGATACAGCACCTGAAGAAGATGCCACATGTAATTACTTTTAAATGTTCAAGAACAAATCAAGTCAGTTGGGCTATAAATCGGTTCTTATCTATACAACAAATAATTTGGAATGAATAAAAGTGGATGATGTTTGCTCATCCTTATCCATAATATATCATTTTACAATAGTGAATGTAATGGAAATCTCAGAACCATAAACTGGCTGAATGTGATATTTGATGCTTTAAAATTATATATCTTCTTCCCTTTCTCCCTCCCCGTCTCCTCCTTATATATAATGTTCACATTTTTTAGACAGCCCATACTTTATCTTGATTGAGAAATATTTTTAAAAAATCAAGTATCCCCTTAATTTTCTTTCAATGCATGGAATGGGATACATTGTCATGTATAAAAGCTGGTTCATAAAAGAACTTAAGATTTGCTTTATCAAGTCACAAATTGACTTGATAATTGACTCAAGCAATAATATGGAGAAATGTACAAAGAACAAGTAGGCATATTGGTAATATTGGACACAGTTGTAAAATATGATGATAGTTGCACTCATTTTAAAAACTGATTTTATTCAATTTTAATCAATTTCTTTAACTTTGAATGAATATGCATTTTAAATAATATTTTAATTACATTTTACACATTTAAATTTTTTAAAAATTACCTGTCATTTTACTGTGCTGGTCATAGACCATAATGAAGTGATGAAGGGGCTGTGGTGGCTTAATTGTTAAGAAGCTCACCTTGTTAGCTGGAAGGCTGGCAAGTTGGCAGTTCAAGACCCAGGTACTGCATGATGGATTGAGCACCTGCCTCTGTCCCAGCTCTTAGGGACATGGAAAGAGCCTCATTTGGACATTTTCTGAGTGGAGTTTCTTCTGCAAAAATCATTTCAACCCAGAATAATATCTGACATGAAATTATTATTAATATGAAGTGATTGATTGATTGAATACAGTTTCATAATAGCAACAACTGTGCTGAATTTCCTATATACAGACCAGTCTATTATAGTAACAAATTGCCCACAGAGGCCGTTAAAAGACATTAGATAGATTAAGAAATATGCATTATTTAGTCTGAGATATTGTTGTATCCTCCATTTCTATCTCTTGTAACCTAAAATAAAGTAAAATCTTATCATGCTGCCTGTGAAAGTGAACTGAAGGCTCATTAAATTGTCAAGAGAGATCTATTCATTGAGTTTTATTTCCTGTGTGATTCAATAGTTTGTTCCACATTTATATAATCCTAATATAATTGATTCCAATAAGGCTTGCTGCAAAGGTGGCACAATGGGTTTAAAACACAGCCACTGCTTTTGTTTAGCTGCCTAAATATAGATGTAATTAGGAGGAGAGGGGAATGAAAATAAAAATTCAAAAATATTGAAAGGAAGCATGTCAGAATCCCACATTGTGGAGTAAGTTTTAAAAAATGAGTGGGTGATCTTATTTATGCTTCCTTAGAAGTACTGTACAGTAAAACCCCATTTTATGGGAAAAGTCTGTTCCGTAACTTTTTCCATAAAATTCATTTTTTCTATAAAGTGAAGCAAGATTTCCGATAGGAATGCATTGAAAAATACAAAAAAGGTCCCAACTAGATGAATTTTTTTTTAAATAAAATAAATTCCCCAAAAATGCCAGACATAACCTTCTTCCACACCTCAGTCATCTCACCAGCTGGTGAGCAGCTGGGGTGGAGAAGAGGGGATGTTATTAGAGGATTTCCTTTTTTTATCCTGTGGTGGTGTGAGATAAAAAAAGGAAAAAAACAGAGCACAAAGGGAAGTGATCTCCCTGCCTTTTCCATGCTGTTGCTGCTTCCTGAACAGCTTGTCCAGCTGTTGGGGGAGTCGCTGCTACTGCCACCACCACTGCCACTGCCACCACTTCCACGGCCTCCATCTACCAGCACTGGGTGTGTGTGTGGGACATATCTTCTCCATTCCGGTCTTTGTCCAAGGTCCCTCTGTGGTGGTATGCTTCAGCTGGGGATGTACATTGGACAAAGACTGGAATGGAGTGGTCTTCAGCCAATGTGCATTCCTGGCTAAAGCACACTGTGGAGGAACCTTGGACAAAGACCAGAATGGAGCGGATTTATTTATATTTCTCCACCACCCTTCTCACTGAAGTGGCTCAGGGTGGTTTACAAGTAATAAAAAACATGACAATAAAACACAAACACTACCTAAAAACATCAAATACAAAACTGTTAAAATTAAAATTTAAAATTTAAATCTAAAAAGATTAAAAGTACACCAAATGCTGCTTCTTATTAATCTTACTAATTAAAAAGTAGAGGGATAGAAGGGCTCAGATCATCCAGCAAGCTGGGGTCATCATACCTCCCACAACCCATACCTGCCCCGCCAGCCATGTTTTTAGATTCTTTCTAAAGGGCAGTAGCTCCATCTGGAGACGCAGCTCCGTTGGAAGGAGTTTCCATAGCACAGGAGTGGACACAGAGAAAGCCCTCTTTCTAGTGCCAGCAGTGAGGCATGTGCATACCGCCCACACCCCATCACCTCATGGATAGCCACATTCTGGACCAGTTGCAGCCACATTCTGGACCAGTTGCAGCCTCTGAATGGTCGTCAAGGGCAGGCCCATGTAGAGCACATTACAGTAATCAAGTCTGGGGGTGACCAGAGCGTGTGTGATCATGAGCAAGGAGTCCCGATCTAGGAGCGGGCGTAACTGGCAAATCACACAAAATTGTGCAAAAGCCCTCCTAACCACAATATGACCCCCACACTCTCCCAGTGCCAGTAGAAGCAGCAGGGACTGTGGAAAAAGTGGCAAAACTGCTGCAATCATTGCCGCAATTATAGCCACCGCCACCTCTGCCATGGTAAGTGATATCTTGTAACTTCCAATGGTGGGGACGGGTGGCACGGGATGAAATTTTTAAGGCTAAAATGGCACGGGACCACCATTTTAGAGTCTGAAATGGCAGGGCCACCATTTTAGACTGTCACAGATGGAAGGAACTTTGGGGAAACCTGTTCTATAAGTTGATTTCCCCCGCAAATTAGGATGTGATTTTGCCAGAATTTCCTTCCGTAAAACAATTTTTCCATAAAAAGAGGTGTCCATAAAACGGGATTTTACTGTAAAACCCACAACATTTGGTGTGACCCTCTATGACGTAAGGGTGCATAGAGCAAAGCCTCAAATTAATATTGATTATGTTTTCTAATGGATTGTGCCTGTTGCATATTTCCATGAATATTGAACACCAGTACGTTATCTCAAAGAGGAGCAATAATTTCACCTCTGTTAGTTAAATTACCCTAGCAACAAAATGTGATTTAATTGCTTATTTGGTTATAACATTTGCATCTTATAGCTGGTGCTTTTTTCTTCCTTCTGACAAGACTGACTGACACACAACCAGAATAGATTATTAAAATGAATGAAGCATCTACATTAGACAAGAGTGACCAATATAGCACCAAAAAAAATAGAATATTGAAATAGGAGAAAATTAATTTGTTGTTCAGAAAACTAATTTCATACATAATTCATATAGGCCACAATTTACAGCAGTGAAAAGTAGAATAAGGGCCAAATTAAATGTAACGCTGAGCATATTACCCTGGATTTAGTCACATTTGAAACTAATAATAATAAAATTTGGGGAATAGGTAGGAAGCAGAAATACATAAGGAGGTGCAATTGAACTCATTCCTCCTCAGTTGCCATAAAATTAGCTGTTCTCCACTGCCATGAGTGATAAAGAAATTGGTGCCGATTTACACTTTTTAAAAATGTGACATTCACTTTCAATTTTCATTGAAATTAAGAACATTATGTTTAGTAATCAACTGGTTTGACTCAGTAACATCATATACAAATAAGATGAGGAAGAGTCATCAGAAAGTAAATTTGAGTTAGGGATTGAGCCTCTTGCTGTAGCTATGTTCCATGGCATCTCCTCAAGAACATGGAGAAAAAATGTAGATAGAACAAGACGTGGTCTCAATCTTGTATTCCCTGAATTCTTGAAATGGACTAAAGACAGAGCAGAATCCCCTGGTCTAACCGAGGCAGAAAACCTATGACACTCTAGATCAGTTCATGGAGATGCCTCCCCAACTCAGCTGGCTCAACTCAGCCGGCCTAAGCAGTACTAGGCTCTAAACATATGTGGATATCAAGACAGAACCCATGGCAAGGGAGTAACCTATCCAGCATAGAGAGGGAATGGGGATGCAATACCAGCCCTATCCATAGGTCTGGGTTTTTAATACATTTTAATAAATGTGGGCCAAGATTTCATACCAAAGAAGCTGTGTCTTGCCTCTTTATTTGATGGGTTGGTGGGTAATGGAAAATATCCAGTGGTGTCTGAAAGCAGAAACAAATGATATAAAATGGTGTTCATATCTTTGCTCAAGGTCTGTTTTACTGATACTTGAGACATGATATTTGCACCTGTTTTTTCAACAGCTAAAGATTTCTCGCTTTCCCCCCACCTGGAAAAGCATTCATTGACACGTGGCAACTCATGCCAGGTCTATTTCTTCCAGCTTTTATGCTGCAGATGGGTTTTATTGAGTGAAAGTGTTCATAGCTAATCAGTGCTCACATTCCCCGGTGGATTTAGGTTTGAAAGGAGGAAGAGGATTGATCTGCATATATATGGACATTTATGTAGCACTGTTTACCCCCCTTGGACAGAAAAGATTTACTGTTCTGGAATGATCCATGGCACAGGCATTGAAAAAGAAGTTATGATTACCCCAGGGATCTGTGATATCATGCTCACAACACAATACAGTACAATAGCCAGACAGTCTCATTTGATTGATCGATATGATAAACTGTCAGATGCTAACTGCAATGCATGTTTAAGTCCTTGGCCTCTTTTCCAAAAGATGCTAGGGATGCCTCTTTTTTTTTTTTTTTTTTGTTCAAGCAGTGTTTTGTTTTTGTTTTTAAATTGTAATGCAAACTTGTGAAAGTAGAAGATGCAGTATGAAACTTATGGCACATCCATTTTAATTAGCTTGATATTCTCTAAAAATATGTGCATATCGTAAGAATAAATTGGTAGCCCTCTGCTATTCTGTCTGTTTTATGCTTGTAATGTAGCCATATTGAACCAAGCAAATCATAGTAATTGCTTGAAGCTTCTATATAATCAGTTGCTGCCTGAGGGCTTCCAATGGAAAATTGATCTTTGTGAAAATGCATGTTGGTCCTACATGTGGATCAAATGCCATTCACATGGTTATACTTTGCCTTCATGTGATGTTTAGAAATGTAATCCCCATTTACCCAGCTACAGAACCTGGAACAATCATTCCATCCTGCAAGCTGCTACCAAACCCCAACACCAAAACCCTGTTTGGATTTTACACATATGCCAGAGGAGCTGCCTGAGTTGTTGCAATTAATTGGCACAAATTGAAGTGGTATAGGGACTGCAGTGGCTAAGTGATTAAGACATTGAGCTGCAGGCTTGCAGCAGTTCAAAATCTGAGTGCTCTGTGATGGAATGAGCTCCCATTGTCCCAGATCCTGCCAACCTAGCAATTCAATATCAAGAAATTGCAAGTAGATAAATAGGTACTGTTTCTGCAAGAAAGGTAACAGTATTCTGTGTGCTCCAAGTTTGCAACATTATCACAGAAATGTCTGCAGACGCAGACAGTGCTGGCTCTTTGGTTCTAAACAGTCATGAGCATTGCCTTGCAGAGTCAGACTTGGCTGGCTTTCAAGCAAGGGAAACCTTTACCTTTAGTCAAAAGTAAAGGTAAAGTTGAAGGTTCTGAGTGCATTCTGGGTACATTCAGGGACACAACTGCATCTGGCCATCATGCACCTGCAACCTTGTCCATTGGCTACAGCATCTTCTACAATTTCTCTTGCAAGCATGTGAAATAGCAATAACAATAGTAATTATTCTTATATACTACCTCATTGTGATTAGAACACTCTCTGGGCAGGTCACAAGATAGTGTTTTTCCACAAAAAAAAATGGGTGTCATTTTATAGACAACCTTGAGTCCATTGGAATCACACTCAGATTATGAGCAGAGTTTAACCATTGCACCACAAGGACTAAAATGCCAACGCGGTTTGGATTAAAATTATAAATCATGTATGTGGAACCTGCCACCCTACATATACTGTTGGACTGAAGTTTCTGTTGTCTCTCAGCTTCTCTCAACATCTTTTGCACTGCCCAGGGCTGATTGAAGTTTAAAAGTACTCCTTAATTTGTAACATTTGTATTGAAGCAGCTGCTTAGTTCTTTCTCTAAGGACTGTGGTTCCTCAGTGGTTAAGAAGTTTGCCTTGCTAGCTGGAAGGTCAGCAAGTTGGCAGTTCAAGACCTGAGTACTGCATGATGGAATGAGTGCCCATCTCGGTCCCAGCTCCTGCCAACCTATCAGTTTGAAAGCAAGAAATTGCAAGTAGATAAATAGGGACCACTTCAGTGGGAAAAGATTGTGGGCACATGAATGGAGCCTCATTTGGGCATTCCCTGAGTTCTTCCAGCAAAAAAAAAAAAAAAAAAAACTTTCAATCAGAAAGCACCTTTGTATGCTTCTGACACCATAAAAAAGTTCCTTCTGATGTCACTCAGAAACCTCAAGTCACATGAGAATATTCCTGTGCCACCTTTGCTCTATGACTCTGACATCATGGTGATTTCCATAAGATGCCATGATGTTTTCTCTTCCAGTATAATTTCAGGCCTCTAATCTTATCAAGCAGAATAACACAATAGCGTCTGTGCCACTAATGAGAATATTGGAAGATCTTAGTCTTGTGAAATGCCAAGATATGTAATTTAGGTGACTTTCTGCAGACATGGCTTGATACAATGTTTTTTAAAGCAGTAGTGTGTGACATTCAAAGGTATCCTGGCAAGAACCTGAATAATAGTTATGTGATTTGTCTGAAGGATTTTTACAGATGTGGTGAGGATTGAAAATAGAGTTATTTTTTGAAAGAGGCCAAATGTACTTGTACTTTTGAAGGTATTACAGTACACTAGTATCCCATATAACGAACACTTCGTGTAACGAAAAATTCGTATAATGAAGCATTTTGGGGCTAGTGGCGATACCTCACACAATGATTTTTTTATGTGAGGTTTACCCCATATTATGAACATTTTCCCCATAATACAGAGTATACTCTGTATAACAAAAAAATTCATTATGAGGGATATCACCAATATGATTTGCATAACGAAAAAAATCATATAACGAAGAAGTCTGTGGAACGGAACTTTTTCGTTATACAAGGTACTACTGTATGTGTATTTTTACAAGCTAGCAAGGGTCGGACTTGACTGTGCGACTGAACAACAACAAATCATTTTCATATATACTAGCACAAAATACAAAAAAATTAAATTCCTCTTTTTAAATTTATTTATTTATTTACCATATGTTGGCAGGCAGTGAAGAGTCTGTGATTTTGTGGGTGATTTTGTCACTACAATGGCTTTTGTGAAAGCAACAGAAAACATCATAGGTATTTTAACTTCATAGCCTAGTGCAAAGGATAAAAACCTATGTATCCAGCAATAATGGGTAATATATTACCCACCAGATGTTGCTAGACTGTAGCAACAGTTACACTGGCTACAACAGATGGCTATTGAGCTTTAACAACATCTGGAGGGGCAGACATCCACCATCCCTGTAGCTATATTTGTACTATATTGCTACACAAAAGTACTAAATAGCATTCTAATTAATCATGTCAAAAGCTTGCATCTCACTTATTTCCCTGTAAGGAAACTCAGTGCTGTATTTCCAATTATCTTTAAAAATATTAATAAACAACAAAACAATTTGTAATAGCAGTTAATCAGGAAGAGTAAATGCAAACCTATTTTAACTACACACACAATAGCTTCTTCAACTTTTAACAAAATGTTTTCTTTTAAAATAGGATGTTGTCAGCACTTGATGGATCATGGATGACAAAGCCAGCCACAGAATGGATATTACTATACAACTGGAGCTAGATCTTTTGCACACTTACCAAATTTTATATGGCTTGTAGCCTGGAAATGTTTTGAAATGTTATTTTAGGGACCACATCTTGCATAATCCTTCAATATGCATATGCCCTGAGAGGTATAGTTTTTTTAAAAAAAGCTTTCCAGATTCTGGAATATGAAATAGTCCTTTGCATGATGACCTCTGTATATGAGAGGTGTACTTAGAACAGGTTCTGAACCATTAATATTATCCAGGTTAACAAAAACACCTTGTTTTCCGTCTGGTAATGAAATGGCAGCCAGTCCAAATCAATTAAAATTGTGCAACTTTATTATAGCTCAATGAATTAAGTATCTAGATCCCAATGTCTGGGAGTTCAGTTACTCACTGTACCTCCCAGAAAAAGAACTGATCTGTGTAGCTACATAGTCCCAGGGTGTCCCCAAAAGAGTGGATTGGCATACTCTATTGCTAAAAAGATGATGACGACGACGACGACGAAGACAACAACAACAACAACAACAACAACAACAACAACAACAACAATCCTAGACAGGTCTCTGTAAGTTAGAATTTATTAGACAGAACAGAGTTATTACTGATGACACAAAAATCAAGACACTATTCAGTGCCATTTCTACATAATTTAATCTGCACATAAGTATGGCATGAATTACAATGACAAGATACATCTTTGCTAGGGATAATCATAAACGGGGAGACATAAATTGAACAAACTATTCTTCTGCAAATCCAGCACCACCTGTACATCTAACAGGATGGGGGGAATCAATGAAACGAGCTCCATCAGTAAGCCCAATAAGCACCAGACGACTGGACAGTTTCTTCAACTTCCACGTCCTGTGCAAATGATGTCGAAGGCACCCCTGCTGGCGCATCTGTTGGTTGTGATGCCACTGCCACCTCTGGAACATCCACATGCTTCTGGAGGGCCTGGGCAATCTATTTCCAGCTAGGGGCGTTATCCACTGGGGTCCCTCGACATCTCATCACTGGGGTTTGTGGAAATGTTGCTGGACTTAGTGCAGTGGCCTGCTCAAGGGACATTATCTTGGCCACCAAATCTGTCAGATCTGGTGTGGCCAAGGTCATGGGCACCAGAAAATCCCACGTGGGGCACGGAAAAGAGAACATTTCCACACCCCACCTGAGATTTTTCGGTGCCCATGACCTGAAGCAGAAGAGGTGTAACACTTAGGCACTATTGTTCCAAGGCTCTCTCTATGTAGAGATTTATTCCATGTGAATCACACGAGGAAGCTCAGACGCATGTGCTTTTGCCAGATTATGAAAAAGAAAAAAGAGAGAGTGAGGTGGGAAGGAGACATACTCTTATAGAGCATAGGCTCCTCCCCAAAACACCAAGGCCTCTGGGTGGTTGCCGCCTTGGGGTGGATGGTTGGCAAAACACGGCCATTAAGGGGGGAAAGCATTTCAAAGTGAAGCACTAAAACCAACTCTTTGCACATGATGATATCTGTACTACATTAAGATGGATAGTGTTACCTTGAAACAGATATTGCTAAATCCAGCACCTGAAATGTTCTCAGGGATGTAACATTTTTAACAAAACATGAGATGTACTAATAAGACATCAAACAATGGTAGCTTACTAGCAAATTCCAATCAAATTAGTGAACCTTGTGTCATGTTAATTAATTAGTTTATTAATAGAATGGAAGATGAATAATGTGACATAAAATGAGATGGCATGCTGAGAGGGAAAATTACTAGTACAATGAATCTGTCAATTTTTATTATCAAGTTTTTTAAATAATATGAAATAACTTCTGTCAAGTTGATGACATACAAGTTTCATGTTTTACTAAGTGCATTTTACAATTTTTTTGCCTTGTTACTAAACTAGTAAAGTAGTTCTTTACAATAGAAATACAACAATATTTAAATGATGCTTTTCCTAGAGCTACTGAGCAGTGTAAGAACCTGTGTCGCATAGTTGATTCAGCCAACAGGATTCTGTCTGTGTTCAGGAGATGCCTGAATCTGCTTATGGTCCTCACCTTCTTCTGGGGGGCTCTTTCTGAGTCCCTTCATCATCTTCACTGGCAGATGTTGTTCTATTACACTGAACAACAACGATTTTACTACTGGGAATAACACATGTGATTTACATGATATGGAGTATGCTGATTCCAAATCTGAACTCAAAATTTGCCTACCATGTACAGATTTTAAGGTGTGCTATAATGGTCGGTAATTGGGTAATTTATTTTTACATGGGGACATTATAACAGTTGTAGCTACCACTACACTTTCTGTTTCCTCAGCTGAATCATGTCCCCTGGTGGCATGCATGTTCCAGCAAAGGCTGGGCATGTCTCGGCAAGTCAGTGAGCTGAAGTCAGAAATAGGTATGTAATGCAAGATAGACCAAGGGCTTGTCTCTAGTGTGAAGCCATCTTATTGGATTGTACAGCTAGGCCATAGTGAGTCTGTTTTGAGCTAAATATGAGTAGGTGCAGCTGTGTTAATAAACCAGACAAATTTTGCTACATTTGTGGCAAATATATGCCATGTGATCAACACAATAACCCAATCAAGAGAGTGAGATTTGATGCAGTGTTATCAGATGAAGGAAAATACATTTCCTTTGATCTTAATGTGATCTATTAAAAACCTCTTGTTCCAGATTCCATCCCACATATGAAGACAGGAATTTAAGTAAACCCTTGATGTGAAGTGAACTGAAACATCTCCCTCAACTATACTGGAAAAATTCAACAGATATACATACTCCCAACATAACAAAACTCATGTCTTTCTTATGCTGTATCAATTTAAGTGAGGACTATCTTAGAGAAAAGAAAGAAGGCATAGTAACCCTCATTCAGTAGTCGTACTATTGAATGCACAGGAGTTCACACCTACACCTTTAAGAATTAACGTCCTGGGCTTGGATCAATCAATTTCCAGTTTTTCCAAATTGCTCAGAATCCCATTTGTTTTCCTGTAAGGTCAATGTAACTAGCTGTGACTAATTGCAGCTAATTGTTAAAGTACTGGGTTGACTGCCCAACTGGGTTTGTGACCAGGGACATAATTTAGATATATGTTCTGTATCCCATCAAATGGTTTTGCAAAACTTCTGGAAACAGCAATAGGATTTTGGTCGGTGGGTTGTTACAGGCTCATTTTTTCATTTAGTAACTCTTACAAAAAGCAAATAGAAAAAAATCCCACCCATTCCCTTCAGTAAATTAAGATACATTTCTTACATTATCCAGTTGGTTTATTACAGTAACTATGTCATCACTGAATAACACATCACTGAATAAAATAAGAATATTTAATGTTTGAAAGCTTTGTCCATTTGGAATATCTTTAGAGCAAATAATTCCAACATTGAATATATTTAACATGTTTTTCTTTCATTCTTATGTGATAAATTAGGATGCTAAAAGCTCAATTTTTAATGTCTTATTTTCTAATAGATGGAATTCACAATAAGTTTAATGTTTGGCCCAACTCAACAGTTCCTGGAAAAATGGTATGAGCTTTTCCACCCACTGTTGAAAATAAATTAAATGTTGTATTAATTGTGTATTGCTGTAATTCTTTCTCTCTCTTTTTGAGTGCTACTTAGGGATTAAAAGCTTTTTAACAAGGTGCAGTCTAGACATGTGTTAAAACAACATTTTCCTCAAAAAGAAGCTTAAGAGCAACAAGGGTGGTACCGTCTGATTCAACATCAGGTACAATGACATTCCCAAGATTTATATGCAAGCCATTAGAGAAGGGAATTAGTGTTTTCTCCCCCAATGGACAAAAATGTGCCTAGTTTGCATTAATTAAGTAGTATTCTCACTGTATGCATTTTCTAAAAAAAAAAAAAGACTAATTTCCGTTTGAATTATTTCTGTGGAAATGTTTTCATTGTAATAAGCTTTGGGGAAAATATAAGGCTTGTCCCTCTTTAGTTCGTTTAGAAACTTCACAGGAAAACCACAAAAATTCATTCTACAAATATGTTCCACATACATCTGCCTGTCTCATGAAAAAACAGCAGCTGCTGTTTCCCTCTAATACAAACAAAAATACTGCTTACTTCTAAAAAGTTGTCATTTCCCACAACCTCAGCTCTTCACATCTCACAACAGAAGGCAGGGATTTCTCATCCTAACTGAGCCCAAGTCTTGTCAGTATAATAAATTCTAAAAGGAAAAGGAACTATTAATGTAGAACTTTCCCTCAATAGAAAAGCCTTCCTACAAAAATCACACAGGGTTCACAAAAAGATCACAGAGATGGACAATGTGTATTAGAGACTTTACAGGCATCCAGCATCTTCATCAATATTGAAAAACAGGAAAGTGCAAAATATGGCCAAACAAGCTGTCTGAAATGAGGTTTTTAGTTCTGGTTGTGACACTTCTGATCTGAAGTAAACAAAAATAACAAGGTAAAAAGAGAGGCAAAGTGGATGAAAAGGGATCTGCTCACTTACAGTTTTCATTCTGTAATATTATTTTTATGTTCCAGCACTGTATTTTGTTTCCTTAAACAAATATGTGAAGAGTGAAATATTATCTTGTGTCTTTGATGCAAGTCTTAGCCAGTTGTCTTACACAGATCTTTGGTCAGCAGCTATAATTACACAAGCGGGTGGGGAGAGAAAACAGTCAGAGCTGACTGCAGACAAGTCCTGGTCAGAGAGATGCTTTACATGTTTCTAGTTTACCCAGGAGAATGGCAACCTTGTTGTGCTGGCTAATCTTTGGGTTAATAAAGACAAAAAGCAGACAAACTGATTGCAGAGATTGAAACTTTGCTTTTTTTAAAACATACATCCTTTAAATATAAGGCTTATTCTGTAGACTTGTAATCATGAAGGGGAAAGTGATTGGTCATTTAAACCCTCCCCATCCCATATCACCTTAAAATAAAGCAGATCAGGAGCTTCTGAAGAAGTTTGCAATGAAGATGCAGCAATCTACTTTATGTCTGGATGTTGCTATATGGACATGGCTTTCCTACATTGCCACATCTTTTCTTTCCTTCCTCTTTTATAACTTTGGGTGTTGAGTGAGATGTAAAGTAATGAAGAAGATTTCTGTAGCAATAAACTATACCTTGTCAGCTTGCTGGGCCTGTCACAACTTTACCAGAGCTTCTTTTACCAGTCGTTTGAGGGTGATCTAGGATGGCCTTCATGCCTGCTTCATGCCTATGACACAAGGCCACACCATACTTTGCCAAATCCTAGCAGTCTCTTATTTTGGACTGTTACCACCTCTCATGATGTGGATGCATGGTTGGACTTTGAGAGGCATCCCCACTTCACCATCACAAGTACTGCCCTTTATGTTTTCAAGCTTAACATCTGAAGAGAGCTATTGTTACAAGGCATGTAGTGTCTTCTCCTTGTGGCAGCTTGTTACTAACATTGAATGATGAGTGACATAATGTTCTGATTTCCTATAAATTTAGAATATTCTCTCTTGCTTAAGAGATGGGTCCAGGTAGGCTGACAGCAATGGGGCCATAAGGGGGGAAAGTCCAAGGTCTCACTTGTCAAAACAAGCAGAAGGTGGCTTCAATCTGCAGGACTCCCCCCCCCCCCAAATAATAATATCCAGTTTCAAAAAATAATTGCACCATTGATCAAGACTATTGTTACATTTAGGAGCAACCACACTTGTAGTAAAAAAAGAAAGAGGAGGCTTGGTTAGAAAAGGAGAAACAAGCCTGGATTTTGAGTGGACAAGAAAGAGCGTTTGGGGTGAATTAGGATGTTCCAGTGCTTTGGAACAAGTAGTGTCACAACAGGTTTAACAATTCAATCTTCTTCTCTAAATTTTGCCAGACCAGCTTAAAAACCTTACACTACAAAGACATGCCTTTGTGTCTGTGTAAAAACTCTCAATGAGTGTCAAGAGCCTTTCTTCTCAAGAAAGGTGACCATGCAACAGTTGCCTTTGAAACTCCTACAGGTCAGAAAAATGAATTTTAATAACCTATAACAAAACAATAGATGCATAATATATGTTCTTTAAAATTCTTGATATACAGTACTAATACAGGCTGACTGCTGCCATAGTCAAACTAATTGCTCTTCTATAAGTATAAACTAACGAGAAAGCCAATGATAAGATGACTTCCCTTAAGCTCCACATGATAAATCTGAAAATAGCTTAGTACATTCTTTCTGAGTATATATGATATTTATGGCACATGACAAAAATCATGGTTTGGTGGGATATAAGTGACATATTTGATTAGTTATTCCTTGCATCCCCTGTCTTGGCAGGACTATGTGGTGTGATATTTTGTTGTGTGATAGTCATGGATGCTCACAAAGAGATGCACTGAGAAAATAAAAGGAAAGAAGGAAGAATTTGGAGAAAAATCCACCTTTTTCAGCTGCACAATCTACTATAACTTTCTAATATGAAGGAAAATACAAATCATGGCTTTGATAAAATGTATAGTATTGTCTTTTATCCCAAATGGGAGAATTAAGAATTCAGGACCCATTTGGTAACAGAATGTGCCTGTTGCCTATAAATCCCATCCTTTGCAAGAAGCTCTTGTTCACACATAGACCAGGATGAATGTTGGTCTGTTGGGCTCCTGTGAAGCACTGCAGTTTGATAGCCATGGAAATAACCAAAAAATGGATGGCAGGAGATATAGCCTAATAGAAAGCAGTACTCATGGAGTGACCAGGGACAGCTGGATGCAGATGAAATTAGGAGGCTGGATGTCAAAGATAAATACAGTATGAGCAAATCTGTTCTGAAAGCCTTGGGGAAAAGACTCTGAAATGTGTCCTCCCAGCATCCTCTGTTCATAGAGTAATGATCCTCTGTTCATTACTTTTTGCTTTTTCACTCTTTATTTTCACTTCTGTACAGTAATACCTCATATAACATTAGTATCGAATAACACTAAAATCGCATAACATTAAGGAATCTGGGGGGAAGAATTGCATCAGATAACATTAAGATCCTATGGGATGCTTCAGATAACAACCGCTAAAGCCTGTGTGGTTACAATGTATCTCTATGGATCCCATAGGATTTTAACATGCATCAGATAACACTAAAAATCATATAACACCAAGACTTGTGGAACCAGGTTTTAGTGTTATATGAGGTTTTACTGTACTTGGAAACAAACAAGGAGGACATAGAAATGTGGAATCTGTGGACAAGAGGAATAAAACGGTTTAACCTAAGATTTTCTATGACAAACGCACAACTGGTGTGTTTTTCACAGATGTGGGACAAATTATATATTTATATGCATATATAGATAGTATTATAGATAGCAGGGCTCCACAACCTTGTTAAGCTAGGGGCCAGTTCATGTCCCCTTAGACAGTTTAGGGGCTGGACTGGTGGTCCTGCTGCCACCACTTTCAGCAGCGGCATCAGCATCGGTGGGAGCAGTGGGGAGGAGCTTGGGGTGGTCCCTTCAGATATAACTTCTGAATGAAGCTTCTATCATGACATCCCCAGAAGCAATCAGTTTTAAAAAAACTCAACAGTATGTATGAATCAACTCTATCATGATGAAACATAATTGTTATAATATACTGAAATAAATGCTTAATGGCAGTCACAAATTACTGAATTTCATTTATGAAATAAATTTTGGAAGCATTGTCATAGATATCTTAGCATCTGTCATCAAAAGCCATTGACCGATGTTTGGGAAGGGAAAATACATGAATAACAAGTGCACATATATAACAAAACATGTCCGTGTATAGGTTTAAGTAATTTGAGAGTGGTGACAATGTAAGTATCCATTCATTATGAAAGATTTAATTTCTCTGTGAAATTAATTGGCTTGACAGTGATTATGACAAATTGATCTAATCTTCATGTGTTCTCTGTCCTAATCTATCATGACTTAATCGCCATTTAAACCATTACTTTGCTATTATTCATTCTAGATCATCTCTGTGAATGACCATCATCTCTTTCTAAAGGTGATTTGTGACCTCTGAATTGCAGCATTTTAATTAAGTTTCAGAACTGAAGACTGATTTTAAGATGCACATACAATGGTACCTCGAGTTACAAATTTAATGCATTTCAAGGCATTGTTCATGTTATGAAAAATTTATAAATTGAATTCCCCATAGGAATGCATTGAAAACCAATTAATCTGTTCTGGAAAAAATTGTAACTTGAGCCATTATTTTCAATTGATTTTCATTCTTATTGTGAAAATGTTGTAACTCGAACCATTTGTAAAATGTGACAAAACAACTATGCACATTGCTTTTTGCTGATGTTTCATAACCCCATGTTTTCCAACAAAAAAAATTTATCTGTCTAATTTACAGCCCAGTGAGACACCACCACTGGTTTCAGATTTTGGCCATTAAATCTCAGAGAAGCTGATGACTAAGCAGTGACCGATTGGCTCCTTTGAATACCTCACCTCTCTCCCTGGTTTATTTTTTAACTTTTAATCTTTTAACTTTTTATTTTTATTTTTATCATAAGTAATGTGTTTTTAATTGTTTTAAATTTTAAGCCGCCCTGAGTCCTTGGATAAGGGCGAGGTATAAATTTAATAAAATAAAAATAAATAAAAATAAATTTGTTTCAACATTTTATTAATTAAAATAGAGAGGAAAAGACAAAAAATGACAACACCAAACATCCTAAGCAAAAATGCATACTGTATATTATAACTTTTTTAAAAAAAGTTAAATTGAATAACAAAAATATTATCTGATAACATTTTAAAAAAGGAAGAAGAAGAGAAAGGGGGATCAAAAAGAAAGAGAAAAAGAAAGAAAAAGGTAAGAATCTAGTTTAAAAAAAAGAAAAGAGGAAAAAATAAAAGAGAAAAACAATAAACAAACAAATAAATAAACAAAAAATAACCATTTTAAAGGAACTTCCTCCAATTCCTCAGAGTATTAACCTCTATTTTAATCTCAAACTTTCTACATTAATCCTAATAGTTGCATTTCTTATTGTATCTTTTCTAATCCTAATGATCATTTACATTCCATTGTGAAAATAGACCATTATCTACTTGTTTATTTTTATAAATTTAAAGTAGTGTATTCTCCTTTTCTTTTCCTTGTGTTCATATAGTTAATGTTCTTTTTTACACGGGCCCTATGCCTTCAATATGTGTATTTGCTGTTTAATCTCATTGCAGCCAGTGTAATTAACCACTGTGTTGTGGCTATAACCCATTTGGAATTGTCCATATTAAAAAAACATTCTATCAGCCACAGGTTTCCTATTGGAAATCTGAAGTAGGCAGAATATTCTGAAACAGACCATCAAGGACAACAGGAAACAACAATCAGTAGTATTTTCTAATGATACAGTAATATCTCGTATAACGATTTTAATTGGTTCCAAGGGGTCCATCATTGTATGAAAAAATCGCTATATGATACATGTATCATACAGTGATTTTCCCTATGGGATGATTTCTGCCCTGCTTTTCCCTTGGGAAGCCTGTTCCCAGGGCAAAGGCAGCCCTGTGGAAGTCAGGGAAGGGATCTACAGATGTCCCCTTCCTGTTTCGAAGCAAGGGGATCTCTGTAGATGTCTTCCCTGAACAGCACTGGGCTGCTTCCTAGGGCAAAAGCAGCCCAGCGCTCTTAGTGAAAGGGATCCATGGTTGTCCCCTTGTCATTTCGAAGCAAGGGGACAACCATGGATCCCTTTCGCTAAGAGCACTAGCCTGCTTTTGCCCTGATAGGAGCATTGCCAGGAGGAAAGCACTTCCCAGGGCAAAAACAGCCCAGCGCTCTTAGCGAAAGGGATCCATGATGGTCCCCTTGCCATTTTGAAGCAAGGAGACCACCGAGAATCCCTCTCTCTAAGAGTGCTGGGCTGCTTTTGCCCTGGAAAGTGTGTTGCCAGGGGGAAAGTGCTTCCCAGGGCAAAAGAAGCCAAGCACTCTTAGCAAAAGGGATCCACGGTGGTCATCTTGCTTTTTCAAAGCAAGGAGACCACTGAGAATCCCTTTCTCTAAGAGCCCTGGGCTGCTTTTCCCCTGGAAATTTGCTTCCTGGGGGAAAGCAGCCCATTGCTGCCAGTTCACAAAGGGGCTGGGGGGGGCAGGGGAAAGGCTTAATTCATTGCACTATTGCAATTTCATATCCTAGTGATTTTTCATTTTATCACAAAATCTTTGTTCAAAGTGTTGTGTCTTCCCTTCTGTATCAATTTTCTTCAATTCATTTGTGTCATCTTTTGGGAAGGGCTTTCACGTTGAGATGCTCCGATTGTCAACCAGCTGTTTCTGGAAAGCTCAACAACAGTGTTCTCACCTTTATGATTCTCATAGTAATATAACCTATATTAGAAATGTAGGACCTGCCCCATGCTAAACAGGTGACACATTTGATAACTGTAATCCAAGGATTCTATAGGTGACTACCAGAAATGTTTGCCAACCAATAAATATATAGGATTTCTGTAGACCTTATCAACATTGCCAGAGTTAATCACTGCTTTCCAGACTCTTCTGTCAAGTATTTCTGCCTAGCCTCTGCTTATTATTTCTTTTTCCACTTGTGGCTAACCTTTCGATCAGTTACATATATTGTGCCAGAAACAGCAAACAACGGGAGTTACTGCTAATATATAACTTGAAAGATATGCCATATCTTTGCATATTAATGGGGTTCTAGTGCTGAAGTTATGCCCTTAGCATATTCTTTTTTGACCTTTTAAACTGCATTAGTCATCAGACAGAGGTTTCAGTGCCAAAAATATTCTGATAGTAATTTGAATGTATTCCAAAGAATACTAGTTAGCACAAATCCTTCTTGAAACATAAGGCGCAGCATGGAACAATTGCTGTGCACAGTACCTTTTAATAAGCAGGCCCCAATGGAGAGGTGTCATGATTTCCCCCAACCTTATCAAACATCTTTGATGAAGACCAAATTTTCAGCATTTTACAGAATGCTCCTTGGGAAAAAAGAATGCCTGACATATGTTCAAATATTTTAAACTGCTAAACAAACTGACTTAAACCGAGATGTCCAAATTCCAAATGTATTGTTGATACAATTTTAAATAAACTATGCATTTGCTGCCCTCAGTGGTTTCAGCAGGAGTCCAATTCCCCAATCTCTATCCCAAAAGAGTCAACCTGTGTAAATATCTTCTCTCTTTAAACCAATCTGACTTAGTAAAGGTAAAGGTCACCCTTGTTCAAAAGCCAGTCATATCTGACTCTAGAGTTCAGGTTCATCTCTATTTATAGCCAAAGAGCCAGTGCTGTCTGTGTTTGCAGATGTTTCCGTGGACATGTGGCAGGCATGCCTAGATACCGAAGTGCACGGAACACTGTTTACCTTCCCACTAAAGTGGTATCTATTTATCTACTTGCAATTTCTTGCTTTTGAACCTCTAGGTTGGCTGGGACAGAGATGGGTGATCATTCCATCATCCCATAATTTCACTGCCACCAATTGATATATTATGTAGGTGTGTCAGTGACTCCTATTGGACACATGCCAATGTTACCTTAACATTACTTGGCACTAAACCCCCTCCACCTCAGTCCTCTCCTTGTCCCCTGCTGGGCCCCCCATACAGAGGCAATTTCTATTTGGGACTAATTGAAGGGGACGAGATACAGCTGAGGGGATGAGATGCAGCTGCGAGCCTGGCCAGCCACAAAAACACCAGCACCGCTGCCTCAACCATTGCTGGACTCTCCCGCAGCTAGCCAGGCTGAGGGGACGAGACGCAGCTGCAAGGCCGGCCAGCCGACCAGCCATGGAAACACCATTGCAGCTGTGGGCGCCGGGGCCGCTCCATCCCCTGACCAGCCAAATGGGACACTTGCATGGTTTGGTGGGTTTTGACAAGTCTGGCATGACAGCAGGACTTTGCCACCACCACTGCCCGAGGACTACCTACGGCTGGGGCAGGAGACCACTATGGCAACTGCACTAGGACCACTTTGCTATCTGGTTTCCTGACCCCACCCCACCCCACCCCACCCCTAGCTGAGCTGTAGGATTTCGCCACAGTCGCAGCTGCACTGAACTTAATTGCAGTTTGGGTAGAGGGGTTGTTTAGCATTGTAATGGTATTTGATTGTAGTGTATATTGCTGAATAGATTATTGCATAATTTTATAATTGTTGTATATATTGTATTGTTGTATATTCTGTAAGCTGCCTAGAGTCGCTTTCATGAATGAGGCGGCATAGAAATCTAAAAATTAAATTAAGTTAAATTAAATTAATTAATGAGAGTCTGAGCAGTTTTCCATGGAGTGCTGGTACAGCAAAATATTACCGTTTGCTGCAACCTGGAAGATCCAGAGAATATTAAAAGAAGAGAATGGTAGCAGTGTGGCCTCTCCTGGCTTAAACTGGCTTTGTTCTGTCCCACTCCCTTAAATAAACAACAATTTATTAAAAGAATTGAGGTTTATTTCTCATAAAGGATATTAAAGATATATTGTTCACAAAATAGGTAAGTAAATACTATATACATCACTACTCAAAAAATATCACTCTAATTTATTCTAAATCTTCTGAGAGAGCAGGTTTTCCTTCCTTTATTATTCTTCTGATTCTATTCTCAATCTCTTTAGATTTGCCTCAGAATCACTTTAAATTTACCTGAGAATGATTTTCCTCAGCTTCACTCTGAGAATTTACCTCAGAAAGTTTCTTTTAAGTTCTTTAGAACTCCCTTAAATTCTCTTTCTGAATCTCCTCAGAAATTCTCCTTCAAAATTCTAAACTGAATCATCTTCGAAATTCCTTTCCAAAAGTTCCTCTCAGTAAACTTTCTCTAAGCCAGTTCTCTCCCTGACTTTATCTGGTTTCTCTTCTCTCCCTCCTTTGAAACACCCTCTCTCGGCCTTTTTATACCTAACCATCCCCCTCCTGTCTTACCTCTTTTACATGAGCCGAACAGATACCTCCCTGTATCCTTCATGTATTCCGCCCGGCAACGGTGTTAGAGTCCAGCAAAGAGAGATAACAAAGCCTAACATATGGATTTTTAATTACATTTGGTGTAACTTGTGAGCCCATGGTAGGCTCTACTATGACAGGGTGACTTAAGGAAGACAAGTTATATTTCAAAGAGATGGCATTAAAAATTAAAGGGCTCACCATGTTGACATCAGGATCAATTTGCATAGAAAGCAAAGCAATCACACTTATATACCGCACCATAGCACTTAGAGCACTCTCTGGATGGTTCACAAGTTAATTACCATTTTGCCCCCGACATGCTGGATACTCATTTTACAGACCTGGGAAGGATGGAAGGCTGAGTCAACTTTGGTTCCTGGTCAGGATAGAATTCACAATATTTTGGTTTCAGTAAAGCAGTTTAACCACTGTGCCACCAAGGGCTCCTGTTCAAGCCAGGGCCATAGCCAGGGACTGGTCAGGGTGGGCTTTGCCTCCTTGAGTTAGCAGTTTGCCCACTCTCAAACTCCTGGCTGCTTATATATGTGACACTATTTGCCCATCCACATCTAGAATCCTGGCTACAGGCCTGGTTCAAGCACCGTTTGAACATTCAAAATAGAGTTAATTTAAAAGCATGAGCAAGGACAGAGCTATAGCCTTGCTCTTGGTCTCTTGGAAGTGGAACTGTCTAAAAATTCCCATTGTTCCCAATGAATGAATGACTAGCTGATGCTGTCTCATTTTCAGATTGTCCTACCTCACATAGAGACAGGAAGAAGTCAAAGTTAGAACTTTGTCCTTGCTCATGCTTTCAAGTGAACCCCCTAAGCAGGTCTCTAGATCCAGTACAGCTCAGTTGTTCTGAATTGAAAGGCTTGGAACTTGAATCCACTCTATGTCTCTTGGGAGAGTGATAACTGAGATCACTAGGAAAATGTGTGCCCATTTGGGATAGGTTTCCTGTCACCTGTTCACCCTTGAGAAGGCTGCATGGTCCCACAATTCCAGAAAAAAACTGAAACAGATAAACCACTCCTTTATAGCTTCAAAACCCAGGATGGATTATCAAAATTGGTACTGACTTAATGGGCCACAATTATTATTAAATATAGATATAGTCAGATTAAATGACATGCCAGCTTTTTCTATATTAAAATTCTGCCTGTGGAGAACCATTTGGATATTTCAGCTACATCATTATCTATTTGCCATTCAGCAAGAGAAAATAACTTGGTGGAGGAAAACAGGATTTGTGGCACTAACGGCACAGTGAAATAATGGTCAGACAAACAACTGCTTTAAAAATCTACTCATCTTGTACTTTCAGAATACAACAAGGTTCCTGGGAATGGATTCTATGCCGGGTGTTGGGGCAGAATATGTCAATCTTTGAGTTGTTGCTGTAAACTTCTTTGTGAGCATGCATATCCCACATGATTGTATTTTCTCTTGATTCAGATGTTAGAGGCAGGTGAAGATGGGCCACATTAGCCCAGTGGCTGGTCATAGACCACAGGCTTTTGCACAGAAGCTGTCCTGTATTTCATCCCTGTAACTGGAGTGATTCCCTATCAAGCCTTAGAGAGCTGTTGCTATAGCACAGAAAATAAAGAGGAATCAATGGTAATAATGGGGAGAAAATAGTAGATTTTTCCTCTTCTTTCATGTCCTGATCAAACCTTGGACTGCCAAAATGAAGCCACTTTCTTGGCTTTGTCAATGGCCAAACTTAAGTCTTCATTGGTGCATGTTTCTGGCAGTAATCTTAATAGATTAAGTAGTCTCAACTTCTCATTTTCCCAGTCTGCCATTACATGACATTTCTCTATCTGTTTATACTTTTAAAATTAACCAAACAATGCACACAATGTTACATCACATATGCATTCTGGGAAACATAGCAAAAATGTAGCATACTGCAGCCTTGTATTTGCACTTGTTGAAAGGGAAAGGGATTTTATTGTTATTTGCACTTGTTATTTGCACTAAAACACACATTTTTAGTATACTTTATTTAATGTTTGCATTTTTGTATGCAGCTTTTGTCTAAAAAAAAAAAACCCAACCCAACAGAGAAATGTGAATACCAAAAGATGACTATGTTCATTTGTTCAGAATGTACAAATTAGATGAGTCTGCATTGAAATGCAATTGATAATAATAATAATAATAATAATAATAATAATAATAATAATAATAATAATAATAATAATAATAATAATAATAATAATAATAATAATAATCGTCATCGTCATCGTCATCGTCATCGTCATCTCCCTCCTTTTGTTCTAAACTAATAGGCTGATTTGCTGTAAGACAGTTTCCTATGTAGTTAAGTGAATATCTGCAGAGGTCATCAAAGCTTAGTCCATAAACTAAATCTAGCCTGATAGCCACAGTAATAACCCATTATGAAACTTACGTTATTTCTAAGCCACTTCTCCATGCCTAAGCAATAACAATTATGAAATTAAAAATAATATTTAGCCCATATTGTGCAGCAATCTAAGTTTTTTTTACTCCTTTGAATATTTATTCATTTATTTATTTCTAAAGATGTCTTTGGATTCAGAATTTATTCAGAACAATGAAAAAAGCAGGGATATTTGTCAGTTTCCTAAATCAGGGGCTCCCAACCTTTTCAAGATGGGGGCTCAGCCAGCTTCGAGGGCCAGATGGCCATTTTGCCCTGGCTGCACAATGGGAGTAGACATTTTGTCCCAACAGCTTCAAAGGGATGGCCATTTTGTTTCACAAATGCCCTTTGAGGGGTGGAGAGCTACATGAAATGGTGCTGTGGGCCAGATTCAGCCCATGGGTCTTAGATTGGGAACCCCAGTCCTAAATGATCCCAAGTCATTCAAGGAACATGAAAGTGTTAATCAGATCAACTCAGGGATTTCAAAAGCAACTGTGGCACTTGGAAAGTTAAAAAGAAAATATAAAAAAATCCCACCTTGGTGACAGTGAGTCTCACTCAGAAAACAAAAGTAATACTTTAACAGAACCAAGAAACACAAAGCAAAAGGGGATTGGCATGTCAAATACCAATTCTTGAGTCCAGGCTAGCTGGAAACACTACTCATGCCCCTCATGAAGGGCTCAGATAGAGCAGTTAAATTCTCCTTTTCCTTCCACACCCCTGGTTGGTTACCATTTCATACCTTGGCAGGGAAAAGGAAGGATATTAGTTTGTTAGAGACTGCTCTTTGCATCAAATGTATTACATGGGATAATTGTTTTCTTCTTTAATTTTAAACAGCTGCATGTTTGATTTTGCATTACACTTCAGAATCTGAGCAATCAAATGTTTGTGTATATGAATGTGTGGTGATATCTTGAGCTTTTCTTGCAGTATTTGTGCGGGCTAAATAACATCTGCATTAAGAACAAGATGTAAACTATTCTTTCCACAACCCCCTACTTCTGGATTTTATTTCTGTGTCCTCACCGCACATTTCTGTCTTTCAGATGGGGCTGGTGACATATGTGAGACACAAGAAAATAATCAAGTGCTCTACCAGCTAGGGAAGTGAAACCATTAACTAGGAGTTTCTGTTTCCCTTTCCCTTTCAACAAATACTTTGGTTGAGTTAATATATGGTGGAGAAGGAAGGAAATAAGCTGGTAGGAACTTTGCTTGTACACTGGAGGTTGAGCTGTAGTTAATGGCACTGAGATTTACCTGCCATCCCAGGTCACAGTTATTTATTTTCACCTATTTTCATGTTTTCTTCCACTAATTGGACAAAGTTATATACAATAGGTAAAAAATACTTTGCCTTCTTTGGGAACAAATCAAATTGGATGGGCTACAAATTGGCTCAAAGCAAATTGTTTGTAATTTTTGGGATGAATAATTTGGGCCAAATCAAACTGTATATAATTTATTTATTTTTCTTAATGTTAACCAACATTCCCAAACAGTGAATATTCCAATTAAAATACAACAAAGTAGACACTCAGGATGGTTATAAATCCAAACCCAATATTCAGGAATGAGTTAACATGAATGCTTGAGAAGAGACAAAGTCCTAGCTCTAGCCTACTGCCTGCAATTGTCTCTTTGGGGACAGCTAGTGCTAGGTCTGATTAATCTTGAAAAATCAGGGATGCTGATCACATGGACAGGATCTTTATGTAGCCAATCATCCCTCTTCATTGTGATCAACCCACTCAAAGACTGTCAAACTCCAATTCTTTCAACAGAGTTTGGCAGAAAAATTTCCCAGCAAGATTATATTTCATGACAAAGATTTTGGTATCTTGGTCAAAAAAGAATAATAGCATTGATACAATCTGATTTTTGGAAATGATTATTTCCTGCAATTAGATAGTCACCCACAACCAATTTCCTTAGAGTCAGACTTACAAATTAGTTCCTGTTTGCACAACCACTCACAAAACAAATCATTGTAGAATGCAAAACATAGATAAGAAAAGCCATAGCCTGTGATAAAAAATGTATTTACTTGAGCATTATTTGTATATATGTGCTAAGTGCCTTCTGTAGTTTAATTCTAAAGCACGAGTATGTCTTGATTTTTTCTGTCCCTTTATGTGCATTGATATACACATTTGGCAGAAAAATTTAAAGATAACAATTTCCTATACAGAAAACCTTGAGTATTGATACAAATACATTACTGTATACCCCACCCTTGTAGTTTAGCACAGTTTATAGGCAAAACTACTATTCCAATCTAGTTTCTCTCTTTCTAAAACTCATTGCTACCTCACTGATTTCATGGACCAAACAAAATCTGAGTAGCATCAGAAATGCATTTCCCAGCACTTACATAATTCCCATAACGTAAGCCAGTCTGAGTATGTTTTAAGTAAACTGTTGCGGGATTTTAAAAAATATTTCTACCCTCAACCAGTATTAAAGACACATTTAAGCAATACCAGACAGAGAAACAAACAAACAGCTTGATAGACAGACACAAAGATATATATGGATGAACACACCAACACAATATTTCAAGGTTACCAACACAGTATTTCAATATAATAAATTTTATAGATCATAAGAAAAGCAATACTTCCTTTTGCAGTTTTAGGGGTTTTTTTTTGTATAATCACCTAGTGTTACTCAATAGAAATTTCTTGGAAACAAAGAAAGTATGGAAAGCAAAGGTAGGTATAACCTTAATATTAGACAAACACTGGAATATTAAAAACATTAATCATATCCCTATCCCAGAGAGCACTGACAGATTCCATTTTAACAGTGCTTCTTTGAAATTTGTGTATAATCTATTCACATTCAGCAGCTCTGTATTTTCCTGTTTCAAGACTTTTACAGTAAGAGAAGGTTACCTGGTCACTGTTTGGTCACTACAAAATATGTAATCCTGCCAGAGAAAAATTGCAAACATAATTCCACCAGAAACCTGCCTGAATGTAGACAATACTCCACAGCAGCAGCAGGTACCAACTGAGCTTTTTTGAAAGACATGTGGAATCACACCATGCCACACAAGACTTCCAAGCCATTAGCTTGTATGTGCATGTCAATGTAGAATATGGGTGCTTGCATACTTTAGAAAGGTCATGAGAAGCAATAATAAACCAACTAAAAAAGTATTTCTTATAACATTCGAAATCCAACATACACCTTCAGACCTTAGGGTGTGATATCTGCATAAATCAGTGTAAGTTTCTCTCTGTTTCTTTAACTGTCTGACCATTTGATAAATGCATGCTATAAAAAGATTTGCACCAGATTTGGAGGAAAAGATTTGGAGCAATCTGACTTAGAGTATGTGTTCATCTTACTCTTTTGGGCTCTTGGGGTTTGCTCTGGGCTCCATGTGTCCATATTTTGTGGATACTGGAGTATTTCCCCTCCCCTAGAACTTTTCTTTTTGGACCCCAATCAAGGGATTCTACTATTTTTACAGTGCCTGTGGATGTTGGGAGTGGCATAAAAGAGAGGCTTGGTGTCAACATCCATTATGCTGTAGGAGCTAACAAGCACCCTTAGTATAGCCAATGTTTGAATTAAACACTTTCCTTGTTCCTCTGCAGTGAGGCAGGGAAAGTAATTTGCTCTTCTTTCTTGAATGTAACATTTTTAAAAACTTAAGCCCTGCTGCTACTGCCACCACCAGTCAGCTTTGGGTGGATGCCTTCTGATTTGGAAGAGGAAATATGCATCTGAGGTCTCCTTTCTAACTTATTTTTACATAACTGGGCTGAATCTACTGCTTCTCAACAGTTAGGCACGGGCGGCCACTGCTCAGAAACCTTCCAGAGTTAATCCCATCAATGCAGCAGTCATCTGTCTGGTAGAGAAGCCCCCCAACTCCCACTATCAAAACATTGTGTTTCATTTGCCCATATGCAATAGTAGTTCTTCAGCCATTTCACCATATGGTCAAAGATCACTTTGAGTGTTTGGACAGGGGGAGCAGGCTAAATGTTATTTAGCACCTCCCCATTCCTAAAGGGACCTGAACATCAGGAAGCCCAGACCATCTCACAAAGGATAGTCTGTATATTCTCTTTGTGAACAAGCTGCACTCCATACATGTAAATCAATATGGGAGCCCAGGAGACCCCTCCCGTTATTTTGTTTTAAGTGGCATAGGTGGATTTCACCAAATCTGGAGTCTATGTGACATACATGAAATCACTTGTTTTTGTTGCCTACAGAGCTATCTAGCATATTATTTTAAAGATCTCCACAAGTGGATTTCAGAAACTTATATGTTTTAATTTATTTTGCAATTTTATGAAGGGAGGGAGTGGGAGAGTTTCAGAAGTTCATTTGTTGGGAGACATGCTGGTAATGAGATTCATTCGGCAAAACTTATGAGTATCAATATGAAGAAAGAGCCTCCTTGAAAATTGTGGTATTTTTGAACAACAATTGGGCATACCCTGGTAATGGTAACCTTGTGTTGCCAGCTAAACTTTCTCACACTAACTCAGGCGAAAGGAACTGCAGAATAAACTCACCAAAAGGTGCTTTCATTTTGGCAGTTTCATGTCTTGCCTAGACATGGAAAAAGAAGAAGATGATGAAAAGGGAAAAAATAGGAAACAGAAAGCAAGAACTGAAAGGGTATCTGCTTGAAGGCAAGACTCATGGGGTTTTAATCTGAAGCGAGGTCCATTAGTTCATAATCAATAGATAAAACAATTAACATAATACAGTTTAAAGCTCTTTGAAACAACTATCATTGGTGAAAACTAGACTGCAATTCAAGCACAAACATTTTAGAGATTTTAATCATTTTCAGCCTTGTTTCTCAGGTTGAATTTCTTTTCTGGTAAAACTTTTTCAGTCCAGAGTGTTCTTTTCAAAACTTGAAAAGTCTTACCTTCCATCAGGAATGTCAAGGATCCCTGAAGACAAAGAAAAGGCCAAAAGTAAATTGAGCAGGAGTAGTTGCAGTTTTCACCCCGTGACGTCCCCCACCCCACCCCCTACACTTTCACTTTTATTCTATGACAAGTAATCAAGGCGGCTACCTGGCAAGTTTGTGGCCTACGAAAGTGTGTTTAGTATCTCACAGGCTAAGCCATAGTATAGAAAAGATAAAAGAGAGGCCACATGTTACAGCTAAAACAGCATGCCCCTTCAGAGCCTAATCATCCATGCTCAGAGGGGAGAAGATTGTTGGTAATAAATCTTTTCCTATTTTAACTGGAGGCTGTTGGAAGTTCCATGGTAGGAAACACTGCTGGAGCAAAAGCACTGTTGGTAAGCTAGAGATTGTAGCCCAAGGCAAATCAATGGGCCTGTCTGATCATTATCACAGTCCAATATTGGCTCTGAATGATACATCGGCAGGATTTGAATAGCACTGCTGGCACCGAGGCAAGCCAATAAAGTTTTAACTGTGCATCTAAAATGCTAAATTATGAGCAGTAGAACTTTAAATAGAGCCATCTTGGCTCCCCATGTCATCTCATTGGAGATAGCACATTTTCCAAGCAATCAAGTTTATTTATAATTGGGAGCTATTCTGAATCATTTCCAAAGTGCTGTGTCACATGGCAGCTGAGATTCTAAAGATGCAACAGTCCTATCATGTATAATAAACTGCTGATTTGTTAATTACCATTGAAATATATTTTAAATTAGAGTCTAAATAATTCAGTGATATAATCGAGAACGCAACTGTGGTAAAATATATAGAGGTGAACTCTTCCATTTTATTTCCTTATGTGCATCTACTTGCTAATATGCATCACTGCATTTCTCTGGCACTTAGCAGACAGAATCCTACTGCTGATTTATGCTTGCATAAAGGAAATCATGTAGGTTTGAGTGGCAAACTAGTGTCTGTTAATTGGGTGATCACATAATTTACATTATTCATGTATATATCAGAATCAAGATTCTACTGTTTCTATGATCACTTTGGGCCTCATTTTTGTTTGATGTTGTTTATTTGTTTTTAACAGGATAGAAAGTCTAGAAATAGGCAGATTTTCTAGGTATAGAGAATAGACAGGTGTTTACCTTTCCTTCTTCTATGGAACCCCAGGACTGTGCAGCTTGCCCAAGGCTACACAGTCTGGCTCTTCTGGGAGGCACAGTAGGGAACTGAACTGACAATCTCTGGCTCCACAACCAGAAACCTAACTCACTACGCTATCCAACCAATTGTTGAGTAATTAGTATGGAAAAATCATGAATGTCCAATCATGTTGTAAAATACTGAGCAATCTGGTATACTATCTGGTATCATGATATAATTTATACTGGTTGTCCTCCTTATCTGCAGAGAATACCTTCTGAGGCCTACCACAGACACTGGATGCCTCAGATAGCAGTAAACCCTATATTTACAATGCATAATTTTTTATCGAATATTTTAAGACCTGTGGATAACTGAATCTACAGATACTGTACTGAACTTGTGGATATGGGAAGAGGTGACTTGTGCATGGACATTCTAATGATAGATCCATTAAACTCTGTGTAAGGTACTTTGTAATGGGATCACATGGTAAATTGTTACTGTTTTCCAAGAAGATATGGAAGTAGATAATGGTGTCAAAAGATTGCCATATCCCCTTGTACCCTGCTTGTACCTTTCTGCCATAGTCATATTATATTTGCTCTTTAAGAGCCTGTGGCCCATTGTGACTGAGGTCTACTAAGAACTTTTCAGAACACATATAGTTTGAGAATAATATATTGTTTCTGAAAAGTATAAAATATATTCCATTGAAAACGAGATAACTGATGAAGAACGCATAAGAATGCATTCTCACAGTGCATCTCTATACAGTATATGTATACTCAAAAATAAGCTACACTGAGTTCTGTCGGACTGATTCTCAAGAATGTCCAAGTATTGCAACTTCAGGAATTATTTTATAGGAATTAAACTCTGAAATGTGAGACAAGTATAAAGTACAGTAAAACCCTGGGTTACAACGGAGGTCTGTTCCAACAGCCTCTGTCGTAACCTGAAATGGTCATATCCTAAAGCATGATTTCTCATAGGGATGCACTGAACATTTTAAAAAGTTGCAGACCTGACCAAAAATAATATTTTAAAAATACAAAAACACAAAAAAATGCCAGATAAGTTTCCCCCCCCCCCAAAAAAAAAAAAAAAAAAAAAAGCAACAGAGCAATCTCCTCACCTTTTCCACACTGTTTGGGAACCTTATCCAATGACAACGATCACATCTCTGGAGCAGTAAGCAGTTCGGGTGGGATGGGGGTCAGCTATGTTTCGTCCCAATTTTGTTGTTCAGGACTACATCTCCCAGCAATCTTGGCAGTTCAAAATGACCAATGCTACCATCTTGGGATATAAGATGGCTACCCCTACTCCACCCAAACTATTTATTGCTCCGGAAATGTGAACATTGTTGTCATCTGATAAGGTCCCCAAATACCTTGGAAAAGGTAAGGATATTGTTCCAATGATTTTTTTTTGAGCTTATGACTGGGAGTTAGACCACCATTTTAGACTCTAAAAAGGCATCCACCCCCACTGCCAGAAGTCACGATTCGTCACTTAGCGCTGTGGTGGCAGTGGCGGGAGATTGTGGGGACCATATCCTCTCCATTCCAGTCTTTATCCAAGGTCCCTCCACAGCACTACAGCTAGGAACACATGCCTGGGTGCCCAGCACGTAACCAGGAAGTTCCAGAGTGGCACACATTCCCGGATGAAGTGCTGCATGGGAACCTCAGATAAAGACTGGAATGGAGCAGATAAGGTCCCCACAGTCTGCCACCACTGCTGTCACCACTGCATGGGCTCCCCCAGTGGCTGGACAAACTGCTCAGGAAGATGCAGCAGTGTGCAAAAGGTAGGGAGATCACTTCATCTTTTTTTCTATTTTCCCTCGCACCTCCTCCATACTTAGATCAATCAATATCTACCTCTGGGAGTTGGCTGGTGGGTGGAGGAAAGAAGGGGATGTTCTTAGGGGTTTCCTCTTCCTCTCCCGCACATCAAAAACTCCTCCTCTTTTCTAATCCAGCCACTAATCAGATGGTGGCGTTGATGAAGGTATGGGAGAGGATTGTGTCTGACATTGTTTTGGACTTTATTTGGTTGGGGTTTTATAATAATTATTTTATTATTATTATTTTGGTCCTGTGGGACTGGATTTTATTTTTCAATGCATTCCTATGGGGAAACGTGTTTTGGTTTACAATTTTTCCAGTTTATGTTGAAGGCTGTCGGAATGGACTAATGTCGTAAACCGGGGTTCTACTGTATTTGTGTAGGGTTGGCATCTTCTGATGCAGCTAATTCCTGTTTATGTTGCCACCACCATCACCCTGTCATCTGGCATCCTCTACATCTCAATCCCAGCCATAAGAACAAGTGAGAGGGACATCAGTTTGAGATGTGGGTGGGTAGCGGGTGGTGTGTGGGAGGGGAGACATGTTTAGTTTCCTGCAGCTCTTTGTTTGAGCCACTTCCATAGAGTTAGTTGCATTACAATAGTGGTTCAGAAGACCAAACAAATAAGCAAGAACAGGAAACCATTGAACCCACGCTCAACCCAAGGGCTGTGATTCAAACATTCCTTTTCAAGAAAGAGGTGATCCTTCCATATATATTTCCCCCCAGCAACATAACAGTGGGGAAAATAGCTGTTGCTGTTAGCAATGTGGGAGACAGAAACTTTTTCTTATCTATTGCAATTTTTGCTGATATATTGCAAATTTATATGGGTAGATCTTGTTCCCCCTTGTCATCACTCATCTTCCAGACTGTTCCTGCAACAGCTATTGCTCCAGTCAGTTGAATTATGAAAGAGTAGTGGTTTGTGAGTCAAAGGTCTACAAGATGCATACCCAAAGTGTCTTTTCTAATATAAATGTGAGTGAAGCTAACCAGAAATTATTCAACCATTTATATCAGGTAGTAGACGGTCACCATGTTTTAAAGACAAGGCAGAACAATTGCACTTCTCAATGTTCACCCCTTTTAAACAAAGAAAACAACATCTCATTTTAAACAGAAAGGACTCCATACAATCTAGCTTTCTTCCTAAAAGTCCCAGAATTTCACAATGTTTTTCTAAAAATTGAGAACATTCAAATTATCATGATTATTAGTTTCGTCTCTAAGATTCTCTTTCAAGACAAATGCAGAAGGAAGTGATCTTTTTATAGGATCACTTAATCTCTGGCTTCTTGTTTTTGGATTGTAAAATTATATAGCCTGCTGTCTATTTTTCTATGGAACACCTAAGCAAACCAACCTAGCTTAAACATCATGCCATGAAAGTCTGCCTGATGAAGTGACCTTTGAGTCATGAAAGCTTGCAATGTTTTATTTTTTTTTAGTAATCCTATGAAAGGTATTTTCTTCCTTCTGCATTTGTTTGATTTTACAGATGGGTCAAATGGCTTATTTTTGCTTACTGCTCGAAGACAGTCTTTCAACTGGAAATCTGTTATGAGTAAGATAGGGATGTTACTGCTTTTGAAGAACTGCCCTTCTTCTGTAAGTGAGCTTTAATGGAAGCTGGTATCAAAAGATTTAGAATGGCAGAATTGTAAACTTGTAAAGAACCACAAGGATCATCTAGTCTGGTCCTCATGACAATCCAGGAATCTACAGCTAATGTAAATGACCTGACTGATGGTCTGATAGAATGTCATTCAACTTCCATTTTAAAAAATGCTAACGGGGAAATCTGCCAACTTTTAAAGTAACCTCTCGCATCATACATGGTGCAGATCTTTATACTGATAAGAAAAGATACTACACTTGATATTAACCAAAAGGCCAAGAAGGACCCTCAGTGGCATAAACCGTGACTGCCATATTGCAGTAGCAGTTAAGGTTTCCCTTGCTCAAAAGCCAATCATATCTGAATCTAGGGTTCAGTGTACATCTCTGTTTCAAAGCCGAAGAGCCAGTGCTGTCTGCTTCTACAGATGTTTCCGTGGTCATGTGGCAGGCATGACTAGACATCGGAGTGCATGGAATGTTGTTTACCTTCCCACTGAAGTGGCCCCTATTTATCTACTTGCAATTTCTAGCTTTTGAACTGTTAGGTTGGCAGGTGCTGGGACAAAGATGGGAGCTCATTCCATCCTGCAACACTCAGGAATCAAACTGTTGACCTCCTGTCTTCCAGTCTGCATCTTAGCCACCTGAGCCACTGCAGTCCTGCAGTAGCAGTTACTATAGCAATAATTTGAAAAACTGATTTTATTCTATTTCTTTTAACTTTGAATGGATATGCTTTTAAAATAATATATTTTAACTACATTCTAAACATTTAAATTTTAAAATGTTTACCCCTTGTTTTACTGTGCTGGTCCTAGACCATAATACAGTGATTGATAGATTGATTTTTATACTGGAATTTTTTTCTCAAGTTTAGTCAACATCTTCTTATAGTTAAAACTCACTAGGTCTCAAAGGGGGTAACTCAATATGTTTGAGAGCCAAATTAGTTGTGACATAATTCAAAAATTTAGCATTTGAAATGGGAGTTTTACTTAAATAAATGACTGCTGGCCCTCACTCAAAGTGATTTTAACCTTTTGTTTCACCATGGTCCTTCCTGATTCAGATCCCTTTGGTTGCTATTTGCATCAGGAGGGAAGCTCTATTTGGTGCAGACTAGATCAGGCCACAGCAAGGGAAAATGGGAAAACTGTAATTCTGTCCAAGATTTGCACTTAAAAAAAAAAACCCAAGCCAATGCTCATTTCATGAATGATGCTGTGCTTCAATTTGATCCTCAGAAAAAGGGTTTAAGGTCAGGGTGCTAAAATCTAAAAAAAGAAAAAAGAAAGAATCTGTGCAGCATTCAGTTATTTTTTCAAATTAAAAAACCCTTTCAAAATGTGCACACTCGACAATAGTTCAGGTTTGCATGGATATTCAAACCATATCAGATAGAGTGTGTGAAAGGAGAAAGAGCTACAGAAACAAGTGTGATATTTCACACATTTTTTGTTTGTTTGCAAGCATTGTTCTCTAGCCTGAATTCAACTTGCTCACAGTTAAACTTCACAAGCTTAACAATATGTTACCATTAGGGGTGAGGAAAGATTGCAATACTAGTAGTATAGAAGTATTTGTGGAGTTATTGACCTCTTCCTTAAATAGAAACATCTGAGGAAAAGTTGACTTTGGAATACATTTTAACTCTTCAGGCTTCCAGAGAGCCTTCTAAGAAGTCCGACTGAATTCATTTGGGATTACTCCAAGTATGGAAATCCCATATACTTCATGAGATGTATTGGACAGAATGATGGACTAGGAATCTGCAGACCAGAGTTTGAATCCCCACTTGTATATGGAAGCACAGAAGGGGTATAACACTAATAAAACCACTCTTTAAGTATCTGAATTTATCTTGGGAAATTCTATTATAGTTGTTATAGGCTGGCTGAAACTTGACAGCATGTAATGTAACATGTGGTACATAACTGCAGTCTAACCTCTAACTCTCTCCTTTCACAAGGAAAATGAATCTGTAAAACCTTCCTCTGAGACCTCTTACGAGACAGGAAAGTGAGGCATATATAAATAGTACTTTTTAGTTGAATTGGTCAGTATGAGATTATTTATGAATCACCTTTTCTGTTTTTATCGGGTCAGGATGTTTTTAAAACAGATATACTAACACATTTTTCACTACATAGTCATCTGACATTTATTAAAACATCTCAAACTTTTTACACAGAGAGTTGAAGACATACAGTAAAATGCCGGGGTTACAATTGCCCTGAGTTACATTTGCTGCAGTTTACAACGGCAAATTTTATTAAATTGATGCCCCAGTTTACAATTATTATTTTTTGTTTATGTCTGACAACCATGCTATTTTAAACTCTAAAATGGTGACTGGTGCCATCTTGGAGTTTAAAATAGCACCCTCCCCCACCACCGGAAGTCACAACCCAGTGCTTACCACTGCGAAGGTACCATTGGCATTGGTGTCGGTGTCATTTTTGCCTCTCTCTCTCTCTCTCTTTTTTTTTTTTGCACTCTCCGCCACCTCTACCCGCACCGGGAGAGTCTGGGGACCTTATCCACTCAGTTCTCACTTTTGTCTGAGCTCCTTGGGCAGAGCTACAGCCAGGAACACACGCCTCCCCCACCTGTAACATTGTAACCTGGGGTTTTACTGTAGAATAGAGCCTTACAGCCATTCTGGGAACTTTAGTTAAATTAGTAGAATAAAATGAAACTTTCTGGAGAAAGCTTTGATATGGGAAAAGGACAGGGTCTCCACTGAAGAGCCAGTCAGTGTAAGTAAAGCCAAGGACTAAGTTTTCAAATTATCTTCCAAAAGAGAGGGCCAGGAATCTGAAATTTGATGATGGAAAACTGTAGCATGCATTAGTAGAGTCTAGGGTGAACTGAATCATGAGTACTTTAATTTAGGAAAGCATTTTCCATGCTCTGGCAGATATTCAAACTTGTGGCTAGTGTCTAACCCTTGCTAAAATGCCTTGGCATAGCTCCAGTCTTCCAGTGCAGTTCAATAGTGCAAGAGGCTAAAGGAGAGTTCCCACTGTAAGCAACATATGCAAAGAGTTGATAGGAACATATGCCAGAAGCAGGTGCTTGCTCCTAGTTTTCAAACATTCTTGATGGCATCCCAAAATCATGCTGAATTGATGAATTCAGATAACTCTGAATTTTATTTTGGTTTGGCTTTGGTCAGAATTTATCACATTTGTAAAGCAAAAATCAGAAAAAAATTGAATCTGAGAGACTTGCCAATCCAGGATTTCAGTGAGGTTGTTGTTATGTACCATCAAGTCACCTTTGACTTATGGTGATGGGTGAAAGATCTCCACAATGTTCTGTCCTCAACAGCCCTGCTAAACATTGAATAAATTCAAGCCTTTGCATATTTTAAGGAATCAATGCATCTTGTATTTGATTTTCTGCTGTTTTAAAAATTTCCAGATAATCTTCCTGAAGCCTGATGTTCCCAAAGTAGAACAGCCTCAGTTTAATAATTTTTTACCTCTAGAGCAGTGGTTCCCAATGTGGGGCCCACACCGCACAGGGGGACTTCAATTCCAGGAAGCCTAAGTCAGTACATTTGCTGATCAGTGCTTCAGGGAATTGACTTAGGCTTCTGAGAATTGAAGTTCAAAAACCAAAGGTTGGGAAACATTGTTCCAGAGGTAGTTCAGACTTGATTTGCTATATGACCCATCTGTTCTTCTTTCTGTCAGTCCAGAATATTTGAAAACTTTTGTCCAGAGAGTTTTTCCCTGTCAGCTTCCTTTACTCTCCAGCTTTCACATCTATACCAGGTGATCAAGAACACAAGAATGTGAATGATCTTGTTCCCCAGTAAAACAATCTTGATGCTTTTCCCCCTTAGTCCCTTCACTGCTGATCTTCCAAATATCAGTCTTCTTCTGATTTCTTCAATGCAGTCTCCATTTGAGTTGATGATTGAACCATGGTATACAAAATATTTCATTATTTTAATTTCTTCAGTGTCAATGTTAATGTTGTGTAGCTCTTTTGTAGCCGTGGTTTTTGTCTTCTTATTGCTCAATTGCAGTCCTGAACTGACACTTTTGTTTTTCAGTTTTACTAAAAGTCATTTCAAGTTCTTACTGCTTTCTACCAGTAGGATGGAGTCAACTGCATGTCTTAAATTACTGACCTCCACCTTCAATGTTTACTTCTCCTTCACCTGAATCTAGTCTGGCTTTCTGTATGATAATTCCAGTTAAGGATTGAACAGATAAGAGGATGAAATGCACCCTTGTCTGATACTTTTGCCTACCAGAAACCATTTGTTCTCTTCTTGTTCTGTTCTAATGGTAGCTTCTTGGTTCTGTCTTAATCTTCACACACTAGGACAATGATGGTGTAACGTTTAGAGACTGAGTGCCCAAGGAGGAGGAGGAAGCAGCATGTGAGCAGGCACCGTGCATTGCCAACGCCCCTCTGGTGATGTCACATGGGTGCATGCATATGCCCCCCCCCAGTGGGTGCACTCACACCTTGTGGGTGTGCCGCTGCCACCTTCTCTTCATCTTAGGAGGGGTGGGGGTGTCTGTTCACCTCACCTCATCCCTGACACTGCCTCCCAGGCAGGATTTCAGCCTCCTCTCTCACCTCCCCATTGGTGGTGGGAGAGGGTGGGTGGGGAAGTGGCCCTGCTATTGGCCCAGCAGCATGGGACAGCTTGGGGTGAGGTTTGCTTGCAAGGGTGCATATGCCCCAGAAAGGGCTGTTCATACCACCTCTGGCACACATGCTATAGGTTTGCCTAGACTTCACTAGGACAAGAAAAGAGCAAAGGTGCTGAAAAACCCATGTGGGGAGGGGAGTAAGACCCAGTACCTTGACAATTCTAGAGCTGCTGCACTCCTTGGCATCTCTTTGGGTGGCAGGGGGATTACATTGTATATTGAATGTCTGTGGGTCACTGTTTTTTTTTTAATTTTTTGGCATATTCTTGTTAGGATTTTGAGAGATTCCACATCTGTGGCTAAAAATAGCTCTATTGGTATTCTGCCAGGTGATTTATTTCTTCCTAGTGCTTTCAGTTCAGCTTTCACTTCACCTTGTACAAATCCAGGTACACATTTTATCTCTTCTGTATAGGTCCTCAGTCAATGGTTTCCATTTTTTCTTTACTTTCTCCTGGTCAGAATGTTTCCTTTTTGATCATTTAGAGTTTGTAACCCAGGCTTGTTTCCATTTGATTATCAGGGTCTGGGGCAGCTTCAGAGGAAGACAGAGATGGGCTGGTTCACTCCCAAAATTATTTATTTATTTATTTATTTATTTATTTATTTATTTATTAGTTCAAATTTATATTGCCGCCCACTCGCCGTGGCGACTCATGTAACCTTTCAGGCCTCTTTCATGGGATTCTACTTTTATGGTTCAGGTAGGATTGTTCTCTTTTGGTCCAAAACCAGAGCTTTCCTCTAATTTTCTAATACCATTAAGTAGCTAAATAGGTCTGCCACTTCAAGCTATTGGCAAATTAATCACTCCCTTCGTTCCATGTAGAGGTCAAGGAAGTGAAAACAACTTTTTAAGGTGTGTTTTGGATAGCAAACATGCATTGCACCACTTTGGGAAAAGAAACAAATGGAAAGCTTTCTCCCAGAAGCTTTTGTTTGCTTTAGGAACCTTTTGGTAGCCAAATCAGGCAGGCTCTTTCCCTCATTCAGCAGCTTTGTCACTGGCATTCCTTGGCATTCAGTTGGCAAACTGAGGCAATGATTGAGGAGGTTGAGAAAATGCAGTTGAGTGAGTTTTGCTAAGAGGCTCAATGAATAAAGAAGGATCAGTGGCAAGGTGGCTGTGTGTGCGTGCGTGCATGCATTCGTGCACGTACGCACGCACGCACCCATGTATATGTGCTCAACATGGGTGTGTCACCTGCATCCAAGTAGGACATATATTGGAGAAGGAAAGATTAAAAGAACACACATGTGCATGTGCACACACACAAAGACTCTGCAGCAAGCAAGGAGGAAAGGAGAAGGTGCATGGGAAGCTGTCTGGTAGTAACCCAATAGGGTGGTCACATTGCCAAAAGGACTTGCATGGCATGTTTCTTTCCTCTCCCTTCAACAAACGCACATATTCTCAACACCAAATAGGGTCACTGGAAGTCCATATGTTATTTGAATGCAAAGACTGCACAAAATGGCATCCTGAAGAGTAACCCTACTTAACTTGCTGCAGCTTGCTGAAACCAAGCTCTTAGTCAGCTGGAAGGTCTCCAGTTGAATCCAGTGAAGAGGTTAACTATGCTGTTCATTTACCCTGCCATTTATGTTATGTTAGGCATGGATGAAATAAAAACAAAAATGGGTGATTATGTGAGATAAAGCTCAGTGCAGGGAAGACCATTGGGAAACATCTCTTTTCAGTGCGGAAGTGTTTCTTTTTGTTCAGCCATCAGGGGTGGTTTTATTTTGCTCCCAACAGACCAACTGCTTTTCCTGTGTGAGCTGATGATCTAATGTGAAATGGCACCCACAGTGATGCCAGTTCCCCTCTACCAAGCACCTGTTGTCTTCTAACAGTTTTCCTCGATTCGCTGAGCCAGATACATTCTGACTATGATTATGTGAGCCCGGGTTTGTGATTACCAGAGGTGATCAAGCAGCAATTTTTCATCATTAAAGGCTTCTCTTCTTTGAATCCTGAGGACTCAAAGGCTTCCCCAGGGAGATTTTGATATTGTTGGAACTTGAAAGGTTGGGGTTAATAGGAAGCTTTCCATGAATGCATATGAAATGTTTCCAGCTCCCAACCAGGCAATGCCAGTGCCTACTTCAGCCAAAATTGTATGGGCCAACAATTCACACTTCCTCTTTCTTTTGTTGTAGATTTTTTATGCAGGCTGTGACAATATTGGTCAAACATTGCTGTTTAAATGTTTGCAGTGGGAAAGAAAATGCCCCTTTTGCAATATAAAGTGATCTATGATTTCTCTCTCTTTCCTCTCTCACTTTTTGGTCCAAAGGGATGAGATCAATTCCACAATTTTTTCCTTCTCTCTCTCTCTCATTGCTATATTTCCTTTCCAAACTTTGGGGGAGAGTTAAAAAGTATGCAGAGCATATTTGATCAAGTGTTTTGAAAGCAGTCCAGGGTTGCCTTCAGAGTACTTAATTACTCAGTGTGACATTTAAACTGATTTTGCCTTCCTTGCCATGATAAAGCTATAGTGTGGCATTCAAATTGGCCACAGAAAGCAGTTTACTTGTCGACCTTCTAATCTAGGATGTCTTGTTTTCTTGGGTGGTGGGTTGTGTTTTTTTTTCTTGCAATCTGCCCTTTCAGAAACATTTGTTTCTTTGATGCCAATTAGGCAATTATCTGACTAGTGAAATTTGCCTGTGGGAAAGTTCTTGTGCAGTGTATAATAAGAATTGTCCTCTTTCTCTGCTTGTTTTCCCAGTAAACAAAAAGATAATCGACACATTTTCAGATCTACCTCCATTTTTAAAAAGAAAATACTTTGGAATTGAGTATGATTTTAAGAATTCTGGGGATCTGTGCAGCTCTGGAGGCTGCCTGCCTTAATTTTTATTCTGTCTGCAGCTGTTGCTGGTTTCCCACACAAGGAGAGCTTTGGTGCAGGGCCATGTGTACCATCTTGGCCTTCTAGAAATATTTGGGAGGTAGAGGAGAGTATAATTGGGTTCAGATCTAGCAATCTTGCTTCCTCCTGTCCTAATAGCTTCCCCATGTTCCTTTTCACTACCTTCTTCAGAAGTAAACTACCAGAATTTATAACTCCCTCATTTAATCTGTGAGAAAAGTGCCTTCAGTTTATATATCCACTTGGAAGCAACGTCTAGAAATTGTGTGTTTATTGGAATGAAACTGATTTTGAGAGATGTTAACCACTGACTATTTAACACTGACAGTAAAGCCTTATTTATAGGGAAAACTGCATTCCATAAAGAGTTATTGTTGAAGAATCCAAGGAAGTTAAATGCTTTTGGCACAATAAAACTGTGAACAAAATAATGCATGTGACTTTTAAAAAATCTTTGGACATTAAGAGCTATACAGTAATACCTCGAATAACGTTTACCTTGGATAACGCTAAAATCACATAACGTTAAGTAATCTGGGGAGGAGAATTGGATCAAATAACGTTAAGGTCCTATGGGATGTATCGGATAACAACCGCTAAAGCTTGTGCGGTTACAATGTATCTCTATGGAGCTTTAACATTATCTGATCATCCCATAGGATTTTAACATGCATCGGATAACACTAAAAATCGGATAACACCAAGAGTTGTGGAACCAAGTCTTAGCGTTATCCGAGGTATTACTGTAGCTGTATAGAGGATGACTGGCACTCAATAAATTCCTTCTGGACAGCACTAAATAGCTCCTTATGTTTTGTATTGTTTTCTTAGGGTCACTGAACCATGGAGCAACTTATGGGAATGACATACTAAAGCTGGAACCATTGATTGGCTATGCAGTGGTATTAGTTGCTGAGGAAACTTTTTACCTCTGAGGATAATTTCATAGTTCAGGTACTGAGAAAGTATTCTGCAGATTCAATTGGGCATTCATGTGAAAGCTTATCTGTAACTTTGTGCTTCTTTAAACCGGGGCTAGACTCTTTGTGTTCATTTGTTGGAAAGAAAAAGAGCTCTCCAAAATGACAGTCGTTCAGAAGAAGACATCCACCCCCCCTTTAAACACTCTGTGTGTCAACATAGATAAAAAAAAATATGCAGTTGCCTCTCCTTCCCCATTCATTGCCTCTTTACAGTAGGGATGGTGGGAGTATTAAAAAGTAAAGGGCTATAACATCTCAATCTGTCTTTTGGAGTTATTATAGCCCATACTGATTTTGGCCTTGGGCTATTTGACTCTCAGCCAGTCAAAATGATCCTTCCCATTTGCTAATTCTTCCTTTCCACTCCACCTCCCCAACATTCAAACACTCAGGATGGAAGAATATTGCAGACTCCATAATTGTAAAAAGGAGGGAAGAGTCTGGAAGCTGGAGAAAGACTTCTTATTAGCCGGGAAGGACTCCATATAGCCTGCCCTGAAGGTGACATGCAGATGAGAAAAAATACTACCAGATGGCTGTCATTTCCCCTTGGGACCTATGGTGAAAAGAAAGTGTTAGTCACCATGGGCAGCCACCTATATAAATTGCTCCCTAAAGGAAGGGGGAAGCCTGAACACTCCAAGTGAGAGATTATTTATTTATCTATTTATTTATTTACAGTAGATTTATATACCACCCCAACCAATAGACTCTGGGTGGTGTACACAGTCCAGCAAACACCTCACTGGCCACTCAGCAACAATTTAAAAACTATATTAAAAAAAAGTTAAAAACCCTTCCAATATAATAAAGTTGCCTCCCGCTGTGCCTTATCGATCTCTTAAAACAGGTATAAAAACAGCATGACATTAAAATGATATAATCATTTATATAATCATAAATGGGCAATAAATGGGTTAAGTGTAAAACTCTTGATGATGCTTTCCAGTTTTTTCTTGATAAAAGTGAAACCAAATATATAGGGTTCACAGAACCCTTGACTTATTTGTCTGCAGTTTGGTGCAAATTATGGGAGGCTACTAATTCATTTTCACAGATAATTTTTATTGTCTCAGCACCAGTCAATGGGAGATGTGATATTTTCAATTTCTGTATTTCAATCCAGATTCAAAGCCATTTTAGATTTACTCAGGCCTGACTCTGAACTGGATTCCATGGCAGAACAAGTGAAGGCAGCACACCTTCAAGTTAATAAATGTTCTGTGTTCTATGAGTGGACTTGCAAGTGTGCATTGATATCCCAAACCATCCATCCCATAGATATCATTGCAATGTGGTTCTTTTAACAGTGTTTCCTAACATGGGGTCCACACGCCACAGGGGGACTTCAATTCCCAGAAGCCTCAGTACATTGGCTGAGCTCTACTTCTGGGAATTGACTGAGGCTTCTGGGAATTGAAGTCCAAAAACTAAAGGTTGGGAAACACTGCTTTAAAACCTTACAACTGTCTATGTCATTTATGGCTGGCAGGAGGTTCCGTCCAAGAATATCTGGAGAGTCACAACTGCCACCTGTGTCCTAAACTGTAAAAATGTTAAAGCAAATGTTAGTGGAGCCTAAATGTTTGAACAGTCAAGCACACAACCACATATAAAACATTGAGATAATTTTGGAAAGCTGGTATGGATTTCAAACAACTTTTTTAGACATTCCAAAATGATCATCACCTCCCCCAGACTCGAAACACCTATCGGGGGGGGGGGATAGAAAAGGGCCACCGGCAGGAGCCTCGACTGAAGATGCTGCTCTGGCTGTGTGGATGGCTGCTTTCGCCACCCCGGCTGTGTAGGCATCCACCCTGTGGCTGCACAGGCAGCCATGGACATCTCCATCCTCCCACAGACATGAAACACCTGTCCGGGAAGATAGAAAAGGGTAACCAACAGGAACCTGGGCTGGAGACGCTGCCTCGGCCATGCGGGTGGCTGCTTTCACCGCTCCGGCTGCGGAGGCAGCCACGGATGTCTCCGCCCTCCCTCAGACTCGAAACACCTGTCCAGGAGGATAAAAAAGGGCAGGAGCCTCAGCCGAAGATGCTGCCCTGCCTGTGCGGGTGGCCGCTTTTGCCACCCCGGCTGCGTGGGCAGATACGGATGTCTCTGCCTTCCCCCAGACTTGAAACACTTGTCCGGGGGGGGGGGGAATAGAAAAAGGCTGCAGACAGAAGCCTTGGCCAATGATGCGGCCCCGGCCATGCGGATGGCCACTTTCACCACCCCGGCTGCACAGGCATCCACGGACATCTCCGCCCTCTCCCAGACTCAAAACACCTCTCCAGGGGGATAGTAAAGGGCCACCAGCAGCAGCCTCAGCTGAAGACGCTGCCCCGGCTGTGCGGGTGGCCACTCTTGTTACCCCAGCTGCGCGGGCAGCAAAGGACACCTTGCCCCATTGCTCAAACTTTTGTGTTTTCCCCTTCTTGGTGCCCTTGTTTTGTTATTTTCTAGTTCTATGCTTTATATGTAAGCCACCCTGAGTCACCACAATGTGGCGAGTGGGCGGCTATATAAATATGAAAAATAAATATTGAATTTGAGTTATTTGCACTCTGTATCTATCTATGTCTTCTGATTGCTTGTGTGTGCTACAGAATCAGTCTCATGGTAGGGACTATAGGTTCCTTTAAAGAAAGGTGCTCAGGGTCATTTCACCCTTCAGCTGACATTTTTTAACTCTGCTTCTCTAATTCATTCCACCATCACCCCTTTTGTCACCTTGTAAGTCCCCCAAGTAGACCTCCTGAATTGTTTTCATATGATTATTCCAGTCAACTGAAGCCAGAACAGTGGTAGTTATTGTTTAACTTTATGAGTGAAACTTTTGGTCTTTTATTAGCTGTGTGGAAATTTGTTTCAACCCTTACAATTATTTTTCCATCAGAGCATCCTGTTACATTCAGGCTTTGGACTAGTCGGTGAGGCGATATAACAAGTGCCACATATAATGAGTCATATGTATGATCTTTTTTTTCTAAATACTTTTTATTAGGTAGCTTGCATGTATTCTGGTTCCTCAGTCTTCTAGCAGTAGTGGGTGTGACTGACAAAGGGATAATTAAACACGAAGATGTGACAGAATGTGAATTATGTGGCAATAACTCACATTATTTGTTCTTTAGTGTAGCTGAGTGCCATTGAATTATTATGATGTAGTTCAACTTGTGAAGACAATGTGAGTGGGATTAGGAAATCATGTTGTACAACATGGAAAGAAATGAAAAAAATCTAGTTTTACAGACAGAGAACCATGTTCTTTAAGACATAGGCATATAACTGCAAGAATTTCCTGGAACACAAGGGTGAACAGCAAATGAATAATGGCTAAACAACATAAAACACATACAATGAAGAAAGTTTGAATATTTCAGTCACATAATGGGAAAGACTGAGGTAATCATTCAACATAAAAATTATGATGAAAGAAACAGAAGAAGAAAGAGAATAATTCATGAACTGGAAAATCGGGGAGACTAGCTTTGATATAACACAGTATAAGTACAGAGCAGTGTTTTCCAAACTTTGGTTTTTGGACTAAAATTCCCAGAAGCCTAAGTCAATTCTCCAAAGCATTGATCATCCAATGTACTGACTTAGGCTTCTGGGAATTGATATCCCTCTGTGGGGTGTGATTGGGAACCTCTGGTTTAAAGTCATGTAGCTCTGTTAGTTTTAAGCAGAACCCTTGACTAGAGAATTTGTATTTCATAATTCCATCTAATCAACCTGAAGACAATGTCCATTTTTTCTGTCTTACCTAGTTTGTTTAATTAAGGATGCTTACTTAGTTCCTTATGAATTGTGATACTAAGTGGTTCAATGTCTCTTTCCCAAACCAATGTAAAGATTAGAAAGTAGTTTTTGTTTATTTACTTATTTTATTTATTTATTTTCTCCAATTTGTACTGCCGTCCAACTCCGAAGACTCTGGGCAGCTCACAAAACACAAAGACTAGTCAAAATTAAAAGCAATAAAACCCATTAAGAGCACTAACAAGAATTAAAAGATTTAAAATTAAAGATTAAAAAAATTAAAAGAGAGAGAGGGAATTTACTAAATTAGTTAAATTGTCTATCCTTATCTACATTTAGCTAAATTGCTCATTCTTATCTACATTTTATGACACTGAAAATATATAATATAGTTCAAAATGATTATTTCTATAATTTGGCCATTAAATACTATTTTCCCATGCAGATTGGTTAAAATTTAGATCAGCATAGACAAATTGTAGATCAGGATAAGAAATGACTTATGAATAATTGCACAGTAAAGTGACATAGATCCTGAATTATAAGATATCTGGGAGAGCAAAGTGTCTATGTCCAAATGCATCTGAATTGAAGCCAGGAAACACAAAGAAATGCTCAAATTAAATTAGGAACCTCAAAAATTCTAAACTTTGCTTCAATGTTTCAGAAGTGCAGCATGAATTAATGGTAGACCAGGAGCAAGGGAAGGAGTAAATTGCATTACACCCAGCCAGGTGGAAGAAAGAAAGAAGGGAATGAAAGGAGGAAACTTGTCTGCACATGGGAGGTTGAGCAGTAGTTGATGACACTAAGTTCCACTATCTATCCCAGGTCACAGCCCTTTATTGCCTTCTTGTGTTTTCCCCCCCTATTACTGTATTTGAACAAATGCAAATACTGTATATACAAATTGTCATATATTTTTAGATAAAGATAGAAGTGAATAGGCTGCAGGTTGGTTGAAAGATAATCGTTTGTGATTTATGACAAATAATATGGAGAAACCAAAAGTGGATGGTACTCTCACATGCCTACAACAACAACAACAACAACAACAACAACAACAATTTTGCTGGAGAAACTGCTCAGGGGATGCCCAAATGAAGCTCCTTTCCTATAGTAACTATATTGATCCATGCCCAACCCTGACCTAATTCAATTTATGTAAGAAAGCTTCCACCTGTGCTTTCCCTTCTTCCTTCCATCTTGCTGGGAGTAATTCAATTTACTCACTCTATAGCAACTTCTCTAACATTAATTCATGCTGCACTTCTGAAACACTGAAGCAAAATTTATGTAGTAAAGGTTTTCTAAATTCTATGGGCAATCCTATTATAATATTCTCCTTCTCTATTACCTGCATATACCGTGTTTCCCCGAAAGTAAGACACTGTCTTATATTTATTTTTCCTCAAGAAGACCCACTTTCAGGGGATGTCTTATTTTTATTACACCACTGGCTGCCCGTCTTCTTTACCGCTCAGCGCCGGGACACTGCATAGCCACACCTATCACTATGGCTTATTTTCAGGTTATGGCTTATATTGTGCAACTGCTGAGAAATCCTGCTAGGGCTTATTTTATGGGTATGTCTTATTTTTGGGGAAACAGGGTATATAAGACAATAATTATCCCTTGGCTTGTTTACTTTTCTCTCTCAAAATCACATAGCTCACCACCCTTCTTCTCAGGCTATATTTATTTATTTACATCCCAAGCTGTATTTATTTATGTCAAATCTATTCTCAAAACACTCCTGTAAAATAAATTAGATTAGATGAGAGTGATGACTGGCCTTTGCTCACACAGAAACATCATGTTTGAGTAGTGGTATCCACCAGGGTTTTGAAGTCTCAACACACCGTCCAATAATGACTCTGTTTTCTGTGTTAAAACATGTCCTCATCCAGAGTTATAGTCTGTTCTCCTGTTTCTCACTCATGCAAAATAATAGACCAGTGGGGCCAATATATTTCACCCAGAGTACTCTCTATCCATTTTTTTTTTCATATTCAGAATTCAGTCTACGTCCTCCTTCCAGGAATTAGGAAAGTTACCTTACTTTTGCCTAAGAGAGGATGTTAAAATTTGATCTAAATTATCCCTTAAAATTAAATGCAAATTATGCTGGATTAAAATGCAGTAAAAATGTTTTTTTTTAAAAGGTACAAAGTCAGTTCTCCTGGCAGGATGCAAGTGGCTTTAACACCTACTGCTGACTTTAGCAGAAAAGCTGGTCTAGAACATGGCATTTTCTTTCTCCTTTCTTGTGCCTTGCTGAGGCACTCTGCAGAGCTTTAGAGCAGACTGATCTTCTGAAGTTTTAAAACTTCTAATTTACCTTTCTTAAATGAAAGGGGAAACTTGAAAGCTTCCCAGCTGATGCCTATGAACAGTAAGGCACAATGGTTGGAATGGAATGGGAACAAAGAGTGCCGTCTTTTGAAATCTTGGCACATGTGGCAGCAAGAAGCTGAACTTCAAAAGCTGGAGCCCCTATTTCCCCTCACCACCTATTTGTGCCTTGCCTGTGCTATTTTAGGAAACTGCAGGGATGCTTTCAAGGCAGCCTTTCTGTTCAAAAAGCCAACACTGTAACATTGTCTCCCTAATGCTTCTTTAAAATGAAATAAAATAAATGCTTTCTTAGAAAGTAATTCATTTCTGCTCACTCTATTTTAGTTCTCTGTCAATGCCATTCAGGTGACCATTTTCTATTTCTTATCATCACCCTCATCATACCCCAAATGCAAATTACAAGTGTTGTACCTGTGAACTGGGGGACTGTGGTGGCTCATGTGGTTAAGATGCTGAACTCCCTGACTAGAAGGTCAGAGTTCGATTCCTGGGTACTGCATGACAGAGTGAGCTCCCATCTCTGCCCCAGCTCCTGCCAACCTAGCAGTTCGAAAGCAAGAAATTGCAAGTAGATAAATAGGGACCACTTTGGTGGGAAAGTAAACAGCATTCCATGTTGAGGCATACCTGTCACATGTCCATGGAAATGTCTGCAGACACAAAGAGTGCTGGCTCTTTGGCTATAAATAGAGGTGAGCACTGAATCCTAGCAATGGATACGACTGACTTTTGAGCAAGGACAACCTTTTACCTTACCTGTGAAGCTATGCATTTTTGGCCCAAAGAGCACAGAAAAATGAATTATAACCAAAAGCTTGATCCTAGTGTACACTTGCATTTAGACCCAAGACTCATGGAACTCCTTCCAAGGGAGTGTCAATAGGATTTCAGCTTGAATGCCTGTCACATTCTGGATTGAATTGCGGGGGGCAGAAAGAAGAAATGTATATATTCCAATGGTGCTTGTCACACTTTCAAGATCAGGAATCAGCTCCTGTTCCCTGTTGTCCATTTGCTTTTTACTGGTGATGGACTGGGGTTGGAGACACCAAGATTGATTGATTGATTGATTGATACCTCACTCACCTGGTAAAAGACCACTCTGGGCAGCGTATCAAATCACATAAGACACAATATAAAAATAAGAGATCAAAAATAAAAACAATCAGCAGCTCTATCATTAATAAACAAAATCAGACAGGTTCCCGGTCAATTACCCTCCCAAAGCACACAGCATTGGTCAAAACTAACCCATTATAAAAGGAAAAAAAATACAAGATTAACAAATTAAGAGGGGAATGCTTGGTTGAACAAGGTATTTTTTACTAATTTCCAGAATGCCAGCAAGATTGGCACTGATCTAATTTCTCCTGGCAATTCATTCCATGAATACCTGGGGCTGTGGTGGCTCAGTAGTTAAGAAGTCTGCCTGTCTGCCTTGTTAGCCGGAAAGCTGGCAAGTCATCAGTTCAAGACCCGGGTGCTGCATGTTGGGTTGAGTGCCTGTCTCCATCCCAGTTCCTGCCAACCTAGCAGTTCAAAAGAAAGAAATTGCAAGTAGATAAATAGGGACCACTTCAGTGGGAAAAGATATTAGGGACATGAAAGGAGCCTCATTCGGGCATCTCCTGAGCAGAGTTTCTCCAGCAAAAATCCTTTCAACCAAGAAAAATTTCTGGCATGAAATTATTATTATTATTCCACAGATTGGGGGCAATGACCAAGAATGCTGTAAAACTGGTCAACAACTTTCTCACCTCTTCTGGGGTGACTACAAATGTCTGAGCATTTTATATGAATGGGTGTAATTCCTAAGGGAGAGGCACTCCCTCAGATAATATGGTCCCAAACTATTAAAAGCTTTATAGATGAAATAATGAGAGATAAACAGTATACTGGTGCACAGGCATTGCCATGTATAACAACAATCCTGGGCTATTTCACTTCTCAGCCCAGAACTCACAAAATGCAGAAGAAAAACAATCATTGGTATCAGGGATTCCCCTAGCGATATGTGTGGCTGGATAGCAGAGTAGCACTTTTAAGCTCTTACGCAGAGAAAGCCTTAGTGCAATAACACACACACATATGCCTTCAGTGGAAAGGTGCGCTTTACTTACAGTGAGGGGAAGACAGACATACACAGGACTATATACAACAGTCTCTCACTCTCTCCAAGCCCCACAGTAGGTAGACAGCTTGGAGTCCTCTGTTGGCTCCAACTCCAGGAGCACTCAAAAAGTCCTGGTGATCCTTTAGCAGTTCTTTCTTCTCAGTTGAAGAAAAACTCTGAACACCATCACCTCCTTCAGTGTCTCAGTCCTTCTCAGTATATAGACTCCTTCAGAATAGCAACCTCCTCACAGATAATCTCCTCCAGAATGAATACCTCCTCAATAGTAATAGCCTCCTCCATAGACCCTTCCCAGAGGGCCACAGTTATACCCTACTGTTGCTGGGCAGATTCTCTAATCAGCCACAGCTGGGCTGTTTCATGAGCACGTGGACGAGGCATGGACAGCCTAACAATCAGTTTGAGGCTCTATTATGGACACCTGTGTTCAAAACACATGGAGGGCCTTAAAGTTATACTATTCCACTGGGCAGCAATCTTTGTACAATACCCCCAAATGAAAAATGTCCTAACAATTGGCACTTGGTTCTATAAAACCCATCAGTCTCTACCTTTGCATATACAGTAATACCTCATATAACATTAGTATCGAATAACATTAAAATCGCATAACATTAAGGAATCTGGGGGGAATAATTGCATCAGATAACATTAAGATCCTATGGGATGCTTCAGATAACAACCGCTAAAGCCTGTGTGGTTACAATGTATCTCTATGGATCCCATAGGATTTTAACATGCATCAGATAACACTAAAAATCATATAACACCAAGACTTGTGGAACCAGGTTTTAGTGTTATATGAGGTTTTACTGTACCCATATTTTTGGTAAGTTAATGTCCCAGCTCCTGCCAACCTAGCAGTTTGAAAGCAAGAAATTGCAAGTAGATAAATAGGGACCACTTCGGTGGGAAGGTAACAGTGTTCCGTGCACTCCAGTGTCTAGTCATGCCTGCCACATGACCATGGAAACGTCTGCAGAAGCAGACAGCGCTGGTTCTTCGGCTTAGAAACAGAGATGAGCACTGACCCCTAGAGTAGGATACGACTGGCTTTCGAGCAAGGGAAACCTTTACCTTTTTAATCACTCTTGCAAACAATAATCTTGACAGATCTTTGGTCGGCAGACCTAAACTTAACATATTTATGTTTTCAGCTCATATTCCCAAAGATCATTGGCTATACTGAATTGTTGGACTAATCGTAAAAGCTTTTTAGATTACTAGATGATTGCATTCTCTTTTACACATGTGAAGAAGTCACTGGAGAAGATTAACAAACACAATTAAAACAAATCATGCTTAAAAACCACACACAATTTGGCAGTTGTTTCTGGCAAGAAACAAAACAAAAGTAAAAAAAATAGAGAAGCCAAAAACCTTGTGCCACCTTAAAGACTAACTTCTATATGTTAATATGAGCTTTCGTGGATTAAGTCCATTTCTTTAGGCACACCGATCCATACCCAAACCAGTGGAACCCATCACTGATGGGGCCCATCCCCTGCCATCTTCCTTCCACCTGGGATTCCACTCTTGTTCTTGTCCTCCTCAGGCAGCCCTGTCACCAGGCTCTCTATTAAGTATCTTATATGCAGCAGTAAAATGGGGCAGCTTTACAAATAGATTTAGTTTGTGTTTGCATGTTCTCCAAGCCTTATACTCTGTGTTTTAGTCCACCAATTAAACTCTTCACATGAAATAGAACAAAATAGTTTCTTCAATTACAGTACTGTATTTCAAAGAAATAAACAGGTGCTTTTTTGGGTGAACATTTCTATACAATAAGTTTCCATGAGGTAAGCAAACAGTTGTCTTAAACATATAGGTTTTGCTTTTAAGACAAATAGCAACAATAATAAAGAGAGGTGAGAGAGAGAGCAGAACATAAGAGAACTGAGTAACAAGTAGCTTAACACCATGTCAGGTGACCCTAGCGGCAGGAAGATAGAAGGCTCTTATTGGCTAGTTAGAGATACAATTTACATTAACAACCTATTGCATGGTGGGGTTGCTCTAATATACTCAACATCTATGAAATCTACCAGATGGCACGGGTCCAAGGCAGATGGCCCACTAAGGGCAGCTGGAGCATCCTTCACATAAAGACAATTTGGCTATGGTGTGAACAGAAGCTGCTGCTACACAAGAGTGTGAAGCCAGCTCGTGCTTTTAGCTTACAATAGGATAAGAAACACACACATGCACATTTTGGGATATAGAGTTTCTTCCAATGGTTCCCAGTTAGAAAAAAAAATGTCATTTCAATTTTAAATCACATGGGGAAGATTGGACTTATTTGACAATTAGTGCTGAGCTTTGTTTTTCTACAGCTGTGTATTATAAACATGGAGGGATACATCTCAAATGCTCAAATAATGATGTTTCATTAGGGCTGCAGTTTGCAACTATAAATAGGCTTATTTCTGACGATAGACTGGGTGGAAGCAAATGGCCTAATTTGTCTTTGTCTCGAGGCAGTCTTGCCAAAGGGGAAATGAGGGACTGCCAGAGTTCCTTCAGAAATCTTTTACGTTTAATCTATGCCTTTAAATTTAATGTTTCTCATTTATTTAGAGCTCCCCCTTGGAGAATGCAGAGGAATGCTTAACTCTTATTTCTGACATTATTCTTATTCCTTATTTACTGGATTGGAGTCCCATATCCATCTTTGCATGATAGGTTCTGTTTTCTTGTTTAGAGGGAGGGCATTTCATGATTTCCCTTTACAGCCCATCCGTATTAACTTCTGCAACCCTCATTTGATTTACCAAGAACTATAAGCCTCTTGGTATTTTTTTTTATCATTGCTGCTGCACACAGGTCCCAGATGGAGCCTTTGAAGAGAGATGAGAAACAAGTGAAGAACCTTGTAAGTTAAAAAAGGAAGATAGTTATTATAATAGTGCTGGTGTAAGAAGCCTCTCAAGACTGTGTAGGGCAAGGGACCTTGTAAAGCTGAACAAGATGCTTCCCCTCATATATGGAAGAAGGAAGCAGAGGTGAATATTAAAATGGCTACAATATTAATTGAGATGCATGATCTGCATAAATAAATGGAACAAAACTAATTGAGAAAGAAGTTGTCTCAACTATATTCATCATTGGCACTCCTGCAGGAGGTGAACAATCGCCTCAACTTTCATTTACATGAAGTATTTTCCTCATGGCTCTGCTAATTCCTTCTGGTGTTCCTCAACCTTCTCTAACCTTCTAATCACTTCAAGCATCATAATCCACTATTTCCCCTTGGAATGCAACAGAATGCATTTGTTCTAGCATGTACTCATTCCTTAGCCACAGAGACTTACATAAGGAATGAATAAAGAAGAGATCTGAAAGACATGATGGATGGGGAAAATTTATTTTTAAACAGAGATTTCCCCAAATTGTGAATTTTGTAATGTATGAGATGTATAAAAGCATGCGAGCAATAAAAAATAAATAAAATATCAAAATTAGTGATGGGATCACAAGTTATAGGAATATAATCATTACATATATGAATATTATTAGTATTGCTTGTAATTACATAGATGCATAACGTATAACCACATGAATACTTTCCCCTATAAATATTCAAGTGTATCACATATAAACATGTAAACTGCTTTTACTACTAGTAGTACTTCTTCTTCTTCTTCTTCTTCTTCTTCTTCTTCTTCTTCTTCTTCTTCTTCTTATTATTATTATTATTATTATTATTATTATTATTATTATTATTATTATTATTATTATTATTATTATTATTATTATTATTATTATTATTATTATTATTATTATTAATGTTGTTGTTGTTGTTGTTGTTCCCTGTCAGAAATTATTCTGGGTTGAAAGGAGTTTTGGGGAAGAAACTCCACTCAAGGAACACCCAAATGAAGGCTCCTTTCATGTCCCCAAGAGCTGAGACAGAGATTGGCACTCAATTCATCATGCAGTACCCAGGTCTCAAACTGCCAATTTGCTAGCCTCCCAGCTAACAAGGCGAGCTTCTTAACCACTGAGCCCCTGCAGCCCCTGCAACTCACTTGAGCTGGATGATGAAAAGTTTTTTTCTGGAATGTGGTAAGGAGGTAGAATAGATAAAGGTATAGGGAGGTTTTCTGTGTACTGTACAGCTAACTTCAAGCCCAGGAAAAACAGGAATGAACTGGTTCTGCCAATTGCTCTTTGTGTTAAGAAAATTAAGTGGGCAGGGGGAAGGGACTAGAGAAGGTATGGATTTAGAGACTATAAGAAGGGAATGATCTCCTTGTTTGATGTGTCACTCATAACAATCTGCGTACAGTGCATTGCCCAGTTGCTTTTTGCTCAGATGAATAAAAGAACTAAATTTTAGGTCTCTCCTTGTCTGACTGCAATTGGTCCAACATCTGGCAAGCATTGGTAAGAAGGGAAAGGCCTCAGACCCCCAAAGCAGGAGAAATCAAAATTGGTAGAGTCATCCATCCAGATGTAAGATGACTTAATTCTTAAAAATCTACTTTTGAATTCCTGTCCAGTAAAGGTGGAGGGCAAAAGAAGAAGGGGGTGGCCAAAAATGAGATGGCTAGATGGTATTGTAGATGCAATGGCCACAAAGCTGGGTGGGCTGAGGAAGATGGTGGAGGACAGAGGTGCCTGGCGGGCAATGGTCCATAGGGTCGCAAAGGGTCAGAAACAACTGTGCAACTGAACAACAACAAAATCATGAGACAAGTATATTGTGTGTCTGAAAGCTCAGGTGTTTGAGTTGAATTCCACTTCTTGCCTCTTTCTTCTTCTGAGATGTCCCATTTTTAGCACATATAGGGCATCATTTCTTTTGTAGATTGAGAATAGTTATATTTACGGTGTTTGGCCAGTTTGGGGGGATGAATGGTAATGAAAACTTTTTCCCTAGCTTATAGGTTTGGGGTGCTCAACCTTTTCAAGCCAAGGGCTGGGTCACACTTCCTCAGACAGCTTCAGGGGCTGGATGGCATTTTGCCCTGCCTGCCACATATGACATTTCCTGGTGTGTTGTAGGCAGTGAGGGGCCCACATGAAATGGTGTCACAGGCCACATCCTGTTCTAGGTAATTGCCATCTCTTTACTAGGCCTTCTAATAGATACATCAATGTCAGTGAAAAACAGCCTATGGCTGCAAATGTAACTAAAACCTGTGAGATAACATTTACTTTCTGTTTTTACTTCAGTGATTTCCAAGACACAGTTGCTTTTTGGACAAGTAAGAAGGGTCAGCCTTATTTTAAGAAAAGGCCATTAATGTGTGTGATTGTTGTGTATTCTATGTTGGAAACTTTATTCTGTAACTGGTGGTGTTAAGAATTAATATTACACTTTAATAAATATCTTTTGACTTCTAAAGATAATTTACTGGCTAGTTGTTCTGTAGCAAAGAAGCCACAGTGTCGATTGAGTCTGTATATTTGAGAAACTGATAGATTAAAAAAAACACATTAGCAGCACGCCCTATTCAACATTTCTCAATAAGCACCACCCAGAATTCTCAACAGATAGCTTTGGACACCTGGTGTGTGTTATTTAATGCTAGTCTTAATTAGTTTTTGGTCTCATCAGCTATGAATTGATGTCTGCTGAGCAGATAACACAAGCACCAGAATTATCATTTCTGTACCAATGAAATACAGAAAAATTAGTATTCATAATCTGCCTTTTCCAATTATTTTAAAAATATTATTTTTGATCATAAACATTTCATTTAGTTGCACAAAAATTGGCCCCTGTGATATTCAACTTAATCTCTACCCATCTGCAGTCTTTTATTGCTAACTGGTATGTCACACAATAATACAGAAAAAAAAGGTTAGTTTTACTCTTTAGCTATAGGATTTTATGTGCAAATATTTTGGCAAAAGCTTCACTTAAATTAAGAGAAATCATGTCCATACTGTTATTTAAATGTGCTTAAAACAATTTAGAGATTGTTGTTCAAAATATTGTTCAAAGCTTCCAAAGATAAAGGGGGATATTTAAATCACCATGAATATCCTTGTGTTGAAACATTTGCTTGAAAAAGGTATGTGAAAGTATCATATTTTTAATTCTATTGATTTTCTCTAAATCCTACCTAGAATTGCATCATTTGTGATATTGAGGCCAAAATCCTATTGGTATTCCTTCCTGTTGCAGCTCCTTGGTGGAATGCTGAAATGTGTCATGGTCATGTGCCTGGTTGTGTGCAATTGAGATGCATTCTAGAACTCACGAATTGGCAGCACTAAATTACACAAACTACTGTATATTCAATTCTCACCAGGATTCTGACTGTTGTGTTTCCTTTCAACACTGAAAATCAAGTGTATGACAAAACATTTTTTTTCATCACATGTGAAATTTCCTAATTGGCCAAAGTGAACTCATGTGTATTTTTAACAGGGCATAGTCATCCATTTGCATTTTACAAAACATGTATTCTTTTTTACATAGTCTCAGAACTGCATGGTAGAATTTAAAAATACCATCAGCTATGGTAATTTTTTAAAGAAAAAAAGATTCCTACTGAAAGAGCCATGTCTTTAATTTCCAAATATCACCACTGCTAGTAATTCCATCCTAGTGGTGGCACTTTTCTAGAAACTAAGGATTCCTCCTGCTGTCCTGCAGCCTCCAATCACTTCCTCATGCTGAAAGGGATCCTAATTGAGTCTTGGAAGGGAAGAGAAATTTGTAATTTCAGAAAAATCACAGTGACCAATGACATACATCATCAGTCTTATGCAGCAAAAGTTATAGCAGATGAAGTCTAGCTATTGAATTTCAGAAAGTGCAGAAACATTACTTTTGACAAGACTGTAAAATCCCCCCCCCCCCCCCAAAAAAAAAAAATAGTTTCCATCTACTGCTGAATCTGGAAAGGCATATATCAGCATAACTAGTAAAATATAAATGAGCATAATAAATGAGAATTTAAATATTATACATCTATGAACCAGTGATGCAAAAATCACTGCAACGGCTCAGAAAGTCAGAGCCCCCGGCTTAACAACTACATCAGGATTTTTATTCCTCACTATGTATTTTACAGGAGAAATGTCAGTCTATATGGCCTTGCAAATCTGTAGAAGTAGGCCCTAGTAATCCACTTCTGAATAATCTATATCTAAAATACTTTTAAAATGATTGCCATAGATTAGAATTGACTTGACAATGCATAACTAAATGTATTAATTTATGCATTCTAATCCCAAAATAGTTGTTATTATAGACTAAATCTCTTTACCTATGACAACTTTTTGGATATTTGACATTTAACCCACAGAAGCATCTTGCTTGTTCCTTTAGCACAAGTAATGTTGTAAAGATATGGGTAAAAGTGTTTGAAGAAATGAATCACATATTGTCATTAAAGTTAGAAATGAGTACTAGAATAGCTTTGTTAATGGATTTTGGAAATATAAAAGTAGATAAATGTTAAAAAGATATGATTGTTATTATGGTTACAGCTATGAGATTACTAATGGCTAAAAATTGGGACTTGTATTTGGGATTTGTAATAGAAGATTGGTATAAAGAATTATGGAATATTGCTACAAATGATAAATTGACATGTGAATTAAAACTAAAGACATCTAGGTTGAATTTATTGATTATGTATTTGTTAAAAAACAAAGGGATAAAACCAGGACAAGAATATTCAACTTTTTGGACATATGGGATTTGAATAAGAAAGGGAAAATGTGTTTGGATTATATGAATAGGATAATAATGACCCAGTGGTAGTGGGAGCACTTGTATTAGTGTTTTTATTATTATTTCATTGTTAAGCTTAGTGTTGTTGTTTATTATTTGTATGTATTTTCATATTTTTTATATTTATGCTGTTTATTAATAATAATAAAAATTAGCATGAAATGTTTCCCGGGGGGGGGGAGGCTTGCTTGATTTTGTTGCTAAATTTTGTTACTAAAATGCCTCTTGCATTTCAAGGTTTGATTTTTTATTTGTTCACTTTGGGGTCAGGGTATTATTAGAGAACCATGGAATAATTATGCTGGATGGAGCCTATGGGGAAAAATCGTACAGCAAACATTTTTCGTTGTATGATTTTTCCCATAGAGATGCATTGCATCATATATTGAAAATTTTCATTATACGAGGCACAATGGTTTTTTCAAATCCTCTTCATTACACAATGTTTTTGCTGTAAGAGTCATTCATTATACAATGTTCTACTGTGTCTATATTCCCTGGAATAGGCATCTACCAAAATCAAGATTACATCTTTCTACTGTTCTACTCCTGATTAGGTTGAAAGAAGAAAGTGAAAAAGCTGGTTTGAGACTCAATACAGTAATACCCCGTATAACGCGAGTACCCAATAGCGTGAAAACCGAATAACGCGACAAGTTTTTCGGGAAAATCTTGTATCGAAGAACGCGATTTTCACGTTATTTGATACAAGCGTATGCGTGGGGGGCCCAGTTGGATTGGGTAGAACATCTACCCAAACCAACCCACCCCCCAGTGCCCGCCCCCACGATGTTTGGAAAGGGTACGGGGATCCTTACCCTTTCGAAACTTCGAGTTGTGAAAGGGTAAAGATCCTTACACTTTCGCAACTTCGAGCGTGCTCGCGCGTGTTGTTCGGGGTTAGGGCAGGAGACGGGAAAGACCCCCGTCTCCTGCCCTAACCCCGAACGACATGCATGCGCACGCTCGAAGTTGCGAAAGTGTAAGGATCTTTACCCTTTCGCAACCTTGGGCGGCTTGGAGGCTTGCACGGCACGATGGCGGTGAAGGGAGGATGCAGGAAGGTCCCTCGCATCCTCCCGTCACCACCGCCGCGCCGCGCAAGCCTCCAAGCCGCCCAAGGTTGCAAAAGGGTAAAGATCCTTACACTTTAGGAACTTCGGGCGTGCCGGCGTGGCACGGCGCCGGTGAGGGGAGGATGCGAGGGACCTTACCGCATCCTCCCGTCACTCCCGCCACGCCGCGCAAGCCTCCAAGCCGCCCGAGGTTGCAAAAGGGTAAAGATCCTTACACTTTCGGAACTTCGGGCGTGCGCGCATGGCGCGGCGCCAGTGAGAGGAGGATGCGAGGGACCTTACCGCATCCTCCCATCACTGCCGCCATGCCGCACAAGCCTCCAAGCCGCCCGAGGTTGCAAAAGGGTAAAGATCCTTACACTTTCGGAACTTCGGGCGTGCGCGCGCGGCACCAGTGAGGGGAGGATGCGAGTGACCTTACCACATCCTCCCGTCCCTGCCGCCATGCCGTGCAAGCCTCCAAGCCGCCCGAGGGTGCAAAAGGGTAAAGATCCTTACACTTTCGGAACTTCGGGCATGCACGCGCGGCGCCAGTGAGGGGAGGATGCGAGGGACCTTACCGCATCTTCCAGTCACCGCCGCCGCGCCGCGCAAGCCTCCAAGCTGCCCGAGGTTGCAAAAGGGTAAAGATCCTTACACTTTCGGAACTTCGAGCGTGCGCGCGCATGTCGTTCGGGGTTAGGGCAGGGGATGGGGGTCTTTCCCGTACCTTGCCCTAACCCCGAACGACACGCAATCGCGTGCCTACCCGGGGGCGGGGAAATGCCGAGCCTTGCCTCGGCGTGGTTTGTCCCTGACGTCAGGGCTTTTTTTTAGCATTGTTCGATCAATGTATCGAACAACGTGAAAAACCGGACAATTTCATGACTTGTGGAACCATGTCATCACGTTGTTTGGGGTTCTATTGTATAAAGAAAACAAAGATCATGGCAACAAGGCCTATCAGTCCCTGGAAAATAGATGGGGAAGAAGTAGGAGCAGTGACAGATTTTACTTTCCTAGGATCAAAGCTCACTGCAGATGGTGATTGCAGCCATGAAATAAAAAGGCGACTGATTCTTGGCAGACAAGCTATGAGAAACCTGGGGAGCATAGTGAAAAGCAGAGACATCAAATTGCAAACAAAAATTTGTATATAGTCAAAGCAATGGTATTCCCGGTGGCAATGTATGGTTGTGAGAGCTGGACCATTAGGAAAGCTGAGCGCAGAAGAATAGATGCCTTTGAGATGTGGTGCTGAAGGAGAATTTTGAGAGTACCCTTGACAGCAAGGAGAGCAAATAGGTCAATCTTAGAAGAAATCAACCCCTGACTACTCCTTAGAAGGTCAAATTGTAAAGATGAAGCTAAGGTACTTTGGACATCAAATGAGAAGAGAGGATTCACTTGAGAAAGCCTTGATGCTGGGAAAGGTGGAGAGCAAAAGAAGAAGAGGGCGGCCAAAAATGAGATGGTATTGTGGACACAATGGGCACAGAACTGAGCGAGTTGAGGGGGATGGTGGAGGGCAGGAGTGCCTGGCGGACAGTGGTCCATGGGGTCGCAAAGGGTCGGAATCAACTGTGCGACTGAAAAACAACAACAAAAACCCCTGGTTGGGGGAATGGGAACAGATGAAGGTAGAGTACCTCTAAAACATTGGTTCCCAGCATGGTGCTCATGCCCCACAGAGGGATTTCAACTCCCAGAAGCCTAAGTAAGTACATTGGCTGATCAGTGCTTTGGGGAATTGACTTAGGCTTCTGGGAATTGAAGCCCAAAAACCCAAGTTTGGGAAACACTGCAAGGTAGCAAGGAGAAAGGAAATAAGGGAGGTAGCAAAGAAACCTCTACTAGGAGAAAGGAGAAGGGAAGCAGCTAGAGAAGAGGCAGAATGTTGCAGGATGAAACCCCCTCTACACAGCACAAAGGATGGGTCTGGGGGTCCAGGAGTTTGCCTTCATTGCATTAGGCATGTGCACTGGATGTAGAGGACTTGGTGAGATGGTGAAAAACCTTGAAAATGACTGATGGACTGTTGTGAAGTAGTGAACAATCCCTGTTGATGTTGAAGATCCCTATGTTCAAGTTAAAGAGCACTGGAAATTTATTAAGAAAAGTTAGAGTTTTACTATATTGATGTAATGAGAGACTGAACAACAAAACTCACATGCAAGCATAGATAACTCCTATCTTCACCTGCTTTTGGAACATGCACACTAATAATGGTGTTTCTTCTTCAACATTAACCAAACCCATTTTTCATCATTCATTCCACCTCTTCCTGTCTCCTAACTAATAAGACTGCGCATTCAATGTCCATCCTCTGCACTTCCGTTCCCACAGTATGAAATTGGTATGAATTCCAAAAGGACAGGAAGCTGCACCTGGCTTGAAGGCCACATTCCAAGAAGTTTTTCATTCCCAATCAGGAAGCAAAGGAACACAGTAACCATTTTAAACCCACTAAAAGCAAAGGCTCCATTTATGTTCATTACACTGCCAAAACCTGAGACACCATAAAGGGCAGATAGGGATGGGTTGTGAAAGGGTTGGTACCAGGGACGGGATGTAACAGGTTCTCACCAGTTCGCCAGAAACGGTAGTAACTTTTCTCAGTGTCCCGGAGAACCGGTAGCAGCTTTTGAGGGGAACCACCTTCGGGGCTTACCTTTTCACTGTTTCCCCCACTGTGCATGCACACCAAGCACTTGGTGTGCATGCACGCCTGCAGTGCTTGGCATGTATGCACGGTCTCCTTGCTGTCCTCCCAAGCAGGGAAGAGGAAGAGAAGCTGCTAGCCTGAAGCTCCCTATAGCCTGCTCCCCAGGGTAAGTGACTCACCTATGGATGTGGTGTGTCTATGTGTAGTTTAATGTGTATTTAATACCTTTACCTATATTGACATGCTACAACAGTACCATAAATACAGATTTATGTTTGGGGTGGGTGGGTTTATTTTAATGAAATGTTTATTTATTTATTTAATTTATTTACGGGTTTGTGTTGTGGTTGGGTGGGTGGGTTGAGGGATGTGTGTGTGCTTATTTTTATTTTACTTTATTATTATTTTTAAAAAAATTTCTTTGGCCCCGCCCACATCATGACATCATGACATTAGCTCTGCCCACACTGTGATGATGTCATGGTGGTGTAGTAAAAATGTTGACATCCCACCACTGGTTGGAACTGTTTCTTGGCTAGCTTGTTGTGAAAATGGACATAATAGCCATTGACACAATAATGCCTTTTGTTTTGCAAGCCACGGCAAAAATAGAAATGCAGTGCTCATCCTTCTATGGCAAGTTTGGAGGATCTGTGGCAGTCCAGATGTTGTTGGATTTAAAATCCCTTCACCTGAGGGGTCATTGGCTGGGCTGGCTAAGGCCATCTGCTGGTGTAAGAAGCCTTCTTGAAATAAAACATAGATCTATGATCTTGTGCTTAGAAATTCAGAGCTTTGTGCTCTCTCTGTCTTACTCGCTATTTCTGTTCATGGGGAGGGTGTGTATCAGCTTAGTTCCTCTCCTTCCCCACATGCTGCTTTCTCAATAGGAAAGGTTTGCAACAAGAATCCTAAAGGAGAGGAACTGAAAAATAGCTCTGTGAAAATGAAAATTATGGGCATGATGGAGGAGGATTAAAAGGCGAGGATGTAAGTTCACTCACTCCTTTCCTCTTGCACAAGATAGAAAGTTCTTAAAGGCCTTTCTTCCTGTGCAGGTGGTCCTTAAGACGTTTAAGAACTCACAGCAAAAGAGTAGCTTGTGGTAGAGAAGGAAAAGCAGTTCAACTAGACAGAAAGGTGAGAAAAAGCTAAATAGGCTAGAGGGGAGTGGCAAGATAAGCAGGCCATCAGAGGAAAACTTTCTGGCTGCTAGGGCATGCTGTTACTTGGCCTCAGTCTGATTGATAGACAATTGATATGGAGAGTTACATCCTTAAAAAGGATTTCCTTCTGGCAAAAAGAATTTGAGAGTAGAAGCCAGCTGTGTTATTTACATAGAGGGCTTTTAACCCATCCCAAGCTTTTTTTAGCTTTGGTAAATCTCCAAACTCTCTCTCTCTCTCACTCACACACACACTCCTTTTCTTCCTGTTTACTTTTAATACTACATCTGACGAAGAGAGTACATTCTCAAAGCCTGTACATTTCTTTCTTCCCAAACGACACTTTCTTGTCCCTTTTTGGTTATCTTATAAAGGCATCAGCTCAGTGTCGAATTTGGCCAGTACAGCTACCACTACTTTGGTAAAAAAAAATGGAGAATACATCTGTTGCTATTGGGGTTTGTTAAATCTGATAATAGATGAAAATTTGACTGGAAAAATTCTGTCAAAAAGTCTATTAAAATGTTTTTAAAATGTATTTTAAAAGTAACATTCAAAAGTAGCTAATTAATGAAGGCATCATTTGTGTACTTTAAAAGTAATTTCTTACAGGTAAAAGTAATTTTATATTGAAATTAATTCCCCTAAAGTAACTTATAATATAATGTAATTACTTGTAACTAGTTAATTATAAGCTCCAGGGTTAGAAAAGGCATTTATTCAGTTTCTCTCCATGGTTTTAGGACTTTTAGTAAAATTACTCTGCAGTAGTTTGAGCAAGTTTGGGGAACCCACCCACCCTCGCTAATGACTCCCAACTTCTATCATTCTCTATAGCACATGAGTAGTGATGGTGAAAATTTTAGCCTACAAACATTATGAGGAGCATGATGTCTCTTTTCTCTGAGCAGCATTTTCATGAAGCAGCAGTTAAATTTTACTTATAGACCAATTTTCCTTGATCTACTTGCTTTTCAAATTGGAAAGACAGACGATAGAAACAGACATTTTTGAAAACCCTGGTTTAGAGGAGGAAAATCCTTAAATGCTAAGTATGTGTGAGTGTCACAGAGGGAGCTGTCATGAAATCATACAAGGGATCAATTCATATTTTAGTTTTCCTTACATTTACATTTATATAGTCATTAAGTGTTAGGATTTATAGATCATATTCTTTATAAGTTTGAGAATAGCTAGACTCAAAATGGAGAACTCTTGTGCTGATCACATTCCATTTCACCTGCTAAGGCATTTCAGATAACATTGTCATCACATACCAAGGACTGCATGTAAAGCATCCAGACATCTGTAACTGAAGTCACTCTTAGATAACAAAGGGGAATTTCCCAAAGTTACATCACTTAATTCTCAACATTCCTGAGAAAGGGGAAAACTGCCTTTCACATAGCTAAGGAACAAGTGACATCACTAAGATACCTGAGAATACAGCACATCAAAAGAACACCTGTTCAAACTACGTCAACCCAAGTCTAGGTGGGGTACATCAGATGAATTCCCTGCATAGAGCAGACGTGACACTTTCCAAATCAGAGGAGCCTCATTGGGGGGGGGGGGGTGTAGGAGAGTTTTCAAGGCAGACAGGCAGTTGAACTTTTAAAAAGGACTTTGCCTGTGAGAGTGAACTCCAAGTCTGAGATCTCCCAAATTAAGGGCCCTTGAGGGAAACCTCTCCACATCAGCTCATCCAGCAACTTGGCCAACCAACACAGCCAGGCAGCCAACTACACACAACACACCCCTGGGGCTTCACAACAGCAGCTTCTCTTACTTTCTCTCTCTCTCTCTCTCTCTGTGTGGACATGTGTCTTTTTGTGTGTGATTAGATATCAGGATTTAACCAGTAGATTCCTTTGAGGTCTGATTTCTCAAACAGTAAAGACTGCCTCTAGCACTAATGTGCTCAGAGCACTGAAATCTGGCTTCTGTGCTAGAATGGTCATGTGGACTAGGCAACCACTTTCGTGAGAGTGTAGTGGCCAAAAGCAGGTAAATACTAAACAGTCCAAATTGACTGAAATTTGTTTTGCAACCTCAATTTAATTTTTTTAAAGAAAAAGTTCCTGTAAAATACGGCAAGACTTTCATCATATGTATATGACATTCTGAGCCATCCTGTTATGCTATGAAGAGATTGGAAAACTAATCTTAATCACTTTACTCAGACTATTTGAAAAAGAGATGTATACATAAAAATGTACTTCCAACATTTTTGCTGATGTTGGCTAAAAGGGAAGTTTAACCCAAGATTCAACTCCTTGGACAATGATGAAGATTAAGTGTATTGCAAAATATTATGCCCAGAGAAAAAGAAAGAAAGGAAACCCCTGTAACATACCTCTTGGAATGGCATCAGATCTGTTATTCTTTAATTTTTTCAGTACTCAAGTCATGTTATGCAATTTTATTTTTATTTTTATTTTTTAATATGTCCTTTTAAAAATATTGGATTTTTTTTAAAAAAAGAACCAGGCAGATAAAGTTGAAATTTTTTGGTGTAATGACAATTAGGCTCTCTTTTGTCCACCAAAATTTTATGAAGTTGTTGCCCCTTATACTAGAGTCTTACACACAACATACCTTCTTATCTTCTCTTTTTGAAGCTGACCTTTGTTCCTAGCGCTTTTGTAGCCAAAGCTGCACTGTTCTTAGAGAAATGAGAGTGCAGTAGTTGAGGAAAAAATAAATAAAGAGAGGAATGAAAGGACTGGAGGCATAAAAACAAAATAAAACAAGTAAACTAAGCATTATTAGATGGCTACAAAACACAGGAGGAGACCCATGTACATCACTTTGAAATATTGGTGTACAGGCAAGATATAAATGTAACAAACAGTTACATAAACAAACTACTGAGATACAAAAAAAAAATGCTGGCTGACAACACCATCAAGAACTACATGGACTTTTTAACAACAGCACAGCTGCACTACAAAAGGAAGGAACTTTTAACCACTAGGTAATAGATCTGCTGGTGGATGTATATTCCCCTGGTGAGATTTCTTTCTCATTTGGGATTGTTTCTGGTGGCAGGGCAGTGATAAGAGTAAAAGATTTATTGTTCACGTCTCCTGATGCCTGTTGGTTTGCTGGTTGGAGAAAGGCTTCCAATCTGATCTGCTTTCTCTCTCTTTTCTTCTTTCTTTGTGCTCCCTCTCCTTGTGGGGAGTGTCACATCAGGGGGGTGGCTTTTTTGCTATATTTTCTTGCCCCTGGCTGGAAGTCTGCCTTTGTTTGGGGGCTTGGGGTGGCAGGAGATGGTGGATTGAGCTGTTAGCTTTAGGTCATGTTGGAGGAGGAGTCTGATAGCAAATGATCAGGTAGGGATGCTTCTTGCAGTGGAGGCTAAACCAAATCTTAATACTTACCTGGTGGAGGAAACACCAGGATCACAAAGGTGGTTTTGCCAGGGTGATGCTCATCCATTGCACTAGGTCAGATGTGCCCAAACTATGGCCCTCATTAATCCAGCCTGGGCTGAGAACCCGGGCCCTCTCCGGACCACCTCCACTTACAGTGGCAGTGGTGGTGATCATGGTTTGTCACCACTGCTCTGAGCTGCTTCTGGCTTGGTCCCATCACTTCAGCAGCCTTTGGCAATGTGGAACACTCCATGGGGAAAATTTCCGAGTCTTCTCCATTTAAAAATCCACAGCGCTGCGAGAGCCCCTTGGCGCGCCAAGGCTGACGTCAATGGAGCGTACTAAGGGGGTCTCCCAGTGCCACAGATTTTGAAATGGATAAGGCTCCGAAAATTCCCCCAGTGCAGTGATGCACATTGCCATCTATACAATTATGGCCATTTTATTAATGGTCTGATGTCATTCCATGTTGGGATTTAGCATGTCATCTAGAAAGTGGGCTGAACTGGGAAGGTGACAGCTTATGGTATATATGTATATTTCGAATACTCACAAGACTAAGTACCAGGCCACTTGCTTCAGAATCCAAGGCTTTTACCTTTTTTTAAAAAAGTCAGGCTGCAATTCTAACTCCACTACAGATTGGATAAAGCTGATTAGGATTAGTAAAACTGTAACTCTACTGGATGGAGAGCCCACTCTAGAAGAAATTTCCTCATGCATAGATCCACCACTGGCATTTTCCCATGAGAGATGAAAGGTGGTTGTAGTCATTCCAGTACATATTGGAGAAAAACATTTGTTTGGTAGAATTCAATGCTTCCTTATTTTTCTTTCACAGCTCATGGATTGGGCACCAGAATTCCAGTAGATGGAACTCACTTTGCACCAGTGCCATGTCACTCCACTATCCCTACTGTATGACTGCCTGTTAACTTATGTTTGGAGAGATGTGCAATGTGATACATTTTTTAAAAGAAGAAAACACTATTGTTTACATCAGGGGTTCACAACTTATGGCCTGTGGACCAGGTCTGGTCAGCAGTGCCATTTCATGTGGCCCACTGAAAGCAGCAAAAACAACAAAAAAATGCTTCACCCACCCGCACTCCCACCACTGCTGGAAGTGGCAAAAACAACCGGAAAAGCACTGCAAATGCACCCATGGCTGTCATAAATGTGTTTCCTCCAGCCACGGATGCATTTTACAGCAGTGTATTTGGTGGGGCAACCATGTGTCTGGCCCACTCAGTTGTCTGAGGGGGCATGGTCCAGCCCATGGCAGGAAAACATTGAGAACCCCTGGTTTACATGATGGAGGAACTAAAAGAAGAATGAAGTGGCTGGAAATCCTGTAGTGCATTGGGAGATAATTTGTGTGCATGCGTGTGTGTGTGTATGTGTATGTGTGTGTGCATGTGTGCATGTGTGCACATGGATATGCATGTTAAGATTTTGCATACTGAAGATTGCAAAAGCCACATACAGAGCTAAGCTCAGATATTAAGTCCCACAGAATATAATTTAGCTTACCTCTGAGTAGCCATGCATAGGCTTCAGCTATATGTTAGAAAACATTCAGAAAGTTAAAATATCCCATCAGCTTTTTAAATTGAACTATATTCTGGTTTATTTGAGCAGATGCTGCGAGACAATATAATAAAATTGCTTAATTCCACACTGCAGGGAATTGCTTTGTGTGTTAATCACTTCTTCGTTGGTTATGATTTTTTAACTTTTGGATACAGAAAATAACTAAACGTATCCTGCAGTGTAAAGACAGGCTCAATTTTATTGTTGTTCTTATTATTATGACCCTATAATATCATGCTAAAACTTTCAATCCTGTCCACAGCTTAGCTACCAGCATGCTGGGAGGAAAGCAGAACAAACTAGAAGATATAAGAAGCTTTGCCAAGTAATCAGGGATTCCCCACTGGAATCTTGTGTCATATATATGTATTTGCAGATTTGGTATGTAGTTTTTCTTGTCTAAATGTGAATTGTTTATAGTTACTTGTGTAAGAATAGCAATTGGCTTAATTTCTGGTTATATTTAATAGTATTTTGTCTCTACTGATCTTTTGAATTGGACATGTATTCTGCTTCTAGTGTACATCAAATATTCATTAACTTATTTACCATGGTGGTAATTATATTAAGGATGCAGATTGCCGAGGTGTCCTTCTTATTCATTTATTTGCTGTTTCTACAATTTCATGAGAAGTCAGCGGTCTAACTTTATAAATTATGCAGACTGTCTGCTCTGCCACATTATTTCCACAATTTTTAACCAACTTGAATTTAACCTTGTCCAGTCAAAGCTGCATTTGCTAAATATTTTCATATCTTTGCCTTGCTTATTAAGGCAACAATAACATACCCTACTTCCTTGAGTCCCCATGTATCATATTTCAGAGTGGACAGTGCTCTATTTGAAAGAAAGTCCTCTGTCTGAAGGGACCCTTTAGAAATGTTTGCTCCCCCCACCCCGTAATCAATTCCACCCATTATAAATCTGAAATATCACCAACAGCAACAGAATTGTCATATTAACATTTAAACTATATTTTGAGTATGGCAGTTATACAGTAGATCAGTTTTGAATCGGCAAGGGAGAAATTACTGAAAACTACTATTCCAAATTTGTTCACCCACAAGTGAATAAAATAGAGGCAACCCTGATGTGCATAATAATCAGTTTTAGAATATAAATTTGTCCAGGTTATTCTGTTTGTGAATATGATGAACCAAACATTTCCTGTAGAGATATTCTGCATACCTGAGTCAGATTCCAAGTGTAAAGGTGGCTTTTTACATGTATCACTTTAAAAGTATATCTCTCTCTTTTTATTAAGTACTAATGGAACTTCTCAGAGGAAAATTGTAAAACTACATCAGAGATAAGGGCACTTTCTTGTAGTGTATATGCAGTTTGTCTTAAATTCTGTTTTCTTTTGGAAGCTTGCAAAAGAGGAAAAAACCTTCAGTTCAAGGCAAAGGGTCATATTCTTGATGTCATATTCTTAAAAAAAAACTTTGCAGGTTAACCTTGACTAAAAACATGAGCACACAGATATATCCTCTTTGGGTTTTATCCTTCTTGGGCTTTAACTTCTAATCCAGTTAAACACTACAGAATAATTCCATTAGCCTCTCCATTCCCTGTATAGTGCACCACTGATGATAATGGAAGAGCTGAAATGAAACACAGATTTTGGCAGCATCAGCATCTATGCGCAGTAGATTCACAGCCTGGTCCTATCCACAGTCACACCATTCAAATGACTTCAGTTCAATAAATCTTTATTTTGGGGATGGAAGTCTCATTCTCTTTAATGGTCTCAGCCCTAGGCAAATGGAGGGTTTTTTTTTTTTTGGGGGGGGGGGGAGGGGAGTTAAAAAAGTAGACTTGCCTCTTGCATTTAAATGGGATAGAAATTCAGGAACAAGGAGGATGCACTATATTTTAAATGAAGTTGGGGGTGCTGATAGAGTTTTCAAGGTACAGTATCTGAGATATTTAAGGAGAGTGGCTTAGTGGTTAAGATGCTGAGCTTGGAGACTGGAAGTTCAGGGTGTCAGAATCCGGTTGTCCCAGTTAAGGGCCCCTCCCTTCCAGTTCCTGAGACCCCTGTCTCATTACGGGAACCTTTAGCCCTTGTTTACCCTGTGGGAGAACCGGCCTGCATTAAAAGAACTTTTACTATGCTCAGGCAATGAAGCAAACAAGGGAGGTCTGGTAGCTAGGCCTTGTGTGTGTGTGTGTGTGTGTGTGTGTGTGTGTGTGTGTGTGTGTGTGTGTGTGTGTGTGTGTGTGTGTGTGTGTGTGTGTGTGTGTGGTGTCAGTATCTGTTAAGGAAAGAGACGATCTTCAAGGAAAAGCAGTTGATTTATTGTAGTAGGTTTCTTATAGGATAATCCAGAAAAGCGTAAGTCAGTCCACAGGCAGTCCAAAACAAAACATAGTCCTATAGCATAAAGAACAGTCCAGAAAGGCCAATCACTCTAGGTAATCATTTTGAAGACAAAAAGGAATAGTCTCACAGGCCAAGATGTTAATCCATAGACATCCAAAAGCTAACTCCCTCTGCTCTCCTCAACATGGGGATTCTGCAGTCAGGTGGGATACCCCCAATCTTTTTAAACCTTTTAACCTTTTTAAATCTTTTAGATTTTTGTAAATTCATGGTTTAATTCTTTTTTAATTGACTTTTAAGTAATTTTGAACCTCAAGGTTTTAATTTATGAATTTTCTGTAAGCCACCTAGAGTCAGGTTCGCCTGATTGGGGCGGGATAATAAATCTAAATAAATAAATAAATAAATAAATAAATAAATAAACCAATCAGAAAGAGCTTTTAGTGAAACAGCAAGTTCCCAAAACATGGGAACATGTTTACACACGTGTAGAGACCTATACTCATAACAGGAGATAAAGGTTATTCTGAACTGGAAACAAGCTGTCTCGTGACATGTAGTCTTATGAGACAGAGAGAAGAAAGGATTTTTGAGGCCTAGTTTAAACTACAACCTCAAGCTTTGAGAAACGTAGGAATAAAATGTCTCCCATGACACAGGGTATGATACCTGAGTGCTGCATGATGCATCTAGGGGACATGACAGGAGCATCATTTGGGCATCCCCTGAGTGGAGCTTCTCCAGCAAAAATCCTTTCAACCCAGACACAAAATGTATTTACCAGTGCCATCAACCCTTTCTCCTGTGAATTTGCATGGTCATGCAAGAATCTGAACCCAGGTTCCCTGAGTCCTGGCATGTCACTCTATCCTTCACTGCATGTTGGCTCAGATCAAAGTAATAGTCATTGCGTAGTCTTTGAGGTGAAAAATATAACAGGGGTCACTCTCACTGATGTAGTAACACTCTTTCACTGCAATGCTTGTTTTAAACTAAATAGGGGAGAAGTTTTCCTGATTTTTGAAACACTGAAACAAAGTAATATCAATATACAGAAAAGAATATGTCTTTATTGTTTGGCATAAGGTAAATGAAAAATGAAAAAATCCACCACATAAATAAACAGAACAAGCAATACTCACTGTATAAGGCAGACTAATCTGTTTCAATATGGGAGCCCTATGTCTGAGTTATTTTCCATCACAAAGGAAATTAAAAAGTCAGGTCAAATGATACCTTTATTAGAGCAAGAATCCAACCAAAGGCCACCAAGGGTGGAATATGAAACCTACATTCTTGTCTTGTGTCTGAAGCCTTTTTTTATCTTTAAGAAGGAAAAACTGGTACGATTTTTGTGTGTCTTTTGTAACTTTAAGGGCTATATATTGTGCAAAGCCTGAAGAAATTTTGATACATCAAAATTAGCAATATTTAATTCTTTGAGGTAATGGAATTAGCGTTTAACTTGTTTTGTTTTGTTTTTTAAAAGACAGGCCCTGCATATGACATCTGTCACCATAGGCTGCTGATGTGCTACAAAATTAGCTTCCCTTAGGAAACACATCTAATCCTAACATTCTAGCCTTATCAAACTAAATTGAGTATTAGGAAACTACATTTGTAACACCTCATTCATAACTGTACACTCCACTGTGTTACAAGTACCAAATTCACACTTGTAGAACATGGCAGAGCTGAAGGGCAGAATTACAGCATCAGTTGTTAATTCACTCCATCAGAAAGACTCTGGTTTATGAATGTGGGATATATTGCTTCTGTATCCACAATTCAAAATGCCAAGAAATGTTCTAACGTTGCTGTGCAATATTGAACCCATCTTGCCAGCAGGCAAAAGGATGCCAACCTACATATAGCAAAGGCCAGCTGAAATGTTATTAACACCAATGTCAGCAGTCGAGATGATCAACACAGAATGCACTCTTGTACTCCCTACCACTCACAAAGAGACACCAAGCAAGAGAAAATCCCAGAACTATTCCTTATCCAAACCCTAAGCAATAGTCATGTCTTTTTTTACAAGTTCTCCAAATACCTATTGCTTCAATAACAAATGCCTAGAAGAAATTTACCAACTCAACTCTGTGCACCTATATAGATCTATGCACAGGTGGAAGGGATTTGAGTGTTACTCCCTAAGGAATTTCAATTTCATATGATTTTGGAGGGTTTCTGTGGCAAGCCATCCCATGTATAGCATTCCTATTCATCTGTATTGAGAACGACACATCAGCCTCTAATATGTTATTAATGTTCAAGACTTCCCCTAAGCGGAGTTTCTCCAGAAAAAAGCCTTTCAACCCAGAGTAATCTCTGACACATAACAGCAGCAGCAGCAGCAGCAGCAGCAACTATTATTATTATTATTATTATTATTATTATTATTATTATTATTATTATTATTATTATTATTATTATTATTATTATTATTATTATTATTATTATTATTATTATTATTATTATACAAATCAACCATTTGGTTCACAGTTGAGGACTGGAGTAAAATTAACAGTTCAAGCCCTAGCCAAAGACCTAGGAGCTGTTAAGGAAATGTCTGAGTAATATATGCAGTCCTTAGTAGAGTTGTTTTGGAGAGTTATGATGTTCAAATCAGATGTTCAAAATATCTAGGGACTCCTTTAGGTACTGCTCCAAGGGCTCTGATCACTATGGGAACAACAACAGATTTCCTCTGCCATAGACGTTAGACTTCAATTTACAAATCATGATATTTTGTGATTTCCTCCAGTTGTTTGTCTTCAATTTGTGCATCTCCTGGTATAGCAATGTCAATAAACCAGACTTTCTTCTTCTCCACAACAGTTATATCAGGTATGTTGTGAGGCAAATGTCTATCTTTTCTGAATTTTAAACTCCCACAGGATCATGACTCTCTCATTCTCTAAAACTTTCTCTACTTGATGTTCCCAATGATTTTTATTGCATTCAAATCCAAACTTCTAGCAAAGTTTCAAATGGATAATTTTTGCAACCCTGTTATGGTGTTGTAAATAATCAGTCTGTTAAATTTTGCTGCATCCACTGATCAGATGATCTACTGTTTCATGATAATGATGATGATGATGATGATGATCAAGAGCACAGAAAAGTGAAAACTTGTAAAATGTGATTTCAAATTATTTTCAGGTGTGTGCAATGCAGGTCTTTTTGTATCTATTTAGCAAACAAGTTAAATATCATTCACCATTCTGTATTTGCTATTCTATATCAAGGTGAATAGAACAGAAAATGTTGTCAACTATCCTTCTGGATTCTTCCTTAATACCAGAATATATGGATCCTTAACTTTTTTTTTTTAAATCATGACAGAATCACAGATTTTAAAAAAGAAAAAAGCATCAAAGATCATGTTTAACTCATACCATGCTTCACCAAAGAGAAGAAAGGTCCTTCATATAGATGTAAAAATGAGAGGGAAATGACCCCTCTTCTGAATTTGCCAAATTCAGGATCCAAATGTGAAATAAAAGCCATCCCCTCTATACATGCCTGCAGTCAATCCAAGGGCTATTCACAAATAGATATAATTGGTCACCTGCATGAATAAGTCCCTGGTGATTTGTCTACAACAAAGAAAGTTTCCAAAACAGCATGTGATGGTTATCTGTTTTCCAAGCAATAGTTGCTAGTGAACTTGTTGAAAAACAGAGATGACGGGCTGCCCTTTGCTATATCTAGCCAGGCATCCTTTTTCCTGATGACAACAAGGTTGATGTTTATGATGAAATCTGTACCTAACAAACGTAGAGGGCACCATGTGGGCTGGGTGTCATATAAATTGTGAAATGCAGAAGGTGTAAGAGAAGGAAGGATTGGTTAGAATGAGCCATTACCACTTTTAAAGTGGATTTAAATGCACACAGCCTTGTCTTCCTGAAAAGAAAAAAGTTAGTCACACTGCAAGCTACAAAAGTCATTTAGTAAAGGTAAAAATAAAGGTCACCCTTGGTCGAAAGCCAGTCATATCTGACTCTAGGGTTCAGTACTCATCTCTGTTTATAGTCAAAGAGCCAGCACTGTCTGCATCTGCAGATGTTTATGTGGACATGTGGCAGACATGCCTAAACAGCGGAGTGCACAGAATGCTGTTTACCTTCCCACCAAAGTGGTCCCTATTTATCTACTTGCAATTTCTTGCTTTCAAACTGCTAGGTTGGCAGGAGCTGGGACAGAGATGGGAGCTCATTCCATCCTGCAGTACTTGGGTATTGAACTGCTGACCTGCCACCTTCCAGTCAGCATCTTAACCACTGGAGTCACTGCAGTTATTTACCCTTCCAAAAAGCCAATTTAAAACAGCTATTAGTGACTTATGCCATGGAGCACAGACGGGAGGTCTCTGAAGACTAGCTGGCTCCCAGTTAACCAACAAATCATCAGTAATTCAGAGATGTACATTCATCATCTTGACATTCTGTTGCCTGAACCCAGAAGCCACACAGCACACCAAAAGAAGCCAGTAAATATTTTACCATACATGTTACACTGGCCACAGCAAACAGAACAGAAGGAATATTTAGAAAGACACAATTGGGGGGGGGGGGCAATACTACTTGTATCATTGTCATCATCATCATCCAGGCCATCAAGTGAATTCCAATTTACACTGACCCTTTTCATGGTTTTCTAGGTACAGGGATAGTGTACTCAGAACCCTGTTGTAACTTCCGCACCTGTCACTTTACCCAATGATGGAACCATTATCCATTGCAAGTAAAAACCATGGATTTAAAGAGTTCTATTGTAAAGACACATTTTGAAATTCAGAGTATGTCTAGATGAGTACTTAGCCTGCTCCATGTGTCCAAATTTCATGGATAGTTGAAGCACTGCAACCTGCCCAAGTGATTCTTTTGGAAGCCCCCATCAACTGACAGTGTATAAGGGAGGCTTGTGGTTACCAAAGATTGCTTTCAAGGCAAATACAAATTAAAGAGCCAGAAAACCAGGATGGAGCCTGTTGCTCCCATAAAAGAGGAGCCGCATGTGGTAGCCTTCCTTGGTTCTTGCAAAGTGAGTGCAACAAAGTTTCTGTGTCCTGCCACCATTGTTGGTCTTGTCAGTCTCACCTATGCAAGCTTACAGTGGTAAAAATCATGATATTCCTGTTTAAAAAGTACTATTTTAACTAATACTTTTGACTGATTTTCTGCAAATAAAGGGATGCAAAGGATTTAAAGGCAAAGGCAAATAAACTTAGGCTTTATACCTGTGCTTCCCAATGTGGAGCATATGCCCCACGGGGGGGGGGGGGGGTAATTTGATTTTTAAAGGGGGGGGCAATTTGAGAATCAGTTATTAACAGTGAATGTCTTTTTAGGCTTCCTTCACATGAGTAGGGATAACAAGAATTATATGTCAAAGTTTGTGTGGGGAAAAAAAGGATTTTAGAGATGCTTAGGTGGGGCATGGCCAAAAAAAAAAAGGTTGAGAATCACTGCTTTATACATTTATTTCATGAATTTCTTGTTGTTGAATTTCTTACTTCCTGGAGTTTCTGATTGCTTGTGTCTGAACAGGGATGTAAATCAGTTCTAATTTGTAAGAACATATAACTCTAAAATTATTTGACCAAATGTTCCTAAATTTAGCACAAATCAACAGCAGGCTTGACCTTAGAATTAGTAGATGGTTAAGAGTTGGAGATTATTAACATGGAATGTGAAGGGAACAGGGAATGCCTTGAAGAGAAAGAAACTGCAAATATCGCTCAACAAAGCTAAAGCTGATATCATTTTTTTGCAAGAGACCCATCAAAAATCTGCTGAGGCAAATAAATTAACCGTGAGAGGAATGGAGATATATGAAAAGGCTTATGGGACTTCAAAGGCTAGGGGAGTTGCAACCCTGATTTCGGAAAAATTGGGATTCACTCTAATCAAAACTATTGCTGATTCGGAGGGGAGATATTTGATTATTAAAGGTAAAATTGAGGAGGAAGAGGTAACTTTAGTTAATATTTATGCTCCAAACAACAGTCAAGAGGAATTTTTAGATAAGATGGGAAGAATTCTAAGCAAGGAAGGAACGGAGAACATGGTGATAGCTGGTGATTTCAATTTAACAAGAGCCGATATTGATAGTACAAGTAACAAAAAAAAGGTAAAGAAGTACATATTAGATGATTGGAGCAAATCAATGAGAATAAAGGATGTGTGGCGTGAACTTAAAAGTCAGGAAAGGGAATACACTTATTACTCCCAAGTGCATAATATGTACTCAATAATAGATTATATATTTGTTACAGAAGGATTAGTTAAATCAACAGATGATATTAAAATTGGAACATTTAAGGAATCAGATCATGCGAAAATAATAATGGACATGAATTTGGAAGAAGCAGAGGGAAAAAAGATATATTTGGAGATATAATGCAAAATTGTTCAAAAAAGAGACTACAAGAAAACAAATAATGGAGAAATGGGAGGAAAGTTGGAATTGGAATGATAATAATGAAGTTAGATATGGAGCGGTATGGGATACGATGAAAGCAATTTTTAGGGGTGAATCAATAAAATTAGACAGCTGGAGGAGAAGGCAGGATAAGGATAGGTATCAGGAATTGGAACAGCGGTTAAAACATCTTCACCTGGAGCATGCAAGAAACAAAGATAACAAAGTTTTTCAAGAGATACAGAAAACTAAAAAGGAATTAGATGGTAAAGATTTAGATAAAGTAAAAAAAAGATTTGATATTTTTAAGAAGAGAGTACTTTGAACACAGTAACAAAAACTCCAAGTTATTAGCCAAAGCAGCAAGAGATAAGAAGAATAAATGTCAGATGGGGGTTTTGGTAGATAAAAATGGGAGAAGATGTAACAAAAGGAAGGAAAAGGCAGCTTTAATAGAGGATTTTTTTAAAAAAACCTGTATTCAAAGAGAGAGGTGAATGCTGAGGACATAGTCCCCACTTCCAGGCCCCCATCAACGGCAAGAGGGGAGTTAGTCTGTGTTCTGCTTTGGTTTTGTGAGGTTGTATTTTATGATTGTTATTGTACCATTGCTGTTTTGACTGTAAGTCGCCCTGAGTCACCTCGGTGAGTGGGCAACAATATAAATCTGAACAAACAATAAATATTCGAGATTATTTCGAAAAGCAAAAAATTACAAGATTAACAGTTGAACATAAGAATAGATTGGAAAGTGAAATTTCGGTAAACGAAATTGAGGAGGTAATTGGAAAGTTAAAAGTGGATAAAGCTCCAGGTGAGGATGGGTTACCAGCTGAATTTTATAAGGATTTTAAGTTTTGGATAACACCAAGATTACACAAATTGTTTAATCAAATATTAGAAGGAGAAGCAACTCCAAATTCTTGGAATAGAACTATAATAGTTTTGATCCCAAAGCATGGCTCCTCCACCACCAACACAGCCCGGGAGACCGGCGGATGGAGGGAGACGCCGACGCTGGCGCCGACACAGCCTCCAGCCAGAGAACCGGCACCTGCCCTCACGCCCCGCCCCCGCGGGAACTTTAAAAACTCCGGTGCGGCAGGGCTGCCTGGCTCCTCCACCACCAACACAGCCCGGGAGACCGGCGGATGGAGGGAGACGCCGACGCTGGCGCCGACACAGCCTCCAGCCAGAGGACCGGCACCTGCCCTCACGCCCCGCCCCCGCGGGAACTTTAAAAACTCCGGTGCGGCAGAGCTGCCTGGCTCCTCCACCACCAACACAGCCCGGGAGACCGGCGGATGGAGGGAGACGCCGGCGCCGGCGCCGACACAGCCTCCAGCCAGAGGACCGGCACCTGCCCTCACGCCCCGCCCCCGCGGGAACTTTAAAAACTCCGGTGCGGCAGGGCTGCCTGGCTCCTCCACCACCAACACAGCCCGGGAGACCGGCGGATGGAGGGAGACGCCGGCGCCGGCGCCGACACAGCCTCCAGCCAGAGGAGCGGCACCTGCCCCCACGCCCCGCCCCCGCGGGAACTTTAAAAACTCCGGTGCGGCAGGGCTGCCTGGCTCCTCCACCACCAACACAGCCCGGGAGACTGGCGGATGGAGGGAGACGCCGACGCCGGCGCCGACACAGCCTCCAGCCAGAGGACCGGCACCTGCCCTCACGCCCCGCCCCCGCGGGAACTTTAAAAACTCCGGTGCGGCAGGGCTGCCTGGCTCCTCCACCACCAACACAGCCCGGGAGACCGGCGGATGGAGGGAGACGCCGACGCTGGCGCCGACACAGCCTCCAGCCAGAGGACCGGCACCTGCCCTCACGCCCCGCCCCCGCGGGAACTTTAAAAACTCCGGTGCGGCAGGGCTGCCTGGCTCCTCCACCACCAACACAGCCCGGGAGACCGGCGGATGGAGGGAGACGCCGACGCCGGCGCCGACACAGCCTCCAGCCAGAGGACCGGCACCTGCCCCCACGCCCCGCCCCCGCGGGAACTTTAAAAACTCCGGTGCGGCAGGGCTGCCTGGCTCCTCCACCACCAACACAGCCCGGGAGACCGGCGGATGGAGGGAGACGCCGACGCTGGCGCCGACACAGCCTCCAGCCAGAGGACCGGCACCTGCCCTCACGCCCCGCCCCCGCGGGAACTTTAAAAACTCCGGTGCGGCAGGGCTGCCTGGCTCCTCCACCACCAACACAGCCCGGGAGACCGGCGGATGGAGGGAGACGCCGACGCTGGCGCCGACACAGCCTCCAGCCAGAGGACCGGCACCTGCCCTCACGCCCCGCCCCCGCGGGAACTTTAAAAACTCCGGTGCGGCAGGGCTGCCTGGCTTCTCCACCACCAACACAGCCCGGGAGACCTGTGGCTGGGGGGAGATGCCCCCGCTATAGCCTTTACCCGGACTACTGGCACCAACTCCCAACTCCCCCAAACCCCGCTTTGGCGAGGGATTTAAGAACTTGGGAACGGCAGGATTGCCTGGTCCCACTACTGTTGGTGCCACCAGGGACAGCCGTGGACAGGCAGCATCGGGATCGGGGCTGGAAGAATGGATGGGGGAAGCAAGGAAGGACCTGCCAGCCAGAGAAGGGGGATCAGGCTCCGCCAGCTGGGCCTGGGAGGCTCCATGGGGCCCAAATTGGTGTGGTTATGGGCATGGGGTGCTACGTCGGGAACCAAGGGGCGGGCCGCACACGGAGAACGCGGGACAGATGGTTGGTTGCTGTCCCGTGTTCTAGCCCCCCGGTTACACCTCTAGGTCCTGTGCAGCCGGTCAAGAGTGACCCCTCCTTTAGGCTGCTGCTGGTGAATGCCAGATCAGTCTGCAACAAGGCTCCTCTGCTCGCTGATACGATCTTGGGGGAGCGGGCTGATCTGGCATGCATCTCCGAGACCTGGCTGGTGCCTGAGGATGGGGTACCCCTGTCTGAACTCTGCCCAGCCGGGTTCGGTGTTTGGCACCAGCCTAGGGAGAGGGGAAGGGGCGGTGGAGTCGCCATAGTAGCCAGGAGGTCCTTGGGAGTGGCCAGGGCCACGGCTCCACATATTCCGGGTTGTGAAGCCCTGTTCTTGCGTGTGGGCCCTAAAGGTCAGTTGGGAGTCTTGCTCGTGTACCTGCCTCCCTGCAGAGTAGCAGACTCCCTGCCTGAGCTCCTTGAGGCGGTCTCCATGCTGGCATTGGAGACCCCCAGGCTGATGGTTCTGGGGGATTTCAATTTGCCATCATTGGGGACCGGCTCGGAGGTAGCTCGGGAGTTCATGGTTTCCATGGCAACCGTGGGCCTGACCCAGGTAATTCAGGGTCCTACCAGGAGCAGTGGCTACACCCCGGACCTGATCTTTTTGTCGGAGCTGTGGCAGAGTGATCTGAATGTACAGAAATTAGACATCACTCCTGTGCCATGGTCAGATCACTATCTGGTGACTCTGGACTTCCTGGGGGCAAGACTTCACCGTAGGGAGGCAGGGCCGATTAAGTGGGCCCGCCCCCGGCGACTAATGGATCCAGAAGGATTCCAACGGGAACTGGGGTGTTGTCCTCTTGACCTGCAAAGTGATTCGTCCGAAGCCCTTGTTGCTTCCTGGAACAGGAGAGCGACTGCAGCTTTGGATGTAATCGCGCCACTACGGCCTCTCTACGCTCGTGGGGGTCGATCTGCCCCTTGGTTTACAGAAGAGCTAAGGGAGCTGAAACGAGCTAAGAGACGCCGAGAGCGCCGCTGGGTGAAGACGCGGAGCGGGTCCGATCGAACACTGGTTAGAGCTGCTATTAAAGACTACCTAGTGGCGATGGGGGCGGTGAAACGCCAATATTTCACCGCCCTCATTGCCTCTGCAGATAACCGCCCAGCGGCCCTGTTCCGGGTGACCAGGTCCCTCCTTGGCAAAGAGGGGCCGGGCCCTGGCTGGCAGGGATCTGCTGATGCTTTTGCGGATTATCTAGCGGAGAAAGTCGCTCAGATCCGCTCGAAGTTTAATCCCGGCGTGGAAGGTACCGAACTGGGGTTGACCAGGGCACAGTCTAGCCATGTTATCTGGGATCAGTTCGAGCCAGTTGGCCCTGAGGAAGTGGACAGGCTTCTTGTATCTGTTCGCGCCACGACCTGTGCACTGGACCCATGCTCTGCCTGGTTAGTTAAAACTGCCAAGACTGTGGCAGGTGGCTGGGTCGAGGCGATTATTAATGCTTCATTAAAAGAGGGGCATTTCCCAGCACCATTTAAACATGCTTTGGTGCTCCCCCTCTTAAAAAAGCCGTCCCTCGACCCTATGGTAATTTCCAACTACCGTCCAGTGTCTAACCTACCTTTTTTAGGTAAGGTCCTGGAGAAAGCTGTGGCGCAGCAGTTACGGGATGTCCTGGATGAAGCGGATTATCTGGACCCGTTTCAGTCAGGATTCAGGCCCGGATATGGTACCGAAACTGCACTAGTCGCATTGGTAGATGATCTCTGGAGAGAGCGGGACGGAGGGGAACCGTCTGTCCTTGCTCTCCTCGACCTCTCAGCGGCTTTTGACACTGTCGATCATGGCATCCTTCTGGGAAGGCTCCGGGGCTTGGGGATCCAGGGCACAGTGCTGTCCTGGTTTTCCTCATTCCTGAGGGACAGGACCCAGTCGGTGTGCCTGGAGAAGGAGATGTCCAGCCCTAGGCCCCTGCAGTATGGGGTGCCTCAGGGCTCGGTACTTTCTCCTCTCCTATTTAACATCTATATGAAGCCGCTGGGTGAGATCATCCGTTCCCACGGGGTAAGGTATCATCAGTATGCTGATGATACCCAGTTGTACATCTCAGCCCGTGGGGACCCAGGCGGTGCAGTGGAAGTCCTTTCCAGGTGCCTGGAGGCTGTTAAGGTCTGGATGGGGGAAAACGGGCTACAGCTGAATCCCGGCAAGACTGAGTGGCTATGGGTAAGGGGCCCTGCGCTAACACGGGAGTTACCAGCTTTGGTTCTGGATGGGGCAGTTTTGCCCCAAACAGACCCGGTGCGTAATCTGGGGGTCCTCCTGGACTCACGGCTACTGTTCAATGAGCAGGTGGCAGCCGTGGCCAGGAGGGCTTTTGCACAACTTCGTGTAATACGCCAGTTACGCCCCCTCCTAGGCCGGGATGCCTTGCTCATGGTCACGCATGCTTTGGTCACCTCCAGACTTGATTACTGTAATGCGCTCTACATGGGGCTGCCCTTGGCGACCATTCGGAGGCTTCAGCTGGTCCAGAATGCGGCAGCCCGGGTAGTGATGGGGTGCGGGCGTTATGCTCGGGCCTCACCACTGCTCCGGGAGCTGCACTGGTTGCCAGTTTGCCTCCGGGTGCAATTCAAGGTGCTGGTCATTACCTTTAAAGCCCTACATGGTAGTGGGCCAGGATACCTAAGAGACCGCGTCACCCTAAGAATGTCTGCCCGTCCCACCAGGGCGGACCGGAGGGGCTCTCTTGTTACTCCATCGGCTAGGGACGCTCGCCTCACGAGCACCAGGATGAGAGCCTTCTCTGTGTCCGCCCCGGCCCTTTGGAACCTCCTTCCGACAGAGCTGCGCCTGCAGACGGAGCTTCTGCCCTTTCGAAAGGGCCTGAAGACATGGCTGGCGGGTCAAGTATGGGGACATAGCAATGCAGGTTCCCATACGGGATGGCTAATTTAAGAGCAGCCATCCGCCCCCATCTGGTAGCTGTTATTATGGGTTTCTATCCGTTTTTATTGTTTAACGTTTTAAATTTTTTATGAATTCTTATGAATTTTATGAATTTTAAGGCCATATATATTATGAGCTATGCTGTAAGCCGCCCAGAGTCGGGTTCGCCCGATTGGGGCGGGATATTAAATGCAAATAAATAAATAAATAAAAAATAATCCTGAGAAAATAGAATCTTAGAGACCTATATCACTAATCAATCAAGATGCAAAAAAATTTTCAACTATTTTGGCAAACAGGTTAAATAGTTTCATAGCTAACTATATAAAAGAGGACCAAGCGGGATTTGTTAAGGATAGATACATGTCAGATTTAAAAAGGAGGGTTGTGGACTTGCAGGATTTAGCGGAAAAGGGAAAAGAAAAAGTGGGCTTCTTAGCCTTGGATATTTTCAAAGCTTTTGACTCGTTACAATGGGCAACTATACATGAGATGATTAGATTGTATGGATTTGGAAAAAAATTTCAAGGAATAATTAAGAATTTATACAAACAGGGAATACCAAGGGTTAAATTTAATGACAATTATACAGGAGATATAAAACTAGAAGCCGGAACACGACAGGGATGTCCACTGTCACCAACGATATTTATATTGGCTATGGAATTTTTGGCAAACTCTATTCGATTAGACGAGGAAATAATTGGAATCGACGGAAATAAAGTAAGTCTATATGCAGATGATACTCTTTTGACAGTAAAACACCCAACAAAAGTAATTTCAAGAATAAATAGGCATTTGAAAGGATTTGAAGAGGCAACAGGATTAAGGGTCAATTGGGATAAGACAGAAATGATACTAGTCAACGGGAATAAAGATGATGAGGAATTAATAAAAAGGAAATACAACATACAAATTACAAATAAGATGAGATATTTAGGGATAACACTAACTAGGAAAACTGGGGAACTTAAAGAAATGAACTACGGGAAACAAAAAAAAGAAATTGAGAAGAAAATAGCTCAATATAATAAATTAAATCTGTCATGGTTTGGCAGGGTAGCTATGTGTAAAATGATGTTGTTGCCCAGATGGAATTTTTTGTTTGATGTCTTACCATTAAAACTTACTGATAAAGAATTAAAAGGGTATCAAGATGTTATAAATAGGTTTTGTAACGGAAAGCGAGGAGCTAGAATAGTCAAAATGCTGTGGTATACATCACAAAAAGAAGGGGGATTGGGTATTCCAGATATCAGTAAGTATTATAGAGCGTTTCAAATAAGAAATATTATTAAATTATTAATTAAGGAAGACTCAATTTGGGGGGAAAATCGAAAGAAAGGAATTCTCGAGGGTTGGAAAAGCAATGTTATTAGGGGCGGAAAAAGACAGAAGAGGGAGTAAAATTCAGGGAATGATGTTAAAAGCAAGTATGGAGGTATGGAATAGAGTTAGGAAAGAATTTATTCCAGGAATTTCAATGGTCTTAGAACTAGAAGACTTTAATAGTTTGCCAATAAAAATAGATGGGAGGATTAGGGATATTCTGTGGGAAAATGGGGTTATGTTAATAAAGGATTGGGTCAAAACTTGCAATGATCAAGAAAAAAGAAATGAGCTCTATTTGCAACTGGAATTGGACTGGTTCAAGATCCTACAGATGAATAATTGGGGTAAAAGGTTTTTTTCAGAAGGTGGGTTAGATAGGGAAAGTACGGAATTTGAGGTATTACTGATAAAAATAAGAAAGGGGGAGATGGAACTTAAGGGAATTGTAAGTAAAATATATAAGATGTTGAACAAAGGAGGGAAGATACAAGAGGATTTGAGGCAAAGTTGGGAGCAAGAATTGAACGTAAATATTTCAGAAAAAAATGGAAAAAAATGTGGAGTAGGAGAATTATGAGAACTATGTCAGTTAGAGTAAAAGAGCACAATTACAAAATGATCTGGAGATGGTATAGGACCCCAAAAGGGTTGCATCAAATGTATAGTAACTTGAGTGATAAATGTTGGAGATGCAAAAAAACAAGAGGAACATATGAACACATGTGGTGGAACTGCGAATGTTTAAAGAATTTTTTTGGGGAAATTGAAGATGAGATCAAGAAAATATTAGATATGCAACTCGAATTGGGGTCCGAAACAATTTTGTTAACGGATGTAGATAAATATAAAATGAGTGATGACAACAAGGAATTGATGGCTGTAATGTTGTCGGTGGCTAGGCAGTGTACAGCAAAAAAAAAAGGAAGAATAGTGAAGATATAAATATACAGGATTGGTATAAACAAATGTGGGATTTAGCTCTCAATGAAAAACTCACCTGGGAATTAAACCTTAGAAAGGGTATAGTCAAGGGGGATGGGTTCTGGAGGATCTGGAAACCATTTATAGAGTACACATTAGTTAGGAAAAAAGGCATGGCCCCTGCTTCGGAACAAAAGGATTTTTGGAAATTATGAGGTTTACATAATTCCCCGGACAATGTATATAGCACAAGGGTGATAAAAATGATGTCAAATGCAGTAGAGTACAAGAAAATAATGTAATAGATAAAATAGGTTAAACGAAGGTAAATTTTTGTTGATGTATGAATGATATATTAAAATACTACTGAGGAATGTTCATTTATATTTGAACAACTAGTGAAGAGACTTACTGCAGTATTTTTTGCCTGAGAAACATTAGTTTTGTTATTATTATTCTTATATTCCTATACCTGTATACTCATACATGCATCTTTGTAACTCTTTTTTTCTGTAACAGTTTTTCTGTAACTGTTTTTCTTTTGTAACTATTTTTTTGTTAATACCTAATAAAAATTTAAAAATTTAAAAAAAAAAAGAATTTCTTACTTCCTGCATTTTCTGATTGCTTGTGTCTGAACAGGGATGTAAATCAGTTCGAATTTGTAAGAACATATAACTCTAAAATTATTTGACCAAATGTTCCTAAATTTAGCACAAATCAACAGCAGGCTCTCTACAGAATATGGTCATGATCAGAAGCTCAGTTTCAATGTTAGATGTTTTCGTTTTGGTTGCTCCCTATTTTTAAAACTGCCTCACAGAATGTTGTTTTGACTCATCACATGATCATCAGAGAGTCACTTTTGTGCCCCTATAATAGCCATAATAAAAGGGATGCATAAAAGAAGAAGAAGAAGAAAGAACAGATTGTCAACACCACTCATTTCTATTAGGAAAATGGCATAAAAATCTCTCATCAACTATAACTACACAGTAGCTAAAGTCGTTGTGTAATTAAACCAGGGTTGCCCAAACTACAGCCAGTAGCACCATTCCATCTGGCCCGCACCCCTCACTGCTCCTGGAAGTGGAAGTAAAACATGTCCACACATGTGCAAAACGCTGTTGTAAATTACCCATGGTTGTTGCGAACACATTTACGACAGCCACAGGTGCATGTATGGTAGTGTTATGCACATACGTCGATGTGTTTTACCTCCACTTCCTGTGGGAGGAACCACATGACTGTCCCACGACCCAAAAAGTTTGGGCACCCCTTAATTAAACCCTTACTTGTAGTGAAATTCTTATCAGCTACAGTAAATTAGCAGGCTCAGTGTCTGAACAAAAGCACAAAAGGACCAAATCAGGAGCATTTCACAAATTCTGGAGCAGCTATGCTTTGAACAAGTAGCATCACTTCTGTTAATCCTTTGCATGGTATTCAGCAGTCAAAAGGATGGTCAGTGATTTGTACTGAATAAATGACTTTAAAAAATTCTACTTTGGTCAGCTTTGAACTGAATGCCCTTTAATCATGTCCACAGTGGGTCAGAGGGTTTATGCACACTCTACTGCAAATTGCTGTGAAAATGCAGTTATAATAACCTCAAGTGCTTTCTATTTTTATTTGAATCTTAAATATAAAATAGAATGTACCCATCTTCTTACTTCATGATTTTTCACTATCCTCTCATCTCACAAAATTCCTACTATTCCAACTTCCTTGTCAGTGCAGGATAAAACAAGATCTGATGTAAGACTACATGACAGTTAAAAATGTGGATATGAATAAAGATTTCATTGGACATTTGCTGCTTGTCTAGTAATAGACAGCCAGTTAGAAATCAATGCTTGCTAGAAGCAGACAAGAACCATTTGCACATGCCCTGGCGTTTCCTGATTTTGACAAGAAGGACATCCTACTGCCTTGATATTTCAATACATTCATCTTCATGCTAGAACAGGCCTGACAGTACCACGATAATTAAGCCTTGATATATTTCTGAGTACTGAAATATCCTGGTTTATGTCAAAAACTAAGTTTTTCCCTATTTGTATCTCTGTCTTCTTCATTTTTCCATTGTTTTAGGGCAAAATTTCTTTTTAAAAAAAAGAGAGAGAGAGAGACAGCAACAGGAAAATGTGAAACAATGTCATCACTGTTATCATGGTTGTAACTCAATTTTACCCATATGGGCACAGGACTAATAGGAAACTACCATCCTGGGATAGCATTTATTTGTGAAAAATATTTGAGAAACCATTTTTAAAATATATGTGTTAGAGGGGGACATTGTAAACATTTTTAAATTCTTGGAAGGGGATCTTCCAAAATGCTTGGGAGATGATGTGAAGGGGTAAAGGAGCAAGAGAAACATTAATACAAATTGCTTTCCATTCCTCTTTTATTCCTGGAATTGTCTCCTCACTCTAATTTCCTTTGTTTCATGAAAGGACACATTTTGATCCAACCTTATGTAATATATTTATACATAAAGACTGAAATCTTGTTGCTTCATATAAGATTTTTTTTAAACTTGGTTCATTCCTAACTGGGAAATAAAGAGTTCCCCCATAATCCTTGGAGGCTTGACATTTGCACATTTAAGACTCTTTTTTTTTGTTGGCTGAAAATGGATCGAATATTACAAATTTCCCTATGCCAAGCCACAGGATTTTGGCCAATAACAGAGAAATGTCAAAAAGTTATTCTTGCTACTGATTCATTGTCATAGTAAATAACCATGTGCCAGCAAGTCAATTCTGGGCATGACTACACTGTGGTTTACTTTGAGCCTCAGTTATTTTTGAAATTATAACAAGTGTTCTCACTGGGCTTGTGGGTTGAATCAGAAATCCAGTCTCTGAACATGGTGACACAATTCACATTCCAAGCAAACCTTCCTTTCTTTCCTCTCTTCCCACCCACTGGCCTTCCTTACTGGCTTGGCTGGCCTTTCAATGGATGAGATGAATCATTGTCCCGCTCTTGTTGTGCAACTACATATCCCAATAATAGAGACAACAGTTGTGCTTACAAATTAACATTTTATGGAATGAAGAAGATTATCAGATAGTAACATTATGGCCCTTTGCTTCCAGGACATCCTGCTTCAACCTTGATCAAGTGCTGTCCTGTATTCTACCTTTGTTGTTTCACATCCTTAACAAAGAAAACTTATTCTTTTGTTGCAATGTATTGCAACCTTTAATACATTAAAACCCACACTCATGCTCTGTGGGTACTTGCTATACAAAGAGCTTAAAATTATGATGATTATAATGAAAATGCATTGCCTGATTAATTGTATCTTTCACTCCATGTGTTGCATTATAAGAGTGAAGAGCTGGCAGGTAAGATCCCTAAGGACATAGATCAGTGTAATTAAAAAAAAAGGTTTTAAAGATTACTTCTTGTATTTGAAATGGATGCTATTGGCTCTTCAGAAGCAACCACCATCCACAGTTCAGGGACGAGTACCTGCAATTGATTCATTTGGAACAGTCCATGTAGTCAGATTGTCAGAAGCAATGTGTTGTGTTGGTTCACAATTTTGGATTGAGATTTGGAAGAAACACATTCTAGTTTTTACTGAACAATAGGATTCATGTGGTCCAGTTTCTTCATGTCCTGTCTGCATTTTGGGAAGTTGGACACCTTGGTACAGTCTGTCTCTTTCTTGCTGTCTGTCTTATTTATTTTGCAGGCTTGTTTTTAGGATGAAAGCTTTCTTTTCTGCTTCTTCATTTGAGGCTATCCTGTTTCATTGTCATATTGTATGTACCGCTGAAAGAACTAAAAAAATGTGTGGAAGGGAGAAGAACCACATCAGAAGTAATTAACTGAACTCTGGAGAGTGCATAATATAAATTTTCTTGTTCATATTCTCTCATCGCCCCTCAAACAACAACAACAAAGTTAAGGCTGCTGTTCTCCATTTTCAATGCCATTTTCTTCCAAAACCAATGATATTTCCCATGATGTAGTTTTGTAAAAGTAGTGAGACAACCCAAGGGGAAATGGTTACTGTGTGATAATTAGATACTTCTATGAGATCTGGAAAATCAGGATAAAGCTTGGCTGTGTTGTGCAGCACAACGCCTCAGAGACATGTGGTTCTGTCTGTAGTTGGCTCTTCCTCTATTTATGCATCACTGTCACACTATCACATATCACTCTCGTATAGTTTGTGAGAGGTACTTTTACATTTTGTTATCGAACACATGTGGCACCATGGAAACATAATAATTGCATGAGGTAACAAAGCATGGTTTGCTGCTCAATGATGTTTTCATTCCGAACTTGTTTGGCTCTTCTCGCCAGTCTCTTAATTTTCCTTGGGTCTCCTCTCTGATATGTGACAAACCATATCAATATTTCTTTGACTTGTGTTCCTCTGAAGAGGAACCTGCCCTCTTACTTCTCATAGTCCTGCTTCTGAATGAATAACTCAAAATAATGGCTTGCAGACAGGAAATGGCATGTATGCAACCATGTCTGCTGGTGTTAATATAGTCATGACCTCATGGAATGAATGGCAGTGACCATATCACAGTAGAGATGCAATTTTTTTCTTGTCTCTAATTATAGGTTAGGAGGAAGAATTGCAATGTTCTTCTCCATTGACAGCAACAATTAGGGAGGTGCATTGCTCCACCCATTTTCTCTGTGCCTTTATAAGGGCACATAGGTTGGTATCCATGCCAACTCTAACCCAGTGACTCTAACCCAGTATTTCCCACCCTTTGGTTTTTGGACTTCAGTTCCCAGAAGCCTAAGTCATTTCCCCAAAGCATTGATCAGCCAATGTATTGACTTGCACTTCTAGGAATTGAATTACCCCTGTGGGACATGGGCCCCATGTTGGGAAACACTGCTCTAACCTGATACTTATTCTGCCTCATGTCAGTATATGTTGATCTCTAATTCCCCAGGAAATCTCATTCCTGTCAGTGGAAGAATACAAGTGACAAGGTTAGGTCATAGACTAAATGGAGCAGGCAAGACAGCAAAGTTCCTGCCAGGTAGAGACCATCTGCAGAAATGAACATTGACTTATTTTTATTTCCTCCCTATTTCCCAATTGCTAACAGAAAGCAACCATCAACTTCCAAACACAGCCTCTACAAAGTAAGGGACTTTAAACAGCAGGAATCAAAGAGAACATGGCCCTCTTTGATTCCTCCTTATAAGGGCAATGCAGGGAACCTGTACTTTGTTACAATTGCTGTCCTTTCCCCTCCCCCAATCTCATATCTGAAAATAGTACTGTTGTTGCCTCAATGATGATTGTGATCATTTAATCAATAACTGGGGCTGCAGTTGCTCAGCAGTTAAAATACTCACCTTGTTAGCTGGAAGGCCAGCAAGTCAGCAGTTCAAGACCCGGGTACTGCATGATGGCTTGAGCATCCGACTCTGTCCTAGTTCTTGGGGACATGAAAGGAGCCTCATCCTGAGCAGAGTTTTTCCAGAAAAAATCTTCTCAACCCAGAATAATTCTGACACGAAATTATTATTATCAATAACTTTGCAGATGGAAAAGCTGTGTATTCTTCTTTTCCAAGTCAGGATCTTCCTAAGTTTTTATTTCTCTTTTCCCATTTCTAATCATAATGCATTAATGCTAGGCTTAACACAAAGGATTCAATCCCTCTGAAAATGCCTGTGGATACTGTGCTAGACCCTGGAGTCACCCTAGTAATGCGTGGAAAGGCCTAAGTGAAAGGAATCTGTCACAGATTGGTGCACATAGTAACAATTAGGTTTTGCACAGCATTCTTAAATATCTTATGTTATATTTCTGTCCTGTTAATGGGCAATTGTCTAAAGAAAACATTTCTATAAAAAAATCTTCTGTAGAAAATACTGTCAGAAGCCAGTTGATGATTTATATGTGTGCCAGATGAATAGCATAACAAAATACAGTAAAACCCCACTTTAAGAAATTAATCCGTTCCATGGGGTTTTCCTTGTAGCAAAAATTCCTTGTCGTGAAGCGGGGTTTCCCATAGGAATGCATTTAAAACCAAATATTCCGTTCTGGAGGTCAGAAAAGTTTAGAACTCTTCATAAAGTGCACTTTGGATTTTTTGCTACATTTTTGCCACTTTATAAAGAGATTTGAACAGACAAAAGACTTCCCTCCCACTTATTTCTGACTTCCAGAAGGGATTTACTGTATAGTGATTCGTTCTCAATGCATTCCCTACAGTGACCTCTAGTGGCCAGCTCTAATAATGTGGTTGATTCATTCCAACAATCAGCTGTTAGTTCACCCAGCACCTGAAAGTGCCAAAATGTCACTTTTAAGCTACCAAAAAGTGGCAAAAAAGCAGTGAAAAAATCCAAAAATGGAGCGAACACACTCCAAACATTGCGTGCCAAGCACTGAGAGCAACCACAGATGAATCTGCTGTTGGACACCCCCCCCCCAAAAAAAAAAAACAACACCTGACTGTCTAGCAAAAAACAACAACAACCGTAAGCCAAGGCATAATTTCCTTGGGATTTCCTATCGTGTAGCAAGTTTTCTATTGTGTGAGGCATCTGTAAAGTGGGGTACCATTATACTGGTTATCTTATGAGGTGTGCACCCAGCTGACACAACAAGGGTGTATCTAATGATGTCATTCACACACTGTTGGTTAGCATCAATTTCCTTTACATGTAAAATCAGATAGACCCAATAAAAGTCAAGATTAGCATCTGACTTGAACAGGAAACAAATGAATTGCTGATGTACTGGGGTTTTTCCACCTAAATGACTGGTGATATGTGATCCCTAAAGTTTATATCACTTACACAATCATATTGGGCCCACTAACAAAGTGAGCAGAGGAAGAACCATTCTGATTCCTAGTGGTCATGGAGGCAGAAGAGGCCATGTCAGATGGACTGGCTGTGAAGGTGCACCTTGATAATATCCTCAAGTCAGCAGCAGTCCATTACAGTCCTGGTGTCAAATCCTACATGTCTCATTTCATATGTGTTGCAGGAAATGGCTCTGTGATCATAGTGTGCGGGTCACTTCATGGCAAGCTGGGATCCACTTTAAACAAATCATGCCAATGGCATTTTCCCTGTTAGTCATTCTTCTTTCATCCATCTATGAAAATGATTTTCAGGAAAAAATGTATACTCAGAAACGAGTAGCAGTTGATGACAATGATCGCAGTGAATTATACAGTTTAAAGTATCCCAACCTAACAGTTCGAAAGCAAGAAATTGCAAGAAGATAAATAGGTACCACTTCAGTTGGCAGGTAAGCAGCATTCCATGTGCTCCAGTGTCTAGTCATGCCTGCCACAGGCCCATGGAAACATCTGTAGATGGAGACAGCACTGCCTCTTTAGCTATAAACAGGGATGAACACTGAAGCCTAGTGTCAGATATGACTGGCTTTTGAGCAAGGGTGACCTTTACCTATGCATGCATAAATCAGCAACAAGATTCTGGCCAGCTAGTTTAAAACCTGTATAATAGACATCTTATTATTTTATTATTATTATTAACTCACATATATTACCCCGCCCCAATTGGGTAAACCCAACTCTGGGCGGCCTACAACATGAATTTAAAATCACAAGTAAATCTGTTATGATAATAGTATTTAAAATCTCAAAACCTTAAAATTTATAAAAGATTAAAACAGTGCAACCAATAAAACAGAGCAAGAGGGGTGGCTGTCCCTTAAATAAGCCAACCTATGTGGGATCCCGTATTACTGGGCCCCCATACATGCTCCACCAGCCAGGTCTTCAAGCCCTTCCGGAAAGGTAAGAGCTCTGCCTGTAGGTGCAGTTCCGTTGGGAGAAGGTTCCACAGGGCCGGGGCAAACACAGAGAAGGCCCTCTTCCTAGTGCTAGAGAGATGAGCCTCCCTAGCCGATGGAATAACAAGAGAGCCCCTCCGATCCACCCTGGTGGGACGGACAGATGTTCTTAGGGTGACGCGGTCTCTTAAGTATCCTGGCCCACTACCATATAGGGCTTTAAAGGTAATGACCAGCACCTTGAATTGCACCCGGAGACATACTGGTAACCAGTGCAGCTCCCGGAGCAGTGGTGAGGCACGAGCATAACGCCCGCATCCCATCACTACCCGGGCCACCGCATTTTGGACCAGCTGCAGTCTCCGAATGGTCACCAAGGGCAGCCCCATGTAGAGCGCATTACAGTAATCAAGTCTGGAAGTGACCAAAGCATGTGTGACCATGAGCAAGGAGTCCCGGTCTAGGAGTGGGCGTAACTGGCGTATTACACGAAGTTGTGCAAAAGCCCTCCTGGCCACGGCTGCCACCTGTTCTTCGAACAGTAGTCGTGAGTCCAGGAGGACCCCCAGATTACGCACCGGGTCTGTCTGGGGCAAAGCTGCCCCATCCAGAACCAAAGCTGGTAACTCCCGAGATATGTTCCTTATTTTGCAGTAGAATGGAGATGATTTGATAGAAATTCTATGTGTATATTCTTTACCAAATGTAATAGGGGAGGGTGGTTCTGAATTCATGTGTGTATGGGAATCCTCTCTGGGTTTTAGTTCAAATTTTAAATGAGCTATCCAAAGTGCTGACCTATTTTGGGGGTAAAGTTCAGTACTCTAGATAGTTTCTGCAAGGTTTAGACTAAAGCCTGGAACAGATTCACCTCCCCGTGAAACTGGACTCACCCCACTGATCTGATACCACACATAGATTGCAGATTGGCTAACATTAAGCAGCTGTGTTAATTTTCCCTATCCCTCATGCTAAGCAAAGCTATACTTAAAGCTCCCTCAAGATTTGGGAGATAATGAGGTAGGCCTTGTATACCAGAGTGGTGAACATATTGGTCTAGGATTGGGGAAAACAAACATTACTCGGTAGTGACATAAGCCTGATCCTTCTCATGTAGTTACTACCAAAAAAAATTCCCAGAGGAGAATCATGTATATCACTTTGGTAGAAAGACAGGATGTAAACACAAGTTAAATTATTGCCTATTATAGAAAAGGGCCACCACCATGGGTGAATGATAAGATTTCTCAATAAAATCAATGTAGAGCTAATTTTGGATGAGGTGCTTTATAGGTGTAGTTTTAAAACCTGAGACTATGGATGTGGACCTGATTTTATAGATTCACACCCACTCACCACAAACTTCCATAGAAACTTTCAATGTAAAGAAAGTGGTGTGCAGGAGCAGAACAATGGAAAGCCTTTATGAACACATCTTTGCCATCTTGTAATTGCAACATAAGTGGCCGTGTTACAGGTACGAAATAGCTACTCACATCTGAGATCAGAATGAAAGTTTCATGCTGTCTTAGACACAATACTTTCTAGCATAATTGTTTTCACACACTCAGCTGCCATTTGTCAAATGAGAATATATCAAGCAATGGAACTCAAAATTTTCCCCACATGACACATCCTAGGCTCCTGGTCACTTTTAGAACATGTCTTTGCATAAATTCTTCTGCAGCTTACTGAAGCACATTATATGATTGCAGCAGCTGGACATTATCTAAGACTGTGAAAATGAATCCAAGAAAAGTCTGAATCATGAACTAGATATGTTATGCCTCCAGAGACTTGTGAATTCCACTTTCCAAATTTCTTAAATGTGCATCAAAATATGTCCTGGAAATGGGACAATGGTATTCTCCAGATGTTATTGCAAACATCTCAAGAGTGTTCTAATCTTCTCCCACTTGAATTTGGCAGAACAGCTGAAGATGGCATAATTGAAGACCTTGAACAGGCACAGGACCTAGTGTGTTCAGAAAGACCTGTTTTTTAAAGGCTAGTGAAAACTTGGTTAATAAATTGGACAGTGAGGACTTGGATATTAGTGAAGCCAACACTGAGTTTTGGCCAAACATTGCCAATTTGGTTGCCTTGATTATCTATAAATCATTGTAAGGAGATATAATAAATTAATATATAGATTCTATTATAAAATATTTTAAGATAGTTATGATTATTTTTCTTCTTCTGTGAATTTGTTGAACCAATAGATATGTTTACCAATTTGAAGATCCACTTTAGAAGTAATTTCTGCCATAGCTATGAAAATGTAGATGATTTTGACTTCCCCCAGAAGCTATTTACAGAAGTCTATAAGGAAAAAGTTGTTTTCTCGCAACTTTCCACCCCATGGGCTTGATGTATTTATTTACTTTTTAACACAATGTGTGTTCAGCATTCTGTACATTCTGATGAAAATGATGATGGCTTTTGCTCCTTCCTTCAAAACGCCATTGGCAATAGCTGTAACGATAAAGAGAGGACGTGGAGTGGGACTGGGGTTGTTTACTTTTTAAAGGATATGGATTCCGAATCCAATTATGGAAGTTACTATTTGAATCTGAAGGGAAAGTCTTTTTCTGAAATTGTGCAGATTAGATGAGTGTATGCCTCTGTGCTCACCATAATTTGTGCTGAAGCATACCAAATGAGATCTTTAACTGTGCAGAGCATTGGCCATATTTCTTTTCCCCCCCCCCAATGGAAAAGGAAGATATTGAAATTCACTTGATATACACGAGTAAAAAATAGCTTAATTATCTTGCACACATAGGAAGAACCCTGTCATCTACTCTTTTGCTTTAGTCACCTGAAAAGTGCATAAAAACCATGTGCTTATCCTGGGTGAGGTGTCATCTTTGCTACATGTTTCATGTGAGTCCATGCCCCAGTGATGTATATTTTCCCTCTGGGTGATCATGGATGTTCAAATCCTCTTTGCCTCCTTCTTTTTTTCTCTTCTCTATAGCGTTCTAGTCTCACCAGGAACAGAGGAATGAGGAGGAAGCAGCAAAGGCAGTGGTAGGAGCTTTAGTTCACTGTAGATAAACTCTTCCAACTGAGCAGAGGCACAGACATTTTAATTTTAGTGATGTGATTCTGCCTTTGCACCCAATCTGCAGCCAAAGTGGCTCTCTAGGACCAAGTAATCAATTATTGTACCACACAAATATCCTCTAATTCCTATTCAACATTTTTAGAACAGCTGAATTTTGGCAATGCTGAGGCAGATCAGCTTGCAAAGTGCCTGAATATTCTTCTCAGTCATGTAAATCTAGTGACAAGATATTTCTTTCCCTATCTAGGCCAGATGTGAAAGTGTCAAAATGAAGCCGCCTTTTTGTGAGTTCATTCTGCAGTTCCTTTCGCCTGACCTAGTGTGAGAAAGATTAGGCAGCACAAGGTTGCTGTTGCCCGGGATACACCCGATTGTGGTTCATAAATGACACAATCTTTGAGGAGGCTCTTTCTGTGTGCCCCTAGTGACAAAATATCACCTTAGGGAGAAGTCCAAACATTTTAGCATATCTTCCTCAGGATCTATGGAAGCCAGGCCTCCCAAAAATGCACTACGAGGCCTGAGATCATCTGTACAAGCGGGTAATCCTGCTTACGGAAGAAACATGTGAGTAATATTTTTATTTATTTATTTATTGCAATTATATCCCACCCATCTGGGACATTCTTCCATTCTGGGCATACAGCAAATTAAAATAAATTATAATAACAAGATAAAAATTAAACATAGACAATGTTTATGTTGGATGGATAAATCCATCCAAATAAATTATGAGCAAACAATATACAATAATGTTGCCCTCAAAAAATACATATTGATGATGGTAGAGTATAAATTAATTAATCATATCGCTTGGCAATTGGTAAGATCTTTTTTAAAGCCTCTTCAAAGAGAAAGGATTTTAATTACCTTTTGAATATAGGTAAAGCAGGGACTGTGGTGGCTTAGTGGTTAAGACACTGAACGTCACTACTGGAAGGTCGTCAGGTTGGCAGGTAGAGACCTGAGTGCAGCACAATATCCCAGCTCCTGCCAACCTTGCAGTTCGAAAGCAGATTAATAGGTACCACTTCAGTGGGAAGCTAAACAGTGTTCCATGCACTCCGTTATCTAGTCATGCCTGCCACATGGTCATGGAAACTTCTGCAGATGCAGACAGCACTGGCTCTTTGGCTGTAAACAGAGATGAGCACTGAATCCTAGAGTTGGATGTGACTGGCTTTCAAGCAAGGGTGACCTTTACTTAACCTTTACCTAAAGATGGAGCCTGGTGCAGCTCATCAGGTAGGTAGAGAGTTTCTAAGTGTTGTTGCCTCCATGGAGAAGGCTCTTCTATGAGGTCTTACCCTTTTAGTTTGCGAACCTCAGGGTTGGCACCTAGAGATCGTAAGATACTTTTGGACAATTGAGAGACAGAATTGTGTGTTAAGAGATTCAACTTTAAGTAAGCATGTAAATGTTTTTGTTTTAGGATATAATGTGGAATGACTGTTTACTCCTTACAAGTTTTTTAAGTCCTTTAGAGGAAATTTGTACTGGGCTCTTTTGAAAATTTATATTTATTTTTATCTCTTAGGGGAAAAAAAATCTCATCAATGTTTAAGCAGTAATGCTTTAATCATTTTAGCTAGAAAAGTAGCCATTTGGACATTTCTGCATTGACTTTGGATTTAGAGCATGCCACAGCTTCTGTGAGAATCCAAGCAGGGACTTAGTGCTGCTCAAGGAGATCACCAAATGTTTCACTCACATAATTCCTCAAAATAATAATAATAATCTAAATATTTCCTTCTTTTCTCCTGGTAACACATACATCCTATTCTGCCTTTGTATTTATTATCGATTTAATCTACGTAGTTTAACATCTGAGGTGAATGTTTGGTTGTGTAGCTGTGTATGCTCCAGGCAGAAAAACCTAGAAGACTTACCTTAAGTGAAAGTTGACTTGGAAGCACATAATTAATTAGTAAGGACAACTTGGTATGAATGAGGAAAATCAAGCAACAGATCAAGTGGAAAGTGATAATATTAGCAACATAAACTTCATCATATGAATCTTGGTTGTAATGTAGAGCCATGATGTCGAATGCTGTTATTCCAGAAGATCTCTTCAAACACACTCCATTAATTATTTGTCCCTTGAAAGCTTTCCTCCTATTTTTGTACAGTTTTGACCTGGCTGTGGTGTGATTTTGTTACATCTTTTCTTCAGCTGGAAATCATACTCTTATGTAGTTCCAAACAGATATATTCATCCCCCGGGCTATGTAAGGCTGTTTTACAGCATATGGGAATTTATAGACAGATTGCCTAAAATTAACACCAACAATGGAATACCTGCTTTGGTCTCTCCCTCTCAGTGTTTTTACTGTAAAAGTTTAGGAATGGGAAGCATTGGTCAGTTTAAGCTACTTGATAAATTCACACTCCTGCAGAGGTGAACATATAATCCTAACAAAATACTTTCATCTCATAGTGATGGTGAACCTTGGCACTCCAGATGTACATGGACTTCAATTCACAGAAGCCCAAGCCCCCTGTGAATCCACATGAATGGGTTTACTGTGATTCATCTGGCCAGCACTGCCCTCGTCGCTCCCAGAAGCGGAAGTAAAACACACCCGTACATGTGGATTTGTGTGGATTCACAGGGGGCTTGGGCTTCTGGGAATTAAACTCCAAGAACATTTGGAGTGCAAAGGTTTGCCATCACGGTCCTATAATGATTCATGGGAAAAGTTTGGGACATTTTGATGCAATCGTTTCAGTTACTTTTATAACTCACATATTGATCCCTTATTTTCCCCTTAATATCTTGTAGCTGCAATTGCTATTTTAGCACCCAATAATATGGTGAACGCTGCAAAAGAAGTGTGCAGACTTCAAAAGACATGAAATCCTTCAAACTGTTTGCTGTAAATATTCTGAGGGAATGAGAAACTACCACCCATTTAGATGGAAGCAAATAGCAATATACTGTGATTTTCCCTGAGAAAGTGCTCAACTACTATGTGTTAGAAAAACATTCCATACGTCTGTGTTATTGATATTTCCAAGCAATCACTGAAAGCTACTAGTCTTTCCAGCATCTTTCATCATATTTTTTTTTCACTAAAAGTTACTCAGATTTTAAGAGAAAGTTTGCAAAGCAATGGAGTCTTTTTTTCTAAACGGAGTAAAACAGAACTTATACCCATCTAGTTTAGTTGATTGAAAAGCAACGAAATTTATTTCAAATTTTTTAAACACAGGTTTGCTAGACATGTGTTGGATAAATAACAGACCAAGCTACCAAAGAAAATAAGTGAATAGAATGATGCAATATAATCTGAAGATTTTGGATAGCATTGTCTACAACCCTAGGTGTCTCTGTCCATATGAGTGGAGATTTCCCTTTCTTTGTTTCCTTTCTATTGGATCTGATTCTATAGTGTGCAAGGATCGACAAATTCTGGTAGTTTAAAGATTATCTTGCCAGCCTCAGAACCAATCATAGGGGGCTAGAGGCAGTGGTGGGCAGCCAAAAATTTTACTACCACACAGTGGGTGGAGCCAGTGTTGTAGGTGGAACTAATGTCATGATGTCATGGGTGGAGCCAACATCATGGGTGGAGCCAAAGTAAAAAAACCCATAAATATAAGTACACATAAAAATACAAATTAAATAAACATAAAAATACTATTAAAAACACATTTTTGGTGTGTGTGTTTTTTTTGTTCAGTCGCACAGTCGACTCCGGCCCTCTGTGACCCCATGGACCACTGCCCGCCATCCTCCTCAACTCGCTCAGTTCTGTGCCCATTGTCTCTACAATACCATCTAACCATCTCATTTTTGGCCACCCCCTTTTTCTTTTGCCCTCCACCTTTCCCAGCATCAAGGCTTTCTCAAGTGAATCCTCTCTTCTCATTTGATGTCCAAAGTACCTTAGCTTCATCTTTACAATTTGACTTTCTAAGGAGCATTCTGGATTTCTTCTAAGATTGACCTATTTGTTCTCCTCGCTGTCCAGGGGACTCTCAAAAATCTCCTCCAACACCACATCTCAAAGGCGTCTATTCTTCTGCGCTCAGCTTTCCTAATGGTCCAGCTCTCACAACCATACATTGCCACAGGGAATACCATTGCTTTGACTATACGAATTTTTGTTTGCAATTTGATGTCTCTACTTTTCACTATGTTCCCCAGGTTTCTCATCACTTGCCTCCCAAGAATCAGTCGGCTTTCTATTTCATGGCTGCAATCACCATCTGCAGTGAGCTTTGATCCTAGGAAAGTAAAATCTGTCACTGCTTCTACTTCTTCCCCGCCTATTTTCCAGGGACTGATAGGGCCTGTTGCCATGATCTTGGTTTGCTTTATATTGAGTCTCAAGCCAGCTTTTTCACTTTCTTCTTTCAATCTAATCAGGAGCTTCTTTAGGTCCTCCTCACTTTCTGCCATTAGGGTGGTATCATTAAAAACACATAAATACATATTAAAAATAAATACACATTAAATACACATTAAACACATAAAATACAAATTAAATACACATAAAACACATAAAAATACACATTAAAATAAATACACATTAAATACACATTAAAATATACCCACTCACCCCACACCCAAAGGCGAGTCACTTACCCTGGAGAGCAGGCTGTAGGGAGCTTCAGGCTAGCAGCTGCTCTTCCTCTTCCCCACTTGGGAGGACAGCAAGGAGGCTGCCGAGGACCTCATGCAGTAGCCACTGGTTCCTCTGTGGCTGTGCATGGCTGCCTGACTCTCTGTGGTGCTACACTCCAAGCAGCAAATGACTGCTTGGCTCAGCAGGCAGAACACTGTAGGCATGTATGCTCACCAAGCGCTGTAGGCGCGCCAAGCACTGTAGGCGCACATACACACTGAGCGCTTGGCATGCATGCACAGTGGGGGAACCAGCAAAAAGATAAGCCCCCAAGGTGGTTCCCTCCAAAACCCACTACCGGTTCTCCGGGACACTGGGAAAAGCTACTACCGGTTTTGGAGAGCTGGTGCGAACCGGCTACTGCTTATCACTGGCTAGAGATCTTTTGTGCAGAAAACAACCATAAGTGGTTAGACGTCCAATTCTCATTTTTGCAAAAAATAAAAAAAATTGTAACATTGAAAAGGTTGTGAAACTTGAACTATGTTCAGAAAGCGTACCACTGTTCCTGGAAACAAATGGGTTTTGTTTCCTCTTGTGGATGACCCAAGAAATCTCTGGATGCTGAAAATGAAAGGCTCTCACCCTTGCACATCTGTGTTATATTGCGTTCTCTCATCCATTAACTAAGATTGGTATCTCTCAATGTGAAGGCATGCATTTATTAGATATATTATTCACATTCTTTCTCCTTTCACTAGGGAAACAGGGAAATGGTCTACATTGTTTTATTAAAGAACACTTCACAATTGCCTGAATCATCCAAGGTGTGACAAATAGGGAACAAGCCTCATTTAGGATTTTTATATGCATCATAGTAAACATGGCAAATATAATGACTTTATCTCATTCTGTATCCCACCCAAATTGCCAGCTTGTTGCAATAGTTTGATTTGGATGTGGGGAAATGGTTGAGTTTAGGTATATTTCATAGGATTCTCTATCATGCGGCTAAAATGCTGAAGGGGGGGTATCCTTTGAATCTCTCTCTTCCTGATCTTTGTGTATAGTACTATTCTTAAATGACATCTCCTCCCCAAAGAGTGAAAAGAGAAGAACCTTTTCCTTGATAAAAATCTGTTTTTCCATCAGTTTTACTGTACATATGCACATTTCTGTTGTTTTCAATCTTAGGGCTTGATCAGACAGGCATTTGTCCTGTTATTTTGGTGTGCTTCAGGCAGTGATGGGCAGCAGCCGGCTCGCACCAGTGAGCCAGAACCGGTAGTAGCTTTCCCCAGTGTCCCGGAGAACCCATAGTGGGGTTTGGAGGGAACCACCTCGGGGGCTTACCTTTTTGCTGGTTCCCCCACTGCACATGTGCACCAAGCGCTCGGTGTGCATGCGCTCCTACAGCACTTGGTGCGCATTTGTGCCTATAGTGCTTGGCACACATTTGCACCTATAGCGCTTGACACACCTAAAGTACTTGGCATGTATGTGCACCTACAGCATTCTGCCTGCTGAGCCAAACAGCCATTTGCTGCTTGGAGTGTGGCAGCACAGAGTGTCTGGCAGCCACACCAGTGGCATCACATGGGCTTCAGCTGCCCAGGGCAAAGACCAAACTCGCCACCCCCTCCATCTAGGCTCCCCCCCCACGGGACACAGTTAACCACACCCGCAGTGAGCTTTGATTCTAAGAAAGTAAAATATGTCACTGCTTCTACTTCTTGTTATATTATGGCTGTGAATCTGAAATGCCTGCGGACGTGGCTCCAAGCGTCACCTTGGGTGCAGCTTTCCCACAACACAATTGTACACAACACAAAAGACATCCATCTTTTTATTTTTATTTTTAAACAACAGCAAACACCACCACCTCTGCCACCAGTAACAAAGAACAGGCAACACTCCTGGAGCAAAACAACAACAACAACAAAACAACAAACACCACTAAACAAAACACCCAAAAACCCACAAGGGGCGAAAGCCCACAAAAAGGAAACAAAGTGGCACCAAAGTGCACCTTCCTTCCACCGCCTCCCTCCCAGCCACCCACCCCCACCACTTCTGCATGTTCACTTGCTCGCGCCTTCCAGCGCCTCTTGTTGTTTTTAACTACCAAGGAGCTGCTGCAGTGTTTTCATCGTGAAGCGGAGCAAGGCACACGAGGCACGCGACCACCCACAGTCACACATATGCATGCGTGCACGCACACACACACACATATACCCATGCACTAGCCAGGGAGGGGAGGCAGAGGGGAAAAGGCGTTCAGAGGAACAGCAGTCACCTGAGGGGAGTGGTGGCGCTTGACTGAGGGAGGGAGGGAGAATGAGCAAGAGGGGGTTATCTCAAGCCGCTCTCTCCCTCTCCTTCTCTCAGCTCTGGGAAGAGGGAGGGACACACACAGAAAGCACCCCTCCATTTCCCCCTTCTTCCTCAGGCTCATTTTTTGCCTACCTGTGGCGCTGCGAAGATGCACCTGGGCTGCTTGGTGGGGTCAGCTGCTGCTGCTGCTGGGCAGGGCTGACATCCTCTTCCTCCTCCTTCCCCCCTCCTCTCCTCTTCCCCATCCTCTGACCTCGCCATGGACAGCTTTGACTTGGCGCTTCTGCAGGAATGGGACCTGGATTCTCTCTGGCGAGGCAAAGCCAGGTGGTGAGGCTGGGCTTTCAAACTTGGTGTGTGTGAATGTGGGTGTGAGGAGGAAGCGACCGGGATAAGGGGTGGGGTGGGGTGGGGTTGAGGGTTCCTCTCTCGTGCACCAGCCCAGCCAGGTCCCCCTTCCCACTCTTCTTCATCGCACTTCAAGTTTTTCAGGAAGAGGGGTAGCAAAGGAGCTGCATCCTATAAGTCACCACTTTCCATGTCAAATGGGTGGTGGTGTTTGTTGTTAGTTAGTTAGAAGCCCACCTCGCCGCTTCTGTGCCTCTCTTGCAGGGAAGGGTCTCGTCTTCTCCTTCAAAACCAGCTCTTTTGGTTCAGCTGTAGGTGCACATGCACTCCAAGTACTTTAGGTGTGTCAAGCGCTATAGGTGCAAATGCGTGCCAAGTCAAACCATCCTGTGTCATTTTTGTCATAACACCCCCCACAGTTCCTTTTCTCCATAACCTCTAATTTTAATTACATTTTTGGCACTTTAATTTTCCTGTCTTCTTCCTTGTACCTGGGCTGGCAAGGACCCAGGGCAGAGAGAGCCCCCAATGGCCAGCTGGGCGGGCGGGCAGGGGCGAGCAAGCGAGGCGAGGCCATCTCCGGCACCAGGGATGCAGCCAGGACAAGGCGCGCAGTGGGGTGCCCGTCAGGGGAAGGCAGAGGAGGAGGCAGAGCAAGGGCAACCACGGCTGCTGGCAGGAGGCAAAGAGGGGACGGCCTAGCCACTGGCGCAGCAAAAGGGCCGCCTTCTGCTGTGGAAGTCCGGCTCCCTAAGCCCAGGCAGAGGGAGGCCAAAGCGCTGGGGACATTTTGCCACCCCCTGAAAAGCACTACCCGGAGCCATCTGCCCCTCCTGCCCTCCCCATGCTACGCTTCTGAGCCACACTCAGCCACAGAGGAACCAACAGGGGAGGAGGAAGAGCAGCTGCTAGCCTGAAGCTCCCTACAGCCTGCTCCCCAGGGTAAGTGACGCGCCTTTGGATGTGGGGAGGGTGGGTATATTTTAATGTGTATTTAATGTGTATTTTTATGTGTATTTAATGGGTATTTATTTTAATGTGTATTTAAATGTGTATTTAATGTGTATTTAAATGCTGGAAGAAACATCAACAATTTGAGATATGCAGATGATACCACCCTAATGGCAGAAAGTGAGGAGGACCTAAAGAAGCTCCTGATTAGGTTGAAAGAAGAAAGTGAAAAAGCTGGCTTGAGACTCAATATCAAGAAAACCCAGATAATGGCAACAGGCCCTATCAGTCCCTGGTAAATAGATGGGAAAGAAGTAGAAGCAGTGACAGATTTTACTTTCTTAGGATCTAAGCTCACTGCAGATGATGATTTCAGCCATGAAATAAAAAGACGACTGATTCTTGGGAGGCAAGCGATGAGAAACCTGGGGAACATAGTGAAAAGTAGAGACATCACATTGCAAACGACAATTTGTATAGTCAAAGCAATGGTATTCCCTGTGGCAATGTATGGTTGTGAGAGCTGGACCATTAGGAAAGCTGAGCGCAGAAGAATAGTCGCCTTTGAGATGTGGTGCTGGAGGAGAGTTTTGAGAGTCCCTTGGACAGCGAGGAGAACAAATAAGTCAATCTTAGAAGAAATTACCCCTGACTGCTCCTTAGAAGGTCAAATAATAAAGATGAAGCTAAAGTACTTTTGACATCAAATGAGAAGAGAGGATTCACTTGAGAAAGCCTTGATGCTTGGAAGGGTCAAGGGCAAAAGAAGAAGGGGACGGCCCAGTACATGTTTCTGGTAATAGACTAGCAAATGTGCTGGATTCTGTATCTCTTTTTTCTGGCAATTAGATGACCTGATTGCTACAGTGAGCCAATCTGTCCCCAGAGCACCCTACCCTTTTGAGCCTCTGTCAGGGTCTTCTACCTTTTAATGCTGGTTAGTGTGCTCTAGTTTGGTTCGTTTCCAGCACATGTCATTGTTGGGACCAGACCAAAATTGAACTTTGAAGCTGTAAAAGTTGTCATGACTCCACTCACTATACATTTTCAGTACAGTATTGTGAAGTGTCTTATTAAGTGAGCCACTTCTGAATATTGGCAAATTGAACACTATTTCTGCTCCTCTGCAGAGGAGCAGGGATGTAAAATTATAAATTTTTGCATCTCTACTCTCACTGATATTCTGAATCAAATAAAAAAAAAATCTTTGTCTTGTGTATAGTGCCGATTGAAACTGCAGCTGCAGGGATTTTCTTGAGCACTACATATCAGGCATCTGAATATATGTTCAAAAATTTATTCTAAATGCACTTTCCCTGACCTTCTACAGAAGAACAGGGGGAGTGTTCAATTTGCCATATCTTGAAGTGGCTCATTTATTAATCTACTACATAATACTGGAAATTGAAAGTGAAAATTTGCGAAAGTAAATAGGGTCATTTGAACTTCATGTGCTTCAATCCAAATGGTATATCTCTCTACCCCTCACCTCAAGTATCCCTATTTACTTTGCTTCCTTCCACTTTCAATTTCCAGTATTGGTTCAAAAGAGGCCAGTGTAGTCATAACCTTAGATAGCTTTACTAACAGAAGCAAATGCAGGATTTTATATTTTATGAATAGGGTATCCAAATGGAAAATTTTTGAAGTGCTTTGAAACATAGCAGCTCCACTGGAAAAAAAATGACGCTTGAAAATAATTAGAGCCAGATTGAACATGATATCCATAATTCATTAGCCATCTCCATCATGACCCTCACCGCAATCTTATTTACCATTACCTCACAGTACAAAAATCACAATACAATTTTACAAAAACATTTATTACAGTAAATAGGCTTCAAAAAGGAGTTTCATTGTTCTTCTACAAGCATTCTTTTAAATGTATGGTGAAAAGAAAACTTCAGAGTGCTGTGTGTTTCCATCAAAATTAATATGTTTCACCATTGATACAGTGACAAATGGATTATTTTTCAATTTTACTTCTCACTTTTTAGTCCTGTAGTACTGATCTAAGCTTTAACTACTAATAATGCCAGTTAGAATGCAATTGACATATTACTAATCACATGTTTGTTATATGACTTGAACTCTACCTTAACTAATAGTGATGAACGTAAAGAATTTCAGTGTGTTACCCTTATTAGATCAACATCTGCCTAATAGGAGGACAATCACAGAAAGTCACAATTACACTGGCTTTTACACTTTGTCATGCCCACATTATGCTTCCTGCCTATGATTTCGATTAGGAACTTTAAAAGTTTCTGTCTTTCTGTTAATCAAAGAAAACTAGATACTGACCTTTTGTTTCACACATGATTGATGTTCAATAAGACATTTCCTCTTAATGCCCTTTCTCAGTGCTACTTGTATATTTCTCCTTCACTGTTCAATCTAATACATCCACCCCAGAGTTATTTGTAACTGAAAAAAAGGAGGCAAGAAAATAAATTCCATAAAACACAACCTAGATAATCTGACAGACCATAATAGATGCAAATGCATATATGTCACCTTCAAAAGCCATTATTGCAAGAAAGATCAAGTGTTGACCTCTATCACACAGGAAGAGTTATAGTTGATGGAGGGGAACAATAGTGAAAGAAGTCAAGGATTTAATGAACAACTCACTAAAAGGACTGGAGATAAAGTCTAAAGAGCTGCTCTATCATTTTGTATAAATACAATGAAAACCCTTACATAGCACCCTGGAAAATATCAAGAAGTTCACTCACTGAAATGTGTTAAATATATTATGGCCATTATCACAGTCTTCCTGTTCCAAATGAAATAAGGTCATCCTTTTCTTCATTCCTTCCTACAAGCAAAGCAAACGGAATCGCTGCACCTTCTTTCTTCTGTTTAGTGTGGAAATATAGCAACCTCTGATTAGTCTTGCATTCCATCTGAAGGGCCAAGTTCACAGATTAAGTGTGCCCTTATGGGACTACAATGGTCTTGTGGTTGAGATGACTAGAAGGTCAGCAGGTCACCAGTTCGAGAGCCAAGTGCTGCATGACAGAGCTCCTGTCTCTGTTCCAGCTCCTGCCAAACTAGCAGTTCAAAAGAAAGAAATTGCAAGTAGATAAAAAGGTATTGTTTTGGTGGGAAGGTAACAATGTTCCATGTCTATTCATGCCTGCCATATGACCACAGAAACATGTGCAACACAGACAGCACTGGCTCGTTGTCTGTAAACGGAGATAAGCACTGCACCCTAGATGGTTGTTTAAAACTATGGATAAAGTCAAAAATTCAGCACAATAGATTGGTCACTTTCTCAACCAGCAGTTCCAAGGAGTCTTAATAGGCAAAATAGGGACAGTTAACTACAGTAGTTGTCTTGCACACTTAGCTGACGCAGCAAGCACAAGCATGCCTCTTGCATTCATTCAGTTGTTTCACATTAATTACCAGGAGGCTTGAGGTGCTGATGCTGTTTATTCTTCAAACTTGGAAAACTAACATGCAGCAAGGTTCAACATGGATACCATAGAGCTGTAACCGGCTCAGGTTTTACAGATCTGCCAATCTCTTATTCTAGCTCCCTTCTGAGGTATAAAACTACACTTCAACAATGGAAAAAATCACTTTTTCTGCAGTATCAACTTAAATGGAACAATAGAGGTATTTAGAGATGGCCCCTGGATTATTTGTTCTCTTATAAAATGTTGTAAGAGTAGAACCATTGCCTAAAATTGACTCTTCTTCAATAAATCTTATTGCCCTCTGAACTCTCCTTTCCTACCTGGTGTTCTTTTTACCTTCACCAGAAGGATGAAGTAAAACTGACTCTCTCACTATCTAGCTTGCTTTTACCAGAATGAACTGCAAATTTCATCTAACAAGCACAGTTGCCCTTCAGCAATATGTCACTTTAAGGTAACACTCAAATTTGTCTTAGAGACACTTGGCCTGCCTTAAAAGGATGTGAATTACTATTATGAACATGTAGCTCTGAACTAATAAATGCATGATTAGAACTAATTATCTTGGTTCAATCTCTTCCAGGCTATACAGGTGTTATTATCTCTAGAATGGCTCAAATATCCTTCTAAATAGTTTTCTGTATCATCCTTACAATTAATTCTCTCCATCAAGCCAATTAATATACCATAAGACAGACAGTCTAGCCCATAAAATGTACAGTAGCTCACTGCAAAGGAAAGGCTTTCCAGACTTTAAATCCTATATCAAGCCCTTAGGAACAAATTCAGTCTGCAGCTTTATGAAGTGGACTATTTCAATTATTCAAAATGTTGTAACTATATTATTTTGCCAATCTTTATAGAGGAGATACTTCCTTTTTCTATGCAATCAGTTAGCAACCAAAAGCAGATGGAAGGTTGAAAGATTATAGCCCAAGTAATGAAAGTGAGAGGTAATTCCAGAAAGTGCATGGAGATTTATTATGAGAGTTTTTAGTCTTTGTAGTCTTTGTACATTTTAGTCATTGTACATTGGATCATGGAGAAAACAAAGGAATATCAGAAACAAGTCTACTTCTGTTTCATTGATTACACCAAGGCCTTTGACTGTGTGGACCACAAAAAATGTGGCAAGTGATTAAAGAGATGGGAATACCAGAACACCTTATATGCCTCATGAGAAATCTGTACATAAGTCAAGAAGCAACGATTAGGACGGAATACGAAATGACAGAGTGGTTTGGAATAGGAAAAGGAGTAAGACAAGGCTGTATTTTATCACCCTGCTTATTCAACTTATACACAGAGCACATAATGTGCAATGCAGGGATGGAGGAATCACAACTTGGAATCAAAATTGTTGAGAGAAACAGCAACAATTTGAGATATGCAGATGACACCACCCTAATGGCAGAAAGTGAGGAAGACCTAAAGAAGCTCCTGTTTAGGTTGAAAAAAGATTGTGCAAAAGCTGGCTTGAGACTCAACATCAAGAAAACCAAGATAATGGCAACAGGCCCTATCAGTCCCTGGAAAATAGATGGGGAAGAAGTAAAAGCAGTGACACATTTTTCTTTCTTAGGATCAAAGATAACTGCAGATGGAGATTGCAGCCATGAAATAAAAAAGGTGCTTGATGCTTAGGAGACAAGCGATGAGAAACCTGGGGAACATAGTTAAAAGTAGAGCCATCACCTTGGAAACAAAAATTCACATAGTCAAAGCACTGGTATTCATGGTGGTAATGTATGGTTGTGAGAGCTGAGTGCAGAAGAATAGATGCCTTTGAAATGTGGTGTTGGAGGAGAGTTTTGAGAATCCCCTAGACAGCGAGGAGAACAAATAGGTTGATCTTAGAAGAAATCAACCCTGACTGCTCCTTAGAAGGTAAAATAGTAAAGATGAAGCTAAAGTACTTTGGATATCAAATGAGAAGAGAGAATTCACTTGAGAAAGCCTTGATGCTGGGAAGGGTAGAGGGCAAAAGAAGAAGGGGACGGCCAAAAATGAGATGGCTAGATGGTATTGTAGACACAATAGGCGGGTTGAGGAGGATGGTAGAGGACAGGCGTGCCTGGAAAGCAATGGTCCATGGGGTTGCAAAGAGTTGGAGTCGGCTGTGCGACTGAACAACAAAGTCTTTTTAAAATGAAAACATGGCACAATAAATAAATAATGCCTTAAAAAGAGGTCCCATTGAGTGAACACTCCTTTGTTTAACAATAGTCACTATTTCACCCACACTCAAGAAAAGTTGTAGTTTGCCATATGCTACTTCATAAATTTTCAGTGTGGTGAGATCTGCCACTTTTAACCATTAAAATTACATATCAAATATTTCCCCATTTTGAAACGGGAGCCATGCTGTGTATTCAGATACAAGGTTAAGAACGGATGAGGTGTTCTAGGAATTAATTTGCTCTTCCTTCTGTTACCAGCTTGAGTCCCATGGCTTCTAGCTGTAGGCCTAGATGGCTGCTGACAGAACTGCCAGTTCTTGTGATTATGTCCTTTGCCCAGTGCACCTGCCAGTAACTTTATTGCCAGCTTCACAGCTTCACAGCTCTTTATTCCCCTTGCCTCTCTTGCTGCCTGCCAGTGCCTTAGGAAGAAGGGCACGACTGAGAAGCAGCATGTTGTTTTACTAGGAGAGATCACTGATGATGTCTTCTTCATCGTTCAAAAAAAGGTAGAAACCCATTTTACAAAATAATGCTAGGCTGTTTTCACTTACGGTAATTACACACACACACACACACACACACACACACACACACACACACACACACACACACACACACACACACACACACACACACACACACACACACACACCCCTTTATCAGGATAGCTGCATATCTTCTTTTAGGAAAAGCAATCCACCATGTAAAGAAGTGTGGGGAAAATAATCCTTTTGGAAGCCATATAAAGAGCTGTCCTGTCTAAATCTATTTTAACAATGAAAAACACAAAGAAAAAGACAGAGAGCAAGGTCTTTGAAAGTGCTTATTCAAAACAAATCCTGGGTGTAACAGATGCTCATGTCACCTGGTCACTGTCTTCCCTTCTTGAATGAAATGTGTTTTGATTGTATTTAAATTGCAAAAACCATTCCTGATTCTGTATCTATCTAAAAAGAAGCAATAGCAATTTTGTGCAAATTAGCATCCTCTTCTGCTGTACTTTCTGGTAATGCATAAGTTGTCCACTGTACTCTGTATCAATGGAAGATCCCAGGGAAGCATAAGTCTTCCCTAAACAGGAGTTAGATAAGTGTGTGAACATAGCTCCATTGTTCTTGAATAAATTAAGCCTGATCAATGATACAAGATTCATTTCCCCCATTCCCAGTCACATCTTTCAAAATAAATTGGCCAGTTTTTTGAGATTAATTTTTGCAGAGCATAGTATTTCTGGAAGTTGATTTGTTTGTATCCAACATTGCTGAAAGTAGATTCTCTGGATTATATATGGATTATATATGTAGTCTATGCCGGGCGCATCCTCCTACCCTCATCATATTTCTTGCTGTGGCTTCCAACTGTACAGATTTACAGTCAACCCAAACAGATCAAGTGCAGAAATGCAGCCTCCCAAGAGGAAAAAATGCTGATTTAATCATAAAGGGGGTGACAGTATAGATCATGCTTTATCACTTTTAAAGAGCATTTAAATTAGTCCAATGTTCTATACATGCCAGGAAATATGGCAAGTTTTCAAACTACGGGATTATTTTAATTTTTATTAGCTGATGGTAACTTTTCTTTAGATTTGTACTGACTCTGAACACATTTTCTTCTGTTACTGTTCCATTTTTAATTGTAATCTAATTATACTACTCTTAAACATTTGTAACATTTTTTAAACCACTGGCTTTCAAAGTACAAAGTGGAGAACAAGATTGGAACACTGGAGAACATTGCAACAATATGACTTGCTGAGTTTTCATTTTATGCCTGTCCCTTTTCTTTTAATTCTTGACCCCTGCCCTTCTTTGGCATAGTTACATATTACTACTAGGGTCACATAGCTGGAGAATACTTGACATTACACTGAGAACAATCACCATGGGTTTCTCATTGCTTTCTGTCTTAATACGTAGCCATGGATTTCCCTCTAGGTTTTTAAAACAAACGGACAAACAACCAAAGGCATGACTCTACAACTAAAAAGCTGGATAACTTTGACAACAATGTATAACAATTCTTCATTCTTTGTGTAGACCTGAGTATCTGTCACTAGCAAAGAGAAGGTGACAGCCAGCTCTGTAGAAAAAGATAAATGGCTTTTGAATCTACCAACTTGATGCTTACACTGCAACTTTCAGCATGTTGGGACAAACTGTTTGTTTTGCCTTTTAGATTGCTCACCAATGCTTGATTTACTGAGCAGCAGAGGGGAGACAAGTCTCTAAATAACTGTGGTGAAGCTTCCATTCTTCTTAGCAACGGAGCACATCTTTTGGAGAGGCTGAAAAAGATCACTTGTTCCAGGAAAATAAAAGGATGTTTAATGTTTCCAAGTTTCTCCACCATGAAATGTGACCGAGAGAAACAGTTGAGCAGCAAAGCCACAAAGCTTTGAGCAATAAAAAAGATATACCCAAATCAGAGAGGGTTGCAAATGACAGCAGATATATCTTTAGTGTCCATGCTCAAACGGTTTTGTTAAATTTCCTCACTTATATAATGGGCATTCAAAAGAGCGAGGAAATAGCATTGATTTTGATGAGTTTGGCATAGGTTTCATTACCACATCAGATTCTACTTGTCGTTTGATAATTAAGGAAGAGCCAGAATGAGTTATTCATCTAAAAGAAACCCAATCCAGGTGGTGCAGTCCAGTGGTAGCTACTGTTTCCCATTTGCCTGAAGTAGGATGGACAAAAGAAGCCAAGCCATTTCCCTTACAAAAAATAGAGGGAAAATAAACATTTTGGGGGTCACGCTATCCTATAGAAGCATGAATTTCGCACTCCAGTAAGTGGTAGTAGGATAAAATTCATCCTATCCATATGTTTTAGAGGCTTGCAACATGCACAAGCATGCAATGTGAAAATGTACAGGACTAAAAATAGATATATTTGACTGACCAAAATGTGTGTTAGCTAAAGGATGTTTCAGGGTGTGACTGCACAGTGAGGGAAATATGAATTCACTCACCTTCACTCAACTGTGGAGTCACCCCAGGGAACTTGGGTCTCTTCAGGCTAAGCGTCATACTGGGAAACAGGAAAAAGGCCCTTCTGCGCTCTCTCTTCCGCTCTGTTGAAGTACTTGTAAAATGTACAGTTCAAAGGAGCTACCTTAACAGTTGGTACCCCTATTTCCTCATTTGATGTTTGTTTGTTTAAGCATTCTAGCATATCAGCACTGACACCAAACTCTTAAAAAATAAAATAAAAGCCAGGCTGTAAAGCTGCAGGCTTTGACCCTTGCTAGGGACTACCGGTAAATGCGGTTGGTATCTACTTATAGGATCAGGCTGAATGCATGACATCTTGAGCTCATGCCCGAAATAGCTGAAGGATGTAGGAGAGGCAAAACTGAAATTGAAGAGGAACCAAACCATCCTAGGACATTTTGCATCTGCTTGGGGATCTGCCAAACTGCAAGCTGTCCACTTAGTGACTGTATCTGAGAAAAGCAGGCAATGATCCTAGCAACTTTGTCCAAGAGATGTCTGCCTCCACTGATCTTCATCATGACCAACAGCAGATTTGGGTTGACAGGATCTTCATCCACTGTTAATAAGCATGTTCCTCCTGAGGTACTAAAGTCAAGAGAAGTATGGCTGTCAGGTTGTATGGGGCCGAAGAAACCAAGAGGCTAATCCTGGACCTAGGAAGCTTCACTTGTTTGGCTAATAGCTTGGAAATTTCACTTTGAAAATGTCTGCCCCCACCGTCTTTTTAATATAAAGTTGTAAGATGCTGCTTAATTTATTAGTAATACAGTAAAAAAACCAGATAACAATTGGATCGGATAATGCTAAAATTGCATAATGTTAAGTAATCTGGGGAGGAGAATTGGATCAAATAACGTTAAGGTCCTATGGGATGGATCGGATAACAACCGCTAAAGCCTGTGTGGTTACAATGTATCTCTATGGAGCTTTAACGTTATCCAATCCATCCCATAGGATTTTAACATGGATCGGATAACACTAAAAATCGGATAACTTGTGGAACCATGTTTTAGCGTTACCCGGTGTTTTACTGTAATAGCTGTTCCAAGTTATGATATTGATATTTTGCAATCCTTATCACTACTTCTAGGAAATGGATCCAGAAATTGTACTTTACTGTACTTGTAAACATATCAGAGATTAAATAAAACAAAACAATAAAAAAGACAAAACAGTTGTGACACCTTTAAGACTAACTCCTGTATTTAAATGTGAGCATTCATGTATCAAGTCCATTTCATTAGACATTGCCTATACTTTTTACTTACTTTCTGACATGCTTGCACAGGCTAACACAGCTACCACTTCAAAAATTTACTGGTAAGAGTTCTAAAATCTTGTTTCCTTAAAAATAAATAAATATCTTGCTAACACAGCTGTTTTAAAAAAAGGAAAGAAATCTTGCTGATGTGTTTTATTTGTGCTTCCTGTCAGCATTTCTGCATTCGTTAAAGTGATCAGGTGCTTGAGTTTGCATGAATTTACATTTCCCTTTGTGTCATGTGATCAAAGGGGGGAAATGTGAATCGGCCCACCCTAAACCCAGACGGTTTCCTAGGTTTCTCCCAATTAATCAGTGGGGAAATGCACACGTGCATGAAGAAAGATTAGAAAAAATCATACAAAAGTATTTTTTAAAAGGTGGACATAACTACACACACACACTTCTGTGTATAAAGGAGAAAAAACTCTTGTGATCCTATATGAAACTAGGGCAGGAGGGGTATTCGGTCAGATTATGAAGAAATTTACAAAAATGAGGGCTGTAGCACATTTTCATATATTAGATGCAAATTATTATATAGATTCTTTATATATATATAGATAGATAGATAGATATAGATATATATAAATATATATAGATATATATAGGGGGGGGGGCTTCTTGCCAAAATCTTTTTTCTAATATTGTTTTTCACACAAGGGCATCACAGCCAAGGAATGCCTTAGAGCTTATGTAATGATTTGTTTACCAAAAAGCAGCCTGACCCTTCTGTCTGAAAAGAAACATGCCCCTCTAATGTTTCCTGCATTTGTTTATTTCTGAAATTTATCTGTAGGGATAGGTCTAGTCACAGGGCTATCAGTCTGATAGATGAGCTTAGTAGTTTCCAAATGTGTAAAGACAGTTTTCTTTGTTTTCTTTTTTCTGTCAATGTAATACTAGAATCTAGATTAAAGGCCACATACTTCACAGTCTTTGAACAGGCCTACACGGGCACAAAACACCAGGGGGTTTAAACCCCATTTTAAGAACACATGGTGTTTGGGTTGGTACATACATCCATACTAATAATAAATTCATGTCAGAAATTATTCTGGGTTGAAAGGATTTTTGCGGAAGAAACTCCATTCAGAAAACACCCAAATGAGGCTCCTTTCAAGTCTCCAAGAGCTGGGACAGGGATGGGCACTCAATCCATTATGCAGTACCGGGGTCTCAAACTACTGACTTGCCAGTCTTCCAGCTAACAAGTCAAGCTTCTTAACCACTGAGTCACCGCAGTCCTTACATCCATACTGGTTTCCACTGTTTGGCAGGAGCCCATCTCTGCTAATTGGTAACTGTGATCTGCAGTGACAGTGGAGACAGACACCAACTGAATAGCAGAAATCACCCCCAGCTGATCAGCAGAAGGAATTCAATGTGGAGGTCCATGGTGGCCATAGAGACACTGTTGATCAGCTGTGGTCACTCCCCTACAATAACCCGGCCTCATCCCATGGCGAAGTCCTGCTGCGCACAGCTGCAGCGGCCCTCTGATCCTTGGTCCCAGGGTGGGGGCCATGATGCTAGAGCAGGTGGAGGTCTCGGCATACGGCAGCACAACGACCTCCCCGCCTTGTCCACACCGGAGTCCCAGGGAAGGCAACGGAGTCCTGCTCTTGTAGCGGATTTAGAGCCCTGGTCCCAGGGTGGGGGCGATGACACTAGAGCAGGTGGAGGTCTCGACATCTGCTGATGCAATGACTTCCCCACCCCGTTTGCATGGGAGTCCCAGGGAGGGCAGCAGAGTCCTGCCGCTGTAGCGGCTTTTGAACCGTGGTCCTGGGGTGGAGGCCATGATGCTGGAGCAGGTGGAAGTCTCAGTGTCCGGCGGTGCAACAGCATCCTCACCCCATCCCATCTGCACAGATGTCCCAGTCAGTTGGAGCCTGTCTCAGTTGCTGCTGCCTTAGTTAAACAACAATAAAAGTGGGCACAGAGTTCATTTTTACACCACCACAGTTGCCCAAAATACAGTAATTTCGGCTCTGTGTTGTGTAGACACCAGTCTTTAAATTGAACAGGAACCAATGCAGATGTAGGGGCTTTTAGCAAATTTTACACATCCTCTGTTGAGTAGTAACCACATTTTTTAAGATCCGCATGATACATGCTGCCATGTATGAGTCCCAGGGAACATGATTGTCCTGAGTTTCACTATGTTCTTTCAAGAAAATATATAGTACAGTATATGAATTTGCTCTTCACCAATAAGTGGGAGGTGTGATTAGACATGATCATGGTCACCACTGATAATGATTTAGATTAGTGAATGCTTCTTTTTCTTTCTCTGTGTCTGTTTCCCTTTGAAACAACTTATTTTTTTATTGCAGTCTGCATTGGTGCCGGTATTGGTGGCTGATGCAAAGCAATGTAACATTTACTTTTAAATGAGGAAGCATCTGGTTATATCCCATTAATGTAATACCAACTCAATTAAATGAAGACAAGAGATAGAAGAAGTTACCAGAAAATGTGTGATAAAGAAAGTTGCTGTATAATGAAAAAACTGTTGGTATGGAATATTAGTGTAAACATTGGACATTTTTAAAAAAGACTTTTTAATGGTCCTGTCATTGCTGGAACACAAGTATAAACATTCTTATCAAATTCTTCTTCTTTCTGGTCCAGATCAAGCTGCCGCCGCCGCCGCCCTGTTCGGTATCAAGGGAACTTTTTGAAGTAGTGCATAAAGTTAGTTTTATTTATCTCTTGTACGCTGCTGCTATTTACTGAGATACAATCAAAACCTACAGGCCATTAGGGAAGACTAGGTATAACTTGAAACAAATCTTAGCTGCTTATCCTCAGTCCCCTAATGTTCTTGTTCAATTCTTTTCATTTCTCATTGCCTCGGTCTGGCTTCTAGCACTCACCACCTGAGTTTACTTTTAGAGGCAACGATAACCCCATGAACATATGTCACAAATGTATCACTGGACTTGTTATCACTTCCTGGATGCCTTATGTTTATTTGCCATATGTGTGAACTCTAAAATAAGACATGTGTGCATTGGATGAAACAAATGACTCATTCACAGGAACCACTCATTACTGGGTGTTATCAGCAGTGAGTGATGTATATGAACGTGGGCATCAACTGGCCATTAGACATGACAGTCATAAATAAAACAGAATCAAGTTTCTGCAAAATGCTGAATGAAGCAAAGCAGGTCCAGTCTATGTAGCAAATGCAAAGAGGGAAAGATAAATATGATATATAGCAACACATGCATGTTTCAGTCTAATAAGTGGAACAATGTAGGGATTTTACAGGAGTTGCTTTTCCTCCTTCTGTCTCCTGGTTTGAGGCTGTCTTTTAATTTGATTTAGATTGTAATCCTAAAAAACTAGGTTTATGAAAGCAGTGCTGAATCTTTCTCCTGGAGGAGATGATAAATACAGCTGTAGGCAACTGTGTCTATTCTCTTGACTCACCTCTGTTTATTCAAAGCAGTCCCCTAATCTGCTTCTTCCTGCATACAAATTGTACTAGCTATATTCATAGTATCTCTGCAGGTTGCCACTGTGGCATCCACGGGAAGCCAGAATCTTGACACCAATGCAGTTCGTCAGGTCAATCCAATCAAATTTCTATTGCCGCCCAACTCGGCAATAACTCTGGGCAGCTAACAACAATTAAAAACAATATCAAAACTAACTAAAATAACCCTTAAAAACCCCATTTAAAAAGTCAAAATAATTTACATCACACACCCCATCCATTAAAAGAGAGAGAGAAATCTAAATTATATAAGCCAGCGGGCGGGGGTCACCCCTCCATCAGGGTCCTATTTAACCATTGTGATAAACAACAATGGGACCATTATAGTCCTATCTAACCATTGACACAGACACATTGGCAAATTTCCTCCAAATGTAACCTGGCTTTTTATGTGTGGTGGTGGCCATATTTTTTTCTAGAAAATATTGAATCATATCCATAATGAACTGCTTGGAGAATTTTTTACTGCACCTGGGAAAAAATAGGTGACCTCCCCCTCAGTTTCCATACCCATTATTAAGATGAAGAATATTTAGAAGACATTTCTATTTTCCAATATCGTTGTTGAGAGAATAGTCAGTAGAGGCAAATTATTGCCTTCACGTATCCTTTGCGTCTTTCCTGGAAAAATCTAAGTACAGTACCTGTTAATGCTGTGCGAAATATATTCTCTTCCTTGACAATTATTTTTAATTTCTGGTAAAATTCACTTTAGCTGTGCAGTAGGTGTGCAGAGCCACACAGAGGAGAATAGCTACCAGACTCTCAGAGGTTTATCATTAATTGGCACTGAAAGTCTCAGTAACTCACTCTGATACATTTGCATGAGAAAGAATTAAAATGTTTCTTTACTTACAATTACTCAAAATTACAGATGTACATGAACTGCATGATAACTACCAAACAACAGATCAACAGCAATTAACAGTGGACACCAACCAACAAAAAGAGGGAAAGAGCAGAGGCAGGATACTCTTTGAATTTAGAGATGTGATGGGATGATTGGTTAGTGCTGAATAGCTAGAAAAAGTCACTCCAGCCCCAAAATGCTCCTTCTAGTCACTCTAACTTCAGGCAGTAGAGTTATTTTTTTAATTCAACTCACCTACCATCAAGCAGAATTAAACAACTACCCTTGTCAACAGGGAAGTGAATAGTTAACTAGTTATTACCAATATATGCGTGTTGCCAGAAATGGGCAAAGGGGCTTGTGAGATTTAATGCTCTGTGCATCAAAATAACTTCCTTGATGTGTTTATAGTATTTGGAAGATACATTTGATTTTCTGCCTCTGGCAGCTACATGCTGGTTATTGTTTGTGAGTAAATATAGGACAAAAGTATTGTATTCTATCCCTCCTATCACACAATTCTTCACCATTTTTGTCTCCCTGACTACCTATCTTTCCTGATATGAATAAGCCCATGGGGGGTGGGGGGTGTCCCTCATTGTGTAGTATCCTATTGCTAGTTGGAACTAGAGTACACCCATCCTACTGAGTGAATTGATTTACTCTGCTTAGAAATAACAATACAGTTCTGGTCACTAAATCTTCCATTGGGCTTTTACTACGAAGTGAAAAGCAGGAGAAGCTACAAACAGCAAAGAATTGATTCTGTGATAGAAAATGGAACATTTGTATATGGCTGTTGGTCATGGCATAAATATAATAAAGAGAAGAAGCCTACATTTATCTTACAAGAGACTTTCCAAAAATTTATTCTGTAAATCCCCACAACAAACCATCTTCTCTGTCAAGTCAAACAAGAATGACTGACAACAAATAAATGTTCAGCTCATATTACTGGCTTCTTGGGCAAAGAGATTCTGCTGAAGTAGTAGACTAGATAGATCTACTAATCTGATTCAGAAGTGCTCTTACCAAGTATCTTACGAGTTTGCAAAACATGATTGGTGGGTTTTTAAACTCAGGGATCTGAGGATTTTACTCCCTGAAAGTGGAGTAAGAGTAATTTTGGGGACAAGGTCCTGAAATAGTGTAAAGGGAGGAAAACAGCAGCACCAGTGGCAATAATAATAATAATAATAATAATAATAATAATAATAATAATAATAATAATAATAATAATAATAATAATAATAATAATAATAATAATAATAATAATAATAATAATAATAATAATAATAATAATATTCCCCCTCTCAAAATAAAACATCAAAAACTTAGTCTGGCTATATGGCAAGATATAAAATCACAAGATGTTTCTGTTTGACTGCCTCAGTTCTACTTGGGAAAGAAAGCATATATAAATGATATATAGAAGTGATAGGGACAGCGGTGCAAAGCACATTTTAAATCAATAGAATATACTTTAGGCACTATTCAAATAAACACTATTCATTCCTGCGGGAGACAGACAACATTAGAATCCCTACATAAGCAATAAAAGATTTAACAAGAGTTGTAGTGACATACCTTTGGCCAGTTTCGGTTCCTGATTTATTCAACGGTGCTTCTGCCAGTAACCTCTGTGGCATATTGAATGTATTTTATGCACTTTCTCAAATCAATGTATCTTTACATTGATGCATATTAATACTCTCTTTAATGTATTTGTTATCCATTGATTTACATTTTCTTCTATATATAAACCCCCCTGATTTTCCTTCATTTCTGTTTTGGTCAAAGAACAGGCCTCCAGATGGGATCTGTCCTGCTTCTGTGTTCCTGACAGCGACAATGCATTTGGCAGTAAAGATATGTTAAGCAGTAACAGCAGCAGTAACAATTTACAAGGCAAGGGATGTGCACTTGGCTTTAACATAGAGCCATACTTCACAGTGAATTAAGAATCTCCAAACAAGCTGTATTTCCCCCCATCTTTTGCCTTTTCGACATTCAAAAAGAACTGACATCAAAGCTGCAGTCCTACGCTTACATGGAAAAATGCCCCATTGAACGTAGCCAAATGCAATTTCTAAATCAGCAGGCCAAGAAAACAGGCCTCGTGAAAACTGGTGGCATTATTAATTGTGACATTATTACATTGCATAGCTATTGCTACAGTTTAAAGCAATAACACGTATTTATGACTGAGATATCTAGAGAGCCATTTGGTGATCACATGGTACAATGCAGGAAGAACTCTAAATCACCTCTAAGAAACAAGGCCTGGCATTAAAATCTGCCTTTACATTTTTGAACTCTCATTCATAATTTTCCAGCACTATCCACAAGAATTTTTTTTTACAAATAGTGCACTGTAACGCTGTGTCCCTCTTCATAGAGGGACAAAGAAGAAACTGAAGCCTTAATGAAAAGGGACATACATCTGTCATTAGTTTGTCCCTGATCTGCTTTATGTGAGTAGAAATAATTGGGGGTATTTCTTCACAATTAATGATTCTAAAAATGACTATATTGTAATCTGAGGTGAGCAAAATGGATTACATTGAACAGAGGACTGGGATTATTCCTTTGTCAGATAATATCTAGAGGGATACCATTTTAAAAAGAAATCCAAATACAAATATTTCCCTCTAAATTAATTACCAATTGATATGTTATTATAATTGATTTATAAGTCTTTGATGCTGAGGATTCTTGATAGCATTTCTACAGCTGGAGAGGTGCAAAAGGTGAAATGCATTGCCATATTGGAAAGATATGGAATATTAGCTACACTAGTACCTCAGATAACGTTATGACTTGGTTCCACAAGTCATGACATTATCCGATTTTTAGCATTGTCCGATGCATGCATCGAACAACACTAAAAAAACAAGCCCTGACAGCGGGGGGGTGGGGTGGATTGGACCCAGTCCACCACCTCCGCTCTGATCCCTTGCCTGGGTGTGCGATCCCCAAGGGTTTCCATGGCTGAAATCACCATCCCCCATGTTCTACCCAATCCACCACAACCCCAGGCGATTGCATTGGACAACGCTAAAAGAATCGTTATCTGATGCAAGTTTTCCCCAAAAAACTTGCATCATTATCCGATTCTAGCTTAATCCAATACAATCGTTATCCGGAGTATTACTGTATTAGAAATAGGTGTTTTTCTATACAACAAATTGCATCATTGTTTACTTATGATGAGCTCCAAAACATCAATTTACTTCTCCAGAAAGCCTCAAAGTTCGTAATACTGTGTATACTTACACTTGAAAATGTCATCATTACCCATCCATCAACTCTAGTGAAGTTATGAAACTTCATTTCTCCGGAGGCCTTGACATTACATTTCTCACTGTTTGTTCTGGTTGTCAGCACTTTATGTCACTAATGGAGAAGCACTCAGGTCCAAAAATCCCATTTTCCTCCTTGATAGCGGTATTGTTCACATTCAATCATCTACTTGTATATAGCCCATAATATGACTGTGGGTATACAGCCAAATCAAGCTAATAGATTCTGTCGTGTTTGACTTGAAGAATACTATTGGCTGTAATGGTCATCAATGTTGGACCCTGCTCAGTCAAAACCTGGTTTTATTGCCTCTCAGAGCATATTGGTTGAACCTATGCTGGGCTTTCAGAACACCACAGCAAATGCAATCCCTATTAATTTCCTTGTATAGTGGTACCTCAGTTTACAAATGTAATGCATTCTCCGGGATGTTTTGTATTGCAAATAATTCATAAACCAAGGCATTACAGGGGGAGATTCATAAACCAAGGCACTATTTTCAATGGATTTTCATTTGTAAACTGAAAATTATGTAAACCAAGGTACCACTGTATGTAGAATAAGATAATGTTTATTAGAACAAAGATGAGACAACCGAATTATTTTTAATTAATAAAGAAAAGTACTGCTCTTAAAGGATGCAGCAGAAAGGCTATGGATGAGGAAAATCAGTCTTCCTCTCATGACAGATTAAAAAAAAGTTTGACCTAAATGACAATAATTGATGACCATTTGTCCAGAAGCTAGAGACCTTTTCTGCAGCTAAAAATTCTAGCTGCAATTCTCAGATTTAGTAGTGGCTCAAGTGGTTAAGATGCTGACTGGAAGGCAGCAGGCCAGCAGTTTGAGACCTGAGTACTACATGACGGAATGAGCTACCGTCTCTGTCCCAGTTTCTGCCAACCTAGCAGTTCAAAAGCAAGAAATTGGAAATAGATAAACAGGGACCACTTCAGTGGGAAGGTAAACAGTGTTCCATGCACTCTGCTGTCTAGGCAGCCTGTCACATGTCCACAGAAACATGTGCAGACGCAGACAGCACTGGTTCTTTGCCTATGAAACAGAGATGGGCACTGAAACCTACAGTCAGATATGACTGGCTTTTGAGCAAGGGAGACCTTTACCTTTAAACCAGAGAAAGCTGTTATTTCTTTCAACACCCTAGCTTAGGAATGTAACTAAATGTAGGGTTGGTGGTTTAATGAAACATTAAGCCATTTTCTCTCCTCTCCTTTCTCTCCATCCATCAGCCTGGAGTTAAGATCCAGCCTGATGTTCTGAAAAACTACGAAGATGACTCGTCACTCTGTCTTGTGACATATTTTTCATTAGCCCTAACAGATTGTACTGTGAGACTGTAGATGTGGGAATTTTTCTTATAAGATAACAATAGCCTACTTTGCCTTTCAGAGGACCAGAGCTGAAGTGAATTTGCTTCTGAACATTACTCTTTCAGACTTCTGCACACTGAGCTGTCAAATATTCAGCCAATGTTCTCTGAACATTTGCCAGATGTTTACTATTTTTTCAATATCCTATTTTGACAGCTGACAATATTTGTAATCACTTACCAAATTGGATCTCAGAGAATGAAATTAACAGAACTCTGATAACAGAACACTGCTGATGAGCAGTGCCATTGGTTTTTTGACTGAATTTGGCAGCTGGTGTATTGGTGGGTTGTTGGTTTTTGTTTTGTTTTGTTTGATCACTGTTAAGTTATAGATATGTGGCAGCATGCAATGTTTTAAATTTCATGCCAACCAAAATCAAAACAACAATGAAATTAAAGTGTTTTCATTCTGTGCAAAACTCGAGAGTCCAAATTTTGCATGCTTCAAAGGGTATGGTAATTAACTTCTGAACAAACATTAACATAACAATAAATTCACACAATACTGTTTAAAACAAGGCAGCACAGTGGAAACGTCTTATTGTCAACTTCAACTCAAAAAAAAGATTTTGATGAACTATTTTGTTCACATGACATTCTATATACATATGGGGACCATGCGTATAGCAGAAGAGAACAGGCTCTGCTTACCATTGTACAAATGTTTTTGGACATATGTTAGAAATGCCTGTGCAGTTGCACAATGTCTCTGGAGATCAGAGACATGGAAAGAGCAGGGAATATTTTAGGGAATATATGGCCATATCCCATCTGGAGGGTAGGGTCACCAAATGGCAGATGGGATACCAAGTGCCTGGATTTGTTTTCTAGGTATTGCCAAGGTTCTGCAGCTGTATGCAACAACAGTGTGTCCACATTTTACCAATCTAGAATGCTGTGGTTTCTTTTTCCTCACATCTCCAGCACTGATTCTGCTACTGTGGAATAGCATTTTTGCATAATCCTTTCAATGAAGAAATGTATAACAGTCAAAATCATGTTGCTCAGTAGAAGAACATTTGTAATTTTCAGTCTGTTCCTAAATGCCACCTAAAAAGCCTGTATTTCAGTGTGTACACATGAACCAAACTGGTTTGTGTATGCATCCTTGAGAACTGAATTGTTACAAATCTTATAAGAATAAGTATTATATTTAATGTTAGCATGATCATTACCCTTTATATAAAAAATGTGATTAGGCAATTTTGTACCACTTCAGAATATCATGAGTGCAGCTGAAGCTATCACTGCACTTGGAAATCTGACAGAAAATGTGGTGCTTTACCAAACTATGGACACTTTTGTGCTTAGTTAACTATCTAAACTTTGTTGTTGTTCAGTCGCACAGTCGATTCCGACCCTCTGCGACCCCATGGACCACTGTCCGCCAGGCACTCCTGTCCTCCACCAACCCCCTCAACTCGCTCAGCTCTGTGCCCATTGTCTCTACAATACCATCTAGCCATCTCATCTTGGGCCGTCCCCTACTTCTTTTGCCCTCGACCCTTCCAAGCATCAAGGCTTTCTCAAGTGAATCCTCTCTTCTCATTTGATGTCCAAAGTACTTTAGCTTCATCTTTATTATTTGACCTTCTAAGGAGCAGTCAGGGGTGATTTCTTCTAAGATTGACCTATTTGTTCTCCTCGCTGTCCAGGGGATTCTCAAAACTCTCCTCCAACACCACATCTCAAAGGCGTCTATTCTTCTGCGCTCAGCTTTCCTAATGGTCCAGCTCTCACAACCATACATTGCCACAGGGAATACCATTGCTTTGACTATGCGAATTTTTGTTTTCAATGTGATGTCTCTACTTTTCACTATGTTCCCCAGATTTCTCATCGCTTGCCTCCCAAGAATCAGTCTAAACTAGTTGCATGTAAATCATTTAATTAATTTGCTTCAATTTGTCTTTAACTGGCCTTTCCTATGTGGCAAACCGACCAAATTCTAAACCAAACATCCTGATGGGGGCTGCCATGTTTCTGTGTTGCCATTCCCCACATAAATGTGCTTTATTTCACAATGTCTTTTGCTTTCACACTTCAGTAAGTAGAAAAGAGGATTCCCTGAGTATCAATCCCACAGAATCTGCAGGTTTAGCACAGGACCCTACTTAATCATCATTTTCGAAACATACATTTTACCCTTGGCAGATTAGAGAGTTAGATACAGGGTGGTGGAAAGAGAAACAGTGGAGAGAGGCAAAACTGCTGACTCTGAGCAGGATTTCAAACTGCCAAGGGAAGACCTTTCCAACTGGAAGAGTAAGCACATTTTTAAATGATATTCCTCTCTGAAGTAATTACAACACTGTTAAAATAAAGCAACTGAATGTTGCTGTATGGAAATTTTCTCAAAGGAACAAATATTTAATATCTGGACTCTATTAAAACAAAATATTTGGACTATGAGTTTGTTGAAATTTTACTAAAATGTGATTTCACAAAGCAAGACATTTGGTAGGCCATCCCTCTATCCTCAGATTTAGAGGCAAACTCCACATTAGCAATAACACTACGCAACAAAAAATTTGCTACTGGGTGAAAATAACGTGATTGCTATGTAATAGGGTATGCTGATTCTGATTTTGTAATCAGAAATGTTGTAGGACATCTGGATTTAAAGTTATAGCTGAAAGTCATATGATATTAAAAGCCTGTACATGGGTTAATATGTAGCTGCATCAACGAGCCGTGTTTGCATTTAAGTGATTTCGTATAAGACGATTCGGTAATTCGGTAGATGGTGATTCAGTAAACGAAAGATGAATAGGCACAGCTGTGTGAATTGTCCAGACTGCTTTTGCTACATTTGTGGCAAGTATACGACGTCTGACCAATGCAAGAACATATCCAGAAAGCTACGTATAGCTTACAAACATTACTTCAGATGTGAAATCAGAGCTCAAACAAAATCCTGGGCACCTCATCTCTGTTGCACCGTCTGTTACCCCGGCCTAACCCAGTGGTTAAACGGTAAGCAACATTGAATGCCTTTTGCTATTCCCATGATTTGGTGGGAGCAGAAAGATCACCATTCGGATTGCTATTTCTGCTTGACCATCATATCCGGGTACAGCAAGAAGAACAAGTCAAAAACTGTGTATCCTGATTGTCAGTCTGCTCTAAAGCCTGTGGCGCATGGTACAGATTACCCATCCGATGAAATGAACAACAAAGAAAGTGGTGCTGAAAGTAATGACAGTGATGCTGGAGCTATGGAATCCATGAATGATCCTGACAGTGACATTAAAAAGCCACGTTTGATCAGCCAAACCGAATTGGACGACCTGGTTCGCCATTTGTCCTAGTCGAAACAAAAGTCTGAACTGTTGGGTTCCAGACTGAAGGAGTGGAACTTACTCACGATGACAAGAATCACTACATAGTGAAAAATTAGCCACCCAGAAATTTACCTGTAGTCGGACAGCACAACGTTCAACATGTACCTCTTGTGGATCGTAATAAGATTTACCTACCTCCACTCCATATCAAACTGGGTCTTATGAAACATTTTGTTGCAGCGATGGATACATTGTGGTTTTCAGTACCTAAAAGGCAAGTTTGGAAAGATGAAAACTGAGGCAAAATTGAAAGCAGGAGTCTTCGTTGGGCCAGAAATATGAAAGTTGATTCGATGTCCACAATTCAGATTGGGGCTCACGGAGCGAGAACTAGCAGCTTGGGATGCATTTGTGCTTGTCGTGCACAACTTTCTTGGGAACCACAGAGCAGACAACTATGCAGAAATTGTGGACAACTTGCTAACAGCCTTCCAGCACCCGGGTTGCCAAATGTCACTAAAGATGCATTTCTTGCATTCGCATCTCACCTTCTTTCCATCAAATATGGGAGCCGTGAGTGACGATCACAGTGAAAGATTCCACCAGGAGATGTCCAGCATTTTGTTGTTCAGTCGCACAGTCGATTCCGACCCTCTGCGACCCCATGGACCATTGCCCGCCAGGCACTCCTGTTCTCCACCATCCCCCTCAACTCACTGAGCTCTGTGCCCATTGTCTCCACAATACCATCTAACCATCTCATCTTGGGCCGTCCCCTTCTTCTTTTGCCCTCGACCCTTCCAAGCATCACGGCTTTCTCAAGTGAATCCTCTCTTCTCATTTGATGTCCAAAGTACTTTAGCTTCATCTTTACAATTTGACTTTCTAAGGAGCATTCTGGGTTTATTTCTTCTAAGATTGACCTATTTGTTCTCCTCGCTGTCCAGGGGACTCTCAAAACTCTCCTCCAACACCACATCTCAAAGGCATCTATTCTTCTGCGCTCAGCTTTCCTAATGGTCCAGCTCTCACAACCATACATTGCCACAGGGAATACCATTGCTTTGACAATACAAATTTTTGTTTTCAATATGATGTCTCTACTTAAGCAAGATATCAAGGCCGCTTCAATCCGAACATGATGGGGGATTACTGTTGGTTTTTGCAGAGAGCAACAGAAGATGTTCACAGGTGGAAAGCAAGAAGCTCTACACACTTTTAAACCAAGCCATTGTCAATCTTAGTGTAACTAAGGGTCCCTGACTCATTTCAGAGGTAAATAAAAATTTATAATTCACTTCTTAATTATAATATTTAGGATTTTCATCCCAAAGTATGCACATTAATTTCCCTAAAATTTCTCATAATTGCTTTTCAACATAGTTAATAGCATTTTCCTTGATAACCTTTACACGTACATAACATTTTTTCCTGATGTGCCAGAGCAAATCCGACTGCAGTTCTGTACTCAGCACATATGAATTACTATAAGGAACATGTTTTCAACCCAGTAGCAGGGGAAAAAAATTTTTTTTTGTTGCATAGTGATAATCTGTCATTAGAGCTGAAAGTTTGTGTTCCAGAAATATGACTATGTATTCCCTATTGTCTGAGAAATGATAGGTAACAAAAGAAAAATGTGTTCATGCACTGAAGACCAATCACATAACAAAAGGAACCTAAGTATGGAAAAAAATATTCTGTGACAACTAAACACCATCAGGACTTAGGAAAACTGGCTCTTCTTCTGATGGGTTATGCTTAATGTATAGTTCTGCCCTGAAAGATAGGAAACATTACTTTTTAATTGTCTGCCTCAACTCATAGAATACATCAACAACTGTGGTCATGTAAAACTGGAGAATTCTGGAAGCTATCATCCAAAAATGTAGAATTTGGCATCCTACTCAAACCTTTCTCCAAGCTAGAAGGCCCAAGAATTCCTCATTCCAGCTTCATGAAATGAGACACCATTAATGGGACCTGTTTGCTGATATTATGTGTCAGTTTAGAAGCTCTTGTTTAAGAATAATTGGGTATTTCTCATTACAGAACTAATGGAGAAAGTATGAACTTTCCTGCTCAGAACAGTTTTTCATTTCATTTCCTTCATATCTAGACTTGATTGGTACCAGATAATCTTATACCACATTTTAGGATGATATAAATAAGGCTGACAAGCTAATTTGAACACAAGGTGGAAGACTGCAGGAAGTATGTGGGAGATGGGCCAAGTTGGCAGTCATCTGCAGCTCAAAATAAGGGACAAACACCTGTTAGTCTGGGATTTGTGCCAGGCTAATTATGATGAAATGTATGTTTAAAAGTGTAAATGTGTTATCAGAAGATGGGTTGCAATTTTGGTAGGTTTTTTTGATCAGCTGTCTTTTTCAAGGGTTGCTAGGTTATGCAACCTTCTCTTCAGTTTAGCTAGCTGCATTAAAAGTTAAAAAAAATCAGGATAATGATGAAAGGTAGGGTAAAATATTATGAATGAATGTAGTAAAAATTGCTTTACATTTAAAGTGAAATAAAGCTTCAAGTTCCAAAAAGTTTTGTGGAAACAAAAATATTTTGAAACAGTTCAAGCTTGGAACTTATATTGGTTTGTGAAATCTGAGAAGGGCTGTTAGTGATAGCACACATTGTAACTTCATAGGGTCAATATTTGTTGGAAGTGGCTTGAAGGCAAATAACAACAATGCTTTCTACTACTAAAGTTGCCCTGAAGTAACAGATATTATACTTTAAATTCTGCAGTTCTGTCAAAATATACTGTCTTAAGAGCTCTAGGAGTGTTGAAGATGGGATAACAGCTTTAAGGCTCACTGCCTGGTTTATCAATAAGGCTTCTCCTGTCACATAGAAAGTCACAATATGAGTTAGCAGTGTAATGTGGCAAGAAAAAAGCTGTTGTGATATTTTGCTGTAATTGTAGATGTTATAGTGTCCAAATTAAGGGAATTAACAGTAGCAATAGCAATAATACTTATATACTCCCCCACATTGCTTCCTGAACTCTCTGGGTGATTCACAAGGTAATTAGCATTTTGCCCCCAGCATGCTGGGTACTCATTTTAACAATCTCAGAAGGATAGAAACTGAGTGAACTTTAAGCCCAATTAGGATTGAATTTACAATACAGTAAAACCTCATATAACACTAAAACCTGGTTCCACAAGTCTTCGTGTTATATGATTTTTAGTGTTATCTGATGCATGTTAAAATCCTATGGGATCCATAGAGATACATTGTAACCACACAGGCTTTAGAGGTTGTTATCTGAAGCATCCCATAGGATCTTAATGTTATCTGATGCAATTCTTCCCCCCAGATTCCTTAATGCTATTTGATTTTAGTGTTATTCGATACTAATGTTATATGAGGTATTACTGTATCAGCAATTTTGGCTGCAATACAGTAGTTTAACCACTGTATTTTGTTGGTGAGACCTCGCATGGAAAACTGGGTCAGGTTTTGGCCACACACAGTTTAAGAGGGACATCAAGAAGCTGGAATGCATCCAGGAAAGAGCAATCAGGGCAATAAGATGTCTGAACATCAGAAGAGAAGCCTAAGTAGCAACATAGTAGCCATTTTCAGGACTATCACATGGTGGAAAGAGCTTGTAGCTCTAGACCGGTGTTTCACAGCCATTGGTTTTTGGACTCCAATTCCCAGAAGTCTGAGCCAATTCCCCAAAGCACTGATCAGCTAATGTACTAACTTAGGCTTCTGGGAATCCTAAGTCCAAAAATCAAAGGTTGGGAAATACTATTCTACAACAGGAGTAGGGAACCTACAACCTGCAGGCTGGATCTGGCCTATAGTGCCAAATAATCTGACACACACACACACACCCGCCATCACTCCTGCTGCTGCTGCTGCCAGACTCAGCCACAGACTCATTTACGGCTGTTGTAAATGCATTTATGACAGCCATAAATTGTGGGAGGACCACCAGTCTGGCCCCCTTAATTGTTTGAGGGAGTGTGGCCAGTCCCCAACTCAAAACAGTTGGCAACCCCTCCTCCAGATTGTAGGACTTGAACCAATGGATTCAAATTATAAGAAAGGATATTTGGCCTCAACCTCAGGAAGAATAGGAACAGTGTCTGTTGGATAGTGAAATGCAGAGTCGGATTTTCCTATAGGCTAACTAGGCTTCAGCCTAGGGCCTCAAGATCAAGAGGGGCCAATATATTGATATATATCACAGTAATGATGTATTTTATTATCTCTCATGTAATTTACAAACTTAAAAATGGGAGGTGAAAGGGCCAAATAAGTGGGATAGCCTAGGGCCTCTTTTCATGTAATTCTGGCCCTGGTGAAATGGCTGGGGTACACAGAAAGAGCCTCCTCGAAGATTGTGGTGTTTTTGAATCACAATCCGGCATGCCCTGAGCAATGGCCACCTTTTGCTAGATAATCTTTTTCACACTAGGTCAGGCAAAAAGAATAAATTTATGAAAGGGTGCCTTCAGTTTGGCAGTTTCATATCTGACCTGGACACGGAAGAAGAAGTGAAATGGCTTGCCTTGGAATGTGATGGACACTAGTGGTGGAGGGGTAGACAGAAAGAGCCTCCTTGGAGATTGTGGCACTTTTAAACCACAATCGGGCATATCCTGGTAATTGAATCCTTGTGTTGCTGGCTAATCTTTCTCACAATAGGTCAGGTGCCTTCATTTTGATAGTTTCACATCTGGTGGCAGCTTCCCCAGCACTGAAGGTATTTAAAAAGAGGTCAATGGTCACCTGTAAGTGAAGCTTTAGGTAGAGATTTCTGGCTTTGGCAAAGGGCTCGACTCAAAGACCACTGTGGTCCTTTCTGACTCTTGTGTTTTCTAAAGGACAAGCTTTTGAATTAGGGAACAAGACTATCCCACTTATAAGATTCATTTCATAATACAATGTTCCATTCATGCATCAAACATTTAGGAGGCTTTATAAATAAGAATTACAAGAAAATAGTTGGCCCCAACAAATTAATTCATACTGATGGTATTAAAAATCACAATATTAAAATACCACTTATTTTATTTGATGTACGTAGCATGTGTCTTATGAACAATTAAAGCATACTGAACAGGCAGGTATAAAATTTTCTGAAGGTCATGAAGGTCAAACTAGTGACTTACTAATATTTAATTATCTGTCATTATATCAACTTTACAGAAAGCTTAATGATTTAGGATTGAAAACAGAATACAGTACTCGTTAATATCTGAGCATTTGTACTCTTGCTGTGCCTTAATTTATTTCATTTTCATTTTCAAACACAGTATAATTACATGAATAAACTGACTACATAGACATCCAGGTTTCAAACTGCTTATTTGTCTACATAAATTTTAATTTGTATTCTGTGTAAAGTGTTTCTGCAATTACAATCCAATTATCTACCTTAATTTGATGAATTAGTCATTATTAGAAGAGTGAGATTTTCTGTAAACCTAGGCAAAAACTTCCCTTGTAAGTTTTGAAAGGTTCCGCACCCCATATTATTCAAAGAGGCCTCTCTTGACATCCACCAGTTCCCACATTTTTGAAGGCTCAAGTTGACTTCCTAAAGATAAAACTCTTCTATCTGTGGAGGCTGTCCATGGTTGTTGTTTTTTTAAACCTAGAAAAGGAATGCTCCAAATCACAACAGGAGTCTCAACAGATACCAAGGAAAAAATACATTCAAATGTTGCCTATTGGGTGGGAGGAAATGAGGTTAATGCAAGGTAAGAAATGTTATTAACTGACAGAATGTAAGCCATGAATATGTCCTTGAACCAGATTTGTTTATTATACAAGTGTTGTGAGTGGGTGGAGGTAGATGGAAAGAAGCATTTCATCTCTTAGGAAAGGTCCTGTGAGAAGTAAACAAAGCTTACTTGACCTTGTATTTACTATGTGTATTGGTTATGGTATATTGCTTAATTTATTGTATATATTGTGTTTACTATGTATATTGTTTAATGATTATATGAGCCCCCCTGAGTCAGGTTCCCTGATTGGGCAGCATATAAGTGTGAAAATTAAATTAAAATTAAAATTACTGACATTGGTGACAAGCTGCATAGCAAAACAAGTGACCAGACATTTTTACTATGTAAGTCAAAATGCCAATATGTCAATTGACAGTAACAGAAAAACATGTAAAAATTGTGTACACGATCATTTTATAAAGGATTGTGATCTGTTAGGAAATTAAATATGACATCCCAGAAAAGCATGACATAGTTGAAGGAAAAGGAGCAGCAGCATGGATTTCCTTCCATAGGATGACTGGGTGAGTTGTTAATATGATTTTTCTAGCAGTCTTTTTAACATGCTTAAAGGCTAAGAAATATTTTTACTTAATATTTTTACTTTTAATGTCTTCTAATGTGTTAAAGAAGTACTTTTTTGCTTTGCCTGTAACACATAATTTGTAAGTCAAACCCTTGCCTGTAACTCATAACTCACATTTAAGAACTTGCCTGTAACTTGGGCTCAATTTGTATCTGCTACGTTTCTGCAATATTTCTACAGTATGTTATGTTTTGGATTTTTATCCAAAATATTTTGCCTTCTTTTTCTGTGTTCAAAATGTCATTTTTCTAAATACACACCTACAGTTCTAAGTAATTATAAGATGATGCAAAGTTATTTCGGACCATGTGTTGATTATATGTTTTCCACAAGCTTGAAATGCTTTAAAAGCAAGGCAGAGGAAGGTAGACCTTTCCTATGCTTGCACAATGGTCATGATGCCTTGTCTTGCTGTATAGCAGCAGAGATGCCCAAATGGTTTAAACAAGTAATGGTGAACTTTGGCACTCCAGGTGTTCTTGAACTTCAATCCCCAGAACCTTTGATCAGCAGGAGTGCTGACTTAGGCTTCTGGTAATTGAAGTCCAAGAACACCTGGAGTGCCAAGGTTCGCCATTAGGAGTTTAAACTGTTACTGAACTGCTAAGGTACAGGACCTCTAAACGGGTAATCCAGTGATAAAATAACTTTGCTGAGACTTCTGAATCACTCTGGGAGGTCTGGCATAGTTGGCTCTCCTTGTGAATAATATGTAGCACAATCCTTTATCAGGATCTGACACAATGTATCTTTGATTCTGGACTGCGCTGCCTCTCAAACTAAATGAAAAATGATCTTAACTTTTTTTCCCCTTTGGGCATTTCTCCCTGTTTTTCAAATCTAAATAACAGAAAAACAGCCCTCTCTGATGATAACTAGCTCATAGTCATCTACTGCACCATGTGCTGGGAAAAATGTAACCAAAGAGCTCTGCACTTCTATATACTGACTTGATCCTTAGAAAAATCCACTCAGCACTTGATTCTAAGGATGAGGAACTTGAAGAAATTATACTCCCTCTTCACGCTTTGCTTCACTTATGTGATTGAGTGCAGCACGAGATAGCTACACAACTCTTCATATGTCAGGAGAATCTGGGCATGATGGTTTGCGTAAACTACAAGTGTTACAGCTCCAATATATTGCAAAAATCAATGCCTTTCTGGGAAATTCACATGGCTTATTTCTTTTGAGAGTGTGTGTGCATTTACTGCTGATATTTTTCCTAATACAGATCTCTCTCTCTCTCTCTCTCTCTCTCTCTCTCTCTCTCTCTCTCTCTCTCTCTCTCTCTCTCTCAACTTTTGGCTTCAACATATTTTCATTTAATATGTTCCTTCTGATAAATCCATTCTATTCTATAACTATTATTTGCTACAGGAGCAGCTAGTCTCACAACTCTGTAATTTTTCTCATGTTTATTTTTTCTTTCAGTAGTCTCTCTACATTCCAATCCTATTTGTCTGGTTTAGTACAGAGGATTGTCTGCACACATTAAAAAGAAAGAGCCATAAAACATTGTACAACACAAAAATCATGTTCACTCACCAGTACAATAATTAAAAATAACAGCAATGTGCACAGGATCCCAGTGAAAATCCTAGTGAAAAATTAGCCTAGTTCAGTAGGCTTGAACTATTACTATTATCTTCCAGACTTGTTTACTTAGCTGTCAAGCACAGACAAAAGTAATGTTACCATGCCATACATGTATGGTAGTAAATTATTTAAATTAGGTCTATATATCTATTTTGACCAAATCCTGAATTTCAAATGAAATCAGCTTGATTTTAGGTCAGAATCAAAGTGGAATGTCCAGATGTAGCTCTGAATCAATACAGAAGAGTTGAATTTAGAGATCTGGATATACAAAAATGTAGGTGGAAGGATACAGACAAGCTTCCTGTTTAGGTTATGTAATCCTTTGGGTTGACAGGGGCTGCCTTTGTGACCAACTCCACTCACTTATCTGACCCTTCTGAGGCCTGCGAAGGGGTTCTAAGTATCTTTATACTTAAGATGGTGGAATATGGGGTGGATGATCAGCTGTTTCTTTCCTGGGAGTAGGGTTGACTTGTCCACAGGTTATAGCATGCAAGCTGCTTGTATATATACATTAGGATAGCCATGTTCACATCCCTTTATAGCTCTGAGAGTCTGTTAATAAAGGTATCCCTAGTTTAATTAACAACTATTGTCTCATTTTTTGTTCTTGTCTATGCTTGCAAGTTTTTCTTGGAATTCTGCAGCTATCTGAAAATACAGTGAACCAAATATTTCCATTACATAAAGAATGGATACAGAACATAGCTTGGAAAAGTTATTGTTTTGGACTATATTTCCTGGAATTCCTGTGTCAATATGGCCACTGCATATTGACATTTTTAATAGAAAGTGGGAGGAAAACATCAAAACCTGCAATAGTGATGTGCACCTGGGTTCAGGTAGTAGCTAGAATCAATTGAAATCCAAGAACATATGGGGCACCAAGGTTGGTCACCCATGGACTAGGGAATATCAACAACTGGCACCAATGTTTACAGTACAATTAAATTATTGTTGAAGAATGTGAGCCATGGATATATTTCAGACATGTGCTTCAGAACCATAGATGCAGTCTCTGTTTGGGGAGTCAACTGCTTCACCCAAGTCAATAAAGAGATTAAGATTTCCAACAGGATTTCCAGCAGGAACCTCCTTCCTTCCAGATTATTTATTTATTTATTCAATTTGCATAGCTGCCCCAATCGACATGCAACTCTGGGCGGCGTACATAAAATCCCCAACATTTAAAACTATAGAAACCCTTAAAATTCCCTTAAAACCCTTAAAATTCCCTTAAAACCCTTAAAATTCCTAAAAACACCGAAAAATTACCTCCCACCCGCACCAATTAAAAATCTAGTTAAAAACTTTTTGAAATCATAATTGTTTTTGGTTTTTTTGTCTCATACTGGAACATTGCCTTAAGGCTTTTAATAATTCTCCTAATTCTTTTAAAGCTATTGTTTTAACCTTTGGCATCTTTGTTTCAAAAATATATGTGGATCTGCATGATTTCATGACATCGTATTCTAGTATGTAAACTTCTTCTGAATTAATCACATTTCAGTGTGTTACCATGTTTAAGGACTTCACCATTTGGGTGGGTGCATTAGTATAAATGGGATAATTTATTATTAATAATTACTCAGTGGCAGCCAGAGGCTTCAGAATTCAGTTCAAATCAAATGATATGTCTGTTGAATATATGCCAATTACATAACAACCTGGTGTTTGTGAATGCAGCTGTGTGCACAATGTGCCTTAGAGTCTGATGTCCCTCATCATTATTATGGTCTACATTCTAACTCTAATTGTTCCCAACTATTTTTTCTGCTTTGCAACAAAAATAATAATGACCTTTATGTGATACTAAATGACTGTGAGCTCATTAAACAAAAAACACTGTATCACAATAGTATATACAATATGCATAATAAAATGAATGATGTATCTGGGTAATATATAAATAGTGATTTGCCTAATCTTCAAAATTTATTTATACTCTGAAGTGAAGCAGGTGCTTTTGTCCATTTCCAGAGCAATCCAAAGTGAGATGAGAGAACTGGAAGTGATGCTTGGATAGAAGATGGGCTCTTCAAAGTGCAAAACATTGCTTTGTTTTTTTAGGGGTTAAAACAGTGGCCCCACAGGGAAACCTCAATTCCCAGAAGCCTAAGTCAGTACATTTGCTGATCAGTGCTTTGGGAATTGATGTCCCAAAACCAAAGGTTGGGAAAACACTGGGTTAAAATAAGGGAGAAATTGAGGAGTGTGGGTGAAGTTGGGTTACTTTGGATACCTTAAAGCAGGGTGCCCAGACTATGGTCTGTGGCCTGGATCTGGCCCATGGCATCTAATAATCTGGCCCATGTCACCTTCACCACTCCTGAAAGTGGAAGTTAAATGTGCCCGTTCAAGTGCAAAACACCACTGTAAAGCACCCATGGCTGTCGTAAATGCAATAGAACCAGGAGGCCAACAGTAAGAGAAGGCTGATAGCTCAAGTGCAAAGGAAAAGCGCAGGCTATTCCCAATCAGGAAATACCTGAGAGAAAATTTCTTTGCCAGTATGATCAGTGACTGCTTTGTTAAGTCAAAATGCTGGAGAACAGAATGTAACAGCTAAGCATCCTAAATTTCACTACAGGAGGAAGAAATGAAAAGGACACGGCCCTTGTCTCCATACTAGAGGTGAGCAGTAATCAATGACACTGGATTTCATCCCTTATCCCATGAGAGAGCCCATTATTTTCACCCATTTTCCTCTTTTAACCCTCCTTTGGAACATATAAAGGTAAAGATTGCCCTTGCTCAATAGCCAGTCATAACAGTTCTCATCTCTGTTTACAGCCAAACAGCCTGTGATGTCTGCATCTGCAGACATTTACGTGGACATGTGGCAGGCATGCCTTGACATTGGAGAGCACAGACCACTGTTTACCTTCCCACCAAAGTGGTACCTATTTATCTACTTGCAATTTCTTGCCTTAAAAATGATAGGTTGGTAGGAGCTGGGAGCTCATTCCATCACGCAGTACTTGGATCTTGAACTTCTGACCTGCTGACCTTCCAGTCGTCAAGTCTAGCATCATAACTACTTGAGCCACTGTTTGGATTTTAAAAGGCTGCATATTACATACTCATTATTTGAATCTAGCCTTGAAATAAGTACCTCAAGTAATATTTGAGCCTTCAGATATTACATTTTTGGACTACAGTGCTCAAAATACCTCCCACGTTGACAGGGAAAATTGTGGGGGTTGCAATACTAAAGAATAACACTGCAACACCTGAACAATAGAACTTATTTTTCCCATTTCTCCTTTTTCTCATCAATACTTCTGAGAAACCAGTTTTTGAGGGTTGGTTTTTGGTTTTTTTTTTTTTTTGAAACTCTGATGAGAAGCTATGACTCCTTAACAAAGTTACCTACTTTCAATTGTTAAGTTAGGGTTAGATTTAGCTTTTGAGAAAAGGAGCAAAAAATTGCAGAACCCGATTTAGGAGTCTGAAGTAAGATCTTACTCGATTTTTTTGAAACAAAAGAATGATAGATGAAGGTTCCTAGCAACACTCTCTAATGTATTTTGAAGGTCTCATACATATGTTACAGAACTTTCAAAAATACAGGCACAATTTTTAAAAGAGATTTTACTTAATTGCAGGTGTCTTTGAAAGGTCTCACATTGGAAATAATATTGCAAATATAACCCTAACAACTGTAACAGCTGGACATTGTCAGAATTGTGCTAATAAAAGGAAGGAGGGTGTTAAACATTTTGCTTGTACAAAATGCTTGGAGTCAGTCAGAAAGCCATTATGATGACCTTGTGCTGACCACATACTATGAAGTGTTACATGAGCAGGGACAGGGAAGTTGCTTAATGGAAGTTATATAGTAGTTAGATGTATCCTTGTCACACTTCATCTAAACTGATACATTGCAATGGTCCACACTGCTCAGACCTGGCAATTACTGTCCAATTCCAATCTATTCCACACTGCCACTATAATGAAAAATAATTAGGAGCCAGAAAATGAGTTTTCACATGAAATGGTTTCAGTGCTTGGACACAATTGCCTTTGGCAGATGGCTTTGGGTTTGCTTTAATATAATAAAGACAGTTAATCATCTCTAAAGAGTGCACAGAATGAATAAACTTTTAACACTACTTTGTCTACTGAAATTCTTCTATTGATCAAATATATCATAGTGATGAAGCCATAGTTCTTGAGTAGAGTGGCTTTTCTTTGTTTTAGTTTGGTTTTAAAGTAAATTTGGGAGAAAAGAGAAGTCTATGAGAAGTGAAAAGCATTGTCATTAACAGAATTTAACACTTAACAAAAGCCGATCTTTCTTTTCATCTTCATCCCTACAACCACCAACCCTACAAAACTGCCCTATGATACTGTAAGGACAATACAAGTCAAAGTCCCTGGAAAAGAAATTCAATCTGACAAGAAAAGACTAATGGGATCTAAATGGAGACAAGTCAGTCTAATATTTCAATGATGACTTGAGACTATAGAAGATTTAATTCTTCAGGGGAAAAACCATCCAGTTTATGAATATGGGATATTGTGCTATTGTATCTAAAATTCAAAACACCTAGAAATGTCTTCTATTTCTTCACAATATGGTGCCCATGCTTCTTGCAGAAAAAAAAGGAAGACAAGCTTTACATAGCAAAGAGCTATGTAAAGTTTGGCATCCTTTTTTTCTGAATGTTGACAACACCAATAGAAACAGTCAAGACAGTTTACAGGGTACCCTCTTGTGTCCGTTATCATTCACAAAGTGACACCAAGCAAGGGAAAATCCCAAAAGTAGACTCCTTTTTTCATCAGTTAACTTCTCCTGACCAAATACAAAGCAATTGTCATTGGTATTTTTTTGACAAGTGTTAATGCTTAATTGTCATGACTTTCAGAACAGAACAAAGGCTACTCCAAGAAGTTTTGCTGCTTGAAGTGGAGTAGCAAATGGTATAGCCCCACCCACTCAGGTCAAATTGAATTGTTCCCAGCAGCAGTCAAATAGTTACTACATGTGCCAGGGAAAACTCCTGAAGTACCTCTTTTTTAAAAGTACTGCCTGAAAACCTGGAGAGATGCTGTCAGTTGAGGCAGCTCTCCAACTAATATTATTGGGATAAAGAAACCTGCATAATGTTTAACTGCCTACATTCCTAGAATCCTGATGGTGATTGAACAGCTAATGATTTGGTGCCGATTCTTCTCAAAGAGCAAAGTGTAAGTCCTGTTAGGGTTGCCACGAAAAGAGCAATGTAAGGACTTGCTATGTAGTGAACAGGCAGAGGGGTGAACTTCACATACTGTAGATCCATGGCTGATTACACCCAACAGTTCCTATTATTGAATTAAAGCAGGAAATAGATCATATGATACACATTATCAATCTTAAATTGTTTCACTTCTAGTTTTTCATTGGCCTAGAAAAGAGTTTTAGATCACCTCCTTCCCCTTCTCATGTCTCAGCTCGGAATTGACACAGATTGCATTAATGATGTGGTAGGGTCCACAACTTGTTTTCCCCCTTTAAAGTTTGTTGTAGATCTCTTGCTTCTGTCTGAGAATCACTGAAAGATGGACATTCTGTTTTACAGCTGTTATTCCTTTCCACTAATTGAGTTCATATGTCTGGTGAACTCACATTTGCACTTGAGTGAATCTTTAGCTCTAGACACTATTTTTCTTAATTTCCCTACATCTTGATTTGATATCACGAATTGGAGCACTAGCTTGTAAACCACCAAAGTTATGACTGGAACTCTTTATCTTTTCAGACCTCTACATCATTTGGTGGGTTTGAAACCCACATAATTATCTATTTAATTTAGGATCTCAGTGATTTATTGATTCATTCTGACTCTGCCTTCTTGGATTCACTTGTACAGCAAATAAAAATAGGTTGAACTTAGAAGAAATCAACCCTAACTGCTCCCTAGAAGGTCAAATAGTAAAGATGAAGCTGAAGTACTTTGGACATCAAATGAGAAGAGAGGATTCACTTGAGAAGGCCTTGATGCTGGGAAAGATGAAGGGCAAAAGAAGAAGGAGGTGGCCAAAAATGAGATGGCTAGATGGTATTGTGGATGCAGTGGGCAGAGAGCTGGGCAGGCTGAGGAGGATGATGGAGGAAAGAGGTGCCTGGAGAACAATGGTCCATAGGGTCGCAAATGGTCGGAATCGACTGTGCTACTGAACAACAACAACAAAAAAACCACCCTGATTTTTCCTTTTTCCATAGAGAGATCATAGTGAGTAATAGAACAGTTAATATATTATTTACATATAAAAGGAATTGCAGCCTGACTTTTCAAAAGTTTTGTACTGAGTACCATTCTCAGAAGATAAATAAAATCTAGTATCTGTTAATTTGATGCAGTTCCACTGACTTTCTTGCAACATTCTTTTTTACTTACATAAATGAAAGATGCTTCTTTTCATGATGTCCTCAGAGAGCATAGCTAGCATGCTAAATAAATTTAGATTTTTGAATATTCCAGTCAGAGAGTGCCTAATCAATTTTTAAGAGGTGATTTCTGGCAATGAAGATGTCATCAAAGAGCTTTCAAAATCTCATTCAGAGAAAAAATAGCTGTGCTTATGCATGTACATGAAATCTGTAGCTGGGATTTGAGGTACAGATTTAGACCATACTTCTGGTAGAAGATAGCTTCTTTCTTAACCATGGTTTATTGAATGAGCCAAGATCCAGCTAACCACCTGGAGAGGGCTTTGACATTCAAAAGGTAGGTAGGATAAATAGAAAGTTGAGCTGGAATCTATGTAGCCATCTTTTCCTGCTGGATCACCCCAAAGGAGAAACCAATGAATGCCACTGAGCATCAGCATAAAATAATGGATTTGGAAAAATAACATTCAACTTCAAAACTAATTTAAATGAATTGATGGGGCAATTTTTGTAGAATACTCTTTCATTGGTCTCTTATCCTTTATAATTAACAATTATATACGTAAAAATGTTGGATAAATGTTGGAGATATGATTCAAAGCATGCAGATTTATTGTTCGTATTGTGACCTATTTGAAAACACATTTTCCCTGACATACTGTGATTGAGTTTATGAATTATATGTTAGGTAGTAATTTATCATGGAATCTTAAGGTGACTCTTTTGGGTTATATAAAAGGATTGGTTAATGACTAGATATCGAACTGCTCTCAAGACTAATTGTCGCTTGCAAATACAGCTATAGCAATAAACTGGGAAAATCAAAGTCTTCACATTCATGATTGGTTTAATTGAATCTGGAACACTATCTTCTTAATGAAATTAACAAATTACGTTGATGAAAGTATACCTGCAGAAGGCTGACAGGGACAATTTTCAGAATCAAAACACTTCTCCCATATATCCTATGAAATTCCTTTCACTGTATGGAAGCTATGGGAAACGTGTGATGGGAGGAGGAAGTCTTGAATTATAAAAATCATTTTTCTGTGATGATATTACTAGTAATAGAGCCAAGGCTGATAACACAGCATCTTTACAGTATAAAAGGAGGAGCCGTAGACTCCAGAATTTGAAGTTCCTTTGGACCAGAAAGCTGTCTCTTGCTACCTTGCCTGAGCTCCCACATAGCATAAGAAAGAAGGACAGTTGGAACCCGTTGAGTAAATATTATTATTATTATTATTATTATTATTATTATTATTATTATTATTATTATTATTATTATTATTATTATTATATTTAGATTTGTATGCCGCTCTATTCACCGAAGCGACTCAGAGCACTTATGAATAAACTTATATGAATAAGTTTATGAATAAACTTATGAATAAACTTGCTTGAATTCCTGTCTCTCATTTTATGATATCTGCTTGTGCTCTATTTCTAAAATATGCTAATTTTTTGCCTAGAAATTTATCGGAATAAAACTTTGTTTTTCACCTATGAAGTGTTTATTTTGTCTCTGAGAGCCAAAAAAGAACCTAAAGCCCATCAGACCCAACCAGTCTGAGTTGGCAACATAGAGGTCATCTGCGTTCTACAGGCATGGTTACATCACGAAGATTTCAGCCATTTTCAGAAGATGCCAAGAATTGATTTGCAAAGTGCACATAAATTGTATGAGCAATTGGCAATATTTATTCTGTTTTGGCATGGAAAAATAGTAAAATGAACTTTTGCTTTTTGCAAACTAGTACAGATATTTGTTTTTGTTGTTTTCAACAATAAATCTTATAAATGCAAAAAAGAAGAAGAAAGAGAGAGGCCAACAGGGCACAAAATGGATTAATTGGACCCAGTTGCTATTTAGTTAATCAAACTTTTTTTAAAAAAAAATTATAGACTAAATAACATCACGAATCTACATTGGTTGGGGAGAGTTGTCTTATATTTTGGCCACAATTCTTTCTGTTAATTAATGCCAATATAAGTGAAAAGCCAACTCATGTAAATTCTTGCGGCTTACAAGTCACCTCTTGCATTTCTCATTGTTCACTCATTCATGTAACTGGTGCACAGTGTTGGATACAAGTAGGATCTGCAAGTTACTGCAACTGCTAATAAATTTCAATAGTCAAAATACATAAAAATAAAATAAATTAATTGAGATATCTGTGGGGTAATGTATGTGAATATTTGTGGTACTGTATTTGAGTTGGCGCCACTCAACCAGCGCTCACACTGCTGGGGAAGGGGGGTGGGCAGGCCAATAGCATCAGGGCAGAAGGTGGGAAACATCACTCCAGCCTCTTTCTCCTGCTGCAAAAGATCGAGGCTTCCCCCATCTGGAATGGCATGCCCCATGGAGCAGGGATGATGAGGTGAGTAAATGAAGCTGCAGGGGGTAAGGGGAAGCTGGCTCTTCCTCACTATGAGAGAGTGGAGGCTTCATGGTTCCCTCTCCCTGAAGGGGCTGCACCCAAGAGAGCCCCACTGCCCACACTGCCAGGCAGCATTTTTCTGTTCTGGAGCAGGGAGAGAGAACCGGGGAGCTAACAGCCTTTGCTGCCCGCTTCTCCCATCATGTCTTCAGCGTGAGAGAGCAGCGGCTCTGTGGTTCTCCTTTCTTGCTGTGTCTTGGGAGATGCTGGTTTCCTCCATGCCCAATTGAGGCTGGGGCGAGGGAAGAAGGTGGTGGTGATGTCTAATAGCCTTCACCACTTGCTTTTCTTGTCCTGTTGTTGGCATGTCTCAATTCAGGCACAGAGAAAACTCCTTTCTTGCTGTGTCATGGAAGACGCTGGTTTTCTCAGCACCCAATTGAGATGCACCAATAACAGGATGGGAGAAGCACCCAAGTATCAGGTAAGTCCACTTTTTTGAGCTCATTTTTTGGGCCTGAAAAAATCAGCTTATTCTTGAATATATACGGTAATCAATAGGACTCTGGCCTTTTATTGTTCTACAGATTGTTCTGCTATCACTTGGTAGCAAATACAAAAAGACTTTATCTGGCATGTCTGTCTTCATTTCATCATGTTAGAACAAGCCTAGCAAAGCATGTGATCCTTACACAATGCAAAATTGGGAGCAAGGTGATAGCTTTATTGGATCACCATAAAAAAACAACACTGTAATATTTTATTTATTATTTATTTTATTTACTCGTATTTACTATCCTGCCCCAATCAGGTAAACCTGACTCTGGGCGGCTTACAGCATGGATTAAAAACATACTAATATTTAAAACTTTAAAATTCATTAAAAAACTTAAACAGTATCAAGGGTAAAGAACAAAAAGGGTGGCTATCCTTAGATTAGCCACCCCACGTGGGATCCCACGTTCCTAGATCCCCACACTTGCCCTGCCAGCCAGGTGTTTAAGCCCTTCCAGTAGGGCAGGAGCTCTGTCTGTAGGCGCAGCTCAGTTGGGAGGAGGTTCCAAAGGGCCGGGGCGAACACAGAAAAGGCCTTTCTAGCCAATGGAATAACAAGAGAGCCCCTCCGATCCGCCCTGGTGGGACGGACAGATGTTCTTAGGGTGACGCGGTCTCTTAGGTATCCTGGCCCACTACCATATAGGGCTTTAAAGGTAATGACCAGCACCTTGAATTGCACCCGGGACATACTGGCAACCAGTGCAGCTCCCGAAGCAGTGGTGAGGCACAAGCATAACGCCCGCATCCCATCACTACCCGGGCCACCGCATTTTGGACCAGCTGCAGTCTCCGAATGGTCACCAAGGGCAGCCCCATGTAGAGCGCATTACAGTAATCAAGTCTGGAAGTGACCAAAGCATGTGTGACCATGAGCAAGGAGTCCCGGTCTAGGAGTGGGCGTAACTGGCATATTACACGAAGTTGTGCAAGAGCCCTCCTGGCCACGGCTGCCACCTGCTCTTCGAACAGTAATTGTGAGTCCAGGAGGACCCCCAGATTACGCACCGGGTCCATTTGGGGCAGAACTGCCCCATCCAGAACTAAACCTGGCAGCTCCCGTGATAACACAGGGCCTCTTACCCATAGCCACTCAGTCTTGCCGGATTCAGCTGTAGCCCGTTTTCCCCCATCCAGACCTTAACAGCTTCCAGGCACCTGGAAAGGACTTCCACCACACCGCTTGGGTTCCCACGGGCTGAGATATACAACTGGGTATCATCTGCATATTGGTGATACCTCACCCCGTGGGAACGGATGTTCTCACCCAGTGGCTTCATGTAGATGTTAAATAGGAGAGGAGAGAGTACCTTTCATGAATCAAATTCACTTCTCATGCATATTTTTCCTGCACTATCCACAAGAAAATAATGCATGCCTGAAGAAGTGAACTTAATTCATGAAAGCTAGTATAGTCAGGGTTTTATTTTTATTTTTTTGTGGTCCAATAAAGCTATCAACGATATCACCAAGCAAGAATTTCCCTTCCATAATTGATAGGCAGATTTGACCTTTAAGAAAGAGGGAGAAGGCTGTTTGCCTTTCTAGTTTACCAGGAGTGACTGATGTTTTAGAATTATGACAAGCGATAGAAGTTATATTGGTTTTTCCATTAAAAGCACATCATGTTGAGGTCAGTGCACTGAAAGCATGTATTCAAGTGTGTTTTTCTTCTGGGTAGTTGCACTTAATGGTGGGATCAGGAGACAGCAACAAGAAGCAGTACAATCTGCTTACACAATACAATAAGACTTTCATTAACTTTGAATTAAGAACCTTTCATTCAAAAGATCCAAAACTAATTTGGATCAGTGCTACTACATTTTGGTAACTGTGTTGCATGTAAATGCCTGATTGCTTAAAAATACACAGATTGCTTAATTCCTTTATTACCAAACTCATTTTACATTGAATTTCAACTTCACTTAAATTAGCATTGTGTTCTCCTGAAGCACCTAGAAGCCATTCCAAGAGGAGGGAATGACTGAATCTGTAAGTTTTGCTGAATTCAATTAGCTATTTAAAATAAAGTTATTTCCTTTACATTTATGAATAATAACTGTTGTGATAAGTTCAGTTGAAAACAAATGGAACAGACTTCCCAGTGCACAGAAAACCTTGTTATACCTGTCAGCTGCCAGATGTTAAAGATGAGGACTTTTCAGAAAAAAGAAGTGACAATCTAATTCAGTGTTATAAATGTGGCTGAATACATAGGGTTTCAATAGGCCTTCACAAGTTAATCACTCAAACGCCTCTTTTTGAATGGGCAGGTTTGTTAATTTTACCTTCTTCCATATTTTTAAAGAAGAAGTTCAGCATCTTTCAATTCATCAAAGCCTTTGGCAATGTTTAACAATGGTCTTGAAACAAATAAGATGCAGGGAGTGAAGCAAGACACAGTCAGCTTCAAGAGTAAGTTCTGTGTTAAGCTGTACATTTTAATTATTCCAAGCCAAGGTCCAAAGCAATGTATACTTAGAGAGAATTTTCCAGTGAAATAACAGAGGTCCCTCCAGGTAGCTATATAAGGGAAGCGAATGCCAACATTGTACAGAACTCTCTAAGTCACCCTGCTACTTCTCAAAAACAATTTAATGACAGCATATATCAAAGCATAGCTTTAGTATCTACAGAAAAATATGGAAATTTCAGGAGGGGGTTGCAATGAATAGTTTCTCATAGTTTAAGAATAGCAGGTTTTAATACAGATGTATTTTGTACTGTGTTTTGGAAAACATCCCCAACGATGCAGAAGGCACTTAGTTCCATGGATTAACATAATTTGTTTGGTCTTTTATTTAGGACAATAAGTTTGCACTGCAGAGTTTAATTAAGTTTGAGAAAGACAGCGTAAATTCCAGGGACAGTGTAGACTGGACAGAGGAAATCAATGTGGATTTCCAAAGGAGGAAGTCAGGCGTACCTAACTTGATTAACTTCAGAGTCAGGGACAATGGCAGAGGGCAGGTTGACACATTAGACATAAACTGTTGGAACCCAAGAAGCCTTTTGATCAGTATAGCATAACAGATATTTTGAGTGTAGCAGGACTAGGTGGATGGCCTAGCTTTGGTTACAGCGTTAGAGCTTGTAATATATTTGACAAGAAGTTTAGATCTCCCAGATAAAACCAGGAAGCCAATCCATATAAAAGAAGAAGAATTATCAAAATAGTAAGAGAAAAACCAAGGCTTCCTAGTAATAAGGAGAGTGATGGAGGAAACCTCTTAGCAATTATGCCTTAAATGGTAAGAAAGCTACAAAACACTCATTAGCAAATTAGCATCAAATGGCTGGCAAAGATGCAGGAGAATAAAAGGGGTTGTATAAACAATCCAATGAGCTAGAGTATCTAAAGCTATTCATTGCTTATAAATTATCTGCAAAGAGTATTTTTTTCACATTCCTGCTTACTATTTAACTTAACTGTGATAGGAATGGCAACTTTCAAGTCTTGATTAGTATATCCAGGTAGATTGAAATTGTTTGAAATGGATTTCTCTGTGCTGCCATTCTGGATGTCTGATTTATGCCCATTAACTCTTTTGCACAAAGTTTGTCCTATGTAGAGTGCAGAAGGGCATTTTTGGCAATGTTGTGTGTGGCGTTGTTGGGTCCGGTAATACTGTTGCCAGAGTAAATGTGGGGACATAGCTGACAACTGGATTTGCAGCAGGGTTTAGTTCTCATCTCTGGCTCACTTTTGTGTAGTCTGTTCTCTGTCAATAGTTATTTGAGATTGGAGGGTTGTCTATAAGCAAGTAAAGGTCTGCCACCAAGGGCATTGGGGAGTAAATGAATAAAAAGAAGCTCTGATATTTTAAAAGTGAAGTTGTTGGATGTTTTTCAAATTATTATGCTGGGCCAGATATTGTTTTGCATAATGAGAGCATCCTTCATGTGTCAGAACAGGTTTTGTTATAACCAAATAAGCCAAAGCAGGGATATGCTGATAAGGTGACCTTTAATGTAAAGTTTGGCCTGAGTTATCTAAAACTATTTTCTATGACAGATTCCCCTCTGGCTGGAGATATAGAAACAAATATAACAAAAGACATTTGCAACTTAAAATATGAGTGGGAGAATTCCATTATATCACTCTTCACATCATAATAAAATAAAAAAAGAAGAACATAGAAGGGGAAAAATAAGATATGTCATACTCTGTGATGTCTCATTACCACTATCCACAATACTAAAAATAAATGTAAAAATAGGAATGACCAAAATAACTATTTTCTTTACAGAGTGGAAGAGCTACTCTTGACATCTGAAAGCATACAATCATGCTATGTAACTGCTTAAAGATTTTGTGCAGTTTTTCAAAATGTTCACCAAAAGTGATGGACAAGCTTTGTATGATTCTTTATCCCCTCAAATAAATTTCTAAAATTAGTAGGTTCTCAAAATACTGAAGAAAAAATGAGAAGAAAGTAAGGTAAAGGTTGTCCTTGCTTGAAAGCCAGATATATCCAACTCTAGAGTCCAGTGCCTATCTCTGTTTATAGCCAAAGATCCAGCACTGTCTGCATCTGCTGACCTTTCTGTGGACATGTGGCAGGCATGCCTCAACACTGGAGTGCATGGAACACTGTTTACCTTCCCACCAAAGTGGTCCCTATTTATCTACTTGCAATTTCTTGCTTTCATGCTGCTAGGAGCTGGGACAGAGACGGAGCTCTCTCCATCATGCAGCACTCAGGAATCAAACTCTGACCTTCCTGTCAGCAAGTCCAGCATCTTAATTGTAACTACTTAACCCATAAAAAGTGTGGTTTATACAACCATGATCATGGCTCTGAATTAGGGTTATTTATTATTATTTCTTTTATTTTCCGAATGGAGCAAGTACTAAGCATTAAGGTTATACCCTCAAAATTTTTTTACAGAAACAAATAAGAAATAAAAGCCCTATTAAGACCTGAATAAGCCTTATTTGGGCTTCATGTTAAGGTGAGTTTAAATAAATGTAAATAACTATACAGTTGTCCACATGCTTACATGTTGCTCATGTGATTCCTGCCTTTCCTGGCTAAACTAGGCTTGATTTTAAGAGAGGCAATTACCTATTCTTGAGCCAAGGTCTTAACTAATTAGGTCAGTCTCAAACTTACCATTGTTGGCTAAGGTAGATGAGAAAGTGGTGCCCCTGTAATTCCCAATGACAAAAATTATTTGGGTCATTTTTTCAATCAAGCTTTTGGCCAGGATATGGGAACAAAATTACTTTGGTAACCATGATAAATGACCTGGAATTGATAAAGAGAGCTTGGTTATATTAGTTCTGCTGGACTGAAAAGTTTTCCTGGACTTACTGAAGTGCATGGGAGAATGAGTTCTAGTGGAAGTTACCCCATACAATTTTACAGAGGAAGCCTCCATCGGACCATATTGTCCCACACACTTTTATGAGTCACAGGAAATCTTCCCAACGTGCCACTGTGATCTTCAGAGGGCACAACAAAACAGCATGGGAAAGACATGAAAATAAGAAGGCTTCTCTACCTCCTGCTGTTTCAATGGCACTCAGTCACATAATTCAGGTGGGGTGGAGGTGGGCTTTTCTTTCTGAATTGTAGGACTATAAGTTACTTTTCCTGAAAATCCCTTTCCTAGTTTTTAACATTTTAAATAATTTCATGGCAGAGCAGCTCCTCCAGTGGCTTAGTGGTTAAGACACTGAGCTGGATACTGAAAGGTCAGGTTTCAATACCTGAGAGCTGCACTTGGGGACATGTATAGAGCCTCATTTAGGCATCCCCTGAGCAGAGTTTCTCCAGCAAAAAATCCTTTCAACCCAGAGTAATCTCTGACACAAAATTATTATTATAACATTTTTAATGTGCTCAAAAAGCTGGCTGTCAAAAGGACTACCTCTTTTCTTATGTGCTTATCCAGAGGTTATCTTCAGAGGAGGATGCTTGAGTACATCAACACCTGCAAAAGCCTACTTGACAAACACTTAGAAGAGGCTTTTCTCTTGAGGCTCTAAGGCTAAGACTATAGAACAGCTGCTATCACTTTCCACTCTTGTTTTATAAAAGATGTGAAGACACTTGTTTTCTTGAACTCGGTTACAATACTGTTTAATTTATTGTGCTATATCAGCTGCATGTATACTTGACTGGATTTAATGGTTTTTACAATCAGATTGTTTTATAAAAACAATGGCTAATTTTTAATGTCTTGCCCAAAATACAGTTTAGGATTGATATGTTCTACAGTCCACTTGTCCATCTTTCTGGCACTCCAGGACATCTACAAAGCTCTCCTCCAACATAATATTTCAAATAAATCATATTTTTCCTCTGTCTGCTCTCTGAAAGTGACATGGGAGGATGCCAAAGTACTTGCCCAAGACCAAAACTGTTGGAGATCCCTTGCTGCCCAATATGTTACATAGTATGGGAGGATCCAAGTCTAAAGTCAGCTCTCTTTACTGTACGGCTTTCACATCCATACATGGTGATCAAAAATGCAATAGTGTGGATGATCTTGTTCTTGCTCTTCAGTGAAACATTCTTACACTTGATGAACTTCCTAATTCCTAAATTGCTGTCCTTCCAAGTCTCAGTCTTCTTCTGATTTCTTGGCTACAGTCTCCATCTGGATTGATGACTGAACCAAAGTATACACAATCTTTCACCATCTAATAGGACCAATAATTGCCTCTATTATGTATTGCATTTTGTTTGAGCTACCATTGTTCACTACATGAACAGAATGGAAGTTAGAGTGACATGGGTTCAGTTGTTTAAATGCAATTTTTAAAGACATATGTAAACATTTAGTACAACACATAAGCGTGATTCATTTCCACATATTGAAAACATTACTGGATTGAACTTCCAGAATCCCAAGAATCCCTCGGCCAGCATGACTTAAGCTCTGTTCACTTAGATCTGCTTCACTTGCTTGGGAAGAAGCTCTAATGCACTTAGGGGGATTAATTATTTAATGAACACATAGAGGACTATTCTATAAATGCTCTGGTGTTAGTGGCTTTGCTTGTTTGTGTGCATATCTTTAACAAATCTCTGAATTCTAAAATAGGTCAATTTCTTGTGTTTATGCAATTACTGGTCAGTAATAAAACATAGTTTCCATGAAATAATGTGCTTCAAGAAAAAGTAAGCACGTTTGGTCTTATCTTTTATTTTCTTCTTTATTCTCCTATTGTCCCAATAATAACTTTTAAAGGAAGTTGACATATAATAAACATACTAAACAAAGAAACAAATACTATTACTACCTCCTTTTTTTTTTTACCAAGAAGAATCTCCTTTTCTCTTTTTGTAGAAAAGCAAAACTTTCTGTGTTTTACCATTTTTATTGCATAATATTATGCAATAGGGGAAGAAGGAAATGCTCCCATTGGGCTGCTGGGCATAGGGGCAGGGTGAACTCTATGTTGAGGGGAGGGAAGAAGTGCTCCCGTTAGGCTGTTGGGCAGAGGGGCGGGGCGAACTCTGTGCTGGAGTGACTGCATGGGTGCCCACAAAGATGGCTCCGAGTGTCACCACTGGCACACGTGCCATAGGTTCACAACCACTGGTGTGTATGGATACCTGGTGCCATCTCAGTTTGAAATAGAATTATCTGGGAGATTTTGTTTCTGCTCCTAATCAAACCAATTGCCCTAATCATTTACTTGCAGCTCTGTGGATGGCAGTATTTGGGAAATATCAATTGTTTTCTCTTGTGGTTGAATGAAAGTGTAGCTTGATTCCTCTTCAGCAAGTATTTAGGTATATCCTGGTTTTAATTCTTATAGAAGGCATGGGAATTACTTATGAGGAAGAATAAGAATTCAGGTATGGGTCTGGTTGTAAGTAATTTTGGGACATAACTTTGCCATGCTTGATTGTTAGGAAACCAGTTCCTTTGGGATGACTGTGTGTGGCTGCAGCTTCCCTCAGACACTGACAGGTGTCAAATGAAAGATCAGGATCAAATTGAAGATTCTTGGGTAAGAGAGATGGAAATTGCCTGAGATATTTCATGCCAATCACACCAGGTAGCATCATGCTAGACACCTTCAAAGTCACTGAATGAGACCATTACTGCAATTGGGCATTGACCCAGAAATAAGATGGCCTAAATCTCGATTACACCACAGTATTGTCTGAAATATTATTTATGTTGTTATACTGGAGGCATTATCTATGATGCATTTTAGATGCCTGCAAGAAACAGGCAACAAAGACTGCAACATGCCAAGGTTTTATATTATACACACTAAATTCACTGTTCTTGCTGATTTAGGCTATCAACTTGAAGAGATACTTGATGAGGAATTATTAAACTCCTTGAGATTCTCACCTACAGGCAAGAAAGAAACATGGAGCCATATCATTTTTCCTCAGGATCTTCATAGTTTGTACAAACTGTCCCTGCATGAAACTAGTGCTATTTTTCTTTTTAAAACCATTCAACCAAGGACATACAGATACCTCTATCAAGCTCAGAACAATTGGCTGATAGTTCAAACCAATTGCCCTAGCACTTCTAATCCTTAAAAGTTCATGCAACAAAAGAAGTAATGACTGTCAATTTGCTCTATTTGTATAATTTTGTTTCATCTGCCTACTTTTTCAGTTGTGAAGGATTAATTTCTCCTTGCATGCAACAACAAGGAAGTGTGTAGTTACATTCTCATGATTTTTTAAAAAAAGCTTTTATTTTAAAAACAAATATTTAGACATTCCCTCCTGTTTCAGCATTTCTAGGGATAGATCCAACTTTTAGTTCCAGGCAGAGGAGATCTAAGAGATCACATCATCCCAAGGACATCTGTCCATCCCACCAGAGCGGACTGGAGAGGCTCTCTGGTTGTGTCATCAGCTAGAGAGGCACATCTCTCTAGCACTAGAAGGAGGCCTTCTCTGCATCCGCTCTGGCCCTTTGCAACCTCCTGCCAACTGAGCTGCACATCCAGACAGAGCTGCTGCCCTTTCGGAAGGGTGTAAAAACCTGACTGGCAGGGCAGGTCTGGGGTACTGGAGGCACAACGACCTCAGCTTGCTAGTTGGTTTGACCTCTCCCCCTCCCCGCTCCCTTAAATTTTAATTTAAAACAAAGATTTAGCTGTAATTTTTAATTGGTTTTAATTATAGATTTTAAGAACTTTTTAAAAAAATTTAATATCTGTTGTTCTGATGTTTTATGATGTGTGAAACTGCCCTGGGTTGCCTTGGTGAGGAGGGCAGTATAGAAATATAAATAAATAAAAAATAAAATAAAAAATAATATAATAGGATTTGTTAAATTGCTACTTATGCTAGTGCGCCTTCACAATCTCATATCCTCACGGCTGCGGCAGTCCATTGTAGTCCCTGTGCTGAATCCTGCATGTCTCATTTCATGTGTGCAGAAGGAGATGGCTCTGTGATCATAGTGTGTGGGTTACTTCATGGCAAGCTGGGATCCACCTTAAACACATTCACATCAATTACATCTTTCCTGCTTCAGAAAAGAATGCATTCTGAGATATGAGTTGCAGTCAACAACTCATGCTAGCCCTATTATTTCAATAGGTCTATTCTATCCTAGTATTTATTAATATTTATTATTTTTATTACTTTCATGTTATGATAGTGACATAATTAATAAATACACAAATAACTTATATGCTCTTAATCTCTTTACCCTAGTTCAATTATGCATCCTTCCTCTTTCTTTCTTGTTTCATTGAGTCTTTTTTTCAGATCATGGATGACTTCTGATCCGGTATTATGCTAGTAAAGCTTTAAGTGTAGAAGAAATCTCAACCAATAAAAAACTATCACTGCTATTATTCCTTAGTGTACTAGTCTAAATGGCTACCTGCCACTGCAGGGTCTGGCATTTAAGGCTTACCCTCTTACAATAATACCAAGGATTTTTCTGAAAGAAGCAAATTAAAATTTGGTACACAAAACCTTTTGTTGTTATAGCTATACTATATCTGTTAGATCAACACTGGCCCCTGACAATTTGCTGATCTATTTCTTTTTCAAACTTTCAAAACTTCTCACAGAGATGCAAATACTGTCATGGCACCAGGAAGAGGAGGTAACATCACCCACCCATGTTTCCCTGAAGCATGAACCAAAGCCCCTGATATAGGGAGAGGGAGATAGTGGTGTTCCTGTAAAAGGAAGGAAGGAAGAAAGGGACACCTTCTTAGGGGGGATCAATACAACATATTAAAAATAATTTTATATTTGGAAAGAAAAGATTACACCCTGGAAGTTGATATATTGTTAGGATAGGATTATTCTCAGGGGTAACATCTCCCTCCGCATTTCAACTCCTGCTATTTTATACAAGTGGCTTGATTAAGATCCAAAATGGTAATTGGGTGAATGGCTCTTTCCTCCATGACCAGATGGATAAGCTCGCTTGCAAGTATTAACAGCCCTCTCATTATTAAACCATGAAGACTGATACAGAGTTTTCAAGGGGAAAAGGAGTGGTTGTGTCATTGTGATGTCTTTGGTTGTAAAAAGTCAGAAAATATAGACACAATATAGTACACTTAGAATACCAAAACACAATTTTCTATCTGCAATTCTTACAACAGTGTTAGAAAGAATTCTTATAAGGAGCAAAGGCCATGAGGTCCTAGCTTGTCTAGGGTCACAAAATGAATTCAAACAAATTGCAAAGATCTGAATGAAGAACTTCCCTGGTACACAGCTTACTCTCTGTGCTACACTAGAAGTATGGCCCAAATGCCAAAAAGAACAAGGCAGATGATGCTTCTTTCTTTCTCTTCAGCCAAATGATTAGGAGCAGATTTTACAGGGAAATCAGAATAAACAGTGAAATTTGCCCATGTACTACTTTATATAATCAGGAAGAGGCCACTGTAAATTGTTTCTCATTTACCAGTGATATCAGTCCTTTGGTCAATGCCAGCTGTCTAAATTTCTTACAGACTCTTGTTTCTTTCTCCGTAAACTTTCCAGAAGACACTTCTTTGTGCCAGGAGAAAACAAATGCCTTTCTTTGCTTCACTGGTATTTCCAGATGTTCCTCTTATTGCTACAGATGGAGAATGCTTCCCCCCCCCCCACTAAGTACATTGCAAAGGGATGTACAGTCCTTGAAAACGTTAAGTAATAGGAGAGGATGGAAGATTTCCAACGCCTTTTAAATCATAGATTAAAGTTGTTTGAATGAATGCTTGAAAACCCCTTTGGATAATGTCAAATTCAATTCAGATTGGTGGGATTACCTATTTTAAATCACATTTTGGAAAAGTCATTCCAAAAAGTCATTCCAAAAGACAAAGTAGACTATGAAGAATATTTTAAGGTAGAAGCTGCATATCAATACACATAGATTAGATGAACAATGGAAATTTTGTAAACTGTAGTCCTATGCATACTTATTTGGATACAAGTTTTTCTGAACCCCAAAAAGAATTCTGTTTGAATAAACACAAGAAGAGAAGATAGAAAATTATTTCTGCTTCACTTTGTCCATCATTCTAGTTTTCAAAATTGCAAAAACAACAAACAACAACAACAATCCTAGTTATCAAAAATGTGCAATTTTTTAATGTTTTTTTAAAAAGGGACACAAATCTCAACCATTTGCATTAACCACATTTAAAATGTGAACCTATTCCCAGTATGGTGTGGGCAAAGTTACTTGCCTGCCATATTGTTGTTGTTTTTTAAAGAAGAGCTAGCAATCGGACTTTCCCCCAAAGCATAAGTGAATTCTCAGGGTTTCAAAGCCAGGATTCTAAGAACTAAGCACTCAACCCCTTCTCAGCAAATCTGTCATCTTCATCTTGTCCCACATTTGATTGTTTTAAAATCTCATTGTTGAATTAATGAAGATGTACAGTATGTGCCTTCTAAAAAAAAAGCCTTACCAAAAAATCTCCAGGAATTTCTATCCTTCTCTTCCACCCCAGGTGACAAAATTCCACTAAGTTTTTATGCCTGCATTTAATTGATGCAAATCTCATTAGTAATTTGAGGCATTAAGAACAAACTTTTGATATTGTGTTCCAAGGTGTGTATGTTAGTGTACAACAGCAAATACCTATGCTAATTTTCTAACTTTTAGAAATGTTGTCTACATGAAGCACATAAATTGTGTTACATCAGAGGGCAAATAATATAGGTTTTTGTCCAGTGAGTTATATTTGTGTGTATTGCCTGGTAATAGTCTGGTAAATTACATGTCCTTCTGTCTACTTTTTCTCTTCATTTTGGTGTCCCATGGACTTCGACAACAAATCAAGTCCTCTTTGTTCATTCCTTCTTTTAACTGATACAGTTTACCTAAATTTTAGATTTTAGCCCACTCTTGGGACTCTCCATGTATACTTCATCTGAGCATGTGCAGAACATTTTATTTTGTTTTTTATCACATCAAAATAAAATATCTGTGGTTTTGAAAAGGGTCCCTCATGGACTTAATTTTTTTTCTAAAAATGCACAGTTTTGTATAATACCTAAACTGGATACTTATAATTATGATAAGAGTCTTTGTGTCCAAAGCTGATATGGAATGTGTTCATAATTAAATTTATAGCATAAATATATCATGTATACAAATGTGCATGCACACACATTAAAGGACAATATAAATAGAACATCGTGGGTGCATATGTGCACACATAAGAGGTAGCCATCCTTAAGAATGATAGTATAACATTAAATCTGAGAAAATAAGGAAATCATATTATAGTTAGAAGTGTAACCAACTGGTCAGGTTATTCTGCTATGATAATAGAGTAGACCATACTGACAGTGACTCAACGCCAAGTGTCAGACATCAGTTAACTAACCTAACAATCCTGAAGACTAACAGCCTTGGGTGCTGAAGTCCACAGGGAAGGGTGATGGTCCCCAAATAGATTAAATCCCACTTGAATCCATTTTTATGGAGGGCAGCAGCTTCATCAGTACTGGCCTGGGGCTGATGAGGACTATGTGTGCCAAAAGGGCTTAGAACCAGAAAGTGACTCACAGAACTGGATCAGTGGTATGGGTGTTATGCTGCGATGCAGAAGGCAGATGAAAGACCACTGCATTATATTTGTAGGAAAGTCTTCACGGCTGACTGCCATGAGGATAGTCCAGGGCCATAGCCAGGTTCCCCCCAAAAAACCTACTGAGCTAACAGCCTCCCCCCCCCCCGTGGTGCCAATGTTATATATGCGAATGTGATATTGTTGCCCCTCCTGAAAATATTTTGCCCCTCCTGAAAAATCCCCCTGCCCCCCCCCCCAAATAAATAATCTAGAATCCTGGCTATGGCCCTGGGACAGCCAATATTTGGTTTGGAGGAGGAGGAGGAGGAGGAAGAAGAAGAAGAAGAAGAAGAAGAAGAAGAAGAAGAAGAAGAAGAAGAAGAAGAAGAAGAAGAAGAAGAAGAAGAAGAAGAAGAGAAACTTAAGTAAAATATAATTAATTATGGCTACTCTTGTCCTTTGTCACAGTACGGAAAAATGAAGAAGCAGTAGTACTTAACTACAATGTCTTCAGTCATTATATTACATGTTGTACTTTCACTACGGCCGCAATATTTCTATTTTTCCCCTCCTCAGGGAAATATCAATTTTTAAGCAAAGCATGATTAGCGACATGACAATAAAACACTGGGGATTAAGCTAAACAATTTGCATAAACCAGGTGTTTTATCATGATAGTTTTCTTAGGGATACAAGCTTTCTGACAACTTAATAGTTGCTTATAGTTTGATACTTGATGGAATCCCTGTATTTTTGTTACACTCCAGTTCTTAATATGCAGCTAATCATTAAAGACACCCATACATCAGGATAGCAATCTTTTAAATTGCCTGTCTGTGAGAACAATTTAGGAAACTGAAAATAATCTGCCACTTAATTGAGACACGTGTATTGGTTATTCATTTGGTTCTGATAACAGATAATGATGAAACCCTGTCTCTAAAGCAATAAAGGTATAATTATATTTAAATTCATGCTTGTTACTTACCTGAAACAATACCCAATAAACCACCATCCCCTGCTTTATAGATCAAGTATATAGGATCCTTCAGTAAAATGATGACTTCAAGACAAGAAAAATAAGTTGAGGTCTTCTTACCTAGGACTACGTTTTAGACTGAGTAGCCCCGTGATTCCATCAGGACCTGTTCTCTGAACCACACAGAGTAAACCAAAATGACTAGGTGTCTAGTGGTCCTGATTTCCTGTTGGGTTCAAGCTATTCATTAACATGTTCAGGTAATCTGCTGCTGCCACCTACTGAGCTACAAAGCAATAAGGCTCCCACTTAAAGGTGCTTGATTGCTCAGAAAAAGACTAAAAGACTTAGTGAAGTACCTCAGATTTGCACCTAGCCAGGTGAAAACATATCACGTAATGTGAGCAAAGACTGAATTTATTTAGGGAACAGGTAAAGTCGGAGCATGCAGTTATATAATAAAGAATAGGAAATAATGTGTTTGTTGATGTACTTAGATGTAAATCCTGCACTTGTTCTTCCTCCCTTGGCAAATAGGACAACACACAAATATCTCCTCAGTGTAAGGCTGCAGTCTTGGAGACAGATTACCCATTTTGAGGTTGATTACACATGCCAATTAACTGTTCAGAACAGGATAATTCAAGGTGCTGGTTATGACCTTTAAAGCCCTACATGGTAGTGAGCCAGTTTACTTAAGAGACTGCATCACCCCAAGAACATCTGTCCATTCCACCAGAGTGGACCGGAGAGACTCTCTGAAGATACCATCAGCTAGAGAGGCTCCATTGTCTAGCACTAGAAGGAGGGCCTTTTCCGTGCCTGCTCCTGTCCTATGGAACCTCTTACCAACTGAGCTGTGCCTCCAGTCAGAGTTGTTGCCCTTCAGGAAAGGACTAAAAACCTGGCTGGCAAAGCAGGTTCGAGGCACCAGTGACGTGATGACCCCACCCTGCTGGCTTATATAATGTAGGCCTCTCTGTCTTTTAGTCACTCTTTTAACCTTAATTTTTAAACAATAGATGGGAACGGGAAGGGTAATTTTTTAAAAAGTCTATTAAGGATTTTTAATGTTTTATTATTGTAGTGATTTTATCATTGTTGTTATGCCACCCAGAGCTGCTCGTTCGATTTGGGCGGCAATATATAAATTTAAATAAATAAATAAATTGCAATGCTTTTTCCTATATTTGGTCCTGGCCAGATTAATTTAGTTAAATTTAAGAAGATGGATCTATGTACCCAAAACAAGTAGGCTGTTCTGTATTTGGTTTTGTTCACACTGAATGAGCCATTTTTTTTCTTGTAGCATAACAAAACTAGAAAAAGTAATGAGAGCTTTTTGTTGGGTTGTAGGCAGTGTTGGGCAGGCAAAAAAAAATTACTACCACACTGTGGGCGGAGCCAACGTTGCGAGTGGAGCCAACATCATGACGTCTTGGGTAGAGCCAACATCATGACATCATAGGTGGAGCCAATGATGTGGGTGGAGTCAATGTAAAAAAACCCATAAATATAAGTACATATAAAAATACAAATTAAATGGACATAAAAATACACATTAAAATAAATACACATTAATAGACATAAAAATACAAATTAAATAGAAATAAAACACATAAAAATACACATTAAATAGATGTAAAAAACATAAAAATACAAATTAAATGGACATAAAGCACATAAAAATACACATTAAAATTAAATACACATTAAAATACACCCATACACCCTAAACCCAAAGGTGAGTCACTTACCCTGGGGAGCAGGCTATAGGGAGCTTCAGGCTAGCAGCTTCTCTTCCTCCTCCCTGCTTGGGAGGGCAGCAAGGAGGCTACACATGTGCACCAAACGCTGTAGGCATGCATGCACACCAGGTGCTTGGTGCGCATGTGCAGTGGGGGAACTGGTGAAAAGGTAAGCTCCCGAGGTGGTCCCCCCCCCCCCCAAAAAAAAAAAAGCTGCTACTAGTTCTCTGGGAAAAGCTACTATCATTTCTGGTAAACTGGTGCGAACCTGTTGCTGCCCATCACTGGTTGTAGGAATGAAGTTTGCTTCTCTTATTTGGATGAAAGGAAACTTACTGTGAAGCAGATTCTAGTTTCCATAGTATAGTACAGCCTGTGCTACAGCAAATGTTATCAGTTGCTCAGTGCCAAAGCATTACAAAAGAAAGTTTATCTAAACAACAGATCCCTTTTAAAGTGTTTGAAGCTGCTGCTCATGAAGAAAGATGAATGCCTAATAAAATTTCTTGAAATTGAAATCACTGAAATTGCTGTAATATTGATAAATGGCTCCCTAGGGGAAAATCTGCATATTCTTCAAAACATGTTTAATGATATGTCAGATTTATTGACCTCTGTGATTAAATATCAAACTGATTTAAAAAAAATACTGGCTTGTCAAGCTCACACCAAATTCTCAGAGCAAAAAGAACATTTTCAAATGTGTGTTCCCTTGAATAATCAACTTTGGTGTTTTATTAGCATTTTATGGAAGAGTAAAGAATCATGCAAGACTAGCCAAAATGTAATTTCTATTCGTAGGAATAGTTTGTGGGTTTCAATTTGTAGGAGATAGGTTGTGTTTAGTCCTTATCATGGATATGTGAATACCCATCTGCATTAATTTGATCAAATCCACTCCACCCCACCCCACCCCCAAGCCACAATCAATTTACTCCCAGCTGATTTGTTGTCCACCTGCTTTGGTTTACACCTGAATATTGTAAAGTATTTGTATGCTATATGTCCAAATAGTGAAAAAGTAATGAAAACAAAGGAAATAAAAAGTTCTGACCTAGGAAGTGGGGTAACACTCATCAGCTACTAATGTACCACCAGTATGTATGCAGAGCATTTCCTTTTCTTTCTCCACCCTCCTGCCAGGAAGCATGCAATTTACAAAGCTTAGGTCTTATCACTCATACTACTATGACCTACAAGGGACAGTGGTGGCTTAGGGTTTAAGACACTGAACTTAATGATCCAAGTACTACTCAATGGAGTGCGCTCCCACCTCTGTCCCAGTTCCTGCTAACCTAGCAGTTTGAAAGCAAGAAATTGTAAATAGATAAATAAGTACCACTTCGGTGGGAAGGTAAACAGTGTTTGTGTACTCTGGTGTCCAGTCATGCCTGACACATGTCCACAGAAACATTTGCAGATGCAGACAGTGCTGGTTCTTTGGCTATAAACGGAGATGAACACTGAACCCTAGAGTTGGATATGACTGGCTTTCAAAAAAGGGCCACCTTTACCTTTATCTTACTATTACCTACCCCATTCAAATCCTACACAATGGCATACATGTTTTACATGTAATAAAATTGATCAAGATTTGCCTAGAGGAAGAAGAGAAAATCCTCCAATTCTTGCATCATGAAAATGAGAGTAACAACATGTTACCCTTTTCCTAGGGCAGAGCTCTTTATTTCCCCTGTTTTCATTTCCCCCCACTATTTGGAAATATAACATAAAAAATGGAGCTGTGGTGGCTCAGTGGTTAAGAAGCTCACCTTGTTAGCTGGAAGGCTGGCAAGTCAGCAGTTCAAGACCAGGGTACTGCATGATGGTTTGAGTGCCCATCTCTGTCTCAGCTCCTGCCAACCTAGCAGTTTGAAATAAAGAAATTGCAAGTAGATAAATAGGGACCACTTCCATGGGAAAAGAGGAGTCTCATTCGGGTGTCCCCTGAGCAAAGTTTCTTCAGCAAAAACCCTTTTAACCTAAAATAATTTCTGACATGAAATTATTATTTTTACATAAACATAACATAAATTTTATCTGAGCAGCATCAGATGAATGGTTTAGTGTAAGAAGAAATATATTCCCCTCCAAAATATTGCCACTAATCATGTGGGCAAAGAAATTCAACCTCTGGTCTTCATGGTTTGACTTTCAAGGAGAGCCTAGGTTTTTCACTGGCACTTAAGATGTAAATATTATTCTGCTTTGGGCTTCTTGATTCTATTGCAATATTAATCTATTTTCCTGTTAAGAGTTCAGCCCCTAAAACTCCAAAGCAATACTTGGGGCTTTGGAGAGCCCGGCTTTATTTTGAGTGTTGCTTCGATTACCTTGCTTCTCGTTTGATTGCTTATTATTATTTTTTTTGGCAAATATGTCCAATTTGCTTAGGAATCCAAATAGCATGTCATTCCAAACTTGAAGCACACACATCTAATTTGCATTGTAATATGAAATGACCTGTTTTAAATTCCTGAACTAAGTTTAAATCTATTGGAGAATAAACAAAACAAAAACAAAAATGCTGCAGCACTTTGAAGACTACCTGTTATATTTTAATGTTAGCTTTCGTGGATCAAGTCCACTTTGACACAGTCTTCAAAGTGCTACGGTGTTTTTGTTTCGTTTTGTTTATTCTCTGATGTGCTTGAAACAGAGACTAACATGGGTACTATTCCAAAAAGTTTAAATCTGGAAGCACAGACCTAACTAGAGTAATAGATCTGCCTTCTGCATTGGATCCTCATTCTCTGCACCATTGTGTTATCTACTCACCAAGTATACAGTGTCTGGGAAATGAAGAAGCAGATAACCCTTGCTCTCATCCTTGCTATCTCTACCACATTCTTGATCTCACTCTGTCTGAGCTAGAAGGTAGGTGAGTAAACAGAGAGCAAGGAAGAAAGCAAGAGAAACAGGGGTGTCACAGGAGCTCAGCCATGCCACTGCTTATAGTCTGGTTATCTTTCCCAATTGCTATAATTATTCACGTTAGTGAGAGAGCAAAATTTCCATTTTTTCTTTACATCCAAAAATGTAGATATTCAACAGTGAAATGATATGAGTCAATATAACAATAAAAGAAGGAAAAAAACATTGGATAGATATTCTGCATTTGCACTATATTAAACTCATTAATTTTTCAACATATTGGGCATGATCTAACAGAAGGACTGATTGATTCCTAATAAACCAGTGGCAGAAGTATTATTTCAGATGAAGCCTATCTATTGTCAAATCTCTATTCAGTCATAAATGTCATTGTGTCTCCATTTTGCTGATGCCTTGGAAACAACACCTCATGACAGAAAAATAATATCTATCTATCTATCTATCTATCTATAATTAAAAATGTTTAGAAAAGCAGAATTCTGCCATTCTAATTTTGCTAATATCTGAATTTTAGAATCTTCACCAGGTCCTGGTGAAGACCCTAAAATTCAGATATTAGCAAGATATCTGAAACCAAGAAATTGTTCTTCTTTTTTTCATGTCTAGGCCAGACATTAAGCAGATAGTAACTATATAATGTTCTCAACGCAAGAATTCAAGGCTAAGGCATCTGCAACAGTTGGCTTTTCTGCTTCTATGTAAAGAAAAAAGAAAAAAGTGTTGATTGGTTTAATTACCAAGCTGCTGTTATGTTTCTCCTAACAATCATTCAAAATCTACATCTTTGCCCTCTTGTGTGTGATAACGTTTCAGGTATTTCAGTTTAGGAAAACTATCATCCACACACGCTGTCTTTTCTATACAAACAAACAACTACTTCACTACTTCTGTGAACATATCCCACTTTTCCTCCCCATAGTAAAATAAAATAGGCAAGACACAAAGTTTTTTGATATAAAACCTGAGACACAACTTTATTGAAATTTAAAGCCCTTGACCCATGGTGGAGCCTGTGAGCAGGGGTTCCCAACCTATGGCCTGTGGGCTGGACCTGGCCTGCAGCACCATTTCATTTGGTCTGCGGCCACCCTTGTCACTCCTAAAAGTGGAAGCAGGCACATTTACATCAGCTGTAAAATGCACCCACACCTGTCATAAATGCAGAAGTGGATGCTTTATGGCTGTTGTAAACACATCTGTTTCCGCTTCGAGGGGGGCATGGTCAGGCCTACTCAGCTGTGCATGGGATGTGGTCAGGCCCACAGCATAAAAAGTTTGGGAACCCTTGTTGCAGTGGATCAAACCTGGTACCAGAGCAGGGGAGGGTATTTCTCCACTCTCTAGTCTGGACAGGTGAATCCCTATCCTCTGATCAGTGCTAGGCCTCACTGCTACCACTCTAACCCAGCACTAGTAAAGGTAAAGATTTCCCTTGCCCGAATGCCAGTGATATCCGACTCTAGGGGTCAGTGCTCATCTCTGTTTCAAAGCCAAAGAGCCAACGCTGTCTGCTTCTGCAGATGTTTCCGTGGTCATGTGGCAGGCATGACTAGACACTGGAGTGCACAGAACACTGTTTCCTTCCCACCAAAGTGGTCCCTATTTATCCACTTTCAATTTCTTGCTTTCGAACTGCTAGGTTGGCAGAAGCTGGGACAAAGATGGGAGCTCATTCTGTCCTGCAGTACACGGGAATCGAACTGCTGACCTTCTGCCTCCCAGTCAGTGTCTTAGCCACTTGAGCCACTGCAGTCTCCAGCACTACCCACCACCTATTTAAGCAGCACTGCCCATCTAACTCCATATCCCTCAGTAAAGAGCAGGATAGGCGAAAAATGCTTCCTCTTCATGCCAGTCAGGGACCAGGCCCAAAAATTCCTATCTTGCCCCTGAATCAGTACTCTGGTCTGCAGGGCAGGATCACAGACCATCCGGATTCCCAAACAAGGAGGCCAGAGATAGGGCAAAGCCAGATAAATAAGGCTTCCAATGTCCCACCCTACATTCCACCATGCCACTATGATACTATAATCATGCACCAGCCTTGCCTACTTCACACAATGGAGAGGAAACCCCCCCTTTCATTCCAAGCCACTTCTGTGGCTTTCTTTCTGGAGGAGCATATTGCTCCATTTTCTATCCAGAACTGACGACAATACTGTTCACTACTAACATCTAGTACAATAAATAGCTCTTTATCCCTCACACTGTGATTTCACCCTTGATTTGATTTATTCAATTTGTATGCCGCCCACTCAGCATACGCCGACTCAGGGCGGCTCACAAAAATCACAACATATCAAACATTACAGTACAATAAAATATAACAATACAATAAACTGTAACAATGCAATAAAAAATAAATCAATAAAATATAACTGCAATAAAATGTAACAGAGTAATAAAACATAAAAGACCAACACATACATTGACAACTGTGGCAAAGGGACCATCATCTGCTGAATCAGCCACCAGCCCTCTCCAGCTGATCCTTCTTCCTCAGGCCAGGTGGGTGAGGGGGCCAGGAGCCTGAGCAAGCAGTTTTTAAATAGGCACTGGCCCTCCCCAGCTGTTCCTCATTTTCTAATATTTGATACCAATTTTCTAATATTTGATACCAAATATTAGAAAATTAAACAATTCAGCAATAGTGAACATTGTTATTTTTTAAAAAATATCCCTGCTACCTTCTTGACATTTTTTGAGCATGAAACAAGCCATTTCTTTTTAAATTTTTATTTAAACAATAAACAGAAAAACACAATAATATTTTTAAAAACACAAAATATATTACAAAAAAAAAGAAAAGAAAGAAAATGAGGGGAGAAAGGGGGGAACCTTATATAACTACTATGTGCACCCGCCACCTTAGTGGGACATTGTACAACTTCTTTTAATATTCTATATATAACATTTCATTTACAGTATATATTTATATTTGTCCCCTTTTCCCAAAACCTTAAATATTCTTGTCCAGGCCTTACTCCTTTCATCTTCATTTAAACATATTCAATAAATTCACTCCACATCTCTCTAAAATCAGATTTTTAACAATAGCCCTTTTAAAGTTTTAATTCACAAGTCAATTTATCATATATTTTTGCCATATTCCACATCTCATTATACCATTCATCCTGATAAAATTCACAAAGCATTTCCCATTTTTAGCAATAACCAATATCATATATGATAATTATGATAATCAATTCCTTCTTGTTGTTTTCTATTTGTTTCTATTTTATTCTTACTTTCACCTTGATTCAGTGGCGTCGCGCAGTGTTCAGCCGCCTGGGGCGAAGAAGAAAATCGCCGCCGCCGCCCCACCTCCCCGCTGCCACACCCCCCGGACCCAGGCAGAAGGCGCCCCCTGCTGAATAGCGGCGCGTGCGCGCTTGTGCGCGCGTGCGCCGCACACCTCCACCCGCTCGCCCTCCAGGGGCCCTCCGTCACCCACCCCCAACGAGCGCACCTCCACCTCCGGCAACTCGCTCGCCCGGCTGGCCGTCGGGGGTTCTCCTGGCGGGCGGCCCGTGTGCGCGTGCACGCTACCCACCTCCTCCTGCCCAGCCAGCCGCCAGGGGCTCCCCGCCACGGCGCCACCCACCCCCGACGAGCGCCCCGTCTGACGGCAAGCTGGGTGGGTGGCTGGGCGGGCGGAGGCGAGCAGCTTGCGCGGACACGTGCATGCAGGGCGCCCACCAAGGGCGGGCGGCGGAGAGCCCCCGACGGCCAGCCAGGTGGACCGAGGCGAGCAGCGCTCGCCAGCAAAACGGCCACCCTCCGCCTGGGAAGTCCTGCTTCCTAAGCCCGGCCCCAGGCAGAGGGAGGCCAAACTGGTGGGGACATTTTGCCACCCCCTGAAATCCGCTGCCCGGGGCATCCACCCCCCCCCGCCCCCCACGCGATGCCACTGCCTTGATTGTATTTAATGATACCAACTGTCATGGGAGTAGTCTCTGTGTTTCCCATCCTAGGCGGAAACTACTGAAAATGAAAGGCCCTTGAAAAACCTGTGGCATAATACATCCAGGACACTGTTTTACTTACTAGATGTTAGCTGCTTAATTTAATTGGTAGTCCTAATTAGAGTTAAGCAGATTTGTAAGCTAACAATAAATCAGTCAGCTGCTTGGACTAGCAATTCAATTCAGTTTTAGGGATCTGAAAGTCTGTTAGTTTTAATTTTAATTTTTGCTGTTCTCCAAAACCCAAGAGAATTTACATCCAATCCCAGTTCCGTACCTGCCTGACCAATTTTTATTTTCTTTCTCCATGAAAACTATGCAAGTTTCTACTAACATACACTTTATCTGTGCATGTTTTTCAAATGTATGGATGATCTTGTACATTTTTTCTTTGCTCAATCATGTCACAAGCCTTATAAATGAAAAGATTTTTGAGGCAAGATTGACGCCATTTCACTGCCAGTCTTTGAAAGTGAAAAATGGGCATTTAAGCAGACTCAACTGATATATTTTTATCTCTCTAATGTATATTACAGTAATACCTCGGATAATGCTAAGACCTGGTTCCACAAGTCTTGGTGTTATCCGATTTTTAATGTTATCCGATGCATGTTAAAATCCTATGGGATGGATCGGATAACGTTAAAGCTCCATAGAGATACATTGTAACCGCACAGGCTTTAGTGGTTGTTATCCGATCCATCCCATAGGACCTTTACGTTATTTGATCCAATTCTCCTCTCCAGATTACTTAACGTTATGCGATTTTAGCGTTATCCGAGGTAAATGTTATCTGAGGTATTACTGTATATGGAAAAACAAGGTGGCTACAAAATTACAGCAGTCTCTTATAAAATCCAGGTGTATTTGGAAAGTGATGGATTTAAAATACATAGAGCTCTGATTGCACTCATTTTGCATTACTACTGAACAATGTCTGCCCCCTCTAACAAACATTTTCCTGCTCCCAGTAAAATTAAGGGTAAAGGTTGACTTTGCTCAAAAGCCAGTCATATCTGACTCTAGGATTCAGTGTTCATCTATGTTTATAGCCAAAGTGCCAGCGCTGTCTGCATCTGCAGACGTTTCTGTGGACATGTGGTGCACAAAGCACTGTTAACCTTTCTGCCAAAGTGGTATCTTTATTTATACTTTCAGTTTCTTGATTTTAAACTGCTAGGTTGACAGGAGCGGGGACAGAGATGGGAGATCATTCTGTTATGAGCATTTGCGTCTTGAACTTCTGACCTGCCAACCTTCCACTCATCAAATTCAGCATCTTAACCACTAAGCCACCACAGTCCCTAATAAAATTCAAGACCAACATATATGAAGCAGAAATCCTAGGTGACATTTGTAATTAATAATCTTACATCTCTATGTTGGATTTCATTGTCTCTTCTTACACTAAACTCTTCATCTGATGTTGCACAGATATATGTTTGCTTATGGACATGCTCAAAATACATGTAGAAGATGCAGGAATGAAAGGTGGACACTTGTTATTTTATATAATGCAAAACTTATGTCTGATGTTTTATCAATATCCAATCTCAGCACCAGCAGTTCAGCATGGTCAGCAAGAGTCAAAATGTTATTCACCCTGCTTAGCATCTCACACCTCTTGACATGGACATTGAAGTCTGGAAGAAAAGGAAAGAATAAAGAACATAATCACTCGAGGCCTTAGTAGGCATTTGCTTTGTTTTAATTTGCCATTGAAACTTGAACTACCCGAGTAACTGGAAAGCTGAGAAGCTGTCAAGGAGATCAGAAATAACTGATTTTGATTGACAACTGAGAGCTGTGTCCGCTGCAAATGCAAGACGCCCCGATTTGATTGTAAATTGATTTTACAGCTAACCTTCTTAGGTGAATCAAGGAAATCAAGACATTATTGATTGCATTATGAAGTCACTCATTGTACTTGATTCCTCTCTCACTTAAATGGGTTTTAAGCTGGTCTGATTACAATGGCATGATTGAAAATACTCTTCATTTACACCAGCATCAAAGGCAGAATAAGACCGGTGCTATATTCGTGAAACAAAATTCAGCTGATGTTTGCTAACTACTATGGGGTCTTGGTAGCTTTATTTTGAGTATCTGTAAATCTGTTCAGTGTGTATAGAAGGACTTGACTATCTTACAAAGTGACTTTTTCTTTCAGGAAAATATTAGAGTTTCAAAATGAGTGACATCTTAAAGGCAGCTACACTTGAACAAATGCTACTATATTGTTCACACATCAAAGGAGTGATGTTGGCAGTTCTTCTGCATGGCAGACTTTTGAAACATGGCAGTGAGATCAACAGTGTGCATATAACTTGTTCCAGTTTGGTGCAAACAAGAAGAGAATCATTCAATTACATTTTCTGTGTCTGTATATCATAAAGCCAGATATCCCAAGATTTGATAAAACTTCAACACTGGCCCACCCCTACATTGAAATACATTAAATTTAGAATGACTCAGGGTGATGCATCTACAACGTTTTGTCACTTCATGTAATGCTGTGAAATGTATTGTTAACTTGAGTCATTCACTCCAGAGCCCCGGTGGCACATGGTTAAACTGCTGTCCTGAAACCAAAATGTTGTGAGTTCAATCCTGACCAGGACTTAAGGTAGACTCAGCCTTCCATCCTCCAGAGGTTGGTAAAATGAGTACCCAGCATGTTGGGTAAAAAATGCCGGTTAACTTATGAACTGCCTAGAGAGTCCATTAAGCACTATGGGATGGCATATAAGTGTGATTGCTTTGCTTTTTTTTTTTTTTTTTTTTTGCTTTTATTCATTTATTCACATTTGCTAACAGCATTAAAGCTGCACAGGTGGAAATTAAAGATTTATTATAGATTTATTTTAAAGAGTTTTGTTATCATTACAAAAGCTCTTTTTATAAACAAATAGATACATTATTCCATAGCAGAAAAAACAGCAATAGTTTCCATACCATTCCAAAATATACCTGCATTACTGTGAAATAGGGAGGTAAACCTTGACTTACCTGACTCTTGAGCACAAGGAGGAGAAAGTGCAACATTGTTCTCCACCCCTGCAAGGACACACAATATTTTCTATTGGTCTGAAGCATTTGTACATTTGTAAGGATGATTTTTGTGCAAATAACACAATTACGGTAGTTGCAAAAAACTGCAGTACCATATATACTCGACTATAAGTCATCCCAAATATAAGTCGAGGTACCTAATTTGGACCTCTAAAACTAGGAAAATAGATTGAACAGAGTATAAGTCTGGGGAGGAAAATGCATCAGCTGCTAGTGAGCTTCAGTAATTAAAATACATGAAAATACAGTAAAGTTAATTTATTCAGACATTTGTGTGGGTATGTTTTTGAATTTTTATGGTAGTATTAGTGCTTTTTAAAAAATGTATGTTTGAATTTGCACCACTTTGGTTTGGGACCCTCGGGGTTGTTGACACATGTATAAGTCAAGTCTCTTTTTTGGATCTCATTTTGGGGGGCTAAAAAACTAGACTTATACTCAAGTATATACAGTAGCTGCTACTTGGTTGCATTAACCTCTCTCAGAATTCAAAGTCCTGCATGAGTTGGTTGTGCAGTTTGAATGATCAGCTGCGGTGTGTTAGTGTGGTTTGCTTTTCAAAGGAACAGGATACAAACTCTGGGCAGACCTTGAAGAGAGAAGGAGCCCCTTATCTCACCCTTGCTCTGAAGGTGAAGATTTTCATGGGTTTGAAAATTCCACAGTAATGTGTCCAGTTGTGTTGAGATAACCAAAATCAGTCGGTTGCCTTTGCTACTATAAAAGATGGTAACAGCTTAGCCAGGGCCATAGCCAGGGGGTGGCCAGGGTGGGCATTGCCCACACTGAGTTAGCAGTTTGCCCACCCTCAAACTCCCAGCTGCTTATATATATATAACATATATATATGACATTGTTGTCCATCTTGAAAAAATATCCCCCCACCCACATCTAGAATTCTGTCTACAGCCCTGAATTTAGCATTGGAATTATCTGGCTATTTTCAAGGGCTGACATTCAAAGAAGCTCCTTCACATTCTTTAAAAACATAGTCGGTATACCTTACCTGTCAACAAGAGGCTGCCTTCCTTCAGGGAAACTCCCTCTCCCCAGGTAATTTTGTTACTTGAGAATAATTTTTCTGTTAACTTCTTTTTCTTAAAAACAACAACAACACCCTTACATCTCAGTCTTTTACTTTTAATTTTACCATCCTTCAGATTTTTATTGCTGACCAATAAAATGTGCCAATTGCATGAAAAAGGAGCATGTAGTAAATCAGGTTTTCATTTTTCTCTTCTTAATTTAGTCTCCTATAAGCTCTCCATCTGTCTGTCCCAAGCTATTTCTTTTCCACAATTTATCATACTATTTATATTGAGATCTTTCTTGACCTCCGCTGTTGGATGGATTACGCATGGGGCCATTTGCAGATGCTATACAGCAGTAAAGTTTCCCAGAAAAGGCAGATTTAAAGCTTGCTTGACATCATTCCACATTTCCCCCTGGTGTGTAACCTTTGCCCTTGTGCCCTTTCTGTATCTGTTGGAATCATTATTATTTTTGGATTATAGTCATTCTCTATTTTTCATTAAATAATTATATAGAAATATATATTTTAATCAGCTCTCTGCAAAGTAAACTTGTATTCTAAGAATAATATCTATCTCTCTCTCTTGAATGTTTTTTTTCCACTTGGTAATCATGCACAGCACATTTTGATTATTTCATGTCTAAATGATGATCCTTTTCATTTCCTTCTGTATTGTACACAATCTCTTTTGTCCTTACTTCTCCACATTTCTCCATCTCCAGTGAGCAGGAACAAGGAGAAAGAGAAGTTTGCACAAACCACTTAAGAACAAATATAGAATCTTTAGCATATCACTACTCCATGAGATTGACCTCAGACTTTCATACAGAACTGCCACAGCATGTCATATCTTCTCTATCATTCATCAGCACTTGCATCAACATGTGTGGTTTGGGGGGATTTTTCATATAAAATGTCTTCCTTGTCATTAAAAAAAATGCTGATTACCTTTATTTTCCATCCAAAGCCTCTACTCACAGGTTGGGAGTAATGTGGCCACTTGAATCACATTACCAAAAAGGAAAACATGGGACATTTAGAAGTAGGACAATTCTTCAAATGGAGGACTGTCTTCCAAAAAATAGAGCATATGGCCAATAAAATGTGGCAGTTTCACATCACTGATTTTTCTCTCCATCCAGTACTACTAGCCATACTACTGGAGGCCTGAATCTGTGACCTTCCTCAATCTGTCAGCAGTTTATTCTGAAAGGAATTTGATTTCTGCAGCAAGAAGTGTTCAGTCCCAGTGCCAATGGATACATATTGTGCAATGGATCCACATTGCTATTCATTTTCACTATATGAAATATGATCATCACAATGGACATAGTTCCAACTTGATTAATCTAAAAGAACAAGTCTGAGGAGACACATGTGAAAACCCAGAGCTATATGCAAGTGGCTGAGTTTCCTGAGGCTCTTCAGTCAGGGGCCTTAGAAGAAGCTCTTAAGTTGGCCCAGGAGCCACATAAGTTGTTGAATTTCATCCATTGAACAGTGAGCTGAGAGCCTGCTTGACTGATTCCCGTAGTTTGAGAGATTAGAGAAAGTTTGACTTGAACCTCTGTGTGAAAATCTGTCCATTAAATGATGAGGACTCATGTGATATTTTGAACATATATAAGGTTGTAATAATATAAGTGCATTCAAGACTTGCAATAAAGGAACATTTCCATACTGGGGAAGGTGGGTTGCTCTGAAAAAGTTGCTTATCTTTACTGCAATCAACTTTATATCTCACGGAGGATCCCTTGAATGTTCCTACCATTCAAACTTTATTTGTTTTTCTGAACCAAGGGTTCAAACATGTCTTCCAATCATTCGACCTTGTCCCTCTATTCACTTATTGACACACCCCTTCCCAACCCCTTCCCCACCTTCTTTTGCCATCATCATTCATGATTCTCTGCCCTTACTTTTTAATGTCACAACCCAGTACATGTGACACAGGGTTGTAAACCTGAGTCTTTTTCTGAAAGGAAGAGTGGGAGCTAAAAATTATTACTGTGTTTGTGCCTTTTTCTCCTGGAGTTTTCTGTAGTGCCAGTGTGTGCCAGTGTGTGTGTGTGCATGCATACATGTATGCATATGTGTGTGCGTGTGTGTGCGTGTGCGCACACGCACATGTGTGCGCGTGCACATGCGAGTGTGTGTATATGTGTGTGTGTGTGTGTGCACATGCACATACATGCATGTGTGCGTGTGTGTGCACGTGCACATGTGCGTGTGTGTGTGCCTGTGTGTGTGTGGTGGGAATAGGTAGAGGCATTGTACGAAAAAAATACAGCTCAGGTTTCAAGATCACAGTGTCACCCGATGTCTACTATAACTACATTAGTCAAATTGTCTCCATCAAAAAACAATCTAGGTGGGTATAATACACTACACAGACAGGAAGTTCCAGGAACTTTAAAAGAAATTATGCAAATTACTACATGATTCACAGCTTAGAAACACAGAGCATTAGGATCAACACCAATCTCTCCATGCAGTAACTCTATTGGGATACATTTCAACATTAGCTTGAAGATCAACACATTTATCAAAACTATTTCATAGAAACATTGCACAGGAATATAACTGCCATTTCAGAATTCAGATACATAGAAAACTGAGATCAGAAGAGTAGCGTGCCTTGGCGGGGCCCCGTATAAAAATCTTTTGGGGGCCCTTAGGAAGGGTAAAGATTTGTTTTGTTTACGCACGTTGGGGGCCCCCGTGACCCGGCCCCCCCGTATAATTGATACGGCAGATACGGCGGTAGCTACGCCTCTGACTGAGATACAATCAAGCAAGATACATTATGATTCGCACTACAAATCAAATACAGGATCATTTCCCTTAGACTTCACCACACGGCTGCAGGATAGTTCATTTTTTTCAACTTCTCAGTCAGGTGCTGGCTGGGAATACACATATGAGCACTGTCTGGTTTACCCTATGAGGGAGAACTCCTGCATATCATGGGAGCCAAGAGGATGCTTCTGCCAGTTTTTGGCTTACCATTTTCCCTATTAGTAAAGTTTACCCAGTTTACTCATGAGTAAGGAGGCAGCAGCAATAGCCATGGTGGACAGCATAGCAATACCCCACCCTTTTTTGTTAAATAAACTGACATAGTGCTATTACAGTGCCTAACAATACATGCTTTTTTAAAATAGCTAGACACACTGCAATAGTTAGTGAAATATTTTTAAAGAGGTGAAAGTAGGAAGGCCTTTCACCACTGTCTATTTTCATGTTACAAACCACTACATATGTCACAGGGTTGCCACCTTAGACAACACCACCCACAGCTCTATTTAGCTGCATATTAACCATCCACACAGGCTACACAGTGAGATCTTTGTGAGCACTAAAAAGAAAGATGCCACTCATTTGCGATGCCTGAAGCAAAGAAGCTTTAAAATGTGCCGTGCTCTAATGAAAAACAAATGTGAACACTGTGATTATGAGCAAACCCAAAAAGCTCCAGCTGCAGAGCTATAGTACATGTCCTGTCTGGACATGCTCTAAGTCATTTTTAAGTTATGCTAGATCCCATAAATGAAGCCAGTATTGTTTTTCCTGTAATGTGGAATACCAGTGAAGTTGAGGTGAAGTTGTGTAAGCCTCAGTGAGTTCACATCTCATCAAAAAAATTGAATTTTAGGATTAGAGAAATCACTCTATTGACATTCCATTTCAACATAATGAGTACTCACTTATAAATCTGCTCCATCTTACTTTCACGTGAATATGCTGCTTATTTTGTTTTTAAAAAATCTATCAAAATAGTCCTTTTAAATATGTGTTTTGAAACACTTCCACCTTCATATACATTTCAACATGTATTTTAAAACATTTTTTAGGCAAGACCAAACCATTTGGAAGGAGCAAAAGTCAGTGGATAGCTTCCAAGCTGTGCATTTATCCAGGACATGGGGATCAAGTTGTTCTTATTTGAATCTAGAAAGATCAATTTTCTATGCTCTTCTTAATGAAGACGTGAAGTTTGTAGCTGGCTCTCTTACTGATACAACAAAACAGTTCTCTTCACTGCTGGAAAGCATTCTGAGGGCTTAAAGTAGTTTTCTATGTTATGGATTAATCACAAACCACAGATGCACATGGATAAGCAAAAGTTTTAAATTTAGAAATTATTACATGTTGGGCTTGTGTTAATGATAAGAACAGAAATAATGCATTTTAGGATCAGCTTAGGGGAAACTGCAGGGTTTATTTTTTTGCTGGTAGCTTCTAGAAACATATAAAACCAGTTGAGCTTTCTAGTTTTAGAAGTTTTATGACAAGGCATGAAGTCTTATGACAAGCCAAAAACCGAAGATAATCTGCATTGTAAGATAGAGATCTGGTAGCAATAACAACATTCCTTACATTATACAGTAATACCTCGGATAACGTTTGCATCAGATAATGCTAAAACTGCATAACGTTAAGCAATCTGGAGTAAAAAATTGCATCGCATAACGTTAAAATCCTATGAGATGCATCAGATAATGTTAGCTAAAGCCTGTGCTAGTGACAATGTATCTCTATGGAGTTTTAACGTTATCTGATGCACCCCATAGGATTTTAACGTTATCTAATGCATACATCTGATAAAATTAAAAATCGGATAACACAAAGACTTGTGGAACCAAGTTTTAGCATTATCCGAGGTTTTATTGTATTGTATTTTTTAAATAGAATGCCTTTCTCTAGCAAGTACATAGAGTCAGTGAGCAGAATGAAAGCAAAAAGTACAATAATATAATACAAAAACAGAACTTTAAAATAAAAACAATTGGAAAAAGAGAACTTTAATATAATACAAAAAGAGAACTTTAAAATGAAAAATAAAAGATGTTCCTGTCCACAATAAAATTGAAATTTAAAGAATGAAATAAAAGCAATTTCCGGAGCCACAGTGAAAAAACATGAAACAGCCTTAAAGCAAGAGACAGACGTTATTGGGTCATTCAGTAGAGGCAGCTTTCAGAGAGATGATTTTTAAAAAAAATATATTTGAAAGACTGTAACTGAAGGGAAAATACACGTTCGTTATTTATAGATTCTTGGTATAAATAAGACCAGGGTGAGCAAAGTACAGCCCTCCAGCAGTCACTGTGCCGTCAAATTCAAGGATGATTGTAGGGTAGCACTTCTGAGGCAGCTGGACTGCAACTTCAAACAATCTTCACCATTGACTACCTTGGCTGGGGCTGAGAGGAGATGTCCCTGAATTAGATAGGACAGCAAGATGCAGCAAAATAGGGTGTCAGAGCAAGTTTGGTGGGGCAAAATGCTCTAAAATGAATTGGGTTCACTGGGATGAAGTCTGAAGCAGACCGGTCAAGACCCAATCAGGTTTGAACCAGATCTTCTTTGGACTGGATTTCTTGAGACTAGTTTGGCGATTCCAACACTTGTTCATTTTCTTTAGCTGTTAGGGGCAAACCACTCAAAAAGCTGCAATTAATGTTTTCTGAGGTTGTCAGTTGTCATGATTATTCCTCTGCCCCCTTCACTTTCAAACTTTTTGTGTTATTAATTTGACTAGCCTAGGCCTCAGTGTTTGCTTCCCAGACCTTTTGCTAAATCCCATAATCTCAGGAGCTGTTCAGTGGTGTAGCACAGGTTTCAGCCTCCTGGGGTGAAGGCCTAACTCGCTGCCCCCTCCATCTAGGCTCACTGCCGCCCCTGCCCCCATGAGGGACCCAGTTAACCTCTTGCTGCCTGTGCCAAGGCCCCCGGGACCTGAACCTAGGGTGGAGAGAGCCCCCAATGGTGAGCTGGGCAGGCAGATGGACAGGGGGCAGGCAGGCAAGGTGAGGCCAAGCCTGGATGCCCACTACACCTCTGGTGCTGGGGATGCAACCAAGCATCCCCAGCAGCGGCGAGGGCACATCCAATTCCAGGCTGCCTGTGCCAAACGCTGTGAGGAGCAGCATACTGGCTCCAGAGGCGGCAGCAGTAATGACGGGAGGAGGAGGAGGAAGAAGAAGCAGAAGCAGAGGAGGAACAGGAGGACATGGGAGACTATCAGAGTGCTGCTCCTGCCACCGCCGCTGCCCTTCCTGCCATGCTACCATGCCCGGGGTGGCCTTCAACACAGTGGCCTCCAAGCCGTGTCTCCCTGCCTGCCTGCCTGACTTCCCAGACAAGGCTCAGGCAAAGCCGCCCTACTGCCCATTACCTGGCTTGCTCCATCAGCTTCCGTGAAGTCCTGGTTGGTGCCTGTTGGGGGGGGGGAGGTGGAGGCAGAGGCAGAGCAGGGGCAGCCGCAGCCAGTGGGAGGCAAAGCGGTGCAGGGCCAGGCCAGCCACTGGTGCAGCAAAAGGCCCAACTTCTGCCTGGGAAGTCCAGCCCCCTAAGCCCAGGCGGAGAGAGACCAAAGTGGTGGGGACATTTTGCCACCTCCTGAAAAGTGCTGCCCAGTATGGTTCCCCCCGGCCCACCACGCTATACTACTGGGTCTGTTGAGCCCCCACTTCACCAGGGATGCAACCACCCTTAAGCTTGATTTGCATATGTCCACTATTTTGTATGGTTGCCTATTTATTTTTATCTCCCTCCTCTGATATTCACCTCAGCTCCTTGAGAGAATAAGGTTAAGATGACAAAATAATTTTTTAAAATCCCAAACACCTTTATTTTAATACACAAACCAGGCCTACAATTTCTATTCAGTCCTAAAGTGACCATCTAAGATTGTATTGTCTCTCAGAGGTGTCAGGTAGGTCAACTGAAATTGAAAGAGGCCAATGTTGAGATATGCAGGGCTTTATATAGCCACCTATTCCAGCCCAATATCAGCCATACAGTACACGACAGCATCCTTCCCATGTAGCCTGTGTAGCCTTGCCTTCTTTCAGGGTTATGGCAAATCAGCTCCAGCAACAGCAATCTCTCAGGATCAGTACTGCACTGGAATCACTCATTACCTTCCATAGAAGATTTATTATACCACTGTACCATAATGGTTTTGGCAATTTAAAGCTAATCTTTTCAAGATGATTCCACAGACAAAAGATAGCTCATCAGATTGTTGTTGTATGACACCAGAGAAACAAAAGGGCACCAGAAATGCTCTAGTTGGTGCAAAATAAAATATATTGAGACTATTGGCATAAAAGATGGTGATGTACATTTCAATTCAAAGGACAAGACTGATTGGAAGTTTTATCCTTTCCAATTTATATCATAGTTTGAAGATTTTTTACTTTATAGTGCACATCTAATTTATGGAATTTGTTTCTAATCTGAACAAAGTTGATCTAATTTGTTCCAAATCCAGCATGAAGCCCAACCATAGAAGCTGGTTTTCATGTACATAACTTTGTGTTTTGGATCAGGGTAATATACTTTTCTTTTAAAATAATTGTATATGAAAAATCAAAACAATATAAAATCACAAAGTTTTGTAGTGAACCCATTTCTGTCCTGCCCTCACATACAAACAACATATAATGTGCAACATAGCAGAATTAAAAGAAAACAAGTTGATCAGCAAAGCTGTATTAACAATGGAAGGAGAAGACTCTAACGGTAGTCATCATCAGATGCCCTCAGTCTGGATTTCCCTACATCCAATTCCCCTGTGGACCTTGGTAGTCACTTGTGTGCAGAGGAGGCTGAGGCAGCAGAGGCCTTCACTTTCAGAGAGACAGGCCCTCCTAGAGAAGAGGAGCCAGCAACACATTTTTTTTTTTGGGGGGGGGGTCAGAGGATGGAGGTGGGAGGATGGAGTGGGAGAATGGAGAATAAGGGCTTCATAGGCAGCCAAGGAGGAAGTTTAGCTTGAAGAATTTGGGGAAGAGTCAGATAAGGGAGCTGAGTAGGAATATCTGATGCTGCAGTTTCTAGCATATGATATGGTGAACATGAGGGTTCCCCAGGAGGAATCTGCTTGCCAAAGTAGATAAAGGGAAGTGGTCAAACCTCCTTACTAGAGATAGCAAAAAATGGAGGGAGAAATGTCAAGACAATCAAGAGCCCTACCAAGATTCTCAGCAGCTCAGCCACCTTGAGACTTCCACCCTGATGGAACCCCCTGTTGAAATATCTACCATTGCTGTATACAAGAAGTTATGCTTGTGTAGTGCTGATGAACTTAAAGTCTAGTGAAGGTAATTGGTATCCAAACTACCCAAACAGACTTGTGAATCAGGGGAGCTGTTGGTAAGAACCCTTGTTAGAAACTTTGTACATTATTGCCCATTGGCCTCTTGTTTGAACAAAAGTTGTTTGGCACAAGAGCTAGCTTGGCAGGTGTTATTTGGGAAGATGGGCGACAGGGGGTGGTCTCACAAACAAAAACCAAGTAATGAACTTAGCAGGAAGAAAGATTAATATCATCATAAGTTTTTGAATGAAACATGAAGGTGAATTATCACAGAGATAACCAGAAGGTACTACCTCATTAGTATTGTGGAAGAAAGCCCCAGAAAATAAAACAAAAATCTGAGCATCTAAGTAATACCAAATTAAACCATAGAAGAGAGAAAAGGTGAATAATATTTTGATGATTTCTAGAGGAAAAACATAGAAGCACAAACAATATTAAAGGCTGAGCTGATAATGGCAAACATATGTTACCCACATGGGGTGCCAATAAATTCAAGTTGACACAGGTACATGTCCACAATGAGGCCTGCTTGAAAGATTTATTTTGTTTTATTTGTATCTGACATGCTCCCCCGGATTCTTCTTTGAAATCTGCACTTAAACAGGTTTCATACTTGAATGAAATTCACATCCATCTCTGACTTTGCCAAAATTGTGGCATTCAAGTCAGCATGGATATGAGTGATTTTAACCTTAACATGAAATAAAAATGATTTTAGTAGTCCTCTGGAGAATCCATAGAACACACCACTCTTTCCTTCCAGAGGGTATTGTAAGATTCCTTATACTGATGAGGAAATGTAAGCTTTCCTACATGCTAGCCCCACCCCAAAGTAAAAGTTCCAGATATGTTCTTTGATTTGTGTTTAGCTGTATTGTTATATATTTTTCTACCGCTTTGCTCTATTTGTTTCCCCCCAGAAATTTGTTCACTTTGAGTAAGGAATAACAGTCATGGCATTACTGTTAGGTAATGGATTTTTTTGTTCTTAGGAAAAATTATCTTGCTCACTCTCCTTCAGGGAGATATTAGAAATTTTTTACTTTCTGGAAAAAAATAACACAACAGAGGGTGTAACTAGCCTTGCATGGCATAAACTGAAGCAACAGGAATTAAGTCGCTATGTTGCTCTCCTAGTATATCATTTCTGTCAAACAGAACAAAAGTCCCCACTTTAGAAGCAATAAGATAGTAAAATGATATCCTGTAAAATTCCTCTTACTTTCAGTGCCATTTACCCAATTTTCTGCTGCATCTGGCACTTTTCAGGTGGGTGGCATGGAATTTGAAGACTTTATGTTACTCTTTCAGAGGATCATTCTTGTCTATGGATGAGGTCTTACTTTGGATTTTCTTCTAAGTTTTGTCTTATTAAGAAAAGAAACAGCAATTTCTACTGAACCTAAGCATTCATACTGGAACTTGCATTCAAAGTTTGTTGTTGTTGTTGAGTCACACAGTTGAGTCTTATCCTTTGTGACCCAATGGACTACTGAACACCAGGCTCCCCTGTCATCCACCATCCTCCAGAATCTGCCCAGATCTATGCCCACTGCATCATTGCATCACAATGCTGTCTTCATTACGACTGCATAGACCATTGCTTTAACTATGTTGACTTTTGTTGGCAGAGTAATGTCTCGACCAGGTTTGCCAAAGCTTGCTTCCCAAGGAGTAAGCATCTTTTTATTTCATTGCTGCAGTCATAATTTGCAATGATCTTAGATGCCAAGAAGGTAAGGTCTGTTACTGATTCCATTTCTTCCCTTTCTATTTGCCAGGGGAGTGATGGGTACGGATGCCATGATCTTGTTTTTTTTTTTTATGTTGCGTTTCAAGCCAGCTTTTGCACTCTCCTATTTCACCCTCATCAAGAGGCTCTTTAGGTCTTCTTTACTTTTTGCCATTAATGTAACGTTATCTGCATATCTCAGATTGTTGATATTTCTCCCAGCTATCTTAATTCCAGCTAGTGCTTCACCCAGCCCTGAATTACACATTTATATACTCTGCATATAAGTTAAATAAGCAGGGTGACAATTTACAGCCTTGCCATACTCTTTAAGGGACTGCAGTGGCTCAAGTCGCTAAGACACTGACTGGGAGGCAGAAGGTCAGCAGTTCGATTCCCGAGTACTTCAGGACGGAAATGAGCTCCCGTCTTTGTCCCAGCTCCTGCCAACCTAGCAGTTTGAAAGCAAGAAATTGCAAGTAAATAAATAGGGACCACTTCAGTGGGAAGGAAACAGCGTTCCTTGTACTCTAGTCATGCCTGCCACATGACCATGGAAACGTCTGAAGAAGCAGACAGTGTTGGCTCTTCAGATTTGAAACAGAGATGACCACTGACCCCTAGAGTCGGATACAACTGGCTTTCGAGGAAGGGAAACCTTTACCTTTACATACTCTTTTTCCTATTCTTAACCAATCAGTTGCTCCATATCCGGTGGCAACTGTCACTTCCTCACCTGCATACAGGTTTCTCAGAGCTGGTCTGGTACTACTATCTCTTTAAAGACTTACCACAGTTTATTGTGATCCACACAATCAAAGGCTTTGGCGTAGTCAATGAAACAGAAATAGATGTTTTTTGGTACTCCCTTGCTTTCTCCATGATCCAGCAAATGAAGGCAATTTGTTTTCTAGTTCCTCTGCCTTTTCGGAGCCCAGTTTGTAGTTCTGGAAGTTCTTGATCCATGTACTGCTGAAGCCTAGCTTGTAAGATCTTAAGCATGCCCTTGCTAGCGTGTGAGATGAGTCCATAGCCTCATCAAACCACACAAGGTCTCTCACCATGGCAAGGAAACAATCCTTAGAGGGGGATTCAAAGTTTAGAATAGCTTAAAAACTGATTCAATTAAAGAAAATAACATCCAAGGTTCATATCACTTGAATAGAAATGGTTGAAAATATGTTGTCTGGATGAAATTACATGGACACTGAAATAAAGACATTCATGTTCATCTGTTCTTTCCTTCCCTATTTCCTCAATGTTCATTATGTAATTTGTATGTATAAATATAGCCTTACTTGTATCACCAATATAACAAAACAGAAATATATTTTATGGTTTACATGACTTGTCGATGTCATGCTAGAATTTCAAAAATGTGTTTCTTTCATTTTAACAAGGTGGGAATTCCCATAGAAAAGATTTTGCTGTGGTGCACTACATTTTTGTGCATCAGTTTTGTTTTTTTACATGTAAAATATAATACTGTATTCCATAAAGGCCCCCAAAATCTGAATTAAAGATTGGTGTCTTATAGAACACTTGCAAGAATATTTATATTACACTGGAAACAATGTTTGATTTTGACAGCAAGAGTTTTCAGATTTGAAAAGAATAACCTGAGAAAGCATTGGAAGACTTTCAGAAGCATTGTTCGAAACATTAGTAATGCTGGCAGTTGAATCAAGATTCAGGGTAAAAGTTGTCATCTGATTGTGGACAAATTGAAGCTTCAAATACAAAATACTTAGGTTTTAAAGAATATTCATTAAACTTCTTTTCTGCATAGTAGAAATTCTTCATACATGTTCTTAAAAAACAGAAAAGGGGGATTTAGTTCCTACCTGGATAAAGTCCCTCTTCCAATGCTCTTCCCCTTCCAATGATAGATATATAGGATATGGATTTTATGTGGTGATATATGGCAATTTACATTGTTCTGCAAGGGCTGGAATCCTGCTGCTTTGAATAAGAAACTACAATAGAGGAGGCCTGCTGAATCTGTAGAGGTATGGTGAGTCAATTCATCTACAAGTTTCACTGTTCAAATGAGCCTACCCTAGTTGTGATTTACTATCTATCAAAGACCTGAAAGTTACCATTCTGGAACAGAGAAATTACACAACTAGGATTGAAAGATAGACAGCAGAAATCAAATACATCCATCTGTTGGACACCCATCACAGAGGATTAAATATTAGCCAAGGGTTTCTGGGACATTATCAAATTTGATACACAGATTTCTATATGCTGCTAGAATTTTTATATATTATATTTTGGTGTATTACAGCCTTCCTACCAATTCTCTTTTACCACTTTAGCAGAACAGGAAATAACCAAGTAACAGTAAGTGCTACAGTGTTTTTGTGTTATTACTTTTTTATTTCCTGATATGCAAGTAAGAGGTTAATCAGTAACCAGAAAGGGCTTTACTCCAAACCTTTGAGATTGAAAGGGAAGCATTGAAAACTAATCTGAATAATCTATTGTTACTGATAGCTCTAGGAAGCTGTATGAAAACTAATCTGAATAATGTATTGTTACTGATATCTGTAGGAAGTAGTATTGTTATGCTTGCTTGTCTGTCATTCTGCTTGAGCACCTCCACCTTCCCATGTAACATCCAGACCCCTACATTTGGTATATATAAACCACGCCTAGAAGTTTTACTGCTTGTCTGAAGAAGTGGACTTGATCTATGAAATCTAACAATAAAAATATAGCAGTTAGTCTTTGAAGTGATACAGTGTTTTTGTTTTTGTTTATTACTTTTTTGTTTTTGTTTTCTGATATGCTTGAACCACAGACTAACACGGCTACTATTCCAAAAAATAAAAAATAAAAAAATACAGGTACCTAAAAATACAAATAGAATAGTCCCATGTGAATCAATGGAACTTATGGAGGACATGACTCACAAAATCATACTGATTCAACAGGCCTACTCTACTGTGCCTTCTTATGCTAATCAACAGGATTTCAGCCTTTGTAGAACAATGAAAATTGTCATTATGTGATGTGTAAATTAAACAACAGGATTTCAGCTCCAATGACAAAAGAGCATTCTACACATAATCAAAAACTTGTGTTATGTGCCAGGAGGCATAGGAATGAATTATGACACTGGCAAAGAGTCCCATGACCTAAGCACTGATGAGAATTGGTGAGCAGTTACTGAGTTCTCTGCTTTCAAAATGGAAGGCTACAAAGGAAAACATTACACTATTGTTGAAGGCATATGGAGCCCTAAAGCAAACTGGGAACTTATTTGTTTACTACATATTCTAATTTACTAACTGCAGAATTTTGATAACAAAAATAATTAAAAAGCAAGATTAATCATGAATGCCAATTGAATGAATGATAAGAGAAAAATTGGGATTTAGCAATAAATGATAAATTGACATGTGATGTGAAAAAAAGGATGGACAAGAAATTTGTATTTGGTGAAATATGGAAATATTTTCTAGATTATATGTCGCTCAAAGGGAAAGGCCAGTTACTCATGCAAGATGTTATATCCTTTTGGAAGTGTTATCAGATATCATAAACACTGAAATATAAATGATACTATCTCTCATCAGATACTATCAGTACCTGATGTGTATAAATGGATGCCATTAAGTCTCATTCTTATGTCTGATGAAGTCAACTTGATCCAAAAAAGCTAAACATGAAAATACAGCAGTTTTTAAGGTGCCACAACTTTTTTTGTATTTCTGTTTTGTTTTGTTTACCCTCTGATATGCTTGCACAGACTAGTACAGCTACCATTTCAAAAATTTCAACGATCTCTAATAGTGCTAGTGACGAGTGCACTGTTTAACATTATATTAAGATTATTTGTATATGTATATGCATTTGTTGCATTTTTAATTTGCAGTGTTTTTATTATTATTTTCTCTTTATATTTGTATTTTTCTTTTTTAATTATTAAAATTATATTTTGTATCTGTATTTTGTGGTTAGTGGGAAAGAAAGATCAAAAACAATGGAACGTAAAACACCAAGTGATGTATTAAGTACCTTGCCCTTTAATTTTGCTGATGAAAGAGTTCCCATGCATAATCCTCATGATGATAACAAGAGCTATTAGAAATCTAATCCTCTGTTAAGAGTATTGTGTGTGTGTTGGAAAGAGTAAGAAAGAAGGAGAGAAAATATGACAGAGACAGGGAGAATGTGGGGAAGAGGGTTCCAGGAAATAGCTTGATGGCACAAGACTGTGGATGCGGTTTTTAAATTAAGAATTAGTCAGAAGAAATGGTGTCACAAAGTGGCTCTATCTGCAAACAAAAGCAGTTACTCAGAAAAAACCAACAGATTTTTGGAAAATGTAACATCTTTGAATTTATTATAATAATCTCTGTTTCTCCTGGCCAGAAAAAATGAAGAAGAGACAGAAAGAAAGACAGAGACAGAGATGGGGGGGGGGGAGAGTATGTTCACATGCTTGTAAATGTGTTTTAGCTATAAGTTTAGTCAGGAAAATGATGTCAGACCAAAGAACTAAAAAAGACAAGAAGGAGGAAAGGATATCAAAAACACTACAAGATGTGAAGTCTTTATAGAGGTGTTATTCGGCCAATGGAAACTGGGCTCTGAGTGGGGTGAGGTAACATGTCCCATCAGTTGTAAATCAAATGCAGCAGAAAGGACATGAGCAAAACTGTGTGTAATCTGTCTTGGACAATTCAGAGAACTCAGAAGACCTCACACTTGCACTTCTAGAAGATACATTGAAAGGGAAGGTGACTGCAAAGAAAAGAGTTTAGTATAGATGTTCAAACTTCTTTAGAGGAACTGCCTTCTTGGTCAAGATTGATTTTAGCTAAGTCATCAGTCGAGAATTGCTTATATCCAAGTAAGCACCAATATTTGCATCATTCAGTTGGGAGGAAGGCCAAAACCTGAAGTAAATCTGGGCCCTATTGACTGGTGATCTGTTCTTTCTAGGCTAATCTTAGTTTCATCCCAAAGCAAATATAATTTAAGTGGGGTCATGTCTGGAACTTAATGCAGGACTTCAGATTTTGAAAGGTGTTCTAAGACACCAGGATATTTTGAAGTTCATTTGTGGAAAACATAACAAAAAAAGAAGGAAGGGAATAACTGAAAGGCCTAAACCTGGAACACATTTTATCATTGCTTCTGCAATTGTTGTGCTTTTGGCAGGGACAATGATTTTGATGAAACTCATGATTCCAGATCCCTTATTGTTTGCTGAGCAGACAGATACTGGAAGGAGAGAGAAAAACCAACTGAGTAGTAATATTTATTTCTTCCCCCACAAGACTGTCATTGTTGTTTTGATTTATGGACAGAACATGCCAGTTGAGTGGGATGGAAAGTACAGATGAGACTGAGTTATGTAACAACAGAACTGCGAGAAGCTTATTCTTCAAACACTACTATGTTTCATTATTATAAAGAAAAAGCATATCCTGGGGAAAGAAGATATAATTTGGTATTTTCAATGGGAGGCACAGATGTTTGGGTTTCTGAATGTGAGCTAAAGTTAAAGTGGATTAGCTCCAAGCAATCCAAATCAAAGTTCCTAACTTGAATCCAAATTAAATCCTGTGGTTTGTTCATATCTCTATTGCTAGATCTGGAGATCCGGGCGTGGGAGTGAGGACGCGGCAGCCAATGTAGATGAACCGAACAACACGTCAGTTTATTGAGAGAACAACAAGACAACAACAACAACGGCTGGGGAGGCAGGGACTTAAGTACCCTGCTTGACCCAGCCCACTGACCAATAGGATGCGGTGATTTTCCCGCCGCTGGACTTTTAAATATCCAACATCTATGTTAAACTCTGGACATAATGTAAGTTCCTTCTGTCATGGGATGATGGTCTCTGTGATCCCTTCCTCTTTAGGATGATGGACTTAGGCATCCCACAGCTGCCCACCGTGTCTTGGGACAATGGGTCTTGGGGTCCCTCAACTGCCTACTTGTTAGGGAAAGGGACCTCCTGAAATCCCACCATCACCTTGTTCTGTCGCTGGGAAGTAGCACATCTGCTCTATGCAGGAAAGCTGGTAGCTTATAAATAGGCAATACGGCCTAAAAACAGTCTTTGTTTATCTTTTTGACAACTTCCCACACTAACACAGTCTCACACTACAGAGCAGAGCTGCAGAGCTACCCCTGAGAAGATATCTCTGGGTCGACACTTTGGGGTTACCTTCAAAGCTGGAATATTTATTTATTTATTTCTTCATATTTATATGCCACCCATCAAATGTTCCTTCCCAGGCCACTGGTAAGGAACATGGATATCCCCCCTTCTCCTGATCTCCAGCTTCACCCTGGCAACCTTATCAAAACTTGAGAAGAAAAGTCCCCTTCTTCCCATTGCTGGACATTTGCAAATGTGAAGTCCTCAGCATGACCTTTATTTTCAGACCTGCTCTGCTCTGAAGAAATTTCTACTCTGTAACTTGGTAGTAAAAAACCATGATGTCTGGATGCCTTTTTCCATTTATTGAAAGACAATATAAATCAATATGTATGCATCACTTCGGTGGGAAGGTTACAGCATTCCATGCGCTCCGGTGTCTAGTCATGCCTGCCACATGACCATGGAAACATCTGCAGAAGCAGACAACACTGGCTCTTCGGCTTAGAAACAGAGATGAGCACTGACCCCTAGAGTCGGATATGACTGGCTTTCGAGCAAGGGAAACCTTTACCTTTACCTGTTTATGCAGGATACACTTAACAGGCTAAATACAATAATAAAACAAGATAATAACTTTCCTCACCTAAGAAAGAATTTCTAATCAGCATTTCTATTAGGGGGGCTGGAAGCCCTCACCCCTGGCTTCCTTCATGGGTTCCAGTCCTTTGTTCAAATTAACATGGAATTGAGCCTCCTTCAAAAGATGGCTGATGGACCTCAAAACTGGCCGTTCTTTTATATGATTTTTAGGTGCTCCCACCTCCCATTTGAATGTTCAGAATTTGGGAATGACCTAATTGGTATTACTAAAATGTCTTTGATCTCATAGGTGTCTGTTTGAAGTGGTTACCTTCCCAGACACGCATTGACGCAATTTGACATTCTTCAGGTGATTGCTGATGTCATTATCACAGGTGCATATTGTCACATGGTGACTTCCTCATGTGAAAGTCAGTTATCTCCCTTTCTCAGGAATGTTGGGAACTAAGTGATGCAACTTTGGGAAATTTCCTTTGTTATCTAAGTGTGACCTCACTCACAGATGTCAGGGTATCTCACCTACCCACTTGGCCATTCTTAGCATGTGGTGACTTAATGTTATCTAAAATGCCTTAATCAGGTGTAATGGAATGTGACTGACACAAGAGTGCTTCCATTTTGAGTTCAGCTATTCTCAAACTTACAGAGAATATGATCTATAAATCCTAACACTCAGTGACTATATAAATGTGAATGTAAAGAAAACTAAAATATGAATTGATCACTTGTATGATTTCATGACACCTCCCCCTCACTTTGATGCTTCTAAAGCAAGAAAACAAAACAAAACCTACTATGCCCTTGGTTTTGGATTGTCCTAACATGTTAATGGCAGGCAATTTCAATGTATATACATCATGACCTGCTTTGCCAATCATAGCAAAATGGAAGTTATCCTGATCGTAGGGGCTCTGGGTTGCCACAAACAGAAAGAGTGGATTAGTGGTTAAGTTGCTGAGCTGGAGACTGGAAGGTTGGGTTTCAATACCTGAGGGCTGCACTTGGGAACATGAAAGGAACCTCATTCAGGTGTCCTCTGAATGGTTTTTTCAAGTACAAATCCTTTCAGCCCAGAGTAATCTCTGACCCGAAATTATTATTATTATTATCTCTCCTTTCTTGTCTCACTTCCTCTTTTCCTTGACTGTGGGTCAAATCAGGTATTCTAGTTGGCACATGATTAAAAGTGACACATTAAAGTCTTAGCCATGCATTCCTTTGAAAGCATTGTGTTTTGTGCCATCAGAATGCAATTAAATCTGTGTTTAGGTCCTGATGATCCATCACAAACCAAAGCAAGATAATTCACAGGTAAAGAAGGACTGGAAAACTCAAGTGGTGATCAGCATTTAGCTTTTAGCACCTAAGGAACCATGAATTTTTGGGAACATCTAGTCCAGCTCTGTCTCCCACCTTTACTTGAAAGATACACAGTAATTGGCAACAATACAATGTACCAACTACTCTAGGCTCCACTCCAGTTATTCTCAAAATAAACTAAAAGGGAGCCCATTACTCTTCTTAGCATTTGAGAACACGAGCCCTATTGTCATGATCATGTATTGTTTTGTGCAACTGAATTTGGACATAATTAAAATGCTTTGGAAGAAATTGAAACACTGTGGAGATTATCCGGAACTCAGCAAACTACAACAATAGAAAACAGCAGCTTCCATATCCAGTGATTTGCTATTTAGTGCATAAATCAGGATATTGTGAGCTTGGTTCTCTGACACTGAGAATATGTGGTAGCCTTAATAGGAATGTTTTTGTTATTTCAAATGCTATTTCAGATGGTTGTCAATTGCTGTGATAAGTGGTTGTATTAATCTTCCTAACCTACAAAACATTTTCAGAAACCTGGATATTATGAAGCATCTGAGCCTCTGGATGTTTTTATAAACTCATGTGGAAAAACCTATTATATTTGGTTCATCAGTGACACATGGAGCACATTAAAATGAAACATTTTATATTGTTTTCCTTTCTGCAAATTGAAATCCTTGATTTTATCTCTGTGGAAATGCCTTTGCTTACAAGGCTCTGTAGCAGCAAGCACATATCTTCAGTTTCTGTGTCCTTTTCAACTTTTGCTCAGTCATGACTACAAGAACATATGCAAAACATGATCTGTTTCAGAGATGGTGGCATCTGAAAATGCTCATGATAAAAATGGGGAAATGCCAGTTCTTCTATCACACTTTCCAGCTATCAAATAACCATAAATCAGACCTGCACAGTTTCAGAAGATGGTGAAATAGAACGAATAACCAGCAGTCATTGATTTTTGTAGCTCATCAGGTGACTGACCTAGGGAACTGAGAAGAGCATCAATCCACTACTGGGGACCCATACACAGCCTGTCTGACTTGGAAGTTGTTTGTTGGGATATGGGGCATAAAAAGAAAACACAGCTGAATGTTTGCTTTTCCTTTTTGCCCCTTGCTCAAAACCCAGTTTTATCTGACTTGAGGGTTCAGTGCTCATCTGTGCTTATAGCCAAAGAGCCAGTGCTGTCTGTGTTTGAAGACATTTCTGTGTACATGTGGCAGGCATGGCAAGACACCCGAGTACACAAATGATGTTTACCTTCCTTCCAAAGTGGTACCTGTTTATCTACTTGCAATTTCTTTCTTTCAAACTACTAGGTTGGCAGGAGCTGGGACAGAGATGGGAGCTCACTCCATCATGCAATACCTGAGTCTTGAACTGCTGACCTGCCAGTTGTCAAATCCAGTGCCTTTACCACTTGAGCCACCGTAGTCCCAATTAGTGTTACTAATTCTCAGGTTTTGGACCTGTTACAGACTTGGACTCCTTCCATATTTCTTAGGCTTTCAGTTTTGGGACTTCCTCTGATAGGTTAAGAACATGCTAGATAGATATTGTTAAAACTGTAATAATATGCATGATAATACTCTGTTTTAAACTGTGATAACATGTATGAGGAGAGGATACTGGCGTAGAAACCGGCAAACCAACGTCAGGAATTTTGCCAAGAGAAACCTATGGACCAAAACAAAAGGCAAACCAAATGGGGCAATTTAGATGAAACAGGATGCTTAGCACAGCAGATCAAAAGAAGGGGAGGGACAGGAAAGGGGGAGGAGAAATACAGTGTTGCAAGGAGCAATACTGCATAGGGACATGGAATGTGAGATCTATGAACCAGGGAAAACTTGAAGTGGTAAAAAAGGAAATGGAAAGAATAAGCATTGACATCTTGGGAATCAGCAAGTTAAAATGGACAGGGATGGGCGAATTCAGCTCTGGAAACCATCATATCTACTACTGTGGACAAGAAAACCTCAGAAAAAATGGAGTAGCCATAATTGTCAATAAAAGGGTGAGAAAAGCAGTAATGGGATATAATCTCAAAAATGATAGAATGATGTCAGTCAGAATACAAGGCAAGCCATTCAATATCACTGTAATACAAGTATACGCACCAACCACTAGTGCAGATGAAGCCACAATTGACCAGTTCTATGAAGACTTAGAACACCTCATAGAACAGACACCAAGAAATGATGTACACATTATCATAGGAGATTGGAATGCCAAAGTAGGAAATCAAAAAGTAAATGGAATAACAGGCAAGTTTGGTCTTGGAACACAGAATGAAGCAGGCCAAAGACTGATAGAGTTCTGCTAAGATAATGCACTGGTCATAGCAAACACTCTCTTCCAGCAACACAAGAGGAGACTTTACACATGGACATCACCAGATGGCCAACATCGAAACCAGATTGATTACATACTCTGCAGTCAACGATGGAGAACTTCCATACAGTCAGCAAAAACAAGACCAGGAGCAGACTGTGGCTCAGATCACAACCTATTGATTGCAAAATTCAGGCTTAGGCTAAAGAAAATAGGGAAAACAACTAGGCCAGACAGATATGACCTAGAAAACATTCCTTGGGAATACTCAGTGGAGGTGTGGAACAGATTTAATGGCTTGGACCAGATAGACAGAGTGCCAGAAGAATTATGGACAGAGATGCGGGACATCATGCAGGAGGCAGCAAGGAAAACCATACCAAAAGAAAAGAAGCGTAAGAAAGCTAAGTGGTTGTCCAAGGAGGCTCTTAAAATAGCAGAGGACAGAAGGAATGCAAAATGCCAAGGAGAAAGGAAAAAATACAATCACTTGAATACAGAATTTCAAAGAAAAGCAAGGAGAGATAAGGAAACCTACCTGAATGAACAGTGCAAAGAAATAGGGGAAAACAATATCAGGGGTAGGACTAGAGATCTTTTCAAAAAAATTGGGGAACTCAAGGGAACATTTAAAGCAAAAATGACCATGATAAAAGACAAAGATGGCAAGGAGTTAGCAGATGCAGAAGAGATTAAGAAAAGATGGAAAGAGTACACAGAGGAGCTCTACAAAAAGGACCTCAACACCCGTGATAATCACAATGATGAGAACATTGAACATGAGCCAGACATTCTAGAGAGTGAAGTCCGAAAGGCCCTAAAAAACACTGCAAACAACAAAGCCAGTGGAGTTGATGGTATCCAAGTTGAACTGTTCAAAGCCCTACAAGATGATGGAATCAAATTATTGCATTCTATATGCCAGCAGATTTGGAAAACAAAACAATGGCCACAGGATTTGAAAAGATCTGTATACGTTCCACTCCCCAAAAAGGGTAATGCCAAAGAATGTTCAAATTATCGAACAATTGCGCTCATCCCTCACGCTAGCAAGGTGATGCTCAAGATAATACAGGATAGACTGCAACAGTATGTGGAGAGAGAATTACCAGAAGTGCAAGCGGGTTTCAGAAGAGGCAGGGGGACTAGAGACCACATCGCCAACATAAGATGGATCATGGAAAAAACAAAGGAATATCAGAAACAAGTCTACTTCTGTTTCATTGATTACACGAAGGCTTTTGATTGTGTCGACCACAACAAATGTGGCAAGTAATTAAAGAGATGGGAATACCGGAACACCTTATAGCCCTCATGAGAAATCTGTACATGAATCAAGAGGCAACAGTTAGGACAGAAAATGGAATGACGGAGTGGTTTGGAATAGGAAAAGGAGTAAGACAAGGCTGCATTTTGTCACCCTGCTTATTCAATTTATACACAGAACACATAATGCGCAACGCAGGGATGGAGGAATCACAATTTGGGATCAAAATTGCTGGAAGAAACATCAACAATTTGAGATATGCAGATGATACCACCCTAATGGCAGAAAGTGAGGAGGACCTAAAGAAGCTCCTGATTAGGTTGAAAGAAGAAAGTGAAAAAGCTGGCTTGAGACTCAATATCAAGAAAACCAAGATAATGGCAACAGGCCCTGTCAGTCCCTGGAAAATAGATGGGGAAGAAGTAGAAGCAGTGACAGACTTTACTTTCTTAGGATCAAAGCTCACTGCAGATGGTGATTGCAGCCATGGAATAAAAAGGCGACTGATTCTTGGGAGGCAAGCGATGAGAAACCTGGGGAGCATAGTGAAAAGTAGAGACATCACATTGAAAACAAAAATTCGCATAGTCAAAGCAATGGTATTCCCTGTGGCAATGTATGGTTGTGAGAGTTGGACCATTAGGAAAGCTGAACGCAGAAGAATAGACGCCTTTGAGATGTGGTGTTGGAGGAGAGTTTTGAGAGTCCCATGGACAGCGAGGAGAACAAATAGGTCAATCTTAGAAGAAATTATCCCTGACTGTTCCTTAGAAGGTCAAATAATAAAGATGAGGCTAAAGTACTTTGGACATCAAATGAGAAGAGAGGATTCACTTGAGAAAGCTTTGATGCTTGGAAGGGTCAAGGGCAAAAGAAGAAGGGGACGGCCCAAGATGAGATGGCTAGATGGGATTGTAGAGACAATGGGCACAGAGCTGAGCGAGTTGAGGGGGATGGTGGAGGACAGGAGTGCCTGGCGGACAGTGGTCCATGGGGTCGCAGAGGGTCGGAATCGACTGTGCGACTGAACAACAACAACAGATAGACATGATCTGAATCACCCCTCTTTCCCTAATTTATTTTACACAATGCAACTCAGAACAGCTGGTGCTGGAATCCACCCTTTGGCTTTGAGATTCACAGTAGAATCTCTGTACTGTTTCTCTGTCATACACACACCATTGTAAAGTTGTGACATCACAGGGCCATGCTGCAATGTGTTGCCCACATTGTCATTGAAATCTTAGGGAATGAGATGCTGGTATCCAGGCATTTCCTGTGCAATGAAACGATGTGTGTAGGCAGAGAATTCATGCATTAAACATCATAAGCGCTCAGATTGGCTTTATATGGAAACAAAGTAATACATAAAACATGAAAAGAAGAATGAACCAATGTAGAGCAGGCCTGAAGCTTAGTATTAGGGGCAGTATGTTTATTGAAATATAGGGAAGAATTATGTTAGAAATAGGATCTCTATTTAGGCTAGCCTCAGTTAGAATTAGGGAAATGCCCTTTTGAGCATGGCTTGGGTGAACTAAGTCCTGTTTTCTGCCTTCAACATTGTCATGTTCTCTTTCATATGTTAGTTCTCTCTCCACATGACTTAAAAGCTTTATCTTTGGGCAGAAGCTGTAAAAGTTCCTTATTTGACCCACAATCGCACAAATTCTAGCTAACTCAACTAGTGACCATCCTTGTTAAGAGATTCCGGTAACAGTTGTCGAAGCAGGTAACTTTTCTGGTTTTTGGCTTGGGAAAGGGACTAACAGATAATGGATATTTTTGGTAGGCAGAAATAAAATATTTCAGTGGTGATGCCAAGAGCATAATTGTTCATGTTCACGAAGCATAGAATTCACTTGGAAAGCACACGGCATCTACCATAATACATATAATTGTATGAAGAGCAGGCAGTTTGACGAAACATCATCCTGTGTGATACAAAGGAAAGGCTTTTCCTGTTGCTATGGGAACTTTCCATTGTCATACCTTTCCAAATGTAATGCATTTTGCTCTTGTAGAAACAGAGGAAAGAGATATAAACATCTAAATACCTCCTTTTGATACTTTACTTGAAATGCTCAAAAGGCATAACTTGTTATTTTGATGAGAAGCAAGAGGTTAACGTATTAGTTGTTCACTACAAAATTGCACATCTCCTGAGTTACAATTTTTGGCTTTGGAGAAGATCTACACCAGGAGTTCTCAACCTTTTTAAGCTGGTGCCCGGGTCACACTCCCTCAGATAGCTTCGGGGGCTGGATGGTCATTTTGCCCTTCCTCCACCAAATGGCACTTCCTGGTGTGGTGGAGGCAGTGGGGGGGGGCACATGAAATGCCATGGGCTTAGAGTTGCCATAATTCTCCTCCACAAACTGGGACAGAAGTATATTTTACAAAAATGGGCAGGATATCTACAAAATAGCCTTTTTAAACAAACATAATGTAATATAATTGCAGCTATAAAACACTTTCACATTAAATATATCAATACATAAATGTATTTGTTTACAACAGTTAATTTTCACTATAAGATGTTCTCTTGTACTTCTGAGAAGTCATGTTGCAGTCAACTCTTAACATCCTCAGTTCCAGTATAAACACACTGATCACATTTATCGGGCAGTGGTGAGAGGCAAGGACGTTAAGATTTGTTTCCAGGTATATTCTAACTCTAATGTGGCAGGAAATTGCTTGTTTGATAGCAAGAGTTCGAATTTATTTTAATGGTGTGTTATAATACACAATCAGTAAGTTTTAAAAATTTGGGACTTTAACATGATTAAAGTCAGAGGCCTTTGATACCATCAACCATGGTATCCTTCTGGAATGGCTCCAAGGATTGGGGATCCAGAGCACTGTGTGGTCCTGGTTTTCCTTATTTCTGAGGGGCTGGAACCAGTCGTTGTGGTTGGAGGATGAGAGGTCCAGCCCTAGGCTTCACCAATATGGGCTGCCACAGAGCTTGGTGCTCTCGCTTCCCCAATTTAACATTTACATGAAGTCTCTGGGGGAGAGCATCCATTTCCATGGGGTGAAGTACCATCAATATCCAGATGATACTCAACTGTACATCTCAGCCCATAGTGATCCAAGTGATGTAGTTAAAGTCCTATCCAGGTGTCTGGAAGCTGTTAGGGTCTGGATGGGGGACAGCAGGCTACAACTGAAGACTGAGTGGCTGTGGGTCAGGGGCCTGGTATTATCCTGGAAGCTATCACCTTGGGTGCTGGATGGGGCTCTTTTGTCTCAAACAGGTGCAGTGCATAATTTGGGGGTCCTCCTGGACTGATGACTCCTGCTCGATGAGCAAGTGGAAGTCATGGCCAGTAGGGCTTTTGGACAACTTCACGTTATCCACCAATTACACCCGCTCCTGGACCGGGACTCCTTATTTCTGGTCACCTTTAGACTGAACTATTGTAATGTGCTCTACATGGGGCTGTCCTTGATGACTATTCGGAGACTGTAGCTGGTCAAAAATGTGGCTGCCCACGTGGTAATGGGGTGTGGGCATTATGACCATACCTCACCCCTGCTGTGGGAGCTGCATTGGTTGTCAGTGTGTCTCTGGGTGCAATTCAAGGTGCTGGTAATGACCTTTAAAGACCTACATGGTTGTGGGCCAGGATACCTAAGAGACTGCATCTCCCCAAGGACATCTGTCCATCCCACCAGAGCAGACCAAAAGGGCTCCTTAAAGGTGCCATCAGCTAGAGAGGCTCACCTCTCTAGCACTAGAAAAAGGGCCTTTTTGGTATCTGCTCCAGCCCTGTGGAACCACCTGCTGACTGAGCTGCATCTCCAGACAGAGCTATTGCCCTTCTGGAAAGATTTAAAACCTGGTTGGCAAAGCAGGTGTGGGGCATTGGTGATGTGATAGCCCCTCCACTCGCTGGCTCATACATTGAAGGCCATTCACAAGTTTAGTTATAATTTTAATTAGCAGGGTTGGGAGGGTATTTTAAATAGTTCTTAATAATTTTTAACACTTTTAAAGTAAGTAATTTTTATGTGGGTGTTATCTGATTTCTGTGAGCCACCCAGTCACTTGCTGAGTGGGCAACAATACAAATGTGAATAAATAAGTAAGTAAATAAATAAATAAGCTTTCATGATTCAAGATCACTTCTTCAGACATGCATCAATTTCTTGTGGGTAGGGTAGGAAAATGATAAAGGAAAGTCCCAAAAGTTCATGGCATGATGTTCAGCCAGGCTTTGTCTCCAAGATGTGTCGGGGGGGGGGGGGCAGCAGGCTGCATCTTTTACTACCTCCATTCAACAAACACAAGAAGCCAGGTATTTGCTTATTACCTGCCCAGATGGCCTCTATCCAGGAATTGGGGAACAAATGTAGTTCATTCTGCAGTTTCTTTTGACTGACCTAGTGTGAGAAAGATTAGGTGGCAACACAAGGTTGCCATTACCAGGGTATGCCCGATTGTGGTTCAAGAATGCCATAGTCTTTGAGGAGACTCTTTCTGTGTACCCTGTTTTACAAATAACAAGATAAAATGTTTTAGAGCACAGAAGGTCAAAACACCTCAATTTAATTGCATAAATAATCCGTACACTCTATGTAAATTAACACTGAAGCTCTCCACAATCTCTAACCATCTTCCTACTTTCTCTTCCAACTGTTTATTATGACATAACTCCCCTTTGTTTGCATTTTATCTTGTCTCCCTGGTAACCAGATGTACTTTCTCCATTGACACATGAGACTCACTGCAATATGTTTAACATGGTGTGTGATCTCATCTGAATGTTACATCCAGTGCAGAAGCACCACCTTGAAGTGACTGATTCTAAGGTCAAGGAGAAAGAGCTAAGGAATAGAAAGACATTTTAAAAATGCATCAAACTGAGCATCAAGTAATTTCCAGAGTCTAGCATCTTTTTGTCAAGCTATGTTTCTTTGCTCCTTCTCCCTCCCTACAATCTCTCATAGTATGCTGCCTCTGCTCATCCTAGATGCCTCACTCTGAGGAGTTCTTCCATAATGGTAGGTGTTTTGAGCCAGGGGAACAATACAGGCTGCCTGTATCAGTATGAAAAACATAGTAATCCACCATACAATCCTTTGCTTGGAGGGTCCCTGAAAATTGTTGGGTTCTGGTGAGTCTGCTATGTTGTCTAACTTCTTCAGCTTTTACCACAGTTGGAGAGTGGTGCATCTGTCTGGAAAGACAGGACCTTGGTGGTATCTGAAGCCCTACTGCCACTACTGCTGATCCAAGAACCTACATAGCTAATTCCTCAATAAAGCAATTGTCACAGCCAGAGAGACTATATCGAGGCTTCTTGATGCATTATTTGCCACCTCTCCATTAAACAAGGGGATTGCTGGTGATTTTCAATATTTCCTTCAGCTCTAGGATTCGTTCATTTATCACAGCTGTAGATAATGCTCATACATGGGTTGAAGTCCCATTGCTTAGCACAGTAAATTATGCTAGAGTAGGCCCACTGAATCAATAGGGATTTGGTGAGTCAACCTCTCCACATATTCCACTGATTCAAACTGTTTACTCCAGTTGCAACTTAGTTTATCATAGTAAGTCACAACTTGAGCACACTTGCTGAATCAATGGAACATACAGAGGAGTAGATTCATCAAGTCTCCACTGGTTCAATGGGCCTACTCTAGTGCAATTTACTTTGCTAAGCAACAGGGTGTCAGCTATAATGTTTAATTCTTTTTCTGCTCATTAGTAATCTCATTGACTTCAATGGGATTTACTCAATGGGGGGATTTAATTATTTTACTACCTATTCTGTGGGCATGGTATGGTGGGCATGGCCAGGGAGAAAGCTCTGTGTTGTACCCAAATTAGGAATTTATTTCAAAACTTGGGTGAGCAGGGCCAGCCAGAATTTCTGCTACCAGTTCTGGCAAACTGGGGTGAACCTGCTGAATCCCATCACTGGATTTACTCTATTGCAGGAATCTTTCACTTGAAGCTACATGAATCTACTGGGGTAGAGAACAAGAGCCTTCCCAGTTTTCATCTAATTTTGAGGGTTTCAATTTGTAACAGAAAGCATTCAGAAATTTGAATGACTCTGCGTTGTGATCTAGCCCTCATCAGATGACCAGTATCAGGAGGCACTTCTTATGCCCAACCCAGTTCTGCCACCCCAGCCTACATCTGAACTGATCCCCAGCCTGCAGCTGCACCTGAGGATGTCTTGAACCAGGAACTTTGACAGCAATCAGCCCTCAGCCTAGGGGTGCTGAAAAGATCTGCAGCTGAGACATAAAAAAAGCCAGAGCTTGTTATCAGAGGAGGCTTCCAGCTGATACCAATTAGCAGGTAGACTTCTTAAGCAAACTTGTCTCACCAGACAAGTGTCAGTACAGTTTTTCTCTGTGCAAATATCAACAACTTGTTTGACTTTGGATACCTCTTGTGATTGCCTGCCATGACCCGGTCTTTTCTGCCAACTCTGTCGATGCTCCCAGACACCCTTTGGGCTAGATACTCGCTTTAACTACTGGTAATCAGATCTTGGCTTGCTCATTGGACTTTGCTGTTTGGATTCTCCTTGAATAGACTGCTGCCAGGACTTTCTGTGTAGTGCTGCTGTGTGGCAACATTGTCCGATGGGGTAGGTCAGCATACCTTGCAAGTAACATTGAGCTTTCTCCAATGATATTATTTAACAAAGCCCAATGTCAATCTGTAAAGTAGCATTAGCAAAACTAATGCATTTTAATGCTCTAACTTGGGTGTTCACAACCCACAACCAGCAGGCCTAATCCAGCCTGTGCATCTCATTAATCTGGCCCACGGTGGCCACCCTGGCACCTCCAGAAGCCCACCAGCACCAGAAGGCCAACAACATCACTTACAACAGTTGTGGCAGTGGCAGGAATTGTGCTGTCTTTCTGGTTTCTTGCACATCCTCCACCATTCCCCATGGTGGCAGGAGGCTTTTCAGAGCATATTTGCTCCATTTGGGGGGATTTTTCACCACTTTTTTGCTGCATTTCAACAGCTAGAAAGTGGTGGTTGGGCACTTCTGATGCTAGGCAGAGCTTATGTCAGTGCCTGGGCTCCCAGTGTGGAATCAGGAAGTTACCAATTGCCACTTTCTAGCTGCTGAAATGCAGCAGAGAAGCAGTAAAAAATTCCCAAAATGGAGCGAAAATGCTCCGAAAAGCCTCCTGCCGCTGTGGGGAGTGGCAGAGGCTGTGCAAGAACCCAGAAAAACAGTGTGATTCCCACTGCTTTTGCTGAAAATGTAAGCACCAGGGACAACCATGCCTCCAGCCCCTGCAGCGATGGATTGGGCCGGGTCTGGCTCATGGCCATGAAAAAAACCAAGATAATGGTAACAGACCCTTTCACTCCCTGGCAAATAGAATGGGAAGAAGTGTAAGCAGTGCAAATCCCTTATCCAACTAAAGAGATACTTAAACCAAAGGATCACCAACCTGTGACTCTTCACATGCTTAGAAGTGCTCATGGTGCAAAGGAAACAATTGATGGTCTTTAAAAATGTGTTTACCATTATTCTCATTTAGATAATTATCAATACATTTAGGAGTGTGTTTTAAAGTGCTGCCTTTCTTATTCCTTGAAGAAGGATGCTGTTAATCCTGTTTAGTGATGAGTGAATTGTGTTTATTTATTCTGAATTAAATTAATGCAGGCTTTATTTTATTTTCTTGATATATCTAAGTAGCTAGGAAAGTTTCATTGATGATATTTAATTTGAAGATAGATACATTTGGAATATAAATAACTTGAAATACATGTCCAGGCACTGCAATATTTTGCACACAGCTTCCATGTAGAATAGAGGGAAGAATTTTAATCAGAAACAATGATGTGATTATTCCTGATTAAAGCAGGAACATTTGTGCTGTATATGTTACCATTCTTTATGCAACTTGCCCAGGCTGGTTCTGTTCCCTGGAGGCCCAGTGGGGAATTAAACCTCCAAATCCCTGGCTTTGCAGCCAGATACCTACACCACTGAACTATCTGGCTTTTGTTCACCCACATAGTCAAGTCTGACCCTTTGTGACTCCATGGACCATCACACGCCAGTCACCTCTATCCTCCACCATCCTCCGTAGCCCACTTAGCTCTACACCAATTGTGTCAACAATACCATCTAGCCATCTCATCCTTGCCACCCCCTTCTCCTTTTGCTTTCAGTCTTTTGCAGCATCAAGGCTTTCTCTAGTGAGTCCTCTCTTCTCATTTGGTGTCCAAAATACTTTAGCTTCATCTTCAATATTTGTCCTTCCAAGAAGCAGTCAGGGTTGATTTCCTTCATGATCAGCTTATTTGTTCTCTTTGCTGTCCAGGGTACTTTCAAAATTCTCCTCTAGCACCACATTTTAAAGGTGTCTATTCTTCTGCACTCAGCTTTCCTTATGTTCCAGCTCTCACAACCATACATTACTACTGGGAATACCATTGCTTTACCTATGTGGACTTTTGTTGGCAGGGTGATGTCTTTACTTTTTATTATGTTCCCTAGGTTTCTTATAGCTTGCGTCCCAAGAATTAATTGCCTTTTCATTTCATGGCTGCTGTCACCATCTGCCGTGATCTTGGATCCTAAGTGTGTGAAGTCTGTCACTGCTTCCACTTCTTCCCATTCTATTTGCCAGGGAGTGAAAGGGTCTGTTGCCATTATCTTGGTTTTTTGATGTTGAGTCTCAGGCCAGCTTTTGCACTCTCTTCTTTCAGCCTAAGCAAGCGGTTCTTTAGATATGGGCAGCCATGTAAACTGCACATTTTCATAAAGACTGTAAGATATAAAATTGGTAAACAGAAATTGTGCTTCACTGTATATTATCTTTGTATACCTACTTGGTTACTTGGCTGATCTGTGTTTCACACATTAGGCTGATGTGGTGGATTGAAGCATCATCTTCCACTGTTTCAGATCCCATGCTAGTCTCATCCAGGGCCTTGATTACTTAGCCCTGAACTGGTCTTCCCATCTGGCTGCTGGCCTTCCTAGTAAAGGTCAAGGTCAAGGTCGAGTTAGGTTGAAAGCCAGTCGTATCCAACCTGAGTCAGACTAAGGAAATGCAGTGTATCTTGAGAAAGTACAGTATAATGCAAACACACAAAGCTACCTTATAAGGAGTCTGATTAATTGACCACCAGCTGAAATGGTATATTGAACTGGGGCCATTTGAGCCATGATCTGAACTGAAGATGCCAAGATTTGACTCTGAGTCCTTCTAAACACAAAACATGTGCTCAGTCTCTCATTTATACGACACGTCTGTCAAGGTAACATTGAGGAAATGTTATAAAATCTCATACTACCATAGTTGTGTGTTATTTTTAAATCTAGCTCAGACAGAGCTGAAATCTGAGACATAAGTGCAGTTGTAATAAGTGGATGCAACATCTACACTGATACATGATTTATGTCTCAAATACATAGTTATGAGCTCTCATTATGAGCTTTCCGTTGTTTTGATGTCATCTTTGGTCAAAGAGTTTTGAAAGTTTCAAAGAAGTATAAACCATACAGTGCCATGAAAGGGTTTCATCTGAAGCCACAGATTCCACAATAGGACTACTACTTCCCCTCCTCTTTCCTGAATTGTTTACATCTCCTCTCTGGAGACTTCCCAACTCTTCCAAGACAGAGCTAGAGGATATATAATACTTCAGAGAGGGAAGTTTATTTATTTATTTAGATTTATTATCCCGCCCTAATCAGGCGAACCTGACTCTAGGCGGTAGAACTATTCCACCAGAGAACTACTAATGGACTCAAACATGGAAGTGATAATTGGAGGAATACACCACAAACAATGGTGGCAGCTTATTTGTGCTGTATTCACCTATATAAGAAGTATCCTCCCCCCTCGTTTCTAGCCTCAGAAAAAAATAGTTTGAAAACATAATATATATAAGAGTTGTTTGTGGCCAACTGTTTGTTTATTATCATGCAGCATTAAATGTAAGAAGGAGTGAGTGAATGAAAAGAGTGTGATTAAACTCAGACTTGGATGAATTAGTTTTTGGAAATTGAAAGGTCTAAGTTGTTCAATAGTACCAGTTGTGACTGCCAAGCTATTGGTACCCAGGATACCTGGTTTGTTTGGTAATTTTTAGAGAGCATAGCTGCCCAGAAGGGTATTGGAAATGGATGCAGGCTTATGAAACACATCTACAAACTGGAATTCATTACCCCTGGTATTTCATTGGGAACTTTTTTTAATAGCCTATGCTTCCTCAAACAGCTGGTATCTCCATATCATGTACATGTTTGAAGGTAAAGGAGATATTTGTTAGGTATTCCTCAGGAATCTTTATAAAGTACTGTACCAGTAAAACCATTAAAAGCTGCTCTTGTTTGTATTTGATTTTATTCCTTTAGCTTGACTTTGCCTACTCTTTCCAGGTCCAACTTTAAACCTGAGGTGGTTTAAAGTTTTGGGTCCCTCCATTGAGAGAAAGGTAGAATATAAATGTTTTTTAAAAATCTTTGCAAGGAGATAAATCTCCATCATAACAGGATTCTTCCACAGCTTGTGACTCACCACAACTCAGCTAAGATTAGACAGTGAAAGAAGTCAAACAAGAGCTATGTTATCATCATGAGATTTAGTGAAGCTTATTTGGGAAAGGATTATCATTTAGGGCTTAAATGACAATGGCTTACATTTTGAATTGTGCCCATAAAAGACTGTCAGCCTTTGTGATTCTCTATGGACTTTTGAAATATGGTGTCTGCAGCCACTCTCAGTGTTTATTTTATTTTATTTATTTCATTTATACATCACCCTTATCCGAGGACTCAGGGTGGCTTACAATTGAAAACAGTTAAAACACATTACTTATAATAAAGTTAAAAATTAAAAAGTTAAAAACTACAGGGAGAGAGATGGTGTATTCAGAGGAGCCAGCTGGCTGAGCTGACTGTCTGGCCCACGCCCCACATATGCCCTGCCAGCCATGTCTTCACCCCTTCCCTGAAGGGCAGCAGCTCTGTCTGGAGACGCAACTCAGTTGGCAGGAGGTTCCATAGGGCTGGAGCAGACAGAGAAAAGACCCTCCTTCTCGTGCTGGAGAGATGAGCCTCTGTAGCTGATGGTACAACCAGAGAGCCTCTCCGGTCCGCTCTGGTGTTCTCAGGGTGACACAGTCTCTTAAGTATCCTGGGCCACTGCCATGCAGGGCTTTAAAGGTGATAACCAGCACCTTGAATTGTACCTGGAGGCATACTGGGAGCCAGTGCATCTCTCAGAGAAGTGGTGAGGCACAAGGGTAACACCTACACCCTCTCTAGCACTCCTAGCTTAAGCTAACTGGATCAAAAACTCCAAAAAAAGGCCTCACCTCAAATATATGACAGTGACCGGAGTTCAGCAGGGTCATGGTGATGTTAAACAAGTCCTTCTGTTTGGAGAGAACAGCAAAGACAGACTCAAATGTCATCTCTAATCTATTCAATGAATGAATATCTCACCACACATGTTCTTTTAATCTTATGCAGACAACTATTTACTTTTTAATATAAAAATTATATTAGCTTGTCTATGGTAATAGAGTAGATTATACTGCCAGTGACTCAATGCTGTGTTTGGCCATGTGATCCTGCTATGGCAATAGAGTAAACCATACTGCCAGCTGAGTGTCAGGTGGCGGTTAACTAACCTGACAACCCTGAGGACTAATGGCCTTGGTGCTGTAGGGGTGATGGTCCCCAAGTGGATTAAATCCCAGTTGAATCCATCTTGATGGAGGGCAGAAGCTTCATCAATACTGACCTGGGGCTGAGGAAGACTTTGTGCACCAAAAGGGGCTCAGAACCGGAAAGTGACTTGCAGAACTGGATGAGTTGTATGGATGTCATGCTGCGATGTGGAAGGCAGATGAAAGGCCACTGCATTATATTCTCAGGACAGTCATCATGGCTGATCACCATGTGGATCATCAATATTTGGATTTGGATATGGCAGAACAAGAATAATAATAGAAGGACAGATAACATGAACATTATCTGGGCGGACACTCCATCACCAACCTCTGTCATAGCATAAAGTATAGCTAAGCAAGGAGCCAATGCTACTCAAAGGGTAAAATCCTGTTGGCATAACTTTCAGCTGCATAACCCAGAGCAGCACTGAGAGCATTTGATTTCAGACAATTAAAGTTTTTGTTTCCTTTTAGGTTTTGTGGCTCCCTAGAGTTCCCTTGTCGGGTGAAGCATTCTGGGTAGCCTATAACAGTGACAAGTCCTACTGGATTGCTACTGGCAGTCCCAATGCCAATTGCTGTGATATGACAGCAATTTTTAAAATTAAATGTTTTCAGCGTCCAATGCAGATCATACTGGCACAAAGTTGAACAATAAGCTTTTACGCAACAAATATTAGTCTGATTCTGTGGATACAAGAGGCCAGATGTATAAAACATGTTCTACAGTTTCAGTTTCTCCAACTTTCACATCCATACATGGTGACTGGAAATGCAGTAGCATTGATAAACTTGGTTTTGGATCTCAGTTATACATCCTAAAACTTGAGGAGTTTCTCTAGTTCCTTCATAGCCACGATTCTGAATCTGTTTTCTGATTTCTTAGCTGGAGTCTCTATTTGAACTGATGTCTGAACTGAGGTATATGAACCCTTTAACATTTTCAATTTCTTCCTTGTCAAAAGTTTTTTAAAGCTTAGTTACATAAACAAAAAAAATATAAAAACAAAATATTACATAACTTAAAAAAACCTTAATGACACACAACAAAATAAATTAGGTAAACAATACATTCATACAAACTGTGCCCCTCCCCAAGACCGTTTAAAGATATGGACAATTCAACCTCCATTTATAGAGCCCCATTCTGCTTTCAAAACTGCATCGACTCTTGTGAAGGTATGTAACCCTTCTCTTTTATTATTACAGAATCATTACATTCTCCCCAAAAATCAATAAATGTTACTTTAATTTTATATGTGAACCTTTTATTAATAGCTATATTCCAAACTTCTTTATACCAATGGTTTAATTGAAAATTATGCTTTACTTTCCAATTCCGTACCATCATTAGCCTTCCCACTGTTAATAATTTTAAATTAATTATTTTATTCTCCAGTTCCATTCCTCCTCGTCATATTTGGTGGATAATATTTAGAACATACAGTACTTCTATATTTATCTTAGTTATTTCATTTCCCCCTTTAAAACCAAATGCTAAAATTTCTGCATACAGTATTCTCATATAGTTCTTCTATAGCCATGATTTTTCTATTAACATTAAAATGCAGTCCCACTCTTATGCTTCTTTTTACGCCCTCATCAGCAGTTGTCCCAAATAATTGCTGCTTTCTATGAGTAATATAATGTCATCTGAATATCTTTGCTGATTTTCTTCCACCCATTTGCATTCCTCCTTCATCTGAATGTAATCCAGCTTTCCATATAATATGTTCTGTGTACAGATTGAACAGTCAGGAAGAGAAAATACATCCTGGTCTAATCATTTTGTTTCTCCATACTCTATCCTAACAATAACTTCTTGTCCAGAGCACACATTAGAACAATAAGTATTAAGGCTCCTTAAATGATCATAAAATGACAGATACCTTTCTATAATTTGCACAAAGGTTTGGCTGTAAGTCTATAAAATGCTACTAGTTGTCTAAATGTCTGCTGTCAAGTCAGTTTTGACATATGGCAAATTTTTCCAGGGTTTTCTAGGTACAGGATACAGAGAAGTGGTTTCGCTATTTTGTTCTTCTGAGGTTGCCTGGAGACTGTGTAAGTTGCACAAAGCCACACAGACTAGCTTTTTCTCCTGGGAGACACAGAAGGGAATCAATCTCCCAACCTCTGGCTCTGCAGCCAGAAAAGGCACTGAACTATCATCTTGTTCATCCTTTGGGGTGGTGGAGGGAAGATTCTATTTGCTCCTCAGCCTGATGTTACCCAGTAAAGGAAAGAAGAACATATTTTCAATACTGAGTCACACAGAGAAGGCAGCTTCTTCATGTAGCAGTAGAAGTCATCCACTACTGTGTAAGACCATAACTAGTATGCCACACACCACAGGACAAGATTGCAAAAATGCTCTATAAACGATAACATGAGCATTGCAAAGCGCTTTTCACAGGAAAACAATTACTGTGAAACAGACACGAAAACAGTTTGCAATCTTGTAATAGTGACTGGTATCTTAGTTGAGCCAATTTGAATTCTCGCTTCAATAGTGAGCCACATATAATACAACATCCTGTACCAGATACCTAACAAATGTCACAGCGGGAGTTTTACTGTTCTTACAACATAAAGTCTCCTGAGGCTCTTTTAATTAGAGCTGCAGTGAACCTTTTCGCCAGTGTTACAAACATTGATAAACAATCCCCTCAGAACTTTTAAGCTTTAGATATGGGTTGGGCACTCTTCACAGTGAGCTTGAATGCATTTCCTCAGGCACTGCAGGGAGGTTTGAGCCTAAAACATTCTGAAAATTGCACCAAGCCGGTGGGAAATTTATTCTGCTCCAAGTGTTTGAACCAATTGAGCTTCCGAACTGTCAGGCAGCTGGCAGAGCGAGAGTTCTACGTCAAGTTGTTAATGGTATCAGTCTACATGCATTTAATAGAGAAGGGTTTTGAAAACAGATCGGAGGTTGGACCAGAAGTTACCATTGAAAAAGCAAGAAAGAAGAGTTTGATTCAAAGCAGTGGAGCTCTGGAGAACTGTAATTCTTTAGGCAAAATAAAATAAATAAAATAATGAAAGTGCTTGGCTGTTCTGGAGTTGTTCCGTTTGGTATAAAAGTAAGACACAGTCATTAGTTGGGTCTTGCTGAGGGGAAATGCCTTTAGGGAGTTGGTAGTACATACTAAGCTTATGCTGGAAGAAAAAGGACACTTTCTGATTTAATTAGAAAGCTATGAATATAACAATAATAACTGACTCTCTGAATCCACTGGAGGGCAAAAAGAGAATGCCTTGAACTGAAGCTGCAGCGAGTATTTTAAACCCCAAGGGAACATTTAAATATGAATATTTTAAAATCCAAAGACAACAAAAAGCTAGGCTGGGAAAGGAGAGAGGAAATGGAGGTTTATTGTGTTGAACAATAAAACATCCACATAAAATATTGAATAATTCTGGGTTTGAGCCTGGTTTGGCAAATGCTGAAATATTGCATTGTTTATCTTCTTTCCTCCTTTTAAAACAGATTCACTGTTGTAGAATACTTCTGATGAAAGTTAATGTAGGTTTTTTTTTAAAAATACTTTTTCTCTATATATTTTCATTTTTTTAATGCCTGAAAGAAAAGTTTCAGAATAAATTCCAGGTCACAGAACGAGGCTAGGACCTTGCCTTTCCCCTGAAGTCCTTTTCTTCATTTTCTTTGTACATTTATATCACTCCTCTCTTTCAGAAATACCAAGGCAGACACATATGACTCTCTTCCCTCATTTTATAATCACAACTTTTGGAGATAGGTCGGGCTGAAGAAGGTGGCTAGCTGAAGGTCATATTTTATGATTCAGAGGTAAATTGAACTTATTTCTCCCAGGCCAATATTCTAGCTGCTATTCCTCAGTGGAGCAAAAATGTGTCATAATAGCCCTTGCAGTAGGCAAACAGTCTATGAAATTTCTGAATTGTCTTGAGTATTTTTAAAAAAATCATGTCAGAAGCACACAATAGTGCTTTCTGGGTTGAAAGGATTTTTGATGGAAGAACTCCACTAAGTGGACACCCAAATGAGGCTCCTTTCATGTCCCCAAGATCTTTTCCCACCAAAGTGGTCCCTATTTATCTACTTACTCCCCTACTCTCAGACGCCATCTTAGGGGAGCGGGCTGATCTGGCATGCATCACCGAGACCTGGCTGGTGCCTGAGGACGGGGTTCCTCTGTCTGAACTATGCCCAGCTGGGTTCTGTATTTGGCACCAGCCTAGGGAGAGGGGAAGGGGCGGTGGAGTCGCCGTGGTAGCCAGGGAATCACTGGGGGTCGCCAGGGCCACGGCTCCACTAATTCCGGGTTGTGAGGCCCTGTTCTTGCGTGTGGGCCCTAAGGGTCAGTTGGGAATCCTGCTCATGTACCTGCCTCCCTGCAAGGTATCGGATTCCCTGCCCGAGGTCCTTGAGGCGGTCGCTATGCTGGCATTGGAGACCCCCAGGCTGATGGTCCTGGGGGACTTCAATTTGCCATCATTGGGGACCGGCTCAGAGGTGGCTCGGGAGTTCATGGTTTCCATGGCAGCCATGGGCCTGACTCAGGTAATTCAGGGTCCTACCAGGAGCAGTGGCTACACACCGGACTTAATCTTTTTGTCGGAGCTGTGGCTGAGTGATCTGAATTTACAGAAATTAGACATCTCTCCTGTGCCATGGTCAGATCACTATCTGGTGACCCTAGACTTCCTGGGGGCGAGACTTCACTGTAGGGAGGCAGGGCCGATTAGATGGGCCCGCCCCCAGTGACTAATGGATCCAGAAGGATTCCAGAGGGAACTGGGGTGTTGTCGACTTGACCTGCAATGCGGTTCGTCTGAAGCCCTTGTCAACTCTTGGAATAAGAGAGCGACAGCAGGCTTGGACATAATCGCTCCACTACGGCCTCTCCGCGCTTGTAGGGTTCGATCTGCCCCCTGGTTCACAGAAGAATTAAGGGAGCTCAAACGGGCAAAGAGACGCCGAGAGCACCGCTGGGTGAAGACTCGGAGTGAGCCTGATCGAACACTAGCTAGAGCAGCTATTAAAGACTACCTAGTGGCGATGGGGGCGGTGAAACGTCAATATTTCACCGCCCTTATTGCCTCCGCAGATAATCGCCCAGCGACTCTGTTCCGGGTGACTAGGTCCCTCCTTGGCAGGGGGTGATCGGGCCCTGGTTGGCAGGGTTCAGCTGAGGCTTTTGCTGATTATCTGGTGGGGAAAGTCGCTCAGATTCGCTCGAAGCTTAATCCCGGCGTGGAACGCATGGAGCTGGGGTTGACCGGAGCACAGTCTGGCCACGTTATCTGTGATCGGTTCGATCCTGTTGGCCCTGAGGAAGTGGACAGGCTCCTTGGATCTGTTCGCGCCACAGCCTGTGCACTGGATCCATTCCCTGCCTGGCTGATTAAAGCATCTACGGCCGTGGCAGGGGGTTGGGTCGAGGCAATTATAAATTCATCCTTAAAGGAGGGGTCTTTCCCAGCACCGTTTAAACATGCTTTGGTGCGCCCCCTCCTGAAAAAGCCATCCCTCGACCCTATGGTACTCACCAACTACCGGCCAGTGTCCAACCTACCCTTTCTGGGCAAGGTTTTGGAAAAGGCAGTGGCGCAGCAACTCCAGAGTTTCCTGGATGAAGCGGATTATCTGGACACTTTTCAGTCAGGATTCAGGCCCAGATATGGGACAGAAACTGCACTAGTCGCATTGGTGGATGATCTCTGGAGAGAGCGGGATGGTGGTCATCCGTCTGTCCTAGCTCTTCTTGATCTCTCAGCGGCCTTCGATACCATTGATCATGGTATCCTTCTGGGGAGGCTCCAAGGATTGGGGATCCGGGGCATTGTGTTGTCCTGGTTTTCCTCATTTCTGAGGGGCAGGACCCAGTCGGTGTGGCTGGAGAAGGAGGAGTCCAGCCCTAGGCCCCTCCAATACGGGGTGCCTCAGGGCTCGGTGCTCTCTCCTCTCCTGTTTAACATCTACATGAAGCCGCTGGGTGAGATCATCCGTTCCCACGGGGTGAGGTATCATCAGTATGCAGATGATACCCAACTGTACATCTCGGCCCATGGGGACCCAAGCGGTGCAGTGGAAGTCCTTTCCAGGTGCCTGGAGGCTGTTAGGGTCTGGATGGGGGGAAACGGGCTACAGCTGAATCCCGGCAAGACTGAGTGGCTATGGGTAAGGGGCCCTGTGTTATCTCGAGAGTTACCAACTTTGGTTCTGGATGGGGCAGTTTTGCCCCAAACAGACCCGGTGCGTAATCTGGGGGTCCTCCTGGACTCACGACTACTGTTCGAAGAACAGGTGGCAGCCGTGGCCAGGAGGGCTTTTGCACAACTTCGTGTAATACGCCAGTTACGCCCCCTCCTAGACCGGGACGCCTTGCTCATGGTCACACATGCTCTGGTCACCTCCAGACTTGATTACTGTAATGCGCTCTACATGGGGCTGCCCTTGGTGACCATCCGGAGGCTGCAGCTGGTCCAAAATGCGGCGGCCCGAGTAGTGATGGGGTGCGGACGCTATGCTCACGCAGCGCCTCTGCTCCGGGAGCTGCACTGGTTGCAAGTATGTCTCCGGGTGCAATTCAAGGTGCTGGTCATTATCTTTAAAGCCCTATATGGTAGTGGGCCAGGATACCTAAGAGACCGCGTCACCCTAAGAATGTCTGTCCGTCCCACCAGGGCGGATCGGAGGGGCTCTCTTGTTATTCCATCGGCTAGGGAGGCTCGCCTCTCTAGCACTAGGAGGAGGGCCTTCTCTGTGTTCGCCCCGGCCCTATGGAACCTTCTCCCAATTGAGCTACGTCTGCAAACAGAGCTCCTACCTTTTCGCAAAGGTTTGAAGACCTGGCTGGCGGAGCAAGTGTGGGGTCCCAGGAACACGGGATCCCACGTAGGTTGGCTGATTTAAGGGCACAGCCACCCCCTGTGACGTTTTGGGACATTTGGTTTTACCTGCTACATTGTTTTAATTTTTATGAACTTTTAAGGTTTTAGGACCATTACCATATGGGATCTATTTGTGATTCTGATCCACGCTGTAAGCCACCCAGAGTCGGGTATGCCCGATTGTAGTAAATATAAATAAATAAAAATAAATAAATAAATAAATAAATAAATACTTGCAATTTCTTGCTTTCAAACTGCTAGGTTGGCAGGAGGTAGAACAGAGATGGGTGCTCATACCTTCATGCAGTACCCTGGTCTAGAACTGCTGACTTGCTGGCCTTCCAGCTAACAAGACGAGCTTCTTAACCACTGAGCCACAGCAGCACCGTAATCAGGAATTGGTGCACTGAGAAGAAGTTTACTGATTATTGGATTAATTGTGGTATTTTTGAAACACAAGTGGGTGTACCCTTGTAACGGCAACCTTGTGTTGCCAGCTAATCTTTCTCACATTAGGCCAGGCGAAAGGAACTGTCTTCATTTTTGCAGTTTCATGTCTGGCCTATGATGGAGGAGGAGGAGGAGGAGGAGGAAGAGGAAGAAGAAGGCGACGTCGATGTAACAACTCTACATGAGGCTGCCTACTGTAAGTGTTCAACAGGTCCAGGATGCTGCAGCCATATTGTTCACTAAAAACAGTTATGTCAGGTACAGACATACTTTTCTAAACAGCTTTGCTGGTTACAGATCAATTTCTGGGCACAGATCAGAGTTCTGGTTCTAATGTATAGAACCTGCAGTGACTTGAGTTTAGATTATCTGAAGAATTATACCTGTCTTAATTTCTCTGGGAGAAGCCTTTATCACAGTTCAATCACCTTCACAATTGTACAATAGTATATGAGAACACAAGAGAGGACCTTCTCAGGGGTGGTGCCTTGGCTGTAGAATTCCCTTCTTATGAAAGCTAGGCTGTTTCTTTTCCCATACTTACTGTGCCAGAAAGCAAAGATCCGTTATTTAGACTGAACTTTGGCCACTAACTAGTTGTTCAGGAACTGTCTTTCAATAGTGAGTACTGCATTCCCACCCATCTCCCATTGTTATTAAATGATTTTAATACAGTTTTTTATTTTAGTGTGATAACATCATTACTTTTTAAATATTAAAATGTATTGTCTTTCAACTATACCTGTTATTAATTCATGTTGTGTCCTACACTGGGTGAAAGGCAGGATATACATGAAATAAAATATTTTTAACCCAACCTTCAAACACCACCACCACCCCAAAAAATCTCAATGCTTCAATTCACACAAAAGTCTATTTGGCTGAATTAGCCTAAAATGAAATATCCATAACACACTGGTGTCTTATCCCACCAGCATTTTTACAATTTCCTACAACAGGCATGCAACCAAGTAATAAAAAGGAATGCTTCTCCTTGGTGGTCTGAAGCCTTGATGTTCATATAATGGTTAAATGAAGACAACAATATAAATGTTTTAGCCTTTGTTTATCATTCTGATGCCTACCATAACTGTTTGGATGAAAGTATAAAAGACTCATATATGAAGTCATAATAGAAAAACCCAGCATTTAAACATTTTAAGGCTAAGTACACAAAAGCAAATCCTTTCCCTATGAGATGTCTTTCTTCTGGATAATCACCATGTAACAAGAAATAGCCAATCCCACATCCTCATGTATTCAGGCCAAACACAATGGTTAGAAAAATGTGCAACAATTCTGTCATGGCCCCAAGGAAGTTTGGAATTTGCATCCAAATGAAATGTCATATAACAAATGGGATGGAAGGGGGAAAGGAAGAGATGGATGGATTCACCCTGAAAGAATTCCCCCCCCCCCAACATAAGTTCAGTACAGCATGTTCAACATGATTGCAAAATGTTATGATACAGGCACACACCTAGAACTTATTTGTCCATAACAAACAATGCATTGGAGTTTTTGGGCTTATGGGAGGGTGAAGTGACTGAAGGAATTAGGGTGCTCTTGTAAAACTCCAGATACATTGAATGGCAGTGACCTTTTTTCACTACCTTAAGCATCATGGGAATATTGAACTATAGTCTGTAGAAATATCTGTACCTTCACATACAGTGGTTCTCATCTGAGGATAAGAAAAACCCTTTTTAGGAGTGGTTAATTTTCAGATGTGTTTTCGAAGTTCTGGAATGCTGGAAATGAGGGGGGGGGAACCCACAGTGGTTTCCGGTATACTAAAGTATTGTTTAGAAACATTATAATGAATTTTTTCAGCTTTTCTAGACATAAGGGTTAAATTCCTGTTGCACAATTATGCAAATTATATAACTTTTGGAGTGAATTGCCGTATATTAAGGCATCATCATAGACATTATCTGTTGTATTCTGGGTATGCCATGAATAATACTTACGGAGATTTCTTAACTTACATTAATTCATGTCAAAATGTTACACTCCTTACATTAAATCTCAACAAGATCTCAACAAAGGAGAGGCAAAGAGATGTCCTTTTCAATAGGCATTACACAGAACATTCCATGAGAAGGCTTGAGTGTCATAGAACTGGAACAACTGTGAGGTTTGTGATGGGAAGCCTTATTATAAATATTGCATTTACAGTCTCACTGGTATCCCTAGAAATAGAAAAAAAATTCAGCTGTTGTAAGTAAAACCTTACTTTTACATCAGCCTCGGTATTAAAGTAGTAGTTGGGTTCCTGGATAATTTTCATACATACTAGATGAAATCCTGTTGCTTAGTATTGTAATCAACCTAAGCAGGCCTATTAAATTAGGTGGCTTTGCTCAACTACTCCATGAATTACATAGATTTAATGGGCCTGCTCTGCTATGCAAAGCAACAGAATGTTAGCTTTCAGATGAAATTTCTGCTACCTTCTTGTTTTTTCTTCACTCTATCTCTCTCTTTCACTTGTGGTTCTCACTTGCCACCTCTAACTGCCTCTGTCTTTATCTTTATACTTCCTTACTCTGTTTTGTTTGCCAGGCACTCCCCTTCTAGCTTCAGCTGCCTTCTCTCTTATCTACTTCACCTACTTTCTCTGCCATGGTTGCTGGATATTCTGTACTGAACTTTCCCACCTTCTCAGTTCTCCCACACACCTCCACTGTCTTCCTTGCTTGTTGGATATTATGGTCTGCCCCCCTCCCCGATGTATGCGATGAGATGAAGTTAACAGTTTACAGAGCCTGTGATAGTGATTATATAAATTAATTTCAAATGCAAGAATAATCTAGAGCAGTTGAATAAGTGTGAGGTTGTGAAGTCAGCCATTGTAAATCAGGGACCCCTGTACTAACTCAGCATGTTGGTTCCTATAAGCCAGTGGTTCACAATGTGGGGCACACGCACCAAAGATGGTCTTCAATTCCCAGAACCCTAAGTCAGTACATTGGCTGATCAGTGCTTTCAGAAATTGACTTAGGCTTCTGGGAATTGAAATCTAAAAACCAAAGGTTGGGAAACACTGTTCTAAGCTTACAGCAGCTTTCCAGGTTTTTAGACAGAATTCTTCCCAAGTTATACCTGGTATTCATAGTTAAGCACTCACCAGACATGACGCTGCTGTCAAAATCAGACACAATTTGCTGTTTCCAGGAAGCTTTTGTGGAGTTTTTGGTGTCAAGCCAAAGTCTCAAAAGTTTAAGATGTTTGAAATTAAAATACACAGACTTTTGCATTTTGCTATTTCCTCCCATTGTTTTGTTAATTTTTGCACACAATAGCATCAAATTTTAAAACAACACCACAGAAAGGGAATGCATGGTGATCTGAGAATGATTGAATTATAAAAATATTTTAAGTCTTAAATATTTGAGTTTAAGACTTCTTTTATTTCTGTGATATTGAAAGTTAGTATGTTTTCCACCTATATTTTAGGGAATAATTTCTAGTACTATTTTTTCTTTGTTGTAGAAACAACAGCAAGTTTTTCTTCATGTTGTCATAGATTTTTATAGCATCTTTGTGCCTTCTCTAGGAGATTCATAAAAAAATTAAGCTTCTCATATGGATGTTTCTTTTGGATCTTAGTCCCTGGTTATATCATGTGTTTCTCTAATAAAATGATATACTGTACTTTGTTTAATTCCTAAATTCTAGAACCAAAACCTTCTTGTGGTGATAATTAGTAAATTGTGGGATCTTGGCACTATGAAATTCTGGGTGAGATCCACAATTAAAAGAAAGGAACAGGTATATCACCAAGGTAAAGGTAAAGGTCATCCTTGAAAGCCAGTCGTATCTGACTCTAGGGTTCAGTGCTCATCTCTGTTTATAGCCAAAGAGCCAGTGTCGTCTGCATTTGCAGACATTTCCATGGACGTGTGGCAGGCATGCCTAGATACCGAAGTGCACAGAACACTGTTTACCTTCCCACTGGAGTGGTCCCTGTTTATCTAGTTGCAATGTTTTGCTTTCAAACTGCTAGGTTGGCAGGAGCTAGGACAGAGACAGCAGCTCACTCCATCATGCAGTATTTGGGTTTTGAACTGCTGACTTACCATCTCCCAGTCAGCGTCTTAATCACTTGAGCCACTGCAGATCTAATGTAGGGGTCAAATAACAAATAACTGAAATCCAAAGGGTGTGACTATGCTACATAAATGGTGGTACTATATAACTATAATCACCAAGCAATCTTAATCTTAATGTAATTTATCACTTCTTATCCCTTTCCCCTTCAGTTTCAAGGCTCCTTTTTGCCCTAAAGAAGCTTTTGGGAACCTTGGCACAGGGGAAGCCTGTAACATTGGGATCCCTGCTGGCAATTCTGTCAGTTACATTTGGACCAATAGTGATTTTCTAACATTAAAGACTGCTTTCCATTCTGAGAGTCTCAAAGGCTTCTCAGGAGCAAAAAGGATCCTGAGAGAGCCTTGGAACCTGAAGAGTAAGTAGGAGGAGGTTTTAAACTAAAATATATTAAAGAGGAGCTTTACTGGATGATTAATGCATGGAATAGTGGCGCAAAAGAATTTCAGCTATGACTATAAAGTCAGATTTAATTAGTGTGAAATTTCTTGATTCATAAATTCTTCAAATCAAGAAGATTTTTTTCTTTTTCAGCAGAACACAGAAAGTGTTGGGGGGGGGGAGGGATCTGAAATGAACTTGCAATTGGAGATATGATATATCTGGCAAAATTGTAGATCCACCAAACTTCAAACAAGCAATGAGACTTACCTGGCCCTGACATTCAACAGAAATGAATATTGTGAGAGCTTAGGAGGAATAGTCTGGAGAACTGCCATCACTGTCCCGCAGTGTCTATGAGTTGAGGCAGGTGACTCACCTTGCCTAATGTTAGAGCCAGACCTATTAATATTGCACCATGTCTGTGAGGATTTACTCTAGATTTTTATACCCAAACATTGTGCAACATTTTGAGCCTTATTCTCTCCTGTGTTGCTGATGCAGTCAGTGTTGTTAGTCCTGGCATTGTTGCTTTAAATATAATGGTGGAAATAACTGGTGCTGCAGATGGAGACATTTATAGGTTGCTATAAATCACAGTAAATAAAGGTTCCATTCTGTGTGTAAATGCATTTATAGTAACTGCAAACTCTCCATAAACATAAAACTCTGTTTCGAATTTTTCTTGCTCTTATAGTTCTTCTAAATCATATCTATATTAATTCTTCTTCACTATACTATAGAGACAGTAATTTGGAGAGACATTTTACCAATGCTTCTCTGCAACTAGATACAGAAGATGAGGAATTTTATTTTGGCATTACTGTATTTAATCCCGTTCATTCACAGAATTTTTTTAAGCATGCACATTGCAAGTGGATTTAAAGCATTTAACTGTAATTACTTTTGCTAAAGTTGCACCATCTGCAGCTTTCAGGAACTAAGAAATTGAACTAATCATCAATAATTGTTTCCAAGATATTTAGTATGTCTTATATTTAGACATCAATGCATGACAATAATTTATATTTGGTGTTGCCCTGCTGTGGTAATAGAGTAGACCATGCTGCCAGTGACTCAACATTTATTGGCAGATAGTAGTTAACTAACCTGACCACCCTGAAGAATAACAGCTTTGTGTGGCATACTCCACAGGGAAGGGTGATGGTCCCCAAGTGGATTAAATCCCACTTGTATCAATCTTGATAGAGGGCAGCAGCTTCATCAACACTGGCCTGGGGCTGAGGAGGACTTTGTGTGCCAAAAGGGCTCAGGACCAGAAAGTGATACCCGGAACTAGATCAATGGTACATGTGTTGTGCTGCAATGCAAAAGGCATTATATTCTCAGGATAGTCTTAATGGCTGATGGCCATGATGATCGTCTATATTCAGATATGGAAGAAGAAGGAGGAGGAGGAGCAGGAGGAGCAGGAGATGGTGGTGGTGGTTCTTTTCTAAAACTTTCTAGTTCCAGCCACCAAGCTCTCCACTACGGGGATGGTCTGAAGCTCTAATAAAGATATCCCATCCATGGCCACCCTCCTTTTAAGGGCCAATTTGATAACTCATTTAAGAACTGTTTCAGAAGCCCAGGCCTCGACCTTTAGATTTAATAAACCTCTCTACTATATAAAATCATCATTGTTATGTGAGTGTTTCCCAATAACAATTCAGGGTGGGAACATGGCATAGGAAACAAATGACTTTCTAATAAAGAGGCAATGCCCTTTCTTATCAATTCCAAACCAATTAAAATATAATGGTAGTTTCTTTCTAACAGATTCAGCCAGTTGTAATGTGTGTGTGGGGGGGGGGAGACTGCTCCCTGTTTTAACATAATATCCTTTTTGTAGAGAACGTATGAGTGGTGATTAAAAGCATGAGCTGTCTGACGATTCTCAGGTGAAATCTTAGCTTCTGCTAGATGGCTTTTCTACTAAGTCTGTAGCCCTGTTCAGTGGTATGAAACAAAGGTACAATAAACACATAAGGAGGGACAAACTACCCCTATCCCCTCCATCTGTGCTTCTATCAGCGTCCATGTGGAAAGCACACTTTGAAGAAAAAAACCTTTTTTGTGTGGCAATTGTTCACACATTCCAGAATGCTAGAAATGACATTCCCAACCTTTACAAGCCGGGCGCCGGGTCATGCTCTCTGTCAGCTTCAAGGGCTGGATGGCCATTTTGCCCTGCCTGCACAATAGGGGTGGTCATTTTGTCCCAACAGCTTCAAAGAGATGGCAATTTTGTTTCCTAAATGCCCTTGGAGGGGTGAGGGTCACATGAAATGGCACCACAGGCAGGATCTGGCCCATGGGCCTTAGGTTGGGAACCCCTCTGCTAAAGAATCAGTGTTTTGAATCATGCGCAGAGCTTGCATGCATAGAAAGTAGGGGCTTAAGCCTCTATGACTAGCCTGAGGGGTTGAGCCCCCATTTAATAATGAATCATATTGACCCAAGCTTCCTGTGTATCTGTACCCATTTAGAAATTAAACATCAACTAAAAATAATCACACAGAAGAAAAACATCTCTATAGTAGTTGAGGCCTTCTAGAAGGAACGAAGGCTTCAGTCAGTCATATGCATACCTACTTGGAAGCTCAATTGAATATTTTCAAGGGCATTGAGGGCAGGACATACTACCCTTTGCTGTAAACCCAATAGGTATCAAAGTAGCTGGGCAAGAGACAAAACTCTTCTCCCTATTTGTTGTCAGCCTTGTAAGCCAAAGACTCTCAAAAGAAAATAAAACATCAGGATGTGCACTGCCTTTCTAACCCAGCTGATACTCAAATGTGGGTCCATAGATTGAGTGCTTTTACAATAACTCAAGAAATATTTTTGACAATTCAGATTTTAATCTGAATTTGCAGTGGTAGATAGATTCTCTACACATCAAACTTGATGTTCACATTTTAATAAGGATTACATGACTTTCTACTGTGGAAATATTAACCAAGTTAAGAGTATTTGTGCATCTCTGGGGTGACCATGGGGTGAAGCAGCAGCTTCCATGGAAGAGGAAGGAAGGAAGGAAGGAAGAGTAGAGGCAGGGTTAAAGTTTATTTCCACCTTTCCTCCTCAACAGAAATAAACTCTCCCTAGCCTTGAATAAACTTATGCCATGCATTGGTGAATGGGAAAAGAAGAGTCTGAGAAAGGGAAGATGACACTGAATTTCGATCAGGCAGTGTGATAACAGAGCAAGCACCCTTCAATAACCTTCAAAAAAGGAATAAAATAGCAATATTATAAACATCTGTCTTATAGACAAGATCATGACTCCTGCTGTCAGGAATGATTATCACAATCTTTAACAGAAGAAAACAACATCCTGCTGTTAATGCAGATTTTCAAAATTAAATAATAGAAATTTACTAATAAAATTAGTATATCAGTTTTATATTTATTTAAATATTTTTAAAATAGAATTTATTATTTAAGAAATCCAGTAACACCCCAACCCCCCAACCCCCCCCCCAAAAAAAAACCCCCAAGAAACCATAACTTTATAGGATTCTCTTCAAATCTTCTCCATTCTTTTTGGTGGTGGCCACCTCCTCTGCCACCATACATTGCTAGGTATACTGCAGTGTGAAGGATGCAAAATGATAGCCAGGAATGGTTATGAATGCCTTTGGTTGATCAACTACAGCTAATGCTACAGGTAATGCCAGTGAACAGGCAGCTGTGCTACTTAATCCAGTCACCCCATTACTATTCAGAGTGAAGCTCAAAAGAAGCCAAAAGTCTTGGCAGGTTGAGAAGGTAGTAGTGCTCCAACCCCTGCAAATGGTGAACCCTACTTCTGAGAACCTGTTAAAAAAAGATCTTTTTCCATTAGAAAAAAAATGAGATTGCGCCCCCAGATGGTGAAGAAAAGAGATAATTTTGAGCAGTTCTGAACTGGAAAGAGCTTTTCTGTGGGACTTGCCCACAAAATCAGCAATTGCCTCTCACCACTCTAATAATTTTTGGGACAGGCACATACAAATGATCAGACACTGAAATGTTCTCCCAGGAGATAGAAATTGCTGAGATATAAGTGACACCTCCTTCCCAGCCATAACTGACACAAGCATAGCTTCCTGTCCTCAGCCCTACTACTCAGGTGTCACCTATAGCATTAGGTGGATTTCAGTAACAGAAGACACTCATAATAACCCCTGTCTTCAGGGTTGAATAATTATCATAATCTCCTACCAAAGAAACCAATAGAATTACTTTCTTCGTTCAAAATAAGCCTACTTAATTCACAGGCACTGATAAGGTTATTTATAAACCCCTTTTAATACAAACATTCAATAACAAAGCCACTGTCTTTAATTTGATATTTTAATGGGGAGAAAATATGAGCTATCTCAGTAAGTTGGATTAATACTCTTTGAGGTAGGATTTTTCTATTGAAATCTAACTTGCATCATATGTCTCCTATGACTGAACATGAGAATAATATGTAGAGCATGACCTTAAATCATAAACTGTCCCAAATAACTGCTTTGGTGAATGCACAGCTGGTGAAAGAAATCATTTGAATTTATCTTTAAGACAACCATGTATTGAGACAAACAAACATAGCTGTTCTAAACACAAGCCGTATCACTGCTATACTATGCATGGATCTGTTCAATGCATGTACACAATAATCCTCATATCACAGCATTTTTAAACTGTTAGCAAGTCTTGAACAGGCCACATGCACTTTAATATACAGTAATTCTTCATAGCACATTACAGAACAGCTATTGTTCATTAACCTTTAACCATCAGCTATAATTTCAAAAAGTTCTTTTAAAATGAACAGTTATGAGAAAGAGAATGATTCCATAACAGCCTTTGGAAATGATTGGCAGTGCAACCATATCTGTGATTGAAGGGGATATTTGTTCCGTAGGAACGTCTGGGATAACATTAGTAATACAGTAATACCTTGGATAACGTTTACCTCGGATAACGCTAAAATTGCATAACGTTAAGCAATCTGGGGTGGAGAATTGGATCGAATAACGTTAAGGTCCTATGGGATGTATCGGATAACAACCGCTAAAGCCTGTGTGGTTACAACGTATCTCTATGGAGCTTCAATGTTATCCGATCCATCCCATAGGATTTTAACATGGATCGGATAAAACTAAAAATCAGATAACACCAAGACTTGTGGAACCAAGTCTTAGAGTTATCCGAGGTATTACTGTAGTTCCTCTTTGATATACAACCACTTTCAGAAAGTGATGCTGAAGGACTTCTACTCAGTCTCCTAAAATTCACACTTTGGGGTTTCTCTAAGATCCAATTTCTCTTTGATGCTATTTATCTACTACATGAAGCTAGCAAATCAGGTCCTCCAGATATTTATAGTATATTGTCATTAGTGTTATCTGAAAGTGTTAAATAAGCACAGGCAAAGCTATGAAGGTTCTCAATCAGTTTCTCCCTGTGGTAATGAACTCAATGAAAACCAGCAAAATGAAGGTCAACCTGGATAACATGGTGGTCCATCAGTGCAATGGTGTCCAAACTGTTCTGGGAGCAGTCCTACTCAGAAGAAATAGCCAAGGGCTGCTGCTGCTTCCCTTCCCAGGAGTTACACCTTAGAGCAGGGGTGGTCAACCTTGGTGGCTCAGGTGTTGTTGGATTTCAATTCCCAGAAGCCCTAATCAGCAGATGTGTTTATTTGGACTTCTGGTAATTGAAGTCCAAGAACACCTGGGGCACCAAGGTTGTCCACTACAGCCTGAGAGCAGACATTTGCAACCTATGGCCCACAGGCCTAATCCAGCCCACGGTGGCCACCTGGGCCCTGCCAGATGCTCCTCCAGTGCCAGAAGTTGAAAAAATGTCAATTATCATGGCAGCAGCTTCTTATACAGCCTCCGCCACTTCCCATGGCAGCAGAAAGGTTTACAGAGCATTTTAGTTCCATTTTGGGATTTTTCCGCCACTTCTCTGCTGTGTTTCAGCACCTAAACTGTGGCGGTTGGCACCTTCTGGTGCCAGGTAGAGCTTATGTCAGGACCTGGATTCTCAGCACAGAACCAGGAAGTCCCAGAATGTTGTGGTTTAGGTGCCAAAATGCAGTGGAGAAGCAGCCAAATAAATAAATAAATCCCAAAATGGAGCAAATATATTTTGTAAACCCTCCCGCTGCTGTGGGAAGCAGCAGAGGCTGTGCAAGAAGCTGAAAAAATGGCATGATTGCTGCCACCACTGAAAATGTAAACAGTGGGCACTACCACACCTCTGGCCCACACAGCTGAGTGTCAGGGTCATGTCTGATCTGTGGCAGAAAAACTTTGCTAATCCCTTGTAACATAAGGAGACTTCTTCTCAAGTAGGCCCCATTGTTTTTCTGAGTTGCAGCTCCCTGGCTGGACAACCTAGGGTTCAGATATGTGTAGAAAAAGTAGCATTAGACCAAATAACCACTCTAAGTTTCTTGAAGAAATATATTGAAAGCATTGTAAGATACAAGATACATTCCATCAAAAGATCAGCAAGCATTTCAAAGCAGAAATAAGCAAGCTAAAGATTCCAGGGAAAGCCCATGCCCCCCTCCTTCCTCACATTTTGCAGAATGAATGCACAGTATTCCAGAGAATGTCTGTGTGTATGTGTCTGCGTCTCTTGGTTACACCTCTGGTCCTCCTTCTTAGGGATTCCAGCCTATGATCTTACAGTAAGACATGTCAATCACACAATAAGTTTCATTTCTTCAATTCCATGAAGCACATATTGTTTACATCCCAACTCTCTCCCACATATCTGGAATTGCCATTTTGAAGGTACTAAAACACATTTAGGTGGGTTAAATGATAACAAAAAAGCACCCTTTAAAATGGGGCATATTTTGTTACACCCCTGCCTTAGAGGGTCTCCTTGCTATTGATGAATTTTAGTTATTTCCTTTAGTTAGCAAAGTATTTGGTGGAAAAGCAACTGCAACATACAGAAAATATGGAGAGATTAGGCCAGTCTCATCACTATCCTCCACTTTGGCTTCCCTGGCAAAATTCTTCTAGAAGCCTCCAATGTAAAAAAAAGTATCTTTACTTTTTTAACTTTGTATTGACAATCAGTAGCAAAAGAGAGTAAATGGAGAGACTTCCATGTTTGTTCCTTGGTTGGAAGTCAGAAAAGGAAAAAAGGACAGTCAACAAAACAATGGAAGGAAAAATAAACTGGAAGAGGAATTGAAGCTTGCCTCAAATGCCAGTTGTAGGAAAAGAGTTTTACTGATTGGGTTAGTGGCAGAGAACAATCACATTAGGCTGTAAAGCTCTTTCTTGTTACACCCAGTGTTAGCACATGCAAGATTATTATTATCTCAACACTTACTCTGTCCAAAATAAGGACCATTCCACTCTATTCCTCCAGCTGTGGAATTACCTCTCTAGAGAAGTCTGTCTACTGCTTATTCAGTATTGAGCTTTCAGTGCCAGACAAATTCTCCTCTCAGGCTATGCATTTTAACTGCTGTAAATGTTGGAAATATTTTATATCTATCTATCTATCTATCTATCTATCTATCTATCTATCTATCTATCTATCTATCTATCTATATCTATATCTATATCTATATCTATATCTATATCTATATCTATATCTATATCTATATCTATATCTATATCTATATCTATATCTATATCTATCTAGCTATATAAAAATATTATTGCTGGTAATATCTTATGTTAGCCAACGGCATGAAGGTCAGCTAAGAAAGTTTCCACATGACAAATGCTTAATTTACAACATGGCTTGACAAATGATTAATCTGTATATCACAGACGGTCTCTCCATTTTGCTGATAGAAACTTCAGAAGGTCCTTTGATGATTTCATAAAGGACCCCAATATGAAGGCAGGTTCTCTAAATTCTCTATGAAATTGTCTCCAAATATTTTTCATATTATGAGCCCTTGTGGTGCAGTGGTTAAACTGTTGTATTGCAGTCAAAAGGTTGTGAGTTCAGTCCTGATGGGGATCAAGGTTGACTCAGCATCCTTCTGAGGTTGATAAAATGAGTACCCAGCATGTTGGGGACAAAATTCTAATTAACTTGTGAACCACCCAGAGAGTGCACTAAGAGCTATGGGAGGGTGTGTAAGTATAATTGCTATTGCTATTTGGAAAGAACAGTTTTCTGAAGCTCTATCTGTCGACCAAGCCATCTATCTATCAATCTATCACTGTAATTAGGAACGTAAATCCTCACTTGTCCAACACACACACACACACACAAGAAGATGTGGAAGCTGAAAATTGTTCTCACCGTTCTATCAGAAAAAAGGGTATTTTGTGGCACTTTCAACAAGAGAACAACTTGTTTATGCAAATTAAGTAAAAGTAAATGAATCAGGGTACAACACAAATTGCACAAAAATATGACTGCTGCTTTGTTGCATGATTTTTAAGGTCTTTGAATCCTCAGAAACTTTTTCTTTTTTAATACTATCAGCCTATTTTTTGCTTGCTTTCTCTGTTTTTTCTCTCCCTGTGCTTCTCAAAGGAAAGGACACTAGTTTTGCACAGAGACAATTTATGTAAATTATAGAGTCCTTAATGAGAAAAATAATGTTCCTTGTCTAACTCTTGCCGGATGGTGAGGGATTTTATAAGGCTTGAAAATTCCTTAATGACAAAGCTTTTGAAGTCAAGACTTTCTTGCCTCAACTTCTCAAGCAAGGATGAGGAATTCCACTTTTTCCTCAACTGTGACTTGGAAGAAATACTTAATGTTGGCATTAACTAAATGTTTTTATAGAAGGTATATAAAGTAAACTTGGCTTAAAAGTTGTCTTAACCTAAATACAGTGGCTTAGTGGTTAAGACACTGAATTTGATGGCTGGAAGGTCAGCAGGTCAGCAGGTCAAGACTTGAGTGCTGCACAATGAAATGAGCTCCTGTCTCTGTCCTAGCTCCTGCCAACCTAGCAGTTCAAAAGCAAGAAATTGCAACTAGATAAATAGGGAACACTTCAGTGGGAAGGCAGACAGCATTCTGTGCACTCCAGTGTTTAGACATACCAGCCCTAAGTCCATGGAAATTGGCTATAAACAGAGATGAGCACTGAACCCTAGAGTCGGATACGACTGGCTTTTGCACTAGGGTAACCTTTATCTTTACCTTTACCTAACATATTATGAGAACAATGTTAGTGGTGACAGTAGATTACATGACCAAGGTCTCATAGACCAAGGTCCTGTATCATCCACACATGATTCAGATAATCTCAGTTTGCCCCATCTCAGAAAACACAGATTCAAACCTCTGGTCCGTGGGATCTACAACTAGGCTCTCCAACCACCTGAATAAAACTGAGCCTAATTGGAGATCGGCAGTTGTTGTTGTTGTTGTTTTGGGGGGTTTCTTTCTCTCACATACATCTATTTATTTTAAAGAAATAAGCAAAAGCAAAAAAAGAAAAGTCAAGTCCTATGTTAATAAGTTTGTATATATTTAAGAAACAAGCTCATAAAACAAACAAAATTGTCATTGTTCTCCCCAGGCCATATTCTGTGGATACTAGACTATGCTGAGGGAGTAGCCCTAGTATACATAAACATAAAAAATAGCTAAATACACAGGGATTAAAATCAGAGGTTTTCTGTATTTAAAAGCTTCTGCTTCCATGTCAGTTTTCATTTTTGATCTTATTTGTTTACTCTCATTATGAAGCCATTTACATTTTTTTTGTAATCTGCATTTTTTAAAAATAAAATGAATTGCTTTCCTTACCTTAGCTTAAAATTGTCAAAAGACAAAATCAGAAGGAAAGGGGGCTATGTTATTGTAATGATTATAAACTGTGTACCATCACCAAAAGATTGTGTGTCTCTGTGTGTGCCTTCACTGTTTAAAACGAGGCTGGGATGTCACCAGACCGTATCTGCCATTATCGCTTACATTGGCTATGCGGGTTAGGGCCAATGATAATTGTGGACCAAAAGACATCAGGAAGGCCATGGTGGCCCACTTCTGACTAGTCTAGGATAGCATCAAAAATGTGCAAGAAAAGTAGAATCAAACACTGCTTCAAAATTATGTAATACTTCTTACAGGATTATCTTAAACAACGTGGCATAACCTTCTGACAGTTTTCCCCCATTGGCTGAGGTAATTTGAAGTGGGCCTTGTTTGAATGCTGTTTCAGTCAGTATTATTTTTACTACTTCTCTACAGTTTGGTGAGTTAAGTATCCGGTTGCAGAACTAGAGATTGAGTGTTCGAACACCCACTGTGCCTCCCAAGAATAGATCCATCCTGTGTAGCCTTGTGCAGGCTGCACAATCCCAGAGCACCCTGGAAGAGGAGAATGTAAAAGCACTTCTGAATAGTTTGTACCTATAAAATCCTGGAAAGGTTACCATAAGTCAGAATTGATGGCATGTAAACATCATCTTCTGGGAAGGCTCCAAGGATTGGGGATCCAGGGCACTGTGTTGGCCTGGTTTTCCTCATTTCTGAGGGGCAGGACCCAGTCGGTGTGGCTGGAGAATGAGAAGTCCAGCCCTAGGTCCCTTCCATATGGGGTGCCTCAGGGCTCGGTACTCTCACCTCTCCTATTTAACATCTACATGAAGCCACTGGGTGAGATCATCCGTTCCCTTGGGGTGAGGTATCACCAATACGCAGATGATACCCAGCTGTACATCTCGGCCCGTGGGGACCCAAGCGGTGCAGTGGAAGTCCTTTCCAGGTGCCTGGAGGCTGTCAAGGTCTGGATGGGGGACAACAGGCTACAACTGAACCCCGACAAGACTGAGTGGCTATGGGTAAGGGGTCCTGCGCCATATCGGGAGTTATCATCTTTGGTTCTGGATGGGGCAGCTTTGCCCCAAACAGACCCAGTGCGTAATCTGGGGGTCCTCTTGGACTCACAACTACTGCTCGAAGAGCAGGTGGCAGCCATGGCCAGGAGGGCTTTTGCACAACTTCGTGTAATACGCCAGTTATGCCCACTCCTAGATCGGGACTCCTTGCTCATGATCACATGCATTGGTCACCTCCAGACTTGATTATTGTAATGCGCTCTACATAGGGTTGGCCTTAATGACCATTCGGAGGCTGCAGCTGGTCCAGAATGCAGCGGCCCGGGTAGTGATGGGGTGCGGGCGTTATGCTCGTGCCTCACCACTGCTTTGGGAGCTGCACTGGTTGCCAGTATGTCTCCGGGTGCAATTCAAGGTGCTGGTCATTACCTTTAAAGCCCTATAAGGTAGTGGGCCAGGATATCTAAGAGACTGCATCACCCCAAGAACATCTGTCCGTCCCACCAGGGTGGATCAGAGAGGCTCTCTTGTCATTCCATTGGCTAGAGAGGCGCATCTCTCTAGCACCAGGAGGAGGGCCTTCTTCGTGTCCACCCCGGCCCTTTGGAACTTCCTGCCAACTGAGTTACATCTACAGACAGAGCTCCTGCCCTTTCGGAAGGGTCTAAAAATCTGGCTGGCAGGGCAGGTGTGGGGCTCCAGGATGTGGGGTCCCATGTTGGGTGGCTGATCTGATATGACAGCCACCCCTTTCGCTGTTTTAAACTTTTAAACTTTTTAAATTTTTAAATCTTTTTTAGTATTTTGTAAATTACAGTTTAATTTCTTTTTAAATTAATTTTTAAACTAATCACTAAATTTGTAGGGGTATAGTGGGATTGTTTAGTTTGTTTTGCACTTATGTGGGATTTTTGTATTGTTTAAGTTTGATCTGCATTTATGTTATAAGTCGCCTAGAGTCAGGTTCACCTGATTGGGGCGGGATAATAAATCTAAATAAATAAATAAATAAATAAATAAATATTATTCTAGAAATGGAAAATTTCTTCCTAGAAAGTCTCCCACATCATCTCTCCTGGGATTTCAGCAGATAGAATGAAATGTTTTGTTGTTGTTGTTGCTGCTGCTGATTTACTTCTCGCTGTTTTGTTGCTTTTATTCTTTTACCTGCTACTGTTGCTTAGTCTGTTATTTAATTTTTAGTTGATGCTGTTCTAGCTGTCTGAAATTGTTATTTTAAATTGGATTACTTAATTTTAAACTCCATTGAGTGCCTTCAGTAGAAATGTGACTCATTAATATTATAAAGAGAAAATTGGCTTTCTATGATTCTTTGTTATTTTCAAAAAGGCACTTTCCTAACCACAGTGATATGAATGGACTTCTTAAATTAGCCTGAATATTCTGCACACAGTATCAGGAAGCAAGAAAAGAGAAAGGCCTTTTACACTGGCAGCTACAGAATCATGAATGGCCTGTGCTATCCCTTATTCTGTGAACAATGCTCACAGGCTGTATTTTCATCTTCTTATGAATTGTGTATACATACAGTTGAGTGTTGGGTGGTGGAAAATAGCCTAGCTCCCTAAAGGGGCCAATGGCTATGGGTAGATGAGTCCCCTTGGTGGAGGAAATGCCACTGGAAACGATCATATTGGGCCCAACAACAAAATGAGCAGAGGAACCACTTCACTATTCTGATTTCCAACGGTCATGGAGGCAGAAGAGGCCATGCCAGATGGACTGACTGTGATAGTGCACTTTGTTAATATCCTCAAGGCTGTGGCAGTCAATTGTAGTCCTGGTGTTAAATCCTGCATGTCTCATTTCATATGTGTCACCAGAGATGGCTTTGCAATCACAGTGTGTGGGTCACTTCATGGTAAGCTGGGATCCACTTTAAACAAATTCCTGTCAGTGGCATTTTTCCTGAAAATGATTTTTTTTTGGGGGGGGGGATGTATGCTCATTTATGAGTAGCATCTGATGATGACATACAGCATTGATAAGCTCCAGACTCCTATTACATCTTAACTTTTCCCCAAAATATAGTTTTATGATTATTGTTAAGTCCATTCTCTGCTATCCAAGTTGTTCATATGGAAATGATTCATGGCAATATCAGAATAAGCTTCTGAACAGTCCCAAGGTAAATGAGTTGTTTCTACAAACCTTAGCTCAGACAAGGCTAAGCTCTGAGATCACCTGGTTTTCTTTACCTTCTTTCAGAGCCAATTGACACCTAATGCCTAAAATTAACATGTGACTTAATCACAGAAATCAGCAGTCTAGCTTTTTGTAGTAACTACTAAGAGAATGAGTCATCCCCAAAATGACCTGTCTTCAACAGCCCTGCTCACCTCTTGTCAGTAGATGGTTCTGGTTTCTTTACGGCAATTCCAAGAAACCCTGATCAGCAGGTGTGCTGACTTGGGCTTCTGGTAGTTGAAGTCCAAGAACAGCTGGATTTCCAAGGTTGGCCACAAGGACTTTAGGGACTCAATCCAGCTCCTGTTTGGTCTTCCTCTTTTCGTGCTGCTTGCAGTCTTTCCCAGCATCATTGTATTTTCCAGAGAATCTTGCCTTTTCATGATGGCAAAGGACAGCCTCAGTTTCCTTCCCTTCTTGAACATGATAGTAGCCAGAATTAGACAACAATGCTATCCATACTTCTCCCAGAGCCAATTCCATCAAACTCAGTAGGCATCTTGTTATGATGCAGTGACAGGATCCGGCAAGACTGATTGGAGCCTACTGAAAAAAGCATCACTGGAATTATAATATAGTACACTTATTTTATTTTTTCCCTCTGAGAATAAAGTGCATATGGAAATGCTAGTTTGAATCCATATGATACTTTTGCTTTTTCTAATCGGTTTTGGGACTTAAGTGCCTGAGGGAATCTCCTAATAATAACAATAGCAATTGCATTTACGTATCACCCTATAGCACTTAGTGGACTCTCTGGGCAGTTCACAAGTTAATTAGCATTTTGCCTCCAACATGCTGGGTACTGATTTTACTGACCTCAGAAGGATGGAATACTAAATCCGCTTAGAACTCCATCAGGATCAAACTCACGAAGTTCTGCCTGCAGCACAGCAGTTTAACAACTGCACAGCCAGGGCTCTTTGGCATATCAGTATGTCTTTGGGGGGGGGGTATTCAGATTACCTCAGTTGCTTTGAGATGAGGGAGAGAATTACAAAAGGAGAGGTGTGTTTTGTTTTGGCATCCCAATTGTAGATCTGTGGCACCAGAGAGGGTCACTTTGCATATCCATTAGCTTTACACAGAAAGGTTAGAGCCCTATTAGAAAACTCAGAATTAATAATTTACAGATATACCAGCCCATGGCCATAGTTTATGTGATCTCTGACTCACAACTATGAATAACTCTTCAACAATCTTATAGAGACTCTGAGCAGCTTACAACAAAACAATACATCGCAGTTACAATATCAAATAACAAAGTATAAATAACAAAAACATTTCAATGAAACCCCAATCAAAGTTCCAAAATAAATGGCAATCACAATGAAACAATATATCACAACTACAAATATCATATAAGAAAATATCAGATACCAAAACAATTACAAAATACTGTATCAATACATTGTACAAAACATCTCAAAAAACAGAGAAGAGTGTCCGGAAAGGTGGCCAGGGCACCTGGCATTTTAGTAGCCAGCTCTAGCCCTGACACGCATGTGCTCTGACTTCCCCAGGGCTGAAGCCGACCAACGAAGTGTCCGATAAGGTGGCCATAGCGTCTGGTGTTTTTGTAGCTGGCTCCAGCCCTGACGCGCAGGTGTTCCGACTTCCCCAGGGCTGAAGCCGACCAGCGAAGGTATTGTTTGTTAGCAATCCTACTATTGGTTTACTGTTTGCACTTACTTTAAGATACTTGGAAATGTTTTAACTATAAATTAAATAATATCCTAAATTAATACACAAATAAGATGGGGCTGATCTCTATGTTAACAGGATTTTCTGCCTCCCTCCAGCCCCACTTTCCATTTGCTTCAGTCTTTCAGGTGGTACCATTGACATTTTACAGATATTCTAGGACAGGGATGGCCAAACTATGGCCCGTGGACCAGCCCCAGGCCATGGCACCATTTCATCTGACCTGCACCACCCTCACTGTTACCAGAAGCAGAAGTAAAACACACCGCACATGCACAAATGCTGCCATAAATGCACCCACGGCTGTCATAAATGTGTTTACAATAGACACGTATGCATTTTACATGCACATGTGTGGGTGTGTTTTACTTCTGCTTCTGGATGGAGGAACCACATTACCAGACCACAGCATGAGAAGTTTGGTAACCCCTGCTCTAAGACAACTTGGGAATGGAGCAGAGAAATTGAAGTATCCAGCCTTGGGGATATGATATTGCTTTTGTTTTTTTTACTAATGTAAAATGTCTTTGGATTAAAGCCCTTGATACAGAAACTTAGCAACTGTACCATTCTAGAGAAGAGTTCTACCTGCTGTCCCAAAGAAAGATTCTACCATATTTTAGTTTACCTGAGATTTAAAACATATTAGACTTTGGTTAGGGAAAAATTAAAACAGTAGAACCACGATAATCAAATAATTGATGAACAGCAAAGCCAATGACAAATATAATCAGGATCAAACTGAATAATAAAGCTAGTGTGTCATTAGAAATGAGACTTAAGACCTGAGCTTGTGTTACAGTTTCCCACCGTCACCTTCAGTATTTCAGAAGTCAGATTAGCTTGATGTGGTTTGTGATTGATCACTCAAAGGTAAGCACAGGCTTAATTTTCAGTCCTGATTGCTCAGGCACAAAGCTGCCTGGGGGTTGCTTGTGAACAACGCTAGCATATTGTGTGTTTTCACCTGAGAGAAAAAGAAACAGGAGTTTATATTTTGTGCTAAAACCTTTCTCAGGACCAGTCCTGCTGTTGAACATGATAAAGAGACCATGAGATTCTTGAGTCAAGTCAGTGGGCGAGAAGAAGGGGCAGAAAGTGGCCTCCGCATTATGCAGCAAGACCTTTGTAGTTGTTAGCCTTAATAGAGGGACATTGGGTTTTGACTCCAAGCAAAGAAATAATAAAGTGGGTCAGCACTGATCTTTCTGGTGTTATAGAGGATGTGACCTTTGACCTATTTTCACCTTTGTTGATGGTTTTCTAGAAGTTCGCTCTTCAGCTACAGCTGTTGTGCTTCTTTCACTCATAACCTTGTCTTTTTTTCCCATTTCTGTTTGAGTTTGTGACAAAAACGATCCAACAGTGTTACTCAAATTTCTGTTCCACACCTGGCTGTGGAGGACTGGGCCATCAGCTTTCTCAAACTTTCACTGCTGGCTCAATTGAAAGAGACTTTTACTGCTGAGTTTGACATTATACAACAATTATCTAAATGCTGCACCATTACAAGGCAAACATGTGTCTTCTGTCATTTCCTTTATTAGGCTTCACCCACCCCACACCCCACCCTTTAAGCAACAATGAATTTGCCATAAACCTTAACTCTAGACCTGCTTGACTGGTATACAGATGTAGAGACTAGGAACATTTGTGTTGCTTAATGTGGATTATTTGATCCTTTCAGGAAGGGGGGCGGGGCGGAGAAGCAAACATAGAAGAATTCCCTTTTGTATGCCTTTAATGATTTTCTACATGAAATATATACATTTCAAAAATAGCAACACATATATATCTAAAAATCATTACTTTTTAATCCATAAGTGCCGGTGTGTATTTAAAGAAAACAAAATAAATGTAGAACAGCAGAAACACTAGGGGTTTACAACAGCTGCAGGGCAAAAGCAATAACTGCTGTTGACTAGGCACTGCAATACTCATTTAATAGCTATTTAGCGTATACAATGCAGATTAACAACCAAGGTGTTTTACAATATTTGTTTTACTTTTTAAAGAAACAAAACTGTCTGGTACTGCAGAGGCTGATGAGTCCCTTAAAGCATGGCAGAAAATGGTCTTAACAGACTCTACCTACATTATCAACCCTGACTGCTCCTTAGATAGAAGGTCAAATAGTAAAGATGAAGCTGAAATACTTTGGACATCAAAGGAGAAGAGAGTATTCACTTGAGAAAGCCTTGATGCTTGGAAAGGTGGAGGGCAAAAGAAGAGGGGGGCAGCCAGTGGTGGGTTGTCAAAAATTTTACTACCCGACCATGATGCCATCACAGTGTGGGCGGAGCTAACATCATGACATCATGATGTGGGCAGGGCCAAAGAAAAAAATAAAATAAAAATAAGCACACACACACACACACACACACACACCTCAACCCACACACACACCTACAACACAAACCTGTAAATTAATTAATTAAATAAATAAATAAAATAAAAATTACATTAAAATACACCCACCCACCCAAACACCTACCCACCCGAAACACAAACCCGTCACTTACCTGTTAGTATCGGTGCCTGGGCAGCATCATGTTGCAAGATGGATATGGTCATTTTACCAGTTCTCTAGGATAATATGCCTTAATTTAAATGTAAAACAACTGTACCTCCTTAAGGGATCTCCAATTGGAACAGCAATTGGAACAGCAATTGGAACAGCAGAGGTGTAGCTTGTTGATGAGGTAACTCTAAGACTTTGCTTAAAAACTCCAAGCCAGGCCGCTAGGCCTGCCGGCCCCCAGGCCTTTTTAGGAACTGTGGTAGTACATCAATATAGGTAAAGGTATTAAATACACATTAAAATACACACAGACACACCACATCCAAAGGTGAGTCACTTACCCTGGGGAGCAGGCTATAGGGAGCTTCAGGCTAGCAGCTTCTCTTCCTCCTCCCCATTTGGGAGGACAGCAAGGAGGCCGTGCATATGCACCAAGCACTGTAGGTGTGCATGCAGTGAAAAGGTGAAGCCCTGAAGGTGGTTCCCACCCCCCAAAAAAACAAAAAAAAAGCTGCTACCGGTTCCCCGGGCCACTGGGAAAAGTTACTACCAGTTCTAGCGAACTGTTGCAAAACCTGTTGTATCCCATCACTGGGGGAAGCCAAAGATGAGATGGCTAGATGGTATTGTAGACACAATGGGCACAGAGCTGGGCAGGTTGAGGAGGATGGTGGAGGTCCATAGGGTTGCAAAGGGTTGGAATCAACCGTGCAAGTGAACAACAACAGCAGCAGATATCACTTCTTGCAAAGGGCTGTACCCTTAGATTTTACTTTCTTAATAACACACTTCTTACGTTTTTGATTCACCTCCAGAGACTCAAAGAATGAGTCTAATGCATTTACAGATTGGCAAGGACACAAAAAACAATATGCTATATGATATTAATAGAAACCAATGAGCATTTTCATAGTGGCAACTGAACAGAAAACCCAGAAGTCATGCAGCTCGTCCAGTATTTTTCTTATACAGAGATCGTCAATCACCCAACGGCCACGTTTGCACCAGATGCCACATTAGTACATTGGGAGACTTTCCTCTCAACAGAGGATACTGGCAAATATGGGTGTATATACACATATATGTTATGTATATATAAAAATCAACCTTTAAATGGGAAAAAATGATGAAAGACAAGAACACTTCACATCAGGAGAGTTGTTTTTATGTGTCAGATCCAGCTTGTAGTGACTCTAATGTTTGTTTGTTTGTTTGTTAGTTTATTTAGACTTATATCACTGCCCTCTTACCATGGTGACTCAGGGTGGCTTACAGTCAGTAAAACAATAGTCACAGTATAAAATTGAATCACAATACAGTACTATGACTAAAATCAATAAATTTAAACTGCCAGTACACCTTATTAAAAATATCTTTAAACAGTTAAACTAAAGTTCCTGATGGCGGATTATTTAGAATAGTCATCTGAGCCAGGGAGGGGGAGGTGCTCCTATCTCAGCACCCCACACTTGCTTGGCTAGCCAGTGCTTACAAGAAGAGTGAGCTTTTTAAGGAGTGTTTTTAGCAGTTTTACAATCAAGTTTGTATGGTGAAGGCCAGCCTTCAGGTACAGGTGCCTTCAGCTATGTAAGACTTTCTAGATCAAAACTAGGATTTTGAGCCACATTATGAAACAAATTGGCAGCTAATGCAAGCAGGTCGCAATGTAGTCATATGTTTGGCATGCCTGATATTGATCTGAAGCATATCTTGTGCAATGGCTGCACTTTCTGGATCATCTTTAAAGATGATTCATTGTTGTAATCTAGCCCAGAGGTTAGCAGAGCATTGATTACAGCTACCAGGCCATTCTCATCTATAAACAAGCCTTCTCAGTCACATGCCATCATCATTAGTAAAAGTCACTCTGTACTTCTAATGACAAAGATGGAACCAAGAATATTGTACAATCTGTAAATCTGCTCCTTCAAGCTGAGTGTATGACCCCCATTCAACAGACCATCTACTGATACTATTGCCAAAAATGGTCTATGTAGCATCAGTGTAATGTCCAAAAAATTCCTCTTGAGTCAGTTCACTTTTTTCCTTAAGGTTGCATCCAATACTAAATAACAAATATCCACTGGAGCTGGCTTAATTTAGCTGTCAACATCTAGGTCAGTGGTTCCCAATGTGGGGCACACACCCCACAAGGAGATTTAAATCAGTGGTGGGCTTTAAAAAAATTACTACCACACTGTGGGTGTGGCCTATTGGCCATGTGACTGGGTGGGCATGGCCTGTGACTGCTTTTTGCTACAGAGCGATGAAAACAGAAGAGCTTTCAGAGGTTCACCTCCGAAGCCATTTCCCTCTTCATCCAAAGCTTTTCCAGGGCTCCATTTCACTCTGGAGTGCCCCCCCCAGCCATTCCAGGGTGAAACAGAGCCCCAGAAAAGCCTTGGATGAAGGGGGAAATGGAGCCAGCCCCCTCCAAACCCATTTCCCCCTTCGTCCAAGGCTTTTCTGGGGCTCCATTTCACTCTGGAGTGGCTGGGGAGGGGCTTCGGGGTGAAATGGAACCCTGGAAAAGCCTTGAATGAAGGGGGGAATTGAGCGGTTCACCTCCCAGGAGGAGAAGGTGGGTGGGGTGGGGTGGTGGGTGTGACCAGCTGGTTTTACTACCGGTCTGAACCGGCTGGAGCCCAACACTGATTTCAATTCCCAGAAGCCTAGGTCAGTACATTGGCTGATCAGTGCTTTGGCAAAATGATTTAGGCTTCTGGGAACTGAAGTCTAAAAACCAAAGGTTAGGAAACACTGATCTGGGCAATGTATTCTACATTCCTTTGAGTCAGATCAGAGTCATGGGGGAATGATGTGCTTTCTTTCAGACTTGTGAGAGAAAGAAGGGGAAGTACATCACTCAAGAGTGCAGTTCAAGGTACGAACTGTTATAAATCAGAGAAATACTTTCAGTTCTTTTAGATGCTTTAAATGCATATGGATGTCACAGCATGGGATGTTCCTTTCTTCTGTTAGCTTTTATTCATAAGGCTTCTAATTCTTTTCCAGGCAGAGGAACTCACACTTCATTGCATTTTTTTTTTAAAAAAAGATTAGTTAAAAAATAAAACCAGAAACAGATTGTGTTAAAAGCAACAGACAAAAACCAAAGAAAGAAAGATTCCGTAGTAAATGGCTAGACATTTACATTTTCAAAACATTGGAAATAAAGCTTCTTTCAACAAATCTTTTTGCCAGAATCCTGTTGGCCTATACATTAGGAAACATTAAGAAACATCTCTCTACTCCATCACTGACTCTTCTTTGAGCAATTGCTGGTGCACTAGTTGCGATTTCAATCATCTGAACAGTAATACAACTATGTAAAGCATAGTCAGTGGATGGTTAAAAAAAAACTGCTGTGAGACTGCTCTTGCAGGATATTCTCAAGAGGAATTTGGCCTTTCTCTTTTGTGATTCTTTCTCTGTCCAGGATTCAGTGGCATTATTCCACTTGATGGGGTTGATTCTGTTAGTAAAACAATATTGTTATAGTGTGCTACATTCCTAATGCCCACTGGAATTTCATTTTATTGCTTTCTTTCTCTATATTGACACATAAACATTATTGCTTTTGTTGCTGGTAATCATGACAACAGTGCATACTAGTAAATCAGATATAACATAAACGCACACTCACACTCACATAGACCCCTGGGAAAGGCCAGGCAGATATGGAAATGAGTTATCCCGAAGGATCACTGATGGCAGTGCAAAGGGAACAAATTGCATCAAAACAGTAGAGATTAATGGACCAGTTTCTGCAGGCTGAACAAACTAGGTGATTATGTCAATATACTTTGTTACAGAACAGTGCTGAATTTTTGTTTAGATTCTGATCTTAGCATATAATGTTATAAAAAGCTAGCATTTTAACTAAGCTGAAGGTCTTCTATTGGGGGTGGGTAGGTGTTGTTGTTCCCTATATGCTTCCTCAGCTCCATGGGTTCCTTTGGCAGAAGCTAATATGGAAATTCCAGTGGGCGCAAAATGCAGCCTCCAGACTGATCATGGAAACACATAATTTTGATTATATTTCCTGGGTTCTGGTGGGCCTATGCTGTTTGCCCACTGTATTCTGTGCCAGATTCAAGGTGTTGGCACTGACACACAAAGCCCTTCATGGGGATGGGACTTTGTTACCTGGCAGAACAATTCTCCCAGAGAAATACCTCATATTTCCTGAAGTGTTCACAAACCCTGCTGTTGAGAATGACCAACCCTGAGTATAGGGCAGATTAAACTACATTTTTGTTTCTTTCCCCTACCCTTCTTTGAGGATTATCAGACCTTGATCTGTTCGATACACAGCTGCTATCTGGGATTTTAAGTGTACATTTATTTTGTGAGACTGGATTTCATCATCATCGTCATCATCATCAACAACAACAACAATACTGAGAGAGCATCAAAATTTGTATCAATAGACTCCCCTACAAGATTAGAGGGAAACCTTCCAAAGGTAATTCAAATCTCTTCAATGAGGATTAAGCATGCGCAGTAACCATACACACAAAATGGGAAACAGGTGGGTGTAGCACAATACCTTAGGGGGGGAAAGGCATAGTTGTTAAAGGGGCACACCAGGTTACAGCCTTTTGTTGGAGCTTCCACTTTTAACACCTATACACCAAATCAGATCCCTGCAAATTTGCAGAGACAGTTACTGTTGTTTCTGGAATTTCCACTCTAGAGGTTTTCCAGAATCAAAGCCAACCTATCTTTAGAAATGCTTTAAGAGATTACTATTGAAAACAGCATCCATGGAGAGAGTATGATAAATTAGCATATTGATGATGCCTATCTTAAATTCAATGAAATAAGTAATTTTGGTGCTAGGCATGTCCTGATCTAAAACATACAGCGCTTCTCCTCTCCACTTTTGAATTTGTGCACTCCATTTTCTTTAAGACCTTTGTAAGTGGATGAATACAGGAAGCCAAAAATGCAATTCTGTTATGCCTTCTGAGCTTTCCAAATAATTTCCTGAAGTCAGAATTAAATTGGAATAGTCAGTCAGTCTTCTGAGAGTTTGCAGATGTTAGAAAGATAAATGTTGCAATGCAGCCTCTTTGTGTTTCGTAAGGCGATGCCTGTAAATGTGCTGCTGGTATTGTCACTTCATAATGAATTACTGTAATCAAGGTCTTCATATAATAGTCTCAGTGTTTACCGTTAGTAAAGCAAAAAGTGAGCTATCACTGAACAATTAAAGTGAAAAGTAAATACTATAGAATAGGTATGGTTTTAATATTGTAGTGTTTCAATTGTTTCAGAGCAGGTTGTAAATTCAGCATGATAGATACTTTTGAAATATGTCAAATATTAACAGTTCACAATATACTGTCACAATACAAGTTTCTTGGTTGATGCAGAAGGAAGAGGTTTCTTAGTTCTTCAAGGGAAATAATTAAACAAATTATTTCTAGCAGATGTTTGTCTTCTCAGGAGCTCTGTGGGAACTCAGAATTTTGCTCAAATTTAGAATTTTTTTTGCTGTTGTTCAGTCGCACAATCGATTCCGACCCTCTGCGACCCCATAGACCAGGCACTTCTGTCCTCCACCATCCTCCACCATCCTCCTCAACTCACTCAGTTCTGTGCCCATTGTGTCCACAATACCATCTAGCCATCTTATTTTTGGCAGCCCCCTTCTTCTTTTGCCCTCCACACTTCCCAACATCAAGGCCTTCTCAAGTGAATCTTCTCTTCTCATTTGATGTCCAAAGTACTTTAGCTTCATCTTTACAATTTGACCTTCTAAGGAGCAGTCAGGGTTGATTTCTTCTAAGATTGACCTATTTATTCTCCTCGCTGTCCATGGGACTCTCAAAACTCTCCTCCAATACCACATCTCAAAGGCATCTGTTCTTCTGCGCTCAGCTTTCCTAATGGTCCAGCTCTCACAACCATACATTGCCACAGGGAATACCATTGCTTTGACTATGCGAATTTTTGTTTGCAATTTGATGTCTGTACTTTTCACTATGTTCCCCATGTTTCTCATCACTTGCCTCCCAAGAATCAGTCGCCTTTTTATTTCATGGCTGCAATCACCATCTGCAGTGATTTTTGATCCTAAGAAAGTAAAATCTGTCACTGCTTCTACTTCTTCCCCATCAATTTTCCAGGGACTGATAATGCCTGTTGCCATGATCTTTGTTTTCTTTATATTGAGTCTCAAGCCAGCTTTTTCACTCTCTTCTTTCAACCTAATCAGGAGCTTCTTTAGATCCTCCTCACTTTATGCCATTAGGGTGGTATCATCTGCATATCTCAAATTTAATACTTCTCCTAGCAATTTTGATCCCAATTTGTGATTCCTCCATCCCTGCATTGCACATTATGTGCTCTGTGTAGAAAAATACTTTTCAGAAATTCCCTTTTAGAATTTCTTGCATTTCTCTCAGCATTCTGTAGGGAAAAATTTGTGAGCTGGAATTCCTTCTCAATTTTTGAGATTCTGTTTGAATGGTTTTCACCTGTAGAACAATTATCGATGCTCATGTTATTTTCCAAGTGACAGTACAACCTATTAGCCAAGCATAATAATTATGTCCTAAAATGAAATTATAACAGTACCTTCCAAGAAATATCAGACAAGCATTGTGTAATAGATTGGCCACACTGCATGGAAGAAGAATCAAAACATAAGCTTTGTGACTTGGAAAAGAATTAAAATGGTATTTCCACATGTAGTAGAAGCCTTACACAAGCAGACATGAAAACAAGTCAACAGCCAAACACCTGTTGCATCGCAAACAAAAATTCATATAGTCAAAGCAATGGAATTCCCTGTGTCAATGTATGGTTGTGTGAGCTGGACCATAAGGAAAGCTGAGCGCAGAAGAATAGATGCCTTTGAGATGTGGTGCTGAAGGAGAATTGTGAGAGTCCCCTGGACAGCGAGGAGAACAAATAGGTCAATCTTAGAAGAAATCAAACCTGACTGCTCCTTAGAAGGTCAAATAGTGAAGCTGAAGCTAAAGTACTTTGGACATCAAATGAGAAGAGAGGATTCACTTGAGAAAGCTTTGATTCTGGGAAGTGTGGAGGGCAAAAGAAGAAGTGGGCGGCCCAAAATGAGATGGCCAGATGGTATTGTAGACACAATGGGCACAGAGCTGAGCAACTTGAGGAGGATGGTGGAGAACAGAAGTGCCTGGTGGACAGTGGTCCATGGGGTCGCAAAGGGTCGGAATCGACTGTGCGACTGAACAACAACAACAACAATTCAGTGGCAAATTGAGATATTTCCTTATCTCTTTCATGATGAGTCACACAAATCAGTTTGTGACAAATAATTCATTGGAAGATTCCTTTATGACAATTTGTTCCTAGAAGCTACACCTTTTGCATAACTACCAATTGGATTCGAGCCAATGTGTTTTAATCCACTGAAAACACAACCAATTATTTCAATATTAATAAATGCAAGTCCATTTAAACCCAGTTTGTCAGTTTCTCCTCTTTTCTTAGACTTGTGGTCTATACAAGGTATGTCAATAGCATTCCTTACAAGGATCATAATCACAATGATTTCATTTGAATAAACCACAACTAGGCATTCATTTTTTTAAATCCCATCTGTGTGCAAAATATAAAACTACATCTCCCCATCACCTGTCAATGAGGCATCCGTTTAACAGGTTTCACTTGTAGCAACTACAACAAAACCATATGGATGGAATAAACAAGTCCTCCAGTGGAGATCCCCAGTGGGCAATTCACATCAACCTCTTTTTCTAAATGACATGAAATAAAATTCAGATGCTTGAAATATATAAGCAAAGGCAGCCACGGAAGAGACAACAAAGCTTTTAAAAGGTACATCAGAATAAAAATGCTTATAACACTATGCGTACAGCCTGTTGTATCCATTTTATGATAAACTTAGGAGCATATCACCTCATCCTCTTTATGAGACCTAAAATATTGTGAGTGTTAGGGTAACTGTGAACAATTATATTGGTATAATAACAATAACTAGGAGCCATCAAGTTAATGCAAAATTATGATGACCCATCTAGGATTTTCTAGCTATTGCTCAGAAGTGGCTCACCTGTCCTTCCTTTTGGTGGAGCTCTGGGACTATGCAGCTTTTCCAAGGCCACATAGTTAGAAGGGTATATAACCCTATCAGACATATATCCCACATATATCCCTCATTATACCAGCTGGCCTCTCTCCCAGGAGGCACAGTGTGGATTTGAACTTCTGGCTACAATACAGGCATTGCAATCTATTGATAACTTGTATAAAGGAAAGGAAAGGAAAGCAATCTCACTTATATACCACCCCATAGCGCTTAGTGTAATCTCTGGGCGGTTCACAAGTTAAGTAGCATTTTGTCCCCAACACACTAGGTACTCATTTTACTGACCTCAGAAGGAAGGAAGGAAGGCTGAGTCAACCTTGATTTCTGGTAAGGAATGAACTCACAACTTTTTGGTTGCAGTATAGCAGTTTAACCACTGTGCCACTAGACATAGCTATGTAGCTTTTTTTTAAACAGAAGACATTATCAGATGTAGTTTTATAACTGGAAGAAGAAGGAATGAAACTGGATTGAGGGGCTAGGCTACAATTTTTCTCTTTAACCTTATAAATAATAGGCCTTTAACCCCTGTCCCGTCAAATGGAGATAGACAAGTGAGGGCTAGTGTATTTCTGAGCATAATTTATCTGAGAAAAATATATTCCTGTGCACCTTTTACCCTAAAATTGACTTCTTAGGGGGATTTTAGTGGACTTTCTGATTCAGCTTAATAACTGCCTTCTGGAAGTAAGAATTGAAAGGATGACTGCATTGATGACCATCATATTACTCTGGGAGAAGTAGATTAAGACAATTCACTCTGAAATTCACTTCAAACAAAATCCTAGCTACTCCACTACTCTTTTATTCTGTCCCAAACAGTTCCCCAGTAGGTTTTAGGAGGACACACAAGACTGACAGGGAAACAGGAGACAGGGAAAGAACACTCCATGCCTGGAGTTCTATTCCTAAATCAAATCATGTTTATGTCAACATCAGAATGAGCTGAAACAAATATTACCTTGTAGAATATTTACATGATCTCATCTCTTTTAATTCTTCAGATCTCCTAACCAATGTCCTCATTTTCCTTGAACCTTTGTATCCAGGGCTACACTACAGCCCCTTCCTATAACATCATCTAGGTACCTTGATTCATCTTTTGTTGTCCACTGACTACCCTAGCTGGAGGAAAGCCAGTTAGATAGTGGGCCTGATGAGATGCGACACCTCTTTACAAAGCCCCATTGGAGAGAACAAGGCTATTTTTAATGCCTCTCACTCCCGGGATAATGAGTGACCTGCCCTAAAATAAACACATTAAATGAGAACACATTTGCTGTTACCATTTATCTTGGCAAGCATATTTGTGAGTGGGACCAAACGAAACCATCTAAAGACAGATAGCTCCGGCTGTAAAAAGCCAATCAACCTAAACTTTCTTAGGTTACATTAAAAATGGCTGTTGCAGGAATTCATTCCATATTAGTTCCATAGGGATCACGTGGGGACTAGTATCACACCTCTGCTTCTTCAACCTCCAAACTGCCCTTTCCCTTTTAAGGCTTGCCCTGCACATGTAAGCATTGTTGCACAAATATAGCCTATTCCATAAACAGCAGGAACATGTGTTCATTTTTTTTACAGAAAAGAACAACCAAGAAAAAATCATCATAATGGATAGGATCCAAGCTAAGCCAGAAGAAGATGTTAGAGACAGCTCATAATTTGAAGAGGTAACTTCTTAACTGATAAAAGGAAGTGCCATGGCAAAGGTTTATTTTCCCGCCTGGATAATGTAAATTGGCTTGCTTTGTTTGGTAATTGGTTCAAAGCTTAGAATTGCTTTTGGAGTCTGATCTCACAAACATGGAAAGAGTGCCTCAATTTCTGCTCAACAATATTAATATGATTTTAATGATGGGCTATCTCTAATGGTATTGTCCCCTGCCTTTAGAAAAAAAGTGCCAGAATGTATTGAATAAGTGGTATGTGTACAAATCCAGGTTGACTATGGTGTACAGTTAACCCATGGAGTGGAGCAGCCTAACAGCAGGTCCATTCTATCTCATTTGGCATTTTGGAGGGGGAAGATCACTAACTATATAAACTGAGAAAAAGAGTAATTGAATGTAATACATTAGACTGAGCCATTGGCATGAAAGAAGAATGTGAGTGACAGTAAATCCCTTTCCATAAAATTCAAGATATTTCCTTGTCACATCAAACTGTGAGGGACTAAGAAGATTCAGACTGAGGTCACCATGTGCTATATATATCCACCTGCAGCTGCTACTCTGGCCATTTCTCAGGCCTAGAGGGCAAAGAGAAAGACTTGCATGACTCTTTAGGTAGCCTTTTTGCATTCTAGAATTTTCATTTCTTCTTTTTTCCCCCAATCTTTATTGAGTTATTTCTACACTCTGAGTGTTGCTGTTGTTGCTGTTGCTGTTGTTGTTGTTGTTGTTTCAAATTTATATCCTGCCCTGCTCAGGCGAACCTGACTCTAGGTGGTTTACAGATTATAAAAAAAATAACAACATAACAGACACAAATTCCACATTATCATAATCACAATCATCACAGTATCTGAATGTATATATTACAATAAAATGTTACAAAAAAGTATTACAAAAAACAACAGCAAAATCACATTTACTGAATCCTGCAATGATTATAAGCAAAATCCTACAAGTAACCTGGAAAAGTCCAAAAGAAGTTTTTTTAAAAAGAAGGAATCCAATCCCGGTGACAGCCATCCGCCACTGCGATGTCTCTTTGAGACGGCCAGTCTGGCAAGTCTGGAGGTGAGGGCAGAGATGTCATGCTGTCCACTGTGGCATCTTTTGAGCCAGCCCGGGCGGGTGGGGCACTGGCTCAAAAGACGGAACCACTTCACAGAGGAAACACTTCATGGTCATGATGGCAACGTGATAATTGTTATATGGGCTTGTGTGAATAAGTCATACAATTAGGCCACTGAGTAACTCATCACCACTACCACCCATTTCCCTCATTCATGGGAATTCATTTTGTTTTGAGTTTTGTTTTGTTTTGTTTTAATCAGAGTTCCAAAAATGCAAAGATATTGGAGATATTCCAGTCTAAGAGATGAAGTGGGTTTAAATGTCTCATAGCAGATACAGGATGTTTCTTTCCCATACATGCCCATACAGAATCAATTGAGGAGTTTCTAATCTGTTTCTAGCCTAGGTTAGCTGATTTTCCCCACTGACTCTAGCTGGGCATAGGCCAGTGATGGCAAACCTTTTAGATACTGAGTGCCCAAACTGCAACACCAAATCCCCTTATTTATCGCAAAGTGCCAACACAGCAACAGGGGAGGTAAGAAACACTCCCATTGAGCTGCTGGGCAGAGGGGCAGGGTGAACTCTATGCTGGGGTAACTGCACGGGAGCCCACAGAGAGGGCTCCAAGTGCCACCTTCCTGGCATGCATGCCAAAAGTTCACCACCACTGGCATAGGCCAAGTAATAGTTTATGACTAATCTCACTCCCTGAGTGTGCGCTTAAGTGAACATTATGACCTCAGCCAAAGGAGTACCAGCACAAAAAGTAGACAATTGTTTATTATCATAGGTAGGGAAGATAAATAACCTGACTTCCCTAAAGGGGCCAACAGCTATGGGCAGATGTATCTCTTTAGGTGGGGTGATTCCCCCCCCCCCCAGTGGAGGAAAAGCCACTGGAAACCATCAAACTGGGCCAAACAGCAAAATGAGCAGCGGAGGAACCACTTCACAGTCATGGAGGTGGAAGAGGCCATGCAAGATAGATTGGCTGTGAAGGTGCACCTTGACGATATCCTCAAGGCTGCACCAATCCATTGCAGTCACGGTGTCAAATCCTGCATGTCTCATTTCATACAGGTCACAGGAGATGGCTTCATGATCATAGTGTATTGGACACTTCACGGCAAGCTGGGATCTACCTTAAACAAATTAACACCAATGGCATTTTTTTCCTGAAAACATACTCAGACATGAATAGTAGCCAGTTACGATGACATTGTTAACCACCCTGAGTCGGCCCTACTGAGTAGGGCGGTATAGAAATCGAAATATAATAATAATAATAATAATAATAATAATAATAATAATAATAATAATAATAATAATAATAATAATAATAATAATAATAATAATAATAATAATAATAAATAAATAAATAAATAAATAAATAAATAAATAAATAAATAAATTTATATGCTGCCCCCTCACATAAAAGATGACTCTGGGCAGCTCACAATAGTAAACAATAAAAAACAATACAGAAAACCTACAATCACAATAAATCACAATTTTAAAAAGTCCAAAAACATCTAAGGTAAAAGTCAGAGGTAAAAGTCAGAGAAGGGGAGCAGCGGTAACAACAGCAGCAGTTTGGATTTTAAAGTTCGGATTTTAAAGTCCCGCCACATTGCTTAGCTGTTCCTGTTTGGTGGAACCCGGGGCTCAACATCTTCAGCAGTGCCTGGGGCTCAACGTCTTTGACGGAGCCCAGGGATCAATGTCTTTGAAACCATGCTTTCCAGGATGAGAGGACTGTACACACAAGACATTTCAGTCTTACCTATCTTTTGTCTAGGTTGCCCTTACTGAAAAGCCAGTTGCATCCAACTCTAGAGTTCACTGCTCATTTTTGTTTACAGACAAAGAGCCAGTGCATTGGTCACGTGGCAGGCATGACTAAACACTGGAGTGCACAGAACACTATTTACCTTCCCACCAAAGTTGTACCTATTTATCTTGCTTTCAAACTGCTAGGTTGCCAGGAGCTGGGACAGAGAGAGGAGCTCATTCCGTTGTGGAGTACATGGGTCTGCTGATCTGCTGACCTTCCAATCGTCAGTGTCTTAACCACTTGAGCCACAACAGTCCCTATATTTTGTCTACCTTCTCTCAAGTCTGTGTTGATCAGGCCTATGCCTCATTTGATAAAACATCACAAACATCACAAAGAAAGAAAAATACAGTATACAAAAGGAGGCAGTACAGAGTGGGCCATGACTTTCATATCTAAGAAGCAGAGGAAACAACCTTTCTGCCTTTATGGACTCTATTTGAAAGCTTTGACCTCTACTATTCAGAAAGCAGAACTCATTTACATATTAGGGGAAGTCAAGTGGAATGTTATGCTTTTTATGAAAACACCGAACAGTATAAAAGGTACAGAGACACACTGCATTATAAGCATTATGAAAATTAGTTTGAGTTAAGTAGTTTTCCATTATTAGACCATAACAGTAATTAAGTAATAGTTTTCTGGAATTTAAATGATTTTAGGGTTTATTGCTATATTCCAAAACCAATTACTATCTTGCAATATTTCTTGTATAACTGTGGTACTGTCCTGCACACACATCAAATATATAACTGTTTTACATTTCTTAATGTACTAGTGTACATAGTGCAGCTAATGTCCCACTGCTATCATTTCTACTCCGTTTAACATTTATTTATGGTCAGCATTATGCAAGAGGCTACATATAGTTTGACTCTCTCCAGGGGACTCTCAGTTGAAAATCTTGTGATAAGGCAAAATAATAACAGGGTTTTATTTTAAAACCATTTTCTTTTACAGTAGAAATCAGTCCAAATCATTTCTATTCCATTACTTGACAGTAGAGCAGGTTCTTCATTTTTAGTACATGGATCACTAATATAATTAAAAGTCGAGTTGCAATGTCTTCCTTTTCAGTATTACACATGGAGTGAGTTTAGAATGAGGGATACAGATCCTTCTTAAAGCAGCTCAGCCTTTCTTAGTCTTAAAGTATGCACTATTTATATTACCCAAATGGAGTCCTGATTTCTTGGGGCAAAGAAGTTTTAAGCTTCTTCCAGGAAGATCGTATTTCAAATAATAATAATTTCATGTCAGAAATTATTCTGGATTGAAAGGATGTTTGCTGGAGGAACTCCGCTCAGGGGACACATGAATGAGGGTCCTTTCATGTCCCCAAGATCTTTCCCCACCAAAGTGGTCCCTGTTTATCTACTTGCAATTTCTTGATTTCAACTGCTGGATTGGCAGGAGTTGGGACAAAGACAGGTGTTGGCCTTCCAGCTAACAAGGCAAGCTCCTTAATCACTAAGCCACTGCAGCCCCTGTATTTCAAATGCTGTCCTTTTTTAATTGCATTTTCTAAAAACTTTCCACATAGGGCTAATTTGTCAAAACAAGAAACAAAAAAAATCAAAGGAAATTGGCCAAAGGAAAGAGCTTTAACTTAAAACTTTTTGTAGTTAAAAAAATGTGACCTCCCTAGACTCTTCATCCCCGTACCTGTGTATGATGGCTCTGATCCAGGTTAGAATTGTTTATATATACAGTACTTGGACATCTAAAAAAAAGAAGTGTAATTTGTAGTTTAGCTCTTAATAGATTTGGAATCCAGAGACAAAGAGAGAGAGAGAGATAGCTTTTATATATGAGATGTGGTATGCACCTTTAAGGCATAGCTAAGAATAATGGGCTTTCTCTAGTCACCAACTAATGGAGTTAGGGGTACTTAAGTCTGCAGCTGTAACATGGGAAGCATAGCTGGAGGCAGACTCCTCTGCTAGATGTAGCCTGAATATCATTCATCTTCTGCAAAGGTCATTCATCTTATTGCTGTTTCCTTTGGTGCTGCTTCATAATTCATGCTATTATAACTACTAAGCTATGGATGGAAGGAATGGATTGGTGCACCAACTGCCATGCTGTCAGAAGCTTCTTCCTCCACATCAGCATCTGCTGCCTACAAGTAAAATAAATAAAATAAAATTCAGCAGTTGGCAAGAGCTCCATCAAATACTGACCCAACTGCTTTCTGTTCTCTTCATTTTTTAGTAGATACCTGAGAACACTAACTCTAATCTTTTTTCCTGCAGATCCCCACATTTTGGTTAAGGTATTGCTTGTTTTGACCTCTAATGAACATGGTTCTTTTCCTTGGTGTTAAAATATATCAAAATGCTTATGACCATTGCTGAAAATGAGAGCAATGAAGTGTGTCAGTTATATAATGTAGAAGAACACCACATAACACTTAGCAGAAGTGAGGAGAGAAGGACTTGATATACAGCGAAATATATAAATGTTATTTCATATTCCACTCAGACATTTAAATGTGAAGTACTATCCTATTTACTCAGAAACAACCCACAACTGTGTTCAATATGGCTCACTTACTGGTAAATGTGTTTAGGATTGACACCTATAATAACCAACTATTATGGGAAAATGGAATGTGTAGAATCTGGACTGATGGAACTGCAAAACATGGAAAGAACACATCAGCATTAAAATAATGACTTGCATGTTAAACATGAGAATGAGTAAACTGATACATCTAATCTAAAAACAAAGTTTGCAAACATTATTGTTAGAAAATTAGATGCATCTGTTTCCATGACCTTTCTAATTTTGCCATTAACACATTACCACTAATATATTATTTTCAAATTCTGAGGAACCATTATTTTTGAAGCCCATCTGGGTTCATTTTGGAGAACATAGTATGTACTCATGCATCCCAGGACCTATTTTCCTGCCTTTCCCTTCACTGGTCATTCCTTCTTTTATTTTCATTCTACTGGTCTTATTGTGAGGGTAAATTAGTTTTTAAGGAGTCATGCCTACCTTTTCTGGAGGCATTTTCAAGACTTTCCCATAACTATCTCAGCATGCTTCCACACCTTCAAAAACAGCAAATATAGAGTAGTGATAATTACTTGTCTATTACAATAAGAAGCCTCTGGAAGCAACCTTTCTTCTCCACCAGTGAAGAGGAAAATCCACTGACAGAAAAGAATCCACTCTTCCTTAAAAATTAGGATGGCTCACTTCAAGATGCAACAATGCTTTTACCCTTTGGGGTATTACTTTACTTTCCATATATGTCTGTTGGATGTCAAGAGACTAGAAAGTGAGGTTATAAAAATAGGGGGAAGACAGAGAGAAATGATTTTGGCTGAAGTATACAAAAATATACAAGTGTATTTCAAGTCTCCTTGCAGATGTATTATTGCTACAATTTCAACATGGCAATCTTTGTAGCTGCCTTCTTTTAATGTTTCTTGAATTTAGTGACAAAAATGTTGCTGTTGAAGTACAAAGTGTATTTACGTGCTTTGATAGGCTAAACTGGAAACTTGGGACAGTTTGTGAAATTTAGCAAGAAATGACACGCATATTGCAAAGAGATTGAAAAAATGGGATGTGCTCTTCTGGAAAATCAGGCAACGTAATGAATGCCTATGAATAGCTGGCTGTGAATGGAAGGGAGGGGAAAGCCCACTAGTAATTAGAAATGAATTGCACCCACAATTTATCTTGGCTGGTAAATAATTTCAAGGCCAGGATGCCTTGCTTCCTGGTACTTATGTAGTTAATTGGGAAGATGATTCCAGCTGTGTGTGGGGAGGGGGCAGAAACAGCTCTTGTCTTTGTGAAGATTCAAAGAAAGTAAATGTCTGATTAGAAGACCCTGGAAAAGTCAAGAAACAGAAGCTTAGGTATAAAATAGAGTCAGAAATTATTTTAGTTGGCATAGTTACCTATGCTATCCTCATTGTTGTAAGGGATGTACTTTGTGTATGATCTGAGATTAAACTGAAGGTACACTAGAATGTAAGGACAGTACCAACTAATTTAGTTAGATTTCTTACTTTTCTTGTGTTTGCTCTGTATTATTCCTGTCTTTAATTGATTATTTCCCCCAGAAAATGTTTGATGTCTTTTTGCAACAGTTTGATTTTTAAAAACTTTCCTGGTTTTTAAAAAAACTTTTTTGTCTTTTTAAATAACACATAAACATTTATTTAGTCAGTTGTTTGGACTTTGAATTAAGAGGATTTTAGGCACTTAAAACCAGGTTTTGTCTTGAACACCATACCAGGAGCCTGTATTTTTTGTGGATGTAGTGGCAGCTCTATATGACAGCTGAAGTGCTTAACCTTGTAGATTTATTATGGACAAATCTTTCAGACAGTCCACTTGGCTACTGCTTCCAATGAAATCTATGTACCTGACTTGTTAGTCTTTAAGATCTTGTTTTCTCTTATTGAGTGAAATTTATGGGCAAGGCATTCTTTTAGTCTCATACTACAGAGAAACCCATGGGGATTTTATTTCCATATATGTGGACCTAAACCAGAGGAAATTTGTCACACTTAAGTCCCATTTTTACAATCAATGGAACAAGTTAATTGTAACTAAATTTAAGTTCCATCAGTGTGTCTGAATATACCCACAACTTACATCTTTTACATCTGCATCTTGCATAGTATACAGAGAAAAATCACATTTTAAAGCTAATATTTGTCAAATCTGTTCAACTTAGTACCCTATCTATTTAACATTACAGCCTCTATATACTTAAAATCTTAGTAAATTTAGAGACAAGTTTCATTAATTTGGAGTATGCATCTATTGTAATGGTTTATTTGTTTTTCACTTGGTTTTTAATAGATCTTTATATCATCTTTCATAACTAATGTTTTATAAGCAGAACCCATTTCTAATTTTAGGTTAAGAATAACTTCTGGGAGCATTAACTTATAGTTCTTTGTGCTTAATATCCACAGTGATTTGAAAATATGTACAGTATATGTTAAGTGCAAGTACTCAAGTATAGCAAGCTGGTTTAAAGCAACACTTGTCCTATGATATCACTGTGTGGATTATTCTGTTTCTTGTCAGTATAAAAATATTTTATACATTCACTATTTTTTTAAAAAAAATTAGTAGATAACTAGGGTGAATTTGTCCAAACTAATTACATAAAATTTAAGTATTTGTGGCCAGTAAATCCTAATAATAGCAATCTGTTTCAATATAATAGAGAAATAGTTTGAATTGATTTGGTGGAAAGTCTCTGTTTTTAATTACTAAAAATGGGGTGGTGGTAATTCCCTTCTCCCAGTTAACTATGAACAATGTTTTGTGCAGTATAAAGTTTTTTAAAAGTTCATATATAACAATGAGTTTGGTGATTTGAATGGGAATTGAAATGCATTATTTTCTTATCAATATTTATCCTGAATATTCCCTATCTCTATAGCAATGGCTAAAATCCTCTTGTGTAAATAATGCCTGAAGAAGGGTGATGGGACCATTGGCAGAGAAATATTTTGGTAATTAAAGATGTTCTTTCCTGTCCTGAAAATTCTCTGGCTCATGAACAATTTGTTTCATTGTATGAAGCTGTGGGAGCCACAGGACAGAAAGAAGAAATCTTTAGTTAGTGTAAATTTCTGTTGCTGGGTGATGTTACCAGCAAAGATATAATTTTTGTTAATCCTGTGGCTTCCTTGCATACAATGAAACTGATGACTTGTGAGTCAGATAAATTATAGGACAGGAGCAAACCTTTGTCAAAAATGTCTACTTGTTAATGACTTTGTCATCTTTCTACAACAGTCATTTGTGCAGTAGGATTTTGGCCTAGCTATTAAATAATCGTGTCAAATACAAATAACCTGGTTTGAGATAAAAAATAGTTTATATTTTCCAATGCTTCTGGCTAAAAGTAACACCATTACATTAGTGAAAGAACACATAAGTTTTCAATCCTTATCACACAAAAAGGAAAAAAAAAGACCATTTCTAATTTCCAATTATGGTTATTTCACTGCGTTGCCATTTCAAAACAAAGAAAAATAAACATTCCTCATGAAATATCTCTTTTCCTCCTCATTTGTCTACTTCTTGGGGAGAGTTCTTATAAACATAGCACAAACAGTAGCACCACAATAAATTCAAAAAGGTTACACTATAAGACAGGGGTTTTTCCAACCTTTTTATGTCATGGGCCTGACCACGCCATGCCCCCCAGGAAGTGGAAGCGAATGCATTTACGACAGCTATAAATGCACCCACTTCCACATTTATGACACCCACTGGTGCGTTTATGCATTCATGGACATGTTTTATGGCTGATGTAAATGTGTCCACTTCCGGGTGGGGGTGTAGCAGTAATGGGCTGGATGAAATGGTGCCATGGGCCGGGTCCAACCCACAAGCTGTAGGTTGAGAACCCCTGCTATAAGACTTCTAATGACTTATGTATCTTTCCCCAATTTAGGTTTATATGACCGGAATTCTGCTGAAAGCAGCATTTTGGTAATGGAAACAATAAGGTGTCCAGTTACTCCGCCAATTGGTGTAATGTTTATGCAATCATAAACATTACTTCCGGCATTAGTCAATAACAGACTTTCTAAAAAGATATTTAAAGTATCACTATCATTCAGGGCTATATGTCCTGAAATGAAGCAAGGGTGCTCAGTATATCATGCTGGAAATTATTCTTGCCCTTCATGCAATGGTCTCTTACCCACATCATTGCATTTGTTCAGGGAAGGGGCTGTATGTGCAGGAGGTATTCTTCACTCCTTTGTTCACATAGAAGCCCCATTGCCTACAAGTGGATGGGGGGGGGGTGTCTCTAAAGGATTTATCTGTTCTTCTGTAAAAGTTTGGATAATGGAGCAGAAATTTTCAGGAGCCCCCAGTGAGTTCATATAGTCTTAGAATTTATCCCAGTGATCTCCTTCTGGTCAAGTTTAAAACCCAGTTAGTCATTATTGGTAACATGGTCATCAAATGCTTAATTTTTTAAAAAATATTGTCAATTAGTTTAGTGCAGACCTTCATCTCCAGTTTTTTATTTCATCATGCTGTTTTCCTGAAACAATTCATGTTCTCCTTTATCCAATCAATCACTTCCAGTTTCATTTCAATACTTCTTTCTTCCATTGCTTTCATAGTCTCTAGAATCTGGTGTAGAAATAAGTCTTCTATCATCCTAACTTTTGAGTTGTGAAGAAACAAAAATACTGCATTTGTGCACTCAGCATGAGTTCTTGCAAATAGTTTGTAGCTGTTGATGAGGTATCCTTCACACCTAGTCATGCACTGCACTGCACTGTAAATTGTAGAAGACTCTCAATAAAAGAGAGTCAATAAACAAATATGAATAATTCTAATGACAAAACTAGATTAAAGCTGATGAGCACAGAAGTGACTGATGTGCACAGAAGTGAAAAGAAAGTCTGTTGATGCTCAACGCAAACACTTGGAACATGGAATGTTGAAAATATGAATAAAGGCAAACTGAGAACCTTAAAGCAATGGAATGTATACACATTGTAGTGCTTGGTGTCACTGAACTAAAGTGGATAAGATTTCTATCCACTGGACAACCATATCTATGGGAACCATTCATTCTATGTGTACCTGGAGTCATTTTTAGAAACTATTTCTCAAATGTCGGCCTGCCTATACAGGGGAATTTGAAGTGGTCGGTTTTGCCCTGTAAACTTTCTTGCTGAGCACGGCTGTTATTTCTCACCTGAGTGACCTTTTTGTCCACACTGGAAATATTTATTCTCACATGACAATACTGGTGTTTAAATTGCTTTAATTTGTATACTATTTGCCTCTGCTTATCATATTCTCCCCCCATTTCTGCAGATGATGTCTTTATTCATCCTCAGTTTCTCTGGTGGAATTTTCCCCCATGTGTCTCTCAAGAGAGCTTGAGAAAAAGTTTTATCATGTTTGTGCCTTATTTCTTTTGGAATTTCCTGGTGTGTGTGTGTGTGTGTGTGTGAGAGAGAGAGAGAGAGAGAGAGAGAGAGATAAAGAGAGGGGACAGATGGACAGACAGAGATACAAGGTGTGCATTTGTGAGAATACTTTTGTTTAGGTAGTCAGTCTGGGTTGACTGTTGGACATATAATGGCAGCTAGGAATTTGTACCTGCCATTTTTCAGCTTGCTGGTTTTTCCATTAGTAAATTTACCAAATTTATTCAGTTTAGGGATTACCCAGTTTATTTACAATTAGGGAGGAAGTAGTTGCAGCCATAATTCAGCAGGCCAATATTCTTTTCTTTCTTTTGTTCAATAAAGTGTCATAGTGAAACAGCGATACATCTGCCTAACATAGTGTGTTTCCACTGTAGCTATAAGTGTGTTGCATTACTTATGGAATTAATAAAAATTCAATTGAAAGCATATGAAGGGTTTTCTCTTTTGTTTATTTTAATGTTGCAGCCCCCTGCATACATCACAGAGTTGTAACTTCTGACAAGAATGTCCACAGCTCTATTGAAATGTGATTTAAATGATACAATATGAGGTAATTAGCAGTGTGCCAAAGTAAATGTAGCTCTACCTCTGCTCACATAGCAGCGAAACAGCAGTAAAAAGAGGTGGGATAGACTGCTTTAATTGAAAACATGTGTTGATGCCATTATTGGAATTAACCCAAACTGCAGCAAAAATGATTGAAAAAGAGGGATACAGGCCAGTGTAAACAGGCCCTCTGCATGTGACAAATACAATGTTCAGACAAGGAACTTTGCTTATAGGTTCTGAATGGCTTTTGGTGGTCTTCAGAGATACAGTGGTCACTCTCAGAGACACTTTGAAGTTGCTGTTCTCGCTCTGAAATAACAGCAATGTGGAGCCATGTGTTCTGCTCCATCTGACCAGAATGCAGCAATATAGCTGGGGGATCTGTATGAAAATATACCTTATGTTGATGAGAAAGTGATGAATTGACTTTCCCACAAATACTGTTGTTTTGTCGTTTACTGTCCATTTTCTCTCCGTTTCGGCGAGAAGTGTTGAACTGCAGCTGAGCACAAACATCAGCATCTCTGAGTCATATTTTCACCACAAAATGTTATGTCTCTCCTCTCCACCAATACCAAAAGCAAAACAGCACAGTAGCCTGTGGGCCAAAAAAAAAATCCTGTCAATTTTTTCAGACAATCTTTATTCTACCTGTGTTTTTAAAGAAAAAAAACATATATAAGAAAAACAAAACACCTCCATATGGCAGATGGCTGAAACTTCAGACTTTGTTTCCAACACTTCAGCTGACAAGACCACAAAATCTTTACTTTAGTTCTGTGTGAATTCTGCAACAAATATCTCTCTGGGGTACTCAAATGTCCCATGTGCCTAGAGGAAGGGTTATGACAAGAAGCAATTTAAAACTGTCTTTATCAGACAATGGCTCCAGGGTGTTGTAGCCCTTTTCTCAAGAAGCATCTAAGAAGTGGGCTTCAGGCCACAAAACCTTAGGTGAAATAAAGTCTGTTAGCCTTTAAAATACTACATGAATTTTCACAATTTCTTTCAGCAAGAAGCTAATATGGCTATTCCTTCAAAATTTTAGCTAAGGTATTTTTGAGATGATGTCCCTCATCATTTCCAAATACTTTGCTGAAATATTTTCTTTAAACACACATGCAAACACATACACACCATGTAGGTTTCTTGGTAAATTGCTACAGACTACTTTATCAGAACCTCATTATGACTGCGGAGCCAGAGATCTGACTTCATTCCCTCTACATTACTAATGCTCTTCAAATTCTCATTTGTCATGTTCAAGGTTATGTAGAGATGATGTACCAGAAACCCAAACACATTACTGCAATCATTCCCTCAGTTCCCTGTCTACAACAGACAAACCACCAAAACCCTTGGATAATGTCAAAATTAAAGTACCATTGAGAAGAGATTACAGAACATGGAAAGTATTATGTCATAAAGAAAAATGCACCAGATAAAAACATAGCCCCCAACATAAATAATTTTACAGGCTTTCTCATAACTAAATACCAGGTAGTAGTGTGCAAGTATAAACCATTGCATACCTCAAACTGATCCTTTCCTTATGTCTGAACAGGCAGGAAAAGTAGAGAAAGTTACACATGTTAACAGCTGGATCAGAAAATGCTTACAATAATAGACTATAATTTAACACTATAATGTTTTGAACTTTTATTTTTAAATAAAAACCCCTTATTTTAATTTTTTTATTTAATTTTTTGATTAGATCACCACAAGTCACTGTTGATGCTGTAAGCTGCTCTCTGCCTCTTCTTGGCACCTGTACTGCACAATTTCCATGACATTTTCAAAAGGTGTGTTACCAGGAAGGAGTATATGGCTTTCTACACATTTTCACACCAGCCACATTTTCTGGAATTTCTTGAAAATTATATAATGTTGCATTGAACAATTTCATCCTGTCCTATAGGGTTGTAGTAAGGGTTGGTGAGTTTTTCTGTAAGATGACATTTAAGAACAGAGTGTCAAGCATAATATGACAGAGATGACTGTGTTTTATACAACTTCTACTTTTCTTCTGTACCAAAACAAAAATGATCACACTATATAAAAGGCATTTCTTATCTCTAAACTTTTTTTCTTTTGCATACCAATCTCCTCAAAAGTGTGAAGTAAATAAAGGTAAACATGCCAACACAATAATCCAAGTTAGAAATTTCAATTTATTACATTTGGAAGAATGATAACAGGTTGTAGTACTTCAAGGTACAGTAAAACACCGGATAATGATTGGATCGGATAACGCTAAAATCACATAACATTAAGTAATCTGGGGAGGAGAATTGGATCGAATAACATTAATGTCCTATGGGATGGATAGGATAACAACCGCTAAAGCCTGTGCAGTTACAGTGTATCTCTATGGAGCTTTAACGTTATCCGATCCATCCCATAGGATTTTAACATGGATCAGATAACACTAAAAATCGGATAACACTAAGACTTGTGGAACCATGTTTTAGCATTATCCGGTGTTTTACTGTAATTTGTTTTTGTTAGACTTCCTATGCTAGTTGCAAAGAAGTACAATAAAATTTAAAAGACTTTCCTTCAGCAAAGAGAAAAACTGTCCTGCTTTTTGTCCATTATTGAAGCCTCTGCTTAGCATTATAAAATTACTGTGTTATGTTGTTCCTATGAATTTGAGCATTCATTGGATTTTTCATCACCAGTGTAAACTTTACCTTGCAGCTGCCAATGAAACTAAAGCAGTTAGGTTAAAAAGAAACACTGTAGTAAATTTAATGAACTGAAAAATTTAAATCTCTGAAAAGATAAATGATTGTGAAAGAACAGGTGATCAACACAGGAGAAACATACTTGAGAAGAATGAATGATCTTTTCGGAGGAAGGTTACAGCTTAGCTTGTAGGTAACAAAGTAGCTGGCTATTTATTTGCTTGCCTTGAAACAGGTTGAAAGGGAAACCATTTGAAATCACAGTAATCCAAATCTATGCCTCAACCACTAACGCAGAAGAGGTTAAAGTTAACTAGTTCTATGAAGACCTACATCACCTTCTAGACTTGACACACACACACAATATCCTTATGATAGGAGAATGCAATGCCAAAGTAGGAAGTCAAAAGTTAACTGGGAAAAACAGGCAAGTTTGGTCTTGGAATACAAAATGAAGCATGGCAAAGCCTAACAGAGTTTTTCAAGAGAATGTGATGGTCATAGCAAACACCCTATTACAACAACCTAAGAGGTGACTGGACACATGGACAGCAATATATGGCCAACAACAAAATCAGATTGATTATGTACTCTGCAATCAAAGGACAAAGAAGCTCTATAAAGTCAGTAAAAACAAGACCTGGAGCTGGCTGTGCCTCATCAGGCTTAGAATGAAGACATTAGATAAAAGCATTAGGCCACTTGGTATGACCTTGATCACAACCCTTATGAATATACAGTGTAGGTGAAGAATAGGTTTCAGGGATTATACTTGACAGAGTGCCTGAAAAACTATGGAAAGGAACTTGTCTCCACCTGCTCTCTAGACTTTTCCTTCACTGGTTCATTGCTCAAAATTCCCCCCTGAACCACAGAGCAATTGTATCTACTGCCTAGTTTGTCTCTATATAGCATCTGGCAACCTGAGCATCAACAGAAGCGGTGATCAAGTCAGTTGGAAACCCACCCAAGACTGCTTGGAACCAATTGGGTCCAGCTGCCCCCATGGACAATCCATCATAATTTGTCCTGGCTCTCCATGAGGGGAGGTTGGTGTCAATACTTTGAACTTTAGCAGGACCATGATAGGGTAACGGGTACAAGATCCACCATCTTTGGATCATCATCTCCAAGACCCCTCAAAAAGATCAAGTCGAGAGTATAGACTGCCATATACAAGGGTCCATTGATGTGCTGAGATAGGCCCATGGATATCATGGAATCCATGAGCTCTGAGGCTGCACCAACAAACACCACCTCCATGTAGATGTAGTCTGGGAGACACCAGAACCACTGTAGAGATGAAATCAGCCAGCCCAAGGAAGAAGAGGGCTTTCCTAACAGGTAAAGAAGAAAAAGGATGCCCCTCTTATTTGAATAATACTGAGGGATGCAGCTTTTGGGTATAGTCAAGGACTAAATCAAGTTTCATCGGACCAGGGACAAGAAACAGGGCAAGACTATGGTCTGCAGAATATGTTCACATTTTTTTAAAAAAATCATTAGGCATGTGTTGTTTGAAATACGTTGGTAATTTTCAAACCTTTTTTTTTTGTTTCTATTTTGCATAGTCCTTTTCAGCCATAATATGTGGTTTCTATTGGTTAGTGCACATGAACCATTTTAGTTGCTTCTAAGCATAAACCTGAACTTTGTTTAAGCCTGTAACCTTGTGGTTAAATGCATCCATATCCTGCCAACAGAGAGTTATAGAGGCATTTGAGTTTATTATAATTTGTTTCAAGTTTTGAAACATATTTGATTAAGATTTATTTTAAGTTAGAAGCCATTCTGTTCAATCTGGTTTTTCCTTCTTTCTTCCCTGCACACACACAAACATGCACATACAGTTGTTGGGTTTTCTGATGAATATTCACAATAGGAATCAGATTTAATTCCTTCAGCTCCAGGATTGATTACTCCAGTTTTTATATCTCAGTGGAATGCAATATTTTTTATTAATTATCCGGAAGAAGGAATAAGCAGCACATTAATTACATTTACAGATGATACTAAATTAAGAAGTGTTTGGCTCACTGGTGAGAAATGAGAAATAGAAAGGTATCTAGGAAGGTGAGAAATAAAGTATGAGCAGGAAATAACAAAAACCAGCCTGGAAAATTGCAAAGAAATGCTTTGGGGGATTAGTGATCCAAAACACAGATACTGTATAGCCAATAGGTGTGAGATTGTTGTAATAGAACAATATTGACTTGACATGCAAGACAATGTAAGTGTATGTGAGACAGAGACAGACGATGACTCTAAAATAATAATCAGGTGATTTTGAATATGTCTCCTTTGTAAATAGTTTAACAATACAGGGCAATATGAGATTGCACACCTAGAATTCTCAAAGAGCTTTGGGACCCTCATTATCAGAAGGGCATTAAAAGTTGGAAGGGATTCAAAGAAGGCTAATATAAGTGATTAAACAGCTGGGGGAAATGATTTATGAGAGAGATTAAAGAGACATAAATGTTCCAGCTATACCATATAGCAAAATTATGGCTAAAGCTGTGATCTGTAATGCATGTACTCCTGAGACCCACCCGGAGATTATGTATTACAGTTTCTAAAGCAAAAGACCTTTGACCTCCATTTCCTCCCACCCTGCGCAAGTATTTGGTGCAAAGCTTTTCCCAGGCATTAAACCCAAAAGATTTATTTAGTTTCCACATGTATTTAGTCTCCCAAGTAACTTGAGATACTTCCAGATAGGGTATCAGAATTTCTTGATTCCATGTTCACTGCTCATCTGCAATTACTGTTCAACTCTATTGGAACTGCAGATGCCACATCCTATGTATGCACATTTGTTAGAATATCTACAGAAAGATCCTTTGGGTTGAGGATTCTCTAGGAAGAGAGGATAGCCATTAGCACAGCTATACCCAGAGAGGTAATAAATACAGTAAAATATTGCATAAAGAATGCCTCGCTTAGAGACTAACTCGCTTAAAAAGCAGAATTTTCTCTGAATGGTCGCCTTGCTTAACAACTAAAACCAACCAAAAACTCGCTTAACAACTAAATCGAGGTTTGCAATCAAACCTTACCAGAAGTCACACACTTACCAGAAGTCACAATTTTCACTATGCGAGTCAGACTTCACCTATGGAAACGCTCGCATAGTGAGCGTTTCTATGGGGGAAAATTTGCATAACGAAAAAAATTTCATTATGTGAGTCCGACTTGCATAGTGAAAATATTCGCTATGCGAGTTAGACTTTTCCTATAGAAAACTCGCATAACGAGCGTTTCTTTGGGGAAAACTTGCATAATGAAAAAAAAATTGCTATGCGAGTTTTTCTCCTAAAAAAGCTCATTATGCAAGTTTTTCCATAGGAATATTTGCTATGCGAGTCTGACTTGGATAGCGAAAAACTCGCATAGCAAACAGCCTCGCAGAACGAATTAAATTTGTTATGTGAGGTATTGCTGTACTTGTATTTTCTCCACAGCACTGCACATCCTGATCAGGCTTCATGGTGAGGAGGATCCATTGATGAACATTGGCTCAACAAATCTTTTGTTTTCAGTTGTTCCTCGCTCTGCGGCATGACCATGGTGCCAATGAAGAGGACAAGCCAGGGAAGAGTGAAGCCTACCATAGTTAGTTCATTGCAGGTTTTACCTTCATTAACTATGTCACTGATGGTGAACCTTTTAGAGAATGAGTGCCCAAACTTCAACCCAAAACTCACTTTTTTTAATTTTTATTTTTATTTTTTTGCAAAATGCCAACATGACAACAGGGGAGGAAGGAAACTCTCCCATTGGGCTGCTGGGCAGAGAGGGAGGGCAAACTCTGTGTTGGGAGGGGAGGGAGGAATTGCTCCCATTGGGCTGCTAGACAGGTAGGCGGGGCAAACTCTGTGCTGGGGCAACCACATGGGTGCCCACAGACAGAGCTCTGAGTGCCACCTCTGGCATGCATGCAATAGGTTCACCACCACTTAGCTATGTCCACTTAGCTTACTAAGACATCTTAGTACACTTATGAGCTCTTGATAGAGTGGCGGGTTTACAGATGGAGGTTAAGGATCATTCTTTAGAACAGGGTACAGCTTATTCACTATCTTCAACTGGAGTGATCGAAGGCTGGGAACATCTGGAAGAATATGGCTTTAATTAGATGTGCTAGAAGCAATGGGAAAGGATGGAACAGCTCAACTGGGCACTATTGTTAGTATTGTTGGTGAGGCAAGGTGCCTGGGTGCCAAAAATGTCACAGACACAGGTGTCTGGCATGAGAGGTTTCTTCCAGAGGATTTGGGCATAGGTCCTCTCTTGACCCAGAGGCCAAGGCCAGGGCCTAAGGCCACTGAGTTGGTCCATTCAAGGGGTGAGTTGCAGATTACCAGAGTTAATTTCCATTTGGTTTTTGGTGGGTTGTTGCATTAATGTACTATGGTGCAAATATTGGGTTATGAGTTATACGTTGATGTTAAACACGTTTGTGTTTAAAAAACACAAAACAAAATTGTTTTTTTTGGGCAGCATGGTTAAGTGGCTTAGGTACCTTCTTTCATGGTATGGAATATTGCCATGCAGATGGCAACTTTGCATGTGAGAAAGGCATGTATTTGCTTCCTCAGGGCAGTAGTTTATCTAGTGGGGTTAGGGACTTTCTGTCAAGTGAGTCTGTGCCTGCATTTGTTCCAAAGCAATTGAGGAAACATTTGGGGTACAAGGGCGAGGAGCGTGTTTAATCTTATGATTCATAAAATCCCACCAAGGGTTGGGTCTAATTTTGTACTATATGCAGACACAATCCATATGTCTATGCTTTGGGAGACTATCTTGTCTTAATCAGACACTTAATTTCATGGAGTAAGTCAGAGAATGGGGTTTATGAATACTCTTGCACATAATAGTGTCCTGGGGACCATGGCCTTTGGGCAGTCTATGTTTTAGGTGGAATTAGGCAATTTTGGCCTATTATTAAAAAAAGAAAAGAACATTTTATGTTTTGGGTTATCTTAGGTAGGGACTGTTATTTTACGTTATACGTTTCTTTAAGTTAAGAGTTTATTTAAACATGATAGTGTGAATCATGGACAAGGAAAGGGTTCTGTTAGTATGGTCCCATATTCAGAAGTGATGTGGTTCTGAAACATTGGAGGAAATTATTCAATTCAAGGGGTACATTGTTTGTTTACTTTCATGTAGTCCTCTGGAGGTTGGGCGTTGGATGTTAGAGGACATTATTGTATTTCGTGGATGGCTGAACATGGGGTAGTGGATGGGTGCTTGTAATTGGCAGGAAACAGTTTTATAGCCAGTTTTGCTTTTTATTTCTATATGACATGGCCTCTTCAATAGAGAGTGATACTGTTTGTTGCAAAACTTACAACAGGTGATTATCAGAGAGTTTTCTCTCTGATAGGTTGCACAGACCAATGCAGTTACCACTTCAGAAATATAAAATGAGGATTAGTGATTGTCTAGAAGTTGGTGGTGTTTTTGGCAGCTAGCCTCTTTTCAGTCAAATGATGAACAGGGATGAGAATTTTAGGCAGAGAGCATTATGAATTAGGAAATAAATGGCAGGTCCCCCTTGCTAACTTTGCAACCTTTAGGTGAAGCTATATAGGTTTGGACTTTAGTTATTGCTATGGGTCCATGTGTGGGCGGCAAGAGTTGGGCAGCAAAAGAGTTGTTACAATTTTGTGTGCATCTTCATGAGAAAAGGTTGGGATCTAGTGCCATTAGGGGTACACTGGTGGCTTTGGCATTTTCCGCCAAAGTACAAAATTCTGGTTTTCCAGAATTTTCAAAGATTGTAGGGTTGTCGAAGTACTTGAGGATTGGGAGCAAGGCAAGGCAAGGGACCCTGATTCATGTACTCCTATATCTCCAAGGATTCTACTTCAACTACCAGCAGTATGGGGGGAAGTGTGCTGTTCCCAATATGAAACATCATTGTTTAAAGCTGCCTCCCTTATTGCCTTTTTTTGGAGCTCTACGGGTGAGTGAACTAGTGATGTCAGCCCAAAATGATGTATCGCAAAGAGCACTCCAGTGGGATGATATGGCATTCAGTGAAACACAACTCTTTCTGTTCATATGTTTTTCAAAGAGAGACCAAAAGGGCAAAGGTTCCTGTTTGGTGTTGGGTAAGTGTTTTATTACGGAACTCTGTCCGGTGGCGGCAGCATGGGCTTTAGTTCAGGAAAGAGGATGAGCACTGGGACCATTCTTCATACATTTAGATGGGCATATGTTGTCCAAGTATCAGTTTTGAAAAATTACTTCCAGCCAGGGCATTGGAGAAAGTGGGGCAGATAGGGTTTAGATTTGGGACACATTGCTTTCAGATTGGGGCTGCTTCTACAGCAAGAGTGTTGGGTTACAGTGTGGAAGACATTAAGAAAGTTGGACTCTGGTATTCAACCAAGTTCAAGGCTTACATCAGATGTTTGCCATAAATGTATTAACTGGTTATGTTTTTATTATAGGATTGTCCCAGCCAACATTATGTGCTGTGGTTCTGGGAGATAGCTGGATATGTTCTGTGGTACAGAAAGCGGCAAATGCTGAATATGGTCCACAGTTGAGCATATCATGTCTCCAGATAAGATGATTTGGTATCCCTGGTTTAAGATGGAAGGATGTAGTCACAAGGGTGGCTCACTTGGTTCCTTATGGACCACCTGTTGTCCTGCTTCTCTACATTGGGGAAGAGGACATGGGGGTCATGGTGAAGCATCTTTATACTCTGGGGCCATGCATGCTTTGCAGGCATTGGCTGAAATATGGCTTGGCACACTTGTGATATATTCAGGAATATTGCGACTTGGTGGAGATCCAGAAGTGGAATATGGGGTGGTCCTGAGTGGTCTCAGTTTCAGATTAATTGGGGTATTAACCAGGCTGTGATTATCATAGGTGGATCCTACATCTCTCCCAACAACACGTTTTGGGATGGACACAGCAATGTTGACGAGTTTTTCAGAGATGCTGGTGCTCAATTTTTAGAGGGTCTTGCTCAAGTGTTTAAGATGCTGACTGGAAGGCAGCAGGTCACCAGTTCAATACCCGAGTACTGCATGACAGAATGAGCTCCAATCTCTGTCCCATCTCCTGTCAACCTAGCAGTTTGAAAGTAAGAAATTGCAAGTAGATAAATAGGGATCACTTTGGTAGGAAGGTAAACAGCATTCATTGCACTCTGGTGTCTAGGCATGCTTGCCACATGTCCATGGAAACATCTGCAGATGCAGACAGCACTGGCTCTTTGGCTATAAAGAGAGGTGAGCACTGAACCCTAGAGTCAGATATGACTGGCTTTTGAGCAAGGGTGACCTTTACCTTTACTGGAGGGGTCTTCTGGTCACCCCTGTGTAATGGGGAGTGGTGTGTGTGTGTGTGTGTGTGTGTGTGTGTGTGTGTGTGTGTGTGTGTGTGACACAATGTGTTCCACAGCCTGTGCCAGGTAGTGCAGTCATTTAACTCCCCTAAGGGCCAATTGATGTGCAAATTGCCGAACCAGTACTCCCAGTGTAGGGTCTACACCTGGTGACAATGGTTACCTCTTCCATGCCATGTGTCAGATGGATGGTTGGTAGCAGAAAGGAGGGAAGTCAAAAGGTGGATGTTGCCCTTCAGGCCAGGGGAGGGATATGGTTCAGAAGGATTAACCAGACCGCACTGCGAAGATGCCTTCCAAGGACCCAATAATATTTTCTAATGAGTTAATTGCTCAATAAAGATGGCCCTAGTTTTCAACCAACAGTGATGTCTGAGTCTTCTGTAAAATTGATGGGCAAAGATCAGATGTAGTTGGTCAGAAGGCATCCCTTCTATACCCTTGATTTTGGCCTCAACATTCTTGATTGTGCCACTGGGCTTAACCTCAAGGGTGATTAAATTGAGGATTTCCCCCCATTCAGCCACCAAGGGTGGTTTAAATTTGTGGTGACTGATTTGCTATCACCTTTGTCTGCTTTCTGCCAGTGTGATTATTTGATTTGAAGTAAAGAAGTTGTGGAACTGTCAGTTCTCCTCAACCATATACATCTTGTATCCAAAGTCTATCTTCTTTTTTATGTTTCACCTCAGCACTGAAAGAGGCTTTCATTAGAGCACAGAGGAGAGGAGACCAATTGTTAATAAAGAGCCAGTGAGGTGCAAATTGCCATTCAGCACTTGTTATTGCCTTGTTAAGGCAACTTCTGCTCTTGGAACTCTGTACCAATGAAATTCTTGCCACTGCTGCTGATTCCTGTAAATCTGGATCGCTACAGAAAATTCTCCTGTGGAAAGCTGATTTGTTACATTTTCTGCAGCAGCAGTAAAGTGGGACAGTTATCAGGCAACCTGAGTTTGAAAGGTAGATTCTCCAAGGCTTTTTCACCCTGTCATAACCCAGCAATTAAACACACTTCACAAATGTTTTAGAAAGATAACAAAGGTAATCATGTTAGGATTAGAATCCTTCTAAAGTCTTTTAAGGTCTGCCATGTGACCAAACAAAATGGTGAGCTTAAACATACATCAGTGGTTCCCAACATGGGGCTAATGCTCTACAGAGGGACTTCAGTCTCCAGAAGCCTAAGTAATTGTTTTGGGAAATTGACTTAAGCTTCTGGGAACTGAAGTCCAAAAACCAAAGGTTGGGAAACACTTTTTGGTGTGAAGCCAAAGTCTCAAAAGTTTAAGATGTTTGAAATTAAAATACACAGATTTTTGCATTTTGCTATTTCCTCCCAATGTTTTGTTAATTTTTGCACACAATTAGCATCAAAATTTAAAACAACACCACAGAAAGGGAATGCATGGTGATCTGAGAAGGATTGAATTATAAGAATATTTTAAGTTTTAAATATTTAAGTTTAAGGTTGGGAAACACTGACATACAAGCTTCTTCTTGAAAGACAAAAATAGCAAGAAGATATTGACCTGAACAGCAAGGGCTTAATACATACAAAACATGTCAGGTGACCCTAGAGCAGTGATGGGATGATAAAAAATTTCTACCCCACTATGGCATCATCACAGTGGGGCGGAGCTAACATCATGATGTCATGGGCGGAGCCAACATCATGACATCATGACATTGTGGGTGGGGCCAAAAATAAAAATAAATAAATAAATTAATTAAATTAAATTAAATTAAAATAAACACACACACACACACACACCCCTCAACCCACCCACCCACCTAAACAACCACAACACAAACCCACAAATAAAATAAAGAAATAAAATAAAAATTAAATAAAAATACACCCACCCATGCAAAACACAAATAAGCCACCCACCCGCCCAAAACACAAAACCCTCACTTACTTACCCTCCTTGGGGCCGACGATCCCCCATGGCCGACGATCCCACACGGCAAGGCGCGCTGCCCGACTTCGGCCTCCTCCTCCTCCTCTGGAGCCGCTGCCGGCCGCCACTTGCCGCTGCTGCCACTTGCTGCCATCACTGCCTGCCGCCACCACCGCCTGCTGCTTTCGCCACCACCACCGCTGCCATTGCCACCTGCCATTGCCGCCTCCTGCTGCTGCTGTCACTGCCGCCACTGCCACTTGCCACCACTTGCTGCCATCACCGCCTGCCGTCACTGCCTGCTGCTGCTGTCGTCGTCACCACCACCGCCATCGCTGCCTGCTGCTGTCGCTGCCGCCATTTTGGCTCCAATTTTTTTTTTAAATATTTTTTGAGGTGTTGGAACCGGACGCCTCAAAAGAAAATTTACCCTCCTGGAGAACCCTCCGGGATTGTTCCTACCGGTTCTATGGAATCGGTTGGAACCAGCATCATCCCATCACTGCCCTAGAGGCATGAAGATAGAACATTTTCCTTTTGGTTAGTCAGGGATAAATTAACTTTAACACTCAGTGCATGCTGGGGTTGCTCTAAAATACTCAACAATATCCACAGTTGCAAATCACTGTGGATCAACCTGTACTTTTTCTGCATTGTATTTGCAATAAGAGTGTGCTATCCACATTATTTGAGACAAACCAAGTATTTATCTATGCAGAAGGAAAGGAACTTCGTGGAATTATACAGAAGAAAAATAAAGGCTTATGATTATAAGCTGGAGAAACAGCTTTAGACTTTTTTCTTGGGTCTTGGTTTTACTTGTTTGCTTGTTGTTCAGTAGCACAGTTGATTCCAACCCTTTGTGACCCCATTGACCTTCAAGGGAGCAGTTAGGGTTGATTTCTTCTAAGATTGACCTATTTGTTCTCCTCGCTGTGCAGGGGACTCTCAAAACTCTCCTCCAGCACCATATCTCAAAGGCATTTATTCTTCTGTGCTCAGGTTTCCTAATGGTCCAGCTCTCACAACCATACATTGCCACTGGGAATACCATTGCTTTGACTAGATGAATTTTTGTTTGCAATTTGATGTCTCTACTTTTCACTATGTTCCCCAGGTTTCTCATCGCTTGCTAAACCCCCTTTATTCCTTTGTGTAAATTTTGTGTGTGTGCTTTCCAAAAACAAAAAATTAAACAAAAACAACACCACTTCTTTGATTTACAAAACCTGCTAAGTACTTTTAAAGCTTGTAGTCATGAAATACTGTACCCATCTATATCACTGATCATTGCTATGACACATTGGTACATATGGCATCACCAAAGTAAAGAAGATTGTGTTTCACCAAAAATATTGTTACTTTTAGAAGGGGCAATGTGATGTCACTTCTCAGGTCTAGAACAGTTAAAGCAAAAGCATAAAAGGAAACAATGCCTTTTTGCTTGTACTAGTAAGAGCTTGTACTAGTAAGAGAGATAATTCAAGAGAAGAAACCAAACCTCTGTTTACATGTTTTAATAGCAACTCCATACTTAGTGCAGGTCTGTAGCGATGGCAACATACATAAGTAGAGAAGTTGTGGTGAGTGCTTCAACATGTAACTTTTCAGTTTGTTTATCAGATATCTGCACATCACTAAACAAAAGGGGGGACTTTATATCCTCCAAATAAATGACTAGGATGCTATCCTACACTAATATACCATCTGAGCTAGAACTATATTGGAACAGTAAGATGTCTGTCCACTGTGCCCAAAACACACAATCTCTGTTAGCAGTCTATAATTTACTGAAATATACAGAATATTTCATCAGCTACTACTGAACTGATTCATTTGACCCTTTTGGCAAAAGTACCAGATTTCAAATATTTATACATTACTCTTCTTCAATCTGTAATCTTGCAGATATGTATCTTTTTTTTCTAAACACATTTAGGTGTTTTCCCAATTTGAGGGAAGCTTCTCACAGGTATGGCTAAATATGCTATATCAATAAAAATAAAAATCTAGCAATAAATATAACAACAATAATATAGCAGTTAGTCTTTAAAGTGCTATAGTGTTTTTTATTTTGTTTTGTTTATTTTATCTTGTTTTCTGATATGCTAGATCAGTGATGGTGAAGCTTTTAGAGATTGGTTGCCCAGACAAAGAGGCAGGGTGAACTCTGTGCTGGGGGAGGGAGAAAGAGCTCCCATTGGTCTGCTGGGCAGAGGGGTGGGGCGAACTCTGTGCTGGGGTGGCAGCACACGCGCCCACAGAGAGGGCTGTGAGTGCCACTTCTGGCATGTGTGCCATTGGTTTGCTACCACTGTGCTAGATCAAATAGGTGCACTTAAATATCATTTCTTCACTGCTTGCCTTGCTTGGGTATTTCCTTTATTCTAATGAAACTCTTCAATGGTTGTTGTTGGGTTTTTTTTAATTTACAGGACAGTTTTATTACACATCTTTTGCTTTTCCTCCAGTCAGCAAAAGGCAGGATTCATGCCTGTTCCCATGTCATCCTCACAACAATCCTGTGAGGTAAATCAGATGGAGAACTAGTGATTGACCTCAATCCATGCTTTTAGCTTTCAAAGCTCTGTTAGGACCTGGTCTCTCACAAATCCCATTCCATCCTCTAACAACTGCACTGCCCTGGCTATTAGGATGTTAGTGAAGAAGAGAACAGAAGCAGCACTAATATATAGCCTGACAGATGTACTGTTTTATTTCCTCAGATCAGTAATAAATAACAGGGTAATAGCAGATGATGATGATGATGATGATACTACTACTACTACTACTACTACTACTACTACTACTAATAATAATAATAATAATAATAATAATAATAATAATAATAATAATAATAATAATAATAATAATAATAATAATAATAATAATAATAATAATAATAATAATAATAATAATAATAATAATAATGTCAGCCCACAATAGTAGCAATTCCTGCAAATGTTTGGAATTGCATACATTGGATTTTATATCATAAGGAAGAGCTTCTCTAGGTCTCATGATTGCAACATGACATTGCATAGCAAACAATGCTGGAAAATTGAGAAACAGCTTGCGATATGCATCTCCTACTATGCTGTGACGTTTGTGTGTTATAATAGACGAACTGTTTAATTCCACTACAAAACATGTTGAAGAGAATTAGGTATGGTACAGTGCTTTTCTACAAACCCATATTTGTCTGTCATAGTTTAGTTTGCAATGGCTATGTGGGAACCAGAAAATGAGAACACAACAACAAATGCAATTGAAAACATTTGTCTCCTTGAGCTGTCTGGGATTGTCCAACAGAAGCTTGCTGTATTTCAATCCCATTTTCACCAGAAACTGTCAAAGGGTGTCTTAAAGAAACGATTTCTTTTATTATTTCAACATTGGCTAGTCATGACAGGTTTTAAAAATATTTCTTCCCCACTGAGCTAAATATGGAGTTGAAGAGAATATAATGTAAATTATTCTCTCTAGGCTATCATTGTCAGTATTTGGAAAAGATTCATACAATTCTACCTCAGCCCTTCAGTTCAAGACAGCTGCTATCATCACTGTTAAAAGAAATGTAATCTAGTGTAGGCCTAGATTGAGACCCATAGAATAAACACAGCATGGAGAAATTTACTATTTCTTATCATACACATACAGCATCTGGTAAATATAACTTTATACAGAAAAGCACCAAACATCCATCTTTTTCGTTCAGGACCTGCAATATTTTTCTGGCCGCTAAATGCATGCAATGAAGCATTGCATCAGATACATACAACAGATGCTACCTACCTAAAGTATAAAAACAACCAAAAGCTATTTTACCATCAGTGTAAAGGAGTAGGTCTTACCTGTAGTCAGTGGTGGGCTGTCAAAATTTTCACTACCCCACCATGGGCGGAGCCGACATCATGGGTGGAGCCAATGTCATGATGTTGTGGGAAGAGCCAATGTCATGACATCATGGTGTCATGATGTTGTGGGCAGAGCCAAAGTAAAAAAATAAAAATAAATAATTAATATGTAAAAAATTAAATAAAAATACACCTTATTTAAATACATATAAATACATAAATATAAACACATACAAATACATATAAATACAAATAAATACATATATAAATACATATAAATTAAAATAAATACATATACACATAATACATAAATACATTACATACAAATTAAAACAAACTACATAAAACACACACACCTCAACACACCCACCTACCCCAAACACAAACCAGTCACTTACCCTACCCTGGGGAGCAGCAGGCAGGCAGGCACAGTGGCAGTGTGGTGCCACTGCAGCACTGTGGCATGGCGGCGTGGCCTAGTCTGGCCCGGCCCGGCCTGGCCTGGCAGTGCACCGAGGAGAGGCCGCCGCTGCAGCTGCCACTCCTCCAGGTGTTCCGTGTTCCGTGTTTCTGGGCAGCCAAAATGGCTGCCCAGAAGTGTGCATGCGTCAAAACTCAATTTGATGCATGCACACTTCTATTTTTTAGTGCACATGTGTCAAATGGAGTTTTGACGCATGTGCAGTTCTGGGCAGCCATTTGGCTGCCCGGAACTGTCATTCGGAGGGCGGTCAGAGAGGCCAAATATCCCCTCTGGAAAGCTGCTACTGGTTTGGGTGAACCGGTCCAAACCAGTAGCAGCCTATCACTGCCTGTAGTCAACATGAAGTCTGTGAATCATACCTGGCCCACAAATGAACTGAACCACACTACATGGCCTGCTTCACCTCTCATTTACTATGGTTTTTATGTCCAGTTAAAGTAATATAGCCAAAGATTAGCATATGATTGGCAAATAATAAAAAATGGGGTTGGGGGTAGAAGATATCTCATGATTCCCTGCATGGCTAAACAAATATATCCTATATTTTTCCTATTTTTCCTATTCTTTAATATCCTTTTAAATAAACCTCACTACTAGACCTTATCTATAAATCTAGCTTTGGGAAGAAAATTAGCAGCTAACTCCTCATGGATATTCAAATGGGCTTGACTTGTGACCTGTCTCTTTGAGTACTTTCTCTGTAGTCTTATTTTCCTTTTTCTAAAGCTATCTTTTTTCTACCTTATGTAAAAGAATAACCTCTCTATATATCAGGAGTTCCCAACGATTTACCACCAGGTGCCATTGCCACCCCGACAATCAACTGTGGGTGCTGAAGGTGTGGAAATTTTTCACTGTATATCCACTGCATTTCAGCAGCTAGAACATAACATTTGGGCACTTTCTGGTTCTGTGCTGGGAACCCATGCACTGCGAGAAGCTATGCCCAGCACAGAAAGTGCCCAAACATTGTGTTATAGACGCCAAATCACAGTGGCTACACCAGGAATGCCCAAACTATGGACCGTGGGCCAGATGTGGCCCATTTATGCCAAGTCATCTGGCCCACAAAGCCCTCATCACTCCTGGAAGTGAAAGTACTTCTGCTTCCAGGAGTGATGGGGGCTTTGTGGGCTGGATGACTTGACATCGGAGGACACATCCAGCCCCCAGGCTGTAGTGACCAGTTCCCTGAACCATGTGACTGGTCCATGACCTGAAAGTTTGGGCACCCCTGGGGTACATGGTAAAAAATTCCGAAAATGGAGCAAAAATGCTCTGAAAAGCCACCTGCTGCTGTGGGGAATGGCAGAGGCAGTGCAAGAAGCAAAAGAAATAATGGTGCAATTGCACAGTGTTTTTGGACTTCTGGTGGTGGTGTGAGCTTCTGGCGGTGCCTAGGTGGCCACCACGGGCTGTATTAATGAGCTCCACAGGCCAAATTAGGCCGATGGGCTGTAGGTTGGGAACCCATGCTCTACATATATACTATGCAGCTTTCTACAATTGCATCTTATTTATATGTAGGCCTACTAAAGCATCACAAAGTAGGTTTTTGTAAAGAATGTTCATATGGTATCCACCTGAGTTAAAAATTCATTTTAGTTCTCTCTCTCTCTCTCTCATTGGAATTTCAATTAAGCCACACCTTTTAAGACTACTAAGCTCCTTTAAATCAATATCACGGTGAGACTTCATTTATTTCCAAATTCTGTTTCAACCTTTATTTAGCTCAGTGAGTCATTACATAGCTGGTGCCGAGTCTCCTGTTGAAAATGTAGAACTATTGATTTCTTTGTGTTTATCTATCTAAGCATTCTTTGTATCAGAATCAAGAGAATTGACACTATGTCAGATAGGTTTTCTCCCCCCCCCTCCTGTTTTACTTTCATTTAATTTATATGACGTGTGCTACTTTGTACAGTTTTGCTTTACATTCAGTTCTTTAATAAATTTGAAGACAGACAGCATTCATCATATCCAGCAGTCCATAGATTTGTGTTATATAACTCTGAGGGTTCAGGACATTTAGTAGCAGTCATTATCTTTAATGTCTAAACAGATTTATTCAACTGGCTAGTGAAAAGTTACAGTCATTAAGCTTGTTTTCTTTGGAATCAACAGCTAATCCTGATAGCTTTTATGTCTCTATGGAGAGCAGCCACAACATAAATACTCAATATGCTAGCCAGGTATCCAGCAAGCATCTCAACTCATTTTGAATCAGGCAGGTGGAGTTCTTTGTTAATGTTTTTTGGAAACAGAAGCATTGCATTTGTCCTGGCAATGAAATTCTGAGTATATCTGGAAAGATAGTTCATACTGAAAACACTGGTTTCTTTAAATATATGACAGAGAAATCTCCCAGAAATTAGGCAAAATGTTTAAATCATTTTAAATGATTAAATTTCACCTAACACTCCTGTCTTATATTCATGGCATTTAAACTCTGGATTAGTGTAAAAACATATTAGTCTAATTCCAAATCCATGTCACCTTGTCTTAAATCCATTTTGCCTTATTACTATACTGCTCAGTTAATTATTATTTCTTTAAGTCTTCATGTTTTAAATATTCCTATAAATATTCATGTTGTAATGTATTGTCTCAACGGCCATTCATTTTCCAACATGACTAAAGAACACTGCATTTAAAATGCATAGATTCATAGATTGGTTGTTTGGATTATGTTTCAATCATCATATTAGTCAAGGATTAAATCATGTCAGTTTCCAATTGGAATTTAGAGAAAGTTACCAGACAAACAGAAATTGTGTTTCTAGAAATTTTAAATTTAGTCACAATTACAACTAGATCCTAGTGGGAGGGATTTTAAAAAGTTTTAATGTTTAGATCTCCATCTCTGTATCGGATTACTTTTAGCCCAATTCTCTAATATGGAATAAGAATTTTAGGATTCCTAGAAGTGTTTTTTTTTATTTCACACCTGTCAAAGGTTAGACAGGAAAATAATGAAAACATAAACTGTTTTGAGAAAAACCTACCTTGCCATAGTTCAGAACAACCTACTCTCTCATTACTACAGCTGAAAGAGATTAAGGCACCATCTCTGGGAGCAAGTTTGTTTTCTGTAAAACGAAAAAGTTCTTCACATGGAGGGGAAGTGATGTGAGTTTATAATTAAACTCAATAAAAAATTTGGAAGAGAAATTGGACAGCAGGGACTGCATATAAATTCTTAACACAGTACCGTTACTGTAGCCCTGCAGAAGATTAAGGCATTGATTCCACAAAGACGGTAAGCAGGCACTTAACTCTAAATATGTAAGTCTCTCTCTGTTTAGCAAAGCACTTATCCATGTGTAAAGGATATTCAGGTACTTAATACTAATTGGATGCTCAGATGTATGGCTGAATAAGGAGCTACAAAGCTAAGAAGAGGTAGAAATTGATCTTATTAGGTCACAACTTCCGGAAATTTTTGGACATTTCAGATAAGAGCTACTTATGTAAGCTTTTCCAACTGTGTGGAGGTGTTTGTTGAAAGGTTGAAAGGATTTTTGCTGGAGAAACTCCGTTCAGGGGATGCCTGAATGAGGCTCTTTTCATGTCCCCAAGAGCTGGGACAGAGATGGGTGCTCAATCTGTCATGCAATACTCGGGTCTCAAACTGCCGACTTGCCAGCCTTCCAGCTAGAATTGAAACACAGTGGTACCCTGCATAATGAATCCTTTGTATAATGAAAAATCCGTATAACGAACCATTTTTTAGCTATTGGTGATACCCTGCATAATTATTATTATTTTTTCATTATGCAGGGTATACCCCACATAACAAACAATTTTTCATTATATGGGGTATCACCAATAGTGATTCACATAACGAAAAAATGTGTATAATGAAGCACTGTGGAACTGAGCTTTTTCATTATACGGGGTTCTACTGTAAATGCACTACTTAACCACTTAAAAGCACTATTTCAAAACAAACGTGATTAAGGAAAATAGAACATCCAGTTGATCACAAGATTCTTCCTCAGCAGAGAACCAGCTGCCAATTTTTTACTGATTAAAAACACTGTTGGCAGAAAGTAAAACATCAATAGAATCTTGGAAAGGAGTTATAGAATCAGGAAACTGACACCATAAAATGTCCTTTGCTATAGGAAACCATAGTTTCTGAGGAAGTGCCTGGTATAAATTTCAAGGACACTGTCAAAGTTTGCAGTTTTGTATGAATAATTGCTAAAATGCTGTGGGGACGGGTAAAGTGATTGTGGACTGGCTGGTTCCTCCTATTATTATACTGTGCGATTGCTGAAAATGAAGGGAGTCAATTTGGTCCTGCAGAGGCATTGTACATATCACTGTGGTGTGTAGGTTAGTGTAGGTTAAGTCAGATAAAATATGGAGTATTAGATATTATATCAAAAGAGGCTAATTTTTTGTATTGTGATTATTGTTATGTTTTAGAGTTATCTTTATTTGTATTATTTTTGTAGTGCTTCATATATTTTTTATTTGAAAATTTGAAAAATATTTTTTAAAAAAAGATCTAGTGATCACCAACACATGGTTTAAGCTGCCACCCAGACGACTTTCCACTTGGAAGTCCCCTACCAATAGCACAAATAATATTGTCAGATATCAAATAAACTCTTCTCTTATAAACAGAAGCTTTCATAACAGTACCTTGCCAGCAAAGACCTATCCTGGAGCAGATATTTCACCAGACCATAACCCATTAATATGTCATCTTAACCTAAAATTGTATAAAATCACAACTAAAACAATGAAAACTAGTTTTCATGTCACTGTCCTCAAGGAGAAAGAATGTAGAGCAGTGGCAGAAGAAACAATGAGAGAGGAGTTAAACAAAATGAAAAAAAACATCAAGGGGAAATATGTATAGAAGAGAAATGATGGACGATAAAAGAAATAATCCTGAAAGCTAGACAGAAACACCTTTGCAGACAGAAGTCAAACCATAAGAATAAGGAATGGATGACAGATGACATATTCAATTTAATAGAAATAAGGACCTCTATTTTTATATATTTTTGTGTTCCTGATCTTTAATCTATTTTTCCTTCATATAATAAAGCTTTGACCTTTTTACAGAAGACCTTTTGTACTTTTTATTTAGAGCATAAGCTGGTGGGAGAATTCTAATTCCTTTTGAAACTTTTTTGGCATCTTGCTACCTAATTTACATTGCTAAACCCTACCTGATCTGGTTGGTTTGTAAGCATAAACAACTATAGATTGAAATCTATCACAGATTTTGCTAATCCTCATGTACTCTGAAGCAGCAAAAGGTCTTAAACTGTCTTTCCAAATGGGTGAAGGTCTCTGTCAGGTGTAATAATTCCTATGGTAGAGGGATACTGAGCTTTGTTATCCTTACAGTGTGTTAAATGAAAAGTGGGATCCCAAGGTAGAGTTTGATAAACAAATAGAAAAGTAAGATTAACCTTCATAAAAAATACAACATTTATTATGCAGTAGAGATCTAACTCTCACTACAAAGATCCGAAAAGTGACGTGTTATGTAGTCCCAGTGTTACTGTATGGAGTTAAAGTCTGAACATTGATTAAAACAGCTGAAAGAAAATTGAAGCTTTTGAAATATGGATCTACAAATGGCTCCTAAGGATATCATGGGTTGATCATGTGACTAATGTAGAAGTGTTATGCTGGATGGATAAAGAACAAGAACTGGTTAAGACCATTAAGCAAAGAAAGTTTCAATACCTTGGCCATATCTTGAGGAATAACATGATGAGTAGACATCCATAGAAGTGAGTTATGGTTTTGTGTACTTGGTGTGGACATTCCAAATGGATAAGAATTTCATTAATTACCACTTACTTTGTTGTAACTCTGCTTGCACTGTCCTTGATCTTGCCTTTTACCCTTTGCCTCATGTAACTGCTGGAATAGAGGCTCAAGAAACTTCCCAGATTGGACTTTATCTCCAATGTTCACAACCCTGAAAATGTTCACAACCCTGCATTATACTAAATGTATTACTCCAAAACATCTAAAATATATATTTAATGTGTGATGTGACCATTATTCTGAATTAAGTTGTTGGTTCTCCTCAGGATATTTGATGAACAAGATCTGTTGAACTAGGATTGGAGTCATTGAGCTTTGGACCCTTGCCAAACTACAAACTTTTTTTGGTGACCTTAGGGGATTCTTCACTTCCCAACTTAACATATTTTATAGCAGTAGATGAAAACATCCAGCTAATCTGCCTAATGTTACATGCAAAAACAACTCCCTGCTTCATCCACTGATCCTACCTACAAACCTTCAACCAAGGAGAAAACTACCCACCATCTCTGATCACTGACTGGAGACAGTAGCCATTACTATTCATTCTTGGCCAGTACTTCGAAAGCACTGCTTGAATTCCAAGGATCAGCCTTGCATATTCTGGCTGAGAGCACTTGCCGTAATCTTTCCTAAGGACTTATTATTGGACCTTCTGCATTGGAGAGTCTCCTCCATGAGTGAAGTACAAAGCATGTACATGCTACCATACAACAGTCTCTGTTCATGTTGCTTGAAAAAGAATGGCACACCTGCTAGCCCAGCAACTCTAAATAGAAGTGTTCTTAGAAATAATTTTAGATGGGAGAGTTAACTTACTGACAGGTAGTCACAGGAAGGGTGAATGCAGATAGAAAATTCACCTTAATCTCAAATATTTATGCATCTGCCTTGGCTTCATTTAATTACTTGAATTATTCAGCATCATATAAATATCCTTCCCATGCCAAGTAAGGTTGCACTGATTACCATAGTAAACAATCTTGTTCATGAGGCTGAAACTTAAAAGAGAGAAAAAGAGACAGAGTTATAGTCAATGCTCTAAGGACAGATAGTCAACACCATAGGCGAGCACTACCCCCCTTAGCAGCTGAATACAATTATCTTGGAGACATGCATAGGATCTGCAACACTATGGACAAACTCCACCCATGACACAGGAAATTAAAAAGTTAGCTACAAGAATTGAATATGAAATGAAAGCCCTTATGCAATTTGAGCAATTGATATGAATCTTTTTGAGCATTACAAGGAGTCATGTTCTGCTGCCACCACTTCAATTAATTATGTATTTCGATCTTATTTATTATGGATGAAGAATGATGGAGATAGATAAAGAGCTAGCTTATGGTTTGCCAACTATGTACCTGCAAGTTTAGCGAATCTTTTATAACAAATATTGTGAAGAATTTCCAGAACAATTTAATTTCTCAGTGTTAGGTTTTGTTCCCACGCACCCCCACCCCTGGTGGAAAACATTTGGTGCTGACAGAAGTATTAACAATTTAAAAGACTGCTATGGAATATTCAGGCTTTTACAGATGTCCATTTAATTTTCCGAAAAGTCAATGCCTTTTGTTGATGTGGAGCAGCTCAACATTCAACTCATTATTAGTCACCTGTCTTGACTCTCCTTCAATGCAGATAAGGTAGAAAAGAGTTGAACATTGGAGATCAACTACCAAGTCCCCCAGATCCTGGCTGTTTGTGGGCTACAGTCTGAACCTGATAGTTGCTCTGGTCATTACCTGGTCTGTGCAAATAACACAAATTGAATGTATGAGCCCACTCCCAGAGGAAAAGCTGTGAGAGAAAATTCTCTCAAAGAAAGAATCTCTTCTTAAACATATGGTCTCCTTCAGGAAAAGCTCTTCCTCACAAAGAGAATAGGTGGGTGGGCTGAACATTGCAATTAAGTTCCTTCTTGAGCTGGTCAAATATTTTCAGCTGAGCAGTGGGTTAAAGCTCAGAAGCCCAGTTAAATGAATGTTCAGTTTGAGACTATGGTTCCTGCTCCTACATCTTGCATACCTGCATCCGCCTCACTATACATTGTGTTGATTCTTATTTTGGATGGTCTTGGCTTCATTCCTCAGATAGTTATTTATTCATTTATTTCATTCTTATACCACCCATCCAGGATATTTCCTACTCTGGGTGGTGTACAAACAATTAAATGGACAATAGCAACATAATTTATTTTATTATTTATTATTTTATTATTCAAATTTCTACACTGCCCTCCTCATCAAGGTGACTCAGGGCAGTTTGACATCACATAAAAAATCTACAGCAATTCAGGTTAAAAAATTTAAAAGATTATACAACAAATAATAAAGTAAACAACAAAATAAATACCTGATGGCATCTGAGGGCAAGCAAACTCAAATCTAATCAGCTGACTTATTGGCAAAGGTATAATATTTTTTACGGTCTCCTTGAAGAGAAAGGCTTTCAGCTGTTTCTTTAAAATGTCCAGGGATGGGGCCTGACACAGTTCCACCACTGGTGGATTCCAAAGCAACAGTGCCACCACTGAGAAGGCTCTATTTCTAGTCATAGACTTTCTAGCTATCCTCCTGGTCAGCACCTGGAGCTGTAAAGATTGTGAATCACAATTTGTGATGTGGGGTGATGTGGGAAGTTGTTCTGAGGGAAAGATGTTCCAACAGATAATAAGGTTCCAAACCTTATAGGATAACACTAACACTTTGAATCTGACCTGTTAGGGAACCGGAAGCCAGTGCAAGCCTACCACGGCTGGGGAAATATGGTCAAATCTCTTTATACCAGTCACCAGCTTGGCCACTGCATTCTGGATCCATTCCAATCTCCATATCAGATACAAGGGCAACTCCACATAAAAAACATTACAGTAGTCAATCTGCGAGTTTACCAATGAGTGGACTAAGGTTGTGAGAGGACATCTGTCCTAGTAGGGGCACAACTGCGAAATCTGTCAAAGCTGGGGAAATGTGGCTCTAGACACCACTATTTGATGTTCAAAAGAGAGTAATGGGTCCATAATGACCCCCAAGTTCTGAACCTGGTCCCTAGGGTGAGAGTAAATCTCCCCAGAGTAGGGGCTTGCAGGTCCAGCCTGCTGAAGAGCAGAGAACTCTCAGCAAATCCCTGGATATGATGATGCACATGCCAAAGACCACACTATATAGTGAAATATAAAACAGTAGATAAGCAATAATAAAAGTATATGAGTTATTCCTGAATTGACTTCTGGTGAAAAATTATTACTAAAGCCTTGGGCTAATTAAAAAAAAGATCTGTATTCTCATCAAGATGAGTGGCCTACCTCCTTTATTATTATTATATTTATACAGTATTTGGATTTGTATGCCGCTCTACTCACCGAAGAGACTCAGAGCGGCTAACAGCATAAATCATGTATCAAAACATATCAAAGCATCACATATCATATACATTCCAAGAAATTTTATTTATTTATTTATTTATTTATTTAGATTTATTATCCCGCCCCAATCAGGCGAACCTGACTCATCACAATTACAAAATCAAGACATATAAAATACCTTTCAGAAACACTTCATTACATAAAAATAAAAATACCATTCAGTTTAGAAAATAGAGTACAGTCAGGAGAGTCCTCATCCATTCCAGGCAAGGAGTGGCTGGTTGTGTAACAGCTGTGGCAGCGGCAGGTCTTTTATGGTTGCCGGCCAGTCCCCACAGCTGCTCCTTGTTCTGCCAGCCCGACTGGCTGGGGAGAGTCCGATGGCGGCGGCAGCAGCAGCAGGTCTTTTATGGCTGGCTGGCTGGTCCCTGCAGCTGCTCCTCATTCTGCCAGCCCGACTGGCTGGGGAGAGTCCGGTGGTGATGAGTTATGTTCCCTTCCTACATTTTTGCTACCACCATCCCTCACAGAATATGTAGCTATCACAGTATAGCAACAAATCACAGTCTTCCCCACTGTTTTAAAACTAGGAGCATACTCTTCTACAATGTCAAATGGAACCAAGTCCCTGGAAGCCTCCTGGATTGTAATTCCTGTTAGAATGCCTGTACAGCATAAATACCATGTTTTAAAGGTGAAACTATGAAAGGTGTCCTGTGCTACTGCAGCAGGAAAAATTGGCAGTGGCTGTACCAGTGATAGGCTGGGAAGCTGACTGGCTGGCTTGAGGAGTTTCAGCACTTTATATTGTATATGTTCCCACTACTTGTCTGAAATCTCTCACCTAGAAATTATAGAGCATGGGGATCTTTTCTGGGTGCTTGAGCAAGCTGCTTTACATGCTACAGGGTGTGCTGGAAGTGCGTCTGTTGTTTGCTGCTTTTCCATTTGCAGTTTTGGGGCAAATGTTCTCTTTGCCCCTCCAGGAATATTCAATAGCTGCATATGCTATTGTGGATCAGGGTTCAGACATGAAGTCAAATCAAGAATAGCAAAAGAGGTACAATGAATTCTCCCAGAAAGCCAATAATTGGATTTACACCTACCAACTAGAAAACATCTAATTATACTACACTGAATAGCATTGTTCAGACATCTTGTTGAATGACATAGGAGATGGGCCTCATTCATTATCACTGCATGATCAGAGGCTACCCTTTGCACCACAACTGTGTTATGAAAAAGCTTGTATGGAGTACAATGGTGTTCATAATTGTCCTGTACATTATATCAAAACATTGATTTGTTAATGATTTTTTAAAAGAACTGGAGCACTTAACCTACAAGATAAAAGAAACCCCCCTTGACATTAATCTGATTTGTTGAAAATACAGGTCTGTTTCATTGTTTAAAAAAATCTGTTGAATATTTTTAATCAGCACATAATGAAGGAAAGCAAATGCTGGGGAGTGCCTATGTAAGTCAATGAAAGCTTAACCTTTTGAAATAGTGGTTATTTATATCTCATTGCAATCAAAATACAAAGATCTATTGGTCCAAGAGAGATAGGACGAGCTCAATGTGACCTTCTATTAGCAAAGAGCAACTCTGCCAGCAGAGGTCAAGTGAATACCGGCAGCCCTCATATACCTGCCAAAAGCTCAGTGGACTATGTATTTGCTTGTGAGGGACCCAGAAATTCTAGGATTTTAGTCTGTAATTCTGCCTTTTGTCCATTCCTCCAAGATGTCATATAGAAATTATCTGAAATGATGCAGACATTTTTCTGCCTATGGAAGTTACTGCTCCCTACTTCAAGCCCTCTCCAGTACAAGCCATTTATGGTTTGTAAGGGGCAAGTTCACTGGAACTTCATTCATCCTCCTACTACATGCACACACTGTGGTTTTCTCTGCTGACCTGAACCTTGGTCAACCCACCAACCCACCATGGATGGTCAACTCAATGTCCAGAAGAAGGCAACCCATGTTTATCAGTCTTAACCATATGCCAAAGATTACCTTCATGGTGGAATGATTCTTTACTTCATCCTTATAACAGAATTCCTAAAGTGTTAGTTGTTGGACATCAAATGAGAAGAGAGGATTTACTTGAGAAAGCCATGATGCAGGGAAAGGTTGAGGGCAGAATAAGAAAGGTGTGGCAGAGAATGAGATGGCTAGATGGTATTGTTGATGCAAAGAAAACAGAGCTAGGCAGATTGAGGAGAATGGTGGAGGATAGGGGTGCCTGGCATGCAATTGTCCATGGGGTTGCAAAGGGTTGGGCTCAACTATGTGGCTGAACAAGAAGAAATTTCCATATCAGAAGCTTTCCTAATTTCCTTTAGTTTAAAAATTGCCTTACTGGAAACTCATTCTTATTTTGAAAGATTGATTTCTCTGGGATAAAACAGTGCTTTAATTGTATCTCCTGAATGTTACCATGATTTTGTTTCTAATGATGAGATATGACTATAAGGATAACAAAGCCCATTATTCCAGTACCATAGGACTCAATACACTTGACAAAGACACTCACCCATTCAGGAAGCCATTATAAGATCTTGTGCTGCTTCAGAGTACATGTGGTTCTGCTCCAAGCTAGAGAAATCTAGAATAGGTTTCAATTGATGGTTTTATTAGATTCCAAATCAATTCAAAAATTGAAGAATACATGTCACTCATCTCAACCTTGTATTATCTTCCCGGAAAGGATATTTATTTTAAACCACCCACCAAGGGTCATTTATTTTTCAGTGATTCCTTACAAACAAACCAGATCAAGTAGGAATAAGCAATGTGTAGATTCGGTAGCAATATGTAGTGTTGCCAAAAAAGTAACTGGAATTCTCCCACCATCTTATGCTCTATATAAAAAGTATAAATGTCTTCTGTAAAACATCAGCTTTATTATATGAAGGAAAAGTAAATTAAAAATCAGGATCACAAAAGTTACAAAAATGAAAAGGAACATTTTTATTTATTTATTTATTTTTCATACTTCTATACCACCCGCCTCACCAGGGTGACCCAGGGCAGTTTGCACATCACAAAAAAGCTACACAATAGCTTTTACCTTTACCTTTTACAAGAAAGGTATATCTATCTGTCTATATTTCCTGACATAGCCACCTAACACAATCAGGATTTGTAATTGATTCTCCCCCTCCTCCATCTTCACCTGAAAAACAAAACAAAACACTTTGCTGTGAATCTGGAGCAGGAGCTCTCATTCCTTCTCCAGAATCTTCCTACCTTCTCAAAGAGTGCTTCCTGACTGGCTGAAAATAGGGGAAAACCAGTTTCAGATCCAAGTTGGTTTGTGCATGTATATATGAGAGGAAGCAAGGACACTGGGTTCAGAACAGCTGAGTGTCCCTCTCTCTTGCTCCATCAGTGAGTGATCTGCCATCAGTGAGTAGAGGCTCTGTGGGCTTCCTCAAGGCAAGGAAGAGAGATGAGATCCCTATCTCTGGTGAATTATTTAGGGGCTGGTCCCTGGTGCCCTCCACCTCAGGGTCAAGAAAGGTATTACTGTGGCAAAATCTTCAATTTTTCTAGGGCATCCAGCCCCTATAACTTGTCATCTCACATAAACTAGTTCACAGTCACCAGCTCGCTACTTCCTTCCCCTGGAGCATCTCATGACACCGTGCTTAAAAAGAGTCAAAGATGGGGTTGAACAAATGCACAGTGGATTTACTCAGCATGGTTAATCAAGTGGCAGAGGTGTTGGAAGCAGCAGAAGCCAGAAAGTCTGGATGGAGGAGGAGGGGTTGGGAAAGTACTCTAGCCCGGTGGTTCTTCTCCTGACAGCTGGTCCCTGCTGACACAAAGTATACTGAGTCTTGTGTACACATATGGGAATACAATAATTCAGGAACCACTGAAAAATAAATGACCCTTGGTGGGTGGTTTAAAATAAATATCCTTTCCGGCAAGATAATACAAGGTTGAGATGAGTGTCATGTATTCTTCAATGTTTGAATTGATTTGGAATCTAATAAAACTAATATATAACACATATAGGATTATTTTAACAATCAGCTGACCTGAAGGGTTCCAAGCAGACAATGATCACCTTGGTTTTTCTTCTAATATTCCTCATTGGTCAACTAATTAATCCAGTTATGATGAAACTGTTCACATTTTTTCCCCACTATCCCTACAGAAACATTCTAAGCTTTACCTTTCAACACTGTTACCGGAAGGAAAACACATCCACAAAGAGCCCTCCCTGTATGTAGTATACTCAGAGCAAGTTTTCCTTGCTTGTAAAACCTTCTCTGTTTTAGATGTGGTGGGGGTGGGGGTGGTCAAGGTTTTGCTTTTGATGCAAAGTGACTGCACAAATTCTAGTTGGATAATCACAGCCATGGATGTATGAGAAATAACATCAATCATTCTAGTTTTGCCTTTTTTTAAAAAAACCACTTTAATAATTGCATAAATGTATTTTCATCATTTTTGTGTTCATAGCAGCATGAACGGGAAAGGGAGAAAACAAGGAAATATAATATTGCATTACCCTATTTCAGTAGCACTTATCATGCAGATGAACAATAGGTACAAAAAAAAAATTCCAAAGGATCTGCGAGTTGTGTTCCACTTTCCTAAAGGCTTAGACACTGGGAGCTAGTTCATAAAACTATAACAGACTTCATTAAAGGGTATTCTGGAAACCAACACTGTGTTAATAAAGAAGCTTCAACTTGAAAAACAAGGCACAATGACCTTATAGCTGAGGACCTGGATCTGTTCTCATTATAAAAACAACCTTGGAACTAATCATGTCAAAGCTTTCAAGACTCCGCTACGGTAGGATATTTACATAAAATAATAACAATATTGAATATCAAAGAATTATTCCAGACAAGATAATATGCAATTCTAATCTTCTATCTTTGCTGTATAAACAATTCCAAATAAAGGCCATCCACAAAGTCCTTCGTTTGTTCTAAATGTGTTTTCTGTTTCAGTGCAATAATGATAGCAGCAGTCTGTTGACATCAGACAAGCCACACAAAAAGTCGATTGATGTCACCCACACTATTACCAATTCATTCCCCTAACAGGGAAGGTGAAATGTGTGTGGTGTAAGATATAGGTTCATGTATTATCAGATGTATAGACTTTCCACTGTAAAGATTTAAAATCAAACAATGAGGAATATTGAAAAAGGCATTTCTCAATGCAATTTCAAACATTTCTGGATCTCGTGAACTTGATCTGCTTGAGTTCTCTCTCACCAAGGTGACAAAGGATAAGTGTGTGAGGCAATAGTCAGGTATTTTGTATATAGGTATTGTATAGGATGACTATAAGGTAAAGGTTTCTCTTGCTTGAAAGCCAGTCGTATCTGACTCTAAGGGTCAGTGCTCATCTCTGTTTCTAAGCTGAAGAGCCAGTGCTGTCTGCTTCTGCAGACATTTCCATGGTCATATGGCAGGCATGATTAGACATCAGAGTGCACGGAATGCTGTTACCTTCCCACAGAAGTGGTCCCTATTTATCTACTTGCAATTTCTTGCTTTTGAACTCCTAGGTTGGCAGGAGCTGGGACAGAGACAGGAGCTCATTCCGTCCTGCAGTACTCGGGAATCGAACTGCTGACCTTCTGCCTCCCAGTCAGCGTCTTAGTGACTTGAGTCACTGTAATTTAACAGGCTGTAACATGTAAGCACAGCTGTAACCATTGATGGCTGTGACTCAGCAAAAACACACTGTATAAATCAGGTACTGTCTGAGCACTAAGTTGGAGGAGTAATGGGGGAAATACTGCTGGAGCTTTGGCTCTGTACTGAATGAGCCAAGAAGTTCATGCTGGAACTGATGCCGCAGCAAAGAAAGGTAAGCAGCTGAACTGAACCTGCTAGCCTTTGTTTTGGGAAGAGCTCTGTTCAAGCTCTGTCAACAACTGGACTAAGGTAAGCAACAACTATACTCTTTAACCGGGGTGAATGCATGTGTTGTGCTAAAAGACTGAACTGCTTTGTGTATTGTTTTAATGAACTGAACCAGAAAATACAGGTACAAAACATCCAGCCTCTAATCTGTATCAGAAGAACTGTCCAGGCTGAAGCAAAGAGCCTACCTGTTTGTGTACATACCTTATCTGAGAGAAGTTATCTGTTTTATGTTTTGCACCTGAAAGTAAAGGCCATTTCTTTTCTGTGACCTGTGTTGCTGATATGTGTGTGGAGTTCTGCGCCAGGGGCGTAGCTACCGCCGTATCTGCCGTATCAATTATACGGGCCCCCTGGGCCACGGGGGCCCCCAACGTGCGTAAGCAAAACAAATCTTTACCCTTCCTAAGGGCCCCCAAACAAATTTTTGTACGGGTCCCGCCAAGGCACGCTACACTTCTGTTCTGCGCACACAGCTTCTGCCGGCTAATAACCTAATGGGCTACTTTGCTACCAGTGAACACACATGCACAAACAAAACCATCAACAGCCATACTTTAGCCAATGTTTATGTCAATGGCAAGGGAAAGAGAGCTCTACTATCTCAATGTGTTAACACTTTTCAGATTTGGAGAGGAAGTAAAACACAAATGCATCAGCACTAGTACTAATTAGCCAATTTTGTTATTGTTCATGGAGAAAATAGTAATTTATCATTTTTTAACATTTCTATACCTAGAAATCTAACATCCTGAGAACTTAAGTTACTACAAATTATAAGGATATCAGTATTTAGATATTCATTTGTAATAATGACTAAAAATAACACCATCTTAAGTTACTTAATGCAGAATGATCAGGCAGATACAAAGATTCTGATATTGGCACATTCTTATAAATTAATTCTTTATAAATAAATAAAATATATAAAGCATTTATAAATTAGTTAGAGTCCATCTTCTTCAGGTGCTGTATCCATTCCAGATATTGGCTATCATCATGGCAATAGTCTTCCTGTTCTTAACTCTCTCAGGTTCTTCAGACATGAAGTCCATCTATGTCCAGGCCCTCTGTTCCCATGGATCTTTCCTTGCAGAGCGAGTTGGAGTATTCTATACTTTATGTTGTTCCTCATGATATGGCCAAAGTATTGGTGCTTTCTTTGCTTAATGGTCTTAAAGAATTCTTGTTGTTTATCCATTCAGTGCAATACTTCTAAGTTAGTCACATGGTCAACCCATGATATCTTTAGCAGCCTTCTGTAGATCCACATTTCAAAAGCTGATATTTAAAAAAAACTATACTATCCTGAAAGGTTTGTTTATTTATATTTGTTTACTGCCAAATGTCATGTGTGTACTACTATAAGCAGTCTTACAATATACAAACATCATATAAAAACCAATGCAATGCAAACATATCATACTCATAACACTCAAAAACAGGTGGCAATGCACAAATATAATACAAAACCAAATCATATATAACAGAAATTGTATAAATGCCAAATAGCAAATAATAAATTACAAATTATAAATAATAAAATCAGTCAGGATGGCACATATTTAGCTAACTGGCCAAACATGCTAATGTAATATTTACCCTGAGATTTTATCAGAACTGTGTGAGATCAGACATTACACTTAATATTGTTTATGTGTTAATTCTAATACAGATCTGAACTTTTATTCCCATCAGGACCAAAGAACATGGAATCTGAAGTCCACAGGTTGTAACCCATGGATTGTGTGTTCTTCTTTTAGAGGACTGATATTAGTTAACTGCTAGCACTCTTGAATAATAATAATTGCTTGTCCGAGATTCCCGGGACGGGGGGAGATCAACTCATTAAAGAGGAACCTCTCTACCAGGGCTAGTGTCTGGGGTCTTATACCAAAGACTGGAAAGCAAGCTTTCTTCTGCCTTTATCCACCAGCACAGGAGAGAGAACTGTTTGCTTTTTACCCCCTTCTCTTTCTCCACCTGGGACACTAACTCTGGAATGGCAAAAAAGGGGAGAAGTGGGTGAAAAGCAAACAGTTCTCTCACCTGCATGGGTTGATAAAGGCAGGGGAGAACAAAACTAATGGAAAAAGTGCTGCTGACCACACCACCATGGTAATGCCATGGTAACAAAACACACCAGTCCTCGCCTCTGGAGGGGGTGGGGGAAGTGTTTGGGGCAGGTCTAGTCACTGGTGTGAAAAGGCTGGACTAGAACTTCTCCCATGCTGCAATGCACTTTGGAGGCGTTTGAGCAGCGATACCAGGCAAGCATTTGTTTATGTGTTCTCCTGATTTAGTGACTGGTTCTCATGGCACCTAAGAATGCACAAGATGCTGGAAAGAGGCAGAGGATTCTGCTGGATGTGAAGAAAGACATCATTAGAAAGCATGAACAAGGTATATGAATAACTGACCTCACCAAATAATATGGAAGGAATACACCCACAATTGCTGCCATCCTGAAGAATAAGGAAAAGTTATTGGTGACAGAGCCATCAATCAGAGTTAACAGGCTATCAAAGCAATGGACACCGATTCTGGAGCATGTTGAAAAGTGCTCCTAATCTGGATTCAGGACAAGTAGTGCACAGGAGACACAGTGAGCGAGGAGTTAATCTGTGAGAAAGCCAAGGCCTTGCATTGTGAGCTCCTCAGCAAAGAACCAGGAAAAGTTTATGGAAAGCAGAGGTTGGTTTGAACATTTCAAGGTGCAATCTGGCATCCACAGTGTTGTGAGGCATGGAGAGGCAGCAAGCTCTGATATTCCTGCTGCTGAAAATTTTGCCATTGAGTTCCTGGAGCTCAGTTTTTAAAATGTTGGACAATTGCAGTTTGCCATGTTTCCTGTTGAAGTGTGTTTTATGTTTAGCTGCCTTTAAACAGCACTTTATTAATGAGTTTTGAAAGGGTACTCTGTAAAAGAATCCTTTTTTTACTTTATTCTTGATGTGTGATGTTTTAAAAGTTGAAGTTTGATGCTTGGAATGTTATTGTTTGATTTAACATGTTCCTGCACACTATTTATGCTGTTTAAGTACCGTTTATAGATAATTTTGAACAAAAAATATGCGGTTTGGGGTGTTTTTTTTCCTAGTCCAGAACAGAATTTTGGTTTTCAATGCATTCCTATTGGAAAATTCATTTAGCTTAAAGAGCAATTCGCTTAAAGAGCAATCCTGTGGAACACATTTTGCTCTTTAAACAAGATATTTCTGGTATTTTGTAAATTTTATCATGTAAGCATATGCATGTGTGTTTAGTAAACAAGGCTCTGAGCTGAAATGCTTATTGTCATTCTCCTTGAAAGAAGAGTCCTAAGAAGCCAGCAAACTTCCTAAATCCAGCTGTTGGCTTAGAACACATATTAAATTCAATTTACCCTTGTTCCATGATTTGAAAGGCTCTAACTGACTGTAATTTGAATAGCTATTCTAAGCTTACAATAAACCCTTCCTGTCTGATATATCTTCTAAGCAACTTACATTTCTGGGTGTGCTAATGAAAAGTTCAGTCTCCTCCTCTCAGAACAAGGAAACAAGATGTTGTTTTTGATTTTGTAATATTTTCCGTGTGCTCCTGTGGATACAGTGTGGTGGTCTCGAGTGATTAGAATCTGTAAATCTGTAAATCAAATCTGGAGACCTAAAGTATATGTCTAACTGAGACTAATATCCCCTTCTTTGTTCAGAAGGAAAGAACCGAAGCTCTTTGAAATGCATGACTTGTTGGTCTTTTGGATGAAATTGTACATGACTATTATGATAACATCTATACACAGAAATCTTGCCAGCTCTCCGTGCAACTGCTATATTATAGTAACATTTTTGTCATGCTATGAGCAAGATGCTGAGATAGTTCGACCTTCACTTGATAAAAAGACATATTTGTTGTTGAGACAGGAAAATCTTGCTTTCAGATGTTTTGTATTTTGATTATTCAGACTTAATGTCTGACTACATGGTTGGACACAAGCATTGTCCCTTAATTGTGGTGCGTTACACATTGATGTTAGACATGTGTAATGTTTTGTGTTAAATGTGTGCATACAAACTGAATCTTGGTATTTGTGTGCTTCTGGGATGAAGCACACAAATAGCCATGAGGCAGAAAAACATCCCTACGGGTCATGCATGTTAAATCCAGCATTTATGTATCACTGTTAGGAGTGGGGAAGGAGAAAGAAAAATTCAGGAAGATGAAGAAATAAATGATCCCAACTTGGTTTTCTTGCTTCAAAGTATAAAAACACTGCATTGCCCTTTGCAGAAGTAATCAAAGATGACTATAACCTTTACCCTTTAAAATGTCCCCTTTGCTCCCTTTGTGGTGCTGTCTTAGAAAACTAATTGGGACATTTTATGGGCAACTGGGGGAGGGGGAGAGGCCGAGTGTCCAGCTCTGCAGACTACCACTAGTGTTCTTCTCTGATTCCTGCAGTATTCAACTTATGATTTAGACCTGCTGCTTGCATTTCTCACTTGCAGGAATTAGGTCAGTGATGGTGAACTTTGGCACTCCAACTCTTCTTGAACTTCAATTCCCAGAATCCTTGATCAATAGGAGTGCTGACTTGGGCTTCTAGTAATTATGTCCAATAACACCTGGAGTGCCAAGGTTCGCCATCACAAAATTAGGTCATCACAGAGAAGCAAAAAGCACAAATACCATCATAGACCTAGAGAAAGATTTGCTCAGTGTCACCAAAAGGTTATAGGATAGGTCATCTTAATCTATTTATCTCCGAGTGTTTTGGCAGGGAGGTCAGTCTGCACACAGATGATAGGCAGACATAGATAGATAATTATGTTGATATCTATGAACGTATTTCACTGTCAAAATACACTCCTGCTTATGTAATTATGAAATTTCTCATGAAATCCTGGTAATTTTTTATAACAGGTAATGAATTTGCATAGTCAGTTCTATCACTTGCAGAAGAGCAGTTGATCTGGTGTAAGCTTGCATGAACAGAAAAGAGAGAAAATTGTTAAAATTATTTTCATTTTGAAAACTCCTTCCCTTCCTTCTCCTAATATTACTTTTTTATGTGTTTTGGGAGAATCTTCAACTCTCTGGAGCAGATGGAACTCAGTGTGGCTGCAGCGAGTAGTGGGAACCAACAAGTATCACCTCCTTCTCCCTTCTGTTCACAACTTCACAGAAGCATCTGCTGGATCAGATTATCTTGTGAAATGAAGGACAGTTTTGGCTAGATCCCAACGTGTCTTCCCTAATCCAAGGAGGCACTTAATAATTTTCTTGTTAACTATGAAGTCTTGTACCCTGAAGAATTAATTTGATATATGCATTTCCCCTTCACTTCTTTTGAATCTCTAGATCATGTTTCCCAGAAAACAACCCATGTTTATTCTAACACTCTATTTCCATGCTGAATGTCACAGGATGTGATCTATCAACTACAATGTGCCTGTAGAACTCCATATGCATGACGAGCAATTCTCTTCTGTGAGCTAGGGAAATGTCCTCTACAACCCTAAGTGCAAGTGCTGCTTTGGATGTACATTGCCCTGGTAGTGAAATCAGAAGGAAACATGATGATCATTAGAGTTGCTGCATGTGTAAATGACGCCTGGATCTGTCTTATCTCAAAGAACGAAGAGAGCTCATCCTAAACCAGTCATAAATTTATACTTTTGTGCAAGGGGAGGGTTTGTTAATATAATAATACAGAAGAAATCATCCCAGAATGCAGGACTCGTAATAATGAGCCCAAAATAAAGAAAGCCAGATATAAGCTGAATATCAGCATAAACTACTTAATGGTTAGAGTAGTATGACAGTGGAATCAACTGCCTTGAGAGGTGATGAACACTCCAAAACTGGAAGCATTTAAAAAAGAATTGGACAATCATCTGTCACATCTGCTTTGATTTGGATGCCAGCATTGAGTTGGTCTTTATGGCCTAAAAGATCCCTTACAACTCAGTTATTCTATTATCTCTGTTTATAAATTTATACTGGACTCATAATCAGAGCATTGATGACAATGATGTTCTGTCAAGTCAGTTCTAGTCTATAGTGAGCCACTAAATCACTTTAAAAAAGGACATTTTACCAGTCCCTCATCTGGTGATGCTCTGAGCTCATGAATAACCCCATCAGCCACACATGCACTGCATAATCTCAGCTGGCCCTTGTGCATTCAGTCACTTGACACCTTGCACTGTAGACAGATGCTCCAACCCACTGAGGTATACCAGCTCACATTTGAGGTAATAATGTATATTTAATAAGCTGGCAACATGGAAGCAAAGACTGCCTACAGAAGGAATTTGAAAGATTTTTGTTCTGCAAATCACAACTAAAGACATAAAAAAAGTTATTTTTAAATGCACCAAAAAAAATCATTTTTCTTTTCCTTTCTATTTATTTAGCCAATTTGAGATAGTGCTAGTGCAAAATGAATTTCTATAACAGGTTCACTTATTTTTCCTGATGCTGTCCAGGACATCATTTTATTTTATTTATTCATGTTACACTGTCTTTTTATGTGACTGACAGTCTGAAGACCAGCACAGGTTGCTCTGTGCTTCCCATATGGCATGGGTGTTGCTTGCAGGTAGTGGGAGAAAATGGTGTTGGAGGTGGTGACAAAAGGCCATAGGAGGTGTTTCTCCTACTCCAAGTATTGGGAGAGCTTGCAATACATCTGCAACTCCTACACCTCTGAAGATACACCCAAATTTTAGAATATTGATCAAGCTTCTTTTTATAAAATCTCCTGCCATGCACTAAATAAATAATTTTTTAATCTCCCATTTCTACAAACATGTTCAGGTGTTTTTCTAAAAGGTTCTATTGAGGAAGGTCAGCACAGCCCTTGAATAAATATCTCCCAAGAGAGTTAATAAAAATGTGCAGGATAAAAAGATAACACACCTCATGCAGGTGGCCCTAATTAATACACAGCCCCCCACCCACCCCATCCAACCCCCGGAAGTAGCTGCTCACATTTTGAAAATGCAAGCAGAGCACACTGTTCAGAAAACAGTGTGGGGACACTTCAGTTTCCCATGCCACTTATGATAGTGATCAATGTTTGTACTTTCTACATTTTCTCTCACTCCAGAGAGAAAATTTTCCACCTGTGGCAACATTCTGTGACAAGGTGGGTTATAGTCTACAAAGTTCATGCCTTGTAAAACCTCTTGAACTAGTACTCTATTAAGGTTCCACCAAACAGAAGAGTCTGCTGCTAGGTAATCTTGTTACTTGGGTAGGCATTGCTGTTATGCAAACAAAGAGTGGGTTTTTACCATGTGGATCACAAGTGGAACAGCAATGTTTGAGCTACTAGTGCAATCCTACATTCCTGCACCAATAGGCTTTTCCACTCAGTAGAACCTCAATAGTTATTGATCTTAATCTTTATGTTTCCATAACACTTTGTCACGATCCAGCCAGCCCCCACACTTCTGGAAAACCCCTGGAAACCAAAATCAAAACAACCGAGGCGGGCTGGACAGCTAATTAGAACAGAGATACAACTCTCAGCTGCTTATCAGCTCTTAAGGGGTTTTTAATTTGGTAGCGTTCAGATGTTGTGTGTGTGAAAGGCAATGCAGCTCTTACCCTTTTTAGTCCAACGAAGACAAGTTGTTCAGAAAAATGATGAAGATTTATTGATCAAGTTCATAAAGCATAAAAGTCAGTAGCACAGGTCAGTCCAATAAAGTCCACAGGCAAATCTAGGTAACCATTTTTAAGGAGCAAAAATGCATAGCTCCTAGGCTAAAGATTGCTAGCCCATAGAGATTTAAAAACAAAAGCTCTCTAATCAAAAACAGGTCTTAATCCATGAAGAATCAGAGACAAACTCTTTCTTTTCTCCAAAATGGAGAATTTGCAGTCAGGTGGGACAGCTTAGCCAATCACGTAACAAAGAAAACTTTCTCACAACAATAGTTGTTTACATTTATGCAAAGACACAACACGGCTAGGCTCTGCTAGAGAGATAAGACGGGTACACTGACACTGAAAACATGGTTGAAAAACATGCTGTTACACAGCCTTGAGGCTCAGAGAGAAAAATGGATTTTTTCTGAGGCCTATCTGAAAATTGGCAATTTCAAGCCTTGGGAGACATTAGGAAATAAGTCCATTTCCTGACACACTTTCTCCTTCTCCTTCCTTCTTCTTCTTGTCAAAAGCAGTAACACGAATCCTCACATCCACATAGTTTCTTGGTTAATGTATTTCCTGATTTTCAGGTTCCTGGTTAAAGTCTTTACATTGCCCTAATAATACTCGTCTAGTGGCATCAATAAAGATTGCTATGGCATATAAACAGGGAGTGAGAATTTAGATTAACATTCGTTTGTAAGCCAACTTAATTAATACATTGGAAATAAAAATGAAGAGAAATAAAAGGAGTGTATATTGCAATTACTACTCACAAAAATTACCCTGAGTGTCAGCCATGAGTAGATTATAAAGAATCTTACAGCTCTGTAAGAAAACAGTTTAAATTAAAATTGTGAATGAAGTGTCTCCTTGAGTGAGAATATTTCAAAAGACAATGATCAAGTTGCTTTATTTTATTTAGTCTGTAAATCAGCATTGAGATTGAACATGGTTTCTTTAAAAACTATTCAGAAAACATTTTTTTTCTGCTTTCAAGATAGGAGAACATACCATATTGTTTTAATAGATTGTCAAAGCAGTCATATCCTGTCCTTTTTCATTCAATTGAGTTCTTTGGGTCTCCTCATGACAGAACTGCCTCAGAAGGTTGTGGGTTCTCTTTCACAGAAGGATTTAAAACAGAAGCTAGGTGGTCATTTGTCAGGGATTCATCAGCAGGGTTTGGACTTTATGGTCCTTAGGATCCCTTCCAAGTATACAGTTCCGTGACTGAAATTTTCCCCACACTAGCCATGCAGATGCTCATGGGACATACTGATACAGTTTCATAATTGGTATTTTCTCCATACTGCCAGGCAGATGTTTAGTAAACACCCATATTTCCTTCAACAGTTTCCTGACCTTTTTACCCCAACTACAGCCTAGTCTACTGTCACCCAGTGCATCTAATCTGCAATCAGCATCTGAACATGGATCTCCCCAGTTCCTAATTTGATTTGCTAAATGCTACAGCACTTTGGTTGAGAAAGGCAGCAGAGAGATGAAATAAATAAACACTCTCAGTGATATGTAGTTAGGATTTCAATTTGATGATTAAATCAGGTATCTAATCCTATATATTGCTATCTGGAAATAAGCCCTTATTTCACTTATGTCTGAGTGGAAATGTGAAGGATTTCATTGTTCATAAACTTACACCTACTTGTTATTCCTAAGAAGAAGATATTCATGGGAAAGCACCGCTGTGGAGGTCGCCTCCTTTCTCCTCTCGCTGTCAGCCGTTCACCGTTAGAGTTCCTGGGGTTAGAACAGCAGGACAAACAACATCTGTGCCCCAGACGCCTACAAAAGCTGCACTGGGAGCACGTCCGTCTCCTGGGACTCCGCCCCTGGCAAACATATGAAAAGGCAGTCCGGGATTGCAGGACTTGCCCCGCTGCTGCATAGAGACCACCAGGGGGTAGGATTTCACCACAGCCACATCAGGACTTAATTGCGGTTGTGGTAGAGAGAATGTAGATTAACTCTGGAATGGTATTTTGTATTGTATTGTCTATTCGGTACTGAGTATTGTTTATGGATTGTACTTTGATTATACTGTGTTTATATTTATTTTGTTGCACTGTATTTTATGATATTATGATATTGTATTGAACTGGCACATTGTATTCGATTGTATGTTGTGAGCCGCCCTGAGTTGGTTTCACCAAGTAGGGCGGCATATAAATCGAATTAATAATAATAATAATAAAACTTCCTCAAAATGATTTTCCAGCGCTATTTCACTAGAACCTTATAGTCTTTTATTATCTTCATGTAAGAAAATGAAAGGATGATCAAACATCTCGTACATTTATTCCAGTCATTTTAGCCATCAGTTTTATTGAACTTCAAAATGCAGAATAAATTGATAATTTCCTCTCTGCTATGTATTCCTTTTGCCCAGTTCTGATCATAAATCTACTTACTCACATGAAAGCCAGATTTAAAACTGACCTCAGATGTTAGTGCCAGAAGTAATTTCCAGCCATTATCCTTTATCAAAGGAAAAAAACAATGTGAGCCACACAAGCTGCCCTTCAACCCATGGCATGATAGTTTTCACACTACAGAAGTATTCAACACAGCTCACTTATCTAGTGGAATAAGGTAGAGCCATTTTCTTTGTCTCAGGAAGGACAATGCCTAGAGTTGGTCTTGTTGGTACTTAAATAAACTTTTTCCCTGTTCAAATGTTACCTTACACACCATCTAAAAAAAGATGTTGTCATTTTAAAATAGCAACACAGCTGTACTGTAGTCAACTGAGTATCTCTTCACAGTCCCATGAATTCTTCAAAAACCAATATACATTTTTGCACCACACATAGAATATCATCAATTCACAGAACAATGGGGTTGAAAAGAGCATATAAAACCATCAGGTCCAACGACCAACTCACTGCAGCAGTCTAAATCAAAGTACATCTGACAGATGGTTGTCTAATTTTCTCTTGAATGCCAATGTTGGCATTTTCACCACCGCCCAAGACAATTGGTACTATTGTTGTACTGTTCTAACAATTAGGAAAATTTCCCTGGTACCCAGCCAAAATCTGGCTTCCTGTAACTTGATCCCTTTATTACATGTCCTGCACTATGAGATGACTGAGAACAGATCCTGCCCGTCCTCTGAATGACAGTCTTTCAAGGATTTGAAAAATGCTATCACATCTCCCCACAGTCTTAAGGCTAAACATGTTCAGTTCTTTCAATCTTTCCTCATAGGGCTTGATTTACAGTCCCTCAATGGTTGTTGTTGTTGTTGTTGTTGTTGTTGTTGTTGTTGTTGTTGTTGTTGTTGTTGTTGTTCGACTTTTATGCTGCCCCACTTGCAAAGTGACTCTGGGAGGTTAACAGAGATAGAAAATATTACAATGACAATGACAATTACAAAGTACAGTAGAACCCCGGATAACGTTATGACTTGGTTCCACAAGTCCCGTTGTTATCCGGTTTTTAACGTTGTGCAATACATTGATCACACAATGTTAAAAAAAGCCCTGTTTCCCTGGAGGTTGCAGGAAGCCAGAACGTCGGGATTTGAATCCTGACATTTTGGCTTCCTGCAGCCTCCAGGGAGGTGGGGGAACTTTGGAAACAGCTTGGATTGGGTCTGCCCACCTCCCTGGACCCGGGCGGGGGGGTCAGAGACCCCAAAATTGGTAAAAAAAAAACATCCATTTTTTTAACCAATTTTGGGGTTTCTGACCCCCGCTGTGTCCAGGGAGGTGGGCAGACCTGATCCAAGCTGTTTCTGGGCTTCCCCGATGTCCTGAGCCAGTGCAGCAAGCCAGAATGTCGGGATTCGAACTCTGACATTCTGGCTTGCTGCACTGGCTGAGGACGTCGGGGAAGCCCAGAAACAGCTTGGATCATGTCCCCTGCCTGCTCCAGAGAGATCAGAGGACCCGATCTACAGCCACAGGGTGGCTGGGGAAGCTGACGGGGACTCCCTGTCGGCTTCCCTAGCCACCCGCCCTTGCCTCCGCAGCTGTGGGGTGGATGGGGAAGCCGACGGGGGAGCCCCCCATCAGCTTTCCAGCCACCCCACCCCTGCCTCCGTAGCTGCAGGGTGGCTGGGAAGCTGAATGGAGAACCCCATTCAGCTTTCCAGCCATCCTGCTGCTAAGAACGACTGTATCGGATAACGTTAAAATCGTGTTATTCGATACAAGATTTTTCTGAAAATCTTGTAACGTTATGCGGTTTTAGTGCTATCCGATACTCGCGTTATCCGGGGTATTACTGTACAGTCAAACCTCGCATAAAGAGTGCCTCGCTTAAAGAATAACTCGCTTAAAGAGCAGAATTTTCTCTGAATGTTCGCTTCTCTTAACAAATAAAACCAACCAAAAACTCGCTTAACAAATAAATCAGGGTTTGCAATCCCTCCCACAATTGATCATTTACAATGGTGTTTCACTTAAAGAGCAAACTCACTTAAAGAGCAATCCTGTGGAACGCATTATGCTCTTTAAGCGAGGTACAACTGTACTACATTATCATAATACAAAAACATTTCAAAACATTTCAAAATATCCCAATTACAATTGCAAAATATGAAATTATCATGATACAAAAACACTTAAAAAAAACAATACACAGAAAACATCGTAAACTCAGCCCCACCAACTATGTCCAAGAGAAAGTCCAGAGATGGTGGTGGCGGCGGTGGCGGTGGCAGTGGTCTTGTGGCAGGCTGGGCCACACAGCTGTTGCTCCTTCCCTCAGCTGGGCCCGCTGAGGGAGAGTCTGGTAAAGGCAGTGGCAGCAGCATTCTTGTGGCCAGCTGGGCAACTCAGCTGTTGCTCCTTCCCTCAGACAGGCTGGCTGAGGGAGAGTCCAGTAGAGGTGGTGGCGGCAGCGTTCTTTTTGTCAGGCAGGCTGCTCAGCTGTTGCTCCTTTCTCAGCTGGGTTGGCTGAGGGAGAGTCTGGTAGAGGAGTCGACAGCGAAGGCATTTTTGTGGCCAGCTGGGCCTCTCAGCTGTTGCTCCTTCCCTATCCTTGTTGCCATCATTTGAACTTGTCCAGTTTGTCTGAATCCTTCTTACAGTGCAGTGTTCAGAACTGGACACAATATTCAAGAGATGAGGCCTAACTAGTGCCATATAGAGGGGAACTAGTGTTTCATAGGATATGGTGATTATAGGTAAAGGTTGCCCTTGCTCAAAATCCAGTCATATCCGACTCTAGGGTTCAGTGCTCATCTCTGTTTATAGCTAAAGAGTCAGCACTGTCTGCATCTGCAGACGTTTCCATGGACATGTGGCAGGCATGCCTCAACACTGGAGGGCATGGAATGCTGTTTACCTTCCCACCAAAGTGGTCCCTATTTATCTACTTGCAGGTTCTTGCTTTTGAACTGCTAGGTTGGCAGAAGCTGGGACAGAGATGGGAGCTCACTCTGTCATGAAGTATAGTACCTAGGAATCGAACTCCAACCTTCCAGTCAGCGAGTTCAGCTTCTTAACCACTTGAGCCACCACAGTCCCCATGGTGATTATACCCATTAATAAAGCCTAAAACAGCACACACACCCCTTCTCTCTCTTTTTGGCAGCTGTATATTTGCTCATATTCAGCTCATATTTGCTCATATTGAGCTTGTGGTCTACAACAATTTCAAGAGTCTTCATCCAAGTATTATTACTAATCCTCATCTTTAACTGTGCATTTGGGTTTTTTCCCCTTAAGTATAGAACTCCTCACTTACCCCTGTTAAATTTAATTCTGCAGGTTCCAACCCAGTGTTTAAGTTTATAAAGATCTTTTTGAATTTTGTCTATGTCATCAAGGATATTAGCTATTCCATACAATTTTGCATCGTATGCACTTTTGATAAACATTCCTTGAACTCCTTATCAAAGTCATTAATAAAAATGTTGAAGAACAGCAGGCTCAGGACTGAGCTTTGTGGTAACCCATTTGTTACCTCCTCTCAGTTTGAGAAGGAACTATTCATAGTCACCGTCTGTATATGATTGTTTAAGCTACTGTGTATCCAATTAATAGTTGTTCTATCCAGACCACATCTAATCAGCTTTTAAATCAGAATATCATGTAATACTCTCTCAAAAGGTTTGCTGAAGTCAAGATATATTATGTCTAGCATTCCCACCATTTACTAGGGAGATTACCTAATCAAAAATATGACACAAGAGTAGCCTGCAGGATTTGTTCTTCCAAGGTGCTTGCAGACGATCACTTTATTATCTATTCTAGAATTTTCCCTCAGATTGATGTCTGGCTAACTGGTCTGTAGTTCCCAGGTTCCTTCCTTTTGCTTAAAAAAAAAATAACCACAGGGACAATGCTAGCTCTCATTCGGTCATCTGACACTTCATCCACCCATGTGTTTTTCAAATCACATATTCTTAGTAGGTAATTTTTCACTTCTCTAATTCCGGTTCTGTAAAGTGAAAGCCATAAACTGAGTTGTGAGAATGAATTAGATTAAATTGCAATAGGGTTTACATGTAAATAGCTGGATGTGATACCATCTTGCACCATCATTGCACACACTTGGAATAAGAATTAGCTACTTTGGTACCATAAGTGTCACACACAAACTGTTCCACCAAATGTCAAATTGGCAATGAAATTTGTATCTCTACAAAGGCAGTCAAATGGAAATGTTTCAGATGAGGTGGGCAATGTGAAGGCTTCCAGATGTTACTGGATTGCAACATGTTTCAGCTCTTGCCAGTATACTCAATGATAGAGGATTAAAGGAGCTCCAGATTATTACTATATAGAGCAAAAGATTGATTAAATGCCAAATTCCAATTTGTCAACTAAATCATAGGCTGTATGTCTCTCACCATCCACCCCAATCAGGCAAAAGCCACTAAAAAGAAACTTTCTGCATTTTCTTAATGTTTATTCAGTATTCTTTTAAATTCATAGTAATCAACCTTTGCATACAACTTTATTTCGCTTTTAAATTGGGTTTCTTTACCTTAACTAGATTAATTGATTATGAGGTTTTCACTTGAAGTAATTACTTCCTGGTTTCCAACCACAAATCAGTAAGGAAGAAAGCCAAGATGATCATTCCTAAATGATGTGTAATGAGATTTACAATACATGTCTACTCAGAGTTAGATACAAGTCCTATTCATTTCAGAACAACATTCTCCTTAATACTCCCTGTGCATAGCATTTCACAGTGGGTATCTTATAAGAGCTCTTATTTCACATCTTCCATTTAACTTCTCACGAAATCAAAACAACCAAGAGATGTCAAGAAGCCAAAGCTACAATGTCGAAGCTTATTCAGGGTCTCATTTTTGCACCATTGGATTCAGTTCATCCTACTTGCACTTCTTTTTCTGCTCAGGAACTTGAATCTATTTTTGCTCATATTTGTCAAAAATACACAAATCACTAATGGACATTTTAATTACACCACATCTATATGCACTTTGAAAATGTATACATTTTCCCATCTAGATTTCTCAAAAAGAGACTTGAATTCAGTTTTGTTTGTTTGTAGAATTGTGTGAGTTTCCAACTGTGTTGTGATCTATATTATAGTCTCAGTGGTTTGATTTCTACAACCTTGCATTAAAATGTAAACCTAAGGAATTTATCTTATTACCCATTCCTAGTGAAAGTTTTCAAACAAATAAAAATTAGGATGAGAAGAACAATTCTGGGAGACCCCTCTGAGGCACAAACCATGAATGCTATATTGCGGTAGCTGTTACCATAGCACTAATTTCAAAAACTGATTTTATTCTATATATTTTTTAAACTTTGAGTGGCTATGTTTTATAAATAATATATTTTATCTACAATTTCAGCATTTGAATTTTAAAAAAATTACTTCTCATTTTACTGTGCTGGCTGTAGATTGTAATAAATGACTGGAAGGTTGATGACTGGAAGGTTGACAGGTCAGTAGTTCAAAGTGCTGCATGACGAAGTGAGCTCATGTGTTTATCCCAGCTCCTGCCAACCTAGCAAATTCAGAAGCAAGAAATTACAATTAGATATATATGTGCCATTTTGGTGGGAAGGTAAACAATATTCTGTGTTTATTCTTGGCTGCCACATGCCCACGGAAACATCTGCATATCCAGACAGCATTGAGTCTTTGGTTGTAAGAGAAGATGAGCACTGAACCCTATAACTGGATATGACTAGCTTTCAAGTAAGGGTGAACCCAACCCCCTAAGCGGCTATAAGTTCCTTTACTTGGAAAAAAAGATGGGCATAAATGAAATATATGAAACAAAAGGAGTTTAAATAGAGATTCTGCCCTCACTCAATGATGAACTCTTACTGATCCCTGGGGAGTGGGAAAAAAATATTATGCCGTGTATTTTGGCACACATATACATAAAGAAGACATGTAGTTCAGCAATGATTTAAAGATTAGAGTACAGTATAAGATTATTTAGGAGCTGTTTTACAGACAACTAAGTTAATTCCTTTTAGCATCACAAGCAAGCCTTTTGCCTATTATTTTATCTACTTGGATATGATAGTCACGGAGACTTTATCATTGTCATCTTGAATAAAAAAAAGTATCTATGACAACTAATGAAAAAGTTAAGTGACTATTTTGTGATATAAATTAACCAGGGATCATATTTAACTTCTCAGCTTTAGTCATTTGTGCTGTATTTTGGACCTAAGCCAGTATCGCAGCAGGAGAAAGGTAATAGTTATGCACCAAGCATCCATGGGTTCCATATATATTTTGAAGAGTGACAGAAGTAATGAATATAATTAAAGCAGCATGAAGCCAAGGCAAAGATAATTAATGTGCAACCTAGAAGGTTCTACAAAGTCTCTTCCATGACAAAACTTTTGCTTAAGGAGTTTAGTATAATCTGATCTAATTATTCTCCTTCCCCACTAAAGAAAATGAATGGTTTGGGGATATAGTTTTTGAGTTATCACTGGTCTTAGAGGGCAACATTTGATATATATATATATATTTAAATAAAGTCATTTATGCACTTGTTTACTGTTCATTTTTGATTCCTCTGGTAACCGTTTGTGGTGCTGGGAATTAGAATCAATAAGATTTTGTACTTTTCATAAAAATGAAGAAGAGACACCACATTGAAGGGAGGAGCATAGGAAAATATCTTCCTCTAACTAGCAGGTAATATTTTTCAATTGGCTTCAAAATACTTATAGTGTATAGTGTATAAAGTAAATTTTATCCTAGTTGTTTTAAAGTGGGGTTTCCTACATTTTGTTCTTTTGTTACCCCAGGGGAAACCAACCATAGCCTCCATTATAAGGATTTCTTGGGGGGAGAGGGGAAGATTGGCAGCTCTTTCTCTATCAGGTTAGTGACACTGAAATCCACATCACCAGAGGTGAAATGTGAAAACCTATCATCTCTTAGTGTGAGAAAGTATATCCTCTTGTTCGTTTCACTCCACCCAGTGGTGGGCTGTCAAAAATTTTACTACCACACCATGGGCGGAGCCGATGTTGTGGGCAGAGCCAGTGTCATGACATCATGATGTTGTGGGTGGAGCCAACATCATGCCGTCATGACATTGTGAGCGGAGCCAAAGTAAAAAAAAAATAAGAAAAATAAAATAAAATAATAAAAATACACCTTAAAATAAATACATATAAATAGATATAAATTAAAATAAATACATATACACATAATACATAAATACATTAAATGCACATTAAAACAAACTACATAAAACACACACCTCAACCCACCCACCCACCCCAAACACAAACCCGTCATTTACCTTACTCTGGGGTCGAGGAGCAGCAGGCAGGGAAGCAGGCAGGCAGGCAGGCAGGCACAGAGGAGGTGTGGTGGCACTGCGGCAAAGTGGCGCTGTGGCAAAGTGGTGTGGCAGGCTGGTAGCCTGGCTGAGCCCGGCCTGGCCTGGCCGAGCCTGGCAGCGCAGCGCAGCCTAGCGTGACAGTGCGGCCTGGCCCGGCCTGACCCAGCCCAGTGGTGCACCAAGGAGAGGCCAATGCCGCCGCTGCCACTCCTCCAGGTGCTGCACCATTTCTGGGCAGCCCAAAATGGCTGCTCAGAAGTGCACATGCATCAAAACTCCATTTGATGCATGCACACTTTTATTTTTTAGTGCACATGCGTCAAATGGAGTTTTGATACATGTGCAGTTCTGAGCAGCCATTTTGGGCTGCCTGGAACTGTCATCTGGAGGGCAGGCAGTCACTACCCACCCACCCCCGGTGATCCCCTCTGGATGGCTGCTACTGGTTCGGGCGAACCGGTCCGTACCAGGAACAGCCCATTACTGACTCCACCTAAGAACTAAGCAAGAGAATGACCCTTGACATCCTCTGAATGGATACGTGCCTAAGTCAACCAACTCAGACCTAGGAAGAATTCTATGACAATAACAAACATACTTGAGTAATACTAGAGGCATTATCCAGCATGTTGAATCTTATTCCTATAATACATTGACCACCTTGAATAAAGGAAAAGCACAAGTTAAAAATGTAAAGTGGGCTTATAGACCCTGAAATAAGAGTTACTAGCCACCATTTCCTCCACACCCATAGCTTTGAATGGATCTCTCCTTAGATCTGTGCACAGAATCAGACTTAACCTTAGACAGATTAAGGTAAGCAGCTCAAGTGGCAGGGCAGTTGCTGCTCCCTCCATTCTGAAATAACCCAGAGAGGTCATGCTCCAGAACAGTACAAAGTAAGAGTACTGAAACATCATTTCAACTTATCAACTTCTCTGCATTACAAATACTGTGATCAAAGTTCCTTGGTAAACCATCCAGTGTGATTAGAACTGTAGATGCCAGCCCCCAAAGTACACCTTTTCTCACTTTTGTTCTTGCTTTGATGCTTTTCGTATGATGAGTGTCCAGAGTTTGATTCAGTCAGCTTGACAGGAGCCTCACTTTGAGTCAGATGTCTCTTGAATTCATTTCAAGAATTCAGATTTGTCCAAATCTGAAGCATATCTCTAATGTTGTTAATAATATAAAGTATATCCTTTGCATATTCATTTTCTTCTTTAAAAACAAAAACAAATCAGCATTGCAATGAAACTTATTAAATCTATGTGTTGAATTCTTCAGACATGACCAATTAGAATACAGTAATACCCCGGATAACGATTGCATCGGATAACGCTAGAATCGGATAATGATGGAAAAAACTTGCATTACATAACGATTATTTTAGCGTTGTCTGATACAATGGTCTGCGGGTGTGGGGTGGTTTGGGTAGCACTACCCAATCCACCCCCCACCCACAGCGGTCTCTGCCATTGCAGTAGGGTCGGGAAAAAGCACCCGCCTTTACCCAACCTTACTGCAGTCGCAAAGCCTCCTTGTCTCTTTCCCTCCCTGTATTTAAACTACAGGGAAAGGGGAAAGAGAGAGACATGATTGGTTCTCTAGTGAACCAATCACATCTCTCTCTTTCCCCCTCCCTATAGTTTAAATACAGGGAGGGAAAGGGAGAGAGAGAAAGACAGAAGCAGTTCTTTTTTCCTCCCTGTATTTAAACTACAGGAAGAGAGAGGGTTGTGTTTTAAATACAGGGAGGGGAAGAAAAAAACACAAGCCTCTCTCTTCCTGTAGTTTAAATTTAACCACTGCGGGGGGGGGGTGGCTTTAAAGGCAGGGAGGAAAAGTTCTTTCCCTGCCTGCCTTTAAAGCGGTTTGTCCTTGAAGTCAGGGCTTTTTTTTTTTTTTAGCATTGTTCGATGCATGTATCGGACAACGCTAAAAACCGGATAACGTCATGATTTGTGGAACCAAGTCATAACGTTATCCGGGGTATTACTGTATCTTATTTTAAACTGAGCTGCATTCCACCCAATCTTAAATGTACTGTATCCCCATCGCTGGAGTCTTTGGAAACAAATTTGGCTCTGTCATTAATAATGTATTGCCCAATATATTTATCAGCATATTTGAAGAAGAAGAAAAACTATTTTTAAAGGAGGCGGGGATATAATGGAAACCAAACCAGGTACATTGTAAAAGCTACAGAAGAGTCAAGGAAGTGAGTTCAACCTGATGCAATATTGCTTGAGATGAATGCTAAAATAAATTGTTTCATTCTTGCCTGGGAATGCATTTGCAAAACAATGTACTCTTTTGAGTTTCAAATCTATACAGCACTGCAGCCGTAGCCTAGTAATGAGATTTAATGAGCTGTCTCTTCGTGGAGACAAAACATTCACAGTTATCAGTCTTCTTGCAAATCATACAAGGGTACAAAGGGTGATCTTCTTCCTTCTCAAGCTGTTGTGGTCTTGATCTCAACCTGACACCAATTTCATTATGCCTTCTAACAGGGAACACAGCTTGTGAATGCTAAACTAAAATGGTTTCTCCAGGTTGCCACAGCATGTATGCATCTCAGGAAACAACAGTGGAATCAGTGCTGAAAAAGCTGAGTAACTATATTCAATGACAGTTGAAAAAGAAGGAGTAGGAGTAGGGCTAGGATGTGGAATGGAAGGGCCTGGAGGAAGGCATGGCCAAATGGAAGGAGAAAGATCCATAAGAGGAACTAGAGGGTTAAGAATAAAGCACAATGTTTTGCTTCTAGTTCCACTTGTTGCCACACTAAGTAGAAAGTACACTAAGGACAAAAGTGTACAATTATTTTGAAGAAGCATTTTCTCACAATTAATTTATTTGTAATGTTATCATTAAATCTTTAGTTTCCAAATATGAAATTACTGTTTAGCCCCACCTGCAGTGTCTGGATAAAAAAGGAAATACACTAAAATGGGATGCATGTTAGAAGTAGTTTTGTGCTTGTCTGCAAATCATAAAGGTGAAGGTAAAACCAGTCATATCAAACTATAAGGTTCAGTGCTCATCTCCGTTTATAGCCAGAGATCCAGTGCTGTCTGCGTCTGCAGACATTTCTGTGGATATGTGGCAGGCATGTCACGACACAGGAGTGCACAGAACACTGTTACCTTCCCATCAAAGTGTTACCTATTTATCTACTTGTAATTTCTTGCTTTCAAACTGCTAGGTTGGTAGGAATGTCTGCAGATAACCCTCAATAAAAAGCTTACTTTGGGTTATCTGGCCCTGGCAATCTTGTTTTGATGTGGTGCTCCCCATAGGAAGCAGTTTTTCTGATTCAAAGATCTATTCCACTTAAATTTCCACTCTGCCACAATGACACCTTTTTCTAGTATCCATAATAAAAATGAAGCACTAAAATTAAAGAGTCCCCACTTGGGTTCAGAGTGGCATGCCAACCCACCTCAGTTTCATGCAGTGAGGAATTGCATGAGGAATCACAGCAAGTAATGCCAATCTGCCACAGCAGTGACATCATTTCCCCTACCCCAGCATAAGTTGCACATAGAGTTTGGAAAGACCCACCCATGTCCTTCTACATGTCAGTAGCAAAAGCATTAGGAAATTGTTAGTTTTTTTAAAATTATTTTTAGAAATCTCCTACATGGCCTAATGGACAGAGAGACTACCATCCCCCTATGCTTCATGCTTCCACTTTGCTAGGAAAAGTAACAACATCCCATGCACTCTGGCATCTAGTCATGCCTGCCACATGACCACAGAAACATCTGCAGAAGCAGAAAACACTGCCTCTTTGGCTGTGATGAGCATTACCCCTAGAGTCAGACATGCCTGGCTTTTGAGAAAGGGAGATCTTTACCTTTAATTCAGTTTTTTTTTTAAAAAAAAAATAGTAGCTGTTTTGGTCTGTGTTTCAAGCATATCAGAGAGTAAACAACAACAAAACATTGCAGCACTTTAATGACTCAATTCAGAAAGAATCTTGGAAAAGAATAGGCATGTATCCTGAACATTTTTGAACAGTATTTCGTTCTGGCTAATGAGAACAGAATTCTAGCTGGAGGAATTCTTGTAAAATGCCGGTAACTGGTGCGTTCGTGCGTGGGTGGGTGCGTAGGTGCGTGCGTGCATGCGTGGGTGTGTGCGTGCGTGCGTGTGTGCATGCATGGGTGCGTGCATGCATGTGTGTGAGAGAGAGAATCTCATGCCTAGCTGCCATTTCATAATTGTGACTATCTCATTCTAAACCTGATATCTCTGCAGTTTCTTTGCCACCATTTCACTGGCAGACACTTACATTTGCCATTAGACCCACAGACTTGCATACTCTGATTGTATGTCATGAACCTGTCAAGCTTTGTTACTCCTTTTTCTTGCTGGCTCCATCCTTTTCTCTTTTGTTCTTTTCCCCATGTGGCACTTTTTACCCTGGGTCATTCTAGATAGGAAATTTTAATCCTCTGCATGCCTACAGTGGATGCTTTGATTGTGTCTCTTTTCTTCTTTGCCTCTCCTGAGTTTCTTGAATGTGTGTAAATACAAAAGTATCCAAGTAAGGGGCAAATGGCCATCTGGAACACCATAGCCACAAAAACAAACAAATAAAATACAATAAGAAAATTAAAGCCTATTTATAATGCATTTCATCCCTACAGGGTATGATATTTTTATATATTTTGAAGATTTAGTAGAGGCAGAAAGGAGGGAAACATTTGTTTTTCCCCATGTTGTCCAGTATTTGATTAATATCCCAGACTTTGCATAGGTGATAAATGAGGTGGAGAAGGGAGCCCATATTCTTCTACCAATGAAATAGAAACCTACTGAGAACAGCAGGAAAATTAATCAAGCTTTCTGGATAAAGCCAAAGAAATGGCAAAGTATGCTTCCCCTTTTGACCACAAAGCAGAAGAGACAAAGTAGAATAATTAGGGTGCTGGATTATACTGCTGTTGAGATGCTGCACATGAAGATATCACTGGCTGGCTTTATAGGGCATCATGTTTCATCGTACATAGACATACATGGTTGTAGTATCACAATTTGGCAAGAACTTAATCAACATCATGTCCTGGATCTAATAAGGTTAAACCAATCACACAGTGGTCCACTGTGCAAGGATTTTGACATTCCCAGGGCTAAAATCAGTAACACCACAAACTCTATTGCAGAAGCAGAAATGATGCATTGATGATGGAAACCATTACATTCATGGTGACTTCAGCTGGCACAGAATTACAACCATAGGGCTCTTCACTTTGTGTTAATTTGGATTTCACCTACATTGCTGAAATCAAAGATGCATGCATTCCTGACAATATACATGAGCAAATGAGAACCCTCATGCCAGAAACCTTCAAATGATCCTGTTCTCTTCTGGGTTCATCCTAGCAGAGAGATGAGAAGGAACAGTGGTGATATTTCCTCTTTTCCTCTTTCTCCATCACTTATTTCTTTTTTTCTTTTTAAAAGCAGCTCTCACTTATTGATACCAGAACCAGGGAATTTATTTAAGCCAGCACTAGGTTTTATGAAAACTATCAGCCAAGATAGAGAAATATTCTGGTTGGCAGGCAAGTGTTCCCTCTTGACTGGCTCTGTACATGCCCAGTATACCCTTTTCTTCTCTCTGAAACTGAAGTTTTGCAGCACCCTTTTCAAGCCGGGGGTGAGTCACACTCTCTCAGTCAGCTTGGAGGGCCGGAGGGCAATTTTGCCCTGCGTGCATGATGGGTGTGGCCATTCTGTTCCAATAGCTTCAAAGGGGTGGCAATTTTGTTTCTCAAATGCCCTTGGAGGGATGGGGACCTACATGAAATGGCACCATAGGCCAGATCTGGCCCATGGGCCTTAGGTTGGGAACCCCTTTTTTACAGTGAGAGAAGTAAAAGCTGTAGCTATTTCTGTTGGAGCTATGAAAGGCCATGCAGTGTTGACACTTCTGAAATTGCATGACTCCCTCTTCCTATACCTGTGGGAAAAGCTGAGCATATCAGAGGTGTGATTCTTCTTCACATAGCCATTTATGTGAGATATACCAGGCCATAGCATGTTGGAATAACTACCAGTTATTTGGCTTCCAGTTTTTTTAAAAAAGAATTTGCCCAAATTTACTCATTTCTTCATATTTAGTTAGGATGGAATGAATGTGAGGTTTTTTAAAATTCTGGTGGTAGGATAAAGCAAAACTCACACATTTCACATCTTTACTGCCATCTATTGGTTGAATTTTCTCATTATATATCTCCATTTACCACTTCTGCTCTGAAGATGCCTCAAGTATGCTCAATGCCATGTTCTGATTTTATTTATTTATTTATTTATTTATTTATTTATTTATTTCATTTATATCCCACTGTGCGACTGAACTACAAAAATCCCACTCATTTAGGATGTTTCCAATTCTGGTTGGCAACATAAAAAAATCTTTACAATTAAAAAAATGTAGACAAATTGAACAAAATTATAAACATTAGGAAAGCAAAAACAACATCCACACACAAAAAAACCCAGAAACATTTTTTAAAAACCCACCCTATTGGCGATGGAAAAAACCAAAAACTGAACATTGGTGGCAATGTTAATTGTTAAGTTAAAGTTGCAATCATCAGTATAATTTATTGATATGTGCTTTAATTTAAAAGTAATTGTTAATTTTTCTGGGTACTTTTTGGGATAATTGTAGGATAATGACATGAAAATAAGATAGTGCTCCTCAAAGAGGTAGGCAGATCAGGACCTAAAAGTATAAACATCATCCTATTGGCTCTTCTGTAAGTGGAAGATTTAATTTTACCTGTACTGTAGTCCCTAATTTTAAGAAATTTTAAAGTGGCAATAATATGTTAGAAATAGCATAAGATAAATGAGACCCTGTATAAGGCTGTCATCATCATATATCTAAGTAATAGAGAAATGGGGTAAGGAACTGCTGAGAAGCTCCAACATTAAAAATGAAGGCTGTATTAGTTTCATAAATCATACATGGCTCAAAACAACAGAAGACATAGAATTTATTTTCAGTTATTAGAGGTGGTCCATTACCTCCATATATATTATCTTCAGTCCATACCTTTTGAGTGATCAGTCTCCCTTTCTTCTGATACAAAATTTTGTATGTTTGACATGAAGGAAAGACCAAACTGTTCTACATTAATATACCAAGAAACATAGGACTTCATTTCAAGACTCAGTTTCTGGTATAATGAGGTGATCGGTAGCTGGCTTAGACACTTAGTATGTTCATCATGCAGGACATATTATTTCTAATCAAAATAGATATGTACCACCATTTAACTCACTAAAATAATGGCTTCTTCATACTTTTGCAGATGCATCTTAACTTTATGCATCTTCTGCATTAAAAATAAGATTTCTACTTGTGTAGAAGAACAATAGTTATGAGCAGCCCCCAAATGGTATTATTATCCTAACCAAAATTTCTAGTGCTTGTGAAGACCTTGATTCTATCCTTGTGCAGATATTATCTCCAAAAACATTTGTTCTGCTCTGTACCTGTGCTTACACAAGCTACTATACAACCCCTTTGACAATTCATTGGCTGAAATTTTATTGCACTAGGAGTAAACTATGAATAAACTAGGAGTAAACTAGGAGAGTGCAAAAGTTGGCTTGAGACTCAATATAAAGAAAACCAAGATAATGGCAACAAGCCCTATCAGTCACTGGAAAATAGATGGGGTAGAAGTAGAAGCAGTGACAGACTTTACTTTCCTAGAATCAAAGATCACTGAAGATGGGGATTGCAGCCATGAAATAAAAAGGTGACTGATTCTTGGGAGACAAGCTATGAGAAACCTGGGGAACATAGTTAAAAGTAGAGACATCACTTTGCAAACAAAAATTTGCATAGTCAAAGTAATGGTATTCCTTGTGGTAATGCATGGTTGTGAGAGCTGGACCATAAGGAAAGCTGAGTACAGATGAATAGATGCCTTGAGATGTGGTGTTGGAGGAGAGTTTTGAGAGTAGCCTGGACATAGGGTTGTCATAATTCTCTCCCACAAAAACTGGGACAGAAGTTTACTTGACAAAAATGGGTGGGTTATATAGCCGGGGGGGGGGCGGGCAGCAGCGGCGGCGATGACGATGACAAATTAAGCTTTTTCTAAATAGAGGGAGGGGAAGCATGAAGCCCATGTAATGACATGGAAAGATTGTTCTGTGGGCACCATCCATGCATATTTCCACCCACCTACCTAGCGACCCCTGCCATGTATCTCAACCACAATCCTTGCATGGGTTTATTTTGCTCACAGGGGGTGAAATAAGGTGGCAATTCACTGAACCCTCCTCCAAAGCACATTGCCAGTGCCAAGGTGGGAAGGTCTCCATGGTGACTTTATGCTGGTGGTGGCAGATCCCTCATGGCTGATCCCATCCACCCCCCTTGCCTTCCTGCCCACTTCATGCCAACAATAAATGCCTGGCCAAGTGCGCATGAGGACAGTGATCCTGTCATAGGAAAGAAATGAGGGAGGGGATATCAGATAGTAAACAAAACAAAAAGACAAACCTGCCTTGTGACACCTTAAAGACTGACTGCTGTGTTTTAATATGAGTATTTGTGTATCAAGTCCACTTGGGCTGTAAATGGAGATGAGCTTGACCTTAGCTGCTAACATTCCGGGACTTTTACATGTTTTTCCTTGAACTGCCTGGAACAATTTTCCCAACCTTGAAATTGGGAGAATCCTCAGTTTTCTGGAATATATGGCAACCCTACATGAACAGCGAGGAGAACAAATAGGTCGATCTTAGAAGAAATCAACTCTAACTGCTCCTTAGAAGGTCAAATAGTAAAGATGAAGCTAAAGTACTTTGGACATCAAATGAGAAGAGTGGATTCACTTGAGAAAGCCTTGATGCTGGGAAAGGTGGAGAGCAAAAGTAGAAGAGGGCGGCCAAAATGAGATGGCTAGATGGTATTGTAGACACAATGGGGACAGGGCTGGGCTGGGTTGAAGAGGATGGTGGAGGACAGAGGTGCCCATTGGGCAATGGTCCATGGGGTCGCAGAGGGTTGGAGTCGACTGTGCTACTGAACAACAACAGGAGTAAACGTGGAGGGAGTTCTGCCAAGGGAGTCCAATGTGTGATCACACAATTGATTATACAACTAGTTGTGTATAAGTGTGTGTCTCCAGGAAACTAGTTGTGCAGTAACTGCACCTGTGGAGCTACTTGTTAGACATGGCATTTGCCTTTGTGCAAATTTTGCTGCCACTTGAACAAATTCAAGTGGTGCAGGCTGAAAACAAGCTACACAGCAGCATTTTGGACATTATGATTTGATTGTGCTACTTGTCGGCTTGCCCTGTTTGTAAAACTAATACTTTTGCCAGTAGGGGGAAAAAAGTCTTCATACATACACCCCTCCGCTACTGACATTACATACAACATATTTTCTGTAAATCCTTTCTTAACATTACAGTGCTGTCTATGTGTAATCAGAAGTAAGTACTATTCAATTCAGTGGGTTCCACTTTAAGTAGATATAATTTTACAGCCTAATTCAGGAAGGAAATCCTGATGGTTTCTTCTCCCATATTCAACAGAAAATTATTTCCTTATGTTCAAAGGGAAATCTTTCTTGCCATAAGTGGCGATTTAAGGAAATGAAAAATATCCGACACTTTCCTCCTTCTTTCCTGAGTCAGGTTTCTTGTCTTCTTCTTTCCCCTTTCTTCTACCTTACTATCCTTCCTGTGATGCTTTTCTCTTTCTATACCTAGGCTAAATTTTGTGGCTTCCAGATCACTGTAGCCCTGTGTTTACCAGGCCTCAGGATACCAGTAAAAGGTTTAGGGAATTGCTTCACTTCTAAAGGAGGTATAGAGAGGAAGACAAACCTTAGGAGTAAAGAGCTTGAAGGAAATTAGTTTTGATTTTTGTGTGTGGAATAGATTTAAAGCCTCAGCATTTATCCCTACCAATTACCAGTTGGTGCCAGAATTCAGTGGTTCAGCACAAAGGTATTAGTACACTTGGACACTGATGACACATCAAAGTCTGAAAGAAGAAACCAGATCATGATTTCCTTCTTGAATTAGGCTGTAAAATTATATGTATTTAAAGTGAAACCCACTGGATTGAATAGTTTACTTCTGATTACATATATACAAGCAAGGCAGGCAACTGAGCAGAAGCATTATGACTCATGAGCCTTCTTTTTGCACAAGCCCCGGCAGCACAAGGCCTTTCTGTGCACAAGACATGGAAAAAGGCTTCATGTGTGCTGTCAGTGAGACTTCCAGAAGCCTCAGTAGGAGCTGTGAGCATGGAAAAACTCCTTTGTGTGTGAACTATATAAAGCAGCTGAGCCATGCTTACTGGAGAATAAAGCAATTGCTCTCTTACCACTTGCCTGTCCACATATGTGAGATCACAATGGTCTACTCCAGTGTTTTCCCAAACTTTGGTTTTTGGACTTCAATTCCTAGAAACCTAAGTCAATCCCCCAAAGCACTGATCAGCCAATGTACAGTTTTCAGCTTCTGGGAATTGAAATCCCCCTCCCCCTAGGGTGTGGGCCCCATGTTGTGAACCAATGGTCTATTTTTCTTATCTTGGTCTCTGCACTGGAAGTCTGAAAGAATAGGATGTTTCTGTTCTGCCATTCCTACTTTCTCATTCTGTTTCCCATCTGTTCTTCAGTGTCTATGTTTTCTTATTACCTTTTAAATAAAACAACTTCTTTTCTGGGGTTAAATCACATCTTTGCTCTGTTTTCTTCAGGGAAACCATATGATGACACTGACTATTATTCACACAAATGTTTCTAACTTTACTTAGACTGTGCAATTGTCAAAACATGTAGTGGTTCTTTTGCCCTTATAGGTCTTAGACAAGCTGTATCAGGATGATAGAAGCCTACACTTTTGTTTCAGCTAGAGTCAGGGCCATGGCTGGAAAATATTACCATAGCATCTGGTAAAAATTCCCTTACTTGTCCATGATTCTTGAAAGCAAAGAGCATAAATTCTATTCCTTCAGATGCTTTCAAGTACAATTCCCATAGTTCCTTGCTAGGTGGGACTGAAGAATGCTGTAAGCCAAAGTTACTGGAACTGGAATTCCTACTTCTGCTGAAAAAAATACTTCTTGTAAATGGAAGGAAAATTCAGAGATGATCAAACATGGTGACACTGCTGTGATGTCATATAATTCATTCTGGCTAGAGATGTTCGCCTATTTGACTTGTTCAGGAACGGTAGGGACAGAATCAGCCAGGGATGGAAGATGCAGTCAGAGAGCTGAAAGGATTGCCTTGAACAATGTGTCTGTCTTTTTCCATTACATCAGCCACAAAACCTCCTTCTTTGGTAACTAACTGTCTTGTTTTGTATTGTTTATTATGTATTCACATAAAACTGTGAAAATAGCAAGCAAGATGCAAATGCATTTATTATGTTGGATCCTGCTAATATGTGTGTCTTTATGTAGAAGGAAGGGAAATGCACAGAACAAACCATTGAAATCTGCAATCTTGAATTCACTCTTTAAAAATAATATGTGGCGTGTCTTTCTGTCAGATAGAATTTATCTCTGGAGTGTGAAAAGTTCACAGTTATATATTGCATTTTCTCTCCTTTTTGTTCTTATTAATTACTGAATACTTTCCAGGTGACTGCATCATGTTTCTTGTCAATATATATGTTAGAGTTAAAACTAGTTTACAGTTAAAGCAGGTTTTCCCTAGTTAAAACTAGTTCTGACTAACTGTGTTTATGAGAACTAGAATTAACTGATGATGAAAGATCCATTTCTAGTGAAAACTGGTTTTAACTAGTCAAAACTAGTCCTAACTAAATGGCTTAGTTAAAACTAGAATTTCCTATCAAGGAAAAAGTTTCAGTTAAAGCCAGTTTCCAGTTAAAATGGGGTTTGACTAGTCAAAACTAGTTATAACTAAACGTCTTAGTTACAACTAGAATTTCCTAATAATAATAAGTGAAAGGGCAAGGCTGGCGGAGCCTCGCTTTTCCAGACAATAAGTGAAAGTGTGAGTTTGGCAGAACCAACGTGGGGCCCACGGGGGGTGGGGCAGCAGAGGTGGTTAAGAACCTCACCTTGTTAGCTGGAAGGCTGGCAAGTCAGCAGTTTGAGACCTGGAGGCTGCATGACAGTTTGAGTGCCTGTCTGTGTCTTAGCTTTTGGGCACATGAAAGGAGCCTCAGGTGCACACCACCCATGGGGTCTCGAGGCCAGCCCAGCAGTGGAAGAGGAAAGTGCGAGGCTGGTGGAGCCTTGCTTTTTCCAGCCAAAGCACAGTGCAGGGACCATCGGAAGGGGGGGGGGAGGAATCACAGGCAAGACGTTGCTGGAATGGTCCCAGAGACTGCAAAGGGACTGCAAAGAGACAGCAGTGGCATGCACCTGAAGCTCCTTTCATGTCCCCAAGAGCTAGGAGAGAGACAGGCACTCAAACTGTCATGCAGTCCCCTCGTCTCAAACTGCTGACTTCACAATGGGTGGTGTGCAGCTGAAGCTCCTTTCATGTCCCCAAGAACTAGGACACAGATGGGCACTCAAACTGCCTGGGTCTTGAATTGCCAACTTGCCAGCCTTCCAGCTAACAAGGCAAGCTTCTTAACCACTGAGCCACTGCAGCTCCTTTGCAGCCCCTTTGAAGTCTCTGGGACTATCCCAACAATGTCTCACCTCTCCTGCCCCCCCCCCACTCCATAGTCCCTACACTGTAGTTCAGCTGGAAAAGCGAGACTCCAGTAGCCTCCCACTTCTAGCCTCCCACTTGCACTTATCGGCTGGAAAAGTGAAGCTCCACCAGCCTTGCACTTTCCTGTCCAGCAGCCTGGAAAAGCAAGGCTCCTCCAGCCTCGCACTTTCACTTATTATTATAAAAATCTAGTTGTGACTAAGACATTTAGTTAGAACTAGTTTTGACTAGACAAAACCCATTTTAACTGGAAACTGGTTTTAACTGAAACATTTTTCTTTGCAGGAAATTCTAGTTTTAGAATTTAGATTTTAAGCCATTTAGTTAGAACTAGTTTTCACTAATTAAAGCCAGTTTTCACTAGAAATGGACCTTTCATCATCAGTTAATTCTAGTTCTCACAAACGCAGTTAGAACTAGTTTTACAGTTAAAACTAGTTTTCGTCTTATTAAACATACTAAAAGAAATATGTCCTCACCACCACCACTTTCCCATCTGCAATGTAAGACTAATGAATGGAAGCTACAAACTACCCAATGTTGTTGTACCAGGATTCAATGCCAATATATTTTATCAGAATGTAGCATCTGCCTCGTAATGCAGCATGTTCTGCTTTGGTGACAAAATGGCAATGCACCAGTGACACCAAATGTGGTGACAGATGGACTGATGCAAAATATTGCTTTAGGGGAAGAAGGAAGGAAAGTGACTTTCTCCCACCTTTGCCTCCTGTCAAGATTAAAATATTACAGGTGATCTAACTGGCTATCTATGGAGTTTTTTTTAATACACTGGATTTTGATGCTGACTACCTTCTCTGTCTAATTCACCTTTGATGAGGAAATTTACTGAGTTGGAGAAAAAGGGGGAAATATGCATTTACACCCTTCTGCTGCTACCAGACTACACTGAGATTGCTGATGGGTAGCAAATGTACAGTATGAGCCCTTTTATTTTATTTTGCTAAGGAGTCTATAGCTTGTCAGACGTGTATTGCTGATCAAGGGCTGCTGTGATACATGGGTGGCTTTTTTTGGGTGTGTGTGAGGGGGGATGATACAGTATTTATTTCTGTGTGCTACTGCTGCAGACTATTTCTAATGAAATTATTCAGTTCTTCCAGAAATGTGATTCCACTTAACTGGGGTAAGTGTAGAGATGTTACAACAACGACAACGACAACGACAATGACACGACAACGACAACAGTTATACACTGCAGCAGCTTGAACCGTATACAAATGATCGGAGAGGTTAAAATGAAGCATTCCATCCTTTACTTGTAGATGCCATCCAGATTGCTAGGTGAACACGAGTGGTATAACAAGTTCCTTAAAGACTCAGGCCAGCTGAGAGTGAGAAGGACACACTACTTCTAGAAATGAATGGCTAGATGCTGCCCACACATAAACTGTATCTATCATCAGTCTGACAATGTCTAAGGATAGGGCTAGCCCAGGAAACACTTGGCTAATCCACTGGATATCAGATACAGTAAAACCTTGCATAAAGAGCGCCTTGCTTAGAGACTAACTCGCTTAAAGAGCAGAATTTTATCTGAATGGTCATCTCGCTTAACAACTAAAACCAACCAAAAACTTCCTTAACAACTAAATTGGGGGTTGTAATCCCCCCACCCCCAGAAGTCACAATTGGTCACTTACAATGGTGTTTCACTTAAAGAGCAAACTCACTTAAAGAGCAATCCTGTGTAACGCATTATGCTCTTTAAACGAGGTATCACTGTATATGCACAAAACAACTATGCTATATTTTAAGATCATGATGGACCACAAAATGTTTGAAAAATATGAACAATAAAGGAAAATCTATGGGGACTATTACACTTGGCACAGCTTAGGGACTCAACAAGGCAAATAAACCCTGAACCCACTGTCCTTCACTTTATTAAGTCAGCTTCCAAGGAACTAGCCATGTTCTGGCACACTTTCAAAATTAAAAGAGAGAAAAAGACTAAAAATCAAAATATTATGACACTAATGAAATTATTTTAGTGATCTGACAGACAGCTAATCATCCCAGTTATGACCTGTAATTTTAAGTAATTACTATCTTGATTATCCCTTTCCTGACACAACAACAGTGTTACTTTGTCTATTATTTGTATCCTATCTGCACATGACCTCCATCACTACAGGGACATGTATATATAAAGATCTCATCATAGCTTTCTCAAGGTAAGAAATATTTAGTAGTGGTTTACCACTGCTATGCAGTACTAAACTTGAGTATCACTGCCATTGTACGGGAAAGATCTTTCACCAGCATCACCTTCCATTATTACTGCTGACCAGTAGGTGCCCTTCAAGAGTTTCTTCACTATTGAGTTTAAATCCCCAGACAGAGTATATGAGTGATTTCTTATATACATCTATATACACAATAGTAAGGCCCATTCTTAAGAAAACTAACTTGGCAATTGATGATTTGAAAAACACATCCATCTCAAATACCCCTTTTGGGGGGCATGTTAATTGAGACAGTGTAGCTGACCAGTTGCAGGAATTTTTGAAAGAAACTGATAGTCTGGATTCAATTCGATCAGGGTTTAGGCCAGTGATCTTGGACTTTATTTTATTTATTTATTTATTTATTTTATTGAATTTATTACCCCGCCCCACTCGGGAGAACCCGACTCTGGGCGGCTTACATCGTCATAAAACAGAGGCAAAAGATAAAAACATATAAAATCATGAAGTTTAAATATTATCTAAAATCATTTAAAGTTAAAAAACAGTACAAACTACACGCCAGTATCCCCCTGGTTATTTATTTCCAATAAGCCCTGATCAGCAAGAGTGCTGACTTGGGCGTCTGATAATTGAAATCCAAGAACACCTGGAGTGCCATGGTAGGCCATCACTGGTTTAGGCCATGAAATAGTAATGAGATAGTACTGATTGCCCTGCAAAAGAATCTCCTAAAGGAGTACAACAGAGAGAGCCTAACCCTGTTGGTCCTCCTGGATCTTTCTGTGTCCTTTGGTATGAATTTTAGATTTTCTACATGTATATCACTATATTGTTGATTGTATGTTATTATGTGAGGTCTTATGGGGTTTTAAGTTTTGATCTGTAAACACCCAGAGTAGTGTTTTAAATAAAGTCGTTGTCATCTGCTACTTGTATCTGAGTATATGTTTTTCCTAGAAGTCATTTTCAAAGTTGATGGATGTGTCTCTGGTGACTCCATAAATTGATCCTGGCATGAAACATGTGACCACACACATTACAGTGAATAGATGGTGGAGGGCATTGTTGAGTTTGACAAAGCTTCTATGCTTGTCACATAGCCTCTTTGTATCACTCTTTTAAAGTGATACGTAACAGCAGAGATGGTTTGGTACCAAAGTGGGTGATCTACAGCTGCTGCCTCCCAGGTTTGTGGGTTTCTACCAGACACCTTCAAGGTTTGTTTCAGCTGGCCCTTATAACACTTCTAAGGAGCTCCATGAGGTCTTGCACTGGAGCTAAGTTCCCCATAAAGAATTTATATGGTGGCCATGCCCTATCCATCTAAGACGATGGCCTATAATGGAAGCTTCAATGCTATTTACATGTGCCTTCTTGAGAACTGTGATGTTGGTGACAGTCATCCCACTTAATATTCCAGATGGACCTTAGCTTCTGTTGGTGAAAGTACTCAAGCTTTTTGATGTCTTAGTGATAGAGGGTCCATGTTTCACAGCCATACAATAATGTTGAGGTAGCAAAAGCTTGGTATACCATGAGCTTTGTATGAACTGCTACATCTTGAAGCCCTGGTGTGATAGACAACCAAAGGGAGAATGGGCAGCACCAATTCTCTTCACCACATCCTAATCACAGGTGAAGTTTTTAGACAGGATGCTAACAAGGTAAGAAAACTGGTCTGCCTGTTCTAGTGTCGAAACTGAGATGGTAATACAGTAAAACTCAGGTTTAACGACTGCCTTGGTTTATGTTTGTGGTTTACGATAGCAAATCCAGAGGAAATGATATCCCATTTTACAACTTTTTTTTGCTTTACAACTGGGATTCCTCCAGAGTCAGAAATGACTGTGAGGCTATTTAAGACAACCCACAGCCAGTTTGGACTCTGTGGGTGGCATGATCACAGCAGGCAACCTTGCCTTGTGCATTCACAGCACCTATTCCAGAGTCATCGCTAACACGCTGGATGTCTTTTAAAACCTGCACCTTAGCGACAGCTCCAGAAGAGGCACCATGTATACGTAAGGTATGGTCACGCGCTGAGATAAGCTCTTCCCCTTTGCTACACTGACCTGGACACAGAAGGGGGGAGAGGTGAGTGGTTCATCTCACTTGGCTGCGGTGTCTTCAGTGGGGGAGCCTTGGACGTGGTTGGCCCCAGCGGCAAGACAAACAGTTCCTCTTTATTGCCCAATGCCGACCCTGAGGAAGAAGTGCGAGAGCCCAGGCAAGGTAGGAAAAGATAGTATCCCACATTGAGAGGGGGGGGGTTGGATTTTTTTTTTTTGGGGGGGGGGAGATCAGGAACATTTTTTAAAAAATTCAATGCATCCCTAGGGAAAATGTGCTTTGGTTTATGATTGATCCAGTTTCTGACAAAAGCTGTTGGAACAGACCCAAATTATAAATCATGGTTTTACTGTACTGAACTCTGGAAGGGCTTTCTTTGGGGTAAGTTGTGCAAGTACCTTGTTTTTCTGAGCATTTATGGTGAGGCCAAAATGATCACATGCATTCCTGAAAGAGGTGAGTGACTGTTGCAGCTCCTCAAGTTTGAGAGCAAGAGATGCAGTATCATCTGCATATTGCATTTCTGTTATCCTGTTAACACTGGTTAGTCTTAGGAAGCATAGCCTAGCGGCTAGCCAAATTAAAGAGTCCTCCATTGAAGCAGTATTTAATCTATGCCTGTGTTGTTATTAGATTCTTTTCATACTGCATGGCAGCCAAGCTAAGGGCAAGAAGTGTTGGAGGAAGCACACAACCCTGTTTCAATCCATGGGTGATTGGGAAAGCATCTTATATGCTGTTATGATGGAGAACTCTCCTAGACATGCCATCATGAAGTACCTGGACTATATCTACAAAACACTCAGGGCAACAAAAGCATCACAGCACAGCCCACATAGCAGGTCTTGGGACAGAATCAAAAGTCTTTTCCAAGTCACAAAGTACCAAAAAGAGCGGATTCTGTTGTTTTTTGCATTTTCCTGAAGTTGTCTTGCTCAAAAAATCATGTCCATTGTGTCTCAAGAAATATGGAAACCACATTGAGATTCTGGAAGGACCCTTTTGGAGATAATTTGCAGGCAACTGAGCAAGATTCTAGCAAAACTCTTTCCAGCGATGGGTAGCAATGATATGCCCTGATAGAGATGGTGATAATGGTGGCATTCTTAAGGTCATCAGGCACTTTACCAGTTTTCCAAATCAAGATTATGAGTGTGAAGAGCCTTGTCTTTGGAGGCTTCCCTTCCTTCTGAATTAACCCCAGAGGGATGTTATCTGGCATGGGAGCCTTTCTGGGTTTCAGCTTATTCAGAGTCTCACAGAATTCCAGGTATGTCAGTGGAATTGCCATCTGTAGCTGCTGGGGATATTGTGGCACTTCTCAAAGAAAATCCTCAGCAGCAGTAGAGTTTTGGTTTAAAGCATGCAAACATGTTCCTTCCAGCACTCCAGGATTTTCTGGCCATCTGTAAGGACTGCAGCAATGTCAGCTACTTTAAGAGTGCCGGAGCCACCACTGAAAAATCCCCCCGATGGGTAAGGGACTTTCTAGCAAGCCTGGGAGTCGGTCCTTGGAGTTGAGGTGTAAGAGAAGAGCAGATGAAGCGGGCCTGATTTCTGAAGTGTAGATGCTCTGCCAAGTAAGAAGGTCCCATCATAAAAGTTCCTTAGATCACAAGTGTCAAACAGCCTTTGGAGTTCCTAAGCTTTATGTTGCTGTTCTTAATTTATCTTATTTGTGCCTGACATTTCCAGTTTAGTTCTTGGAAATGAACTTTCTTCATGTTGGAGGATGGATCTTGAGGAAGGGATAGATAAGCTTCCTGTTTGGCATTGAAGCATGAAATTTCATCATTGTTGTAATCAAACCTGTCTTGCCTCTTCTTTTTCACAAAACCAGTGGTTTCCTCAGCAGTTTCTATGATAATATTTTGCAACGAAGTCCATTCTTGTTCGACTTCATGAGTGCTGACAAGGTTTTTCAATAGTCAGTCAGAGATCTTATTCTGATAATCCACAGCAGTGGACTCATCCCAAAGTTTAGAAATATTGAACTTCCATTTGGGCAGGTTAGGCGGCTACCTAGATGGTCTTTGACAAAGAGCAATCCAGACACTAGAAACCAGAAGCTTATGGTCTGTCTAACAGTTGTTAATATTTCTAGTTGTCCTGATGATGAGGACATCTTTCTTATCACACTGCTGGGTGATGATATAGTCAAGGATATGTCAGTGCAGCCATGTGGTCTTAAAATGGCTGAATAGTCAAAACTGAGTGTGGGTGATGAAGAGCCTTTGATACACCAAGAAGCAGTACTCCATTAGAATTGCAGTTACCAAGTCCTTGCTTACCCATCTCCTTTTCCCAGAGTTGATAATCCCTTCCAACTCTGGCATTGAAGTCCCCAAGCAGTAAAAAATTGTCCCTAGCTGGTACCTTAGTGATGGTAGAGCCCAGCTGATTGTAGAACTGGTTTTTAACATCTTGTATCATGTATGTGACACTCTGCTTCCTCTTTCCCTTTCCAAAAGATGGTATATCTTGAACCAGACTCAGTGATTTTTCCCTTACCAGACAATCTAGTTTCACTCAAGGGAGCAACATCAATGTCCAGCCTAGCAAGGTCATGGGTCACAAGAGCTGTTCTTCTCTCAGGTCTGTCATTGTTGTCAAGTTCGAGTAGTGTCCTAATGTTCCAGGTGCCAATCATCATTATCATTTGTGTATTCTTCATTTTCAACCACATATAAAGGGTGACCCACAGGGTGTGGCCTCCCTGCTGGACAAAATGTGTGACTTCCAGTGTTTAACCCACATTTTCTAGGGTCGGGGTGGGCAGCGGTGCTCCTAAATAGGCCTGTCCAAACACAGATGCAGGACCAAATTCCTAAGTAGTTACCCAATTCTCAGAAAGATGACCATCATCCATCTGCTGCCAATGTGCAGGTGTGAACTAGAGGCTTCAGTTCCACCTGAAACCTGCCGCCACTGTTGTTATCCTATTGCTGATGGACTTTGAAAGAAGAATGACAAATAGGAAAGATGCCACTGGCATGAATTTGTTTAAGGTGGATCCCAGCTTGCCACTGAAGTGACACACACACTATAATCATGGAGCCATCTCCTGTGGCACATATGAAATGAGAGATGCAGGATTTGACACTGGGACTGCAATGGACTGCCACAGCCTTGAGGATATTGACAAGTTGTGCCTTCACAGCTAGTCCATCTGGCATGGCCTCTTCTGCCTCCATGACCATTGGGAATCAGAATAGTGTAATGGTTCCTCCTCCACTCAGTTTGCTGTTGGGCCGAATGTGATGGTTTCCAGTGGCATTTCCTCCACTGATGGGACTGTCACCCCACCCAAAGGGTCTCATCTGCCCATAACCATTGGACCCTCCACTACCATAGTGGAATAAAGTATATAAATCAAATAAATACATAAAGAAGTTGTTTGTACCTTTTTTCTCACTTTGCTGGATTGTTCATCCTCTAAATAGAAATCAACAAGTAATAACAGCCAACATCTTTCTGTAGTGTAACATTCAAAGGAGAATTGCCTCAAGTTAAGAAGTAACCATGACGAGTATATATTGCATATTGAGTAGTATGATTCGCATGACACAGTTTCCAATAGAAAACAACTACAGTGTTTCTTAATGTCAAGCAATTCCCCTGTAAAAATTATGCTGTTGGAATTATGCCAGCAAAATTATGGCATAGTTTTTTGGGCACTGAGATCTTAAAAATTATTATTGCTGTCCATTTAACATTAACTTTAAATCATGGTAGGATGCTTATCTTTTTGTTCCATGGAAATATGAGACTTACTTTAAAAGAGTGAGACAGACTAAGAGAGAGAGTGATCTGTGAAATAATATCTGGCAGAAATGAATGATGGAGAATTGAGTACAAATAAATAATAGATCCTAGGAATAGGAGAAGATTGATAGAAATTAGAACTGTAAAAAAACAACTGAGGCACTGTACTACTCAAATGAATTTAGAATACTCTCAGTGCATAGTGGTATGTGCTGAGCTGTGGGGGGAAAATAAATGGAAAGCCTTTTCTGCCACCTGCCTGCTACTGACAGTTTGAGTAATCTTGACTAATTGTCCAAAAGCAAAGGTGCCATTCAGCTGTCAAATCTAGTGCAGTCCTCTCATTATCATTAATAGGACTAACGCGTGCAAAGAATAGATCTCTCATAGATCAAAATGGCTCAATGTCGTTTCCACGCAATTGAAGAATGGCTTTGCTTAAATAACTATCCACCCCTTCCCTCAATGGACATATCCCTCTCAATGATTTCCACTATAGCTGGCAGGAATCTAGTTATTACCTAAAATGAGCAACATGTAACAAAATGTGAGGAAGTATCTCCTCGCATTTGTTTGAAAAATGTTGCTGAAATGACACAATTATGAGCTTTATCTGCAAATAACTGGAGCACCCTTGGGCCAGGTTAAAGCAGAGAGCAAACGTCATGGTCTGCCTAGCCAGCAGTTTACATGATATCCAAATGGCCAAAAAGACCCGAAGGTGTGTGGAATGTCATTGCAGAGATGTCTACTCATGCAGGGACTCCTCACTGAATAGTGACTCCAAGGTATCCAAGGTTTCTCCAAATAATGGTTGATACTTCTGGAGTGTCTTTACTTGTGTCCTCCTGTTACCCAATTCTGGGTGATTGGATTCACTCTCTGGCAGAGGTACTAGAAAGACCCAAGAACTTACAATGAGGCAGGTTTTTTCAGTCAAAACAAAATATGGTTTATTGGGAGCAAAAGCAAAGGGAAGCCTATTCAGGCATATAGTCTGGCCAGACCTATAATTCTAAATAGCTAACCTTCCCGCAACCGTTCTGAGGAAAAGACCCCCTCGTGATCCCTGCTCACAAAATTTGGTGAACAGAAGATCGCCCCCACCCACCTAGAAGGGGTATTTAACTATTCTATCTAAACTAACTCTGCATGCAAGGGGAGGGGAGGAGTTTGGGAGGAGGTAAGGAATTTAACATATTTTAATTACATGCAAACATAAAACAAAGGCAGCTCTGAGGTCAGAGACTTTAGTTACACAAAAGCGGCAGATTACAGCTATTGCTGAAAAAAACCGGTTATAGAGAGTTTACATTAGGTCAAAGGAGCATATTTGTGGTTTATTTATTTATTTATTTAGATTTATTACCCCGCCCTAATCAGGCGAACCTGACTCTAGGCGGCTTACAGAAATTCATAAATTAAAACCTTAAGGTTCATAAATTACTTAAAAGTCAATTAAAAAAGAATTAAACCATGAATTTACAAAAATCTAAAAGATTTAAAAAGGTTAAAAGGTTTAAAAAGATTTTAAAAGTTTAAAAGAGTGAGGGAGGGGTGGCTGTCCCATCATATCAGCCACCCAACATGGTTGACAGGAATATCTCTTTGTTCTCTGCTGAATGAAACAGAGGCTGGTACGTCTTCTCCAATGGGAGAAGATCTAGCAGTATTGACAGCCAATGGTGCTTTGAGGCGGGAAATTGCAGTTCCAACGTGGGTTAATGTTCCGGACATGAATGAATCACAGCGTTTGAGTCACTCTTAAGTAGAAACACAAAGAAAGGAGTTAGAGTCATTATGTCTTGTTTGTTTAATTAAATGGAGATCTCAGGAAGAGGGAAGCCAACAATTTAGCCTTTGTTTGCCCTTGTAATCTGGTTCGTGAGAGACGGGACGTCCACTTGTCCCTTCCAGCCCTGTGCTGTCAGTTTATTGTTGTGTAAGGCTTTTCTTAGGTTCTTGCTTCCCCCCTTTCCCTGATCAATTTTGGGGTTCCATGGTTCTTGTGTTCCCCACAGACTGTTGATTTCCCTCTTTAAGCTATGATTGTGCTTGGGTCAGTGTTCTAAAAATGTTGAATTGAACTTTGATCAAACCAGAGATATGAGACATTCAGCTTCCTTTGTGAAGGAATAAAAAAAAGGAATTCCTGCTTATCAGAACACCCGGCAAACCAGTTTTAAGAACAATGGAGGCAATCAGGGCCATGTTTACATTCCTTGCCAGAGTCTATTGACTATCGGGTAATCCCCCTTTCCTTCTGGAGAGCATTCCAATCCTATGATTTAACTTTTGGCTTCTACCTTATTTTCCATGTGTGTGTGAGTTTTGTGATATGTGGCATTTAATAAACGTTTTGATTAATTATAATGCTTTATTCAAAATTTTAGGTAACACTCCTTCCCTTTTCTCTCGGCGGAGAATCTTTGAAAAGATTTCTGGAAGCAATCTGGGATTTCTGACAGGAATCTTTGAGAGAGATTCTCCGTCGAAACTGAGTGGGTCCTGGTGTGTCTTCAGGGATTGCAAAAGGGGCATACACACACCAATAATTACAGCAACCCCAAGTCCCGTCATGAATAAATGTTTCCAACATCTGGGAGCAGGCCAATTAGCCAATTCCCCAGTGAAAACCCAGTGTTTTACTCTCAGTGGTGAGATTGTGGAGTCCGTGGATGGTTTCCTCTGCCTGCTTGCTGTTAAATTTAGGCAGCACATCCATTTAAAATAAGGGGGTTGTCCAAACTACCAAATGAACATCCTAACATTCTATACATTCTACACCTGTTTAGAAGTTTTTTAAACAAAAAAAATACAGGAACACAGTGTGCTAGCAACACTTTAGAGAGAGAGAGAGAGGTAGAGAGAGTCGAAAAGAAACGAGGTGATAGGAATACTAATAATAAAAGACACAATACTCCTCCATTGAATTTTAGACATGCTCTGGAGCACTGCTATCCGTTCACTTTTGGGATCCACCACAGGGCTTCCACATCTTTAGCTTTTTCCTGTAGTGAGGGAGAGAAAACACAACACATCTCCCCAAAACCCTCCCACATTTACTTTTAAACTTTTATTCCTTAACCCTAGTAACAATAAACGACAACCACTCATGTTTTCAATGTACTTCCATTGCATTCACTGTTCCCTATGGATTTATGTAAGGGAATTCCTTAAGATTCCAGGTTTAGTAGGAGAAGAGGGCTTTTATTGTGCAAACCCCATACTTACTCCAGAAGCCACTAATGCATGATCCAATTGCAACTGTGAGTGCTTTTTAGAGGCAGGAATTTACCTTCCTGGCCCAAACCAATGTAAACCAAATTAAATACTTTGAGTAAACAATTGTTTCACTCCCATCTGATCTGAGGAAGGTGCTGCTTCCCTACCAAATTCAGCCTCCCCCTCCCCTTTGTTAGTCTGGGAGTCTCCTAACTAATTTCTAAACTGGCCTCATTGTGAAATCTATTTGTTTACCTTTACCCTGTTTTCCTTCTGGCATCCTGTATAATAAGAATGAGGGTTTAACAAACGCACTGCAGATGTTTTTGAAATAACTTTATTGTTGGAGTTGCAAAGCAATCTTTATGGTTCAGTTTCTTTAACTAGGATTCTTAACTGGGGACGGTGCATAGGGACGCTCAAATTTCCTTAAGATTGTGCACTTAGTAGGATGAGAGGAAATTTCCCATGTGCGATGTTCCAACAATCTTCAGAAGCCACTCACACAACATACATGCAGACAAGACAAACTACAGCTCTTATTAGATGCAATGACAGAACAGACTATGCAGGGCACCTCTCCTGCCTTCCTTAAGGGAAATTTTGGCAGGGAGTTTGCCCAGAAATAACATTTGGCTTTATTAATTTTAATTAGGCAGACATCAGTTTGTGGTGTTAAAAACTTCAAGCTGCTCTTAAGGAGCAAGCTACTATGTGCTCATTTATTTACTATGCAAAACTTCTCCCACCTTTTTCCGGACCTCTTGTTGCAAGGTCCTGGGTTTGAATCACAATTTTTAAAAGAAAAAAAAAATTTTTTTTTTCCTATCACAAATCAAATGTGCTTCCTAGGGCTTTTGCGGTTCAGTTAATTCAACCCCAGTACATGTGTGTTTTGGGCCACATTATACAAAATCAAATTTACAGCAACCATTTCAGAAATGCATATGTTTTCAAAAGGTTTTAGGGTTATGTTCAAATTAACTTTTCACTATGGAGCAGCAGTTTCCTCCTTTAAAGCAATTACTTTCTTAGGTAGTCAGTATTTATGTTCAGACGAGCAGAGCTTTGCACAGACATGATTCCAAGTTTCCAATTTAAACTTATCCAGATTATAACACATGCATAGCCCCTCTGTTTAAGCAAGTATCAGATTATACAGGACAATGTTCCATTTCCCTGTGCCACACATTAAAGGTTCCCCTTTATTTAGTACCCATCCATTATTTTCCTACTAGGCCATATCTCCTTTTATTTCTGAAATTGGGTCTCCACGTGCCATATTGAGACTTCAGACAAAACAAGTTCTGAGTTTACATGGCCCTTCTTAAGAGGTGGGCCTGATTTTCAAAATACAGTTTTGCATTTTAGGCAGATGCTTCTTGACCCCCCTTCCCGCAAAACTGGGTTCTCAAGTGAGACTCCAATTGTCCTTTTTCCCAGGGAAAAAGACAAGCCAAAACCTCCATTTCCGCTATCTTCATGCCCTGCCGTGGGACAGACACTGGGGCCACCCAGAACTCCAGGATTTGCTCCGAAGGCTTTCTTGGGGTCCCTTGCCTATCTGCAAGTTTTCCAATTCAATTATAATATTGCCAGGTTGAGCTGAGCACTTTAAATGAAGCCGGGTAAAAGGGTGTTTGCAGTGATTTGCCTTCTTGCATTGATATTTTGTGCAGGCCAATTCTGCCTGCGGGGAGTGCCCTAAATTTCATCCATATGTGGGGCGTATGGCCAGGTAGCAAACTTATGTTTTAAAATTAGCCTTTCATCAGATGAGGCTCCTTATTTCATATTTGTCAGCCTTGCTGGGACAGCAGGGTGACACAGATTAATTTGAGGCACAACGAAAAGGAAGAATAAGTCCCCATTTCTTTGCCAACTAGGGCAGTGGAATCAGAATTTGGGTGGGGCAGTGCATATGCCTGTAATCTTGGACAGTATGCGACTCTGTTTACTTAGTTGCCAGGCAGGAAATTCAGCTGATGGCCCAGGCTTAGTGGCAGAGGAAGGAGGGGCTGCTTTCCCCCCTTCAGGCTATTGTGAATAGAATGTTTTTGTTTGTTTTTTTTCTCAGCAGGAGGCAATTTTTTTAACCTCTCTGCAGTGCTACAATGTTTGCACTCTGCACATGTTCTATGGAAAGTCCGAATTTTTACTTTGGAAGCCATTTCTTTAAAAACAAATGCATTTCCAAACACATATTGGTTGCAGTTGGCTTTGTATGGGAAAGAGGGACCTTTCTAATTAATCTGTCCCAATTTCCAGCCTTTGCCAATCTCAAAAAATTTTTTAGATATACCAATCATCAAGCCAGTATATTTGTTTTGTTTTCCAATTAATTCCATTTTATTTGCTGCATTTTTCCACCATTTCTAAGTTCCAATTCTTTAATTTTCAAGACCTTTATTGCTTGATCAGTTCAATTTCAGGCCTTATTTTAAAGCAGCAATGCATTTGAGCGTTGCTAATTCACTAGCCTTATAATACTTTTGCCATGTCCCAATCTAAAGGACAACAATAATCCCGATTTATACATTTCCAATCTCTGTCTTAAAGTTTAAACTAGACAGAGAAAGGGATAACATCATTTTGTTAACCATACTTTTTATATACTTTTTACATTATATTTACAGATCTGCCACATATACAGCATGCATCAGGCCTGGGTACTCTTTGGAAGCATAACTTCTTAAGGATATGCTTCCTTCCCCTTTGAAGCCTTCTGCAGAGCATGTTAATACCTCACAATGGCAGTTTAAATTTTCTAAGTTCCTAGTCCTCATTACCACGAAATGCAGGCACACATGTCTTTCATTTACACACACACACACAGGGTACCCTTATTCATTTCATTCATTCATCATACATGCATGCATATTTACATATATTACACATTCATTCCGTTTTCAAACTGTGTATTAGACCTCTTTCTTTCCTGCACTTGCTATGAAAGCAAGGGAAAATGCCATACTTTCTTCAGACCTTAAGGGTCAGTTTACTATGGTTCTCAGGAGGCTGGAATTAACTGCCACCCCTGGACACAATGCTCTTAATCTTATTGCTTATCATTAATATATGCCATTCCCAGGCTGCCCCTTATGGCAATAGCCTGGGATTCTTCCAATTTGGGCTGCCCTGTGTTCGAATTCAGTTACACTTTAACAGATTGCTTTAACTTAATTGGGGCTTTCCTTTTAGAAACAACGGACAAGTCACAATTTATATGGGTGCTGAGTTACATTAACCCTTTGTTTAATCTATGACTGCTGTCCCCTTCAAGCCTCTCAGCCTGAATGGATTGCAGTGGACTCAAATTTTAAATGCTCTTCTGTTCTGGTTTACTCTTTTTCATTCTGCTCTATTTAGCACCCCCCACTCTGCTAGCAGGGATGGATGGCAATAAACTATGTCTCCTTCCCTTTTCTCTTTTGACTGAGGGGTCCTGTTCTGCTTACTGGGTCCTAGCTTTCCCTTTTCCAACGAGTCCATTGAGATTGGCTTACTGTCTGTTTCAATTCGAGCTTTTAATTTTTACCTTTTTTCTTTGATTTTATAGTGCCCAATTTTTCCTCATGATTTCCTTATTTCACTAAGGGCGCCTTCCATCATTCCTTTCAGCCCAGTCACTCCCGCAACTCCAGGAACTTCCATCTGTTCCCAAGGTCCGATATCTGCTTCTACAACTCCCCTTCTCAACATGTCCTGCTGGGGCATGTCTGAGAGGTCCAATAGGTTTACCTCTGCGGTTTAACCCACTGTAACCTGGGGGGGGGGCTGCAAAGTTACAGACCCCAGACTCTCCCGACTGGATTTGTTCCTTTTGCTGGCAGGGGTGGTGGGCATCAAGGGCTAAGGAAGCACCCCAGGAGTTTCATGGAGACCATGAGCAGCAATTTGAGGAATTGAAGGAGGCAGAAGGTGCAATGGACCCAAAACGGTCCTCTTCAATCCTCCTCAATTGCCTCTCTATACTTTGGGGGACCCCCAAATTTGGGAGGAGGATTAGCCTTCTCCCATTACAATATAAAGATTGCCTTCGCAAGGGTATCGTTCAAGGTTTTGTGGGTGCAGCCTCACGGAGAGCGCTGCGTGCTCCGAGTCCCCAGATCTCCTCAGACTCACTTCTAGCCATCTAATTAATGCTTTTAGGTGTCGTAAACTTAAGTTGCCTTCTTTAGGCCAGGCAGGCCTCAGGTCCTTCTGAAAAGGGCCGGTCTTGGGTGCGTAAAAGTTTCAACCTCCATTTGCTCAATTTTAGACTTGGGTCCCACCAAATTCTTCCATTTCTTGAGGACATTGCTGCGTGGCGTCCCACCAGCCTTTTCCTCCTTTCAGCCCAGCCTGAACACTCATTGCTCTTCCCATAGCTAATGAGATTCACTTGCTTAGATCTAAGTCTTGGCGCCTCTACGAGTTACCCCCAAACACACTTAGTGCGGAGAGCGTTCAGCGCTATTCTTTCCCCTGTCTCTCAACGAGAATCACTCGGCTATTGAGACTAATTTACTCTGGTCTCATGGACAACGATCCCCGCTCTTGACCAGGCTAGCCAATCCGCCACGTGTGCTCAGTTGATCACGCGGGCACACCGTGCCTTTTGAGAATCCTCAATGGGAGCTACCCGGCTATTGGATCTCTGCCCAATCCTATGCAGTATCCCAGTGTCAGGTGATGAATCTGCCCACCGGGATCTGGTTCTCTAAAAAAACAAAACTAAAAAAACAAACTGGTCACAGGGTGGACAATTCCTGGTTCCTCAGAATTTCTAGCAGGCTAGCGAAACCAGGCTAGCACCCAATCCAGTGTGGCTCAGGTTCGTCAGGCCGTTTTGCCACCAAGGGGTGGGACTCGAACCCACAATCCCAATACCCGAACTGCCACTCGGGGAGAAGTTAAGTTCAGCTGGCTATTTCTTTTCAGGACCGAATGGGTATTTCTCTAACAAAATAGACTAAAAAAACAAACGATTAAACTAACTTGGCAAGAATTTTAAAGGGACCCCAAGAATCAAAATTATACGTTACCGATCCTGAAGTTTTCAGTCGCAGAGACGAACCGCCGATGTGTCTCTCAAAGCCTGATTGAAGATTTCGAATAGGAGGTCGTTCTGGTTTTTCTTTCCCTCTCTTTGTGCCCCGCACCTCTTAAGGAGGTTGCAGGAACCAGAGCTTATCCCGGCACGAGCCCCCAATTATGTTACCCAATTCTGGGTGATTGGATTCACTCTCTGGCAGAGGTACTAGAAAGACCCAAGAACTTACAATGAGGCAGGTTTTTTCAGTCAAAACAAAATATGGTTTATTGGGAGCAAAAGCAAAGGGAAGCCTATTTAGAATTATAGGTCTGGCCAGACTATATGCCTGAATAGGCTTCCCTTTGCTTTTGCTCCCAATAAACCATATTTTGTTTTGACTGAAAAAACCTGCCTCATTGTAAGTTCTTGGGTCTTTCTAGTACCTCTGCCAGAGAGTGAATCCAATCACCCAGAATTGGGTAACACTCCCATTACTTTATCGGCGTGTTGGAGAAATTTCAAGGCATCCTTCACCTCAAATAGCAGAAACCAAAATACTTGATTTAAAAAAAACTTTCATCAAATTGATTCATTATGTAGCAATAAGGCCACATTTTAACCATGTATTTGAAGAAAACTACGGTACCTTAGATTGTATGTCAGGATGTGGCAGCAATTTACCAGTTATTTAATTAGAGGTGCCATTTTCTACTCTGGTTGAGCTAATAACATGTCCTACTCTCACCAAAGAATGTTCAAATTATCGAACAATTGCACTCATCCCAAATGCTAGCAAGGTGATGCTCAAGATAACACAGAATAGACTGCAGCAGCATGTGGAGAGAGAATTACCAGAAGTGCAGGCGGGGTTCAGAAGAGGCAGGGGAACTAGAGAACACATTGCCAACATACGTTGGATAATGGAGAAAACAAAGGTATATCAGAAACAAGTCTACTTCTGTTTCATTGACTACACCAAGACCTTTGACTGTGTGGACCACAACAAATTGTGGCAAGTAATTAAAGAGATGGGAATACCAGAGCACCTTATATACCTCATGAGAAACCTGTACATGAGTCAAGAGGCAACAGTTAGGACAGAATACGGAAGGACAGAGTGGTTTGGAATAGGAAAAGTAGTAAGACAAGACTGCATTTTGTCACCCTGCTGATTCAACTTATATACAGAGCACATAATGTGCAATGCAGGGATGGAGGAATCACAATTTGGGATCAAAATTGCTGTGAAAAACATCAATGACTTGAGATACACAGATGACACTACCCTAATGGCAGAAAGTGAGGAAGACCTGAAGAAGCTCCTGCTTAGGTTAAAAGAAGAGAGTGCAAAAGCTGGCTTGAGATTCAATATCAAGAAAACCAAGATAATGGCAACAGGCCCTATCAGTCCCTGGAGAACAGATGGGGAAGAAGTAGAAGCAGTGACAGATTTTACTTTCTTAGGATCCAAGATCACTGCAGATGGAGATTGCAGCCATGAAATAAAAAAGCTGATTCTTGGAAGATTCTTGGACTGATTCTTGAAAGGCAAGCCATGAGAAACCTAGGGAACATAGTTAAAAATAGAGACATCACTTTGAAAACAAAACTTCGCATAGTTAAAGCAATGGTATTCCCAGTGATAATGTATGGTTGTGAGAGCTGGACCATTAGGAAAGCTGAGCGCAGAAGAATAGATGCCTTTGAAATGTCGTGTTGGAGGAGAGTTTTGAAAGTCCCCTGGGCAGCAAAGAGAACAAACGGGTCAGTCTTAGAAGAAATCAACCCTAACTGCTCCTTAGAAGGTCAAATAGTAAAGATGAAGCTAAAAGTACTTTAGACATCAAATGAGAAGAGAGGATTCAGTTGAGAAAGCCTTGATGCTGGGAAAGGTAGAGGACAAAAGAAGAAGGGGGTGGCCAAAAATGAGATAGCTAAATGGTGTTGTAGATGCAATGGGCACAGAGCTGGGCGGGCTGAGGAGGATGGTGGAGGACAGGGGTGCCTGGAGGGTAATGGTCCATGAGGTTGCAAAGGGTCGGAATCAACTGTGTGACTGAACAAGAACAAAGTCTCACCCTTAACAAATAAAAAGGGAAAACTGAGAGCTAGTAAAAAAAATAGATAATACCCAAGATTGTTTTTAAAACAAAACCTTAACAAAATTATTGTTTTGAAATACATCATGAAGAATGCTGGTAGTGGTATTAGTAGTAGCAGCAGCAGCAGCAGCAGCAGCAGCAGTTTCTCATGCTGTGCAGTGTCCATCTCCGCCACTACAACATATCAGGTAACAAGGCTTATCATTGCTTCTTCAGCAATGGGAAGCTAATTATGTGGAGGGGCAAGTTAAAATTAATATTACTACTACGCACTACTATTTTCTCTCTCTTTCTTTCTATATGCATAGAGGAAATGTTCTTGAACTCTTCAAAGCCTATCTTTTCCATGTATTTTGGCTCATTTTTAAAATTCCCTTACCCTATGGTTCCTACTAAGGAGACCTGGGTGCAAATGCCTGCTCAGTCATAGAAACTCATTGAAAGCCAATGGAAACTCCTTGAACATCTCACATATCTTTAAGATCTTTTCAGTATTGCCATTATTTTGGAAGCAACTTTTTGGCACAAAGCAACAAAGAGTACGTTGGCACAACTGAGCTCGAGGGCTCTTCTTGATGGGGACATTTGTACTCTTTGTTCTGCTTTGTTGTTGAAGATAATGGAATCTACCTTAATTTACATGGATTTTCAAAAACATCAGGAGGTCAAGCAAAGACCTTCACAGTTTGGGACCTTGTTACCTGACATATAGTAGCATCATTGGAAGATGTTGAACAGAGTGAGGACTGGCTGTGGTAGATGCGAAGCCACTCTGTTCACATGGGGATGGAAGTCCTCTCCCCAAGGTGACTGTGGAGAAGAAGACCAAACCATGGACGACATTATATTTAGGTGTCCTTTACGTGCATTTGGAGGCACACTGGAGGACTTGCATAGTGTCACAGATGAAGCCTTTCAATGGCTTTCAAACTTGGATGTGGAACTCTAGCCAGGAACTTGAGATGGTCAGTTTGTGCTTGTTATATCCATAGGGTCGCAAAGGGTTGGAATTGCCTGTGTGACTGAACAACAAAAATATCAGCATCAATGTAGATAATTATCATATGATAAATAAACAAATAAACCTGACATAGTGACCTTCCATATAAATATATCCCATTATTTGAGATCCTCCCAGACTATGTTGTTGAGGGTAGCACTCTGAAATAGTCTAGACATGACACCCAAAGAGTGGCCTTCTTGGTGGTGGCTCCCTTTGCATGAAATGAACTGTTAGGCAATCTCTCTTCAGGTCTTCAATAAATTGTTAAAAATCTATCTACATAAAGAGGCTTTTGTGGAGTTTCTTCCTTAAGGATGAGAAGTTCAATTTGTGTGTGTGCGTGCGTGCGTGCGTGCGTGCGTGCGTGCGTGCGTGCGTGCGCGCGCCAAGCCAAGCCAAGCCAAGCCAAGGATTGAGGGGGCAGTGGCGGATGTGGCCACCTGCATCTTTCCCAGAGACTGCTCTGGCTGAGCGCAGGTGAGAAGGACAACCTGGATCTTCCTTCACCCATGCCATGTAGCTCTTCCAAGCCGGTAAGCAAGAAAGCAGTATGGGGGAATGTTGGTTGGACAGGGTGATTGCCAGTGATGGCATTGAGGGGAGTGATGTGTGACTCGGGGGGGTCCTGCCACCACCGGTGGTGGTGGAGGAGTAGGAGGCTCAGGATGGTCCCACATCAATGCCAATGAAACCATCCTGAGCCCTCACCACTCCCCCCTCTGCTGCCACAACCATAGGTCGCAGTGACGGTGGTACCACCAGTCTGGCACCTCAACAGTCTAAGGGGGTGTGAACCAGCCCCTGGCTTAAAAAAGTTGAGGACCCCTGATTTGTTGGGTTTGTTGTTATGTTATGTGTACATTGATCTTAGCTGCTGTGAGTAGTGCCTTGGCATTAATTCTGGTGGTATATAAATATTGAAAGAGAGAAAGAGAGAGAGAGAGAGAGAGAAAGAAAGAAATTTCTTCTCTGCATTACAGCACAGTCATATACACTCTTTCCAAGGAATAAATTCTCTTTAATGCAATAAAACATACTTCTGCATGGACATGCATAGATTTGCACTGTTAATCCATTTTCAGAGCAGCTGTAAATTTTACTTGACCTTAGCTACATTCCCCATGTGAAAACAGCATGCATAAATGCAATACATAAGCCTCTCTGAAGGAATGATTAGGATTATTCTGCAGGGATACGAAATAGTTTCTGTATTCCTCCCCATAACTCCTGCAAATGCACATTCAAAAAAAAAAATCTACCCACTAAAAAATAACCCAACAGCCTCAAATAGCAGCAAAAAAAACACCCGTTTCCACTTTGACTCCATTGTTCAGTCCCAGGGGTTTGTTATTTTTCATAAAATACACTGGAGCTCCCATGTTTTCCCAAAAGCGACAAGTAGTTTATAGGGTGGATATACGGGTTTGGCATTTTCAGAAAGTGCTATTAAGATGTTGTATTCCTTCCTGCCACTTCTTTTCTCAGTCTTCCCTTGATACCTGAGAGTTTTTTATGTTTAACTGCAGTTTTGGGCATTCTTCCTCACTAGTAACGTTCACATTTGATCACATCCTTTGTTTGTGTGGCCATTGGTTTGACTGCCCTCCTGCTGTGCTGCTCATGCACACTTTTTGCAAATTCATATGCCTCTGCTTTCATTTGGGAAATGCTGGACACCATGGGATCCTTGCTAGAAAATAAATCTTTGCTTCTGTACTATAGAGGGATATGAAAGAGCACTAGTTGAAATATTTAAATGGCTTAGAAGAGCAGATCCAGGATCTGCTTCCAACTGGTTTTCCTTGATCTGTTTTCATTTTTAGAACCTCTTCCCTCTGAAATATCATTTACTCCATTTCATAGGACCTGTCAGCATAACATGTTTCGGGGAGTGGAGAAGGGCAAGAAAATCCCCTTCAACCAGCCCACATGCATAAACCTTTCCAACCCAGATGCCTTGTCTCTTAAAGGACCATGCACTGAAAACAATGCTCAGTGTATTTAAGATGCTAGACTCATATAGGTAAGCAGCTCACGGCTTCTCTTCCTTGTAGAATCTTTTCACTAATGAAAGAAGTAATACAGACATATGCTGACGTGTGTTGCTCCCAAGGTGCCTTCTGAACCAGCCAAGGGATCCAAAAGAAGAACAGAAAAGGTATTTCAGTTTATATTTCCAGCTCATCTATTTCAATCAAAAAGTGGAAAAACCTTCAAAAGACATTACTTTGAGTTCTGAAGGCATAGAACAAAACATAGTAGCAGTGAATCTGATACTCAGCATAAAAGAAACTCCCCCCATCAGGACAACCTACAATGGGATATTCTCTACACTGAGTAGCCTTCAGATAAATCTGAGAAGACACAGGGGATAGGAGAGGTCAGTGAAGCATGTGGAGTAATAAAATGACCTCACAACACTCTGAAAAGAGATCACTTCTGTGTTTATTTTTAGAAGGTGATGCTGGTCCCCACTGAACTGTGGTGCTGTGTGAAGTTCTCCTCACCCTGTGCCATTATGAGAGGAGACTTAATAAACTGGAAACAGTGAATTTGCTGAATGACCCTCATAAAGACTGAATCTTAATATTGATTTTCTAATCAAAAGCATTGGTCTGCACTCAGGTTTCGGAAGCAGTGAGAAGAGGTGAACATGTTTTGCAGGAGTTTATAAAATACCATTTTCAATCAGCAACACCACAACAACAAATACTATTTAAAACCAACTTTGATCAATATAATCAAATTGATAACAAAGGCAGATGAATGAATGCACCATGTGTAGTGGTACTTCTGTGGTGTTTTGTTTTGTTTTGTTCATAGATAGATAGATAGATAGATAGATATATATATATATATATATAGAGAGAGAGAGAGTTTAAAAATGTGTCAAGGATGCTGAGCATTAGATGTCCTCATAAAATGCAACCAACTGTGCAGAAAATAATTTTGTGGGAATCAGTGTTTCCACAAAATTAGTCTTTTCATACCCCCAGATGTAGTGCAAGAGGGGATTTCATGCATTTCATGCATTGACAAAGGTAATTTAGTGTTCTGGAGAAACAAAATTCTGCAGAAAGCAATGTCCACATCTAAAAATGCAAATAGAGAATTCCATTTCAAAAGCTAAAAATGCATTATCATAATTTAATAAAGAGGGATAAAGGTAAAGGTAAAGGTTTCCCTTGCTCGAAAGTCAGTCGTATCTGACTCTAGGGGTCAGTGCTCATCTGTTTCTAAGCCGAAGAGCTGGCGCTGTCTGCTTCTGCAGACATTTCCATGGTCATGTGGCAGCGCATGGAATGCTGTTACCTTCCCACCAAAGTGGTCCCTATTTATCTACTTGCAATTTCTTCCTTTCGAACTGCTAGGTTGGCAGGAGCTGGGACAGAGACGGGAGCTCAATCCATCCTGCAGTACTCGGGAATCAAACTGCTGACCTTCCGCCTCCCAGTCAGCATCTTAGTGACTTGAGCCACTACAGTCACATGTGAATAAAATGCATATCAGGTAAGATGCAGAAACACGTGCAAAAATGCATGTTAATGCATGAGGAAAATAACTTCTTGGGCTTACCTTAAGAGTCCAAGGTAGGAAACAGAACTCTGCTTATTGTGTAGTGAGGAAAAAGACAGATAGTCACTTTTGCTTGCAGAAAGTCCATTTCTAAGGAAATGAATGGACTAGTAAAATTAAAGATAAGAATTACTCCAAGAATTTCCCTTTTTTTCTGTGTTTGAAGATGATCAGTGGAGTTGGGCAAAACAAGAAGTTGTTACCAACTTGGTAATTGCAGGAATTATTGATAAAAATACAACTAGATATTAAATATGAATTTCAATTAAATGAATGGGTCAGGCAAGTTTATAATCTAGCAATAAATTATAAACTGACATTTGTTATTAAAACAAAGGATTGATAAAAGGAAATGTATTGGCCTAAACATGTGTGGAGTTTTTGTCTTTGTGAAGAGAAAAGGCCAATTACTTATGCAAGTGATCATGCTCTTCTGGAAGAGGGCATGGGACCAAGTAAAATAAATGCTGGTATTTCTGCTGTTCCTGGTGATGGATGCAACATTTTAAATTTTCCTAAGAATATTTCTATTAGTGAATTTTTTTTGCTGTACTGTATGTTAATTGATAGTCAAAAGTAGAGACATCACCTTGCAAACAAAAATTTGCATAGTCAAGACAATGGTATTCCTGGTGGTAATGTACGGTTGTGAAAGCTGGACCATAAGGAAAGCTGAGTGCAGAAGAATAGATGCCTTTGAAATGTGGTGTTGGAGGAGAGTTTTGAGAGTCCCCTGGACAGTGAGGAGAACAAACAGGTCGATCTTAGAAGAAATCAACGCTGACTGCTCCTTAGAAGGTCAAATAGTAAATATGAAGCTAAGGTACTTTGGACATCAAACGAGAAGAGATTAACTTGAGAAAGCCTTGATGCTGGGAAAGGTGGAGGAAAAAAGAAGAAGGGGGTGGCCAAAAATGAGATGACTAGATGGTATAGTAGATGCAATGGGCACAGAGCTGGGTGGGTTGAGGAAGATGAAGAAGGACAGAGGTGCATGGCGGGCAGTGATCCATAGGATCGCAAAGGGTCAGAATTGACTGTGCAACTGAACAACAAATTGATTATAGTTTTAGTTATATTTCATTTTCTGAGTGTGAGAGATTATTATTATTATTATTATTATTATTATTATTATTATTATTATTATTATTATTATTATTATTATTATTATTATTATTATTAACTTTGTAATGAAATAATCTAAATAATGTTTTTGTCTTTTTGTTTACTTCCTGATATGGTTGAAACACAGACTAACATGTCTACTTTTGAAATGGTAGCCGTGTTAGTCTGTCTTTCAACCATATCAGAAAGTAAACAAAACAAAAAGACAAAAATGTTGTGGTACCTTAAAGACTATACACACATGCACGTGCATACACACACACACACACCATGATTCCCAACACACACACACAATACCCAACACCCCCCCCCCAATACACACACAATACCCACACACATCACACACAACACACACACCCTTGGAACTAGAAATAGAGACTTACCCAGAAGGGACAAGAGTGGTGGATGCAACTTGGCCTTCCCCTCCTCCATGACAACATCCAAGGCCAAGCAGCGGACAAAGCACACAGGAAAAGCAGTGGTACAGAGAAACCCCGGCAGAGACCACACTGCATTGATGGGCCCTTGGAAAACTCTGCAGGCCTCTGCAGAGACAGCCAAGACGGGGGGGGGGGGCACCAAGGCAGCAGAGGCTGGTGTGGAGGCCTTGTGGGTCCCACTCCAGGCAGTGGTAGGTGGCAGCAAAAGGCTGTGTCCCCTGGCTCTCCGGCCACTCCCGAGCTGCCTTCCTCACCTCCAGCCTTGGTGGCCATCATCATGCCACCCCACCTGTTGGGGCAACGCATGGCCAGGAGGCGTTGGCCGAGAAGTGGAGGGGAACCAGAGGGGAACTAAAGGTAGGCTCCAACCAGTGCCACACTCTCCTCTCTCCCCGCCTTCCTCAGAATGGGCTGCCCAGACCAGCCCACGCACTGCTGCTTCTAGCAGCAGCCGCGCCTGAGCAGCTCAGCCCTTGACCCTCAGCCCTTGGCCCAGGCACTGCTGCTGCTGCTGCTCACCGCACCTACCTTGGCCTCCGCTGCCTCTACCAGAGGGAGGCTCCAACTGCTGCCACGCTCTCCTCTCTCCCCGCCTCCCTCAGGATGAGCTTCCCAGACCAGTCTGCGCTTCTAGAAGCAACAGCAGCAGTGCCTGAGCAGCTCAGCCCTTGACCCTCTGCCTGTCTACCCTGTATGAACTGCAGGTGCTGTTGCTGCTAGAAGCAGCTAGTGGGCACCGAAGCCTCACCAATGTATTGCCAGTATTGCCGCTCCCAAAGCCACCGCCTCCAGGCCTCCATGCTCCGCTCTGCCTGCCACCTCACTCAGTACCCAGGCAGGCACAGAAAATGGATGCCTGGCCTGGCATGCAAGTGCTAAGCTGTGTCTTAGTGCATGAATGCTGAGCTCTGGTGGCACGCATGCGCAAGCTGGAAAGTGGGTGTGGCCTGGAGAAATTTTTACTACTCCCTCAGGCGATCCGGTGTGAACCAGTCAGTGACCACCACTGAGAGTATCTGTTTGTTTGTTTCTTGTGTTTTCAAAAATGTATAACCACATGGTGTTTTTCAAGCTGTACCAATCCTTTGAGGCTGCCCAAAAATGTCATTTTTTTTTAATTATGTAGAAATAATCTTGCTTAAAGTAATACTTTACAAGGGTTTCTCCCCAGCAACTATTGTTTAAATAACAGATGTAAATACAGGCTAGTCTTAAGCACCTTCATTCTGTATGTGCAGAGAAACTCATAATTTTCTGTTTTAATTAAATATAGAATATTTGCCCAACGTTTGCACATGAAACATTAATGACAAGTGTGTGACATCACTGAATACTTATTTATTTTTAATAAATGCAATCCATGGAGTTGGTTCTTGTGTTGACATCATGCTTTACCTCTCCCTCTCTGAGTTTTATTAATGTTTTTCCAACCTGTTTCTTATTTCATTCCAAAAGAGGCCACCCTGTTCTCCTAAGAACACTTACTGGCTAGGATTACAATTAAACAAGCAGCTGACATGTGATAGAGCTCCATCGCAAGAAGAAGGTTGAGGTAAACCATACAAAAGCAGTATTGCTGCAGTTGGAAAACTCACTGGGAGAGCACATTTTTATTTTGTTGTATGATTTCTATAACATATAAATCAGTGTATCTGTTTTAGTAGAATGTCCATTAGCTGCATAATTTGTAGAGTCATTCATGAAATTTTCAGATAGCCTTGTGCAAAGTCTGCATTTGATGAGGTTTTCTCTTTAAATCAGAGTATCATCTCTTTTGTGCTATGATTTCCAAGTGATAGCCAAGGGGAAAGAGCACTTGATGCTCTTTAAAAGTCTGTAAAAAAAATTTTGCTTGCTTGTCCAGCAATATGATTTTTACAAAGCAGTGCTCTCACAGAAGAACAGTACTTGTAGCATTTAAGAGCTATAATCCATGCCGGTGATACAGAAAATGCACAGAGAAATGTGAAAGAGGACTATGAAAGAAAGATCTCTTCATACAGCATGCAGTTAAAGTGTGGAATTAGCTAATTCCTGACTGCACAATTACACTGGTAAAAAAAAACACACCACTACATTTGTAATGAAGTTAGCAATGATGAAATTGATTTAAGATTAAAGATCACATGACACACACTTGGAAGTTGGTGATCTTTAAACAATCACACATTGCACAGGTAAGCTCACATTATTTAGACTGCAACCAGGTTAATTCGAACCATTCACTGGAGGTTATTTATTTTACACTCATATGTATGTTCCCTGTATCTCAGTTTAATCCCTCCCCCCATCAGCTGGGCTGAATCCACCAATCAGTTGTTGCTGATGGTGATATGTTACAGAACAAGTTAAGGAATCCAGCTGATTGGCTGGACTCCTTCTTTCAGTTGATCAGTAGCCTCATTCAAAAAAAATAATTAAGTGGCATACTCTAACTTTGAATAAATAGGTTTTATTTATTTATTTTAATTACTACCACAAATCAGCTGAGAATGGGTCCAGGTGTTTGGAGGATGAAGTTTGACTCCTTCTCAGCTGCTCTATGGTGATCTGGTTGCATGGGATAAGGGCTCCAGAGGATTCATGGAATGTGCTGATCCACTATAGTCTGTTACAGTTGATTGGTTTAATCTATGAGACAGCTGGAAAGGGCTCCAGATGACCAATGGCAGCATGTCCTCTTGGACCATCTGAAGTCCTTATCTGATGTTCCACAGATCATCATAGAGCAGCTGAGAATGGGTCCAGGTGGATCCACCAATCAGCTGGACCTTTTTTTCAGAATATTTATATCAATTTTTTTAACTACTTGAATTAGTGATATGCCATTTCAAATAAATGTTTTTAAAAATATGAAGTATATCAATGAATGGTTTGTGTGAGCCCATGTATTGCTGTATAATGCACAATACACCACATGACTGGAAGCCAATTAGCCAAGGTGTGGGGAGGCTTCTTGCGCCGTGACAACTCCTTGTTGCGGTCGTCTACCTTCTCTCGCTCCTCCTTGGTCAAGTCCCTGTTTAACAAGCTAAAGAGATCGACATACTCCCTGCGCCAGATCTTGTCCCTGGTCGCAGGAAGGTGATCACCAAGGGGCAAAGACTGATCCCCAAAGGGCATGGCAGCCCTGGGAACTGAGTTGTAGCCCGTGTTGCCAACCATGTTGCGAACCAGTTCATCAGTCAGCTGGGGGCACAGCATAGAAGGAAGTACATTGCTGGCTGATGAAACGCGGCCCGGGAACAAGGGACTGCCCGGCTTGACAGCTTGCAATCCCATAAACTGTTCGCCCAATTTTGGGTCAGAAGTTTAAGCAAGGATACGTCTGACAAGGGATCGTTAATCTGGAAATATTAAGTAAATTGAATAATATAAAGTTAATTGAGGTAAGTATAATTAACTGATGCTTACCAGTGCTACTTCGGCCTGTTGCAGGGCAGTTTATATGCATTAATCATTAATTGAGTTAAGCTGGTTACAAGTTAATAAAGTGACCCAATTTTACAACCAAACCTCATGTCTGACTCCTCATTGCTGGTGTACCTGGGCAATGCCCCCTTGTGGGAAACTCTAGATCAGTGATGGCAAACCTTTTAGAGACTGAGTGTCCAAACAGAGGGACGGGGTAAAATCTGTGATGGGGGGAGGGAGGAAGCAGTTCCATTTGGCTGCTGAGCAGAGGGGCAGTGAAAACTCTATACTGGGGAGGGAGGAAACACTCCCATTGGGCTACTGGGCAGAGGAGTGGGGGAAATCTGTGCTGTAGGACAGAGGATGTGCTCTCATTGGGCTGCTGGGCAGAGGGGTGAGGCAAACTCTGTGCTGGGTGACAGCATGCATGAGGTCTAGGAGTGCCCCATCTGGTATGCATGCCATAGGTTCACTGCCACTGCTCTAGATTCATTAGTGCAGCATCACATATTTTGAATGGCACCATCATGTCTGAGTATCATCCCTCAAAGAATATGTTAACCATACTGCTGGCTTCCAGAGTCAGTTTTAAACTCAAAATTATGGAAAGCAGGTGTTGAGTATATACATTTTCAAACAGGAAAAGCAGCTATTGGATGTGTGACTTAGAATATGAAATGCAGAAATGGGATACGCCTATCACAGGGACCCAGGAAACAGTTTCATTTGGTTCTGTATTTCCTGTTGCAGATTCAGGGGTGAAATCATTTTTGTTAGCATGAATGCATCATGGAAAACAGTTCCCTCATGCTTAAGGCCAGCATAGGATAAAGTGTTGAAAAACATATAAAAGCAACAGCTGCAGATTGGTTTTGCCTTCCACAAAGATTTGAATGACACAATTGTGAGGTTACATTTTCAAGAGCTTCAATCATGGAGGGCCTGGTGTAGGACCTTCTTGATTGTTGAGTCATTATAACTGTTTATAAAAGTACAATGACCTTTGTTAATATTTCCTATGACTTCTTGTAGGACCTCAATGATATATATTTTCAAGACTGTCTTCCAGAATCTTTAATTTCTCTCTCTTACACTCTTTGAGGAACACATTTAGCACAAGGTGCAAGCCACCCCTCATCTTCCCCTTTGTAGACACATACATATATTTCTCTACACTATCTTGCAATCTCCCATCATTAGATGTATTTTAAGAATGCATTACTTGTATAATCATAAATATGAATATAAATGATTACATATGTCTTATGATCACTGGAGCCTTGATGTTGAGCTGGCTGGCTAGCTCAATGGTTTAGTTATCTTGCCATGAAGCCAGAGGTTGGAAGTTCAATCACCCATTGTGTCCACCTGTGTAGACAGCAGCCTCGAAGGAGGGAATGGTAATTCACTTTTTTTGGACTATCTACCTAGGAGACCCTGGAAAGGATCATCATAAGTCAGAATTAACTTGAATGACATGAAGTTATTATGTGCTTGGGTTCTGTCAGAACCTAACATTAGCAAATTAATATTTGGCCCCTAAGTTAAGAAAGCTTCCTTTATATTGTGTTATATAAGAAATTTCTTTTCTTCAGTTGTCTAATTGTCTAAAATGAAAGATCCTTGCAATGCATTCCTTTATCACTCATAATAGTTACTGTATTTCCTGATGATCAAATTACACTCTGACTAATGTAATTCACTGAAATTACATCTCTCTGTATGTGTGTGTGCTTATGTACATGTGTATGCACATGCCTGTATGTATCAGTGGGGTAGGGAAGATCCTCATAGCATCCTACCAATTCATTTTTTTTCCTAGCTGTATTTTATGTTGCCAAGGTTTTATTTGCTGTATTTTAAAGGAAATTTTAAGGTCAGTGTTCTAAAATTCCAATCCATCATCCTTTTGAAACAAACAAAAATGGGGACTAATACAAGATCTAGTCAGCTAGATCTCATGGCTGTCAACGTGTTGATATGTTTTTAAAAATGTTTTAAAGTCATTTTAAATCTTGGTGCTAATTTTGTTATATGTTTAATTGTCTTTAATATAATATCCATTTTTATTTTAAAACTGTTTAAACCAGGGGTGCCCAAACTATGGCCTGTGGGCCGGATCTGGCCTATGCACCAAATCATCCGGCCTGTGTCTCCTGCACTGCTCCCAGAAGCAGAAGTAAAACACACATGCATGTATGCAAAACCCACCCACACATGAGCAGAACATGCTCATAAATAACCCACAGCTATCGTAAACACGTTTCCGACAGCCGCAGGTATTTATGGCAGCATTCTGTGCAAGCATGGGTGCATTCTGCACACATGCATGCATGTTTTACTTCTACTTCTGGCTGGGAGGAACGATGTGATCAGCACACTCGACCATGTGACTGGCAAGTGGCCCGAAAGTATTGATTGTTTTACAATTATAGTTGTTATGAGCCAACTTGGAACCCTTAAAGGGAGAAAAGGAGCATATAAACAAGCCAGTAAACAAGCCAGCAAACATGGCACTGGTCTTTTAATTACTTGCTGAATTTATCAGGGCAGATATGTCCTGTATATGCCTGTCATAGGGGTGCTTTTGATGATGATCTCTATAATGCAAGAGCAATTTGAGGCTGAGTTTTTCCTTATCTTCTTTGAGTTTATTTTCTTTGCTCAGCCAATGCTCAGTCACTTTGCTCAGCCAAGTGACAGAAAGAGCAAAGGACTGAAGTTATTGATGAAATCTACATGCTGACATTACAACAAGGAGTGAGTAGGCCTACAAAAGCAGGTAAGATGAATGAAGCAGGGCTATTTTATTTTCATTGTTTGCCCTTTGTTGGATGGAATGTACAGTTCTATCAGGTTAGACTTCACCACCTACATGGCAGAGGTCTCAGCTTTTACTCATTTGTCTTACCAGATTCATCTCCAAGTACTGACAGACCATTTCTGACAATGGTGGACATCCCGTTGCTTGGTGTAATCAGTCACAACTAGAGTAGGCCCACAGTAGAACACATGGAGAAGCTGACTCACCAAATTCCACTGTTTTACTGAGTTTACTGTAGTTGCATTGTACTACATGAAGCAAGAGGGTTTCACCCCATTTGGTGTATATGTTGGAAGGCTGCAGCACATGAGGGAAATCAATAAAATCCAGGTGCTTTGACTTCCATTCAAACAACTCTCTGATATTGCAAAAACTCTATTAGATACAACACCTGATCTTTGCCTCAGACTAGAAGCTTTCTGTAAATTAAAAGATTAAAACTTTGAGTGGGCATCCTAGACATTTTACTAGTCATACTCCTCTGTTGTTGTTGGGGTTTCTTTTTTTTTGGGGGGGGGGAGATTTTTGGTGGTTCCCCCTTCCATTTCTGACATAATTTTTCAGCTGGAAGCTTGGGATATGCCTCAGAATTAAGGTTTGGTTAATTCAATGGTAACTAATTCTTGTGAGAATTAAGAAGTCCAAGATAAAAACCGAGACTTCTCAAACTTCAAAAGCATTTTTTCTCATCTCAAAATTCTTTCTGCCTGCTTTTTGGTGATTCTGCCGCATATAATTTTCCCATGTAGTCTAAGGAGGTGGGAGAATACGTGAGACATTTCAATTTTGGGTTACATTTTACATCTTCAATAAATGCCTCACCATCCATTACTCGCAAACCATTGCTAAGCTTCCTCCACAACATCCTAAACTCCATTACTACCTAAGGATCACAAAAGGTAGAAACAAGATACAATTCAGCCCTCAGCTGCCATTCTAAGGAATCAGGTTGATGCTTTGTAATGCACAACAAAATGAACAAAGTGAAACGAGAGACCATCAATTCATTTCACATAAACCACTGAAAGACCACAAGCTTTCAACAGCCTTTGCAACCAATTTCTCCAGGAATGAAATTGGTATTCATTTACAACTGACATGAATCAGACTTGCTATATATAATGTCCCAAGAATAAAAGAATTGGAATTATATTTTAAAAATGTCCCCTCATCCTGGTGTCTTGAACCATATGTTTTTTAAATGTACAGATTCTGATCCTTGGCTTGCTGCTTCACATTTGGCTGTGCTGTTTCCCTTCATGAGGAAGTATCAGTTTTCTTTTCAACATATAAGAAACAAATGCTTCAGTATCTGAAGCTAAAATACAATGGGAGCTTTCTTCTCAAAACTGTAGTTTTTGAAGAAGTAGCTATTTTAGTCTGCAAAAAGCATATGATACAAGAAAAACAATAAAATAATGATAAATAATAATAAAACAAACAACTATGACAATAAACAAGAGACAAAACATTGTAGCATTTTAAGAACTATTATATTTTAATGTCAGCATCTAAAATGCCACATTTTTATCTTTTGTTTTTTATTTTACTTTGGTTTATGTCTGGTATTCTTCTCAAAATATACATGTTCTTTCTTTCCTCCTTTTAATTTCAGAGTATGTTTCCCCCCCTGCAGATTTTCCCTTTTATTATGAACAAGCAAGGGAAAAGCTGTGACTTTTATCTCACCACTATACTTACAATCTTGAAAAAATCAGTCATGAATCTCACTATATAGTTCAAAAAATTAATATTCCAAAAACAGACATTTTTATCCTGACATTCCTTACAAATTCACTATTTTCAGGGATTCCATATATCTCCTCCTTCTGATTCTATGAATGTGTTTCATTTTAATGGAGCTGAAAATACTTGTCCTATATAGTCAGTGATGGGATGATAAAAAATCTTATACCACTCCCTGACGTCACAGACGTCGTGGGTGTGGCCAACGTCATGACATCATGGGCGGAGACACCGTCATGACGTCATGACGTTGTGGGCGGAGCCTAAAAATAAAAAAATAATTTAAAAAATTAAAATAAAACACACACGTACACACGCACACACCCATCCACCCACCACAACACAAAACCATAAATAAATAAAAGAAAGATATAAAATAAAAATTAAATAAAAATACACCCACCCACCCAAACACCCACCAACCCACCCCAAACACAAACCCCTCACTTAAAAGTAAAACAATACAAAACAGTACTTACCCTTGGAAGCGACCGAGCTCCTGCAGGAGGAGGCGGCGCAGCTAGCCGGGCAGCCCAGGGCCTTCCGGCTGGAACCCTTGGCGGGCGGGCCCGGCTCCCGGCGGTGGCCGCAGGAGGAGGAGGTGCAGCTAGCCGGGCTGCCGAGGGCCTTCCGGCCGGAACCCTCAGCGGGCGGCCCTGGGCCTCGGCGCTCGGCAACGGCCACAGGAAGAGGAGGCATGCCTAGCCGGACAGCCAGGAGGCCCTGGGCTGCCCGGCTAGCCACAACTCCTCCTCCTGCGGCTGCTGCTGGGCGCCAAGGCAAAGGGGTGCTCGCTGAGGGTTCCGGCCGGAAGGCCCTGGGCAGCCCGGCTAGCCACAACTCCTCCTCCTGCGGCTGCTGCTGGGCGCCAAGGCAAAGGGGTGCTCGCTGAGGGTTCCGGCCGGAAGGCCCTGGGCAGCCCGGCTAGCCACAACTCCTCCTCCTGCGGCTGCTGCTGGGCGCCAAGGCAAAGGGGTGCTCGCTGAGGGTTCCGGCCGGAAGGCCCTGGGCAGCCCGGCTAGCCACAACTCCTCCTCCTGCGGCTGCTGCTGGGCGCCAAGGCAAAGGGGTGCTCGCTGAGGGTTCCGGCCGGAAGGCCCTGGGCAGCCCGGCTAGCCACAACTCCTCCTCCTCCGGCTGCTGCTGGGCGCCAAGGCAAAGGGGTGCTCGCTGAGGGTTCCGGCCGGAAGGCCCTGGGCAGCCCGGCTAGCCACAACTCCTCCTCCTCCGGCTGCTGCCGGGCGCCGAGGCCGCCCACCGAGGGTTGCGGCCGGGATGGCCTGGGCTGCCTGCTTAGCCACACCTCCTCCTCCTCCTGCAGCCGTCGCCCCAGGCCAGCAGAGCGCGCCTCCTCCTCCTCCTCCGGTTCCAGCAGCGATGGCAGCAGCGGCGACGGGTGGCGGTGGCGACGGCAGCAGCAAGCGGCGGCAAGTGGCTCCAGAGGAGGCTGCAGTCAGGGGCGGCCGGGTCCAATTTTTTTAAAATTGAAGCAGAAATGGCTCCAATTTAGTGCGCATGCGTCAGATTGAGTTTCTGCGCATGCGCACTAAATTGGAGCCATTTTTGCTTCAATTTTTTTTTTTAATTTTCCTGCCGGTGAGGCGTCCGATCTGGACGCCTCAAAAACGGTTAAACCCCCATGGAGAGCCCTCTGGAAATCCTTAAAACGGTTCTGTGGATCCGGTCAGAACCGGTGTCATCCCATCACTGTATATAGTAGGCCTGTAGTGCTGATAGGGAATGAATTTAAATGCACTTTTGATTTTTAAAGCTTCTCCCATCAATGTCAGCTAATATTCTTTCCTAGACACTGACAGGCACTCAGCAAAATGCTGCAGCAGACATTGCTTCAGCTGCTGTTCAGTCAATTTCAGTCAAAAGAAGCTGTGCAAAATGAGAACTAATAAAAATGTACAGTATTTATATTTCATGTATTACCTAGGTTTTGATTTCCTTGACATCTTAATAATGTCTTGCAGTACCAAACAGAAAATATGTTTGGCAGTCTGCAGCTAAATTGGAGAAGGGTTAATTATTCATACTTTTCCTTTTATACTGTGGATACATGAGGATAAATATGCCATGGGGAAAAAAGGTGAAGATATGGAAAATATAAGGTATCATTTCAGATCTTAACAAACTCTTCTACCCCCACAGACTAATTTAATGAACAAAACCCCTGAAGCAGAGGAGAACTGCAGTACTTCCATTTTGTTTTTCTCCCCCTTTCAATTTCTGAGGGGGGGGGGAATGGGACACACAAAGCTCTGAATTGCTTCAAAGACATGTGGATATTTTATAGTATGAAGTACTTTAGTGTCAATGTGCAGAAATCCATGTGGTGCTTGCTTTTTTCATGAATTGTATCATTTAGACGGCAGGCTTGGGTACTCTATTTGAAAGCTCTCCTGTGGGGAACCTACTACCAGCCATAACAAAACAGAAATCTGACATAAAGAGAAAAGATGTTAGAGGAAGGGCCATAGAAATGTTTAGTTCCAGATACACTAGGTTTTGTGGAAGCCTTCCAGAGGCCACTGTCTCCTCCCCCACTTTCAGTTTGAATCATAGCTCCTAGGAAAACATAAATATTACTGCACAATTTCATCAGCTGAATTCCCATGCTTAATTCTGGAATTAAAAGAAATGCTTGAATAACTTGAATTGATCATATCAATACTGACTACTTCCATTCTTTGTTCATACAATCTGCACCATTTCTGAAGGGCAACACAAATTTAACATAAAACATTAAAACTAACTCAAGGAAGCAGGGTCTATGAGTGTTATTGTTTGTAATCCATAGCAGATCACCAGCTGTGACTTTTTTAAACAAACACCCTTGTTTTAATTTTGTTTTGTGTTGCTGAAGCACTCTAGCACTTTGTTAAGTTCCCCCCAAAATTAATAACATCAAGATGTACATTTAATTTGAATAAGCAAAGCCAAATTTATTATCGGTAAACCAAAGGATAATAAACTAACAAGCAAATAATCCTTTTGAGGCTGTTAAGAACACTGTTCTACATATAGCTACTTACGAAACATGATTTCTCCAGCTTTACCTTTCTTCCCCTCTCTCCATAGGTGCATGCGCATGCGTGTGTGCACACACACAGGTTTATCATTGATGCAATTTTAAAACCCATTTTTTAAAAATGAATTAAGCTAAATATTTTCAGCTGAGAAGGGATAATTACAGAACAGCATATGAAGAGAACCAATTATCAGCTGTTCAAAATTCACTTTTCCTATTGAAACTAGAGAAGATCTCAAGGCATAATGGAATATCAGATCAAAAATAGAACCTAGAGAACACCTTTTTTTAAAAAAGGAAAAACAGCACTATTTGTTTCTTTTTCTCCAAATTGCCTTGACAGTGATTGTTCAGCATCACTATTTCCATGCATCATTTTCCAACACTTTGGCATTTGTTGCCCACAAAGGCTACAATATAAAATGAATGCCTGTTCTTTTGCCTTCCATGTATGTTAAATAAAGTTTCCGGAGCCCACTGGATATATCTTGGTGACATAAAGCTTAAGGAAACAAATTCATAGTGAAGACATAAAGCTTAAGGAAATGAACATGCTGCTTTTGTTATGATGTTATGCTTGTGGAATAGCATTTACTGTTTCTTCCCCCCCCCCCCATTCTTCCTACAAAGTAAGTTTTTTTAAAACTAGAAATGGTAGTTAGAATTTGATTTATTGAGATGGTTCTGTTTTTTTTTTTTTCATTTATGCTGAACTGTAAATCATTTGGAGGGATTAACTTTACATCTCTGAGCAATATATATTAAAAGGGTTCCTTTCAAGCTAATCCTAAAAGGATTGCACAGAAGCACATCAAAAAGCAGAGCACACACCTCCTGTTATGGGAGTTTTCCAACACTGCAGTTCTCTACAGATGTGAAGGCAGCAAATTGCAGCACTCCGGTTTTTGAAGTGTTTGCGGATAATCAAAAGTTATCAGCTGCCTGCATGTATCCTGTTTGGGGAGGGGGAGTTACAGTTGAATATCAGCCTTTTCAAATAGTTTGAGAATTGCAGGAAGGAGGGAGGGAGAAAATGCTCTTTCTGAAGCAGGAAAATCATAAGCAATGAAAGGTAACGAGCAAATATTTTTTGGGCAGGATTGCCTCTATAGCTATACTGTTATTCATTTTTCTGCCATTGCCTCACTAACTTGTTCTCATTCTAATTGAGTGTTCTCTATGCTTTCTTCCATGATGTTCCTTATTTTTGGTCACTATTTTTGATCTAGTAATATCCTCTGACATTGTTGAGAAAAGTGGGAATGAAAAGGCCATCATGCTCAATCTCTTAGCTGAGGAAAGATTAAATGCTACCATGAATCACAAATTAGCCTCTGTGGTCCCTATTGCAGAAACTGGGTGAAATCTTATTGCTTAGCATAACAAAACACAATTGAATCAATAAAGTATTGGTTAAGTGAACTCCTCTGTAAATTCCATTGATTCAATGGGCATACTCTAGTTGTGAATTAATATATTAAACAGGATTTCAGCCACTGCATCTACAGAAAGCACATATACTATTGAAATGTAGGCACAGCTTCACTCACTTCTGACTACTCAGAAGCCATCTAAACATTGCTTACACCACATGTCCTTGGCATTTAAAGGTAAGTCTTTAATAGCCTTCTACTCTACTTTAAAGAAAAAAATATATTTTGTCATGCTGAAGCAATGCACAATTGAGCAGCAGCAGGATGATGCTACTATTGTCCGTTGAAGAATGGCTTCAACTTTTCTTTACATTTGTTTACTCTCCAAAGCTCTATGTACCCACTTATATGTATAGGACCATTTGCTCCTTGAATGCATTACACCTCTATGTCAATTTTTTTCTACTAACCTCCCATGTGGTGGCAACATGGCCAGAATGGAGTTACCGTATATGCCGGTGTACAAGACGACTGGGTGTATAAGACGACCCCCCCCCCCCAACATTTCATCAGCTATGACATTTAAAAAAAAAATTAATATTTTGGTTCTCCCTTCTGGTCCCCTTTGTTGTAGGAAAACTGTTAAGAATTGCAATTCAGGGAGCAGAATCTTTAATTCTGAAAATCACTGCTGCTGTCACCAGTAAAATCCTTCTCCAAAGGTGATTTTCAGTAACTAAAGAATTCTCTCTCCTGTTTCTAAGCTCCCAACAGCTTCCCACAATGAAAATGATTCCACAGGACCCTTGGATCCTTGTGGGAGATATTATTTGGAAATGATTTAATGAAAAATCACTATGGCTGATCATGATAATAACCTTACACTGTGTAAGTTGTGCTGTTGGAGTTTTACTAATGAGGATTCACAAGTGGAGATGTTAAACTGGAATTATGCCTTTACCTTTTAAAAATGTGGCATACCCAGTTGTAAGACATTCCAGTAAAAATGTATAATCTTTAAGAGTAACAGAGCACAGCAGACCTGTCAAGCTATGTGAATAGGATCAATCTTAAGTAGTGACTCCATTCCATTTCTGGCATTACACACTAGATATGTGGTGTTTGTGGGTGTCATTCAGGAAGCAAAGTGGGGTGTGTGATGTTTGGTCTCAGACAAGTATTCTCTCTCTCAGTTTCATGCTCAGGTTTGACCATCAAGGATTTCTGCCCTGGTACAGAAAGTAAATAAGAGTTTCTGGCAATTATTTCTACAATAGCATTTCCAAAAATCTGACCTGCTGGTGAAGTCATTGCTGACAACAAGATCCAGCCCCTTTCTGGAAGCCATACCGTTCCAACTTAAAGGTGGTTTACTGCTTTTATTCAACCACACAGGACATCTTATACTGTGTGCAATTTCTGTAGCTCAGAGCTCAGGTGTACCCCCCCCCCTTTTGGATGATAGCTCTCATAATTCTGTCAGAATAGCCACTGCTGGCTGAGGACTGTGTAAATCATAGTCCAAAAATTACTTTTCACATGTCAAGTATGACTGTTTTGTTATGGTTCCTTATTGAAGATAAATAAAAGGGATAAATTGGAGCCACGGGAGCCATTAGATATACACTAGTACCTCTGATAACGTTAAGACTTGGTTCCACAAGACTTAATGTTATCGGGTTTTTAACGTTGTGCAATGCATTGATCCCACAACCTTTAAAAAAGGCCAGTTCAAACCCCCAACCCAAAGGCAAAAGGAAAAGGCAAAAGTGATTGCCCTGCCTCCCCTCCTGAAACAACAGGGTGGGCAGGGCAAATCCCTCGCTGTTAGCCATTGCCTTTGGGTTGGGGGTAGAACATGGGCCCTGGTTCAACCCCCAACCCAAAGACAAAGGCAGAGAGATTCGCCCTGCCTCCCCTACTGAAACAACAGGGTGGGCAGGACAAATCCCTTGCTGTTAGCTTTTGCCTTTGGCTGGAGAAATTGAAATCTAACAGCAAGCGATCTCAACTTTGGGGAATTTGAGGAAAACATTTGCATTGCACAACATTATCTTAACGTTGTGTGATGCAAATGTTTGCCTCAAGTTCCCCAACGTTATCCAATTTTAGTGTGATCCGCGGTAAACGTTATCCGAGATACCACTGTATTCACAAAGTATCTACTAACCAGTATTCAAATGTCCAGTCAATGAGCTGTCATTATTCGTTAGGATCCAACTGCTTTGTCTAAAGGAGATTGTTTCAATTCACAACATTTCATACCATACTACCTTGCTGTGGGAGCAAACTAGAACTGTGTAACCTTCTATTGCATACTATGGCATTATAGATGATGCTATATCTCTCAAAAACTTCTTGGAAAGGTTGAGGTATTATTGTCTCTTAAATGATGGGATTGTATTGCTGCTTCACTACAACTCTCTCATTACTTAATATAAGGCTGAATACCTGCCAGAGAATTCTTTCGGGGAAAATACAAAAGCCTCCCTTCTCTGTACTGGAACACTAAATCAGTTTGTCACCCTGGCTCCTAAATCCCCAAACCATCTTAAAAAGCAAGTCTCCAGGGTAAGCAGCACCACAGCTACCTCACCAATTGGAAAAAAATTCCAATTTACTTTCCCCTTTAGATCTGCCCAGAGAATGAGTCTACATCAAATTGGTATGATCAAGGAAGATATCGCTTGCAGCAGTCTCTCACAAGTTTCAGAATGACTCACAAGGGTTGAAAAACTGTATGTGCATTGGTAATGAAGAAGAAAACAGCAGGAAAAGTAGAAATAGCACTACCAGCTTTTCCTTGTAGCTCATAATGTCAAATTTCCAAATAAAAGAAAAAGTAAGCAGAACAGATATTTCAGGAATATACAATTAGGAAATAATGTCCAAATATAGTCATTACTGATATAAATATTTGTAGGCTAATTATCTAGGTCTTAATAAAAATCAATCTGAAGTTGGTTATAATATACTAATAATTGTGTATTCTTCTGATTTCCTACACTAATCTCACTGCTATGAAGTTCCTGAAAAGTATCACTAACACTGTTTTGAAATGAGCAAAAGCTATGTGTTTTAGTAGAATGGACTTGCCCAGTTTTGAACAGGCAGGTAGGATAAATGTATATCTTCGTAGCAATGTTGTTTTACCATGTTTCAACAGCAAACATTTCATTTACATATGTATTGTTGATGATTTTCTTTCCCATATACTCTAGAGAGACTTATCTGATTGGCAAATGCCCTTAGGCATCACTATATCTGAGAGACTTCAGAATATTGAAACTTGTTTAGAATGATTCCCAATTTCAAACAGAAGAAGCTACTGGAATTCTAAAGCTAAAGCCATAAGGATGTCATTGCTGGTTGAAGAAAAATAACATTTTCTCTTATCATCTCTACTGCTTAAGTTTGCTATTGTGCTATGGAGAAAATAAATGAATCTCCCCCAAGGCATGCAATACTTATGGTATGAACTGTTTGCTGTTTTACTAATTACTAATAAATATTAGTAAAAAGAGTTTCTTTTGACATTACAAATGCTGGAACTCCCCAGGTCAGCACAAAGGGAGCTAATCTAAAAGTGCATTGGGCTGATGTCTCCTCTCTTTGAACACAGAACCAACCTACTGGCCTAATCATTCAATACAAGAGGCACTGATAATGAATGAAGATGCAAAAGTTTATGTCAAACCTTTGTAGTTCTCCATCTTCTGCTGTCTTGGGAGCCAGAAAGTACTCTCTAAGAAGGAAAAGCTAGATAACATTTTCATTTAAAGAAGGGTGAATAAATCTGTCCAGTACATGTTCTTCCACTTACACATTTTTAAAAGGACAATTGACATCCCTTTGCTCCAGGGAAGAGTAAAATAAGTGCTTTTTCCCCCTTTCTAACAGCCCTGAAATTTGCACAAATCATTTCTGCATAAAACTAATTTCTCTCCATTTTGAGCAGCAAAACGTGTGCACACAGCAGCCAGTGAACAACTAGCTGATTGGTCAAAAAGATAAAAATAACCCACCTGATGCTTCTAATTTTTAATAATTGATTTAGCAAAGCAGCAGCCACAGTAAAAAAAAATTGACTGAAGTATTTTGTACTGCCTAGGGTTGTGGAGGCTTAGTGGTTAAAATGTTGAGCTTGATGACCAAAAAGCCAGCAGATCAGCAGTTTGAGACCAGAGTACTGTACGATGGAGTGAGCTCCTGTCATCTGTCCCAGCTCCTGCCAACCTGGCAGTTTGAAAGGAAGAAATTGCAAGAAGGTACCACTTTGTTGGGAACGGTAGCAGCGTTCCATGCACTCCAGTGTCTAGTCACGTCTGATACATGACTATAGAAATGTCTGCAGATACAGACAGCACTGGCTCTTTGGCTGTAAATGGAGATGAACACTGCACTCTTGAGTTGGATATGACTGGCTTTCAAGCAAGAGAGACATTTTTTTATATGGAAATACTTTGCTTTATTTGCATACCCAATTAGTTACAATAAACACCACTGGGTACTGAGGGATTCAACCTCAGATCTTTGCAATCCAGACACTCACAACTCTGAGACTAGACAGATGTTGTATGGATGAACAGGTCTAATCTAGGTTCTAATGCATTCAGCATTTTGAACTGTCACATTCTTTCTATTCCCAATATGAAAAATTGTTTGGGAAATTTGGGGAAATTCTTGTCAAAAAGTAAAATAAAACAAAATTTATCCAATCATGTGCCTGTGACCCATCTGTAGGCTGTGTGCTTTGCATTAGATAGTTCTAGGTGTGATTCTTAGGCTTAACAATTAAAAGGATAAGACAGTAAGGTTTTTTTTTGGTGGGGTGGGGTGGAGAGATGGATTCCTATAGCTCATAGTTACAAAGCAGCTACCAGCCAGACTATATGAGCATTGCTTAAGTTAAGAACTATAAGACACTTAATTGAATGTGACCCAGTGTCCCACATTTCACGCATCATTTGTTTGCCAGAATTAATTTTGGTTTCCTTCCTAAGAAGCATAATTCCTCTTTGACTTTGATTTTTAGACTTAGATCCTCCCATCCTATGTAGCATATTGGGCAGCTTGTTGTTTCTGTAGCAGTTCTAGGTTTAATAGAATGCCCTCCTTTTTTATTCATAGGACTTGGGATCGGCAATGGTGGAGTTGACTTTGATTCTGCAGGTATTATTTAAATTTCATTTTTTTTGTTCAGTTGCACACTTGAGTCTGACCCTTTGTGACCCCATGGACCATCATACCCCAGGCTCTTCTGTCCTCCACCATCCTCCTTCTCCCAGCCAGATCTATGTCCTTTGCTTTGACAATGCCATCTAGCCACCTCATCCTCTGGCATCCCCTTCTCCTTTTGTCATCAATCTTTCCTGGCATCAAGGCCTTCTCAAGTGGGTCATCTCATTTGGTGGCCAAAGTACTTAGGCTTCATCTTCAGTATTTGTCCTTCCAGTGAGCAGTCAGGGTTGATTTCCTTCACAATAGACTGATTTCATCTCTTTGCTGTCCAGGGTACTCTCAAAATCCTCCTCCAGCACCACAGTTCAAAAGCATTTATTCTGCTGCATTCAGCCTTCCTTATGGTCCAGCTATCACAACCATATGTTACTACAGGAACTACCATTGCTCTGACTATGCAGACTTTTGTTAGGAGGGTGATGTCTCTACTTTTTATTGTGCTGCCTAGGATTCTCATAGCTTGTCTCCCAAGAAGTAAAATTCTTTTTATTTCATGTCTGCAGTCACCATCTGCAGTGATCTTGGAACCCAAAAAAGTAAAGTCTGCACTGTTTCCATTTCTTCCCCTTCCATTTTCCAGGGAGCGATGGGGCTGGATGCCATGCTCTTGGTTATTTTGATGTTGAGTTTCAGCCTGGCTTTTGCACTCTCCTCTTTCACCCTAATCAAGAGGTTCTTTAGGTCTTCTACACTTTCTGCCATTAGAGTAGTATCATTTTCATATCTTAGGTTGTTGATGAAATATAAATTTCATTATATGTACTGTGTGTGTGTGTGTGTGTGTGTGTGTGTGTGTGTGTGTGTGTGTGAGAGAGAGAGAGAGAGAGAGAGAGAGAGAGAGAGAGAGAGAGTCAGTGACAAGTAAATGTTTTAGAATGTTCCCAAGATTTATTAGTATTTCTTTTTAATGGTTTACATTTGATTTCTTTTAGCTTGTTAGATGTACTCAATTATCTCTCTTTTCTATTAACCTACTTTTGCAATGTGACTTGTTCCCAACATTAAATTAGATCTAAACCATTCATTCTGGGCTGTTGCAATTTTCTCCATACCTTCTCCCATTTTTTTCAATCAATTTTCTACCTTCTGCAAGGACAACTTATAGTGACAAAGTGACTCAAGGTTCTTTGTTGTTGTTTTTCAGGTTCTTTGGAATGTGATTGATAGGTATGTTTCCATGTTCTTTGGCTTTCAAAAGCAAGTGAATAATAAAAAGTTTTAATAAATATAAAAATATTATACTTCATTTTCTATTTCTCAGTGTCTAAGAATGCAGAAATGAACTGCTATGATCTTAATCATAACATCAATTGGACAATATGGCCTGTATATATATCCACATATATAGTTTCCAGCTTTAGCCTCCCACCCCCTGCTGCCTAATTAGTTTGGGGAAGTTAGACATATATTTATACTGCTTTTGGCTGCATTTGTGCCTCTCTGACACTCTCTCACACTCACACACATTCTCTCTCACCACACAAAATTATGTCCTTGAAATCATGCTAACATCTGTGAACAACTAAAATGGCATCAGGTCTCTTTGAAATCTGTGGACCTTACTTGTAAATTAACCTGATTCAGAACAAATTGAAAGTCTTCCAAAGTCATAGTTATCATCTAAGGAAAGTGCATCCCTTGCTTTTCTTTTCATCAGTAGCTGCTGAATAAAATGAAGGGGGGGAGGGAGAATCTAGAAGGCTGGCCTTTGCATCTATCTTTCATTTTCAGAGTAAAGGCTGTCTGATGACATAAACTGATCTAAAGCATGAAGGTAATTCTCAACTATTATCACCAAAGAAAGCTGTCATCCACAACACATCTCCTCGTGAACAACTTCAAAAGCAACACACAGCGTGGTGGAAAGAGTATTTGCTCTAGTAAAACTGCAGGCTACAAACACAAATAAACCTTAAATTAACAAGCAATGCCTGTCAGTCTTCAAGTCAAAGCTTGGAAGTAAACTCACGACTAGCTTCTTTTGCTGTAACAAATAATTTAATTAGTAGTTAAAATATTACTCTTTAGGCCAGGGGTTCCCAACCTATGGCCCACAGGCTAGACTCGGCCCACAATACCATTCCATCTGGCCCATTGCTGCCTCTGTCACATCCAGAAGTGGACGCAAGCACATTTACATCAGCCATAAAATGCACCTGCACAAACATACCCGTGGCTGTCATAAACACGGAAGTGGGTGCATTTATAGCAGCCGTAAGTGCACCTGCTTCCACTTCCGGAGGCTCAGCTGTCTGGGAGCATGGTCAGGCCCACGGCATAAAATGGTTGGCTACCCCTGCTTTAGTCATCCATGAGTAACATAAATAAATGGCTAACCAGAAAGAGCCTCCCCAAAGTTTGTGGTATTTTTGAATCACAATTGGGCATTACCCGGGCAACACCACTTTGTGCTGGCTAATTTTTTCACATTAGGTCAGGCAAAAAGAACTGTGTAACAAATTCACTAAAGTTGGCTTCATCTGGCCTAGACATGGAGGAAGAAAAAGAAGTAACCAACTTATTTTCAAAAATTCAATTTGAATGTCATTTTAAAAAAATTCAGAGGCATTTTGAAATATATTTTTTTCTTATGCCAGTCACAATTGCCAAGATAAAATATTCCTTGGTTTTGTCTTTAAGACATTAATAACTACAAAAGATAAAATAAATACATAATTTTATAATGATTAGATTTCATATTTTTAAAAATTATTATATTATACTATTATATTATACTATTTATATAATGAAATTTATAAAGCCACTGGTGGCCACTGAGGAATATTGAATAGGTTGTTGGGCTAGGACTCAGGATACCTGGGTTCAATTCTCTGTTTGGTCATGGAAGCTCCTTGGGATTGGAAACTGCTAGGATTGCCATATTTCAAAATTAAATTGGTGGAACATAATAACAAATATTTACCAATATAATAAAACCCTGGGTTACAACTGCCTCGGTTTAAAGATTGCTGCATTTTAGAATGGCAAATCCTATGGAAATGCCGTCCTGGTTTACAAATTTTAATGCATTTTTTTTCAGTTTACAACGATCAATTCAGGACCATTTTTTTCAATGCATCCCTATGAATGTTTCAGTTTACAATTTTTTTGGGGGGTTGTTGGAATGGACCTCCATTGTAACCCAGGGTTTTACTTGTATCTCTATAGTGCCATATCAGAAAAAGGGAATATTTTAGTACCTTCTTTTACCTTGCTGTCACAAGGCACAACTCAGTGGATTCATTGCAGAATTCTAATAACAGTAAAGATAAGGACAACCAGACTACCAGCTTTCACTTAAAACATTACGAATACTTGAAAATACCCAAATTAACTTTAAAACACATCGATGGTGAGTGTATCTTAAAATGAATGTTTGCTTGATTTTAGATGAGTAGCAACTTGATGCTAGAGTTCCCAATGTAGTACATTAGGACTCAGAAGGCTTGGGTTTGAATTCCTGCTCAGTCTTAGAAGCTTATTAGGATGTGGAACTGGCAAAACCACTCTTTAAATACCTTGGTTATATTGAAAGCCCTGTTACAGTCACTATAAACCCATTCGGATTTGATTTGATGACAATTTGTTTAAAAGACATATGACTATGACATAACAATAGCAATTTTTCATTGATCGTTATCCCTATGTCTCCAAGTTGCATTAACAGAGCAATTACATTTTTGTATAAAAATATTTTCATTGTATTTTTTCATATTCACATATAGTTTTCTTTGCCGTCCTTCTTTATTTCAATTGACAGAGTTATTGACAAGGCATAAGAGACTTGGAACCCTTTCCTTTCTTCTATTCTATTCTATTCTATTCTATTGTATTCTATGTTCAATTTATATCCTGCCCCAATTGCAAAGTGTGACTCTGGGCAGCTTACAGACATATCAATACAATATCAATATAAGGAGGAGGGCGTCGGTGTCCCGTGATCCAGCCGGTGGCTCTTAAACCCCTCCAACTCCAGCCGGTGGCAAGGGCATAGAGGGGGGCGTCAGCGTCCCGATCTTCAGCCGGTGGCTCTTAAAGCCCTCCGACTCTGGCCAGTGGTGATGACGTGGAGGTGGGTGTCGGCATCCTGAGCTCCAGCCAGCAGCTCTTAAATTCTACTACCCAGACAACTACCATGTCCAAGGCCTCTGCCTTTTGAAAAATGAATACATTTGTATTCAGTTATCCTGGTTTTAAAATACTCCGAGAAGTACAATGTGGTCCATATTTAGTAAGTTGCTAAATTAGGCATTCATCTCTCGATTAGGAACTTTGACCAGTTATGATCCCTGTAGCTTCAGCCAGCAGCCCTGCTAGCTCTGGGGAGGCCAAGGGGACCCGATACACAGCTGTGGAGTGGCTGGGGAAGCCAACAGGGGACTCCCCTGTCAGCTTCCCCATCCACCCTATCCCTGCCTCCATAACTGCGGGGTAACTGGAGAAGCTGACGGGGGGAGATCCCCGTCAGCTTTCCAGCCACCCCACCCCTGCCTCCACAGTTGCGGGGTGGCTGGGGAAGCCGACAGGGGACTCCCCTGTCAGCTTCCCCAGCCACCCCACCCCTGCCTCCACAGCTGCGGGGTAGCTGGAGAAGCTGACAGGGGGAGAGCCCCGTCAGCTTTCCAGCCACCCCACCCCTGCCTCCACAGTTGCGGGGTGGCTGGGGAAGGCAACGGGGAAGCCCCCCGTCAGCTTTCCAGCCACCCTGCTGCTATGAACGATTGCATTGGATAACGCTAAGAGATCACTATCTGATGCAAAAAATTTTTTAAAAGATTTGCATCGTTATGTGATTTTAGCGTTATCCGATGCAATCGTTATCTGAGGTATTACTGTATTTTCTTTACTGATTTTTTTTTGCTTTCTTAATGTTCAACTGCAATCTTGTTTTGACACCTCCTTCTTTCACTTTTATTAAAAGTAATTTCAAGTATGGTAATTGCTATTTTCTGCCATTAAGATGATGTTATCTGCTTATGTTGAATAATTAATGGTTCTTCCTCCAATTTTCAGTCCTCCTTCATCTCATGTAGTCCATCTTTCCATATGGTATCTTCTGAATATAGATTGAATAGATGTGATAAAAAGGATCCTTGTTTTACATCTTTCTCTGAGGTAAACCAGTCTATCGCTCCATATTCTGTTCTAATGGTTGCTGCTTATCCTCAATATAGGTTATACATCAGGATATTTCAGAGTAACCTATAGTTTCTCATGACCCATGCAGTCAAAGGTTAAAACATAGAATGGTCTTCTGAAATTCTTTGGTACATTCCAGTATCCATCAAACGTTTGCCATATAATCTCCATTGCCTCTTTCTTTTCAGAATCTAACATCAGGTATTTCTTGTTTCAAATAAGATAAAAATCTTTGTTGCAGCACCTTGAACATTACTTTGTTTACATGAGAAATTAAAGCAATGGTCAAGTAGTTACTGCACTCTTTGGCATCTACTTTCACGGGAATATGGAGTGTTGCCCGTTTGTGAACCATTGACTTGTTTTCCATATTTGGTGTCATATTCTTATTAGGATTTTGACAAATTCAATACGTGGCTTGAAAGAATTCTGTTAGTATTCCATATATCCCTGATGAGTTATTTCTTCCTACTAATATCATAGCAGCATTAATTTCACTTTCTAAAACTGCAGAGTCTTTATCATGGGAATCTGCTTCAAAGGAGTCTAACATCCTTTTATATCTTCTGTATAGGTCATCAGTACACTGTTTCCACTTTCTTTTCATTTTCCCCTTTTTTGTTTACTCCTGATCAAAGAAAATTACTAATAGTAAATCACTACTTATTTCCTAGAAAAGCAAAAGGACAAATATAGAAATGATATAAAAATACACTGTCGAATAAATAAATGGTAAAAGAACTTTGTATATGAAAATTGCAATCAAGCAATTCACAGACTACTTCAGACAGTTCATAATGCATGATAGAAGAAAGGAGGAAATAATCCAAACACAGATGGTAAAAGAGAGAGTATTACAGCCGAGGGACTGTTTTGTAAAAGTTCCTATTTCATATACTTGTCAACCTAGTTTCTGACAGTTGGTGAGCAACTTTTTCCTCAACATATCTCAGTTGGTGGACAGATCCATACAGAAGCAGACAGTCCTTCAAATACGTTGAACCAAGCTGTTTAAGATATATGACATGCTTTTATGGATGGTGTCTAATTTACTCACATTGCAAAGTTAACCATTTCAGTAGAATAAATACAGTACTTCATGTGAATCTGCACAGCTAGGGGAAAAATAGACTGGAAAATAGACTCTGAGAAAAGCAAGGAATACCATAGAAGCATCATTCTGCATTGCTGCCTTTAAAAACAACAACAATCAACACACACCTTTTGAAAATTCAACATAGACCTACAATTAGCTCATTTGAAGGGAAAGTTGTTTGTTACTCTCCACAGGCGATTTATGACCAAAAGCCTTTTCGGATCAGAGGGCATTCATGAACGATATGGTGCCCCCTGTGATCCCTTGCTTGCTTTTGATACTGCTGTTCTCTGACACAAATCTCTTTACAGTGGAACAGTATATGCATGTTCATGTTGGCAGTGCCATTTCACTTTATTTTTAGTAACAGCTGCGCTATAACCCCTTGAGAGTAGGAATTGTCATGGAAATGCTGGAACCCCATTCACTGAAGGCAAGTAACTTGACATCTCTATATTTATACTAATGCAGTGGGTCTTTTGTCCAAACAGAAGCCTGAACAGGAGGGGGGGAGCTCCTGGCATCTGAAAGGCCTGCGACTATTGTTTGTTACAAAAAAAAATTCTTTCATTTTCTGTACCTTGCGACTAGCATGCTGACTAAAGTCAGAACACTATTTGGTTCAGGCTGGGTTAATCTTTCTGGACCTAACTCTAGTGCCCTTTTGCACTGAAACATGATCTGTGCTTTTCGAAGTATTTGTATGGCAGGCAGCTACACAGCAGCAACTTCTGTAATCCCTTCTCCCACAGTTAGAGCTACTGGAAAGGCTTAATAATATCCCAGAGGCAAAGATGAAACCGTATCTGCACAGCTACTGTTTGCTGTAGAGAGCTTTTGAAGTCAAGCTTAAGATGTCTTTATTTCCCTCCCAGAAAGATTTCTTCATTCTTTCTTTTTTTTAGTTCCTTTTCTCCCATATTGTCATGATGATAGCCTTCTGCATGGAATATATATATTCTCTTCTGCTCTCATAAACCACTAGGGAACGTGAAAGACTTTTCATCAGAAGCCTTAGGTATATCTGTAAATACAGTTTGTTCCTGCAAAAACCTGTAGCCCAACTAGAGGAAATTTCAGCTGGAAGTAGAAGACAACATATTTTTGTTCTTTTATCAGGCTTAGGGCAAGACTTTCATTGCCAGTTTATTTCTCATCATCATTGGCTTTACACTATTAAAAATAAAATCTGAATTGGTTCTCATTCTGCAATATCAGATGTTCCCAAAATGGGAAAAATAAAAATATCTTCATCTTTTAATGCATAGGCAAATCTCAAGATTGACTACTTAACTTGTCAGGGTTGTTATTGGTCTGCTTTGAATTCATACAGTCCCTAAGTCTTATTAGTCAGTCTATCTTTCCTTTCTCCACTGTAGAAACACCTCCCCACTTCTTTGAAATAAAGAGATAGGGCATAGGCAAATTTGGTGTAAACCTGGGCCACAATTTTATTGACCTGTGGAGGAGCTGGTAGTGTGCAACCTGGTACTTGCCAGCTACTGCATAGGCAAGCTAAATCGGTGTGACATAGCTGTGATCGTTTCCAATTCAGCTCCCAAGAGTGTACATTGGTCATACCCCAGTGCTGTCCCATGGTATCCACTCCATACCCCACTGATTTACCCAAATCGTGTCAAGCATAGTGTCTCCACCTCACCCAATACTACCCTAACCCTGCCAACAGGGAGCACTCTATCTGGGGAGCTAACTGGGGAGCTGCTAACTGGAACACTCTACCTGGGGAGCTGTATTTGATTGACTCTTTAGGAACCCTTAAGAAGTAACTGAAAACTTTTCTTTTCGAGGAGGCCTTCGGCAGCTTGTTGAAGCTTAAATAGGAGACCCTGCCATCATTGGCCACTCGGATTAGTGGTCCTTGGTGCTAATTGGACTGGGTGGCTGGGTGGGTCATTTCTATGGTGTTATGATGTTTGTTCTGCTCTTTTTTTAACACTGTGAGCCTCCCAGAGTGGGAATGTATCCCAGATGGGTGGGGTATAAGTTGAATCAACAACAACAGCAGCAGCAGCAACAACAACAACAGAGAGGGCTAGCATATACTTGGCTCCCCTCACCCCAACTGCCAATCAAGGACAGTTGAAAGGCCTCTCCACATATCTACCAAATTGTACCTGCTCTGTACACACATGTGTATATCTAAAGAGGTCTACTTTAACTTCTGATAATATAACACAAGTTCACTTGAAAACTGAACAGTTGTTTTTTGCAGTTTGGATTATAAACACAGAATAACACTGACTGCTTCGGTTTGAGACAGAGTTCCTTTTAAGAGGCAAACTGCATTTGCTTGTCCTAGCATGACCTACCCTTCCTTATCAGGGACACTAATCTTTGTTTATTTTTGCACAAAACAACGAGGATCTGTGAAATAATTCTCCTCATCTTTCATGAAACTTTATTATTTTATGTTATCTGTCAAAGGAATGTGATGAGAAAAGAATTTGGTGCAAATTCAACAAGTAATACAAACAGAACATCAGAATTATGATAGTGACATCTTTTGCACAGACTTTTAATAATCAAACATTGGAGAGACTGGGTATTTTTAAACAGCAAGTCAATCATTATGGATTTGCTATGTTTTTATATGTTTTGTTTTTTCAAAGGGGAAGGAACGTTAAGGCAAGCATGTACAAATTACCAAGACTTTAATGAGGAAATAATGACATTCCTTGTCTTGCTTATGCCTAGAGATGAGGAATCTTGGTGGTGGGGGTGGGGGTGGGGGTGGGGGTGGGGTTGTGTTGGAAAAATTCTCACTGGGGTATCTAGTTTTGTCAAGGTTGCCTAAATAAATAAAGCAAAGGAATTGATTAGCACTTCTTTACAAACTCTAGGTCTATATTGTAGATATATTTTTCATTGTGGTTGGTGGCTGTTTTCTGGAACTAGTGAAATAAAATGTCCACACCAACACTTTAACTGGAATAAAACTGGCTACAACTTTCTTGGTTACAGCTGCCAAAGTGCTCCTGGTTCTAACATGGAGGATAGATCCTTCCCTCTAGTTGATTGGTCACAATCATGGTGATGTGCTTGGTGTGATCCATGAAGTGTCCCTATATGCTCCAACAGAGAACTGGAAGTGTGTACATGACCTTCCCACCCCTGGACAATAAAAGCACACCTCCTGAAGGGGTCTAGCACCTGTGGTTTCCCCACACCCAGCCATATACACCTCCTGTATCTTGTCCTCATGCTTCAACCCATGCCCAACAAAACCTGTGACAAACCGTATTAACAAAAGTAAACCTGTAAGTCCAGTTAAACCAATTAACATATAGTAAACCCATGATTATTATAAAAACGTATTGAGCTAATTAACCTATTGCTTAATAGATCAAGGGTGAGACTCCAACATAGTCTGGCTCTTCTCTTTGGACAGAAACACTTTCAAGCTTCCCAGACAGACTGGAATTAAAACTTTATTAAAACATTGTCTTGTGGGCGGGTCCAAGATTGTATGCATACCATGGCATAATCTTGGACGGGTGAGCAGATGGGTACTAAGACACCATAAATTTCAGTCCAATTTCCCACTCTGTTTTGTTTTTCTCTGGCTTTTTTTTCCTTCATGGGAGAAGCCTGCTTGATGATTTCTTTTTCCTAAAGCATCCAATTAAAACAATAATTAAAGAAGTTGAATTAGGGGGGAATCCATGGGGATTGCTCTGTTTTCAAAGGCTAAGATGAAGCACTGGGAAAGAAGAGAAAAACTGGAATGTTATCCATCTGTTTAGATGCCCTGGCAATGCTATGCCTACATGCAGTGCTTAATGTCAGTCTCTGAAATTGCATTATCTATCATGGCCAGCTGGATACTGCAAACTGCTCGGCTACAAAATAGCACTGCGACAGCTTTGTACTATGGTGTCTACTACCCATTTCAATGTGGCAGCAAATCCTGCTATAGGGCTCCAGGTTTCTGAATGCCCTGGCAAGATTTGTGAAGTGCAATGTGTGTGAATTATAGCCTGCCAGAGTGGGACCTTCTTGATGAATGAGAACAATTCAGGCCAGTTAAGTAGCTAACTGACAACCTGTTTGGGTTGTTCTGTCCTGCCACAAGGAAGATGTTCTGCTTTCTTGACATTCATTCACAGGGCTTGCCAGTGGGGACACACAGAAAGTGACACTGAGTCCACACAGAGCTTACTGCATCCTACTAAGACTTCCACTCTTCACCAGTTCAAGTATATGATTCATGACCACCTCAGGAACATCACAGAACTCTCCCTGCCTGCTGGAGAGGGGGAATGAGGGCCAGCTATGTGGACCAGCTAGCTCAGCCATAAAGACCTTGCTGCTACTACTATTGCTGCCTTCATGACCACCTCAGGACCATCACAGAACTCTCCCTGCCTGCTGGAGAGGGGGAATGAGGGCCAGCTGTGTGGACCAACTAGTTCAGCCATAAAGACCTTGCTGCTACTGCTATTGCTGCCTTCATGACCACCTCAGGACTATCACAGAACTCTCCCTGCCTGATGGAGAGGGGAAATGAGGGCCAGCTGTGTGGACCAGCTAGCTCAGCCATAAAGACCTTGCTGTCTCTCTTGACCGTATTGTATTTTTACACTGTATTTTATTGTATTGTTTTTTCTCTTATGTAAAATTTATTGATTGTGTTATCTGTGCTGCATCTGTTGTTATATTTTTATATTATGCTGTATTTATATTTGAGATTGTGATACTGTATATGTTTATGTTATGTGAGCCCCTCTGAGTCGCCTCAGTGAGGTGAGTAGAGGGGCATATAAATCTAATTTAATAATAATAATAATAATAATAATAATAATAATAATAATAATAATAATAATAATAATAATAATAATAATAATAATAATAAGTATACATAAATGACACTGCTCACTTATTTCACACACACTGGGTTGAGATTTGTAGTTGCACAATGAAAGTGGGGCAGTGATTAAGGTTGGGATTGTTACATGTAACTCCCCCCCCCCGTACCCCTCTAATCACTCAGACAAAAATTCAAGCTAAAAAGAGAAAAATGAGTAATAAGTAATAGGATTAAGAGATGGATTGTTGTTGTTGTTGGGGTGGTGGTGGAAGGATGGAGAACATCCCAAAAGGGACTCCATCCCTGACAAGTAAAATGGACAGCTGTTCCCAACGAAGACTCAGGGGAGATTACAAAGGCAGGCTCATTGGGGTCAAGCAGCCAAACCATAGAAAGACAGAGTTTGTTTTCATTGGTTAGTAAACAAACAAGCACAAGACAGTGGTGGCTTAGTGGTTAAGACACTGAACCTGAGGACTGGAAAGTCAGTAGTTTGAGACCTGAGTGCTACATGATGGAACGAGCACCCATCTCTGTCCCAGCTTCTGCCAACCTAGCAGTTTGAAAGCAAGAAATTGCAAGTAGATAAATAGGGACCACTTCAGTGGGAAGGTAAACAATGTTCAGTACACTCTGGTTTCTAGTCAAGCCTGCCACATGTCAATGGAAACATCTGCAGACCTAGACAAGCTCTTTGGCTGTAAACAGAGATGAGCACTGAACCCTAGAGTTGGATATGACTGGCTTTGGACAAAGGCGGCCTTGACCTTGACCTAAACAAACAAGCAAGCAGGTTGGTCCGGAAGAAGATGCTCCCTCTTCCCACATGATTATATGTTCATCCTTTGCATACTAGTTTGCCAAATACCCAACATACTGTACCACTTTGCAATCCATAATAAGGGAGATTTGTCTGGAAATATTCTGCATGAAACTAAAAAAAAAAAGGTATACTATATGATATAATTTGCTGCTTACTGAGAGGCTGCAGGAATGCCCAGTAAATTAGGGACATTAATAAAAGTTCACATAGAAAAGTGTGCCCATTTGAAATTGAAACATATGGTTGGGAAAGGAAATGTTCAAGAAATGTGTCTTTTTTGAAAATGTATACATTATTTTGGGAATAGGAGGCAGCTGCATGGACTAGCTGTGGCTATTTCATCCTCGCCGTGGCCCTGTGTCCGCCAATGGACTTTCCCCAGCCAGTTGGTCCGGGGATTAGAGGCAGCTGCGTGGACAGGGCGGTTGACCGAAGATCACCACCACCACCACCACCATCACTGCTGTTCCATAGCTACCCCTCTTTGTGGGATGAGATAAGGACTCTCCTGACTTTATTATATTTTTGTGCTAGTGTATTGCATATATTTGTTTGCTTTTGTATTGTATATCTGTGCTAGTATTGGTAATAGCTCTTCTCAGCAGGAGGGAGTTGACTTTTAAAATGGTATATTGTTATAGGGATTGTATTCCCTGACTGTATTGTATTTTCATTTTGATGTTAGATCTATTGATTGTACTAATTGTATTGCATTATGTGTTGTATTTATACCATGTTGTTGCATTTATATTTGAGACTGTAAGACTGTAATGTATGTTACCTATGTCATGTTAGCCGCTCTGAGTCGCTTCGGCAAATAGAGCAGCATACAAGTCTAAATACAAATACAAAATTGAATGGGGGGAATTCATGCCAGCAATATGCACAACTTGAAAAATATGCAAAAATGTGCAGATGGGGGTTGGGGTTGGGGGGGAGTATTAAAAATAACTAAATTTCAGTTTATATCTGAAAGAGTCAGGCATGGTGCAGCTGTGATGATAAGAGGAACTCTGCAAGTACAGACTTCACACGTGGATGTCTTTAATGGCTATTTCCATCTGTCTGTTCAAAATGACTTCAAACAGAACAGGTGAAAAGATGAGAAAAGGAACAAAGCCCATATTGGTTTGAAAGTCAACTAAAGCAATATTTTTGCTTTGTTTCTTCTTTAAAGGGAAAGCCTGGGCTCCTCTGTCATGTGCCATTTCTTCTAATTTCCCTCCTTTATCTCACCTTTAATAAGCCCAGATGGCATGAAGTGAACCTTGTCAAAAGTAACACATCTGCCAGTGTGTTAGAATTTAAGTTGGATTTTGCAGCATCAGCACAATTAGTTCCAGAAGTTTAACAATGCTGTAAACTTTGTCTGGGCAGTTCCTGACTGGAGACATTATCTAGGAACCCCTGGAATCCATGAGAAGAAAGCAGAAAAAATAAATAAAAAATAAAAATATTCTGCATCCTTGCTTGTTCCTGACATTTGCTTGGGTTGGATTCTGTACAGTTCTCAAAGTTTTTGACCTTTCTTCTTTGTATTTTTAAGGAAAACAGATTCAAACAAATATTTCAATGTGAGATGGTCCCTTAAAAAGAAGAAGAAAAGAAATGCAAGTATAATAAGAGTGATGTAATTTCTACTGTCTTAGTGTGGCACACCAGAGGCAGAAAATAAGATAGTTTGATGATGCAGCTGATGATTCATGAAACTGCTGGCAGTCTGAGCCCTGGTTTTAACAGGCAGTTAAACAACTGGGAAACAATTTTTCCATTTACACCCGTACAAACCAAGGTTTCAGTATCCACTTTGAAGGATACCTACAGGGCTGCTTCTAATCAGCTCATTCTCCATGGTCTCACTTAAAAATTCTCACTGATTGAGATGTTACAGATCATTCTGAGTGTTGTTAACTTAATTATATCTTATCTGTGGAGGATTTTAGCATGCCAGTGAGGCTGACATTAATTATTAAGTGCAAAGGGGAAAATGATCTGTACTTAAGGGCTGCTCTGTATTTTGAAGGGTCTTTTTTTCTAAGCTCAACCTTGAAATGCATCACTAACCCTCTGCCCAGACATTAAAATGAAGGAGCTTCATACCGACACTTACTGCTTTTTGAGAAAACTACCCCACAAAATATGAAAGGACAACATGCATGATCACGAACACTATGGCTCATTAACTAATGCTTAGCTTGTCAGTACCCATCAGGCATTTAACATTCTCCTTTCAAACCAGGTATGTAAAACAGAAATGTCAGACCCTTTTGGGTACTTGTAACAAAATATTGATGAATAAACGGAGAATGCTAATCATAGTCTGTGAAACACAGAAAATACAGAAATCAGCTTACAGAGCCAAAGGGAAAGAATATGTATTTTCTGTCCAAAAGTCACTCATACATGCTTTCAAAATATCAATTTTTGCTTTAAGAAAAGAGAGAGAGGAAATACTAAGCACATGAAAATAACTTGGAGCCACACTGAAGATCATTCAGTATGTGCAGAAGACATTTTCTAGCTACCACACCTTTTCCTCATTTTCAACACCAGATTCCCTGGGCACTAATATATAAATTGTCACTAGTCATTTATGTTCCTTCCCATGTCAATAAGCCACTGAGCAGATGCTCAATTGCCCAGGCAGAGTGACCACAGGGGAAGTATGATGACTAGCTATAAGTAGATAATAGAATGTTACAAGAAGATTGAAGCCAATCATTCTGTTTAGCCAGCAACGAAACAAAGATATGTCCAGATAGATAATAAATTTAAGGATAGTCTTTAAAAAGAATGGGGGAAAGTATTTCCTTTAATCCCTGGAATAAAATTTGGATGAAGTTTTCATTATTACAAATAAATATAAATGCCAAATAAACACTAAATACTCTAGAAAACAGACATACCAGAACAAACACTCTAAATTCTTCAAAAAACAACAACACAGTAGATCATGCAGTTATTAAGAGCACACCAGGATATATTGCCTGTTATCATTCATACACTACCACCAAAAAGGCACTGCCTCCTATAATTCCCTTGGTTGATAACCTTGAAGCTGTACAGAACTGCTCGAGTAAATATATGAATGCAGTGAAGTTGGCAAGAAAACAATATAACATCTGTCAAAACATGAACTCTAATAATCATTAAAGAGAGCTCTTTAAGATTGTCAAAGAGGTATCTGGTCAGGAGCAATTGGTTGGGTTTCACCCTAACATAAGTAAATGTAACCTTTTGGCAGCTCATGTTGAAGAGCTGAAGTAGACAGGGCCATAAGCATGACTGTGGCTCCTAGTACTGTTGTGACCTGGGACCCTGGGTGAGAGGAGGAGGGGGACTGTTGGTCAGCCCAGTTGCCAGGTGCTGGCTCTGATCTGGAATCTGAGCCTAAGGAGGACATGTTGCCAATCCCTCAGCACACAGCCAGCCCAGATCAGGATGCCAAGCAGGAGGACATGGATCTGATGCCAGCCCCGCAGCAGGCTGTCATTTTGGAGCTGGTTCCTCAGGGCCAAGGCTGGCAGGACAATCGGAGCTTCACAACTAGGCCAGGTGCCAGCAATCAGGATGAAGAAGGGCAAGCCAAAATGTCCGAGAGGTGCAGACCTTGTTAAGACAGACCTTGCAGCTGAGGCAAAGGAGTGCCCAGACAATGCATCTTGAACCGGACCTCAGCTGTGGGGTCTCAGTCTCCTTAAAGCTAGGGCGTGCCGGCAAACTCTTTTGTTGGACCAATTTTCCCTACTTGGACCCTGACACTGTGAGACCTAGATTGGAACCTTTGGAAATCTGAACCCCTGCATGTGACTTCGCCTCCTCCTCTGGAAACCATTTAAATCTTTAGTTGCTCTCGAATGGCTGGACTCCTGATTCTGGACTCCTGACAATGCTTCGACCCTGTAAACTGACTCTCTTACCTTTCAGTGCAGCAGCTGCAGGTTGGGCAGCTCAGCCGGTGTCTGGGCCACAACAAGTACACTGTGCTTTTATGCTGCTGCATACTCTGAGTTTGAGGCCTTCGGGGCAGAAGGAGGTCTTGAGGAGTTATGGCCAGTGCTGTGCCTGCTGAGCATTTGCTTCAGTTTGGAGTCTATTTTCATCAAAACGGTTTGTCTCCCTGCTTCAACCAGGGTAAGATATTTTTGCTCAACCCCACAGGTGGGCTGATGCAACAGAGCACTTTAGGGTTCGCAAAATGTTGGAAGGTTGGATCAGATAATGGGGTCCAGTGCAGGAGGACAGGGTCCCAGTTTCACCTGATATCATGATCAGATTGGTGAGTATGCAGAGTGTGCTTTGTAGGGAATTGTTTGAAACCAAGCTATTCTGGGCTTCCACTCTTTTAGTGTTCTTTGGGGTGCTTAGGATAAGTGAGTTGGTGGTAGCTCCCTAGACAGTTTATTTTTGTAAAGCACTGGAATTTGGGAATATTCAGCTCAAGGATGAGCAGTTGTTAGCTAAAATTTGTAAGTCCAAGATGGATCAAAGGGGTCTGGGAAATGACTTGGTATTGGGCAGATGTTCCTGGGTTAATTTACGCCCAGTCCAGGTCATGCTGGAGAATTTGCATGTCAGCGCCCTGAGGTCTGTCCTACTTTTTTGACATCAAGATGCTAAGCCTTTAACCAAGTTTCAGTTTTGACAGTTCACATCCAGGATGTTGAAGGCTATTGGTATCAATGATGATCACATTCATTTTACATAAGGGCACTGTCTACTGCTACAGAGTTAGGATATTTGATGGCAGATATTAAAAGAATGGGCCATTGGGCCTCTGATGAATTTAAAGTATATTAATTCCTTCCACAGTGAAAGGGCAGTTTCTGGCCTTTTGTTGTTGTTTGTTTTCCAGGTTCATTGTTCACTGAAGTTCAAGAACACCTGGAGTGCCAAGGTTCGCAATCACTGTTCTAGATGCATTGATAGGGCAGAAGGCTGAAAAAGCACTTTGGAGCTATGGCATTTTCCTTGAGGCCCTCCAGTGAATCCTTCATGCGAAATTCCAAGGCATGTGTCATAACTAGGTTAGCCCCTTGCCATGGCTGATTGTGCAGAAGGCAATTTGGTATGGGTGGTTAAAATGTGCCCAATGTACCAGTTACCCATATTCTGAGACTCATTGGCCAAGACAGAGGAGTACTGGGGTGCCAGGTGTGACCATTCCACAGTATAGGTTATGAGGATTGATGGCTGGTGGCTGCACAGCATCGCCCCAATATTTGTACCAGCTGGAAAGGGCTATGTGACTCACATGTTAATGTCATTGCAGGGGTATGCAGAATCCCCTGGCTCCAGCCTCAGGCATCCACACTATGTTAGATCCCACTGCAGGATGGGATTCATTTACCAAGTTAAATATTTGATAAAATTGTGCCACTAGTTGAAATTCCAACACTTGTGTTTGTCTCATTATTTCTGGATTGAGGGAGGCAAATACACACACTCACGCACACATGCACACACAATTGAAGTTCCTGCTACAATTTGTACTGCACCAGAGCAGTACAACTATCTCTTTGAAGCCAAATAAGGACAATCTCCCAATGATGTTTATCTATTGAGACAGGAGGTGTACAACAACTTCAGAAACAACTTCAAATCCATAGTCTTTAACACTGCAAAATAGAAAGCAAAATAAGATATCTACATGTATTCACCTTTCCGCTGCCTCTCATATACAAACATATTGAAATTCTACTGCCTAAACCAAGCTGCCTTTCATCCTTCAGGGGAGCAGCAGCTCCTGTCTCTCCTACTCTTTCTCAACTCAGATCTTGAATCACAGCCATTTCCTAAAGTTTCTTCACCCATTGAGTTGGATGAAATAGTCCATGGGGGTTACATAAGGACACGGGGGGGGGGGGGATTACTCAAGCATCTCAAGTCATCTCAACAGTAATGGATTCCAGCAACTAATCAGAACTATGCATTGTTTGAAGGCACCTATGGGAATGCCAACTACAGCAGCTTTCTCAATTAACAAACCTTCCTGGATGACCTTGGGAAGCCATAACACCAGATAAGCATTTGTACTCACTTGGGAACTTAACTCCTAAATGCCATGGTAGAAATTAATCTAAGACTCATAAATCAGGTCTATAGACAAATTCATGCAATTGGTACAAGGTCCTTTGTAATCAGACGACTACTCAAAACTATGGTATAGCTGCATTCTGGACAAATCACCCCCAAAGGCATCTCCAATTTATAAACAACATGCTTTGCTGTGTGCATTCTGTGAAAATTGCCTTCCTCATTACCATACACAGGATTATTCAGTTTGCAGAGTTTCATTTTATGCAACTTCAGATTTAACTCAGGGTGATTTTACTATTCAGTTTGACAGGAGGCTGATTTCAGCTAGAACACAACATTTGAGACAAAATAAAACAAACATTTTGCTTTTGGTACATTTACATATCAAATGGATATTTCTTTAATTCTAGAAATCCTTTGGTTTTATACCTGCATTTGCATCTTTTTGTTGCTGTTAATTAAATTCTGCTTCAAATTCATAAGGTGAACAGACAAGTGGAGTGTTTAATCACAACATAATTAACCAAAATAAGCACAATAGAGTCCACAAGCTTCAAAGCAAAATGCCATAGTCTGTCTGCTCAGATGATTTACTGAACTATCGAACTACTATGTCAATGTATTGAACTAGTCCCTATTCGGTTTATTTAGAACAAGAAGTGTTGATTCTTTAGCAATGGTTGTATTACCGTGAGGAAAAATGCTACCATGAATTGACGTTCAAATACTATAGCTATAAGAATACTCTCGGAAAATAAATAATGAAGCTGTTTGTTTGCTAAATATGTTGACACAATCAGCCTTATATCTGAGGCAACTCTGAAGCAATATGCTCAGAAAGATAATATCCATATAGTCAGATGCTATGGTTGTCTTCTTGTGCATTATGATATTAAATTAGCAATATGTGCTGATTTTGGACTAATGTGTAACTACAGACTGAAACAAGGATGAAATTTGGATGTGACAATGGGATGCAAGAAAGAACACAGTGGCACTCAGAGGATATAGAACCACCTGCATTAAGTCCAGCATTTGTGACATTAACTGTATTAAAATATAATAAAAAGATGTATTGCAACTATAAGCAGAAAAAGGGAAAGACAAACAAAAGAAGATGCTGAGTTGGTGCCAATGGAAAAGAAGAATGTGCTGTTTGTTCACCTTAGAAATGAACTTCTTGCCTTTTCTGCTGCAAAAACACCAATTAAATCATTAAAGTCTCACCTGCAGAAACAAGTTGGATGACTCCTTTCTGTATTCATCCAACATTCTGCACCCTGGCAATTACAGAGCTAAAATTGGAAGAACAGCATTAATTTCAGATCCAGTGGCGGAAGAATAAAGTTAGGGAGATAGAACAGACAGAAAGTTGTAAAAATAGGACTGCAATTTTCTTCTACCTCTCTTTTTCCATAGACATAAGCTGGGTTTTTGCTAGAATAAACTTATTTACCTAAAATATCACTGCTAAAAGACGTAGTAACAGAATACCTGACAAACAAATTAAAGTGGGCTGGCCATGTTGCACACACAAGTGACAATAAATGGATGGCCAGAATAATGGATTGGTATCCAAGAGATTGCAAAAGACCCAGAGAAAGACCACCTCGCATTTGGGAAGATTTTCTCAAGAAAAATGTTGAACCAACATGGAGAAGAACTGCCAGGAACAGATCGTTATGGACAGAAGTTGTGTGGAATATCATTGTGGAGATGTCTACTCATACAAGTACTCTTTGCTGAATAATGACTCCAAGGTATCCAAGGTACCTAAGGGATGGTGTGTTGCCAATTAAGACTGGCCAGGTCTGATAGGCTTTAGGTTATTTTTAGGATCTCAGATACAAAATAAACAGTCAATGGGTAGCAGCAAGGTTTTAGTTCAGGCAATTTCTGTGCTAAACAACATATCAGAGACAGAGAGCACATCAAAATGTGAAGAAATAAGAATGCAAGGAAACTTTTCCATATTTACCTATCCTAGTTTGGGTTCCCTCTGTCCTTTCTTCTCATACTGTACTACCCAGATGCCCAGATTAGGTAGCAAGGCACAGCCTTCTTGTCATTGAGAGAGTTCCCAAAAAAACTGGGCTTAAGCCTGTGCCTTTTGTACACTAAAAAGGCTGTGCCATCAGCCTTGACTCTACGCCCCTCCACTCACAAGATATCCATCCACCTGAAGTAATTGATGCTACATCCACTGCAGCTGGACCCATTGCCTCATCCCATCACATCATTAGTAATTGCTATTTGTGTGAGAACATAAGGCAGTGGTGGCTAACCTTGGCAGTCCAGCTGTTCTCGGACTTCAATTCCTAGAAGCCCTGATTATCGGGTGTGCTGACTTGAGCTTCTGGGAAATGAAGTCCGAGAACAGCTGGACTGCCAAGGTTAGCCACCACTGACATAGGGTCTCTGTTACTTTGGTTCATCTCCCTTCTGCTGTCCAGTCTGGAATGTCCATTCATTATACATCTCAGGATCAGAAAGTGACTCATGGAGCTGGGTGAGTGGTACGGGTGTCATGCTGTGATGTGGAAGGCAGATGAAAGGACACAGCATTATATTATATTAGCAGGACAGTCTTCATGGCTCATCACCATGATGATTGCCAATATTTGGAATTGGATATAGCACAACAACAAGAATAATAGCTGTACAGATAAATATTTGGTTCTTTGGTATTGGATTGTAGGTATTTTCCTATTTTATTAACAGAAACATTGATTTAAGGAAATGATATTGAATATTGAACATGATGTACAGTAACCATCAAATATAGCAAATGAATGCATCATCTTCAAACATAACTGTCTGAGTACATCCCTATCCCCCCCCCCCCCATGACATACCTCTGAGTAGGAAAAAGGATTATGTAAGAAGTAGCCTTCATTCATAAGATCATTCAAAGTAACTAATGACGATACTGGGATTGAAATACAAAGAGTGTTCTTCCTCTCAGAAAAGAACTCAAAACACATTTGACAAACTAAAATGCCTGTGACATTTTAAAGATATCCATTAATTATACCACAGTACTATGGAAAGGAAAATTACATTATCTGTAAGCTCCTTATATAATTTTAAATTTGAAATAGCTTAAATGTATGTTTCCAATGGTTTAGAATCGACCAGCATTAAATTACACATGTGCCATTATCAAATACAGAAAAAGCTTTGCTTTTTAAAGAAAATGCCATACATGATTCAATGTTCAAACCACAGGTCTTGCCTAAGGTAGAGGTAAAGTTTGCCCTTGCTCAAAAGCCACTCATATCTGACTCTAGCATTCAGTGCTCATCTCTATAGCCAAAGAGCCAGTGCATGCCTCAACACCAGAGTGCATAGAACACTGTTTACCTCCCCACCAAAGTGGTCCCTATTTATCTACTTGCAATTTCTTGGCAGGAGCTGGGAAAGAGACAGGAGCTCACTCTGTCATGCAGTACCCAGGAATCGAACTCCAATATTGCAGTCAGTGTATTCAGCATCTTAACCACTTGAAGAACTGCAGTCTTAGGTTTTGCAGACATTCCTGTTAAAAAATAATGTTGCAAGCATGTGGACTGTGTAAGACTGAGGCTATAGATATTTAAGAAATCAGTCCAAAAACAAGAAGCTCAGAATGAAAGAAAATCTCACAACTTTCTAATGAAATCATACAAAATCCCTTCTCTTGATTTTCTATGACTTGCATACGGTCTTGCATACAGTCATAGACAATCAAGAGAAGGGATCTTGCATGATTTCATTAGAACGCAGTGAGATTTTCCTTGATGCTGAGCTTTTTGTTTTTGCACTGATTTATTAAATATCTGTAGCCTCAGTCTTACACAGTCCACGTGATTGCAACATTATTTTTTTAACAGGAATGTCTGCCTTGTGAATATATGCGGATATTCTACACATATGAAAAGTAAAATAAACAAAGAACACTTAAATAGGGACTTAATGACAGATGTTAAAAGATTGCGCCTGCCCCCCACAACAATTACATTTAGAAGCCATTCCTCAACATATTCCATACTTAATATTCTATACCATATCTTTCTGTCAATGTTTCTTTTCCTAAGAAGAGAGATAGCTGAACTGGAGCACTGAGCAGAAATTTCAAGAAACAGATCTTCATTTTGACATTATTATGGAGCATCAATATGTAAACGGAAGAGAAAGGAAATGTATTTTGGACATCTGCTACTCAACTCCCTTTCTAAACTGCCATCCAGAATGCTCAGAGTTGTTTTTAGCAATAAGAAAAAATACACAATAAGTTTGAAGACATTGATAACACTTAAATGGAACAGCTCTTCAGCACTTTGATGAGATGAGTTACTGTACAGATGGCTTCCATCATATGAATCTTTTCTGTTTATAGTGCTGCAGGTGGCAGAATAAGGAAGAGTGTATACAGAGAAAAAACTCAGAGATGGGAAATTCTTACCCAGTTTAAGAGACTAAAGCCTGACATGGGTGAATATTCTAACTGCCATAAGGAGTTGCAAAAATAAATGTATAACCAAAGAATGTGTGCCAGCAGCATAGTGTGGGGAGGGCAGGAGGCAGCCAGCCCAGGGCAGCACTTTTTGCACATATGGGTGTTCTTGGACTACTGTTCCCAGAAGCCCTAGTGGGAGTGGGCACCAACATCATAGGCCACAGCCAGGAGGCAGCAAATTTGGCTTACGCCCCGGGTGGCTGAATCCCATGCTACGCTACTGATGTGTGCTTCCTTTTGCTTTGTTAATTTGAGGATTCAAAGCAAAACAAAGCAACCACACTTATATACCACCCCATACTGCACTTTCTGAGCATTTCACAAGTAAATTAGCCTTTTGCCTCCAACAGGCTGGGAACTCATTTTAGTGCCCTTGAACCCTGGTCATTTAAATAATAAAGCAGAGAAGGGTGCATCAGGGGGGTCTGATGGAGGAGAAGTCGATACAGTAGTGGTGGTGGACTGATAAGGTTAAGACATATTAGATTGGAATAGATAACAAACGAGTTAAGAATAGTTATAATGGTTTTAATTTCATTAAAATTTATTAAATTTTATTTTCTTTCTTCCTTTTTTCATATCCAACAGGGAGGTTTATATTTAGATAAAAATGTCCTTTTTAAAACCAATTTTGGGCTCCCTGACCCCCCTGCAGGGTCCAGGGAGGTGGGAAGACCCGATCCAAGTTGTTTCTGGGCTTCCCCGACATACTCAGCAAGTGCAGCAAGCCAAAACGTCAGGATTCAAATCCTGATGTTCTGGCTTGCTGCAGCCTCCAGGGAAACAGGGCTTTTTAAAACTTTGTACAATCAATGCATCGCACAATGTTAAAAACCGGATAACGACATGACTTGTGGAACCAAGTCATAACGTTATCCGGGGTACTAGTGTATTCCAATAAAGGGTTACATCCAAAATGACATCAGACAACCATTTGCAATAATATAAAATCCATTTTAGTATCAAGATAAATGTGTTTTCATTGTTGCAATAATTGCAGCCAACTTTAGCTTTTCTTTTTCTATAAGCTTTATTTTGGGTGTGATATAAATATAATAAATAAGATAATAATAATCTACATTACTTCTGTTTTCCATATACACACATTACTTCACAGTAAAAATCCAGAAGTCTTACAACTATGGAAAACTATAAGCAGAAACAGCTTAAAATATAAATCAATTCTTGTAACATATGAAAAACATCTGGACCAGAATTTACGTACATAAAAAGTATATGAAATACCAAGAAAACTGATTAAGAATATTTAATTCACATTCAAAAAACATACAAGTTAACAGTATATAAAATGCCAAACAGAAAATATATCTCTAAAATATCAAAATTCTTAAAAATAAAAAAGAGAGTAAAAATATATGAAAAAAATACATTTATTATTATTATTATTATTATTATTATTATTATTATTATTATTATTATTATTATTATTATTATTATTATTATTATTATTATTATTATTATTATTATTATTATTATTATTATTCAAATTTATACCCCGCCTCGCTCAGGCGAACCTGACTCTAGGCGGCATCCATACAAACAAAAACAATATCCAACCAACCCCCCCCCCCATTGAGTCCTCCAAGTTATCTCCGAGGCCGGGTGGCCGAGGGAGGCCCCTTTTATCTTCCTCCCGGCTGGTGACAGGGGCCGGGAGGGTGCAGTGGCAGCGGCGGCGTCTGGCGCGGCGGCGGCGGCGGCGGCGGCGGCGGCGTTTCTTCGGGCCTCCCCTGGCCGAGGGAGGCCCCTTTTATCTTCCTCCCGCCCGGTGACAGGGGCCGGGAGGGTGCAGCGGCGGCGGCGGCGGCGGCATTTCTTCAGGCCTCCCCTGGCCGAGGGAGGCCCCTTTTATCTTCCTCCCGGCCGGTGACGGGGGCCGGGAGGGTGCAGCGGCGGCGGCGGCGTCTGGTGCGGCAGCGGCGGCGGCGTTTCTTCGGGCCTCCCCTGGCCGAGAGAGGCCCCTTTTATCTTCCTCCCGGCTGGTGACGGGGGCCGGGAGGGTGCGGCGGCGGCGTCTAGCGCGGCGGCGTTGGCGTTTCTTCGGGCCTCCCTTGGCCGAGGGAGGCCCCTTTTATCTTCCTCCCGGCCGGTGACGGGGGCCGGGAGGGTGCGGCGTCGGCGTCTAGCCTGACATGGGTGAATATTCTAACTGCCATCAGGAGTTGCAAAAATAAATGTATAACCAAAGAATTTCTTAGTATTTAAGGATACACACACAAGCACACAAACTATATGCCTACCTAGCCCAGCCAGTTGGACCTGTAGGGAAATTCCATGAAGGTTTTTCTGATTTTTCTGGAGAGGAAACCAGCTGCCTTGTTTCTACCTTCCTCCAGTGTTCATACAGTAAAACCTCGAGTTACAAACGGCTCGACCTATGAAAAATTCATGATACGAAAGGATATCTCGGGGGAAATTTGCTTTGAGATACAATTTTTTTCAGAGATACAAAATATTTTTTGGGTCTGTTGATGCTTCCCACAGCATGGGAGAGTGTTTGGAGCATTTCCACTCCATTTTTGGAATTTTTCATCATGTTTTGGCATGGCCAGAAGCTTACCCTGCCACCAGGAAGTGCTGAAAATTCTCCTGTCCCCTCAACTGCTGATTTTCCTGCAATTACCAGAAGTGGCCATTAGATGGTGCTGTCAGAAATGTGTCAAATATGCATTGAAAACAAAAATAATAAGTTCTGAAGCTCAGCAAAAAGCTAAATAAACGTCTTTTATATGCTCAAATCTCTTTATAAAGTGGCCAAAACATAGCGAAAAATTCCAAAGTCCACAATATTGATTTTTCTGAACTCTGGAATGGATTTTTTTGCTTATTGATAGATTCCTATGGGAAACCACATTTTGAGATATGAATTTTTCAAGATATGAAAAACCTAAAGGAATGTATTAATTTTATATCTTGAGGTTTTACTGTACACTAGTACCTCGGATAACGATGAGACTTGGTCCCACAAGTCTCGTCGTTATCTGGTTTTTAACGTTGTGCAATGCATACATTGCACAATGTTAAAAACAACCCCCTAATCCCTTTCCGAAGGGATCCCTGCTGCCCTTTCCAAAGAGGCTGGTGGATTAAGCCAAGTGTCGGCTGGGTTGGGGAGAGAAAGGTTCTCTCCCCAACCCAGTCAGTGATCACATGCTGCGATCAGGGCTTGGGTTGTGGGGAGGAACAGACATGCGCATTGGTCCCTCCCAAGCACTGATCACAGTGCATGGGTTGGGGGAAACTGGTGCAAATGCTTGTTCCTGCTCCCAACCCAAGCACCGATGGCAGTGCAGGGGAGGGGTGCCTGGGAAACCAAATGGGGACTACCCGTTTGGATTCCCAGCCACCCCACCCCCGTGCCTGAAAACCCAAACACCCCCCCCCAAGGCCAGCGATCGATCGCTGGCCCTGTGGGGCAGGTGGAGGTTTGGGAGAATCCGTGCGAATGTGCTGGCCTCTCCCAAACCTCTTCCGCAGGGCCAGCGATCAATTCCTGGACCTGTGGAGGGAGGGGGGCTTTTGGAAGAGGCCAGCACATTCGCACAGCTTCTCCCAAACCTCCTCTGCATGTCCAGCGATTGATCACTGGCTCTGCAGGGGGACTTTTGGGAGAAGCCGTGCAAATGTGCTGGCATCTCCCAATCGCTGGCCCTGCAGAGGAGGTTTGGGAAAGGCCATCACATTCGCACGGCTTATCCCAAACCCTGTGGGGGGGGGCCTTTTGGAGAGGCTTCTCCCAGCACATTCGCACGGCTTCTCCCAAACCTCCCCCGCAGGGCCAGCAATCGATCGCTGGACCTGCGAGGGGGCTTTTGGGAGAAGCTGTATAAATGTGCTGGCCTCACCCAAACCTCCGCAGGGCCTCACAGCACTGGCCGGAAAGGTTGGGGGACTTCAGAAACAGCACAAGGTGGCTGGGGAAGCTGACGGGGGAGTCCCGCGTCAATTTGCCAGCCCCCCTGCCTCCGCAGCTGCAGGGTGGCTGGGGAAGCCGACAGGGGTCCTATTGACTTTCCAGCCCACCCCCCACCCCCGCTGCCTCCACAGCTGTGCGTTGGCTGGGAAGTCAAATGGGGAGCCCCCTTTCAGCTTCCCAGCCCCTCCGCTGCTATGAACGATTGCATCGGATAACGCTAACAGATCGTTAGTCGGTGCAATTTTTTTTTAAAAAAATGTTTCATCGTTATCTGATTTCAGTGTTATCCGATGCAATCGTTATCCAAGGTATTACTATATTTTGATTACAGCAGTGTTTCTCAATCTCTGGTTTTTGGACTTCAATTCCCAGAAGCCTAAGCCAAAGTATTGCTCACCCAATGTACTGACTTAGGCTTCTGGGAACTGAAGTTTCCCTGTGGGATGGGGACCCCACACTGGGAACCACTGGATTTCAGTGTGATGTAGCCTCATGTAGAATTATCTTATGCTAACCTTGCTGTCTTTTCTGACCATTACTTATATCTGTAATTGGTTTTATCTAAATATAAACATCTTCTTTACTAGGTTAGAGCAGCCCTAGCTAAGCAACTTGCTTCAGTTCTCTTTCAATGCAGATTCTCATTGGCTGCCAATGTTCTCATTTCCTAGTTTAGCAATGAGAGGAGCTGGCACACAGCCATATCAATAGTGACAGTTTCTAAATCCCAGAATCTTAACACTGCCACCCTGGGTGTTTCATCTTCCTGTAGCTGCCAGGCTGGCAGAATCCTGAAACTGAGGAACCAGGGTGCAGTGTAATTTACGGATTTCAAAAGGTCATGCTATAAGATTGCTAATGTTTTCTTCCTTTTTATACAGTATTACATGGTTCCTTGTTGCAAGATACAACACATTCCTGTTTATATACTGTGAGAGAAAAACACTTTTCAAGGTTAAAAAACTCACCAAAAAAGAAAAAAGAAAGCTGGAGAGCTGGAAGATATAGTAAAATTTCTAGGGATCAATTTTAAAATCATTTACATTTTCAGAGCTATTTGCTTTACACCTCCTGTAATTATTTAAATACTCCATACATGCACCATAGGATACTTTGCAGAGAGATGAGGTGGTGTGGGGCTTTCTCAGATATCAAAACAAGAATGTGATCCAGAATCTTTGAGAATGCAGGGATTAGAGTTAGCTGGTTGTGGTCAAAGTGGTTTCTCAGACCATTTCCACAATGTTCCTTTGTTCTTAGTGGCATGGCAGCCTCTATGAGTTCTCCTGAATCCAACCAGAAGGAAAACTGGAAGACCAGCTGTCAGAATCACACTGCAGGCAGACCTCTCATTGTCCATCTTGTACTGGGTGAAAAGCAGTTGGCAGCAGACAGACCTGAGTGGAGCAGTCTTTTTTCTTGATATGCATTGTTGGCAGAAAAAAAAAAAGGTAGAGCAAGTTTCAGCTGAAAGATGATAGGCTGACAGATAGGTAGCTAGCTCATTCTTAATTTAGAAGTACTGTATGTGATTACAAAAAATGAAAACTGGATTAATCATTATAGTCTCTCTCTCTCTCTCTCTCTCTCTCTCTCTCTCTCACACACACACACACACACACACACACACACACACACACACACACACACGAATAAGAAATGCCTCTTCCTAGGCTTTGTTCATGGCAGTAAGTACATTAAGTTACAATGTGTTGATTTTGGTCAAATCCTTCTGCTTTTGTCTTGGGCCACCATAGAATTGACTGAATAAAGGAAACTATAGCTTTAAGTTTGCAAGAGCTGGGCAGGGCTGTTATTGACAGGGCATTCTGGAGATCACTCATTCATAGGGTTGCCAAAGGTTGGAGGCAGCTTGATGGCACAGTACAAAGAACAAACCACCCTCTGAAATTAGATTTGGCCTATATAGGGTGAAAGAGACTCCCTGACCTTGCTGCAAAGCAGGGTGCCCAAACTACAACTCATGGGCCGGTTCCAGTCCATGCTACCAAATCATCCAGCTTGGGCCATCCTCACCACTCCTGGAAGTGGAAGTAAAATGCTCATGCACATTTTACTTCCACATCTAGTGAGAGGAACCACGTGACCAAGTGGAAAATTTTGGACATCCCTTCTGCAAAGTCTTGCAATAGCGAGCACAATTCTTGCATGCTTGAACAATGCTGTGCTAAAGAGATCTGGTGACCTGGAGCCCTTGACATGACTTCTAACATAGTATGAAACACAGTAGAATTTACTAATGAATAAGTAATGGAAAGACAGTGTGATGTGGGTAGAGGGCCAGTATAAGATTCAAGGGGTCTGGATACAAATCCTTGCTGGATCATAGAAAGGTATAGGAGAGTCACAGAAGTAATTGTTGTGCTGTATTGTTGTGCTTGCTTGTCTGTCATCTTGCTTGACCACACCCTTCTCCCTTTGACCCCCTGAATTTGGTGTATAAAAACCATGCCTGTAAGTTTCACTCTTTGTCTGAAGATGTGGACTTGATCCACGAAAGCTAACAATAAAAATATAGCAGTTAGTCTTTAAAGTGCTACAGTGTTTTTTATTTTATTTTATTTTTATTTTGTTTTTATTTTGTTTTGTTTTCTAATACCACAGAAGTAAAGCACACATTGAACAGTTCACACACCTCAGAAAGGTAAAGGATAAAACAAGTTGGTGGAAGAAAGATCCCATGAGATTTCCCCATCTAGTTCACAATCATCTTTTGCTATTATTCTTGATCAATGATTGGTGATAAGAACACATTTTGAAACTTTTGACACTTTAAACACCCAGCACAGAACTGCAAACTGATGCACAGAAACTGGTCTGTACTTTATGCAGCTGGAAAGCTGTCCCAGAGAACTGATCTGTGCTTTCAAGACCAGAAATCCATACCATAGACTACATAACTGCCTCAGTTCATTTGGCAGGTCTCAAAAAAATATTTGCTGTCCTGATAGGTACAAATAAACATAAAAGGTAGACTTAGACCCAAGCTGTTTAGAGCTTTCAAGTAGTGCTTCTCAAGTATTAGGTTGTTTCATCACTGTCAGAGATGTGTATGAGGATTTCAGACATGCAGGGTTTTTTTCTTCATGTGATTTGAAAAAGGAAAAACCCTACATCTCTTTTTCTACATAAATATCCAATGCCACCAAACAGGAAGCAATCGGAAAGAAAAGCTGCAAAAGCAAACTTGTGGTTAGTGCCTAACAGAGATGTGTGGAACTCTGTGCTTGAATGAAAGACAGAGGGATCAGGGTCAATCTGTCCTGTGCCCTTTTGATGAGCCTTTAACAGTGATGGGATGTCCCCGGTTCCAGACGGTTCCCTGGAACCGGTAGGACCAATTCCGGAGGGTTCTCCGGGAGGGGAGTCCACTTTTGGGGCATCCGGTTCCGGACGCCTCACCGAAAGAATTTTTTTTAAAAAAAATCAGAGCTAAAATGGCTCCAATTGACTGCGCATGCGCAGAAACTCAATCTGATGCATTGCGCATGCGTCAGATTGAGTTTCTGCGCATGCGCAGTCAATTGGAGCCATTTTCGCTCCAATTTTTTTAAAAAAATTGTTTAAAGCTTTCAGGACGGCGGCGGCGGCGGCACCAGCCCTCTGAGAAGGGCACCTCCACCGCGGCACATTGAGGGCTGCCTGGGCCGTCCGCTGCCGACAAGCCCCATGCCCTGGGGACGCCCGGCGCGGCGCACCGCTGACGCCTCCTCCTCCACCGGGCGCTGGCCTGTGGGCTAGGTGCCTGCAACTGCCGTCTGCCGCCGCCGGAGCTGCCGTTGGCTGCATTCCTGTGGCCTCCTCCTTGGGCCGGTCCCTTTTTAGCCCGGTGGTGGTGCAGCATGGGGACAGCCCAGGGAGGCTCGGCAGCCGCGGCTGAAGCCACCGCCAGAGCCACTGCTGCCCGCCGCCCCTGGCCATGGCCGGAGCCGGGCTAAAAAGGTACCGGCCCGAGGAGGAGGCCACAGGGGTGCAGGCAGCTCCGGCGGCGGCGGCGGCTGTGGACGCAGTCGGGGTGCCGGGTCCCAAGAAAGGTAAGCGAGGGGTAATTTATTTGTGTTTTGGGTGGGTGGTTGTTTTTATTTTATTTATTTATTTATTTATTTGTGTCTGGGTGGGTGGGCTGAGAGGGAGGGGTGTGTGTGTGTATGTTTATTTTTAATTTTTCTTTATTTTTATTTTTGGCCCCGCCCACAACGTCATGACGTCATGACGTCGGCTTCAGCCATGACGTCATGATGTCATGACATTGGCCACGCCCATGACGTCCGTGACGTCATGGCGTGGTAGTAGAATTTTTGTCATCCCATCACTGGCCTTTAACCCAACTCTGTCACAGAACCGTAATGGTATTTATGTATTTCCATTACAAGTGGTATTCAATACAAACATGGGGAAGGGGAGACTTCAAAAGATGATGAGCATGTTCCTCTTTAGATCCTTTTTTCAAAGACATTGCAGAAATTTTGCTCTTCTGTATATTTCCCACCGTTATTCTCTGACACTGCCCTTTCTTTTCCCTAGGTATGAAATTAGTGCTGCTTTTGCTACAGAGTTTGAACATCATTAATGACTTTGCAAGAGGAAAGACACGGTAAAGAGCAAGGTTTCCTTCATCTTCCCAATTTTCCCTTTTCTTTTCCTCCTTCTGTGTTGCATAACTGCTGGATGTGGCACAAGGGATCCATGGATATGCTGTTTTCTTAGGGCCTGAGGGCAGTTCCATGCACCTCATAATAGCCTGAGACATGCACAAATACCCTTATTCAATTCATTTCCACCAAGCTATCCAAAGATGGAGCACTTGCAAAACACCTAGCACCTTATTGCTGGTTCTGAAACTGCATTTATGGACCAACTGTAGGTTAGAGCTTCCTTTGTAAAAACAGGCGAAGAAAGCTGTGAGCCACATGCCATTTTAAATTTCCACAGGGCTCTGTTATGATGCTGCCATAAGGATTAGTGCAAAAGTGAGATGTCTTACAGACAATGGTGTTGCTTTGCTATTGTTTGCCGTCCAGAGGTCGACAGGAGAGGAATAGTGATGTTAGAGGGGATTCAGTTGAAGGGGACACTTAGATGCTAAATCATGCCTTTGAAGGGAGGATGCTTTTAATTAAAGCCTCCTAGCTCAGGGAGAATGTCCTTAGTGCCCTTATGCCACCTATGAGATAACTGTACTCAAAGTGAGAAAAGCCTAATGTGCCAACTCTCAGCGATATTATTTGGCATTTCATAAACTCATTGTTGTTGATTAATCCCACCAGGCAAGATGACGAGAATATTCAAAAGACTGCTGACAGAGAGAGGACAAGAGAATGACTCTCGATGGATATGTTCCTCACATTTGCTGGCTGAAATGCAGGAAGAGCTTTATAGCAAGAACAGACATCCTTGAGGGTATACAAGAGCAAAATCAAATTAGGATGGAGGAATGAGCTCACTGAACAAGGAATAACATTAAAGAAGGATATGGCTGAGGAACTGGTCTGCTACTGACAAACCCAAGATGGTGGCTTCATTTTGGCAGTTCAAAGTTTAATGTGGACAGGAAAGAAGAAGAAGAGGAGGAGGAAGAGGGATGGGGAGAAGGGCAGACAGAGATTCCATGATGTATATAAAATATTTCTGTGTTTTCTAAATGATCCAGAACTGCCTGTAAAATGCAAACATTGAAGGCTTCCTGGGCTCTATCATGGAAGTGAGGAGTTATTTATGCCATCGCTCCTTAGCTTTGCTCAGTTTTTAATTCCTACTTTTGTAGTAGGCTACCACAGATAATCCATGTGACTTTTTGCACCTGCATTTGAGCCTTTCTGAAAAGCTAGGATTTGTGAAATCAAATGGCCCACGGCCAAATTAAGTTCTTTGATCTGAATGGCAGACTCTCACTGATGTCAGGAAGAGAAAGGAATGAATAAGGTGAAAGGAATATTAACCCAGCATCTCTAAATTTAGCAGTATATCATCCAAAGCTGCTGAGAGGTCATCCCTTTGTTTTGCTTTTTATTGTCTCTTTCTAAGATAAAAATGCTTTATATTTCATATTTAATTGTAGCATATTTATTTGGGGTTGTTTTTAGATGCTTGAATGTTTGCAGCACAACTTACTGCAAAGTCTATAGAAAAATTACAGCCATTAACTGACAGCTGATATAAAGTCTTATTGTTATTATTCCATTGACTTCACTGAGCTTTCGATCAGAGGTGAGTAGTCAGTACATGAAAGAAGTAAGGAAGAGATATTCTGAAGAACATAGTACTGTGATTGATTCAAGGTATGAGTACATACAATTTCATAGGAGATATGAAGTTACTGCTAAAAAGAGATGTAACACTATTAATGCTTTCCCTGGGATCCCAAAGAGCAGTGATGTAACAATTCAGTGATAGATTTTAGGAGACTACAGCTCAAGTTATCATGTAGCATGGGGGTCCCAACCTTTTGAAGCTGAGGGCTGGGTCATGCTCTCTCAGTCAGCTTCGAAGGCTGGATGGCCATTTTGCACTGCCTGCACAATAGGGGTGACCATTTTGTCCCAACAGCTTCAAAGGGGATGGCCATTTTGTTTATTGAATGCCCATGGTGGGCAACATGAAATGGTGCCATGGGCAAGATCTGGCCCATGGGCCTTAGGTTGGGAACCCCTGATGTAACAGGTGGCATTGGATGGTGCCAAACATGAACTCAGAAGAAAGCAAGCTAAATTCTAATTTGTTGGAGAAATATTTTGGTCTGATAAGCTGAATTTCACAACAAACGATAAGGTTTCCATGCAAATGACAAATGGTTCTTTTGTTGTTCAGTCACGCAGTCGAGTCCAACCCTTTGCGACCCCATGGACCATCACATGTCAGGCTCCTCTGTCATTTTTCATCCTCCTGAGTCTAGCCATCTCTTCCTCTGCTGTCTCCTCCTTTTGCCTTTGCCTCTCTTCTCATTTGGTTGCCAAAGTACTTCAGCTACAAGTTAAGTTTTTGTCCTTCCAAGGAACAGTCAGGGTTGATTTCCTTCAGGATGGACTGATTTGATCTCCTTGCAGTCCAGTGGACTCTCAAAAGTCTTCTCCAGCACCAGAGTTCAAAGATGTATGTCTATTTGTCTGTGCTCATCCTTCCTTCTGGTCCAGCTGTCACAGCCATACATTACTACTGGGAAGACCATCACTTTTATTGGCAGAGTGATGGCTCTACTTTTTATGCCTAGGTTTGCTATAGCTTGCCTCCCAAGGAATAAGCATCTTTTTTATTTCATGGCTGCAGTCACCGTCTGTAGTGATCTTAGATTCCAAAAAGGTAAAGTCTGCCACAGTTTCCATTTCTTCCCCTTTTTGCCATGGAGTGATGGGGCCAGATGCCATGATCTTGGTTTTCTTCTTGTTGAGTTCCAGGCCAGCTTTTGCACTCTCCTCTTTCACCCTCATCAAGAGGCTCTTTAGATCTTCTTCACCTTCTGCCATTAGGATAGTAATAATAATTTTGTGTCAGAAATTATTCTGGGTTGAAAGGATTTTTGCTGGAGAAACTCCACTCAGGGGATGTCCAAATGAGGCTCCTTTCATATATGAAGTGGTCCTTATTTATCTACTTGCAATTTCTTGCTTTTGAACTGCTAGGTTGGCAGGAGCTGGGACAGAGATGGGTGCTCAAACCACCATGCAATACCTGGGTCTCGAACTGCTGATTTGCCAGCCTTCCAGCTAACAAGGAAAGCTTCTTAATCACTGAGCCACTGCAGCCTCTTATTAGGGTAGTGTCATATGCATATCACAGGTTTTTTATATTTCTCCCAACAATCTTAATCCAGCCCTGCGTTATGCTGATGTACTCTGCATATAAGTTAAAAGAGCAGGATGACAATATACAGACTTGTTGTACTCCTTTTCCTAGTCTAAACCAATCATGAGCTACATATTCGGTCCTAACTGTCACTTCTTGACCTGCATACAGGTTTTGCAGAAGATAAGTGAGGTGTTTTGGTACTCCCATCTCTTTAAGAATGTGCCACAGTTTGTTGTTATCCATACAAAGAAAGATGTTGGTGTAGTCATTGAAACAAAAGTAGATGTTTTTCTGATACTCCCTTACTTTCTCCTTGATCCAGCAAATGTTGCTAATTTGGTCTCTAGTTCCCCTGCCTCTTCGGAATCCAGCTTGTACATCTAGATGTGCTTGATCTATGTACTGCTGAAGCCTAACTTGTAAGATCTCGTGCATGACCTTGCTAGCATGTGAGATGAGCACAATCGTATGATAGTTTGAATGTTCTTTGGCATTGCCCTTCTTTGAAATTGGAATGTAAATTGACCTTTTCCAATTCTGCGGCCACTGCTGTGTTTTCCAAATTTGCTGGCATAATAAGTGCAACACTTTAACATAATCATATTTTAGGGCTTTAAATAGCTCAACTGGAATACTGTCATCTCCACTAGCTTTGTTGTTAGTAATATTTTCTAGGGCCCACTTGACATCACAGTCTAAGATATCCGGCTCGAGGTCAGTGATCACACCATTGTGGTTGTCAGGGACATTAACATCCTTCTTGTAGAGTTCTTTTGTTTATTCTGGCCATCTTTTCCTAATCTCTTCTGCTCCAGTTAGGTCCCTACTACTTTTGTCCTTTATGATGGACATTTCGCTAGATACGTTCCCTTAATTCCCACAATTTTCTTCAACAGATCTCTAGTTCTTCCTATTCTGTTGTTTTCCTCTATTACTTTGCAAAGGATTCTATACATGTCTTAATACAAATGCTGGTTTTCTAACATCTTACAGTTATACTATCTACTCAAATTAGTTCCTATACCTACTTGCTTAGAAGTAAGCCTTACATAACATAAGGGATGTTGCTTTTGAATATACATAAGTGAACATGGACTATCATTCTGTTAGTTCAATGACGTCTCAATTTGCAAGATCTGACAACTGCTGATAACACAACATGACATATTGAGCATCCTGTATTTCTGCAAAACAAGGTCTTTGACTGATGGAGGCCAAAGCCATTAAGGAAAGAGTTCATCTTTTCTTCTGTCTTTCCATGTTGCTTCACAAAATAATTGTGATAAAGTATGAAAATATCTGTAGACGGAACACCAGACCATAAATCTATTTCTTTCTCTCATTTTCTCTATGTCTGCTGTATGCACACTAATTTAAATTCAGGACATCAATGTCTGAAATCTCACAAGGTTTGTAAAAAGCACTGATCCACCAAACCATTTTAATGTTCCAGTGCTCTGCTCTGAGGAAAATATTACATTAAAACTGTTCATTTGAAATGTTCAATGAATTCCAGTCAGGTGAGGAAATGGGGGGGGGGGGGCTGTATAAGGAATAAAGTGAAATGGAAAAGTGTAAGATGGCACCAGGATGTGCAAAATACTTCATTAGTGGGGTTGTGCGTCATGATAGGGCATATGCATTGTGCACAGAAAATCCTAGGTTCTGTCTTTGGTATCTCCAGGCACAGAAGATAGCTGCTTCCCAAAACGCTGAAGAACCGCTTAATAATACTAGACTAAATTGAACACTTGCCTGATTCAATGTCAGGCAACTTCCTCTCCTACTGTGCTCAATATGACATGGGAGAGAGGACCCATGACATCTGGACTATGAGCAGAGAAGTAACACTTCCTGAGACCACACTATTCCCCTTTACCCTTTGAGCTCAAAAACCCCTTGAGGTGTGGATTCAATCATGGTAACCTCTCTTTAGTTTCATTTGCTTTGACAGTATAAAAATACAGTTATGAAAAATTTAGATGTGAATTTTCAAATGCAAAAGGGTCAGCTTGTGGATGGTTTCAGTTTCTGAGATCTAAGACAGTGTCAGGAAGCTTCTTGTATACCACTCCAAAGTCTTATAGGGAGGCCTTGTTGGCAAATTCTGGAAATTTTAAAAAATGTTGTTTCAAAGAGGAAGGATGGACTATGAATTATCATGGTGTGTTACATTGATTTCTTTGCAGTGATTACTTTGGATACATACCATAGCCTGCTGAAAGAAGACGCTCTTAGAATAGCTGGTAGTAGAAAGTGAAGGAAATCTGGTTAAATAAGCCATTCACCTGGGTAAAATACAGTGAATGAGGAAAACTAACCAGTGAATGTGGCAAACCAAAACTGGTGAGTGGAAGGTTAGGAATTTGCAATCTTCTAGAAAGCATTTTTTTTTATTTCCAGGCTCTATGCCTGTGATGGCAAACATTGGCACTCCAGGGGTTCTTGGACTTTAATTACTAAAAGCCCAAGTCAGCACTCCTGCTGATCAGGGCTTCTGTGAATTGAATTTCAAGAACAGATGGAGTGCCAAGGTTCACCATCACTCCTCTATGCTGTCACTCCAGGGCTTGTGTAGCAAGAAATAGCAGAAGTTGTGATCTATATTCACCACAAATTTCCTTGCTCATATTGGCACAATGGGCCCACATGAATCTATCCCTAGGTTCTTTATCAAGTATTCTTCTTTCACTCCTGAACTTCTGCTGCAGTAATGTTGCACAAACAGAACATACATCAACAAAATCTTCGCACTGAATCCATAAGTCTTAGCACCAGCTGGGAGTGGATGGTAATGGATGACCAAGCTTTAAACCCATCTCCAGGAGTGCCCATTCTGTAATTTCTCTCCCCACCTGGAGTCCCAGAGAAGCACAGTAATTCCCTGAGGCTTCCATAGGTGTTCTGATACCAAGCTAATTCAGCAGCACTCCTATGAACAGGAAGTATTTATTTGGATCTTTACTACTTATACAGTATAAGTTATACTGCATGATCATGTATGTTGGTGTACTATGGTACTTTTGTCACATTTCACAGACAAACAGGCTGCTTGGTTGCCATTGTTGCTGCTGTCCTAGTATGGACACTGGAGGAATATTTCACAATCACTTTGGGAATGGATGTTCAACATATTGAGAATGACAGAAAAACCTTACAATTTTCATTTTGTAAATGATGCTACATAAAACAACTGATTTTTTTAAAGCCCCTTTCATTCCACATTAGTTTTATTATGCCATTCTCTCATGTCTATGTTGTTTGTTTGTTAAGGTCATGTACAGTGATGTGTCAATATTATTCATAGACTTTCTTGGGTGAGTAATTAGAAGTTTATTTTGGAACAAAGAAAAGCAACTTTTATTATTTTATGATCTCAACTCCTTCTCTGCATCCACATTTGATGAAGCAAATAACGTTTTCTGTGCACCATTGCAGCATGTTTATTCTGATATGCCATTGTGACTCCAAGCTAAATGCGCATAGGATTGTAACCTAAAACACATGCTTTTAAGTGGTGTTAAAGTGATACTTTTTAGAAAAGCTCTGCATAAAAACATGTTTAGGTATTTCATCTTCCTTATACTATTGTCTATGAACAATTATCATTATCTATAGTCATAAAAGGAATCCATAGCTTAAAGAACAAAATTCTGTTTTATTCATCAGATATTGTAAAGACTTCCTGAGAGATGACAAAAAACCTACAGCTTAGTATTAAAGGTTCCTTTTGAAAAAGTAACTTCTACTAGAGAGATGTAAAGCCCTGAAAAGTAATATTTTAAGAAATACTTACTGCATTACTAGCTGTATTTAAAGTAACCATCAACTTACATTCACTAGGTCAAACACAAAACACACACAAATAAAAATAACTCTCCACACCCCACCATTGATAGGGCAAAGTAAATCAACTTTGTTATGTCCTTTGTACAAAAAGGGTACCTTTTTCAAATTCTGTGTAATATATTTTTGAGCAAGAATCATTACAGGGATAATGCTGTAGATGAACATGCATCATGTACAATCAGACAGCTGAAAAAAACCATTACAGTGATTGACAAGATGGCTCCCTTGGGTAAGTGTTACTGGACATCCAAGCTCAAGGGCAGAGGTTTTAGGAGCCAGGGTGGAAGAAAAAGGAAGAAATAAGATTAGTAGGAGTGAGGAAATGCACAGAGATGTTCCATGTTTATGAAAGCAGTAATGACTGTGTATTTGTTATTTTTAGAGCAATACAACTGAGCACTGGAAACATAAGACTGCAGACTGGCTGACTGGGTATTAAATCTATAGAAGAAAGGTGAGAGTACTGTCTGCATCTGAATCTGGCACAACAGAGCTGGGTTTGGGCAGAAGTAAAATAAAGGTCAACATATAGTACTGTAGAAATAAGATAGGAAGGAATGCAAGTATAACAAATGATATTGAACACAGTTCAATATTTATTCTAACATTCAATCCCAAACTTTCCTACTCTCGATTATCCCCCTGGCAACAAAACATCAAAAATCAGCAGAACATTTATTCATGTTCTGGCTCTCATAAACAAAATTTGAAAGAATGAGACATCTAGATGCCTAGGTGTAAAGACTTGGCTGGTCGGACAGGTGTGGGGCACTAGTAGTTATGTGACTCCACCCCATTGGCTTATTTAACAAGCATCTCCCAGTTGAATCTTTTAACCTTATTGCTTTTAGATTTTTAATTTTTTAATTCAATGTTTAATTTTTTTAAAAAATAAATAAATAATTGAATATGTTTTAGGGTCAGATGTGGGATGTAACGGGGCTGTGAGACAGTCTGTTTTACTATCATGTTAGCTGCCCTGAGAGAAGTGGAGATTTAGGATGAAATGTTGGAAATATTGGTTGTGAAAGCTTGTGGCCAAAGTATGGCCCTAGATGTTGTCGGTCAGCAACTTTTATCAGTCCCAATGGGCAATTATCAGGGAGTTGTACTTCAACAAGTATTTATTTATTTATTTATTTATTTATTCATTTAAATTTATATCACCGCCCACTCACCGTGGCAACTCAGGGCGGTTTACAATCAGGAGGGGGAAAAAACAAACAAAAACAAAACAACAATAACTCACACAACAACACAAAACAAGTAAGTATGGTGCAGTTGAAAGGTAAGATATATAAATATAAACATCATCACTGCCACCACATCTGGAGGATATGGTTTTCTATGTCTGGCTTGCAAAATGAATAATTCCAGGAGAAACCTACAATGTGTCAACTCTGAATGGAATGTAGCAATTCTTTATATTGATGGTACAAGGACAATCAACAAGAGACAGGACTGTGAGAAATGTGAGTTGCACGTCATTACTTGTGCAACATGTCACCTTAACTGATCATGGGTGACCAAGTCATTGAATTTACAGATGTATGTGACCTTTCCCAATTCACAAAGAGAGATATTAGTTCAAGTGCAACTCACACAATAAAAGCATGTTTGGGAAGATGCATATATTTGATAAATTTGCAACAGCATCTTGTTTCTTCAGAGACACTTAGATGGCATATCTATATGTCTGATCTGCATTATTTTATTGTTTGCTCCTATTATGGATTCATTGATCAAAACCCTATTGGTATAAATGTATGCCAGTGGAAATTGGTGAGATGATCTAGCACTAGTAAAATATAATTCAAAAGAATTGAAAGCTTCTTATTCCTCTCCCCCTTAACGTTGCAAGTCTCCTTAGGCAGATTTCCCTGAGCCATCAACACGCTTTGCTGCACCCACACTAGTACAAACAGAATAGTTGTTAGAGTGGGTCTTTCTGAACCTGGTGGCACTGTGGCATATAGCCAGATCATGAAAACTAAAGTATAATCCTAACCCTGTAGAAAGAATGCATACCTATACAGACTAAGCTACAGTCAAGATCCTTACACAGTGTATCAGGTTAAACTGCTGTATTGCTGCCAAAACTGCTGACATTGTAAGTTGGATCCTGACAGGGATCAAGGCTGACTCAGCCTTCCATCTTTCTGTGGTTAGTAAAATGAGTACCCAGCATGCTGGGGTCAAAAGTGCTGATTACCTTGTGAACCACCCAGGGACTCCACTAAGTGCTATGGGGTGGTATAGAAATTTAATTGCTATTGCTATTATCAGCTAACTAGCAGCATTCCTGATTTGTTTTGATTACACCTCACTTTGCTTCTTTACAACTAGTCCATAATGTTACCCAATGGCAGTTTAGGATCTTCACATTGTGAACAAACTGATGACATTAGATAAAATCAAGGCATAGAAATAGATGCCATCTGCAAAATGGCAATATGTGGTTCCCACTTCTGTTGGTTCCCCCGCAGATGTCGAACAGAATGGGTCATGGAGACAGAATCCTTGAGAACCAAGGCGAGAGAGTTAAAAAAAAACCAGCCTCAAAATAAATTCACACTGAACTTGAACTGCTAAAAGAAATTCCCTGGATTTCCAGGGCCCATATCTGCGAGGCAGTCCAGAGGGATATGCCAGCTGATGGTATTTAAACCAATGTTAGGTTCTGCCAGAGCCAGCAGGAAAAGTTATGTGTTTAACATTTAAACAACCAGCAATTTCGTAGCCTCCTGACTGATAATATGTTGCTACCTAACTTACAAATATTTATGTTATATAAACCTTTGAGTGCTATGGCCTGAAGTGAGACATTTTTACTGAAGTGCTTATTTATGCAGATGGGGAAGTTGCTTTTGTGCTGAGAGTAATTGCCTGAACTTTTAAAATGAAATCGCACTTCTCCAAAGTGCTTCCATTTTTGTCCTTGTTATGATTAGCTTAAATGTTTCAGAAATGCAGGGCACAGAATAAAATAAATAAATAGCAGTATAATCTTTGTTTAAATTAAAAGAGGCTTCTGTGGTTGTTGTGTAGAATAAGGGAGAGTTTTCTTTTATGACCATCTATTAGTTATATTTTATCATTTTGTTGTAAGCACTTTCTCAGAGTATCTTGGGGGAGGGGGAGTGGAACTACAATCTAATTTTTGAGCAACACATGGACCACCAGCCGTGTATTGTCCCCTGCCAACTACTTGACAACTTTCTCATTTGCAATCCCAGGAAGGTTTATTGAGGAAGTTTGTTGAGGCCTTTTGTGGCCTCCATTACAGCTTCATGAAGTTGCACAGGCCTGTCTGAGCTCACACAGCAGTTTAAACAGGAGGTAAAGGGGGATTATCTGAAATCATAATGAAGGGGAAATGCCTATGAAGGGAATTTAGGTTCTCAAATGGTGCAGGATTAGAAAGTTGTGTATAACTAGATGATACCCTAGAACAGCATTTCCCAAACTATGTTCTGTGGACTCTGGTGGACGTCAATTCCCAGAAGCCTAAGTCAGTGCATTGGCTGATCAGTGCTGTGGGGAATTGACTTAGACTTCTGGGGATTGAAGTCCAAAAACCAAAGGTTGAGAAACACTGGTCTAAATGAATTCTCAACAGTCTGAGAATGAGTAGTTAGGCAAGATGTATCCAACAGAAATTAAAAAGACACCCCTCCCACCTTCTCATATCTCCTCCCACTTCAGTTTTTCAGGAGGGGGGTTCTGAGAAGTGTGGGGACCAAATAAATGTATTATGCTATGTGGATTCAAAGATCACACTACATGGCATATGGGATCTCCACTCAGCTCTAAACCTACACCAGCTTGTTCCAACAGTCACACCACTGTTTGAGATTTTGAATGAACAGAGTGCTAAAATAATGAAGGGGACTATAAAAATGCAGTCCTGAAAGTGTAAAATGTATTTTAAAATGAAATTTGAACAGGAGTTTACTTAAAACTCGCATCAAGGCAAGTAGCCAGCTCTCCAGTGAAGTCTGAAAGTGAGGTTAATGTAAAACATTGTCTTTCAAAAAACATAGTAATCTAATAATTGAGTGTGGAGGTAAAAAAATTGATAAAAAAAATGTTGTAAAAGACAACAGTAAACGGGAGGGGGGGCGGGGACTCATAGAGTCCTAAAGTGTGGATAGAGCAAATTGGTTCATCAGCACTTTATGCTCATGTTTTTCCTACCTAATGAAATGGCACCCAAGTATCATACTGTTCCTGCACATGCAGGAACCCAAGTAGTCAAAATAAAGGCTACTATCCACCACAGCAGCAGATTGCAAGCTTCATGTTTTTCAAGGCTCTGCCATCCTAGTAAAAGCAATAGCTATTTCGACTGAAAATCTTCTGACCATTTATAGACTTCAGTCATGTACTAGACTGTCAATTTCAGTTGTTTACATTAGAAGAGAAACATAAATGAGAAAAATATAAATATAGGGAGACAAGAGACACTTACACAGATGACCCACCACACTACATACACCAGATACCAACAACAAAGGCATCAAAGATCAGCAATATGAAGCACCGCAACTCTCAGCAGCACTTCAGAAAAGATGAAAGCAACAGGGATTTTCCTCTACAGATCAAACTGACTTGGCTGAGTGAATACTTAGAATATGTTTCATCTGTGTCCAGTAATACATTTAAAGGCTAAAGGCAAAATGCTTTTTTAAAAATCTTTTAATAATGCACTTTAGTTATGTATTTTCTGTTATTGGATTGTGCCTTTTAAGACTATAAGCTCCTGCATTTTTAGAATGTAATTAAAACTTTTGATCTATTGTATTGTTCACTTTATTTGGTTTGAAATCTGACTTGAGTATTTGCCTACTTTTCTCCATAGCTGTAGGACCAATTTCTGTCTTACTGAAGTGTGCCAATAACTTCTCAAATAGATATATGTTTTCCATATTATGCATTTCATTTTTTTCCAAATGACATAAAGAAGCAATGTATATAAATACAATTTCTAAAATTAGTTGTGCTGATACCCAAGTAATTTGATGAACACATCTTCTATAGCAGTGGTGCAGGATTAGAATGTTGTGTATAACTAAATGTTTCTGTGGAGCACTGGTGGACTTCAATTCCCATAAGCCTAAGTCAGTACATTGGCTGATCAGTGCTTTGGGGAATTGACTTAGGCTTCTGGGAATTGAAGTCCAAAAACCAAAGGTTGGGAAACACTGGTCTATAAGGTTCTTTGGAACGTGTTCAGGCATCAGACCTTCTGTCCTGAAAGTCAAATCTGAGCTTTGTAAAGGTGGAAAGTTGAAGCCTTAAAGAAAGGTACATGGGTTCTTCTTCTTGGAGTCACTTGATTGCATTAAGACAATAGAAAAGGAAACTTGGAAGAATTTTTACCATTCACATAAAAACAAACATTTCCACATCTTCATAAGAGCTAATTCTACTACAGATCACTTTGAAGAACACCACAGAGGCTAAGCGATAAGCACAGAAGCTTCATCAAATTCAACTATGCCCTCCACCAATGTGTGTGTGTAATGTGTGTGGCTGCATGTTTCATGCCAGGATTGGTTTATTGAGTCACCAGAGCCACACCCATCAACTGAGAAAATCACTTCCAGGAAAAATGTATGCTCATATATGAGTAGCAGCTAATGATGATGACTCCATCTCTTCTCTGTGTTGACTCTTCTTTCCATTTGCCCTCAGGGTTACATTTCTAAAGATTTGCAAGAAACCTGTTGCTGTTGTTTCCTCAGATGATGAGGAATAGCAACTTCCTACACATTAAGTATCTGACTGCAAAGGATATACAGTAATACCCCGGATAACAATTGTACCGGATAACGCTAAAACCGCATAACGATGCAAGATTTTTGGAAAAACCTTGCATCGGATAACGCAATTTTTAGCGTTATCCGGTACAATTGTGTGTGTGCGTGTGTGCGTGTGTGTGTAGGTTGGATTGGGTAGAACATCTACCCAATCCACCCACCCCCATGCCTGCCCGCACGGTGTTTGGAAAGGGTACGGGGAAGATCCCCCGTACCCTTTCCAAACACCGTCCAGGCGCGCGCATGTCAGAAGGAGGCTGGGGAGGCTACGGAGATCTTCCCCGTAGCTTCCCCAGCCCCTTTCTGACACGTACGCTCCTGCCCACATGGTGTTTGGAAAGAATACGGAGAAGTTCCCCCGTACCCTTTCTAAACACCGTGCAGGTGCGTGTGTCAGACGGGGGCCGGGGAGGCTACGGAGATCTTCCCCGTAGCCTCCCCAGCCCCCGTCTGATATGCGCCACCTGCCCACACGGCGTTTGGAAAGGGTATGGGGAAGTTCCTCCATACCCTTTCCAAACACCGTGCAGCTGCGCGCAAAGCGTGCGATGGGAGTTTGGGTGCCGGGTTGAACGAGGGGGGGAGGGAATTTTGACCAAGCCACCTCTTTCCCTGTCTTGCTATTGCAACAGGGATCGCACGTCAAGGCAAGGGATCAAAGCGGGGGGTGGCACCCCCCTCTTTGATCCCTTGCTTTGGCACACGACCTCCTTCTCGGTAGAAGAGGCTCCCGCTGGCATGCCTTTTCGCGCATGCGAGCGCCTCTTCTCTGGTTAAAACCGGATAACGACATGACTTGTGGAACCAAGTCATAACGTTATCCGGGGTATTACTGTAGAAGATCTGTAATCAGGATTCCCTGCAGCTTTGTTAAAAGTATATAGAAGCACTTTGTGGATGCTTTGAATATAGGTGAAGAATTACTAACATAATACCTTACATTCTCCTCCTGCGGAGCTAATAGCAATGTTGGAAGAGGTGTGGTGGAGTGAGTTTCAGCTACATACCACATTCCTATGTACTTCCTAGAGATATTGTACCATTTCCACACTATACTACAATGTTTCAGTTCAAAATCTGCACAAATCGTTGCATTTCAGTGCATTTTAAAATAGTGTTTAAACATGTTTTCTGTCAAAATATTCCTTTCTATTTCCACCCCTCCAAACTCACATTTTGAATACAAAAAGAGAGAGTTGCTGATGCATTTGTGTGGGATGCTGCTCTCTCTCTCTCTCTCAGCATTGAGCAATATTTGAATTCTGTACCTGATGAGTATTTGGAATGACAAAGAGTAGTCCTGTTTGAAATGCCTTACATCTGAACATCTCTGGCTATGTGATGTGTGAACTGATGCTTCAGAGCAATCTAATATGGACAGGAATCCTAACCAAAATTAGATCTACAGAAGCCTGATTCAACACTTTTAAAGCCTTAATGTTAATTGACACAAGACCAGGAGATCCACTAAGCAGTGACATCCATAGCTATTGTAACTAAATACATTCTACTGTTCCAACTGATCAACATAACAAGCCATTAGTTCCACGTTTCATTTCTCCACCTTCCTCTGCTCATTTTGACATTGCATTTAATATGATGGTTTCCAGTGAAATTTCCTCCACTGAGGTGATCCTCACCCCACCTAAAGCGGCTCATCTGCCCATAGCTGTTGGCCCCTTTAGGGAGTCAGGTTATTTACCACCACCCAACACTTGGCATTGAGTCGCTGGCCATGTGAGATGGACTGGCTGTGAAGGCGCACTGGTCCATATCCTCAAGGCTGTGGCAGTCCATTACAGTCTTGGTGTTAAATCCTGCATGTCTCATTTCATATGTGCCACCGGAGATGGCTCTGTGATCATAGTGTGTGGGTCACTTCATGGCAAGCTGGGATCCACCTTAAACGAATTCACGCCAGTGGCATTTTTCCTGCTTCAGTTAAAAAAATGCATTCTTGGATATGGGTTGCTGCTGAAAACGAATTCCTTATACACATAGTTCATATATGAGAGATGCTACACATAAAATGTTCAGTGCTTGTCATTAAATATGTGGTTGTGGTTCAGATAATTAGTCCTGAAACATATTGACTACTGAAAAGCAGCTCTGTGTTGTCCAGTGTTCTTCAACTTGTCAAGTTTACAGTAGCACCAGCATTCAACCCACACCACTTCAAAAAATTCAATAGCAACTTACAGTTTCACATACACAAAGAATTCTACATCCTGTCCATTTTGACAGGATTCTGAAAGAAGCTCATGATTTCATATTTTTAAATCAATGTCTTCAACAGGAAAGGAATAGAAAAACCTTGACCATAGAACATGTTAAGCAACACAACTGCAACTGCACATCTGATACACACTTTTGAAAAGAAAGGAAAATGTCAGGAGGCAGACCAAGAGAAGTACGATTGCTATAGGGCAGTGATGGTGAATTTGGTACTCCAGAAGTTCTTGAATTTCAATTCCCAGAAGCCCGGATCAGCAGGGGTGCTGACTTGGGCTTCTGTTAATTAAAGTCCAAGAACACCTGAAGTGCCATGGTAACTATTACTGCTATATGGCATGTAAGGATCATTTACCAGAATAAAGTATTGCGGCTGGACCTAGTCTTTGCCATGTGTAGGGAAAACAACTAGGCCAGACAGGTATGACCTAGACAACATCCCTAAGGAACACATGGTGGAGGTGTAGAACAGATTCAATGGCTTGGACCAGATAGACAGAGAGCCAGAAGAATTATGGACAGAGATGCAGGACATCATGCAGGAGGCAGCAAAGAAAACCATACCAAAAGAAAAGAAGCGTAAGAAAGCTAAGTGGTTGTCCGAGGAGGCTCTTAAAATAGCAGAGGAAAGAAGGGACACAAAAGGCAAAGGAGAAAGGGAAAAATACAATCACTTGAATACAGAATTTCAAAGAAAAGCAAGGAGAGATAAGGAAACCTACCTGAATGAACAGTGCAAATAAATAGAGGAAAACAATATCAGGGGTAGGACTAGAGATCTTTTTTTAAAAAAAAAATTGGGAACTCAAGGGAACGTTTAAAGCAAAAATGACCATGATAAAGGACAAAGATGGCAAGGAGTTAGCAGATGCAGAAGAGATTAAGAAAAGATGGAAAGAGTACACAGAGGAACTCTACAAAAAGGCCCTCAACATCTCTGATAATCACAATGATGAGAACATTGAACATGAGCCAGACATCCTAGAGAGTTAAGTCAGAAAGGCCCTAAAAAGCATTGCAAACAACAAAGCCAGAGGAGATGATGGTATCCAGGTCAAACTTTTCAAAGCCCTAAAAGATAATGGAATCAAATTATTACATTCTATATGCCAGCAGATTTGGAAAACAAAACATGGGCCACAGGATTGGAAAAGATCGGTATGTTCCAATCCTGAAAAAGGGAAATGCCAAAGAATGTTCAAATTATTGAACAATTGCGCTCATCCCACACGCTAGCAAGGTGATGTTCAAGATAATACAGGATAGACTGCAGCAACATGTGGAGAGAGAATTATCAGAAGTGCAGACGGGTTTCAGAAGAGGCAGGGGGACTAGAGACCACATTGCCAACATAAGATGGATCATGAAAAAAACAAAGGAATATCAAAAACAAGTCTACTTCTGTTTCATTGATTACACTAAGGCCTTTGACTGTGTGGACCACAACAAAATATGGCAAGTAATTAAAGATACAGTAATACCTTGGATAACGTTTACCTTGGATAAGGCTAAAATCGCATAACGTTAAACAATCTGGGGTGGAGAATTGGATCGAATAACGTTAAGGTCCTGTGAGATGGATCGGATAACAACCGCTAAAGCCTGTGCGGTTACAATGTATCTCTATGGAGCTTTAACGTTATCCGATCCATCCCATAGGATTTTAACATGGATCGGATAACACTAAAACTCGGATAACACCAAGACTTGTGGAACCATGTCTTAGCGTTATCCGAGGTATTATTGTATGGGAATACCAGAACACTTTATATGCCTCATGAGAAATCTGTACATGAATCAAAAAGCAACAGTTAGGACAGAAAATGGAATGACGGAGTGGTTTGGAATAGGAAAAGGAGTAAGACAAGGCTGCATTTTGTCACCCTGCTTATTCAGCTTATACACAGAGCACATAATGCTCAATGCAGGGATGGAGGAATCACAAATTGGGATCAAAATTGCTGGGAGAAACATTAACAATTTGAGATATGCAAATGATACCACCCTCATGGCAGAAAGTGAGGAGGGCCTAAAGAAGCTCCTGATTAGGTTGAAAGAAAAGAGTGAAAAAGCTGGCTTGAGACTCAATATAAAGAAATCCAAGATAATGGCAACAGGCCCTATCAGTCCCTGGAAAATAGATGGGGAAGAAGTAGAAGCAGTGACAGATTTTACTTTCCTAGGATCAAAGCTCACTGCAGTTGGTGATTGTATCCATGAAATAAAAAGGCGACTGATTCTTGGGAGACAAGCTATGAGAAACCTGGGGAGCATAGTGAAAAGTAGAGACATCACATTGCAAACAAAAATTCGTATAGTCAAAGCAATGGTATTCCCTGTGGCAATGTATGGTTGTGAGAGCTGGACCATTAGGAAAGCTGAGCGCAGAAGAATAGATGCCTTTGAGATGTGGTGTTGGAGGAGAGTTTTGAGAGTCCCCTGGACAGTGAGGAGAACAAATAGGTCAATTTTAGAAGACATCAACCCTGACTGCTCCTTAGAAGGTCAAATTGTAAAGATGAAGCTAAAGTACTTTGGACATCAAACGAGAAGATTCACTTGAGAAAGCCTTGATGCTGGGAAAGGTGGAGGGCAAAAGAAGAAGGGGGCAGCCAAAAATGAGATGGCTAGATAGTATTGTGGACGCAATGGGCACAGAGCTGAGCGAGTTGAGGAGGATGGTGGAGGACAGAAGTGCCTGGCGGACAGTGGTCTATGGGGTCGCAGAGGGTCGGAATCGACTGTGCGACTGAACAACAACAAGACTTAGAGAACTTAACTTGTGTTGGCTGCTTTTAGTCTGTTCAGAATAGGAATACTCTATATTCAAGAGATGGAGAAATGTATACTATGGTAAAGTATGTCCTACAATTGAATCATCCCCCAGATAATTCATGATGAAGGGATTACAGTCCCAAACTATTCTCTTCTCTAGGTTCCATGAGGGCAGTCATGAGTGTCTTCTCTTTCTTCAATGGAATCCTCTGTCTCCTACTGCAGTTTTATTTCAACACGTGCAGGTGGCTCAATAAATGCAACATAATGTGTTGCCTGAATGACAGTCTTAATGGAGAGGACTCTCTCATTTCATTAAGATTATATTCTGAATTTCCTTCCCTTTGGACCCTGTTGAATTAGTGTTCAATTACATTTCTGATAGCCATCTGATCCAGCAGACATTGTAGGCATGGTTCCAAGCCACCAAAGCTTCCTTAATCACAGGAAATAGGCTATACGTAGGATTTTTAGTTCATGGATAGGGGTACATAGAAAGAGCCTCCTCGAAGATTGTAGTAGTTTTGAACCATAATCAGGTGCACTCTGGTAACAGCAGCCTTTGTGATGCTGGCTAATCTTTCTCACACTAGGTCAGGTGAAAGGAACTGCAGAATGAACTCACCAAAAGGCGCCTTTATTTTTGCCATTTCATGTCTGGCCTAGACACAGAAGAAGAAGTGGGTGGAAGGCAGTCACAGGACTTAGTTATCCCTCGCTAGTATAGCCAGTGGTGGGCATCAGCAGGTTTGCACCAGTTCTACAGAACTGGTAGCAGAAATTCTGGCTGGCCCCACCCATCCAAGTTTTGAAATAGTCCTAATTTGGGTGTAACACAGGGCTTTTCCCCTGGCCACACCCATCATACCATGCCCACAGAGTAGGCAGTAAAAATTTTTTGAGCCCACCACTCATCAGCTGAGCTGGGTTTAGCCATAAACAGAGAAGACGACTTACACGACATACATGACTTCATCTAAACTCTATAGGAAACACTGTGAGAGCTCAGCATCAATGTGTAAGGTGAGCCAGGGTGCCATTACTTAAAAGAATATGGACTATTCAGGCCAACTCTGTGTCATGGTGGATGGGCTTTGGAGGTATTCTTCACCAGTGGGGATATTTAAAACCATGATAGTCATGCATGCTGTGGAATGGACATGGGCTGCAAAATAAATCAAAGAATTCTACTACTTTGAATTAACAAAAATCAGCATTGGGGGGGATGCAGTTCACTTGGATGATGTGATTTATTCATCCCAGAGAAATAAAATTGGATTTATTTATCTTACAGATTTCAAGAGGTCTCTTTATCTATTTTAAGGTAAAGATAAAGGTAAAGGTCACCCTTGCTCAAAAGCCAGTCATATCTGACTCTACGGTTCAGTGCTCATCTCTGTTTATAGCCAAAGAGCCAGTGCTGTCTGCATCTGCAGATGTTTCCATGGACATGTGACAGGCATGCCTGGATAGCAGAGTGCACAGAACACTGTTTACCTTCCTATCAAAGTGGTTCCTATTTATCTACATGTAATTTCTTGGTTTCGAACTGCTAGGTTGGCAGGAGCTGAGACAGAGACAGGAGCTCACTCCATCCTGCAGTACTCAGGAATTGAATTCCGACCTTCTAGTTGTCAAGTCCAGTGTCTTAACCACTTGAGCCACCACAGTCCCTATTTTAAGACAAATGGCTTATTCCTGTAAATATACCTTCAGAAGGTTCTAAATTTGTTTTCCATACCAATTGAATTATTTTGTATTTCCTGCCCTGTATTTTCAGGCAGTCTGATCTAATCTGTTGGCCCCCAGGACAGACCCATGCCTTGATGGTGATCATGGTGATGTAAGTGCAGGCTGTAAAGAAATAACCCCACGAGCCCTGTAAAACATATTCATATTCTTTTAAAACCTTTTGTTCACTTGATATCATGGGCAGAGCATTGTCTGTAATCCCATATGGGGAAACACTAAACTGACATTGATTTTACATACGGCAGAATCTCTTGTACAAGCACCCAGGAGAAAAGCTAAAACCCATTCTCCGTGAGAATTTGTCTTTATCTAAATGGTGGAAAAGCCGTAATGCACTGGATGGCAATTTACTGTAAGTCTGGCTTTCACTGAACAGCATTTCATGTTACATTCTGCTGTTACAAAAGCAAAGGGAATATGGTTTCCTTCTCCATGCTCAAATAAGAAAACTGATACAGCAGATTAATCTACTCTCCCTTCTGAAATAGGCCCAAATTAGGCACTTTGGGTCAGAGCCCTCAAATTACTAGACCCCGAGGCTAAAAAGCCATATGAGTCGACTGAGCAATGTGAGAAAGGCAAAATAATAATTAATTTCTTTACAGCCGATAAGGTTCCCATTTATATTTTGCATGAGTCAGCATTTTTTTGCATGAATAATTAATCATCCTTCTGAAGACAGGAATATCTTATTTCCTGCCCATTGGAAATAATCAAAGAAAAATTAGAAGGCATTCTTCTGGGGAAAGAGCAAAAGGATGAGTTGGAGGGGTTATACGGTAAATGCATGCCACTGCCACCATGAAGGGGGAAAGACTTGGCACAATGATAACTGGTGTATATGTGTTTTGGCTTTCTCATCTCTTGTTGCCCTTCTGAGACTGCATTTTCACAGAATGCAGTGTGCAAACTCTGCACAAAGCTGGAACTCTCCACAGAGTGAGTTCTCTGACTGAAAGTTATTTTAAGGGCCCACATTCATTGCTATGTACCACGAGTTCTCAACCTTTTTAAACTGTGGGGCCGGGGCATGCTCCCTCAGACAGCTTCGGGGGCCAGACAGCCATTTTGCCTTTCCTCCATCACATGGCACTTCCTAGTGTGGTGAAAGCGGTGGGGGCCCCATGAGATACCACAGGCTGCAGGTTGAGAATACCTGCTATGGACCATCAGTGGTAGGTATGATCTATGATCCTGAATTATATGTGATAAATATACAAAACCAAAGTCACAGTGGGATGGCAGTGGAGTAATGGGGAGAAGGCATGGAAGTTAACCCTTACCTTTGACTGGAGCCAGTGAAAAAATAGCATTTATTTAAAAAATTCCCACTAACATTTCCCCCTGATATCATATCTGCTTCATATGATAGTGATTAAGGACAGCTTATTCTTGAATCAGTTGATGAGAACTAAAATTATGAGTCATCTTTAGGGCTGCTTTATAAGCTGTCCAACTATGAACAGCACATGAGGAAATACTGATCTACACAGAGGAATTCTGGTTTTTTAGTACATGATTACAGTTGTTCTCTTTTTAGTATGCACCCAACTACATACAGGAAATGCTCATTTTTATATATCCAGAGCTACATAAATAAAATTCAGTTGTTCCCTCTGTTCCCCACCCCCAAATAATTTAAATTTGAAATAATTTATTCTGTCCCATTTGAGTATTTAAACCATCAGATAACTGGAACAGACAGGCATATGCTTAAGCATATGGAAAAAACCTTTATTGGCTTAATGCGGTTCACTGACCAATGGTCCAAATGAGAGTAAACATTATTTTACAGGACTTCCAAGGGATCTCCAGTTTTGATGGTACAGAACAGCCACTACACATGGGTAGTTACAGATATAGGGAATTGGTCTTTGATCTGTTTGTTGACAGATCGAAATCTTCCTGAGGAACCTCTCTAGGATCCCCCATCTGGGATCTACCTACCCATCCAGACCTATGGGACCAAGCCTCCTGCATCTTTCCATTGGATTAGGTAGATGTACCATATATAGTTGAATATAATCCAAGTTTTTGAACCCCAAAAATGAGCCGCCCAAAGGGGACACAGTTTATACTCAGGTCAACTACCATGAGACTCCCAAGACTGTGCCGGATTGAGTTGCACTGACAATTTAACTAATTTTACTGTATTTTCATGTATTTTGATTATTGAAACTTACTAGCAGCTGCTGCATTTCCACCCTCGGCTTATATTCAGGTCAATCTATTTTTCTGGGTTTTCAGGTCAAAATTAGGTACCTCGGCTTATATCAGGTCGACTTATATTCAAGTATATGCAATAATATTTTAGTTTCTGTTTTAATCCTATTTTAATTTGTCAGCTTTGATGCCAGGTAATTGAGATCTTTTGAGGCCTGCTACAACTAGAAGGCTGGAGGGAGTTTAGGTGGTACTGGGTAATATTTTACTCATTTTGTAGGTTTTAATTTTGCATACCACAGATTTAGTTTGTTCAGGATTGTACCCATTTAGAGGGCTTTAGTGAACAACAGAATCATAGTCTCCTTTGCTTGGGAAAATCCTGCATGTAACAATTGGTTTGTTATTTATTTATTTATTATTTATTTATTTTACTTATACCCCGCCCATCAATGAGGGTTTCCTACTCTGGCTGGCTAACAACATGGGTTTCATTTGTTTTGAATTTTATCACTCTCTTCATGGAATGTTGCTGTTCTGATTTCAACTTCAACGTGTTTCACCCTTTTTGAACTAATAAAAGAAATCTACAATTTGTCTGTATTCCATGTAATAACTTCAAATAAGCTTTTATGATAATTGTAACTGAAACAGCCTAGAGTCTCTGGTAATGCTCTTATTCCCACTGGGGTAAAAAGGACATCATTTTCAGTTTTCATTTTGATGCAAAATTTTTACATCTATCATCATAACTTTTTGGGTGGTTGGGATCACTGAGATGGATCCTGGTGGTTGGAAGAGTGGCAGGCTGGAGTTGGAATTAATTCATCTCCCTAAAAGTAACCTATGTGTTAGGCCTACTTTAGGGGGCAGAAGCTAAGCCAGTCCCATTTGCCTGACAGAGAGCCACAGAGTGATGTTCACCCATGAAGGGCTCCCAAGCAATGCCCATTACCTGGTTTTTCCTCCAGTTGGCATTGGAAAGCATGGTTTCTAATGAACTGGATCTATTCTCCAATCCTATGCCAAGGATGCTGCTGATGTAACCAATACATTTCTGGACTTTAGTGATGCCAATCAAATATGTGTGTACAGTATTTTATTTGGGGATGGGGGCAGTTCAGCCATAGGCCAACAAAAGCTCATCTGTTTTTAAAAGATACTTCATCAGATGGTTAATTTTGTGTTGTTTTTGTGATATTTCACTCACTCATAGGAAAATTTAGAAATAGTAAAGCCATTGTTACATTTGATTTTGTTATAAGTAAGGTGTTGTAGAAGCCTTTCTCTTCATCCTTCTACTGAGGCAAAGAAGAAGAAGAAAGGTAATCCTGAATCATTTTCATCATCTTCATTGACTGTAATTTGTATCCAGAAATGCAATTTTTCCTGAAGCAGGAAAAATGTCATGGGCGTGAGTTTGTTTAAGGTGGATCCCAGTTTGCCATGAAGTGACCCACACACTATAATCTCAGAGCCATCTCCTGTGGCACACATGAAATGAGAAATGCAGGATTTAACATCAGGACTGCAATGGACTGCCACAGCCTTGAGGATATTGTCAAGGCATGCCTTCACAGCCAGTCCACCTGGCATGGCCCCTTGTGCCTCTATAACCATTGGGAATCAGATTTCCTCCTCTGCTCATTTTGCCATTGGGCTGAATATGATGGTTTCCAGTGGCATTTCTTCCACTGAGGGGGACCATCACTCCACCTAAAGGAACTCATCCGCCCATTGCCATTGGCTCCTTTAGGGAATCAGGTTAGTTAATCACCACATGACACTCGGCGTTGAGTTGCTGGCTGTACGGTCAACTCAATTACTGTAGCAGGATGTCCGGTCAGACACCATGAATCATTTAAATGTCCATATACAGTACCTATTTTCCCCTTACTTTTTCCTTTCCAGAAAAAGACTTTAAATTCAGGAACATATTTTCCTGCCATTAGCCTTCCAGAGAAAATGTCATGGGTCTTTTCATAGTTATTTCAAGTCCATTTGAGCTTCATGTAGTTATTTTAAGTAGCTTCTGTAGCATCAGACTGCCAGAACTTCTCTTTATGAAAAATTTCACTGCAATTGAAATGGAATGGCATTGGTCTGCAGCCTAGTATTGGTATTTTTTAGTTAAAGGAGTCAGATGTCGAAGATGGTTTAGATATACATTTCATTAAAGATCCTGCACTTAATGACCTAATTTGTTGAATTTATTGAGTTAACGTCAAGAGAATTCAACACAGCTAAATTTACATGACCTCAGTTATAGCTGACCAAATTAAAGATGCTTCAATAAAGGCCTCAGGAGTCCTATTCCTGCTCACAATATTACAAAGAGCTTTTTAAAGTCAATTACTAATCTGCTGCAGGTAAGTAGAAAAAACAGATTTTTCAAAAAACATTGCAGTCCCAAATACCTCTCTTTAGAATGTTTTAATTAAATACATCATTGAGAGCCAAAGTTAATGTTCACTTAACAAATGCAACAATGTATCTTAGTTTCAAAAAAGTTAATTATAAGTTTGTATAGAAACAGAATAGTGGTTAAGATGCTGAACTTGATGACTGGAAGGTCAGCAGGTCAGCAGCTAGAGACCCGACTGCTGCATGACAGAGGGAGCTCTGTTCTCTATCCCAGCTCCTGCCAACCTAGCAATTTGAAAGCAATAAATTGCAAGTACTGTAGATAAATAGGTACTGCTTCAGTAGGAAGGTAACAATGTTCTGTGTGCTCCAGCACCTAGTCATGCCTGCTACATGACCAGTTGAAGTCGAAATGGTTAAAATGCATATAACTGAAGGAGGAAAAGGTTGCCAGCATGATAAAGAAGAAGGCTTATAAATTGAAAAAAATGTATAATAAATATGACCATGCTTTTGAGTTTCAATGAAGTGGAAATGTGTGGTTGCACTGTCCCTGTGCAAGTGATGCATGGGCTTAATTCATAGAGAAAATGTACCTTTGCAAAACAACTATGCTTATATACTGTGTTATCATGCTGGCAAGATTTTCTGCTCCACAGAGACCCAACAGAATACCATCCTAAATATTAACGTTAGATAAAATGCATTAATAGATGTACCCCATCAGAGAAAATATATTAAAATATACAAGCATGTTCATGAAGAAATAATTACCAAAATTTCAAAGCATATTATGAAACAGGAATCCGAGGACAATGCAGGTGGGATTCTGGTAAATACAACAAAATCGTAGCAGCTAAATGTCCACAGATTCTTCTTAAGACTGCAGCCGACGGACCTAATCCGACCCATGGTGCCAATTAATCTGGTCCACAGTGAGTACCTAGGCACCACCAGAATCTCCCCACCACCTCCAGAAGAACCCAAAATGCCATCACCATGGAAACTGGGAGTGCTGGAAGAGGCTGGAGGAACCACAACTCCGGCCTGCACAGCTGTGTGTCGGGGGTGGGTCCAGCCCATGGCAGTAAAACATTGAAAACCCCTGCTGTAGCTCATATAGAAGAAGCACTTGTGTTCTCCAGAGCAACTGAATTGAAAACCACTCCAGGAAGGTATTCTCTTTCTGATTATATTAAGGAAGGAAAAGATTAAGCTCTTTCTTCACTTCTAGGCCTACATTTCTGGTCAAGGATAGCTTCTATCCACAGATGCAGCTCCATCTATTATCAATTTATTGAAAATTGAAAGGAAGCTATGGCATCTACCTAATGGCCAGTTTGGCTCTACAGTAGTAGAAACTCCTGAGGCAGAGGAGGCATTCTTACCAGATTCTGGCATGTTTTCCCTTTCTACCTTATTTATCCTCTTAACTGATTCATCATTATTTTCAATATTATTTGTCGCTGGACCAGATCAACTGACACACATTACCAAATTTGGTTCAGTGCTTCAAATGAATGCATATGCCACCAGAACATATGACAGAACATCCAACCTACCTGTGTATAGTTTGTCATATGTTAGTAAAATTCATATGGCTGATTTACTGATTTTTATATAATTTAAATAGTCTTGCCACACTGGCTAGAATCCAGTTGGCACATGTTATGCCATGCAGCTCCAGGGATATCACTGGACATGTCCATGCCACAGCTGATGGCATTGCAATCATTCCACGCCATGACTTGTACCAGCTAGAATCCAACCAGTCTGTGTCTGCATCATTCACACAGGTACCTACAAGGGGACAGAATGTGAAAATATCATCAATATGCATACAATTCACTATCCATTGGTAAAAACCACATGGTCAATTTCTGGTTTTAGTGCAAAAATCAATGCCATTATTGTACTGGAGACTGAACTAAGAATATAAATCTTTAATATAAGAAAAGCTAACATCTATTTATCTGTATTGTACAGAAGCAAAATATTTTCTGGCAGAATCAATGAGGACTATTTTTGCATCGTTCATATACATTGCATGATAGGACAGTTGGACAAATTCACAATTGCTGCTACCTTGTTGCTGGACTTTATAAAAGCTTCACTGTTTCCATCTGGTTGATCAGTCCACCAGTCCTTCCATCCTTACACTTGTTATTTGGTTTATTTTCTAAAGGTAAAAGAAGACACTACATTTTGTACCAATTGCAAAAATATCAATTGGTGGGGGAGCCACACTTTGTCTCATTTCATTTCTCAGTGAATGCTCAATAGCCTGTCTGAGTAGCTTGTCTCTTTGAAAATGAGTGATCTTGTGAAAATTAATCATATATCAAGACTAAAGCATTTTCATTAAGTTATTAATTCTTGATGACATAGGCTATCAAGAAATGCCCAATCCCAATTAAATGCATCAAATGTTTGTACAAAGATTATGGCAAGGAAAACATCATGATAGGTTATGATGATGACAACAACGATGACAACGACAATGATGACAACGACAATGTTCATGATTTATATTGTGCTATACACAGTGGTGGGATTCAGCAGGTTTGCTCCAGTTCGCCAGAACCAGTAGCAGAAATTCTGGCTGGCCCCGCCCATCCAAGTTTTGAAATAAAGTAATCCTACCCACCATACAATACCCACAGAGTAAGCAGTAAAAAAAATGAATCCCACCACTGGCTATACACTAAAACACATTTCAGTAAACATGCAAAATATACAAGCAGACAATTGGAATTTCCTACCTTAGTCCACATGATCAACAAAACTCTGGAAACTGTGGACCATGTCCTCTTTTGAGGAGTATGCCACACCAACAACTCTGCTAAATAGTAAGGACAGGGAAAACATAGTGCTTTAAACCTCAGGATATGGATTTTAAAATATGCCCTTGACCTGAAAGGGAACAAATGCAATACCCTACAAGGACAGGAAATATGGAAACAACATGTTTAATATGTTAAAAGTCTATTTGAATTATGGTAAAAGCCTGGCCAGGTTATCCTGCTATGGTAATAGACTAGACCAGTGTTTCCCAAACTTTGGGTTTTGGACTTCAATTCCCAGAAGCCTAAGTCAATTCCCTAAAGCACTGATCAATCAATGTACTAACTTAGGCTTATGGGAATTGAAGTCTACTAGTGTTCTGCAGAATAGACCATACTGGAGTAGACCATACTGTCAGCAACTCAACACTGATCGTCAGGTGGTGGTCAATTAACCTAACAACCCTGAAAACTAATGGCATTTGGTGGCAAAGTCCACAGGGAAGGGTGATGGTCCAAAAGTGGATTAAATTCCACTTGAATCCATCATGATGGAGGGCAGCAGCTTTGTCAACACTGGCCTGGGGCTGATGAGGATTTTGGGTGCCAAAAGTGCTAACAACCAGGAAATGACTAATGGAACTGGATCAGCAGTATGGGTGTCACGCTGCAATGCAGAAGGCAAATGCAAGGCCACTGCATTATGCTCTCCAGACAATTATCATGACTGATCACCATGATGATCACCTATATTTGGAATTGAATATGGCACAAGAAGAAGAAGAAGAATGGTAAATCTAAACCCACTGAATACTGCATAATTCTGCATTATTCCGTACAAATGTAAGAGGATGAAATGAAGAAAAGGGAAATCCACCACAAAGTTACTACATTTATCCAGATAGAAAACCAAGAGATAGAAAACCACAATGGCATGAGCAAGGAGCTTCTTAGTATCAGGAATGAGGAAACAGTGGCAGATATCAACAAAATGGAAATGACATAGTTTGGTGTTAAATTCACAAAGGATTGAAGCGATAACCAATCATCCACTAAAATGCCAACAAATGTGACCTCCAAGACAGAAATAGCTTGACAATCCTGTAGGAAAAAGAGCAGCAGCAGTCAAGGGATAAGCAAGACCATCAAAGAAAAACCAGAAATTCTGCTTTATTCATGTTCAGCTTCAACTGCTGAAATGTCCAGTAGGCATCAAAGAAGTCCAAATCATGGAGACGTTGTGTGCAGTTGTTCCTTTCCATGCATATTTACTACAGTTTCTTCTTGACTGCATTTCTATAGTACTTTCCCTGAAAAAAAATCACCTGCCCTTCTTCCTCACCATTTTCTATTGACTGCTGTTGGATTAATTAAGGCACCTGCCTCAGATTTCCTTACAGTATTTCATGACATAGTAGGATATTGAACTATCAACTCCCATGTTCTAGCTAATGTCCCTAACAACTAACCACACTGTGACATTGGGGCATATTGATGAGTTGTATTATCAAACTCTGGGTGCAGAAGAGAAGTAGAACATATAGTGAGACAGGATTGATGGATATACTAGCCAATCTTTAGGATGCCATGGCTAGAATCCTGTTGGTTGGTACAGTAAATTGCAATTAGAGTAAACTTATTGAATTAATGGGGATTTGGTAAATAAACTCTTCCGTAAGTTCCATTGATTCAATAGGCTTCTCTAGTTGCAATTTAATAAATGAAAACTAACAGAATTTTAGCTACTGTTTTGAATCCAGTAGGTAGTCCCAGCAAGAAAAGACCTATTAAACCAATTGTTAAATTGTGAGTTATTATGTAAAGTCAATTGATTCAATGGTTCTATCAACTGTATTCTGGACACTGTGACTCAGAAGGATTGAAATCCTTCTTGCCAACTTGCAGTCCTGTTAAAAATGCTTCTTATTCTACTACTTACTTTTGGCAGTTTTTGCTCTTCAAATTAAAGAACAGACCTATGTGAGGAAAAACCAACTCAGTAATGCTGCAATTAAATAAGCATTATAGCAATTAATCAAGATTCATTGTCTAGTAAATGAATCCAAAATCTTGGAGGATAGAGAGTTTTTAAAAAAGGAAACCTATGAATAGTACCATTCAAATAAGGAATTAGTAATAGGATTTTAAATATTCAAAAGCAAGAAATACTTGGGCGGGGTGGGGAGGTATAATTAAAGATAATAAGTTTTGGGATATTTGGAAGCCTCTTTTGGAATATACAATGTAGAATAACAAAGATGATAACCCAGTACCTGATATATTGAGTTTTTGGAAATTAATATTATAATAGTATAACAGACATATGGTGAATTCCTGGATATTGTATATAGCAATTTGGTGATTACATTATAAATTGCTTATGAAAATGAAGAATAAGTATCGGGCATATATTTAGAAATGAAGTTAAAAACCAGGCACATTATTAAGAATAAGAAAATTGTATTACTGTTAAAATTGTGTTTTGGAATGCAAGTGAAGCCTGACGTAACTGAATAATTGATTTGTTTCTTTTTTATGTTTAATGTTTTCTTTCTTCTTGTTTGTTTATGCTATGATTTAAAAACTCAATAAAATTATATATATAAAAAAGCAAGAAATACTTGGGACCAGGTGGCATGACAATCGGTTGCAATAAAGCTATAGAAATTAATTTAGTACAGCCTGTACACAATGTATAATATTATTTAAATGTTTTTGTTCTTCTTCCTATCTATATACTTTTCTCTTTCTGAAATTTGTGGAAAATTTACAGACAATACTATTTTAGCTTTTGTGAGAGAGCATCTTTCTTATGCCTTGTTAGCCCAGGCCAAACATATCCAATAATTTATCTTTTCCTTTTTGAACTGCTGTCATCTTCAAGAAGATCCACTAAGGATATCTCAGTGATGCAATCAGTGATGCTGTCTTTATCAAGGCACAAAGCAAAACTGTGTGGACCAGCTAGCTCAGCCATAAAGACCTTGCTGCTACTGCTATTGCTGCCTCCATGACCACCTCAGGAACATCACAGACTCTCTCTGCCTGCTGGAGAGGGGGAATGAGGGCCAGCTGTGTGGACCAGCTAGCTCAGCCATAAAGACCTTGCTGCTACTGCTATTGCTGCCTCCATGACCACCTCAGGAACATCACAGAACTCTCTTTGCCTGCTGGAGAGGGGGAATGAGGGCCAGCTGTGTGGACCAGCTAGCTCAGCCATAAAGACCTTGCTGCTACTGCTATTGCTGCCTCCATGACCACCTCAGGAACATCACAGACTCTCTCTGCCTGCTGGAGAGGGGGAATGAGGGCCAGCTGTGTGGACCAGCTAGCTCAGCCATAAAGACCTTGCTGCTACTGCTATTGCTGCCTCCATGACCACCTCAGGAACATCACAGAACTCTCTTGCCTGCTGGAGAGGGGGAATGAGGGCCAACTGTGTGGACCAGCTAGCTCAGCCATAAAGACCTTGCTGCTACTGCTATTGCTGCCTCCATGACCACCTCAGGAACATCACAGAACTCTCTTTGCCTGCTGGAGAGGGGGAATGAGGGCCAGCTGTGTGGACCAGCTAGCTCAGCTATAAAGACCTTGCTGCTACTGCTATTGCTGCCTCCATGACCACCTCAGGAACATCACAGACTCTCTCTGCCTGCTGGAGAGGGGGAATGAGGGCCAGCTGTGTGGACCAGCTAGCTCAGCCATAAAGACCTTGCTGCTACTGCTATTGCTGCCTCCATGACCACCTCAGGAACATCACAGAACTCTCTTGCCTGCTGGAGAGGGGGAATGAGGGCCAACTGTGTGGACCAGCTAGCTCAGCCATAAAGACCTTGCTGCTACTGCTATTGCTGCCTCCATGACCACCTCAGGAACATCACAGAACTCTCTTTGCCTGCTGGAGAGGGGGAATGAGGGCCAGCTGTGTGGACCAGCTAGCTCAACCATAAAGACCTTGCTGTCTCTCTTGACTGTTTTGTATTTTTACACTGTATTTTATTGTATTGTTTTTTTCTTTTATGTAAAATTTATTGTGTTATCTGTGCTGCATCTGTTGTTATATTATGCTGTATTTATATTTGAGATTGTGATACTGTATATGTTTGTGTTATGTGAGCCCCTCTGAGTCGCCTCAGTGAGGTGAGTAGAGGGGCATATAAATCTAATTTAATAATAATAAAAATAATAAAAAAACATTCTTAGTAGCTCCTTGCATAAATGGGAGTCTCTCCCTGTCTTGTACAATAATATCTAAATTTAAGTCAGTACCTTTTTGAAGTGTCTTATTGACTACCTGTTTGGATTGGCATTGAATGTCAAGGTTTAATCTTCAAAGGAAATGTTGTTGAAATTTAGATGAGGTCTTATCCTAGTTTACCTTACCATTCTTTTTTCTTTCTTTTTGTTTTAGCTCAGGGATTCTCAACCTGCAGCCCATGGGGCCATTTCATGTGGGCCCTCACTGCCTCCACCACATCATGTGGTGGAGGAAGGACAAATTGGTCATCCAGCCCTCAAAGCTGTCTAAGGGAGCATGACCCAGCTTAAAAAGGTTAAGAACTCATGTTTTAGCTGTATCAGATTTCTTGAGATTTTGGGCAAGTGTGTGCTATAACATTAAGAAATAAAGTATGGTAGGTATCTTCACATGAATCAAGAGACTTTTTGTTTTTGTCAGCTTTTAAATGGCCATCACCTTCACAATCAAGAGATATTTACAACAATGTGTATTAAAAAAATGACTAGGTTCTGAAAATGTACCAATGGGTCATATGCCAGAAAAGCACTTTGCAAAAATAAGCCAAAAAGGGCAGTCAAAGGAGGGCTGAGGACAGCCATTTTAATGCTCAATTCTCTTTAAAAATTCAATCTTTTATGGCCAGTACATAGCGATCAGTTTTGAGTGATTCATTCTTATATATTGATTCCAAATCCTTGATAGGCTGAAAAAATCACTGTTTACTCTTTGGCCACCAATGGCTTTTCATTAATATAATCAAAGCTGTCATTGAATATGAAGTTACTGTACTGTTCAGCATTGATGCTATAGTTAAAGTTTATCAGAAATGTGTGAGATTTATGTTTAAATAAAATACACTGTTTTTTTATTTTTTATTGAATTTTTCAAATAAACATACAATTTTAGCTTTACAAAAATATTCTCATGTTTCTTCTCATTTGTGTAAAACATACAAAATGACACGACCTACATAACCAAATAAAAACCACATACAATACAATACTAGTAACATATTAAACCTAACAAAATGCAAAATAAAAAAGAAAATTATAAATCCCCATGTGATATTTACACTGCCCTGGAGATTAGAGATGAACCACTTACATTCTCTTTTATTTCCAAAAACTCATTTGTTCAGGTACTGGCTGAAATGTGTGAGATTTAAGTTTAAATAAAATACACTCTGTTTCAAGTTTAATGTCCTGAACATCAATTTGTGAATCTATTGTTTGTACATTTGAGAACACACTTTTTTACCTACCTACCGTTCATCTCCTGCAATACGTCCTTCTAAGGCAAGGGCAGTAATGAGCTGCTTCCAGTTCAGACCAGTTCGCCCGAACCAGTAGCAGCCATCTGGAGGGGATCGCCAGGGGGATAGCAAACCCCTGGGCAACCGGTTCGGTTGCCTCTCTCACTGCCCTCCGGATGACACTTCCAGGCAGCCCAAAATGGCTGCCCGTAAGTGCACATGCATCAAAACTCCATTTTATGAATGTACACTTCTATTTTTCAGTGTGCATGTGTCAAATTGAGTTTTGACACATGAACACTTATAGGCAGCCATTTTGGGCTGCTTAGAAAGGGCAGAGTGGCCTCTTTCGAGCAGCAGCTCAGTGCACTGCCACGCTGCACTGCACCACCAGGCCACCATGCTGCTGTGGCAGTTTGCCATGGCGGCAGTTTGCTGTGGCGGCAGTTTGCTGTGGCAGCGGTTTGCCGCTGCACCACCACTGCTGCTGTTGCTGCCTGGCTGCTGCTTCCCGATGACCCAGGTTAAGTGACGGGTTTGTCTTTGGGGTGGGTGGGTGGGTGGGTTGAGGTGTGTGTGTTTTATGTTGTGTGTTTTTATGTGTATGTAATGTCTATTCTAATTTGTATTTTTATGTTTTCATTTCTATTTAATGTCTATTTTAATTTGTATTTTAATGTGTTTTTATTTCTATTTTTATGTGTACTGCATTTTTATTCTATTTTATTTATTTATTTATTTATTTTGGCTCTGCCCATAATGTCATGATGTCATGACGTTGGTCCACCCATGACATCATAGCCTCATGATGTCATGATGTTGGCTCCGCGCATGATGTGGGCTCCGCCCATGGTGAGGTAGTAAAATTTTGACAGCCCACCACTGGGCAAGGGTTATCAATGTTTTCGTGCCATGTGCCAGATCACACCCCCTCAGACAGCTGAGCAGTCTGGACACATGGTTCTCCACACCATAAACGCTGCTGTAAAGTGCATCCACAGCTGTCATAAATGCATTTATGACAGCTGCATGCGCATTTACTGCACATTTTTGGCTGTTTTCACCACTTCTGCCACTCCTGGTGGTGGCGGTGGCAGCAGAAGTGAGGATGGTGCATTTTCAGCGGTTGTCGCTACCTCTGCTACTTCCAGCAGTTGCAGGGGGAGCAAGGGTGGCAGGCTATATGAAATGGTGCCAAGGGCCAGGTCCAGCCTGTGGGCTTTAGGTTGCGAACCGCTGTTCTAAAGGATATGAATCCTTTTTTATTTTGTCCTCACTTGAAAAGATTTGAAATGGCAACATTCTTCGTTTATTAAAGAGGGCAAGGTGTTTTCTGGCTATATCAACTAAGTTAGCAAGACTGGTATGTGCATTCTAGTGCCAATATTAAATTTTCTGTCACTATGTTTAAGAATTTGAAACACTCAGTTGTGTTTGTGTGTTTCTCAACAATCAGCCAGTCTTCCTACACCTACTTGTGCATGTGTATTTTCTTTCTCCAAAGGAAAGGACATTACAGACAATTTGTGCAAATTGCAGGGACCTGATATAGGAAAAGTGATTTTTTGTTCCTTCCTCAGCTGGTGGCTTGGACTCCCATGAGGATTTAAAATTCCTCATCAAAGTGTCTCAATATTTGAGAAGGAAATTGGTAAGAATAATGAATTTAATTAATATTATTTTCATCCCTATTCCTTCCTACAATAATAAATTAGAGCTTTTGATCATAGCAATTGTAGAGCTTAGAAGTAATTCCTTGCTTTTGGAGATATTTCTTTATTCATGTCAGCATATAATAACATACAAAGCTAAAATTAACACCTCTAAAAACAAAATAGATTTAAAAGGGGCTAGATGACATCTGCCTAATATCAGGCCACTTCAACAGCATTTCCTCTTGCCAACATAAGGACCTCCTCAGTGCACATTGAGGGGAATCATGTGCATTGTATCATATAGGAGATAGTTTGTACTTCTCCGTATTCACACAAGCTGTTGTCTACTGGTAAATCCCTCTTTTTCAGATTAGCCCTTGATCTTCCTACCCCTGCACACAGTCTATTTAAAGCTTTCCACACAGGCCATGGTTGTTCTTGGCCAAGTGGTAGAGAGCCATGTGGTTCTGCCCATTTATCTGATAGCTCTTTGCTCATCAATAGTGGGAGCTGGTTGTTTGGAGGGGCAGAAGTTGTGAGGAAGTCTCTGCTTTGGTGGTTGGTGATCAAATAGGAGGTGTGTTTCTGACCCACTCTTTCTGAGCAGCACTTTCTCTATGGAATTTTGATGGAGGGATGCCAGCTAAGTAATGTACTTTTTTCTATTGGGGTTGGTTTTAGGCATCCTGTGACCAATCTTGCTGCTTCTTTTAAGACCACATCCACCTGCCCTGCATGCTTTTATTTGCACCACACTGGACTAGCATACTCTCCTGCAAAGTAACATAAAGCAGAGGTTCCTAATGTGTGTGGTTGGGGACCCCAATTTGTGCCTGTTATTTTCCTCAGAATATTGTTCCTCGCAAAAACCTTCTGTCTGGTATTAAGGCTGTGGGTCTTGAAAGTGAGAGTTTAATCCACAGTAACTCCCAGGTATTTTGGGGTGATGCAATGTTAGAGCTTGGTTTCCTTCCAGTTCACTTCTTTTTGTGCTTTTGGAGAGAAGAATGCAGCCAATTTACATTTCAAAAATAATGCAATCCTTTCTGGTGTAAACAGTTTCATTTTCTATCTACATTGAAACTAACTTTTAAAGACGCATTAAAATATTAATTCATTTTTAACAGGAATTTTTTTTAAAAATTAAATGGGAAAAGTGGCATTTTCCCCTTCAACTTTTGAAAGTACTTTTCAGATGCAGTATTGGAACTGGACACTGGAGGGAACTGGAAATCATTTCCTAGTATTTTTCTGGCATACAGCCAAGGATAATGCAATACATTATTAACACACAATACAGTAAATTCTTCTCATGGGTGTGGGAGCAAGAATGATAACAAAGATCCAGATGCTTCAAGGTAGTAAATAATACAGAAATTTTAAAAGTAATTTTTCAAGCTTTGAATAACACAGAATAATAAGCTATTTGCTGTGGTGTAATAAAAATGCATATCTGGGCACGTACAGAGTATCTTTATGAGTCACAAATATTAAATAATCAGATTTCAAAAGTAACTGTCACAGCTTCCTTGTAGACTGGAACCACTCCATTTAAAAAACCAATATTTTCTCCCTCTTTCTTGTATTACTTTACAGCAACATACTTTCCTTTATCAAAGTCCCCCACAGGTTGTTTTTCCTCATCTTCTTTCAAGCTTGTTGTTCAGTCTTCCCTCCCCCACAATAGTCTTTTTAATAACTTTGCTTTTCTTGCCTTAGGCAGCTTCTCCGGAAGTATCTCCTGGTTCCTCTCCCTCTGCAAGGCTCAGTAGTCCTTAGCCAATATAATAAGAAATGAAATTGCCTTCCTGCATACAGTCCTATTCCTCTCACTAATGAGAAAATACAGGTCAGTTTTCATACCCACATAAGATAATATAGATGGGAACTAAGACATCTAAGTTCTTTATACAAAACCCTTTTTCTCTGGTACCATTTGACAGAGGTAGTAGATGATGGCTTATTTTCTCCCGCACAAAATCCTATTCCAGTTTACCTCCCACCCCAACTTCTTTCTTTAGGTTTTCTTCAAGAAATAGTCCATTTGCCAAGTTGCCCTCCCCATCTGTTACTATCTGCAGTTTCAACACACAATAAGAATTTAAGAGAGAAACAACCTCAGTGGACCAGGTTGATTTAAGATCTAAACACAGTGTGCATTTAGAAAGAGTAAAATGCAAATATAACTATTAATATACTGCCCTATAGTGCTAAAACGTTATCTGGCAGGTATATAAGGTAATTACACAAACCACAATTTGTTCCTTACAAGCTGGGTACTCATGTTAACAACCTTAGAAAGATGGAAGGCCGAGTCAATCTTGAATCCATCAGGATCAAACTCAGAGCAGAGTTTGACCGTAGTACTGCAGCTTAATCAGTGCACCATGGGGTTTTAACATGCAAGTTGCACAGCCATGACTGTGCTGTGACTTTGTAACATCGCAGGTGAAACTCTCACAAACCTATTTCCAAGTATCTCCCCTTGTGTCTCCAGTAAGCAACCTGTCTTGATGAAGTATGTTGACTCACTATCTAGCTCAAATCAGAGTGCTAAACCCTTGGTACCTACATCAACAGAAAAGGCAGTTCTGCATTTAAAGTCAGCAGCAGACAATAAAAAAGAGAAAGCAGAAAATAGAGAAGGGAGGAACATATCCCTACTGCTACTTTGGTCTGTCTAGTCACAGCCAGCACAAGATAATCAAGTATCTGTCTCACATTCACACGCATACATTCAATCCTAAATGCAATGAAGACTCAGTATAGCCACCTGAAAGCAAAATCAAGAAAACTCTAAAACATGGCCAATCTAATAAACAAGGTCACTGCCTTACCCTTGCTATATCTGCTTGCAAACAGCTTCTGAATCAGGTAGATGGGAACTAAATATAGTCTAGTGAGGTTTATCACAGGCCTCTTAGGAGCTCAGAGATTTTAGGAGAGAGGTAGGCTTTCATTTGGGCTTCAGTTGTCAGTCTCTTTCTGTTCTAGTGCTGTCCCCTTTTTTCTATACAACCTGGGGACAAATACTTTTTTATATATATTTCAACTTGTTTAACCTCCAAAATGCAAGAAGAAACACCAGTGCTTTTGTAAGCTTGGCTTAGCCAATCGAAACATGACTGGGGACCTCATCAATCACAGTGTGTTTGCTCCAGTGATATGAAAATAACACTATAAAGCAGTTTTGTTTTGACATTTTTCCCCACAGCTGACACAAATTCACATGACATGACATGGTATTTTCGGGAAGATTGTGCACAGATTGCTGTTTTGTTCATGTAGTTGTAATGTATGAAGTCTGGCACTGTATATGGAATTCATAAAACCAGGTACCCATACTGGACTGGCACTGTTTGAAACAAGAAGCTGCCTGGAGTTGCTAGTTTGTGTATTTTGGTTAGCAGACAGGAGACAACTGGTAGTGGCTTCTAAGGTATTCTGTTTATATCTGATCCTGTATATTGTAAAAAAAAAATGTTTATCAAGTGCTGTCCTTCATTCTGGAAATCCTCAGTGGGATATGAAAAGAACAAATAAACTATTTTATTGGAGAAATGACACTTATTCTGCTGTGTATAGTCCATCTTGTTTATAACAACAACAGTCCCAACTTCTTTCCTGGCCTGTTTAATTATTATAACATTGTTCTGTGACTCTGAAACTGTGTGGTAAAGTATTTTGTTTGTTCTGTTTTGACTTGTTGACAAAAACAGTCTGTATAAGCCATCTGTGTAACACCTAATCCAGCATTGTGAATGTCTGGAGAGGTCCATGAACAATTCTTCTTCCTGTAGCATTATGAAGTTTTGTGATGCCTGGAGCATATGGCAGTTTTCTGATGCTTATTACCATTCCAGTTGAAGTATTCCTTCAGATATAGATGACAGAATTGTGCAGGTCACTACAAAATTGTATTGTGTGCAGAAATTTGGTGTAACACAAAGATAAGACCCATAGGAGGCCAAGCTATTTTGTTGCATTCTAGGGCAGGTCAGCAGTTTGATACCCGAGTACTGCAGGACAGAATGAGCTCCTGTCTCTGTCCCAGCTCCTGCCAACCTAGCAGTTTGAAGGCAAGAAATTGCAAGTAGATAAATAGGGACCACTTCAGTAGGACGGTAAACAGGTAAACAGTGTTCCATGGACTCTGATGTCTAGGCATTCCTGCCACATGTCCACGGAAACATCTGCAGAAGCAGACAGCACTGGCTCTTCGGCTATAAACACAGATGAGCACTGAACCCTAGAGTCAGATACAACTGGCTTTCGAGCAAGGGTGACCTTTATCTTTACCTTTACCTAGGGCTCTCAACTCCATTAGTTAAACACTTGAGATCTATGTGGGATAAAAATGGAAAGTGGTGGAATAAAAATGATCTTCATAAATAAAAAAAAGGGAGAGGCTGAAGGAGAATCAAAAATGAAAATCAAGCACCTGATGTGGAAATTCATTTGTATTATTTATTTTATTTATCACACTTGCTATCCCACCCCAATCAAGCAAGCCTGACTCTGGGCGGCTAACAGCATAGATTTAAAAACATATCCATATTAAAAATTTAAAATTCAACTAAAACAGTATCTGGGGTGTCGTCAGAAGGGTGGTTATCCCTAGACTAACCACCCCATATGGGATCCCCCATCCCTGGAACCCCACACTTGTCCTGCCAGCCAGGTCTTTAAGCTCTTCCGGAAGGGCAGGAGCTCTGTTCGTAGGCGCAGTTCAGTCGGGAGGAGGTTCCAAAGGGCCAGGGCGAACACGGAGAAGGCCCTCTTCCTGGTGCTAGCGAGGCGAGCCTCCCTAGCCGATGGAACAACAAGAGAGCCCCTCCGATCCGCCCTGGTGGGATGGACCGATGTTCTTAGGGTGACGCGGTCTCTTAGGTATCCTGGCCCACTACCATATAGGGCTTTAAAGGTAATGACCAGCACCTTGAATTGCACCCGGAGACATACTGGCAACCAGTGCAGCTCCCGAAGCAGTGGTGAGGCCCGAGCATAATGCCCGCTTCCCATCACTACCCGGGCTGCCGCATTTTGGACCAGCTGCAGTTTCCGAATGGTCACCAAGGGCAGCCCCATGTAGAGCGCATTACAGTAATCAAGTCTGGAGGTGACCAAAGTGTGCGTGACCATGAGCAAGGCGTCCCGGTCTAGGAGCGGGCGTAACTGGCGTATTACATGAAGTTGTGCAAAAGCCCTCCTGGCCACGGCTGCCACCTGCTCTTCGAACAGTAGCCGTGAGTCCAGGAGGACCCCCAGATTACGCGCCGGGTCTGTTTGGGGCAGAGCTGCCCCATCCAGAACCAAAGCTGGTAACTCCCGGGATAACACAGGGCCCCTCACCCATAGCCACTCAGTCTTGCCGGGATTCAGCTGTAGCCCGTTTTCCCCCATCCAGACCTTAACAGCCTCCAGGCACCTGGAGAGGACCTCCACTGCGCCGCCTGGGTCCCCACGGGCTGAGATGTACAACTGGGTATCATCGGCATACTGATGATACCTTACCCCGTGGGAACGGATGATCTCACCCAGCGACTTCATATAGATGTTAAATAGGAGAGGAGAAAGTACCGAGCCCTGAGGCACCCCATACTGCAGGGGCCTAGGGCTGGACTTCTCCTTCTCCAGGCACACCGACTGGGTCCTGTCCCTCAGGAATGAGGAAAACCAGGACAACACTGTGCCCTGGATCCCCAGGTCCCGGAGCCTTCCCAGAAGGATGCCATGATCGACCGTGTCAAAAGCCGCTGAGAGGTCGAGAAGAGCAAGGACAGACGGTTCCCCTCTGTCCCGCTCTCTCCAGAGATCATCGACCAATGCGACTAGTGCAGTCTCAGTACCATATCCGGGCCTGAATCCTGACTGAAACGGGTCCAGATAATCCGCTTCATCCAGGACCTCCTGCAACTGCTGCGCCACAGCTTTTTCCAGAACCTTACCTAAAAAAGGTAGGTTGGACACTGGCCGGTAGTTGGAAATTACCGTGGGGTCGAGGGATGGCTTCTTTAGGAGGGGGAGCACTAAAGCATGTTTGAAAGGTGCTGGAAAATGCCCCTCTTTTAATGAAGCATTAATAATTGCCTCGACCCAACCCCCTGCCACAGTCTTGGCAGCTTTAATTAACCAGGCAGGGCATGGGTCCAGTGCACAGGTCGTGGCGCGAACAGATGCAAGAAGCCTGTCCACTTCCTCAGGGCCAACAAGATCGAACTGATCCCAGATAATGTGGCTAGACTGTGCTTCAGTCAACCCCAGTTCAATACCTTCCACGCCGGGATTAAACTTTGAGCGAATCTGAGCGACTTTCCCTGCTAGATAATCAGCAAAAGCATCAGCAGATCCCTGCCAACCAGGGCCCGGCCCTCCTTTGCCAAGGAGGGACCTGGTCACCCGGAACAGGGCTGCTGAGCGGTTATCTGCAGAGGCAATGAGGGCGGTGAAATACTGGCGTTTCACCGACCTCATCGCCACCAGGTAGTCCTTAATAGCAGCTCTAACCAGTGTTTGATCGGACTCGCTCCGAGTCTTCACCCAGCGGCGCTCTCGGCGTCTCTTAGCTCGTTTCAGCTCCCTTAGCTCTTCTGTAAACCAAGGGGCAGATCGATCCCCAAGGGCTTGGAGAGCCGTAGTGGCGCGATTACATCCAAGGCTGCCGTCGCTTTTTTGTCCCAAGCGTCGACAAGGGCCTCAGATGAACCGTTTTGCAGGTCAAGAGGACAACACCCCAGTTCCCTCTGGAATCCATCTGGATCCATTAGTCGCCGGGGGCGGGCCCATTTAATCGGCCCTGCCTCCCTGCGGTGGAGTCTTGCCCCCAGGAAGTCTAGAGTTACCAGATAGTGATCTGACCATGGCACAGGCGTGATGTCTAAATCCTGTATTTTCAGATCACTCTGCCACAGTTCCGACAAAATGATCAAGTCCAGGGTGTAGCCACTGCTCCTGGTAGGACCCTGAATTACCTGAGTCAGGCCCATGGCTGCCATGGAAGCCATGAACTCCCGAGCCACCTCTGAGCCGGTCCCCAATGATGGCAGATTGAAGTCCCCCAGGACCATCAGCCTGGGGGTCTCCACCGCCAGCATGGAGACCGCCTCAAGGAGCTCAGGCAGGGAATCTGCTACCCTGCAGGGAGGCAGGTACATGAGCAGGATTCCCGACTGACCCTTCGGGCCCACACGCAAGAGCAGGGCCTCACAACCCGGGATTTGTGGTGCCGTGGCCCTGGCGACTCCCAGCGACTCCCTGGCTACTATGGCGACTCCACCGCCCCTTCCCCTCTCCCTAGGCTGGTGCCAAATACCAAACCCAGCTGGGCATAGTTCAGACAGAGGGAACCCATCCTCAGGCACCAGCCAGGTCTCGGTGATGCATGCCAGATCGGCCCGCCTCTCTGCGATGGTGTCTGAGAGCAGAGAAGCCTTGTTGCAGACCGATCTGGCATTCACCAGCAGCAGCCTAAGGGAGGGGTCACTCTTGACCGGCTGCTCAGGACCCAGAGGTGTAGCCGGGGGGGCAGAACAAGGGACAGCAACCAAACATCTGTCCCGTGTTCTCCGAGTGCGGCCCGCCCTCCGGCTCCCGCCGTAACACCCCATGCCCATCACCACACTAATTTGGGCCTCATGGAGCCCCCCCGGCCCATCAAACAGAGCCCAGTCCCCTCTCTCTGGCTGGCAGGTTCTTCCATGCTTCCCCCCATATTCCATCCCCCAGCCCCAATCCTGGTACTGCCCATCTGCTAGTGTTCCTGGTGGCATCGGTGACGGTGGGGCCAGGTAGCCCAGCTGTCCGCCAGCTTTTGAGTCTCCTGCGGAGGCGGGGTTTGGAGGCAGGTGCCGGCAGTCCCAGCGCTGATTGTAGCGGCGGCCCCTCCGTCCGGCCACCGGTGTCTCGGGCCGCAGAGGGGCTGAAGGAGCCGGGTAGCCCTGCTGTCCGCCAGCTCTTAAATCTCCTGCGGAGGCGGGGTTTGGAGGCAGGTGCCGGCAGTCCCAGCGCTGGATGTAGCGGCGGCCCCTCTGTCCGGCCACCGGTGTCTCGGGCCGCAGAGGGGCTGAAGGAGCCGGGTAGCCCTGCTGTCCGTCAGCTCTTAAATCTCCCGCGGAGGCGGGGTTTGGAGGCAGGTGCCGGCAGTCCCAGCGCTGATTGTAGCGGCAGCCCCTCCGTCCGGCCACCGGTGTCTCGGGCCGCAGAGGGGCTGAAGGAGCCGGGTAGCCCTGCTGTCCGCCAGCTCTTAAATCTCCCGCGGAGGTGGGGTTTGGAGGCAGGTGCCGGCAGTCCCAGCGCTGGATGTAGCGGCGGCCCCTCCGTCCGGCCACCGGTGTCTCGGGCCGCAGAGGGGCTGAAGGAGCCGGGTAGCCCTGCTGTCCGCCAGCTCTTAAATCTCCCGCGGAGGCGGGGTTTGGAGGCAGGTGCCGGCAGTCCCAGCGCTGATTGTAGCGGCGGCCCCTCCGTCCGGCCACCGGTGTCTCGGGCCGCAGAGGGGCTGAAGGAGCCGGGTAGCCCTGCTGTCCGCCAGCTCTTAAATCTCCCGCGGAGGCGGGGTTTGGAGGCAGGTGCCGGCAGTCCCAGCGCTGGATGTAGCGGCGGCCCCTCCGTCCGGCCACCGGTGTCTCAGGCCGCAGAGGGGCTGAAGGAGCCGGGTAGCCCTGCTGTCCGCCAGCTCTTAAATCTCCTGTGGAGGCGGGGTTTGGAGGCAGGTGCCGGCAGTCCCAGCGCTGGATGTAGCGGCGGCCCCTCCGTCCGGCCACCGGTGTCTCGGGCCGCAGAGGGGCTGAAGGAGCCGGGTAGCCCTGCTGTCCACCAGCTCTTAAATCTCCCGCGGAGGCGGGGTTTGGAGGCAGGTGCCGGCAGTCCCAGCGCTGATTGTAGCGGCAGCCCCTCCGTCCGGCCACCGGTGTCTCGGGCCGCAGAGGGGCTGAAGGAGCCGGGTAGCCCTGCTGTCCGCCAGCTCTTAAATCTCCCGCGGAGGTGGGGTTTGGAGGCAGGTGCCGGCAGTCCCAGCGCTGGATGTAGCGGCGGCCCCTCCGTCCGGCCACCGGTGTCTCGGGCCGCAGAGGGGCTGAAGGAGCCGGGTAGCCCTGCTGTCCGCCAGCTCTTAAATCTCCCGCGGAGGCGGGGTTTGGAGGCAGGTGCCAGCAGTCCCAGCGCTGGATGTAGCGGCGGCCCCTCCGTCCGGCCACCGGTGTCTCGGGCCGCAGAGGGGCTGAAGGAGCCGGGTAGCCCTGCTGTCTGCCAGCTCTTAAATCTCCCACGGAGACGGGGTTTGGAGGCAGGTGCCGGCAGTCCCAGCGCTGATTGTAGCGGCGGCCCCTCCGTCCGGCCACCGGTGTCTCGGGCCGCAGAGGGGCTGAAGGAACCGGGTAGCCCTGCTGTCCGCCAGCTCTTAAATCTCCCGCGGAGGCGGGGTTTGGAGGCAGGTGCCGGCAGTCCCAGCGCTGGATGTAGCGGCGGCCCCTCCGTCCGGCCACCGGTGTCTCGGGCCGCAGAGGGGCTGAAGGAGCCGGGTAGCCCTGCTGTCCGCCAGCTCTTAAATCTCCCGCGGAGGCGGGGTTTGGAGGCAGGTGCCGGCAGTCCCAGCGCTGATTGTAGCGGCGGCCCCTCCGTCCGGCCACCGGTGTCTCGGGCCACAGAGGGGCTGAAGGAGCCGGGTAGCCCTGCTGTCCGCCAGCTCTTAAATCTCCCGCGGAGGCGGGGTTTGGAGGCAGGTGCCGGCAGTCCCAGCGCTGGATGTAGCGGCGGCCCCTCCGTCCGGCCACCGGTGTCTCGGGCCGCAGAGGGGCTGAAGGAGCCGGGTAGCCCTGCTGTCCGCCAGTTCTTAAATCTCCCGCAGAGGCGGGGTTTGGAGGCAGGTGCCGGCAGTCCCAGCGCTGGATGTAGCGGCGGCCCCTCCGTCCGGCCACCGGTGTCTCGGGCCGCAGAGGGGCTGAAGGAGCCGGGTAGCCCTGCTGTCCACCAGCTCTTAAATCTCCCGCGGAGGCGGGGTTTGGAGGCAGGTGCCGGCAGTCCCAGCGCTGGGTGTAGCGGCGGCCCCTCCATCCGGCCACCGGTGTCTCGGGCCGTAGAGGCGCTGAGGGAGCCGGGTAGCCCTGCTGTCCGCCTTAATTTGTAGCCTTAATTGTAATTGTACCTTATATGTACCTGTGTATAGACTTAATTGTATCTTATTTGTGCCTGTGTATCAATTGTCAGGCTCTGCAAATGTTGTTTGTAACTGTGTGACAGAAATAGTTAAAGCAGGATATAAACTAGTGATAATGTGATGTGTCCAGACCACAAGAGCAATCAGCTGTGTACAATATGATAAGCATTCTATCTGAATTTCTAACTAATGAACAATTCTAAGCTTGAAAGATATATTCCAAGGCAGAAAGGCTGTTAAACAAATGTGTTTTGTAATGATTAGATGGGTGTATCCCACCCTTCCAATTTAACCACTCCCATTCTTCTGATGTAACCAAAAACCCCTTTTTTGGTGGCTCAGTAAGAATAGATGCCCTGCTTGATGGCAGGCAGAGAAATTCACAAAGAGAGCCAGACTGATTTTTAAGCACCAGATCCAAGACTGCAGTCTCAATTCTTTCGCGCCAATTGTCAGGGCCGGACTCTGACAACCTGATGCCTAGAGGTAAATATATCCTAAGGTTCTTCACCATCACACAATTCAGAAGACTTTGAGCTGTTGGTCAACTGTCTTTTTGTACCAATCAAAACAGTAGCCATGCTGAGTTTTGTCACTCTCAAGAGCTGAAATGAAAGCTACCTTCCAAAGACAAGAAAGAGAGGGTTCAAGGAACCAAAAATGTTAATTGGTTAATGTCCTAGATCCCCATTATTTGTTCAAGGATAGGGATTCATATTGTATTTGTTCTCATGAATTATTTATTTATTTATTTATTCCCTGACCATCTAGGAGATTTTTCTACTCTGGGCTGCTAACAACAGAAAACTCACACAGGCCTCAAAACCACCTCCACTTACATAAGCCTGATCAGAAAACTGCCTCCACTTGTATAAACCTAATCAGAATTTCAGGTGTCAATAGAAGCCCTTTGATATGACCTATTTCTTCAGGAAACCTAATGGTCATATAGAACTCTTACTTAACAGCACCTCAGTTTCCTCCAAGGAAAGTCAGGCTGGCTCCAACCTTGCTGGGCATCCTGTGGACAACTAAAGCTGGCTAATCTGTATGGCCATCTAGAATTAGCAATGCTCTTTTTTAAACATTGAGTTTGGTGGTTTTTCTAATGGCTTTTCAAAACTTGCTTTTCTCTGTATTTAAAATAATGTTTGTATCTGTTTTATTATACATTACTTGGAGAACACAAGTGTGATACATTTTTACTTTAAATTAAAAAAGCAGCCCAAACTTGTAAACACCATTCTGCTTAATGCTAACTGATCATCCTTTCTCACAAAGGGAACCTTCCCAAGAAAGCGGCTGGGGAAAACTGAGCATTCTGGATTTAAACAAACAAACAAATTGTTTTATTAGCCAAATGAAAGTTTTCTTGGTATGTCACTGTTCTATAATGTTCCTTCACTTTGGTCTTGAGAAGAATAATGCTCCTCCCCTCTGACCTGTTTTGTTCCAAAAGGCAGGGATCTTCCTATGCATTATCCAGATGAATTATCTGTGAGGATGATATCATTCTTTTGACCAATGTGATTCTTCCTGTGTCTCACCAGACAGGGCTCCAGACAATGACATGTATGGGGTGTGATTTGAAAGTGGAATCTCCTTTTCTCATTCACAAAGCAAGATGCTGCTAACCATGTTTTTCCCCGCATTCCATAATGGGTCAGTAATTCCATTAAAAACTCTTAATTCAGCTGTGCACTTTTCCCTCTGAGTACTGCCACTCACTCTTTCTGGTTTTCTTGAGTGTGAAGTAGCTCATATGTTGCCTTCCTTGTTTTCTCTGGTGTACATGTTTTCTCAGGTACCATGAGCAGAAAGAAAAGGTGGGAAAAATATGTGGTGCCTGTCAGGCAACAGCTTCCTTGTAATCTTTACAGAATAAAAATAAGAATGCTATGAAAGTGGTGAGTGAGCAGCAGTGGGAGTAGAGAAGTGGCTGTGGTGGTTAAGAAGCATGCCTTGTTAGCTGGAAGGCTGGCAAGTCGACAGTTCAAGAACCAGGTACTGCATGATGGATTGAGTGCCCCTCTCTGTCCCAGCTCTTGATAGGAGTCTCATTTGGGTGTTCCCTGAGCGTAGCTTCTTCTGCAAAAATCCTTTCAACTGAGAATAATTTCTGACATGAAATTATTCTAGCGGGAGCAGTTTTATTCTTATTAGGGGAAGAGGCAAGGGAGGCTCAGAAGGAACATCCTAGTAAAAGTCTGCCCATAGATATTATCTCAACTGTTGACCTTCAGAGACATACAAATAATTCCACTTCACTACAGCTTCATTAAGAAACCACATTTCTTAGATAAAGTAACAGGACATGCTGTAAGAAACACTCCTCATGGCAGACATGACTAAAGCCAGGCCCAGGCCAAGATATTATGCTACCAAAAATGAAGGATAAAATGTTACCTTTACTCTACTTGGTACAAAACACATTAAACTGGCAGTTGAACATTACTTCATAACTCAGAACAGGAGAGTGTTTCTATTTATATCTGAGAAAGCAGACTACCTAGAAGCTGTTGTAACAACGTGTATTCTGTCCTCTATGAAAAATCAAGCTGCAAATTGCAATTGTAATTAATGGCCTAATGGTAGAAGACATTTGTAGCTTAAATTGAGACTACTGTATATAGATATAGGCAACTCTTTTTCTTTCTGTCTGTCTTTCCTTTGTCTAATGGCAATATTCTTCCTCTATTATTCAACACAATTGGTTACAGAAATCTATAGGAAGTGGCATGTATTGTGCTATTCAGATTTAAATACAGACTTGGAATAGGTTTTGGCAAGGCAATGCTGGTCTTTTCAGAATATAGACTCACAATTTAATTGAAATTTCATCCTTGCCCTTGAAAAATAATCTTGTCTGTCATTCTACTTTCAAACTATTGTTTCTTTTAAGGATCATGTTTATGCACATTCTTATATCTTATCATGGACTAGAAATGCTCACTTTGCTCATTTCTATTTCACATAGTCTCTTCCTCACAGTTCGGTTAAAATCTTCATTGGGCAAGATATTTTTAATGCATGTTACCTGATGACAGTTTTACTTGGAAAGGAAAATAAAACATAACAATAGCCCCCCTCTGAATCTCCACAGGCTGTCTGATGCTTTTGAAGTGTTCCCCTCTCCTTTTCTTTTTGTAATTTAAAATTTATTCAAGCTACATTGTAATTTCAGATGTGTACCCAGAGTTATGATCCTCTTTGACATTGCTGAACTAGCTGTTCTGCTGCAGAAAAAGCAACTATAGAGCTCTGGGAAGTGAAAGTGGTGCAAACTTTTGTTTAATATCAACCATTAGATATGAGAAACTGAAACACATTCCTTGGCTTAGAGTTCTGCTGAAATAAATTTCTGTACAAGGCATGCTCAGGTTGAAAACTAGCCAATGTTTTCTGTTCTCTAACTAAGATGCTGACTGGAAGGCAGGAGGTCAGCAGTTTGAGTCCCGAGTACTGCAGGATGGAATGAGCTCCCGAGTTTGTCCCAGCTCCTACCAACCAAGCAATTTGAAAGCAAAAAATTGCAAGTAGATAAATAGGGATCACTTTGGTAGGAAGGTAAACAGTGTTCTGTGCACTCCAGTGTCTAGTCATGCCTGCCATATGACCACGGAAACATCTGCAGAAGGAGATAGTACAGGCTCTTCGGCTTTGAAACAGAGATGAGCACTGAACCCTAGAGTCAGATACGACTGGCTTTAGAGCAATGAAAACCTTAACTGCATTTAGGAGCAGAATTGGAAAAGCCAGTGACAAATGGTTAACAACTTTGTTAGGCCACTATTAGAATTTTGGTTGGACTTCAGAAATAGTTTTTATGATGTTTACCGAAAAATCCTCTAACGACATCACAAAAGCACACAAATGAAAGGGACAAATCTGTTGGAAACTGGGCAAAACCATCCAATGTCCTCATCAGCAACCTCTATCAACCACAGAAAGTAGTTTTGGTCGATTTCAGATAGATTTGTCCCTTTTATCTGAGTTTTTTCAGGATTCTGGTTGAGGACTTTTGGATAAACATTGTCATAAAAACTTTTTGTAAAGCCCAAACACAATTCTAATAGTGCCAGAACATAGGTTATTTTATCTTCTATCTAACACACTTTGGATCACTATGATTGGTTGACTGGTTTGGTCGCTGCCTCACTGAAAACTGGACACCCCTAGTGAAAATGTCATTTTTACAGGGCAACTTCCAAGTGTAATGACATCATCAATTTGCATTCCCGGACTTTGGGTCACTGAGATGATCTTTCAAATGGCATCTTCCTTATTTTCGTCAGTGCTGTAGTTTAATTGTTGTAACTTCTCAAAAGTACACAATCAAATTCACAAAATAAATCCCTGATGGTAGTGTCTTTTGACTCTACTTGGCACACTTTTATGATAATGTATAGAGAAGACCAGTTTGGCTGGGAAGCTACAGGTCGGTTGGTCTCTCTGTTTGATTGTCCACTTTGTGGCACGTTTTCAAAGGCAGCTAGTGTGCATAGTTCTCTGGACTACCTCCACCCTGCCGAGTCTGATCTGCTGCTTCCTCAAGAAACTCCTCCTGTTCCATGGTAGGTGAGAGACAGAGAGAACCTCTCACTTTGTTATAAATGTGACCCAATCAATTTGCAACTTTTTTGCATTGTCAGTTTTGGGCTGTGATGCTAGCAACAAATGTTGATCTCTTCAGGTGTGTCTGTGTGTGTGATGCAAGCCTCATAGTGCCCTAATTTACTATTTAATCCATTTGTCTCTAAAACAGTGTTTCCCAACCTTTGGTTTTTGGACTTCAATTCCCAGAAGCCTAAGTCAGTACACTGGCTGATCAGTGCTTTTGGGAATTGACTTAGACTTCTGGGAATTGAAGTCCAAGAACCAAAGATTAGGAAACACCTCTCTAGAGTTTAATGAATTTTGTCACCTTTGCCGGGGAACAAATGGCAAAGTTCTTGCTTTAGCATTCCCCAGATATCTGTCCTGTTTGAGGTCTTAGTGTAGCATTCACATCCTCAGGTTTTTTGGAACAGGTTGGCAGCTCGTCACCAACTTTCAACTGAGGAGATGCTAGTTTTAATCTGCCCTGAGTATTTAATTTTCTCAGTATCACACATCTCTGGGAGGCGCTCAATGGGAGAGTAGCAACTCTACATGGAAGATGATTCTCAATGAGATAAACAAAATTGATTGCAGTAAAAATATTTTTCAGAACAACCCAAATCCCCCTGTCTGGACTTTTCTGGCAACAAATATTGGAGAACTAACAATATCTTACAACTGCATTCAAGGAGAAGACAGAATCCAGTAGTAGATAATTGGTAAATTATCTGCCTATAAGAAACAGAGAGACCATAGCTGTATTCAGGTGTTTGGCCTGAAAGCATGTAGGATTCTAAGGGTGGTATTATTGTAGGAATGCAGGCAAACTCCATCCTCTACTTCAACAATCTCCAACATCGCCATAAACCCTGTGGATTATTACATACTCATAACAAAGTTCTGCATGGTCACTATAAGCACAATAAACAGAATAGCATTTCCTTAAGCGATTACTCTTATAAAGAAGGACAGCTGGTTATAGAAGGACCAAGGACCATGGTCACCATCCTTTTGAGAAAGTTCCACCTACACAATGAGAATGATCTCATTGGCAGCAGCCAATTGCTCCTTTTCAATTTTCTGGTGCCTCATTGTGCACAAGCCATAATAAACAATGGATTTAATCAATGACAAACCACTATTTCCTATACTGATATTAATCCTGTGATGTATGTAAAACCATGAAACCAGGATTATGGCCCATAAACGTGTTCAGTAGAAGAAACCTTTGCACTGAATGCCCAAAGTAGGGTATGGGTACAGATATGGGACTTATGTATGTGATACCTTCCCCATCACCTTTTACAACCTGCACTCTTTCAGACAGAACAGCTGAATGGGTTGTGGCATTCCAATATTAAAAGAGGCAACATCATATTAAAGGAAATGCAGATTGCTTATATAATTTGCAAGGTGTTCAAGTAAAGAGGCATTTGTTTTGCCTTTCTTGGGAGACCTAACACATTAAAAATATGACAAACAAGCTAGTTTAGAATTTCAGGAGGAGATAACAGAATTTACTAGTTTCACTAAGTATACAAAGGTTGCTGTGAGACAGTGGGGACCAACCATTGTAACAGTGCCCCAATACTATGAACGGAGGACTCTCTGCCAATTCAGTTGCATTATGTCTCATATATTTCACTTTAGGGTTCTCTCCCCAGCCCTGTCACCTTGTTCCAAACTTATGCATACTCAAGGTAAATCTCCCACAGCAGTCTTACAAACCCCTGCTCCTTTGTCGAACACATCACTAGTATAGCAGGGATTTTCAGAGAAAATACAATAATAATTGACAGCCTGGCAGTGCATATACCTGGGAATGAATTCGAGATAAGTGCTGTGGGATAGAAGGCTTCCGGTTTTCTGTGTTTTCTGCTTCAGAATTAAGAAATGTTTCCTGCTGGATAATTTTCCAATAGAAATATGCATAAATGGATGTTCAGTGTACTATACATGACATCCCTGACAAATTTATGGCAATTTTTCTGCTCACAAAACACATAATTGGAAAACACAATTAGCTGCTAATTCCTGCCTGATATACACACGGTAATAGAAAACAAATGCACATATTCATGCACTACTCATAATAGTGTACATTTCCTCAAGATCAGTTGATTTATTGCTTTATTTTTCTCCATTGATTTACTGCACATCCATTTTATAGCATATTTATATAAAATGTGATCCTTTCAGCTCACTTTAATTGGGGTCTCACTTCTTTTTGCATCACTGCTCCACATGTTATAAACTCATGCCTTGAATCTGCAGGACAAAAATCACTCTTAGGAAGGTGAACTGTGGACCTGGAAACTTTTAACCCAGGCTGCAGCTACACTGGGGGGGGGGGCAGGATGTGGGAAATATGGGTTTTGGTTAGACTGATTCTCTTTTTAAGCCAACTTGTCACACAAAGGGAAATGTGAATCAGACCCATGCTTTCCCCTAACAAATCCATAGTTTTTCCTCTCTGGCTCTGGGATGTTATCACTGTGAGAGCTGGACGATAAGGAAGGCAGAGCGCAGAAGAATAGATGCTTTTGAATTGTGGTGTAGAGAGTCGCATAGACTATAAGGATATCAAATCAATCAACCCTAAAGGAATCAACCCTGACTGCTCTTGGAAGGACAAATACTGAACCTGAAGCTCAAATACTTTGGCCAACAAATGAGAAGAGAAGACTAACTGGAGAAAGCAAAAGAAGAAGAGGGGTAGCAGAGGTTGAGCTAGGTAGATAGTATCATTGACACAATGGGCAAGGATCTACATGGACTCTGGAAGATGGTGGATGATAGAAGAGTTTGGCTTGCTGTGATCTATGGGGTTTGCAAAGGGTCAGACTCAACCAGGGCCATAGCCAGAGGGGCCCTGTGGGGCGGCAAAAACCCTCCTGACCTAACAGCCTGTCCCCCCAACCCAGGATGCCAATGTTATATGTGTGTGTGTGTGTGTGTGACATTGTTGCCCCTCCTGAAAAAAATCATCCCCGCCCCCCCCCCCGCCCCCCCCCAAAAAATCTTGAATCCTGGACTCAATTGTGCCACTGAACAAAGTTATGTGAGACTCACAATCCTGTACGTGAGATTCACATATGCATATCTTTTTCCTATCAGCAAAAAGTGGTTTGGCTGTATATGGAGAGGTACATAAATAGAACGTGCTTTCTACTGATACAAGCTTTCTACACAGCTAACAATCCTGAGTCTGAAAAATGGAATGGAAGTTCCAGAATTGAGGAACAGCACATTTTTGCTAATGTCATTGTTCATAAATGGTACGGGTAAGATAATTTTGCTATTTTTTAAAATGAAATAAATTATGTAGACTGTAGCTCAGTGATCAGGAACAACAATTTATTTTCTGCATCATCTCTTCATCCCTAGGGTAGACAGGGACAGAACTTTCCTACCATCTTTTTCCTGTTATATTTCCTCTGCCTTAGTGAAGTAAGACGTATGTCTGCTTTTCTTGAAAGGTAAAGGGAATTTCTGCTATTTTTGTCAGTTCATCTGGGCCCACATGCCCAGTTTCTTGTTCTGAATGTTTCTAGAACCTCAGTAATGGAATAAGAAATTAGGTACTGATGTCTATATCCTAGACCTGTGATTTTTATTTCATTTACCAGAAGACCAAGTTAGTACTCCTGCTGATCAGGGTTTCAGGGAATTGAAGTTCCAGTACACCTGGAGTGCCAAGTTTCACCATCACTGTCCAAGACCTTAAAAAATTGACTGGAGACCATAGAAAAAATCATTTAAGTTTCTCATAATGCACCTAGGGATAAATTCACCACAAGTGGTGTGGAAAAATTGAAATGGTGGCCATTCATTAGTGATTAGAGAAGCACTGGCAGGATTATGCCACCTTAGAAGATGTGCAAAGAAAGGGTGGGTTGGAAGAGTAGAAAGCTCCTTGGAAATAATAAAAGGGAAGAAAAAATCCATTCATACAGGAAAGGACCTGTTGGCATAGATAAGAACTAGTGAGAGATCCATGTTGCAGGTCTCTTCAGCCCTGGAGACATGCCTGGAGTGAATGGCCTATTCCTACAGCTCATCTACATGTCAGCAAATGTGTTTAGCAAGTTGGTTGGCCATTCTGCTGGCACTCAATAAGTAACTGGCAGCTGTTTCACTCATACATTTTCAGAAAGGTTTATATCATGGGAAGATGGCAGAGGATAGTGAAGTGAAAAATAACTTAATGTCAACAAAGTACTCAGATAATCAGATTCCTAAATAAAACTGCAACTCCACTCATCATATTCAATCTACAGTACTTGCTTCTTTCCTTCAGTGGCATTCTAATTTTAAAGTTTATATACTGCTGAAGCAAGCACAGTGGTATTTCACATCCCTCCAAAGATTTTTGAAATGAGAACATGCTTTTCCCCTCTTCACACCACTGCACTTTGGCCATTTAACTCAGGCTGAAAGTACACAAAAACATAGTTCACATTTGTATGGTGACTGCATGTTAGTCCTCCATTGGGGTAATTCCCTCAAAGCTATATGTTCAAGAACTCAGATGTGCAAATTAACTCAGTGTCTACTTCCTGATGACCAAAACAAAGCAAGCTATTTGGCAAAACTCAAAAATGTGAGAAAAGCTTATTCCTGCACAACCAGGCATATTTTGCTGATTTCGAGAGTTCTGTTTCTAAGCATGGAATTGAGCATCTTCCATAAGTGATATAGTGATATTAAGCTTCTCATTTGCATAGGACAGAGGTGACCAAACTTTTCACGCCACATGGTTCAGGTCACTACAGCCATATGGGCATGTTTTACTTCTGTTGCTGAGAACAATGAGGGCTTCGGGGGCTGGATGAATTGGTGTCAGGAGCCAAATGCAGTCCATGCGCCACAGTTTGGGCATCCCTGGTTTAGGAGAATAACTAAGACCTGCTGCACTTTATCCCATATGCCTTTGCAGTCTTGGTTTGCTTAAGCATAACATCTGTGGTTGTTTTGCTGATTTTTCCAAGGTAGCTTTCTTCTCTACTGTTTCAATATTTTGTTCCCTTCCATTTATTTCCATGCACTTCAATGTATAAAAATTTAACCCTCTTCAATCAATTATGTTAATCAAGGGGATCCACAGTTGTTAAAGAAAGCAAATAAGTGTTTTAAAGTGTAAACAAGACATGGGCACTATCCATGGCTGTTAGCAATCCTGATTTTAAAAACTCAGATATAAACTTTCAAAAACCCAGTGTAAATGCCAGTGGATGTTAAAGGGATAGTTTTAAGTTCAGGGCTTCAAGCTCTTTGATGGATGGCTAATAATAAATCCTGCTGTAGACACATGCAGGCATTGTTAGGACATCTGGGCCTCTACATCCCGTCAAAGCACAGAATAAAAATAAGGCAAGTATCATTTGTTTAAAAGGAGGAGAGATTAAACAGCTTGACATCTGATTAAATACATTACTAATCCAAACAGGGCTGTTCTAAGAGAATTTATCCATGACATTGAATCCTGGGGAAAATATTACTAGAAGTAACTACAGCACTGAATGTCAGTATTGTGGTACCTTGAGTTACAAGTGGTTCAAATTACAAAATTTTCACAATACGAATGAAAATCAATTGAAAATGATGGTTCAAGTTACAAATTTTTCCAGAACAGATTAATTGGTTTTCAATGCATTCCTATGGGAAATTCTCCTTTTCATCCGAGAAGATCAGCAACCCTATCAGAACCACAAAAACAATACAGCTGAGAGGTCTAGTCTACCAAAACCCGGATGGACTATTCCTTTCTCACCCATGACTGTGGGATCAGAGAGGGAACATGGGTATCTCCTCTACCCACAATCCAGTTTCACATGTCATACATCTGAGCCACTTTCAGAAGCCTGGTCTACTGAGCCCTGGCCAGACCACCTGGCAAGACAATGTCTGTGATGCCAACCATCTTCTCTCTACTCCGCCCAATAGCCTGATCTGCTAACTATATGCTCTGCTAAAGCTGATTTACCCAGAAAGCCTGATTTTCAGTAACCTTTTCCTCTGGTGGTACATCAGGATGCCAGTTGGTCTGGAGAAGGGGATAAACCCTACAAATATGGCATCCTGGGACAAAACCCCTGTTGTCCTAGATTTAGGGCAACCAATTGTCCCTATAAATTGTTCAGGAAGGGAGATGTCTGTTAGATGCTGTTTCTAACTTTTGTACAATATAACCTTAAGATGACCGGAGTCAATTTTAAGAGGGGGGGGGGAGTCATTTAAGAAAACAGTATTAATAGTAGTAGTAATTGGTTGCTATCAAATCAATTCTGACTTATGATGACCCTTTCCTAGGTTTTTTAGGCTGAGAGTACACAGAATTGATTAACATTCTCTTCTTATGGGGGTGCCCTGGAACTGTACAGCTCGCCCAATATTTTCCTGAACATTGGAAGCCACCTGTACCTGGGAGCATGTCAGAAGTGACAATATATTTGCAGCGTGTTGTTCCCTTGTGCAAGAATAGGACAGTAAAGGATTTAAATGTCTGCTCACAATCCAGTGAGGAACAGCTAAGGGGTCTTTCAAATACCACGTGACCATTTTAGGGGGAAAGGGGGCCGACCAAAAGTCACGGAAAGTAATGGGGGAGGAAGGGTTCAGCGTGAAGTCACATGACTCCAAAATTTTACACACATACCCTGGCCAGGTGGAAGTCTGGGGATGAGGTGGCAGGCATCCTCAGGGTGGGACCATCCTCCAATGCTTGAGCCAGCATGAATTTTAACCTGCCCGTGGCCAGTTGGAAGTATGGGGGTGGGGTGGCAGGCGTCCTCAGGCTCCAAATCAGCCATGTTTCTGCCATTTCTCTTCAAATCAGGAAGGGCTGCCTCTTGGGCTAAATGGCTTGTGCTTCCTGTTGTTAATATAAAAATAAGAACCAATCACAGTGCTTCCTGGGAGTTTTAGTTCTGAAGAAGGTGCCCTCTATGCAGCATAATGGGCAGCAAGACTAAAATTCCCAACAAATGCCATAGCAGCTTCTTTTTTACATTTGAAAACAGGCAGCACAGTCCATGCAGCCTTGGAGGCAGGCCTCTCTCCAGAGAAGAAAAATGTAGCTGTGTAAGAGCCTGTTTGTGGCTTTCTTGTAGAATCCTAGAAGCTGGACTCCAAAAAGACTGAATCATTTATTTGGGACTAAATAAATTTGTTTTGATATTTGGAACCTATGACATTTTACAGAGCTTCATAAATAAAAGTAGGACCTTGAAAAGTGTTACATTAGTACAGTACAGTGGTACCCTGCCTTCCCCCCGGACTTGCCATCATGCCGGGGGAGATGACCATCAGCTGCGGGCGGTGAGGCAATGCTCCCGCCCTCCCCCGGGCCCCGTCACCTCCACCCGGTGGACGATAAAAAACTCGGCAGCGACAACAGTGAAGTGAAGACGCTCCCACCTTCCCTCCAAGCCCACCGCGTCCAGTCTCGGGACTCTCTCCATCTATCCCAGGGCTTAAAAGCCGCTACGGCGGCAGGACTTTTTCGAGTAGCCACCACCGCCAGAAACACCTGCGGCTAAGCGGACTGACTTGTCACTTATTGCGGGATTCAGCAACTGTTTTTTTTGTTTAGTTTTTTGCTTTTGTATGTGTAAACTGAACTGATACTGGAATTTTTATTGTTTTTGTTTGCTTAGTGAATTTTGATGCTGTAATGATTTATATTACAGCATCTTTGATTATTTCTTAGGATGTTCTAATCTAATGTTTTGTAATTGTAACTGTTATTGGAGATATATATACTGTATATGCGATATTTGTAATTTATTATTTGATGTCTGTAATTGCTCTTGAGCTGTGGTATGTGCTATGTAATTGTAGCTGTTTCTTCTGTAAGCCGCCCAGAGTCGCTCTGCGAGTGGGGCGGCATATAAGTCGAAAATACAAATACAAATTACAAAATAGAGAAACCACATGATTTAGGAGGGAGCAGGGGTTGGTCAAAGGTCACATAAAGTCACAGGAGGATCAAAAAGTGGCCTATTTTAGGTCATGTGGTATTTGAAACAGTGGCGTCGCGCAGTGTTCAGCCGCCTGGGGCGAAGAAGAAAATCGCCGCCCCCCCAGCTCCCTGCTGCTGCCGCCGCCGCCCCCCCCGCCCCCCGGACCCAGGCAGAAGGCGCCCCCCTGCTGAATAGCGCCGCACACCTCCGCCCGCTCGCCCTCCAGGGGCCCTCCGTCACCCACCCCCAACGAGCGCACCTCCACCTCCGGCAACTCGCTCGCCCGGCTGGCCGTCGGGGGCTCTCCTGGTGGGCGGCCCGCGCGCGCATGCTACCCACCTCCTCCTGCCCAGCCAGCCGCCAGGGGCTCCCCGCCACGGCGCCACCCACCCCCAACGAGCACCCCGTCTGACGGCAATCTGGGTGGGTGGCTGGGCGGGCGGAGGCGAGCAGCGTGCGTGCGCACGTGGGCCGCCCTCCAGGAGAGCCCCCGACGGCTAGCCGGGTGGGCGGGCCCCCTCCTTGAATTGTCCGCCTAAAAAAAAAACCCTTTTTCTCCTCCTCGCCCCCGACGGCCAGCCAGGTGGACGGAGGCGAGCAGCGCTCGCCAGCAAAATGGTCGCCCTCCGCCTGGGAAGTCCTGCTTCCTAAGCCCGGCCCCAGGCAGAGGGAGGCCAAACTGGTGGGGACATTTTGCCGCCCCCTGAAATCCGCTGCCCGGGGCATCCGCCCCCCCCGCCCCCCCCACACGACACCACTGATTTGAAAGGCCCCTAAGAGGACAACGATACTGCTCCCAGATTTTGCAACCTAATGTGGTGTTTCACTCTGCCTGTCTAGCAGACCAAGTAGCCAAAACTGAATTTAGAGCCAGTGGTCTTCCCACCATACTCACAAAGAACACTTCTCATGTGGAGAAGCGTTTATATCATGAAAAGGATAGGTAAAAATGGGATTAAAAGAAGAAGCACACTTTTAAAAAAACAAGCCAAGTGCAAATTAAATACCAAAACAGTTAGGAATAAACCACACTACAATGAAAACAATAAAGTTCTTACACACAAGGGGACCTCATCACAGCAATAAACAGTCTCCTGAAATTATATAGATTACAAATGTCACCAACAGCATAATGATCTAAATTACAAATACACAAGGCTCATTTTGATCTTTCACTGCTCTACTTTTATACTTTACTTTTGTATTTTAACACTTGAAAAAGGAGATTCTAGAAGGTCTCAAGAAAACTCGATTATATTTGGAATCCAACAATGGTTCCTAAGCTTGGGTCTCCAGATGGTCTTCAGCTATAGTTCCCAGAAATCTTGGCCAGAAGAACCAACAGTAGTGGCTTCTGGGAGTTTTAGTCCAAGAATATCTGGGATCCCATGTTTGGAAATCACTGTTCTATAATATGAATGATCTTGTGTCTCTTCCCCCCACCGCACCTGAATGAAAGCACTGAAGTCAGTAAGCAATTAAAATCTCTCCATTAGGCTGGTCAAACTAACTTCTACCTAGCTTCATTCCTGGATAACAATGATGGGGCTTGATATTTCCTCCCCTGGTTACCACCCCCACTTCAATCAGCTAGGTCTCACCAAGATGGAAATGGTTTTGGTATTTTTAGATTTCTTTATTGTCACACACACACACACGACATTGTTACCCACTCTTAAAAAAATATTCACCTACCCACATCTAGAATCCTGATTATGGCCCTGCTGTACTTTCTTGCAAAGGGATAGAAAAATCAAGCTTGAATGTGTTGGCAAAGATGTTCACTATATTATGTAATGTGTAGCACTCTGAGAAACTGTATAGTATTAAGTCTGGGCTTGAGGGGCTCTTACATCACAGAGGTCTTTGCTTCACTTACTTTGTATCTCCTTAAGAATTAGATTTATAATCCTGTCTAGTTCCCATAGGTGGTTGTAACAATCTCTCCAACCTTACCAAAAGGGCTGCCTTGTCAACCTCTCAGTAGCCAGTATCCTAGTACTGTACAGTATATCCATTTAACACAGGAATATAATAGGGACTCTGCAAATTGAGGACTCAGTTGCAGGGGTGTGACATAGATAAATAGCTGCAGGCTGCCAAATTTAAGCAAGGAGAAAGAAACACTTTGCCTGTACCACAAGAGAATCATTATCCCACATAGGTTTATCCTGTATGCACTTAACTGATGTAAGGAAAGATTTCAGTTCTTTGAAGCCTTCACTGTAAGGAATTGGGTGGAAAACCAAAGGGAACTTTTGCTTGTTCATTCCCCAAAAGCACAAAAGATTAGACAAACTGCGGTGTTTTGCTTTTAAAAACACAACAAGTAGGTTAATGTATTTCAAGATTTATATTAATTTACACAGCACTTCTATGCCAGAGTTATGTCTCTTGAGTTATATGACTAGATGTGGTGCTAGCCTTTCGTTTATGCATTTTTAAAGATATCTTTAGCACACTATCACTTGTAATACAATTTAAGAGCTTGTCTTAATTTTAAAATGTTGCAGACGGTTTCTCGTTTTCTTGGGCCCAGATACAGTCAATTGTTTTGAGATATTAACAGTGCAATGATATAGAGACAAATGGCTCTGGGATGCATCCAAGCAGGGTCAGGTGTCCAGAATCCCATATTCACCAAGGTGTTTTATGCTGACCTAAAGCTGCTGCTGAATTTCCTTTTCTTCTGAAGTTCCATCCTGGACTCTGCAGGGTTAACTTGGTTTGTCATGGGTGCAGATTTGTAGGGCGCCCCCGAAGCACATGCTTTTCTCATTCATCAGAATTTATTGAAGACGCCACACAAGGACAATTGAATCTTACATTTCTCCTCCTCTACTTGTCATGGGATTCCTCCTTTCAGTTAATCCTTACACACACGCCTTCATCCGTATTAAACTATCATGAAATTATACTTCATTTGACACATTGCCATTAAGTGTGTGGCTGTGTGCATAACTTCAGCACTATTTCTTGGAAACTTCCATTGTAGTTGCCTCTTCAGCTGAGATGACTGGCTAGCACTCATCCATTTCCCATAGCTACTACAGCTACTAAAGATAAATGTTGCCCTTGTTAAAAAGTCAGTTATATCTGACTTCAAGGTTCAGTGCTCATCTCTGTTTACAGCCAAAGAGCCACGCTGTCTGTGTCTGCAGACATTTCCATGGACACATGGCAGGCATTCCTCCTTTCATATGGCTGTGGCTGTAGTTATAGTATACTGCTTTCTGTCTGCAGCCAGAATCCTGTTAGTTATGCCGGCATATAAGGGAGGGATTTTTTAAAATTGAAGCCCCTCTCAGACACTTTCCTTACTCCTCTGAAGAGGACAAGGGTAAGTGTATTTTTTTGTATTCGTCTATTTGTATGTTGTTCCACTACATCAGTGATGGCGAACCTTTTAGAGACTGAGTACCCAAACTGCAACCCAAAACCCACTTATTTATTGCAAAGTGCCAACACAGCAACAGGGGAGGAAGGAAACACTCCCATTGGGCTTCTGGGCAGAGGGGCAGGGTGAACAGTGTGCTGGGGGAGGGAGGAAGTGCTCCCATTGGGCTGCTGGGCAGAGGGGTGGGGCAAACTCTGTGCTGGGGTGACTGTATGGGTGCCCGCAGAGAGGGCTCCAAGTGTTGCCTCTGGCATGCATGCCATAGGTTCTCCACCAATGCACTACATTGATTGATTCCCTATAGATGAGAGCCTTTGTGAATGCGGAGAAGACCAAAGAATCGCTTGTATGATACAATGCACATGATGCCCTTCAACGTGCACTGAGGAAATGCTGATGAGGTGGCCCAATATTGGGCTGATGTCATCTAGTCTTTTTATTCCTTTTTGTTTTAGATATGTTAATTTTAGCTTTGTATATTATTATATATTGTATATTATTATTATATTATTATATGCTTTGTATATTATCATATGCTCTTATACAAATAAAGAAAGATTGAGGGAGTAAGGAAAATACTCTTTTTCTCTGTAGTACCTCTCCATTGACATTAAAGAGGAAAAGGGAAAAATATTGCTCTCTCCTAGGCCCTTGGTCTGCAAATGTGGCTCTCCAGATGTTCTTGGACTTCAATTCCCAGAAGCCCCAATCAGCAGGAGTGCTGACTTGGGCTCCTGGTAATTCAAGTCCAAGAACATCTGGAGAGCCACATTTGCAGACCACTGTCCTAGGCAATGCAGTGAAACAGCAATCAGCATAGGAAGGGGAAGTGGCTAATCCAAAAAAATTCTCTTTTATCTGTTATTAGTGTGCATGTTCTCTTGGGCACCTCAGGAAAAGTAAAAGAAAATACTCTATGGTCCTCTTAATGGGCAAATTTGATAATGAAAATACAAAAAAGAAAGAAAGAGGAGGAGGAAATAAAACAATTTTCTTGCCAGTTAGGACTGATAAACAGCTAGCATAAAACTTAAAAGAAAGCCATTGAAGTCCTCTAAAATTCTATTTATATATAAAGTAACAAAAAGTATATATGCAAACAATATAACTAGGAAATGTCAGGTTCGCCTGAGCAAGGCGGGGTATAAATTTGAAGAATAAATAAATAAATAAATAAATAAATGTGTCTAATCTTGGAAGGAACACAGTATTTCCTTCAGAGAATTTGGAAAGTGAAAATACAATTGAAGGATATTATTTCCATTTGTTTTCTGTGCAACATTATCTTGACTATACCCCCATGTTGTGATGGGCAAAGCAAGCATATTAAAGATAGATTTAATAATCAGATCTGGTGTACTTGACTAATTAACAAAATGGATAGTCTAAATGTGTATTTCATTAGGGCAAGATACATCAATTTCCTCCTGTGCTGATTCGAGGTTGATATATTGCTCTGCTGTGGTTTATTTCTAGCACATTAGGCTGTGTTGATTCACTTGCTTATCCCTGGCAATCTGACAAATTGTGACTTGATTATTTTTTGTTTCTTATAAGAGAAATGTTGCTTCTACTAAAGGCAGTCTGGAAGCCCAAAATTTGAGCAAGCTTATCTGAAAGAAGTTCAATTAGTTTTAATGTTTTTTTTAATGCCAGTAATTTCATTTCCATTACATATTTCAATGTAAGGTGTTGAATATTCCTAAAACCGACCGTGTAAATCAACTGCATATACGCACATAAAAATGTCACAGGTTACTTTAGCTTAATTTAAGATCCCAGGCCTGAGACCTCATTGGCATTTCAGTGGCCTGGTTCGTAAGTCACAATAAGCTAGAGCTACAGAAAAAACCCAATGTAACATTCCTCAGCAGTGTTTTTGCATTCTTTGTGCTCATGGCCATGCTGGTTGCAGGTTTTGGAGAACTATAGTTCACCACAGTTACTTTTCCATGCCCTTTCAGTCACTCCCACTGCAAACAGGTGTGGTTGGACAACCATGAGCTCTCTGAGGTTTCTATGCCATTACTTCTGAACCTTGAACTTTGATATAATTAAGAAATCAACAACAAACTATGGGTTGTGTCTCTGGTTTATCAAAGGAGTCTATGTTCAGATTATTCAGGTAAGCTGAGAACAGTGCCTGTGATATCTCATCTACCCTGGCTGGCAGCATTAGTGATCATTATGCTGTCTTCTTTGCCATTTCAAAGAATGCTGGTTTATCCTAACAAAGGAGCATGCTCAGTGTTTGGTGATACAGAAATAATAGTATTGCAATTGAACAGCTAACTAGTGATGCATACTTTTCATAGACATATCAGCTTCACTATATTTATACAACAAATTTGTCAAATGCACCCTGGTATATTGAAATTCCCTTTCTTCTCTTCCTTCTGCATTGGTTGTCTGGAATATATTTCTTCAATTCTGCTGGATTGTGTGAGTGTGTGTGTGTGTGTTTTTGTCTGAACTCAGCTCTGGTAGTACACAAATTATATTTTCCTAGCTCAGTTGGTTCAAATTAGGAGAATGAATCTGCTTTCCTTCCAGTACAATCAAGCAATGTGTGTGCCTGCTGCCTCTACAGCCAGTGGCTTACTTAATATATCTGCAGAAGAAAAATGAGACCAAATTTCTTACTTACCTCAGCATTGAAAAGGATGTAAAGCATTTTAATAAAAAAAATTCAGAAGGAAGGAAACAAAATTCATTTCTCCCAAAGTGAGCTGGAATAGGAACTATGCAGCATCTAATTATGAAATGTAACAAAAATCAGCCTGCATATTTTCAGAAAGAAGATGTCTAAATGAACCTTCATTGTCCAGATGAAGTGATAAACCAATACAAACTGAAGTATTTACTTCCAGTTCTTCTGAGACTAATTCATATTAACAGCAGGCAGCATTAATAAAGTCTGCCTGTTTAAGTATTTATGCTAGTGTGATCTTTTGGAATGACCTGGAGTGATGGGATATTATCAGCACTTTAACAATAATTGTTCAACAATTATTCAGCAAATAATGAGTATATATGTACTTATTTATGTCTGTCCACATTATGTATATTTTAATTTACCTGAAGATCATTTCAGAGATTTTTCACTGGAGAATTAAGCTTCGTTAATTATGTATGTATTGAAGGGGTCACTAGTACAGTTTCAAACACCTCAGTACTTTATTTGTATACTTTTTATGTTTGCTAATTTAACATTAAAAACCCCAAAATAAATTGTACTAACAAAAGAAGGAAAAAATAGAACAACAAAAAAGAATATATACAGTAATGTTAGTTTTCACAATGCTTGTTCAAATGTAGCTAGTGCCAACAAATCTTCCAAAAATTGTGTAGCAGATGGTGGCTGTTTCATCATAGTTAGAGTATAAGTCTCTTAACCATAGAGTCCAGTTTTATAGCTCATTTGTTAGACCACATAGAACAGGGATATAATTTAAAATAACATGAATGTCTACAAATACCAAGATTTTCTCCAATGCTACATTAATATATGTGACAAGTTCAAACCAAAGAATGAATTGCTGGACAAGTCCACATCATATGTCTCAAAAATGTATTTCCAATATTACAATTCCAACATTTGTCATAGTTAGACAATACCTTGATAAACAACTCTTGTCGAGTCCAGTATACTCAGAATACTACTTTTTGTTGAATCAATTGCAATTCTAAGGAAACATTATGTATAGATTCTAATACAATTTTACATTGCTTAGACTATATGGTACCTTCCGATTCTCCTTAACTCTGAACTTGTGATCTGAGAAGAAAGTAATCTAATTATGATGCAAATACAGGTTTAAGTATTTACTAGAAGTATTTGATTATTCCAGATGAGGTGTATCAAGGCACATACCTCAGACTGCCAGCAATATCAGACTGCTCTTAGTTGTGGCATGAATTCAGGACACTTATCAAAAGTGCAAGAACTAATCAAAGTTTAGTCATTCTGCATGGGATGGAGCACAGGCCCAATGAAGTGCATCCTATACAAGGAACATTTCAAATAGATATTGTAAATAATCTCCTTAGTATTTGGCACAGTCATCAAACCTCTAGTGAGTGATCATTCCCAGATTATTTGTCAGTGACACTGTGGGGATAGCTACATGGTAGAGGGCCGTATATTACAGAGCCAATTCCAGCACTACTGTCAGCCAGAAGGTGATAATACTGATCTAGATTCCTGCAGAAAGAACTGGGAAAGGTTTCTTTTTAAGACTATAACTTCCTGAATTCCCATGTGTCACATGCTTATTATGGTGGTGAGTGATGCATGCAGGATCTACAAAGTGCTGGAAATATTCAAACTTGTATATTTCTCTTGTAACAATGTTGTCTGTGGGAAGCATGCTCTGTATCTGCCACAAAACTTAGAGAGGATTTCCTGCTTATTGCCCTTACCTCCTTATTGCTTCCTTTATTAACTACCTTTCCTCTATCCTCCATGTTTCCAGTCTCCAAAGACAGATGTGTCAAGATGTAGCGTTATGCTCTATAGATAAAAGAACAAGACCATGAACTGTTAATGGGAGGTGAGGGTGTTTCCTTTAATGAAGAAGCTTCCAGGCCAATATTTTTCTCTTTTTTAAAGGGAATTGATGAGACCAGGTAACACTTTTCATTAAAAAGGAAATAACTACATTCCTCCAATACAAAGAACCACAAATATTAGAATAACTATGCAAATCATTTATTACTACTAGTAGTAAAGTAAGCAATACAAATACAAATATATTTTATGCTGGCAGAGCAAATCAACGTTCTACAAGAAAATTCTAAAAATGGAGGCACTCCAAACAAAAAGCTATAACTTTTAAATTTGGTTTTAGTAAAGGTAAAAGGTAAAGCTCACCCTTGCTCAAAAGCCAGTTGTATCTGTCTCTACGGTTCAGTGCTCATCTCTGTTTATAGCCAAAAAGCCAGCACTGTCTGAGTGTGCAGATGTTTCCATGGACATGTGGCAGGCATGTCTAGACACCGGAGTACACAGAACCCTGTTTACCTTTCCACCAAAGTGGTACCAATTTATCTATTTGCAATTTCTTGCTTTTGAACTGCTAGGTTTGCGGGAACTTGAACAAAGACAGGAGCTCACTCCCAGTACCTGGAAATCAAACTCTGACCTTCCAGTCACTGAATTTAGCATCTTAACCACTTGAGCCACAACAGTCCCTTGCTTTGGTTTTAACTCAGCACCAAATTTGACACAATTTGTGGCAAACAGTCTGCTTTTGTTCTGCACCAGATTTGCTAATGCTTGGTCATAGGATGTTTGGATTTATTTTTTTTAAAGTATAAAAGTGATTTACAACTGCCTAGTTCAGAGAAAACAACCAACTTTATCAGCACATTCAGATATTGTTGAAATATATTCCAAACATCTATTTGTTATTACCTCGTTTTTTTATTTGCAGCAAATCTGTCCTATACTGTAGTTGCAGAAATATTGAAAATCTAAGCCATTCTTTTAAAACACAAAAATCAGCCTTTTTACAACTCTGAAGCGTACTTAGAAGAAGCTTGTCAAAAAGAACAATGGTTCACAAGCATTTACTTCCCCTTATTTTATGTTTAATAATAATATTTTGCTATCAAGTCAATCCTGACTTATGGTGAACCTTTTCAGGGTTTTCCAGGTAGAGAATACACAGAAGTGATTTGCTGTTTCACTTTTTCTAGGGCCATGCAGTTTGCCACAGGCCATCAAGGTTGACTCATCTCCCAGGAGCACAATGGGGCATTGAACTCCCAACCTTTAGCTCCACAGTCAGATATCTAAACCACTGATCTATCCAACCAGCTATCTTCTATATATTTCCCCACTAATTGAATGAGGAAAGCCACAGAGACCTAGGCTTCAGTGACTTTTTTGTGTAAAAGGACCAGACACTGTTTAACTGTATCCAATGTCAACTCTCTCTCTACTTTGAATAAGCAGAGCAGTCAACAGCTTTACCCAGCAGGTAGACAGGATTTTTCTTCTGTCTCCTCTGACTTATTTTTCATTTTAAAATAATCCCTTCATTTCTTTTGATTCCCCTCTTTTTTCCTTTCCTCCCTCACACCCTGATGATCACATTTAGAATCATGTCATTCTGGACTGTGTGATTATCACTGGCATTTCAACATGTCAGAATTAATGATTCCATATTTCTGAACAGGCATCCTCAAATGTGAATGGATGGCAAAAAAATATATAGCACATGGGGAAGGCTCAAACTGAGCAAAGCCTTTTAGCTCAAGCTATGAAATCAAATCAACTCTGGCAAGGTCATGAACAAATATGATGAAGACAAATTAGAGGAAAGTAAGGAGTTCATTAGTGTACTAAGTGTTGGTTGTGAGAAAAGGGATTTTAGGATTGCAGCCTGATCTGCATTTATTCACAAGTAAATCCTCTGAAAATCAGCTGAAAATTCAGCTATTTCTAAGCAAAACCAATGTAATGGTTAATTTATTTGACATAATAATATGGGGTTCTATTCAAGTAAGTGGACTGTGGTGGCTCAAGTGGTTAAGACGTTGAACTCGCTAATTGGAAAGTTGGAGTTCAATTCCTGGGTACAGCATGACAGAGTGAGCTTCCGTCTCTGTCCCAGCTCCTGCCAATCTAGCAGGTCAAAAGCAAGAAATTGCAAGTAGATAAATAGGTACCACTTCAGTTGGAAGGTAAACAGCATTCCGTGCGCTCTGGTGTCTTGTCATGCCTGCCACATATCCACAGAAACATCTGCAGTTCTTTGAATATAAACGGAGATGAGCACCAAACCCTAGCATTCGAGCAAGGACGACTTTTTTGTTTTACCTTCAAGTGTGCGTAAACTTCACGTGTTATTTAAAGTTATTTGCCTCAACCTTCCATTCTAACAGGAAATTGTGATAAAAAAGGAGTAAGGGATGGAATATTGTAGTAGTGCCACAGTTAAGTTGTAGTACTGCATCCTAAAATCTGTTCATGATCTAGACCAGGAGTCAGCAAACTTGGCTCTCCAGGTGTTCTTGGACTTCACTTCCCAGAAGCCCTGATCAACAGATATGCTGCCTCAGGCTTCTGTTAATTGAAGTCCAAGGATACCTGGATAACCAAGTTTGCTGACCCCTGATCTAGCTTCACTCAGCCTTCCATCCTTCTGAGGCTGGTAAAATGAGTGCCCAGCAGGTTGAGAGGGGAAATGTAAGTGACACTATGAGCATTATTAGATGCACCAGTTATTTTTGCTATTGTTGTCAACTTTTAGGCTGGGCCTTGCTATGCAAAATTTGGCATTTTTTCCTGCTGGCTTCACAGAAATAATATTGTGCAGCAATATTGGGCCATCTCCTTGCTTTATGAACCATGGATATAGAAGCACAATACAGTATCCAACATTCATAGACCAAGGTGTTCTTGAATTATTGAATTCTCCTTCTGAAGAATTTGAATTCTTCAAAAGAGTCGTGTTCATTACTAAGTTGGGCAGGATAGAAATGTTATAATAAAAATAAATAAACTAACATAGCTAACATAGGAATCAAATTGTTATGCTCAGGCCCATGGTGGCCCAGCAGGATACTGAGATGTGTTGCTGCACACCTGTACTTATAACTTATAACATAAGGGGCCACATCACCTCTGTAGTTTCCGCTTCCACTTCGGTTCCTCATGCCGGGCTCCCCTCTGCCCTGTGGGAGAAAGTCCAAAGCACTTTGGCAGCAGTACAGACATAATAATAATAAGGCTTGGATTGAAAAAAAAACCCACAAAATTATTATTATCTCTGCGCTGTTGCTGAAGTGCTTCAGACTTTCTCCCACAGGACAGGAGAGAGCCCAGCGAGAGGAGCCGAAACAGGAGCGGAAACTGCCAAGGTTGTGTGGCCCTCTAAGATATACATTATAAGTAGGCGTGGACAGTGACATATCCTGGTATCCTGGCAGCCCAGCATGGGCCTGGTTATGCTTTTAAATCCAGTAGCTAGGGAATGAGACAATATTTCCATAATGGTAACATATTTGAAGATAAGGATTCAGAATGTCTCTACCTTGCAAAATTTCAAAATTCTAACACAGGCATGCAAACCGAGAAGAAACTATATACTGTATGTTGCAAATGCCTAAACCTATAACCACGTAGCTCTTTGGACTTCAGAGGGAAAAGTACAAAGAAGAAAGTTGCTGCTCATCTTAATTCAAAGCTGGTCATATAAAAATGCTACTGCCATTAAATTTGGACAATTCTCAGTCCTTGAAGTACACCAGAGGTTTTTTTTTTTTTAAACCTAATAATATGCAACTAGTTTGAGCTGACTCATTTACCATCTTCATCCCCTGTGGATTTGGATTTACCAAAGCCTTTCTAACTGCAGAAAGAAAGAACATGCCTATTGAAGGCAATTAATCAAGAACAAAAACTGCTCAATCCTTTTAGGCTCTAAACTACATTGAAATGATATATATATTAACAGAAACCAAAAGAATGATCTTTTGGTTAGGCCACCTCAGAGAATTTCAAAATCTCAGAGAATGAGCTACCACAAAATTATTCTCTTCATCTTGAAGGGATATATGAAGTACTTTATGGGCTTCCTAGCCCCACAAAATAACCCTTGTTTGCACTGTGAGCTAGGATGCAACATGAATGTTTATATGGTAAGTGCAACTAAAAACCAAAGAGATCCTTGATACATTAAGGTCCTTCAGGAAAGGAGTGAAAACCTGGTTGGCAAGTCAGGTCTGGGGAATAGATGGATCAATTTCCCCAGACGGCTGGATGGTTTGAACAAATTTACCCCCAGTGCCTCCTAGCTACATCGCCTAGTTTTTAATGATAGGTTTTTGAGCTTCTATTAAACTTTTAAAACTTTTAATTTTTTGAACTGGTTTTAAATTGTTGTCAATGCTGATGTGTTGTGAATCGCCCTGGGTCCCCTTGGGGAGGAGGGCGATAAACAAATTTAAATAAATAAATAAATAAATAAATAAAATTAAAAAAGTATATTTTTGTAAATAAATAAGATACAAAGGGTTAGAATGACAAACAATGAAATTGGGATAAAGATATTTCATATAGCCTTTTATCTAACCTGAATCTAATCCTGACTTCTCAATCTATCCTCTCTACAGATGAGAAGAGAGAAATCAAAGGTTGTAAATCCATGAAATTTAACTCCAGGTACAATGAGATGGGGATTCATTTTGTGGTTTAGTCTGCTCTGGAGATGGGCTGGTTCCCTTCTTTTCCTGGAGGGCATGTGCTATACATGCCATTGCAAATCAGCCCATTTCTACTTGAGGCCAAGTGGCACATTTTGGGATGCCTGTAAGGGGCAATTCATTTTCTTTCTCTTTTTTTTTTTTTGGGGGGGGGCGATTTTTGTTGGTGCTGGTAGGAACACTCGGTTTTGGTTTGGTTCCAACATGTGTGTGATAGCTGAGATCAAACCATAATGGATAGCTTTAAACTGTTTGCTTAAATCAATTAAAGATATAAAGCTTCCTTTCACTTCTTTTAAGGTAGCATCAATGCATTATGCATTGAAATCTTCCTTCTAGAAGGAGGAGGAAACAGGAAGGGAAAGAAGATGGATTTTTTAAAAAAAATTCTCTCCTGTTAACTGTAAAGAGAAGAAACACCAAAATACAGCCAAACCTTGCATAACGAGCATTTCACTTAGTGAAAAACTCACATAACGAGCAATTTTTTCACTAAGCAGTCCGACTTGCACAACGAAAATTTTCACTATGCGAGTCGGACTTTCCGTATGGAAAGAGCATTTCAAGGGGGAAACTCGCAATGTGAAAAATGAGCGTTTCTATGGGTAAAACTCACATAGCGAAAATTTTTCCCTTTGTGAGTTTCCCCCCTTGAAACACTCTTTCCATAGGGAAAGTCCAACTCGCATAGCGAAAATTTTCGTTATGCGAGTCTGACTCGCATAGCGAAAAACTTGCATAGCAAGCAGTCTTGCAGAACGAATTACATTCGTTATGTGAGGTATGACTGTAGGATTCCTTAACATACAGTGTGGTTTGCTGATTTGAAGCCACTTGACCTTTGTACACAAGAATCACACCAAATGTCATCCTGCCTCTGAGCATCTTTAAGCGAACCTTTTTTGTCTGATGCAGCTCACTCCAATTTGATTGTCCAGTCATATCCTCCCTGTACTTGTCTACCCATCTCACTATTACACTAGGTATCACACACTCTTTTTGGGTTCTTTATCTCTCTATATCTATTGCTCTTTTAAAACACTGCTCCAAATATAGTCTACCTCTTCCACCCAGGACTGAGGAGAAGAGTCAGTGAAACTAAAGCTCTATCCAATTTTCCTGCACCTTACTCAACTCATCTAGTCCATTAAGCAGTCAGCATTCAAATTTGTACATCATCTAAAAATGACAGTAAACAGTCAAGGCCTGAGATTATCACAGTCATATGTCCCACTATGTCCACTTATTTGTAATTAATCAACAGTTGCTCAAGAAACAATGCGTAGAAATAAGAAAATGAAAGTTCTGGCTCAGAAGGGGAGAAGCATGCAAGCATTTTAATCAGATGGTACTGACTGCTCTCCTTTACAGATTTTTAGAGCATCAATATGTTTGTATATTAACTTTGCACCTTACATTTATCCCATCATTTAATTTAGCAGGGTATATATGGGATAAATACATGATATTCCCAAGAGGTCTCTAACTAGGGGCTGGCATGAGTAGCTTCAGCATTCAGCCACACAGAGCTAAGGGTTGATCCTTCTTTTGCACTCTCCACTAATTGGAGAGAAACTGCTTACACACATTTTGTGGTTGTTACTAGTCTCACTGTTTTCAAATTCCCATTCTGACTTCCTTTTAACCTCTACCCTTTTCAGACCAATTGAATCATATACAAATATTACTCTGAGCACTTTAATGAGCAAGGTTTGACACAACATTTAGTATTTATTTATTTATTTATTTATTTTATTTTTCCAATTTTTATACCGCCCTACTCAGTTGCGCTGACTCAGAGTGGTTTACATACAAAGAAAGACAGCGAGTTCATAAATACAACATATAAATATCAAAAGTAATCAATGTAAATACCAAAAAACATCTCAACATCATTACAGCATCACTACAGCATCAAAAAATTCAGTAAACATCAGTTTTAAACAACAATCCAATTTACAAAGTTATCAAATTCAGAGAAAAATTACAACAGTACCAAAAGACCTGACGCCACTGCGGCTTTTTAAGCCCCGGCCTGGCGGAGCCTCTGGGAGCAGGTGGAAGCGTCCCGGGCTGGATGGGGGGGGGTGGCCTCCTCCCCGACCCGCAGGTGTTGCTGGCGGTGGCTCCGAAGTCCTGCCACCACTCCGACTTTTAAGCCCCGGCTGGGTGGAGCCTCTGGGAGCAGGTGGAAGCATCCCGGGCTGGATGGGGGGGTGGCCTCCTCCCCGACCCGCAGGTGTTGCTGGCGGTGGCTCCGAAGTCCTGCCACCACTCCGACTTTTAAGCCCCGGCTGGGTGGAGCCTCTGGGAGCAGGTGGAAGCGTCCCGGGCTGGATGGAGGGGTGGCCTCCTCCCCGACCCGCAGGTATTGCTGGCGGCGGCTCCGAAGTCCTGCCACCACTCCGACTTTTAAGCCCCGGCTGGGTGGAGCCTCTGGGAGCAGGTGGAAGCGTCCCGGGCTGGATGGGGGGGTGGCCTCCTCCCCGACCCGCAGGTGTTGCTGGCGGCGGCTCCGAAGTCCTGCCACCACTCCGACTTTTAAGCCCCGGCTGGGTGGAGCCTCTGGGAGCAGGTGGAAGCGTCCCGGGCTGGATGGGGGGTGGCCTCCTCCCCGACCCGCAGGTGTACCTTGAAAATGTATGATTTCATCTATGTGGATTGTTTCTTTGGTAATACAGATTATATCTCTCCCAGGAAGGTTTGCCAGGTCAACAGCATCCCATATACAGTAATACAGTAATACCTCGGATAAAGTTTACCTCAGATAATGCTAATATCGCATAACCTTAAGTAATCTGGGGAAGAGAATTGGATCGAATAACGTTAAGGTCCTATGGGATGGATAACAACCGCTAAATCCTGTGTGGTTACACTGTATCTCTATGGAGCTTTAATGTTATCCGATCCATCCCATAGGATTTTAACATGCATCAGATAACACTAAACATTGGATAACACAAAGACTTGTGGAACTAAGTCTTAACGTTATCCGAGGTACAGTTGTACCTCGCTTAAAGAGCATAATGTGTTCCACAGGTCTACTCTTTAAGCGAAACACCATTGTAAGTGACCAATTGTGACTTCTGGTGGGGGGGATTGAGAACCCCGATTTATTGGTTAAGTGAATTTTTGGTTGGTTTTATTTGTTAAGCGAAGCAAACATTCAGAGAAAATTCTCCTCTTTAAGCGAGTTACTCTTTAAGCGAGTTACTCTTTAAGTGAGGTGCTCTTTATGCGAGGTTTGACTGTATTACTGTACTGGGAGTTTAGGGCCAAAACCTGATCTTCTGGGCAGGTCCTTTTGATATCATGGGATGAGTTCTTGTAATGCCTCAAAAATAGTTCCTTTGCTACAGACGCATGACAGGCAAGAGTTCAGCAGAGTGTAGAATTGCTTCTGGGTCAACAGGCACAAGTGGAATCTATGGGTGTGTTGCTTGAAACTGGATAAAACCCTCACATTCAAGTAACAAAGCAACCCAGATCCAAGTAGTGAAATGCACCCAGTCGTTGCAGTGATGCTGTTACAGTTTAGGATTGTATTCCCCACTGCCTTATAGCACACATCACACAGTAATATTTTTCAAGGCCCAGTGTTTTTGCTGGGGCTGGGTGAAAGCTCACTCCCAACTAAGAGTGTGTTTTGGGTTCAGAATTTATTCAGAAGAAAGAGGAAAAGTTCGGGTATTTGGACTTTCTGGACCAGTTTAAAGAAACTGGAGAAAGCATGAAGCAGAACTTGAATTGTACTGAAATTTTCTGAAGCACCAAATATTGTGGTTAGGAAGCTGAAATTTGGGAGGAAAAACAAAACAAAAATTAAAGACAAAAACATTGTGGTATCTTAAAGGCTAACTGTTCTTTTTTAATCTTAGCTTTCATGGATCAAGTCCACTTCTTCAGACGTACAAGTTAGACTTCATGGGAACAATTTGTACATTATTATGTTGCATCTGTCCACTAACCATTTGCAACTTTACAAAGTTTTACAGGATCTGAATACAGGATCTATCTGAATACAGGATCTATCAAGGTCTTTGGTCCTTACCAAATCTGAAAAGCCATGCTGACTCGCACAATTTCAATTGTATCAACTGTATTAACCTACTATTGTCCCTCTTTATCCTTGCCTGATCATGGGACTAAGTATAAATTGTTGTCATGAAGTCTTACTCTTATGTCTGAAGAAGTAGATTTAATCCATGAAAGTTAACATAAAAATTTAAAGTGCCCCAATATTTTTTGCCTTTAATTTATTTTGGTCTGTTTTTTGTCTGAGATCCCTTGTCACTGTGACTGACAACCATTTCACATTTAGCAGGGCAAGGGAAGGGTGGCCATCTGTTAGAAATTACTATTTGTATTGTTTCAGTTTTTAGTAGGTTATATATTCACTTGAGAACATATTAGCATATCTTGTTTTGCATTGCATTTTAGAATACATTGAATTCCTGTGTGTGTGCATGTGGAATGGACATACTGAGCCTACTGTGCAAGATCTGTGTAGAGGACACAATATCATTATTAATAGGACTTAAATAATATTTGTCCTCCCCATTTTCTACCTATTTTTTGTGCCTGCTACTGGCTCCTCCCCACATTCTGCTTGTCTGTTCCTGTGTTCCTAACATTGTGAGTGGAAAATATGATAAGCAAGGTGGTGATGAGGTTCTCTACCAACTGGGAGAATGAAGCTACTAATCCAGTTAACAATTTTATATTGTTGTTGAATAAATTGAGTAAACTTGATTAAAATGCACAACTCCCAGATGAAGAATGGGAAGGAAGAAAGAAACAAAGGAAACTCATGTGGTTTTGCCTGCATAATTGAAGCTGAGCAGTAGTTGATGGAACTCAGTTTTATTTCCCCCTCCATCAAGGTCAGGGAACTTCATTTTCCCCAGTTTCATGTTTTCTAATTCTTTGGCTCCATAAAATAAAGTAGAACATTTTTGAAATATCTGTGTTCAAGTCAAACTGGCCAAGCTACATGTTGACTCAGAGTAAATCACTATGAATTGAAATGCAAACAATCTGGACCCCAAATCAAAGCTGCACCTGAAATACAAACCCATAGGTAGTCCTAATATCCAAAGGACCTGGGCTTCTGCTATCAGGGATTGTCCAACAAGAAAGCTTGCACACAAAAATCTCTAACTCAGTTCATCGAACTGGAAATTTAGAGACACATAAAAAATCATAGTAATTCTCTGAAATGCCTACTGGCATCGTATGTTCTGGCAATGATAAATTCCATGGATAGTTGTGATGACCAATTTGTCACTGGATGTTGAAGATCCCCAAAAGGAACCCTTGAAGGCAGATATTAAACTCCTCTGGCATAGCCTTCAGGAATTCAGGATCACTTCCATGCTACAGTACAATAGTAGAACAGGAATTTTAAGACCTGGGACACAATGTGACATAAATCTACCTACAACATTTGACTTAGCATTAAAGAGGAAGGTCCTGATCCCATTTATGGAAGTAGCTGATGATGTGACTATCCCCATCCATAAATCATCAGAAACCAACCAGATATACCAGATGCCTTTTTTAATGCAAATGAGACTGCAAATCACAGAGAATAAATTGTCCATTATTGGAAATGGATCAAAATTGGAGAGTCATAGCTCATATTAAACTCTGAATAGGCTATTTTACATCTAATACAGTTCTAGGAATAAACCCAGGGAAGCTATAATTTACTTGCATCAGGGAGAAAACATTACATGTCATATGTAATCTCCTAGGCAAGGAGGATTAGGAAGCTCAGTATGTGTATATAATTTAGAGATACAATTCCAAGGAGAATAACTTTTGGTTATCTTTTTAATTTATAGAGACAGTGCTTTGCCCTGTACACCCATCATCTACTGATAAAATCATAAAATACGCATTTCTTACATGCAGCCCATTTTATCAGCTACATTGTCAAATCCACATTACAATGGTTTAGGAATGATAAAGTGCAATATTGCTAAACAGAAGGTCAACATTCAAGAACCAGCAACATAAGAATTTAAAATCCTGGCACAATGTTTTTCTTATGCTTTTGCTTAACCTTTCTGGACGTCCATTTACTCACCAGTAAACAAGAAGTCCTATAAATCCATGGGACTCTGTGGGAAAAAGATCTATATTAATCTGCTTTTGAAGACTGGTTGAAAAATTAAACAAAAATGTCTGATGACATCCATAGGGGCTTTTATTAGGGTGTGTCTTGACTGTTGAAAGAATTTGGGGTTCTTATTATTTTTAATTGGGTGAACCACATTGCAGCAAGATAATACACCACCACCACCCCAGCTGTGTGTTATGTATTCGAAACCTGGTAAAACTGACACAGCTGTAGGACTTTTTGCAAATCAAGGTGCACCCTTAGTTGGAACAATATAATTCCAACTGTAATGTTTTCTAGATGGGGTTGCCCTTGCAGTTGGTACACAAGTTACAGTAGGTTCAGAATGCAGTGGCCAGATTAATTACGGAGATCAGAAGAGTAGATCACTTCTCTCAAATTCTGGAATGTCTGCACTGGCTGTCTGTTGTGTACCATACCAAGTGTAAGGTTTTGATGCTAATATTTGAAGCCCTAAACCAGAGGTTCTCAACCTTACCACACCACAGGCCAGACAACTTCCCCTCAGACCATGCTGCTTGCTGGACACATGGTTCCCTCTGTCACAAATGCTGCCATAAACTGTGGTGGGCATGTTTGTGCTTGCGCAGGTGCATTTACGGTTGTTGTAAAAGCATCTGCTTCCGCTTCCAGGGTCATTGTCATGGGCCAGATGGAATGGCATTGGGTGCCGGGGCCAGCCCATGGGCCATAGGTTGCAAACCCCTGCCCTAAACATTGTAGGTTCTTGGGACTTATTGGAGCACTTCTTCCAAAGGACATCCACCCATTCTATTTGGTTTTCATGAGCTTTGACACTAAGGATTGCCACCCTGAGAGAGATTATATGAGTATCGACTTGGGCCCATGCTTTGAATGCTATTTACCTTCCCACCAAAGTGGTCCCTATTTATCTAACTGCAGTTTCTTACTTTTGAACTGCTAGGTTGGCAGGAGCTGGGACAGAGACAGGAGCTCACTCCATCATGCAGTACCCAGGAATAGAACTCTGACCTTCTAGTCAGTGAGTTCAGCATCTTAACCACTTGAGCCACCACAGTCTTTTTAAGTGAGGCAGGCTTTAAAGAGAGCATTAAAAACAGAACTCTTTAAGGAGGTCTTTAAAAATATTATCTGCATAGTTGGAGCTATCTAATGGAGCTTTACTTAGATTTTTAATTGATGCTGTTTGATTTGATTATGTTATTGCCTAGTTCTGTTGATTTTTCTGATATTATACCATGAGTGAGGCTTGATTTATGTGACTAGGCAACTTTGGAAATGTTATTGTATTTTACCATCCTGAAGAGTGCTGATAAATAAATAATTAAATAATGACAGATACTAATATTGAAGAAATAATCATGTAAGAAGGCTATTACTTAGGTACAGTTCTGACTTTCCATATTATTCCAGTTGGACTCTGCCACAAAACTGGAAAGATTGTTCCTCCATATTGAGTTTCTATCACTTTTTTTGGTCTCTCCTTTTTTAAGGCAATGGCAATGGCAATGGCCTCAAAGAATAGTATTGTGAAAATTACTGATCATGCACAATTCTCCAAACACATCTGTGCAAAAGTGATGATACAAGAGTCATATTTCCCTCCAGCTCACACCCACTTGCAACAAAGAAAGAACATCGCTAACCTCCTTGTGGGAAATGACTGAAAATGAGCATGTGTCAAGAAATAAAGATATACTTTATACTTCACCAGCCATGAAGGGCAAGCTGCAGTCTGACCTGAAGCAAGCAAGATGAATGACTTCTGTCACACTCTCTTGTGTCAGTGATCAACTGTGAGGAGGAGCAATTATGATGGAAAGTAGATTCACAATCACCATCACTTATAGGGTCCAGATGAGATGTCTAAAAATACACTTTTACCCAAAACAATTTAGAGTGTGTGACATGGTAATAAGAAGCAAAATTATCTTGCTGAGTTTTGCTGAGTTCAACATTTATTTGAGTTATAATTTATGATTGTATCAGAGCAATTCCAGGCATGGTAACTCATAAGTCCTGTTGTGTTCAATAGATTTCACTCCATATTAAGTGTTCATTGTACAGTACTTTAGGTTTTGGCTACAATGTGCTGAACTCTCTGGGATCTGAAGCAAATCTACATAAAATCAGGATGCAAAGAATAAACCATAGTCTATGTATATGTGGATTAGAGGAATCTCAATAAATTACATGACAAAGATAAAGTCATGACTAGATATAAGCATTCAAAATAACAGTCAAGTTCACAACATTTGAAACCTTTTGGAATAATTTTGTGATTCTATTCTTGTTCAGAATGTCTCCCAAAAACAGTGTAGTTCTTAATGCGGCACATAATATTCATTTCACTTTAGAAAATATGATAAAAAACAATACAACATTTCAGAATATTTCCATGGTTTAAAAAGCAGGCACATTTCCCCCAATATAATTGCAAGCCATCTGTTTAACTTGTGGATGGAGTAAGCCATCCCTATCGTTGTCACATTTACCACCCTGTTGGAGCTACTATGCCTTTGGCTACAAAGCAAGCATAAATTATAGGTCTTGTGGTTCAATAGTTAGAGTACTAGAATTTGGAGACTTAGATACAAGTCCTTGCTGAGTCATGACTTTCATTGGGTGACCTTGGGCTAGTCCTAGTCTTTCATTTAAAATACCTCACAAGGGTTTGTGAGGATCAAATGCAAAAGAGGAGAGCCATGCAGATAGCCTTGAGCTTGTTAGATAAAGTTGGAGTACCAATGTAACTAATAACAAAATGAATAAATAATAAGTATTTCCATGGCTAGGAGGTCAGTGTATTTATTGAATGTCTGCCTGCCATGAGACTAACATATATAGCAAATCAGACATGTAATATATAGCAAAATCATGAGAAAAGGAGATCATTACAGAGCCAATTAGAGCTTATTGGGTGTTTTTCTCTTGAACTACCATTTCCCTTCCTTTGGACAGGAGGAATATTTGTCAGACAATTAGTTTCTAAGAGCTCTGTCAAAAAAGAGAGATGTTGATGAAAACCCAGATTATCACATTCTGTAAAATGATTATGAGAGTGAGAGTCTTTGCAGATTCCTATTTTGCTGGAGGTGACACAGCTCACTAAGTGGTGAGTGATACAAGTGCACACTTCAGTTATCAAGTGATAACATCAGTTGTCATGACATTAATGAGATAAATTATAGTAGAGATCTTCTTACTTGCTTTTTCTGGGTTTTGCAGAAGAACCTGGCATGAACAATTTAAGTCACTGAAGCTTCCTTGACTTTGCTCAGAATTAAAAAGAAGCCTATTTGTGCTCCCCAGACTTCTGCTCAAAGACTAGGAATAAATTGTCAGTTTTATATGCCAAATGATCCAGTATGTTGCACAAAGGATCTTTTCAAAATCCAGCAATGGGTTTTGGAAACTTTTTTTTGAAAATGAAACAAAGATACTTAGCAACTTTCATTTCCAAGATGGCAAATCATTTATAGTGAAAATTTTAAAAGAGCCAACTTCTACTTGCATGGTGTAATATTTTGGAATAATAAGGAACAGCTTGGGGCAAGATGCAAGAAAAATGCAGTTCCAAATATGGCTAACCAAGCAGAATTAATTGGGACTTGGCGAGCATAGCAAGGCCAGGACTAAATACTCAGGGAATTTTCAAGCGTAACTTTCTGTCTCATTTAAAAAACTGTTGACTAACCTTTCCCCTCCCTCTGCATCACAGGACTCCAGATTGCGAAAAGTTCTGAGGCTTAAAAAGTTTGAGGAACATGACTAATTAACTTTTCCCATGGAAATTTTCATTTGGATGTGTTTATCTTGTAAAAACAGCTCCAAAGTCAAAAACACCATGCATTTTAAACCATCCATTAATTATCAGTAAGAATGAATGGAAATCAATGCCACTCTAAAATACAAATAAATTATTTCAAGTCACCACTTGACTTCATTACAAGGATCTTACGTTATCTGGCAAATTTTCAATGTCTTTTTCTATTTAATATACACCAAAGACTGAGGAGAAAACCAGCCAGAACCAATCTAATTGTATTATTTTCCCATTTCACCTTTCTATAAATAGCAATAATGTGTGTGCCATCTGTTTGAATTTATATGTAACAAGTGTTGTTTTTTATCATTTTGGGGTACCAAAAGAATAATGGGGCAAAATATTTAGTAAATATATCACACTTTCCTAGTGATTAAAGGAAAAAAATCCTTTGTGTAAACAGTGGTGCTAAACAAATCTAAAATGTAAGTACCTGTATTTCTTCTGGTAAAATACAATTGTTTTTAAAATCTCCTTTGAAATGTCAATAACATGAACTATGGATGGCATTCTAGACATTGCTTCATGAATTTTATATTGTTTGTAAAATTGTCAGATGATTTTAAAATGGTCAAAATGTGAGGTTTATTTATTTATTTATTTAAACTTCTACAATACTCCCTAAGTAGTTTATAACCTTTCCAGGCATAGATAAAAACCATATACAGTTGTACTTTGCTTAAAGAGCATAATGTATTCCACAGAATTGCTCTTTAAGCGAATTTGCTCTTTAAGCAAAACACTATTGTAAGTGACCAATTGTGACTTCTGTTGGGGGGGATTGTGAACCCCGATTATTTGTTGAGTTACTTTCTAAGCAAGTTGCTCTTTATGTGAGGTTTTACTGTAATACAAAACCACAGTACAGTTGTACCTCACTTAAAGAGCATAATGTGTTACACAGGATTGCTCTTTAAGCGAAACACCATTGTAAATGACCAAATGTGGGGGGGGGGGGGATTGCGAACCCTGATTTATTTGTTAAGTGAGTTTTTGGTTGGTTTTATTTGTTAAGCGAAGCGAACATTCAGAGAAAATTCTGCTCTTTAAGCGAGTTACTCTTTAAGCGAGGTGCTCTTTATGCGAGGTTTGACTGTATGCAATTAATACAGTTTATACAATAAAGCCCTTTTACTGGCTAAAATCATAAAAAGTACATAGAATTTAAACATCTCAGGCCAATAGTTAAGAAATTCGTAAGGGAGGTAAGGCACCATGACCAAGAAAACACAATTACTGGTAGGGGTTAGCTGGACAATCAAACAAAGTTGAAAAAAGGCACTTTTGTCCACAAAAAAATTTGCACCTCCATAGAGTGATCTGGGCATAATAGCACTGCCAAGTGGCTACTTTAGGAGAACTATAACCCATCATGGCCAAGTAAGTGTCCCTAATCAATCTCTTGATCCTCCAAAAAATAAAAAATAAAAATTGGATCTCCTATTTGAATTTAGGATCAGTTTACTGGGCTTCAATGACCTGTCACAGCACCTCCTGCTGATTATGAAAAGGAATAATAGTGTTGTAATGCCATCCACATATCGATGGCAATGAACTCTATATATCTCCGTATGATTTCTCTCAGTGGTTTCCTACATATATTAAACAGCATTGGAGACACAGTCGATCTTTGAGGGACTGGGTAAAGAGGGGCCCAAAGTGTGGACTCTATCTCACCAAGCAGCACCATCTGGGATCGGCCCTCAATGAAGGAATGGAACCACCAAAGATTTGAACCTCCAAGTCCTAAACTTGACTGCCTCCTCAGAAGGATTCCATGATTAATAGTATCAAAAGGCAAAGAAATATTTAAGAAGACCAGCAGGGTTATACTCTCCCTGTTTGCCTTCATCACAATTTGATATATTTTTTACAAAAATGAAAATTGTTGTTGTTGTTCAGTCGCACAGTCGATTCTGACCCTTTCCAACCCCATGGACCATTGCCTTCCAGGCATCTCTGTCCTCCACCATCCTCCACAACCCACCCAAGTAAGTGAAGTTCATTGAATAGGTACAGATAGATAGTATGTTTTATTCAGACTATAATGACACACAACACTGTTATGGTATTACTGTCATAGTAACAAAAGTCATATACACTATCCTTAGAATTAAAATTCAATACCTGATCCAATACTCCTTTTCCAATTGAAGGGAAATTCGACAGACATTAGTATCATACAGCCATGTGTCCCAACTGCCAATAATGATGGAGAAAACATAGAAATATGAAGAAGTCAAAGTAATTGTAAAATATACAAAAAAGCTACACCTGTATTTCATAATGAGGAAGTTAAATGGTATAAACAGAGAAAAGGCACTTGCAGAGATTCTGTCGGATAATGGAAACAAGGAATATGAAATGAAAGGAGAGAATGAATGGCACAGTTTTGTGAAGAAGCTCTTATAGCATTAACAATACCTTAAGATACTACCAGAGAGACCATGTGTGTGGAAATTTCCACAAGGTGACACTAAAAACAACATTGTAAAGAATGGAATAGGTTATATTCCCCCTTAACCAGGGTTATCAAAGCACTGTCAAGTTGCTGAAAACCTATCCTGGAGGTCTTATAAACTCTGATCATAACCTTGTCACTGCTGTAATTCCCCTGAATTGAAGTAAAAATAAAAGAAATAAAATCAGAAAAACAACAGGGATTTTAAAACTATGTGATCCAACTGTATGTGCTATATGTAAGGAGGAGATCCATGAGGTCAAAAATAACACTTCCAGACATTTCAGGTACAAAGATTATTTGCTGGAAACTAATAAAAATTAGGAAGTTAGACCAAAATAGTAAATAATTTTTTTCTTTTAAATAAAGTAGAATGAAATGGAAATGGAGACATATAAATGACTACACAAGAACATCTAAAATAAAATTAGGAAAGACAAAGAAAATTTGTAATCCAAACAACATATGGAAACAGACAGGCTAGAGCAAGGGTTTTCAACCTACAGCCCACAGGCTGGCCCTGGCCCATGACACCATTCTATCTGGCCCATTGCCACCCCTGCTACACCTGGAAGTGTGTGTGTTTATATCAGCCATAAAATGCACCTGCACATGCTTAAATGTGCCCATGGCTGTCATAAATGCAGAAATGGGTGCATTTATGACAGCCGTAAATGTGCCCACTTCAGCTTATTATTTTTTTTTGGGGGGGGGCATGGTCCAGCCCACTCACTTGTCCTGGGGGTATGGTCAGGCCTGCAGTGGAAAGAGGTTTGTCACCCCTATTGAACACAAAATGATTGAGGAAGTAGCAGACAGTCAAAAGCCAATACAGGCAGATAGTAATAATTCTCTGATACTTGAGATCAAGGGTGAAATCATAGTGAAATTAATGCATTAAAGAACTGCTTGAAGATAAAACAAGTATAAAATTGATTTCACCAGGTGTCACTATGAGACTGGGAATATAGAAATCTAAAATCTGAAATGTAATATGGCTGAAAAAGTTAGCAAAGCTCCTTATACAATGACGATTTTGCAGAAGTATAAAAACTAATAAAAAATGTCAATTTAGACATTTCAATCCAGTGCTCAGAATGGGAATGTTTGTAGTGGCTACCAGAATGGTAAAATTAATGAGCCATTTTCTTAAAGTCTTCTTACAGACAATGCACAGAAATATTTATGAAACATGTGAAGAATGGGAAAGAAACATGCTTCAGGTAAGGATTTAGAAATATGAAAACACCATTTTGCCGACACATAATAAAGAAAATATGGCATGACATAAATATAAATATGTATGGTTGCTTCATTGACCATGAGAAGGTCCAGTTTGATCACCTCATAGAAATGTGGCTAAACAAACAGTTTTATTCAAGAGATATTTTATACTTGGCAACCTAAACTGTCATGAAAAACCTAGATCAAAAGTTGATGATAGGTGGACTGAAGACTTACGAATATAAGGATGAGCATAAGAAGGATTTATACATTCATCTCAAGTTTTCAGTTTGTGTTTTCCCAAAAACATCTATAAAGAAGCACTCACTAATTCAAATGATGGTATCATTATCAATGGAAAGAGTATAAACAATTTCCAACATGGAGACGATATAGTATTCATAGCAAACAATTTAGATGATCTTCAAAGCTATTCAGTAAAGTAAATGAATAAATAATGAACATGTTCTAAAAAGGAATGTCAAGAAAACTGAATTCATTTTAGTTACAAAATGCAAGCAGACAAAAATGCAATTAGAAGTTTAAAACGAGAGTGGTGAGGGTGCAGACAAATCAAAGCACCTCAAAGTCTGGGTGAATGGGCACTGAGATGATAGTCAAAGTCAGAATGGAAACATCAGAAAATCACTTTGATCATATTAGAAAGTAATATACCACAAAAGCTTAACATTTAATTTTTGAAGTGTGCCTTCTATGGTGTAGTGAACTCTTCATTTTACTGCAGAGCAGGGGTTCTCAACCTATGGCTTGGGGTACCATTTCTTGTGGCTCATGTTGCTGCCGCTAAAGCAGAAACAGACGCATTTATGACATCCATAAATGTTTTTACGACAGCCATGGTGGGGGAAACCACCAGTCTGGCCTGCTCAGCTTTCTGAGGGGGTGTAGTCCAGCCTACAGCTTTAAAAGGTTCAGAACCCTTGCTGTAGAGCAGTGGTGCCCAAACTAAGGCCTGGGGGCCAGGTGCAGCCCCCAGTGTCAATTCATCCGGCCCACAAAGCCCTCATCGCTCCTGAAAGTGGAAGTAAAATGTGCCTGTATGGGAGCGACAAGGGCTTGAATTGGCATCAGGGGCTGCACCCGGCACCCGGGCCTTAGTGACCAGCTCCCTGAACCACATGATCGACCCACGGCCCAAAAAGTTTGGGCACCCCTGCTGTAGAGCATATAATTTAAATTTATTTCAGGATGCCTGCTAGGGATTCTCTGGATTATGAGACTGATTGAAAATCACCACTGCCAGAGCCAGAGGCAAGGACCAGGGCTTGCAGCAGTGATTGTCTTGAATGAAATAATTCCATCCTGTTATGTCACCTCCAAAAGCTTCCCCAGGATAGGATATTTGGTCAGAATACTGTTGTGTAAGTTGGATTGTGTCATCAACTGTTTGAAGTATTTGGCTAGTTGGGAGAATTTAACATCTAGGGATGGCAATGGCTTGGAAAAGAGAATAGGAAACTTCAAATTCTTCTCAAACCAGCCAACTATTTCAAACAGTTGATGACATCATCCAACATGCACAACACTATTCTGACCAAATATTTCAGAACATTTGTATGCATTTAAATTGAAAGGGAGGATGCCAATTGGGGAAATAAATGGCTCTGACCTGGGATGGGGAGATGAAACTCAGTGTCATCAACTTCTCCCACCCGGTTTCCTCCCTCCCATTATGAGTCATACAATTTATCTTACTTTTCGAAACAGATTCAGAGTTCATTAGGCAAGGAAGGGTAGTGTGGGAGAACAGCACAAAAGACTGGGAAATTGGATGCTTGCTTAGCTCCTTGATGAGAAAGACTGTTCTGTAAAATAACAGCAGTAACTGCAGTAAGACAGCCAGAAGCCTCTTTGATAGCAGTCTCTCTAAAGTGCACCACCCAATCAAAGAAAGCTGGGGAAAACCAGGCACACAGTTTTTAAAAAAAGGCAAAATACTGCAAAAATGAAAGCCAGCGACAATTGTTAAAAATGTAAAGTATTGTATGGTGGAGAAAAAGTAGCATGGATAAGATCCAATTCCTAATGCTTTTATGAACTACCCCAAGCAAAAGCCACATGAGATGCCAAACAAGATATATATTGCACGCTCTCAGATACAGGCTTTTTATTGTGATCTGCAGCTACTGAAAAGAAAAGAAAAACCCAATCAACGCCTAACTGAAAATGAAAGTAATGCCAAGAGCAATACATTACTTACTAACAACATTATTTTCTCACAGTACAAAGATGCAAAATGGATGCTGATTAAAGGGACAGGGCTGGTAGATTTGAGCCCACCCAAAAGATTCATGGATAGGGTTTCCAGGAGAGCTTGTCAATCTCCTTTCACTTTGGCCTTCATATTTCTGATACAATATTTATTTTGATTTCCCAGTGATATTTGTGTGTATGTATGTTTTTCTTCACAATTTTTTAACATTTTTAACCTCCAATATACTGAAGCAAATTATGCTGCTGCTTCTCTTTGCTTCTGATCAGTTGAGAAAGGGACAAATTCCCTCACTTTGATTTGTTTTCTGAACATTGACATCAGGAGTGCAAAGCTCCCTCAGCTGGGAATCAGTGCCACAGAAACTCTGTGGTTACTTCTAAGTCACATTTGTACTCTAAGGCTTGCTAGCTGTTCTGTGCTTTGGCTCATGATGATTTTACTAGTACTTTTGAGAAAGAGTAGAAGGAAACTGTATATTATCATAAAATATTTTTGTATGCTATTTTAATTCTGTTGCACAGTCATAGTAGAATAAATACAAAGGCTTTACAATGGTGGCTGCCTGGATTCCAATATATCTTCTGGCCATCTTGTTTTTTTTTTTTTTTCATATATCCGTGTTATTATAAAGTCAAGATCAGACTCCTTGAGGCTGCAATCACAGAAAGCTACTGAACAGTGGTGTTTGCAGGCTTGCAAGCCCTCCTTTTTTGTGTCTGTGTGTGAGAGAATGAATGTAAGGCAGGGTTTTAGACGTTCTGGATATTGATATTTTGTCAACTTTCCATTATAATATGTTTTAGATAGTTCTATAGTACTCAGTTTTAATTAGCATTGGGTATAGGTTTTAACTGACATTGTGAGCCACCCTGGGTCACTTAGACAAAAAGGGTGGTTATATAAATCCAACAAATAAATAAAATAAATAAATATTAAAGGACATTACCTGTTCCAAACATGAGATAGAATCTGCCTGCATTTATGTGACTCAAGTTCACCTTGTTAGCTGGAAGACTGGCAAGTCTTCAGTTCGAGACCCAGGTACTACATGACAGATTGAGCGCCTTTCTCTGTCCCAGTTCCTACTAACCTAGCAAATCAAAAGCAAGAAATTGCAAGTAGATAAATAGGGACATGAAAGGAGACTCATCTGGGTGTCTCCTGAGTTGAGTTTCTCCAGCAAAAGTCCTTTAAAATTATTATTTATATATGCCATTTAATCATTTAATATTTTAGTAGAACAGAGTGTATTTCATAAGATGGAACAATAAAAATGTTCTTGCTTTCATGGTTTCCATCGTGAAACTGTTTCCATCAAGCTGTTTTGATAGCATTTTCACCTCTAGACAAGAACGCCTTGGATTAAAGACCACATATGTCTCTTCGATTCATAATCAGTGCCTCAAGGCATTCACCGATTTTATGTTCATAATTTCAGCAGGCCAACACCCAGCTGCTTCCTATTTGAAATTGAAGTTATATAGTACATTAATAAGTATTAAGGAGTAATCTATCCCACAATGGCTTCACATAGCTTTCATTTCTTGCACCATAGGGAATCATTTGGAAAGAAGAAAAACTAACCATTTGCAGCCTGGAAACATGTAGCCTTGTCTGTGTGAAACAAAGCATTGAAAATAGCATAAATTTCCTTTGGAGAACATATTAGTATCATCCAAGGCTAGGGCTATTTAGTAGGAGTTCTGTGCAACTTTCCTTTGAGCTCTGAAGTCTGTAGTCTTGTATAAAGAAAAGAAAGTCCTGAACCTTTTCCCCTACCTGTCTTTTTCTGTGGTGCTGGAGTGCATTTATGGATTTACCAGGCTGACATGCTTAAAAGAAGAAAACTATTCCTACAACTGCAATTGGTATATATTCTACCCAACTTCAACATGTTAAGATAAATGCAAGTGTGTCTAGCATACTCCGCAGTAGTAGTGTTGGTTTTACTAATTGCATTTCACCATCACATGAATTCACTTGAGCTAATAATACTGCTAGGCTGGCACAGAAACCTGTTCAGACTAATGCTAATTGGCGACTTCAGTGTAGTGTGCAGAAGATCATCATCAGAAGAGCTTATTGTTATTCTCAAAGGACAGAGAGTCTCATTTGAGTCCTGCTATACTTCTTCAATAGTAGTGAAGCACAAGAGTGGGCTTGCTTAGCTTTCCTATTTCTTCAGTACTCCATTGGGTTTTATATGAAAATTTTAATATTTGTGTCAGCTTGTATTTTTTAATTTTATGCTGTAAGCCACTCTGAGTAGGAAAGTTTTTCCTAGAAGGGAGGAATATAAATTTAATTAATTAATAAATAATACAGAAACAAGATTTTCAAATTTGAGGCAAGATGATTTATTTTTGACCCTCATATTCTTAGGTTTACCATGAAAATGGACCCTGAAGTCTAGATTTTCTCTTCTTAATCAAGAAAGCTATTTCCAGTTGCAGCATATCCCATTAGCATTCAGCCAAAGACAGAAGTATGTCATTGTCACTTTCATATGATGAATGTCCTAGAAACGTGCTTATGATGTGTATAATTCCAAGCTGGAAGTGCATATACAGTACAGTACTTATATGATAGAACTAATGCTTTGTGTGCACAAGGCCACAGTTTAAGGTCAGTCAATATAACACAGAAGGATCAGCTAGCTTGTGATGGGAAAGCCCTTTCTACTTGGATACTTGGAGAATCGATGCCAGCTGGAGCAGGCAACACTGAGCAAGGTAGCAGATAGTCTGTCCTGCTATGCAACTACTACTTATGTTCTTGAGATCAATGCCATTGACCAATGTGGTACCACTTACACAATTACCAATACATTTACTTCTTAATATTTGTAAGTAGTACACAAGAATTGCAAATGTTACTCTAAGGATTATCCTTTATAGCTGATTTATTTTTCTCTTAGCTGCATTTCTTCAGTATAGTATATGAAAAGGCATCTGGTCGATAGTCATCTCTGCCTAGTGTAGCCTCTAAGTTCTACAGTATTTGGTGGGTTTAGACAGAGACATGTGCTTTGTGCAGGGAAGGTTTTCACCCAAATGCCTGCAAATTAAACTTATTTGAATAACTTATCGGACATGTTTTCTTCTTCAAGATTCCCTGAAGCAACATATTAAGTAGGTCACATAGTAGAGCTAGGAAAAAGCTTTGGCTGAGGCATTTGAACAGTTTCTCAACCTTTTCAAGCACCACACCCCTTAGGCAGCTGAGCTGGTCAGACTGGTGGTTCACCTCACCCTGCCATAAAACACATCCAGAGCTGCCATAAATGTGTTTACAACAGCTGCGTGCACGTTTATTGCTGTTGTAAATGCTTCTGCTTCCACCTGCGTCAGCAGCATCTGCCACATGAAATGGCCATAGGTTGAAAACCCCTGCAAACTGTTGGGTGAGATAGAAGCACTTATTCTTGTTTTGAGGATACCATCTTGGGTGGTTCCCCTCCCACAATACCATGGCAATGTTATGTCTGTGGAACATGAAGGGTCTACTTGCAACAAAGACCAATAAGTTGCAGTCCTATGAATAGCTGCCTAATATTTCAGGCACTGGTATAGAGTACTTCATTGGTATTGTTGGATAATACTGGGAAAGCAGCACCTTGTTATTATTTATAAGGATTAAGAATGGCTGTCCGGAATTGCAAGCAGGAATCTTTCCCATCTCTCCCTGCCAAAGATGAAACCATTTTTTTTCTGTTTGGGATTTCTTCCAGTTATGTTTCATGAATTTCTCTGCATAATGTAAGGATAACTAGTATAAAAAGAACTTCATTAGTTCATGTGCTTATTAGAATTTGCTAAAGTCTGTCAGTGCTGAGGTAAAAACACTGGTCCACACTAATGCTCAGATTAGTCCTTAGCTTGAAAATGAATGGATGGATGGATAAATTAATGAATCAATGAATTAATGAATGGGTTAAAGCAGGAGGTCTCAACCTTTTTAAGCCAGGGCCCGGGTCACGTTCCCTCAAACAGCTACAGGGGCCAGATGGTTATTTTGCACTTCCTCCTCCACATGGCACTTCCTGGTGTGGTGGGAGTGGTGGAGGGGCACATGAAATGGTACCACGGGCCACATTTGGCCCATGAGATGCAAGTTGAGAATACCTGGGCTAAAAAGTCAAAATCTACTAAAGCCACACTGTTACTAATGAAAAAGTCACAATATAACGAGCAAGTTTTGAATACACAGTTACAATTTCTGTCATGACCTGGATGACCTTCAGCTCACCCATGGAAAACAGGTGGTAAAAACAGGAAAAGGGGAGGTACAATGCTGCAATACTACCCATTCAAAGCACATGCAACCCTTGTTTAAACATTTTTGTTAAGCAGTGCCTCTTTTAGACATTGTGCTCAATAAAACACTTCTTCTCCAATACTCAAAATGAATTAAAGAAAAGCAGCTGAAATAAAAGCCACACTTTTAATAGTACAATTTTTATTGAAATTTAAACACCCAAGTAAAAGGGATTTACATAAAAGAATATGACCTGGATGATATACTCTACATGACTGAAAATTGCTTTTTGGCTCTTCATAAAGTTTTGCTTTGACTGGCAGGTACTATGTAAAAACAATATGTGAACCGTACTTTCATTTAAATGTACATGCCACATTGCATTATGTAGTTTCATTTAATATTTTACAACAGTAATAATCACCTTGAGTGCATTAATATAAGGAATAATATATGGAATAAACCAACATATTTCAAAACCAATTGGGAACTGCTTAACCCTTCCCTTGCTCTTGCTTATAAAAGTCAGTGAATATTGAGATAGAGGGAACAAGTATAAAACAAAAGACAGAGTTCAAATACCTAGGAACAACATTTACAAAAAATGGATGAAAAGATTCGCGTACAGTGCAGTAAGGCAAACCAAATATTGGGACAGTTAGCTCTGCTTTTACAACACAAGGCAATAACAATCAACAGAAAGAAACACCTCATACAAAGTATATTCATTCCCACCTTATGTTACCAGTGCCAAATATGGACACTTACAACAAAACATAAGCAAAATTTGGTCACCATGGAAATGAGATGTCTGAGGAAGACTGCTGGAGTGACTAGAAGGGATAAAATCAGGAATTAGGTTATAAGGGAGAGAGCTGGAACTGAGCCAGTCTTGAACTATATACAGAGACAACAAGTAAAGTGGTTTGCCCATTTGGGGATAATGTCTTGGAAGTCCATATCTTACAAGGCACATGTGGAAAGAGGAGACAGACAAAGACCACAAGGCAGGCCCAGAGGAAGGTGGAGAGATAGCATCAGATAAATATTACAAGAACACCAAATAATGCTGGTGGAGGTCACTAGAAGTGCCAGAACTCTGCTCCCTAGAAGTTGAGGGTAGCTCAGCCTCAGATTTTGCTTCAGGGATCCCCTTATTTGGGGAAGGGATGGACCCTCTACTGTCCTTTATGGGTTGGTTTCTGCTTTGATCTCCTGTACTTCTGAGGGGAATGGCTAGCTGGTAGCTTAGCTTCATCATCCAGTAAAGAGGTCTCTAGCAAGGGCATGACACTAGCTTGATAGCAAACTTGTTAACATGGATTTAAGTGCCATAATACCACATTGAGTGGCTTTGTGGCTATAAGTACAGAATAAACTTCTCTCTCTCTCTCTTACACACACACACACACACACACACACACACACACACACACACACATGACAGCCATTTAAAAAGTGTTTTGTCTAATGAATGGGAAAACCATTTGGCAAAGTGGCTAAAACTGGCCACACTAAGAAGGCAAAAATACAAAATGACAAGAATTTTTGCCTTTTTGGTGATGGCTCCTGATCTCTGGAATATGTTATCACCTGAGATATATTAAAGTCATTCCCTTTCCTTCTTATGTTCAGAAAATTGTTAAAAATTGAAGCTGCTTTCAACAACTGAATCTCCTGGATGCTGTGATTTTTTCTTTTTTTACCATATTGTTTGAATCTGTGTTTTATGTGGGGTCTTGTGGGACATAAATGTTAACCTGTAAGACATCCAAAGTAGTGCTTGTACTAATGAGGTGGTATATCCATCCATCCATCCATCCATCCATCTATCCATCCGAGGAACTGCATGTTCATCTGTTTGTGTTTTGTTCCAAGGTAGATCATTTTGGTGGCTTTTTCTCCTATGCTTTCTCTTACGAACATGCCAACATTAAAAAAAAGTCCAGACCTATAATTCATTAAAACAAATATTTTGAAACCCTTCAGGAAATGAATGTGTTGTACCTTTATATTAAAATTCACCACGTGTTTTGAAGCTGTGGTACATACTAGTGTGACATTGATGTAAAACCTCTGAGAATGTTTTTGCACACTAAGCCCAAATTTGCATGATGCCAGGCGCTTTTTCTATTACAGCTGGTATTAAGAGACGGCATCCATCTATATGACAATTTTGCTGCCTCCTCGGCCTCCTTCCTTAGCTCCTGTTCTTATTTGTTGCAGCTCCCTGGAACTTTGGAAAATAATGGTCCTTCATTTCATTGTCATCTAGAATGGATGATTTGCTTTGACATCAGATCTCTGTTTAGAGGGCAGGAGATTATTGTGGTATAAAATAATTCAAAGTACCACAATTAAGCATTGTCAAACACAGTATCATACAGCAGCTACAGAAACCATAATTTTCTCCCCTGTTGTGCAAAAAGCTAGGGGAATCAAGGGTGCAGAGTTTTTCTAGCAAAAAGTAGCATATCCAATGCCTCTATTATATATATTTGAGGAGGAGGCAGAGACACAAAAGGCAATGCTTTTGTCAAAAATGATGAATTGTACACATCTTCAGAGAATTCTGTACTAAAACGAATCATTACTTACAACTTTAGTGGATTAAAAAGGAAGTGGGTGATACAGAACACAGTAATGTGCTAATAGACACTGAATTTAGCAGTTTCCTCTACTTAGATAACTCCATCACTGTTAGCTTTACCAATAAAAGTAAGCTAGATGAAAGGGTTGGGGAGGATAAAGATGAATGGTATCAGATTGCGATACAGACTGATCAAGGTGACATGCTACTAAACTCAAATGTGTAGGAGTGCACTGCCACTGGTTTACACAGTAGTAGTAAGGGAGAGAAAGAGAATCAGAATCCCCCCCCCTTTTTTTTTTCTCTCAGCAGGCTGTCAGCCAGTGATGTTGGTACTGTCATACCCACCCAATTGACTTTGCTTTCTGTGGGATGGTAACAGGATGTGTCTGCTAAGGCTTTTCAGAGGCTGGATTTGTTCCAGGGACAGACGGACAGACAGACAGACAGACAGACACACACACACACACATTGATAAGGAATGTGTGTGATATTTGTATTCTGTCTTTCTGCCAAAGAGTTCCAGACAGTGTGGATGGTTCTCCTCCTTCCTGCTTTATCTTAGAAATAATCCCTCTTCTTCTTCCGTTTCTAGCCCAGACGTGAAACTGCCAAATTGAAGGCCTGACCCAAAGTGAGAAAGATTAGCCAGCAACACAAGGTTGTCATTACCAGGGTATGCTCAAGTGTGGTTCACAGTGATGGGATGTCACCGGTTCCAGACGGATCTCTGGAACCGGTAAGACCAATCCCGGAGGGTTCTCCGTGAGGGGAAGTCCACTTTTGGGGCGTCCGGTTCCGGACGCCTGACCGAAAGAAAAAAAAAATTAAAATCGGAGCGAAAATGGCTCTAATTGACTGCGCATGCGCAGAAACTCAATCTGACGCATTGCACATGCGTCAGATTGAGTTTCTGCGCATGCGCAGTCAATTAGAGCCATTTTCGCTCCGATTTTCAAAACATTTAGAACTTTCAGGGCAGCGGCGGCGGCAGCAGCCCTCTGAGGGGGGCGCCTCCCCGCGGCACGTTGAGGGCTGCCTCGGCCGTCCGCTGCTGACAAGCCCCATGCCCTGGGGACGCCCGGCGGGGTACACCGCTGCCGCCGCCTCCGCCGGGCGCCTGTGGGCCGGGTGCCTGCACCCGCCGTCCACAGCCGCCGCCCGCCGCCGCCGGAGCTGCCGCTGCCTGAATCCCTGTGGACTCCTTCTTGGGTCGGTCCCTTTTGAGCTCGGCTGCCGCGCGCTGCGGAGGAGGAAGCTGTAGGCGGCGGCGGTGCAGCATGGGGACGGCCCAGGGAGGCGCGGCAGCCGCGGCTGCCCGTCGCCCCTCGCCATGGCCGGAGCCGGGCTAAAAAGGTACCGGCCCAAGGAGGACGCCACAGGGGTGCAGGCAGCTCCGGCGGCGGCGGCGGCTGTGGACAGCAATCGGGGTGCTGGGTCCCAAGAAAGGTAAGCGAGGGGTTTTTATTTGGGGTGGGTGGGTAATTTATTTGTGTTTTGGGTGGGTGGTTGTTTTTATTTTATTTATTTATTTGTGTCTGGGTGGGTGGGCTGAGAGGGAGGGGTGTGTGTGTATGTTTATTTTTATTTTTTATTTATTTTTATTTTGGCCCCGCCCACAACGTCATGACGTCATGACGTCGGCCGTGACGTCATGACGTCATGCCATTGGCCACGCCCATGACGTCCGTGACGTCATGGCGTGGTAGTAGAATTTTTGTCATCCCATCACTGGTGGTTCAAATATACAACAGTCTTCAAGGAGACTCTTTCTGTCCACTCCATTTTCCCTGTAATGAATGAGAAGCGAATCTTACTTTTCAACTGTTTATACAAGCTTAAACCTTTGCAGGGGCATTGAGACTTTTTCCTTAAGGAATAGCATGAAAAATAAGGATGACACCGAACCCGAAAGAATGTTACAAGTCTTGAAACTTGAAAGAGGGAGGAGGCCTGGCCTGAAGTTCTTGCTGAGTTTCAGGGCTCGGGTGGACTTAAGTTCCAAGGTTCCTAATCCAACAACATAACCACTGCACCACACTTTCAATCAATAAGACTTTGAGAGCTCTGTTTGAAAGGATGATTTTGCCCTTGGCATGGATTAATTTTTCCTCTGACCTTTCCTGTGGATAGTGATTCTATTCCACTTCCAGACAGGGTAGCTGGATTCTCCTCTTCTGCATTCTCCTGCTTTTAAATTCTTTTCACATACACTTTCCCCCACTCTAGTAAATCATATTCACAACCTGATAGCACTAAAGTGGTTGCATTCTACACATTGCCTTGTGTTTGTTCTTCGCTCCACTAGTTCCCAAGTGTAGGTGTGTTTGACATTTTTAGCAGCTTGTTTGGCCATTGTGCATAATTTTCATTTGCCCTTCATCACACATTGAACACAAGACTGGCAGTGATGTTCGCAACCTAAAACTCATGCTCTGAGAAGGCATGGTTCAATGGAGTTTAGATCTTTGTCAAACAAGATTTACTCTTGTAAGATAAAAACCCCATTCCATACAAAAGCCAGAAGATGCAGTTAAATGGTCAACAATTGGGCATACGGTACCACATGGACTGTGAAGTTCTTGGCAGGTAACAGAATGCTGACCTAGTGGATGACAGTGACAAATATGGATACAGTGTAATGTAAAGTAGTATTTTGCAAAAGATTGTCTCATTTCAGCCATCTGTCTTGAGCAGTGTTTCTCAAATTTTTCTATTTGGACTTCAGTTCCCAGAAGCCCAAGTCAATTCCCCAAAGCACTGATCAGCCAATGTACTGATTTAGGCTTCTGGGAACTGAAGTAAAAAAAAAAACCCAAAGGGTGGAGAACACTGGTCTAGAGTTTAGAAAACTTACTTTTTAAATTACAACTGCCAGAATTGATCATTCATTCATTCATATTTTTTTAAGGATAACCTCACCTTTCTCATCAAGAGGGCCCATGGTAGCTTAATAAAGAATATTAAAAGCTAAAAAGTATGATAGTTTTTTAAACAATATTAAACATTTAAGCCAATATCCAATTGAAACTGCTACACTTTTTGGGTTACCTTCTGGATATTATTATTTTTTGTTCCCTGTTTTCTTAGCCTTTTATTCTTGCCTGGAGTGCCTGTCTGCCTTCTCTTCACCTGTCATACTACTGTCTCTGCTGCTGGCCTGAAAACGTCAAAATGATGAGAAAGAAGGCTCCCCAATATCCCATACTCTTTTTTGGGGGTTGGAATTTGGGTTTGATTATGTTTCAGTTAGTAAATGTGTATGGTTATTTTTTTGATTATGGTCATGAAGATTATTTCTCTTTCTCATCTCTCATCTTGTTTCCACTGATGAATTGCTGCAGAAAGTGATGCTATGATAAAGGTGATGACAAATATTAGTTTCTGAATAGGTATGTGGGTGATCATTTTTTCTTTCTCATGCATTATTGTTGTTGCCACTGTGGGGAGTGATTATCTGCTACCTTCTCACTGTTTCCTTTTTTTTTCTTTTTTGGAGGGAGCATAATTTGCAGATTATGCAAGACTAAACTTGCTATAGCATCAAATGAGAAAGGAAATGAAAGAACCCAAAAGATTTATCCCATTTCAGGTTTACTAAGAAGATTGGTAGACTGGCTGGAGATCCTGCTATGGTAATGGAGTAGACTGTACAGACTCAACAGATTACTGGAGCCCCATACCTGCCCTGCCAGCCAGGTTTTTAGGCCCTTCCGAAAGGGCAATAGCTCTGTCTGTAAATGTAACTCAGTTGGCAGGAAGTTCCAAAGGGCCAGGGCGGACACGGAGAAGACCCTCCTTCTAGTGTTAGAGAGATGGATGTCCCAATTCACAGCTGTGTGAGCCTGGTAAATTAATCAAATCTACTTCTGTATAATATTTCTGTATAATGTTTCTGTATAATGAAGGGCTATTACAGCCTCTCACAACAGTTTCATGAGTTCACAGTGTTCATCATGTATTTGCTAGGAAAAAGACTACACTAATAGAAGCAAGAATATCAGCAGATTTCAGGGGGGGGGGATTCCCACTTTTAATGTTTTAATATAATTTTTAACATCAATTACTAATATTACTATGAATTTGTGGTATGTAGGTATGACTGAGCTACAGGAGCTAAAATATGGAAAATTAAAGATTGCCTTGAGCTTTGTCTTGCTTTGAAGAAAAAAGGGGAAAATAATAACACACAGGAATAGATTTTCTTCCCAACATACTTTTGAATCTATTAACTTTCCACTGAAATCTGTTAACTATTCATTAAACTATTTTCTTGAATCCAACCCATATCTATTCCTATGAGGACTTGCATTTCCCTCCTCAAATGATTATTTTCACAATGAAATACACTTGTCTAAGCTCAATACACATTTACAGTAACTGCCAAATTGTCACTCAAAACCACTGAATATTAATGGTAGCCTTTCTTCAAACTAATGCATTTTAATTGAGAGTGGCATTTGACAAATACAAAAGCCATGGAAACCCAAAACAGTTTTTGTTCATTTTATAGCTTGTGTTTGTTGTCATAGTTGGGTTTTTTTCCCATTGAAAAAAGATCTGTAACACCCTGATAAGAGAACCCATTTCAGATAGTATATTACTGTTCCCTTATATCTAGATCATTATTGTAGCTATAAATAATGTTCAGTATGGTTATAATTCATGTGAACTATGTGAACATTTAAATGACTACATATTTGCCAGTCATTAAGGTGCCACAGGTTTCTATTATGGACAGACACTTCTAGGAACCTAATTCTTCTATGTATGTGGGATACATGAAAGTATTCATTGGAGTGAATACTGGAATAACTCCAATTTTCCATTAATGAAGGTTTTCTCATATGGGGAACTCAATATTCCTCCTTTTAAGAAAGTTAAAAACCACCAAGAAAGGGTTTAGTAGCTAAATAGATTGAACATATTCAGTGTTTTACCATTTAAGAATGCTAATAATATATAATTGCATGCCATCAAGTCAATTCTGAATGGTTGCTCTTTCCAGAGTTTTCTAGGCAAAGAATACACAGATGTTGTTTACAATTCCCTTCTTATGTGGGCATCCTTGGACTATGCAGCTTGCTCATGACTACACAGATTGGTTCTTCTCCTGAAGGCACAATGGGGAATCGAACTATCAGCCTCTGGCTCCACATCTAAATACCTAAACCAGTGGTTCCCACAAGGGGACTTCAATACCCAGAAGGTTAATTTCGTACAGTGGCTGATCAGTGCTTTGGAGAATTGACTTAGGCTTTTGGAAATTGAAGTCCAAAAACCAAAGGTTGGGAAACACTGGTCTAAATCATTATGTTATACAGCTGGCTTAAGAAAACTAAAAGCTACCAGAACCAGCTTCTAAAAAATCACTTTGTCCATTATTTATTCAATTGCATTTACTGATCACAGTCCTATTACAAATTTTAAAATATGTACAGGAGCTGTCTAGCCAACAAGAAGCCCATTTGAGGTCTTTGACAATACAGGAAAGCTTATTTCTCAATTTCCTTTCGCTGTTTAACACTAGTTGGACATAAAAATGCTTTTTTTTCGTGACTGGATCATGTCCCAATTCAGTAGAATAAAACAAACTGTTTGGAGTACAAAGGAAATGCCACAGAGAGAGAGAGAGAGAGATTAAACTGATTTTTACTCACACAGTGTTGTACATACACACAAATGTGTATGTATTCCCTATGGACTATTAAATTTTGTTGCATGAACAGAAAAATCTGAGGAAAGAGCTGTAAAGCATTGGTTAAGAAACAGAAAGAACTAGTCAGATCATTTTGCTGGCAAAATATCTAAGCACCATGGTCAATCAAAATTTTTAGTATGTATGGCTACCACAATTTCATTGGCACCTTTTTTAAAAACATGGGAAATAGAACAAAGTTGCTACCTTATTTCCAGGTGGATAATACCTGACCTGAAGACTGCTTGGAGTCCCTCAGAATATTGTTTAGCTGCTGACATAAGCTAAATCCACTAAATTTTAGGACTTGATTTCCTTCCAGAAGGGAAGGACATGCTCTGCTTTGTAGTTTAGAGAGGTTGCTGTTCTAACTTCCTGCTGCATAAACAGCCACCATGATTGCCATCAAGTTTCACTGGCCACTGTGGCAGCAGAAACCGCAGTGGCTGATGACATTTCATGATAGCAGCAGAAACTGCAGTGATGATGTGTTGGGGAATAGGCAGCTCAAATTACAGTGTGGTAATAAAAAGAAAAGTATTCATTTAGGATACAGTAGAGTTGTTCCTCGGTTAAAGAGCATAATGCGTTCCACAGGATTGCTCTTTAAGCGAGTTTGCTCTTTAAGCGAAACACCATTGTAAGTGACCAATGTGGGGGGGGGGGATTGCGAACTCTGGTTTATTTGTTAAGAGAGTTTTTGGTTGGTTTTATTTGTTAAGCGAAGCGAACATTCAGAGAAAATTCTGCTCTTTAAGCGAGTTACTCTTTAAGCGAGGCACTCTTTATGAGAGGTTTGACTGTATATAAATTGTTCCGTAATAGCATCCAGCAAAAAATAAGCAAGAACATTGTGGAGGCAGAAAGGGGGAGTCAATTGAACTATCTTTGTGAATCAGTAATATTCTAAATAATGGGAGGATTCTAGGATTATATTCTTTAGTTTTTAAATTAAGCAATTTTTAAAAACATTGAATTCCCATATTAGAGTCTTTACCAAATTAATTAAGATAAAACATTTAAGGCAGTGTTTCCCAAATGCTGGTTTTTGGACTTCAATTCCCAGAAGTAAGTCATTTCCCCAAAGCACTGATCAGCCAATGTACTGACTTAGGCTTCTGGGAATTGAAGTCCACTAGTGGGCTGTGTACCCCTTGTTGGAAACCACTGATTTAAGGCATTCAAACTGTTCCTGGCAAATCTGAGCTTTCATATATTTTAAACAATGTAATTCATACAAAACTCTGTCACATCTCATCCCAAAGAATCTAAAACTGTCCAGTCAGCCCTAGGGAGGGATCCCTTTTGTTCTTCGGTGTGTTGATTTTTCTCCATTGCACAGCAGGAAAGGCCTTCAAATTCACATTTGTGAAATACACAACTCTAGAAACACTAGGTCGCCAATGCAATGACTAAACAATTATACAATCAAAACACATAAATAAAGCATCAGTTACATTTTATTCCCAGCCACTTTACAGGAGATGGTTGTTCTGATGCATGTGGCAGATAAGAATATATTCCTTGAAATTGCTTGCATTATTGCTTACATGTAATGAAAGAGAAGGCTGGTACAATATCTCATGGTATTCTAGACAATATTGTAAATGTCATTTGCTTTAGTCCTCTTGCCAACCTTTTATTTTTACAGAGTGCTTATCTACCCATATAATATTTTCCCCTTTCCTTGTTCTGACTTGGTAGCTATTGGGGTCAGTTTCCTCCACATGTGATTCAAGTGACAAAGGAATGAAACTGATAGTCATTCCTTCAAGCCAAATGCCCAGTTCTTATAAGAGAGCTCAAAAATTGAATCACACAACTAGATTCTGTCACTCAGTCTTTTCTGAATCATGTGTAAAAGATATTTCATAGGTACCCAGTAACTTTCATCCTCCCTCAAAATGCAACATGCTCCAGTGGCAAAGAGCAATAAATTTTATAACATTGTTTGTGTTTCTTTGTAAGAAACCTGACCAGGGAAGTGACTGAAACTCAAGGGAATTGTTCACAACTCATATGACAAACTAATCAGGTTTGGGGGAAATTCAAGATGATTTGGGGGGCCATAGTCCAGACACCTTAACTCCAAACTTCACCAAACTTGGAGAGAGTTGAGAGGATAATGAGCAGAATTTTTGTGTCTATGTAGCTTGGAGGCTGAGTTATCACCCACCCACCATTACTCATTAAATTTTGCCCAAACCAGCTGGTGGTTATCTAAGAATTTTGCACAGTACTGCATGTATGTACTAATTGGTTGTTGTTCAGTTGCACAGTCGATTCCGACCCTCTGCGACCCCATGGACCACTGTCCGCCAGGCACTCCTGTCCTCCACCATCCCCCTCAACTCGCTCAGCTCTGTGCCCATTGTCTCTTCAATACCATCTAGCCATCTAATAAGAAAGAATTAATCTTTCCATTTTTCATTAATTTAGCCCTCATACACCAAGGGAGGATATTTAGTTCCAGATGACCATGATGCAGAATTCATATGGGACAAAACATACAAGGCAGGTATTCTGTAGCAAGTCTTCTGAAAACAAAGGTATCTGTTGTGACCACATCATAATTGACTTGAAATGTTGGAGCAGAATCTTCTTGGGTTCTCCTGATTGTGCAAAATTCAATTGCATGAGCAAGTGTATACTTTTGGAACTTGCACAAAAGGTGCACACCTGTGGGCATCACTTTGCCCCACCCCTCCTGGGGAGAGAGAGGACATTGGCACACTGTGCATGCAGGGGGGGAGCCTGGAGATAGCCCTTATTAGGGATTGCTATTTTCCCCCTGGCCCTTCCTTAACTCAGCACCAGAAAGAACAACAGCCGACCCGCCCACCCTGAGGTCAATGTGAGATTAGCTGTTTGCATCAGGGCTGGATGGGAATTTTTTTGCTCTTATCCCTGATTGGCCTTTGGGAATCACCCATCCCACACTGATTCATATGGGTAGTTTTATGGGTGCCTGAGTGGTGGCTGCTGTACTCATGTTGACTGGTGGGTAGCACAGGAAAAAGTAAATCATGAAGACCCATTTACATTCTGGGTAGGGCCATGGGGTTGCCTGGCAGCCGGGGCTAAGGATACAAAAGGCTTGACTCATGGCTAACAGGCTAACTGTGTGTCCCAGGTACCTTATGGAATGCCACAGCCAGAGGCAGGGAAGCAGCACTGTTGAACACCCAAAGTAGTGGCAGGGAGATTAGGACTGTAAGCAGGCAACTCCCTGCCTGGGGTATCATTAGAGGGGAGAGGATGTGGTGAGGTGTCATCCTGCTCTCTCCTTTTGTCCTACGCTACCACATCACAGTTTATTAGTGTTGGTCACAAATTAGTTATGTTGAATGAAGTGGCCCAGTTGTTTTAAACCTGAACATGTGTCAGTCTCTTTACTCAGGGGGTGGGTGGTGGGTGGGCAAAGGCTATTATTTTCTACTCATGGGTGATATCCCTTTGCACTACAGGAAGCCAGAGATCGCTCGGAAACTCAACAGGGACAGTGTTGCTAATTCAACAGGATACTGGCATTGAAGTTGTTTTCTGTTTTAAAGCCAAACAAAATGAGAATTTGTTATCATATGACTGACTTGTATTAAGCCTACACAGGATTCCTATTGGTTGATGGCTACACTATTGTGTACAGTTCTTATCAGTGATGGGGCTTTCTTTTTATTTACTGCTCAGGTCCATCACCAGATAGATCATTCATTCAGCTTGACAGCTTGTCACAGTAGCTTTCTGCTGGGCTCCAATTTCCTGATTTCTGTTTGAACTGTAGATTACATTTTCATTCTGAAAATGTGCATGACCCTCTCCTCCAAATTTCTGGTCTTCTTACTTCACATTTCTTTAGCTGTCACTTAAAACACTTATGCTTCCTAGCATCCGAGAAATGTTCCTTTATTTCTAGCCACATATTTCAATGGATTGGCAGCACCCTCAATTACTGCTACATTCACAAGGCAAGGAAAGAGTTCCTCCCCCTGTTGTTTAAGAAAAAAGTTTTTCAAACTGATTAAAGTGAAACCTGCACATCATTCAACTTTCTACAGAATTTAAAAGATTTACGCTCACTGTTTAGAGCAAGTACATTTTCCCTTGCAGCTGTCAAAACAAGCTGCCAGTTCAATTATCTGGAATGACTATTAGTTATTTTTTAATAAAGTTTCAGCTACTTTTCACTGCCTTCGAATGAATGAACTGTTCCCGTGCACCTTTTAAATATGCATTTCACAGCGCCTATGAAATTATGCAATTGTATGGAAGTTGCTGTTTGATTTTATTATGAAAAGCATTACATTTTTTAATGTGTTGTATATAACTGTCATCATGTTCTGGTCACAGGCTGTTTTTCCTCCCATTCCTCCTCCTAATAAAAAGTTCATTGCTATAGAGTGCTTAAAGATCACTCTAAATACCTGAATGACCTTGAAGGAGTTTTTACTTCTTAAGAAAGGGAATTTAGCTGAAGAACTTTGTCTCTTGACCTCGTTTGGTGGCATATACTTTACAAGCATTCTGAAAATCTAAAGAGCTGCTCACGTGCATGCATGCACACACACACACACCCCAGTACTGATTCATCAAGGTTTATGAAGCACATAATATTGTATATCTCTACTCAAAAGCAATCTATGGGAAGGGAGCAAATTTGCCAAGTTCATTTCCATGGAATATTTATTTTTCTCATTTCCACACACTTTCCAGATTAGGTCTATTTGGATATTTTTAAAGCCAGGGGAAATATGTCAAAGCAATCACCCTTACCGCCTAATAGCGCTTAGTGCACTCTCTAGGCAGTTCACCATTTAATTAGCATTTTGCCCCAAACATGCTAGGTATTCATTTTACTGACCTCAGAAGAATGGATGGCTGAGTCAACCTTGAACCCTGGTCAGGATCGAACACACAACCTTTTGGTTGCAGGACAGCAGTTTAAACACTGCACCACCATATGTGAATGCTTTCTGCATATTTTCATCAGGATGCATAATTTGTACATGCCTCCTAGGACTAATTTCCACAGTTTTAAGAAATCTATGCAGAATGTTACACATTTTTTAAAAATTTGTGATTCTGTAGCCTAATACTTTTGTTTTTCCTGGCATGGAATTATATCAGACACTTGGAACTATGGGGATGAAAGTTACTGCTGGGTTTAACTGTCTCAGTGAACATAGTGCTTTGGCATCTCTGAAGATTTGCTCTACAAAGAAAAAATGTCCATTACCTCTGGAATTTGCACATTTGAGAGGTTTATGGAGTGTTTCAGAGAAATAAAACTTGTCCAAAATGATGGGCCCATTTCAAAACTATGAATATCTAAAAAGCACATTTTAAAAAAACACACAGATGGGCTTAATAAATGGGAACGGTAGTGTGACAGGTAAAAATGCATTAAAATCGACACAAATTTCAGTGCAGAGTATAGATTGAATTCCCTATTCACATTCCTGATCCTGGGTAACAAATTGTTCAGGCAAGATGGACACGTCCTTAAATAAATTCTGTTTACTGGAAAAAGATACTCTTGAACCTAATCTTGTCCCAATATCCATTTTATGTTGTGAGCACAGCAGCAATGATGACATGGTGTGATAAGGGAAGAAAGCCTGTTGATGGTTCTGATTAAGGCCAAAATGAAACCCAGTGTAAGAAATGAGACACTGCTTTGAGCTGTCCTGGCAGCTACAAACATACACTTCAGTCTGGGAAGACTGCAAAATAAAACAGAAGAAGAGGTTAACAAAGGTAGTCACCATGGTGATGTCAATGGAGTTTCAGCAAATTTAAGGAAGGCATGATGACAAGACAAGGGTTTATAAGCAGGGTGGGGAGACATACAGTCAAACCTCGCACAAAGAATGCCTCGCTTAAAGAGTAACTCACTTAAAGAGCAGAATTTTCTCTGAATGTTCGCTTCACTTAACAAATAAAACCAACCAAAAACTCGCTTAACAAATAAATTGGGGTTCACAATCCCCCCCCACACACACACAATTGGTCATTTACAATGGTATTTCGCTTAAAGAGCAAACTTGTTTAAAGAGCAATCCTGTGGAACACATTATGCTTTTTAAGCAAGGTACAACTGTATTAGGTTTTTTTTACTCTCTCTCTCTCCTATAATGGAGTCACTGGCAATGGTAAGGACTTCTTGCATAGTTTATGACAAAATGAGCTGATGACCATTCATTTAAGCAACTCTAAGAGGGTTTAGATACATTTATGAAGCCTAAGGTTGACAAATGAAAAGATGGAATCAAGTAAAAAGATGAAATCTTGTTGTTTATTCAAAATGAATAAAATATTGGTGTTGAACAAGTGTACACATGAGTCCCAGATGTCATACCATGTGTGATTTTATGTGGATTTGTGGACTGTATGTTTTTTTTTCTTTTTGGAAATTTATAAATTTTTTGGAAATTTATAAATAAAAATATTTTTAAAAAATGAGTCCCGGGGAAAGTGACAAGGGATTGTTGTGACCTCTGCATCATCACTTGTGACATTTCCAGAAGCATGTATCCATTCAAAATAATCCAGAAATGAATCAGGCTGATTCTGACAGATCTATGAAACATCCAGGTCAATGAAAGACTCCTGTGAAGGAGAACCTGAGCAAACTTAATCTGAACATACTTGAAGATTTATTTTACCAGTTTAGATTCAGAAGCTGGAATCCTGTTACTTAGTGTAATAAGTTGCATTAGAGGAGGCCCATTTCTTCTTCTTCTTCCATGACTAGGCCAGGTGTGATGAGGGAGAGGAGGTGGCCCATTAAATCACTGGATATTTGTTGAGTTAACTCTACCACAAGTTCCATTGATTCAACAAGTCTCATTGTGACTTAATTTAGCATAGAAAGTTTCATAGTACTGGTACAGGAGAAGGAATAACATCTCTCTGGACCAATGCAATGCTTAATATTTTCTGGTAGATTTCTCTCCCAAGAGCATGAATATAGCAAGTGACACCTCAGAGATTGCAGCATAGAGTGTGCTTGACGGGAAAATGTTGAACATTTAAACCCATTGCCTTCTTCCTTTCTCTGATCTATGTGTACCATATACCCTTGTCTTATTTCACTGTCTGGGTTTCAAAACTTCAGTCATTTCCATTGTGTATTTTCTCACTAATACCCTACAAAGAAAAAAAAACTTAGAGGGGTTTATTTATTTACATTTACATTTTGTACCTCATCTATCTGAGTTAAAGGACCCACTTCTCAACTGATCAGGGAAAGCTCCCCCAACCAGCTGAGAAGTTTGCTCTTTGGGAAAGTTTGCTCTAGCTGCAGGGATCACACCAAACTACATTTTGCTTCTGTCCCTGACCATAGGTGACTTTTTAAGGGAGGGTTTTGGTTTATTTGACTTTAGTTTTGTAAAAAGTCAAATATCAGCAATCATTAAGCAGTCAAATTTCCCCACCACTAAAGATAGATGAGATTTTTGTTTAAAAAACAGAATTTAGCAAAATTACAAAATGTGAACAGAAAGAATGGGAAGCAGATAAATGTGTACAGTATATCCACTAAGCATTCCTCACTATTTTCCCATTTGGTGAGATTGATTTTTATTATATTCAAAATGTAACTGATTAAAGAGCTATGTCATGGCTTTGGTTACATCTGGTTTCACTAATTGATGAATAAGGCATTCTTTGCAAGTCCTTTTAAGGATATTTTTAATTTGGCATTTGATTTTTCAGGCTGGCATGTGCTAAATCTTGTCATGGCATTACCTGAGAGCAAAACATTGAATATATTTTCTCTTTTAAAAACTTCCTCTTCCTCTTCATTTTTAAGACGGATATAAAAATAGACTGCCTGTCCCAAGAGTGTTCCAACACAAGTGACAGAGGACTCATTGTACTAGAATATGAAATAAGTGTGTGTTAAAACCAGACATCAGCTTTACCAGCTGTAATACAAATGTTTGGTGAAACAGCTCATGTATATTCATAGGAACTCCCCATCCCCATCCCCAGTTCCTTCAAAATATTAACTGGTGTTTTGTTTTTCTCTCTACATGTGAGTCTTAGGTAGAAGACATTATTATCACATTTGCACATGAGGAACAGGCCTCAGTAGACTAAGTGATTCCTCCAAGGTCACAAAGGAAGGCTATAACATAGAAGGAAATTATGCCCATTCTGATCCCACTGCTGAACCACAAACCCATCCTTCCTGCCTTACAAAATGTCATGAGATCATATAATTAAAACGAGAACAGCAATGCATATGCACTTGACAGCACTGATGCACAGCTTTACAAGCTACCTCAATTCAGACATTCTTAGATTTATGAACATCACTACAACCATAGCAAGAAGTCAAAGGAAGATCTTCACAAAAAAGAAGAAAGTCCAGTACTAATATATGCTTTCACAAATCATTTATCTGATCATAACTTCTGCATGAGTGGATCATATTTCACAGAAGGATAGATAGGGGAGGAAGTTTGAAATAATTAGTCAGGGTTTCTGAATGTCAATAGTGTAGAGGTACCTCTTGAGAAACATTGGTCAGTGGTCAGGCTCAACATTTACAAGAGAACAGAACTCCAAATGAGGAAACTGCTATGGCAATCTTATTAAATCTGCTTGCATGTGCCCAGGCTCATGACTGAGATTCTTTCAGATTACTATGACAACTTCCACATTTGGAATTTTTCATACACAAACACTGAACGTGATACTGGCCAATATGCTACTTGTTCCTTCCTATAAAGTTACTGGCAAAGCCACTATCAGAAAAAGGCAGGAAATATTTAGGTAACACTTGGAGAAAACTTTGGGTCAGGAGGCCACAACCTCATTCAACTGGTCTGGTTTATCACATTTTGAAGCAACACATGTAAGGCACATTATTATCCAAAACCATTTAGGCTGTTATTGATTAATAAGAACTGTCACATGAATAGGACTGTTCAGTCTACAATCCAAAGTTACTGAACTATGGCATTAGAACACTGTAAGCTTCTCTTTCTTTCTTTCTTTCTTTCTTTCTTTCTTTCTTTCTTTCTTTCTTTCTTTCTTTCTTTCTTTCTTTCTTTCTTTACAAGAAGACAAGACTCACTTTAGAAGGCAATAATGTTAGGAAAAGTAGGAGTCAGTAGCAAAAGATGAAGATCTAACATGGGATTAACTGATTCAAAAAATAAGCCATAGCATTTAGTGTGAGTATTAATAGTAAGCCCTTTGAGAGATTACTAATTCATAGTTTTGCTATAAATCAGACACTACTTGACGACGATGACGACAATGACAACAACAACACTATTGGGATTTTAATCTGGAGTAAATTAAATCATATAAATCACAGCAATAAATTGTGGCTAATTAAATAAATTCCTGTTTGTGTGTCTGGTCATATAAGTGGTTGCATGACTGACATGCAAATAAACACAAACTTAATCTCATTAGTTAGCTATGATTTGCCACCACAGTGTATATGAATTCACTTACTCCAGAATAAAATCTAATAGGATTCTGGCCGGTGTAATTTATAGCTGCATGTGTTGGCACATTGTGCTATGTTTATTCAGGAACAATGTAGGAGGCACAGGATTTATTGCTCTAGGTCTAAAGGAGCCCATGTGTATACATATAAAATAGCCCTGCTCTATGCAGTTTCATGCCTGCCTGGCAGAGACAATAGCTTGTTTATTTTTCTACCTGTGATGCTTGCCATAATAAACACATTAATTACCTAAATATTTGCTGTCTTTTTCTAATACCACAAATCTGAAATGGTCTAAAAGCATCCACATCATTCTGCCTAACAGTAGGCCTAGCTCTGATGGAGACTGCTGATACATATGAGTTTAAATTTTATTAGGTCCCCCCTCCACTTAAATTTGAAAATAGAAACTATCTCCACATTGACTTCACTTTTAAGCACAATGTGGGTGGTACATAATTTTGGGCAAAGACCTGTCTAGATCTTCTTTGTGTACATCAAACCATGGTAGCATGATGTTGGATTCATCCTAAGGTAAACTGACTGCTTTCAAATTCTGTGTGATTTTTTAAATCAAAACAGTGGTTGTCAGAGAAGAGATTTGTAACATGGGTGGAAAGTAATATCAGTCCACTTTCCTCCTTTCCCCTTGCCAAATTTGCATTACAAAGTAATATAAGAATCCTTTGGGGAGCAGAGGTGGAGCTGTTAGGTAACAGATTATGGACAGCTTGAAAGGAAAGATGACACCTGCTGTTCTGCAGGAGGGGGGAATGGGTTACATCTTGCAAATTTACTGGAATAAACAGATGGCCAGAAACCTTTCCTTCTCCTTGCCTGCAGTTTTTCTCCTTATGCGTGAGAAGGCCTGACATTACAAGCCCCTGGGTAACATTTTGTTTCACAGAAGACTGCCATATATGTCAAACAACAGGCATGTGTTTGTTGTATTTATTCTAGAAACAACAGTCTAAATTCCACTGCTAGTCACAGCTAGAGGAGACACATGGAATCAAAGGACTTACTTAACATTCAGTAACAGACTCTATAAATCTATTCTGGTTGGGACAATGGACTGGATTTAGAGCAAAGTGTGCAGGTGTGAGTTCATTCCTATATTACTGATTGTGTGAAATGGACATTTGTTCCCCAGAATTGAGAAACAGCTAATTCAATATGGGCAAGCTTTTTTTTGTGTGTGTGTATGCAAAATATCTCAGGTTCAGACTGTAGTATCTCTAGGTAGGCTCCTGTCTGAAATTAATAAAAAGATGAAATAATTTTTAAAGTGGTACGTGAAGAGTTTCTTGGAGATGTGTACTGAGCTATATTTATTTTGATAATGTTTATAAGCTAGGAAACTGGTTACACAGAAAGAGCATCCATGAAGATTGTAGTATTTGTGAACCACAATCGGGCAACCCTTGTGTTACTGGCTAATCATTGGGTCAGGTGAAAGGAACTGTAGAATGAACTCACCAAAAAGTGGCTTCATTTTGGCAGTTTCAAGTCTGGCCTAGACATGGAAGAAAAAGATGTTAAGAAGCAATAGTTTCACTGTACAACATTCTCTGTAATATTAGTAGTGTCCTCACGCGTCTCCTGAGAGAAGAGCCAGCCTGTGTAGTTTTGGGCAAGCTGTATAGTCCCAGGGCAAAACTCTCCCTTCCCTGGAAGAAGGAAATGGTGAAGCACATTTGAATACTCTGTCTCTGGAAAACCTTGGAAAGGATTTCAAGATGGAACCAAGCTGGCAAGACTCTGTTGTCATCGGTGTCATTATAAAAATCTATCATTAGATTCACAGTCAAAGACTGGTATAAAATTAATGGGTATAAAATCAACAGTTCAAGACTTAACCAAGGACCTAAGAATTGTTAAGGTAACATCTAAGTCAGGGGTTTCCAACCCCTGGCCCATGAGCCTAATCCAGCCAGCAGTAGCCATCTCTAGACCTGCTCCCACCTGCCACCTGCCCCAGAAGTCATGTTGCATCACTTACCATAGTGGTGGTGATGACTGTGCCTTTTTTGTGGCTTTTTCCATAGCCTCTGCCACTTCCCAGGGTGGCTGGACACTTTTCGCAGCAATTTTGCTCTGTTGGGATAATTTTTTGATGCTTCCCCACTTTGTTTGTTTGAACATGCCGCTTTGCTTGAACATGCTGCTGGGCAACTTCCAGTGCTGGGTTGATCTTGCATCATTGGTTTGGTTCCTAGCACAGAACCAGGAAGTTGCCCAGCAGCACGTTTGAGCAGCTGAAATAAACTGGGGAAGCCTTGGAAATTTATCCAAATGGAGTGAAATTGCTCTGAAGAGCCTTTCATTGCCCTGGGAAGTGGCAGAGGCTGTGAAAAAAACACAAAAAATTGCACAATTGTTTCCATCAATGACAACAAAAACATAAGCAGTGGGTGCCAACACAGCTCCAGCCCCTGGCAGGGAGTGTCAGGGGCAGGTCTGGTCTCTGGCAGGAAAACGTTGCAAAAGTTCTTAGTAGAGTTCTTAGTAGAGTTGTTTTTTGGAGATTAATATGATGCAAGCTTTCAAGATCCAAAATCTCTTCTTTGGGCATAGCATGGTGTCCCCTTGCCAGGTAAAAGTCTCAGAAATATGTGAGGAACAACAGTAAGAAACTTTTTGGTTCATCACCCCTCACCCCCTGCTTTGAGTTTTTGGAGAGTTAGGATGTTCACGTCCAAAAAATCCAAAATCTCCAAATACCTATAGAGTCCTTTAGGTATTGCTTCAAGGGCTCCAATCACTATGGGAACAACAACAAATTTCTTCCTCCATAGATGCTCAACTTCAATTTGCAAATCATGATATTTTGTTATTTTATCCAGTTGTTTGTCTTCAGTTTGTGCATGTCCTGGTACATCAAAGTCAATAAACCATGTCTTCTTCTTTTCTACAATAGTTATACCAGGTGTATTGTGAGTCAGAAGTCTATCTGTTTGAATTTCAAAGTCCCACAGGATTTTGTCACTCTCTTTTCTAAAACTTTCTCTCCCTGATGTTCCCAATCATTTTACTGCATACAAATCCAAACTTCTTGCAAAGTTTCCATTGAATAATTTTTCTAAACCTGTCATTGCAAATTATCAGTCTGTGAAATTTTGCTGCACCTGCTGATCAGATGGTGTACTGTTTCATCCTTTTCATTACAAAGCCAACATTTGCTATTGTTGGATGCATGCTATACAGTATTTTTGTCTTCATGCAATTTGTTGGCAAAACATGTTCATGGGATGCAAAGATCAAACCTCCTCCTCCATGTTAGTGTTAGTGTTACCACCACTACCACCACTACATCATAGATTTACGACTGCCATTTGTTGTGTGTTCTTGAGGTTCATAATGGCCAGCTATTTCAAGTGTGTTGGCACCTCCCCTCTCCCCAATCTTCTCTTTCTATAAGGATTCTGGCATGGTTATATATTTCTCCAAATTTGTCTCTGTATCCTAAGATAATAAGACTAGTTACTACTGTCTGATTTCTAACTACATCTCTACCTCTGGGTTAAGAAAAAGAGGTAGCAAAAGTTGCATGGAGCTGTGTTCTATCAACTCTAAAATAAGGTTTGTATGGCAAGAAAGTTACACTCAAAGAAAGGAGTGTAGCTTTCTCCTTTTAGAACCAGCACATAGTTAAATGGAAAAAAAAGAGCAGGGTATAAACTGCAGAATCCTTATGGGGATCCTATCAAAAGCTGTCCTCTTTTCTTAGCTAAAGGTTAGACTCTTCTGGCTTACACTGATATCTCTCTGTGTTTATCCAGCACCTAGGCTCCCAACCAAGAAAGAAACAATTCATACATTTCAGACAATTCTGGGGATAATATATCATGACTACCTTATTCAACCCAGAGAGGAAAATCAAACTGCAGAGCACTGTGGCCAAAAGTTCTAACAATACCATAACTTGGGATTTGTGAATCCAAAACACATTTTCCTAGAGGGCTGAGAAACACCCATCTGTTCAACAGATGACAGGAGTGATGATCTGATGGATTCCACATTCAGATGCACAACAATAGCAACACTACCAATAGTTTATTCCTCAATGGCTGTTGTTGATTTTCATGCTGCATTTGAAGAAATTCCTCCAAAAACTAATGTCAAGGAGGTAACTAGGGAGGAAGCAAATCAAAGTATTCTGAATGGAGATGTTTTTAATCATGTTAGATACTTTAGACCAGGAGTTCCCAACCTTTTTATGCTGTGGCCTGACCACGCCCCCACCCAGAAAGCTGAGCGGGCTGAACCACTTCACCCAGAAGCAGAAGTAAATATGCTTGTTTCTGCATTTACAACAGTCATGGACACATTTACAGCTGATGTAACCATGTTTACACACACACGGGTATGTTTTATGGCTGTTGTAAATGTGCCCCCTTACACTTCCAGGTGTGGCGGTGGTGGGCCAAATGAAATGGTGCCATGGCCCGGGGCTCCTCATTTCTGCCTATATGTGGTGGACAAATACAATAGAATCTTTTGCTGCTGAGAAAACATATACCTATTTGAGTTGCATAGATTAATCTGACATACCTGATGAAACTGAAAGTGAAAGCATTCCAATTGGAGAATTGTCCCCTTTCCCCTCTAAACTATACAAGGGAATTTTGTCAGCCCTTCATTTTTCAAAAAAGAAATGCACAGTTTTTAAATTTTAGGATATTGGGGCAGGATGAGAGCCCCAAGAGTTCAAGGAGACTGCATGTAGCATAGCAAACCTTGGTGCTCCAGGTGTTCTTGGACTTCAGGTTCCCAGAAGCCCTGATTAGCAGGTGTGCTTACTTGGGCTTCTGTTAACTGAAATCCAAGAACACCTGGGACACCAAGTTTGGCCACCCTTGATGTAGGACATGGTTGTCATGCTGATCACCCCATGGTTTGTTCTGAAGAGGCCTTGATATAGGAAACCAATAGTATAACTATCTAATATGAAGGACAACGTTTCTCAACCATTTCACATCATGGGCTGGACAAATCCCCCTCATACAGCTGAGTGGGTCAGACATGTGGTCCCCCCTGCTGTAGACCCTGCCATAAACCGCAGTGGGAGCATTTGCACACACGTGGGCATGTTTACAGCTGTTGTAAATGTGTCCGCTTCCACTTCTTGGGTCATCACCATAGACTGGATGGGATGGCATCAGAGGCATAGGTTGCAAACCCCTGGTTCTCCTCCTTCCGATCCCACAGGGTGAAATATAATCAGAATAGTGATGATTCTCAGTTGTACATCTCTTCCTGTGCTGATCCCAGTGATGCAGTCAAGGTCCTGACCAGTTGCCTAGAGGCGGTTAGGGCCTGGATGGGGGACAACGGACTACAGCTGAATCCCAGCAAGACTGAGTGGCTGTGGGTGAGGGGACCCAGTCCTCATAAGGAGTTATCACCACTAGTTTGGGATGGGGCATTGTTGCTCCAATCATACCCGGTGCACAACCTGGGGGTCCTCCTGGGTTCACGGCTTCTGCTCCAGGAGCAGGTTAAGGCCATGGATAGGAGGGCCTTCGGGCAAGTGCGTGTTATTAATCAATTGCACCCACTCCTGGACTGGGAGGCCCTGCTTACAGTCACCCATGCCCTGGTCACCTCCTGTTTGGACTATTGTAATGCACTCTACATGGGGCTGCCCTTGATAACTATCCAGAAACTGCAGTTGGTCCAGAATGTGGTGGCCTGTGCAGTGGTGGGGTGTAGTTATTTTGCCCAAGCCTTGCCACTGCTGCGGGAGCTGCACTGGCTGCCTATATGTTCCCGGGTAAAATTCAAGGTGCTAATTGTCACCTTTTAAAGCCCTTCGTGGTAGCAGACCAGGATACCTCAGGGACTGCATTGTCCCTAGGGCATCGTCCCTAGGACATCGACCCTCCCATGAGACCAAACTGAGAGGGCACCCTTCAGGTATCATGTGTTGGGGAGGCTCATCTCTCCAGCACAAGGAATAGGGCCTTCTGGGTCATAGCCCCCACACTATGGAACCTCCTCCCGGTAGAACTATGCCTTCAGGCCCAGTTGTTACCATTTATGAAAGAATTGAAGATGTGGGTAGCAAAATGGGTCTGGGGGCCTGGATTGTCAACAAGCTCCCCTTTCTGGCTTATCTGAGGCTCCCTTTCCTGTAATTAATTTTTTAATGTTAAGGTTTTGTAGATTTTATATTTTTTTAGATAGTAAATGACACAGTGGGGAGTAATACTAATATGTTTTTAAGAGCTCTTTGTTGGATTTTCCCTTGCCCTTTTTTGTCCTTTAAGATAACAGCAAAGTAGGGGGTGCCACTTAAAACTGTATGAGCCCTGGTGCAGGAAAAGAAGCATATCTGACCATTTCCTTCTGTAGACTTTCTCCCCTACAAGACAAGGCAGGAAGTAGAGGGAAGGAGCAATAAAAACAGTGCAGAGGCAATGAACTCTGATATATCTCAAAACTGATACTCTGAACACATGCCATCCTTTGATGCCATCCTAGAGACACTCATCTCCTCACATCCCAGAAGTCACAGATGGTCAGGCTTGGTTAGTGTGTGGTGGATGCAGTGGTGGGATGTCAAAAATTTTACTACCCCACCGTGATGTCATCACAGTGTGGGCAGGGCTAACATCATGATGTCATGACATCGTGGGCGGGGCCAAAGAAATAAATTAAAAAATAATAAAAATAAAATTAAAATAAGCACACACACACACACACACACACCTCAACCAACCAACCCACCCACCCACCCACAACACAAACCCATAAATAAATAAATAAATAAATAAATAAATAAATAAATAAATAAATAAATAAATAAAATAAAAATTATATTAAAATACACTCACACACACCCCAAACACAAATCAACCCACCCACCCACTCCAAACACAAACCCGTCACTTACCTGTTAGTATAAGTGCCTGGGCAGCACCATGTTGCAAGATGGATATGGTCATTGTACCAGTTCTCTAGGGCAATATGCCTTAATGTAAATGTAATACAGCTGTACCTCCTTAAGGGTTTTCCAATTGGAACAGCAATTGGAACAGCACAGGTGTAGCTTATTGATGAGGTAACTCCAAGATTTTGCTTAAAAACCCCAAGCCAGCCCACCAGGCCTGTCAACTGCCAGGCCTTTTTAGGAACTGTGGTAGTACGTCAATATAGGTAAAGCGTAAAGGTATTAAATACACATAAAAATAAACACAGACACACCACATCCAAAGGTGAGTCACTTACCCTGGGGAGCAGGGTATAGGGAGCTTCAGGCTAGCAGCTTCTCTTCCTCCTCCCCGCTTGGGGAGAGAGCAAGAAGGCCATGCATACGCACCAAACACTGTAGGCATGCATGCACACCAAATGCTTGGCGTGCATGCACGGTGGGGGAACCAGTGAAAAGGTAAGCCCCGAAGGTGGTTCCCCCCAAAAGCTGCTACTGTTTTTCCAGGACACTAGGGAAAGTTACTACCGGTTCTGGTGAACTGGTGCGAACCTGTTGCATCCCATCACTGGGTGGATGGGAGACTAGGAAACACAAAAGCCCAGAGAGGAACACTACAAATCAGAATTAAGAAAATATGGCAAGATTGACCAGTGGTCTAACAACATAAGGCTGCTGCCTGTGTGTTTTAACTTAAAGCCATTCTGGAGCTGCTTTGATATAAACACAAAAATGGAAACAAAAGAACAATGTGGGAGATATTCTGTATAACTCTGAGCTTGGCCTCTAGGCTGAAGCCATGGAATCCCTTTAATCTAAATTAGATGGGCTGCTGAGAGGATGCAATACTATAACTGTATATTTTAACCAACTCAGGCTGGGAATAAAATCCAAACAAATAATGCCACATGTATTCTGAATATTTTTTTGTTATTATGAGGTAATTTAATCTATTCAATTCATTTACTGCTTTTCTTTATGTAAAATGATTTAATTTGATTGAAGTAATGATTATTGGGCAAATTAAACATGAAATCATAGCTAGATATCTGCAGCAAAGAAATCTGTTTCATACCACTAGTCTACATAGCTGTCTGTAAATGAAAGGAGAACATTTCAAAGACTGGACCACAGAAACCTTTGGTGAAAAGATGACTCACAGAATGCATAAATTATTTTTCTAGTTCACACCTTTTCTTCTCCATATCAGAACTACCACAGTACAATTAATAAATATATGTGAAACAACTTTTGCTCACTAATAGGAACTACTGAGAGCATTTGGGGAAAATAGCATCAAGTTTTCAATGATACATATTGAATAGAGTACTCTGAAATAGTGTAAAATCACATGCTCTTCTCTACACTTTCAAAGGACTGGTGATTCTGAAACCCATGTTTGGCTCACTTTGGTTCTGTAGACTCCAATCCTTAGCCTGTTAAGCAACGTCCAAGTAACCCAGTCCTCTCTAGATCAGGGCTAAACTTTCTTGGGAGTCACAGTGAATTATAAGAATCTTTTAGCTGCTCAAAACTGGAAATGAAATTTATCTTCAATCCTATTTCTATTACCATATTGAAGATGGCACTCCTACATGTTTCAGTTCTATATTATCAGCATGATTAAAGCCCTGTCTTACCTTTACAGGTAGACTTATGTTTTGGAAGAGGGCCTAGCTCCTTTCATATGTATATCTGCATTCTACACATGCAAGTTACAGAAAAGTAGACATGTTTTTGTGAAGGCTTTTCATATGACAAAATCTGCAAATTTCTATGGTTCTATACAGAACCTACTCAGTAGCAGAAATGTATTCTCTCTATATATATTGCTTCCCTTGAGTAGAATGTGAGAAATAAGAGAGAGGGCCTGGGTCAATGATGGTCAACCTATGGTACATGTGCCAAAGGGGGCACTCAAAGTCCTCTCTGTGGGCATGTGTGCTGTTGCCCCAGAACAGAGTTTGCCCTGCCCCTCTGTCCAGCAGCTCAATGAGAGCACTTCCTTCCTCTCCCCAGCACAGAGTTCACCCCACCCCTATGCAGTGTGGATGGCAGCCTGTTGAGTTTGGCCCCTTGTTCTCTAAAAGGTTCACCCTTACTGGCCTAGGTGGTACTCTCAAAGCATGCTAAGTCTGTCCATGAAGGTAATGGCCGATTAAAATTTTGGTGATGACAGTGCAAAAGGAGAGCTTTCTCTGTCTGTGGAGATTCTCTGTATAATCCAGAGCTCTGGGAGACCAGGATTTCTGATCACAAGCGATAGGTTGTACACATAGAGGATGATATTCTTGCCATTCTGTGTTCAGATTAACCCTATTTTCTCAGAGTATCCCAAGAGCACTGTGTATCTAGAAACTCCTGGAAAGAATCCACATAAGTCAGAATCAACTTGATAGCATTCAATTTGAATGCCCAAGTAGCCTGACTATTCTAGATAGGGTTAATTTGATATGGAACTTCAGAGACACTGGCCAATACCTAAAACCAACCCCGATACAAAATGCATTACTTAGCAGGCATCCCTCCATCAAAATTCCATCGAGAAAGTACTACTCAGAAAGAGTGGGTCAAAGCAAGTTCCTCGGAAACACACCTGCTATTTGATCACCAACCACTAAAGCAGAGACTGAAATCAAGGCAGAGCTTTCTCACAATTTCTGCCCCTCCGAACAACCAGCCCTCACAGACTGCCTTAGAACTATGGAAGGCAAGCAAGGAGCTACCAGATAACTGGTCAGAACCACATGGCTCTCTACTGCCTTGCCAAGAACAACCATGGCCTGTGTGGAAAGCTTTAAATAGACTGCATGTAGGGGTAGGAAGTGGATGACAGCCTATGTGAATGCAGAGAAGTACAAACTATCTCCCATATGATACAATGCACATGATGCCCCTCAATGTGCACTGAGGAGGACCTTATGTTGGCAAGAGGAAATGTTGTTGAAGTGGCCTGATATTGGGCAGATGTCATCTAGCCCTTTATAGATGTGTTAATTTTAGCTTTGCATGTTATTATATGCTGGTGGTGTCTCTGACATGAATAAAGAAAAACTGGCCAAAACCTTCTTGTGTCATTACATGAGCATAATGCAAACAGTGTAATTTTTGGAGGTAAATTGGCTGAAATCAAGAAATCACCATAGATATTATCTTTCTTAAACTGAGCTGCATAATTCAGCACACAACAGAGAACATCTTTTGTGTTTTCATGAGGTAATTCACCTCCAAAAGGTATGCTGCTTGTGCAGTGATGGGATGACAAAAATTCTACTACCACGCCATGACATCACGGAGGTCATGGGCGTGGCCAATGTCATGACGTCATGACGTCATGGGCGGAGCCGACGTCATGACGTTGTGGGTGGGGGCAAAAATAAAAATAAAAATAAATAAAATAAAAATAAACACACACACCTCAGCCCACCCACCCAGCCAGACAGTTACAACACAAACCCATAAATAACTTAAATAAAGAAATAAATAAATAAAATAAAAATTAAATAAAAATACAACCACCCACTTAAAACACAAATAAATTACCCACCCACCCCAAATAAAAAACCCTCACTTGCTTACCTTCTTTGGGATGATGAACCCCCATGGCCCGGGGCCACCTGGCAAGGCGCTCCACCCCCGACTGCAGCCTCCTCCTCCTCCGAAGGCCATGGCCACAGGAGCCACCGCCTCCAGCCGCCGCCCACAGCCGCTGCCTGCTGCCGCCCAAGTTGCCGCTGCCTGCAGCCCTGTGGCCTCCTCCTCCTCGGGCCGGTGCCTTTTTGGCCCAGCTCCGGCGCCCAGCAGAGGAGGAGGCTGCAGGCGCCGCCGGTGTGCCCCGCCGGGCGTCCCCTGGGCATGGGTGCTTGTCTGCAGCGGACGACCCAGGGAGGCTCGGCGGCCACGGCCGGAGCCACCGCCAGAGCCACTGCTGCCCGCCGCCCATGGCCGTGGCCGTAGCTGGAGCCGGGCCAAAAAGGCACCGGCCCAAGGAGGAGGAGGAGGCCACAGGCGCCCGGTGGAGGAGGCGGCTGCAGGCGGCAGCGGTGCGCCCTGCCAGGTGTCCCCAGGGCATGGGGGCTTGTCGGCAGCGGACGGCCCAGGCAGGCCTCAACATGCCCCAGGGGAGGTGCCCTCCTCTGAGGGTTGGTGCCGCCGCCGCCGCCCTGAAAGCTCCAAAATATTTTTTTAAAAAAATCAGAGGAAAAATGGCTCCAATTGACTGCGCATGCGCAGAAACTCAATCTGACGCATGCGCAATGCGTCAGATTGAGTTTCTGCACATGCACAGTCAATTGGAGCCATTTTTGCTCCGATTTTAATTTTTTTTTTCTTTCGGTGAGGCGTCCGGAACCGGACGCCTCAAAAGTTGACTACCCTCCCAGAGAACCCTCTGGGATTGGTCCTACTGGTTCCAGGGAACCGTATGGAACCGGGGACATCCCATCACTGTGCTTGTGATACATTGGTGCAGGAGAATTTTTGCTGCTAAGTTTAAAAATAATAGAGGGTAAATTCCTAGTTTTTTGAGGAACTTTTCTCACCTAAAATTTTACAGATTGCCCCAGCCCCAAAGAAAAGTATTGTTCAGAACACATGCTGAATTTTGTTCTGACAGAGAATTAAAAATGAAGGAATTATACTGAAAACACATATTATTCTACAAGAATACCTTGTCAGACAACAATAAACCGACACAGAGCTAATTTGCAGAAATGGGTAACAAAGACTTCATGTTCTGAATGGTAAGTCACTTCAAGGTCTTCTTTTGTATGCTTTCACAGGGATTCTCTAAAACTGTTTCAGAAGGGGGGAAAGCAATGAATTGTAGAAGTGCAGAGCAGGAAGGAACCCCAATACTCATTGAGTTCAGCCCCCTGTGAAATCTGAAAATCCACAGCTCAATCATCCCTGACAAGTGGATTTGTTGTTTCTTACCTTCCATCAGGATCTATTAATTCTCACCTTTCTTCAAAAGATGGAGAGAACAGCAAAGCTTTCATTAATATTTTTGTTACTGGAGGACAAAAGATTTCCTTTTCCTTATGATATTGGTGATTTTTTAAAAAAAACAGAAAGGAAGCAATCATTTTGGAAGAAAGGGATTTTGAAACAATCCCTGGGATGCTATTAACTGAAAATTCCTTGAAAAAGTTTTCCTTTCATGATCATGGCTTTGGTCCTTATCAGTTAATTGCTGCAATTCTGATGTACATTTACAGTTATTAGACAGCATCTCATTATTTCAGGCAATTAGTAGGAACACCTGGTACAAGCTGTCCCGTCTCTTGAGGGAAATGACCTGAATTAAATTGAGACATCTATATGCAGAACAGAGACAAATAATAGAAAAAAACACTAAAATACATCCTAAAAGACATATTTCTGGATAAAATACATTTGACTATGCATAATTTGTGAAAAGTAAAGAATGAAAATATTTTAAAATTCAGGTAAATGCTTTAAAAATGCAGAGAAAACACATAGAATCAGCTACTGCCATGGGCCCAGATGTTCTTTTTCATCTGCACTGGCAAGGTACAACACAAAAAAAGTTTTATTGTACCATCCTCTTTTATAGGTGGACCAAAAATGTGGAGCATGTCAGGAGGAATTGCTGGCATAAGGACCACTCCCATTACTTTGGGACATTGAATCCATTCTGTCTTTTAGTCCAAACTTTAAAGGAACTGTTTAAGGTTCAGGACCTATTTGGGGAACAGAGACCTATGTCAGGCTAAAGCCCATAACAAATTCACTACCTGGCCAACATCAAAACCATCAGTCTTTATAGGAGAGGAATAATCAGGGGCCATCTCTTCAACCTTTCACTGACATGTGGTACAGAACATACACAGTGGTCATTAAGTGTGAATAAACATAGATTAGATGTAGATAAGCTTAGAGGGGGACAACTCAAGTTGTGGAAGAGATTTCACAAGTTAACACTCCTATGTGTAAAAAAATATTTTGTACCTTGTGTGAGGTACAAGGTTGTCCACCCATACAGGTTGTTTGTACAACAAAAGATAAGAGCACATATATATTTTCTCATGGCACCATGACCTTTCCCTCTTGCTTCCTGCTCATCTGCATAATTAGAATTAACATGGCTGGCACGCTTCACTTTTTATAAATCAGAGATGATAATAAGATGAATTTTCAATGTTTATTGCAAACTCTCCACAACTACTTATGCTACCCATAATTGAAACAGATTTTTGATGTCTTTATTATTATTCAAGCCATAGTTACAAATGTACATTAATTATGACTCACTAAACAGGATGCTGAAAGAGAATTCCATCAATCTCACTGGATAATAAATAGAATACGTAGGCACTCTTGTCTCCAAGTATGCCCTATCGAATTGAATGGATCTGACATTTGTGTAGATATGCATAGGATTGCACTGTTCTTCTACTAAAATACCATGCCTAGCATCTGCTTTCCAGATAAATTAATGATGTGCTGGAATACGTTCCAGCCATAGGTTTAGCCATAGGTTATGAACTCTTTGCAAGTCTGCCATTAATTTACAAAAAACATTCTATGCCCCAATCATTAGTGCTTAACTTGTACAATGTGCTGTGACTGTATGAGAAATTTGAAAGAAAGGATCCAGTTTGCCAACTTTTTAAATAAAAAGTTTTCAATTGTTTAAATGAAAAATAAATATGTTGAATATGGTATGCACCACATGATAAACAATCTCTTTATTTATGCCTCCAGTAAACTGTTTCCTTCCTGGCACATCTCCCTGCCCCCACCCATGCTTTCTTCAGTGAAACTGTCCTTCAATAATCAGCCTCAACATCTGTCTGAGGTCTATGAGCAAAGATATTTGCATTTCGATGGAAATATTAGCATATCTTACTGAAATACAGATGGGGGAAGGAATTTAATAGGGAAAGAACATAATTTCTCATCACTTAAGGGCCTGTCATTTCCTTCAGGGGATTGACAACCTCAAGTAACAATGTGCATAATATCCACATGCATGCACACACATAAATACTCATGTTCTTCTGCTTGAGCTTCTCCACTCTCCTTCCCCTTACCTTTTCTCTTGCTCTGAATTGCTAGATTTCTTTACTTCACACCTGGGAAGTAATTAATTCCATTCACATTTTGGAGACATCTTACCTACCTTTGCCCTTCTAAACCAAATCATGGTCTGAAACTCAATAATCCCTAAAAAGTCTCACTTCTCCAAATTTATGGAAGGGAATTCTTCATTGAAAAGGTGAATTCTGAATATGAACACATGCTTAGAAACATGCATGTATTAAGGAATGTAGGATCCAAATGCATTTTATTAGGAAAACTGCTTGCAGAAACATGTTGAATAGACAATAATGGTTGTACACTAGTACCCCGGACAATGTTATGATATGGTTCCACAAGTCATGATGTTGTCCGGTTTTTCACGTTGTCTGATCAATGCTAAAAAAAACCTGAGAAGAGGCGCTCGCACGCGCGCGAAAAGGCATGCCAGTGGGGGCCTCTTCTACCAAACGGGTATAGCAACGGGGATCGCACGTCAAGGCAAGGGATCAAAGTGGGGGGTGCCACCCCCCACTTTGATCCCTTACCTTAACGTGCGATCCCCGTTTTGCGCGTCTGGGCAAGGGTCGGCTTTTCCGAATTCCCCCCTCCCCGATGTTCTGAAAGGGTAAAGATCCTTATCCTTTGGGAACATCGGGTGGCTTGCAGGCGCGCGTGCATCGGTGGGGGTTAGCACATGGTACAGAGGTCCCCCCGTATCCTGCGCTAACCCCCACCAACATGCGTCGCTCGCCTGAAGTTTCAAAAGGGTAAGGTTCCCCGTACCCTTTCCAAACATCGTGGGGGCGGGCGCTGGGGGGTTTGGATTGGGTAGATGTTCTACCCAATCCAACTCCCCCCCACGCATACGCTTGTTCCGAATAACGTTAAAATCACATTATTCGATACAAGAGTTTTCCAAAAATCTTATGTTATGCGGTTTTCGCGCTATAAGGTACTCAGGTTACCCAGGGTATTACTGTACTTCTCTTTCAGCAGTAACAACAATTTTCAGAAAAATTTTTTTTTTCCAAATCCTTCTCTCTCTGAACGTCCTAAGGCTCTCATGGGGAGTCTAATTGGACCATGGGATGGGGAGGGAGTCATTAATTTCTAATAATCATGTCTGCTGGTGAAGTCATACTGGTGGCCAAGGATGTGCTGGGCACAGTGGGAGGGCACTGGACAGGGACGAGGGACAGCAACCAAGTGATGGGGAGAAGGATGCCCCGGGAAACCACTTGGTCACCACCCCTTGCTTGCTCCCACCTGGTGTGGAGGGAGCTTGGGGCAATGGCTTAATCTAAAGTGCAGCGTTCACCACTAATTTGGACACTCTCTCAGCCAAGTTTGGCTGAGGGGAAAGAAGTAGCAGGGAAATGGACTTAGTGGACTTAGTGAGTGGGGTAGAGTTTGAGATTTTTGTGAACTGTTCAAAGTGTTTTTGATGTGTTTTTGAAATGTTTATGATGTCTTAATTTTGTAATCATGATGGGGAATTTCTTGTAATGTTTTTGATATGTGATACCTTGATATACTTTTGATATGTGATATGTGATTTTTGTGATGTAATATTTGTAGGTTATGAAACATTGTTTCGCTGTGAGCTGTCTAGAGTCACTATAAGCAAGTGGGGTGGCATAAAAGTTGAACACTACACTACACTACAGATAAAATAATAATAAAATTATTATTTGTGCCCCAGGGCACCAGAAGCGTGGGCGCACTGGAATGGATCCCCCTGTCCCAGTATCCCAGCCCATGCCTGCTGGTGGCAATAGTTTTTGGAAATGAAAAATTCCCTTTCCCTTTCTCTATCCCCAGTGGCCCCATCACTACTAAAGGAAATCCGAAGGAGACTTGGATCTTCAAGGGAGGGGAGGAATCAGATTTTTTTTAATTACATCTGAAAGCTTATCTCAACTCATGATGTCATCGACCTTATGCATTGTAGCTGTATAAACAGTCCACTTTAGTTTAATAAAACAAAGCACTCTGATATTTATTCATTCTATTTCTTGCTTTACAGTTACCAGTCTACCCTGGTTCAGACTTCTCAGGTTCCATGTTTTCACTGTATGTTCAGCATAGGACTTTCCATTCACTTCTGTGAAACATTATAATAGCTGAGTGAAATTTGACCTTGAGGTTCCCACAATTAGGCCTAATAATTTGACTGCTGCAACACACTGGTTTTGATATTCTGTTTTTGGGTGTTATGTACATATATTTGCAAAAAAGAAATTAGGATTTTTCTTGCTTCTAGAATATTAGTAGTAGAAATCTTTCTTTCAAATGTCAATATAACAAGGCCAAATTCTTGCAATTAATTGGTGGGAATAATTTTAAACTGTACTCAGCACGCTGAGCCTCATGTGTTACCTGTCATTCACTGTCAAAAACTTCTGCAATCAAGTTTTCAGAATGGCCAAAAGCACAGATGTCAGAACGCCTTGTATACCTGAGCTAAATGTTCTCAGCTGTGTGTATTTGAGGGAGATAGGCAATTTGGAACAAAGCAGACTTTTTTCTAGAGTTTTTGATTAGTGGTGGTGGCAAAAGTGATGATAGACTGACTATCCTAGAAGCAAATGGACTCCATCCAATATGTCACACATCAGAGAAATGCTGTAATTTGGTTACTTGTGTGACTTCCTTTTGAGCCTGGTCTGAAGACATTCTTTGCTTTGATCAATAAGTTATAAATGAACAAGTACCACAATAGGGCAAAAGAATGTTTTGTTTTGGGCTGAAATAATGTGTTTCAATATGTCCTTCAAGGTCTAGCAGCTGACAGTCTTTACCATGTGGTATGGCTGGAAACCAAGTGCAATCATTTCTACGACTTCTTGATTTATAAAGAAGTGGAACTGGACAGACTGTGTGATATTTTACCATCAGTTTAAAAAAGTCCTTCCCCCTCAAAGCCCTATTTCAAAACCATTGAGAGATTATTTTTGTGACTTTTAACATGTGGGCTATACCAATGCAAAATGTCTATTAAAAAATAAAACTAAAAACACCGAACTGCACCAACATGAGCCTCATATGATATTGGATGGTGGTACTTCAGGCTGCAAAAGGGGGTTGAATGTTTGAAAATTCTATCTTATAAAAAAGAAGGTTGATATGAATGAACAGACAGAAACCTCAGCAAGCTTAGTAAAGAGTTCTATCCCTATCTTCTGCAGTTTTACACTTGTCTATGCTTTTGGGGCACAGGAGCTAAAGATTTACTCTCCCCCTCCCCTTATTATTTTATTTTGCTTATTCACTTGTTTTATTTCTAGTCCACTTTTGTCCCCATAGCAGGATATTGTGAGGTGGCTCACAATGTTAAAATTGGTCATACTACAAATGCAATGAATTACAAAGTTAAAATAATGACAACAATTAAACAACCGTAATAAGAAAAAAAATTTTTAATTTAATTTAATTTTTCCATTTATATGCCGCCCAATCAGGGGAGACCCGACTCAGGGCGGCTCACAGTCATACAGTACCTGTATATATAATCACAATATAATCAATATACAATACCCAACAAAGAATAATCAATACACAATAAGCAATATTGTCACAATATGATCAATATACAATACTCGATACAAAAAATATACAGTAATCAATTCAACTATATACAATATACAATACAATACAAACAAGATACCATTACAGTGCTAATCAGCAACCTCTCTACCCCAACTGCGATTAAGTTCAGGTACAGCTACGGCAAAATCCTACCACTTGGCCCAGGGCAGGGTCCCAGGAGCCAGGTGGTGGAGGTGGTCCCAGCACAGTTGCCGTAGCGGCCTCCCACCCCAGCTGCAGGTAGTCCTCAGGCGGCAGCGGCAAAGTCCTGCCATCACAGCCGCCTTTTCAAGCCCTGACCATTTAATTAGGTAAAAATGATAACTTTTAAAGTATTTTAAAACTTTCAAAACACAGCTCAGTGAACAAAACTCCAACATCCATTAATCATAGTTATAAAAAGGCTGTCTGAAAAGACAGGTGTTTAATTGTCCCTAAAAGGACAGCAAGGAGGTGGGCCATCTACCCTTCCCTCCTCACATGACAGCCTTCCACAGCTTGGGAGCAGCCATAGAGAAACTCCTCTCTTGTGTCCCCCAGAGACATAAAACTGAACTTTACAAAGAAGTCTCTAAGGAAATTCTCCCACTCCCTACCTGACATGCATGATTTTTCTGGCTCATCACACCTCTTTTTGTATGGGTCTCATATTGCTATTTATTTTGTTTTAGCATATTTTATGTTTTTGTTTGTATTTATTGTTGGGTATTTTGTTGTTCACCGCCCAAAAAGTGGTGTGTACACACACAATTATGATGGCAATTGGACCAAGAAAAGGGCCTTTGTGAAGATCTGAAGGGACAGGAAGGTTCATATGGGAAAATACAGTTTTTTGGATAGCCAGGACTCAAACTGTATGGTGGACTGGTAGCTTGTGGAGCTATTGTAAGCAGGGGAGTTATATAATCCATGAACTGGCCCAGTCAGCCATCTGGCAGATGCATTTTGAACCAGCTGTAGTTTCCAAATCATCTTCAAAGTCAAATCAATGTAGAATATGTTACAATGATCCAAACAGGATGTAATTAAGGCATGTGTCACCTTTACCATGTCAGGTATCTTAACAAGCAACTACCATATCAGTTTTAACTATGAAAAAAACAACACTAAGCCACTGCCCAAAAACTACACACATGAGTACACCAAACTGCAGACCTGTGTTTCCAGGGAGTGTGTAACCCCATTCTGCACAAGTTGTATCCTGATCACCTCATCTGCCTTTTGACTGATCAGCTGCACCTCTGTCTTGTCTGGTTTCAGTTTAATTTGCCTTCATCTAGTCCATTATTGATTCCAGACAATGTTTTAGAAATAAAATATCTTTTTTTTGGAATTTGATAGAGAGGACAAATTGAGTGGAAAGTGGTAAGCATATTGATGACCCCCAACTCCCCAAATCCCAGACAACCTCTCCCAGCAATTTTATGTCTATGTTACATAGCATGGCAGAGGGAGCCTCCTCAAAGTTTGTGGTATTTTTGAACCACAATCGGGTGTACCCCAGGGAATGGCAACCTTGGTGTGCTGGCTAATCTTTCTCACATTTGCTCTGGCAAAAGGAACTATGGAATGAATTCAACAAAAGGTGCCTTCATTTTGGCAGTTTAAAGTTTGAGGTAGACATGAAAAAAGGAGAATAATCATGGCAGATAAAACAGAACCCACAATGGTCAGGATGTTGAACAACAGTGCCTCAACACCACCTTGTGATTTCTTCCCACCAGGAGGGATCAGAGCCATTGTAAAACAGTGCTTCTAAATCTGATGATTACCATAAAAAAGGTACATACCTACCATGGCAGCATGTGAATCAGCTATATTGATGGAGGCTTCTTATCAATTAGAAGTACCTGCTAATGAAGGTTATGTCCATCGGTTGCCTGTCAATACAGCTCTCATCTATATCTAGTTTGTTCCACACAATCTTCTGTTAATTCGATTCTTTGCATGCTGTGTTCAAGGCTAGCATATTTCTTAGAAACAGATCATTGACTTCTATGAAAAATGTGCCTGTCAGGAGTATGTAAATATACCTTCAAGGCAGATTTCACAGGAAAGACATCAGTCTGATTTATATAGTTCAATTTAGTTAAAATCTTAGAATTGAATCACACAATAACATAGTTATGTATTCAGCCTTCTCCTGGATTATGCCTAGTCAGGGTATTGATCAGTGAAAGGGGAGGGGGAGAAATCAGTCACCCAGGATCAGATCCTGGATGAACATGCTGACCTGGTCTATATTACGAAGAGCTGTTGGAAGAAGCTGGGAGAGTTAGTTTCTCTCAACAATGGTCACCTGGGTTCTCCCTGCTGCTGCAGCAGGGTGGTGGTGGTGGGGTGTCAAGAGATGGTACTGCTACTGTTTTTCATGATTCTGCTCCCACCACCAGGTGCTCTGTGGATTTGAGTGTGTATACCTGAAATGGTACCCAAAATGGAATAAAGAAGCTGTCAGTGTATTAGTCAGCCTGCTGCTCAGCAATCTCCTCTCTTGAGTTGCCTGAGTTGGTTTTGCAGCAGTGCTAAAGTCCCCTCATTTTGACATACATGGGGATTTCAGCATCCATATCAAGGCCACCTTATCAGGAGTAGCTCAGGGCTTCATGTCCTCATGGATGGCCATGGGCCCATCTCAAGAGGTATTTGGTCTCACTCACACTGCAGGGTACACTATGGATTTAGTCACCTGTTCTGGGTAGGATGATGGTAAACTCTCTGTAATGCCTTTTCAAGGCAGATCATTGCATGGTGGGGTTTAGACTTACTGAAACTACCTCGGCAGAAGTGGGTACTGCTTAGGATGGCCCACTTCATGAGACTAATGGATCTGAATGGCTTCCTGGATGCTCTTGGGCAGCTTCCTATCATTTTGGCAAGGAAGTCCTGTCAAAGCCCCAGGCAACTATAACTATAGCTATAGCAAGCACACTTATATACTGCCTTGTAGTGCTTACTGCACTTATTGCACTCTCTGGGCAGTTCACAAAGTGGTTAACATTTTGCCCTCTACATGCTGGGTACTCATATTACTGATCTTGAGAGGATGGAAGACTGAGTCAACCTTGAGTCCATCGGGATCAAACTTACAACACCAGCAGCTGTGGCTGCAGTACAGCAGTTTAGCCACTCCCATATAAGACAGAAACTTCTGAAACAGGGAAATGGACACAGCCACTTCTAAGTATCCCCTTCAGTGGTGGGCAGCAACAGGTTCGCACCCCCTGGATGGGGTTTAGCAAAATTGGGTGGCCTTTGGGCAGAGGGGGTAGTGAAATTGGGTGGCCATGCCCATCTCCCTGCCTTGCCCCTTGCAAGTCGTTCAATGTCTCCCTTGCTCAAAAGCTAGTAACATCCAGCTCTAGGATGCAGTGCTCATCTCCATTTACAGCCAAAGAGCCAGTGCTGCCTGTATTCACAGCCTGTGTCATGAGCGATCTAGTCATGCCTGCCCTATGGCCATGTATACACATGGCCATAGGGCAGGCATGACTAGATCGCCCATGACATAGGTTCCACCCATCACATAGGTTCCGCCCATGGCATAGACTCTGCTCACGGTGTGGTAGTGAAAATTTTTGCTGCCCACCACTGATCCCCTCCCATGGTATGGTATTCTAAAGTTTACCAGAGAGTTGATGGTGATGAAACAAGTGAGATGGAGATTAGAGCAATGATGGTGTTAAGGCATGCTATTAGTGCTAAAACAACCACAGGGAATGAAGAAAAGATCAGCCCTAAAACTGTGTGTTTCACTTTATATTGAATAATGAACTATGCTATCTGTTGTTTATTGTTCATTCTTTCTACAAATATTTCATTTCAGTTGAATGTATCATGTCTTACATAAGAGAAATGGATACTTCTATATTTCTTAAGTATATGGAAGTTTAAAATGTCTTGTACATGTAATGTATTGGCATTGTTTAGTTAGGCCATCTGTTAGTACAAGGTCATGTCTTATTTAAATGTAAACAGAAGCAGTGTTAGGTGAATGAATGAACAAATGAGTAAATGAAAAAGAGGTATTCACTCTCCTATAGCACCATCTTGGGAAAATTACAGTATTCTACATTATCCTCCTCATCCAGCTCCTAAGTACCATAAAGAATTGGGTGGGGATATACCAGGCACTGCAGACAGACATGGAGAAATGCCAGATACTACCATTCAAGACCTCTGGGAAGCCAACCTGTGTAAAATTAATGGGATTTGCTACTATAGAAGCACCTTTTAGTACACTAAGAGATTACAGCAACACTTTATCTCCATGAACCAAAATGCAAGATAAATAATATGAGAATCAGTAAAGAGAAGACTGAGGTAATGGCAATTGGAAAGAAGCAGTGTGCCTTAAATGTCATAATGGAAGAAACAAGTATAAAATGGGTGGCAGAGTTCAAATGTCTAGGAATAACATTTACTGAAGATGGTAAAATGGACTAAGAGATTAACATACACCGCAGTAAGGCAAACCAAATATTGAGAGAGTTAAACTCCACTCTTTGGAAAAAGATTGTTGCCCCACAAAGAAGGCACTGGGCAAATGTTTGGGCCTAGGACTAGCAATAAACATGTATATAAAATGAAAGCTGTAGGGTAATTGTCCTAAGAATCAAACATCTTGAATAAAGTGGTTTAGAAAGGAGAGGACACAAAGAGTGCTTGACAAAGCAATTTAAGAAAATGACTCTTTCAGCAGAATGGAAGTGGAAAAGCTGACTACATAAATTGAAGCTAATGAAGAGAAGCACAAAGACAGAGGCATTTTCTAAACTTGAGATGCCAAAGGGAAGCTTAAAAAAAGAAAAAGAAAATAAGAGACAACTAAGGTAAAGAAGTTTGCAAGTGCATACCTTTCAGATCCACTACTCAAAGCTTTATAGAAATGAGAAATATTATTCAACTCTTTTTTCAATGCTGAGAGGAAGGCAATTAATTGTTTTTAATCATCTCCATTAAAATATTTTTGAACCTGAAGCAAAAATTAGTACTTTGTTCTTTCAGGTCAGTATGTAGACAAAATTGCACAGTATTCCTTGTGCTTTCAAATATAGCATTATTTTTACAAAGTACAGAACAAACTGGACAGAGCTGTTAGGATTCTGTTTTTTGGGAAGAGGGGATTTAACCTTGTCAACAATCCAAAGAACTGTGTTATTTGTTCCATAAGCGGAGAGAATGTCTCACCAGTGCTTCTTAGGTATCAGCCTTGTTCTGTCTTGAAGCTCATAGCAAATTACTTTGGAAACTGAGGAAGATCCCAACCCTATTTGTGAGACAATTGCTATGAGGAATAAAGTTAAAAATACCACAGGTGAATGCTGACTTTGGAGCATGCATAAGTATCTCTTACAGCAGACTGAAAACAGGTGCCTGGTGAATTCCCTGTAGCTTCCCAGTGGTGTCTAAAAACTGAATAATCCAAATGACAAGGAAAGGGAATGTAAATAAAGTAAAGGAATTTTAAAAATCATATAGCATCCATCTAGACTTCAGTTTAAGATCTCTTCCAATCATCTCTTCCAGACAGAAGGATTATCACGTGGAGCAGCCAGAATGGCTGGAATGAAAGGAGTCTGGGAGAGATTTGGAATCAAGTGAACTTCTGATCCTACAGGCTTAAACTGCTCTTTTGATTTCACACCAAAAGGTAAGAAGGAGAGGTTCTACCTGAAGATTTGGAAGGAAGGGAACTCAAAGTATTCTCAGAAATGTTCTGAATCTCACCATACTGAGAATCCAAACGAACTTGCCTGTTCTGGTTTTCTTTGAAAAGCAAGACCATGATCTTATTTTCTCATTTTTTCATTCATTCATTCATTCATTCATTGGAAATTTGTGTCTGTCTGTTTCTTGAATGTGGTGCTATGCAGGAGATTGCTAAATCATGCACAGTTTAGTGTCCTTCTCAGTAGATCCTGCATAGGAAATAGGCGATCCTACATGGAAATTATAAATTCTGCACTATTTAATGTTTTTCATGTGATTCCTCTACAAGAAAGACACCATTCTGTGCAGGAGTCATAATAACCTCGCACTGCTTCTCATTCCTTCAAGAAGAAGAACATGACCATGAAACATCAGAGAAATCATATGACATTTCATCTGAGATTTCTTTTTAAAAGCAAAAAAGAAAAGAAAAGATATTTTGCACAGAAATCTCATTGTGAGGAGAAAAGAGGATTATCACTTTCTTCACTTCTCTCTGAGAATGAGAGGTGCTAGAGTCATAGCCATGTCAGTGTTTGACAATTTACTCTTACAGCTATTGGAGCTCCACTCTTAAAGACCCATAGTCTGTCAGAAAGTTAAGAACTGTTAAGAACAGAAAGTTAAGGCCAGCCCAAACGAAGGGATGGCAGCCTGACAGCAGTACTGATGACAAGCTAGGCAATGCTTGGGAGCAACCATGTCAGAAGGACCACAATGCCTTAAATAGGCAACAACCAAAAAGTAATTAAAGGACAGAATATAGTCTTTTGTTTTGCTTTGTTCTGTTTTCTCAGAGTTGCCTCCCCCCCCCCTCTGAATTGAAATGTGGTACACATTTGCTTGCTCCTTGCTCAAGTAAAATATTTTTAAAGCCTAAACTTGGCTGACATTTTGGGGGGGGGAATGGGGATTGGATATTTTAGTTATTGGGACATGTAGTTCCATCTGCATTGGGGGGGGGACTATTAGCAGCCCTGATGGTTAAACTGCTGTACTGCAACAAAAAGGTTGCAAGTTCAAGCCTGACCAGGGCTCAAAGTTGACTCAGCCTTTCATCCTTCTGAAGATGGCAAAATGAGTACCCATCATGTTGGGGCAAAATGTTAATTAACTTGTGAACCTCCCAGAGAGTACATCAAGCACTATGGGGTGGTACATACATGTATATACATATATTGCTTTGCTATTAAACGTACCAACATGGGGGAAAAGTAGAAGCCCCTTAGAGGCACAGAAGCTAAGCCACTTTGGATGAAGAACCACAGATGAATGCGATTCAGCCTTTGTGTTATGCAGGCAGCAAAAAAGAGAGAAGCAAACCCCAAGGGTTTTTTTATGCTATAGTCACCTACAATCCAGAGATTAATTCCCTGTGCCATTTCAAGATACTTTTATTTTCATTAGAAAATCAATCCTGAAGGTAAATATGACCAGTTTTTATAACTAAATTGAAAGGGGGCTAAATTAAACCTCATTTCTTCAACATCTGCTGTTTCACTGCATGAATCACTGACAGTGTTAAGTGCAGTGTGGCATCAGAAACCAAGCTATTCTGGATTATTAACACTCACTACTAAAATAAGTAATCAGGAGAAACCAGGGCCAATTCAAAGTGCTAGTCATTAATTAGCCAAGAGAAGAAATGGGATCCAGCTGTGAGCAATATAGCCCTTATATGCCCAGGGGAAATGCATCTTGGATGGTGGCACTCCAGTGAACGTTAGAAGCAGGGAAGAGTAGAAAGAGAAAATAGAGGTGTTACAGCTAAGTGACAGCAAATGGTGAGATGAGGTGTATATGTAGATAATTTAAAGGGGCTTTTGATGTGAATTGCCATTTAAAAATGGTTGATAATGAAGCAAGTATTCTGTCAAAATTAACAGAACAGAGATGTAACAAAAAAAATTGGGAGGATGAGAGAATGCCCCTGTATGTTTGGTCCTTGACAGCAACTTTTGGCTTGCCCTGTTTTTACTGATAAGACTAAGGCTACTGTCTATAATTCCACTCATTATATACCAGCAGCAGTTTTAGACCTCGGTACTGCAGGACAGATTAAACACCCGTGTCTTCCCCAGCTCTTGGGACATGAAATGATCCTCAATCAGGCATCCCATTATTATGTATACTTTAATTGGTGGATATCTGGGGTCTTTCTTTCTTTTTTCACTTTAAACCAGTGGTTCCCAATGTGGGGCACATGACCAACCAGTGGACTTCAATTCCCAGAAGCCTAATTCAGTACATTGGCTTTTGGGAATTCACTTAGGCTTTTGGGAATTGAAGTCCAAAAACCAAAGGTTGGTAAACAATGCTTTAAACATATATATTGCAGGAAAGGGGCAACAGGATTAGTACTACTAAACTTCATCATCAATTAGGACAAATGGCAACATGTTGCACTGTTTGCCAGGGCATTTCCAGCTTCCTTAAACATTGGCAAGAGAAAGGAGAGAAAGGAAACGAGACATTTCTTATATAGTCTGGAAATGGGTTTTTCCATTGTTACAGCATGCATTTTCCTGACTTCCCTCCACATCACACTAAGGATCCATTATCAGAATATCCCAATAATACCCAGTCTCTTGTGCAATAGGAATGAGAAACCCAGGAAGAATGGCCAGCAAAGCCATTTATATCTGTTCATGTTCAAATCACATCTAACCTTTCTGAAGTCACTGAAAAAGTCCCAAAACTAGCAATCCTTTCTCCACTGTTTAATAAATGGATGCTCTTTGCTAAACTCAGCTATCTTTCCAACATCCCAAACTTTACTTAAATGCTCTATCAAACTGGCAGTAACATTACTCTTCATGTTTCTGCCAACTGAAACCTTGTTAGCAAACAGTTGATGTCTGAGACATTTCTTTACATGAAAGAGCTGTCTATTCATCCGTGAAGTTAACACAATTGTTAGGAAATATGATGTAGTGAAACATGCAGTTATTGATATTGCCCATGCAACTTGTCTCCAGAGCTAATTAATAGGCATATTTCCACCAAATATCCTCAAAATTAGCTTGGCCATATTCCCGTCATTATCTTTTTAAACTTTATCAATATTGAGGCAGCAACAGCAATCCAGTGCATTGCTGAGTTCATTCATCTAAACCAGGGGTACCCAAACTTTTTGGGCCGTAGGCTGATCATGTGGTTCAGGAAGCCGGTCACTAAGGCCTGGGGGCAGGGTGTGGCCCCTGATGCCAATTCATCCAGCCTACGAAGCCCTCGTCGCTCCTGGAAGCGGAAGTAAAATGAGCCCATATGGGTGCATTTTACTTCCACTTCCAGGAGCGACAAGGGCTTCATGGGCTGGATGAATTGCCATCGGGGGCTGCACCCGGCCCCTGGACCTTAGTTTTGGCACCATTGATCTAAACAAACCCATAACTCCACCCTGTGCAAGAAAATAAGTCTGGTAGCATTAATGCTTAGAGCAGGGGTGCCCAAACTTTTAAATCCGGGGGCAGGTTCACAGTCCCTCTGGTTGCTCAAGGGCCAGACTATTTTTTCAATGGGATCTCTGCCCTGCCCTCCCGGCCTCACTGCTACTAACCCTCACCACCATCGCTGCCACCAATGACAAATGCAAAGGACAAATCAAACCAAACCAGAAAAGGAAGGAAGAGGGAGGGAGGGAAGGTTTGCCCTTTGTGTTTATCTTTGGAAGCAGCAAGTGGAAGGTCGGAGTTCGATTCCCAAGTACTGAATGACGGAGTGTGCTCCCGTCTCTGCCTCAGCTCCTGCCAACCTAACAGTTAGAAAGCAAGAAATTGCAAGTAGATAAATAGGGACCACTTTGGTGGAAAGGTAAAAAGTGTTCCATGCACTCCAGTGTCTAGGCATGCCTGTCACATGTCCACAGAAATGTCTGCAAATGCAGACAGTGCTAGCTTTTTGTCTGTAAACAGAGATGAGCACTGAACCCTAGAGTCGGTTATGACTGGTTTTTGAGCAAGGGTGACCTTTACCTTTACCAGACCACCACCTACCATTCCTGCATCATACATTAGCCCAGCCTACATTTTAAAAACACCCAAGCTCAAAGTTGTCATTATATCTTGGAGCCATGCGTTCCAAAATCCCATTGACCCTTGGGTGGAAAAGAAATTTCCTTCTTCAATTCCCCAAACTTTGCTGACTCCATTTCATTGCTGGTCTTCCCCACTGTCTGTACCCTGTGTAGAATTCCAAAAGCTCAATCATATTTATCCTAAGAAAAGCATCCAGACATCCTGATTGCTTTTACATGCATTTGCATGCATTTTAGTAAAATTATAGGTCATTCCCTGTTAACAATCTTAAACATTTTTTTAAAAGGTAATGAAAAACAACAGAAAAAGCACATTTCAGTTTAAAATTCTTTGCAACTACTCAGTGATGGCAAAAAAAATGCTTTTCAAAGAGATTTATCTTAAAAAAAATTGCTTTCAAAAAGGAACTCTAAAAAATTACTGTTAAAAGGCAACGTTCCAAATTCTGAAGGCACTGATAATTTTTTAGATCTTTTTCCACCTGGGGAGAAATGACTTGCGACTGTCTCTACCCCAGCTCCTGCCAGCCTAACCTTTCCAAAGCAAGACATTGCAACTATAGTACTTTAAATAAATAGGTACCACTTTGGTGGGAAGGAATACCACATTCTGTGCACTTCGGTGTCTAGTCATGCCTGCCACATGTCCATGGAAATGTCTGCAAACGCAGACAGCGCTGGCTCTTTGGCTATAAACTGAAATGAGCACTGAACCCCAGAGTCGGATATATGACTGGCTTTCGAGCAGGGGCGACCTTAAAGGAGAAAGGGAAACCAACTGGGAAAGTAGGCTTCTCCCCACGGCCCTGCAAGGGAGGAAAGCTCTAGGAAAAGTCTGCTTCGAAACAGCAAAGGGACAAAGCAAACCAAAAAAGAAAAGAGAGGAGGGGAAGGAAGCCTGATTTTGCAAATCATTTCAAGCAAGGGTGACCTTAAAGGGAAAAGGTGGCTCCTGCCCCCACCAAGCTAGGGAGGTGAACTTGGTGAGTGAATTCAGGACAAAAGTCTGTTTTGAAAGACAAACTGCAAAAGACAAAGCAAACTTTAAAACAGAAAGGGAAAAAGAAAGCGGCGGGAGAAAGAGAAGGGGATGGAGGAGGAAAGGAGGGAAGGTTCCAAGGAGGCTAGATGAGGAGGGGGGTTCCTGGCACCACCAGCCTGTCCTGTCCTGCAGCCTTTCTGTGAGTGTTGCAAAGACCACCCCAAGTCCAGGCGGTGGAGGGAGCAGGCGGTTGCAGACGCGTTTCTGATCGCAAATGCTCAGGTGTGCTTGCAAGTACTCCTGGGAGCAGCGCGGACACTTTTGCACATTGATGGGCATGTTCTCCATCCACTTCTGGGAGTGGGGAGGGTGCTGAGGGCCGGAGGAATTGGTGTCGTGGACCGCATACGGCCTGTGGGCCATAGTTTGGGCACCCCTGGCTTAGAGAGATAGTTGTTGTAGTGGATCCATTCTTTTTCAAGGCACTTGAGTGGCTCACACTGGTTTTCTGCAGAAAAGATAAATCCTCAATGAAATAATTAATTTATTGAATGAACATTTCCATTTTAGAGGAGCACAAATATAAAACTTTCCACATGAACAGAATCATCACATATACCCATTCCAAGCATGTGCATATATACCTGCTTACTGAGGACAAATGATTCTTACATCTGATGACTTGGACTGTGTATAAGAAAGTTTAGCCATAATAAATACTGTATGTTAGGTTGAAGATTTCAGTGCAGTTGTTTCTTCTGACACACCATTTTTGGTGTATGTCTCTTACAGCAGGATATTAGTGGTAAGGAAAAACTGTATTACACTGGAACCACAAGTTACCGAATTAATTCATTCCTCAGAGGTTTTTGTATCATGAAAATTTTGTATCTTGAAGCATGGTTTCCCATAGGAATGCATTGAAAACAAAAAATCTGTTCTGGCGGTCAGAAAAAAGTAAAGAAAACCCTTTTTCCCCCAAACTTTTCCACCGCGTTTTCGCCACTTTATAAAGAGATTTGAACAGATAAAATACTCCCCCCCCACACACTTTTTTCTGACCTCCAAAAGGGATTAATTGGTTTTCAATGCATTTTCAGCATTTCTGACAGTGGCCTCTAGTGGCCAGCTCTGGTAATGTGCCGGACTGTCCCCAACAATCAACTGTATTCCCCTCCGCCACTTGAAAGTGCTGAAAACTCCATGTTTTAGCTGCCGAAATGCACCAAAAATGTGATAAAAATTTCAAGAAATTGAGCAGAAATGCTCTACATACCCTCCCGCTACAGTTGGAAGTAGTGGAGGCTGCCAAAGCAATTGCACCCACCATGCCAAAAAAACTGTTCATATGGCAAAAAAACAACAACACAAAACACAGTAAGTCAAGGCATCATTTCAATGGATATCCTTTCGTATCATGAGAATTACATTACTGGAGGCATTCATATCCTGAGTTTCCATTATATTACATCCTATCATAAAAAGTCAAGGCTGCATTGGGAATAAGTCATAGGGATATTTTCCTTCCAGGGCTCTCTCTCCTTGGGATAAATGTGAGGAACTGTTTCAGATACTCACAAGCCTGACCTAATGAATGGTCAGCAGTTCATTATTTAACATTCCTATATAGTTCCATCATTGTGACCAAAATGTCTATGCAAAAATAGTACATTTTAAAAAACAGGTCGGTAAATGGGCTAGAATGTGGTGATTAGTTATGTTTTTAAAATATTTATTGCATTCCCAGTGATACAAAAAATACTCTCTGTGTACGTAATGACTGGTAATATTCCTTAAAACTCAAATGACAGTAATCCACTGAAAATGAAATGAAATTGCCAAGTACAGGATTCATGCATTGTTCTCCCACTTTGACCTCCCAACAGGCTATGAGTGTCATTGATGAATAGCATATGATGTAAAAGCTCTGGTGTAATAATGGCAATTACTTTGGCATTATTTTGTTTACAAGCACCTACTTGCAGCAGTTTCTTCTAATTTTGCTTTGCGATTAGTAACAAATCCGCCACTACGGTGCATTCTAATAGAACTCAGCAGGCACAATTCTCCATGCAGATTGAATTGCTGCCCAAGTTATACTAATCCTTTGATTGCTCTCTGGAGAAATGTTCAGTTATCTGCAGTGTTCCCACTACAATGACTATGTATAAAGATAATAACAATCCTCAGAGCAATTGGGGATATAGACCTTAAAACCTGCTCTCTTGCCTAGTTAAAAGAACAGCCCTACATCAAGTCCAGATTGTCAGTTGCAGAGTAATCTGGAGTGACTGCCCTCTCTTCTTTCTATAGCCCTTTTTGCTAATAACAGGGCAGGATAACAGTTGTAACACAGTTTGGGCAAACAAAAGTCACTTGTGGGTGGGAACCCCTTGAGAAAGATTTAACTGGAGCTTACAGAAGCCACACAACAGCTGCTGAAGTAAAAAGCATGCATTCTTTCATCCTCTTTTTCCCTAGCTACAAACTTCAAACCAATGGTGCATAAAGGTAAACCCAAGTCAGGCATTATGCATAATGGTTCAGTAAGCATATTAGGAGAGGAACATTATCGTTGCTTTGCTGATGGGAAAAGTGGCAAAAGAATAACAGGTCCAAAAAAGGAAGGCTGTCTCTGTATACCAGAGCTTTTTCATGCAAGCCATCATTCTGGAATACTGTATCAGAGTTATAGCTGAGATGGATAACTTCCATGTAACTATGAAGTGGTGCTCTTCAGACTTATCACTTTCCTTGCTAGCAAAGTGATAATAGAGGGAATAGGGCACCCTCGTGTGTTCATGTATAGAATCCTAGAAGAGGGCTTTAAAAATATATCTTGCAGCTGCCCTTTGTTTTCTAATCACTCACAAGTAAGCATACAGATTTGAACAAATTGCACAAAAAGTTTAGCCTGTCTCCCCATTCCTTACCATTCACCCTTGCCATGTGCAGGACTTTAAAATAAGAAAAAGCCTTCCGTGATTTCTACATGGAGAATGTTGGGAGGGGAACAGGGCAGGTTACAGCATTCCTTCCTGATATACATTGGGGCCCTGTGTGTTTCCCAGTGAGTATTAAAACTAAAAGAGCAGTTGCACAGCACATCATATAACATAACATGCAGTTTGGCCCTTATTCAAAGAGAGGCTCAAAAGGCTTCATGGATAAATAGTACAGCAGGTGGATGTTAGATATCAAATAGTTCCAGATTCAGTATTGGAACATATAAGAAGCCTTATCCCAAGACAGTAAGTTGGTCCATTGAGCCTTATTCTATCAGCTTTAACAAGCTGTCACATTCTAAAGTGACAGCTCTACAGCTTCTTCTCCATGTGACATCTAACTATTTTAATTCAAGATGCCAAGGATTGTGCCTGCAAGTCTTCTGTGGTGTAAACAAGAACTTTGTGTTTGAACTATGACCCTTACTTTCCAGGTGGAACTAGAAAAGACCACTCTGGAATCATACAGATTCAGAGCTAGTCAATACAGTATACATTTGCAGATATTTTCTCCCTCTCTCTTTAATTGCAGTGAGCTACTCCAAGCCACTCGCTCATTAAAATGATTCCCATCCTTTCCACCCACCATTGCAAAAAAGCAATCGCTCAGGTCTTTTTCTCTTTCTCTCTTCACTACTACCCCATTCACCTCATCTTGTGGACGGATGTACAGGGTGGGGGGAGTAGAGAGATCAGACAGTAACAGGCGAGAACTTCCTGGATTTCCTTTCCTACCCTGCAGAAGAAACACCAGGTCCCAAATGGCTTTCAAAATTCACACACAAAGGATTTACATTCAGTCAAACTTCCCAAAGCCCAGAAAACAATCCTTCCACCTCTCTTCATCTCCCAAGCTCAGCTCTCAACCAACCCCATTGAGTCTTCACACTTGTATCCTGGATCCATACTCTTCCATTTTCCAGTCTTTATACCAAACATATTCCCAATGTTTCTCCAACTCCAGTTACAGGCATGCCCCAACTTCCTACATCACTTAAACTCCACCTGTAGATACACATCCCACATATACAGGAAGGAAACACAACTGAATGCATGGGGGAAAGCACAATCAAATCATTTCAACAATAAAAAGTTGAAGGCACCATGGGCACAGGAGAAAAAGACAGGGTGGGAGTTTAAAGGGCTGGACAGATTTGATAAAGCCTTCTCTTCATGAAAAGAGTAAAAAAAAAATTGAATTCACCAGTTATATAAGCAGAGCAAATAACATGGTATTTGATTAGGCCTTTAATCAGAGATATATCAGAAAAAGAATTACAGACTTCTTTATACTCTGGTATGTAATAGCCTTCCCTTTTTGAAATAAATTCATACTAAGGTGAGAAAAGGCCACAGTTGCTAATAATTGCTGCTCTGTTGTGATTATGGTTTCTATATTTTGTGCAATCTTCTGACATCAACAATAGCTGTTATTTTCTGAGACAGCATGCTGTGCTCTCCAACATTCACAATTGGCCTCTCTTACTCTTGGACTTTTCTTTTTCTTACTTTGCTTGTTATATATTTAAAAGTTGACATGCTTTGCATGCAGAATTCATGCTGGGTCTGGATAAGGGCTTAGCTGTTTTCTGCATGTGTTGATTTCCCCCCATTATTTGGATGAGATCCCTGGCATGTGCAACCTTCTTATGCATAAGGATCCCAAGTCTGTAGTAATGAAACTTAGAGGAAGACATTTGATTCATTGGTAACTGGGACAGAGCCATTACAAGATCTAACAGCACTAGAAAAGAGAGTGTTTCTGGATACTATAGATGAACACAGCCTTCATGTACCACATTGCTTCAACATAGAAGAAACACTGGATATCATCCATCTCCTTCCTCTGTGATTGATAACTACCACCACAGATGAAATATTTTATTCAGAGAATAGGAAGAAAGCAGAAACTGAAATGTCTTGCAATAAAAATTTAATGTTTCAGTTTTGTCATTACAGTAATAAGCAGATGTTATTCTTTCTGGGATACAAGCAGACTTACTCAACCTGCAGTTTAATGCTTTAAAATTCTTCTCATTTTCATTTTCTCATTCACTTTCCATATCCTTTTTTTTTTTAAATCTCATTTTCTCTCTCTCTCATAAGAGTGATTGACAAACTAAGTGATTAATTAACAGAAATATGTAAGCAAAATATTTTGGCTTTTAGTTTCATTAGTTCTTCTGAAAATCATATCTATAGCTAGGTACAGATACAGCTGCATTCTTCTTTTGATTGAATAGCTAGAATATGGGCTGCAGTGGCTCAGTGGTTAAGAAGCTCACCTTGTTAGCTGGAAGGTTCAGCAAGTTGACAGTTTGAGACTTGAGTACTGCATGATAGATTGAGCACCCATCTCTGTCCTAGCTCCTGCTAACCTACCAGATCAAAAGCAAGAAATTGCAAGTAGATAGGAACCACTTCGGTTCTGAAAGATCTTGAGGACATGGAAGGAGCCTCACTCAGACATCCCTGAATGGAGTTTCTCCAGCAAAAATCCTTTCAATCCAGAACAATCTCTGACACAAAATTATTATTATTAATAGTTAGAATGAATGAATGGATGGATGAAGTTTTTTTAATTTAGGGATCAGTTGGGGCTAAAATTTCATACCCCAGAAATTAAAGTTAACCTTACTATTAGCTAGAGGGATATCTACAGGAAGTAGAAGTGGCAGCAATACTGTTTTTCTTGCTCAACTATGTGGCTGTTCACCTCTGTTGGAAGACACAACTGTGTGTGCCAGATGGCTTGCATTAAGCCTTCTGTATAGCTTGCTCTCTCCAGTTCTGATGGAGGATGCTACCTCTGTAAGCTTTATGACTGCTTAGCCCCTTCTGCCACCAGCTCTGTCCATGTTCCCCTTTGGCCCCCTGACACTGGCTGAACTAAACCTGGAACTTCTGAGACCCCGAGCAGCAAGCAGTAGAATGCGGGTCCTGCAAATAACCATGCAGCAACCTGGGAATCCACTTAATTAAAGTAATCCCAGACTGTGACTATGGAGAGAATAAATTTAGTTTTGATAACAATGTGGCTTCTTCTTGGCTTGAGCCAGACTAAACTCTATGTCTTACACCCTTCTAATAATCACACAATGTATTAAAGAAAGGTATAGTAGGAAATAGAAAGTTCATCTGTTGGTTTCAGGATACAGATAAATCCAAGAAGGTTACAGGAAAATCCACAGACAGGTTTTCTCCATGAAAGCAAAGTAATCTAACTAACACCTTAAGATGGAATCCACACACAAACTAACTCCCAGTCTCATGTGTCTATAACAGAACATGGCTTCTGGCTCATCTAATTAGCATACTACCAATCAGAATATGTTGTATATCAAACCATTCCCCATCTTGGGGGGGGGGGGGATAGTTGATGTAGTCAGACATTCCAACTCTTCTAGATAGGAAGGTACACAGGCTTTGAGGCCTTGACAATGTCTCCAGTCTGCACCTGTTGATAAGAGCAACCGTGAGGGAACAGGCCTTTGCATTTCTGCACAATTCTAACTAACACAGCAGTTTCTGAACCTAAGAAACTCCATGTTGAATAACTTGTGATCCCATGGTACCGTACTACCATGACAACCCCATTAAAAATATGGAAGTCAACCTCAATATATGGCTATGCTGCATGGAAGGGAAGGGCAATCTTGTTCCTTTTCACAGAAAGCAAATCATCCTGAGAAAGCCCATTAGTAATTAGCAATTAAACATGTTTGTACCTGAAATCAAGGTTCCTTTTGCCTATACAATCAAACTATTTTAGGACCTTTGTGAAGTGTTGGATTGCAACAATGATTCCTGTTTAGGCTTGGCAAATCAGTCATTGGGTGGTGCATCTCCTATGGGAATAACTGATAAGCAGTCCTAGGTTTCAAAGCCAAATCTCGCCTCTTATAAGTTTTCAGGACAAAGGACAAAGGATATCCTGTTACACCCCAAAAAGGATGCAGCGTTTCTGAGGTGAGGAAGGACCACAGTACTTTTTCTGTGAATTAAGCAAAATCGACAACTGACAGACACTGATGCAAACTGTTCCCAATAGACAGAAGGACAGTGCCTACTGATTTGTTGCCTGGTTATCTAAGATTTAGAAGCACCAGAGAGGTTGTCTGTGTCTTTTTCCCCCCAAAAAAGAAAGGACACTCATTTTGCACAGGGACAACTTACCAAAATTATAAAAGTCCTAAATGAAAAAATAATAATATATATTGTCTTGCTCTTGCCTGAGGCAAGGAATCTTACAGGGCTTGGAAATGCCATGTGAAGGTGTCTCCTTGAGCTGAGACAGTATAAATCGAGAAGCATGAACAATTTAATGCACATTCTTTCCGTGTTGGGTCAGGGATGTAGTTGGAGTCTGGGGATAAGTATTTCTGATAGGGAAGAAAAGAGCTGCTTTTTTGTAACATTTGACCTCATCACAAACCTACTGCTGCTAAGACGCTGTGTGTCTTCTATTCCCTCTCTAGAGTTTCTTGTTACACTGCCAGGTATGAGGTGGCTCTCATTCAATTTACATTCTGTTCAAAAATTGATTCCAAAGTCCAATACATCCAAGAACAGAATCTTTAACCACATTATTCAATAGCCATGAAGTATTGGGGGGGGGGAGCCATGACACTGTTCAAATCAGTAGGAATAATTAGATGTTTCATTGGGGGGATCAGTCCAACAACAGCCAATTCCATTTCATTCCTGCTGATCTGGATGCTGTTGTGGTTATTTTCCCATGCTCCTTGGCTAATGAATAATTTGATTAATATAAAACTAAGACCAGAGATCAGTAGTCAGTAAAGTATGCTCAAAAAGGACCTAGTACCAACCACGTAGCAGCAGAGATCATTTCTTGCTCTTTACTGCATTCCATGATGTTGTCACAGTCAGTGTTTTTGTTGTTGTTTTGTAGACATTGATGCTGCAATGCTGCACTTGGTCCCCTGTGGCAAAGCTCACATGAAACATTATAACATATTTCTGAGTTTAAAAAAAAGGTGTAAAGGTGGTCTCCTCTTCTTTATTGCTTCATATCTCTTTACATAAACCCACAGAGCCATGTACTCACAGGCAGTTCTATACAACTGCAGTACATACATGTAAATGCTGAAACAATGCACATGTTTCTTCCACCTCTTTCCCTCCATCTCTCCCAGACACATATGGAAGACTCCTGAGGTTGGTGTAATTTATTGGTTTAATTTGTTTCTATTCCACCCTACTTCTTCTTCTTTCGTGTCTAGGTCAAACTTTAAACTGTCAAAAAGAACCCACCTTTGGAGAATTCATTCCATAGTTACTTTCACCTGACCCAGTAAGAGAAAGAGTAGCCAGCACAACAAGGTTCCTGTTGCCCAGGATATGCCTGATTGTGGTTCAAAATACCACAATCTTTGAGGATGTTCTTTCTTTTTACCCCTATTGCCCTACTGACCAAAGGCAACTCAAGGTGGTATACATACCAATGCAGATACCATATAGATCAGGGGTTCACAACTTATGGTCCACAGGCCAAGCCAGCCCATGGTGTCATTTCATCTGGCCCACACAATGACCCCAGAAGCGGACGTGCCTATGCATGCGCAAATATACCCGGCATGCACAAACACTCCTGCCTGCAGGGGTGAACCACATGTCCAGCCCGCTCAACTGTCTGAGGGTGTGTTGTCCAGCCCATGGTGAACCTTGAGAACCCCTGATATAAAGAATAAATAAAAACCTCTTATTGCTGACACCACAACCCACATATAACTACAATTTTAAAATAACTAAAACATAGTGGTGGTAAATCAACATACCTATGCAACACTAAAAAAAAGAAACTAATATCGAAGAATAAAATTGGCTCTGGCCACAGATTTTTGTACAGAAAGAAGAAGCAGAGTACAGAGTTTCAGATACAGTGGCACTACAGCTCCAAGTATTTTTAGCTCCTGAGCTGGTAACAAGGACTGATAGGAGTTGTAGGGCAACAACAAGCTGCCTAGCCCTGATCTATGACATACCTACCACAACTATGTGGGGTAATTTTACAAGTAAATGGCTGCAGGTATACATGAAGAACGGATTGTTACTGCTGTTTTAATTGAGTGGACTAACGCATTTAAGCAACTTCTGTTAGCAATTCCAGTGAGTGCTCCTGGGCCTTTCTAACTATGTGGATTGGGGAGGGAGAATTTGCAAATGTTGCAAGAGTAAGGAGCTGGTAATTAATTGTGACATGGTGTTAAATTAGCCTGTTGCTATGCAAATAGACGGTATAGTTTAATATTGTTGCTTAAAAGGCTGTGTGAAAATGCAGCTGGGGAAAAGCTCTGTCACTCTGCCACTCTACCACACATTCAAGCCTTAAGGACATCATTTGTGTAGAAAAAGCAGTTCTGATGAAAACTCAAATCCACTTTCATCTTAATTAGCCTACCACAATGGAGCACATTTTGTAACATAAGGAACTAGTATCTGGTTTTACAGTCTTGAACAACCTAATCTACCTCAGAAGTGCTGGGCTACAAATATCAATATCCCCAGTCATCTCAGATGTAACCTGTGGAAGATAGGAGTTCTGGAGGATGGAAGTATCAGATTGGAGAAATTTGCCTTTGGAATTCCTGAGCCACATGTTGCACTGGTAAAATTGTGTGTATGTGTGTGTGTGTGTGTGTGTGTGTGTGTGTAAGCTATCTATCCATTTGTGAATTTGAACACTTTCTCCCTAGCTTTTGTTGCTGTTGCTGCTGCTGATGATGATGATGATGGGTTAGTGTTAGTGTTAGGGAATTCTTTGCACAGCTAGTCAATTTCCAGAGATCTAGTATGGCAGACAAAGGAGTACCCACCCCTAAACTTTGTTGACATTCATTTTAAATGTAAGCAATATTGAGTTCTACCTATTATTACTATTGAATACAAAACAACCATTTGATACACAGGTAAAATTGTCAATGGTGATGATTTGAGTTAGGTAATGAAGAATGTATCAAAGCAATAACATCAGAAGAGGGATACAAGTACCTGGGAGTTCTGGAAGCTTCTGGCTTGCTACACAACCAAGTCAAAAGAACTACTTCTACAAAATACATAAAGTCGGTCTGGAAAATCTTGAGGTCAAAACTGAGTGCCATTGAAACAAAGACCAGATTGTATAATGTATAACTACATATTCTATTCCCAGTTTCCCTTGGAGTGTTTTTTTCCCCTCAGCAATGCATTATGAGTGAAGTGAGGAAGCGTTTTAGCTATTACTGTTTTTAGATAATTGGAGGACAGAAGCATTCTAGTAAGTTACCTCCTTGCAATTTTCTTTTTAGAAGAAATCCTAATATCTTTCTTCAAATTCCACATCCACCTACAAACAACCATTAGATTTAGGACCATCCCTTATTTTATTTTTCTCTTTCTTGGATTATACAGAAAAGGCTGCAGAGTTATGAAAATAGTCCTCCATACGTATTTCTTTTCATTTTGAGTGATTATTTTGAATTATTTCCTTCTCTTATAATTATTCTTATGTTCCAGATTAAATTGTTCTAACAGCATGAAAATAATGAATGCCATGAAAATTTAATGTGGGAGAGAGCTGAGGAGTTGACCACTGGAGAAAGACATTCTCAAAATTTATTTAAGTCTTGATATTTTCTTACCAATTCCTAGATCAAGTATTCACCTAAAATAAAATAGGTCTTATTTTTGATGTTAAAGCAATTATAGTGTTGAGGGGAAAGACTGTGATGTCTGACATTTCTGATGCATGTGTCATACAATTTTCATTTAATTTCACAGTATGTTACTCAATTCAGTGCCTTGTCTTTCAAGGGCAGGAATGGCTTCTATATTCATCAACCTGTATAACAATGTTTATGGTACTGTTATATAAATGCTCTACTTTATTTCTCCATCAAAATCTAGGAAAGAATGTCATATCAAAAGGAATATGAAAAAGTCACGAAAAAGGTTGTTGTTGTTGTTGTTGTTGTTGTTGTTGTTGTTGTTGTTGTTGTTGTTGTTGTTGTTATGCACTGTCAAATTGCTTTGGACGTTTACCCAATGAATTAATGACTTCCAAAAAAAGTCCTATCATTAAGGTTTTGCCCAGCCAAAGAGCCAGCGCTGTCTACTGAATTTGTCCCACTTTCTAAGGTGAAGGCTATAAAGAACTTGCAAAATTCTACTGAATGTCAATATTTACAGTTGCAGCATCATTTTTCTCAAGAAAAAACAGCAATGGCAACATTCAAACATGATGTTCTTTATAAATGAAAAAAAAATACAAATTTATGAGGATTTCCTTCTGTTTCATACCTGTAACACACCTTATTGAATCTGTCAGTCTCTCCAGCATCAGATTACCTAATCCTGAAGGAGCCAAAAAAGTTGTTCATCCCAATTCTACCCATTCCAGTAAAGAATGAAAGTGGGGCACCCTAGCTGTTCATGTGAAGTGGAGTTAAGAGGACAAATAGGGTGAGGAACATAAGTATCACACTCCCAAAGAAGTATAATTATCTAGCTTGAATGTATACAGTCATTTTTAGATGTCTTCTTACAGCCGGTTCATGTTCATTGTATGTTCATTTCTGTGAATATATGTCAATTTCCAAATGTGGGCCTCAACATATACCAGTGTTTATATACACTGGAGTATTAACTGTAAGCGATATAACATATCAATAGAACTGGTAAAAACAATACCATTTCACTGAGGTTGCAAAATTATTTTATATGAAGGATTTACAACCTAGTCTTGTAGCTAATGGTTTGAGGGAAACATAACAGATTACTACAAGTGTAAAAGACACATAACACATGATGGGCTCTGATAAACCAAGAACTGAGAGAATTATTTATATTATTGCCTCAGGGGTGGATTTATTTTCAGCATCTCACTCAACTCTATTATGCATTCCACATGCACAAATACTGTATATGAAGTAGATTGAGTGGCAATTTTTGAAAGTTTTTTTATTTAGTTTCAGGTGCCTTTATATGCCAGTTCTGCTGGTTTAAAATCTTGACTCACATATCATAAAGAAAGAATACAGTACATTGAAACACATTATTTAAGTTCCACAATTCATAAAGTACAGTAAGTACAGTAAGTGCTCTTATTACCCATCCAAATCTTTTTGCTCCCTACTGTCTGAGTCACTATTGCATAGTTCCAAAAATGTCCAGATTGGCACCTTTCAGCCATTCACTGCTATACTGGTAAATTGCCAAGATTTGAATGAATGCTAACAATACAGTAAAACAATACAGCATAAAAAGTGCCTCACTTAGAGAGTAACACACTTAAGGGGCAGAATTTTCTCTGAATGATCACCTTGCTTAACAAATAAAACCAACCAAAAACTCGCTTAACAAATAAATCGAGTTTCACAATCCCCCCCCCCCAACAGAAGTCATAATTGGTCACTTACAATGGTGTTTCGCTTAAAGAGCAAACTCACTTAAAGAGCAATCCCATGAAATGCGTTATGGTCTTTAAGCGAGGTGCCACTGTATCTATGCATGGGTTTTTGTATGTGGTGTGAACCAGCTGTAAGATTGAACTATAACAGTTCCAATAATTGAATACTGAAGTCTAAATACAACTGTGGAATAATATAATTCTCCTGAAGTATAAAACATAAACAAGTTAGCAATCACATTCAGTTTTATCATTCATGCTTGCCCAAAAAGAGTATCTCCCCCGACTTTTCTCTCCTGCTCTTGCTTCCATTTCAGTGGCCTATTTATAAGGCTAAAATGTTATCATTTGCCTTTTTATGTTTACATAAAGGTGGTAGATCTCTTGGTTGTCATCTGCCTGCCCCTGTCCATCTAGGAGATGAAGGTACCAACACTTGTCTAATATGTAGCAAAAACCAATTTCAATACAAACTCTTTCACTGCATTTTCAGCCAGGGCTTGCTGACATTTACTTCACTGTCCCACAATGCCTAGGTCATTCAAAGTCTCTTTAGTGCCATGCAACATACTAATGGCAGTCATCCCCCAGCTAAGCTCTCCTCTTGTGCTTGTCAAATAGCCCAGAATCTACTGAGCCCCCTAGCTGCCACACACTGCTGTTCCCAACTTCCCATTTCCCCCGCAGTATGAGGATTTATGGGATATCTTTGTCTTGGCTTAGCTTTCTGTCTCCTTCGGGGGTACTTGTATTTGTATCACCTCACCAGTCCACATGTCCTCCTTAAATCAGGGCCATAGCCAGGGGGTGGCCAGGGTGGGCATGGCTTTGATGCCCATCCTGAAAAAATGTTCACCCACCCACACCTAGAATCCTGACTATGGCCCTGTCTTAAATATAAAGCTGTAAGTCTTCCTCTTTTGGGCACCTTCCTTTGATCTTCTCGTCTTCCACTGTCTGTTCCCCTTTTATCTCCTCCTCTCCCACTCTTTCTTTCTTCCAGCAATCCCAGTTGTTCTATCCTTTCTCTAACCCAGTTACCTCCTTCTACTACTCCTCTACAAATGTAATTCTCTCCCCCCCTTCTGTCACTGCAAAAACCCTAGCTTCTTGAAAAATCATAACCCCAATTCATTGATAGGCTAGATGTCTTGAAATGCAGACCCTTCTCCACTACTAGAGTCAATGCAAAATCCTATAGACTTTACTAAGAAGGCAAATATAATTCACTTAACCTTGCTCTCTGCTAGAGAAGCAAACCCAATAGAGACGTATGGGTCTCTACTAACCAGCCAGAATTACATGAAAACAAAGGGAAGTTTACAATTGCTCTGCAGTGGTGTCTAGTGGACACTCAGTGTATTATTTTTGCCCACTTTTCTATTTTCTATTTTTATATCTGTCTGCCAAGCATTAACCTCTACCAGTAGTTCATTACTGTTCAACCTTCATGTTACTTTCACATTTAATATTTATAAGGTTAAAGTGCATATGCCCCTTTTATTCATTTCAACATTGTTAGACATTTCAACATTCCCCCCTCATAATTAGCAATATTGTCACCTTGATAAGGAGAAAACTTAGTACTGGACTCCGTATGAGCAGAATATGCAAAGAAAAGAAAGAGTAGATTTTGTAAAGGAAGAAAGCTTGGATGTTACCAAGAGTTCTTGTTCTGTACTTTTGTTTCTCATTGGCATAAATCATGTTCTGTTGCTCTGTGTGTGTACTGGGAGAGAAATCATCAATAGTGGCAAGTTGCATTGATTAAAGGTTTCCTTTGGTAATTTTGGGGTGCTCAAAGCTTGAATATAATGCAACAAAGTCATGAACACCCTCAAAGAAAGCTTTAAATCACCTGCAATATACCACTGTTGTTGATGTCATTCTAGCCATTTTGATTCAAGCCATTATGTGGCAGAAGTATTCTAGTTTTCTGCATTGTATATAGGTGCATTGTGGACTTTATTGTGAATATAGCAACTAGTCCATGTTTTAATTAGTCCTTCTAGAAAACACTGCTCTGCACACTGGTTCCAGGCATCTAGAGGGCAAAGTAAGCTGTTTGAAGTGGTAGGTTTGATTGATGAGCCCGTGGAAGAGAAGGGTCTAATAACATTTGGGAACCACTATTTTCTTTCACTGCTCCAATGATGCTTCTAATTGCAATCTTACCGAGACTTCTGCTTGTGAAAAAAAAAATCAAAATTATATCCATGTTTATACATGCAACTCCTTTCCAAAACACTCAGCAGCAAATATCCATTGTTTTTATTTCACTGCTGCCAGACATGGAATATTCATAACCTCTGATACTAGGTGGAAATGTTCGACAATGGCAAGTTCTGACAAATTCAATAAATGATTGGCTGACTTTCATAAAACAGAACTTCTCAAATGCCTCTCATACTGTGACTGTATGTGGCATTTCACCAAGGCAATGACTGCTTCTGACAAGACAGTGAAGGAATGACCCTTTAGATGTTAATGACTGCTTTCTGGTTGGTTCTGTGTTAATGGAATGTTCTGCTTCCTACGCAAATATTTATAAAGACACAGTAATTTGCATGCTTTGATACATCATATTTTTTTGGAGAGGCATGCCTAATGTGTATAATTTCTGTATTTAAAGGCAATTTTTTTTTGAAAAGGACTAATTATATCCTACATTATCATTTGATGACACAGTATAAACAATCTATTTTAAGTGACAAGCAATTTGCAGAAGACGCATTGCCACTTCTAAATGTCACTTCTAAATGTAATCAGAGCATGGGTTTCAAGGAGGCATGAACATGGGGTACTGAAATGTACTGACAGAGTAAGTACTCTACCTTGGCCATCTGTCTGGAAAAGCTCAGGCACTGCATGTTTGTGTCAGAGGATGAGAAAGAAAGAGAGAAGGAAAGAAAGAAAAAAGAACGAAAGAAAGAAAGTGAGGGAGAGCTGTTTCTAAACCAGTGAGATGATAATGCAAACAACTGTTCAGAATTCTCAACTATCTTATTGTTAACTGCAGAGCAGGGATTATTGAAAATTCAAACACACTAGCAATCAACCTCAGTTTATTTTATGAATCAGGAGTTGCAGAAGAGAAGGGAATTTTCCCCCATTATCCAACATTTTAAAAATCCAGTTACTATGTCAGCTGGGCTTTTAATTCTTCAATATTGTGTGTGTGTGTTTAATCAACACATATAAAGTATTATTACTTTAATCAGTAAGAATGGAAGAGATTGTTTTGCTCTCATTATTGTCATTATTGCATCTGGGAAAATAATAAAGCCCAATTAAACCTAAAATGTGCAGAGCAGTTTTGCAAAATGAAACCTTGGTTGATCTTTTATGTGTTCAGCCCCAGATCATTAATTTCCATGTCCACCACAAATGAATGCTTATCATCTTATGTCTGCACCATTTACAGTGTAAGGGAATACATGAATAAGCACTGAGAAATCAAACTGCATAGAAAAGCATTTTATCACACCTCACCGTCTTAAAAGCAAGCAGTTGGATCCTGATTTAGTGTACCCAAGATGGTAGGTGGTAGCATATTTCTCTTATCTTGTTCTCCTCCCAGCAGCATCCGCCCAACTCCTTTAAAATGTTATACCTGGCATTTCCCCAGCCTTCTATGTAGTACTGTATTTGGACAAGGTGGCTGCTATGGAGATGAGTAGCAGGCAGGTCGTGAATGCTTGCTTTCTTAAAGGTTTCTCTTGCTCAAAAGGCAGTTGTGTCCAACTCTAGGGGGTGGTACTCACCTCTGTTTACAGCCAAAGAGCCAGCACTATCTGTATCTACAGACATTTCTGTGATCATATGGCAGACATGACAGAACTCTGCTACCTCTCCTGCTGAAGTGGTACCTATTTATCAGCTTGCAACCTCATACTTTCGAACTGCTAAGTTGGCAGGAGATAGGGTTGATGATGGATGCTTGCTCTGTCACACAGCACTCAGGTCTCAAACTGCTGTCCTGTTGACCTTTCGGTCATCAAGTTCAGCATCTTAACCACTAAGCCACCTTTACTCTCTTCTCTTACATACACCTAAATCCATTTAATGCTTCCCGTTACTCTTCCCTTTACTCTCTTCTCTTACATACACCTAAATCCATCCAATGCTTCTTGGTGGAAGTTGTGCACCCATTCAGGGTCAAGATTCCCACTGGATTGGATCCATATGTAATCCTACTTAAAGTACTTTAACTGAAATCAGTGGAGCAAACAATTGATTTTTAGTAGGTGATCAAGGCCAAAAACAGGTACAGTATTTGAGAAAGCCTATAGTAAGATTTGAAAGGACCTTAGTGGACCAGATTGGTGGCTAAGGTTGTCATTCAGTGTCAGTTGTAATGAACTGAAATGGAGGCTTTGCTTTTGGGAGTTTAAAATGGATGCTGTTGTTGCTTTCCTTCCTAAAATAGGAATTTCTAAGAAGCCAGGGGTTTGGAATTTGGCCAAGGCAAGGGCCCATGTGTGGATTGCTTTCACTTGAAGATAATCATAACAATCTGGGACTGTGGGAGCAGAAGTGAATGTTTGATGGAAGTTGAAAAGTTGTAGTTTTATTGGAGGACAGAGAAGGAAAGGTAGTACAAAGGATGAAATGGTTTTGTTTTTTTGTTATCTTAGAATGTTAGAGAAGAAAGATCATTATTGTTAAACATGTTCAAAGAAGGAGGAAATAGGAGTTTACCTATGCTTGCTTGTGAACAGAACAATAGAAAATTCAATTCTGATTGTGTTAACTGGCTATGCTAGGAAATTTATTTATTTATTTGATCAAACTTTACCAGGGAAAGGTAGAAAGGCAAAAATGTTCCTTTTTATTTTTATACTTTTGTCTTCATATAATAAAGCTCACTTTTTACAGAAGACGTTTGTACTTTTTATATGCTGTAGTGTATAAACTGGTGGGATAATTCCAGTTCCTTTATTTTTTTTTTACTTGCAATGCTACATATTGCTACCCAATCTACATTGCCATTTCCTATCAGATCTGGCTGGTTTGTAAGCATAAACAGCCAGTGATTGAAACCTATCATAGATTTCTCTAGCCTGGAGCAGGACCTCATGTACTCTGAAGCAGCAAAAGGTCTTATGCTGACTTTCTGCATGGATACAGGTATCTGTCAGGTGGAATGAGTCCTATGGTAGTGAGATAATGGGCTTTGTTATCCTTACATAAGTGACATCAGATTCCAAGAGAATCCCATGATTAAATCTTGTTGACGGAACAAAACAAAGCTAGCTAATAGAAATAATTCTAGGGATGGGCAAAGCTCAGGCTTTGACACATTAATTAAGCATTTCCCTTTCCCAGTAATGGGTTGTCAGTAAGGACAGCCTCTGTGCAGCACAATACTGCTGGGCAAGAGATGCTTGTTCTTCCTCCTCCTTTCTGACAAGTCAGGATGGAGTCAAATTACAGGGGAACACCAAAAGGTGCTTGCCACTTGGCTTATTCAAGTGGTGAACATTGCTTGTTTAGCCTTCCTCCATTGAATCAGCCTGTCGTTGGAGGCAAGAGTGGGAGCAAGTGGCTTGCTCTTTGATTTCAGTTTATTTAGAGGCAAGGGGCTGTTCCCCTCCCCTCCTGTAGGCTTTGGTATTGAGCCAGCTGGCTGCTTGTAGCAGTGTAGTTTTGCAAAAAAAAAAAAAAAGTCCTCCACACCTTGGACCATGAGGAAGCTGTTGGAGCTGCGGGGCTGGGGCTGTGTTAGAGGAACTATCTGGGGAGTAATGCCCCCTCCCCCTTCAACTGCTGTGGAGGGTGGACTGGCAATAAATGAAACACTGACTTATTTTCATACTTGGTTAATTGTACTCCAATGCCGCAAGATCAGATCATGCAAATAGTGTCATCCACTGAGGCATACCTCACAGTGCACAACTCACTGAAAGCCCTTCAAGGTAGGAAATACGATGAATGAGGATGAGGTGTTATTCTCCTGACACTTTCTTGTCTCTTTTATATACTTCAGGTCCCCCCCCCCCCCCCAGCAGCCTCCTGATCACTCCCTGGGATCCTGGATTTTGGCTCTGACATTTTCTTCTAGACCTTCAGCTTTACTTCACTCTTTCAGGGGTCTGAGCTTTTGCAAAATGGGTTCCCAAGGGGGAACTCTTGGGATTCTGGGGCTGGGTGCAATGGCCCACCAACCAGGGTGCTGTTCCACTAGTCCCAGCATCACAGGTAGTATTAAGATGTCATGAGAAATTAATGCTATGTGCTATCCCAGTGATTGAAATCACACATAAAGATTTCAAAAATTAGAGAAATCAATCTTTAAGAAGGAGGGCAGAAGGATTATCAACCTCCATTTTTTTTAAAAAAATCTTTCAATCCTAAAGCAACATTTTTGGAATACAGTAGAACCCTGTATAACAAATGCCTCTTACACCAATTAAATTGTACAATGATGAGGATTTGAAAAAAACATTGTGTTCCATATAACAACTAAAATTGTTATACAATGCAATGCATCTCTATGGGAAAAAATCATACAATGATTTTTGTCATTGTACGATTTTTCCCCATAGAGATAATCGTTGTACAATGCATCCCATAGGGATAATCGCTATATGATGCATGCATCATATAGCTATTAAATCCTACAATAACTAGCCCCGCGGAATGAACTAAAGTCATTATACAGGGTTTTACTGTAACTTTTCTTGAAAGTCCACAGCTTATTTCCAAATCATTTATCATAGACACTTTTATTCCTGGCCAAACTGTCCTAACTCATCTTTTCTTGACATCTCATGACACTTTTGTTTCTTCTTTCTTTAAAAATACACAAAAATTAAAATATGTTTTCTAGATATTCACCTGTGGGAACACCTTTCAGGCCACAGGTGTATTGTAAATATTGCTAAAGCATACGCATAAGTGTGCCTTAGGGAAGAATTATAAATTATGAAGTGTCAACATAACCTTCATGGTCTGGCTGGTTTCCTGGTTTCTCTTGTGATATCTACATTGATCCTCTGGCATACCAGTAATATCTGGGAGAAACCCTGAAGTTTAGCGCTGCTTGGTAAACATAACATCACTCATTTTAATAGCAGTTTTTAGAAGAATTGTGGCAGAAGGAACTAAGACAGACATGTTATGTGAGAAAAATGTCCATCATACTTCTGTAAGATCTGGATTCTGTACAGCAGAAGTGGGAAACATTTAGCCATCCAGATGCACAGAGAAACTTTGTCTGTTCTTTTTATTTCAGGTTATTTCAGGGTATGCCATTTTCACTTTAAAATTTGCACACATCAGCCCTTTTGATTAACATGAACAAGAAATCAGAAAACAAAACAAAAACTACTGTAGCACTTTAAAGACTAACTTCTCTATTTTTATTGTTAGCTTTTGTGGATCAAGTCCACTTCTTCAGACAAGGAGTGGAACTTCCAGCCATGGTTTATATAACAAATGTAAGGGTCTACATGTTAAAGGGGATCTGCTCAAGCAGAATGACAGACAAACAAGCATAACAATACAGCTTCCCACAGCTATCAGTAACAATAGATTATTCATATTAGTTTTAAATGTCTCCCTTTCAATCTCAAAGGTGTGGAGAAAGCCCATTCTGGTTTCTGAGTAACGTTTTACTTGCATGCCAAAAAAACCAAACAAAAACACTGCTAGATATTGTATATATTATATTTTGGTGTATTACAACCGTCCTGCCAATTCTCTTTAGCAAAACAGGAAGTAACCAAGTACAGTGTTTTTGTTTGTTTTCTGGCATGCAAGTAAAAGAGAGGAAAGGTAACAGATAATCACAGACTCATAAGATAATGAAGTTGAAAGGAGCCTATAAGACCATCAAGTCCAACCTCCTGCTCAAGGCAGGAATCCAAATCAAAGTATACCTGACAGATGGTTGTCTAAATTTTCCTTGTATGCCTCCAGTGCTGGAACACTCACCACCTCCCTGGAGGTAATTGATTCCATTTACTATTGCTATAACAGTTAGGACATTTTTCTAATATTCAATGGAAATCTGGTTTCCTGTAATTTGAGTTCTTTATTATGTGTTCTGAACTCTGGAATGGTTGAGAAGCAATTCTACACCTCCTCTGTATGTCAGCCTTTCAAGTATCATATCCCAAACACCCCATCCCTCCAGTCTTCCTTGCCCAAGGCTAAACATGTCCAGTTTCCCACCCACCCCCAAAATCTTCCCTTACAGGATTTTGTTTCCAGTCCCCTGATGATCCTAGCTGCCCTTCAATGAACTAGTTCCGGTTTGTCTGCATCGTTCTTAGAGTACAGCAGTAACGTCACATGGATTTCAGCTGCCTGGGGCTTAAGCCAAATTTGCCGCCCCCTGGTGGATGCCGGTGCCCACTTCAGCTAGGGCTTCTCGGAATTGTAGTCCAAGAACACCCATAGCCCAAAAAGTGCTGCCCAAGGCAGGGTGCCCCCTGGTGCCCCCTACGTGATGCCACTGGAGTACAGTGTCCAGAACTAAATGCAGTGCTCAAGATGAGTATTAGCCAGTGCTCCAAAGAAGACAACAGTGAAATACAAACTAAAATCATCACACTTATTGTGAGGGAGAGATTGGGGAGAAGGGAGTCCTTGTCAGTGGGTCATCAGGCCCAGTGGCCGACAACCCTGAGTGGCTTGGAGCATCAGCCTTACCCAGAATGAGAAAGAAAGTCCATAGGGTCAGTACTATAGGAAGACATAGAGGACACAAGGACAGATATCAGGATGGCCTCGAGTCTAGGGATGTAAAGGGGAAAATAGATGAGGAAAAGATGCCCAGAGAAGCTGAGACAGAAGAGTCAGTGGGGTCAGGGGAGAGGTGGGAGGACACCCCAGAAACAGAAAATGTGGTAGACTGATCCTACAACCTCGTCCTTAGCAACCAAAGCCCAGGACTGTAGATTCATCTGGATAACTGGCTCTTAGACTAGGGAGGACTCATGGTTCTCCCTACTGTCTGAAGGGGCTAGATTACCTATTATAGCTTCCTACCAAGGAGTAGAGGTACAAGAGATGATAACAGCAGCATGTGAGCCTGTCCGGGGGGGGGGGAAAGGGGGTCATTTCAGATCTGTGACACATCTTCCAGAGACTTCAGGTAAACCTTTCCACCAAGAGATATCTGACCAGTTCTCAGTGATGCACCTGTTGCCATCACTGTCTTTGCCTCAAGTTGGTACTAATATAGACTACCACTCCTCAGTGAAGGTGTTCCAAGATAGGACAGATTGGACCTGGAGAAGCTGGGGACTCCTCACATCTGGTATTATAGTTTTGCTCTGTTTTACCATTTGGCTCACAATCTGTGTTTAATAAATCATTGCCACTCAGGTTTCCATTGTCCGCTGGTTCTATGATGAACAAGGGAGATCCTGCCTGAGGCGAGCGTCCACACTTATTATTATTATTATTATTATTATTATTATTTTTTTGGGGGGGCGGAGACTCACTCACCAGCAACAATTCAAGAAGCAGTAAAGCATAAACAAAAAAGGAAAAGGAAACAAATAACAGTATGAATGTTGTGCTACCCATCTGGACCTGGGCAGCACAACGGGAGGGGGGGATTCAACTTGTTAGCCAGGCACTGATTGGCTGGCTGGTGTACATGAAAGCAAGTAACAACACGAAATGTTCTCAATCCCAAAATATATACTATCAATAGAATAAATAGAAAGTAAATTAACCAAATACACATACATAAGGGGGAGGGGAATAAATACACACACACCAAAAAAGAGTTAGTCTGTGTTCTCCTTTGGTTGTTTTGTGAGGTTGTATTTTATGATTGCTACTGTACTGTTGCTGTTTTGACTGTAAGCTGCCCTGAGTCTCTTCAGTGAGTGGGCAGCAATATAAATCTGAACAAACAAACAAACAAATAAATAAGATGTAAAAATTGTAATTAAAGTGTTCCCACTTTTGATAGTACTAAAATATGGGGCAAGTTTTATTCCACAATGCTTCTCTTCTGGAATTCATCAGACAGAAAAAAAAGAGAGAGAGGGAGGGAGGGGAGGGGAGGAAACTATCCAAGTAGGAGGCCCAAATGTAGACAGGTAGGACAACCCAAAATGAAGGACACCAGGAGCTTAGAAGTCCACATAAGAACAACTAAATAAAAAGAACACTCTTCTCAGGGTTTCAACCAATTCAGCCTGTTTTACAGATTCAAAATCCCTCTCTTGTATGTTCTGATATTCAGCTGGCAGCAGCCCTTGTAGAGAGATGTTGAAAGAAATGTTGAACAAATGTGTGAAACACAAAAAGACATGAAACTTTCATATCTATCTCCTGAGTAATATAAAACATCCACGTTTTTTAGTACAATTTCAGCAAAACAACATGAAAATAAAAGGAGAATAAAGTATCTCCTTTACTTTTTTCCCTTTTCATTAAAACACAAAACAGCCATCCATAATAATAATCCTATAAAGGTTACATATTCTGGAAGTTAAAATGGACTGATCTTGATTCTCCTGAATCATTCTTATTTGAAGATAAAGTGGTTTTGATTTTTGTTCACATGCAAGGTGGGAAAGGACTATTTATTTCTTTGTTATACTGTTATTATAACTTTGTGCAAAAACAGTGTTCAGAGTGATTATCAAACTTGGTTAAAATAAGTTTTTAAAAGACTAAAAACAAACTAGGCAGTAGGGGAGGGGGCATGAGGCAGATAATGGGTCACGTGAGAATTTCCAAGCCAATTGTTATGGGGCCCTTTTTTAAACAAACTGCACAAAACCTGTGGCACAATTCATCATAGAAAAAAAAAATCAGTACACTTCCTCACCACTTACCCAACCTATCTGTGCTGATCTAAAACTTAGACAACTTTGTTCAAATCTGTTTAGTGGTTAATTCATATTAGCAATACTTATTTTTATGTAATATTATATTTAATTGACTAATTGTCTAAAACTTAGGCAACCTTGTTGAAATCTGTTTAGTGGTTCATTCTTATTAGCAATACTTATTTTTATGTAATATTGTACTTATTTGATTCATTTGGATTAAATTCTTCCTGGTTTCTGACTGCCAATTAACCCAGAAGGAAGCCAAAAAGTATTTAGTTTGAGTGATAATAATAATTTTGTGTCATAAATTATATTGGGTTGAAAGGATTTTTGCTGCTTTTTTTAATGTGTGTGCCCCCTGAAGCTGCCGGCCAAGTTAAAATTTGACCATTGGCTTTGCCAAGATCATTAATGTCTTAGTTAGACAATAAAAACAGTAAAAACATTATATACATACAATCCCAAACAGTATTTATGGATCTTCATGCTTGAAGCTTTTAGATCAAAATCATATGATGGGGGAGGGGTATGAAAGTAGATAAAGCTGCAATAGAGAAACATTTTGGACAGAGTGATGATGTAGACAAAGAGCTGTGTGAATTGCTCATGGTCCTGAGGTGATCTCACTTGAAGTCAATATCAAAACTCTCATTGATTTTAATTTTAATTTAACTAAATTGCTCCTTCTCCAGACTTGTCTGTCAGGCAATAATCTGGAAAGCAATAATCTGGAAAGTACCGTAGGTCATTTCTAGTTAAGGTCACCAAAAGTCTAAATTAAAAGAACAAAACTAGTAACATCTGGTGGTATATTTGCTAAACACCCAGGCCTATTTCCTGGCCATATTGATGTCTTGTTGCTTTCTTCTCTTTTCATCCTGTATCTAAAATCCAGTGTCAGATATGGTGTCAATGATTAAACCAAAATGGTTTAAATCAGGGGTGGTAACTTCCCTTATAAAATTCCTTTATTGCCAGCTGGAGATGTGGAAGCACTTTATAAAGACACTTTTATTATTAGATCAAGACACACATGATTCAATCTTGGAAGACTCACTCTAATCTGGTGCCTAAATTAAATCTTGACAGACACAAAGACTCCAGATAGATCTGCTAGTAAATACTGCTATGGATATTATCTATACTCAAGAAAACTTCACAGTTCTGCAGAACCAAAGGATGCTACGTCAGAATAACCCATGAAACAGTGTGCATCCATTTTTTGTGTATGTTCTCTCTATGGCATGACGACAGGACTGGTCCATGTTCTCCAGCTACATAGCATGATTTGTTCTCATGCACCTTCTTAAGCAATTTCCAATCAAAGTTAATGTGCTACTATCTGCTACTTTGCAGTAGAGCTTTAGATAGATCCACCCATCATCTTATTTTCCTGTGGTACATATATACAAGCAGTAGGGAAATGAAGATGATGGTGTGATTGTTTGGGAAACCAGGGCACAGCAGCTAGAGTGATTAATCTGTAAAAAGTTTTCAAATTGAGGGCAGGAAAAACATTGTGACAGCTGGGAAGCCAACACAAAAATAATGGTGGTGGAAGACAAAGAAAGGAGCTATATTCGTTTCCTTTCTGCTACTTTGAAAATATTAAGAGAAGTGTAAAACGTGTCTCTTATTTTCTTCCTCCATCATTTCCATCTCACTTTATTTCCTTTTTTAAAGCCAGAATAAGAAACAACAAGGACAGTACAGGGGATAGACATAGGGGGTTCTGGATAGCATCCTTTCTGGAGCAATTGCAAACATGGCAGTACCATTGTTGGGGGGAAATTGAATTCACCACACACACACCTTGCTCCACATCTGCAGTCTGTTTTAATAAGCAGCACTTAGCAAGCTCAACTGATCTGAAGAATCACCCTCACACACACACACACACACACACCCTCTCTTTCTCACACACACACCTCTATCTTGCTCTGATGTTAATAAGTGTAGGAGCAAAGCCTAAAACAAGATGTTAACTATAGAATTATGCTTTTAGCAAAAGACATTCACCTCTAGTACCATAGCCCTTGGATTAATTGAGTTTTACTACAAAGTAAACAGGGGGTGATTGAGTTTGTTCAGCACTTTCTGTTATCACAATTGGCTATTATAATCTCTTGGATACTTGTTTCAAGGATTTAGTCACAAACTTTTTTATTATTATTAAATCATGTTGCTAGCTTTGGAGAGTGGACTTCTTCCCTGCCTGGTTCTCCTAAGAGCATTAATCAAAGGCACTACTGAAGTTATGGACTCTGAAATTAAGACAGACTTTCCTTGCATGATGATGAAGGAACAAAACTTTCATCTCTTTTAGCTCAGTGAGATAAGACATGTGAGGTATTTATTAAAGCAAAGCACAGCTTTCTCCTTGTGAAGGTTATTTATTTATTAATTTATTTATTTAGAGAATTGATTCCCTTCATTATTTTTCTCTCAAAAGAGGTTCAGCAGGAGTTTATGAAAAATACCTGAGTAAGGATACTTAAGCAATATATATTTTTCTTCAGTGCTCTTATGTATTTGTCTCTGTATATCACAAACTATTCTGAAAATCTCTCTTTTTTCTTAGTAGGTGCATGGTATGTACCAGAATGACATCATGCAGGGCATAATTATGCTTTTCTATCAGATTTATGGATGAGCAGACTGAAATCTACTGGAAAGGAAGTGAATTATTTTCAACCTCGAGTTTCTCATTTGTCAAATGTTATATAATTATTCATATAAATCATAAGGATAATGTGGCACTGAATTCCTCATTCCCTGAAATTTTAACTTTACTGTGATATCTATGATTAAAAATAAAATCACATTTCTTGGCCAAAATAACACAAAACAGGTTCTTTGGGCCCACATGTTGTTCCCAAAACAAATTGTACTGAGGCTGTCAAATGGAACCAAGGTTAAGGATATGTATTAACTTTTAAAGACCACAATGTTATTGAGTGATATACAGTGTTGGGCTTCTTCCAGTATGCCCTGGTATACGTGTACCAATAGAAAAACATCCTGCTGGCCATGCCCATTTGCCCACAGGTCACCAGCGACTGCCACAAAAAAAAACCCAGTTTGGTTTACTGTGGGTTTTTGCAGTGCACACAGAGATCTGCCTCAGTGCATGTGCATGGAGATCTGCCTCAGCGCATGCATGAGAGCATGAAGAGGTCCTTCCCTGTGCTCTCATGCATGCATGGCTGCAGATCTCCTCACATGGCTGCAGATCTACACTGGCACAACGAAAGCCCAAACTAAACCAAGCCGGGGTGTGTGTGCCAGACCAGGCACCCACTTTCTGCACCTGCCTGGAGCTGAGTGAAGCAGCAGGCAGAGCTGAGCACGGAGGTCTGGAGGCAGCAGCTTCGGCAGTGCGGCAACAGTAGGGGAGTTCACGCCAGGCAGGCAGAAGGTCGGTCAAGAGCTGAGGCCAAGGCGGCATTGGCTGCTGGGGGAAGGGGAGAGAGGAGCTCACACCACCTTGGCCTCACCCCTTGACTGACCTTCCGCCCGTCCGGCGCAAACTCTGCTCATCTAGCGCTGCGGCTGCTAGAACCAGCAGTGGCAGTGGGGGAATGGGAGGAGGAGCTTGCATTGCCTGGAACAGCCTGTGCACCACCGCTACCACCACCATTTCTAAAAGCAGCAAGAGGTGGTGTGCAGGCTGGTCCGGGCAGTGTGAGCTCCTTTTCCCCTTCCCTGGCAGCCACTGCCGCTCCACCGCTGGTTCTAACAGCAGCAGCACCAAAGAGGTGCGAGCTCCTCTCTCCCTTCCCCCCAGCCACACACACCGCCTTGGCCTCAGCCCTCAACCAACCTTCTCTCCACCCAGCATGAACTCTGCCTGGCAGGCATTGCTGCTGCTAGAACGGGCAGTGGGGTGGTGGTGGGGAGAAAAAGAGGAGCTTGCACTACCTGAACCAGCCTATGTACTGCTGCCGCCACCCGAACGGGACCCGCAGCAGCTACTTGAGGAGGAAGAAGAAGAGGGGGGCCCGGGGGCCCTCTGCCGTGGCCTTGGCAAGTGAGCCTCCTTTCACTTAAATTTTTGAAGTGTTAGCTGTGTTAGTTTGTACAGGCATATCAGAGAGTAAACAAAACAAGATAATAGACAAAAAAGCTGTGGCACCTTAAAGACTAATTCGGTATTTTAATGTTAATATTAAAATACAGGAGTTAGGCTTTAAGGTGCCACACCCTTCTTGTCTTTTGTCTTGTTTTGTTTACTCTCTGATATCCTTTCATTTAAGTATAGGTAAAGGCAAAGGTAAAAGTATCCCTTGCTCGAAAGCCAGTCATATCTGACTCTAGGTTTCAGTGCTCATCTCTGTTTCAAAGCCAAAGAGCCAGTGCTGTCTGCTTCTGCAGACATTTCCATGGTCATGTGGCAGGCATGACTAAACACCGGAGCGCACTGAATGCTGTTGTTCTTCCCACCAAAGTGGTCCCTATTTATCTACTGCTGGCCATGCTTTCTTGCTTTCAAACTGCTAGGTTGTCAGGAGCTGGGACAGGGACAGTACTCGTGAATCGAACTGCTTACCTTCCACCTTCCACTGCAGTCACTTAAGTATCAGGACTTCAAAATTGTGTGTCTATGTGAGTGATGGAGTGGGACCAATAGGGACCACTTTGCACGTAAACAGCATTCCGGGCACTCAGGTGTCTAGTCAGGCCTTCCACATGACCACAGAAGACAGGACTGACTTTTTGGCTGTAAATGGAGATGAACACTGAACCCTAGAGTCAGATATGACTAGCTTTCGAGCAAGGGAAACCTTTACATTTACCTAATAACAGAAGATCCCTGCTGATGTTTTGACCTAGTTGGCCCTGGCTATATTAGGTAAAAATAAAGGTTGCCCTTGCTCAAAAGCCAATCATATCTGACTCTAGGGTGCAGTGCTCATCTCCATTTACAGCCAAAGAGCCAGTGCTGTCCATGTTTGGAGATGTTTTCATGGTCATATGGCAGGCATTACTAGATAGCCCACCCAGTCACATGGCCACCTAGCCATGCCCACCCAGCCAACTGGACACCCCCACCAAGTTGGCCATGCCACCGAGCTGGCCATCCCCACAGTGTGGTAGTAAATAATTTTGGAGTCCACCACTGGTGATATACTATTATGAGAAACTAAGATCGTACTTGAATCCCATTTCATGTAGCTGGACTTCTATGGGATGTGAAGTATTTCTTTATTTATACTGAGTAGAATAATCCTCACTGGAATGCTGCCCATTTTGTATTGTAGCTCCTCTCAGCCATGGAATGAAAAATATGTACAACAGGTCAAATACACACCAGCTGTGTACTTCCAAGTTGCTATAGCAGCCAGGCTGGGAGCTGGTTCCCATCCTTCTGAACTGAAAACCCACAAGGTTCAAGATCCAGATGATGATTTTCTGCAGTGGTACCCAATATTGAATTTCCAGATGTTGTTGAACTTTAAACCCCAGAGCCCCAGTCATCAGAGATTCTGGAGACTGTAGTTTACAACATCTGGGACAATAGGTTAAGAATAGAGGCCTTAGAATGCTTATTAAGGTCTCAGTCTTTCTCATAGCTGTTAAATCACACTGACCCTGCAAATTGTGATTAGCAATTCTAGGTGTATTAAGAAGTTAAAGCCTTCCAAAACTTCCAGGGACACCTATTCTTTCCTTATGAAAAGTGGAAATGCACTAAAACAAACAGTTTCAACACTGGTTCTTTGTTTGTAAGTGACAGCTTGGCTAGACAGCTCAAATGGATCAATGTAGCTAAATGCATAGATATCCAATAGGCCATTTGGTGTTATTTCTGAATCCACATGGAATACCCATCCAATAAGGCCCACCACCTTTTAAAAAAGGGGAAAAAAACAAAAGCTACCTAGGGTGAAGTTTGAATCCTCCCCCCCAAAAAAGCCTGAGAAAGAAGGATTACCACATCTGGCCCACACCACCCTCGCCGCTACCCAAAGTGGAAGTAAAACACACATGCATATAATGCTGCCATTAATGCACCCGTGCTGTTATAAATGCACATTGCCAGCCCATGGCATGAAAAGTTTGGCCACCCCTGGATTACCATCAAAAGCTTGCTGTTCTCTCAGTCTTTTTGTGGTTTCTTAAAGGTATCACTTGCTCTTGTTCTTGTATAATTTTAAGAACTAGACTTGATTACTGTAATGCGCTCTACATGGGGCTGCCCTTGGTGACCATTCGGAGGCTGCAGCTGGTCCAGAATGCGGCTGCTCGGGTAGTGATGGGGCGTGGGCGTTATGCTCGTGCCTCACCACTGCTTCGGGAGCTGCACTGGTTGCCAGTATGTCTCCGGGTGCAATTCAAGGTGCTGGTTATTACCTTTAAAGCCCTACATGGTAGTGGGCCAGGATACTTAAGAGACCGCATCGTCCCAAGGACATCTGTCCGTCCCACCAGGGCGGATCGGAGAGGCTCTCTTATCATTCCATCGGCTAGAGAGGCGCATCTCTCTAGCACCAGGAGGAGGGCCTTCTCCGTGGCCGCCCCGGCCCTTTGGAACCTCCTGCCAACTGAGTTACGCCTACAGGCAGAGCTCCTGCCCTTTCGGAAGGGTCTAAAAACCTGGCTGGCAGGGCAGGTGTGGGGGTCCAGGAACATGGGGTCCCATGTTGGGTGGCTGATATGATGGGACAGCCACCCCTCCCTCACTCTTTTAAACTTTTAAAATCTTTTTAAACCTTTTAACCTTTTTAAATCTTTTAGATTTTTGTAAATTCATGGTTTAATTCTTTTTTAATTGACTTTTAAGTAATTTATGAACCTTAAGGTTTTAATTTATGAATTTCTGTAAGCCGCCTAGAGTCAGGTTCGCCTGATTAGGGCGGGGTAATAAATCTAAATAAATAAATAAAAATAAATAAAACTATGTGACCATTTTCTTTCTTTTCTCTCTCCAAGCAATCAAATTTTTCCTTTTCCTCTGCCCCCTTCTATCTACCTGAAAGTCTTTCCAGAAGGTTTGAATCTTGGGAAAAAGGAGAGGTTACTTTCTGAATGTTATGATTTTATTGATGGTCTTTTAACATGATTTTTTGCATGTTTTCACCTGCACCTGTTTTTACCTCTTTTAATTTCTATGTGAGTTGCTTTGAGAATCAACTTTCCCAAAACACAAAATATTAAATAAGCTAATAAATGACCAATGTCTTTGATAGCAAAGTTGTTGTCATAGGGTTGGACAATGCAGGGATTTCAACCCAACTCATGAAAAAGAATTTTGGTAAGAGGAAAGATTGGTTACAAGAACATCCTTCCATTCTTAACAGTTTTTAGACCCAGCCTTTGATAGACAGAATATACGAATATAAATGTTGTCTCTCAAAGACTGGATCAAAAATAATTAGACTTCATATCCACCCAGTAGCTGAAATCCTGTTACACATAGCCACCTATGAAATGAGAGTGATGCCATTGGCAGTGGCAGGTTGCTACTGATTAATGTCTTCCTTGTGATTGTTGGAATGCACAAAATTCACACACAGTGCAACATCATGCACCAAAGTTCATTTCATCCCTGCCCAACTGGATTCAGCCAGCAAGTTTCAAACCCCATGGAAAGTCAGTAGCAGGTTTAAATCCTACAATTTGATCTGTTCTATGTGTAACAGTATTTATAAACTCCTCCCTGTCATGGCACCTGGGACAAGTAAATCCTATCACCATCACAACAGAATATTTAAAAAGCAAATGGCCAGCCAATTTGAGCTTGAAGTGTTTATATCTTCTGTACATCAAAACCCCATACCATCAAATAAAGTGAAAGAAATGCCATTTTTCATACCTTCCAAATAGCCACAACTGTCACACAATGAGAGCTTAATTGGAATGAAGTGACTATTTGACATGCAGAACTGAGCTGTGACACCTAGACTCCCACAGGTAGTAAACACTTAGCAAGTGATGGTTGAAAGATAATGCAGATTTTAATGAAAGGCCCAGAGTTTTCAAGAGTTCTGCTGTGTAATTACCTGAAGCAGCAGATTAGATGGAGCATATCAAATAGGAAAATTACAGTCTCCAAGTGAGAAGTAAGATCTTTTAGGGAAAGAAAACTGGGAGAAGATAGCTCCAAAAATATCAGATGCATTTCATATCAGTGTATATCATCATTTGACCTATATGTAAGTATAGGGATAATTCATTGGAGAGAGAAATATTTGCTTGGAATTGGTAGTGGGCTACAACATCCAAGCCTAACAGCACATTCAGGGAGTGATAGCTCAGTAGACAGTAAATCAAAGACATATGCTGAAAATAAAGCCATAGTAAATTTGTACTCTAGGAATCAGAGTATACTACAGTATTGCTGTTTTTCTGTCAGAGTTTCAAGGCATTTTGGAGTTGCTTTTTAACATCTTTTGCCTGTTTTTTAAACTAGGCTCCTTGTAACATAGCTGAGCTGTTTGCCCCCTCCCCTTTCTGATATACATTTATCTGGCATTATCCAGTTTTCCCCTGGAGTCCAACACTTCTAGAACTGCAAAAAGGAGAGGTTACTTTCTGAATGTTTCCTTTAAGTGTCATGTGAGCTATTGGGGTGGCTGCAGAGAAGAGTGACTGTAGAATGAAAGACAATACACCCACACACTTGACACCTTGACTAACTAAGATTAAGTCCAATGACTCGCCAATAAGCAGTTTCTTCTACTATGGTTTCTCTTTTTCCCTCCAAGGCAATTATTATTTCTTGTTTCATGAAACTGAACATGAATTGTCAAATTTTGGAAGAGTGGCTCAGCATTTCCATTCACCTTAGTGACACAAAATGGTCTTCATACATGTCCTTGCTCTGCAGCTGGAGTTGCTTAGGTGTAAAAATGATTGATTAATTGACTAATTGATTCATTGTACAACCAATGAGGCTTGAGGTAGCTTACATTATTAAATAAACATTATCATATCTTCATGTGAATATAATATTAACAGTGGTAACAGTTAATCATAATCCATAAATCACACAAGACACATTCAACAAGGCATGAGTCTGGTTCTAAACAATCAGTAGCAAAGAGGAAATGGTGAGCAATTCTGTACCTCTGGTATGCATATAAGAACCTGAGGAATGGGTCTTAGAAGGTAGGTAACTTTTATAATAGTTTTCATTCTTGATTTTCCTTAAGTGGAAGAAAAATGTGTTTCAACTGAGTTTCACCTGCACAAGAGAAATAATGGAAACTGAAACCTGTTTTACCACTGTGTGATCCTTTGTTCAAGTCCAGATGTTATTTTTCATATAGAAGAAATTTTGTTTACTTAAGAAAGGTCCATGATGGGAGGAGTAGCTATGTCTATTAAAGCAAGACCATCATTCTTGTGCAAAGTTACAGCCTAGCTAATTCTATTTGGAATGAGTTTTTGTGGACTTCAGATCACTTCATTGGGTTCCAGCTTCTTCCCCACTCTCACTTCCTCTCCATAGGGCATGGAGGAAAACCTATCTTCAATCAGCTGATTAGAATAGATCTAAAGGCTCAAAATAGTCCTTAGTCTTTACTGACTGGATGTATTAACTGAGAAGATGGACTCAAAAGTTTGGGAAAATGAATATACAGTATGTTTAATGAATGGCTTGCATCTTTGTATGTATGTCTCTATGGAAGGTTTGAGTTTTGTCCGTATAAATTATGACTTTAACTTCATCGCTTGTCCCATTTTCACTTTCAAGAGTGATAAACTGACCTTATGAACAGTGAGATACTTTTTGTATTGGTAAGAATGCTTTTTGTGCAGATTATACTATGAGCATAGGATGGGCTGTTTGTGTCTTTCCAGTCACTCTTGTGTGTCTGTGTGTGCACTCATGCATGCACACTTTGTTTCAAAATGGTGACTGACACTGATTTTGTGGAGAGACAATTTGTACATATAGCAGAAGCTCATTTTAATTTTAAAGAGAAATCACATTGGGATCAGAGATGTTTAATAGGTAGTCTCAACATGCCAAGCTAACTTTGCTGATATATATTTAGATCTGAGATGTATGATAAAATAGAGTAGGCATGTCCACATTGGAGACACTGTGGGCATGCCTGGAAGGATTCCCAGTTTGCCATGTTCTAAAACAAAAACAAAACTCTCAAATTTCAAGCCTTCACTGCCTGGAGAGATGTTCTTAGAGTTTTGGAAAAAATAATTCTCAAGCCTGCTTTGAGATGCTTAAAACTGAATGTGGAACTGTCAAATGCGAAGCCTATACCTCCTTCAGCACATACATCAGCCTTGCTGGATTGGAGGATACATTGTCAAACTTTTATAATAATACTTGTGTGCCATCCAGTCATATCTGACTAGGATTTGTCCAGGATGGCTCTTCTCACAGATTAAACAAATGCAGGAGAAAGTGATACCTTTTATTGGTCACTTTAAAAATTCAACACTTTGCAAGCTTTCATAACTCAAGGTTACTTTATCAGGCACTCTCATGGAATGCTGCCCAAGCCAGGCTCTGTTCTTAGATGTTCCATGAAGAAATAAGCAGCAGATTGTATCTTTTTAAACAGGAAGCCAGGGATTTGCACATTTTTTTGCTTATATAGAGGCATAGTAAGGAATCAAACTCCCAACACCTGACTCCATAGTAAGGAATCAAACTCCCAACACCTGACTCCCAACACCTGACTCCAACTCAGTGGGCTGGCTAGCTAACTAGCTTGAACTTTGACCATAAAATGAAGCTCTGCTATGAAATGTAAGTCATTGGATGCCTGAAATAAAAAAGGTCACAAATCATGAAACATTATCATGCAACAAGGATTTGAATGCATCTACTTTGCATTTCATGAACAAAAAGCTATCTCATCTGCCATGGAAGCATATCACACTGAGAACAGTATAGTTTTTCAGATCTATTGTAGGGGAAAAGTTACCCCTTGAATGTGTCCCTTAGTTGTGGAACAATCTTGTAGAACAAATGTCATATAATACATAGTATTATGATCTGTCACTCTGTGAAAGGTCAGTTGCTGATATTCCTGTACATTGCCACCAGTTGGAGAATTTTCTTCTATCTTCTCAGCTAAGGAATAATTTTATTGTGTCCATGAAAGCTGCCCATTTCTGGCAATGGTACTGTGTAATGTGTTGTGACAATAGGAGAGTATTCAACAAAGAATAAGATTAAGATCCAAATCTATATGCACATATACAACCTAGAAGTTTATGGGCTCCAAGAGATGGTGTGGATGAGGGTACATCTGTCCCGATCTTGTAGTGCTGCAGACCCCTGCCTGTTTAGAAACCCCAGAACTGCATGTCATGGAAATGTGGTAAACATGTATGTTCAGCTGGACATTGCTATCCCATATATGCAGAGTTGTCTCTCTCTTTCCAGAACAGGTACATGATGGTCCAAGGAGCCCATGACATTAATTCAGGTGCCCCTACATATCACTGAAATTTCCTCCAACACTTAGGGAATTAAAATGACTGAAGTCTGGACAAAAATATTTCAGCTGAAAAAAAAAACATTTTAAAAGGAAGAAGAGGAGGAGATTGTTGATTGAAGCCCCAATGAAAGCTCAAACCTCCACTGAAAACTCCAATGGTGGTGGCATAATGAGAGAGGTTCATTACTTGTTAGACTGACTACACTCTAGCATTATTTTGAGGATTTTTTAAAATGGTAGCGAGAGTTTGTCTTCTTACACTTAAGATTGAGAGTGTTTATGGATGTAGAAATGAACAAATTAGCATGCAAGCTCTGATTGGGAAAGCCAAAGTAGTGCTAGAGACTATCATTCTCCACCTCATCCCCACACCTATATTCAAATTTTTATGTTAATGTATGCTGCCAACTTTTATTTGATGAACCTTTTAACTTGAGATAGGTGTCTTTGCATATCCCAGAGAAGATGCATGCCCAATATAACATGTCTCCCCCCCCCCCCAGCATAGTTCCTGGAGATAGGAGCAGAACAAAGAAGATAGGAAGAAAGGTTATAGGAACTCTACCTACAAACTGAAGTCTCACCACATTTCCAAAGTGGATGGCACTGCCCATTAAAAATCTAACCCTTTATTTTCCACATTGTCAGAAACAGTCTAGAAACATAACGAATGCATAGAAATATCTGCCAAAATCTGCATACAAATCAGTTCATCTAAACCAGGGGTACCCAAACTATGGCTCGTGGGCTGGATCTGGCTCCTGACGCAAATTCATCTTGTCCATGAAGCCCTCATTACTCCCGGAAACAGAAGTAGAATACACCTGTATGGGCACATTTTACTTCCACTTCCAGGAGCAATGAAGGCTTTGTGGGCCAGATGAATTAGCATCAGGGGCCAGATCTAGCATGTGGACTGAAGTGACAGGCCCCCTGAAACACATGACCAGCCTGCGGCCCAAAAAGCTTGGGCACCCCTAATCTAAACCACCCTAGGTGTGTTTGGTCCCAATCTGTATGCAAATGTTTGACTATAAACCTGATCAAAGATTGCAATTGCAATTGTGCACCTCTATGTTCTACTTAGTAGGGATGTTAATTAGAACACAGGGGTGTGCAATTGCAATCTCTGATCAGATGTTCTACTTAATAGGGACTGTGCAGCTGCCCCAGTGGCTTAGTGGTCAAGACATTGAGCTGGAGACGGGAAGTTCGGTTTTCGATACCCAAGGGCTGCAATTGTGGACATGAAAGAAGCCTCATTCAGGCATCCCCTGAGCTGAGTTTCTCTAGCAAAAATCCTTTCAACCCAGAGTAATCTCTGACACAAAATTATTATTATAATAGGGACTGTGGTGGCTTAATGATTAAGATAAGACACTGAACTTGATGACAGGAAGGTTGGCATTTCAGCAGTTTGAGACCCGGGTGCTGCATGATCGAGTGAGATCCCATTTCTGTATCAGCTCCTGCCAACCTAGCAGTTTGAAAGCAGGAATTTGCAAGTAAGGTAACAGCATTCCATACATTCTGGTGTCTAGTCATGCCTGCTATGAGACCATGGAAACATCTGCAGAAGCAGACAGTGCTGGCTCTTCAGCTGTAAATGGATATTAGCACCAAACCCTACAATCAGATACAACTGGCTTTCGAGCAAGGGTGACTTTTACCTTTATCCATATTCTACTTATTCTGCAGAGTTTGTTTTATTGACATTTACAAGAAAATGAAGAAATAGGGATATAAATTTTTTTGTCTGATTCTGACAGTCCACATTCTGACAGACAGTTTGGCGCCAAATTGCGTTTCTGCGCATGCGCAGTTTATTGGAGCCAATTCGGCTCCGTTTCTCTTTAACTGCCTGCCGGTCGGAGAGAAACCGGGGCTTCCGTGACGCAACGGGGGAGGTCCGGTACCATTTTCGAAACAAGGGTAAGTCGAAATTCCCCCTCCCTAAATGGGATTGCCGTGGAGACTGCGGGACGGTTGGCCGCCCTACTATACAGAGTATGCTTGATCAATAAGTAGGTCCTTTTCTATAGTCCGCAGATTATTTAGTATCATTTAAAATTATTTTTTTTAATAATCATAGGTTGTGAGAACAGCAAGTATATTTATTCTGAAAATGAATTCATCTTTAGCCTTACACCCATACAGCAAGCTACCATGCACAATATGGTTTTACTGGAATATCAAATATTCCTTTGGTACACTAATTTCCCCACACAGTGATTTTCTTATCACCTAGGAAAGGCCCAGGATATAATACTAATACCTAGGTGAATGTCACTCTGTTAATAATTGCTTCCACTCCAGTTCAAGAGGCAGCCCTTTCACTTTTATCCAAGGAGCCCTTTGAATGTTAATTAAGCATAGCCATTCTGTCTTGGAATGGTAAACCTGTAGCAATACATCTGTTGTTCACGTCTTTGGTTATTTCTTTCCTAATAAGTTCATTTTATCAATACTTTCAATCAATATTAATCATGTTTCCTAGAAAGACAATCTGAGAATGCAAAAGGGCTGATTTAGGCTCCACTAAGCATGTTGCATGCTAACAATCCAGGAAAGTGTATCAGATGGTTCTTCCTTTTCAGCTTTCATATCTTCATTTGGATTATTCCATTTGGAATGGAATTATAAATAATGAGCCAATCTATTTATATTACATAATAAGTATATACTGTATGTTGTATTTACATTTACAAAAGGTATGTGATGGTCTCCTCCCTGTTGGTAGAAAAAGAAACTGGGTGGGGACAACTTCTCTGAATTTTTCCAAAGAAACAGAAAATTATTTAACCATTTCTCAGAGATAACTCTTAGTAATTCACAGCTTTGCTCTCCCCCACAAAGGATTTTTATTCTTTATTCAGACAGTACAAGCTAAATACTGACATGAGGCTAAGAGATGACAAGTACCATAAAGGAAAGTTGAAAAGAACTTTGAAGAGAGAGTTCAATAGGGTGTGAAGCCATTAAGGGTGTGAGGTCAGTAATGTCCCCAGTTCACCAGGACCAAGTTTTCTCAGAGTTAGGTTGCTTAGGAATGCAGCCTAAAGCTGACTGTAATCTCTAGCAGACTACTATGTTTCCATGGTATTTTGTATGTGTTTGTAAGTTTTGAAAAACTTCAGAAAACTGTCCCAGCTTCAGGGGTGTGGACAGTCATTTTGCCCTTCCTCTGCCACATGTCACTTCCTGGTGTGGTGGAGGCAGTGGGGGGCTACATGAAATGATGCCACAGGCTGCATCTGCCCCACGGGCCGCAGGATGAGAATCCCAGCTTTAAACCATATACCACCTTTTCAGTGAACTACAAAAGAAGAGGCAGGAATTGGCAGAGGATGGGATTAAATTGATATTGTTTAATGCCTCGATTCCTCAGTGGGGCTGTGATGACTCAGTGGTTAAGAAGCACGACTTAACTGGATAGTCAGCAAGTCAGCAGTTCAAGAGCCGGGTAATGCATGATGGATTGAGCACCCATCTCTGTCTCAGCTCCTGTCAACCTAGTAGTTTGAAAGCAAGAAATTGCAAGTAGATAAATAGGGACCACTTCAGTGGGAAAAGATCTTGGGGACATGAAAGGAGTCTCATTCGGGTGTCCTCTTGTCAGAGTTTCCCCAGCAAAAATCCTTTCAATCCAGAATATATTATTATTATTATTATTATTATTATTATTATTATTATTATTATTATTATTATTATTATTATTATTATTATTATTATTATTATTATTATTATTATACCTCAGTCTCATTTGAGTGTATGTAATGAATATGTGAGTTGCTTCCCATAAGCCAGTTCGTATTCTCTATCCTACATGGCTCAGATCTCAAACCAGTGGCGTAGCTACCGCCGTATCTGCCGTATCAATTATACGGGGCCCCCGGGCCACGGGGGCCCCCAACATGCGTAAGCAAAACAAATCTTTACCCTTCCTAAGGGCCCCAAAACAAATTTTTATATGGGGCCCCGCCAAGGCACGCTACACTTCTGTCTCAAACCCACACATGCAACACTTCAGCTAACTTCACTGTCAGTCTGATTGAAAGAACCAAGAGCATTATATCTACCCAAGGTTTTTTAAACTATTTATCTGACTCTCACATTTTGCACCAACTTTCCGTGATGCAGAGTTCTGCACTTACTTATCTGAAAAGCCACAGGGAAGGAATCACATCTTATGTCGTCACTTTAAAAAAGGGTTAAGAAATCCAGGAAGATAGCAGACTGACTGACATACACCTTTAGAGTGAAAGCAGATCATTCAACAAACTCCAAAGTTACCTTTAGCTAAATTTAGCCAAAGAACAATCCTGCTTACCTATGAGTATTCCACCAAAGTGTTCACCTTTCAATAATAAATAAAAGCTGCCATTTCTTCTTTATCAGGTTGAATTGTTTGTTTAGAGAGAAAAAAAAGAAATATTTTGCACAGCTGTAATATAGAGCTCATTCTTGGATTTAACTTACGGTGAGTTTGTATATCACTGTCCTTAGTGAAGTTATGTTGCCTTTGAAACTTTCTACTTTAATTTTGGATTATATCGCCTTTGCTTCAGACCAAAAGAAGAATGTGATTACGGAACATTAATCAATAAAACAAGTTGCCTGAAGTGATTAAGGAAGTACAGTAATACCTCGGATAACGCTAAGACTTGGTTGCACAAGTCTTGGTGTCATCCGATTTTTAGTGTTATCTGATGCATGTTAAAATCCTCTGGGATGGATCGGATAACGTTAAAGCTCCATAGAGATGCACTGTAACCGCACAGGCCTTAGCGGTTGTTATCCGATCCATCCCATAGGAACTTAACATTATTCGATCCAATTCTCCTCTCCAGATTACTTAACGTTATGCGATTTTAGCGTTATCCGAGGTAAACGTTATCTGAGGTATTACTGTACATGATAGCTGGGGTGTGCTGGGCACCATGGGAGGGCACTGGACAGGGGCAAGGGACAGCAACCAAGAGACAGGGGAAAAGCCTGCCCCTGGAAACCTCTTGGTCACAGGCTCTTGTTTGTTCCACCCGGTGCTAGGCACTTTAGAATGAACCATTGCTCCAAGCTGAAGAAGGGAGCTTAGAGCAATGGCTTAATCTAAAGTGCTACATGCCGGGTGGATAAAATAGTAACGAAATTATTATGTTTATTATTATTATTAATATTTTCTGATTGTTACTGTGTTATTGATATGTATATATTTATTTTTCTGATACTGTGATGGTTGTGATTATGATAACGTGGAATTTGTGACTGTTATGTTATTTTTTATACTATGTAAGCCACCTAGAGTCAGGTTCGTCTGAGCAAGGCGGGGTATAAATTTGAAATGAAATGAAATGAAATGTGTGTCCCAGGGTGCCAGACGCAAGGGCGCACCAGGATGAATCTCCCTGTCCTGGTGGCCAAGCCCATGCCTGATAGCTCCACTCAAAGACAAGGACACTGTTATAGTGGGCATTCTACCACAATGCAATAAAATAGCATGTAGATTATTTTAGACAACTGAGGAAGCAAGCAGAGGTCTAGTGAGGGATAGTGCCTGTGGGGGGAAAAATAACTTCTCACTTGCATTATGACTGCCACTACTGGCAAAAAAAGAATCATTACATTAAGGAAACATCTGAAAGCAAGTAATGTTGCCTCATGGCTGGATCCTGTGAAGCTTTGTAGGGAAGATTTGATTAGCCTAGGAAAGTATGAGGGGAATAATGTACTCCACAGTTTAACAGTAGTGTGAGCAACGTACTGTAGAAAGGTCACAGTGTAGAAAAATAATATGACCCCACACTGAAAAAGGCAGATATACATTGTTTGCTGAACAATAAAATGGGAATTAATGGAAGAGAAAATGAGACCAAGTTAGTAGATCAATGTGGGAAGTCAATTTCATTTATGAATTGTATTAATGTCCAAGATACAGAGGCTGCAATCCACTAGCAATTTGCAAATCAGAGGATATTTTATGAGTCAACACCTATTCAAGTTCCACTGACTCAATTGATTGACTCTGTTTGTGACTGACTACTGGATTTCAGCCCATTATTTTGATTTCACCAGTGCAAATACAAAAAAGAAAATGGAACTCAATCCAAATGAATGCATATTCAAATCAATAGAATGATATTCTTAAGTGATTTCTCTCTTTTGTGGGAAACAACATACAGTGTAGTACTTCAGAGGCTGACTTGATCAGGATCTAAATGTGTGTGGAATTTGACTCATATTACTCTGGGTAGATGCAAAGCATAGGCTTTCTCCTTGATAATTCCACAAAGTGAAACAAAGAATATGTTAGTTGTTTGGAGTCTCTCTGCTGTTACATTATCTTTCGGATACTCATGTTCTTTTATATTTTTTTGAATCTTCATTTTGAAATGGAAATCATTAGTTGCTAGACTTTAATTTCTTTATTCAAAGAACTAATATGTGTGCCTATATTCTATAAAACTAATCAAATATATTATGAACTTTAATATATTCCCTTAATTGCTCACACTGATAAAAAAGATCAGCCCATGTTCCTTTAGTGTCATTTAATGAAATTAAACAAATCAATCAGGAGCTCTCTTCTTCAGCTTTATATTAGCTTGCAAAATATAAGAGTCTAAACAGCATTCAGGGGAAAGAGGGAGTTTCATTTCCTTGAGAATATAGATGTATGTGTCACTGATTCTATATCTACAATTTACAGAAATATGACACAAATGTTTTATTAACTATCTGAATGGACAGAAGAAGAAAGTGACACATATCTCTTGTGACTATTGGATGAACTAGATAGAATCTCTAAAATACTGATAATATCCTATCTCATAGGTTCATGCTATTTGGTCCCTTGTTAAAGTTTTTACATGAAGCTATTTAGTTGCTGGGATAAAACTAATGATCCAAGAGGTGTGAAAATGGTAACATCTTATTAGATGAGGGAAACAAGCACATAATCTTCCACACCATCTCCATTTAATGAAATATTGCTATATATTCATGTTGATTCATAAGTCCTTCTTTGCCATTCAGTGTGTTTCTATGTTGTACTTGAATTAATTTCTTGAAGACCTGGCATGGGATCTAGCAAACTTTAGATAACATAATCTCTCTCTAACGAGATTTTTTAAAAAAGAGTTGCTAAGTGTATGAATGATAAGAAAAATCAACATTAATATCAAAGAATGAACTGCAAAAGTTCAAGCAGTGGACAATACATTTTTCCATCAACAGAATTGTTTAATAAGAGTCTATCATCAATGCAGGAAACACTAAGCAATAATCGAATCATGATGACTTATTTCTTTTTAATTCTGTGGTCCCAGCTGGAACAAGGTGTGATTGGAGAATAGTTTAATTGTTTATAGACATCTGTCTTTGGATTCAATTGAAAAACAATATCCTGGGCATAAAAAAGCCTGAAGAATTTTTGACATTTTTATATCTTTAACAATCAAGGCTTTGTCAGAAAGTCAGCTAGTGTGGCTCTCTCTCTTCTTACAAAACAACTTTATAAACACATTTAAAATATAAGAGAATAAAGCTCAAGCAATAAATCAATAGGTGCAGCTGGAAAGCAGATGTTCACTTGACTATTCTCAATGCTTAGGGGAAACTATTAAAACTGTTATTTAACAAATGAGAATTTTTCCATAATTTATTGTAGCCGCTCCCACCAACATCAATTCTCTCAATCCTTTCCCAGTTTTGAAAACTGAATCCAGAATATAAATGTATATTGTACATATTAAATGTTTGAGTCAATTAAGCTGGAAGACTTCCTCCTATTGATTAAATGTTTTCCAAGGAGTGCCCAAGGCTACACTCAATCTAATTATCCAATGAATTATGAGTTGTTTACTATATCATGAAACAAAGTGATAAACGTGAGTCAGCCAGTAAAATGTGACACTCCACATTGGGCATGCCTATGTTATACAGGTCACACATTGGCTTTACTCATTTCTCCCAATACTTTTTTAAAGTGATCGAAGGAGAAATAGAATATGAAGCTTTATAAGGAATATGTAATCATGGAATTCAGATATTTTAGTGACTGTGTAGCCACTCATCTGTTTCTCAAATGCATGCAAAAAAGGTACTGGAGCAGTGCCATCTCTGCATGTTTTTCATCTGCCTTATGAGTAATAACAAAAAAAAAAAGGGTTTCCTTGACCAATTTCGGCTTTAGTTCCAAAACAATAATAATGACTTGGAGATAATGCCACTGGATTAAATTATTAGAGAAATTTAGAGCAACGGAAACAAATAACAAAGACAATGCCTGAAATTAAAACTGGATCATCATATCACTGTGTGTGTACATATACCTGCATATAAGAGTATATATTAATGTGTGGATTTAGGGATTAATATACTATACATCAGATTCTTCATTATAGAGAGATGCTTCTATTATTTTTAAAGTCCTCCTGCAATACTTACTGTTATTGGAAACAGGTGGAGAGCGGAAGGAGGCAGATGTAGGACTGAAGTGAATGTCAACATGAAAATGCTGCCCATAAATCACAGGAGATATACAACATGACTATTTAATTGACAGTAGAAGAAGATGATGATCTGGAACCCCACATTTTTAGGCTTGAAGTCCTGCTTGTAAACCATAATATTCTAGATGAGTTAGGGCTTTCACAATAAGAGCTCAAGGAATAAAGAGTGGTTCAAAGGCACCCTTCTATTTAAACCTGAATATGGCATTGAATTCTATTGAATCGTGAACTGCCCCTTGGAAATGCTTATTTTTAGCTGGCTTCACCCAAATGAAGGTGAGAGTCAAATCTTCTGGCAAACAGATAACACCTTTATTGATAAAAACTAAGCACCTGTAACAGCAGTAAAGGCTAAGAATGGCTATACAAAGGAGTCCTTTAGCAGGTTGGACAAGACCTGATCCATTTGCTCATGCTGAAAGGCAGTTAAGCAATACACCTGACCATTCCAATTAAACATTTCTGGCCCAAATCCAATTGCAAAATCAATCTGGATTACTCTTGCCATGTGTGCAAACACCTTTACTTCAGAGTAAACAACAAACAGAAAGGAAGCTGCATGCTATGTGTGTAATGAAATAATTTAATTTATGTTGCTTAGCTCTGCATGTACAGAAGGAATGAAAGCAGAAGCAGCAATACACCACAGATTAGAGACTTCTTTTGGTACATGAATTATGAGCATCTCAAAATTTCCATTGAAGCCTTTAATCAATGGTGATTTGCTGCTGCTGCTATTGACTTCATGTCTTTTGTACATAAAAAGCTGTGCAAAAAGATTTCAGCCAATTTTTAGTTTAACCGTACTTAGAGGTTGAAACACGCGGTCAAATAAGTTGGGATTTTCAACTCTTATACATTGAATGAAATTAACTCATTATTTTAAAAATTAATTAATTTTCTGCTTGCATGATGCAAAGGCTACCTGTGTGGGTTTCTTTCCCACAAACATCTTTTAAATGTCTTGTTGAAGGGCTTCTACTTTTCTTCTTGCTTTGTTTCCATTGGGATAGGTAAAGGGTGAGGGGGGGGGTGAGGTTTGACTGAAAATCAGAAGGAAAAGATAAAAGATAAAAGTGGAAGGAGAATGCCTGCTATGAAGAAAGAGAGTGGGTGGGCAAGAGAGGGAAGCAACTGGTGTCCCAGTGGTTAAACTGCTGTACTGCAGCCAAAATGTTGTGAGTTCAAACATTGACTCAGCCTTCTATCCTTCTGAGGTTGGTAAAATACCCAGCATGTTGGGAGCAAAATGCTAATTAATGTGTGATCCACCTAGAGAGTGGACTAAGCACTATGGGGTGGTATATAAGTGTAATTGCTATTGCTAAGGAATGTGATGTGCATGTGTGAGAGCAAATAGTGGGGCAATGAGGCAGAAATAGACTTGGTGTTTTTGTGACCATACCAGGTCAGTAGCTCAAGGAAGAGAGGGAGAGGAGAGGGAAAGAGAGAAGGAAGGAAGAAGCAAAGATACAATTGCTTGAGTCCTGGTCAGAATCAAACTCACAATGTTCTAACTGCAGTACAGCAGTTTAACCACTGTGTCACCAGAACTCTTACAGCGGCTATGGATCAGCATGGTCAGGAAGTGCCAAGACCCTCATCCAGACACACAGCCTGGAATAGCATTGGCAGCATTTGGAAAACTGCACTGCAATGGTTAGGCTGCTGTAGTTGGACTGAACATCAGCCCAATACACACACTATGGTAAGTGAATTATGATCATCTTAATTACACACTTATTACAATTTCAGTCATAAATTGAGGCTACGAATCAAATCACAGCACTCTGATTCAGCTTTCCAGTGAGTGGAGTTATACACTTTGAGGAAATTCAGTAGAAATCAGCTTGACGTCCTTAAGGAATAAACATCAGTAGGATTGGGCTACATGCCATCTATTTTGGACTTCCTGGAGTAATAGTATTAATTTTTTATTAATCCATTCTTTCTAGATGAGCAAAGCATACAATGCCAAAGTTGCAGTGTTGTTTCAATAGCAATAGCAATAGCAATAGCAATTCCATGAATATACTGCCCCATAGCAGTCAGTGTACTCTCTGGATGGTTCACAAGTTAATTAACATTTTGCCCCAAACATTCTAGGTATTCATTTTACTGACCTCAGAAAGATGGATGGCTGAGTCAATCAACCTTTATCCTCATCGGGATCAAACTCAAAATGTTTTGGCTGTAGTATAGCAGTTTAACCACTGCACCACCATGGATCTTCTGCACATGACATGACATGACATATCACGCAGATGTTTTCATCTTACTGTAATATTTGGTTGTTGTTGTTGTTGTTTTAGGGAGAAACATGTAACAGCAATGCTCCCATTCTTTGGTGTGAGCAAACCTTAGCAAAAGGCTTGAGTTATTTTAGCAAAGCATCATTCTGTTAACCATAGGGTGGTGGGGTTGGGGAAATCAATATTCAGCACTCTTGGGGAAATTCTCTGTGAGGTCACCAAGCTGACCTGCATACTCAGCAAATTCAGTAGACATCATTATTTCTAAAGTCCCCTTGAGAAAGGCTTCTATTTCATATGCGCATGTGTGTGTTATTGTGGTAAAAATGCTGTTCAAATGTCGGATTAATCTAGCCATATTTTATTTCCTGTATTGCTGCTATTATAAGAGCCTTGTGAAAAATATGATCCTATTGCAGACAGCTTTCTAGTAACACTCAAATGGAAACATCATAGTATTCATTTCTTAACGGTTATAGTATCTACAAGCCTAGGATCATGAGGATTAAGTACCATAGCATGTCACTGAGCTGTTGAAGCTAATGTTTCTCCTCCAAAGCACTCCCAAGATCCATCAGTTAGAGCCAACTGCAAAAGATGTGTGGTTTAAATGAAAGGGGGGCAGGTGCCTCTGATCTAGGCAAAAAATATGAATTTATTTTCACTTTTTTTATTTTTCAGTTTTCTTTTGCCAAGGTCTTTAACAAAACATTAAACTGTGCTCTAAAAATGAGATTTTGCACACACAAAAACACTAAATAAAGTATATTTTCAATGCAACATACCAGTATTTTACAAAAAATATAAAAACAAAACCCACAGATTTTTTGTAAATACAGTGGTGCCTCACTTAAAGAGCATAATGCGTTCAACGGGATTGCTTTTTAAGCAAGTTTGCTCTTTAAGCGAAACACCATTGAAAGTGACCAATTGTGTGGGGGGGATTGCGAACCCCGATTTATTTGTTAAATGAGTTTTTAGTTGGTTTTATTTGTTAAGCAAAGCGAACATTCAGAGAAAATGCTGCTCTTTAAGCGAGTTACTCTTTAAGCGAAACGCTCTTTATGTGAAGTTTGACTGTACTGCCATAGGGGTTTTTTTTTTTAAAAAAAATGCTAGTGTATTTACTGTTGTCCAAGGGTGACAAACCTCACAATAGCCGATTGTTTTTAAAGAGCTGTTTGATACAGTAAAACCTCAGATAACACTAAAACCTGGTTCCACAAGTCTTGGTGTTATATGATTTTTAGTGTTATCTGATGCATGTTAAAATCCTATGGGATCCATAGAGATACATTGTAACCACACAGGCTTTAGCGGTTGTTATCTGAAGCATCCCATAGGATCTTAATGTTATCCGATGCAATTCTTCCCCCCAGATTCCTTAATGTTATGCAATTTTAGTGTTATTCGATACTAATGTTATATGAGGTATTACTTGTACTTTAAATATTTAATCTTTTATTTTATTTTATTTTATTTTAAAGTTTGTACAATATTAAAACAAACTAACAAAACAATCTACAAAACATAAAAGAAACAATTACATACAAAAAAAGGGGAAAAAATAGTTCCCACGTACAACCTACAGCGTTAAAAGATAAGAGGAGGAAGAGAAAAAAATACATATCAATATAATATAATGTAGTCGGACATTACTTTAGTTATTTTAGTTATGTGAAGTTTGACTGTACTGCCATAGGGTTTTTTTTAAAAAAAATGCTAGTGTGTTTACTGTTGTCCAAGGGTGACAAACCTCACAATAGCCAATTGTTTTTAAAGAGCTGTTTGATACTTTAAATATTTAATAATCTTTACCCAGAGCCCAGCTAAGTCAAAATATTTGTTCAGTAATGAAACTCTGAGCAACTAAGAAAAACTTTGGCATCTAGTAGTAGATTGTGATTTACATTCTCCCCCCACCCCTGCACATCATATTTGGTGTGTGTATTGTAAAATTACAGTCAAACCTTGCATAAAGAGTGCCTCACTTAAAGAGTAACTCGCTTAAAGAGCAGAATTTTATCTGAATGTTCGCTTCCCTTAACAAATACAACCAGCCAAAAACTCGCTTAACAAATAAATCAAGGTTCACAATCCCCCCCACAATTGGTCACTTACAAATGGTGTTTCGCTTAAAGAGCAAACTTGCTTGAAGAGCAATCCTGTGGAACGCATTATGCTCTTTAAGCGAGGTACAACTGTACTGCTATATGACTTCTCTGATATCAGTTTTAAGCCACAAAACTCCTGTCACTTTGCTCCTTGATCTATTTAAGATGTCCAGTGGCTTTTTTCACTCCATGCCATTCTAAATATAATTTCTGCATATTCCAAGTGTATCAGAGTAACTGTACATGCAGGTTACAGATTTTTATGTGTTTGAGTACTTTCTTATGAAAGATTACTTTTAGGGTTTCTAGAAGGAAAAGAGGTATCAATTTGTAAAGTCACGTGCTGATTTTCCTAAAGGTGGGAGGTAGTAAAAGACCATGTCTGATTTTTGTACAATTGTGAATTGATTGGTTCAGGTTAGACCAGCAACTCACTGTATGCATACATCAGAAAAGGTCTGAATGAATGTGATGCTACAGACTCACTGCTACTGTAGAAGATGGCACTTGTACTAATGGTTTGTATCCGTGTACCTACGACAGAGAGAGAGAGAGAGAGAGAGAATGAAGTGTAATCATCAGAACTGTGTTTTCTTGCTAGGTGACTTACACTGGCTACATCTAAATTAATTAATTACTTCATCTGTCACTCAGTCTGGTTATCCCGCTATAGTAATAGAGTAGACAATTCTGCCAGTGACTCAATGGTCAGGCAGTAGTTAATTAACCTGACAACCCTGATGACTAGCAGTCCACAGGGAAGGGTGATGGTCCCAAAGTGGATTAAATCCCACTTGAATCCATCTTGATGGAGGGCAGCAGCTTCATCAATACTGGCTTTTGGCTGAGGAGGATTTTGTGTATCAGGACCAGAAAGTGACTTGAGGATCTGGAATAAGTGGTATGGGTGTCACCTGCAATGTGGACGGCAGATGAAAGGCTATGGCATTATATTCACAGAACAGTCTTCATGGCTGATCGCCGTGATGTTTGCCAATATTCAGCATTAGTTATGGCACAAGAATAAGAGCTTTTCAAAGTAGTTTCAATGAAATCTTAGTTCAACAAAATTTACCTGGATGCAACTCAATGACATTATTTTAGATTCCAGAAGTTTCTTTTTTAAAGAATATACTGAACATTTTATTTATTGTTTATTTAGAGTATTTATATATCACCTTCCTCCTAAAATAATATCAAAGGTAGCTTACAATATTTAAAAAAAGATACAATATTAAAAGCTAAAACAATACATAATTACACTATGTCTCCCATGTCTTCACCATGTCCCCAAGCAGGCTCATAAAGAGGGATGCAGTCTTTGTGATCTCTCAGACCCAAGTCATTTAGTGCTTAATAGGTTAAAATCACCACTGTGAATTGTAATCATAAATAGCCTGACCCCCAGTGGAGCTGCTATATCAGGAGGGTTCTGCAATCTCTTTAAACAACCCCAGTTAACAATTTGCATGCATGCATTTTGCACCCAATGGGTTTTTTGAACACTTTCCAAATGCAGCCCCACGCACAGTATCTTGCAGTAATCCAACTGGGATGTACCAAGATATGTGTCATTGATGACACATCAGATGTCTCCAGGAACAGGTACAGCTTGAACATTCATTTTAATTGTGTAAATGCACTCCTGGTCAACACTATAGCCTGGGTATCTAGGCCCAGAGATGAATCCTGACGATCAACCAAGTTGTGTACTGTGTTTTTAAGGAGAATGTAAATGCATTTAGCAGAGGCTGGCTCCTTATTCCCAGAGCTGCCTTTCAATTGACCAGGAGCACCTCTGTCCTGTCTAGCTTAAGGTTCAGTTTATTCCTGAAAATGTTTTGGATAGAACAAAACATAAAATGCTTTATTATGATGATAGGTGATTTCCACTGACCCATTTTGCTTTCCCTTCAAAGACCATTACCCAGTACAGAAGACTTTTCATCCAAACTATTAGTAGTTATTTGTTTGCTAAATGAGTTTAGAGATCTACTTAGACATAATTTAAATACCATTTAAAACTCCATTAGCTATGTTTATTACCAAGATTTAAATAGTAATTTCCTTTCTGCTGCTTAAAAAATGGGAAAGCAAAAAAGCAGGAATAGCTGGCAGAGTTAATTAACCCAGTGGTCTTCAGCCTCTGGAGGCAAAAGCTGTACACCAAGACGGCTCATTGACCTACAACAAAACACAGTCGTAAGCCTGCCCAGAAGTCACCACAAGAAGGAATAGAAAGTCCAGATAGAATATCAATGCCTTGTTTATATTCACAGCCATATTCAATCCTGAAAAATATCAGAAATGTACATTATGAAAGCAGCTGTCAAGATTAGAAAATATCTTTATTTTTGTAAAATGAAATATATTTCACTCGTTATTTAAGACGTTATTACAGAATATGCAGCCGAATACTATACAGAAGACAAAATGTGGTCCTGCATTTTAACTTCTAAAATTCCTGTCTAAATGTATGCCATCGTTATGGCTTTCATGGAGTTTCTCAGTTTGTTCTTCATTCTTCTATAAATGATGAAAATTCAGCAAAGATTATTGTTTATATCTGTACATAAAAGGCAGTGAATAAGTAAAAATTTCTAGTCAAATTACAAATTATTCACATTTGGCTTTTTGTTAAATGTGAATTCCAGAAACCTTTTCCGTTGCACCTCTTTAAAACTTTAATATTCAAATAGCAACAATTAAAATTAAAAGCCACAAGTCCACCTTTTTAAAGCCACCTACTGTATTCCCAAATAATATCCTGTCACTTCAGAGAGTGCATTATGAGAGTCAATATGAACATTTTTCAAACATCTTTAAACAAAAAACAACAACAACAATACCATGTTATTTGCCTTTTAATCAATGTAGGAGAAATTGGTGAAGGAATAAGTTAAAACAGCTCCAGCAGAATAGATATAGCAGAGTGGGAACTTTCACAATTTGTAAGAGATTTAAATCAGGAAGGTGTCTAAGCAATTACACTGGAAATAGTAAGAATGCTTCCTTTCAAACATTTATCAAATGCACCTGACACTTATTTGAAGGTTTATTGTGATACTAAGGTACACCAACCTTCAGGGATGCATCCTGGAAATGATGATGATGATGATGATTTTAGTTGGCTTTTTAAAAAAATAATTGGTGAGCCAATGTTGTGAATAACTTCTTTGGAACAACAGTAGTATAAAATGGTAGTATAAAAATGAAGCAGAAGGAAAAGAGATTATTAAATCTTTGTTTTAGTAATTGTCACATATTTATTGGAATACAGTGTGGAATTTCAAACAGGGCCTTCCTTTGCTTCAGCATTCAGGGTTTTTAAAGGGGAGATTGGTTGGTTTAGTTTAGGAGACTTTCTGATGAAAGATCTGAAAGGCCTGGCATCTCACTGCAAATGTTCAGAAGGAAAAGCCCAATTTGCTCAGTTGACTAGCATTCTATTGTTGTTTATTCATTTGTTTCCATTGTTCTCTTGTTTATATCTTGCAATTTAAAAATTAAATAAATGATCTAAATTTAAAATGATCTTATTTTGCATACAAAATTTTGAAATACGGGCAAATGAATGAATAAGTGATTTTACAGTATAGATAATGCAGCTGAAAGAGTATAACTGAAAACAGGCCATGTTCTTGCAAGCTAAAAAAGAAAAAAAGAAAAGAAATATTCTATTTTGTGAACAGAGGGGACATAATGATCAAACAATTCAGTTTCATGAGCATGAAAAATGAATAGGTGTATAGTTTTTCCCTTACACTGTAATGATTATTTCTGTTTCCTTTAAAAATTGCATTTTTGTTTAGCATTTACATTCTAAAGACAAATAACTCTCAAAAGCATGAAATCCCAAAGTTGCCTCAGGATAAAAGAGGTGATTTATAAACACATAATAGTCATTTTTTTGATACTTTTTATCATTAGTCAAGCTGAGAGAACAAATTGGAATCTGAAAGTCTGGTGAGTTCTATGAAGGGGTCTTTAGATAAATTCAACCAATGAGAAAGGATAATTCATATTAAAAGATAATGGATATTATATGTAATTATGGCTGTAACCAGCCCAAGTGTGTTTAATATGAATTCCTCCATGTGAAAATATACTGGTGGGTGAATTGAGGTTGGTGCTTGTTTGTTTGTTTGTTTACATTTTCTTCTTCTATGTGGAGTGTACAACTGCACATCTAATTTGATTATGAGTATTACAGCTTTACTGGATCAAAGTCAAAGATTTCCAATTCTCAAATGCAGCACAAATATATCTATTCAATGTGGTCATGTGTTAGGTATTACAGAATAGCCCAGTTCCTTACTTGCTAGTTGGCTGGCTTGCTCCTTTCCTTCCTTCCTTCCTTGCTTTTTCTCATATATCATTAGCTCTCAAATTTGTAATCTCAGATGTTATTGGTCTACAGCTACCAGAGGTCCCAAATCTTCCCCATGCCACAGTGGTGGGCAGCAAAAAATTTCGCTACCACACCATGGGCAGAGCCTATTTCATGGGTGGAGCCTACATCATGGGTGGAGCTTACATCATGGGTAGACCTACATCATGGGTGGAGCCTACGTCATGGGCGATCTAGCCATGCCTGCCATATGGTTATGTATACATCTGCAAACACAGACAGCACTGGTTCTTTGGCTGTAAATGGAGATGAGAACTGTCCCCTAGAGTCAGATATGACTGGCTTTTGAGCAAGGGAGACCTTGAACCACTTGCAGGGACAAAACCTGACATCAAATTTGAATACCAATCAGCGATCTTCTGTTATTAGGTAAAGGTTGCCCTTGCTAGAAAGCCAGTTGTTACCAACTCTAGGGTTCAGTGCTCATCTCTGTTTATAGCCAAAGAGCCAGTGGACATGATCCACAAAAGCTCAATTAAAATACAGCAGTCTTTAAGGTGCCACAATGTTTTTGTCTTTTTGTTTTGTTTACTCTCTGATATGCTTACACAGAATAAAACTTTTTAAATGGTAGCTGTGTTAGTCTGGGCAGGGCAGGGATGTGGGTGTCACCACCCAATTTTGCTACCACCCCCCACCTGAAGGCCACCCATTTTCACCACCACCCTGCCTGAAGGTCACTTAATTTTGCTTCCCCCCTGCCGGAGGGGGGGTTGCGAACCTGTTACTGCCCACCACTGCCATGGTGGCTAGGTCTTTTGGGAGCTGTAATTTAACAGCATTTAAAAAACTTAAATAAGGAACCTCAGCAATATACGCCTTTTTATGTACATCAGCCTTTACTGCCTCCTGTGTTGACCTTCCTTTCCACCCATAGCATTTCCACCCATGGAAAGCTTATACTCTCCTCAAGGCAATGTGTGACTACTGCCAGCTAATAGACTTGGCTGTGATCTTGCAGTGCAATTATACTTAAAAATAATTCCTACTCAATACAATGGGACTTCTTCTAGATAAATATTCTTATGAGTACGGCTGCAGACTTATTTACAGTTCACTAAACTGCACCATATGGAATTTAGACAAGGTGAAAGAATATTGCCTTTACCAGCATCTTCTATTTTCCTCATAAAATATATAGCAGTGCTACATATTTTGTATTGCAACTTGGTCCACGAATATTGACACATAAAGTCACATTGTCCAAGACAATGTATGGCAGAACCAAATTTCTCATATCTTTGAATGTGTGTGTGTGTGTGTGTGTTTCAAAACGCTGCTCCTTGTTGTTGTTGTTGTTGTTGTTGTTGATGATGATGATGATGATGATGATGATGATGATGATGATGATGATGATGATGATAACTTCCATTTATATCCCCACCCATCTGGAGTTACCTCCACTCTGGACGGCTAACAACAACACATTAAAAATGCATAATAAAATCACATTATAAATCACCTAATATCAAACCTAATTAAAACAGGGGGACTGAATAAAAGCCTAACCCTAGTCTGGTGAGTGCCCCTTCTCAAATGCCTCCCTGAACAGAAGCACTTTAAGTTGTTTTCTGAATTTTAGTCTTATACTAGTTGTTCAGGGAAAGCCACTGGCAGAGATCCAAAAATGAGAGATGTAGTGCAATCATCTCTAATGTAGTAGCTAAAAGAAATGAGCTATGAATCAAGACATTACTCATTCAATACCTCCTCAGTTAGGAGCTGAGTTGGTGGCCTTAGGCAAGCTACTGTCTCCAATCCTCATCCCCCAACCCACCTGGTATCTGGTGATAATAACACAGAGCGTGATGCAAGGTTGCTGGAAAGATTACTGAGACAATGTATGCCACAGATGTTTTCCTGCCTTCTCCCCTTCTAGAAATCTGCTTCAAACTGTGCTTAAAGGGTAAGCGTATGACATTGTGAAGCACAAAGAGAGTTGAAAACCATTAATTTTTATCATTACCAATTAAGAAATAATACAGTCTAATGATTGTTGTTTCTCCTACCATGGAGAGGATTCAAATAAACATGCACAGCTATCTTTATCCTCAAAGATGAAGAGAGGTCAACAGCTTATTTCTGGCACGACACCCAGTTTTTTGCATTTCTAGGCAGACAACGTCAGGTGACAATTTATCATTGTATCTGGGCTGTATCTGGCCTGTAGACTGAATCCAGTTTAGTACATGAGAACTAAAAAGTTGTATAGATCTGACCAGACTGGATATCCTCACTATCCTTCATGTATGGAGCACGGAGTGGAAGGACTTGACTACATGGCACTATACTAGGTCATTTTAAGCATTGTGTGCTTTTCTAACAAAATGAATCTAATCCACTTTTTTTTCTATATGAAGTGTCCTACATTCTTTCCCCCACCAAACAACACAATGGTTTAGCTGTATCCAATGCATATTCATGAATTTAAGTCACACAAATCAAACAGGCAGTTGGCTTTACTGCTCTGCCTAATGAGAAAGAATTAAAATCCAGCAGGGACATGACCCAGAACCTTTCTCTTCCTCTTATATGTCAGCCTGACTCTCTATAGCTCTGTGATCAACTGCATTCTAAGTGGAAGTTGACACAGGCTCAACTTTCTGCAAATGCAGGTAAAATGGAATGTGAACTGTCTGAAACTCGATGCTGATGTAACCTGGTTCTGCACCATTACCCATAATTGGTGTCTTCGACTTTGTATCACTCCAATTTCATTTATTTAATAGTGTGGACATTGATAAGAATCATGTTGAGATGACTTCTCTCACACCCCTCCCCTGTTCCTTTCTTTTCTCCTGGTGCCACTGTTGCATTCTCAGTTCATTTCTAAAAGAAATCCTCACCACTGGTCTTTAATAGCAGTTTAATGGGCTGTAAAATTTTAGATTTTTCCCCAACTGATTTTATTACGAGGAGACATGTTTTTCATCTCTTTGAGTTTGGTCAATAAAGACTTCCTTCTTCTGGAAAAATACCATAATACTTAGCAAACTAGAGAAATTGTGGCCCAGATCAGATCAACAATCAGATTCTTTTTCATTATGTTATGATAGGTACAATATTTTGGAAGTCTCTGGTATTATTTGTTATTCCTATATGAATCAATAAGACTAGCTGGAAAAATACTTCTGGCTGTGCCTGCTGTTAGCTTACAAATATTAGATGAAAGGTCTCAGTGAGATCAGATCCCATGGTTGCTTCTCTAACCCTTTTTTTCTCAGTTAGCTTTGTAGCTTCTTCTTACACATGCCAGAGTTCCATTCATTTTCTTTTCTTCTCTTGCTCTTGCTAAACAATGACAAAAATCAGCAGGAAGTTGTTACTGATATTGTTCTTATTGCTATCAGTACAGAATGAGCTAGCTAGGAAGAAGACTAAGAAATTACTGCTTATTATAAATTAACAGAAGAAAGTGAAACACAGACAATAAAGAGAAATACATTGGATGTTATGAATGCTTAGTAATTTTAAAAAATCCTGATATTTTTGACATTTTGTCCCAACAGGGAGTCACTTTGAGGAGGTCACAGAGCTTGACAAAATGTCCGAACTGCCTCTTGTGGGAAAGTCTCAGCTCCCTATTTTTGTGTCACTTTCAGAAAGAGGAAGGGGCCAAATTTCAAAAAACTCAAAGTGACCATTTGTTTATATGGTGAAGTGGATGTTGAGCCAATGAAATACTTTTCCTGCCCCTCTACAGAAGTGGCAGGGAGAGTGTAATTAGTTTCCCCTCCTAAGTGATCTGCAGTGGATCAAGGGGGTGAGATGCCGACTGGAAAGCAGGAGGTCAGCAGTTCGATTCCTGAGTACTGCAGGATGGAATGAGCTCACGTCTTTGTCCCAGCTCCTGCCAACCTAGCAGTTCGGATGTGAGAAATTGCAAGTAGATAAATAGGGATCACTTTGGTGGGAAGGTAAACAGCGTTCCATGCACTCCAGTGTCTAGTCATACATACCACATGACCACAGAAACATCTGCAGAAGCAGACACCGCTGGCTCTTTGGCTTTCAAACAGAGATGAGCATTGAACCCTAGAGTCGGATACGACTGGCTTTCAAGCAAAGGAAACCTTTACCTTAGCTGATCGTTGTAATATTGAATTGGTTAGAAAAGTTAAAAACATTTTTTTCTATTTCTCTGTTTCATCACCAATTGCTTACAGTCATGGGTTTGATTGGCAATGAAAAGGAAAAATAGAGAGATGACTAAGTACCCATCTGGACAAACTCTGATATACTATTTCCTGAAAAAGAAGCAAGTCAAAATATTGAGGACTGTTTCGACTATTCAATAAGATGCTTATTCAGCGGGCAGTTAATTGTTCTACCTTTGACTAATGTGTTTATATAATCAACAGTATGAAAGCACATTACCTGCATTAGTTTTATTATCATTATGAAAGTACATTTGTACTGTTTAACTCTTCACTTGGATGCCACTTCCACAGCCATGTATACTTTATGTATAAGGTTGTGGCTAAATTTTACAATCTACGTGTCCACAGAAGTGGGTTATAATCTGCAAATGTTTATACTTAAATAAACATTTTAGCCTTTAATTGGCCACAATGTCTGTTTAGTTTTTGTTATTCGTGCTTTGTTGTATTAAATTTTAGGGATAAACTACTTTTAATTCTATTTTCCTGGATTGTTTAAAAACAGGATTTGTCTGGAAATACTAGGCAAACCCCCTAGAAAACAGCTAAAAATTGAGAGAAAAAGTTTTTTGCATGCCTCTCAAGCCTTAAATATTAAACCAGAAGACCCTAGACTAAACTTGTAGAGAGCAAAAAAAAAAAGCATACCTTGCCAAATTGAGGAATGCCAAAGAATAGCAATTCAACATTATCAGCAGGACAACATTATGGCTGGACCATTTGAAAGTCACTTAAGTAACTTCAAAGCAAAGTAGGAAGAAGCAAGAAAAACAATAACTATGTGTTGTCAAGTCAATTCTTTTCAGAGTTTTTAGGTACAGAATACACAGAACATGTTTCTCAGATCCTTCTTCTGGTGCATCCTAGGACTTTATAGATTGCCCAAAGCCACATAGGCTGAATCTTCTCACAGGAGACACAATGGAGAATTGAACTCTCAAACACTAACCGTATAGTCTGATAACTAAGCCTCTAAACCATAATTTAATAAAAATAGGACTACTTGGGTCTAGGACACTTTTTTTTTAGTAACGTGGATGTCTATACAATTATGCAACACAGTTTGCAGAAAGGAATATAAAGTAACACTGCTGAGATAACACTCCTGAAGTAGGCCACTTCCAGTCAAAATTAGTCTAATCATTTTAACATTTTAATTTGTTTTTAATTTAATCTATATTTTATGTACAGCCATAGTTTTAAATTTTGCAGCTCTCTAGCACAAATAAACTGGATTTCCCATTTACAGACTCATGACCTGCCGTAGTTCAAGTCTGCTTATTGGCTATGGCCATAAGACATCAAATTTGCACTTTTCTCTGTGAATATGCTTGCTTTTGCTGAGCTCACTGGAATTCTTCATAAAAGAGATTTAAAGGGTTATATGCAAAATGGCAGGGGACTATCTCATGTACAAGGCATACAGATATAAGGTATGCTTTCTTTTAAATTAGTTCATTATCCCGTGAACATATTATAGCATACCAAACTGTTTACTAATTCAAGGCTGAATACTTATTTATTGTTGATATCCATCTTCAGTTCCCTTATTACCAGTACCATTAAAATATCATAAAACTGGGAAGAATTGCTATCCTTTAATATACCCTTTCATTAGTGAACATTATCCATCTGACACATTTTGTAAACACTAGAGCTCAATTGAACTGTTCATCCAAGATTATTCAGTCCCTCAAGGGGGAGGGGGGAGATAAGAAGCAAACCCACCACACCTCCATGTGAACAGGAGGGTAGGAGAAAAGAACCTGCTATTGTTTTATATATCTACAGTATATCATATGGTTCTGACATTTTGTGTAACATCTTAATAAATCAGGCAGAGAGCAAGAAAAAAGCTGCAGATATTTTGCTCTCTGAAAGTTCTTGGCTACATTTTAATTAAGATGCCTTAAACTTCTGAACTTAGTAAAATTCTAATGCTTTGCATTCTTTACTGACTACAAAATGAATTCCCATCTTTCTGTGAACATGTCTGTTTTGGAATCCCTGTTCTACTTAATTATTCATAATTAATAGAGCCAGGGGCTGGGAACATAGCTCAGTGAGTCTAGCTGTGGAATGACATTTGGTTCTTTGATTCTCTACTCTATCCCTAAGGAATAGATCTAGCCTGTGTTGCCCTGGGCTAGCTGTACTCCAGGAAAGCTCAGGAGGAGAAAATGGCAAATCATTTCAGAGTACAGTTGTACCTCACTTAAAGAGCATAATGTGTTCCACAGGATTGGTCTTTAATTAAGTTTGCTCTTTAAGTGAAACACCATTGTAAATGACCAATTGTGTGTGGGGGGGGGGGGGTTGCGAAGCCCGATTTATTTGTTAAGTGAGTTTTTGGTTGGTTTTATTTGTTAAGCAAGGCGAACATTCAGAAAAAATTCTGCTCTTTAAGCGAGTTACTCTTTAAGTGAGGTGCTCTTTATGAGAGGTTTGACTGTATTCTTTACCTAGAAAACCCAAAGAAAGCTCACTTTAAGTCAGAATTGACTTGATACATAATAATTATTGTTGTTATTATGAGAATCAGAATCTCATATAATAAATCAAAGGAATCTTGAACAAAATAGACACAATAAGGTGTGGAGTCTGCCAACATGGTAAAGAGGCTACATCCAGGCTAAAAATTCCTCAGTTGATATAGTAGATAAGGTTTTAGAGCTGTAGGCTGATCACTAAGATGGGAATAATTTAGGAGGTAATGGTTTAATACCTCCTTGTGTTAGATAATTGCTCCAGAAACAGGAAGGCAGGGCGTCTTGATAGGAATAATTAATTATTAAGAGACTATGTCCCAGAAACCCATAATGAAGAATCTGCAGTTCTTGAAAGCAAAGTGAAAGATGATCTGGAAGTACTAAGAAGAAATAAATCACCAGGATGGAATACCAATAGAAACATTTCAAGCCACAAAAAAAATGAATCTATCTAAATCCTAACAAGAAAATTCCAACAAATATGCAAAACAAAACAATGGCCTGCAGACTAGTAATGCTCAATATACATTTCAATCCCCAAGAAAAGAAGTGCCAAGGAGTGCAGTAACTATAGGACAACTGTGAGTTCTTCCCCTTCCATTGTTATTGAGCAAGAAAGCACTTCCAGTCAGCACAAATTTCTGTGGTGACACTTGCTGGCAACCAGCCAACAAATCCATTGACCCCCAACTCAGTAAGGCCATTGTATGCCAACCCTGTACTCTTCCCATCCCTATTACTAAATCTCAGGATCTGGGTGATTGGGACATTTGGCACAAATAACCACCCAATTTCCATTGGAACTCACCATTACTAAAGCCCCTGTTCACAATACCTGGAAATTGTGACATATTTAAAGTGGACCACACTCTCAATTGCCAATTTCCCTCAATGGACAGTATGGGATAGGAAAAAAAACCCCACTTGCTAAGCTTAAACCAATCAGCCAGCAAAAAAACAACAACAACCTATCCTTCCCTAGAGGTGACCAGCTAGTCTCATACTGAGAACAAGGGTGGGCAGGTAGGCCGCTCATGCAAAAATAAAAAGTCATTAGAAGGGAGGCCCCCACTTACATAGGGTCTTGTCTTCCCTCCACCCCCAGTCAGTTGGCAGGGCCTACTCCTGTTAGGGGGGGAGGCAGCTTTTCACCAGGCAGAGTGATTGGTTCAGCCAACAATAGAGAGATGACTATAGACTTAAACCAGAGCTAATCTCATACAAGATGAAAATCCTGTACAGCTGTTCAGGAATTGTGACCCACATTGCTATGAATTCAACACACTTGCAAGTGGAAAATAGTCCCCAAATCCAACCAAGTCAAATTTCATTTCAGAAATGAAACTTCAGAAATGAAGGGATTAGTTAAAGAAGTTGAAGAGAAAAGTTTGTAGAGTCAAATCCCCTCCTCTGTGAAATTGTTAGAAGCTCAATAGAAGCTTTATACACATAAACCCGTTGCACAAAATGTCTATTGCAGATTAGAAAAACTATGAAGTTAACACGAATGACAGCTTGGTTAATAAGAAAAGTAAGAAAGCTATAAAAATCAAGTAAGCATCTTTTAAAGCAGGGATTCTCAACCTGCAGCCCATGGCACCATTTCATATGAACCCCCCCCCCCCCATGGCCTCCACCACACCAGGAAGTGCTATGTGGTGGAGAAAGGACAAAATTGCCATTCAGCCCCCAAAGGTGTCTGAGAGAGCGTGACCCGGCCCACGGCTTTAAAAGGTTGAGAAGGTATTTCCCAGATGGAGAAAATTAAATAAAAAGCTCTGGTAAAACACTGAAGTGAAAAATTGAGACATATGTGACTTTAAAATCCTTTTTGATCAACAATGAATCATATTTCTATAAATTTTTGATAATGGAGCATTGTGTAACAGAGAGAGGATAACAGCCCATGGAAAGTTTAACCAGGGGTTCTCAAGCTTTTCAAGCCGAGGGCCAGATCATGCTCCCTCAGTCAGCTTCAGGGGCTGGATGGCCATTTTGCTCAGCCTGCCACACATGGCATTTCTGGGTGTGGTGGAGGTGGTGGGGGATCACATGAAATGGTGTCGCAGGCCACATCCGGTCCCTGGGCCATAGGTTGAGAACACCTGGTTTAACTCTTACAAAACTTCCTAGAATTAGCACAAGAATGAGACAACACATATCTCCCCCCCCTCGCTGAGATTTCTGCATTTTTCTCTCATTTGTGCAAAGCCAGTGTTTTTCCTTTTGAATGCCTACATTCAGACTCACATACACAAAGAGAGTAGATGCAAATAACTGGCTGATCAGAAAAATCCAAATGACTTGCCCAATACATATGATTTTAAGAAGTCTGTGTGACAAAACAGTTTATCTACACAATTGCTACCACATAAACAACTGTTCCAGTTGTGCAAATTACACAATGTGCACAGATATCATTCACACTAGTGTGAAAATTCTCATTGAGTCTGACAGTGAAAACACTGCCTTTTCAAAGTGAGGAGAACATTGTTGTGACTTCTCCTTCTCATACATAATAATGAAGGGAGTCAGGAATTGCATCCCCTGCTGTTCATGGTTTTTAGAAAGGTCACTTTACAGTAGGATCATCTTGAAACCAATTCTCAGTTTACTTGAAAGCTACCAAGAAGAAGAATTAAAACAGGGAATGTATGGATCTCAAACTGCGATGCTATACGATATCCCTCCCTGTTTGCCCTTTCTCCATAATACTGTATGTGACTGTGTTTTTAGAGAGAGATAAAATCAGTGAAAAATTACAGTGCCTTAATTGTGGGGAGACCACTTCGTTGGGAAGGTAAACAGCATTCCATGCACTCTAGTCTAGCCATGCCTGCCACATGACCACAGAAACGTTTGCAGAAGCAGACAGCTTTGAAACAGAGATGAGCACTGAACCCTAGAGTTGGATAAAACTGGCTTTCAACAAGGGAAATCCTTACCTTTACCTTTGTATGTATCGTTCAACATAAGCAGAAGGTGGAAGGGATAATGCATGAGTTGGAAATAGCTGAAGTACCCATAGCACAATTTTGCAAATTTCCCTTCCATTCCTTAGTTCCATCACCATCTTGGTTCTTCCGAATTTGAATATAAATTTGATGGCTTTCTGGGATATTTTGAGTTTTCCTTATTGGTATTAGTTCCTTTTTGCCTGCTCCCAATCTAACACATGCCATCCTCCTCTGTCTGCTCCCTCCATGCTTTCCCAGACATCATAAGTATGTGGAAATCTCACATTCCCCACCTCTCTTTGGTGTCAGCTTCTTTGCTGTGGTTCTCCTGTATCAAGCTGTCAGATCGAGGATTGCAGAGACACACTCAGAGCATTGCTCGATAACACAGAGTGTCTGAACCACTCATCAGTAAAGCAGACAGCTAAACTAAGATACCTTTAGGGAACAATATATAGAATAGAGGACAGAATAGAGACAGAAAGACAGAAAATTTATTTTTTACAGGTAGATGGCTGATATCAGATGAAGAAAAGGATGCTTTCTAGTACATTAGGTACCTACTTGAAGTACTGCAATTTTTCTCATACAATTGATGGTTTTTGTTAACAGGCATACTGTTTATGCTGTTTAAAAACATGACAGAAATCATTGTTGTATCTTTAAACTCAACCCATTTATTGTGGTGTATGTTTTCATGTTTGATAAATTGAGTGTTATGTCTCTTTGAGCACTCTATTCCATGCATATGACCAAGTGGGCTTTTTATTGAAGCCAATGTTTGTGATGCACTAAATCTACTAAATTTAAAGTGATGTAAAGACTTGTCCTTTGTTTCACAAGATAAACACAGCTACTCTGTGGAGTATGTTATTTTGAAATTTTAACCTACAATATCCCTCTGTAATAGTTTGTACCTAGTTGTAAACAAATTACAAACATTACTGTATTGTAATGTAATGTATTGTCTGTAAGCCGCCCTGAGTCGCCACGGCAAGTGGGCGGCAATATAAATTTGAAGTAATAAATAAATAAATAAATAAATAAATAAATTACAGATATTGGTTTTAAAAAATTGCAAATATGATAAATACTGGTGTGCATTTTTCCATGAAAAGCATTTTAAAGAAATTTTAAGCAAAAGCTGAAAAATGTGTCCCCGTTTTCAAAAGTCATATAGGGTCACATATTTGTGTGCACAGGGTGAAAATGCAAAAACAACAAAGAGACTTGCCCCACCTTAAAGACAGACATGTTTTATTTGATCTAACTTTGTGGGCTGCATTTCACTACATCGGATTCTCTGCTTTTTTTTTTTAGTTTTGACTGTTCCACTCTAGGCCCACTGTGCATGGCAGTTAAGACTGTAGGTTTTCCTCACTCACAGTCCTAGTAGAGATAGCAGGGATTTGGAGACTTTTCTTGCCAGAGGAAATATGATAGGCTTCTAGGAGTAAGTCACCTTGTCCTTTTTCTCTGCATATCTTCATAAGATGAAAAGGCCATGTATACACAAGAATCACACACAAATATTCAATGCTTTCTAGTGCATTGAATTGTGTGAGGATCATCCTTTTGCATAATCATAATACTGCAGAAGAGAAAAGATTTTCTCCACTGAAGAAATAATATTCATTCAAAAAATATTCTGCAAGTTACTAAGTCTAAATATTATGCCTCTTAATTTACAGTGATTATGGGAAATAATTGGTAGGCATTCAATAGATCTTTCTTTCATGCATTACACATAATTTCCATGACAGAAAATACTGAGAGAACAATCTAAAATTAACATATCTAAAACAAAAAGGAATTAAAAAGACTAGATGTGATTTGCCCAATATCGGGCCACCTCAACAGCATTTCCTCTTGCCAGTATAAGGTCCTTCTCAGTGCACATTGAAGGGCATTGTGTACATCGTATCATATGGGTGATTGTTTGCTCTTCTCTGCATTCACACAGGCTGTCATCTACAGAGTAACCCCACTTTCTCAGATTATCCCTTGATCTTCCTACCCCTGCACACAGTCTACTTAAAGCTTTTCCACACATGGTTGTTCATGGCCAGATGGTAGAGAATCATGTGGTTTGGCCCAGTTATCTAGTAGCTCCTTGCTTGCTTCCAAAGTGCTAGGGCAGTCTGTGGGGCCTGGTTGTTCAGGGGAGCAGAAGTTATGAGGAAACTGTGCTTTGATTTCAGTCTCTGCTTTGGTGGTTGGTGATCAAATAGCAGGTGTGTTTACAAGGATCTTGCTTTTACCCACTCTTTCTGAGCAGCACTTTCTCGGTGATGCGAAATGTGGGTGGAGGGATGCCAGCTTGTCAATGGACTAGCAATGCCTGTTGTTAAACCATGTGATGTAGCTTTCTTAACAAGAATAATAGACGATTGAAGGCAATTGTTTAATTGTTTACTTACAGATTATTCTAGCAACATTACTATATATATAATCATGTGGAAAAGTTTTTTGCATGTTGGACAAGAAAATTTCAATTTAATTAACCATACAGTAATTTGTTTTTACATGTATACTGTATTTCCTTAAACAGTTTACCCTCCTTTTTAAAACATTAATTCTTTAACATCCTTACTACAACTACTGAGGTAGGTAATTTCTCCTTTGCAGACAGAGAAAACTGATTTCTGAAAAAAAAAGTGGCATGCTAAGGATCATTTGCATATGCAGTATGGTATAGAGGACAGAGTGATGGACTGAGACTCAAGAGCCCTGGGTTTGAATACCGGCTCCGCTATGGAAACTAACTTAGGGAAGTGGGAGTGGTAAAACCACTTTGTAAAACAGTTCCAAACTGATAGCACATAACAACAAAGAATTATTACTGTATGTCATACATTTTATCCCCAAATTTAATAGGAATATTTTAGATTATTGTGTTTGTTGCAGCTACAATTTATGGGTCATTTTAAGGGATTAGGCCCAGTCGTTGGTATCTAAAACAGATCCACTGAATGAACGAGCCTGTTTAGCGAACATTGCATGAGTTCTATTCATTCAATGGATCTACTCTAGTTTGGACTAACAATTGGCTTTAGTGCAAGATTTCTAAGGAGGGATAAGGTTTCAAAGGCAAGATACTAGGGCATTGAGGATTAAATTGCTAAGATGTATTTTAGGAACATTTGTTGTGGTATCATTTTATGCTTTATGATCAGCAACAGATTCAGAGGTGCTCCAGAAATACCGTGGGTGGATTGCCCATCTGGTTAGAAAGATGATGCTCAACCTCTTTTGGGTGGGAGTGCATTCTCTCAGGAACAGGTTCCAGCTATCTCACTAGAGGCCAAAATGGTACTCAAGGTATGAAGAGTTTTCCAGCAACTAAAGCTTTTACACCAGCGTCAAACCTATTCTCAACAAAGTCACTCTAGCTTGCATTACACACTGATAATTTGCAGTGGTTTGTGTATGGTGCTGCTTTTGAAGACTTTGTAGAAAACCACATTCTCTCATATATTGCTGTTAGGATGCTATTTGGAACAGTGGCACAATTGCAAATTTGAAAGCATGGATGCTCATTATCATAGTCCTTTCAGCCAGAAACAACAAGCAGAATTAAAAAAGGAAGACAGCTGGTCCACGTCAACAGAGCAATAGAGAATGAGCAGGTCTTTTGTGAAGCTGGTAGATTTTGAATGTCCATTGGAGATTAAATGGTCCACAAATATTTTGCATTACAACAAGGATTGCAACAAGCTAGTCTTCCAGGGAAATGTTTTCCCCTCAGATACTCTGAAGACCATAGCTAACCTCAGAAAGAACATGAATCTTGGAAGGAAATGAGAATATTATGGTCCCTATTAACCTCAAAGTCCAAGGACTTTAGCCCTGTGAGCTCTGACCTCATTATACCACTGGTCTGGAACTAGCCAAATACAACAGACCTCAAGAAAATGTGGTGGCACAATTGAAAATGCTGGTGCTTACCTTTAAAGTTTGAGATTCTCTACAAATATATACCCATATTATGATTCCAATTTCATTCAGATACTTCTGCCTATCAAGATTATGAGGAGGGAATTCTTCATCATGGTGCTATATATATATATGGAAATTTATTTCCAAGAAGGGATAAGCATGCTAGCATGCCATCAAATTGTCTTGAACATTGCTTGTAATTCACTGATATTTCTATATACAGTACTCTGTTTTAGTTTATGTGTTATCATTTTAACTTTGTAAACTGCCCAGAGTGCTAAAATCTCCCAGATGGGTTGTGTATAAATGCAATAAATAAATAAATAAATAAATAAATAAATAACAAATTTATTGTATGAACCATACGAACTGTTTGGAGTCTGTCTTCTGTGATTTTGTACATTTTGGTATATACAATATATAGGTCTCTCTTTTTTTAACTAAAGGGTGACTCATAGATATTGTAAAGAACTAAAGTACTTAAAATTTGTTCCCAGACCACTAGCCATAAAGAAGGCAGATGTGATCAATAGTCTACAATCCAATGCAGGACTTCTGTACATTTTACATAGCAGTTTTAGTACTTGTAGCAGTGCTAAATGCAACACAGAACTTTCAAGAAATCAGGAATGGGATCTTCTGTAGTTATAAAATGTCAAGACTGTGGTTGTTGACTATTTTCATCTTCTACTATTTGCATGATATAAAAGAATGATTCTATATGTATGTCTTTAAAAATCAAAATAACAGACTAGGGAGTCAGGGGACGATATGGATTATCATATTTCATAATGAAATGGAGCCTCTGGTTCTGCAATAAATGGCCTTTGAGATAAAGCTAAAAACAAAGTAGCTTTTCAGTCAGTAATCTTGCTCACATCTAGATTTCTTTATGCCTGCAGTTTCTTGAAGCTTTTTCCTTATTGTTGTTACTGCTGCTCTAAAATTGCTTTTCACCATCATCTATTTCTAAGAGTGTTTCTCCTTTCCAATTTTGCTTTGCAGTTTTGGGCAGCTGACTTTCAGATGCCACAGCTGTCCATAATCTTAACATATTCTGTCCTTACAAATAGTAAGGTCAATTATATTCATGAGTTTTCTGTCATCTTTAGCTCGAAGATTCCATTACTGGTTATAAACGTTGTTGATAATGAACATGTATTGAATTATTTATTATTTAGATAATAATAAAAGATGCATCAACATGTGATGAGGTGACATTTTGCCATATAGTTTACATGGGGGAAATGTGGCTCCCAAGACATTGTTGGATTACAGCTCCCAGTGTTCTGCACTTTGCCCACTTCTTCCTGTAAATGTCAATAAATTACTCTAGACTGCTCTGTCCTCACCATCTTCCAAACTCCAAACTATTTTTGGAGCAACCTCAGACCATCAACTTGACTAAAGGTAAAGGTCTCCCTTGCTTGAAAGTCAGTTGTGTTCAACTCTAGAGTGTAGTGCTCATCTCCTTTTACAGTCAAAGAGCCAGTGTTGTCTGTATCTGCAGACATTTCCATGGTCAAGTGGCAGGCCTGACTAGAACCAGAGTACACAGAATGCTGTTACCTTCCCACCAAAGCGGTACCTATATATCTATTTGTAATTTCTTATTTTTGAACTGCTAAGTTGGCAGGAGCTGGGGCAGAGATGGCACTCACTGTTGTGCAGCACTCGGGGCTCAAACGGCTAACCTGTCAACCTTCCAGTAATCAAGTTCAGCATCTTAACCATACTAGACATTCCCCCTCCCACCAAAAAAGAAGAAGGTTTGCTAGCCTCTCAATGTTCACAGGGGATATCACGTTCCTTCACATTAATTACTGGTTAGGAAACTTTCTCCATGTATCTTTGTAAAGCATTTGGGGTGGAATAGGTGTCAGAAAGGAAGACCAGATGCATAGTGTGTGGTTTGGTTTCCAGATGAAAAAACAGTTGGTCTAGGTTTTTTTTGTGGGTTTTTTTTTTATCTAAGAAACAAAGTCTTCTTATTTGGGTCCTTTGGCTAAATTTCTATTTATTTGTTCCAATCTTGAAGAATTTTACCCAGACATCCCCTCCTTTAGTTTTTTTAAAACTATGAACTGATCTACAACCCAACAAATAGCAATGGGAAACAGTCTAAGAAATAGATGTTTGGATCATTTAGTCTTCACTGCATAATAATAAAATGCAATTTCCTGAAGGTATTTATCACCTGTTCTGAAGTTACTTCTACATTTTTCTTTTCAGATAAATTTCCAGTCAAACTGGAGATAAATGTTTGAAAAATTATCTGGGAATCTTAAGGGGGGAAATTTGCTAATCTGGTCAACAGTAATAAAGCCATTTACTATCTCTAGAATTATCTATGTTTACATGAATGATATTCTCTGTTACTTTAGAAAAAAACCCCCACAGACTTTAATAAAAGAAGTCAGGGGAGCAACCATAAGGAATGGATTAGAATGTGCAATCTGTTAAAAATGCATGAAAATGGGGAACACTCCTGTTCTTTAATGTACCTGCAACACATATTCAACTGAGTGTTACAGAGGATCAGCTCAAATTACTTGGATAAGATTGAAGCTCAATTGCCCTTGTAACATAAGAAAAACACAGGGCCTTTTCTTCTTATCATCCTAAAAGAGACTGCATGTGAATAGCAAATCAGCTACACAAAGGCAATGAGGTAAAGGAGGAAATAAATAAGCTGCAATAGAAATTTCATGTGGTGAAAAGTCTTTTTCGATTGCCAGTGGAGATGCCAACAGTAAAGCATCATTTCTAGTTCCATTAGGTGTCGTGCTTTGGCAGATTGTCTTATAACTGTACTGAAGATGCTTATACTCATCCGGAAGATTGCAATATTATGTGTGGCTGTTTGAGACTATATACAACTGTCCCATGCGCTACTTTCGAACAGACAACAGATACATCCCCCCTTTTTTTCTGACATAAAAATGAATTCCTAACTACTGTTGAAACTATGCTGCCTCTGTGATTCTATCTCCAAGCAGCTGGAAGCGAAGACTTCTCCCCTCTACCAGTGAGGAAGAGGCAGGAGTCATAGCAACAGAGTTACATTGCTGCAGGGCATGAGAGTCTTGTAAGCTGACCTTGCTTGAACAACATCTTTATTTACCATTTCAGAGTTGATCAGAAGAGAGGCAAATTCCAGTGGAGACTTTTGGCAACCATTGTGGCCTGGTTTATTTAGTGTAAAGGCAAGGGCTGCAACACTAGGTTCTGGCTTCCATGTTTTTTCCATTTATTTCAAGGTCACTTCACCAAGGAAACACCTGACCTTCCCATTTTTCTTCACTTTTTAACACATCAAGCTGGGGGAAAGGGTGGATGTCATTTTTGTTGCTCTAGTATGCTTGTGTTAGTCCCCAGAAACATGAGCAGAACAGCCTTGTTTGTATGCTTGAGTTCTAGACTCAAACACTGGATTTTTCACATAACTATGGGTCTATTGTGATTGTTGTTGTTCACTCTTTGATCTTTCTATTATGAGTTAATTTAATCCATTTGTCTGGGCTAACATGAGCATTAAAAACTAACAGTCAAAATATATGTGCTCCAAATCAGCTCAAGTGCTCCAAATCAGCTCAAAAATATACCAAACTATGCTTAACAATGAATGTTTTGTGGGGGAAATGTTTAAAAATGCAAGTTTACATGAAAATTCTCAAGCAAATTTTAAAACCTGTACATTAATCTAAAAAGAAGATGATGTGAACACAGAAGAAGTGATCACAGAAAAAGAATGACATTCATTAATTCGTTGCATATAATCTTGGAAATAATATACAGTGATGTGAAAGCGAACCTCAGGTCAGCAGTTGATTACAGTACTTCTCTCCCATCCGAAACCAAGCTTTCTTAATAAACTAAGTAGTCAAGCAAGGATTGCAAAAAAGCTCAAATCATTTTAAAAGTTCTGCTGTGAATATTTGTCCTCAAAGGAGCTCCTAAAAATCTATTTGTTGTTACTAGAAAGAATGCCAAACAATACAATGATTAACTCCATACAAAAATGGGCTTAAACTAGTCAAGAGAATCAAACAGCAAATGCTATTCTAACAAGGTACGACATAGATTGTACTCAGTCCCTGCAAGTTTTCACTAGAGAGAAATAACCAACATAGATTAGAAATGTGGTATGAAAAATATTGCTTATTTTTACTTACACATTTCTTTGTCAAAAATCTTTTTTTTTTTTTTTTTGGGGGGGGAGGCATCATTATCATCATCATGATGTAATAAAGACATGACTTTTGATTATTATTTCCAGGGTTTTTGAAATATAGAGCAATCAAAAGTGGTCTACAATTCTCCTCTTCTGGGGGTGCACTGAACCTCTGCAGCTTATCCAAGACTATACAAGCTGGCCCCTCTCCGAGGAGGCACCAGATACACATTACTCTGCGAGCTCTCCACCCAGCTGGAAATATATAAAGTTATAATAAATATGAGCATCTAAGACATTTACATTTCCCATGAATCCACTGAGAATGGATTCCAGCCAACATCATGGCAATAGGTTTCCACTTGCAGAATGAAATGTTTTCCTTTACCTCTTCTTTTCGGCACTTGGCTACAGACCCATCACATCTTTTAATAGACATTTTTCCAGACACTCACCTCAGGATTTGGGTGTTTGGGGCCTGTAGGGAGAGAAGGTTTTGTTCCAGTGATGAATGAACAAGTACAGCAAGCATACAATCCTCTAATAGATAAAGAAATAAGAAATCTGAAAAGTTACTCTATAAAGAAATGAATCATATTTAAGGCTGTTTTCATATTTAAATCTGGAAGAAAAATTTCAGATAATCATTGTTTCTAAAATATTGTGGGATATCTTCTTGAAGTGCCATATCCATTCCAAATATTGGCTATCATCATGGGGGTAGTCTTCCTGTTCTTAACCCCTTGGAACAGTGCTTCCATGGACATATCACATCAGTCTCTCAGGTTCTTTAACTACAAAATCTATTTATGGCCAAGACTTCTCTTTCCAAGGATCTTCCCTTGCATAACAAGTTGGAGTATTTCATAATTTACGTTGTTCCTCACAGTATGTCCAAGGTATAGAAGCTTTCTTTGTTCAATGGTCTTAAACAGTTCTTGTTTGTCATCTATACAGTGCAACACTTTTACATGTCACATGGTCTACCCATGATATCCTTAGCAGCCGTCTGTAGATCCACATTTCAAAAGCTTTAGTTTGCTTTTCATATGCTTTAGTCAATGTCCAAGCTTCAACTCCATATAGCAACACTGGGAATACGTAAGATCTCACTATTCAGAGCTTTGTAGCAAGAGTTAGATATTTACTGCATAACAACAAATGTAGAATTTTTAGATGGATATTGCCTTTTCTATTTGTATTTTAATCTTTACATCGGGATCCCACTTTTCATTTAACATACTCCCAAAATAGACAACTGTACCCACTCTTTTGATTTATTGTGTTCCTTCCATGAGCTTTTAATGAGCTGGTGCTCCACATATAACAACATATTTAGGCTTCTTGGTGTTGATATTTTAAACAATCACAATCTTTTCTTATAAATCCAGGATAAACAGCTATTATTGAATGTTGCTGATGCTTTTTAGATACAACTTTTAAGGAGAAATTAGGTGAATTTCTCAAATCTGTTTGGCATGGCCTGGGTGGAATCACAGGATCCATCTCAGGGCAGCTATAACAAGCAGGTATATAACATACCCAGGCAAGTATGTTAAGGAATTATGGGAAATCAAATAACTAAATGTGTTTCTGTTTTCATCATCCTTCCTTCCTTTTCTAAATTGATGGGGTACTGAGAGATATAGTGATACTGAAGAAATGAAGGAAGTCTTTATTGACTCCTATATCAATCAATATTTATGAGTACTGAGTCAATACAATGGGGTGAATGTATAACATACTTACCTGGATGTGTATATGTTAACATGGATTACATTCATTATGTGTATAAGTCACTTTCTTATGTGAAATTTAAAAAAAGCTCCATACGTTTCTCTATTAAACTGTGAAAAGTAAAAGGGAAAAAACCAATTACCAACTAAAAGTTTCCCCTACCACACATTATGGGTATGGGTATATGCCCCATTTTGTTTAATTTTATTTCTCACTCATCAGAAAGTGAAAGATGCAGTGGGTCCAGAATGCAGGTACAAGAGGGCAAAATGGTAGTTTAGCTTTCAAATGAATCAATGTGCCCTCAGAGTACGATTCCATATGCCATGCCACCTGTCCATGCACTTGGAGTCCAAAGCCTTTCTTTGATGAAGACAGAGATTCAGCTTGGGTTAATTTTTGGTTTTTTCAAGTCACCTCATTTTCATGACTCAGAGCTTTTGTGAAGAGATTATTAAATGTCAGATGCAAATATAAAATGGATCTGCACAGAGTAAAGCCTCTTAACTGGCATTGAACAGAATATTCCCTTTAAATGTTAATGAAACTGTTGTAATTACCCAAGCTACCAAAACAACTCAGGAGCCAGAGTTCACAGCTGTAGCCCATTACTTGGAAATTACTGGCACAGGCACTGTGTCAGTGGAGAGGCAAAATTGTCTGCGAAAATTTCCTGAATGTGCTTTGATTTTAACCAAGGAGTAGGAAATATTCAAGAAAATGAATTTTGTTGGACACATCACTGAACGGAAAACTTCCCTTCCCCTCAATTCCACTCAAAATAAGCTTGTTTCCTCAGATGAAGCTGACATAAATGACTTTCTATAACAGAGTTCAATGCCATTGGTGAACTGTTTCTTAAATACATACCTATCTTATTAAAGAGGCACTCCTTTGTGGACTTACTTGCAAGTGAATCTCCTTGAACTCAGTCGGACATCTTGCATTGGTCTGCACTCTAAAGTGCTCACTATGGAACATTTGTCTGCTTATTTCTTTTCCCGCTGTTGACTCTTTTCAAAGCCAAGTGGACAAAGCTTCAGGAAGAACTATATAGAAGGATTTTACTTAATTTACTCTGCCCTTTGATGAGCAGTGCATGCAATACTAAAAAGAGAAAAGAAAAAATAGGTTGCTCCCTAAATCAGTTTACCAGCTCTGAGTGAGAAATAAATCATCCAAGCACCATGTGAAGATACTCAGTCAGCAAAGAACTGATGTCTAGATTAAGGAAAAGTATTGGCACCTTGATTCTTTGATCTTTGGACTGTGACAGGCTTTCAAGCAAACAGTGTTGTCTCTTATTTGCCCAGTTTCTTAGCACAAGGAGAAAAAATTCTCTGGGAATAAATAATTCATAATTTAGCAGAGCACTTCACAGGGTTAATAAGTATTATGCTGTCACTCGCATTTCTGCCACACTCTGGCGATGGGAGGAGTTATTCATCGGCATATAGGAAAGGTTGAATGTGAACATACGTTATTGTGTTTCGGTCACTTTAGGCAGATGGATTCTGCGGCTACTTCTCCAGACATCAGCATTGGAGCTAAGCATGGAACTGGCAAATCCTCTTATTTTGCTTTCAGTTGACATTGAGGATAGCCCAAGCCAGGCTAGGATCTTCATTCATTTCGCGGAGGGTTTCAACTCTTCACATTCATTCAAATTCAGGAATAAGCTGTCTCAAGCCGCCATGCTCATTGCATTGGAAATGTTGGAAAGTGTGGAGTTCCCAAGGACATAGGATTCCTGTGCAGAGAAGACCAGTGGATAGCATCAGCGTACTTTGTTTCATTTATAAAAAAAAAACATACATTAAACCAAGCTATCTGAAGAAATTGGTATATCCTTTCTGTAAGCTTTAGATCATCCCTAACATCTTTATATATACATGCAATTCAAACAGGTAATTTCCTCTGTTCCTTTTACTGTTTCGCTGTTGCTTAAAATCACTCCAACCGTGTCTGGAAATATGTCTTTATTTGCTTTATGTTGTGGTGATGTAGACACCGTGAATGACTATCTTGTCTTTGAAGGAAGCTTATACCTTAAGCAAGGTATTTTAAATCTCTTCTCAACTGTCAGCAAATCCTTCAGATATACTCTGCATGGGATGTACTAGCCTTGCTATGACTATTATTGACTCCTTTTTTCTTATCATCAAAAGAACACGAGATGGCTGAATAGGGGTTGCTCATTCAGGAAAATAATAATCTCCAGAAGTACCAATGAAGATATTGTTTTCCTTCCAATGAAGACCAGAATGACCCGTTGATGGCATTAAATATGTAGATCAAAATAATTGATGACTCAAGTTTTTTTTTTTTTTTAAATATGATTAAGGAACTAAATAAGAATTTTACAGGATTTTGATTCAATGCCTTTATCCAGGAAATTTAACAATGGATAATAGTTCTGCAATAAAAAGAAGGTGGATGCTTCAAACTGTAGCACTGAAAAGAGCAGGAAAACTTCTATTGGTCTCGGTGGAAGAGAACCAAAAAGAGACACTCTGAAATGCAAGTGGTAAGAAAATCCCATTGCATTTCCCATTGGCTTCACTTCAAAGGATATGAATGTCAGAGTCGTGAACATTTGTGAGAGAATCTTACTTAGGTAATCGAGTCCATTCAGGGCTTTAGAAAAGATAAGCTAATGAAAATCTTTGTTAGATAAATTGCACATTTACTAATTCTACCATGACCAATTTTCTTAAGTGTATCCAAGCATTTTCTATTCCGACTTTCAAAGCACTAAGAATATTGCTTGGGAAGAGAAAACCCATTGAAACATATCACTCATTACCATAGAGCTCCAAGAGAACTTATCAGACATGAGGAAAATATTTGATATAAAGTGAAGATGATTTTATATTTTAAATATAAGTAAAACTATGAAGCAATTCAATTAACACACTTCATATTTTTTTTAAACAAACGCTGCAAGGAAAACAAATCTTCTCCCCATTATCTGCATGAGTTCCTGATGAGTTCCATATGATTAAACTTACTCAGCTCACTCTGAGTTTACAACAGCGTGTTTCACCTCTGTGAATAAACACCAAAAGGTCTGAAATTCTGTTGAAATCTGCTGTGCAGACTCCTCAAAAAACAAATGGAGATAAGGAAGAACAGCATATTATGGTTCCCAACATTTCATTGATTTATGGGGGCAGATTTTAGGAATTTGATTCCCCACTGTGACTCCAGGGAGAACAGTAAGCCTGTGTAGTTATGGGCAAGCTGCACAGTACAAGGGCAACCCCAGAAGAAGAGATAGATAAACCAGTTCTGTGTGTGTGCTACATCAAAAATACCTGGAAAAGTTTGAACAGGAATTTTGTTGATGGCACAACAGATAGAAATACATATTTCAAAAAGTAAAATAGTTGCTTATATGGAAAACTTTTTGATCTTAATAATCATTTAATGGCATAGCATAGAACAGGATGATGTTCTAAAATCTAAAATTAGCATAGCAAACTCCTTGTATCAATGTGAGTGACAAACTCAGATATCGCACTGTGTTCCTCCAATATCTCCTACCTTCTTTCCTTCCTCCCTCCTTTCCCCCCCAAGTAACCCATAAGGGAATAGTTTTAAAGTGATAAGTGTCTTAGAGTGTGCAAGTGTATCAGACAGGAAATAAAAAAAAAGTACAAAAATATTTCCTGTCTCATGAGTGTATAGCAGTTATATAAGTGTTAAACCTGGTTTGGGTTCAAATTCCTGTACATCCTTGGAACAGACTTGGATATTATGCTTGGTTAACCATTCCATCTTATGCACAGCATAGAGAAAACAATTCCATGTGCATCACAATTCCATGTGCATCACAAATGTGAAGAAACTGTGGGATAGATGGGCAGCCTGAGTCTAGCATATCAAACTCATAGTCCAGCCTCTGCATTGGAACGCAATATTGCTCATGAGGACCTTCAGCAGACTGATTCTAACACAGAAATATCTATTATCTGACTATTTGGAGAAAGCAGAAGTCTATTTCTTCATAAAAAGTGAGACACTTTGCAAGTTGGATATGCAGACAAGTGATGAGCAAAAGCATGTCTAAGTGTGCTACAGTATTTTTATCATATCATATTCCAGAAATATTTTTCTTTTCTTAAATGTATCCAATTATTTCTTATTCTTGTAAGCCACCTAGAATAATGGTCTCACTAACTGGGCAACAACTAAATGAATGAATGAATGAATGAATGAATAAGTAAATGAATGAATGATGTCACATTTAAAGCCTTTAAAATTAATTGGTTTTGCCTTATGAAACAGCCTACAGTACTTACAGTATCAGATACATCTTTCCTATCAACATACGCTACATCATAAGCATAATTTGTGCAGAGAGTGGGAATTCCAACAAAGTACACTACAGTTCATCTCATATTGCCTCCCAGAATCATTCTTCAACACTTTGGAAGTTAAAAATACAGAGGAGCAGCTTTCATTTCAGATGATCCAGGGTGCTTAGTTAATGTAGGATGGATTTGTGGAAGAGGGAACTAGGCAAGCAATAAACTACATGGCTCCCAAGAGGGAGGGAGGAGACTGATAGAAGCTTTGCATGCACATTGGAAGTTGAGCTGTACTTGTTGGCACTATGAACACGCACCAAGGGTAGCTACCCTCAGGGGGCAATTTGCCCATTCCTCCCTGGGAGGAGACAGGAACTTGAGCACACTGGTGCATGTTTGCTTGGTGAGGAGCCAGGAACCCTTTATAAGGGATGGCTCCTTCCCACCTCACCCTTCCTAGGTGCTCATTCAGAAAAAAAACCTTGCTCACCATCCCTGAAGTAGCAACGTGAGATTATCTGGTTGCCTAGAGGCCGGATGGGAATTTTTGCACAATCCCTGATTGGCACTTGAGGTCATAGTGCTTTTGTCCATCCTGCACTGGTATAGAAGGTTGAGCCATGGAGGTCAGTTTGGTCACATTGGGTTGCGGGTAGTGCAGGTGAGGTTACACTTTGGTGCCCAAATATTGCTCGCGTATGGGTTGTGGTTTGTTCGGCAGCTGGGACAGAATGATTGCAAGGAGTGCCTCTCAGCTGCTAAATTAAGCTGCAGTCTGTGAACATTTGACTATAAAGCTGGACAGCTTGCAAGTCACAGGTTTTGGTGTTCCTCCGAGGTGAGCCCAGAAGTTGGGGCTGTCAGCAGACCACTTCTGGCATGGGCAGCAAATCTCAGACAAATTGGGGTTGGTGGTGGTACCCTATGTGTCTAGCCTGCACCCTCACTACTTAGGCCCCAGTGCAAAAGTTACGCCACAGTTCAGTTATTGTTTAAATAAAGTGGCCTGGTTTGTTAAATCCATAACCTGTGTGTATCTCTTTACTCGGGGAGTGATGGGCAAATTTTTTTTCCTAATGCCAGGTAAGGGAGTCACTCTTAATTTACTTAATTTCCCCTAATTCATGTACAAATACAAACATGCACACATGCTTTGAAATATTTGAATACATGCCAAAATGGACAAGCTTGAAGCAAATTAATTGCTATTAGTTGGGGAAGTAATTCAGAACCAATTGGAGTGGATGGTATTTGTACACCTTCATTGATATCAAACTGGGTTCCTTCTGTCTAATCTGGCATTCACACAGCATCAGCACATGTCCACATGGCTGATTTCCTTAATGCTTTAGTAATATATAAAATGAAATCAGGATGGCACATGGCATTCTTAATGCAATCAGCCTCAGTTGGAAAGGATGAGCACTAGTAGGAAATGTAAAGTTAGATACTATTGTTCTCACTGGTTTCACAGTTTTCCCTCCAAGTGAGCTACTGTAGTTTCCAGCCACCCTATTACCTCCACAAAAACAATTCATTTTTAAATGCTGTGCTTCTATTAGAGCTGTCTTTATTGCAATACTTGTAGAAAAATGAGAGTAGGTTTATTTGGACGAACAAACAGACCATTTACCCTTATTTAATCTAGACTAGTCCTCTGGGATAATAAAGTTTAATTCTATTTTTCTGTACACTTTAAATTCACATTCTATGTCTTTGGGTCAAAAATATACAGGGCTGTGTGACTGAAAAATTGTCCTCTTGCTTTTAGCTCTGTAAAGTAAGAACTATATGCTCAAAAATGTCCCCTGCAGTGCACAGAGACATGCTTTTACAGATTATATATGCATGGTTATGCATATAAATGTACAACTATTTGAGGCGTAAGGATGTGTGACTCATTCATATGTTTGTATATTCACTTCTGTTTGCCTGTTTTAATGTTCAGCAACTTGTCAATTGCAAAAGGATAGTTCTAACACATTGCAACTCTATCTGCACAATTTCTCACAGTCATACAAATTATCTTCAATTCTGTTTTCTCACAAGTGCCTGTAACTATTGTACAGAGTAAGAGCAAAACTGTATCAGGGGTGGATGGGAATAGAGCTGGACATCGTGTACTTTCTGCACATCAGCTCCTTCTAATCTCAGTGTTTGCAATCTTCAGTCCCCACTTGACTATTTAAACCTGCCAAATCCAGGCTAACACTTTGTGCATCTGATGAAATGGACAAAGCCCATAAAAGTGTATCATGTAATGAACATATTCCTCTTTAAATGCCATTGTGCTTTGTTGTTTTGGCTTCGAATGGACATACTGTATATTTTTGCACGAATGAATCAGTGTACAGTATAAGGAATCTTTGCTATAAAATATATGCAAATACAAGCAAAATGGTATCATATAATTATTGTATTGTATTGTATTGTATTGTATTGTATTGTATTGATGAAGTGTACCAGTTTCAAACAGAGAAGACATCATATTGACTATTAAATACTTTTATAGCAGCTTCAATTTGCAGCTGTTTGATACTGTCTACCCAAATCACTGCTAGTTTTCTGCTATCTCTATGAGTAAAAATAACAATTTTCACAATGATTTTCTAGGAGCAAGGGTATATGAAGGACGCCTATGGATTGTTAGCCTGGCTTATTTCATTTTCTTCTTGTGTTTTTTTTTTTTTTTGAAAACCAAGTTCAGGATTCTGGGGAGAATGCCCTCAATTGGAAACACACACTCCTTCTGATATTTTGTAAATAGCTACTTGTTTGCAGGTATGAATAAACAGCCTTGCAATGATGGGTGAATCTGTGGATCCTCCAGGTCCAGAGCCATTGCTACTGGCAAAACATTACTCCAGCTGTGACCAGGTCTGGGTGTTTGTCACTGACACCACTCCAAGTCTTATTTTGTTCTTCCTCCTCTCTTACTTATAGTCTTATCTACCTCCCATCTCCTTGGGTTCCTTGAGATTATTGCTGGGGTTCCCAAAAATAATATCTTCTTCTTCTATTACTGTACTGTATCCGAATCTGAATATTGGAGATCATCATGGTGATCAGCCATGAAGACTGTCCTGAGACTATAATGCAGTGGTCATTCATCTGTTTTCTGCATTGCAGTGTGACATCCATACCACTGATCCAGTTCCATGAGTCACTTTCTGGTCCTGTGCCCTTTTGGCATGCAGAATCCTCATCAGCCCCAGGCAGAAAGAGCTTCCTCAAAGACTGTGGTATTTTTGAAGCACAATTGGGCATACCTTGGTAACAGCAACCTTGTGTTGCCAGCTAATCTTTCTTAGACATGCAATGTCAGAAGGGAACTGCAGAATGAATTCACCAAAAGGTGCCTTCATTTTGGAAGTTTCATATCTGACCTAGACACGGAAGAAGATCATGTGTGGTGTCCGCTCCACATGATTAACAATCTGAAGGCCCAATCCCTATTTTTGTAACACTCACCAGTGCCATTTCCATGCTTGGAATGGAAGGTCTATAAAGCCCACACCCTTCTCCTGTACATTACTATTGATGTTATGGGAATGGTGAACACATGCAAAAAGATTTCATTTCTAAGGACACACAGGAAACTTGCTTCTGATAACAGCCATAAATTCTGTAATTTTTTTACCCTTGATTCCCAAAACTGCCATTTAGGAGACAATCTGTGTTCTCCTACTTTCCCCACTAATGTGTTTTAATGTATAGCACAATCTTTCCATATATATTTTTTTTGCTCTTTGTCTCATTACTTATCCATCATTCAATTTTATGTAATCCCTGCTACAGTAATCTATGCTGTGAAAGTTTGTCAACTGCCTTTTGGGGGGGAGGGGAATTGAAGGTTATTAGAGTAGAGTCACTGCATTCCACTTATCTGTCATGTCATGGATATATCTTCAAAAGATTTCTCAGAGTTGTGAAAGCTTGACCTCCCTTGGCTGAAAGAGGCTGTGTTTTACTCAATATGCTTCTGTTGCCCTCCCTCTGGGATTTTACCTTCTACTCATGTTAAATGCCCCTGAACTTAGACTAGCTCTTGAGTTTTCTCAACAAAGACACAGAGCTGTATTTCCTTACTTTTCTTGCAGTCTTCAGAAATCTAGAGGATGTTATACCAGTTAGTTGCTAATTGAATCCATTTAGATAGAGTAGAAGTGAAAACTAACTGTGTCTCCAAGGCTCTGATGCTGTTATAGCAGAATTTTGCAGGTGCAGTTCCATGACCTGTTGCTTTTTGCCTGCAACCAGAAGCCTACAGATGGCAATCAGTGGCGCAAAGGAGATGTCTGTGCCATTAGGCTGATAGCATAATTGCAGAAGTGTTTTTGTAGTGTCAGACAAAGCTTTTCCATTGTACCAAAAAATAAAAATGAAAATGAAAGTGCATTGAGAAGATGGGTGTTTACCACTGCCAAAAAGTAAATTGAAGATTTGTTTGTTTGTGCTTTATTGCTTGTATGTAGTTGTTGGCTTTTTTTTTAGTTTAAAATTTAAAAAGAAAAAGAAAAAATGGGAGCTGAAAAGGAAATCCAATAGGGTTAGAAACATAAAAATATTGTAATGCCTTCCAAATGAAATACAGTAATACCTCGGATAACGCTAAGACTTGGTTCCACAAGTCTTGGTGTTATCCGATTTTCAGTGTTATCCAGTGCATCTTAAAATCCTATGGGATGGATCAGATAATGTTAAAGCTCCATAGAGATACATTGTAACCGCACAGGCTTTAGCGGTTGTTATCCGATGCATCCCATAGGACCGTAACATTATTCGATCCAATTCTCCTCCCCAGATTACTTAAAGTTATGCGATTTTAGCGTTATCCGAGGTAAACGATCCGAGGTATTACTGTAATGCCTTCCATGGGTTTCTATGTACAGAAATTATTTTCTAGGCATTGTGTTCCCAAAATGGCAAAATTCCCCACTCCAAACAAGGAAGACATTGTAGAAAATTATTGTAGAAATTTAGTCTACATTGCACAAATCACATGAATTATCAAGACTAGGATAACTCCAGTTTTATGAAGCACTTTTTAATGAACTTCATTAAGTATCACATCAAATTGCTTATTACTTTGTCCTCTAATCACAATCATCGTCATTGTTGGCTGCAACTCAATCCAAGTATACATGTGGTTTTTTTCCCTTGCCTCAGGTTGCTAGGAGGCCTGGTCTTGGAGGCCAGCTGGTTCTGGGCCACTTTCACCCTCTGAGGCAATGAGGAATCAGGGAAAATGCCACTGATTGAATTTGTTTAAGGTGGATCCCAGCTTGCCATGAAGTGACCCATACACTATGACAGTGATGGCTATCGTTGGCACTCCAGGTGTTCTTGGACTTCAATTCCCAGAATCCCTGATCAGTAGGAGTCCTGACTTGGGCTTTTGGTAATTGAAGTCCAAGAAAACCTGGAGTGGCAAGGTTCACCATCACTGCACTATGATCACAGGGGCATCTCCTGCAGTACATATGAAAAGAAACATGCAGGATTTAACACTGGGAGTACAATGGACTGCCACAGCCTTGAGGATATGGACAAGGTGTTTCTTTGCAGCCTTGAACAGGTGTGGATTCCTTTCCTCTTGGAATTCAAAATAAACTGGTACTGTGGGAACAGAAGTAGGAATGATGAACACTGAATGCTGTAGTCTTAATTGGAGGACAGAGAGGGAAAAGTGGGACAAAGGATGAAAGATGGTTTTTCTTATCTTAGAATGGTAGAGAAGGAATCCCATTATTGTTAAGCATGTTCAAAGCAGGAGGAGAGAGAAGTCTACCTATGCTTGACTATGAGTAGAACAGTAGATAAAATGTAATCCTAATTATGTTAGCTGGTTATGCCAGAAAATATAGATACTGTATATAGATATATAGATATGCCTTTCTTGTTTTAACAAAAGAAAGGGGAAATGGTAAAAATGTTTCTTTTTATTTTTTTATAACATTTTTGTGATCCTGATTTTAATCTATTTTTCTTCATATAATAAAGCTGACATTTTACAGAAGACTTTTGTACTTTTTTGTTAGAGCATAAAATGGTGGGATAATTCTAGTTTCTTTATTGGCAATACTACATATTGCTACCTAATCCACACAGTGATAATTCCTACCTGATCTAGTTGGTTTATAAGCATAAAACAGCCAGTGATTGAAGTATGTCATAGATTCCTCTACCCTGGAGCAGAACTTCATGCACTCTGAAGCAGCAAAATGACTTATGCTAGCTTCCTTGATGGGTACAGGTCTCTTTCAAGTATAACGAGTCCTATGGTAGTGGGACAATGGGCTTTCTTATCCTTACAGTCATGCCCTGTGTTTTTCTTCTCAAATGAAAAATAGAGATGTTTTGTACAGGTGAAAAAGACCTAAGAATGACATAGCCAGACCCCTTTGTTTCACACTCAGATGGAGTACGCGGTCTCATGGGGTTTTAAGATCCATCACTGAGATGTGACATCATTTAAAGCCAAAGCTAAACTATCAAAACTGAGCCCAATCCACATCCATGGTGGCAAAGATCAAGAGGGTGACTAACTGCTGTATTTTAATGTTAGCTTTTGTGGATCAAGTCCACTTCATCAGACCAGGATCAGAGGAGTACTGAGAGCAATCCCAAAAGGGTTGAAAAAACATCTGAGTGCAGTTCACATTGAAAAGATCATGATAGAGCAGTTGCAGGAACCAGCTACATTATCAGATGATACCTCAATGACTCTTAGGTCTAGGACCAGGACTCAAGCAATGGGCTCCAAAACTCTGGGCCAAGCATCTGGTGGGCTGAGAACACCTTTGATAAAATAGTAGTAAAGAAAAAAGTTACAAATCTTCTGTCCTAATGCCACACAGCACCATTTCTCTTTTCTTCTTCCTTCTAGTTTTACAACTTTGCTGTATGATTGAAGTGAAGATTTTACTTCAGTCCTGGTGGCAGTGACATTGTATGTCCTGTGTCAGTTTATTTTTACTTCACAACATTCATGATTCAGTATCTGACATTGCAGGTTACCGTGGCAGGTAATGTGAAGCCTTTTCAAATAGCTTACATTAGGCTATCCTACTGTTTTTGTAAAGCTTTGGAAATAATTTCAGAAAAGAAATCACTAGAAAAGGGTTATGCTATTGCTCTTTCACAGGGCTGTTTGCGCTTTCTGAATGTATGTGTGTTTAAGTCTTCCCTGTGATGGATTTAAATGGTTCCAAACTGCTTTCTCTGAAAGCATTGTGAATGAGACCTATTACCAAACATTTCTAGAGACGAATCGTTCACAATTGAAAATGGAATTCCATGAGATAAGAGTCTTCTCTATGATATAAGTTTTCTTACAAATACAGCCCTGTCATACAGGGTCAGAAGATTAAACTGAATAGCCCTGTGTTTTGTTGGCCAGTAATGATGACCAGACAGATGTCCTCATACATCAAATACAAACAAGGGATGACATTACTTGTCCATAGATGATAATACTGGACGCTATACCATTTGATAATAAAGACACTCTGAATGTGTAATAGTAAAGAGGGTAAAAAAGCAAATGCTAAGCTCAAACTAAAACCAAAGAGATAGCTCACCATTACTCTGTAGTTGCTACATATCCAAAATGTCAAAATTATTGTTTAGAATGTTATTGCATCTATTACAGGGGTGGTCAGCCTTGGTGCTCCAGCTGTTCTTGGACTTCAGTTACCAGAAGTCCAAGTCAGCACTCCTGCTGATCAGGGCTTCCAGGAATTGAAGTCCAAGAACAGCTGGAACACCACGGTTTGGCCATCCTTGATCTAGGAGCATTAAAAAGCTAAATAATTACTTGCAACTTCGGATGAAATGCCATTTAATAATAACTGTATGACATCAAGTCAGTCAGATCTGACTTATGACCACTCTTTTCAGGGTTGTTGTTTCTAGGTAAAGAGTACTCAGTAGTGGTTTCCCATTCTGTTCTCCTGGCCATGTCCTTGGTCTGTGCAGCTTGCCAAAGAACATACAGGCTGGCTTTACTTGCTGGAGGCAAAGTCAGAAATTGAACTCCCAACCCCTGACTCTGAAGTCAGATATCTAACTCACTAAGCTGTCCAACCAGCCCTAATCAACTAATCAATAGCTACAGATAACTCTTGCTTTTATTATCCTGTTTCATTGTACTACAAAGGTACAAGAGTACAACACCACAAGAAACTGTTGTTCTCATTTTTGTTTTGAAGTTAATTACATTGATAGCAGTCTCGCTACCATAAGTTGCATCCATAGATGATTACAGCCTCTTTTCATGAATTGCCCAACACCAGGAGTGCCCAAATTATGGCCCATGACACCAAATCACCCAACCCACACCGCCCTCGCCACTCCCAGAAGTGAAAGTAAAACATGCATGCACATGCACATAATGCTGCCATAAAAGACCCACAGCTGTCGTAAATGCATTTACAATAGTTGTGGGTTATTTATGGCAATGTTGTATGCATGAACATTTTACTTCTGCTTACAGTGGGAGGAAGCACATGACTGGCATGTGGCCTGAAAAGTTTGGGCACCCCTGCCCTACACAGAGCACATTGCAGTAGCAAAGAAGTAAAATACTAAAGGCAGATATGACTATTGCCAAGTCAACTCTGGAAAGGTTAAAGTTCATGCATTGAGTAGAGTTGTGCAAAGACACTCTTTGTCATCTTTGTCTCCAGAGAAAGCACAGAAAAAAGGAATATTCCTACTATGTGTACTTGACCTGCTAGATCAGCTTGGATCCTAGTCCTTGTGCCTAACTTTTTACTAACCAGCAATATCTCTTTCTGCCAAGATTTAATTTCATCTGGTTAACCCTCAGTCAGCCTATTATTAAGCTGTGTCGGCATCCAAAAGGCCTTGGCCAACAAAGCATCTTATTCCAAAGCCCTGAGTGATCTTCACCATGGGCTTCATGCAGATGTTAAATAGTGTAAATAATACGGTAGAGCAGGGTTTCTCAACCTTGCCCCCCCAGATGTTCTTGGACTTCAATTCCAAGAAGTCCTGATCAGCAGGTGTGCTGATGTGGGCCTCTGGCAATTGAAGTCCAAGAACATCTTGAGGCCAAGGTTGAGAAATCCAGGGATAGAGATCTATAATATCAATTTGTAGGTAAGACATCACAGACACTTTCATGCCTCTAATGTTTATGATCACACTATTTCCCTATCCTCCCGTTTTTGTTCCCCTGGATAATGTTACTTTAGTATGCCTCCTAAACATTGGGACTGATCAGGATAAGAACAATGTCAAAAGATGGAAAACCTACATTCCAAAATACAGTTCTAGTGTCTTCCACTGTAGTGCTCTGTTTCAATTTCATTCTTCAATTCTGCTGGAATTACATATTACTCAGGGGACTAGCTCACAAGCTGCAAAACCTCAGGATATAGGAAAAGTGGAGAGAGGGATTCATGAATCATTCCCTTTGACGAGTCCTCTTATGGATCAGTAGCTGATTAAAACAGGAAGAAAAGGGTAGGAATAAATGACAGTTCTCACAGTGGAGGAAAATAAAGTGTGGGCTCTTTCAATCTATACTAGGACACTTGCTTTTTAATTTATTCTTACATGACCTATTGAGGAGGAAATAGTGAGATAGCCAAATTTAAGGATGACAGCAAATTATTCAGGATTCTTAGTCAAGGTGACTTCAAAGAGCTTAACAAGAACCTCTCAAGATCAAAACTAAGTGTCAAGAGATGGACAGTGAGGCACCAAACAAACAGAGTCCTAGCTCTTCATTTAGCATGTCTGAAAACAAAACTTGGAACTGAAAGCTTTAAACAGCACACAACTGAGTGTTTTAGTTTTAGAAAGCAAATCCCCATGGTTAGTAACCTAATTTTTATTTATTTATTTATTTAGATTTATATTGCCGCCCGCTCGCTGAGGCGACTCAGGGCGGCTTACAGTCAAAACAACAACAGTACAATAAAAATTATAAAATGCAACCACATAAAACAACCAAACCAGAACACAAACTAATTCCCGTCAGGTCATTGTTGTGGGCCCAGGGGAGTGGGCAAGGTCCCCAGCCACTGCTAGGCCTTGGTCCCTATGGTGCACAAGACTTATTGCTGTTTGTTGTTTTTACAGGAGAATGACATGGCTGCCTCCCTCCACACACAAAACAAAAAATTGAAAAGTGTTTTGTGTTATTCAAAATGTGTATTAATTCTCCTTTTAATAATACCATATTTTGCTTCTGCTGCTCCGCAACATAAATCCTCTCTATACTCTCCCTTCGACAAGCTTCTTTTACAATATCAACAGATAAACCACCTATGCATGTTTACTTAGATGTAGTGCTTATTTAAATAAGGACATATAGCTGAGTAAGCCCTTCAAATTGCCATACTGTACTTGTTTCTCCTATGGCAAGTACATCTAGAATCAGTTTTTCCAAAGTAACAAACAAGCATTGTTTCAAATACATTTTTCAGGAGCCTCAGCTAGTCTAACTCCAATATGTTGTCGAAAGACTGGAGACAATACTTTTTGGACTAAAACTCCCATAATCTCTCAACCATCTGGGGATTTTGACAGCAGTAGCAAGAAAGAGGGGGAGGATATTTCCAAGCTCTGTCCCTGACCTTTCCCAACACCTTTGTACCTCAGAGTAGCTGCATCCATTTAAGCTTCCAGCAGCCTGCAGAAGATAATATGGTACTTGATTCCCCTGCCCCCAGTCACCCAGTAAGATGCCTGATACCTGAACTAGGGGCAGGGGGGGGATTATACTTCTGTGAACTTCTGGTGAGAAAGGGAGAAGAGGGAATGTTGCTGGACAGAAATGTGAGAGGCCCAATGGACAGGGAGAGAAGCCAGCTCAGTGGATGTCTCATCCTGATGTCCACAGTGTGGTGTGGCACTAGAGCAGGGGTGCCCAAACTTTTCCCAGCAGGGCCCTGACTAATTATCTCAGACAACTGAGCAGGCTGATCATAGGGCTCCTCCCAGCAGCACCAGCGTGTGAATTCACTGCATGTTTTGGGGCATTTTTGCTGCCTCCGCTATTTCCCATGTTGGCAGGAGTGAGGGGACGGCACATTTTTTGCTGCATTTTTTTGGGATTTTTTTTTTTGCTGTGTCTTTGCAGCATTTTGGTGAGTTTTTAGCATGATTTCATGACTTCTGGCAGCGGCAGGTCACTTTTGGTGTTGGCAGCAATCCACCCCACAGGCCGCAGCCCATAGTTTGGGCACCCCTGCACTAGAGACTTAAAATATAGCTACATATCTAAATATGGAAGAAATCTTACCCACACATAGATCAATACAATCTGTGTTGTTCTGAAATATTAATATAATACTCCTGGAAAATATACTTATTCACATATGGTGTTTCTTCTTTGGTTTGCACCTTTAATGTTCGTTCCACCTTGGCTCACTTTGTAAAATGCCACTATTGAAAAACAATTTAAATCAATACAAACACTGCTAAGTGCTTGTTTCACTCTCTAGTCATCAAATGAAGATGCCTTTTTTCTCTTTAGTACGGCTTACCTCGTAAGTACTGTTTGAGTGTCCTTCATTTGGCAAAGATAATTAGTTTCAGTTACTTTAACAGAGCAAGTCTTTGCCTTCAAAGAGGATATTATATTTGCCTAATTGCATTTGAGTGCTAAATGTTGTAAAGGATAATGTTTCCTCAGAATAGCTTTTCTCTTGTCTCTTTACCTAGGAGAAGGCTAACTGCCTTTGCCGAGGGTAAATAGAAATTGGCTATTAATTTGAATAAACGATCAAATGCACAAGCCATTGAGCACAAAGAGTTTCTTTGTCCAGTTACATCTTTTGGACTTATTATCTTAAATAATATACTGCAAGCTGCAGACTTTTCATTTATGTTATAGGCCAGCAAAGATAGAAGCAAGCTGTCCAACCAGTCTTTTCTTTGTTGCTTTCTGTCATAACAAATAAAATAAAATACATCTTTCTGGCATACTAAATAAAATAAAGTAAAATAAAATCAAGACTTAGAGTTTCTTGGGCAGACCAGTGGAACAGGTAAAAGAAAGTTGTCTCAAGAGCAGAGGGGGAAAATTATCCTATGCCCCAAGACAATTTTTCACCTGAATTCTCTTTTCCCAGTCTGATATTTTCCAGACAGCCAATGGGCATCCTGGTTAGGGGTGATAGAATGTACAGTCCTACACATCTGGAAGGCACCAAATTAAGGAAGGCTGCCTTAGGTAAATACACAGCTTTGTATCCATCTCTGTTCCCCAAAGCCCCTCTAAGATCTACTTTCTAGGCCTGAATTTATTGTTAGCAACATACCAAATGGCTAATGCAGAAATATCTAACAGTTACTTTTTGTTCTGGCTTGTAGTTGACCTCAAACTGCACACACAGCTCAAGAAAAAGATGTGAACTAAACTGCTCTTGTGTTCCACTTATTTTATCTTATTTATATGCTGCCTTTTTTCCTCGGACTGAGACCCAAGACAGCCTTTCTTTGCAAAGAACTGTGTGCCAGTAATTGTGTTAGAACTTTCTGAAAGAAGTCTATGGACAAAAGCAGGTGTAATCAAATTTAGAGGATGGCCTAAATGGTTATAAGAAAGGGAAGAGTACATCTTCTTATGTAATCAAAATATGCAGCCATTCCTACGAGTGGCGAGTGGGAACCATAAAAGACCAAGCTCTTTCATTTTAATACAGCACATAAGTAATTTTCATTCTTAACTTTGTATCAGCCTTAATTACAGAACACTTCCCATTGGCTTGGAGAGGCACTTGTAGTTACGCTTCTACATTTTAAAAAAGGTATCAGAGTACCAATACAACATAGGCTACTCTTTCATTTCTTAACTAAGCAAACAAGAAAACAGTAGATGAATCTGATGGAGAGCTTAATTGTCTCAATCCGTCAAGTCCTAAATTTGCTTCCTTACAAAAATTCATCTTTAAATCCAAGTGCAGCGATGGCAAGACACCAAATTTGAAATTCTCCAACTGTCAAATGCTATTTTACTAATTATCTGGCTTCCAAGGCAATCATACAACCGTAATCATTCACCTCATGTCTGGAAACATAAGTCTTGTTCTTCTGATGAATATTTATAAGGCAGTGTAAAGCAGTCTACTTTCTTTTCCCTTTAGGCAAGACAATTTGGAGTTCATCAATATGTATTACCAAGGACTTTTATAAAAGGCACTTCAAAGGAAATTCATCAGGCATTCCTTTTGTCTTGATTTCTGTAAGACTGATACTTCCTTTTGACAAGTATCAATAAATTATCCTCTGATGGCTAGAAACTTGATGTCTTATTCAGAAACTTCCTCACACAGCATGATTTGGCATTAAGTTTCCCAAGGAATTATTAGCATCTGTCTGACAATTGAAAGGGGGGAAATGCAACGTTGAGAAATTATGAACAATGTGTGGAGGCCATTGTTTTCTGAGAGTTAAACTGTCTCCATGGCTTATATCCCTCACTGTCTCCCCACTCCATTGAAAATAATTAAATTCCAGGAGGAGGTGTGAGTAAAACTCGGAGGCTGACCAACTCAGAATGAACCATAAGCAGATTAAAAACAGATTAATGCAGCAGGTATGCAGAGTGTTAGATAACCAATTATCTCTATCCCAAAAGTTATATCATCTTTCAAACTTTGGCACATGGAAGGGATTACATTTCTGATGGGAAAAGGTGCAAACTTTGAAAAGTATGCCTCCTGAAATATCTTTCCAGCCTATTCTTTATTTCAATCATATGGAGATTCAGTTGGTTGATTGAAAAGGTATAGGATCAAATACAGGAAGCACTGTGAAAACTATTGCTAGAACAATGTCATGAATGCATTCTCATTCAGTAAAGTCAGCTGCCTGCACACAAAATACATATGCAAATCTATTTTTGCACCTCATACATTTCTGTAGCAAGCAATCTAAAAAAGTGGCAATCATACTGTATAAAATCAAGAGCAGCTCACTTAAATACTCTCCTTCTTCATTTGTCTTTACTTTTCCCTGTGACTACTCCTCCAGGAATTCTTTGTAGCATTTTGACTTTGTTATCATTACATGCCATTAAATCATCTCCAGCTTACAGCAACCCTATGAAGGAGAGGTTTCCAGAATATCCTCTACTCAACAGTCCTACTCATCTCCAGCAAGTTATTGTGTGTGGCTTTCCTTAAGGCAGGGGTGACCAACCTTGGTGTTCCAGCTGTCTTTGGACTTCAATTCCCAGAATTCCCCTGATTAACAGGTGTCCATTTCATATTTGGCATTGCTCCTGTTCTGCTGCTTTCCACCTTTCCCAGCATTATTGTCTTTTCCTGAGAGTCTTGCTTTCTCATGAAGTGCCCAAAGTAGGAACATTCCAATTTGTTTACCTACCTTTAATAACAACATAGCAAGGAAGTAGATGGAGCTAGCTACCTCTTTCTGACCACATTAATGCCACCAAGAAAGGTACTGAATCAGTGGTTCCCACAGGGTGACTTCAATTCCCAGAAACCTGTCAGTACATTGGCTGATCAGTGCTTTGGGGAATTGACTTAGAATTCTGGGAATTGGAGTCCAAAAAAACAAAGGTTGGGAAACACTGTACTAAATGAACAGGGCTTTGAATTCTTCATGCGAGTCAACACTATTGCATACTGGAATTTATATTGCAGCTTATTGACAATATTATCAATGAACAAAACAAATAAACCTCTTCATTTACCTAACCCAATTATTTGTATCTATGATGATGATGTATTGACATTGGCATGCCTTACCTTAGAACAGCTTAAAGGACTTTTTTTTCCCTGTACCATTGGTTGCATTCATCCAGCAATAAGGTATCAGAGTCCCCATGCCAAATATTAACAGGGTCAGACTAGAGATGATCATTCCCCACACACACACACACACACACACTCCCTCTCTATCTATGGCCTAGCTTTCTTTACTTGCCTAATCAGTAGGCCTCAGGAGAGGAAGAGATTGTGTTTACCAGAGTTTTGAGCATCTGTTGAACTTAGCCTGACAGCAGAGTATAAGAAAAAATAGCCTCCCTAAAGAATGTGAGGAGTGTGATCATATTTGGGCATCCTCTTGGCAAGGGTAGCCTCCTGTCGACTGATCCTTCTACTCTGGAACCAGCACTGGATTGCTTCTGATAAGAATGAAGGCCAAACTAAGTCAAGAGTGGACCTGAAATTCCCTGTTCCATTAATGTAAGCTGTAAATTCCATCATGGTTTTTTCAATCAGGAAATCAGTGGGCAGTATGTCAATATTGAGCTAAAATGGGCTTTAAAAAGAGATATAAAAAGAACAGCATGATAAGTCAATTAGGTTATCAACTCTGATAATTAATTTCAGGGCCAAAGAGAAAACAGCCAGAGAAGAAAGTGCTATAATTAGCACCTAGGGAAAGAATCAATCTACTGTATTTCTAGTTCATGTCATCTCCGTATGACTTCTGTTCCATCTTGATTTCACAAGTGTGTTTTCCCAAGGGGTTAAGTTCTGCATAAGGGTCTCTTTTAAATTAATGTTTCCTCAAAATATAGGTTTCGTAACCTGATTGTTTTGAGAGCCATTTTTCTCATTCAAAGCCACATGCACAGCCCATCCCCATGCCACCGCCATACCACTATGTTGCAGCTATAGCTTGGATATAGTCCACCGTGGCCCGGTAGGCTTCACTGGTTAATAGCAATATGAATCTGGTTCTCCACAGTAATTGTTGGAATTTATTCACCATGTGGTGTCTCTCAAGTTCATGAACTTCTCCACCCCCACCCCAAATTCCTTTCCCAAAGTGGCTGAGATTTCAGGGTTTTTTTATGCATGCTTCTCTTTGGCACTTGATTCTCTTAGAAAGAGAAAGAATAAGGAATCACTTGCACAGTGTGGAGTGCCATGCTATCAAGTCATTTGTGCATACATTCCCTCCTTTAATGAAGCCTCCTATCTGCATATTGATATAGTGAGGTAATAGGCATGGATAGTACACAGTGGTACCTCGCTTAAAGAGCATAATGCGTTCCACAGGATTGCTCTTTAAGTGAGTTTGCTCTATAAGTGAAACACCATCATAAGTGACCAATTGTTACTTCTGGGGGGGGGGATTGCGAACCCCGATTTATTTGTTAAGTGAGGTTTTGGTTGGTTTTATTTGTTAAGCAAAGCAAAATGCTGCTCTTTGAGTTAGTCTCTAAGCGAGGCGCTCTCTATGCCAGGTTTTACTGTATTAGTATCACAAAATCTATTAAAGAAGAAATTGTCAGAGCTGAGGAAATTGTAGGCCTGCCAAGAATTTTACTGCAAAGAAATAAAGCCTTGTTAGGGTGTTGAGACAATTCGGAGCTCTCTATGCTTCTCATGTTTACACTTCTAGCAGACTAAGGGTACTGTTGATTAAATACAAGGAAATTCTGGCTGACTTGCCATTTTTAAAATGTCTTTCTTCCATTTATTAAAATAAGGTTAGTTGGCTTAGTTACATCTTTCAGTCTGGGTTGGGTTCCCCCCTTCCTTTTGCATATTTCTTGAACACATTGTCACACAATCAGTGTATGTGTGTTTGATGAGAAAAACATGTATTTATAAGATGCTTTAATATAATAGTTTCTATATACAATGGAGACATTTTAAAAAAAGGAATGTGCAAAACAGATTGTGAAATTCTATATTTCTGTGGTTAAATGTGCAGTTGAAGAACCACTGATGTGCTAGTGTTATACCAGAAAAGTAAGTTAGTATCTAATATTCACTAACCTTAAGGGCCATTTGTCTCTTTCATCTCCTGGCATATTCATCTTTGCTCAGTTTGGATTATGAGCTTCTGCATTAAAAGAAGCCCATTATAAAGTGTCAATGTTGAAAGTGCAGCTAAATCTTCCTGAGGGATGCAAAAATGGGGTCCTCCACCTGGAGGGGGGAATAAGCAGTTGCCAAAGTATAAACCATACTCTTCCAAATATTGTTCAGATTTTTTCCAAGCTCAAATAAGGATGCCATACAGTCAATATCTTTAATTTTGATAATGCAAGTGTGTGACAAGGCACACCCATGAAGCACCAGGTTTACCTAGTAGTGGAAGGGGCACTTTTTCCCATCCAGAAGCAGGAAAGAGGCTGGAATGCAGGGTGGAGATTCCTCATCCACAGCAAGGGGGAGGGGAGGATCAAGGTTTTGTCGACTGACCATGGTCTTCCCTCCTCCATCAGCCTTTTTGGCCATGTGGACTTGTGATGGCCATCTCTGGTGGTGGATAGTGCTGGGTGGAGTCCTTTAAGACAGTGATGGGAGAAAGTGCTCCTATTGGACTGTTTGGCAGAGAGCAACGGTGCACATGTTCACAGAGAGGACTGCCACCACTGCTTTAGGATGTCTTTTGACTGGGGGGGGCTGACTGCCTGGCAGGATTTGTGCGAATCAGTTGGGCATACAATGCTATGAGAAATCTAGGGGTACTGCCTATATTGGTCCCTGCAAACTGAGTTGCCAACAGCCTCTTGGATGTCTCTTCAATTAGCCGCCAGCCTGGGACAGTAGCTGACAAGGATTGGCACTGCCCTGGGGCAAGGATTTGCCTGATAGTACCTGAGAAGGATGGTATAGCTCCCCATGACTGGGACCCAGGTTTTGCACTACCATCCCCTCTGCCCCTGGCAGGTTAGGGTGAAATTTTAATAAATGTGGCCCATGCCTTTCTCCAAATATTGTCGTCTTGTCTTTTTGTACTGTGGGTTGGGTGGGGAAAAGAAAGTAGTTTGGCACAAATATGTGTGTGCACATATATACTGTATAACTCTTACATCCATTTGGTTTTAATGATTTAATGAAATTCATTCATTTCATGGCCATATATATAAACACTAAATGTTAAAATATCCCACTTACAACAAATACATTTTCCAGAGGTTTGTGTGGGTGCATGGAATTGAGAAGCAATCAATATATGCTTGCCGAATCAGTCTCAAACTATAGGCAAACCTCTTGTTAATGATAATTACTGTGCCATCCGTGTTCCATTTATTAATTAAACCCCAGGTAGAGTGCAGAAAGATTAAATTTCAGATAGGCTGTCCCAAGATTGATGACACCGTGTACAAGGTGGGTTGATATCACCTTCTCTATTTTTTAGGAGTTAGTAGCAGAAGTTTCAAAATGACACCTTGTGAACACAGACCTTGTGTGATACTGTCATCACTTTTGCTCTAGAACTAATTTTGGGATTTTCTTGGATGACTTCCAAAACTAAGGAAGGACACACCTGCTTGCTCTTACAAACAGTACAATGTACAGTCCTTCACTCAGGAGTCATTAATATCTGCCCTTAAAACCACTTGAAGAGAACATCTGCAGCACACACAGCTTGTTCTGTGAGCCAGCAGTCCAAAGTTCATTTCTAAAGTAGAGGCGGCTGCAGCGGCGGCGGCGGCGGCTGCTTCCATGTCTAGGCCAAATGAGCAACTGCCAAAAATGAAACCACCTTTTGGTGAATTCATTCTGTAGTTTCCTTTACCTGACCTAGTGTGAGAGAGTACTAGAGACTACCAAATGATGATTTAAAATGCTTGTAGCAAATAAATCTTAATGATTTTCCCCTTAGAATGTGCAATTGGAAGGTCAGGTATTTGGATTGCCTCTTTTGTAAAATATTCGCTGAAGCAGCTAAGTTGATGGCCAAGGTTACGAAATAGACAGGTATATAGAAGATTGGTTGTACTGTGGAATTTTACATTAAGAGCAAATAGACCATGTAAATGAGTCAAATATTAAGTACCTTGCTAAAAGGTTAATTGTCACCGGTACAAATAATACATTCTTGCATATGCTTTGGCCTGTGTTGTTGCCTTTTTAAGTTCAAGCCGTTAAAAAACACCTTTGGTTTAACACAAATGTTTTCCATGCAGAACACTGGGCTACAGACCATTAGTCAAAGCTAGCTGTTGTTGTTCAGTTATATAGTCAAGTCCGACCCTTTGTGACCCCATGGACCTTTGCACATCTGGCACCCCTATCTTCCACCATCTTCCACAACCCTCCAAGCTTTGTGCTCATTGCATCAACAATACCATCTAGTCATTTCATTCTCTGCTGCCCCCTTCTTCTTTTACCCTTGACCTTTCCCAGAATCAAGGCCTTCACAAGTGAATTCTCTCTTCTCATTTGACGGCCAAAGTACTTTAGCTTCATCTTCACTATCTGACCTTCCAAGGAGCAGTCGGGGTTGATTTCCTTTAAGATCGACCTATTCATTCTTTGCTGTCCAGGGGACTATCAAAATTCTCCTCCAACACCACATTTCAAAGGCATCTATTCTTCTGCACTCCACTTTCTTTATGGTCCAGCTTTCACAACCATACATTACTACTGGGAATACCATTGCTTTGAATGTGCAGAATTTTGGCCGGGAAGTTTAAAAGGAGCCTCCCTGCCGAGGGAGGCTCGAAGAAAGACATCGCCACTGCCACCGCTGTCGTGCCTCTCCCGGCCCCCGTCACTGGCCGGGAAGTTTAAAAGGAGCCTCCCTGCCGAGGGAGGCTCGAAGAAAGGCGCTGCTGCTGCCGTCACGCCTCTCCTGGCCCCCGTCACCGGCCGGGAAGTTTAAAAGGAGCAACACCTGCGGTCCCGGGCGGCGATAAGAAGACCTCGCCGCCGCCGCCGCCACGCCGAACTCCCTCGGCCAGCCGGCGATAAGAAGACTTTGTTTTTTAGGATTTACTTATAAGACTGTGATTGCTGTGTTATTTTCTATGTCATGTACTGTATATGTAATTGGAATGATATTTTGTATCCTTATGTTGCAGTGCGGTTTTGTTCCATTGCACTGTATTTTGTAACTTTATTTCGCAGTGTGGTTTTGTTTTATTACACTGCTGTATTGTATTGTTTATATTTATTGTATCATGTTGTATGACCTTGATTATGGTATATTCTTTTGATTGTCTTATGTGTATGGTCTCTGTAAACCGCCCTGAGTCGGTTGTACCGAGTAGGGCGGTATATAAATCGAATGAATGAATGAATGAATGAATGAAGATGATGTTTCTTCTTTTAACTATGTTCCCCAGATTTCTCATAGCTTGTCTCCCAAGAATCAGTTGCCTTTTTATTTCATGGCTGCAATCTCCATCTGCAGTGATCTTGAATCCTAAGAATGTAAACTATGTCACTGCTTCTACTTCTTCCCCATCTATTTTCCAGGGACTGATAGGGCCAGTTGCCATTATCTTGGTTTTCTTAATATTGACTCTCAGGCCAGCTTTTGCACTCTCTTCTTTCAACCTAAGCAGGAGCTTCTTTAGGTCTTCTTCACGTTCTGCCATTAGGGTAGTATCATCTGCATATCTCAAATTGTTGATGTTTCTCCCAGCAATTTTAATTCTAACTTGTGATTCATCCAGCCCTGCATTGCACATTATGTGCTCTGTACATAAGTTAAAAAAGCAGGGTGACACATTGTCTTATTCCTTTTCCTATTCCAAACCATTTCATCTTTCCATATCCTGTCCTAACTCTTGACTCATGTACAGATTTTTTTTCATGAGACATATAAGGTATTCTGGTATTCCCATCTCTTCAGTTACTTGCCAAATTTATTGTGGTCCACACAGACAAAGGCCTTGGTCTAGTCAATGAAACAGAAGTAGATTTCTTTTCTGGTACACCCCTGCTTTTTCCATGATCCAGCAAGTGTTTGTAATTTGGTCTCTAGTTCCTCTGCCCCTTTGGAACCCAGCCTGCACTTCTAGAAATTATCACTCCACATACTGCTAAGGCCTAGCTTGTAGGATCTTGAGCATGACTTTGCTAGCATGTGAGATGAGTGCAATTGTGCAATAATTTGAGCATTTTTTGGCATTGCCCTTCTTTGGCACATAAGGTGTTCTGGTATTCCAACCTCTTTAATTACTTGCCACATTTTGTTGTGGTCCACACAGTCAAAGGCCTTGGTGTAGTCAATGAAACAGAAGTAGACTTGTTTCTGATATTCCTTTGTTTTCTCCATGATCCAACATATGTTGACAGTTTGGTCTCTAGTTCCCCTACCTCTTCAGAACCCAGCCTGCACTTCTGGTAATTCTCTCTCCACGTGCTGCTGTAGCCTATCCTGTATTACCTTGTGCATGATATGATTTCAAATCATTGCTACTCATATCTGTACCAAATAACTTCCTGCTAAGCTATCGAAATTGTCTGACTGACTGACTGACTGACTGACTGACTGACTGACTGACTGATTGATTGATTAATTGATTGATTGATTGATTGATTGATTGATTGATTGATTGATTGATTGATACCCCATCCAATTGCTGCAAGAACCACTCTGGGTGGCTCACAATAATATATAACAAGCAACATGTAAAACAAGCTACAATAGTAAGTCAAGTACCAATTAACGCATATGATAACACATTACAACATAAAAATTAAAATAGCTAACTAGATAGCATCCATAATTCAGTTAGACATAATAACAATACATCATAGATCACAGTTTGGTTAATTTAATAAAGGATAATTTCTGCATTTGTAAAATAGTTCACAGCAAGGGAAAAGCTTGTTGAAACAGGAATATCTTCTGTTGTTTTCAAAGGTCCATAAAGTGGAAGCAGATCTAATTTTCACTGGCATCATGTTCCATAGTAAAGGAGCCACAGCAGAAAAATATCTTGATCTAGTCACCTCCTGGGTTTTTTTTCCCCTCATGGTGTGAGTTTGTGTAATTTTGAGTGTCTAGGTATTCCTGGTTCAATTTCTTGGGAAGACATTTTCCCACAGATAGCATGATCCTAAACCAGGGGTTCCCAATGTCTTCCTGCCACAGGCCAGTTCCCACCACTATGCTCAGCTGTGTTGGCCAGAGGCATGGCTGCACCCACAGCTTACATTTGCAGTGGCGGCAGGAATTGTACTGTTTTAGCATCTTCTCACACAGCCTCTACCACTTCCCAGCATGGTGGGAGGCTTTTCAGAGCATGTTTGTTCCATTTTGGGCTTTTTTTCATCACTTCTCTGCTGTGTTTTGACAGCCAAGCCATGGCAGTTGGCAACTTCCTGGTTCCGTGCTGGGAACCCAGGCGCTGATGTAAACTCCACTGGAAGTTGCCAACCGCTGTGGTTTGGTTGCTGAAGCACAGTGGAGAAGTAGCGAAAAAATCCCAAAATGGAATGAACATGCTCCGAAAAGCCTCCTACCACCCTGAGAAGCAGCAGAGGCTGTGCAAGAAGCCACTAAAATTGCACGATTCCTGCTGCCACCGGCGGCAGCACCACCACCGCGGTAAGTGATGTATTTCAACTTTCAGTAGTGGTGGGCAGTTCTAGAGGTGCCCGGGTTGCCACCACAGGGTGAATTAATGAGCTCCACATGCTGGATTAGGTCCATGGGCTTGGGAACACCTGTCCTAAACTGTTAAGAGCTTTGTATGTTAGCATCAGCACCTTGAACCTGGCATGGAATGCAACAGGCAACCAATGCAAACTAACTAGAACCAGAGTAATATAGTCAACATGACCAATGCCCATAACGAGACTAGCCACTGCATTTTGGACCTTTTGAAGTCTTCTGTACCAGCCACAAGGGCAGCCCCACACAGAGAGCATTATAGTAATCAAGTTTGGAGATTACCGGAGCATAGGTCAAAAATGTTAATGATTTCCTATCTGGGAATGGGTGAAGTTGGGAATAACACCGTAGATGGTAAAAAGGCAGACTTGAACATGGATGATATCTGTTGCTCCATAGACAGAGCCAGGTCAAATTGCATGCACAGATTATATACACTCTCTTCTAAGGAGGAAAGCAGCACCCCTCAAACAGAGGGAAATTCTCCCAAGCTGGGGCTGCTTACCTCCAACCAGCATGACCTCTGTCTTGTCTGGATTCAGTCTCAGCTTATTAACTTCCACCCATTCCATTACTGCCTCCAGGCATCTCTGTTTGACAGCACTCGATAGACAAATGCCTTGCTAAATTTGACCAGGTTGAGTTATATCTAGCCCTCGGCAAAATTAAATGTTAATCCCACCTACTATACACCCCTGGAAATGAATGAGATATACCAATCATATTTAACATGATTAGTCTGGTTTTTTCTTAGATCTCCTTCCATCTTTACCTTTATAACATATACTTGTTCCTTATGACAACATTTTTCACTCATGCTGACTCTATACATACCTCCATCACTTGGAGACTAACCATTATCAACATTAACATGGGATTTACTTTTCAGTAAATAAGGACTACATTGTATGGCTATGAACATTGAAGTGGTTTGTTGGTCCTTTTATCTTATTCAATGGTGAATGTTAGCAGGAGAAAGAAAGAAAGAAAGAAAGAAAGAAAGAAAGAAAGAAAGAAAGAAAGAAAGAAAGAAAGAAAGAAAGAAAGAATGAATGAATGAATGAATGAATGAATGAATGAACAAATGAACGAATGAATGAAAGAACTAATTTTGGGAAACCACACTGGTAAATACTATTATTGTGGGGAGAATTTTTTTAAAAAACATTCCCATTAAATACAAATATGCTGTAACAAATCTGGGGAGGTAAATAGGAAGAAATGCCCATTGCCACTTGGAGCCACTCCAGGATGATGGTCTAATTTAAAGAATTGAGGAGATATCATTCAAATGTCAAAGAGTTCACAAGAATGTATGTATAGATCACAGAGAGAAAGAAAGAGAACTTGCAACTGTCCAATTTTCAAATAATGTTTTCAACAACTTCACCTCTCGGTTCTTTTGGTTGTCTACATAAGAACAAAGGAAACCAATATTGAGACCATTTGTCTGTCTAGGTCAACACTGTCAAATGTCAACAGTATAGAGACACATGCAAACATGGCAACTCACCATGGTTTCAGGCAAGAGCTAATCTTGACACCATCTTCATAAAATGGATAGGCTCTAGCACCATTAAGGAAGCACCTTGAGGCTTTTAGGATGTGGTAGGTGGCATCTTTTGAGTTTTGATTTGCATTTGCCCAACTCACCAATGACTAGTAGGATACTATCAGTGGTATAATGAAGTCAGGGTTCACAGAGTTGAGATGTAGGGAAGTCATTGACTGACATGGATGATGATGTAATTAGCTAATCCACTTCAGGGGTCTTTGTCCCTAATGTTTAGCTGCAGTCACTAGAGGCGGCACCCCCAGCCTTAAAATGAGATACCTTCCCTGACTTATGGGCCAATCCTAGATGCAACATCACTGTCACTAGAAAAAATGGATTTTCTCACAAGTTACATATACAGTAAAACCTCATATAACACTAAAACCTGGTTCCACAAGTCTTGGTGTTATATGATTTTTAGTGTTATCTGATGCATGTTAAAATCCTATGGGATCCATAGAGATACATTGTAACCACACAGGCTTTAGCGGTTGTTATCTGAAGCATCCCATAGGATCTTAATGTTATCTGATGCAATTCTTCCCCCCAGATTCCTTAATGTTATGCGATTTTAGTGTTATTCGATACTAATGTTATATGAGGTATTACTGTAATTAGGAACTACTTCTGCTGTTCTCCAGTGTGCTTGTGGATAACTTGATCTTGAATGGGAGATTGAGAGCCACTGACAAAAGATCAGTGCTTGGAAAATTAACTTTTTCAACTTCATCACCAAGAATTCTCAGCCTGTGTGGCAATGTTGCTTGGAAATTTCTAAGTAAAAGTAACTCTTCTGCATTCTGTAAAAGATTAGTTCATGGCAGAGCTGAAAACTACTAGAGATATTCCCCACCTCCATTTTTCAATATATATTCTTTATGCTTCATGTACATAGTTTGCTTTGTGCTTTGAATAGGTCAAACGAATGTTAAAAACTGTGTTGACTGATTTATTGATAACAGTCAACACAGCAGCACACATATTTGAGTTTTCTTTGTGATGTATCCATGGGCAATATCATGATAAGCATCCATACTTTGAAATGTACAATTTACACCAATGGGTAAACAGCAATATAACAATGTGGCAAAATAAACATACTTGTTTTAGTTGCATAAACAGACTTGTTTTAGTAGAAAAGATAAAAAATGAAAAAGATCATAACCTACTAGTTATTGTGGTGGTGGGTGGAATTAGACAACATGGAAAGATAATTAACAGCATCCACCACATGGCATAGTGAAAGAAGAAGTTAGGAATAACATTAGGCCTTTAAAGTCTTCAGCCTGAAATTTTATAAAATCAGCAATTAACTGAGAGAGAAATTGACTTCTACACAAAGACAATGCAGGCATAGTTCACCTCCCTTGACAGTATCTCCTAAGAGCCAAAAGGCTATTATGTCAGATCTTATTTTCTTTAAAGGTCTCTTTTATAATGCTAACCAAGTAGGAATACATTACCTTTGATTCTATGCCAAAGAAAGTAAAAGCTCACAAATAAAATGACCTGCCTAAAACACATCAAAAGTGCATCTAGTCCATTATCTTTTTTCCATTGGTGGGCAGTTGACACTAATTCAGAAATGTAAAAGAGGGCATGGTGGAGATGGCAGATTATCCTCTACACTGTTACTTAATTTTTCTGCTCCATGGGGCCTACTTTCTATCCAGAGAAATGGCACCATCTTCAAATTATGTTCTTCAAAGTGTACAGTATAAAATTAAGCAATGGAACCATCACATTTTTGCAGCATAAATTTCATAAAACCACTACCTGAAAGTCATCCATATTAGGCAGTTTTTCCCTGTAAGAAGAAATCTGGAGAAATGTCATTATTCTAATTAATGAAATAAGCATCAAATCCACTAATTTATTTATTTATTTATTTATTTTATTAGTTCAAATTTATATTGCCTCACACTCATCGTAGTGACTCAGGGCGGCTTACAAACAATACATTACATTACAACACAATATGTTGATGGGGACTCAGGGGGAGGGGCGGCAAAGTCCTCAACCTGCCCTAGCTTCTTATTCCCCCGGCCGTTGGTGTGGGCACAGGGGGAGGGGCGGTGAAGTCCTCAACCTGCCCTGGCTTCTTATTCCCCATGGCCATTGATGCAACTACAACTCTTCTTTGTAGTGGGCAGATGAAGACACATTTTCAGGAGTTCAGAAACAGCATGGGGGGGGGAGCAGGAGTTATCAGCAAGGGACAATAAGTACTGAAACTCTTATTGTCCATGCCCAAAGAGTTGCCCTCCCTCTCTGTTGCTGTGGTTGGCTAGCATCCTGACACATCTCCACTTATCTGCCACTGTGTCCATTTGTTGTTCTCTATTAAGGTTCACCTAGTCTCTGATGTTATCTATCCAAGAACTCTGTCTTCTGCCTCTACCATTTTCACCCTTGATCTTCCTTTGAAAGGTATATTGCTTACTCAATACTCTATTCAACTCACTAAAAAGCAGGAGGCTCTGTATCCGTTATGATGCTGTTTTCATTTTGTAGGTAAATTAACAATAGTACCTATTAATAGCTTTTGGCATTTTGTAACATACCGTAGGCAAAAGCTGGCTTGAGACTCAACATCAAGAAAACCCAAGATAATGGCAACAGGACCTATCACTTCCTGGAGAATAGATGAGGAAGAAGGAGAAGCAGTGACAGACTTTACCTTCTTAGGATCCAAGATCACTGCAGATGGTGATTGCAGCCATGAAACAACAAGGCGACTGATTCTTGGGAGACAAGCTGGGAAACATAGTGAAAAGTAGAGATGTCACCTTGCAAACAAAAGTTTGCATAGTCAAAACAATGGTATTCTCGGTGGTAATGTATGGTTGTGAGAGCTGGACCATAAGGAAAGCTGAGTGCAGAAGAATAGATGCCTTTGAAATGTGGTGTTGGAGGAGAGTGTTGAGAGTACCCTGGACAGCTAGGAGAACAAATAAGTTGATCTTAGAAGAAATCAACTCTGACTGTTCCTTGGAAGGTCAAATAGTGAAGATGAAGCTAAACTATCAAGTAAGAATAAAGGACTCGCTTGAGAAAGCCTTGATGCTGGGAAAGGTCAAGGGCAAAAGAAGTGGGTGGCATAAAATGAGATGGCTAGATGGTATTGTTGATACAACGGGCACAGAGTTGGGTGGATTGAGGAGGATGGTGGAGGATAGGGGGCCTGGTGTGCAAGGGTCCATGGGTTCACAGGGGGTCAAGCAACAAAAACTTAGGCACTGTGGCAATTTTACACTGTAAATATATCTTGTGCATAGTATTTTTACCTTTGTGTGTGCAAAGTGGCTAGGATTTGATTGGCAGTCTGAAGTAGGATAAGTCCCATGAGTTTGTGCTCTACTGTTCATGATTCACCTATTGTGATGGGTTAAGAGCATTAAAACTATGTGCCTTGATAAGCAAGAGGACTGTTCACATTGCCTTGAAGTACACTAGCAATAGTTATATGAACTAGTACTTGAATATCAAAATACTGATACATCTTCCTTCAGAAATCAGTGCTATTGAGGTCAAGTGGAATTTACTCCATTATTTAAGTGCATATAGGAATATAGCCACAATTTGGGCATTAATTTTTTTGGCATGGAGGGCCTTGTGGACAAATTTTTGTTCTCATATTTCAGACTTTCTTTTGTATCTATGAGGTCCAAGAGATTTACCATTAAAATAACTGCAGTATTAATGTCAATCACTTTATTACGGTCTACAATCAGCATAGTAAAATGAGAGGTGAGATTTTTAAATTTTAAATGCTTAAAATGTAGATAAAATATATTATTTAAATGTCAACACCAATTCAAAAGGAATGGCAGTAGGAGTTCTTTCAATTCATAATAAATTATTGTTTGTAGACATATAATTATTGTTAGTAGAAACATACACACCTGTGCTCTCAGAGACAACTCATTATACAGTATAGTGATAGCTGGTAGATCAGTGGGAAAGTGATTATTCAGGAACTGGCATTATCCTGTGAGCAGCTTTTGGAGAGAGTAATAAAAAAGATGAAACAAAAAGGTTATGACATTTGTTCTTCATCTCCCTACAATTTGATAGTTTATTTTGAAGTCAAAACCTTCTGGCTAAAATATAATATAGATATATGACAATACATCCTTTTATGTAATCCTGCTTGTAGACTGTAGTCATGGTTAGAATATCATGAGACCTTCCTTTAGAAGTAAGGCATATTTTCTTTGACATGCTTTCAAAACCAGTTCAGCTTGCATCAACTCACCCTACTGGTTCATAAGCCAATTTCAAACATATTGGATAAGCTGCAAAAGGGCAAGACAAAAGGACACGATCACAAAGATATGTTATCTATTCATGTCAGCAACTTGATACTGCTGTATTCTTCAAACAAAAGTTGCAAAATGAATATCTAAGTAACTGTAGGGAGGGAGGGAGATGGACAGACAAAGTATAGTGGTTGGTAAACTTCAGAAACTATTTTCATTTTCACACATGAATGTCACTTTACCTAACATCTCATATATGAAAATGCTTAGCATGCAGCTTCTTCCTCCAATTTTCTTGTTTTCAAGTATCCAAAATTTTGGAGATAATAATTCTCGATAAGACATTGGAACAAGGCAGTCTTTTTCACCTGGTGCCTTCTCCATATGTTTGACTACAATTTTGAAAGCCCCACAGCTAGTTGCTTGTGGAAGGCTTCTGGTCTAAGATGACAACATTATGCAGGTACTCTTCATACATTAATGATAGAAATGTCTCTCCATGATGGGAAAGATACAACATTTCAAATCAATAGTGGCATGCCAGTTATGATGCTCGGACTCCAACATCAGATTTTAAAAAACGAAGCATGCTGGTTTGGGTAAAAGGGCTATCTCACAGTTTTATTCTTGTATTATCTCATTTGTACTTTCCATCACACCAGGTGTCATGACCTGGTTTTAGTACTACGTTGTGGTGCTGATCTTTAGTTCCATTCAGCCACTTTAGGTCTGCATCTTGCTGCCCCCCAATCTGTTTCCTGGAGCAGAAGTATGTCATCTTTGTATTTCCTGCACAGGTCTGCAAGGAGGACACTCTTATTACTTGAAAGTCCCTCAATATTTATTGAGATCATTGTTACAGTTGGTCTTGACAAAGACCTTTCTGGTGGATTCATTCTTCAGTTCCTTTGGTCTGATCTGGTGTTAGAAAGATTAGCCAACAAGGATATGACAGCATTCACAATTTTTGTGGAGGCTCTTTCAGTGTACTTAAATTAATAATAAACATTATTAATCAGCTGGTTTTTATCTCTTTCCAATGTTTGCCACTCTTCCAAACAAACACATACAGGCATACATACAAACCACTATAGCTGGAAAAACCAAGATAAAGTATTTCCATGGAGAAGTAGGTAGACCCATCAATCCCTCATTCCTGTGGTTATTTTTTCCAATCAAAAAAGATAACACAAGGCAGTATCTTCACCTACCCAACTTTCTTAAGCTCAAAGTTTTGATTCTGATAGCCATGATGTATATAGTTGCATTTCACCTGCCAAGAAAAAAAGCAATAAACAGCAATAACATTTAAATCTTTCTTTTGAAGATATTTCAAAACCATTGTACACCAACACTGTGGCTTTTTTTAGTTGACTAGTAAAGGTTTCACTTCAGCATGGATTTTGGAATTTTAATGTTCACATTAAATTGGAGCCCTGCTGCTCTTCATCATGTAACCCAATAAAGGCTGCAGCCAACCTTTGCCCAATGCTCCTGTAAAACAACAACAACCCTGAAATCTGTTTAATACTGTACTCTTAGCTCAACAGTACACATTAGCACCAAAAGTGCTAATGGTTTAATTTTTAGGATCCTAACACCTTTTGAGCATTAAGAACAGGACATTCTTAGACTACTGCACTGTAGAGCATCTTGCTGAAATTTGCACTGATTAACACTCCAACCAACCTAGCAGTTCAAAAGCAAAAAATTGCAAGTAGATAAATTGGGACCACTTCAGTGGGAAGGTAACAGAGTTCCATGTGCTATGGTGTCTAGTTATTCCTGCCACATGACCATGGAAACGTTTGCAGAAGCAGATAGCGCTGGCTCTTCGGCTTAGAAACAGAGATGAGCACTGACCCCTAGAGTCGGATATGACTGGCTTTTGAGCAAGAGAAACCTTTACCTTTACCTTTACCTTTAACGCTCCAAGGCTGCATTCCCAAGTGGTACTAGAGAGCCTTCTGGAGTGTCATTGGACTTCAAAAAGCTAACTCACACTTGGTGAATTTCCAGGTAAACATACAGGAGAGATTATTTAGATGGAGTTTACTAAAATATGTAACATAGGCTTGTTGGAGAACAAAAAACATCTGGGGCATTTGCTTTTTAGAGGAAGTAACAGTTCTTGGCAGTCCTTAGAACAAAAGTAACTGATTACAAATAACATATGAATACTTGACTGTGGTAGAAAACTGGGGTGGAAAGACAGCTCATCATTCTATTGATCCTTAGGTTTCTTTCCAAAAATATTAGTAAGAGGGGAGGTTCATGTTCACATATGTTTTTTGTTTCCATGTAAAAGATACCACCTATAAAAAAAATACAGCACTGAGTTCATGAGAATACCTCAATTCTGAGCACTGGTTCGATCTATAAAAGTGGTGGCAAATGACAGGCATGCTTTTTATTGCAACATCATATGGCAGATATGGAAACAGCATGAAAAACCTTTTCTTCACTTTTTCAGACCCAGTCTTAAAAAGCTTAAAACCGAAGTTCATTTGAGTAAATTGAGTAAATATATTAGATACCAGTGGAGACCCTATCATTCTTCTGTAGTTTTCCCTCCCGTTTTTCCTTCATACACACTTTTGTTCTTATTCATTATAGCTAAATATATTGCCAGTGGTTACACACAAATTCAAATTCAACAAATTCAAATATACTTTTGCTATCATATCACTTTTCTTGGCCTCGTATTAAGGAGATGAAATAATCCTTCATTATTTAAGCAGAAGATTAAACTATATTCTTTTTTTAAAAAAAATACTTTAGCATTCTTGTGAATCTTTCCAATGATTTGCAGAGCCACAAAAGAGATATATTTCTCCCAGTTATTACCAACTATTTTCTTCCATTGTCTAATAATCTCCTTTTCCACTCCCTTAGAAGAAGAATCACTAAAAAGTGAGTCTTTAAGGTTTTGCCTGTTAATTGAACAGCTTAAATATTTTTTTCATCTTGGTATAGGAATTTCATTGTCTACTTGGAGGGCCTTGTGTAGGGAATTGCATGAGAATCCATTTGAATAGGGAATCCATTCCTGTATGACCATGTGGCTGTGTCTATAGTTTTCCCCAAAAGTGGGGGGGAAAAGTTTGAGAACTTCTAGCACAATCTGGTATGAATGTCAGACCTACATTTTCTGTAGTAATGGGTGAATTAGGATGATGTTGACTGGATTTCACAGGTCTTTAAATGCTAACAGAGAGAGAGAGAGAGAGGATGCACTCTTATTTTTGCAATGCAATTTGTCAGCAGTATGGGACTTAAAAGATCTGAATTCTAATACCCATGGAATCACTAGTCCATTTTCTCTTACCCTGACCTACTTCACATGGTTGTTGTGAGAAAGATATTTGCTGAGTTCAGCTCACTGAAAGAAAACAAATAAGTAAATAAATGTTGTAAGTAATCATATTTATATTGTAAGTGAGGAAATGCATTCCTCCACAATTTTGGAGGTTTTTAGAGAACTATTAGATCTCAGTGTACACTAGATTAGCTCCTTGACCTACCTCAACAAATGTCTTCACAACAGACACTATAAAATAAAGTGGCAAGGAAACACAACTCCAACAAAACGTACAAAAATAGTTGGATAATCAACTAAGACCTGCCAGATTCCTAGATATCAGTTGCTGGAGGTCACTGCGCTAATCACCACCACCATCATCATGCCATTAAGTCAATCCTGACTTAGGTAAAGGTCACCCTTGCTCAAAAGCCAATCATAGCTGACTCTCTACTGCTCAATTCTCTTTGTAGCCAAAGAGCCAGAGCTATCTGTGTCTGCAGATGTTTCCATGATCATGACTAGATGCAGGAGTGTACGGAATGCTGTTTATCTTTGCACCAACGTGGTACCTATTTATTTACTTGCAATTTCTTGATTTCAAATGGTTGGTTTGCTGGGAACAGGAGCTGGGACAGAGACAGGAGCTCACTCCATCATGCAGCACCTCAGATCTTGAACTGCTGACCTGCTGATCTTTCAGTCATCAAGTTCAGTGTCTTAACCACTAAGCCAAAACACTCCTGACCCTTTCCAAAGTTTTCTAGGTATATAATAATCAGATGTAGTTAACCATTCCCTTCTTCTGGGGACACCCTGGGATTGTGCAGTATGTCCAGGGCACAATGGGGAATCAAGCTCCCAACATCTGACTCAACTGCTAGATGCTTAAACTATTGAGCTATCCAGTCAATTTTAAACAACTATAAATATAGACTTATAAGATTTTAAACTTCTATAAATAGATGACTTCATTCCTTTCTTCTCCACTTAAAAAGTAGCACAGACTGTTCTCAAACTGATCCCTCACACATTGCATAGAATTAGATGTATCCTCTGTGATGGTTTATAAACCACAAAACCAATAATCTCTTCAGATTTAGTCTGTAAAGGATGAATAGTATCCCAAACAGCTGCACCTCCTGGATTCTAAGGAGCAGATGAAAGGGGAAATATTTTCCTCTATACCTGTGTTTCCCAACCTTTGTTTTTTTCAACTTCAATTTGCAGAAGTCCCCTGGACAGTGAGGAGAACAAATAGGTCAATCTTAGAAGAAATCAACCCTGACTGCTCCTTAGAAGGTCAAATAGTAAAGATGAAGCTAAAGTACTTTGGACATCAAATGTGAATAGAGGATTCACTTGAGAAGGACTTGGTGCTGGTAAAGGTGGAAAGCAAAATAAGAAGGGGCAGCCCAAAATGGGATGGCTAGATGCTATTGTAGACACAGTAGGCACAGAGCTGGGTGGGTTGAGAAAGATGGTGAAGGACAGAGGTGCCTGGCAGGCAATGGTCCATGGGGTTGCAAAGGGACAGAATAGACTGCGACTGAACAACAATAAAAGAGCAGTGATGGCTAACCTTGGCACGCCAAGTGTTTTAGAACTTCAATTCCCAGAAGCCCTGATCAGCAGGAGTGCTGACTTGGGCTTCTGGGAATTGAAGTCCAGGAACACCTGGAGTGCCAAGGTTCACCATCACTGTAATCTATACCAATGCCATACCATAAGGAGAGTTTTGTCTTATGTCTTCAGCAGTACCTTTGCTGATTTTTCCAGTTTTCCTTAGTCATTCTTTTCTTTATCCTGTTTATTTTACTATGGCAAAGGGTGGGAAGGAAGTGGACTATAGTTTGTGACTACATATGTGGAGGGTCACTCTTATGTCTATTCCTTAATGACTGACTGACTGACTCTCTCTCTCTCTTTTTCTTTCTTGAAGTAGTGGGCCAAATTAATCAGAGTGAGATTTTTCCAGTCCCCTTTGTTTACTTCAAAGCCCTAAGGGACTGCAATGGCTCAGTGGTTAAGAAGCTCACCTTGTGAGCTGGAAGGCTGGCAAGTTTGAAACCCAGGTACTGCATGACAGATTGAGCACCTGTCTCTGTCCCATCTCTTGGGGACATGAAAGGAGCCTCATTTGGGCATTCTCTGAGCTGTGTTTCTTCTGCAAAAATCCTTTCAACTCAGAATAATGTCTGATATGACATTATTATTATTACTTCAAAGCCCTGATCCAAAAGTGGATAGGTGTCAAGATAGGATCACTGTATTGTTTTAAACCATAGAGAGGCCAACAAACTTGCCATTTGTTTTGCTATCCCAGATAGGATGTTTGGATCAGTACGCAGTTAGACTGCCTAGGTAATAGGTCTTCATCCTAGAACTGTGATGGTGAACCTTGGCACTCCAGGTGTTCTTGGACTTCAATTACCAGAAGACCAAGCCAGCACTCCTGTTAATCAGGGCTTCTGGGAATTGAAGTTCAAGAACAGTTGGAGTGCCAAGGTTAGCCTTCACTCTCCTAGAACATTCCAGATTCCATGAACAGTAATTAATAAAGATGTGGATTTGTTTACCTATTTCAAAATATGTATAGCTTAATCTCCCCCTTTTGTCAGTCTGCATTCATATCATGATTAATTCATATCTGTTAAAGGTTATACTATGGTAACTTCTTTTTTGGAATTAACTCTGTTCTTCATACCGTATGTGATTTGTAAATTAACAGGATGGACTCAGGTTACATTATAATATGCCAAAGCTGATTTGTTTTCAGTCCAAGAGGCAAACATCAGAAAATGTATAAAGAAAATCGTATGGGACATAATACATCATTATATATTATCTGGAACCCAAGACCATTTGTTATTCTCTCTGTGTTGTTTTTGTAGTCAGTATAAATGATTTAAGCTGAAGACTTTTGTGTAAATTGAATGACAAAAAATTTCACTAGCTCAGCTTACTGGGCAGCCATTACTTACACGTTTTAGTGCAAAGTACTTTCTCCCCCATAAAGCAGTGCAAATTAGCTTTGATTAATACTTGGTTAAAAGTAATTTGTTCTGTCACATTAGCAATATCCAGCTGGAAAATGATTGTTTTAATTCACAATCACATGCTCATTTTATCTGCTGTTCTCTTAAATGTGAAATGGTGTGTGTGTGTGTCTGTGTGCTCTCACATGTGTGTGTGCCTGTGTGTGTGTGTGTGTGTGTGTGTGTGTGCACATGCGTGAAATGTAGCATGCTGTACTTCTATAAGCGTACAGATTGTCACTGGATTGCGTCTTTCAGTCCACATTCAGCTCTTACTTATGCATTACTTCTCAGCACTGCAGTATTCAATGTGTAGCTACCTGCATTCTTTTAGAAATTTGATTTTAAAAACACAGGTTGTAAATAGCTTGCATTTCACATGTATTACCCTCTGACTGCTGCTGTGATTGCTCAGTCAGGGGCCAGCTGTGAAAATGTTAAAAGTATTCAGAAGGCACATGAATATTCATTACAGTGACATTCTTCTTTCCTTGCACGCTGTGGATATGGGACCATAGAAGTAAAATATGACCAAAGATCATATCTGTCAACTCCCTTGTCTTTTACTGGCCATCCTGCTATCTAAACCATACCTGACAGACATCTGTCAAGGTTTTTTACGACATTAAAAGGGGGAAGTCTTTCTCACAACAGTCATAGGCAAAGAGATGGGGGACATGTTTTACATTTACATTTCACCATGAAAATACCCATTTTCCACCTCTAGGGACTGGCAACAGGACGAAGTGTATCTTACTTTTAAAATTCAGACATTTCCAAGTGGCAGAAATTCAGTGAAGAAAAAGGGCCCTCAAAATTATGTACGCACTTGAAACAAGTCCACAACTTTAAAAGGGCATTTTGGAAAAACAAACACATACATGCTTTTTATCCTTTGGAAAAGTCTCATAAAATGTATTTTAAAATGTGCACCATTTTCAAAGAAAATGTAAAAAAGAAAATTCATTAATTTCCATATAGGAAAAGAGGAGAAATTTTGATATGGATCTGGCCTAGAACAATACAAGAATCAGGCTTTTGATGATGATGATGATGACGATGACGACAATGACAACAACGACAATGACTAGGAGGAGGAGGAAGACAATGACATGACAAGTTCATTCCCTTCTTCTGGGGGTGTCCTGGGACTTGTCAAAAACATACACATTTTAAAAGATGTTATCCATGCATTACTTTTTGAAATTGAATTAAATTATGGTAGCAGTGTGTAGTATGATGTTTGCTTAAAAAAAATTAATGCTAGTGTCACCATGCAACAGGCAGAACAGTTTTTTTAAAAAAAGACAGAAGCACAGCTGTTGCTAAAGGAACACAAAATCATTTTGAAGTTGTATTTGAAATCTGAGAATGTTGTGGAATTATGAAGACATAAGAACTCCTACAATGCTACAATGACAGTACCTCAGAAAGGAATTGAAATGGCATGAGCAGCGATACAAGTGGACACTTTGATCAACATTGCTCAAGCAGTAATTTTCCATAATCAGAAGTGTCTGAACACTGACAGTAACCACTTTGAGTACCTCTTGTAATTGGAGAAGTCTAACGTGACTTGTATTCATCTTTTGTTATTGGTATATATTGAGTACTGTATTACAATTTTAATACAGTTTTTCCTTTCTTAAAATGTGTATACATTTTGGCACCCCATTTGTATATGCCAGTAGTTGGAGCATCATAACATTCTGACAACTAAGCAGATACAAATATTAGATAATTATATGTTTTAATTATGTACTTTACCACTAATTAGATTTTAAAAACATTTTTATAACGTGATATGAGTTCTTTCTTCCATAACCAGTTATAGTGACCAAACATAGCCCAACATCTATGCATTCTTATCCTTATTTCAAAAATGAAAACAAAGCAAAGCAATAGCTAAACCTCAATTTATCTATCGCTTATCACTAATACAACAATCCTCTTTTGCATGTACACCTTAACATCGTCAGATGGTTTGAGTGTGTCAAAGAAGCTGAAAGCAATATCATTCAGAGTCTAGACTCCGTTATGAGTCTGGACTCCTAGCAGCCAACCAAAGTGGAATGATCAAAACAAAGATAATGGACCAAGATGCATCTAGCCTGTTCAAGATTAACAATCCCATGAGCAGAAGAGAATTGTTAGTTCCCATGGTGATGTGAGCAGAGAAACACTTGGAGAGCAGCTAATGGGCAACAGCAATATTGGAAGGTAAAACTGGAGGAGGATCTTTCAGACACTGGCAATGACTGGTGTTAGTTAGGAACTTTAACTAATTTTTGTTAGTGTTGCACCACAGAAGGAAATGGTAACCACTGCTGAATACCTCTTAACTTGAAAACTCTATGATGAGACAATTCAAAATGATTACTCACATAATAACTCTTATATACAAAACAGGTACAGTACTTCTCAAAAGGAACTATAAATAACAAGCAGCTTGCAATTCCATTCATAAACATTTGTTCGTATTTCTGAAGTGTCCACAATGCCACACCTAACACACATTCCCCCCCCCCACTGTAAGTCTGTACATAAAACATATACTAAGTGCAAAATTGCAGCTTGAAAAAATAAAGACGCAGGACACACAAAGCTGGGTTAACACCCAGGACACATTTTATTTATAATATCCCTTAATCTGTGGCGGTGCCTAATGTAGTGCTGTACAATCTGGTGCTAGAGCAGGTGGACCTTCTCAGACCCTCTCTATCCCATGTGGACAAGTCCCTGTCCGTTATGCAGGATGGTCTCCTGGGAGGTACAGAGAGCACCCAGGGCAACACTGGCTGCCCCACTCTCCAACTCAAAATGGCGGCTGGTGAGCGCACATGCATGAAAATAGCAACTGATGCATGTGTGCCTTTAGTACTCAGCATGCATTTGTCAATTGCTATTTTCATGCATGCGCACTCACCAGCTGCCATTTTGAGCTGGAGAGTGGGGTAGCCAGGGAGGCCCTCAGTGGCCTCCTCAGAGGTCTGGTTGTGGCAGTGGCTCTCGCTTGACTCGTCCCGCACTGCTGCACTGGGGTGCAGCAGTGCCACCACTCACTGCTGTCAACAATCACCGCCAATGCCAGGCCAGGCCTTGGTGCACTGCCGGGCTGGGCCAGGCCACACCACAACTTACCCAGGCTGTGCTGCCAGGCCACACCAGGCCAGGCCGTGCCGGGCTAGGCCGCGCCGCTGGGCCAGGCCGCATAGCACTGTTCCTGTTGTTGCCTGCTCCCCAGCCAGGTATGTGACTCGTGTTTGGGCTTGGGTTTGGGGTGGTTGGGTGGAATGTGTGTTTTTATGTGTATTTTTATGTGTGTTTTTATGTGTATTTTTATGTGTGTTTTTATGTGTATTTTTATGTGTGTTTTTATGTGTATTTAATTTGTTTTATGTGTATTCTATGTGTGTTTCTATGTGTATTTAATTTGTATTTTTATGTGTATTTAATTTATATTTTTATGTGTTTTTATGTGTATTTTTATGTGCACTGTATTTGTATTTTATTTGTATTTTATTATTATTTTTTACTTTGGCTGTGCCCACATCATTGGCTCCACCCATGACATCATGACATTGGCCAAATGTGACTATTTATATACAACCCTCCTAGATCTGCCCAAAATGACCCAAAGGAATCAGAATGTGATAGGCAAAATTCATTCAGAATCCCTTTCTAACATTGCTGGTCAGAATAACTGAACCCAAAATTATTTTCCAGTCCCATTTGGTGACCCAGACAACACTCTGACCTATAGGCAGTGATGGGATGTAACAGGTTCTCACCAGTTCTACAGAACCGGTAGTAACTTTTCCCAGTGTCCCAGAGAACCTGTAGCAGCTTTTGGGGGGAACCACCTTCAGGGCTTACCTTTTCACTGGTTCCCCCACTGCGCATGCATGCCAAGCATTTGGTGTGCATGCACGCCTAGTGCTTGGCACATATGCATGGCCTCCTTGCTGTCCTCCCAAATGGGGAGGAGGAAGAGAAGCTGCTAGCCTGAAGCTCCCTATAGCCTGAAGCTCCCTATTTTTATTATTTTGTATTTTTTTCTTTGGCCCCGCTCATGACATCATAAAGTTAGCTCCGCCCACACTGTGATGACATCACGGTGGAGTAGTAAAATTTTTGACATCCCACCACTGCCTATAGGGCAGATGGACAGGCCGTTCTCTGGCAACAAACAAGAGGCTGGTTTTGGGACACATCCAATTTAAATATAAGATTACAGCCCTGTCCCCTCCTCATTCAGTGAATTGTGATGTTCAGTGTCCACCACTCCTAGTCTACCTCTATCTGGAATGGAAAAAAGCTCTCCCTCCTTTGAAGCCTCTTTGCAGCAGAATTTAGAGTAGGCAATCTCTTCTATAGGTACTTGCCAGCTGACTGTCTTCTTTACTTTTTGTCCTAGTTCTACATTGAATCCACCCATTCAATGTAAATTTTAAAACATATCCTTGGTTGGTGAGATAGATTTTTCCTTATCCTCAGCTATTAGTAACTTTGACTGGCTAAACAATTAATAGCAAAGTCCTTTGGTCAACTTGGTTTGACTTTCGTTTCTGCAAAGAACAATTAAATAAATGTAATGAATTAAGGCAAATTACAAGAATCAAACTCAATGGATGTAAAGGGAATTAAGCTACGATAAAACACCTGTTATTCAGACATCTCAGAGGAGATGAAATACAGAAGCATAGGGGAGGGCCATAAGGCATGGCTATTATAAAGATGAATACATTGGGTTTTCCTATTAGAATTTATAGTAACATAAATTAATCATGTTTTGAAAATATACTATAGCTTTCATAAACACTGTCTTCCACTGTGTCTTGCTCTCCCAAGCATAAGGTCTGATTTACATGTTCCATTTTCTCCTAATACAATTACTCCTGCAGGTATGTTCCAAACTCATTATTTAGGAAAGTAGATAATATACCAAAAAGGAAGATGCATATTTTCTGTTTACAAATTGCCTTTGTGTACCTATCCATGTCATCATCCAAACAAAGGGAGTCTGTAGGCATTTTTCTGGAGGAGGGGACAAAGCTGTATAATTTGTGAGCATGTGGGATGCCACTACAGCACAGCACAACCATCTGTGTATATTAAAAATAACTGTATCTATTGAGAATTCAGGGATAGGGGCCATCAGGAAAGGAAGCATTTGAACCAAAATAGTTGTGATATTGGGATGATTGATTGTATGCTCTGGTCATGAATTGCTCTATCATTTGGAGAAGTCTGTTCATGCCCTAACTTGTCTGAATAATTGACATTGCAATTCCAGAGAATGCCAGAGTTAAAGATAAAAAATTGTAAAAATTAACACAGGGGGCAAAAACAAAATCTTGAATCTCTGAAACAACCCCATCAGAACTGCAGAAGAGAGTGCTATTGAGAACAGCATATATATTACACCACTATACTGCTTCTTTTAGGGACTGCAGTGGCTCAAGTGTCTTAGATGCTGACTGGGAGGTGACAGGTCAGCAGTTCAATACCTGAATACTGCAGGACAAAATGAGCTCCCGTCTTTGTCCCAGCACCTGCCAACCTAGCAATTCGAAAGCAAGAAATTACAAGTGGATAAATAGGGACCACTTTGGTGGGAAGGTAAACAGCATTCAGTGCACTCCGGTATCTAGTCATGCCTGCCACATGACCACAGAAACATCTGCAGAAGCAGACAGTGCTGGCTCTTCAGCTATGAAACAGAGATGAGCACTGAACCCTAGAGTCAGATATGACTGGCTTTCAAGCAAGGGCGACCTTTACTTTTATTGCTACTTTGGTTTTTGGTTAAAACCTGTATAATATCAGTCAATGTTTTCATAATTTTGTTCACTTTGACTTTCTTTTGTATATTTGAATATTAATATTATTTATTCCACGGGATTAAGGCGGTATATAAATTAAATAAATAAATATGCTTATACTGCTAGTTGTGTAAAAAAAAAATCTCAGTGTCAGTTCACACTAGGGCAGACATGCAGACTACGTACACATTCACCTGTGGAATAAATCCTGGGATCATGCATCCAAACCATTACTTGGATGGATAATTTGTGCATCGATCGTTTGCATATGAAATAAGCAACCCAAATTCTGCGTTTGAATATTTATATTTCAGTTATTTTAAAGGCCTTTAGGAAAAGTGCTTGAGTCTGAAACTTCCACTTCCATTTCTTCTTATGTGCAGTTCCAGTGCTTGGGATCTTTCTAGAATAGCTTGAGCCATTGTTTAGCACCACTGCTTCACAATAGAAGATATTCCTGATTTCTGCTAGTTTGCACATGTATTCTGCATCTGCAGTGCATTATCAGGGTGGAGGGAAGTAACCAAGGACATTCCACGAAACATATATGAGAAAAATATGATCACCACTCTCTCTGGTCAACATCCTGACTTCTCTCTAGCTAGGAAATGTCCCTTAGGCTACAAAAGTGTACAAATGAAGGAGACAGGTGACGTGACAATGGAAAGTTCAAAAGATTAATACCATACCTTTGTTCCACCATGTTCTTACATCTCACATATTTTATGCACTGTTTCTTTCACAACATGTAAACAAGTAGACCTTTTGAGTCACTAGCACTGAAATTCTTGCGTAAATCCTATAGGGGCTGCATCAATTTATCTCCCTCTTTTTTCAAGGGTATTTGTGCTCCATTCCAATTTCACATTGCATTGTGCAATTTTCACAGTTAGAAATTTATGCTTATTTTAGGACACATTCCCTCTCTTACATAAATACATTTTAAAGCATTTTCCTCACTGACTAACACATGTCTTGTGCATATTTAAAATTCAGTAACATACATCATGACCTCTGAAAATGTGTAGATTAATGTCAAAGTGATATTATTTACAGCAGAAGGATTCTGTACAAGTTAGAAGTTTTAATAATTCAGGCTATAGTTGCTTATGCATAAATAAGTTTTCAGAAGCCTTCATCTGTGATGTTCTTCTTTGGCAGCAGTGGCAAAACCAAACCAACTCCCAACCCCAACCCTGCTGCTGGCGGCAGCAGTGGCACCTATCCGGCCTGCCAATAGTCTGAGGGGGTGTGATCCAGTCCCTGGCTTTAAAATGTTGAGGACCCTTGCTCTAACTATTGTGTAGCATCAAGTTCCTCCAGTTTCATAGAGCTCTCTATGGCTGAATTCCTTTTGCACAGTTATGTAAATGGTGTAACTACATAACTGTCAAAAGTTAAGGAATCTTTGTAGACCTTTATATTTTATATATTTTATATTTCACACTTGCTAACCCGCCCCAATCGGGCAAGCCCGACTCTGGGCGGCTTACAACCCAAGTTAAAACACATCAATAAAAAATTTAAAAATTCATAGACTAAAACAGTATCTGGGGGTGTCGTCAGAAGGGTAAAATCCTTAGACTAACCACCCCACATGGGATCCCACATCCCTGGAACCCCACACATGTCCTGCCAGCCAGGTCTTTAAGCTCTTCCGGAAGGACAGGAGCTCTGTCTGCATGCGCAGCTCAGTTGGGAGGAGGTTCCAGAGGGCCGGGGCGAACACGGAGAAGGCCCTCTTCCTGGTGCTAGCGAGGTGAGCCTCCCTAGCCGATGGTACAACAAGAGAGCCCCTCCGATCCGCCCTGGTGGGACGGACAGATGTTCTTAGGGTGACGCGGTCTCTTAGGTATCCTGGCCCACTACCATATAGGGCTTTAAAGGTAATGACCAGCACCTTGAATTGCACCCGGAGACAAACTGGCAACCAATGCAGCTCCCTAAGCAGTGGAGAGGCCCGAGCATAACGCCCGCACCCCATCACTACCCGGGCTGCCTTATCTGTTGCGTGCCAAGTTATACAATTCAGTATAGAACAGAAAAGATCTACAGGGATTTATTAGTTTATGGCAATTGATTTCCCAAAGTTACACCATTTACATAACTTCACAACAGGATTTCATTCTATGTCTTTCCTATTTACAATCTGTTGTGGAATAAAGTTGCATAAATAGCCAATTGAAGAATTCAGAACAAATAGCAATTCTAGTTATTTCACAAAGACATTTAAGTTTGTGGCTCTCCCCATTCTGGTTCCTATGGAGATGATTCTTTTTTAAGCTCATAGTTTTCCAAACCATCTATATTATTATTCTCTCTTTCTAGGTTTCTATGACCATATTCACCACCTATGCTGATGTAGCCATTTATAAAATACCAGGCAGTCACATAAGAAGAATTTAGCATATAACATAATTATACTAGAAGTTGTCTGTTTTATTGCTATTTTATGACACCACTTTAGCTGCCCTGAGTCACTCTGCGAGTAAGGCAGCATATAAATGTGATCAATAAATAAATAAAATAAATAAAAACAGATATATTTTGTAAATTTACGGTAACGTTGTAGAACTAAACAGGAATTATAAAGACATATTTCAATAATTTTCCCTATTTCCTTGTTTTATATAGGATTTCTGTAACACATCTTATAAACTATTTGTTTCAGAATGTGATAGCTTGATTGAATTGACCACATTAAGATATTTAATTTCCTGCATTTAAAAATCAGTTTTTCCTCACTATGGCATGAACATTCTTTTTACCAGCTATGTTGTCTCCCCACAAACACCCCCATTTGTCACCATGGCCATGGGTAAAGATGAAGCACCTTTCTTTTGATATTAAGAGCTTAGTCACCCTGAGCTAAAGGGCTACAATTCTTCATGTCATCACTGTGGTGGCAAATAAGATTTTCCATTTAGTTTCTCGTAACCTCATTTGTAAAAGAGACTATATTCCAAGTGTATATAGATTTAAGGCAAACAAAACCAGACACTTAAAAGCTTCTCTTGTCATAAATGGAATATGTTCATTACTGTGTGTAAGTGTACGGAGCAGACTGAAGAAAAGAAAAAGAAGAAAAGTTAATGTAATGGGTTATTAACACGGCTGAAACGCTGGCTTATTTCAAGCTTTATGTAAAGGTTTGTGAAATCAAATTGATTTCTAAATCACCATTCCCATAATGATGTTTCCAGTAGACTGCTAATTTAAGTGCAATGTATTAGTGGGAATCACAGATCAAGCTGGTGGAGTATATTCTCTTTTTCCCTCAGGAAGTTTGCTCTTTTCAAAACTGTCAGAATTGTGGGACTCTCTGATGTGCTACATAGCAGTTTCGGGCACTGCAACAGAATACTGACAACGGATTTGTTCTAAAGTCTTTTATCTTTACAGATTCGTTCTGTGATGATCAAGATCAAAAGAGTCATGTTAACTATATATTTTTGTAAAAAAAAAAAAATCCATCCAGCTTAATCTTTTCACAGACATGTCTGCTAATCCCGGAGACTAAACCTCACAAAAAGAAGTGCATGGCAGTTCACCTAGTGACTGAATGAACTCAGGCTTCTGCTAATCAATGTCACTGTGTCAATTTGACTTTCCCAGTTTCATATGCTCTGCCTCATCCTAAACTATTTCTCAGCTGTTTTAGATTGCCATGCATGAGACCTATACGTGCCTGGGTTTTCTTCCCCATCCTCATCTGAAGCTTCAGGGTTATGATTTTTAAAATTCAGCAACAAGTATGCAATTGCAAATGACTCTCAAAATGAAGGCTTCATATTACGCAATGCAGGGAAACATTTTTCAGGCCACTTTCCTGACCTCAACCAGGTTTCCGACAAGTGTCTAGAGAGGTGGGGACAATGAATAATGGCTCCCCCATCTACATCCCACAGAGCCCTCAGGTAAGGTATCGGAAAATATACAGTGAAAACTCAAGACAATCATACGGTGTGACTTTTCCTTTCGTGTCCTGATCAAACCCTGGACTGCCAAATGAAGCCACTTTCTTGGCTTTGTCATTGACCACAATTAAGTCCTCATCCATGCATACCAATACATGAACTGGATTCTGAATCTCTCCACAGTCACACTGTGTGTTGTTGTCTGCCAGCACCCCCCACTTGAGCATGTTAGTCTTACATTTAGGGACTCTGACCTTCCCCGCTGAGCCCTTGCTGCACCACCCCAGACCCTGGGCCTCACCAGCGCCTTTGGGGTCCCAGGTGTGCGGCCGCCCCACCTCCTAGCCTGGTGAAGCCTGAAGGTACGACTTTCCTACCTAGTAGGGGCAAGCCTGCCCCCCCCCCGGCAAGTTTGGCCTGCGGCCCCGAGCAACTGAAACCTGCCCTACACTACTGAGGATTGGTCTTGTGTTCCCTGCCAACATAAGTCTGCATAGTCAAAGCAATGGTGTTACCAGTAGTAACGTGTGGTTGTGAGAGCTGGACCATAAGGAAGGCTGAGCACAGAAGAATAGATGTCTTTGAAATGTGGAATCAACCCTGGCTGCTCCTAGGAAGGACAAATATTGAAGATGAAGCTAAAATACCTTGGACACGAAGTGAGAGGAGAGGACTCATTTGAGAAGGCCTTGATGGTGGGAAAGATTGAAGGCAAAAGGAGAAGGGGGTGGCAGAGGATGAGATGGCTAGATGGAATAGATGACGCAGTGGGCATAGAGCTGAGCTTGCTGCAGAGGATGGTGAAGGATAATGGTGCCTGGTGTCCCAGGAGGTCACAAAGGGTCAGACTTGACTGTGTGACTGAACAACAACAAATGGAATCCTGACACTTTAACCCCAGGATCAGTTGCCCCACTACCTCTGTAACAGATTTCTAACCAACTAAACCAGAAGCAAGCCTCTGACTATCTGTTTTGTATTGTATTGTATTATATGTATTGTTCAGCATGGTGGCTCAAAAGTTGTGTAGGACTAGTATAAACTACAGGTCAGTTGTAGTTGCACATAAGAACAGGCAACTTTGCAACTATGTCAGTGTAATTCTGGGCTCTTCAACATATACCATGGAAAATTTGATGTTAGATGCCCCCAAATTATCTCAGTATTGCCTGTTATCAGGCAAAAAAAATATCAGGTACAGTAATACCCCGTATAACGCGAGTATCATATAGCGTTAAAACCGCATAACGTTACAAGATTTTCAGAAAAATCTTGTATCGAATAACATGATTTTAACGTTATCCGATACAGTTGTTCTTAGCAGCAGGGTGGCTGGAAAGCTGAACGGGGTTCTCCGTTCAGCTTCCCAGCCACCCTGCAGCTACGGAGGCAGGGGTGGGGAGGCTGGAAAGCTGACGGGGGGCTCCCCCATCGGCTTACCCAGCCACCCCACAGCTGCGGAGGCATGGGCGGGTGGCTAGGGAAGCCGAAAGGGAGTCCCCGTCAGCTTCCCCAGCCACCCTGCAGCTGTAGATCGGGTCCTGATCTCTCCGGAGGTGTTTCTGGGCTTCCCCGACGTCCTGAGCCAGTGCAGCAAGCCAGAATGTCAGAGTTCGAATCCCGACATTCTGGCTTGCTGCACTGGCTCAGGACATCGGGGAAGCCCAGAAACACCTTGGATCGTGTCTGCCCACCTCCCTGGACCCGGCGGGGGGGTCAGAAACCCCAAAATTGGTAAAAAAAAGTCCGTTTTTTTTACCAATTTTGGGGTTTCTGACCCCCCCGCCGGGTCCAGGGAGGTGGGCAGACACGATCCAAGCTTTTTCTGAGCTTCCCCGATGTCCTGAGCCAGTGTAGCAAGCCAGAATGTCAGAGTTCGAATCCCGACATTCTGGCTTGCTGCACTGGCTCAGGATGTCGGGGAAGCCCAGAAACACCTTGGGGAAGCCCAGAAACGGGTGTCTGACCCCCCCCCCCCCCGCTGGGTCCAGGGAGGTGTGGGGACCCGATCCAAGGTGTTTCTGGGCTTCCCCGACATCCTGAGCCAGTGTAGCAAGCCAGAATGTCGGGATTCGAACTCTGACATTCTGGCTTGCTGCACTGGCTCAGGACGTCGGGGAAGCCTAGAAACACCATGGATCAGGTCTGCCCACCTCCCTGGACCCGGCGGGGGGGGGTCAGAAACCCCAAAATTGGTAAAAAAAAAACGGATGTTTTTTTTTTTACCAATTTTGGGGTCTCTGACCCCCCCCCCGCCGGGTCCAGGGAGGTGGGGAAACCCGCTCCAAGCTGTTTCCAAAGTTCCCCCACCTCCCTGGAGGCAGCAGCAAGCCAAAATGTCAGGATTCAAATCCCGACGTTCTCGCTTCCTGCAGCCTCCAGGGAAACAGGGCTTTTTTTAACATTGTGTGTTCAATGTATCGCACAACGTTAAAAACCGGATAACGACGGGACCAAGTCATAACGTTATTCGGGGTACTAGTGTATATTTATTTAAAATAAATAAATAAATAAAAAAGTATACCTGGAGACAAATCTTAACATCCTCGCCTCACACCTGTTTCCTGGAACTGAGGATAAGAGATGAGCGCAACGTGACTTCTCAGAAGTACAACATATCATTTTACAGTAAGAATTAACTGTTGTAAATACATTCATTTATGTATTGATATATTTAATGTGAAAATGGTTTATAGCTCTCATTATATTATGTTTGTTTTAAAACAGGCTATTTTGTAGATAACCCGCTCATTTTTGTCAAGTATACTTCTGTCCTGGTTTTGTGGGAGAGAATTATGGCAACTTTAATCCAGAGCCTAGTGCAAAAGATATGAATCAAGAATTAAGAATATCTGAGTCTTTAAATTTGTTCTGAATGTCAGAAAACAGATGTCACAATCTTTTCACACCTTCTTTTTCACTCCCACCTCACTTCCACAGCACAATTTAGGGCAGTCTTCATCTTTTTTTCCCCTTCAATTACTGATATTCCCAAATACTTTTTCTGATCTGCAGTAAAGTGTCCAGAGGACTATGAGAGATTTAGTTCTATTTTCTGTTCATCCCTGCTATTTCTCATCCCCCCCCCCCCCAGTATGATAGTTTCACAATTGTACGAGTCAGCTGAAAACCTGAAACACTCAAACCTGCCTTCTACACTGTAGCATTAAATTGTCAGGCATGCCACTTCATTATTTTGAATTTCTGTCCAAGTTCTGAAGAGCTATTAGGATGAAATGTATGGCACATTTAGCTGCATATCCTGGGTAGAAAATTTAAGTAGCCATTTCATTCATTCTGAACAGCAATATTATATTCTACATCAACTAATTATCTCCTTATGTGAGCTGTATATTAGCCCCCTGCTGGCTTTTGTTGTCTTATGATATGCTCACTTGTACAAAGTTCCAATAAACAAGGATAGGTTGTTTCTTCTTCAAATGAATCAATGATTCCATTTTATATATTTACGTAGAGGTAGGGAAAATTATAATTGAAATATAGGTGGGTTTTTTAAAATTCTCCACACTTTGGGATGAAAATATATCCATGTTATCTCATCTCAATGCTGAATAATTTAAAGAAGTGCTCTATAATAAATATTTAATCTGTTCTAAATTATATTTTACTAATACTGATCAATTGAACCTACATATTTTGTGGGAACACTTTTATTAAACCAAATTAAATATTGAACCTCATTTAATAATTAAACCAGATTCCTTATTAGTTCGATTTAACACATAAGAAATTCAATGTGTATACAGAAATATGAAAAACAGAATAATGTTTTGCACCCACTCACTCCCAAAAAAACCCAACTACAGCAGTTGGTTAGAATATTTTTTTTACATTGTACAGGAATAAACTAACTAATTTCAGAAATTTTAACAACTTATTTCAGATAACATCTCCATTCACAAACATGTGGACCTTTTTCTCCCTGAGAATTCATAAACTATGTGGTTGCAAAGGAATTTATGCACAAGTTGAATGTATAAACTAAAAGGAAAGGTGCAGGCTGTGAACTCTGTTAGATCACTGTGTTTATGTATATGTATCTGATTATTATGACATATGTGGACCATTATGTAAGGACATCATAGAACACTATTTAACCATTAGCATGAGAGCCACTGGAAATAGTGTCGGGATAGTACTCTAGACATTTGGCTTTGAATCACTACTCAACCATGGAAATTCACAAGGAGATGTCAATAGTAAAACTATTACTTAGATGTCTTAAGTCTTGAAAACCCTTCTAGGGTCACCATAAATCAGAACCTACTTGACAACACATAGCACACAAAACATTAATTATGGTGTCCTAATACTGGTATGAGAATAGAAAATGAAATAGGATACTGTAAACATCTCAGAATCATGGTTATGTTCAGACGTATGAAAAAAATAATCAGAGAACTAAGCAGAATAAACAGAAAAGTAATCTTAGACCAGATTGCTTACATTATACAGCTTGATTAGATATATCCAATATAGGCTGAGGAAGCTTGTTGTACAGCTGTGTATGAATGACCTTCTTGAAATTCTGTCCTTATTTGTGGGAGGACAAATTTGAAGGGCAATTTTTCTGAGGGAAGAAGAAATACCCAGTTTCTCAAAAGCAGGAGCTGACAAAGAGCTATGGTTGTTGTCCAACTCTGTTCTTTCCCAAAAAGCATTTTTAGTTATTCTCGACTTTGCTTCCATCACAAAGCTATCTACTTAGCATCATTCAATGGACTTTTCAGAATGGTGAGGGAGGCAGACATTAAAGGGACATGGTGGAGAAAATGTAGAATTTGTACTGAGTAGCTTTTTGCTAGAGGGTTAAGAAAAAGAAAACAAATCTCAGAATGTTTTAAAGAATAACATGCTTGAGAAATTCTGGCTCAGTACTTGTTTATCATTCTTAAAGACACAAAATATTTCAGGGTGTGCCCAAATGGCATACTTTTGGTCACTGCAGATGCATTATATATATAACCTGGTCTAGTGTAGTGGGTTGAGAGATGGACTAGGGCAGTGATGATGAACCTTGGCACTCCAGCTGTTCTTGAACTTGAATTCCCAGGGGCCCTGATCAGCAAGAGTGCTGGTTTGGTCTTCTGGGAATTGAAGTCCAAGAACACCTGGAGTGGCAAGTTCTGCTATCACTGGATTAGGGTTTAGGAGGCCTGGATTGAAATCCCCACTCAACCATGGACATTCACAAGATGGGATAGAACTGGCATATGTCATTTGCCTTGAAAACCCTACTAGGGTCTCTATAATTCAGTTTCAACCCGATGGCACATCTAGATTCACTTTGTCTCAACTGCAGACACTTGTGACACTGTTCCTTCCATATTTGTCCTGTGGCAGGTATGACGTAAAGTACTTCAGGTCCAAGAAACATTTAAATCCCGACCTGTTCTAATGTTTTGTCTTCCCATTCTCCAAAGTTTTATTTCCCCATAAAAGAGACTTCCACTTTATTTTATTTTACTTACTTCTTTATCAGGTCTCTTCACAACTTGTTCTGTAATATGTTTGAGCTTGTAGTAATATTGCAGGCACCTACTCCCTCATCCTTTTCTTTATGTTATACATCATTTATGCAGTGATGGGATGTAACAGGTTTGCACCAGGTCGCCAGAACCGGTAGTAACTTTTCCCAGTGTTCCAGAGAACCGGTAGCAGCTTTTGGGGGGAACCACCTTCGGGGATTACCTTTTTACTGGTGTGCATGCACGCCTACAGTGCTTGGCGCGTATGCACGGCCTCTGCTGTCCTCCCAAGCGGGCAGGAAGAAGAGAAGCTGCTAACCTGAAGCTCCCTATAGCCTGCTCCCCAGGGTAAGTGACTCACCTTTGGATGTGGTGTGTCTGTGTGTATTTTAATGTGTATTTAATACCTTTACCTATATTGACGTACTATCACAGTTCCTAAAAAGGCCTGGCGGCTAGCAGGGCTGGTGGCCTGGCTTGGGGTTTTTAAGCAAAGTCTTGGAGTTACCTCATCAATAAGCTACTTTACTTTACTTTACTTTACTACTCATATTTGCTATCCCGCCTCAATCAGGGAAACCCGACTCTACACCTGTGCTGTTCCAATTGCTGTTCCAATTGATGAGTTTGTGTTTGGGGTGATTTGTACTTGGGGTGGTTGGGTGGGTTTATTTTAATGTAATTTTTATTTTACTTATTTATTTAATTTATTTACAGGTTTGTGTGTGTGTGTGGGTTGAGGGTGTGTGTGTGTGTGCTTATTTTTATTTTATTATTATTATTTTTTCTTTGGCCCCACTCATGATGTCATGACATCATGACATTAGCTCCTCCCACACTGTGATGATGTCACGGTGGGGTAGTAAAAAATTTGACATCCCACCACTGCATTTATGCCTCAGTGGTTAAGAAACTCACCTTGTTAACTGGAAGGCCGGCATGTCAGCAGTTCAAGATCCGGATACTGCATGACAAATCTGCATGAGTGCCTGTTTCTATCCCACCTCCTGTCAACCTAGCAGATCGAAAGCAAGAAATTGCAAGTAAATAAATGGGGACCACATATGTGAGAAAAGATCATGGGGACATGAAAAGGAGCCTCATTTGGGTATCCCCTGAGCAGAGTTCCTCCAGAAAAAAATCCTTTCAACCCAGAATAATTTCTGACATGAAAATATTATTATAGTATCCTGGGTTTCTCTGGCTGCTCACCTTTCCTGGTGAGAAAAGGCCCTGTGGAATAGTTCTTGGCTTCAACTGAAATGTTGCAGACCAAAGTGAAGGCAGTGCTACTTAGTCATAAGACAACAGCCTTACAATGAAAGAAAAGGCAGACATTAATTAATTAATTAATTTTATTTATTTAATCAGACTTACCAGTATATGCTGCCTTTGCCATCCAATAAACAAGGTGATTTTGGACCTTGCCTATGAGGATATCTCTGAAGTTTCTCCTCCTTTTCTTTCTTTAGAAAAGGGAATTTTTCCCTATAAGAGTGACAAAGAATGGTTATAATTATGTTTGCAGCAATTTTCAGCACTGTGCTAGCATATCTCTTTTCAACTTTCTTTATGTAGCAGATTCATATGCAGGCAATCTTTGCTCAATATGAGAGACAAAATTTGCTTTCTCTTACTTTCAGGTTCTGCAAATTTTGGGGGATGCTGGCTAAAGAAAATACCTGTAATTCTTACCCATCCCGATCTCAAGTACCCAACTCTACATTTTGTCATCTTTACTAAACATCTTTCCCTTCAGGCGGGCTTTCCCTTCATGACTGGCTATCTAAGAGCATTTTTTAATGGGATGGTTTGTATTTTTCTTACTTTAAAATCTGTTTTAGGGGTGTGTGGCTAAGGATGGCATAGAGAGCGGTCGCCATTGTGCCTAGCTCCACCGATCAATGAGTTTTTCAATGGGTTTGAATGGAAAATAAAGAGAAATAAAAAAGAATTAAAGCATTGCAAGAGGCAAGTAATTCGGGGGGAACCGATTGAGCCACCCGCGCTCACTGCAGAAGGTCGGGGCTTGAGGGAATCGTGCTCCGGGAGAAGGGCAGGCCGGGGTCTCGAAAGAGGCTCCGGATTGCCGGTTTCGTCCTGTTGAGCCGGTCCAGGAGCCAGAGATCGACAGAGGAATTCCCGCAGTACCGAGGGCTGAAAACTGAGCCGAAAAGGTGCGGAGAGAACGTGGATATGAGCTTGCAAACGTGGAAGCGGTGAAAAGGAGAGTTACAAGCGGCGAATGGTGAGATCGGCAACCGCCGAAAACAAATCAATGGGGAGGAAGCGAACGGAATAAAAGGAACAGAGCGGAAACTTTTTCTTTTTGCAGTAAAGTGTATATTTTGAGATTGGACTTTGTAGAAGAAAATAGAGGTGGACTTTTCTTTTTGTCTTTTTCTTTTATTACTTAGTTTTGTGTGTGGAATGGTCTGGACTGCAATGGCGTCGGAACTTTAAGGAGGCGGAAACTTATTGGCAGAGAAACGAAACTTATATATTGTGGTGGGAAACAGATCGCTCTTTTTCATTTCTCTTCTTCTTTTTTATATATAAAATAAGCCTGAGCGACGTGAATTTTTTATTTTTTTTATTCTTTGGACTATTTGGGAACTATACTGGACCATTTGAAACTGAGTTATATATAGTATTATTTTTTTTGATCGGCTTTTTTCCCCTTCTCTCTCTCCCCCCCTTTTTTTCTTTTTGTGGGGGAAGGGGAAGACAATAGCGCTATTTTTTCCTTTTCTATCCTTTTGCTTTTATTTTTTTGTTCTTTTTTGGGATATTTTAACAATCGAAGTGGAGTTTTTGCCTTTCTTTTTTGTTTTTGTTTTTTGTTTTTTATTTTTTTGGAACATCGAAACTGTTTAGTTCTTTTTTCTCTTTTTCTTTTCCTTTGCTCTCTATCACTTAGTTATTGGGAGGGGTGTTTCTACTTTTCCACGTCTTTCTTCCTCTTTTTTCTCTTTTTCTATAGTCTTCAAAATACTTGCTCTATTTAGTTTTCTTTTGCTTCTGTCTTTATCTTCTCTTCTTATTTTTGTTCTTTCTTTCTTTTGTTAGTGACATCTTAATAAAGTATATACTGCATGTTTTTCAGTGTGTCATTACCCCCTTCCCTTGAAGTATATATAAGGAGGCTCCTTATTAATAGTTTGGTTTTCCCTCATTTCATTCTCCCCCTGTTCCTACCCCCCTGTTCCATCTCCCTCTGAATAATTACTAAATTACTAAAGGTGGATTAAGACGGTCTAAAGGCTAATTAAAGTATTAAATTGTTATTAAATAGAAAATTTCTGATATTAATTTGGACTATATATATAAGCTAATTGACTTTTATTAAAAAGTTATTTTTTTAGAAAATTACTGATTTGAAACTGATTAGGGGTATTAGAGACTGATTTTGACATTATAATTGAAATTGATTGAATTGAAACAGATTTTAATGATTGATATTATTGAAATTGATGAAATTTGAGTATTAGCATATTTGATCTATTGGAAATTTATTGATTATTAAGTATTGATTATTGAAGATTCGATATAATTTGTTTCTGATAGTGTGCAATATTAATTTGAAAATTGGCTGATTAATTAAAATTAATTAGGGATTTATAAAAGCTATTTTTATACTCAAAAAAAGGGGGGAGAGAAAGAGAGAAAGAAGAAAGAGGGAATTGGTTTTGGTTATCTAGTCAAAAATATTGATCTTGCACACTAACTGAGCATAGTCATGGAGGGGGGTAAGGGTAGAGAGGACACCGAAGAAGTTGTTAAGCCAAAGAGACCTGAAACGAGAAAGGACAAGAAAGAGCCAAAGGACCAAAGAGAGCAAAAGGAACAGAGGGAACAAAGAGAACAAAGAGATGGACAAACACCACCACCGATGGCCGAGACTTCAGCAGGAGAAAACGTGCACTTCTATGTAGAGATAGGTAAATTTATGAAGAAAGTTGAACAGATGGAAAAGTCAATGTCAGGGAATTTTCAAGAACAGTAATACCTCATATAACATTAGTATCGAATAACACTAAAATCGCATAACATTAAGGAATCTGGGGGGAAGAATTGCATCAGATAACATTAAGATCCTATGGGATGCTTCAGATAACAACCGCTAAAGCCTGTGTGGTTACAATGTATCTCTATGGATCCCATAGGATTTTAACATGCATCAGATAACACTAAAAATCATATAACACCAAGACTTGTGGAACCAGGTTTTTGTGTTATATGAGGTTTTACTGAATTGAGAAATGAGATTCAAATTAACAACGAGCAGATGAAGCGGGACAGAGATGCAACCACCACTAATTTTCAAAATTTGGCCACAATTCTTAATGACTTGTCAAGGGAAGTTAAAGACAATTCAAAAAGGATGGAAAATATGATGAAGAATACGAGGAAGGATGTAAAGACATTACAACTTGATGTGAAAGAATTGGAGTCCAAAACAAAAGAAATTGATTACAAAGTGTGTTCACAAGGAAAAAGATTAGATATGGTGGAAGAAGGTATGCGAAAGCAAAATATTGTGATTCGAAAAATGCCAGAACGAACGCCAGACAAGCTGAAGGAAAGAATAGTTGATTGGCTAAACGCTCTTAAAATGGGAAAAGATTTTGTTGCGGAAGATATAGCTAGTGTTTTCAGGGTGGGAGGAAAGAGAGGAAAGAACTTTCAAAGAAATGTTTTGGTCAAATTTGCAAATTGGGGTGATAAGCTTAGGGTGATGTCTTTTATTAAACAGGCTGGTGCTGGCGTTCTGGAAATAGATGGGACTGCTGTGGAAGTCTACAATGATATAGCTCCGGAAGAACGTGTTTGGAGATACAAAGTGAAACCAATGACAAAACTTCTAAAAGCCAGGGGGCTTACATATAATTGGAGATTTCCACAGCAAATATGTTTCTATTACGATAGAAAGATGCACGTTGTTGATGCAGAAATGGATGTATTAGAATATGTGTGTCAGATTGGCCTGGTTAAGGTGGGAATGCAGGAATGGATGTCCTTAAGAAAAGAATTGTTGGAATCTGGAGCCATAAAAAGAGACAGATCGGGAGAAGAAGAAGAAGAGGGAGCTACGGGAGGTACTGATGATTCTGTGAGTGTGCTGGTGGTAGAGTGAGCAATTACTATCTTTTGTATGATATTTTTTCTTTCTTTATGCCCCTTGATTCTCTTCTCCTTTAAAAAAAAAGTTAGAGCGATGGGTGGAGCTGGGTGAGTAAATATAGGGATCATAATTAGATCATGTCATTCTTTTCATGTCCCCACCTCCCCTCTTTGGAAGACGAAGGTGTAACTCTGAAGAGACGAGTGGGGAGGTTCAACGACTTTAGTAGGATAGGTAAGTTTTTTAGTTTAGTTAAGGGTAAGTATTTAGGTTTTTTTTTTGGTTACTCAATGTTGGGTGATGGATTGCACGTCCAGGGAAGGTTTCTATAAACTGAAACAGGTTAATTATAGATGATCAAAAATATTAAAGTAGTATCATGGAATGTAAAGGGTACAGGTAACGTATTGAAAAGAAAGAAATTACAATTAGCGCTTAAAAAAGATAAACCGGATATTATCTTTTTACAGGAAACCCATCAAAAATCAGCGGAAGCAAATAAATTAGTTCTGAAAGGAATGCAAATTTATGAAATGGCATATGGTACATCCAAGTCTAAAGGAGTGGCGATATTGATCTCTGATAAAACAGGATACAATATGACACAAAGCATTTCAGACCCAGAAGGGAGGTATTTAATAATTAAAGGAAATATAGATGATCAGGAACTGACACTTGTTAATATTTATGCACCAAATGATAATCAGGAACAATTTTTAAATAAAATGCAAAAAATTATTAGCAAAGAGGCGACTATGAAATTAAATTGGTTCCAGATTCTCCAGATAAATAAGTGGAATAAGAGATTTTTATTGTATAATAGTCTAGACAGGCAACTCACAACCTTTGAAGAACTTTTGGTTAAAATAAGAAAGGGAAACATAGGAATTAAAGGGATAGTTAGTAAAATTTATAGGATAATAAACAATCAAGGGAAAATACATGAAGTTTTAAAGAATATTTGGGAACAAGATTTGAATATAACAATTTTGGAAGAGAGTTGGCATAAAAAATGGAAAAAAAGAATTATGAGAACTATGTCTGTAAGAGTAAAAGAACATAATTTTAAGATTCTTTGGAGATGGTATCTGACCCCAATTAGACTGCATCAAATGAATAAGGAAATTAGCGATAAATGCTGGAGATGTAAGCATTTAACAGGGACATATGTACATATGTGATGGAATTGCAACGTGGTGCTAGATTTCTGGGGTAAAATTGAGAAGTAAAATTGAAAATATAATGGATATGCGGTTAGAATTGGGACCAGATACGGCATTGCTTTCAAATGTGGATAAATATAAAATGAATAATGATGGTAAAGAGCTTATGACTGTGATGTTGTCTGCAGCAAGACAATGTATAGCAAAAAATTGGAAAAGTAATGTGTTATTGAATATACAAGATTGGTATAAAGAAATGTGGGAATTAGCTCTTAACGATAAATTGACATGGGAGATAAATGTAAAGAAAGGCATAGTTCAATCAAACGGTTTCTGGGGAATCTGGAGGAAATTTGTGGAGTATGTGATTGTTAAAAAGAAAGGAGTTGGCCCTGTACCGGAACAAATTAATTTTTGGAAAATGTAAATGGATATAACCCCTCTGGACATTGTATATAGCACATCGGTGAATTAAGCAAGGAAGAGTATATGTAGTATTGAAAATAGATGTATTAGGGTTACTGATTGAAGAGTGATGATACAAAAGCTGTAAAATGTAATATTGTTCTCCTTTATATTCAACATGTTTCAAACGTATTTTTATGTATTGTATGTTTTCTTTTCTGTATTTGTTTTTATTAATGAAACTTATAAATAAAGAATTTAAAATAAAATCTGTTTTAGTAATATTTTCCATATGACATTCATTTAATTCTTTTTTAAATATATGAATAACTTACTGCTTTTAGCTGTTAATATTTTTTAATTATGCCTTGAGTCATTTTTAGGGGAAAAGTCGAGTTAAAATATTTTAAATAAATAAATAAGGCAACAGTATTTTTGTTTTATTACTTTTTTGTATTTGTTTTCCGATATGACTAAATAATAGTAACCAGTATGCAGATACAGTATTGTGGATTTCTTATCCAGAAAGTTTATGCAAAATCAGGAACAACAAAATAATGCTATCAATTCCAGCCTCTTATTTGTACTTTCAGGTGCTCATTAAAAGCAACATCAGTAAGGTAAAGGTAAAGGTTGTCCTTGCTTGAAAGTCAGTTGTATCTGACTCTAAGATTCAGTGTTCATCTCTGTTTATAGCTTTTGCAGACATTTCCATGGACATGTGGCAGGCATGCCTCAACACCAGAGTGCACTGAACGCTGTTTACCTTCCCACCGAAGTGGTCCCTATTTATCTACTTGCATTTTCTTGCTTTCGAACTGCTAGGTTGGCAGGAGCTGGGACAAGGACAGGAGCTCATTCCGCCCTGCAGTATTTGGGTATCGAACTGCTGACCTGCTGCCTCCCAGCCAGCGTCTTAGCCGCTTGAGCCACTGCAATCCCTAAAAGAAGTAGCATAATGGTGTAATATAATAACCGCTAGGTTGGCTGGAGCTGGGATAGAGATGGGAGCTCACTCTGTCATGCAGTACTCGGGAATAGAACTCCGACTTTCCATTCAGCATCTTAGCCACTTGAGCCACCACATTCCCCATGCTCACTAAATTGTAATGAATGGGAAATGGAGCTTTATTTTTTTGTGACTGGGTGCTGTTGTTTCTTTGCTTCCTGAGATGGGATAAAGAAACTCTTGGAACGTGGCCTTTCTGCCAGGTGCAGATTCCTTTCCTCTTGGAATTAAAAATAAACTGGGACTGTGAGAAGGGAAGTAGGAATGATGAACATTGAATGTGAAGTCTTATTGCAGGACAGTTACTATTTTGAAAACATCATTGATTTATGTGTACTCTGAAGCAGCAAAATGTCTTATGCTGGCTTCCTGAATAGGTACAGGTCTCTGTCAGGTATAATGAGTCCTATGGTTGTGGGATAATGGGCTTTATTATCCTTACACATATAATACATGTAATGGTGAGCATATTTAACCAAATATATAGAATTATATAATTCTTTTTTTAAAAAAAGCCACCTTGGTCTACATTTGCCAAACATTGAAAACCAGGTTTAAAAAAGAAAGGAAGAAACTTTCAACATTTTAGAAGCCATAATTTTGTCCATTATGACTCCATTCTGGGAAACATGCCAGAAAACATAATTTTGTTCAAATTATTTCTTATAGTTCCCTATAATTTACTTATTGATTCATCTTTCTTTTAAACTCTCCTCCAGATCTCCTATTCTCAGTTCCAGCAAGCTCTGTTTATGACTCCTCTCATTTTTTTTTTACTTTGTAAATGTGACTTTAATAGGCATTGGGTCATGAAGCCCACATTCAAAGATGATTAGTATTGCTCTAGTGGTTTCCCTTCCAGTTTGACACCCACACAACTGAAGGATGTATCTGTGATTTAGTGTATAAACCCATACCCTTTTAATCAAATGGTCAAAATTAATCAGCAACATTAGGAACTGCACTTCACAGTTTACCAACTTCCTCTCTTTAAGCAAATTTCCTGGCTCATGAGAATAAGGACCTCAGGGTTTTGTTGTTGGGGTTTTTTTTGTTTTTGTTTTTTGGCATTTAAAGGATGCTGTATGTGGAAATGTAATGGGGAAGCAACATTTTTTGGAGAGTTATAAAGGGTGAATCACTGTACTTTTTTAAAAAGTTACATGTACAGTAGTTTTATTCAGTGGAATTTATATTCAAGTCACTGGAATTTAGAGGAAAGAGAAGGGGAAAGAAAGTTATCAGGAAGCAAATGGGAGGGTTGAGGATACATTAGACTTGGTGAGCACACTTCACTTCAAAGTAAATATACATTTCCCCCCAAAAAAATCTCACATATGTCTGTCTGTCTGTCGGTCAGTCAGTCGGTATCAATTTCTTGCTGCTAACATGTTACCCTATAAAATTATAAGGATTTAAAAATGAGACAGACTCAAAATAGTATTTAGAAACCAGTTGAAAACTATTTTAAAAGTCAGAGACTTTTAAATAGCACCCCAATGAAATCCTGTGAGAAACTCGGTAAATACGGGGTTAGTAGGGCTTCCCTTTGTACAAATTCCCATTAGCAGAGTGTTGAGGCAAAGAAAGTTTTTATTGTGCTCAACAACCTTACTTTCTGGAAATGGTGGGCCATGTAACTAAAGCAAAGCAAAATCAATCACACTTATATATGGCCCCATAGCGCATAGTGCACTCTCTGGATGGTTCACAAAATAATTAGCATTTTGCCCTCAACATGCTGCGTGCTCATTTTACAGAAGGATGGAAGGTTGAGTCAACCATGAGGCCTGTATGGCAAACAAAGGCTCCATTAATTTTCAAGAGGCTTAGTCATGCTTTGTCTTCTAGAGAGTAAAGGGTTTTGCAAATCCTAATGAATCAAAGAGGGTAACGTAATCAGTATTGTCATTTGGCTTTAGCCCAGTGCTGTCATTTGAGAAACTTATTTTTCATGGCTATTGATATCCCAGGTATATTCAGCTGAAAATGCTTGTTACAGGCATGCAGCCATGGGAACAAGTTTGTACTTATAGGTAACAAATGTTGTGGATATTGTCTCCTAGGGAAGGGACTTTCAGATTAACCTGAATGGAAGAACCCACAAAAGAGGCTCTTTCTTTTGATTTTCAAGCATTTTGTGGCTTCTTGATTTAGAGCAGGGGTGCCCAGACATTTTGGTTTGTGGGCCGGTCATGTGGTTCAAGGGTCTGGTCACTATGGCCTGGGGGCTGGATCTGACCCACAACACCAATTCATCTGGACCACAAAGTCCTTATCGCTCCCAGAAGTAGAAGTAAAATGTGGCACGTTTTACTCCCATATGGGTACATTTTACGTTCACTTCCAGTAGCGATGAGGGCTTCGTGGGCTGGATGAATTGGTGTCAGGGGCTGGATCTGGCCCCCAGGCTGTAGTTTGGGCACCCCTGAGTTAGAGTATCCAAAAATCATACCAATCAGAATTCTTGAAGATAGGGTATCAAAATGTATGGATTATTTTTAACCAATCTCTTGTATCAGATTACCTCTATTTAATATTAAAAAGTAAAGTATTTCCTCACCTGGCATTGCCTCGTAGCTTCAAGTAGTGTTTCTCCCCGACTTCTGTCATTTCTTTCTCATGATAAGCCCCCTTCAACTCCCTTCAATCTTCATTCATGGATCCAATCCAGTCTCCTTCATCTTCCTCTGCTCTTTCCAGTCTGCAGACCCTCCTCCTCACTCTCCTTGTCTAGCCAAGCTTTTCCAGTGCCAGAGATCTGAAGGGGAAACCCAAAATGAAGGAACATCAAAAGATATGGGAGCTTATGGGCTTTCAGAAAGGAAAGAACTCTCACCCCCATGAAAGAAGTAACACCTGAAAGACACCAAAATGAAAGCTCCACTGCTCCACTTCCTTTTGCCTATCTTTTATTTGTTATTTGTATTAGGTAAAGATGAAGGTCTCCCTTGCTCTAAAGCCAGTTATGTCCAACTCTAGAGGGCGGTACTCATCTTCATCTACAGACAAGGAGCCAGTGCTGTCTAAATCTACAGATGTTTCCATTGTCATGAGGCAGGCACAACTAGACACGGAAGCACAATGAATGCTGTTATCTTTCCAGCTGAAGTAGTACCTACTTATTTACTTGTACTTTTTTTGCTTTACAATGGCTAGGTTAACAGGAGCTGAGGCATACAACGGGAGCTCACCCCATCATGCAGTACTCAGGACTTGAACTGTTGACCTTCTGGTCTTAACCACTAAACCACCATGGTTCTGAGTTATTTGTATTATCTGCATGCATTTTTAAAAAAACTGTATAATTCCACTTTAATTTTATTCAACCAGTTCTATTTCCTAATCAACTCAATATAACATTTGATGTTTTTTAACATATCATTTCTGACTTGACAATACTTAACAGACACACATTTACAGTCCTAAAGGGGAACGTGCTCCAATTGGTAAAGCCTGAAGAGACAAGCCCAAAATAATTTCATCATTGTAATATTGTCACTTGAATATCTGCTCAACATAGCATAACTAAGGTTCAACAGTGTGTAAATTGGGCTTTTAAAAAAATGGTATTATGTTTTGCGGAGGACTCAACATTCTAATATATGTTCTCTGGGGGAAGGAAATTGAGAGTTCTTAGCTTGAGCTGCACTTTATTATTTGTGCCTAATTCTTCTGCACTGCTGAACATCTGTTAATAAATTTGATTCAAATTTCTATGATAGCTTTTACCCTCATCATGCCATCTCTGCATGTGTTTCTGTAGCAGATGAAAATTCATGCTATTTACTTATTTCTAACAACTCTGATCCCATTACCAATTTAGCCCTGGTAGTCCTTCTGTATGCCAGCGATGCTTAGGAAAAACAAATCCCAGTACAATACTTCTACATTAGTCACATGCAGTGGTGGGATGTCAAAAATTTTACTACCCTACCGTGACATCATCACAGTGTGGGCGGAGCCAATGTCATGATGTTGTGGGTGGGGCTAAATAAAAATAATAAAAAATAATAAAAATACACACACACACACACCCCTCAACCCACCCATCCACCCACAACACAAACCCGTAAATAAATAAATAAATACATTAAAACACACCCAAACAAACACACACACACACACACACCCCAAACACAAATCAACCAGAGCTTTTAAACCAGATCTTAAAGCTTATTCTGGCTAATCTTTCACACACTAGGTCAGATGGAAGGAACTACAGAATGAACTCACCACAAGATGGCTTCATTTTGGCACTTTTCAACTTTTCAACAGTTAAAGAAGTTAGGTACTAAGTCTTTGCCTAACCAGTTCTCTAGGATAATATACCTTAATGTAAATGTAAAACAGCTGTTACCCAAAATTTTGGGGCCCGGGTACGTCTCTGGCAGAGGTATAGAAAATCCTAGGAACTCAATAACGAGACGGATATTTCGATCAAAACAAAAATGATTTATTGGGAATGGAAAACAAAAGGAGAAGCTATCAGAGTTATAGTCTGGCCAGGCCTACAACTAAATAGTCCCTTCTCCCTCAATCGTTTTGAAGAAATAAACCCGCTCGTGATCTTAGTTCACGCTATTCTGTGAACCAAAGATGCCCACCTCCCTCTCTAAAGGGATATATATTCTTTTCCTAAACTAACTCTACGTGCAGGGAGGAGGGACTGAAGCTGGGAAGGGGGAAAGGCAATTAACACATTTTAATTACATGTAAATATAAAATACAAAGCAGGGTATGAGGTAAGGGGTTTGAATGTAAAGAAACAGCAGATTACAGCGATTGCGGAGAAACCGGTTACAGAGAGGTTACATTGTGTCAAACAGGCATATTTGCGGTTAACAGGTATTTACGAGGGGAAATGATGTATCCTTTGTTCTCTGCTGACTGAATCAAAGGCGGAGTAGGCGGGAACAGCCAGCGCGTCTTGTCCAATGAGGGGCGAGCTAGCAGGACCGACAGCCAATGGCGCTTTGCGGCGGGGAAATTGCAGAGCCAACGTGGGTTACTGTTCCGGACATGAATGGATTGCAGCGTTTGACTTATTCTTAAGTAGAAAAATAAAGAAAGAAGTTAGAATCATTATGTCTTGATTGTTTAATTAAATGGAGATCTCTGGAGAAGGGAAACCAACATTTTAGCCTTTATTTGCCCTTTTAATCTGTTTGCTGCGTACGTGAGAGACAGGACGTCCGCTTGTCCCTTGCAGCCGTGCGCTGTCAGTTTATTGTTGCGCAAGGGCTTTTCTTAGGTTCTTCACTTGTTTCCCCCCCTCCCCTTTCCAAATATGTTGTTTTATGGTCCCTGTGTTCTGCACATGATTGTGTTTATGTTGGTTTTTCTCCCCCTTCACCTTGTATCTTGGAATCGGTGTGTGTGAGTGTTGTGATATGTGGTGATTTAATAAACGCTGTGATTAATTATGATGCCTTATTCAAATTTTTGGTAACACAGCTGTACCTCCTTAAGGATTCTCCAATTGGAACAGCAATTGGAACAGCACAGGTGTAGCTTATTGATGAGGTAACTCCAAGACTTTGCTTAAAAACCCCAAGCCAGGCCACCAGGCCTGCCGGCTGCCAGGCCTTTTTAGGAACATTGGTAGTACGTCAATATAGGTAAAGGTATTAAATGCACATTAAAATACACACAGACACACCACATCCAAAGGTGAGTCACTTACCTTGGGGAGCAGGCTATAGGGAGCTTCAGGCTAGCAGCTTCTCTTTCTCCTCCACACTTGGGAGGACAGCAAGGAGGCCGTGCATATGTGCCAAGCACTGTACGCATGCATGCACACCAAGTGCTTGGCACGCATGCGCAGTGGGAACCAGTGAAAAAGTAAGCCCCAAAGGTGGTTCCCCCCAAAAGCTGCTACCAGTTCTCCGGGTCTCTGGGAAAAGTTACTACCGGTTCTGGAGAACTGGTAAGAACCTATTACATCCAATCACTGGTCACATGATCAACCCATGATATCCTTAGCAGTCATCTGTAGATCCACATTTCAATAGGTTTGATTCTCTTCCATGCCTAGTTGTAAGTACTGATGTTAATAAATAAGGTCCTAAATAACTAGAGATCAGGTATTCAAGTTTCATACTGACTTGGCCTTGGGATTTTTGGAAGATGTCTTGCTCATAGCCACATCTATGCCTGTGTCTATGGAGTGATAACCCAAGCTACAAATTTCTCACTTGTGACACTCTGGTTCTTAGCTCTATTTGTGTGAGGGTGTGTACACCATTCTGTAATCTAATATAAGGAGAAGGAATGAATTTCATGTTGCTGTTATGTTACTTTAAGTCAGAACTGAATTATAATGCCCCTAATAGGGCTTTCAAAGTACGTGAGATATTTAAGGAGTGACCTTCTGAGTCCTAGTCCTTTACTCTATCCACTACTCTACACGGGGTATCCATAAATTTTGTGGTCACATAAATAAATAGTATATGTTAAAAGCAATTTTAGTTCTCTCAATTCTGGCCCCAGTATAACCAAATATGACCAGGAAAAATCAAGCAGAGAATATTGGACATTAAGAGGCAAGTTGACATAGCCAGAGTTCTAACTTTGTTGGCTCCAGAGTCTCGGAGACACATAGTCTTCCAGGCTCAGTATCTGTTACAAATTGAGATACCCATCCATCAAAGGACAGTCACACTGGGCCAATATTATGCCCTTCCTTTCTGCATTTTTGGAGGGAACATTTCAAAGGATACCATGGAACAGAGAAATTACAAAACTAGGATTGAAAGGGAGACAGCAGAAACCAAATAGATCCATCTGTTAGATACCCATCACAGGGGGCTAAATATTAGTGAAGGGTTTCTGGGACATTATCAGATTTGATACACAGATTGCTATATGATTGTATATTACAACTTTCCTGCCAATTCTCTTTAGTAAAACAGAAAGAAACAAAGTACAGGTGCTTGTTTGTTTTTCCCCTGACATGCAGGTCACAGTTTGATCAGAGACCATAATGGGCTTTCTCAGCAACCTTGAGATTGAAAAGGAGTCATTTAGAGTTTATCTGAATAATCTATTGTTGCTAATGCCTGTGTGAAACTGCATTCTTGTGCCCGCTTGTCTGTCATCTTGCTTGACCACACTCCTTCTCCCTTTGAGCCCCTGAATTTGGTATACTGTATAAAGAACATGCCTGTAAGTTTCACTCTTTGTCTCATGAAGTGGACTTGATCCAAGAAAGCTAACAATAAAAATATAGCAGTTAGTCTTTAAAGTGCTACAGTGTTTTTTATTTTATTTTGTTTTGTTTATTTTGTTTTGTTTTGTTTTCTGATATGCCAATGTCAAAGAGACTGTGTCCCTGTGATACAGGAAAAAATGAAACTATGGAACATGGTTTATGTGTCTGTCCTTTTTATAGGGACATCCAAAATAAGCTCATATCTTCATTGCTCAGCAAATATTCCAGTTGATCAAACAGCACTTGACTTTTTTGGCTGCTATACTGCCATGTTTCATACTATAGCAGTCAGGATTAGAAGAACAATTCTGGCAGGCCACACAGTGGCACAAACCACTAATGCTATATCACAGCAGCAGTTGCTGTAGCACTAATTTTAAATATTGATATTTTTCTCTTTCTTTTATTTTGAATAGATGAGATTTTCAAACAATACTTTTAAACTACATTTTGAGTATTTTAATTTTAAATTTTTTTGGAATAGTAGCCGTGTTAGTCTGTGGTTCAGGCATATCAGAAAACAAAACAAAACAAAATGAACAAAATAAAATAAAATAAAAAAACACTGTAGCACTTTAAAGACTAACTGCTATATTTTTATTGTTAGCTTTTGTGGATCAAGTCCACTTCATCAGACATTTTAATTTTAAAATGTTACCTTTTCTTGGACTGTGCTATTCGTGGGCTATAATAAAGTGATGACTCGTATAACCAATGTGCTTCTTTCTCGGCAAGAGAGATAGATATGAACAACTTCAATGACCACAAAGTTTCAGAAAGAGACAAAGGAGAAAAGAGGGGGAAAGAAGACATTTAGAGAGAAGATCAGGTTTGATACCTGAGTGTTGCACGATTGATCTTGGGGACAAGAAAGGAACCTCATTAGGGTGTCCCCTGAATGGAGTTTCTCCAGCAAAAGTCCTTTCAACCCAAAGTAATTTCTGACACAAAATTTATTTTATTTATAATGGGTGAAATGACATAAGAGCTACATGGAACATAGACTGATTGAGATGGAGACAAAAGACAAGGTGAAAGAGTAAATGGAGTGAAATATCTTGGTCAGGAACATTGATATATTTTGTTGGTGATCTCATTACCTTCAATTGCTTGCTGATCAGTTGGGTTATGCAGAAACAATTATTTCCATGTATGTCTTATTTATTTATTTATTTATTGAATTTATTACCCCGCCCCACTCGGGAGAACCCGACTCTGGGCGGCTTACATCGTCATAAAACAGAGGTAAAAGATAAAAACATATAAAATCATGAAGTTTAAAAGATTATCTAAAATTATTTGAAGTAAAAACAGTGCAAACTACATGCAATGTACATGCAATGTACATGCAATGTCTCTGTGCATGCAGCAGAAGCTTTAACTGTCCCCACTTAAAATTATCTGTGCCTGGCTGCAATTCTGTGCACACATAACCTGGCAATAAGCTTCAATGAATTCATCATCACTTGTACCCAGAAAATAATGACAAATATCAAATTACTGAACTAGCAGTACCCAGTGCTTCTTTTTCCCCCTGGCAGATTCAGTAGATTCTATGCCACTTATAATAAATATATTATGTGAATATGGCAACATTTCATGATACTCAATAAATATGGAATGAAAGAAATTAGAGGTTAAATTTCTTGACAAAGCAGTATCAATATTTGTTGCTTTGAAATGGATATTTATCTAACCTTATAAATTAAACATGCAAATACAGGTATCTTGATTATGAAGGAAGGAAGGTAATCAAATAATAGAGGTGTCAAAATATATAGCATTAAATTTACAATATGTCTTTGGAGGAAAATAAATATAAAAATGACCACTCTTCTATCTTTATAGATCAAAAGTCTCAGTAACAATAAATTATCTTGTTCTTTTTCAAAAATAATTATGAAAGATATTTTAAAATTCTTTTTAAAATACTCATTTTTTGGGTTATTTGGAGGGATAATGTAAGAGAGATGTAACCAAGTTTTAAAAATTACATCATGAAAATTGTCCAGAAGAATTCTGTATCAAGCACAATGCACCCAACAAGTGTATGTTAGGAGACATGTGCATTTCTGTGTTGATTTATTTTCAGGTTGCAAATTTTTAAAACTGGTTGAATGGAACTAAAGATGAGGAAAAATGTATATTGGAGACTAGCCAACATTAATTAATTAATTTTCCTCATCTGTCCTTCCTTTTTGATAGGCACCTCCAAGCAGAATGATCTCCCAGAGCAGGGGTGGGCAGCATAAGCCCCATACTCTTTTTTAGTATCTTCATCATCTTCTCCACTAAATTTCAGTAACACATAATGGGCAAATAAAGGTCCCTGGTGATTTTGCTGCCAAAAGTTACTTGCCCCATCCCACAGGAACAGGGAGGGCATATAAAACCTTGCAAACAAGGTTCATCAGGGTTGCCAACCTCTGTGCCCCAGGTATTCTTGGACTTCACTTCCCAGAAGCCCTTATCAGCAGGTGTGCTGGCTTGGGCTTCTGCTAATTGAAGTTCAAGAACACCTGGGACACGAAGTTTGGCTACCGCTGAAGTACATGCTCCCTGTGCATCCATCCATCCATCCATCCATCCATCCATCCATCCATCCATCCATCCATCTATCTATCTATCTATCTATCTATCTATCTATCTATCTATCTATCTATCTATCTATCTATCTATCTATCTATCTATCTATCTATCTATCTATCTAATCTTTTCATCAGGACCAGAGTTGGAGTTGCTTGAAGAAATTTAGGGACTGTATATGTGGAGTTGATTCCTCTATGTTAATACCACCTTTCAAATGTCTCTTTGAACACAAAGGAGAACTAAGTCCAAGACTGAAGTAGGACATCCACAACATAGACATCCCAACCTCAGGCCTGTGAGCCGGATCTGGCCCCCAGCACCATTTCATGTGCTCCCATCCTTCAAAGGCCATTCAAGAAACAAAATGACCACCCCATTGAAGCTATTGGGACAAAATGGCCATCCCTATTGTGCAGGCAGGGTAAAAATGGCCATCGAGCCCTCAAGGCTGACTGAGAGAATGTGACCTGGTCCCTGGCTTGAAAGGTTGGGAACCCCTGAGGAATCAACTCCACATATACAGCCCCTAAAATTCTAAAATAAAAATGCAAATTCATAAGATCACTTATGTGGATTCACCCTCCCAGTGACAACTCCTGCATAAGCCTATTGAAATTATACTACCTAAACCAATGTGGCCGGGGGCTTTATCATCCTCCATAGAAACAGCAGTTCTCTTGCCTCTCCAGGTCCTTTTCTCTTTCCAACCCAAATCCTGAATCATAGTCCTTACAATTTCCTTCACCATTAAAAGGAAAAGAGTAATTTGGTCCACCCTAAGATCAACAAGAATTGCCCTTTATTATTATTATTATTATTATTATTATTATTATTATTATTATTATTATTATTATTATTATTATTATTATTATTATTGTTGTTGTTGTTGTTGTTGTTGTTGTTGTTGTTGTTGTTGTTGTTGTTGTTGTTGTTGTTGTTGTTGTTGTTGTTGTTGTTGTTGTTGTTGTTGTTGTTGTTGTTGTTGTTACAGTAAAACCTCATATAACACTAAAACCTGGTTCCACATGTCTTGGTGTTATATGATTTTTAGTGTTATCTGATGCATGTTAAAATCCTATGGGATCCATAGAGATACATTGTAACCACACAGGCTTTAGCGGTTGTTATCTGAAGCATCCCATAGGATCTTAATGTTATCTGATGCAATTCTTCCCCCCAGATTCCTTAATGTTATGCGATTTTAGTGTTATTCGATACTATTGTTATATGAGGTATTACTTGTATTATTATTATTGTTGTTGTTGTTGTTGATGTCATCGTTGGCGGCGGCGGCGGCGGAGGCAGCGTCATCGTCCTTGCTGTTCAATTTATATCCCGCCCCACTTGCAAAGCACGACTCTGGGCAGCATACAAAATATCCTTAATACAGTATAAAACATTCAGTCAATGTGATATACATCAATACAATTAAAATATCATAAATCACACTAAAATAGCACATGGCACATACCAATATAGTATCACATAGCAATACAACATTACAAAATATCTGTATGCAAATTCAATATGAGTGTCTATTGTACATTGGTTCCCCATGTGAGCTGCTACTGTCTACTAAGGTGGTATTAAACTTATTTGATTGAATTACCTGACCGCTAAACTCTTTAAGTGCTCTAAAATTAGTTGTTTAATGTCTAAAAAAATTGAAGCTTATACACAGGAGTGGTTGTTTTCCTTTACAGAACATCTCTACAATCTCAAACTCCCTTCTCTTTAATAACATCAACACAGGTTGGAAATTAAAGTAACAGGGCTTTAATTATTTAGATTGGAATCTGTTTGGCCCTCACATGTTGTCTCCAGGATCCCTGCCAATATTCATGTGAATCCTACACTTTGGACAGCATATGGTTGTCCGTAATATTCTGATACATCTGCTGACACCTTCATACGGAAAGAAGTGCTTTAGCCTTTTTTAAAAGCATTTTCCATAACTTGTAGTTTAAAGAAAGGATTTCTTCCTTTGTATCATGCTGGCTTTTTCTACTGTTTAAACTCTTCCCACTGTTAGGAAAACCTGCAAATTAAGAATTAACAAAATTAACTGGTACAATTTAGACATCAGCTTAATCAGCCTTGATGTGCTTTTGGTGATGACTGCAGCATAGCAATTGCTCCAAAAATGCATTCTTCTAATGGGTTTCATTGAACATTTGGGCAACATTACAAAAAACAACAATGTGTTTTTATGCACACATGAGACCTTATCACACAACTATTTTGTTTTTCTCCTTTACTTTGATTGTTCCAGTGTTTTGCAGTATGGGAAACTGCCTGTATTTTTGTAAACATGAAGTAGTACAAATGTGAATAAATCAGAGTCTGTATAAGAACCTTAGAGAGAAGATCATACTTTTGTTAAAGATGCCTTCTCTTGTCATCCAAGTTGTTAACTGAGACTAATAATAAGCTTCTGATTAAATAATTGCTTTCTGTGCATCTGTTTTCTGATCATCCTTAAAGTTGCTTATAACTTCTCTTTTGGTACATCTGATTTATCTGCAGCAGGTGAATCAGTTTGGGCCATGTGCACAAACAACCAGGGTTTCTTCACATTTAATCCAACCATTATTGCAAAAAATACCTGAACTACTCAAGGCAGAGAGCCATTACTTCTTACAAGAATGGTCTTATAGCCCAACTGATCAGCAAGCAATTGAAGGCGGGGCAAGATGTTCTGATGAAATGAATACAGCAAGAGTTTGACAAGACAGACAGTGAAGAAAAAAAGTATTTTAATCTATGTATAATTTATTTTCATTGTGCCTTATGGTACCCCAGCTTCATGGTATATTATCAAGGATGAGAATGAGAAGAAATGAAAGGCGAGGACAGAAAGAAAAGAGCTTTATCCAAACTGTACCCCTTTTTTGTCTTTCACATGAGAAAGGTAAAGGTAGCCTTTGCTCGAAAGCCAGTCGTATCCAACTTCAGGGTTCAGTGCTCATCTCTGTTTACAGCCAAAGAGCTAGCACTGTCTATGTTTGCAGACATTTTGGTGTTCATGTGGCAGTTATCTTCCCACTGAAGTTGTACCTATTTACCTATTTAGCTGCTGCTGTTTTGGCAGGAGCTGGGACAGAGGCAGGAGCTCACTTTGTCATGCAGCAATCGAGTCTTGAAATCCTGACTTGCCAACCTTCCAGTCATCAAGGTCAGCATCTTAACCACTAAGCCCTTCACATGAGAACAGTGGGGTATAAATGTTTTAAATAAATAAACAATAAGGAAGATGGTACATTTAAGGTTGTCTCCTAGATTTCAGGCCTATTTCAGAATAGATGTTGGTGGACAGCTTGGTGTTTTGGGGGTGGGGTGACAGAGAGGATAGAAAACAGTTTTTGTTCATATTTAATAACATTCCAAGCATTGCAGAAATGTTCAGGAAGGAATAGAATAGAATCCATCTTTCTCCTGAGGAAAGTAAACATTGCAGGTAGCCATGGAGAAATAAATACACACATACAAACATAAGTACATAGATCCTCCCATGCTAAGTGGCATGGTTTTTCTAGAATTTTTGATCTTGGGTGAGTGTTTCAGTGTCCTCTCAAGTGATATGTAGTGCCTTCAGGTCTTGTGCCAGTGATCTACGCTATATCATTTGGGGACACTCTCATTGTCATTTGGTACCAGACAGGGCATCCAGTGATTGTTTTCCATGCAAAGGATGTCACCAGCCAGTTGGAGTCTTCTGCATGGAACAATATTATGGAGTTTGCACAAACCACTCTTTCGTAGAACCTCATCTTTAGTAATATGATCAAACTATCAGATCTAAATGGTTCAGCAGAGACACCTCTGTTGGAAGAGAGCAAACCTCTTCTCGTTCCAAGCCCAGATGTGAAAGGAGAAGGGTTGAGTGTCAAATTAGCAACCTTTCTGCTCAAAAACTTATAACTGCTACTGAAACAGCAAGGAAAATTCCAAGTATTTGTGACCAAATAGGCAGGAGTTTCTTTCGCATTGTGTGACTTGTGTGGAGAAATAATAACAACATGCAGTTCCCAAGAAAGGGAAAGGTTCCCTTCGACTGGCACAGGAAGGACTGGGAAAGGATTGGAAAGAAACAAGAGAATGTTGACGTGCTTCTCCAGAGCAAGCGAAGGAAAATCCTTTTATTTTTCCACCCATATCATAATAAACTTTAAAAATTAGCCTGCCTGAATATTGCCTCCAGCAGTGGAACATAAAACTTCATCACTTTTATAAAATATGCAGTAGAACATTTACAACATCTATACTCTGCAAAGTGTTCCTGTGAATAATTAAAATTTAACTCCTCTTGTCAAATACATGATCAAAGTGCATTTTGATATACTGCCCTTCTCTTCTTCATTTTGCCCAGTATCTGAGACTCTTGTGCAAACAGCCACAGCTTTTCACTATAGCTTTTCCCTGAGCTGTGCTTTAAGCCATATAGCACATAGCTAGAACAGTTGCTAAGTATACTATGGTGGTAGAAGGATTTATTCCTGTTTAGCAGTTTCCTTTATTCTTCTTTGTTGCACTAAAGTTTCTTATTTGTTCCCTTAGGTCACGGATGCTCAACTTGCGCCTCTCAGGCCAGATGCAGCCTGCGGCATCATTTCATGTGGCCCACCACCACCTCTACAACACCAGAAAGTGCCATGTGGTGAAGGAAGGGAAAAATGGCCATCCAGCCCCCGAAGCTGTCTGAGGGAGTGTGACCCAGCCCCTGGCTTAAAAATGTTGAGAACTCCTGCCTTAGGTGTTTCATATAGGTTTGCAAGAGCATAATTTAAAAACTTACTTTAGCATAGCTTAAATAGAAAGAGAAACCAGAAAGCTAGCAGACAAATAGAGTTGTATACAGAAATGCTTGTACAAAAGAAATTATCCCCGCTCTCCTCTCACTGTGGCCTATTGCTTCTCAGACAGGCATCTCCCAAAAGATAAATGCCAGCAGTAAAGTATTGAGAAGATGGGATTAAAATTCTTCCAGTCTCCATTTTATTATATTTCCCCCAAATATCAACTGCATTTTCTTCTTATTCTTGTTTTTATGTCAGCTTGTGAGACTGTTTTTACTTTCCACACTGAAAGTTATTTAAGATTTTCAACATTTCCCCTTACGCATTTATACAAATTACCTCATGTTTATTTTGACGTTTACCCTAATTTGGGCCTTGTGTACAGCACATTTCTTCTTTAAAAAACATTTTGAAACACATTAGCTATTTGCATTTTAAATGTGCTTTGAGATGCAGAAATTGACACCACAGCTACAGAAACAATTTGGGGAGAGAAGAACTAGCAATAGATGCAATCACATTTCTTTTAAGATTGTGGACTCTAAGCCTTGACTAATTTTGCCACACTGAACATTTATTAAGAATACAGCAAATGATCCAGCAGACATCAAGTTTCAAAGTCTTCTTGGAGTGAGTAAACTTTGTTCTATACATTAGGGGAGGATATTTTGTTAACTTCTTAACTACACAGGCACTCTTACTATCATGGTAAATGCCCGCTATGTTAAAAAAAAAGTGGCAGAGCTTAAGGAGGTTGATTTAGACAAGTGTCTCAGGATCACACATTTGGGAGTGTCATTTTAACTTAAGTAGGAGGACATCACTAATATTGGAGCGTTAACCTACTAAGATATAACCACTCAGTTACAGTATATCTGCTTAGAATTAGGTAAAATATGCTTGTGAATACTGAAATATTTTCTAGAATTGCTTGTGGACTCCACTCTAAATTGCATTTAAATTTACTGGGGACTCTATGGAAGGAAAGCTTAAAAAAAATAACCCCACCTTCAAACATTTATCTGCATCATATGCTCCCAAACAAGCTAAGATCACAAGAACACAGTGTGAATGTCAATAAGAGCGTAGAAGTCACAGACATTACACTTGTATGTCCATACATACGCTAAGTTAAAATGTCTTTGGTTTCCTGACAAGTGAAGCCGATGCACTTTCCCTTCAGGATTTCTGTTAAGATTCTGTCATGCTGCTTCTTCTGATCAAGCAAGGCATAGCAAATTCCTATTGTCAGTTGACTCTCTTTTTTAATTTCAAGCTTTAATTTGTTGTCCCACCCATATTTCTTCAAAAGTCTTGGCTTCAATTGCTTTGAAAGCTTTGCACAGTGACTGGCAACCATTTTCTACTACTCTTGGGCTGAGCTGCAAAGTTCAGATTTCACAATTTTTAAACCTTCCTGGATCCTCACATTTGTCATATTTCATGGGTGTGTTGCTGAAGTTAAGTGAAAGCTAAAAACCTTCAATTCCTCTTTTTTTAATACTTAATTTTTAAATAATGTTTTAAAGTTATTTTTATAGCTACTTCTAACGAATATTTAAATTCATTTTATCACCATTTTTTCAAGGATTTTTTCCCCTCCTCACTGTTCTTCACTGTAACATTTTTGTAGAAAATCTATCCTCAAATCTAGGAATGTAAATTAATTTTATAAATCTCTTGTTTGTGGTTCAGCCAGACTATATTTACACAACAAGAAAGCCTGCTAAAAATTCCCATGCTTCTATTATAAATCTTGTTTCCAATGCAAGAGTGAGACATAATGCACTTTCTTCCTTTCATGTTTTGCATAAATTATGCAGAATATCCCTGTTGTCTTCTCCTTTGTCAATCTGAGCACACACAAAACAGGCACAACAGTGCAGTTCAGTGGCTCAGAAAGATGCAAACAAACTATCCAATGAGTATAACTTTTAATAGTCTGTGCAACTGAAATATTTTTACAAAACCCAAACAAAAACTTTATTGATGCTTCTTCTATATTAGTTCAAATTTGGTATTTTCTTATCAAAATGCAAACCACCTGAAACTCTCATCCCATACAAAAATTGTTTTGCTTCAAAGAATATGGGTTGCCCCGTTTCATTATGTGTTGTACTTTAAGTAGGTTATCCACAGGAGCTCCCATTCATTAGAAAAAACAGGAGACATTAACACCTAGACCAGTGATGGGGGACCATGGCACTCCAGGTGTTCTTGGAGTTCAATTCCCAAAAGCCCAACTCAGCACTTCTGCTGATCAGGGCTTCTGGGAATTGAAGTTCAAGAATAGCTGGAGTGCCAAGGTTAGCCATCACTGACCTAGACTAAGATGAGGGAATCCATGAGATTTCATTTTTACTAGTTTTGTAGGTTTCAGAGGATGACTGGAGAAGGTGTTCAGGACTGCTGAATTCTGAAAAGTGCATTTAAAAAAAGGATTTGAAGATTTATTCTTAGCTCATCCTTACTTGATTTCAAATGTAATTTTAACTCTTACATGCTCTATGTTGTTTTAACTCCATTTCTTCTTCTGAATAGCACAGATATAATTTCCATTTTATATATTAAATACTTTCAGGGTGACATTAATATTGTGTAAAAGCTTGACAAAACACACAAATAAAATGGCATCTCCTTAGCTCCTTCCTTTGGTTATTGCTTTCTGTCAACATGGGAGTTAATAAGTGGTATAGTTATAAACCCAAATGATTTACTGCAATTCCATCAGTGCAATCATCAGTAACGATGTGTTTTGAATAAGGCAGCTGCACATTAATTTGGGGGTATTTCCCTACATATATATATTGTATGCTTTGCTACAAAGAAAGAATGCATTGTGAATCATCTGGATTTGATTTATTCCAAAATCTTCCCATACAGGACAATGCTATTTAGGGCACACCACTGCTTTAAATGACTATAAGCCTCAAAATGTTTTACATACAGCCTTTAATGACAGGACTATTTTCAGATTCAAGTGAAGTATCAGATTTATTACTGCAGTTGAGATCAAGAGGAACAAAAAATATTTGACTTTGCAATGATGGTCCATGGTGCTTAATAAAAGAGAATTTTTTAACAATATATCAGATTTAGAAGTAAAGTAAATGGTCACTATTCTCACATAGGTAGCCTTTGTTTGATCTGCTGATTGAGTAGACTCATTGGCAAGGTGTTCAGAAAAAGAATTTTTGACATGACTCACAGTAGCCATCTCCTCCACCGCAGATATCCTAGTGACATACTTGAATAAGGAGACATTCCAGAGGTAATCATCTGTCTCACAGGGAAATGAGGTAAACCCTGCAAACAATTGTTCAAATATAGTCAAGCTGTCTCCAGGAAGGAAAAAAACACACACACACTTGAATAACTGTAATTATTAGCCTGTGAGTTCTATTATACCTGGCCTTTTCTAATGGGGGAGTAGAAATGAGGATTTAAAGTGGAAAAAGTGTATTTTCTTCAAGATTATACAATTTTCCATCAGCATTGGACCATAGCAGGTTTGTCTGTGGTAGCAAAAGCAACAGTGTTGTGACACCTGAGAGGGGAACAAATTTATTGTAGCATAAAGTTCCATGGATTACTGTCTACTTCGTCAGATGCCTGAAGTATTTTTCTGAGGCACAAGAATATATTTACACAGAAGCTTGAAGTGTGTGTATACATGTGTTCACAAATGCAAGTTCAGAGAAAAAACAACCTGCAGAATATTAAGGCGATGACAATTTTCTAAATAATAGCTGGTTTGGGAAAATTTTGATGAGTGATTTTGCGGAGGGGCACAACTCAGGCCCAGGGGCACCTAGACACACAAAAACTGGAGTCTTCTGGTGAAGCCCCTTTCAAACTTTTCCATGTTTGGTGAAATTTGGCGATAGGATGTCCAAGTTATGGGCCTCCAAATCACTTGTTGAATTTTCCCAAAGCAGCTGGTTGTGGCCTAAGACATTTGCACAGTAATGTATATAAAGGTATGCACAATTCTTCTTACTTGTGCAAATGTTCCATGCCTTTGTGGGATAATGTGGGCAACTGTGACAGTCTATGTCTTGCATTTCTGACCAAGAAAGAAAGACAAAAGCTATACTACACCAGAAACATATTATTTACATCTGCCATGTGTCGTAACTTTAATCAGTGAATTGCTGTAAGCTAAAAAGTTGTCATAGATATTTCCTATCTCACTACAAGTTTTACTGAGGGCACTACAGCTTCAGAAATAAACAACATGATTCTGGACACTCATGATCTATTTTTCACTAGCATTACCATTGTGGCATGTACAATATTATAATTCTCTTTTAACCTGCATGCACAAGAGCACATGGTGATGTATGAGAGGCCCACAGTTTCCTTTCCATTCTTCAGCCAGGCTAGTGGGTTTCTTCCAAATCATCTGGTGTGCAAGTAAGGTAAAATCCCAGGCTAGGTGCAGATATTGAGATAGCCCATTCAATATTTATTAAATAATGAAGCAAAGAAAGAGTCAGTTGTTTTCTAAATAAAATGAGCAGATAAGCAAGCTAACTAAATTTACTATGATCCTAGGGAAAAGTCAGTCAACAGCTTTCAGAGAAAGACTTCCTTGAGCTTCCTTGGCAAATTCTCTTGGCTTATATTTCTTGGCTATTGAAGTGAAGTTGTGAAATGCCCATTTACAAATAGAGGCATTTATTCTGAGAGGCTGGGAAGCTCCCAGGAAGAAGAAGCTCGAATTTACCAATCAATAGCCTTGGAAGATCAATCAATATTTCCCTGTGACTTTCCCCCAAAACCTGTTTATAATAAGGCTGAGACATGGAGATAGATGTGAAAAAAATCTATCGCTCCCACGATTTTCTTCAAATCTCGTCATTCCTATGGGATGAGCCTGCATGGCAAGCAATATTATATTGCTCAAGTTATCTCTTCTCCGGAACATTACCAAGAAACATTAGGGAAAGACCATGATTTTTGCAACTGGCACAAAAAAATATAAATCGCTTAAAATCCATGTTTCTTTGGAAAATTAGCTCCTTTCCCCCTATGTGTACCAAAGCACAAACATCATGCAAGGGAATGGGACAAACTTACTGAGCACAAAGATGTAAGCAACCCATCCTATCCTATTGATTTAGAAAGCAAGGCAACAATTACCATATTTTTTAAAAGTGTGTATCTTGCAGAAATTCACAAAATCAAGTCAAAAGTTCTACAAATGTTTTTTATCTATCACAAGAGGATACAATTAAGGAGTTGCATCTCTGGTCATTTGGAAGGGTTTGGCTTAGGGTCTAATTGTCTATGCTTCAGGATATGGTCCTCGTGAAGGGTCATTTCTGAAAAATAAGGGATAGGGTGGATTTACTGCTCACTATGCAAATTATTCATGTAGTAGATAATGTCAAGATTATAATGTATAAAGAAGAACTTTTAAAATGAGTGCAAACTATGGAAGGTCTAGACCTTGGCCAGACAGAGAATCAGTTTACTTGGTGGTCACTGAGTTAGTTATGGAGAGAAGTTATGCAGAGTAAAAAATAAATAATTGCAGAAATATTCTATAATTTCCTAGGCAGGGATCCTGTTCTGATCCTTTTTAAAGTGTTGAGAGGCTTCAGAGACTAAAATTAAATGTTATTCCACTCAGAGTAGAAGGTATTGAACCTTTAATCCCATTAAGGACTAATTTATCCATTAAAATCCAAGGAATTTTACCATCACTTGCCTAGGCAATCCTGTCCAGAACCTCAACATTAAAAATAAATGTTACCAGAGCCACACAGCTAGAAAAATAGGACCTACTCAATTGGACAGCTCTTTTTATTGTTTCTGTTCACAGAAATTGTTCCTGTTGGGTCTCCTGGTGAGATGCTCCCAGCATCTGCCTCCTTGGATGTTCTTTTTATAAAAAAATTTTTATTTCCCCATCTGGGGAGAAAAACATTAAAAAGACAATAAAACACATTTGGTCTGCCACTCTGCACTAAATAATGGACTAAATGGCTTTAATTTAAGTGACAAATTGGTACAATAATGCAACGTAAGACCTCAGAGACTCTGTCAACTGCTGACCCTCTGGAAAGGAAATGTTATTCAAAACCAACACTTCTTCCTTCTCTCTCTCTCGTTTGCTTTCTTACTGAGAAACTTATTTTGTAACTTAGCCCTGAACTTCTGTATTCATTTTTCCTGTCTCTGAACCCTTCCAAGAATGACTTTCCAACAAAGTCAACATTATACCTCAGAGATTGTATCATCAGCATCGGCAGAGACAGGATCAAATGTTATATCTTTGGCCACTCATAAATGACAGACACAATATATAACACGAGAATGGCAGTAAATGCAGTGAATCTTCCAGAGAACTAATCCTCCCCATAGAATAATTCGTGCTTCCCTGGTTTCAGAAATAAAATTGGGAACGGGGGAGAACCTAAAAGCATATGGCTGGAACATGTTTTCACATCATGTTTGGCCTTTTGATAAGAAAACTCCATTAAACAATCTGGCTTAATAGTATGAATCTGTCTTCTTTGACATTGTTAAAAAGATAATATTTCCATTTATATATACTCTGTGACTGACACATATACCCGCTAATGCATATATACATATACACAAGAGAATATTAGATTTTATACCTTGTAGTACATAAAAATGTCATCAGTCTTCATCAATCAACCCTCTCTTCCCTTTTCAACCAACTGATAAAAAATTGGAATATACATTGGGTTGATGAGAGCATCCCAATATGGATCAGTCTAAAAATGATAATATGGTAATATATGTGTATGTTATCTCTCTTCCACTTACTTTTCTCCAGTTTGAAAGAATACAGGAGACCTTTATGTAAATGAAACTAATTCCCTACCATACACATAGGCTGATCCTATTCTTGTGCCTAAAGTGGTTTTACTTATAGTAATGGATGTGAATTCAGATCAGAAACAGGTTATACTAGTTATTAGTCTTATGTCAGGCTGAGAAATAAGGGTATGACTGTACCTTTCAAGGCCAGGCTGGACATTAGCCAGAGGCAAGTGCCTGTCTCAGGGGGCAGAGCACTGAAGGTGCCAGCGTTGCCACCGTTGCTCTCCTCTGTTTCTCAGTACCTGGCTCCAGGAAGTAGGCTGGCCATTTCAATGTTGCATGACTTTGATGGGATCCTCAGATCCCAGGTGCCATGGGAGTAGCCGCTAAAGACATGGCAAAACAAAGTTGCTTCCTGGAGCAAGCAGGCTGGCCTGGTGCTGAAAAATGGAGGAGGAAGGGGTAGCAGATGCTGCTGCTCCTTCCTGCTGTTGTCGTAATTTGGTAGCATATGGGAGTGATGCCCTTTCCATCTTGCCACCACTACCCCTTCCCTTCTTCTCCACAATGTGGAGGTGACCTTTGGGTTCTGACCTAAAGGGCAAAAAAGCTTGTATCACCACTGCAGGCTTTATTTCTTCTTTCTTTGTATAGGTTTAGGAACAGTGTAAAGTTATTTTATTTCTTTTTCCTTTAATCTTTCCTTTAAAAAACTGAACAGGACTGTTAAAGATAGGACATTTTGAAGGTCACTCATTCCCAATGTCATCACAGATCAAAAGTAACTTGTCAGCAACAAGAGGAGATCAGAAATATGGCATTGCCTTCTCACTGGGGATGAAGAAAGGAGTCAAGTATTGAACAGCATTATTTTAACTTAAGAGGTAAAGGCTCTTTTGCTGAGACCTCCATGGCTAAGTGATTAAGATGTTGAACTTCATGACTGGTCAGCAGTTCAAGACCTGAGTACTGCATGATGGAATGAGCTCCCATCTCTGTCCCAGCTCCTGCCAACCTAGCAGTTCAAAAGCAAGAAATTGCAAGTAAGTAAATAGGTACCACTTTGGTGGGAAAGTAAACAGTGTTCTTTGCACTCAGTGTCTAGTCATGCCTGCCACATGTTTATGGAAATGTTTGCAGATGTGGACAGCCCTGGGTTTGTTTGTTTGTTTGGTTTGTTTGTTTGTTTGCTATCTATTTAATTATTTATTAAACTTATATCCTGTCCTTCTAGGGAAAACTTTCCTACTCAGGGTGGCTTACAGCATAAAATTTAAAAATACAAACTGACACAAATATTAAAATTTGCATATAAACAGAGGTGAGCTCCAAATACTAGAGTTAGATATGACTAGCTTTCATGAAAGGGCAACCTTTATCTTTACCTTTACCTGTTCTAACTTAACAGCAAGAAACTGTAATGAGGAAGAATCTAGTCTTTGGCTAAAAGCAATCAGTTTGGCATCCTTATTTTAAGGCCTGAAAAGTTGGGCCTGGCTACAAGTAGCAAGTGAGGCTGCTGCCTGCTCAGCACTTACTCTGGCCATTACATAGCTCAGGTGTGTTGGGAAGCCCAATCTGAGGCATAGTAAAGGCAAAGGAAGATGGCATGGTCTGACTAGGAGCTTTGTCTATGCAAGAATGCCAAGCTCCCAGAGGGGGAGTGGCCTTGGCATTAGCTTATCTTGCAGAGGATGTATGGAAGAGTGGGAGTCAGAGAAGGAGGTCTTGGAGAGAGATAAAATGCTTAAATGCTACAGTTTTAGCCCTTATGCAAGTTCCAAGAAGGAGGGAGAGCGAGGCAATAAAGGATCAAATCCATGGAGGGCAAAAAAAAAACTGCTTAGCAGTAGCTTTCCTGGTGTAGGATTTGTTGGCAGGTGAAAAGAAGAATGGCTTATGCATCTTTGCCAAGCACTTGCTGCAATTTGTCCCTAAACAATGCTGGCATATTCCTTCTTTCTTGATCCAAGGACAACCATTACTTGGAGGGGAACTGGACACCTATTTATCTACAATAGAGCACACTAAACCCAATATTTAAAGCTTGTTCTGTTTCTGGAAAGAATAGTACTGTATAACACACCACCACCAAACACATGTACCAGGTCATACCCATATGCATTTCCCCATGGGTGAGAAAGACAGAATAAAAGAGGCATTGCATATCCCCAGCATCTTTCCTTTCCACCTCACATTTCTTGCCTCTCCCATTTTTGCTCTGACATGCAACCAACAATGTAAAGGTAAAGGTAAAGGTTTCCCTTCCTCGAAAGCCAGTCGTATCTGACTCTAGGGTTCAGTGCTCATCTCTGTTTCAAAGCCAAAGAGCCAGCACTGTCTGCTTCTGCAGACATTTCCATGGTCATGTGGTAGGCATGGCTAGACACCGGAGTGCACAGAATGCTGTTTACCTTCCCACTGAAGTGCTCCCTATTTATCTACTTGCAATTTCTTCCTTTTGAACTGCTAGGTTGGCAGGAGCTGGGACAAAGGCGGGAGCTCATTCCATCCTGTAGTACTCAGGAATCAAACTACTGACCTCCCACCTTCCAGTCAGCATCTTAGCCACTTGAGCCACTGCAGTCCTATATATAATAAACCAGTGGTTTCCAATCTTTTTTTGGCCATGCCTCACCTAAGCATTCCTAAAATCCTGATGCCCCCCTCCATGTGACATATAGTTCTTATTATTCAAAAAGTGAACCCCTATTCATGTGAAGGAAGCATAAAAGGCCATTAATTTGGTCTAACTTATTCTTAATTTGTCCTGTTTAAAACTCAAAATCCCCCCCGTGGGGCACGTGCCCCACATTGGAAACCACGGTAATAGACTAAAGAAGGGGGGAATGCCCAACCTCTCACTTTTCTAATTAAAACTCTTTGGGCATCTTCCTAGTGTATGTTATGTAATAATAATTGTGTGCTGTCAAGTCAGTTCTGACAATGACCCTTTCCATGATTTTCTAGGTAGAAGATATACAGAAGTGATTTAATATTCCCTTCTTCTAGTGGTGCCCTATGACTGTGCAGTTTGCCCATTGCTACACAGACTGACTCTTCTCCCTTGAGGTACAGTGGGGAATCGAACTTCCAACATCTGGCTCCACAGTAAAATACCTAATCCACTGAGCTATCCAGTCAGCACAAAATAGTATATACTTGTCTATTTTTCTAATATAAAGGTGTATTTCTGCCCTAAATAAATCAGTGGTTAGTTGAAGAAAGCAAGGATTAGTTTACCTTTAATGTCAGCCCTAGAAAAAGAATCACAAAGAGCTAGTAAATAACTATATTTAATATATTTCCCTTTGGTGTCAATTATTTCAAATCCAGGTTTCGGTTATTTCTATTAAAGTGTGGTAGTTATTGAGATCATGAATACCCTTTCAAAGATCAAAGACTATAGTAAGATTGATGCATGTGCAAGAAATAAATTCCTTTCTTTTCATTTATTCTTTGCTGGCCCTTGAAGTAAAAGTCAGCAGAGCCCACTGCTCGAATGAAATGTGATTCATCCTGTCCCCTCCTCCTCCTTTTTCCAACTACAGTATTTGGATTTTTATTTTAGAGCTAAACCTTGGCAGGGCAGAACAAACGCTGTCTGGAGAAAAGTTTCATACAATGTATTCTACCCATGCTCACTCACAGATAAGTCTCATTAACATAAATGGTGATTACTCCTATGAAACTCCACATAATTGCAGCATCAGAGTAATGTAAGCACACACAAAAAGTAAATTGACATTAGTTCCGTCAACCTCAATGGAAGGAACAGTTAAAATATTGTCTGAATTATGATAATAAAGTTAAAAGAATCTGTTTATCCCTATCATCCTAGCTGTGTAAGTTTGGGAATATCCCCCATTAATTGCAATGAAATTTTCTACATTAACGTTCATACAGAAATGGAGAATGTAAACACATGATAGTTTTGAATTCTTACCACTAGTGTGATCTTTGAGTGAGGCAGAATTTTGCATACTCAGTCTCAAAGAACAGACTGACGAGTGACATGACAGCTGTCTTCAAATATCTAAAGAGCTTCACCTGGAAGACAAAGTAAGCTCCCCCTACCCATAGCTCCTTGAAGTAGGGCCCAAAGCAGTGGTTTCAAATTAATAGAAAAGAGATTCCAATTAAACATTAGGAAGCATTTCCTAACCTTAAAACCTCTTTGGCAGTGGAGTAGATTAGAGCAGAAAGTAGTGGATTCTTTCACTGCAGGGTTCTAAACCGAACAGTTGGCCACCTGTCAGGGATAACAACTGGTAGATGTAGATTCCCTGCTTCATCAGAGAGTTGGTCTCAACTCTGTGATTCTCTTTTCACAGCATCTTACATAATTTTCACCTGGCTGGGGAAAAAATAAGAACCCAAAGTTCTCCATGGGCTGAGGAGAAGGGATCACCTAAAATATTAAGGTGAGGCCTACCACATGGCCTTAGTCCATCCCCTGGGGAACTTTTGCTCACAAGTTATATTCATTACTTTACTTGGATACTACCATGCAATGTAGCATATCGGGATGCAACAATTTCAGTCCTTGCCAAGTATTTCAGTGTCTTCCCATGTCATTTTCAGAGTCTTTAACTCTTTAATGAAAGTTCTTCTCCATGTACTTTGAGGGCATCCTTGTTGTCATTTGGCATTAGGAGGCCTCCAACTTATTGCCACCTTAGGGATCCTGATTTTCTCCATATGAAAAATATCGCTTGCCATTTGGAGTCTTCTTCATGCAACAATATTATGTAGTTTGTACAAGCCACTCCTTCAAAGCACCACCTCACTGGTAATGTGGTCAAAATAGCAAACCTTTAAAATTTGGCAGAGGCACCTTTCCTGGAAGATGTCAAGTCTCTTGTTGATACTTGCTGATGCTTTCCAAGTCTCATGGGTATAGATTGCTGTCAGGAACACTATGGAGGTCAACAAACAGAGTTTAATTTTCAGCTATATAAATGGCAAGGACCAGATCTTATTGATTCTCTGGAAGACAGCTGTTGCTTTTCCAAGATGGCATTTGATGTCAAACTCTGCATCTCCGTTTTGAGCTATCACATTGCTTAACTAAGTAAACGTCTCCACTTCCTCTAGCTGCTGTGACCCAAGTATGAATCCCTGTATCCAGTTGTGGCATTCACATGAATGACCTTTGATTTTTCAACATTTATCTTAAGGCCAATTTTATTTGCTTCTCTGTCCAACACGTTTGTTGCCTGTTGTTGTTTCCGCTCATCTACTTCAAGTAAAACAATGTCGTTAGCAAAATCTAGATCACCAAGGGAATTTTGGTTAGACTAAGGAATGCCTGTTTCAGTGCTTGCTACTTGCTGCACAATATAGTCAAGGACCACGAGGAAGAGGAATGGAGACAGAATACAGCCTTGCGTAACCCCAATAGTAATTTCAAAGAAGTCCATATGACCGTTCTCAGTCTTTAAAAACTGTAGACTGAAAAATTAAACAGCCTAAAAACAATATTGCTTGAAACACAGTACAATGGTTTCCCTACTTGTGCTAAGCTAAACTGGGGGCAAATATTGCAGATGCTTTTGTTTCATATAAAGCAAGCCTCTCCAGTAACTACAGCATCCTTTCATAATAGAATGTGGAATTGTTTACATGGAATTACTTGAGGAGGAAGTATTCCCTCCTTGCTAAATTTGTAAGGCCATAGCAAAGGTCTGGTGAAACACAGACGTTCCATCAGAAGGGAAGAAAGTTGCACAAGATTAAGAGGGCTAGGAGTAGACATGGAGACAGAGGTGAACATACAGGTGATGGGATAAAAAGTTAAGCAATGGGAGAAACAACAACAACAACAACAACAACAACAACAACAACAACAACAACAACAACAACAACAACAATAATAATAATAATAATAATAATAATAATAATAATAATAATAATAATAATAATAATAATAATAATAATAATAATAATAATAATAATAATAATAATAATAATAATAATAATAATAATAATAATAATAATAATAATAAAAATTAAGACTACCTTTCAGAGAGAATTCTCCCCGCTCTACCATATCAGTTATTTTAAATAGTTATAATGGGGTACACAGAAAAAGCCTCCTAGAAAATTGTGCTTTTTAAAAAAACTACAATCAAGCTTACGCTGGTATTGGCAAGTGGTAATCTTTCTCACACTAGGTGAGGGGAAGAGCACAATGAACTCACCAAAAGGTGCCTTTATTTTGGCAGTTTCACGTCTGGCCTAGGCATGGCAGAAGAAATTGTTATGATTTTATTGATATGGTCAATATCTTTATTTATGCCTTGAGGTGTTTGCCTCTTTTAAAAAAAATCTGAAGTGGTATGCCAAAACAGAAGGTGTTTACATTACTTGTTTCCTGGTAAACACTTTGATTGGCATGCCTTATGTAACATCTATTGAGCTTCACATAGTATAAAAAGTCACAAAGACAAGAACTCCAACCTTAAGCAAAGAATCCAGTGTGAATGGATATAATGAAGCAGTTACAGGCACAAAATGTTCCAGAAGGCAATTCATCATGACACTGCTGGAGTTTTTTGAGAGGTCACAGCTGAGGAGTGTCAGAGAAGAAGTGTGTGGTCTTCAGGGATTTGAAAGACAGCCAAGAGGTCACTTGAGAACAGAAAGGACAAAGCAAAATCACCTTGCCTTATGCATACTGAACATGTCACAAGAGACATTGTGACACACAACCGAAGATCTTAGAGTATCAATTTTACATGTTTTTCTGTCTTAAAGATTTCCCCCACCACCCACCTCCAAGAATTATGAGTGATTTAGAACCTAGAAATATTTAACTGTAGCTTTTGGATAAGAAAAATATGAATAATTTAAAAGCATTAATAGAATTTTAAAAACAACCCTTAAACTTACCTTCTCACTAGATCTTAGTGAAGGTTCTCAGAGTGCAGCAGTTCAACTGGTTTCATGGCTGCAGTTATCTCTCTCATTTCTTCCCTGCAGAATACAGATTGGCTGGGTGTCTCAATGGACCATTTTATAATGACCTTTTTTGTTATTCTGGTAACCAAAGGACAATAAATTGCTCATATTTTAATAACATTTTTCTCAACTGCACTGGTAACATAATCAAAATTATTGCCATATTATTGCAGGCTGAGCCAATTTAACTCTGACATTTTAGCCCAGCAAAATACTGTGAAAACACAGACCTCAGGTCAGAGATTTGTTCTCCTGTTTGGTCATTCAGTCCTTCTCTCTTTCAGACATAGAGCTGTTGGAAGTTGCAGACCAAATAAATTCTGAGTAGCCCTGTGTGGGATTCTATAGTAAGAAGATGCTCCTGAATAATCCAACTATAGTTGTACCTTGCTTAAAGAACATAATGCATTCCACAGGATTGCTCTTTAAGCGAAACACCATTGTAAATGACCAATTGTGGGGGGGATTGCGAACCCCAATTTATTTGTTAAGCATGTTTTTGGTTGGTTTTATTTGTTAAGTGAAGCGGACATTCAGATAAAATTCTGCTCTTTAAGCAAGTTACTCTTTAAGCAAGACGCTCTTTATGTGAGGTTTGACTGTATTAATATCTTCATAAGTAATATTAAAAAAGGAGATATAGAAATACTTGTGAAAACATAAATGTACACCATCTAAAAGTGAATGTTTGGAACTAGAATTAAATGGGTGTGATTTCAGTGGATCAGTTAAAGCATATATCTGGGCACAGCTGAAACAATTGTTTTACTAATATGTAAAGAAGAGTTTGGGGGCTGTGGTGGCTTCGTGTTTAAAACACTGCACTTGATGGTTTGCAGGTCAGACATGAGTGCTGCACATCTCTGTTCCTGCTCCTGCTAAGCTTGCAGTTAGGAAGCAAGAAATTACAAGTTGTTGTTGTTGTTTATCTTATACCCCACCCGTCTGGGATACACTTCCACTCTAGGTGGCTCCCAATGTTAAAAACAGCAGAACAAATGCCATAAAACCATTTTAAAAAAAACCTCACCCACCCAGTCCAATCAGCACCAAGGACCGCTAGCCCGAGTGGCCAATGATGGGTTTCCTTTTTATGCTTCAATGGGAAGGTGACAGCATTCCATGTGCTCCAGTGTATAGAAACCTCTGCAGATGCAGACAACGCTGGCTGTGCACAAATGTGAAAGCTGGACAGTGACGGAAGGTGGCAGAATTGTTTACTTATTTATTTATTTATTTGCTAGGCTTATGGTGAGAATACACAGAAGTGGTTTATAATTCACTTCTTCTTGGGGTTTCCTGGTATTGCATAGCTTGTCCAAGGCTACACAGGTTGTCTCTTCAATTTTCCAACTTCTGGCTCCCCAACTACATAACTACACTATTGAGCTAACCATCCGGTTTCTGAAGGCAAAAATGACAAAACGGAAGTCATCCTGCTTTGAACACATCATGAGGAAGCAAAATTCTCTGGAAAAGACATTAATGCTGGGAAAGGTAGAAGGTAAAAGGAAAAGAGGAAGACCAAATATGAGATGGATTGACTTAATTAAGTTTACAAGAACACAACAGAACTGTTGAGGACAAGGACATATTGAGGACAGGACATTTTGGAGGTCTCTCATTCATAGGGCCACCATAAATTGGAGGCAACTTGATGTCACATAACAACCAACTAATTAATGCTAAAATCCTATACTCAGCTATTTACAAATATTTGGTATCTTTCTCTCAGTAGATAAGCACAAGCCTTCTGTTATATAGGAAATGTCACCTATCTCTGGTGGCCCAATGATTAAATTGCTGTACTGCAACCAAAGGGTTGTGAGTTCAATCCTGACCAGGGATCAAAGTTCAGCCTTCCATCCTTCTGAGGTCAGTAAAATGAGTACCCAGCATGTTGGGGGCAAATTGCTAATTAACTTGTGAACCACCCAGAGAGTGCACTAAGCGCTATGGGGCAGTATAGAAGTTTGATTGCTTTGCTTTGTAGTGAAAACTATTTTGATGGATAATTGGTCTAAAAATCTTATTTTGAAAAGAGACCAAAAATTACATGTTCAAGACGTTATGCATACCATTAACCACAAACTAATCTTATTACTTGGGACTTATTGGTCATTGGTCAGTGCCTTCCAACTACAAGCACCCACAGGTAAGACAAACTTTGTAGCAGTTCTTGAAGCAATTACTTCCTTTCTTCCTGAAGTCACCTCTTTTGTATCAATCAGCTCCCCTGCTGGCTTAGTGGTTAAGATCCTGAGCTGGAGACTGGAAGGTCAGGTTTTGATACCCAAAACCTGCACTTGGGGACAGGAAAGGAGCCTCAGTCAGGTGTTCCCTGAGTGGAGTTTCTTCAGCAAAAATCCTTTCAACCCAGAGTAATCTCTGTCAAAAAATATTATTATATCAGTCAAGTGGTAGTTTACATGTGAGTGTCAAGCATTACATGAACAGGTCTAAACAATGTTTCTACTTATGGCAGAAGTTTGATGTCTAATGTCCTTTCTTCTATAGTTGTTAAGTAACCCAAACATTCTGCAGTCTTTCTGCTGCATGATACAACTTCTAAATTGAGAAACACACATAGAACATTGAGAACAAACAAAAAGGAAGGGGAGGGAGTCCAAACCTTTAATATTATGGTTTCAAAAATGGCAGGATTATTTACTTTGTTTATATTCCTTACAAGACAAAGCTGGATATGCATTCTTTTTAAATGGGAAGTCCTACAAACATTAATTCTGAGCTGCTAAAACTGGCATAACATCCATGGTCCTTGGCTGTTCCCATGTTGCAAAGAAGTCATCCTGTGTTCAATGCCTAAAAAAGGAAGTCTATGAGGCCCAAGTCTGGTTGTCAACAAAATTAAGTCAATGAAGGATGAAGAAAGTAAATCAGTGAACATTGGGGGTGGGGGTGGGTAAATGTATCTAAACAGGGGTTAGATGAGCATATTTATTCATTTTATTTATATGTGTCTGTTATATCTTGCCTTTCCTCCGATCAGTTTAAAATAGTATATTTGGGTGTCTTCTTCCTCCCATGCTCTCATACCTATCTCATGAACTAGTTCAGGCAAAAAGCATGTGACTGGCCCAAAGTCACTCAAGGAACTTCATTGCAGAGTGAAAGATTTGAACACAAATCTCCTGAGTCCCAGTCCCAGCTCCTGCCAACCAAGCAGTTTGAAAACAAGAAATTGCAAGTAGATAAATAGGGACCACTTGGTGGGGAGGTAAACAGTGTTCCGTGCATTCTGGTGTCTAGGCATTCCTGCCACATGTCCATGGAAATGTCTGCATACACAGATAGCGCTGGCTCTTTGGCTATAAATCAGGAGTTCTCAAGCTTTTAAAACTGGGGCCCAGGTCATGCTCCCTCAGACAGCTTTGGGGACTGGATGGCCATTTTGCCCTTCCTCCACCACATGGCACTTCCTGGTGTGGTGGAGGCATGGGGGGCACATGAAATGGTGCCGCTGGCCGCAGGTTGAGAATCCCTGGTATAAACAGAGATGAGCACTGAACCCTAGACCCAGATACAACTGGTTTTCAAGCAAGGATGACCATGACCTTGACCTTTACTTCCTAAGTCTCAGCTGAATACTCTGAACTGCTACACAACAGTGACAATTTTTGCAGGTGGAATTCTTTGTTAGATCTGACCATTTGTGGGTGGGTATTTCACAGTACAGTAATAGTCATTAGTGGAAATGCCTTTTCTGACTGAAATTGGTGATAACAGCTGGGTTATGTTTTGTCATTAAATACATTAGACATACAAGAATGTGCACAGGAGTAGGCAAAATTAATTAGTTAAAATAGCCTTGGAACACTCTGACTAGACATCTCATTAATTAACTAAAGGGCATATTTTTTTTTGTTTATAAAAGCAGCACTCAAATGCTGATCTTATTCTGTTTTGAATTAGATCTATTTACAAGCACATTTGTTTCACATATGTTACCTTTTCTATTCTTAATATTCTTAGAAAAATGCATTAATTCATGTTTGCAGCAGCCATTTTGCTAACTTTCCTACAAGATTTTATGGTTGTCTAAAAATGCTACATAGTCTTTACAATATTCTTTTGCCACTTTGCTTTCTTTTAACATGATTCACTGATAATAGAGTTCTGTGAAAGATGGCCACATGGTAGTCAGGGTTTATTTTCAAAGGAAAATTGTAGTCAGGGTTTATTTTCAAAGGGAAATGGATCCTATATGAAATGACAATTTTTTTTCAGTCTTTGTAAAGTAAGAGGATCAGAGCTTATAAATTCTAAATTACAAATTAAATAGCTAGTTACTAGAGAGACTGCAGTGGCTCAAGTGGCTAAGATGGTGATTGGAAGGCAGGAGGTCAGCAGTTCGATTCCCGAGTTTTTAGCTATGCTGTAGTTCGATTCCTGTGTTTCTAGTTCGATTCCTGTGTTTTTAGCTATGCTGTAAGCCGCCCAGAGTCGGGTTTACCTGATTGGGGCGGGATAGCAAATGTGAATAAATAAATAAATAAATAAATAAAATATTGCAGGATGGAATGAGCTCCCGTCTGTGTCCCAGCTCCTGCCAACCTAGCAGTTCGAAAGCAAGAAATTGCAAGTAGATAAATAGGGACCACTTCGGTGGGAAGGTAAACAGCATTCCGTGTGCTCCAGTGTCTAGTCATGCCTGTCACATGATCATGGAAACATCTGCAGAAGCAGACAGCGCTGCCTCTTCGGCTTTGAAACAGAGATGAGCACTGAACCCTAGAGCCAGATACAATTGGCTTTCGAGCAAGGAAAACCTTTACCTTTACTACTAGTACATTTCTCTCCCACTTCAAAAAATATAGCTATATCACATTTGTAAATTAACGAGGATAAACTATTATCCTTTTGGAAAAATGTATTTTTTCCAAATGGCCAGTTATTTCCAAAATACAGTACCTGGTTCTAAATCTAAGGCATCCATAGAGCCTGGAAAATCTCCTTCCTAAGCTGGAAAAATACCTTCCAGCCCCAACACAAGTGCTGAAACATATATCTTTTAGAATCTATAATGGTTTGTATTTGATTCAGCAAAGTAATAATAACATGAAACCCAGGCAGGTTGTTATTTTTCTACATCTCCTATTTCAGTTAAAAGACCCAACCAGAAGTTTGATTAGTCATTCTCAAATCTGAAAGTCTTGGCTGACTTTATTAAAGGAGTTAGTTATGTGCTGTCAAATCTGAAATGACTTATAGTGACCCTAATGGGGTTTTCAAATTAAATGGGATATTTAAGAGTAGATTTACCAGTTCCCCCCTGCCAGTGAGTTTCCATGGTTGAGGATACAAACCCAGGCCTCATGAGTCATAGCCTGTCACTCTATCCACTACATCATCCTGGGTGCCTTTTGAAGGAACAGCAAGCAGTAATTAGAATGTGGTGTTCTTATTCAGTGACTGAAATCATGTTCTTAGTGCAAGCCAAAGTGTTACTTTCCTTCCATTCTTCCCTGGTAAACAATGCACCACTGCCACAATTCACAAGGGTGTACATGCACAAACACCAAGCCTGTGTACTCATGCACCTCCAGGAATCACAGCATCAGTGCTTTGATTACCAGGAAGGAATAGACAGAAAGTTATCTTTTGGCTTTTCCGGTGAACAAGATTTAAGCCTGTATTCCCCCAAGTGGCCAATAAACAGAACTTTCCAGTTGGCTTGACCTTTAGTCACAAGGACTAAACCTTCCATTATCTGTTTCCTCCAGTGATTAGCAAAGTAAAGGATCTGTTTTATCAGTTATTAGATTTTGATTGCACCTGAAACTGCTAGCCTAAATCTACAGTCACTAGTGAGAAGCATTATGTGGAACACTATTTTTAAAGATAAATACATTGAGTGTCCTTAGTTATTTGGAGTAGTTTTTAAGACAGTGATGGAGTAGTTTTTATTATTCCTTTCTCTGTATCAATAAGTCAGTAGTGCATTAGTAACTTGCTGCTAACCTGCAGATGGACTGTGATGGCTTAGTGGCTAAGATGCTGAACTTGACGACTAGAAGGTGAGCAGGTCAGCAGTTTGAGATCCATGTGCTACATGATGGAGTGAGCTCCAGTCTCGGTCCCAGCTCCTGCCAACCTAGTAGTTTGAAAGCAATAAATTGCAAGTAGATAAATAGGTACCATTTCAGAGGAAAGGTAAACAGCATTCTTTGCACTCCAGTGTCTAGTCATGTCTGCCACATGACTACGGAAACATCTGGAGACACAGGTAGTTCTGTTTTGTTTTGTGTTTTTCTTGTTGCTATAAATGGAAATGAGCACCAAACCCTAGAGTTGGATACAACTGTCTTTCAAGTAAGAGCGACCTTTACCTTTACTAACGTGTCACTTTTTAGTTACTTTTTATTATTAAAATAGTCTCTGGAAAATAGATGGGGAAGAAGTAGAAGCAGTGACAGATTTCACTTTCTTAGGATCCAAGATCACTGCAGATGGTGATTTCAGCCATGAAATAAAAAGGCAACTGATTCTTGGGAGACATGCTATGAGAAACCTGGGGAATATAGTTACAAGTAGAGACATTGCCTTGCAAACAAAAATTTGCATAGTCAAAGCAATGGTATTCCCTGTTGTAATGTATGGTTGTGAGAGCTGGACCATTAGGAAAGCTGAGCACAGAAGAATAGATGCTTTTGAGATGCGTTAGAGGAGAGTTTTGAGAGTCCCCTGGACAGCAAGGAGAACAAATAGGTCAGTCTTAGAAGAAATCAACCCTGACTGCTCCTAGGAAGGTCAAATAGTGAAGATGAAGCTAAAGTACTTGGGGCATCAAATGAGAAGAGAGGATTCACTTGAGAAAGCCTTGATGCTGGGAAAGGTGTAGGACAAAAGAAGAAGGGAGCGGCCAAAAATGAGATGGCTAGATGATATTGTAGACACAATGGGCACAGACCTGGGTGGGTTGAGGGTGATGGTGGAGGACAGAGGTGCCTGGAGGGCAATGGTCCATAGGGTTACAAAAGGTTGGAATCGCTGTGCGACTGAACAACAACAACAACAAATTAAAATAGTTAACAATAAAAATGTCTTCAGATGACACCCAAATTAACAATGATTTGGAAGGAATGAATAAATATTATTTGTTACATTAAAAAGTTATATTATTTGGTGAAAATAAAAATAATGTGCACTCTTTCCAACACCTAAGTTACTGTGTTACTTGGAATGCATCACTTCCAAGCAGTGGCTTAAACCTCAATTATCCAGATCAAAGGATAACCTTGTGCCAGCCTAGTTAGTAAAGACAGCTAAATATTAGAGAGCTCTTGTGCCTTGGGTAGTCCCAGAATTAATGCCAAAAGAAGTATGCTTGACAGTTTTTCAGTACTGTTCTATAATCTGCTTGATTCTTTTCCCTCTGGAGATGATGAGACTACATGCACTTAGTTTTCAAATCCCAAACCTATAGAGAGAAATTGTCCTAAAATTCCTTTCTTGGTTCCCCAAGCTATGCTATCTAAAAGCTAAAGCAGCTTATTTATTTTTATTTATTTTTTTTGGCTAGGGATGAAGGCTGGGATGGTGTTGACGATTTCTGCCTTGGAAAGCTGTTTGAGATAACGGTCAAGTTCAACTTTTGCTAAGCCTCCCTGTGAACTTTTTGGATATAATCTTTTTAAAAGCTCAGGCTAAATCTCAGCTGTGTGTTAAGTAGAAGGCTTCTTTAGCCAGCTTTGTCCAGTTTCTTTTTCTTCTGAATGCTTTACATCTCAAGAAGTTGAAGCACCTCTCCTGCATGGTTCGATAGAGGTCATCTATTTACAAGAAAACAAAGTCCTGCTTTTGTTTTGGGGAGGGGGATTAAAAATTAAATCTGTTGGCGAAGAGGATTATTCTGCACTTTATGTGAAGATTTTACATGAAAGACAATATAAGTGATGCTTTCATTGGCTAGAGTCCTACTAAGAAACTCAGCATTGTACAAGCAACTGGAAAATCCACACAGCTGCTGCAATTGTATCCTACAAACCAGCTCCTTCGGCAAACTAAAAATAAGAGAGTCACGGAAATGTCAGTCTATTCACGGATTCAGACTTTGGACCAGCTCCGGAGCATGGGTGGGTGTAGAGCACAGGTGAATAGGAAAGGGAACAAGGAAAAGCTAGCTGAAATATAACTCAGCCACAATTTCAACCCCTATCATGCAGTACTGAAACGCTCTCTACCTCCTAAGGTAATTGATTCCATTGCCATACTGATCTAACTTTTAGGAAGTTTTCCATGATATTCTGGCTTCCTCTAACTTGAACCCACTGATACCTGTTCTGCACTCTGGGTTGACTGAGAACAGATACTGCCATTCCTCTGTATGAAAATCTTTCAAGTACAGTCAAACCTCGCATAAAGAGTGCCTCACTTAAAGAATAACTCACTTAAAGAGCCGAATTTTATCTGAATGTTCACTTCGCTTAACAAATAAAACCAACCAAAAACTTGCATAAGAAATAAATTGGGGTTTGCAGTCCCCCCCCACAATTGTTTCACTTAAAGAGCAAACTCGCGAGGTACAACTATATTTGAATAGCAATATCATATCTCCCTCAGTTGTCTTTTATTCAGTGGCGTCGCACAGTCTTCAGCCGCCTGGGGCGAAGAACAAACTCACCACCACCACCACCACCACCACCGCCCCCCCCCCCCGCTCGCCGCTGCCGCCGCCCCCTCCCCCCAACCCAGGTAGAATCTGGCCCCCTGCTGACTAGCGGCGCGCGCGCGTGCGCGCGCCACACACCTCCGTCCGCTCGCCCACCACACACCTCCGTCCGCTCACACCTCCGTCCGCTCGCCCGCCTGGCTGGCCGTCGGGGGCTCTCCGCCGCCTGTTACCCCTGGCAGCGGCTTTCAGGGGGCGGCAAAATGTCCCCTCCCCACCCTTTTGCTGGCGAGGAGGAGAAAAAGTGTTTTTTTTTAGGCAGACAATTCAAGGAGGGGCCCGCCCGCCGGGCTGGCTGTCGGTCGGGGGCTCTCCTGGCGGGCGGCCCGCGTGCGCGCGCACGCTGCCCACTTCCTCCTGCCCAGCCAGCCCCCAGGGGCTCCCCGCCACGGCGCCACCCACCCCCGACGAGCGCCCCGTCTCACGGCAAGTTGGGTGGGTGGCTGGGCGGACGGAGGCGAGCAGCGTCCGCGTGCACGCGGGCCGCCCGCCAGGAGAGCCCCCGACGGCCAGCTGGGCAGGCGACCGGGCGTGCCCCTCCTTCCCTCCCCACCCTTTTGCTGGCGAGGAGGAGAAAAAGGGGTTTTTTTCCTTGAATTGTCCGCCTAAAAAAAACCCCTTTTTCTCCTCCTCGCCAGCAAAAGGGTGGGGAGGGGACATTTTGCCTCCCCCTGAAAGCCGCTGCCAGGGGCAACAGGCGGCGGAGAGCCCCCGACGGCCAGCCGGGCGAGCGAGCGGATGGAGGTGCGAGCGGACGGAGGTGTGTGGCAAGCGGCGAAGCGCACGTGGGGCGCTCGCCAGCAAAAGGGTGGGGAGGGGACATTTTGCCGCCCCCTGAAAGGCGCTGCCCGGGGCATCCGCCCCCCCCCCGCCCCCCCACGCTACGCCACTGCTTTTATTATAGCTAAATATGCTATGTTTTTTCAGTTTCTCATCCTATGGCAACTTGTGATATTTAAAACTTTTTCTGTGAACATTAGGGACGGGTTTTGGGGATTTGTTAAATTGCAAATATCATAAATCTCCATTCTGGGAATCCTACCTGTCAGACATACGCTTAAGAGAGACAGTAAAACCTCTATGTACATTTTTTTCCGTTCCATAAGGTTATTTGTACATCCAAAAAAAAGTATGTTGAAAACACATTGCATTATCAGAAGAGGCCACTAGATGTCACCGTGTTTTTTGTATGTCAATTTTTTCCTATTAAAAATTTGTATGTCGATTTTTTTTACCCAGGATTTCTATTTTTTTTTGTTGATTTTTTTTGTAAGTTGAACTGTTCGTACGACACAGTTCCACTGTACTTAAATGTGGTTTGTCTGGAGAGAAAGACCTCAGATGGAAGACTTTGACACCTAGCTAAGTTTAGCACTACCTAAGCTTCCTGTTCAGAAAGAAAGCTATCAGTTAAAACTGGGCCAGAAACAGGTGTCTAGGTTTCAAAGTCTTCAAGATATATACCTGTCAGATAGGACTCCAAGAAATACAATGGTACCTTGAGTTACGGACACCTCGAGTTATGAAAATGTTGCGTTACGAATGAAAATCCATTGAAAATAATGCCTCAAGTTACTGATTTTTTTCGAGATATGAAAGTTCCCTCTAAATTACATGGTATACAGTGGCCTCTAGTGGCCACTTCTGGTAATGCATAGTGTTCTGCATTGTGTTTTGAGTTACTAATTTTTCATAATATGAAATGTCCCGGGGAACACATTAATTTTGTAACTCAAGGTACCACTGTAGTCTTATGGGATTTGCCCTCTCAAAAATCCCTAGTGAATGGGAATTATTATTTTAATAGCCATTTGTATAGAGTTTTTGTGAGCTGTTTGAAATTCTTGACATTTTTCAGTCTGTATTTTCCCATTAGCTTCACACTGAGTTCAGAAATAGAAATCTGTGGAATGTCTTCAAACGCAAACACAGATATTTCCATGACTTTTGCTAAGTCCTCTGCCTTTTGCTTTTAGACCTTTGGACCTCCATTACTCTACCTCCTCATAAATGTAGGCAAAGCCACTGAGAGCTTATGAACACATTAAACTGTCTTCTATTGAGTCAATTGAGTCATTGATCTTACTAGGCAGAAATTGGCTATTTTGACCAGCAGAGATCTTTTCTATATTTACCCCTGAGTTCATAAACCAGATGCTAGAAGTCAAACCTGGGACCTTGTACATACAAAGCACATACCTTAACAGTTAAGTACAATCCTTCCTTAACATGAATTCTTATTTTCCTACCAGGTTTGAAAAGCATACACACATTTCATATTATATCCTGGTAACAGCAAGTTAATGTAGCAATGACTCCAATATACAAAGGTTACCCTGCCTGAAACCCTGAAATTACTCTCAAATCAAGAATTTAATTGACTTTGTAAACCTATCTGGGAAGAAACTTGTACAACCTGTTCTATAATTTCCATTCTGCTTGTCTCCCATGCTTTTTATAACCTTGCTTTAATGCATTTTAAAAGAAATAAAGCTCAAAAGAATCCCAAGAAAATGTTTGGTAACACCAGAGAGTTTCCAAATAAAACATATACCACCAACCATATTCCTTACAATAGTCAAACTATCGTTAGTGGTTTCAAATCCAGGACATTTGGAAATCTTTAATATTAGTACATTGCAGCAGACAATATTCAGTTCAGTGGACCCAAGTGATCTATAGAGAATTGATGCTTGTCTTTTCCATGAAACTTCATTATTTCTGTATATGATACTAATTGCTTACAAATCATCTATATCCAGAGAGAGTATTCAAATGTTTATTGTCTGTGTAATTCATAATGAGGTTAGTTTTTATATACATTTTACAACAATTTAGGTTCATTTACTCTGCAGAATTTACCAAGAAAAAACTTTTTTTCCTCACCATGCTGTCATTATGTGTATGGTATAACAAAAATTAATAGAGCTCTCACAAAGATGCACATGCCAATCAATACAAAAAATTATGGGTTTTAAAAGAAAATTAGAACAATTAAAAAGACCAGCTAATTCCTCAATACTAAGCTATTCTCTTTTGTACCCCTCCTGATATAGTTTGCATGAAATTTACATTGTATCTAAGTATCTCTGCCAAATTAAAAGACTCTTTCCACTCTTGCCCTCTACTTCTCTTAGTAGAGTCATGTTAGAAATTTCAAGTCCATGTGGGGTTATTTACAACTGGTAATACCTGTTTTTCATATTAGTTGTGAAGCTTACCCTTTTGAATTGCAAATGGTTGTAGATGGATGCAAGACAAACACTGTGACATTTGCTAATGAGTTTACCTTTCAGTCCTAGAATCTATTGTGTGCGTGGCCCAGTCCAAAAGCACATTGACTTGTATAATTATCTGTTATGCTAAACATTATGCACCTCTGTACCTGATGTGTATAAATTGATGCCATGAACCCTCACTCTTACTCTGACTAAGTGGACTTAATCCATGAAAGCTAACATTAAAATACAGCAGTTAGTTCTTGGACTTCGATTACCAGAAGCCCAAGTCAGCACTCCTGCTGATCAGGGCTTCTGGGCATTGAAGTTCAAGAACATCTGGAGTGTCAAGGTTCACCATTGCTGCTTTAGGGTCTGGAGCAAGCTAGAGATGAAAAGTCTTTGCGATTAAGCCCTAAAGAGAAGAACAGTTAAGGAGGTCACGAAACAGTCGAACTCAGAGACAACCCTTCACATTATACCTTCTGAGAACTTCCTCTAGAATACAGCACATAAGAAAGGAGCTGGGCCCACACTAAAGCTTCTCCTTGCTTCACAGAGAGCCTCTCCCTCCATTCCTTTTTCTTGTGTGGTCTACGCTGTGGACACAGGAGGTTTGAGCTTTTCAAAAGCAATTCAGTGTATGGATTGTGCAGTGGGGCAATAGCTCAGCAGTTGGGATGGTGGATAATGCTCTGTTGTGGGCTGCCATGTGTTGAAATGAGTACTTTGAGCTGCTAATTTTAATTAATCTAGTACTAAACTAGTATATAATTACTAGTGATAAGGTAATAGTGCTAATCTCATATATAGAGAGTTTCCATGGCTGAGGGGCTCAAACCCAGGCGTAGTGAACCTTCATGCAGCTGTGGAGTGGTTCAAAGTACACAAACAGAGAGAAGTGGACCTTTAAAAAAACTTAATTCATGAAAAATTCATGAACTTGGATGTTGAAGAGATTCTTTGAAAGTGGAAAAGATATTATATTCAAGACTGCTCAAGCTGCAATGATGCTTACATAAATGGAAATAGTTGCTCAATATTAACACTAGGTCAAGGAAACCATCTTTGGGATGCTGCTGGAGTTTACTTGAAATGATGCTATTGCTGCAAGAATAATAATATAAAATTTGATCTTTTGATGTCTTTGCTTTGAAGTCAGCCCAGACGTAAATATTCTGAGAAACAATCTGAAGGCTTCGTGTCCTTTTTAAGGTCTTGTTGTTAAAGCTTTGGTTTGTATCTTTTGTCACATTAGGTGTTCATTTTGCAGTGACTAATGTGTGATGACTTGCTATGCATCAATAGAAAAATAATAGTGGAGTTATGTTCCTGACTGATGCTACAAAGATCTGTCACTGACAAAAAGACCTAATGACCATAAATCCCAGTGATTTGGGTCTGCTCTGTTTTATTTTATGTGCCGTCAAGTCAGAACTGAGCTACAATGACCCTAACAGGGCTTTCAAAAGTAAGTAAGATATTTAAGGAGTGGTTTACCAGTTCTACATCCAAAACTTCCATCGCTTAACAGGCATTCAAATCTAGGACTCCTGAGTACTTCATTCTATCCACTACATCACACTGAGTTTGCTTAAATTGTAATTCACAATATCATTGTCTTGAAATGATAACACGCTACTGTTAGATACAAATGGAGCAAAAAGTATGTTAGATTATTTTGCATGGAAAACTGAGCTCAGGATGTCAGTGACCACAGGTAATTCTTCCAACACAGAGAGAGATCCCACCACTGTGATAAACAGGTCCATAAAAATAAGAAAAAGTAAATGCAAGACAGCATCCAGACATCCTAACTCAAAAATGTCAGTCAAGTAGACAAACCAAGTGCAGTGTTTCAAGAAAAGGTTGCAGAAATTAAAAGGTCATTGCTGACAAATGACTGCTGAGCCATAGCAAAGGAACATGCAAGGTCAGGGCCAAGAGGAAGAACAGTTCTATTAACACAACAAAGGTCCATATCAAAGCAATCTCTAGCTCAATTGCACTAGCAGAGGTGTCCAAACTATAATTCTGGAAGAAGGGAGAATTACAGCCTGCAAATAGCCCTATGAAACTTTATTTCAGCAAGGTAACTGATAAATACAATACTCAACAGCTGGGTAGAATTATTTATGAAAGGCATTGTCTTATGACCAAATGCAGGATGTTTGTTCCTCCTTGGAAGTAAACTTCCATGAAATTCACATGGAGAAAACATAAAGGGGGAGAGTATGTTTCTTTGTGATACAGGAAGGCTAAATAAAATTTACCATAAATAATTGAACACTGAAATTCATTTATCTGTCAAAAATATGTGCAGATACCACAATGAAACCTGACACACCTGGAAGTAGATAAGAGCAGTTTCCATCTCTTCAGTAAAAGTCATAATGACCCCTTTTTGTGTCTGTGTATCATTGCAACTTTTAATAAGGGTTAATAATATAATCTTAGAACTGCAGTGCTCAATTGGACCCTACAGACCATCAAGTTAAGCCCCTGTCAAGGACGCATAGTGGTGAATCAAACTCCCAACCTCTGTATCTGTAACCAGAGGCCTAAATTGCTGAACTAAGAATAAAAGAATATAAAGAGGATTGAACTCTAGAGTTGACTATGACTGGCAAACCTAATTGTTATATGATTTCGTTGCTATACGGGGCAATTGCTGTATGAGGTTCCACTGTGTGTGCATGTGTGTGTGTGTGTGCATGTGTGTGTGCATGTGTGTGTGTGTGTGTGCGTGCGTGTGTGTATGTGTTTGTGTAAAATATCCTAATTCATTGAACATTTTATAGGTAAAGATCATGCTTGCTCGAAAGCCAGTCATATCCAACTCTAAGGTTCAGTGCTCATCTCTGTTTATAGCCAAAAAACCAGCAATGTCTGCAGAAGTTTCCTTGGACATATGGCAGGCATGACTAGACACTGGGTTGCCCAGAACACTGTTTAACTTTCCACCGAAGCAGTACCTATTTATCTACTTTTAATTTCTTGCTTTTAAACTACAGTATCAGCAGTTCAAGACCTGGTCAGCCATTTGAGACCTTGGCAGTAGCTAGGACAGAGACAGGAGCTCACTCGGTCATGCAGTACAAGGGTAATTAATAACCATTGCATCCTGGGGTTGCCTGGCAAACAGACCATCATGCCATGAACCTTTGGACATTCATTGATGATTTCCCTGCCTATGCATGCCTGAAGAAGTGGCCTTGAATCACAAAAGCTTGCAATGATCTTTTTTTTGTGATAAAAAAAAAAACAGTATCATCTTCTACTTCAACAAAATAGGGTCTCCCTTCCATCAGTAGAAACATGTTACTACCCACATTCCTTTCTTAGGAATATAGGACCCAAGCCAACATGAACATAATGAAAATCTAATTTCCATTCCATCGTAATAACAATGGTTCATGTCCATGCAACCCAAATTGTGTTTGACCTCTATGAAAGAAATAGCTGGCTAGATAGCACACAGCTACCACACATTCACCTGGCTCTGGGTTGCAGGTATGGATCTTCAAGCAATGCTTTCAAGAAAAATTAAAATGCTGATGGCAGCAGTGGCTTTCAAGAAGAATTAAAATGCTGAAACTGTGCATACCAAAGCAGTTGGAACATGTTACTTTAATTTTTCCTAAAACAGTTGTGGTGAACCTATGGCACACGTGCCACAGATTGCACTCTGAGCCTTCTCCATGGGCACCTGTGCATTCCCCCCAGCACAGAGTTCGCCCCGCCCTTCTGCTCAGCAGCCCAATGGGAGTGCTTCCTCCCTCCCCAAGCACAGAGTTCCTCCTGCCCCTCTGCCCAGCAGCCCAATTGGAGCATTTCCTTCTTCCCATTTCTGTGTTGGCACTTTGTGATAAATAAGTGTTTTTTTGGGTTGCAGTTTGGGTACTTGGTCTCTAAAAGGTTCGCCATCACTGTCCTAAAAGTAACTTTTAAAGCTCTGTCAACAGAGAGTTGCAAGATCCAAGAGAGAGAGAGAGAGAGATGTAAGTTATGATAATAGCAATAGATGCTACCTATTTTTGAGCACAGAATTAGAGTTTTGTGACTCAACTGTGCAAAGGAACAACAAAATAAAGATCTGATGGCTGGCAAACGTCCAATCGCTGACCCCAAGGAGAATCAGAAGAAGGTGCAGTTTCAACAGTAGCACTATCAGTCACTGGGGAAAATAATTACAGGGATAGCATAAACCTTTTTTTTAAAAAAAAGACTAGTTATTAACAGTTTTGTTTCACAGTTCTTAATGACTTCAAACAATTTTTTTTAAAGCAGCTGAAAAGTGACTATAATTTTTAAAGAAGAATGGATAATTTCCAGTCTGAAATGAAACTTGAAAAGGGGGGCAAAAATGAAGTTAAGGTCAGGCTTGTGATATTGATCCATTTTGTCCTGATGTAGAAAGAATTAATTCCGTACGGCAGTGTGAATTAAGTAAATGGACTCCAAGGTATTTTCTCCCACCCCTGATGCTGTTCAGTTCTAGAGTCACTTCAGCAAATCAGTAATTAATGCAAAAAAAAAAAAAGAGGTCACTTAATGACAGTAATTCTAATATTAAAAAATGTTTGGGACTATCTGGGAATTGTCACTTTGAGTGAAAGGTTACATAATAATCTTTAGCACAGTGTTTCCTCTAATTATTCTTTTTTCTTTTAATTTGAGTTTATGAAATATATATCGAAAAGAATTATGAAACTTTCACTAGCCTTTCCTTTCCTTGCAGTCTTGAGCACTGTATATTAATAGCATAGGATATATTATCGGAATAATTTCCTTTTCATGATGTATAATAAATGAATGGTATAATTTTCACATATCTTGTTAAAAACGTCTTGGTAGTTCCTTGCTTGTACCTGATACAATAGTTAAAAGAATGAGCAGTAAAACAAAAGTGTCTGGGTTAATTTGTGCTGGTGTCAGAGACTGTGTTTTACTTCTGCTTCTAGGAGTGACAAGGGCAGCGGGACTGGATGAATCACAGTAAACCCATTCATGTGGATTCACGGGGGCTTGGGTTTCTGGGAATTGAAGTCCAAGAACATCTGGAGTGCCAAGGTTGGCATCACAAGGCCCTATGCTCCAACTGCCAGCGTTCCCTCCTGCACAACTCTAAATTAGGGTTTATAAAATCAATCCACCCTGCAGGTCGCCCTTGCTCAAAAGCCAGTCGTCTATAGGGTTCAGTGCTCATCTCTGTTTATAGCCAAAGAGTCAACGCTGTCTGTGTCTGCAGACATTTCCATGGACATGTGGCAGGCATACTCCAACACCAGAGTTCACAGAACATTGTTTACTTTCCCACCAAAGTGGTCCCTATTTACTGACTTGCAATTTCTTGCTTTTGAACTGCTAGGCTGGCAGGAGCAGGGACAAAGATGGGACCTCACTCCCTCATGCAGTACCCAAGAATTGAACTCTGACCTTCCAGTCAGCGAGTTCAGCATCTTAACCACTTGAGCCACCACAGTCCCAACCACCCTGCAAGACAACTGTAAAGATTGTTTGTGTTGTGTGCTATCAGGTTAAAGTCAACTTGCAGTGATCCTAATAGGGTTTACAAGGTAAATGAAACATTTAGGAAGTGCTTTTCCCCAGTTCCCCACTGCAGTGAGGTTCCATGGCTGAGTGGGGAGTCAAACCCAGGCCTACTGAGTCCATCACTCCACATGGAATATCTTCATTATAAAGCATTCCAGGATAACGCCAGCTCCGCAATTCCTCCATTATGGCTGGAAGGGATGGGGAACATCTCCTTTTAGGAAAGGCAAGATGAGGAGAGGCCTGGCAGCAATACTGCTGTGTTGCTGCACACTAGCTCTGATGGGTGAGGCAGGGAGGCTGCTCTAGGTTGCCTTGTTCAAAAGCCAGTTGTGTTCTACTCTAGGGAGAGATGCTCATCTCTGCTTACAGTCAAAGACCCAGTGCTACTGTGGTCATGTGGCAGGCGTAACTAGACACAGGAGTGCACAGAATGCTGTTATCTTTCCCAGCAAAGTGGTACCTCGTTATATCTTTACAATTTCTTGCACTTGAACTGCTAGGTTGGCAGGAGCTGGGACTGAGAAACGGTGCCCACTCTGCTGTGCAGCACTCAGGTCTCAAACTGCTGACCTGCCAACCATCCATTGTCAAGCTCAATATCTTAACCACTAAGCAGACCCAGCCTGCTCTAAAGCTGGCTTCAACAGACCACCCACCTACCCTGTAGGCCAGAGTGTTTAAATTAGCCATGATTAAGGCCAGATAGGAATTTCAGCCTTGTATCTCCCTTATTGGTAATCTCAGAAAATGGTTCCCAGGCATGTTGTTGTCAATCCCATTCTGTTTCCTATGGGGCTGGACACACAGTTAGAAATGGGGCTGGTTAAATATGCCAGAATTTCAGTTCTTTTGACAAGCAGTGCAGGGTTGGGTTGTCCATTGGGCATCATTGGATGATGAAGCTTCCTGAATGGGCATTGTGAATTGTGTGATTCAAGTGCACATTTCAGGTGGCCTGATGAGGTAGACTCAGTTATGGCCAACTTCATTTCATGTGAATCATGTTGGTGATGAGCTCGGGGATGTTTTCCCTATATAACTGGCTTAGGCACATCTGAGACTCAGCACGGTCTAGGCCAGTGATGACAAACCTCGGCACTCCGGCTGTTCTTGAACTTCAATTCCCAGAAGCCCAGAGCAGCAGGAGTGCTGACTTGGGCTTCTGGTAATTGATATCTAAGAACACCTAGAGTGCCAAGGTTTGCCATCACAGGTCTAGGCTTTGGGGTCTCAAACTCTGTGAGAGGGGCCACATGGTTCCACATGCTCCATGTGGTTAAGCACTAACATAGACTCCATTGCAGGTTAGGGATAAATGTAATACATTGTGGCTCACTATTAAATCCATATCTTGTGCCTCACCTCTTTATTTGTGGATGGGGGGGGGGCAAATATATGTGAAGCACTTTGAGTGCAGCAAATAGGGCTAAGGTTGTCCTTTCCATCTTATATTCACACCAAAAAAAAACCCTGTGAGTTTGTTCAGTCTGGGAGAGAATGATTGGTTCAAGATAATTTGGTGAGTTTCTTGGTTTCAGAGCAAAGTAAGGCAACACCATTTTAAAATGAACAAAACTGCACAGATGTACATGTGTGCATAGATACGCAGGGATGAGCTTGCACTTGCAATTTCAGCTGAATTTCAGCAGCAAACTCTGGAATGGAGTGGGAACAACATTAGGCTGGCAAATTTCATGTTAATGAATAAAGATAACATTTCCTCTGATGCTCTCTTATCTCATTATAGCCTTTATATCCTTTCAAGCCTGATTTAGAAAAGGGTTCAATGTAAGCCATGCTCAGGCCTCCCACTTTCCCTACACCAATTACTGCTGACAGGTTTAGGAACGAGTAGCTCAGCAGAGTTCTGAATTCCTCAGATGGTCTCTGGATTGCAAGCGCAATTCAGTGTTAGAGATGCAGAAAAGCACAGCAGGACAAGCCAGAAGGAAGGGAGAGAGATATATGTGTTCAATGTTTTCTTCAAGCAGGACTGGAAATAGGTTTCTGCCCAAAACCCGAATCATTGCCTTATAAAATTCACCATCTGTCTCATTATCCCTCCAACAGTGGTGTGAGCTTAACTTATACTAGTACTTTAATTATAGCCTAACCAAGCATAGCATTGCTGCCTTTAAAAAACCAACATAGCAACCAAAGGCAATGTAGTAGGCTACCTTCATCCTCTTGTCCAGCTTTGGATTGTTGGCCTTGCATTGCTGCAAGAAGGCTGCAGTTCTAAAGAAAACAACCTCAGTACAGTGGGAAATTAGGAGTAATGAATGGGTCACACAGAGATTTGAGTTTGGCTTCAGAGCTGTATAAAATGCCTCAGGAATTGGCCGTTCATGTAACGTTCTTTTGGAGCTCCATAGTCGGTATTGTTTGTGGTGGCTGATTTGAGTGCTAAACTGATGGTTGTCAAGGAAATGTAATTTGGAAATTACTTTGAAACTATTCATCTGCTCTCCTGATTAGAAGTGAAAAATACTAGCAAGGATGGCATAAAGTGAATGTTGTTTGACTCTTCCTTTATTGCAACATTTCATTTTAACAAGCTCAAAGGGGAACGAAAGAAACCACCAGCAACAAAACCAAAGCAAAGAAAAGCAGACAGATCGCTCACCGTGTGTCAGCCCTCTTCACCACACATTAAAGACAATCTGTTTACTTGGCTGCGTAAGGTGAACAGGATTAACCAGAAACAGACCAGAGCTATTTGAGAGTTCACTGGTGTGAAAACCTCAGAGAAAAACACTGAAAAGGAAAGGCTTGAATGGTTTTAAATCAAAGTTAGTGGAGTTGTTGTCCCTTTTTGTTCGTGTCACTGGCTGTACTTCCCTAATTGAGACACAGTCAGCCATGTAGAAACCTCCGATACCAGTTGAATTAATGGACATGATGTTGCTCCTGCTCCACCTTCAACAGGCTTTCCCTAAAATTCTGTGGCAGCCTATAGGGTGCAAAGTTGCCTGGCAGCTTTTCACAGGACTTAATTCCTTATGAGGAGAAGAAGAAAAAAAACAGATATGTTTTGTACCATTTGCACAGATAAAAATATGAAAGTTAACAGGAAAAGTAGACAAATACAAAGATGCTAGTTTCTGAAGAAGGAACAAGTGTATCAACTACATATATCATTTCCCCACCACTACCATCTTGGTTCAAAAAGATTTTACAAGATCTAGATCAAGGGTGCCCAAACTTTTCGGCCCGGGGGCCGGATAACATTTTATCAGATGCTCCGAGGGCCGAACTATTTCTCCATGGTACATACATCCACCCAGCCTTGCCCCCGCCCCCGCCGCCGCCACCACTAACGCCTTTGCCGCCGGCTCCTCTTTCGCCGGCTCCTCCTTCGCCGCCTTCGCGGTGTCCTTTAAAAGTGTCCTTTTAAAAAAATATGACAGATCCTAGAAACTCACATCCAGCTTGGTCATTGTGGCATCCAAGGAGCTGTTGTTGTGTTCCAAAGCTTCAGGTAGGTGGGATTTTAATTAGCAATGAAAAGTCATTAGCCTTAGAAAAGATCTGCTTCCTGACATCATGTCAGGAAGCAGATCTTTTCTAAGGCTAGTGACTTTTCATTGCTAATTAAAACCCCACCTACCTGAAACTTTGGATTTTAATTAGCAATGAAAAGTCATTAGCCTTAGAAAAGATCTGCTTCCTGACATCATGTCAGGAAGCAGATCTTTTATAAGGCTAGTGACTTTTCATTGCCAATTAAAACCCCACGTACCTGGAACTTTGGATTTTAATTAGCAATGAAAAGTCATTAGCCTTAGAAAAGATCTGCTTCCTGACATGGTGTCAGGAAGCAGATCTTTTATAAGGCTAGTGACTTTTCATTGCTAATTAAAACCCCACCTACCTGGAACTTTGGATTTTAATTAGCAATGAAAAGTCATTAGCCTTAGAAAAGATCCGCTTCCTGACATGATGTCAGGAAGCAGATCTTTTATAAGGCTAGTGACTTTTCATTGCCAATTAAAACCCCACGTACCTGGAACTTTGGATTTTAATTAGCAATGAAAAGTCATTAGCCTTATAAAAGATCCGCTTCCTGACATGATGTCAGGAAGCAGATCTTTTATAAGGCTAATGACTTTTCATTGCCAATTAAAACCCCACGTACCTGGAACTTTGGATTTTAATTAGCAATGAAAAGTCATTAGCCTTAGAAAAGATCTGCTTCCTGACATCATGTCCTGCCTGGCTTGCTGCAGCCTCAGAGGGTGGGGGAACTTCAAAATTAGCGCACATTGGGTCTCCCAATCAATTTAAAATCAGGAATTACACAATGCACAGCCATAATACTGTAAATCAATTTCGACTTCCAACTTATACTAATACTTGAATCAGTGTAAAATAAATCACTTCAGACCAGTGATGGTGAACCTTGGCACTCCAGGTGTTCTTGGACTTCAATTACCAGAAGCCTAAATCAGCACTTCTGGTGATCAGGACATCTGAGAATTGAAGTTCCATAACACCTGAACTACCAAGGTTTGCCATCACTTGTTTAGACTTTGTGCCCACTCCTGTTAATGTTTACCTGGGAAAGCCCAGATAAACTTGCAGCAGGAGGTGACATAGATTACAGCTGATTGGCAGAGGCAGCATTAACAGATCTGCTGCATCTCTCTGCAGCTGCAGATCAGCTGACACCAGTTACTACCAATCAGTGGGAGCCCCTCTGCTGCTATGGTGCATTGTTTTTTTAAAAAATATTTATTCAAAGTGTCATAGCACTAGGACTCTTCAAATAAACATTTTTTAAAAAAAAGGATTACTGGTGGGAATAGCAGTTAGTCTTTAAAGTGCTACTGTGTATTTTATTTTATTTGTTTTGTTTTCTGAGATAGCTAGGAATGGTCTCCCTTGATCAGCTGGAGTCTGTTTTCACTGATCAGTGGGTTTGATCTGCCCTAGTAGTGCAGACAGATTTCCAGCTGATGAAGGAGAACATAACCATTTGGTCCACAGCATCTCTGATGCCATCGTGACTGCCAATCGGCTTACCTGGGACATCTCTATACCGCCAGTCAGCTGATCAATGGGAAATCTCATGGCGGCAGCGGAGATGCCACTGATTAGCTGGGGACAGTTTGCCCCATCAACTGGAGCTACCTCTGCTGCCAGAGTAGAGTGCAGCCACTATAGACATACAGTGTATCTAAATAGCTTTACAGTACTGCATATATACATATGAGACTGCAGTGGCTCAAGTCACTAAGACGCTGACTGGGAGGCGGAAGGTCAGCAGTTCGATTCCCGAGTACTGCAGGACGGAATGGGCTCTCATCTCTGTCCCAGCTCCTGCCAACCTAGCAGTTCAAAACCAAGAAATTGCAAGTAGATAAATAGAGACCAGTTCGGTGGGAAGGTAACAAGTGTTCTGTGGGCTGCAGTGTCTAGTCATGCCTGCCATAAGACCACGGAAATGCCTGCAGAAGCAGACAGCACTAGCTCTTCGGCTTAGAAACAGAGATGAGCACTGACCCCTAGAGTCGGATAAGACTGGCTTTCGAGCAAGGGAAACCTTTACCTTTACAATTGCAAGTAGATAAATAGGGACCAGTTGAGTGGGAAGGTAACAAGTGTTCTGTGAGCTGCAGTGTCTAGTCATGCCTGCCATAAGACCACAGAAATGCCTGCAGAAGCAGACAGCACTAGCTCTTTGGATTTGAAACAGATGAGCACTGACCCCTAGAGTCGGATACGACTGGCTTTTGAGCAAGAGAAACCTTTACCTTTATATATACATATAACCTAGCAGTTCAAAAGCAAGAGATTGCAAGTAGATAAATAGGGACCAGTTCGGTGGGAAGGTAACAAGTGTTCTGTGGGCTGCAGTGTCTAGTCATGCCTGCCACATGACCATGGAAATGTCTGCAGAAGCAGACAGCGCTAGCTCTTTGGATTTGAAACAGAGATGAGCACTGACCCCTAGAGTCGGATACGACGGGCTTTCGAGCAAGGGAAACCTTTACCTTTACGATTGCAAGTAGATAAATAGGGACCAGTTCGGTGGGAAGGTAACAAGTGTTCTGTGGGCTGCAGTCTAGTCATGCCTGCCATAAGACCACAGAAATGCCTGCAGAAGCAGACAGCGCTAGCTCTTTGGATTTGAAACAGAGATGAGCGCTGACCCCTAGAGTCGGATACGACTGGCTTTCGAGCAAGGGAAACCTTTACCTTTATGATTGCAAGTAGATAAATAGGGACCAGTTCGGTGGGAAGGTAACAAGTGTTCTGTGGGCTGCAGTGTCTAGTCATGCCTGCCATAAGACCACAGAAATGCCTGCAGAACCAGACAGTGCTAGCTCTTTGGATTTGAAACAAAGATGAGCACTGACCCCTAGAGTCGGATACGACTGGCTTTCGAGCAAGGGAAACCTTTACCTTTACGATTGCAAGTAGATAAATAGGGACCAGTTCGGTGGGAAGGTAACAAGTGTTCTGTGGGCTGCAGTGTCTAGTCATGCCTGCCACATGACCACAGAAATGCCTGCAGAAGCAGACAGCACTAGCTCTTTGGATTTGAAACAGAGATGAGCACTGACCCCTAGAGTCAGATACGACTGGCTTTCGAGCAAGAGAAACCTTTACCAAATTTAATGCATTCTCCAGGGCCTTTTGTAGACTAACTCCTGTATTTAAATTTGAGCTGTATTTAAATTTGAGCTGGATTTAAGATCAAATCCACCACATCAGGCAGAAGAGCAAAGCTTCATGGGTTGAATTTGTAAGAGCACATCAACTCCACAGGCACACAATGACGGGGCAAGCCTAAAGGTAAAGTAACGTCTCTTTTTGCAACTGACGAAAAATCCCGGGTTATTTAAACCTTTGCAATTGCAAAAGGTTGCAGAGCAAACTTCTTTGCACAAGCGAGCTGAAAAGCAACATTTGTTGCTTCTGACAGTAAGGGAACATCCCGGGAGTCTTATTCAAACCTCCTACAAAGGGCTGCAAAACAAACTTCTTTTGCCCAGCCAATGAATGGGTGGATGCATTATTATGCATTGTGGCACCTGATAAGTTGTGAACTTTTTTTGCTTCTCTTCTGATATCTTAAGTTTGCAATATAAGCAGCCTGACAAAGAGATCTGAAGAACTCTAAACCTCGCTTCCCTCCCCCTCCCCCCTGCTCCTGGCTTTCTTTTTTAATTGCTTTAAATCAGGCATGCCCAAACTACTTACTTTTAGCTCCCACTGAAGTCCCTCTCTCCACTCTGGCGTATTGATTCAGCCATTCTAAAGTAGATTCGGCAGAACTCCTAGTACTAAGCAGGAGGAGGAAGGAACTAGGCAAATCACTCTTTCACTGACTTGTGATCCATCCGCCCAAAAAAAAAGTTCACCCAAAAAATTTTTTTAAAAAATAAAATAAAATTATAAGAGTTCTTATACCATGTCGGGGGCCGGATGAAATGGCCTGGCGGGCCGGATGCGGCCCGCGGCCCGTAGTTTGGGCATGCCTGATCTAGATGATAGACATCTATGGAAATATGTAACTATCCAATGTTACTTCAATATTTTTCTGTCTCCGCACAGTGGTGTACTCCATTGAAATGCACTCATGTCCAATGGTTGTGTTAGTCTAGGATAGGGGTGCACTAACTTTTTGGTCCGTTGGCTAGTCATGTGGTTGAGCATGCCAGTCACATGGTTCCTCCCACTGGAAGCCAAAGTAAAATGTGCATGCACATGAGCAGAACATCCCCGCACATATGTAGAATGCTGCCACAAATGATTTGCGGCTGTGATAAACACATTTATGACAGCTGTGGGTCATTTATGGCAGTGTTCTGTGCATGCATGGGCATGTTCTGTGCATGCACATGTGCATTTTACTTCCACATCAGGGAATGGCAAGAGCAGCACAGGCCAGATTAATTGGCATTGCAGGTGGATCCAGCCTGCGGGCCATAGTTTGAGCACCCCTGGTCTAGAAGGTGAGCACCTACAGCCCTTGGGATGGAGCTGGCTCATGGTGGCAAATCATCCAGCCCAGACTGTCACCACCACCACCGGAAGCGGACCTGGATGCATTTACTACAGCCATAAATGTGGATATGTTTTACAGCAGCGTTTATGGTGGGGGAACCACCACCCCGGCCCGCTCAACTCTCTGAGGAAGCATGACTTGCCCCCTGACTTTAAAAAGTTGGCAACCATTGGTCTAGGAATACTGGATGACATGATTATAAAAAAGCATGACTTTTTTTGAAGATCCCCCTCAGTGGAGGAAATGCCACTGGAAACCATCATATTGGGTCCAATGACAACATGAGCGGAGGAGGAACTCTGATTCCCAATGGTCATGGAGGCAGAAGAAGCCATGCCAGATGGACTGGCTGTGAAGACGCACCTTGTCCATATCATCAAGATTGCGGCAGTCCATTGCAGTCCCAATGTTGAATCCTGTATGTCTCATTCTTTATGTGACGCAGGAGATGGCTCCAAGATCATAGTGTGTGGGTCACTTCATGGCAAGCTGGGATCCACCTAAAACAAATTCAGAACTCTTTTTCAGGACTCACTAGCCAAAACTTTTAACAAAATGCTGATGAACAACGATTATATCTGGAACTATATGCTGTACACTAATGAGCTACAGTTCCTTCTCTGCTAGAATGAAAGCAGGATGTAGTTGTTGTTGTCGTAGTTGTCGTAGTTGTCATTGTCATTGTCATCATCGTTGTTGTCATTGTTGTTCAGTCACACAGTCAAGTATGACCCTTTGCGACCCCATGGACCACCATACGCCAAGATCCTCTGTCCTCCACCATCCTCCTCAGCCCACTCAGACCTACGCCTATTACATCGACAATACCATCTAGCCAAATCATCCTCGGGCACCCCCTTCTCCTTTTGCATTCTGTCTTTGCCAGCATCAAGGCCTTCTCCAGTGAGTCCTCTCTTCTCATTTGGTGGCCAAAGTACTTGAGCTTGATCTTCAGTATTTGTCCCTCCAATGAGCATTCAGGGTTGATTTCCTTCAGGACTGACTGATATGTTCTCCTCACAGTCCAGGGGACTCTCAAGAGTCTCCTCCAACACCACAATCCAAAGGCATCTATTCTTCTGTGCTCAGCCTTCCTTGTGGTCTAGCTGTCACAGCTGTACATTACTACTGGGAATACCATTGCTTTGACTATGCGGACTTTTGTAGGCAGGGTGATGTCTCTACTCTTTATTATGCTACCTAAGTTTCTCATTGCTTGCCCCCAAGAAGTAAGTGTCTCTTTATTTCATGGCTGCAATCACCATCTGCAATGATCTTGGAACCCAGGAAAGTAAAGTCTGTTACTACTTCAATTTCTTCCCCTTCTATTTGCCAAGTAGTGATGGCACCAGATGCCATAATCTTGGGGGGGGGGGGGGAGGGAATATGTTGAGTTTCAGACCAATTTTTTCACTCTCCTCTTTCACCCTCATCAAGAGGCAGGGGAACTAGAGACCAAATTGCAAACACTCACCGAATCATGGAAAAAGCAGGGGAGTACCAGAAAAAGTCTACTTCTGTTTCATTGACTACACCAAAGCTTTTCACTGTGTTGACCACAATAAACTGTGGCAAATACTTAAAGAGATGGGAATTCCAGAACAACTCATCTTTCTTCTGAGAAATCTGCATGTGAGCCAAGAAGCAACAGTTAAGACAGGTTATGGTAATACTGATTGGTTTAGAATAGGAAAAGGAGTACAACAAGGCTGCATATTGTCACCCTGCTTATCTAACTTGTATGCAGAATACATCATGCGTAATTCAGGGCTGGACAAAGCACAAAGTGGAATTAAGATTGCTGGAATAAACATCAACAACCTGAGATATAGCTCTTGAAAAGGCCAATAAGGCAGTAGTCCAGCACCACATCTCAAAGGCATCTATTCTTCTGCACTCAGCTTTCCTAATGGTCCAGCTCTCACAACCATACATTACCACCGGGAATACCATTGCTTTGACAAGACAAATTGTTGTTTGCAAGGTGATGTCTCTACTTTTCACTATGTTCCCCAGGTTTCTCATCGCTTGCCTCCCAAGAATCAGTTGCCTTTTTATTTCATGGCTGCAATCACCATCCGCAGTGAGCTTTGATCCTAGGAAAGTAAAATCTGTCACTGCTTCTACTTCTTCCCCATCTATTTTCCAGGGACTGATCGGGCCTGTTGCCATTATCTTGGTTTTCTTTATATTAAGTCTCAAGCCAACTTTCTTCTTTCAACCTAATCAGGAGGTTCTTTAAGTCCTCCTCACTTTCTGCCATTAGGGTGGTATCATCTGCATATCTCAAGTTGTTAATGTTTCTCCCAGCAATTTTGATCCCAAATTGTGATTCCTCCATCCCTGCATTGCGAATTATGTGCTATGTGTATAAGTTGAATAAGCAGGGTGACAATATGCAACCTTGTCTTACTCCTGATCTTAAGATGGGATATTTGTTTGTATTCAAAACAGACAAAGGAGAGGGTCCAATTTAGCAGTCTTTCCTGGTATTCGTTCTGGTCCGTAAGAGTCAATGCCATTATGTCTGATTCTATAATATTAACTCTCAAGAATATTCTGGACCAGGCCTGAATTTTATATTTTTAAAAAAATTGGTTCCACTTGCCAGGCCTAGGATTAGGCATTAATATTTGTTACCTTCAGGCACAACTAAAGCAATTCCATAGGGCCAGATGATTAAAGGGACTGAAACGCTAAACAGATATTTCCTATGTCATGTCTTAGGAAAATATTTCCTGTTCTGCCGCTCATCTCTCCTCACCCTACCCCACCTTCTCCTTTAAATCATTTCAACCAGAGCTTAAAAATACTTTAAATAAATGATTTGTTATTTAACCTGTTTCAAAGCCACAGAAGACATTCATCATAAATGACTTAGCATAAAATGTTAAGGATTTACTATTAAGTTGCTTTTTAACTTTTGTTTGCCTTTTTAAAAATTAAAATCTTATAATTGGTAACAGAATTTCATAAAGTGGAAAAAATAGTTTTACAATTTACTTATTCTTAAGTAACTGTAAAATGTAACTTGTTGCAGTCTCCAGGTCCCAACATCATTCTCATCCATTGCATTTCTTTTGAAATGTAACTTCGTTAAACCATGTGGTTTTTTAAAAATGTGTAGCTATGTTGCCTGTAATTAATAATTTCCAGTACAGTAATTCATCAGATAACGTTAAGACTTGGTTCTACAAGTCTTAATGTTATGCGATTTTCAGCCTTATCCGATGCATGCGTCTCTTGCTGCCTTCACAATCATTCCTTTCCATTTTCTGATCTCTTGCATTGGCGCTTGGCTGCCTCTGCCTGCCATGAGGCATAGCTCTGTGCTCTGCAATCGGCTGGTCAAGCTTGGCTCAGTCGGAGCAAGGAGCAAAGAGCAGCTAGGCTGACTCCACATGGGCAAGGCTTGTGCACGCTACCCTTGCCTGGGACAGCCATGAGTTCCAGTGCAAAGGGCTGCCTGGGGAACCTGGTGGGAGCAGCAGCTGTGGTGGCTTGAAGGTAAGCAGGGCCAGGGCTGGGCTGGATTCCCTCTGCAGTACAGCACCCCATTGCTGGGGGTGGGGGGGAGGAAGGAGGGAAGTGGCAGGGAGAGGAGCTTTGGCCTCCTTTAGTTCCTTATTATGATGCATCGGATAACACTAGAAAGAACATTCTCCGGTGCAAATCTTCCCCCCAAATTTGTCGCCGTTATGCGGTTTTAGCATTATCTGTTGCAATTGTTATCCGGGGTATTACTGTATTAACTGTCTGTATTTTCATTGGCTAAAATATCTTTATAGTTCTTCTCTGTATTGTCTGGTAGCTAGAAGATAAGATTCCTGTTGACAGTTAGGACAGAACTGATGAAACATTCCCAGAATTGGCTGCCAACTGTTGTCCATGCCTCTGTGGCTTGCCCATTTCCTAAATTATATTCAGTAGTTTTGTGAAACAGTGAATATAAATGGAAAACAGATGGTACCTAGAAGACAAAGGATTGCCTAGAATGCTGATCTCAGGAATGATGAGACAGAATGGAAGCCCTTCTCCCGTTTCCTATATCTCTTACCTCTAGCCCTGTTTGGTTCGAAGGTGCCATTCATCTTACTGGGAAGCTACTATATTTCAATGACAACCATTTGATACATCTCAATGGTTAACAGCTATCTATTGACCTTGAAATTTTCCACAAATTTTTACCAAATAATTGGCCAGGTTTATTGATATATGATAACAATGTCAGCATGAGATACAGGGGAGTGGGTGAAAAGACCTTTGTGGGACATTTCTGAATAGCTTCATTTCAATTACTGCTACTCATTTGCTTTCCCTTGGTCCACTCAATCCTAGCCCAAGAAGAAGAAGAACATATATAGATTTTATTTATTTAAATTTGTTTATCACCCTCCTCCCAAAAGGGACCCAGGGCAATTTACAACAATTATAAAATCATTTTAAAAATTAAAAAATCTAAAAACTTTAAAAAAACTTAGTATTAAAAGCCAAAAATTGCAACATAGCTATAGCTATAGATATAGATAGACAGACAGACAGACAGAGATAGACACACACACACACACACACACACACACACACACACACACACACACACACACACACACACACACACACACACACGTACATGTACACATACACACATATTGCACAAATTATACAAATGCCCAAATACCACATGGGGGAGAAAAATGAAATTTTATTCCCATCCCCAAGAACAAAATAGCAAAGACTTACAATAAGCATACTTTCAGACATAATACTTGAATAGGGTCTATTAACATGCTTCATTTTTGTAGAGCTCCATGTTTAATATTTGAACACTGTGAAAAAGCTATGTGATCTACTAAGGAAGATCAATACAACTGGCTAAAGGAAGCTAAAGAAATCAAATTTAAGGAGAAGAAATCAATTTTGTAAGAGAAGTGTCACAATGGCTTGGTTGTGAGAAATTGTATGAAGTAGAGAAGGAAAGTAATGGTTGTAGGAAGGAAAGAGTGGTACCTCAATAGTTGCTCTGGTAGACCTGTTTATAGAGTAACTAATTTGGTTGTTAAATTATGCCCTGTTTTATTCTGTTCATTGATAAGGATGCTCGAAAGATTAGAGAAAAATGAAATTAAAGCTACCAAATCAAAGGCTAACAAGTTTGTAACACCTCTTTCATTTAGAAAAATACAATTTTAGTCACATAGAGGCTGAACTGACCAAAGAGGTGTGTAATTGGCAAAGTAAATGTTAGAGAGAAAACTACAAAAGCAAAGAAAAATGTCAATAAACTTCAGTGACACTGATTTACATTAGTGGTCCATTCAGTGTAAAAGAACTACATCTCCTTGGGGCTATGCAACAGCCTAACTTACTATAGTGGCTGTGTGCAAAATTCATAGAATAGTTCACGGGAATATTTCATGATCTCCAGTGTCATCTATTGAACAGACAGATGGCTAGTAATTTCCAGCTTGTCAGTATTAAGCAACTCCCATTCACATTGGATGAATCTGGGCCACTTACAAGACATACAGGATCTGTCTGTATGTCTTGTAAGTGGCTAAATCTGAAGCTGGATTGTTCCTAATGCTTCAGGTCTGATTGGGAGGGGGGGTTGAGTCTTCAAAAACAGGTGCAAAATGGATTTTGATCCATGAAAATTCACACTGAAATAAAATTGTATGTCATTAAAATGACTCAATATTCTGCTTTTCTCTTTTCTTTTGCAAACATTGCTTAAAAGAAAAATGGAAGGAAGAGAAAAGAGAGTGGGGGAGATGTGGTTTTGTGACTCACAGCTCTACCTTCTAACCAAAGAAGAACATCACCAGGGCCCTAATTTTTGTTTCTAGATGATAATTTTAAACACAATTTCTAGATGAGTAGCTATTTTAATCAATGAGGGGAAGGGGCAGAGAAGTGTTTTGCATGACTTATAGACTCACAAATTTACTATGGCAGAAACTTTCATGAGCCACCAGAGCGAGCATCTTCAGATGAATGAACTACGTTAGAAGATAAACATCTACAACTTTAGGGATATAAATCTTTATTTGTCTTGTCCTCACACACAAGGTTTTTTTCTCCTTACCAGAAATTATAGCAGTGAATTTCTTGATATTCTAGTTAGGATTGTATTGATAAAAATGAAGTTTGCCACCAAAAAAGATCAGTTTTGCACAAGTTGCCCCAAATTCAACTAACTACTATTTTATTTATCAATTTGAAACACTAGATGGGTTATTTTTATCTCTTTTAACAATACCTAACTCAGAGGTTCCCAAACTTGTCATGCCATGGGCCGGTCACGTGGTTCCCCCCACCGTAAAATTTATCCATGGCTGTTGTAAATGTTGTTACAACAGCCGCAGGTGCATTTATGGCAGTGTTTGCACATGCACAGGTGCATTTTACTTCTACTTCTGGCAGTGTTTGCACATGTGCTGGCATGTTTTACTTCTGCTTCCAGTAGCTGTGAGGGCAGCATGGGCCAGATGATTTGTCACCACGGGCCATGTCCATCCTGTGGGCTATAGTTTGGCCATCCCTTACCTAACCCTTCTATTTTAGCTGGGTGTTTGTGTTTACCTGCATGCTTCCTTCTCAAAGAGGAACAAAGGTTTGGATTTCTGAAATGAGGTTTTGAATTATGCATAGACAAACCTGGTCATGGCTGAAGACATCCTAGGAAAAGTGAACCACTTTATGTAGTACCAAATCCTTGTACAATCTTCACTGAAAACATACAGTATTTTTAAAACAATATATTATTATATATTTATTATAGCTGCAGAAACAACAAGAATATTAAAAATCCATTTTAAAGATTCTTATTAAAAATGATGTGAGGCTTCATTTAATTCCATGCAATATCTGATATCCAATCTAACATCATGTTATATATTGGCCCTGCTCTGCTTCCTAGTATGGAAATAATAGATCTTCATACCAAAGAAAAGCTCGCAAAATTTAGTCATGATTTCTTGAAATTTACAGCTGGCACATTTATGCAGTGCTGCTGTGGAAGTCTTCATAAGGCTAATGGGTCCATGGAGAGGTCATAAATTAAACCAAATAGGTGGTTCGTGCAGTAGGTGATCATTTTCTTCCTCCTGCCTCTTTTATTTTCTCTGAGTTCTCATTTCTCCAATCCATTATCTCATCTGTTTCAATTTATTTTAATTATCACGTTTCAATTCTTGATAATATGCTAGATTAAATGCTAGGCTGACTATATCTTGAAGTATTTATCTACATCAAATGAAATACAGTATTTGAATTGATCAGTCTATTATAACAATGGTTTCTTTAAATGGTTGGAAGTTCAAGTATAGTCTTCATTTGCACTTAAATACATTTATTCATAAAATGAATCTATTTAAGAAAAAAATATACCTGACTTGTGAACAGGCTTCAGCTTCATGCTTCTTTTTAGAAAGTGAACATTTCTTTCAACGTATTTGTCTGTATTGCCATTGTGATGCCACAGAAATTCACAATAGCAACACCATTCCTGTGAATGTTTTGGGCGAGGATCCCATAGCGTGTACCATTGCCAATGGAAATGGGCTTTTCTTTTCCTTCTCATCTCTATTTTCACAGCCCTTGGGAGCAAGTTTTTAGTGTGGGATGTTGGAAGGGGCTTCTAACTACAGCAGAAGCAGTGGATTCTAATATGCAACATCGTTCTGAAAGCTGAACCCTCAATACATATTCTCTCAAAAAATATATTAAAAATATTCAACAAAAGCAGCTGTAATACATTTGGACTCCTGTAATTTATCTTGGTTGGCTACAATTTCCAGCACAAAGAATGAAATAGAGAGGCCCTTCTCTCTGGCATCTCTGTAAACCAAACCTTTTGGAAATCGAGCCATCTAAACAAATCATGTCATTGTATAAACCAGGGGATGAACAACCTAAGTTGGCCTAATTTCAGAAGCTATTCTGCAAGCAATCAGTTTAGATCTGTGCAAACTGTCCCTCTTCTGACAGCTTGCTGGATGGGGAAGAGGAGTAAGAAATATAGAGGGAAGAGAAATATAGAGGGAAGAGAAAGAGGTATTGAGTGGGGAGAGGAGGGAGAAGGCTGGAGGAAGAGAGACAGCCCCTGCTCACTTTTTGTTCTGGTATTATCTACTGCTGGCCCCACTCCCAACATGGAGCCTTGGGCAGATTACCTCTAAGGAAATGCGACCCTGAACAGAAGAAGTGTTTCCCCGCCAAGTATCTTACACATTTAATTGACAACAACGGCAACAACAATAACCTGCTGTTCTAACATACTATCTTAATGTCTGTGGACAGACGTTCTGCATGAAAAGACTGCATGATAGACCAATCATTCTAAAGATGTTTTTATTTATATGTGTGCCTCCTTTTATTGTCCAACAATAGATAGCAAAACTAGTTTTTTACTAGCCCTAATGTGTGCTTGATTTTATCTGTGCATTATTTTATGTCTAGTCTGTTAACTGTATTGGTGTTCCTTTAAGGTTAGCGTCATTTGCTGCAGCTAATTGTGGCTAGCTGACAAGGAACCAGGCACTTTGTCAGTAAGCATTTGGGTGCATCACCAAACATATCACACACAAAAAAGCCTTCCCAGGCATATTGTTAATTAGTCACAATCAGCCCTGGCAAGCTATAGGAACCTTGCATTCTGACCTATGTTTTATATGTGCTTCAGCCATTTAGCATACATTACATATGGCTGTTTGTGAGGAATTCATGACATTTCGGATCCTGATTTAGAGAGAAATACATTTATTTATTTATTTATTTATTTATTTATTTATTTATTTATTTATTTGTATTTGTTTATCGCCCTCCTCCCCGAAGGGACCCAGGGCGATTTCCAACAATTTTAAAAACACTTCAAAAATTAAAAACTTTAAAAAGCTTAAAAACTTAATTAAAAGCTAGGTGTTATAACTTGGACGTACTGGGGGTCAAACCATCCAAATGGCTGGGGAAATTGAACCATCCACTCCCCAGACCAGACCTGCCAGCCAGGTTTTCACTCCTTTCCTAAAGGACAGCAACTCCGTCTGCAGGCATAGCTCTATCGGGAGGAGGTTCCACAGGGCCGGAGCGGACACCGAGAAGGCCCTCCTTCTAGTGCCAGAGAGATGCGCCTCTCTGGCTGATGGCACAACCAGAGAGCCTCTCCGGTCCGCTCTGGTGGGCCGGGTAGATGTCCTTGGGATGATGCAGTCTCTCAAGTAACCTGGACCACTACCATAAAGGGCTTTAAAGGTAATAACCAGCACCTTGAATTGCACCTGGAGGCAAACTGGGAGCCAGTGCAGCTCCCTCAGCAGCGGTGAGGCACGGGCATAATGCCCGCATCCCAACACTACTCGTGCAGCTGCATTCTGGACCAGCTGAAGCCTCCGAATGGTCACCAAAGGCAGCCCCATGTAGAGCGCATTACAATAATCTAGTCTGGAGGTGACCAAGGCATGTGTGACCATGAGCAAGGAGTCCCGGTCTAGGAACGGCCGTAACTGGCAAATCACACGAAGTTGTGCAAAGGCCCTGCTGGCCACGACTGCCACTTGCTCTTTGAGCAGTAGTCGCGAGTACAGGAGGACCCCCAAAGTTACGTACCGGGTCTGTTTGGGGCAGGACTGCCCCATCCAGAACCAAAGGTGGTAGTTCCTGAGATAACACAGGACCCCCAACCCACAGCCACTCAGTCTTGCTAGGATTCAGCTGTAGCCCGTTGTCCCCCATCCAGACCTTGACAGCATCCAGGCACTTAGAAAGGACTTCCACTGCATCGCTAGGGTCCCCATGGGCTGAGATATACAGTTGGGTATCATCTTGCCCCATGAGAACAGATGATCTCACCCAGCGGTTTCTTGTAGATATTAAATAGGAGAGGTGAGAGCACCGAGCCCTGAGGTACCCCATATTGGAGACGCCTAGGACTGGACATCTCATCCTCCAACCACACCAACTGGGTCCGGCCCTTCAGAAATGAGGAAAACCAAGCGAACACTGTGCCTTGGATCCCCAATCCTTGGAGCCTTCCCAGAAGGATACCATGGTCGACCGTATCGAACGCCGCTGAGAGGTCAAGAAGAGCCAGGACAGTTGGATGTCCGCCATCCCGCTCCCTCCAGAGATACATTCCTAAGAAATTGCATTCCATTATTACAGCTATGTCTAAAACTTCTATGTGTGACCTAAGATGGGTAGACGTCTGGTATAGTTCACACCCTATGGAAAGAGGATCTGTTTTCTTTTCCACCTGTATATCATAGCTGCTTTCAGTTGGATTATTGTTGGGCTTCTTCCTCTTTGGTGTCTCAAATACAGCATGTCAGTTAGATGTAGTATCATTTTCTGATCATTTGCCAATTTCCCAAAGCCTTCAGGTTTCTGATTGGGTTCTACAAGCTAGCTATTGATGCTTTCATGACTTTTAAGGTGGGATTGAGTTCTTCCCAGGTATTTGTGCTGCATGTGAGATGGAGGGTTCCTGGTACAGTAATACCTCGGATAATGCTAAGACTTGGTTCCACAAGTCTTGGTGTTATCCGATTTTTAGTGTTATCCGATGCATGTTAAAATCCTATGGGATGGATCGGATAACGTTAAAGCTCCATAGAGATACATTGTACCACACAGGTTTTAGTGGTTGTTATCCGATCCATCCCATAGGACCTTAATGTTATTTGATCTAATTCTCCTCCCCAGATTACTTAACATTGTGCAATGTTAGCGTTATCCGAGGTAAACGTTATCTGAGGTATTACTGTATTTCTTTCTCATAGGAAGAAACTTAGTACAATGCAAGGAGCTACTTTGGATAATAATACAGTAATACCTCGGATAACGTTTACCTCGGATAACGCTAAAATCACATCATGTTAAACAATCTGGGAGGGAGAATTGGATTGAATAACGTTAAGGTCCTATGGGATGGATCGGATAACAACTGCTAAAGCCTGTTTGATTACAATATATCTCTATGGAGCTTTAACGTTATCCGATCCATCCCATAGGATTTTAACATGCATTGGATAACACTAAAAATCGGATAACACCAAGACTTGTGGAACCAAGTCTTAGCATTATCTGAGGTATTACTGTATGTACATTTTCCTGAATCAATTGCCACTTCCCTGAGGTATTTAACATATTAGCTACTGTGTTTGAAAATTTTTTATTCCCTTATAGTGGTTGCAAATAGGGAAATTTTGTGTGTAATGGTACAGCAGCTTCATCTCCATCCATTTTCCCATGTCAGTAACACTATGGGAAAACCCTGATCTGAAATTTGTGAAGAAACCTTGACTGTGGAATTTGATAAGACCATCTTTGATTTGAATCAGTTTAATGCCCTGGATGATAGTTTTCTTCCAGTTGTTTATACTGAAGTGTACATACAGTTTCCTTGCTCTGGATCACAGAATCATAGAATAGCTGAGTTGGAAGGGACCTATGAGACCATCGAGTCCAACCACCTACTTAATGCAAATCAAAGTAGATCAGACAGATGGTTGTCCAATCTTCTTTTGGAAGTGCTCATTCTTCCTGAGATAGTTGGTTCCATTGTTCTACTGATCTAACAGTTAAGATTCCTCCCCCCTCCCCATGTTCAGCCTATATATGGCTTCCTGTAGTTTTCAGTCTGTTATTACACGTCATGCACTCTGAGATGATTGAGAATAGATTCTGCCCCTCCTCTTTATGACTATCTTTCAAGTATTTGCAAAGTGCTATCATATTCCCTTTCAGTTCCTTCAGTCGCATAGAGCTTGATTTCCAGTCCCCTGATCATCCTTGTTGCCCTCCTCTAAACTTGCTATAATTTGTTGGCATCCTTGATTATTAGTAATCAACAAATAACAAAACATACTAAAGGAAACAAAGGCATAATATCATCTGTTGGAATGAAGATAATTTAATTAAAATTAAAACCCCAGTCTAAAATCCTAATCCTATAAATCTAGAATAATATGGTGAATGCTATGACAAGTGCTCATAGGTTTTCATATGTCAGAAGATTAAAAGAAGTCCTGAAGAATCCAGTTTTTAGCATCTTTATAAAGGTTAAAAGAGATTATGCTTGGCAAATTGCCAATGGTAGTTTGTTTCATATTTTTATGCCCAGGGCAGAAAATGTGTGATATCTACTTGTGGATTTTCTGGTCTCCCTTGACCTTGGCACTTCCAGTGATATTTATTGTAAGGACACAAGCAGATGGGAAGGAGTGAAGGAGATGGATAGACTGCTTCAGGGAGAGAGGTTCCGATAGTTATCAAAACCCCTCATGAGAACCTAAGAGAGAAGTAAATGGATTCAAAAAGAAACAGATTGTTAGACTGAAAATTTGTTTAAAGAAAATAATAACAGAGATCAATTAAAGGGAATATTAGAAGGAGGAAGGAGATGATAGTATAACGTAATTCAATTGGATTGGTGGACTAAAAATCAGGAAAAGAAACATGGTAAAAAGTTGATGAAGTTTGAAGAATAGCTCAGAGGCAAACTGATGAAGAAAATGAAAAAGGTCTCAAGATTGTAAGCCATCTAGGACTTTATTTTTTATTTAGAAAACAAAAACAATATATATATTTTGAATTTAATATATCTATCCCTATTCCCAAAAACAAATACTTTCTTGACCAGGTTGGAAACCTTTAGCTTTTTTAAAGACATAATAAATAAAGTCTCCCTATATCAGTGAAAAGTCATTAGGACTTTATAGGTCAAAAACAGCACCTTGAATTAAGCATGAAAGCAAGTATGGAGCCAGGTCAAGCAAACCAGAATAGGGAAGAAATTATTAGGGCTATTAGTATATCTAATAGGTCTGGCTCCCACATTTGGGACATACAGAAGCTTCTATATTGAATTCATGGGCAGGCTCATATTTTTGTTGTTGTTCAGTCGCACAGTCGATTCTGACCCATGGACCACTGTCCGCCAGGCACTTCTGTCCTCGACCATCCTCCTCAACTTGCTCAGCTTTGTGCCCATTGTGTCTACAACACCATCTAGCCATCTCATTTTTGGCCACCCCCTTCTTCTTTTGCCTTCCACCCTTCCCAGCATCAAGGCTTTCTCAAGCAAATTCTCTCTTCTCATTTGATGTCCAAAGTACTTTAGCTTCATCTTTACTATTTGCCCTTCTAAGGAGCAGTCAGGGTTAATTTCTTCTAAGATTGACCTATTTGTTCTCCTTGTTGTCCAGGGGACTCTCAAAACTCTCCTCCAACACCACATCTCAAAGGCATCTATTCTTCTGCGCTCAGCTTTCCTAATGGTCCAGCTCTCACAACCATACATTGCCACCAGAAATACCATAGCCTTGACTATACAAATTGTTGTTTGCAATATGATGTCTCTATTTTTCACTATGTTTCTCAGGTTTCTCATCGCTTGCCTCCCAAGAATCAGTCGCCTTTTTATTTCATGGCTGCAATCACCATCTGCAGTGAGCTTTGATCCTAAGAAAGTAAAGCCTGTCACTGCTTCTACTTCTTCCCCCTCTATTTTCCAGGGACTGATAGGGCCTGTTGCCATTATCTTGGTTTTCTTTATATTGAGTCTCAAGCCAGCTTTTGCACTTTCTTCTTTCAACCTAATCAGAAGCTTTTTTTAAGTCCTCCTCACTTTCTGCCATGAGGGTGGTATCATTGCATATCTCAAATTGTTGATGTTTCTCCCAGCAATTTTGATCCCAAATGTGTTAAAATAATCTATTTGTGAGAGTCTCAGAATAGGTATTACTGTTTTTAAGGTATTTTCTGTTCAGATAAGAGTGCAGTGGAATAATCATCCAAAAGAGATGAAAGGTGCTCCTGGTTACATATCAACCTGAGCCTTCATTGATAATGCCAGATCCAGGATCATCCCTAAGCTGTGGTGGAGTGTAACCCCACCTAGACTAGGCAAAACAAAATACCTAGCTCAGTGGTGGTGAATTTTTTAGAGCTCAAGTGCCCAAAAAGTGGGGAGAAATGGGGGCAGCCATCACGTGTGCCAGTGACATCATTGTGTCCTCCAAACTGTACATATGTGTGCACATGCGCAGTTTGGAGGATGCAGTGACATCACCAATTTAAGCCACCACCATCCAGAGAAGCTCCTGCCAACATGCCAGACATGAGGTAAACTCCCCACCACTGCCACACACCCCTAGAGAAGTGCAGACCGATGTGGTAGCAGCACCCTTTCCAAAGGCACCACTACTGCATTGGTCTTCAGACGAAGCCACACCAACTCACCAGGCCCCAGGTAACCCCCTGCTGCTGCCACCCCCAGAGAAGCAAGGCCTTGTCCACAGACCAATGTGGTAATGGTGCCCTGTCCAAGGACACCACTAGCGCATCAGTCTTCAGATAAAGCCGTACACCGCACCACCCACTCCCAGAAAGCCCAGTGTGGCTGAAATCCTAACCTGGAGGTGAAGTGAGGTGATGAGAGACCCCTCCAAAGAAGAGGAGCAGTCTGTGTGCATACTGTCTCCCCGTCTCCTAGATAGAAGGGGGTGTCTGGCCACAGCTCCTGGGTGGGATTTCAGCCTCCCCTATCAGGCCTCCCTATTGGCAGAGGGAACCAGATGGCTGGGGAAGCTGTGCTGCCATTGGCAGCATGGAGAGTGGTGTGTTGTGGTGTGGTGGTGGGGTTTACCCTGATGTCGGCATGTGCCAACTGAATTGGCTCTGCATGCCACCTTGGATACACATGCCATAGGTTTGCCATCATGGATCTAGCTGGTCGGTTGAGCCATCCAACAAGAGAACTGATTAATGTTAAACTAAATGTCAAAGTGATATAGAGCAGATACATAAATGTTTGCAATAATGTTTTGGACCCAAATGTCTCTGGCTTGAATGGAAAAGCTCCAGTGATTTTGCACCTTTTTAAGCATCTTTTAAATAACTAATGTGATGTGATAGCTCAGATATCTACTGATAGAATGAGCTCACATGTCAGATGATGAAAACTCAAGGAAATTTGCAAGAATTTGCTTACATATGCTTTTCAAAACTGGTTTCACACTGCAGTCCTTCACCACTCACCTGAGAAGTCCAATGACTTTGCTGATATTTATTTCTCAATAGACAAGGTGAGGTTTTTGCCTACAGTAGGGCTCTAGGTTGCTCATCCCTGTTGTAAGGGCTGTCAACACCCAGTCAGAACATGGGGGAGGGGGCAGGAACTTTGAATCTGTAAAGAGCTCAGAAGCCAACGAGAAATGCTCTTTGTCTCACTTGGTCCTTGTGGAATTAGTATCTTCCTAGTCTCTGGTCTCCTCCAGATTGTATTTTTTTCCCTCTTTTCTGCTTCCCCCCCTGGATTTTTAAGCAATGCCCTTCCTACTCATTTTCCTGAATGCTGCTAACTGGCCTGCTGGCTGCTGGATTCACTACCACTTTTTGAGCAGATTGATTCTCTCTCCCTTGCCTGTGCTTTTTTGAAGTAGCTAAGGGTCTTTTTTAGTTTCAGCATGCCAGAAAACACAAATGGAGAAACGTGAATGAGAAATATGTAAGAGGGTTTCCCTTTCATTTAGGCCAAAAAGACCTAGGCACACACAAAAATGCAAAAACAAAAAAGCCACCACATGAAAGAACTGATAATGAAAGAAATGCAAAATAAAATTCACCATGCATGTCCCTCACTATTACACTCCTAAATCTTTTACTGAAGCACCCAAAGTTGCCACAATTAAATTGTGAAGATCAGAAACTTAAATATTGCAGTGCTCCCTGGACTCTCCAACAAAGGAAAGGATTCTGAAAGAAGAAAATTGTTAATGCAATATCAGATTTCAGGGAGAGCAAGATAGCATCAAAGATTAATGCTCAGTCTGTGCAGATGAATAAAATAGCAGAGAGCAGGAAGCTGAAAAGATAACATTTCTTATTGAAGCAGACTTGGGTTGCTTTTTTAGTTTGTAAACATGTATCTGGCGGAGCAAGATCAGGAAAACCAAGTGCCTGGAGAAAGCAGCCTGAATTTTATTACTGTGTTGATCTCCGGTGCTGTGTATCCTGATCTCTGATCTTTGACAGACAGAATATCTTTCTCTCATTAATTCTTTTCCCCTCTGAGTCTTTAAAAATCAAAACAAAAGATAAATGTGTGGCATTTTAATGAAAACATTGACTCCTCTTTCTGTCTCACCTATCACCATTATAAGCACAGTCTTCATATGTGTCATCAAATTATTGTTGTCCTATCATGGTGGTGGGTGAGGGGCAATGAAGGGAAAAGAGTCTCTGGGTTTACCAGCACAGCAGGGTCTGCTAGTGACCCAATTAAACAAAAGCTGTAGCAACCTGTGGTTCTTTCTTGACAGTTATCTCTACAACAATTGGTTGTGATGTCATCAAAAATCATTGATTCTCTCACGCAGCTCTGCACACTCAAAAGTCAACTGAGATGCACTCCTCAGGCATCGCATCAGATATCAGGCAGTTGTCATGAGCTAAATGTTTCATTTCATGCAGGCATTTGCCATGCAAATGATGGTCTGTGCCTATTACACCATTTAGTACTCAGAGTAAAACAGACAGCTGCAGTCAATACAAATATTGCTCAGGACATATTAGTAAGATGGTTGCCCCATGAAATGTTAGCTGTTTTCATTTCAAATGCTTGTAGGGATATTTTTAATTGGCCTCATCAAAAGCTTCCAAAAACCTTTGTTTAAAAGAAAAGAAAAGGAAGAAGGCACCCTAATAATTTTATATACAGTATTACATAGTTTAAAACTATAAAGGCAAACATTCACCTTCCATGAGTCATGAAAGGGTCTTATTTGCAGAGCGGGCGTAGACTTTCCATTTCTAACTCGCTTTTTCAGTCAGGAACAGTGCTCATATTGGCATACAAACATAACTAAACACAGATTAAAACAAATTAAAACAAACGTACAAAAATACCATTTAAAATGGTCATACAAACATGGACACTTACAATAAAAGATAAACAAAATTTGGTCGCCACAGAAATGAGATGTCTGAGGAAGGCTTCTGGAGTAACTAGAAGGGATAAAATCAGGAATGAAGTTATAAGGGAAAGAATTGGAACAGAACCAATCTTGCACTACATACAGAGATAACAAATAAAGTGGACTGCCCATTTGGAGAGAATATCTTGCAATTCCATACCTTACAAGGCATATGTGGAAAGAGGAGAAGGACAAAGACCATGAAGCAAACCCAGAGGAAAAGGGTGAAATAACATCAGAGAAATATTACAAGAACACCAAAGAACGCTAGAGGAGACTGCTAGTATCAGAAAAATAATCTTGCATCTTCCTCGACATCTGAAGGGGTAAAAGATGAAGTGAAGAAGAAGAAAATATCATAATAATCAGCCTATGAAAATCAATATAATACTTGATAAACATCAAGCATTTTGAATAGCCAGTTTGAAACATTCTTTAAACAAAACCTTCCTAAAAGTAGCAAAAGTAGAAGCAGATTGAAATGTGATGGAGAGTTGCATTCTGCACTCTGACCCCACTCTCATGTTCCAGCCAGTTGCATGTATCATATTTTTGTGCAAAACAAGAATTGAGACCGATTGGATATAACTGAGCAAATGTGTGTCGTAAAAATAAATTTGTCCCAGGTGGTGGAATGTCCATGAGAATGTCCCAAAAAAATATATATATCCAGAAAAACAAAAGTGGCACACTTAAATTTTCAGTATTTTGCCCTCAATTGAAATAAACAAAAATTTGTTATTTCAGTGAAATTCACTCTAGTCAAGAAATACATTGCTTTGGCAAGAGTCTTATTGCTGATTTATGCTTCTCTACGTGAAATACAGAGAATGAGATGGCTAGATGGCATCATTGATGCAGTGGGTGTAGATGTGGGCAGACTACAGAGGATGGCAGATGACAGAGGAGTCTGGTGTGCGTTGGTCCATGGGGTCACAACGGACCGGACTCGACTGCGACTGAACAACAAAATGTGAAATGGTCTAAATCCTAACAAAGTGCCACTCATTGAGAAGGTGCTGATGTGTTCCTGGGCAGTTTGTCATGACTTTTGCCCTTTCCGACATACAGAGATGCTATAAGTGATCTCCAGAATGTCCTGTCCTCAACAGCCTTGCTCAGCTCTTGTAAACTCAAACCTGTTGGTTTCTTTGGAAGTCAGCCAATCTCCCATTTGTTCTTCATCTTTTCCTGCTACCTTCAACTTTTCCTTGCATTATCGTCTTTTCCATTATGTGCCCAAAGTATGACAACTTTAGCTTTTTACTACATAATCCTAAACTGGCTACTGCAATGAGAGTATATTTTATTTTATTTTATTACCTTATTTTTATTCGATTTCATTTTATTCTTTGGCCATCGTGCATTCTCTGGGTATTTGTATGTAAAACAGTTGACCTGGCATTTACAAAAATCCTTTGTATCTGCAGCATTCTTGCACTATTTTGTACACTGGAGTCCTTTCTCAGTGAATGAGAGTTAGTTCATCAGTAATTTGTATATTACAGGTGTTCTTAATCATAGATTCATAGATCATAGAATAACTGAGATGGAAGGTGCCAATTAGGAAGAAACATCAGTCCCCAGCTGATTCCAGCCCCACCCCTCTGAGGCCAGGAGTGAAAAAGCCAGGTGCAGTTCTAGGAGAAATAAAACAACACCAGGCCCCAGCTGATTCCAGCACCATCCTCCTCCGGCCAGTCTGACTGTTATGTTTGCTAGACTTTTTCTAGGCTGGGGTTTTGTGGCAGCACCTACATGTCAGATGGACACATTGCCTTTCTCCTTTCCCTTGGACAGAAGGAAGGGGAGTAGTCTGTTGGTGGCCACCAGCTTAATGGGTAGGATCCAGGGTGAGTGGGGTGGGAATGCCTTTTTGTAACTTTTTTCTTTGTAAGATTGTGTAATGTTCCTATGGGTTCTGTAATATTTTTGTAACTTTATGACATATATTGGGGTTTTATCTTACTGTACTGTATTTTATGATATTCTATTTTTTGAATTATTGATGTATGATATTTCATTGTGTTGTGACATTTTATTGTTTTATTGAATTGTTGCATTGTATTTGATTGTGTTGTGAGCCGCCCTGAGTCGGTTTTCGCTGAGTAGGGCGGCATATAAGTTTAATAATAATAATAATAATAATAATAATAATAATAATAATAATAATAATAATAATAATAATAATAATAATAATAATAATAATAATAATAATAATAATAATAATAATAATAATAATAGTCCAAACCAGTACTCAATGCAGAAATCCGAATCAAAGTAGATATCACAGATGGTTGTCCAATTCTCTCTTGAATGCTTCCAATGTTGGAGTGCTCCCCACCTCTCAACGCAGTTGGTTCTACTAACATACTGCTCTAACTCTTAAGAAGTTTTTCCTAATATTCAGCCTATATCAGATTTCATGTAGTTTCAGCCCATTATGCACTCTAGGATGATGGAGAACAGATTCTGCTCTTCCTCTTTATGATTATCTTTCAGGTTTTTCAAGAGTGCTATCATATCCCCTCTCCGTCTCCTTTTCTCAAGGCTAAACATGCTCAGTTCCTTCAGTCTTTCCTCATATGGCAGTGATGGCTAACCTTGGCACGCCCGGTATTCTTGGACTTCAATTCCCAGAAGTCCAAGTCAGCAGTCCTGCTGATCAGGACTTCTGGGAATTGAAGTCCAAGAACACCTGGAGTGCCAAGGTTAGCCATCACTGTCATATGGCTTGGTTTCCATTCCTCTGATCATCATTGTTGCCCTTCTCTGTACCTGCTCTAATCAATAATGAAGATAATAATGTAAAAGGCTCCAAATTGAAATAGCATCTGGAATACTGGTAGTTGCATAATTTACAATATATGTAACTTGTTATATCTAAGTGCAGCTGGTTGGTGAGGTGTCAGAATACATCTTGCCTGAGCAATCAGATCTTGGACAGATATGCCCTTATCATTTAGTCACAATTAGCCACAGCATGTTACACAGTCCTTACTGATTATTACTTTCTCAATTATAAATTTTCACAGCACCTGGAGTACAGTAGCCTTCTCCACCCCACAGGGAGGTAGACACTGATCACTCAAGAGCTGATCATGTCCAACCCATTTCTGGGCTCCAGATCTTATCACCAGTCCCTTCATTACCTCACAGGAGACTCCCTTAAAGGCTTCTCACAAGGAAGAGCTTCTCTTCTGGACCACTAGTCCATATGACCTACTTTATGTCATAACCCATGTCTCAGTCCTAGGCTCAGCTAGGGACTAGGAGACAGTAAGGACCCCTGCATGGAAATACCTTGCTTTTATAGGCTCTCCTTAGGCTCTCAGTTGAATAATGCTAGATGCATTCTGCTAGTAGAGGACTGGTTACTCAAATGGCTTGCTTTAGGTTGTGGCATCTGCTTATTACCAAAGATCCAAAGATAAAATGTCATGGAAGACATTTTATTCCTACATTTCTCAAAGCTTGAGGTTGTAGTTTAAACTAGGCCTCAAAAATCCTTTCTTCTCTCTGTCTCATAAGACTACATGTCACGAGACAGCTTGTTTCCAGTTCAGCATAACCATTATCTCCTGTTATGACTATAGGTCTCTACACGTATGTAAACATGTTCCCATGTTTTGGGAACTTGCTGTTTCACTAAAAGCTCTTTCTGATTGGTTGGGGGTATCCCACCTGACTGCAGAATCCCCATCTTGGGGAGAGCAGAGAGAGGGAGCTCGTTTTTGGATGTCTATGGAATAACATCTTGGCCTGTGGGACTATGCCTTTTTGTGTCTTCAAAATTATTACCTAGAGTGATTGGCCTTTCTGGACTGTTCTTTATGATATAGGACTATGTTTTGTTTTGGACTACCTGTGGACTGACTTACACTTTTCTGGATTATCCTATAAGAAACCTACTACAATAAATCAACTGTTTTTGCTTGAAGATTGTCTCGTTCCTTAACAGATGCTGACACCACACACACACACAAGGCCTAGCTACCTGACCTCCCTTGTTTGCTTCATTGCCTGAGCATAGTAAGAGTTCTTTTAATGCAGGCCAGTTCTCCCATAGAGCTGACAAGGGCTAAAGGTTCCCGTAATGAGACAGGGGTCTCAGGAACTGGAAGGGAGGGGCCCTTACCTGGGACGACCGGATTCTGACACCAATGAATCAGTTATCCATGCTCCTCAGGCAAGCATGTCTCTGCCCTAGCACTTCCTAATTCCTTCTTTCCATCTCTTGGCATCCTCCATTGCAACTTCTTCTACCTAAATATCCTCCATACATACATCTCACTTCCCAGGCTCTTAATTGGCTTCCAAGAGTAACCTGTTGTTGGCCAGTGAGGTCTGCTGTTGTCATTTTGCTGAATCAGCTTCAGGAGAAGAGGATAACCAAACCTTGCCTGGATTAATTTCAAAAGAAGAGGAAGACCTCATGCAGCCAAGGAAACAGTTCCAGTATCTGGAAAAAGCACAAACAACAGAGAAGTGTCAAAAGAAAAGAACAGCAGTTATGAAACTCATTTGTCTCTTGGAAAGGCAGAGGTTGAAAATGTTACAACAAAGCTTCAGTCATAGTTTAAAGCTCTCTGAGTGCTGACTGGAAACAGATGTAAAACAGAGAGGTGATGTTTGGGAGTGATCCTCAACAATGACAATGGGAACAGACCCATTGCGTAAGGGTCCCACGGTGGGACTCCCACCTGACCCATTGCATAAGGTCTCACCTGCCCTAATAGCTAGACTCTGGGATAATACTAAGCTTCTACTTTGTAGATAAGGAAGAGCTTAGGACAAGGATTCTCAACCTGTGGCCCATGGGCTGAACGTGGCCCATGGCACCATTTTATGTGGACCCCCACTGCATCCACCACATCAGGAAGTGTCATGTGGTGGAGGAAGGGCAAAATGGACATCTGGCCCCTGAAGCTGTCTGAGGGAGCATGATTCAGTCCCCAGCTTTAAAAGGTTGAGAACTCCTGGCTTAGGATGACACAACTCTATCACTTGCCAACTGATACTTAAAAGTTGACAAGCTACATGAGCCTCACTTTAGGTGCTATGGCTTCCCCATGAACAACTTGTATGATGAGCACATTGGTGGGATCAATGTTCATTGTGAGCTGAACTTAGCAATGGCAATGATAATATCTCATCAGGTGAAGTAACACCTGAGTCCCATTAGGTAGTGGACTCACTCACCTCAAACTAGAAAATAGTGGAGAATAGGGGATAATTCTGTAATGAGGTCTCCTTTTTCTAGGGCAGCACAGGAACTGAAACTTCAGAATATTTTACAGAAAATATGTCTTCTGGGACTAGTTTGGACTAGCAATTGTATCTAGTCCGGCATTTCTCCTGCTACTATTGATGATAACATATTTTATATGCCATTTTATTTCCATGTTTGCTCATAGTACTTCTCAAATATCGTTTACATATTCCATTTTATTTTTATGTTTATGTGTGTGTGCGTGTGCATGTGTTTGTGCACTTGTGTGTGCATGTGTGTGTGCATGCATGTGTATTTTATCTCAATGTCTCATCTTCACTGTGGGGTGTCTTTAAACTTTATTATTTTCAGTGTTCATGTTTCAGTGCTATTATTATTAAAGCTTTCCTTTGTCTTCTAAGGACAGCTCTTATCAATACAGCTCTACTGAACATTACTGATATCTTTATTAAATGTTACATTGAAACTGAAATCACACACAGCAGGCACCATAAAATCATTACCAGCTTGAATATTTTTGCTATTAAGATGACAATGAAACGTGCTATGCCCCAAAAGGGACTCAGCATTTATTATTGAATCTTCAGCCTCCTACAGTTGTTGATGGATTTTTCCCTCTCTCTTCCATTTTCCTGGTCATTCAATGGACATTCATGGGTTGTATATAAGCCTTTAAGTGAAGAAACATAAATAGTCCTAGAAAGTTCTTATCTCATAAATCCTTTAGTGTTCAGAAGTTTTAAGTTATTAATGTGAAAAAAATTATAATTCATGTGGTGAGATTCATGCAGAAAACTTCTTATGGAGAGATTCATGTGCCTTTTAAATACTCAGGGATTCAGTAGAAATGCAAAAGAGAGTATCCCACTGTTGTGAATGTGTTCTCGTTAGCGAATGAACCATGATTTTTTTTTATTCTGTAAAACTTGTGCTTATCATTTTCAGATGTCATTCTGAAAGGTAGCCATTGTTCAATTAGGAACCCTAGTGGCACAGTGGTTTAAACAGCTGTGCTGCAGCCAAAATACTATGTGTTTGATCCTGAGAGGGTTCAAGGTTGACTCAGCCTTCCATCCTTCCTAGGTGGGTAAAATGAGTACCCATCATGTTGGGGCAAAATACAAATTAGCTTGTGAAGCACCCAGAGAGTGCACTATGGGGCAGTGTATAAGAGTGATTCCTTTGCTTTAGAGATGCACAAGAAACATGGTCGTAGGTGGAGATTTTAATTTGATGTGTTCAGACATTGATAGTACAGGGGTAAAAAAGAGAGGCAATAAGTACATATTAGAGGATTGGAGAAAATCATTGGGGTTAAAGGATGTGTGGAGAGAGTTAAAAGCCCAAGAAAGAGAATATACATATTATTCACATGTGCATGATATGTACTCAAGAATAGATTATATCTTTGCGACAGAAGAGATGGTAAATAAAACTGATGACATTAAAATTGGAACATTTAGAGAATCCGACCATGCAAAAGTAACTGTAGTTATAAATTTTAAAGAGGATGAAAAAAATGGATACATTTGGAGATATGATGCAAAGCTATATGAGAAGGAATCAACAAGGAAACAAGTTATGGAAAAATGGGAGGAAAGCTGGAAATTTAATGAAAATAATGAGATCAGTGGGGGAGGAGTTTGGGACACAATGAAGGCAATTTTCAGAGGGGAATCGATAAAGTTAAAAAGTATCAGGAATAGGCAAATTAAGAACAGAAACCAGGAATTGGAAGGGCAGTTAAAACATCTTCATTCTGAATACGCGAAAAAGAAAGACCAGGGAATATTTCAAGAGATTAAAAGAATTAAGAAAGAGTTGGATGGCAAGGATATTGAAAAAGTAAAGAAAGACTTGATTTTTCTTAAAAGGGAATATTTTGAATATGGTAATAAGAATTCCAGGCTATTAGCAAAAGCAGCGAGGGATAAAAAAAATAAAGGGCAAGTAGGTATACTGGTAGATAAAAATGGGAAAAGATGTAATAAAAAAATAGATAAGGCAGAGTTGATTGAAAATTTTTATAAAGAGTTGTATTCAAAAAAGGAAATAAATATAAGTAAGTTGCGAGGATATTTTAATCAACAACAGATAAAAAAGGTTACAGAGGAACATAGGAATAAAATGGAGGAAACAATATCGATTGGGGAAATTGAAGAGGTAATAAAAAAATTGAAAAAAGAGAAAGCACCTGGGGAGGATGGGTTACCAGCTGAGTTTTATAAAGATTTTATGCCATGGATTCTCCCGAGACTGCATAAGCTATATAATGGGATTTTAGGGGGAGATACGACTCCAGTTTCCTGGAATAGATCGACAATTGCTTTGATTCCCAAGCCGGGCAAAAATTTAGAAAAAATTGAATCTTATAGACCTATATCTCTGATCAATCAGGATGCCAAAATTTTTACCACGATTTTAGCAAATAGACTAAATGGTTTCATGGCCAATTATATCAACAAGGACCAAGCGGGGTTTGTTAAAAACAGACATATGGCAGACCTTATCAGAAGAGCAGTGGACATTCTAGAAATGATGGAAAAAAGAAAGGAAAAAGTGGAGTTTTTAGCGCTAGATATATTTAAGGCATTTGACTCCCTACAATGGACAACGATTTATGAGATGATTAAATTATATGGATTTGGGGAAAAATTTCGAGGGGTTATTGGAGAATTGTATAAAAAAGGCACAGCAAGAGTCAAACTTAATAATAGTTATACAAGAGATATAAGGCTAGAGGCGGGTACGAGGCAGGGCTGCCCTTTGTCGCCATTGTTGTTTATATTGGCTATGGAACTTTTGGCAAATGCGATTCGACAAGACGAGGGAATAGTAGGAATAGGAGGAACCAAAGTAAGCCTTTATGCAGATGACACACTGTTGACGGTGAAGCATTCAGCGGAAAGTTTAGCTAAGATTAATAAACATTTGAAAGATTTTGAGGAAGTTACGGGATTGAAAGTTAACTGGGACAAAACAGAAATGATGTTAATTAATGGGAAGAAAGAAGATGAAGAGTTAATAAAGAGGAATTATAATATACAAATTACACGCAAAATGAGATACTTGGGAGTAATGTTATCATGCAAAACTGGGGAACTTAAAAGTATGAATTATGACAGACAAAAGAAGGAAATAAAGGAGAAAATAGTAAAATATAACAAATTAAATCTGTCATGGTTCGGAAGAATAGCTATATGTAAGATGATGTTATTACCCAAATTGAATTTTTTATTTGATGCTTTACCGCTAAAACATACTGATAAAGAGTTGAATGAGTATCAAAATATGATTAATCGGTTCTGTAATGGAAATAAAGGAGCCAGAATAACTAAGTCATTATGGTATGTCTCGCAAAAAGAGGGAGGACTGGGAATTCCAAACGTTATAAAATATTATAGAGCCTTTCAAATAAGAAATGTTATAAAAATTTTAAATAGGGAAGAAACAGTCTGGGAAAAATTTGAAAGGAAAAATTTATCGAAGATGGGTAAGGCACAGTTTTTATGTGAGGGGAAAGAAAAAGGAAATAAGACGGCTCAGGGTATGATGTTAAAATCAACAATGGAGGTATGGAATAGAGTGAGGAAAGAGCTTACTTCGGGAACCTCGCCAATTTTAGAAGTGGGGGATTTTCAAGATTTTCCGATAAAAATAGACACAAAGATCAGAGATATATTGGTGGAAAATAAAGTACTATTATTAAAAGATTGGGTCAATGCTTGCAAAGATCAAGAGAAAAGACAAAGGCTGTATTTGCAACTTCAATTGGACTGGTTCAAGATCCTCCAGATAAACAATTGGAATAAGAAATTTGTACGGGAAAATGGTTTAGACAGAGAATGTACGGAGTTTGAGACGCTTTTGGCCAAAATTAGAAATGGAGAAATGGGAATCAAAGGGATAGTTAGTAAAGTTTATAAAATTCTGAATAAAAGTCAAAATATACAAGAGGTATTGAGAGAAAGCTGGGAACAAGAATTAGATATAAAGATAACGGCAACAAAATGGCGAAAGATGTGGAAAAGGAAGATAATGAGAACTATGTCTGTGAGAGTTAAAGAGCACAATTATAAATTGGTATGGAGATGGTATAGGACCCCAGTCGGCTTGCACAAAATGTATAGTAATATGAGTGAAATATGCTGGAGGTGCAGAAAAACAAAAGGAACATATGAACATATGTGGTGTAGATGTGAGGTACAGTAATACCTCATATAACATTAGTATCGAATAACACGAAAATCGCATAACATCAAGGAATCTGGGGGGAAGAATTGCATCAGATAACATTAAGATCCTATGGGATGCTTCAGATAACAACCGCCAAAGCCTGTCTGGTTACAATGTATCTCTATGGATCCCATAGAGGATCAGATAACACTAAAAATCATATAACACGAAGACTTGTGGAACCAGGTTTTAGTGTTATATGAGGTTTTACTGTACTTAAAAATTTCTGGGAAGGAATAAAAAAGGAAATAGAGAACATATTAGATATACAGATCGGATTGGAGTCAGAAACAATTTTATTAACAGACATAGAAGATCAGGACATAAGCAAAGACAATAAAGAGTTATTGGCCATAATGTTGACTGTTGCAAGACTAGGTATTGCCAAAAGGTGGAAAAGCAATGAACAAATAGGATTAAATGATTGGTATACACAAATGTGGAATTTAGCCTTAAATGAAAAACTTACTTGGGAAATTAATAGCAGGAAAGGGAAAGTTAATAACAATAAATTCTGGAGGATCTGGGAACCTTTTGTTAACTATAAAAGAAAAAAAGGGTATACCCCCTGCAAAAGATCATAACGACTTTTGGAAAATGTGAAAGGTATAGAACCCCCCGGACTTTTGTATATAGCACAAGGGTGTTTTCTTTTTCTTTTTTTCTTCTTTTTTCTTTTCTCCTTTTTTTTATAATGATGTAATAGAAATGAATGGGAAGATTATGTACTAAGAAAAGAAGAGAATGTAATAGTAATGTGTATAAAATATGTTACACGATTGTTACAAGCTTTTATATTTTTATAATGTCTTTATTTGCATTTTTGTCTTTCTTTTGTACTTTTCTTTTATATACCTAATAAAAAATTATTAAAAAAAAAAGAAAGAAACCAGTGGCTAGATCTCTAACTCCTGTTCTTTCATTGCCTTTCCTATCTATCAGATTTAGAGCGATCAAAACCAGACATCTGAGAGAAAAAAAATGAACAGAACAAATTTCTTCTTTAAAAAATTATCTTTCTGAGCTCTGACACTAACATCAGACTCCTAGACCTAAACTATATATTGTGGAATGATGGCTGATTTCAGTTTGCTGACTCCTAACAGAGCACATCAGGGGAATAAAACTAAAACAGACCCCAGGGAGTAAGCGAACCGGAGAACAAAAAGTAGAGAAAGAAACTAGAGGATTAGCTATCCTTGACTTGAGTATAACCATTAGAGATGATTTGGTGGAAGATAGGTCAGCAAGAGAAAATGTGGAGGAAAGTGATCATATTCTCCTTGAATTCTTAATTTTAATGGAAACAAAATTAGAGTGTAGCTGCACATATATACTGGACTTTAGGAAAGCCAATTTTAATAAACTCAGAACAATGACAGGTACAGTTACACAGCAGGAGATCCTAAAAGGAAAAATTACTCCAAGATGTGTGGGAATTTCTAAGAAAAAGGAAGTTCTAAAGGGACAAATTCAAACAATCTCAACAAAAAAGAAAGAAGAAAGACAGCAAAAAAAAAGACTAGCTTGACTACTACAAACAAGAATGATCTTGGAATTGCTGTAGATCAGAAGCTGAATATGAATCAATAGTGTGATCATCAGTGTCGTTGGCTGCTACTTGTATCTGAGTATACATCTCCCCCCCCCCCCCGGAAATCATTTTCAAACAAGAAAAATGCCACTGGCATGAATTTGTTTAAGGTGGATCCCAACTTGCCATGAAGTGACCCACATACTATGATCATGGAGCCCTCTCCTGCAGCATGTATGAAATGAGACATACAGGATTTAACACCAGGACTGCAATGGAGTGCCACAGCCTTGAAGATATTAACAAAGTGTGCCTTCACAGCCAGTCCATTTAGTATGGCCTCTTCCACCTCCATGACCATTGGGAATCAGAGTTCCTCCTCTGCTTATTTTGCCATTGGATCCAATATGATGGTTTCCAGTGGCATTTCCTCTACTGAGGGGATCGTCACCTCACCTAAAGGGGCTCATCTGCCCAAAGCTGTTGGCCCATTTAGGAAGTCAGGTTATTTACTGCCACCCAACAGTCGGCATTGAGTCACTGCTGGGTGAAGGGAGGAAGCACTCCCATTTGGGTTACTGGGCAGAGGGGTTGGTGGAACTCTGTGCTAGGTTGACAGTGCATCTGCCCACAGAGAGGGCTGTGAGTACCTCCTCTGGCATGTATGCCATAGGTTCACCACCACTGTACTAAAGAGTTCACCTTCCTGAACACAGTTGGACTTAATCCTATGTAAACAAACAGGCTGATGCTGTGAAGGACCTTATATGGCAAGAGAGTAATTCCTTAAAGAGCAGACACATCTTTTAAAAATACTGTTCTTATAAAGAGTGTCATTGCCTCTGTTCCTAGTTACTTTTCATTTTAAAAAAAGATTGAACTGGTGTGTTCTACTCATTAAAATGTAAATCAAACCAATTGGGTGGAAATTAAACCAATTGAAAAAAATGTTATAAGATCTCTCAGCCAAAATCATTTCCTTAAATAAAGTAATTGGCATGTGGTAGTTGCTTTGAAGGAGAGAGCTGGGTGTATAAAAATCTGCAGTCTGCTTCCAGTGGCATGAAATAAATTGCACAATAAATCAATTTTATGGATGGTTGTGACTTGCAACATTTCCAGTTTTAAAAAATTAATTGCTAAAATAATGAACATTTCTTCTCAAAAATATCTGAACAGTCAGCTTGATTAATTCCTCGAAATGAAATGGTGTTGATGATGTACAACATTCTCAAAAAAATTGGTGCTGGTCTTCATTAAATAGCAAAGGAAATCCTCCCCTCCCCTTTCCATTTTCATTATGTTACACTGTGTTTTACATACATATAGATTTTGTCAGTACAATTAAACAACTGCTTTTTGCAGAAATATACGTTATTGCAGAAGGATTCCTTTTGTACAATAGTAAGAAATACATGACCTTTGAACTGTGGTGCTGGAGAAGACTTTTGAGACTGCCTTGAAGGAGGCCAATTTAGTCACTCCCAAAGGAAATCAACCTGATTGTTTCTTGGAAGGACAAATACGGAAACTAAAGCTCAAGTACTTAAGCCACCAAAATGAGAAGAGAGGATTCACTACAGAAGTCCCTGATGCTAGGAAAAAATGAAGGAAAAAGGGGGCAACAGAGGATGAGATGGTTAGAAAGCATCATTGGCATAGATCTGGGTGGGCTACAGAGAATGAAAGATGACAGAGGAGCCTGGCGTGCTGTGGGCTATGGGTCGCAAAGGGTCAGACTCAACTGTGTGACTGAACAGCAACAACGGTCCTTATACAATACAAATGAGGGAACAAGGTGACAGTGGTCCAATATGGTTTATTTAAGGGTGAACTTTCATTTCTCGGAAGAGCAGAATTGTTGTCCCAAATTGTTCATCTTGGAAATAATCTCTACATTTTAAAAGTGCTGATTTTTTTTAAAAAATCTATTCTTATTTGTTCCTGTTTTCTATCTGTACATATTCAATTGCTAATAACAGATTAAGTTTGCAAATGCCATCTCTCAGTATTTGCCTCTGTCCACACAGTACCCAAGCATACAACTGTCTGTTATAATGGATGCCTTGCTTACATAGAGAAGATCTTCCAGCATATCAAACAGATAAGTTGCAGGTAACCACTATAATGGCACAGATTCTGCAAATTAGCCTAACGATGACATGGTCTTTCAAAAATCCTAGTGCTACTTGCTGTGTAAACTCTTTCTAAGATCAGACAGTTTTAAAGTGTGTGCATATGAAAATCGTGGGATTAGCCATGTTGACTTGCATTTCTTTTAAGAAGCTCACAGCTTAACAGAGTCAGACTCTAACTTACCCTTTATTAGTTTTGAGCAACATCTGAAACAACAAACATGGTCCTGAGATAGGAACATTACTCCCTGTGAAATATTCATGCTGTTACAGCTATAGATTTAAATAAGAGATAATATTTCACATAAAAATGCTAGGTGAGATTAACTGGAGTTACACACAGCACTTTAAGGTTCCAATAAATTTACTCTGTTCAACTGAAATTGATAGAAGGTACCTCTGAATAAAATTACATCATGATAGGACTAAGGTTCTGGTTCCATATATTGAGAAATCTAACAACTCCCATTGATGTCAATTGATCTATTCTAAGTATGACTCTTGTTGAAATTAGCCTGTTGGATTGCTTATTAACTGGAGCCAGAATACTCCCTAGTTCCTGTGACCAAATGCATAACAGGAAACCATTGCTGAAGCATAAATGTCAATAATGGTATCAGCCCATGGCACCAAATCATCCTGTCCGCACCCTCGCTCCAGCCACCACCGCTTCCAGAAGCAGCCATGGACAGCCATGACAGCTGTGGAACATTTACAGCAGCCGTAAATGTGTTTGCCACAGCCACTGATGTGTTTATGGGAGAGGGACCACCAGTCTGGCCCCCTCAACTGTCTGAGGGAGTGTGATCCGGCCCCCAACTTAAAAAGTTTGCTGACCCCTGGCTTAGATGTTTGTCTTGGTGGATGGAGGAGAAAGAGCAAAAACGTTTTTTTTCTCCCCAACAAAATGTTGATCAATAGAACCTCAGGGCAAAACTCTGTGGGATAAATTATCTGTGTTTTTTAAATCTAACTTTTCTCCCAGGCTGTGGTTCATTGTGGCCCACAACAATATTAAAACAGATAGAGATGTCAACAAATAGATATAAAAACATATGAAAAATAGGATGCTAAAATGTAATTGAAGTAGTGCAATGCAAACACACTATTAGATTAAAACATTCAAAACACAACAATCCAAAACAACTAATCCAATCCATGTCCTTCAAAATATTTTCCTTAAATAGCAAGACAATTCCAAAAAGTATGCTGGAATGAAAATTGCTCCATGAGTTGGTGGAAAGAGAACAGGGGAGGGGCTCATCTTTCTAAGTACAGTCATGCCTTGCATAACAAATTTAATTTGTTCTGCAAGGCTGCTCACTATGCAAGTTTTCCGCTATGCGAAACAAACTCGCATAGTGAAAATTCCTATGGGGAAACTCGCATAACGAGCGTTTCAAGGGGGAAAACTCGCATAGTGAAAAATTTTCGCTATGCAAGTTTTCCCCATAGAAAAGCTCGTTATGCAAGTTTTTCCATAGGGAAAGTCTGACTCACATAATGGAAATTTTCATTATGCGAGTCGGACCACTTAGTGAAAAACTTGCTCATTATGAGAGTTTTTTGCTAAGCAAAACACTCATTATCCGAGTATACATCCCCCCCCACCCCCGAATGTGGCAATGATGCACCACCTTCCTTCAAAATAAATAATTTGAAAGTAAGACTCCAGTAAAACAGATATCTCTGCTCCCATCTAGGGTTAAGCCATAGTAGGTGAACCTGAATCTTAATGTGAATCTGCCCATCTATTTAGGAACATATTTTGAGTTACAATTATTTTAACAATTAAACACCAAGTAATTCTAGAGCTCCAAAAAGTTTTGGGGTTTTATGTTTCTGTTCGTTTTGGGTGTTTTGGACTAAACTTCTCAGATCCCCCAGACATATCAATACTTTGGAACCTTCATTTCTGATAAGCCTCTGACATGAAGTCTCCTTTACCTTTTGAGATACCTTTTTTATGATCAAGATTTCAGCACCTGCATCCAGGAATCCAGGTGGGATTAAGACAAACAAGAGTGGTCTTTTCAGTTTATTTGATCTCTGTTAAATCTGGGAACATAAAAAATTGCTTGTTTCTGCAAGGAGATACTTTTTTAAAAAAATCATAAATCTCCAAAATTAGGAGGATTGGGTCTCCCTAATTTGAGTTTATATTATACAGTAAAACCCCGGGTTTACAATTGCCTTCGTTTAAGTTTGCTGCAGTTTACAACAGCAAATCCTATGGAAATGCCATCTGGGTTTACAAATTTTTAATGTATTTTTTTGGTTTACAATGATCAATTCAGGACCATTTTTTTATTATTTTTCAATGCATCCCTATGGATGCTTCAGTTTACAAGTTTTTGGGGTTATGACGGAGGCTGTTGGAACAGACCTCCATCGTAACCTGGGGTTTTACTGTATTGCCAATCAGTTAAGGCATATAGAGAATATTATTTCATGACACAAAGGATTAATATGGTTAAAAGAAGATGCATAGGAATTGAATTTGAAACTTGAAAATGTTTTATTTCTAAAACATAATGAGAATATAATAAAAAGAATATAAATATGATAAAGTGCAAAGAAGCTGGTCAAGTAAAGAACTAATTTCAAAATTGTTAACAGCAGAAAGATTAATTATAGCTAAGAAATTGAAAATGCAATATGATTTTCAATTAAATAAATGGTATAAACAGGTTAGGAACATTGAAATTAATGAAAAATTAACTTTTAATATTAAAGTTAAGAGGGTGTTATTGAAGCAGAATAATTTTAAAGATATCTGGGGAGAATTTATAGATCATGTTTTATTAAAGAGGAAAGGATTGGCTTCTTTCACAAGAAACAATGTGAGTTTGCAAACTGAATGAAACTCTATAAAAATGTAGTAAATAGTTATGTAACTCTATTGAGCCCAGTATAGAAGAGAACTTTTAAATATAAGTTTGTGTTAATACTTTATAATATTTAAGTCTTTATGTTCTGTTATATGTTTAAATGTTAAAAAAAACTTTCCCAAGTTTGACACAGAGTAAGAACCTCCTCCCAACTGAGCTGCACCTACAGGTAGATCTCCTGTCTTTCCGCCGAGGCTTAAAGACCTGGCTCGCAGAACATGTATGGGGACCCAGTAACGTGGGATCCCATGTAGGCTGGTTGGTTTAGGGGACTGCCACCTCTTCCTGCTCCGGTTTTTAGCGGTGCGCTATTTTAATTTTAATTTCTCTTATGAACTTTTTATGGTTTTAAACCTAACTATTATATTAGTTTATCCTGTGATTTCAATCCATACTGTAAGCCGCCCAGAGTCGGGTTTACCCGATTGGGGCGGGATAGTAAATACGATTAATAAATAAATAAATACCAAGTTTGTTGTTTACTTGAAACCGAGTTTTAAAACTTATTTTATTTATTTATTCATGTATTTAATTTATATACTGCCCATATGAGATGTGTTCCTACTTACTCTTGGTGGTTTACAAAGACATGAAAAATGACTGCATCAATGTTGCTCTCTAATTATCTGATTCTTTGCTGCCCCCTTCTTCTTTTGCCTTTGATCTTTCCTAGCATCAGGGTTTTCTCCAGTGAGTCTTCTCATTTGGTAGCCAAAGTACTTGACCTTCAGTATCTGTTTTTCCAAGGAGCAGTCAAGAGTTATTTCCTTCAGGATTGACTGATTTGATCTTCTTGCAGTCCAAGGGACTCTCAAAAGTCTTCTCCAGCAGTATAGTTCAAAAGTGCCTATTCTTCTGCACTCAGCCTTCCTTATTGTCTAGCTTTCACAGCCATACATTACTACTGGGAAGGCCAATGCTTTAACTATGTGGATGTTTGATGGCAGGGTAATGTCTCTCTTTTTTATTATGCTGCACTTGGTTTCTAAAAGGTTTGCCTCCACCACCCTAGCACATCATACATTTCCTTGTTGCCCCTTCTAGTATCTCACTATTCATACAGTATGGAGTTTTAACACTGACAATTTTATACCCCAGCTAACTTCAGAAGAGGGCAGGTGGAACAGAAAGGTACTCAAGCTTTTCAGAGAAGTCATATTTTCAAGTATCCTGAAAGTAGGAGTTTTATTCCAAAATTTTGAAATCAAACTTAAAATAGGTAGGCTTCATTTCATTATGTCAAAGTCTCATATTTTTCATCTAACATGCATAGTTCTGTCTTCAAGAAAGTACTTTTTTCTGGACAATTTCATAGAATACTCTTCATTACTGTCTATGACATGGAAATCTGTGTTACTTTCAAATTTCTTTATCATTCATAATTATCTTGCTCCTATTGCTGCAGTTTTCCTCAAGTATCAACTCTTCATTTGTCACCCCCTTCAGACATACAAATGTCTACTTCCAATAGCTCAATCATATACATATTCATCCAATAGCAATGTCCATTGAGTTGAATGGCACTTACTCCAAAGTCAGTAGAGAAAACAGCTTGCTTTGCAAAGCTTGTTCTTTGATAAAATATGATATCTATAGGGTTTGAATCTGATATTTTGCTCTCATGGTCTATTCAAAACACTGTTATAGAGTGCAAGGGTATTTTTTCATTAGCCTTACCATCAGTGCTTCTGTATAAACTATGCCTTATGTAATAAATCCTTAAATTATACTGCCCACAACATTATGGGGTCTGAGATGATGTTGTTCCTCGTGATGGACCAGCACCTGGGCAAAGAAAGCATAAAGCAATGTCATAGGACATGGCCTAGAAAGAATAAAGTTTCCTTTCAGATGACAACTGATTAAATTTCTCTCCTAACTGAGCTGCAATGCAGGAGGCACCCAAGCAGATATTGGTAAAGTTAATGGAGTTGAGTGTTTTACCTTTGCAAGCCATTTTTAATTTATCACTCTCACATCAAATCTGTTAGGAGCATTGTCATTAACCTCCTCTAGCTTAAGTGCATCCATCAGCTCCACAATGCATTTATCATTATCTCTAATGAAGTCACACACACACACACACACACACACACAGAGACTTAACTGCAGTGATGAAATGTTGTCCCTTTAGGTCCTAATGATTAAGACAAAAAGAAATCCCACATCCAGTATTCCATAAAATCTGAAAATACAGGAATATCTACAAATCTGTGTGAATGAGGAAAGAAAAATGAATCATCTATGAGCTAGATTATATCATTTAATGCCAATGGTGGCTTTGGATTCTGAGTGAGACCATTAAGAACTCAATGCTAGGTGCTTTCCTGCCTTTGTTTAATTAAATAATCAATGATCCTTATGTGATCTTAGGACTGCAGTTTAAGGGACCTTTTAATGAAGTTTGAAGTAGTTCAAATCATTGTGAGTGAAGCACTCAGCAAGTACAGGTTCTGTTTTGTACTCAGGGTATGAGCTTGCTGCATGCTGTTAATGCACATGATAGCTTTTTAACTTTTTTAGGTCATAGAGAAGCCAGTGGTACCATGTGCTCATCATAACTGTGCAGTAGAATCGCAGCCAAAGAAAAGCAAGGGAGACCCACATCTGTTGTATATGCACACCCATTGTAACACTGAACATGCTTCTTATGAGGCGCTTGACCCTTCTCATTCAATTTGATACAAAAGAACCATCTTTCAAAAAAAATGCAGAGGAGAAATTGTCTTGAGTAAGTGTTTATCTTACTTATGAGGTGACTGATGACTGTAAGAATGTCCTGTCATTCATTGTAGAGTTGACTCTAGGGTAGATGGCAGACTCTCATCCCATAATGTAACTCCTTGTTCAGGATTTCTTCTTCTGTGTCTAGGCCAGACATGAAACTGCCAAAATGAACCCACCTTTTGGTGAATTCATTCCACAGTTTCTTTCGCCTGACCTAGTGTGAGAAAGATTAGCCAGCAAGAGCAATGTGGTCATTACCTGGGGTATGTCTGATTGTGGTTCTTTGAGGAGGTTCTTTCTGAAGACTGGGTACTCAGGGAAGCTACAGAGATAAAGGAGTGCAGAAAATCAATACAGTGCCCTTGGACTCTCTTACAATGTTGTAGTAAGGTAAACAAAAGATGCTCTAAAGAGCCTCATGGATGAAGCAGAAAAATGAGTCCTTTCTATGAAGCAGAAAAATGAGTCCTTTCTATGAGAAACTGAAACACGGACAGTGACACATCACTTACCTGCACCTTCTTTGGGTCACAGGAAACAGCACAATCCTCTTTCATCCCACTGATCCAGTTTATAGTCAGAGAACTGTATTGCAAGCATATTCTGCACTACAGGAAAATATTGTTCTAATGACCCCTTACAAAATGTAACTTTTATGGGAGATTGTAGCAGAGGTGCTGAACCCTGAAGAATGACAACTAGTGCTAAGTCTCTGCTTGTCACTGGATACATTCTATGTATTATGTATGAACCAGGAGCTAATGAGACTGTTCACGGCTGAACTGCAATTTTATGAGCAATATAAGGGCCCAAGAAACAACATATTCAAGAACAGTTGAATATTAAATGGCCCACAGTTTTAACAATTGAATACAGTGCAAAGATATAGAGACAGTATAATAACCCTGCTGGAGACTATCTTTCTGGATGAGGAGGATCCAGATTCCCCATTCCATAACCAGGCAGTATGAACTGCTTTTAAAGATCCTGGACTCTGAACGAGTCTTGCAGAATCCCCTTCTGAAGAATTAGGGAGTCTTGTTCTACAGCAGTGGTTCCCAATGTTGGGCCCATGCCCCACAAGGGTACTTCAATTCCCAGAAGCCTAAGTCAGTACACTGGCTGATCGGTGCTTTGGGGAGTTGACTTAGGCTTCTGAGAATTGAAGTCCAAAAACACTGATCTAGAGTAAAAAGAAAGAGACAAGGCTTCCTCTCACCCCAAGAACATAGAACTGTAAAGGCCCAAAGCAAAGATAGATGCAACCTGGCAAAGTGCCTGTCTGAAAAAAAGTGGATTACTTGGCAGGAGGAGCCTTCCTCAGGAAAAGAGAATTTCCTTGAGAGGTGGGTTTTCCCCCTATGGAGAATTTAAGCTAAAATACCTATAGCTAAGTTTTAGGTGAGAATCAGACAAACTCAGCTACAAAAGTTTCAGTTGAAGGTTAGAGGGGCTGTTGGAAACATTATTTGAGTCCCTGTGAAATGGCAACAGCCAAACCCCCTCCCTTTTGGATGCTCATTGGGTACTTTGCTGTGAATTTTTTGTTGTTCAATCGCACAGTCGCTTCCAACCCTTTGCGACCCCATGGGCCACCGTCCGCCAGGCACTTCTGTCCTCCACCATCCCCCTCAACTCGCTCAGCTCTGTGCCCATTGTGTCCACAATACCATCTAGCCATCTCATTTTTGGCCGCCTCCTTCTTCTTTTGCCCTCAACCTTTCCCAGCATCACAGCTTTCTCAAGTGAATCCTCTCTTTTCATTTGATGTCCAAAGCACTTTGGCTTCATCTTTACTATTTGTCCTAAGGAGCAATCAGGGTTGATTCTTCTAAGATCGACCTATTTGTTCTCTTTGCTGTCCAGGGTACTCTCAAAATTCTCCTTCAGCACCACATCTCAAAGGCATCTATTCTTCTGTGCTCAGCTTTCCTAATGGTCCAGCTCTCACAACCATACATTGCCACCGGGAATACCATTGCTTTAACTATACGGATTTTTGTTTGCAATTTGATGTCTCTGCTTTTCACTATATGGTCATTATATCAGAGAATAAACAAAACAAAATGTTGTTGAACCTTGAAGACTAACTGTTAAATTTTAATGTGAGCTTTTGTGATTCAAGTCCATTTCATCAGACATGGAAGTGGGACTTCATGGTATCAATTTATATGCATCAAGTATACACAGGTTGTTGTATGTTGCTATATATGTTATGCTATATATGTATATTTTGTTATATCACCTTCACATACTTTCCTGTAAAATTCTCATTCACAACATAGGCTATCTCACAAAACAAAGGATGTACTCACACAGTAAGAAATGGACTCAGGTTCCCCATTAAAATATCTCCTTTTGCACAGAACATGCAATTCATAGATTTCTAAGTGTGAATTGTACCCATTGCCTGGATGCAAGATGACAGTGCTTTGGCTTAAAAATTTAAAGCGTTGTATTATGGGCAGATTTCTTAAATATCAGCTAGTCCTTCTGGGTCTCCTGTATGAATGGGCACTTTGCTTCTCAAAGGAAACAAACATTGGAGAAATTTTGAACAAACTATAGACACCCTGAAGAAGAAGAAGAAGAAGAAGAAGAAGAAGAAGAAGAAGAAGAAGAAGAAGAAGAAGAAGAAGAAGAAGAAGAAGAAGAAGAAGAAGAAGAAGAAGAAGAAGAAGAAGAAGAAGAAGAAGAAGAAGAAGAAGAAGAAGAAGAAGAAGAAGAAGAAGAAGAAGAAGAAGAAGAAGAAGAAGAAGAAGAAGAAGAAGAAGAAGAAGAAGAAGAAAGAGCTCATTGCCTTCTTGTTAGAAACAAGAAATCTCACAGAACTTTAAAATTCCTCATAGAATTTTTTCTTCATGTTGCCACAGCCTAAATCAGTAATAAGTAGATTAATGAGTATCCTTTCTGAACAGAAATGAAGAGTTAAATGAAAATTGCTTTTTAAAAATCATTATCAGTTTGATGACATTATAATGGTCCTATTTATACTGTCAGCATTTCATGACAGTTATTGAAGGATCTTTTCAAACTCAGACAAACAAACAAAAATTACTTGGATTCCTTAGAAAAATTAATACAAGTGCCTTGGCAAATTACACAATTCAAATCAAATCACTAAAAATAGTTCAGATATTTCTATCAAGTATGAAGTACATTTTAACCTAATTGTTTCATGTCATTAGTCAATTATGCACACCACTGCCTTTAGGGGTTTGATGAGAAAATTAAAACAGGTGAATTATTTCATTTACAAAGGCACCTGCTGCGCAAAAATAATTTTCATCAAAAATTAATATTGCAGTAGTCTCATTGTTATGATACATTATGTTGACTTCAATGATCCATCATTTGCCACTGTCCATTGTACTTACAATTGCTATCCAAGGAAGTACAAAATATTTTGCCATACAAAGTGGAAACTTTCATGAATATAGCTCAAAGGGGGGGTGGGGGTGTTCAAACCAAGATCCAACAAACTGTGCAAGTAATTCTACCTATATACTCAAGAGAACTTTCAAAGGCTTTTCTTTCTCCAAAAGCACAGAATCATGCTGCATGAGTCCTATCTATTCCAGCATTTTGTTCTCATATTGGCCAACCAGTTGACTATGTAATATGGCAGTGATGGCTAACCTTGGCACTCCAGGAGTTCTTAAACTTCAATTACCAGAATCCCTGATCAGCAGAAGTGCTGACGTGGGCTCCTGATAATTGAAGTCTAAGAACACCTGGAGTGCCAAGGTTTGCCATCACTGTAATATGGTAACTCAACAAAAATAAGGCATTTATAATAGTCAAAAAGTCTAATCAAAGACTTGTCACATCTATGAGTGAAGCACATGAAAGCACCTCATTTGGGAGTCAGTCAGAATACAAATTCTATTATTATTATTATTATTATTATTATTATTATTATTATTATTATTATTATTATTATTATTATTATTATTATTATTATTATTATTATTATTATTATTATAAGTTGAAAGGATTTTTGTGGAAGAAACTCCACTCAGGGAACACCCAAATGGGGTGCTTTCATGTCCCCAAGAGCTGGGACAGAGACAGGTGCTCAATCAATCATGAAGTACCCAGGTCTCGACTTGCCAACTTGCCAGTCTTCCAGCTATTACCAATTCATTTGACAATTGAGTAAGAATGAATGACTTCCTGGTGTCTTTGTTGGTGTTTCTGACTGGTTAAAATAGAACGAGATAAATTATTAAAATGCAACAGCCATAAAACTCATCGCTTGTGAGAACAAATGGAACCTTTTATCTGAATGTAATCAGACACAAGTTATAACAGAATTAAAAATGGTCTGGAAAAGCTCTGACTTTGAGCTTATCAGCTTTTAACCTTGATGACCAGTTTTATCCTAGCTGGTATGGAAAGAAAATACTGGTTTCAGTTTTAATACAACTCCCATTTCAATGAAAGAAGAGAGAGAGAGAAACAGTATAACGAATGCAATTAATCAGACAGAATCAGCCAATTAAAAACCTGTTCAAACACAATTCTATAGCAATGACACAATTTCATAGAGCTCCATATATTTTCATTGTTGCTTTTCTGTCTTTAAAAACTATAGTGTTAATATTCATCAGACTATAATCAGAAACAAACATTCCCAGAAGTAAACCTTTGGATAATTATGAAATTTTTTATCAGCTGTGGTCCTTAAGATGTGTCATTCCACTTTCTGATATAGCTCCTAAAAATAATAATTGCATACTATTAAGTCATTTTCAGTGTATGGTATTGGAATTTATTCCAGGTTTTCTAGGTATAAAGTACTGTACTCAGAAGTAGTTTACCAGGCCTTTGTTCTAGGAGAGCTCTAGGACTGTGAAATTTGTCCAAGCCAACACAAACACAGACTAGTTCTTCTTGTAAGAGGCACAGTGAGGAATCAAACAAGAGACCAAACTCCATGAGCTATCCAGAATATTGAAATCACAATATTTAGAATCAAACTTGAAGCTATTGTGCAATAGATGATTTTAAATATATTATCTATTTGCTCTCCGGTGTCTAGTCATTCCTGCCACATGACCACAGAAATGTCTGCAGAAGTAGACAGCGCTGGCTCTTCGGCTTTGAAACAGAGATGAGCATTGAACCCTAGAGTCAGATACGACTGGCTTTCGAACAAGGGTGATCTTTACCTTTAAGAACTATTTATATAACTAGGCTTTTGACTTTGACTTTCAAAGTTCTCTCTCCACATTTTTTGTTTCTTCACTGCTTGGATATAATGATAAATTAATACTTATTTGCCGCGAGCACATAGAGTCATTTTCTTCATTAGTACTCTGAGGTCCTCTTTCAAAAACAGCTGTCCTTTCTCCCTTCTGCACCTTAAACTGTAATGGCAAAAAGCAGCAGATGGCCATATTGCTGACATTTTTTTTATTACACTTTAAACTCACCAAGACACTTTCATTGATGAACAATGTCATTTTCTGATAATGTTTGAGATTAGTCCCTTGGGTCATAAATTTCCAGCATTATCAGATGATAATTCAGAAACAGTGATTATTTGTTGTTGTTGTTTTAAAAACCTGAAACACTCCTACAAGGATCCATTTTGTAGCCAGAGAAGTCTTATTGTAGTGTTATCATCCAAACAGATGTTGCTATGACTGATTCATTTATGGAAGACATGCGGTTGGGAGAAGACCATAATGGGGACAACAATTTTCCTTTTCACCATCTATGGGGGTCTAATCTCAGGCCAGCTGCTTGGAGACCTGAGCAGTCCAGTCCATTGTTCTGCTTCATGACTTCTAATTGGCTTCTCTCACTTCTACTGACATTGCAGATGATGGTGGCTGCAACTCGATCTAAGTATACTTTCCCCCCTGCCCCAGGGCACTGGGAGGCCTGGTATTGGAACCCAGCTGGTTTTAGGCTGCCTTCCCCCTCTGAGGCAAGCAGGTAAAATTCCACTGGTGTGAATTTGTTTAAGGTGGATCCCAGTTTGCCATGAACTGGCCCAATTAATATGATCTCGGAGCCATCTCCTGTGGTATATATAAATGAGACATACAGGATTTAACACCAGGATATTAGCAAGGTGTGTCTTCATAGCCAGTCCATCTGGCATGGCCTCTTCCACCTCCATGACTGTTGGGAATCAGAGTAGTAAAGTGTTTCTTCTTCCACATATTTTGCCGTTGGGCCAGTATGATAGTTTCCAGTGGCATCTCCTCCACTGAGGGGACCATCACCCTACCAAAAGGGACTCATCCACCTGTAGCCACTGGCCCCTTTGGGGAGTCAGGTTACTTACTGCCACCCAACACTTGGCGTATATTCTGTTGACAAGTTATGCATAAACGGAGGACAAAGAGTCCAGAAGGGCTTTATAATAATCAGTGTCCAGGTTCTAGCATTATTGATTGACCATTCTTGGTCACTGATAAAGCAATACTATTTCAGCAGCCAAACAGCTGAAAATAAGCATTTCTACCTTATCTGTTTTGAGAATGCTTCCAAACAGAAGGGAAGGGGTGGGGTGGGGGGAATAGGATAAAAAAACCAAAGCAAATGTGAATCCCCCAGCCATATTATATTAAACCACATGGTCTCTGCAAAGATAAAATAATGGAATATTGAAAAATGCTTTGGGCACTGCAGAAACAAAATATAATCAAAACTTAATACATAAATGGGAATTAAAATCTAATAAAACATGCAACATTTGTTTATAAAATAACATATACAGCATCAAATAGCCAGGCAGAATGGTACACCTCAGGGGACTTGGAAAACAGTTCTTAAATTCCTGCTATCAGATTGTGGTTTCACTGCCAAAAGCAACATTCAGCATTAATAATCAGTGTCAGTAAGTGAAACAGCATTTCAACACTATTTTTGTGTTCACAATCCACTAAAACCTAGTATACTTTCAAGGCCAGTTCTGTTGCTGAGTATAAATTCTGCTGCATCACTAAAGGGGAGCAAATATTCTATTGGTTTATTCATTATCACATTTTTGCAATACTAAGGGAAAACATTTAGCATTTGTCCTTCAAAGATGAATATGCCTTGGTCAGTCTCTTTTCTGTTGTATTTAATCAGGATTGAGCAACTGGTAGCCCCATCTGAGCCATAATTCCTTGGAAGAAAGCTCTATTGTTTTTATGAACTGCTGGTAAATTGGAAAACTAGTATTTGTTCTAATATGTTAAAAAACAACAACACAATTTTACAGTAGAACAGGAGTGGGAAACCTTTGGCCTCTCTGCTATTGGCCAGGGGAATGCTTTTCTTTCCAAGTGCTTTTTTTTTTTTTGGGGGGGGGGGGGGTTTGCTCACAACATCCTTAATGTTAACCAATAGGAACATTTAGAAATATCATTTGCATTTTCTATATAACCTTGGAAAAGTCACATTTTTGCTTACATCTTACAGACTTTCTTCGCTCCTATTTTCATTTTTTGCCTTCTATGCTGACAAATCTGAGAAAAATTACTTCTTTGTGCTACATCTGCCACAATCTGCCACCCAGCATGGCCAGTGGCTGTGTTTGTGGGGAGATATGAGAGATGCAACCCACAATCCATCATTTTTCTAAGCACTGGGTTCTGACATGTGGTAAGCCGGCTATCCCTGCCTACTGTTCTGCTTTACCATTGAAGAAAGCTATACCTGTCTTTTTCAGAACATAGTTTCCCCAAATTCAGTTAGGATTTCCCTGCCTGTTAATTTTAGAGGGAAAATGAGATGATCAACTGAACAATAATTAAGACATATAACTTCATGATTGTTTCCGTGAACAGAGATTTTAGCAGGGCCGTAGTCAGGATTCTAGATTATTATTATTATTATTATTATTATTATTATTATTATTATTATTATTATTATTATTATTATTATTATTATTATTATTATTATTATTATTATTATTTGGGGGGCAACAATGTCACTCTCACAAATATAACATTGGGACCCTGGGGTGGGGAACTGTTAGCTCAGGAGGTTTTTCACCTCCCCTGGGGGGGCCCTGCCAACGGCCCTGGATTTTGGACACTGCCTACCAGGAAGTCCTTTCTACTCAAGGTCCCATTGAAATTAATGGGGCTGAGCAAATATATCACCAAGGGTGGGGGAACTACCTAGTGGATTCAGCTTCATCTGTTTTCTTCAACTAACTGGAGGAGATATGTAAAGTGAGGTGGACATTTAAAATGTTGAGCAAGCAACCAAAATAGGTCTCTGGAGTGAGAAGATGAATGATACCTCCTTCTCTACTTGTCTTTCTTTCTCAGCTAAAATCAAAGGAAGCATTTGTTTTCTTTGGGGGGACTTATCCAAACCTCATTTCAATATCTTGCTTACATCTTCAAGCAACGTCTTCTCCCCACCACCACCACCATTTCTCTTCTCCCTCATGATACTGCGTTACTGATGAGTCTTGGCAGTGACAAATGACAAACTATGTTTTATTCTCTGGGCAGTTCTCATTTACATGCTATCACTACCATCTCTCTCTTTGGAATGGAAAGGAAATAAAATTTTAAAAGTATAAGTTCTAAGAGGAGCAGTATAGTAATGCAAACTACGGCAGGTCAGCAATTCTGCCTTCTGCAAGCATTGCTCTACAGAAGACTGGGCTTGCTGATAAAAGAGGAATGTGAGTTTAAAGCTCCAAAAAAGTTAACAAAATTGTTTCTTAAAATGGTTGCAATTATTTCAGGAGATAAACCCTGAAAATTACTGTTCCTTTAAAAAAATCACTCAGACAAATGTAAACGTTCAAAATTGTAAGGACTTAGAACAGTACTGTTAATATGTTTCTATTTCATGCTATCAGGTCCCAAATAATTTATGACAACTCTTGGAGGGTTTTTAGCCTGTGTAAAATGTTCTAAGAGTGGCTTTACCATGACCTCTGCCTAGTGCATTTTCAAGCTTGATCCAAGCGCTTTACCCTCACCTATGTACTTCTCATATTTCTTCTTCTTGTGCCACATCCGATTCTGAATACAGTATTGGCTATACTCATGGCAATCAGCCATGAAGATTCTTCTGAAAGCAATATAATGCAGTGGTCTTCCATGCCTTCCACATCACAGGATGACATCCATACTACCGATTCAGTTCTGGGAGTCACTTTCAAATCCTGAGCCCTTTTGGCACACAAAGTCCTTATCAGCCCCAAATCAGTGTTGATGAAGCTGCTGCCCTCCATCAAGATAGATTCAAGTGGGATTTAATCCACTTGGGGACCATCACCCTTCTCTGTGGTCTTCACCACCCAAGTTCTCAGGGTAATCAGGTTAATTAAGTGTCACCTGGTGATTGGTGTTGCGTTCCAGACAGTATGGTCTACTCTATTACCATGGAAGGATAACCTGACCAGACTGGAACTTTGCATATACACCAGAAATAAAAATAAAATATCATTGTGAGCTTTAGTGGGTTTTTTGTTGTTCTTCAGTCGCTCAGTCGATTCCGACCCTCCGCGACCCCATGGACCACCGCCCTCCAGGCACCTCTGTCCTCGACCATCCTCCTCAGCCCACCCAGCTCTGTTCCCACTGCATCCACAATACCATCTAACCATCTCATTTTTGGCCACCCCCTTTTCCTTTTGCCCTCCACCTTTCCCAGCATCAAGGCCTTCTCAAGTGATTCCTCTCTTCTCATTTGATGTCCAAAGTACCTTAGCTTCATCTTTACAATTTGACCTTCTAAGGAGCAGTCAGGGTTGATTTCTTCTAAGATTGACCTATTTGTTCTCCTCGCTGTCCAGGGGACTCTCAACACTCTCCTCCAGCACCACATCTCAAATGCATCTATTCTTCTGCGCTCAGCTTTCCTAATGGTCCAGCTCTCACAACCATACACTTTATCAGAACTATTATGCTCCATTTGTCCAAGGAAGCAGACTGATATACACAAAAAAGTGCCACAACACTTTTGTTTTTATTTTATTTTTGCTACACATGCAGAAATAAACCAACACACTTTTTGTTGTTGTTGTTGTTCAGTCACACAGTTGATTCTGACCCTTTGCGGCCCTATGGACCATTGCCCGTCAGGCACCTCTGTCCTTCACCATATTCCTCAGCCCACCCAACTCTGTGCCCATTGCATCTACAATAGCATCTAGCCATCTCATTTTTGGCCGCCCCCTTCTTCTTTTGCCCTCCACCTTTCCCAGCACCAAGGCTTTCTCAAGTGAATCCTCTCTTCTCATTTGGTGTCCAAAGTACTTTAAAAATGAATAGATGGCAGTCATAGGGGCTTCCTATCCAGAAACTGCTTGGAGCTTGCAAAAGTTTTTGGGGATTGAACATAAAAATAGAATAAGCATTTTAATAGCTAATCAACTCCTCTGCAAAATTGACAGCACTAAAGCACAGCAATGTTTTCCCCAAAAAACAATGCCAATAGAGGCCATTGTGACATCTGTCAATGAGAATCTGATGTCAATCTTGGCCAAGGATAACACCTCAAGTTTTCAGGGACTTCTTTTAGCCTTGTAGACAAAAGATATCACTTCAGAAAGTGAGGTTCTTTATTACAAATTATGCCTTTGGAGAATATAGTGCCACTGAGAAAGGAGATAGAAAAATAATTTCAGACACTCTTCTTTTCAAAGCCCTGGAAGTTCTCTTCACATCTCCTGTTGCCAGATACCCTTCTGGTTTAGCAGTAATTCCCCACCACCACACTCACAGACACACACTTTTCATTCTCAGGGAAACAAACAAACAAAAAGAAAAGAAAAAGAGCTAATGAAAGCATAAAAAAGAACTTCCCACCAGATATGAATCTGGCAGCTCTAACACATATCTTGGCAGCATTGATTTCCCATGTGGCCTCCTTACATCTCTAGGTCTCAGCAGCCAAACCAGAATGGATGGCAATAATAATTAGATTCTGATGAGAGAGGAGACCCAGAGGAGGGACAATTTTCTTTTTAGAAGAGTTAATGAAAGGAGGGTGGGGTATCCAAAATTTCACAAACGACATGAATTAAAATGGGATAATCTAAGAGCCTTGTAACATTGGAAGCCATGTATTCCATTTTAAAATAGGGAGGGGGTTAAAGGGAAGTGGGATATCTTGGCATGTCAAAAAATTGGCCACAACTGATGAATGTTAATGTGCAATCTCCCTTCCAGGCCCAAATGGTTCAGGGTGACCCCCAGCTATTATTTAATGTCAGTATCAGACCATTTAATTTTCTGCTTCACTTCCTTTCCCACTTTTCTTCCCAATCTCAACCTAATGGCTATTTCCCCTCCCCCCCTCCCCATTTCGCCCGTTCTTCCTCCTGGAACGCCTTGCTCTGAGTGGCTTTTGATGAAAATCGGATCTTCTTCCATAATGGCACCTGCAATGTAGCATCAACTGCCATTTTCTGTGTGTTAATAGCTTACAGTGTGTGCCATCAGGTTGAGAGGAAGCTCCTTCTGATCTGGATATATTCACAGCACTACACCTCGGGAATGATTAGAAAAATAGACCAGTTCTTCAGTGCTGCTTTTGTTGATTTTGAGAACTTCTATTACAGGGCTGTCCAAACTTTTTAGACTGCAGGCCGGTCACGTACTACAGTGGGCTGGTCATATGGTTTGGCAGGCCAGTCATGTGGTTCCTCCCACTGGAAGCAGAAGTAAAACATACCTTGCAATCTGTTTTGCAACAGGATGAGATAGACTTTTAGGATGCCATTTTCTCTGCTTAATCCAGGAGTGCCCAAACTATGGCCCGCAGACCAGATCCAGCCCTTGACACCAATTCATCCGGCCCATGCTGCCCTTGCCACTCCTGGAAGCAGAACTAAAACACACCCATACAGACGTATTTTACTCCCAGTTCCAGGATCAGCAAGGGTGGTGTGGGCTGGATGAATCGGTGTTGGGGGCCAGATCCGGCCCATGGGTCATAGTTTAGACACCCCTGTTCTATGATTTGGGGGTTGCCTCCCTTCAACAATTTTCCCCCCTGAGATTTTGAACCTACTCCAAAACAATGAACACCAAATCCCTCTTATTGCGGGATTTAGTAGTAGTTGTTTTTTTGTTAAGTTTCTGCTTTTGTATCTGTAAACTAAACTGAACTGGTATTATAAATTTGATTGTTGTTTGATATTGTTGTTTAGTGAATTTTGATGCTGTAATGACTTATATTACAGTATCTTTTATTATTTCTTAGAATGTTTTAATCTAATGTTTTGTAATTGTAACTGTTATTAGAGAAATATATATTAATCTAATGTGTGTAATTGTAACTGTTTAGTGGAGATATATATATTATATATCCGATATTGTAATTTACTATGTGATATCTGTAATTGCTGTGTAATTGTAACTTTTTCTTCTGTAAGCCGCCCAGAGTCGCTCTGCGAGTGGGGCGGCATATAAGTCGAAATATAATAACAACAACAACAACAACAACAACAACAACAATAACAATAACAACACGCTAGTTTCTTCTCTCATATTAGGGTGTTTCTTTTTTCCCCTTTTAATATTTTAATTTAAACATTATAGTTTTAACAGAAAACAGTAGAACTGCTCCCCCCTGTTACTGTCCAAAGAAAAACAATCTGGCAGGTTTTCCAGTTCTTCTATTCCACAGTTCCATTCCTTTCCTCAGCCTAAGAAGCTCATTTCCTTATCCTGATATATATGTAAGAAAATAAAAGTGGGAACAACAGTTACTTAAAATGCTGACCATCCTACTTAATGAAGGATACTTTAGATATTTAGAAGGTTTGAGAGAGAATAATGAATTATATATATGCTGGGTCGGGCAAAGAAAGATGTGAACATCAGGAATGTCAGGATTTTCATCATAATCTTAATATAGAGGGTAATCAGATTTGAATTTATTGAATTTTTCCTGTGTGAGGGAATTGGGAAAAGGGATTACAGGTGGTGAGGATGTCATAATGGATGTCAGGCAAGAAATATCACAATTAATTCAATAATTGTGTTTTTATGAAGTGCTTTCTGAAGCAACTGCTAAATTAAATTAGTCTCAAAGGAGCAGTAGGAGTTACTTAAGTATGTCATTTATAAGAGAGATGTGGAATGTAAATCTTGCAGGAGTTAATAAATGTTTATATTTAACATCTTGAATGCAAAAGTTTGGACAAGAAGCAACCACCCAAGAGTTTCTTAATATCAAGTCCTCTAGGATTTCAATTGCTTTGCAACAAGTAGCAAATTCATATTAATTCATTTAACAGGCTTTTTTTATTAATTTGAATTGGAAGGAACTCTTCTTGGCATTAATGTAGTGATTAATATATTTTATATTTCAAAGTAACATTTTTGTTATGATATAGTAATAGATGAGAGAGAAAGCATGGCTTAATGGCCATTTTAATTCTGCAGATATCTACTCAGATAGGTTCTATATGTAGGTTCTCAAGTAAATGGATAGGGCATATGTTCCAAACCCAACAAATTGTATTGGTTGTGTCATATGTAACTGTTTATACATCCTTCTTTGATATAGATTTTGCAGCTGATTACTTTAAAGCAGTTTGGTATTAGAAACCATTTAATACAGCCATTCTCAATGTGGCGTGTGTCAGTGGTAGTGGCTCCTTCTGGGGTTTGGGACAGCCTCCAAAACTGCTGGTGGTGGGAGGCTTGTCAGAGCACAATTGCTCCATTTTTAAACTTTTCCACTACTTTCCCTCTTTGTCCCAGCAGCTAATCCCTGGTGCTTGGATACTTCCTGGTTCAGCACCAGGAAACCAGGTGCTGACATCAGCACTGCCCACCAGTGGAAGTCTCCAAGCACCAGTGATTAGCTACTGCGACAAAGTGGGGAAGCAGTTGAAAAATTTAAAAATTGAGTGATTGTGCTCGACAGGCATCCCACTGCCCTGGAAAGTGGCAGAGGCTGTCAAAAACCCCAGAAGACACGTGCGATCACTGCTGCCGCAGTAAGTAATGTATCATGACTTCTGGCAGTGAGGGGGGGGGGGTCCTAGAGGTGACCAGGTGGCCACTGCAGGCTGGATTAATGAGATGTGCAGGCTAGATAAGGCCCAAGGGCCGGGGTTTGGAAATTCCTGATTTAATATGTTACATGCTGTCTGTAACTGGAGTGACTGGGTGGACTTAACTATAAAGCACTAACCAATAATTCCTTGCCATCACTGAATTCAAAAAGAGCCTTGCCTCTCTCTGATCTGGCCTGTAAGTTTCTAATGAATCTTTCTCTAAATTACTGTATACAGGGTGTCACCAATATTCTTGTGCTCATGTACCCACGTATTTGTCATAATATGCTCTTCAAGTGTAAATGGGCTTAAATTGGCCATATTTTTCTGGGAAAAAAGAAAAAACTATAATACATATGGATGGGTAGGGACTTACTTATGGGCCACCCTGTTCAATGTGTCAAACAATTTGGAAAGGGGTTTTCTTTTTGGACATGATAAGTCAACATAGGAAGCAAATCACAAATTCGTTTTGACAAGAGCCCTCATAAAGCAATGGTTAAACTGCAGCCAAAGCTCTGCTGACAATCTGAGTTCAATCTCAACAGGTTCAAAGTTGACTCACCTTTCCATCCTTTGGTTGATAAAACAAATACCTAGCACAGGGGCAGGCAGCCTATGGCCCATGGGCCAGATCTGGTCTGTGGGACAAAATAATCTGGCCCCCATCCTCACTCCAACTGCCTCCATCACTGGAATCAGCTGTGGACTCATTTACAGGCTACTGTAAATGTGTTTACGGTAGCTGTAAATGGTGGGTGAACCACCAGTTTGGCTTCCTCAACTGTCTGAGGGAGTGGGCTCTAAATGCTAATTACCTTGTAAACCACACAGAGATTGCTCTAAGTGCTATGTGGGTGAGATCATCCGTTCCCACAGGGTGAGGTATCAACAATATGTAGATGATACCCAGCTGTATATCTTGACCCGTGGAGATCAAAGCAATGCAGTGGAAGTCCTATCCAGGTGACTGGAGGCTGTTAGGGTCTGGATGGGGGACAAAGGGGTACAAAGGAATCCTGGCAAGACTGAGTGGCTGTGGGTCAGGGGTCCTGCATAATCTGGGGGGTCCTCCTGGACTCTCGACTCCTGCTCAAAGAGCAGGTGGCAGTCATGGCCAGGAGGGCTTTTGCACAACTTCGTGTTATACGCTCCTAGATCGGGATTCCTTGCACACGCTTTGATCACCTACAGACTTGATTGTTGTAATGCGCTCTACATGGGGCTGCCCTTGGTGACCATTCAGAGGCTGCAACAGGTCCAGAATGCGGCTGCTCAGGTCGTGATGGGGTGCAGGCATTATGCTCGTGCCTCACCATTGCTCCGGGAGCTGCACTGGTTGCCAGTTTGCCTCTGAGTGCAATTCAAGGTGCTGGTCATTACCTTTAAAGTCCTACATGGTAGTGGGCCAGGATACTTAAGAGACTGCATCACCCCAAGAACATCTGTCCGTCCCACCAGAGCGGACCAGAGAGGCTCTCTGGTCGTGCCATCAGCTAGAGAGGCACATCTCTCTAGCATCAGAAGGAGGGCCTTTTCTGTGTCCACTCCGGCCTTATGGAACCTACTGCCAACTGAGTTGCGCCTCTAGACGGAGCTGCTTCCCTTCAGAAAGGGTGTGAAGACCTGGCTGGGGGGGGCATGTGTGGGGTATGGGTCAGACAGTCACCCCAGCCTGCTGGCTTATTTGACTCCTCCACCCTCTCTCTATGAATCTTTTTTTTAAAAATAACTTTTAACTTTTAATTTTTCTTGAGATTGGTTTTATCATATTGATAGGTTTTTATTGATGTATTGTGTTATTGCTGTTTTGATGTCATGTTAGATGCCCTGGGTCACTTGTGAGGAGGGCGGCATATAAATATGATTAAATAAATAATATATACCATATTTGCTGGCATATAAGACCCACATCCCCCCTCCTTAAAATACACTGGAAATGGAGTGCATCTTGTACTGTATATAGTGGCCTGTAGTGGACTATTTTGGTAATAAAGCGTGTATCTTATACTTCAGTGTAACTTATATACCAGCAAATATGGTTAGTATAATTGCTATTTTTTGCTATCGCTACTGACATAGTATGTTGTCTAGCCTATCTTTATATTACTAATTTTCTCTGCTTACCATAGCCTCTCTTTAGGAAGTAAAATGTATCAGACATCTATCCTGAGCTCATTCAGACAAATTTGGTGGCATTCTAACATCCTATTAGGAAGATACAGTGTTTTCATTACATATACTGTAATGGACTGTTGAGCTCCTGATCAAGAATGACAAGATAATGGTTGAGTGGAATTTAATTTATACATCGCTAGAATTTTGAATTTTTATTTACATCACATTTTCTCTTCTCCATGAAATAACTTTGTCACCTTCTTTTCCCACAAACCACCTCATCCCAAAGCATTCAGTGTAAAATCATACACTGACAGGCTGCTTAAAACTACTGTGGAAGTCAATGATCTTTAAATATGCAGAACTGCAGTTATCAGAATCACACACATGCAAAAACAATAATCAGTTTTCTTTTTTTGGTTAGGCAACAAAATATCTGATTCCTTTTTCATCTCAAATTCCAGGGGAAAGTATCCAGGAGTATATAATCTGAGTTTTTATTCACATGAAATTATATATTATTATGTATCAAAGGCAATGTTTTGCTTATAAAGCATTGCATGGATTTATATGTCTAGGCTGAAATACTGTATGCATTAGGTCACTTTAAAAATCCTTCTAATCTGCCTCTGTGCAGGACTGTGGGAGTTAAAATGGAGGGAAACAATTAGTATCTCATATTGTTGTCTCCATTTTTGAGCACATGTCCACTAGGTATACGCATAGGTCTGTGTCTGTACCATTCTCAGTGGTAACAGCTTTGAAGATGGAGGTAGGAGAGTGTGAATGGCAAGGATCCAAGATCTAAATGAGAGGTTTATCCAGTTGACAGCAGGATGGGGAAGAAATATTAGAAATAGAAGGCCAAAGAAGTCTTGTATAAATAAACAAAACTAGGAAAGAAGAGGAGACAATGTGGCAGGAAATGCTGGAAGTGGATTTCTGAGAAGAGGAAGTCAAGGCTAAAGTCAAGGCGAAGGAATTAAGGAGACTTGGAGTCTGTAAGCTTTTTTCCTCTTAATGTCAAAAGGCTTATGTTGTTGTATTTGTTTAGGAAAACCTCCATTTGTTCCATTCTTCATAATTTCCCAAGGGAAAATTATGTTTCCTTTCAATGTATAATAAAATGTCTTGGAGAAGGACTCAGTCTCATTCTGCCTACTTCATCTTGAAGGCTGCATTTTTAAAAATACCTTACCACTGCTTTCACAATGGAAGTTCATCCCAGGTCCATAGGTTATTCCAGGACAAGAGGACTGTTGATAGAAATGAAGACTCATGTTATTTTCTGTCAAAGTTCTAAATCCTACCCTTTTCTTCTTTTCTTTTTTAATACACAAATGTGCATGGACATATTATGAAGATACAGGTACCTTCTTCTAAAGAACTGTTTTCGCTTTCATGGTCATAACTCTCTACTGTGCCATTATTAAAAGATCTACTATGGTTCATGTACGACCTACTTAGAATTTGAGCAAACTTCAGTAAGGTTTTGGAATCTCCTGCACATAAAACTAAGTAGAAGACTGGTTAATGATGCTGTCTCTCTTGGCTCTTATTCAGTACATTATCTGCATTCTTATTCTGTGGTGGGAATGAATTGGAAGCTTTGAACAAGGAACTTTGCTGGCTAAATTAAGCCTACTTTTGTGTCACCTTCTTGTTCACCCAAGGGTTTTTCAAAAATGTGCTCACTTCTTACTTCAAGGCAAGTTTTACTTTGATAAGACAATGCCTCCATAGGCTCCTCTGTGTTTTTCCCCTGTCTTTGAATTTTGTGGAAATCCAAAGTGGGCACTGTGGAGTCATGTAGGCCTTGATTCACTTTATTCCTAGTTGGCTCATTTCCTTTGTGCAAACAAGATAGCTCTGGGCAATGCCGGGGAATTATATCTGCCTTTATTGATTTAACATCCGAGTTGGATGTCCCTTTCTCTCCTGGTGTGACTACAGAGTCTGCCACTTCATTAGCGGGTTGTTGTTTTCTTTTGTTGGTAGAATTCAGTTAAATTGGTTTCCAAATAGCCTGGTGACAGACTGCTGGAGCTGAAGAATGATATCAGAGCCAAATTAAGAATTTTTACTACCTGAAACAAACAGCAAGATGTCTTCCCTCACTCTTTATACTGTACAAAGCTCATTTGTTTTTATAGTGATTTGTTTTTTATAGTGGCAATAGTTCAGTGGCCTCCTCTGCACCTAGCAACAGCAATTAATCTTATATATCACCCAATAGCATTTAATGCACTCTCTGGGTGGTTAACAAGGTAATTAACATTTTGCTCCCAACATGCTGGGTACTCATTTTACCAACCTAGGAAGGATGGAAGCAGTGGTAGGTTGTCAAAAAATGTACTACCCCACCGTGATGCCATCACAGTGTGGGTGGAGCTAACGTCATTGGCCAAACGTGCCGGCCAAAGAAAATATAAAATAAAATAAAATAAAAATAAGCACACACACACACACCTTAACCCACACACCCACACCAAACAAAAACCCATCACTTACCTGTTACTATAAGTGCCTGGGCAGCACCATGTTGCAAGATGGATATGATCATCATACCAGTTCTCTAGGATAATATGCCTTAATGTAAATGTAAAACAGCTGTACCTCCTTAAGGGTTCTCCAATTGGAACAGCAATTGGAACAGCACAGGTGTAGCTTATTGATGAGGTAACTCCGAGACTTTGCTTAAAAACCCCAAGCCAGGCCACCAGGCCTGCCAGCCGCCAGGCCTTTTTAGGAACTATGGTAGTACATCAATATAGGTAAAGGTATTAAATACACATTAAAATACAAACAGACACACCACATCCAAAGGTGAGTCACTTACCCTGGGGAGCAGGCTATAGGGAGCTTCAGGCTAGCAGCTTCTCTTCCTCCTCCCTGCTTGGGAGGACAGCAAGGAGGCCATGCATACTTACCAAGCACTGTAGCGTGCATGCACACCAAGTGCTTGGCACACATGCGCAGTGGGGGAACCAGTGAAATTGAATTGAATTGAATTGAATTTATTGAATTTATTACCCCGCCCCACTCGGGAGAACCCGACTCTGGGCGGCATACATCATGATAAAAATAAAGGTAAAAGATAAAAACATATAAAATCGTAAAAGTTTAAAAGTTATCTGAAGTTAAAAACAGAACAAAAACTGCACACCAGTATTCCCATAATTCAGACCCAGAGTGGCACTCCTTTAAATAAGCCACTTAGTATGGGAGCCCATGTTCCCTGGTCCCCAAATATGTCCTGCCAGCCAGGTTTTCAAGCCCTTCCGGAAGGGCAAGAGCTCCGTCTGCAGGCGCAGTTCGGTGGGCAGGAGGTTCCAGAGGGTCGGGGCGGACACGGAGAAGGCTCTCTTCCTAGTACAGGCGAGGTGCGCCTCTCTCGCCGAAGGAACAACAAGGGAGCCTCTCCGATCCGCCCTGGTGGGCCGGACAGATGTTCTTGGGGTGACGCGGTCTCTTAGGTATCCTGGCCCACTACCATATAGGGCTTTAAAGGTAATAACCAGCACCTTGAATTGCACCCAGAGACATACTGGCAACCAGTGCAGCTCCCGGAGCAGCGGTGAGGCACAAGCATAACGCCCACACCCCACCACTACCTGGGCCGCCGCATTTTGGACCATCTGGAGTCTCCGGATGGTCATCAGGGGCAGCCCCATGTAGAGCGCATTACAGTAATCAAGTCTGGAGGTGACCAAGGCATGTGTGACCATGAGCAAGGCGTCCCGGTCTAGGAGGGGGCGTAACTGGCGTATTACACGGAGTTGTGCAAAAGCCCTCCTGGCCACGGCTGCCACCTGCTCTTCGAACAGTAGCCGTGAGTCCAGGAGGACCCCCAGATTATGCACCGGGTCTGTTTGGGGCAGAACTGCCCCATCTAGCACCAAAGATGGTAGCTCCTGTGTTAACACAGGACCCCGTACCCACAACCACTCAGTCTTGCCGGGATTCAGCTGTAGCCCGTTGTCCCCCATCCAGACCTTAACAGCCTTCAGGCACCTGGAAAGGACTTCCACCGCACTGCTTGGGTCCCCATGGGCAGAGATGTATAACTGGGTATCATCTGCATATTGATGATACCTAACCCCGTGGGAACGGATGATAAGCCCTGAAGGTGGTTCCCCCTAAAAGCTGCTACCGGTTCTCAGGGACACTGGGGAAAGTTACTACCAGTTCTAGCGAACTGGTGCGAACCTGTTGCATCCCATCACTGGATGGAAGGCTGTCATCTTTAATCCCATCAGGATCAAATCCACAAAATCAGCAATTTTGGCTGCAATATGGCAGCTTTACCACTGTGCCATCCAAGGTCTTGTAGTAGTTATCATGTTTGTTGGCCTGATGTCTCAGCTCAGCTTCTAGAGCTCGAGAGTATGGCTACTGATGGTACCTATTGATATTAACAATTCTATCACAAAACTGGGGGAAAGGTGGGTTGGGGGGCATACAGAGAAATTCTGGGGCCCATAGAGGAGGAGGAGGAGGAGGAGGAGGAGGAGGAGAAGGAGAAGGAGAAGAAGAAAAAGAAAAAGAAAAAGAAGAAGAAAGTGGAGCGTGGGAGAGAGAAACTTTTTTACAGTTTTCTGGGTCAGCACCACTAGACAATGATCTCACAAGTAAGATCACTGAAGAGGGCATTTCTTCTTGACAGCAACTTAGCCAACAGTCACATCAATTCTGTGTCACCAAGGATCTGATGGGAGATAGCTACTCTCAGGAACACAGAACTGTACACCTCTGTGAGACTCATCTGTTCTTTCCTCCAACATCTTACTGCTGCCTAAGACACCTGATCACTCTGCCTATTGATAGGGATTGCCCAATATGAGAGCATGGATTTCTTGTATTACAGACCTTTTTAGCCAGTCTCATCTCAAAATAGCTGCATACAGACTCTATAATAATTCTTCTCAGGGTCAGCAAGGTCTTCATCATTTTACTTTAACAGTTAATTACCTGATACAAATAGAATACAATGATTTTTACAAGAGTCATAAAATGGTTTCTGGTGAGCCAGGAGAAGAAACAGCCCTATCCTTTATTGCAGGAAATAAACTCTTATTATTCTATCACTGGAGTGCTGAACTAATATAAATATTGTCCTTTCTGCAATATACTAAACTTTTATTCATCCATTCTTTTTGAGCAGGTATCATATTCAATTGGCAACAGCTAACTGAAATGATTTCAGATGTTCCCAATAAACTGACAATGAACTCCCACTCTTTTACCTTCATTTCAAGTCCATATAGGACTCAAATGCCTTCATCCTTTAGTTAGGCTGTCTGCAGATGTAGGTATGGCTTCCAGGTTTGATCCCAATTTTAGAGGGTTACAACAGGATTTCATTTGGGTGGGATATTAATTTTACAGAAGCTTTTCTAATCTTTAGAAGCACCATCTTAGCTCCCACTCTCGGGTACACTGAAAGAGTCTTCTCGAAGAGTGTGGTATTTCTGAACCACAATCAGCAACCTTGTCTTGCTGGCTAATCTTTCTCACACTAGGTCAAGAGAAGGGAACTGCAGAATGAACTCATCAAAAGTTGCCTTCATTTTGGCAGTTTTATGTCTGGCCTAGACATGGAAGAAGAATAATCCCTCTTCCTCCACCCCACCCCCCCAAAAAGAGGAAAATTGCCTCCTGAATCAATTTGTTGAGAGATGGATGAAATGTAAAATATGATAAAGATTACCATGTCAAAATGAAGGGGGTCCTTCTCTGGAATAATTAATTGATAATTGGTTAGATAAATAGATAAAATCAACTAACCTATTACCCTAGTAAAGAAGGCAGCATTTCTAAAATGATATTTTATATTGAGAATATTTGGCCGTCAAATGCAAGGCATATTTGGGTTGTATATTTGTTAAAAAATTTAATGTGGCTTCCCCAATATAAAGTATGAATATTTCTATGATAAATAACAAAACAAAACAAAACCATCTTGAAATTACAGCTACTTAATTTGAATACCCTACTTATGGATATCAATGGAAACAATTCCTATATTCAAATCTCAAAATGATGTCTCTTAGATATCAGGCTTCAATTTCTACTGGCTCTGATCATGGGTAACACATAGAAATAGTGGGAAATGTTGTTCAAAACATCAGGAGAGCACTAGGTATTGGAAGGCTGCTGTCGCATGTATAGTAAAGGTCTTATTTGCTCAAAAGCCAGTCATGCCCGATTTTAGGAGGTGATACTCATCTCCATTTACAGCCAAAGATCCAGCACTGCTTACATCTGCAGATGTTTCTATGGTTATGTGGAAGGCATGACCATAGTAACACTGCTACCTTTACTGTCAAAATGACACCTTTTTATCTACTTGCAATTTCTTACTTTTGAATTGCTAGGTTGGCAGGAGCTGAGACAGATGATGGCAGCTCACTCCATCACACAGCACTTGGATATCAACCTGCTGACCTTCCAGTTGTCAAGCAAAGCCTCTTAACCACTAAGCCTAGATTAAATCCAGTGCCAGGCCAATCAGGCAGCAATAGGGGCAGATAGTGGTGTGCTGGCCCACAGGGATATAGGGACTCATCCCAGTCCACCCCAGCAACTGGCACCCCTCAGAGGCAGGCAGAGATAATGGGAATGTATGGGATTTCTCCTCCCAACCCCCCAGTAGGCACCCCATCACTTCCTGTCCACCACCCTCCCAAGGTGCCCAGCACACCCCTGGGGGAGGCAGAGTAGCTACTGTGGTTCATGCCATTTCCACTAGGCCTCAAATGCAACATTGCCTTATTACTAGTACAGAAAAACATGATGAGTTTTTCTAAGCTCTGCACTATAGCTAAGGCTTGTGGAAACTTCACTGCTGGTCCAGAGGGAGTTGGCTTATGAGTTGTGATACTGATGCTGTACTCCCTGCCTTGCTCTGAATGACAAATGCATGCAATCTCAGTTCTGGGCCAATCCCTTCCACTCTTTCTAATATGTGTGTCAGTATTGCTCAAGCACAGCACATAGAAAAATGCCATCATTCTGACCCACCTGGCAATAGATGGTAATAAGGTCCCAGACCTTAAAGGCACTTCACACACAAAAAATAAATTAGGCTTTTCCCTCAGACTTGCACTGTTCTTCCTGCCTATCTACTGCTGTTTTCCTTTCACTTTCTTACAAAAAACACAATAACAACCTTGTTTCCTTTGGTCTCCATTATTCCTTTTGTCAGCCTGCTCTTGGTCTTATCCTCCATATTAACTTTTTGGCCATTCTGACTGCTTTGTTAGCTAGCAGAGCTCAAGTACCCAAATCACGTAGCCTTTTTCACTCCCCCTCTCTATACATTACCATGTGGAAGCTATATATGTGTGTAAAGAAGATAAAGCAGCTGTGATGGTGGTACAGAAACTGCCCAGCCTGGTTTTCAAAGGGGGAAAAAGTGGGGAAAGAAGACTAAAAGGTCTGGTGTTTGCGCAAAATGGATACAAAGTATTTTCTATGATGAACATTTCTAACAACTCCACTCATCAAGGCAGATGGAATTCCAGAACACATTTACTGCTTGGCATAAGCATGGCAAGCAAATAAGTATATTTCAGAATCCATTAGAAGTAGCACCAGAAGATGCAAGAAACTTTTTTTCAGGTGGAACTAATTGATTTGCAAGTCAGTGATCATCTCAGGAAAGTTTACAAAGAAAACAGTCTGTTAGGTTTCTATTCTGGTCTACCTGATATATTTATCAATCTAATTTAACATGCTGCAGGCATGTTCACAGGCTTTGGCACCACAGCCATCTGTGAACAAGCTTCTTCCAAGATGAAAAGTGTGAAATCCAAGTGTGGGTCAAGCTTTGCAGATGAGCATTTACATGACATTTTGAGGGTGTCTGTCACAAATCCTGACTTTGACATTAATGCCTTGATTAATGCCTTGAAAACAATCCCCAAAATCACACTGACTAGGTAAGCATGTATAGTTAGATAAAATGATACCACAATAAAATAGTTTGAAAATGGATTGCACTCAAATTAACATTTCTTCTTTGGTCTCTGAATGTTTATTTTTTATCTAAATCAGTAGGTTAATAATTTTGTTGAATTTGGTTTAAGATGTGAATTTGGTTTTGTTTAAGATGTTTATTTGGTTTAAGATGTTTAGGCATTGGGCACTCTAATGTGCCCCCTCTCCATCCCAAAAGTTTTGGGATCACTGGTATGAAACCTATCGCTAGCCACACTTTGAGAAACAATTACTTTGCTCTAAGTGGTTCCTTAATAGCTCATAATTATCATGGCACCTCAGTTTCTCTATTATGTACATAGACATTTTTTGACACAAATTTAAACTTTTGAGTGAACTGTTTACAATGGTACATTAAACACATATCTCTGCTGTGCAATTTAGGCTTCAACACCCTGACATGAACATCAAGGAGATTTTTGTCTAAGTAAATGGTGAAGTACCACAGATATATATAAATGCTAAAAAGTTCAAAACTTTATTTATTTATTTATTTATTTATTTAGACTTCTGTCTCATCCTGCTCGCCAAGATAACTCAGGGTGGCTTATAGTCAGTATCAACAGTCACAGTATAAAATCGAATCACAGCATTATGACTAAAATCAGTAAATTTAAACAGCTAAAATACACCTTGTTAAAACCTCTTAAAGGGTTAAACCAAATATTACATCATATTTTTAGAAAACGGCAATAGATGTGAAGTTTGTGTTTTGTCAATAGATGTGAAGCTTGTGTTTGGGGGAGTCCTGAATGTTGCCACATCTAAACTAATGTACATGTCCTTTATCTGCAATTCTGGCTGTATTCCCACACCCATGTTCTAACTAAGCCCCCTTGAACTGGACAGAGCCTACCTTTCAGTAGGCATGGATATAATTACATTATAGGAAATTGGAATGATATTTGAATGGGCAAACAAAACCAGTGGGTTTGCCCCTCCCCCTTTTCTCTACTTTAACAAGGATGCAAGGAATCTTGATTCTCTACATGGATTTTCATTACAGAGGACACAACTCTTAACAGGAGTATAACATACTAAAATATGTTATAAGGAATCATAGCTCAGTTCAAAGGAAAGGATGGACAACATATGGCTCTTTAGTTTTTGCTGGACTGCAGGAACCAGCCTTAGCCAGTATAGCTCAAGGAAGTAATGGGAGATTCATTTCCATAACTTCTGAAGGCCCACATCCACAGGGATGTTGCTTGAGAGTGTTATTTTATCTCATTCACAATTGTGAGGGTCACATTGGTCCTCCACTAATATGTTGATGATCAAACACTACTTTTTACCTGCCACCAGATGTAGATGGCATCACCAAATTAAAACAAACAAAATGTTAAAATGTTAAAACATAATTAGGATACTTAAATTGTTGTTGTTTTTTTATTATAACCAGAACCCTAATTGTAAGGTTTGTCAAGTGCAGGGGTACTCAAGGTTTTCATGCCACAAGCTGGACCACTCCCTCTCAGACAGCTTAGCAGCCCAGACATGTGGTTTCCCCCATCGTAAATGCTGCCACAAACCATGGCAGGCATGTATGTGTGGGTGTGTTTATGGCTGTTGTAAACGTGTCTGTGTCTGCTTCTGGGGTTATCACCATGTGCTGGATGATTTGTTATCATGGGCCGGTGCTGGCCTGTGGGGCCATAGGTTGCGAACCCCTGGTCAAGTGTAATGCCATGGCGAAAACCACAGCTACAAATTGCTACTAGTTACTTAGTCACCACTTGTATTCATTGTCATATGCCAGTTGCATGACTTGGTGTGTTGTACTACAATTGGTGGTTCATTAATTAACAGCAATTTGCCACTACATTTACATGTAAATAACTAATAGAACACGGGGTGTAAATTGAAAATCAAAGCTATACTATTCAACACAGTTCTTAAAATCTTTGTCTGACGAAGTGGATTTGATCCACGATAGCTAACATCAAAATACAGCAGTTAGTCTTTAAGGTGCCACAACATCTTTTGTCTTTTGTTGTCATTTTGTTTTGCTTACTCTCTGATATTCTTAAAATCTCTATCCTTATTGCAAATTAGTTTCCAAATCCTGCTGGAATAGAAAGATTTTCCCTGCCTGCTGAAGGACAACGAGGAGAGGGCCCAGGGGGTTATTGTGTAAACATTCTCCACTTATTTTCTCTTGCATTTATGGCTTTGCCAAAGAGAGGCATAAGGAGATTACACCTAAGTTTCCATAAAGCCCAGCCTTTGGACAAGTTAAAGCTGAAGAAGGAAAAGCAATGTTAATCTGATTCTGGCCTGCTTCCCAGAAAATGTAATTTTCCTTGTCATTATTAGTTTTGGTCACAGCAAAAGTGAATTGTCCTTCATGACTTCCTTGGGAGGGAAAACAATGCAGCAGGAGGAGTCAGGAAGAGCCTTCTGTAATGTGAGCTATAGACTCCTACAACTGAATCTGAGGTGAAGATCACATGTGATTGTCTTATTTTATTCTCTCACCAAAATTGTTTTCTTCATTCTTAGGCTAAAGATCTGCAATTTCATTGATGTCAATGGTCCTGCGACCAAAGCAGTTGGGGAAGCCATTTGGGGCTGCAAGACAGAGGGAAAGCCTTTAATACTGACAGTTACTACTGTTAGTAAAGTCACCTTGACAGCAGTCATTTTTTAGTAATTAAATAATTCCCCATCCAGTTCCATCATTGGAAAGCCTCAGGACTTAAGGGAAGAAATCGTACAAAGCTTAATTTCTGCAAAATCGCTATGGCTGGTGATATTGCAAGGTTTGGCTAGGTTTCATTCTGTGGAATGAAATTACAACAGAATGTTGAAATCCAGACATTGAGGGATTGCACAGATTGTACAAGCTTTGCCAGTTCAATTGTGTAGATGACTTTTCACAAGCAATTGCACAGCTACTGTGTGGACAGAACACTAGACTAGATAGATATTCGACCTACCCAGTTTTGTTGTTCAATCACACAGTCAATTCCAACCTTTTGCAACCCTATGGACCACTGTTCGCCAGGCACTTCTGTCCACCATCCTCCTCAACTTGCTCAGCTCTGTGCCCATTGTGTCTACAATACCATCTAGCCATCTCATTTTTGACCTCCCCCTTCTTCTTTTGCCCTCCACCTTTCCAAGGCTTTCTCAAGTGAATCCTCTCTTCTCATTTGATGTCCAAAGTACTTTAGCTTCATCTTTACTATTTGACCTTCTAAGAAGCAGTCAGGGATGATCTCCTTCAAGACTGACCCATTTGTTCTCCTCGCTGTCCAGGGGACTCTCAAAACTCTCCTCCAACACCACATCTCAAAGGCATCTATTCTTCCGCACTCAGCTTTCCTAATGGTCCAGCTCTCACAACCATACATTGCCACTGGGAATACCATTGCTTTGACTATATGAAATTTTGTTTGCAATGTGATGTCTCTACTTTTCACTATGTTCCCCAGGTTTCTCATCGCTTGCCTCCCAAGAATCAGTCACCTTTTTATTTCATGGCTGCAATCTCCATCTGCAGTGAGCTTTGATCCTACGAAAGTAAAATCTGTCACTGCTTCTACTTCTTCCCTATCTATTTTCCAAGGACTGATAGGGCCTGTTGCCATTACAGTGGTACCTCGCTTAAAGAGCATAATGCGTTCCACAGGATTGCTCTTTAAGCGAGTTTGCTCTTTAAGTGAAACACCATTGTAAGTGACCAATTGTAGGGGGGATTGCAAACCCCAATTTATTTGTTAAGTGAGTTTTTGGTTGGTTTTATTTGTTAAGCGAAGTGAACATTCAGAGAAAATTGTGCTCTTTAAGTGAGTTGCTCTTTAAGCGAAACACTCTTTATGCGAGGTTTGACTGTATCTTTGTTTTCTTTATATTGAGTCTCAAGCCAGCTTTTTCACTTTCTTCTTTCAACCTAATCAGGACCTTCTTTAGGTCCTCCTCACTTTCTGCCTTTAGGGTGGTATCATCTGCATATCTCACATTATTGATGTTTCTCCCAGCAATTTTGATCCCAATTATGATTCCTCCATCCCTGCATTAAGCACAATGTGTTCTGTGTATAAGTTGAATAACCAGGGTGACAAAATGCAGCCTTGTCTTACTCCTTTTCCTATTCCAAACCACTCCGTCCTTCTGTATTCTGTCCTAACTGTTGCTTCTTGATTCATGTACAGATTTCTCACAAGGCATATAAGTTGTTCTGGTATTCCCATCTCTTTAATTACTTGCCACATTTTGTTGTGGTTTACTCAGTCAAAGGCCTTAGTATAATCAATGAAACAGAGGTAGACTTGTTTCTGATATTCCTTTGTTTTTTCCATGATCCAACGTATGTTGGCAATGTGATCTCTAGTCCCCCTGCCTCTTCTGAACCCCGCCTGCACTTCTGGTAATTCTCTCTCCACATGCTGCTGCAGTCTATCCTGTATTAACTTGAACATCACCTTGCTAGCGTGTGGGATGAGCGCAATTGTTCGATAATTTGAACATTCTTTGGGATTACTCTTTTTGGGGATTGGAACATATACAGATCTTTTCCAATCCTGTGGCCATTGTTGTGTTTTCCAAATCTGCTGGCATATAGAATGTAATGATTTGATTCCATCATCTTTTAGGGCTTGGATACCATCATCTCCACTGGCTTTGTTGTTTGCAGTGCTTTTTAGGGCCTTTCTGACTTCACTCTCTAGGATGTCTTGCTCAAGTTCAATTTCCTCATCATTGTTATTATCAGGAGTGTTGAGGTCCTTTTTGTAGAGTTCCTCTGTGTACTCTTTCCATCTTTTCTTAATTTCTTCTGCCTCAGCTAACTCCTTGCCTTCTTTGTCCCTTATTATGGTCATTTTTGCCTTAAACATTTCCTTGATTTCCCCAATTTTTTTTTGAAAAGATCTCTAGTCCTACCCCTTATGTTGTTTTCCTCTATTTCTTTGCACTGTTCATTCAGGTAGGTTTCCTTATCTCTCCTTGCTTTTCTTTGAAATTCTGTATTCAAGTGATTGTATTTTTTTCCTTTCTCCCTTGCCTTTTGCATTCCTTCTGTCCTCTGCTATTTGAAGAGCCTCATCGGACAACCACTTAGCTTTCTTATGCTTCTTTTCTTTTGGTATGGTTTTCCTTGCTGTCCATAATTCTTCTGGCACTCTGTCTATCTGGTCCAAGACTTTGAATCTGTTCCACACCTCCACCATGTATTCATTAGGGATGTTGTCTAGGTCATATCTGTCTGGCCTAATTGTTTTTCCTATTTTCTTTAGTCTAAGCCTGAATTTTGCTATCCGTAGGTTGTGATCAGAGGCACAATCTGCTACAGGTCTTGTTTTTGCTGACTGTATGAAGGTTCTCCATCTTTGGCTGCAGAGTATGTAATCAAACTGTTTTCGATGTTGGCCATCTGGTGATGTCCATGTGTAAAGTCTCCTCTTGAGTTGCTGGAAGAGGGTGTTTGCTATGACCAGTGTGTTATCTTGGCAGAACTCTATCAGTCTTTGGCCTACTTCATTCTGTGTTCCAAGACCAAATTTGCCTGTTATTCCATTACTTTTCGATTTCCTACTTTGGCATTCCAGTCTCCTATGATAATGTGGGCATCATTTCTTGGTGTCTGTTCTATGAGGTGTTCTAGGTTCTCATAATGCACCTTCAGAGGTCTCTTATAGTGGGACTTGGTATAATGCAGTGCGTGGGTTTGGCTGCAGGAAGTTGGACTGATAGCTACAAATGGAACACATATCACATAGCTAAGCCTTAAATTTATATTTATGATGTCTAGAACATATAGGAATTGAAATCCTACAGTATTTCCAGGACCACAGGATGCCCTATTCACATGTGTTACAAAGCTGACTCCAAACACCACAGGATGAGACCCCAGGAAATAGTATTCCAGTGAATAAATATATGAGTGGATTTTCCTCTTGCACTCTTTGACAGTACTTCTTTATCACTGAGAACCTATGAGCCCTTGTTCTGCCGTAATTAAACCAGGTCGTCCCACACCTTCCCCTGTGAGCTGTGTATATACTGAGATTCAACTGCTTTTTCTTAACCGTTCTCCTGGATAAATTAAACTAATCTAGCACACCACAAAAGCCAATTAGCAGCATCCACACAGAGACTTAATCCAGTTTTAATAAACCAGATTCAATACACACCTTTAGTTCATTTTGATTAATTTTCTCATTAGGCGATGCCTGACTTCCTAGAGGGCATTCTGGAATGTCCTCCAGGATGATCTGAAAGCTACCCAAGTAGTCCCAGACTATTTGAACAAATGTTGTTTAATCAAAGCTTAATCAAAATGCAAGAAGCAGTAGTTAGGAACTTCGGGCATGCTGCCAGCTGCAGTAATATACTAAGGAGGAGAGCTATCTCACCATGGATTTAAGTACTTTGTAAAATCATGAAAGAAGAAGGTGGGAGAGAGCAATTCTATTAATGTCTCGACCCACACCTACACCCTGTAGTCATTGGCCAAGTCAGATTTTCTTTAAGAAAAGTGGTGGCAACGTTAAATACCTGGCATCAGCTATGCCTTTTTTTTTTACCAGAAAGAGTAAAATTACACCATATGTAAACTAATATATAAAGATTAGTTTCAGATACAGGAACATATATATATGTATGCTCATACAGCCAATTGAAATAATGTTCTTAGTTGTCATGGCAGAACAACAGTGACTCATATATCAACCAAGATAGAATAGTATGGATACAATTTATAGCATATTTCTTCAAAATTCAGTCCCATCCCTTTGTAGTGTTAAAGGATCTTATCTGTCTGTTCAATATAAACCCACCCTAAAATATTTTGCATTGCAGCAGCAAAGGTGTGTAACATTATGTTGTTCTGCTACAACTATTATAAGGACTCAGAGGACAGGAGGAGGCTAGAAGGGAATGGTTGATGATACTGTAGTTCCTGATACTTAGAAAGTAACAGGGTTTCAACCCATTCAACTTCAGGGAGGCGGCAGCATGTTTTGGACGAAAATGTTTTGTGCTCTGCACACCTAAGCTAGATTGTTCTATGTGGTGTAAGATATTGTCAATGATGAAACAACTTCCGGAACAACCAGTTGCAAAGAAGAGAAAGGGCTCCATCTTGTTTTCACCAGAGAAAGCAAAATGTCTTGATCCAGCTTTGCCTGATTCAGTGTACATGACTAATAGATAGCCTGGCTCTGAAATGCTTTTTATTTTTGATGAGACCGTTTGCAGAAGAGAAAGTGACTTCAGATAACTATTCCTCATTAAAGCATGTTTAATAGATGATGAGAAATATTCCCCACTGTGTACAGAAAGTGTTGAGCAGCTGGAACCACCTGCTTGGGGCTTCACCTTTGTAGCACTGCCAACTGAAGGGAAGGGAGGCTCACTTGTGTATTAAGTCTTTCAGCAATCAAAGTCACCTCTTCTTTTGCAATCCATTTTGAAAAGTCTGTTCATATCTGTCGTGTATGAATATGTTTCTCTGTGTAGTGCTGGAAGCGGGATTTGTATGCAGCATTAATCCAATATCCATTTGCCCTAGATCCCTTATCTAGCTTGTTTTCCTTCCAGAGAAACAAATTGCACTGGCAGCAAGGAGAACAATGTTTGTCATATGGTTGCAGAGTATCAATTGCAGAAGTCAGAGGCATTACAAAAAAAAAAAAAAAGCATAGCAGAGACCAAATCAAAGTTTATGGCAAGAACTGATCTCTCTGGTACCCTCCCCCAGAAGAAAGAAAGGTTTTATTGCATTATGAAGAAAGGAAAACTGAATATTAGCCATTGCTGGACATTCCCCAGAGTTCCATTTGAATCTTCCATTATGATATATTCAAGCACCAAGAGAAAAAGTAGGGAGAACTTGCTGAAAAGTATGGCTGCAGGTTGTCACTCTCCTTGTGTTGTCTGCTGATATAACACCTTTCTGCAGCTCACAACATCACTGGTTGTCCTCACTGAATGGTGGATACCAAGGGTATCCGTATGCAGATGTCAAACTTCTATTCTCTCTAAACAGGCAAAGCTGCTTGATGGCTACCATATTGTCATTCCATCCAAAATCATCAACCCACACAATGACTCAATCTCTCCATTTATGTTGGGTTTTGTCCTAATTTTATGTATGCATGGCCACAGTGGCTTAGTGGTTAAAATGCTGAGTTTGATGACCAAAAGGTCAGCAAGTTGATACCCAAGTACAGAGTGATGTAGTGAGCACCTGTCGTCTATCCCAGTTCCTGCCAACCTAGCAGTTTGAAAGCAAGAAAATGCAAGTAGATAAATAGATACCACTTTGGCAGGAAAGGTAACAACATTTCATGCAATCTGGCTTCTAGTCATGCCTGCCAAATGACTATGGAAATGTCTGCAGAGGCCGACAGTGTTGGCTCTTTGGCTCTAAATAGAGATGCACACCAACCCCTAGAATCGGACATGGGAAACCTTTACCTTTACTATATAGCAACTACTCCAGTGGAGGGCTACAAAAAAATTTACTATCACACTGTGGGCGTGGTATGGTGGGCATGGCCAGGGGGAAGCCCTGTGTTGCACCCAAATTAGGACTACTTTATTTCAAAACTTGAATGGGCGGGGCCAGCCAGAATTTCTGCTACCGGTTCTGGTGAACTGGTGTGAACATGCTGATGCCCATCACTGATCTAATCATTTGATTCTGGTTCAGATATCTAGCTGCAGAGCCAAAGGATGGAAGTTTGATTGCTCACTGTGCCTCTTACAAGTAAAGTCAGCCTGTGAGACCTTGGGCAAGCTGCAGAGTTCAAAGTACTTCCAGAACATGAGAATGGTAAACCACTTATCTGTATTCACTACCTAGAAAACCTTTAAAAGTGTCACCATGAGTGAAAATGGCTCATCATCATCATCATCATCATCCCAGAACTGAGACTCAATGTGGCTAAGAAAATAATAAGAAAGGTTAAAGTGTTAAAAATTTAAAAAATGACAAACATTAACATTGAATTAAAACCTTCCATTATTAAAATAAAATTCAAATAGAAACACTTTTAAATCATTTGATTAAAATACTAATTTCCTTGAAAGAAAGAAAGAACCAAAATGCTAGCTATAGTTTTAGGAATCAATCCTCTTAATTGTTACAGGCTTGCCTGACTAAATTTTTTTTATCTTCCATTGGAAGGAGAGCTGGCAGGAGGCAAACCTAGCTTCTATTTGGCATGGAGGTCCAGAGCCCAGACCCAGGCATGGAGAAAAGAATGTATTTGCAATCACCTGATAAATATTATTAAAAGGCAAGGAAATAATGAAGGGCTCCTTGGACAGTTGGCCATATCTCCACAGAGAGTTTCACAAGAGTTAATGCAGGTTTCAGAGTAGCAGTTGTGTTGTTCTGTGGAGACATATCAGGAAAGAAACAAAAGTTAAAAAAAAGACAACTACATGTACTATATTTCCTCAGAATTAGTGAGAGTTTCATCAAGAGTGAGACTTTAGCTTCACAGAAAGGACATCTGCAAGAGGCTAATTGTGAGCTAGTTTTGTAGCTCCTATAGTTCCACTGTGTTTCAGTGATCAATGACAGTTTCATACCAAACAAGGAGTTAAAATGTAAGTACTTTTACCTGCACTTTGATAAAGCTTCCAGATCAGCTAGAACCCTAACTGGGCAAGTTTATATTTCAGCCTTGAGAAGAACATCAAAGAACAGAAATGCTTGAGTTTATGTTACATTTGGTCATTATGAGCAGTAAGATTTAAAAAATGGTAGATATCAGTAAAGAAAAAAAGAGCAGTGGATGAGCTCTGCCAAAACATTGGGATACATAGTGCAGTTTAGTAACTGTGTGCACTGAGAACTCTGCAGTTGAAATCTTATTTTAGCTACAAAACTATTTGGCATTTTCCCCCATACTGTATCTTTTTGGTTTGATCTTTTATCTTGAGAATTGACTTATGTTAAAGATTGATTATGAAGATTATTAAGATAATGTACAGTAAGTCAAAAACAACGTTGAGCCTACAGGATTACGTAAGAGCTGACACCAATATCCTTTTCAATAATGATGTGGTCAGAACTTCAACTGTAGGGAAAATGCTACAATAATCAACAGAGTAGTTACTTGTTATGTCCCTGGGCATATGTGAATAGCATCACACCACCTGGGCCTCCATATTTAACAGAATAATAGCCAAAGCATTTATATCATTTATGTTTGATCAAGGTTTGTTCATGGGACCACAAAGCTACATGTAAATTGGAACAACTGGGGTGTCAACATTTGGAGGCCACTGAAATATATAGGGGAATCTACTGATAATATCATGTCACCTGCGGGCTAGGCAGACCATGACATGTGCCCTCCGCTTTCGCCTTGCCCAAGATATCTGATGGAGGACACTTTGGTGAGTCTTAGACCTAGCCTAACATCATGACAAGTGATGGGAAACATTCCCTAGTTAGACCGCTCAAGCCCCTGCACCTCGACAAGGCTCTTACCTAGTGGGAGAATATAGTTATACACCAGATAAATATCTCAGCAAATGCACCTTCTATACAGGATGATACAAGCCAATAATGCTTCAGATGAAACAGTTGCTTCCCTCGACTCAGAACTGCTCCTTGGATTCACAGAATACTGTTCTTTGCCTAGTTATAATCACCTATGAGGAAATCCCTGAAAGAGGCCATGAAGAAGAAAGCTGTCAAACTTGGAACACAGTAACTATGGTGTGCAGAGTGCATAATTTCCCTGACAGTCTTTATGCACTCCCTTGGGTCACAAGTCTTCCCAAATACAAAGTCTTAGAGAGAGAAAGAAGATGAAAGGAAAACAGAGAGAGCTCATAGATCACCAATGGCAACACCCCCAGGAACTTCAAAGCTACTCTAATCTCTACCCCTTGCTGTTTAATATAATGGAATTTCTCAAGGTTGAGTCTAGAAAGCAATTCATCCGATCACCTTTGAATAAACAAAAGCAGAGGGAAGGTTAGAGAAACAAATAGTATGATTTGTTATTGTAGAAGATAATAATAATTTCATGTCAGAAATTATTCTGGGTTGAAAGGATTTTTGCAGAAGAAACTCAGCTCAGGGAACGATACAGGAATATAAACAAAACCCCTCTTAATGATGGGCAAGCTAGCAGGTAGACAGGCAGTGAGTCTCTGAGTGTAACTAGTGTTTTAAAATGCTTAATTTCTTTTATTTGCCAAAATAAACCATAAATACTCTGTCTTTATTTACTACTTCAAGGACTTAACTTGAGGAACAGTACTTAATACACTTGTAGAGCAGTTCCTGCCTCTTCTTCCCCACTTCCCATACAAACATACATGCTTACTCTCACATTCAAATATTGCCCTTAATGTTGATAATGTATGCTTTCAATGTGTTTCACTCCATTTCAAGTACTGTATTTCTAACAACAATAAGTATATATGCTCAAAGCCAATTCAAATTTATGCCAATCTTTTCCAGGGTTTTATAGGTCTACTCAGAAGGTGTTTGCAATCTTCTTCTTTGGAGACATTCTTAGACCATGCAACTTACCCAAGACTACACAGGGTGGCTCATCTCTGAAGATACAGTGGGGAATCAAATTCCTGACCTCTGGCTACACAACCAGGTATTTAGCTCACTACCCTGTTCTATCTCTGAATCCAGATACCTACCTATCTTCCTTCCTTATTTAAAATACAGAGCACAGCATCTATTGTATACTTCTTTGGTGTATTCCTAATGGTGTAACTTTTAGTGGTAAACTGACATGTATGAAGAAGTTAGCATAGGTAATTTTTGTGTGCACCAGAGCCCTGGTGATACATTGGTTAAACTGTTGTATTGCAGCCAACAATGGCTGCTGATCTTGTGAGTTTAATTCTGATGAGGATCAAAGTTGATTCAGCCTTCCATCCTTCTGAGGTCAGTAAAACGAATACCCCGCATGTTGGAGGCAAAATACTAATTACCTTGTGAACTGCCCAGAGAGTGCACTGCTATGGGGTGGTATATAGGTGTAATTGCTATTGGTATATCACATAACTGATAGCAATTTCTTAACTTATGGGGTGGTATATAGGTGTAATTGCTATTGGTATATCACATAACTGATAGCAATTTCTTAACTTATGGCAGCTTGTCAAGTTACTCTGCTACCGATAGGCTAAAAGGTATTACTAATAGGATAGTGAGTGCCAGCATCTCTGAAAGGAATCTCAACATATTTAGCCTGAATACTCTCACCCACTGATCAGACACACAGTTATGAACAAGCAAGAAATGGATTATTGAAGCCTCTGTACAGTGCAGTATAACCTAAACAAATCCTAAAATGCAGAAATGAGGAAAAGGAGCATTAAGTACAGTACTCTGTTCATGTTATCTAACCTTCTATATAAAGAAATTTGGATATATATTTTAAAGTCCATGTTTCCTACTCAGTGGACAGCAGCATCCCATTCCAAAAATTAATGACCTTTCCAAACCAAAACTCATTAGAGAAATTTTAAAAGGGATAGGTTTGTATATATAATTTTATTTTTTACATAAGTAACCCTCTTTTTTGCTTCTAAGATTGAGTGGCTAGTCTGTTTCACTTCTGCCTTTAAGAAAAATATCTCTGTAATGATAATCATGCAATGACAACTAAATCAAGCTAGGGTCAGTCTAATTTCTACAAGGTCATCCCACCAGCTTATATCAAATGAGTAAGAAGATGAAATGCAGTTGTACTCTTAACAGGAGAAATGAGCAGGTGGGTGCTGCCATTAAATTGGTGTGCTGTACATCTTTCACAGTCATAGACAAGACCTCATTCAGTTGCCCAGGATGAAATTCATCAACTCCTTGAAAAGCTGCTTCTAATGGAGTCTTTAAAAAGGGGGAAAGTTGTGCAGAGAAAAATCAGGAATAAAATATTCAGCTGAAATCATGTCACAGTTAGTGCTAAACTGAAGGAGGGACATTCAAGCCTTTTACTCTAGATCCATGGTTCCCAACATGGGGCAATTTGATTTTTAAGGTGGGCAATTCTAGACTGTGTTATTAACAGTTAATGGCCTTTTAGGCTTCCTCCACATGAATAGAAGTTTACTTTTTGAATAATAAGAATTAAATTTCGGGGTGAGGGCATCAGGATTATAGTGATGCTTAGGTAGGGCATGACCAAAAAAAAGGTTGGGAACCGCTGCTCTAGATCTTGATCTTCCCCTGTAATTTCAGCAACTGTATCTCTTGAAGATCTAGAGCAGTCTTTCCAAATGTTGAGTCCCAAGATTTTAGTTGTGATCATTCTAAACTATCAGGACTAAGGTTTGGGGTTGATGGAAGCTGTAGTCCAATAACCTAGAGCTTCAGAGGAACAGTTATAGTAAATCAAACTAGATTTAGAGCAGGGGTTCCCAACCTTTCCGGGCTGTGGGCCAGTCATGTGTTTTTGTGGGCTGGTCGCAAGTTTCCTCCTACCCAGAAGCAGAAGTAAAACATACCCACACAGGCACAGAATGCTGCTGTAAATTACCCGCGGCTGTCATAAGTGCATTTACAACAGCCACAGATCATTTATGGCAGTGTTCTGCACATGCAAGTTTTACTTCCAGTTCCGGGAGCAGCAAGGGCAGCATGAGCTGGATGAATTGGCATTGGGGGCCAGGGCTGGCCCATGGGCCGTAGGTTGGCAACCCCTAATTTAGACTCTAGAAGGTACTTGGATCAACGATAAACGATAGCCAATATATAGCATTTTGCACCAGTAAAGACACTTGCACATTTCAGAATGAAAAATGATGCAAGGCACAGCACCTTCCTTAGGAATTGCTGCCATTTTCAAATTGTAGACATTGTTGATGACAGTTAGGAAGGCGAACCTTGCTGCTTTTCATACCTTGCGGAAAGCCAACAAACAAAATCCCTCTTTTTGTCTTCTACCAACATTTCTGACTGCTTTTTTTCTCTCTCCAAGAAATCCTAAGGGAAACTTTGTGAGGTTTTTCAGATGTTTTGTTGACATTTCCCTCTCCTCCCCCCCCTTCCCAGAAGGGAACATCAAACTGCACCACATAGTTACAATTCCTATGCACAAAGTTGACTTTGCTTCCCAGGATTTGCTACCAAGGCCTTCAAGCTGTATAGAATGTAGAAGTTTCATGTTCCTAAGTCAAGAGGAAAACAGAGAAAAGATGGACTATAAAGAGGAAATCAAGACTAAAGACTAAGTGAAGTAAAACTAGAAATATCTCTAGTTCAAGTGAAAGTCTAGGTGGAAAGTCAGTTGAGAACTTTTTTCAATATTTATCATAATCCTAATGATATGTAAATATTCTAGGAACATAGGAGTAGTTTTGGTGTGTGTCATAATAAGTAGAAAATCTGTAAAACATTGTCCTAAGACTTAATTTGATATATTTATTACAGTACTTACTGCCATTGCTTCTCAGCCTTTTGGCTAAGATCAAATCTAGTACTTACAACCCACCCTGTACCACCGGATCACAGGGCACAGAAAAGTCCATAAAGCACTTTGTCAAAAAAAAAAAAAATTCCCCTCATTCTGCTTTTCTAATGTCTGTCTCACTTGCACAAATTCCTTTACCTTGAGGACAGAAAAATACTAGGAGGATACACAGAAGACTATGGTCATTGGCCAGCTGAGAGTGGTTTTCTTTCTATAAAATTTGCCACCTTCACCTCCTTTATCAAAATTTAAAATGTTTAATATCCAATGTTTACCTTAGCTTGAAAAGTCAATCCAATTCCCAAACAAATCCAATCCCAAATGCAAGAGTGGATTTTATAAGTTTTATTAAACAGAAAGAAAGTAAAAACCAAAAAGTAGATAAAACATTGGCTAATAGGTTGTAAAGTGTCTACAAAACACATAGATGGAAAATATTCAGCAAGCACACAAAAAACATAACAAACTCTTTCTCCTATCAGCTATACATATACTCATGGGTACTCTTTAGATTCTTATGAAGACAGCAAAACTTCCCTGCCCTATTTCTTCAGTAAAACAGTATATTTGGACCTCCATCCTACTCCTTCATGAGGCATGGATGAAAGACATCTCTCTTCCCTGAGAGTTTTCTATAACCATTCTCTGTATTGCTCCTATCCCTTAATAAATGTCTTCCAGAAAGACAAAGCTTGAAGGAATCCTCAAATTCCTGACCTGCTAGGCAGATAATCTCTACCTTTCTCTCCACTGTAATTACAAATACCTTCTGGTCTTTCCAGTTTACATGGGCAGACATTTATTTATGTGCAATGTGGCACCTGGGTGAGACATTCCACATTTAATTAGTCTTTCAGATTTCTTCTAGACATTTACCAAGTGCATTTTCCCTTGAGCAACATGTTAACCATTTGATTTCTTGACACACTTTTTAAAGAAAAGGCTAAAATAATTCAAGCACTTCAAACAATTGGAAACACTTACACCATTTGAAACAAATGAGCAACCTACATAAAACTCTAAAAAACAACAACCCATGATCTCTCTAGGAACTAAAGGCTTGGGTGAAGAGCCAGGTTATCTCTTGCTGGTGAAATGGGAATAATGCTGGGGGACAGCCTTCCAAAACTGGTGTGTTGTAGCTTTTGAAAGTGATATGGAACAATATGGTTTATTGCCTATAGCTAAAGGTGAAGGTTGTTCTTGCTCTAAAGCCAGTAGTATCTGACTCTATGGTTCAGTGTTCATCTCTGTTTATAGCCAAAGAGCCATCACTGTCTGCGTCTGCAGACATTTCCATGGCCATGTGGCAGGCATGCCTCTGAATCACATACAGCTGCAGCTGTCAATCAAGATAGGTCCTCTGTGGTCTTCTGTTGATGCCATTTCAAGGGTTCCCAAGACAATTTCTGTTCAGGAGACACCACCTGGTGGGAAGGAGGCTGCTTTGCTTATTTCCCTTTCCGTTGGCAGTTTCTACCTCTTCCCACCTTCATTCTAGAGGATGTTCCAAGGCAACAGAGCAAATATTTGGGGAATTTAGAAGTCTGTAGTAGGTGAGGGAGAGATAAGCAAAAAGCACCTCTACTGTTCAAGCCAGTGAAAATGTTCACTGGATCAGAAGATTTCCCCTGACAAAAAGAAGGCCTTCCATCTGCAGGAGCATTTTGCTATATCCAATTCTGATGGCATAAAGCAGATGTTCCCAACCTATGGATCCAGACCTTGGCACCATTTAATGTGGTCCCCCCCTCCAAGGGTTTTCAAGAAACAAAATGGCTATCCCTTTGATGCTGGGACAGAATGGCTGCCCCCATCGTGCAGGCAGGGCAAAATGGCCATCCGGCCCTCGAAGCTAACTGAAAGAGTTTGACCCAGTCCCCGGCTTGAAAAGGTTGGGAACCCCTGGCATAAAGTCTGTCATTCGTGATTACATCAGCTATGTAAACATAAATTGCCTGATGTTTACCTTTAACAGTAAGTTAACAAATTGGGGGGGGGGACTTTGGTGGTTTAGTGGTTAAGACATTGAACTTGAAATCTGGAAGGTCAGCATGCCAGCAGTTCAAGACCTGAGTGCTGCAAGATGGAATGAGTTCCTGTCTCTGTCCCAGTTCCTGCCAACCTCGCAGTTTGAAAGCAAGAAAATGCAAGTTGATAAATAGGTACCATTTCAGTGGGAAGGTAATGGCATTCTGTGCACTCCTATGTCTAGTCATACCTTCCACATGACTGTGAAAATGTCTGCAGGTGGCTGTAAATGGAGATGAGTGCTACACCCTACAGTCAGATACAACTGGCTTTCGAGCAAGGGCAACTTTTAACAAATTCTTAGTGTGGACAACCAGCTAATGGGTTCCTACAAATAGTAAAAAACATGCATAGTTCTGATGCCCATTCTTGTGTCTCCTCAACAGAGAATCTCCTCATTGTTTTCTAAACCATTTTTAAAAGAAGAAAAGTGTGCTGATAAGGGTTAAATGAATAGAATTCCACATCTGTCAAAATGTTAACCCTGTGTTATAACACCTAGAGCAGTAGTTCCCAACCTTTTGGACATCAATTCCCAGAATACTAAGTCAATTCCCCAAAGTACTGATCAGCCAATATACATGTGCCCCATGTTGAGAACCACTGGTCGAGAGTGATCCATTGGGGTGCAAGTATTCAGATTCAAATTTCTCTTTGCACACAAAAGATCCCAGGACAGTCACTATCCATGTTCAACCATTATTTAATCCAGCATTAAGAGGAGAGCATCTAGACCTGTGTTTCCCAACCTTTAGATTTGGAACTTCAATTTCCAGAAGCCTAAGTCAATTCCCAAAAGCACTGATCAGCCAATGTTCAGACTTAGGCTTCTGGGAATTGAAGTTCAAAAACCAAAGGTTGGGAAACACTGATCTAGACCCTCTTCCCCCTCACCACTTTCTCCATACCAGGAGGAACCAATATAAAGAGGTGAGGTTCCTCTTCATGGTTAGGCTCTACACATGAACAAGGAACCTAGAAGTTCCCACCTTTTCAGACTGGTCCTTGCTTGTTTGGAGAATGCCCTGACAAAGGATGTAAGGCTAGGCATTCATTACAATACATTGCCAGCTGAATAGGGTTACTCTTTCTCAGCTTCATCTTGCTTTTGTGCTAAAGAACTGCTTGGGAAAGGGAGATAATTTTAAAAACTAAATAAATAAATTCACTTCCATGGCTAGAAAAGCCAAATCCTCAAAGCCTTGAAAAATTGTTGTCAACAATCTCTTGAAACTGAGCCTTGCATGAATTAACAAGACATCTTTTATACTCGGTATGTTGGTTTCCTGGTTCCCATACTTTTATAATTTGAAATACAATAAACACAGAAAGAAAATGCAATTTATGTCTCCAAAATCTGTCAGCTCTGCACTCGATAAATAGACAACATTATTCCCCATGGCTTTTTTTCAAGGAAACACTGAAAGGGATTGATAATACCCCTTGAATTTTGAGGCAAGACCACCACAAGAAAACAGTTGGGATGACAAAGAAATCAAGCCATGCATTCCTTCAAAGGAAATAGTTTAAGACTAGTTTACTTTATGCTCCTTTGTCTTCAGTGACATGCCACAGGAGGAGAATGGGAGCATCTGGCTAAGGGCAGATGGCTAAACTGTCAGATAATGACATTTTATAAAATTTCTGCAATCTAAGTACAATATGGTTCCAATCCCCGAAGTAAACAATGGCATTGACATTACATCCCAAGCAAAAGAGTATTGATTATAATTATGCTAGAAGATTTCTTCCCTCGTAGCTGAAATCTGACAGGAAGATTGAGGAGTGCTCTAAATAAAAGAATTCTGTGGCTGAGCATCTGACGCTGCTCTGAGCTCTGTTCCTGCCACTGTAGTTCAAGATATTCAGGTCTGTCATTAGGAGAGTTCCCTCTTTGTAAACCTTTCACTGCAAATTGCAATTTACCGTACATTTCCCACAGCATCAGCCCCTGCGGTTGCTAAGAGAAAATGCCAGGTCTGTCCTTGGAAAGTGAACAGACTTGGAATCTAAACAAATTTATTCATCTACCAAGTTCAAAGAAGGGAAACCAGTTTTGCTTGGAAAAGTCTAGGCTAATACAAGGGAACAATTAGATCAGGAGTTCTCAACCTTTTTAAGCCAGGGGCCCAGTCACACTCCCTCAGAAAGCTTCAGGGACTGGATGGCCATTTTGCCCTTCCTCCACCACATGGCACTTCCTGGTGTGGTGGAGGTGATGGGAGGCCACATGAAATCATGCTGTGGGCTGCATCCAGCCCATAGGACACAGGTTGAGAATCCCTGAATTAGATCCTTGCTCTCAAATGCATCCCAGAGAGAAAGGAAGAGAAAAAACTAGGAGCACTGCAGGGCCACTAGTTATATCTAAATAAAAACAATCTGCAGCTAAGAGTACTTGTCAGGGTGGTAGGAGGAAATGTTAGGCACAAAAGATAACTTTTTATAGAAGAAGTCGATGACTGAATGGTATTTTCCCACTTGACAATGACAATTTCCAGTTTGTTACATTGATGTGCTATAGAGTATGAGGCATCTTGTGGTTTGCAATTGTATTTCCCTGGAAGTAAAATGAGGGGGCTGGAGAGAGAAGGAGGAGATCAACTATCATCAAGAAGACTTGGCTTCCATGAACATAACAAGAACAGCTAGTTAAGTGGGTGTTCTCTCTGAAGTACATATTTTCTCTCTCTGAAATTATTACCCTGTAAGGCAGGGGTGCACTAACTTTTTGGGCCATTGGCCAGTCACATGGTTCAGCAGGCTGGTCATGTGGTTCTTTCCACCAGAAATGGAAGTAAAACACACCTTGCAATCTGTTTTGCAACAGGATTCGATAGATTTTAAGCTGCCAATTTCTCTGCTTAAACCAGGGGTGCCCAAACTATGGCCAGTGGGCCAGATCCAGCCCCAGTGCCAATTCATCCAGTCCATGCCACCCTTGTCGCTCCCAGAAGATGCTTCTGGGAGAGACAAGGGCAGTTTTACTTCCACTTCTGGGAGAGACAAGGACAGTGTGGGCTGGATAAATTTGCATTGGGGGCCAGATCTGGCCCATGGGCCAGAGTTAGGGCACCCATGCTGTAAGGTGAATGTTTGAGTTTGAGCTCCGACAACTCTGTTGCATTAAGGGTTTGGAGAGGCAGGTTTCTTGTGACTGACTAACGTTTTCACAAGGTTTTCCTCCTAATCATCTCTGGAGATTGCTTCTAATAGTGTTATTATCAATATAAATACTAAAACTAGACTTTATCAGAAGTTGTACATGTTATACAGAGGTATACAAGGAAAAACAGGAGAAGAAATGTTGAATGTATATGCTCAATATATGTTTGAAAATATATTTGTAAAAAAAACTAAAGAACATGGAACCTAAGACTCCAAAATCTATGAATTCTTCAAGTTATATTATTTGCCAAGGGCCGGAGCCATGATAGTATTCAGCTAATTGAAACAAATTAAACATTGATTTTAATTGCATTTATTCAGTGCCAGGTGTGTCTAACTGCATTGCAAAACCTTATGCCAACCAACCTGAATCCAGCCAAATATTATTATTTTTTGGTTAACCCAAAATTAAGTGTGTATATATGAGACTTTGGCCACTTGGAATATCAGCCTTTCTTCTGACTGTCTTCTCTTTCATTTAGACATAGGTTTATTTCAGCCTTTTTATCAATCTGCCACAACTACAATTTAACACTGACACTGAAACAAATTGAAGATTCAACTTTGACATAATACCTGATACTTTTCTACTCCTCTCCCCACCCCCACAAAAAAAGCCAGTATAAAGTACAGTGTCCATTTTGCTTAACTGCTATTGTTCCTGATGAAGACACAGCACCTTTATCCATCAATAGCTCAATTGATTTTAATTGCATTTTTTCAGTAGGAATGCCAGGATAGTGGGACACATAACAGGTTGCACTGTTTTGTAGTAATGGCAAGGTGACTTCAGTAATGAGTGGTGATGGTTTGAACATGTTCAAAAGGTGCTTGCCAGAAAAGGCACAGTTGAGTTATTCATTACAGAGTTTCTACTGGTCAAGTCTCATGTTAGAAAATGGCTCTTAGCTAAGCAGATGTTAATTTGTGTACAGTATTTTGTCATGAGACCACAAATTTTTGTATCACTATGTGGCAAGGTGATCCAGCCTATAAAATTCTTTTAAAAAATAGATCTAATCCTATAAGCATCTGAAATGTTTATTTATTTATTTATTTAACTTAACTTAACTTAACTTAACTTGCATACTGTCTGTCTAGCAAAGCCACTAATCTGGGTAATTTACAAAAGCAAAATCACAAACAAACATAGAACAAAAAAAAACACAAGTTAAAGTCATTTTTTAAGTATTGTAAAATTAATAAAAATAGAACAAACAGCCTGGCAATATCAACAACTCTAATCTTAAGACTTTGTGATTTTGTTAACTATACCTGAAGAAGAGCTCTTCAAGAGCTTCTATAAAACACTTGATTTTCATTAGCTGCTTGAAGGACCAGAAGACCTTCATAAACACATTACACATTGAAAAGAAAAAAAATCTGTTTCTTTACTTATCCAATTCTTTGTTGAGTGGTCACTGAGGGGGTACCATGGTGCAATTGTCATTATTTTAAGTAAAACAGAAAATTTCATCACTCCGTTGAAACACCTGTCCCTTGCAGTCAATTGTTATCAAAGGTCGAATTGAATGAAAAGGTCTTTGTGGGCTGCTAACTAGGCAGGGAGCCCCATAGTCTGGGATTAATTGAGAAGCAGTCCTTCTCTTCTGCCTTCACCAAAATGAAATTGGCAAAACTGAGAGAAGGCCATGTTCTGCGGATCTCAAAGCCCGGGTAGACTTGTATGGAAGAGTCCAGTCTTCCAGATGTTGTTTTGAAATGAAATTCTGTTTAAATATTTAAAAGGAAAATTTCTTCTCAGTGCTATGTTCCTATTTCATATTTCAAAGCTTGCCAAGTCAAGTCTCCACAAGCATCTCAGAAAATGAAAGATTCAAGCAGCTCAGATATGTGCCAATATTTCAGTAATCTTCATATTAAAATCTACAAGGAGCTCCAAAACGGACCTGTAGTGCACTAGGATACATTGTAACCAAGCGACAGAACATGGTTCTTTGCAGTCACTTGGGTGACAGCTATAAACAAAATCAGAATGCCACTACAGCTTGGAATGTAATTTCTGTAGTTATTAGTTACTGTTATAATCCAAGATAATAGTTGTTACCATTGAGTCAAGAAAAGTTTGCATTCAAGGTAGTAGATTAGTCACTGAGAGGGGGTATGATAGTGAAACCTTCTATATAATGCTGGAACATTCATCCTTTTCCAGTTTAATTTATCACACAACATTAATTGCCCTGCCAACTTGTTTGGAATAGAGGCAGCTGAAATGTGAAAGTATTTAATTACTTACACACGCACTTGCATTTTACCTTTGTTTTTCTGCCCTCCTCCAAAAAATGGAGTGAAGAGAAGAAATTGGGTAAAATATGATCATAGATGCATTAGCCTACTCTAAGGGAGTGGAGTGCCATAGATGTGACTAACAAACCTTCCTGTTGCTTTAGTATTAATATTTCGCACTGTTAGATATTACATGGTAAACCAGCTTTTACATGAATCCTTTGACCTGGATTTCATCTTGTGCAGATTTTCAAAACCATTTGGCCTACAGCAGTGGTTCCCAACATGGGGTCAGTGATGGGATGTAATAGGTTCACACCAGTTCACCAGAACTGGTAGTAACTTTCCCCAGTGTCCCGGAGAACCGGTAGCAGCTTTTGGGTGGAACCACCTTCAGGGCTTACCTTTTCACTGGTTCCCCCACTGAGCATGCCACCAAGCACTTGGTGTGCATGCATGCCTATAGTGCTTGGCGCGTATGCACAGCCTCCTTGCTGTCCTCCCAAGCAGGGAGGAGGAAGAGAAACTGCTAGCCTGAAGCTCCCTATAGCCTGCTCCCCAGGGTAAGTGACTCACCTTTGGATGTGGTGTGTCTGTGTGTATTTTAATGTGTATTTAATACCTTTACCTATACAGTTGTACCTCGCTTAAAGAGCATAAGGCATTCCACAGGATTGCTCTTTAAGCGAGTTTGCTCTTTAAGTGAAACACCATTGTAAGTGACCAATTGTGGGGAGGATTGCAAACCCCGATTTATTTGTTAAGCGAGTTTTTGGCTGGTTTTATTTGTTAAGCGAAGCAAACATTCAGAGAAAATTCTGCTCTTTAAGCGAAATGCTCTTTAAGCAAAATGCTCTTTATGTGAGGTTTGACTGTATTGACGTACTACCACAGTTCTTTAAAAGGACTGGTGGCCTGACTTGGGGTTTTTAAGCAAAGTCTTGGAGTTACCTCATCAATAAGCTACATCTGTGCTGTTCCAATTGCTTTTCCAATTGGAGAACCCTTAAGGAAGTACAGCTGTTTTACATTTATATTAACACATATTATCTTAGAGAACTGGTTAGGCAAAGACTTAGTACCTAACTTCTTTAACTGTTGAAAGTGGGAAAGTGTCAAAATGAAGCCATCTTGTGGTGAGTTCATTCTGTAGTTCCTTCCATCTGACCTAGCGTGAGAAAGATTAGCCAGAATAAGCTGTAAGATCTGGTTTAAAAGCTCTAGTTGATTTGTGTTTGGGGTGGGTGTATGTATTATTTATTTATTTATTTAATTTATGGGTTTGTGTTGTGGGTGGGTGGGTTGAGGTGTGTGTGTGTGATTATTTTAATTTTATGTTATTATTTTATATTTTTTCTTTGGCCCCACCCACAACATCATGACGTTGGCTCCACCCACTACATCATGACATTAGCTCCGCCCACACTGTGATAATGTCACGGTGGGGTAGTAAAAATTCTGACATCCCACCGGGTACACGCCCCATGGGGGGGGGACCTCAATTCCCAGAAGCCTAAGTCAGTACATTGGCTGATCAGTACTTTGGGGGATTGACTTAGGCTTCTAGGAATTGAAATCCAAAATCCAAAGGTTGGGAAACACACCTAGAGGAAGGTTCAGGATTTCCCAAAGTTTGCCTGCCCCATCTCTGTCATATCACAAGGAGTCTCCCCTGGTCCTAAGGTTTGCCCTTGAAATCTCTGAAATGGGATGTGACTAACCAGTCATCCCTAGTAGGTAACGTGATGCCACCGCCGCCTTTGTATTTGATAGACTCAAGCTTAGGCTTTTTTTTACTTATGACAAGCTTTATTTCATATACCACTAGCAGCATATGTGTGTCTGTGGGTCTATCTGCATATGTAAATATTCATTTTCACATTCCATTAAATGTGAGACACACTGGGGGCACCTGGCCTTTGTTTCTGTTCCTATAGTCTGGAGTTCATAGGCTCAAAAGTAAGAAAAGGGACAATACAGTACTTTGAAAGTAGTCTTTATTCATATACCAGTTCTTTCATCTTCTGTAAAATGTCTGGCCAGACATCCTGCTATGGTAGTTGAGTAGACTGTACAGCCAGTGACTCAACACCAAGTGCTGGGTGGCAGTAAATACCTGACTCCCTAAAGGAGCCAATGGCTATGGGCTGATGAGGCCTTTTAGGTGGGGTGATGGTCCCCTCAGTGGAGGAAATGCCACTGGAAATGATCATATTGGGCCAAAAGGCAAAATGGGCAGAGGAGGAACTCTGATTCCCAATGGTCATGGAAGCAGAAGAGGCCATGCTAGACATGGCTTTGAAGAGGCTGTGATGGCTCACCTTGATAAAATCCTCAAGGCTGTGGCAGTCCATTGCAGTCCCGGTGTTAAATCCTGCATGTCTCATTTCATATGTAGCACAGGAGATAGCTCTGTGATCATAGTGTGTGGATTACTTAATAGAAAGCTGGGATCCACCCTAAACAAATTCACGCCAATGGCATTTTTCCTGCTTCAGGAAAAAATGCATTCTCGGATACAAGTTGTGGTCGATGAATTAAATAAATGACAGAATAAACTCTTTCAAATTAACTTATTTAATAGCACAGCAGTGGTTTGCTACAAAGATGCTGAAAAAGTCAAGCTTTTTTATAGTCATTTGTATAAGGATTAGTGTAAGAGTCCCATTGTTTGTTTTCATTTTTAGTCTTTCCTGCTTGAACTCTCCTGATATTCCTATGGCAAATGGTTGAATCCACTGGGAGACCCAACCAGAATCTACTCATTAAAATCAAAGGAACAAGTTTATATTACTTGAGACCAACAAATGCCTTTCAATAGGTCTGTTCTGCCTGCACAAAAGCTAAACAAACTGTCTTGGGGAAAACCGAAAAGAAAAAAGATTTAAAAAATTCCAAGGTATATGACTTCAGCAAAAAGTCAATGATGCTGCTAGAGATAGCAGCAGCATTGAGATTCGATAATGCATTGAGGGCAGCAGAAAAGAAAAGAACAATGCTTCCTGTTTAGTGTCTTTAATATAAAGAACTACAGCTGGTTATTCATAATGGATTCATGTAAACCTGGCCTTGTCCAGGTGATGCTATCTCTTACTCACCCCTATGCCTCCACTGTGGTAGCAATGTTGTGCCTTCTGTCCTACATACTGGACACCTACTATACATCTCCCAATCCTTTGACCCCTCAGAAATCTGTTTGGCCATCATTTTTGAAGACAGTGCATTGAGGACTGGATATGAAGTACATGGTTCACCTTTAAAATGTGCAGGATAAGCCCATGCACAGGAGAACTGACCATGCAACTTGGGCCAATGTATGTTAGATTAATGCTTATAGGACAGTGCATCCATGGTTTCCAAATATTATAACCATGAATTAGAGGCACATTTCCAAATGTACAAAGCAGGAAAGCTTCCTTTTTGCTTTCTTATAGGAATGCAAGAAGAGAAAGCACAGAATTGTTTAAAGTGAGCCAACAGTGAGTGCATTCAGGTAAACTCCTTTCTCACTGTTACTCAAATATAGAACAAGTAGGGTTATAGAACAGATAAAGCCATACCGTTGCTTTTTACTTTACATCTCACCCTGGCCTCAGTTTCCATATTCCATCCAGGTTCCAGTTACAAAGCTCATCTATGTTTGAGAAGCTGTTCACACATAAATTTCTGTTTGCAGCTGTCTGTAGGAAATGGATAGCTCAGTGAGTCAGGTGCCTGAGGAGCCAGAGGTTGGGAGTTCAATTCCTCACAGTGCCTCCTGGAAGAAGAGCCAGCCTGTGTGGCCATGGGCAAGCTGCACAATCCCAGGTTGCCCACATAAGATGAGAACGGTAAACCACTTTTGAGTTCTCTCTACTTAAAAAGAGTTGTCATCAGTCAGAATTGTCTTAACAGCATGCAGTTAATAAATACATTAGAGCAGTGGGTCCACTATTATGGTATAATGGGTATACTGTCAGATTAGAACTCAGGAAACCTGGCTTCAAATCCCCTTTCAATCAAGGGAATTGACTGAGCAAACCACTTCTTGACCATCTCACTTACCTTGAAAGCCCTAGGCTGTCATAACTCAAAGTTTACTTCATGTCATATGATATACTTAATACATGTAAAAACAAGGAACCAGGGACAGAAGAGATGTCTCAGCTGGGGCCAAAAGCTTCACTGTGTTCCCATTCTTCAGAGTGTCCATGAGTACCCCATCTCAGGCTAAGCAAGCTGACTTCTCTCAGATATTATTGCATTGCAACTCACAATCAATTCCCATCAATGGTGCTATCTGGGCTTATAGCAGTTGGAAGTCCAACAACATCTGGAAGGCACCAAGTTGTTAAACTGTCCTATGTTGTTATATTATGTCAAGTTGCTACCAACCTATGGTGACTGTAATAGGCAGTTTAAGGTACAGTATATGTGATGTTCAAGGAGTGGTTTACAATTGCCACCTTCTGATGAATTTCCCTGGCCAAGTGAGGGTTTCAACTTGGCCTTTTGAATTCTAAGCTGACATTCTATCCATTACACTGTGCGAGCTTATCCCACCCCATTCTCTAGTAACATGAAATAACTTCCTGTTAAGTGTCTTTAATATAAAGAACTACAGCTGGTTATTCATAATGGGTCCATGTAAAAATGGCCTCATCTGTGTGAAAATATCTCTTTCCTTGTTTTACATTTAAAATTAGTTTGGCATATTTATCAATAGCTTAGAAAGCAATTTGTGTGTGTGTGACAATGAGTGATGCAATTGACCTTGCTAATCAGTTCTTTGATACCTTATTTTTGCTATAGGAAATAGCACAGATGGTTAAGCGTGCATAACTCTCCCGGCTTGCAATAAGACCAGATTGCACTCACTATTTTAAACTTTTTGGAGTAAGAGTACCAGCCTAAAATTATCTGAGACTACATTAATTTAAAACAGAATAAATATACTGTAGTTCCCAAAAGCTTGTCACAGAAACAAAAAAAAAATCCTTCCAAGTACAGTAAAACCCTTTTTACAGGGAAAGCCCGTTTCATACCTTTTTCCTTAACTCAATTTTTTTCTGTAAAATGAGGCATTCCCATAAGAATGCATGGGGGGGGGACATTCCTGACCCCCCCCCAAATATATATATTCCTTCTGTGAAATGGGGTCTCTGTAAAATGAGGCTTCTATAAAATGGGGTTTTACTGTAATAGGCCAGATACCCACAATTTCAAGAACAAGAAACCACATCCAGATTTTCAAAATCAGTTTTCGGCTGCTGCTAATCATGAATGAAAGAACACTTTTCACCAGAACATCCAGGTAGGGATCATCTGTCTAAAGCATGGGTGCCCAAACTTTTCAGGCCGTGGGCCAGTCACATGGTACAGGGAGATGATCACTACAGCTTAGGGGCCAGATGTGGGCCCCAAGGCCAATTCATCCAGCCCACAAAGCCCTCATCGCTCCTGGAAGCAGAAGTAAAATGCGCCCGTATGGACGTGTTTTACTTCCTCTTCCAGGAGAGACGAGGCCTTTGTGGACCAGATGAATTGGCCTTGGGGCCCACATCTGGCCCCCAGGCCGTAGTTTGGGCACCCCTGGTCTAAAGCCAGACACATCAATTTATTATATGGCTTCATCAGAACTAATGCCTTCTTTAAAAATGCATTTGTGTCATGCATAAAAAACTTTGAACCAACATGGGGAAAATTAATCCTGTTCTGGTAAAGTAAAAATAGGGGTAAATATAATGCAGGGGCAGGCAACCTACAGCCTGTGGTACCAAATAATCTGCCACCTACCCTCCCTCCATCTCCTGCTACCAGAATTGGCTGTAGACTCATTTACGGCAGCCATAAATGGCAGGGGGAACCACCAGTCCGGCCACCTCAACTGTCTAAGGGAGCATGACTTAACTCCTGACTTTAAAAGGTTGGCAACACCTGATATAATGGTTTCTCTAATCATATATTTTTTTAAAAAAAATATTTTCTTCCCTATTCCTTTCAGACTTCCAATAATTAACAAAAGTGATTTCTATCATTCTTGGCAAAGCACAAATACACATACACACAGTGATCTGTGAAGCAGCCTTTATAGAAAAACACTGCTGATAAGATAAACAGCTTCTGATGTACTTAATTACAATATTTCATACTCATTTAGCCATCTCCACATCACAGTGCTAACAAAGTGGATTTCAAACAGGAAATAAGGCTCCTTCTTTCAAGCCCAGAGGGCTAATTATAAAATAGCAACCTACTTTTTTTTCCAAGAGAATTTATTGAGCTCATTACCAAGCTGCTTATGAAGTGATTTGAAACGAGGAAACATTAAAGCATTCCAAAAATCCCTTGTACTCCGTCATCTTGACACTTTGTTTGAACTTGGAGCATTAATATGAAATAACTGGAACAGGCCCATATTTTTGACTCTATTGTTTGACAGTACGTTTAAAAGCTAAAAGATGACATGATTAAGGTATGGGGTCATTTGTTTTTTTCTTTTAAAAAATCAGTGCAGTAATTTGTAGGAGTGTCTCAAACATTTGTAGCTACAAGAGACCTAACGGGCATAACCGTGAGAAACAAGACAGGTAAAACTTTCATCATTTTCAAGTAACGTGGCTGTGTTAATAAGATGGTGAAAGTGCTACTGGCACAAATCTTTATTTTTTTTTTCCAAAGTTAAGATAGAAAATTGAAAGATCCACTTCAAAGCTCCTGGAGAGTTCCATACACTATACCTTATTAGCCCAGTTGTACCTTCTATAATCACACTATTCAATATGCATCACAAGGGCTGACCTATTCAGGGTCATCAGAAGGCCAGCATGAATATATTTGAAGTGAGGTTTAAGAAAGATTCAAAGCAAAGAAAATCTATACTGAAAGACTGTAAAATCCATGGGTACTCTATGATGCACTGAAGAAAAAGTAGAAATTTCTATCAGACCCTTTTCCCCCCATTATTGAGCGAAAACCTGAAGGTCGTGAAAAACAGTTTGGCCAGAATTCTCCCACTTATGTGCACCTGTGTGTGTCAAGTGGTATAAATTGCAGCAGTGAATTGTCACTGGTTTAAAAGTCCACACTTGTCTTCCACATTGGTTACCGGTCGTGTGACCTGTCGCACAATGCAGAATGCAAGCATTAGTGGCAATTTGTTTGTATGCCATTTAACTTGTCTGAGCATACATAAGTCATAAGAGAGTAGCCCTCATTATTCAGGAGCGGAAATATAGCAATTGAATTAGTCACTCACCTATTAGAAGCTGTACTGGACACAAAGAGTGGCTATTTTGAGGTGGAAATTATTAAAGAGATTTATTGTTACGTTTATCCTGCCAGGCGAGACATGACATTGGGTATTGTAGTCTTTACGAATCATATGTTCAAATTCTTTGTTACCATGGGGATAATGATTGCTTAAGGATCTAAGCAGATTTTGCAATCAAACTTTTTTTTAATCTTTCAATTACAAGCAGGAAAAAATATGTGTAGACATACACCAGGGTAGTTTTAAATATTGATAGTGGGGGAGTGGTTCTTATTCCTCAAATACAAACAACTTCCTACAAAATGAAGGACTTTTTACAAAGATTCTAAGATACTTTACAAACCAATGAAGTTCAATAATTGTTTAATACTGCAGACAGATAACAACTCCATAAATTTCATTGATTTGTATGGGCCTAAAGGTAAAGGTCACCCTTGCTCAAAAGCCAGTCGTATCCGACTCTAGGATTCAGTGCTCATCTCTGTTTCATAGCTGAAGAGCCAGCATTGTCTGGTTCTGCAGACATTTCTGTGGTCATGTGGCTGGCATGACTAGATACTGGAGTGAACGGAACATTGTTTCCTTTCCCACCAATTTCTTGCTTTTGAACTGCTAAGTTGGCACAATCAAATGGGCTTACTCTAACTGAAATGTTGTCAAGTAAATTCCCATTGATTCAATGGGCCTATTCTAGTGTGATTTACTACACTAACCAAGAGGATTTTGTCCATAGAATTACAATTGGCCAGTGAGACCAACTTTGAGTGAAAACAATCCTGCAAATATGTTGCCAGACAGTACTTGCTGATAGTAATCAAAAGGTACTAAAAATTACCGTACTGTACTTTCTTTTTTTCCTCTGAAGAGACTTCTTGTGATATGGGAGAAAGTAGCAGGGGGGAAAACACTGCAGGTGGAACGAGACATAAGATTATAACTCTCTCCCTTGGAAAAATATAATATGTAAGAAATAGTGAGTGCACAATGAAAGTTCTCTGATTACATAGTAATTCATCATCTGTTGTCATTTCCCATAGCCTAAGTCAATCCACCAACCAACCATTACTACTTTCCATAGAGCAACGTCTGTAAAAAGTAAACTCATTACCAAATATGTAATGGCACAATGATTATGCTGCAGCTATCTACTACTCTCTTTGCCACTTTAAAGATCAAAACTTCACAGAATAGATTTAAATATCAATCAGGGGTCTTCAGTCATTATCAAGTGTGGAACGCCACATTGACTCATATGATTTGCAATTTGTGTCTACTATAATAACCAACTATTGTCCTTCTATATCCTTACCTGGTCAGTGGGGCTGTGTATAAATTGCTGCCATAAAGTCACAATCTTGTGTGTGTGAAAAAGGACCTGATCCATGAAAGCTCACATTAAAATATGGCAGTCTATTTTTTATTTTGTTTCTTGTATGATATACTCATTTCTAGTTGATCTTTCCTGGAAATTGTATTGGAATTATAAGAGCATAGTAGAAGAATCCAAAATAAGAACTATCTTATTGAAAATCAGCCAATCTTTTTTCTGTTTAAATTTTCCATCACCACTCTTCACAACCCTATCCCATTTCTTCTTTTCAGAAAAGTGGTTTAGGGAAAATAACTCCCATACTTCTTTTTGCTGATAGTTAGACATAGTAGAAGAAAGCTGTGGCTGTGTTTCCCAAAGATTCTGGTCCACCATCCTCAATAGTACATTGAAGAGTATGTAATAATATACCCATTTATAGCAATACTCTCCAAATAAGACTAGAGGACTTATTTCACAGTTCTGACTATAAAAATCTGCATAACAATTTGACTCATTTTTAAAAGTACATATAGATAAAAGAATGCAGGGGGGAATGTGGAAAACAAAATCCAAGCTGATCTGAATTGAGGCTTAACATTACTATTTTATTTTAATTTTTTTATTTTATCATCATACTATGCTGCTCTCCTCACGAATGACTCAGGGCGGTTGACAACAAATAAAACATACCAATTATACAATCTCACAATATAAACCCACCCTTCACAAATGCTAATAAAAAGTTAAAATTTTAAAACAGTAAAAATTAAAAACCAAAGCAAAATTTAAAATACAGCTAGAAACACAGATAAGAACACAGAGGGGGGTTTGATAGGGAGTCAAATTAGCCAACCAGCCTGAGTGACCGTCTGGCCCAGACCCCATACCTGCCCAGCCAGCCAGGTCTTAACACCCTTCCTAAAGGACAACAACTCCATCTAGAGATGCAATTCTGTTGGCAGAAGGTTCCATAGGGCTGGAGCGGACACAGAGAAGGCTCTTCTTCTAGTGCTAGAGAGATGTGCCTCTCTAGCTAATGGCACCACCAAAGAACCTCTCCGGTCCGCTCTGGTGGGACAGACAGATACTCTTGGGTGATGCAGTCTCTTAAGTATCCTGGCCCACTATCACGTAGGGCTTTAAAGGTAATAACCTAGCTACTATTGGTGCTACTATTGGCGGCTCTCTTATCATTCCATCAGCTAGAGAGGCGCATCTCTCTAGCACTAGAAGGAGGGCCTTCTCTGTGTCCTCGCTGGCCCTTTGGAACCTCCTGCCAACTGAGTTACGTTTACAGACAGAGCTACTGCCCTTTTGGAAGGGCCTAAAAACCTGGCTAGCAGGGCAGGTATGGGGCTCTAATAATACGGGGTCCAATGTTGGGTGGTTGATTTGATTAGATAGCCACCTCTTTCTCTCTCTTAAACCTTTTAATTCTTTCAAAAAAATTAAAATTTTGAGTCTTTTAAATTTTTAATTTTTAATTTTTAATTAATCTTGAACCTTTCAATTTTTAATCTCTTTGAATTAAGGTATATTTGGGTTTATGGATGGGTTCATTGGATTGTTATTTTCCAACATTGTGTTAGCCGCCCTGAGTCGTTCTGAGTAGGGTGGCATACAAGTATGATAAATAAATAAATAAATAATAGTGGTGTAGACATTATAAAGGTTGTGTTTGCAAGCTACAGTCATTCAGATAAAACACCAAGGATTACAGAACTCCACTTATGGAAGCACTTTTGTTTACAGCGACCAAATGCCAAGTTCAACAATGCACCCAGCATGTTTTTAGAGGTGGGCCTCCCTCTAGTGGTGAAAGATGTCTCATTGCCATAGGACAGGGGTGCCCAACATTTTCAGATCACAGACCAGTCACATGGTTCAGTGGGCCAGTCACATGGGTCCTCCCACTGGAAATGGAAGTAAAATGTACCTTGCAATCTGTTTTGCAACAGATATGTTTTGCAATAGGAGGAGATAGATTTTTAGGCTGCCATTTTCTCTGCTTAAACCAGGGGTGCCCAAACTATGGACCATGGGCTGGATCCTGCCCCTGATGCCAATTCATCCAGCCCATGCCACCCTCGTTGCTCCCAAAAGTGGAAGTGGCCCATGGGTGCATTTTACTTCTCCTTTCGGGAACAATGAGGGCAGTGTGGGCCAGATGAATTGGCATTGGGGGCTGAATCTGGCCCACAAACCATAGTTTGGGCACCTCTGCCATAGCATGTGTTTTTTTTTATCCCCACCATATCTTTCAGTTAGTTGTGTATTATGCGATTTGTCACTGGAAAGTTAATATCCACTTACTTTCCAAGTCTAATTGCTGAGGCATGCATCTCTGAAGAAATACTGTCCTTAATATCTGATCCTCAGTCTATCTGCCAATGACTTGTTTTATTTTATGGATGAACATAAATTAGTTTCCTCTTTCTGTCCTAATACTATTCCCCAGTGGTGGGCTGCCAAAAAATTTACTACCACACTGTGGGCAGGGCCGACATCATGGGCGGAGCCAATGTCATGATGTCATGACATCGTGAGCAGAGCCAACACCATGACGTCATGATGTTGTGGGCGGAACCAAACAAAATAAAAATAAAGACTCAGTGCACATAAAAATAATATAAACACACACTATATAAAATACCCCCCACCCGAAACATAAAATAAACAAACCCTAGTTCATTACCTTTGCTGAGGTTGGGCCATTGAGGACTCAGGGAGCAGCAGGTAGGTGGCGGTGGTGCAGCGGCATGGCGTCGCCTTGCCTTGCCTGGCCAGGCCCAGCGATGCCACTGTGGGAGCAGCATTGGCAGTCGCTGCCGCCACTGCTCCAAAGGTGCTACTGCGCCCTTTCTGAGCAGCCAAAAATGGCTGCTCAGAAGTGCGCATGCATCAAAATACCATTTGACACATGCACACTTCTATTTTTCAGTGTGCATGCATCAAATGGAGTTTTGATGCATGGGCACTTCCGAACAGCCATTTTGGGCTTCCTGGAAAAGACATCAGGAGGGCGGCAGGAGAGGCGACCAAACCAGTTGCCCGGAGGTTTACTAAAGCCCCCCCCCCCCCGGTGATCCCCTCCGGATTGCTCCTACCGGTTCAGCCAAACCGGTCCGAACTGGCAGCAGCCCACCACTGCTATACCCTTTAATCTGACCTTGTTAGAGGACTAAATTTAGACAGTATCAACAAATGCAAACTATTTCTTCAAATAACTTTTACTCATCTTCTGACCACTGATGACCAAAGCTTACCAAAAACAATTAAGAAGACAGCCCCATGAAATCCCATTGACAGATACATTTTAAGAACAATTGTACAATAAAATTATAGTACATTATTTCATTCCCATTTGCTTCAGCAGAGGAAAATGAGTAACCAAAGGGAAATGAGGTGAGAAAAAAGTAGCAATGCCACTCCTTTCTTGTATTTATTTCTTGTATTTATTTGAGAGAAGAGTTACCATTTCTTCATTAAATGCTCTGACACCTGAGCAACTGCGTGTCTGCAGCATATTAATGTATACAACATCAAATAAATTTTGAAACCCCTTTTTAAAAAATATTCATCTGAGAATTCAGTGGTTCTGTGCCTGCATTTCCATTGTAATTGCCATTTTTTCCATCACTGCTATGTTTTTAGTAGCTCTACTGGGATGTACAAAAAGAGACTCCTCAAAGATTGTAGTATTTTTGAACCACAATCAGGCATACCTTGTTAACAGCAACCTTGTGTTGCTGGTTAATCTTTCTCATACTAGGTCAGGAACTGCAGAATGAACTCACCAAAAGGTGCCTTTATTTTGGCAGTTTCACATCTGGCCTAAATGATGATGATGATGATGATGATGATGATGATGATGATGATGATGATGATGATGATGATGATGATGATGATGAAGAAGAAGAAGAAGAAGAAGAAGAAGAAGAAGAAGAAGAAGAAGAAGAAGAAGAAGAAGAAGAAGAAGAAGAAGAAGAAGAAGAAGAAGAAGAAGAAGAAGAAGAAGAAGAAGAAGAAGAAGAAGAAGAAGAAGAAGAAGAAGAAGAAGAAGAAGAAGAAGAAGAAGAAGAAGAAGAAGAAGAAGAAGAAGAAGAAGAAGAAGAAGCAGCAGCTCCTCTACCCATCTGCCTTAGGTTAGGGGCTGGGAAGAAGGAATATCTTATTGTCTCCTAAAGAGAGGATGCAACATAAATGTGTAAAATAAAGCAATTCATTGGTACATATTAACTGCATTCTCTCCACTTTGCTGCAAAATTTGCATCAAATCCCTTCCAACAAAGACTGGAAATAAGTCTTGAGTCTCTCTCTCTAACTTTTTATAGTACACTTCTAAATAAGACACACTTCTTCCCCCCCCCCCACCCCAGTAAAAGACAATTTGCCTCCACCATGTGAACATAGCTTGCACGTTTCCCTGTTGCCTCTGGATTTTCAAAAGAGAGAAATATAAAAGCTGCATAATGAGCGAAAATGCTATCATTTCAGAGAAAGCATTAACTGTTCTAAGACTGACAGGAAGATTGAATGTTTTCAAAGAAAGAATATGCAGCTAGTGTGAGACTACTTGAAGCACTATTTCAGTCATCATTTAGGAAATAAAGTTCCAAGAAGTCATCAGGATTCTTAAAAGTTTACTACAGTTCTGGTGTATTAATGATGTGGAGCTGATGTGAGAAGTGCTTTACATGGCTGATTTCCCTATATGAGGTTGATGTTGCGAGGGCACATAAACAATCAGAACAAAGACCATAACCATAGGTGAATCCATTCAAACTGCTGGCTATGAATCAAATGACTAATTACTCTCCACATTTTATAAAAACAAAACAAGCACTCTTTGTGTGTTCAAAATAAAAAAGTAACATGCCCCAGAGAAGGTGAAGCTAAAAGGCTGGGGCACATACAGGATGTATTTGACTTTGTTTTAAGACATGGCCAAAATTATTCCAAATATTTTTAGAAAAATTATCAAGTGTACAATCAGGAGTTGCCCCTGTTGGGTGTCTGCTAAGACCAGTTCCTTAGCTGGAGAATCACTGTCATGCCCGTGAAAAAATATCCATGGAATTCCCCGGCTCTAGCCTTCCCCCGTCTCCTCTTCCTCACTAGTGCTGTATTTTCACTTGTCCTAGTTCAACAAGACATGGCACGAACAACAAACAGGAACAGGATTAGTAATGGTTTTTTAAAACTATTTTTTATTTTTTTTAATATTTTTGATAATTCATTTAAATATTATTAGTTAGCAGTGGTGGCTTGGTGGTTAAGGCGCTGAGATTGGAGATTGGAATGTCGGGGTCTGATACCCGAGTGCTGCATGACAGATCTTGTGGACATGAAAGGAGCCTCATTTGGAGATCTTCTGAGTGGAGTTTCTCCAGAAAAAAATGCTTTCAACCCAGAGTAATTTCTGACATGAAATTTATTTAGTTGCTGTTACCTTAGATACTTCTGGATAGAGTTACAGCAAGGCAATATATTCCTGCTTCTCAAAGGTAATGGTTAATTTTTGAGGTTAATTTTGAAAAACATTAATTTTTTAAAATTAATTTCTATTGTTTTATTATAAATACATAACAAAAGAAAACATGACAAAACAAACATACAAGTACATTCACCTGACCCTTGATCCTATATACAGTACAGTCAAACCTCGCAGTCAAACTTCCTTAAAGAGTAACTCGGTTAAAGAACAAAAATTTCTCTGAATGTTCGCTTCGCTTAACAAATAAAACCAACCAAAAACTCGCTTAACAAATACATCAGGGTTCACAATCCCCCCCCCCCAACTGGTCACTTACAATGGTGTTTCGCTTAAAGAACAAACTCGCTTAAAGAGCAATCCTGTGGAATGCATTATGCTCTTTAAGTGAGGTACAACTGTATTGCCAAGCTTGTTGGTATGATCTCACTCTTGCCCTCATCTGCCTCATTGCTGCCTCTGTGTCCACACTGAAGCGCAGCAAAGGGCTTCCCCTAGTACCATACAATAGTCCCCCTGCCACCTTGTGTGGAGCTCCCATATTTGCAATTTTAAAAATAAATTAAAAAGTTCCCATTTCACTGGGAAAAGAATGAAGTGTTCCTTGTTAAGTTACAATTGTAATATCATAGGGTTTTCTCTCAGTTATTGGGAAAAATAATTAATTATAGCTCTCTAGTGCCTTATAAGGGACTTCAGTGGCTTAGTGGTTAATATGCTGTACCGGATGACTGGAAAGTCAGCATGTCAGCAGTTCGAGACCTAAGTGCTGCATGATGGACTGAGCACCTATCTCTGTCCCAGCTCCTGCCAACCTAGCAGTTCAAAAACAAGAAACTGCAAGTAGATAAATAGATGCCACTTCTGTGGGAAGGTAAACAGTGTTCCATGCACTCCTGTTTTTAGTCATGCCTGCCACATGTCCATGGAAACATCTGGAGATGCAGACAGTGCTGGCTCTTTGGCTATAAACAGAGATGAGCACTGAACCCTAGAGTCAGCTATGACTAGCTTTCAAGCAAGGGCAACCTTTACCTTTACTTAGTGACTTATAAGCACCATGACTGTCCTGAATGCTTGCTGCTGATGCCACTCAGAGGTAACTAGTTATTTATCACTTACTAGATTCTTCCACAGTCAGATCAGGAGCAGCCACAGCAAGTGCCCACATTGCCCTTTCCATTTAGACAGCTGTGCTGATTGAAACTGAAGGGAGGGAGAAGGCTGGTGAATAGTCATGAGTAGAAGTGACAAGGAGATGATCAGCTCACCCAAGAAAGTCTTTACTTAACATTCATTTATATTTTCTTATTTCCCTTTACAGCCCATCTGTCATTATTATTATTTTAAGATCTGTCCAAAACAAAATCACAGGTCAAGTAATAATAGCATTAAAACATCCAGCAATGGGGAAACAATTAACTACTATAAAACCATGACAAACTGACTATTTAGACCAGGCATATCAGAATTTCCAGAGTTCGATTTCCTCAAAGATCCTTAGGTATAGAGATTGGTTGGAGTCTTTCTATGGTGATTCTTTCCCTAATTCTGGTTCAGTTCAAGTAGAGGATATACATAAAATTGATAGTACTGTAAGCATTCTACAGCTTTTTGCACTGTGTTCAGAATCCGATGTACCGGTAATGCCAGGTGGCATTTTAAGCTCTATTTTATTTTTTAAATATATGATAAAAACAAACTGTTTCTGCTAAGGAAGGCATGTTTTATCCTATTTAACAAAAGAATAAAATATTTTAGCCCAAGCTGCTTTGACATTTTTGAGAGCAGTGTACTATATTTTACCTCTCCAGCTCTTCAGGGTACAACTATAACATTTGGGAGAAGTTGGGTTTATATATATTTCATCATTATAGCTGCCACTATAGCTATTTTTACTTCGAGGTAGTGCCAATCAAAAATGTAGAAAATGAAGAAGACCTGAAGAACTTCTTGATGAGGGTGAAAGAGGAGAATGCAACAGCTGGCCTGAAACTCAACATTAAAAAACCAAGATCATGGTATCCAGCCCCATCACCTCCTGACAAATAGAAGGGTAAGAAATGGAAGTAGTATACCTTCTTAGGATCTAAGATCACTGCAGATAGTGATTTCAGCCATGAAATAAAAAGACACATACTTCATGGGAGGCAAGCTATGAGAAACCTAGGCAACATAATAAAACGTAGAGACATCACCCTGGATCATAAGGAACGCTGAGCGCAGAAGAAAAGATGCCTTTGAACTGTGGTGCTAGAGGAGACTCTTGAGAGTCCCCTGGACTGCAAGGAGATCAAATCAGTCAATTCTGAAGGAAATCGATCCTGACTGCTCATTAGAAGGACAAGTGCTGAAGATGAAACTCAAGTACTTTGGCCACCAAATAAGAGAGCATTCACTTGAGAAGGCCATGGTGCTGGGAAAGATCAAAGACAAAAGGAGAAGGGGCAGCAGAGGATGAGATGGCTAGATGGTATCATTGATGCAGTGAGCATAGTCCTGGGTAGGCTACAGAGGATGGCAGAGAGCCTGGTGAGTGGTGGTCCATGGGGTTGCAAAGGGTTAGACTCAGCTGTGCAAATGAACAACAACAGAGCCAATCTGATCTGAGTAGATCTGCTTTGGGTATTTTCCCAAAGACAGGTGGGTTCCATGATAGATGAAGTCCACAGTAGGAAAGATAATTTCATCTGACTTGCATATATTTTTTCAAAAGAATTCACAAAAATATTTAAATTTCTTCATTAAGGACACAAAAAGAACTTGAGATTTTTCAAGTTTATATATCTGGACAAAAAATGAAATGGTCAGATCTGTACATCCAGTAAAAAGGTTTTATTTTTATTGTGTCAGAAGCACACCAAGGTGCTTTCTGGGCTGAAAGGATTTTTGCTGGAGAAACTTTGCTTACGGGACACACAAATGAGGCTCCTTTCATTTCCCCAAGATCTTTTCCCACCGAAATGGTCTCTATTTATCTATTTGCAATTTCTTGCTTTCAAACTGCTAGGTTGGCAGAAGCTGGGACAGAGACAGGCACTAATTCCCTCATTCAGTACTTGGGTCTTGAACCGCCGACTTGCCAACCTTCCAGCTAACAGGGCGAGCTTCTTATCCGCTGAGCCACCACAGAAAGGTTTGGGTACTTAATAAAAATAATTGCATGCTGTTAAGTCAATTCTGACTTGCATTGATCCTTTTCAAGGATTTTCTGAGTACTCAGAAATGGTTTACCATTTCCTTCTTCTGGGGGTATGCTGGAACTGGGCAGTTTGCTCAAGCTAACCAGCCTGCCTCTTTTCCCAAGAGTCCCAGTAGGTAATTGACCTACCAAGTTCTAGTTCTGCAGCCAGATACCTAATTCACTGAACTGTCCAGATGTCTTTAAAACTGAGAGTTTGAATCCCAGTTTATTCAATCCTAGCAGAAAAGGGATTGCTACTACCATTCCTTGATATCCTCTTCTTCATCAAGTTTAATTGGTGCAGGTGAGCAAAACTTTTGCCTCTTTCATTGTTCATAAAACCTTAGTGAAATTTTTCAAAGACTTACCAATTTCATTTCCACATGAGACTTTTAAAATAAAAATGTTTGAAAAATCAGAACTACATTTCTTTCCAGACCAGTCCAGAGATACCACCTCCTAATCAAGGCCTGTGGCTCTAAACAAGCAGAAATTAAACAGGTACAGCTGAGATCCACACAACCGGAGAATCACTACCATGCAAAACCTCCGCATTCTGAGCCACTGGCACTTAGCATAGATCTCAATGAGAACATAGCCGCTGAGAGGAATTCAGCTATTTAATGTAGGTGTTAGTTGTACTTGCTGGAATACAAAAAAAAATACAGCAGGATTTTGTCTTGATTCACTGTTCTCCTGTTAGTTTTTGTGATTCTATCTGGAATGAAACTATGTCTTAGACCAGGGTTCCTCAAACTTCACTCTTCAGATGTTCTTGGACTTCAGTTCCCAGAAAGTGTGTTGACTTGGGCTTCTGGTAATTGAAGTCCACGAACACTTGGAGAGCCAAGTTCGAGGAACCCTGTCTTAGACTGAATGTTCAGAAAACTTATCCTGGTCTTCAGGCAGAGAAACAAATCTCAGGATGAGCACTGCTGGAAGAGGAGAAACTTCAGTGTGAAGTTGCCAAACTAGTTTGCCTTTGTTCATGGGAATGAAAAATGTTCCTTCTTGAACTCGTGCTCAAGCAAAGTGTATTTATCTAGCCCTAGGAGGTCCAACAGTGGTGTCTATTTGCAGTAACTAAACAACCTCCCACAAAATCTGGAATCTCTGAACTTATATGACAACAACAACAACAGTGGCACAAGTAACAATATGTTACACAGTAGTTTGGTTTTGATGTGTATTCTTATTTAGCTGTGCTGTAAACTGTGAAATGGAAAGGACTGCTTCCATCCCATCTCCTGCATCCTGATGCTGCTCAGAATTCCCCATGAATTCTGTTTAAATTGTTTTTAAAAAGTCCAGATTAATTGCATTCAGGAAGTTAACATCATTTTGAGTTTGGCCCAATGACAGACATGGATGGCTTTTGGAAGTTTTATTTTCACCACAGCAGTGAATCACTGTGTGGTAAATGGAGTCGTTATTTTTCAAATAGAGAATCCATCTAATTCCAGAACCTTTAAATACCTTGTGGGAAAGTGGCAGTCCTCAGAAGATCTCTCTACCACTTATTTTTATAAAGGTCCTGAAATTATGGACAAAACTGCTATTTGGTTTGCAATGAGCAAAGGAAGAAACAATTAGTGCATTTTCTTGATGTCTTAAAGATTTATAAATTGCTCACAGTGGCCTGTAAGACAAGGTTATTCTGTGTATTTCGCTTGTTTAATTACCAGGTTCAAGTCTGTTACATAAACCCTGTTAATTGGCTACTGAGCCTGGGATATGACCTTTTTTTGGAAACTCTTATAAATCAAAGGAGAGAAACCGAACAGATGGACTAAGCAAAGGAAACTAATGACCTGGAACTTTCCAAAAGTACTATTTCATAAGCAAAGCATGATAGGTTTAGCAGAAGGAGTGTGATCACAGATTGTCCTCCCCCAGCACCACCTCAAAGAAACAAGACACCAAGGAAACAGAAGAAAGTGAGCTAGAAGTTGTGGACTTCCAGTGACCTCAAACAGGAAGAGGGGTTTCTGCCTCATCATTTTATTTGTTTCCATCCTACTTAACATGAACAATAAAATTTGAAAAATTGATCATTAAAGGAAAAAGCTTAGCTGCTCTGACAACTGCATTTTATGAAATGAAAGACTGATTTATGCTCATCTCTGATTTATTTTTATTTTTTGATGGAGCTGCAACTCAAATCCCAGGGATGTGAATGGAATTGCTCAGTCCCTAATACTTGCCACACCTATCTAAGGCAAATTCGGGAGGGGAGGATCTCATAAGTTTTCTCATAACACTTGACTGCCTCTACCTTTATTTTACATTCTAGTTGTGTCTCTGTGTTTTTCTTACTGCTTCGTGCATTTGACCTTCCTTAAAATGATGAGTCATGCTCCTTTCCAGAGGACAAACAGAACAAGGTGTGAAAGAGCTCCTCATACATTTGTTTTATAACCCTTTCTTCTTTGTCATAGATTTATCAGGTGTCAGAGCATCAGCTGCAGTCTAAGGAATCTGTAAAGCTTTTCCAGTCTCCAGAGAGAGAGAGAGAAATTTAGAACATGTAGTATTGGAGGGAGAATATGAGGTAACTTAAAGCCTCGGAATCCATCTCTACATGTCCCACACCTCTACCAAGGCTCAAAAGTGTTTTAATTAGCATCTTTCTTATACAACATTGGTGCATAAAAGAGACAAGAATAGAGATTAGGAGGGAAGCAGTGTATGCAAGCATTTGGGGCCTTCTTTCCTTTTGGAGCAAAGTGTTATGAAATCAAGGAATAAAATATATCAAGAAGGTGGATTACAATGGCTGGACTTTTCTCATCCCTGTAGTTGTGAAGAATTGGCTGACAAAGCAAGAAAGAAGCAAACTTTTACACCTATTCTAACTCCTTGTCTTTGACCAAGAGTTAACATCCTCACATTACAGCAGAAAACATTTTAAAGGACCTTTTTCATTTCAAGGAATTATTGGAAATGAGTGTTTGGCTGTTTCACCCAACTGACAATGTAATCTGGCATGTGGTCTAACAGCCAACCAAGGTGGGCTATTTGTCTGATAATGTATCCAAGGTCAATGACCCAACAGTGGTGTTTTGTCTGTATAAAGGCAATCAGTTAGAGCTAGTGAGAAGAGCATCTTAGGAACTCTGCGGGAAAGAAATGGAGCTTGCCTCCCACAGCATGGTCTTACTTGTGGGTAGACGAAGACATGTGCAACCAGTAGTGCAAGAACCTAGGGATGGGATAAGTAGAATTTGTTATTTTTAGTGTGATTCTTTTGCAATGCCTCCTTGCCTTGTATCCATTTGGAAATTTCTACTCTTTTAAATTGCCTTTTCTTTTTCTTTGTTTTCCCCTTTTAATAAGTTTGCCAAAACCCTTTTATGTGTTAAGAGACTCTGTGTCCTGAACCCAGACAAAACCAATCAACTCTATACCAAGGACATTTAAAAGAATTTTCCTTCAAAGTTTCACTTTGCATGTTCTAGTGGGGGGTGGAGGGGGGTTTGAGGTGTCATCAGAGAATTCCATTTTGAGCAAAGAAATGCCCTCAATGGCCATTCAGAGGCTGCAACTATTCCAGGATGCAGCTTCTCGGGTGGTCCTGGGGTGCGGGCGTTATGCCCGAGCTTCACCACTGTTTCAGGAGCTGCACTGGCTGCCAATATGCCTTTGTGTGCAATTCAAGGTGCTGGTTATAACCAGTGGTGGGCTCCCAAAAAATTTACTACCACACTGTGGGTGGGAAATGGTGGGCGTGGCCAGTGGAAAGCCCTTTTGTTGCACCAGAATTAGGACTACCTTATTTCAAAACTTGGATGGGCAGTGCCAGCCAGAATTTCTGCTACTGGTTCTGACAAACTGGTGCAAACCTGCTGATGCCCACCACTGGTTATAACCTTTAAAGCCATACATGGCAGTGGGCCAGGATACTTAAGAGACCGTGTCACCCTAAGGACATCTGTCCGTTCCGCCAGAGGGGACAAGGAGAGTCTCTTTGTGGTTCCATCTGCCAGAGAGGCTCATCTCTCAAGATTAATCTTTTAATCTTTGATCTTTTAATTTGTAACCTTTTAAATTTTTGATTCTTGTTACTTTTAGTTTTAATAGGGTTTTTAAGAGTATTTTATGATGCTGTAGTTTTTATATGTCATTATTTTTGTACTTCTGTATGTTGCTTAATTGTCGTGTGAACCGCCCTGAGTCAGGTTTCCTGAGTGGGCAGCATACAAGTACAAAAATTAAATTAAATTAATTAAATTAAAAGAAAACTGATTGTAAGTCTGCTCCTATTAACTCTCACTCTGTACTAGTCTTGCTGCTCCAGGATAAGCAAAAAGTGAAGGTATCTGTAAAACCCCAAAAGGGAGAGTTTGAATCCAGGATTGTGGCAGCAAGGCAAGGATCAATTTCACAACTTCTGGGTCTTTTTGTTTGAAACATACAGGAGCTTCAGAAGACTCTCTAGGTCATCTGGTGCTGACATTTTTATGAATCTCATCAGCAGTGTAGATCATGGGAAAACCCTCTGCAAGCCAAAGGTGCTGCAGATAGAGCTTTGTGAGAGGCAGATGCTCCCTTTGTTAGAAGGGCAGCAACAGCTGCAGTTACTACTGATATTTTGCTGACTGTCTGCTCAACATAAAATTTCTTTTCATCCAGCTATGGATTGTCATATTATCTGCTTAACTGGATCCACTCTCAGGAGTAGTTTTGATCACTATCCCAACAGCTTGTCTTCCCTGCCTTTGTGATATCACAATAATATCTGCTTTTGGCGGGTGTGATATCAGATTTGATTTCATAAACTGGTCTCAAGGTTTTTGCTGTAAATCTCAAGATATTAGAAGCTATTGACCTTTGAGTTCCTCTGAGTTCAACACTTGAACAAATGCTAATGTACCCGACTATTCACAGAGAATCAAGAATATATCACAGCCCACCAATGGTATCTGACTCTACGGTTGGGTGCTCATCTCCGTTTATAGCCAAAGAGCCAACACTATCTGCATCTGAGGCTGGGTATAAGTGCAACTAATAATAATCTGCAGACATTTCTTTGGACATGTGGCAGGCATGACTAGACACCAAAGTGCATGGAATGCTATTTACCTTCCCACCAAAGTAGTATCTATTTATCTACTTGCAATTTCTTGCTTTCAAACAACTAGGTTGGCAGGAGCTGGGGCAGAGATGGTCACTCACTCTGTTGTGCAGCACTCAGGTCTTGCACTGCTGACCTGCCAGCCTTCCAGTCATCAAGTTCAGCATCTTAACCATTAAGCCACCCAGATCATTAGCTGTTTACAACAGACATGGTAATATTACGAGGGGGTACAGAACATTAGGAACAGAAATGAGAAGGTTCTTGGTTCTGCCTGGATGATGCAGGACTCTAGGTTATCCATGGAGAACCAAGTATTGCAGTGTTTTGAGGCCTCATCAGGCATCACAGAAATCAGGCCTGAAAAGGCAAGGTATGGATGGGCTAGGCTTGCCATCAGGTGTAATGAAGCAACTGCTTCAAGGAGCAGCTTTTTGATGTCATGAAATTATTAGTGAATTAATTTCTGATGTTCTCAGAATATGCAGAGAAGACATTTTCCTCACATGCCAAAGTAACTGGAACATATTAGAGTGCTGTACCCATTGGCTTTCCTGTGAATAACTCAATGATACTCCATTACAAAATGCACTTCACCACTTTTCCCCCATTGGTCCATCTTCACAGCAACCTCAGCTCCAGATATGGTGGCACTTTCCCATTTTGTCAGACTTTATGGCTTTATGACAAAAAAAGTAAGGAAAAAAACCTTCTCTTGTCTTCCTGCAACTTTCAGAACCCCAGAGGAAGCATCCCCCTCCCCATAATAGGGCAAAGACACAGTGAAGAGAAGCTGTCAGTGATAAACTCATATATATCAACTCCAAGTTCCTTTCCTCCTCCAGGGGCTATCAGGAAAATTTAATCAGCCTTTCCTCTTCTCGTCAATCACAGAGAGTGTTTCTATACTTGAATACTCTGCATTGAAATTTTTTGTCAGCCCCATCACTATTTGCCCTTGATATCTGTAGGCAGTCACTGCTGAACAATGTGAAGTGTCTCCTTTTTTTTAAAGAGAGAGAGAGAGCCCTGAATGGCAGCCACCATAGGGCAACGGCGACTTTCAGAGGTCACAAGGAAAGGAATATACTTACAATGAGGAAAGTGAAATGAATAGCAGATTTCAGACACTTCCTGCCAACTCCTCATCAATGCAAAAAAACCCTCACCAGCCAGGTTTCTATCTATAAACACAAAAATAGGGCCAAACAGTATAGATGCAAATGAGAGAAAGAAACCACCATATTAAAGCATTTGTGAAGGACACACCTTCCTATATTAGGGATTCAGCTGATTTTATTTTGCAGCTAGAAGACTTTAAAGTACCGGATAGTGCTGAGTACCGGATAGTGCTGGCCTGTTGGCCATGGATGTTAATGCTCTTTACACAAATATCTCTATGGAGAAGGCTAGGATGGTTGTAAATAATTCCTTGAGACAATAAGTCCAACTCCTACCACCCACTCATTTTCTATTGGATCTGCTGAACATTTGTTTAGAAAGTAATTTTTTTTGTTGGCAGGATTATTTTTATCTTCAAACACAAGGTGTAGCTATGGGTAGTCGTATTGCACCCAGTGGAGCCAACCTGTACATGATTTATTTTTTTAAAAAAGAAGGTTATTCTGAACCCTGAATTTAATTCATCTTTTGTACATATTATGGTATACAAGAGAGTCATTGAACTTTTTTCTTTTTTTTATAAACATTGCATCATACAAGACTTTATAACATGGCTAAACAATCAGAATCCTAATTTAAAACTTTTTTCTGACATGGATCTTAAAACCTTATCAATTGTAGACATCAATGTTTATATCTCCGATCAAGGAACTTTGTGCAAGAAACTCTTTCTTAAACCCACAGAGAAAAATATTTATCTCCAGTTTGGGTCATTCCATCCACATTATTTAAAAAATAACATTCTATATACTCTCTTCTCAAGGGCAAAAAGGAACTCCTCTACTGAAGGAGACTTTCTAGAATCAGGTAATAATATCAGGGAGGCATTACATCAAAGAGGCTACCCCCATCACATCTTCAATGGTTCCTTTGATAAGATTCAAAAAATACCCAGAAATGTACTTTTGACATACAAAAAGGAAACCAGCCAATTTAGAATCAATTGGTCTCTGGAGTTCTCTCCATTGGCCAATGATATTAAAAAGATTATACATAAACACTGGCATATCCTTGGTGACATATCAGGATGCAATGATAAACCAGTTATAGGTTTTAAAAGGATCAGATCCCTGGGCGAAATAGTAACACATACTGAATTCACGTCCAGACAGGGACTAACACAGAATACTATATGCAGTCATTACAGATGTCACAACTGTGTCATATGCAAATTTGTCTGGAAAACAAAGCCTGTATCCTTTACAGAAGTTGATTCCCATCTTAAACTCAAAAACTTTTCAAACTGTAATAGCATTAATTGCACTTATTTATGGATTTGTCCTTGTGGTAAGAAATATGTTGGAAAATCTTCAAGACCCATTAAAATAAAAATTGGAAAACACAGATCCAGAATTAGAAACCAGGTATTACAAGCCCCTTTAGTTATGAACTATATCAAGGAGGGTCACACAGATGAGAATTTCAAGTTTGTCGTTCTTGAAGTTGAGCAACCTATACCTTTAATAAAAACAATATTGATAAATTGTTGTTGCAGAGAGAAGCATTTTATATTCACTGTCTAAAGACTTTGATTCCATCAGGTTTGAATAATGAGTTGGACCTTTCTTGTTTTTTATAATCATTTGCATGGTTTTATAATTCTGAGCATGTTGTCACTTTAAATCAAGCCATTTCTGCCTCCTTACTGTATCTTTAAAAGAAAAAGGAAATTATTTCTCATGAATAAATCTCTTGACACACAATATACAGTTGTACCTCGCTTAAAGAGCATAATGCGTTCCACAGGACTGCTCTTTAAGCAAGTTTGCTCTTTAAGCAAAACACCATTGTAAGTGACCGATTGTGGGGGGGATTGTGAACCCCGATTTATTTGTTAAGCGAGTTTTTGGTTGGTTTTATCTGTAATGAGAAGCGAACATTCAGAGAAAATTCTGCTCTTTAAGCAGTTACTCTTTAAGCGAGACGCTCTTTATGCGAGGTTTGACTGTATATTGCAAATATTGTACCATGTTTTAACATCTTTAAGCTCATCATAATAGGATGTACTCCTCTCTGAGGCTAGTAGATGTGTAAAAAAACACTCTTGGTATATTTAGATATCTTGTTTTAAGGCTTACAGCCAACTATAATGTGTTGTCAGAATGTATGATTTTGTTTTCATTCTATTGTCTACAGAAAAATACTGAAGATTATATCCTGATGAAGAAAAATTCTTTTGAAAAACTGGCAATACCAGAACAGTTTTGATGATACATATGTTATTTCTTCACTCCTTTGCATTCTTGCAGTAAAAGATACTTGAAAGACATTTCCTGTCTCAAACGGTTTCTTTCTCTCATAGGTTTCTATCTATGGCAACCCAAAGTAGTGTTTTCTTCTGTTTACTAAATTATATAGTGCCTTCAAATAATGCACATACAAGAGGAGAATATAAATAAGATGGAAAAGGCTGCAAGAGGTGGTCCCGGAAGCCCTAAGAATAGATCTAGCAATCATTATCACTTACCTATATTAATCACAAAGTGAAATGAAATTGGAACAAGGTCTGAGGTTAACACTACTCACTGTTGTTCTTTTGGCAGGAGCAGAAGGTTCACACACACATACACACACACACAACTTGTTTTCAGGCTTTCTTGGATGTTGCCGTCTGCCCATAGTGATGTCATCACCAAGCCAAATCTGACTGGCTACTTATTGTCAGGACAAAATCATACTCATTGCATGAAACCTGACCAGTGGGATCATGAAGCCATGATCTGGAAAGAATAAGAAAACAAGCAAGCAAGCCGTCAGGACAAAAATGGCATGAGAGTAGCTATAGTTGTGAGAGGGTGGACAGTCCACAACATTATATATATTATATATCAGACAAATTAGATGTATTATGATTTAAGAAGCTTCCTGGACTGGACATTTGATGTTAGCTTTAGGGATGTGTACAGCAGCAGCAGCAGCAGCAACAACAACAACCAAAAGTATTTCATTGAGTTTTCATTTTCCATCATTTCATCCCCCCTCCTCATTTTCTTTCATTTTCATGTTTTTAGCATGTCTAACCTTTCATTTAACATGAAATGAAAAGCCTCTGTCAGATTAGTTCATTTTTCACTTCCTGTTTGTGTTTCCTGGCCAAATTAAACCCTACAGATCCCTGAAAAACTACTTTAGAAAAGCAAACCAACAACAGCAACAACAACAACAGCAACAGCAACAACAAGTAAGACATTGGAGAATCAGTCTACTCTGAAAGCAAGCAACAGAACATGAAAAAAAAATGTTTTTTTTAAAAAACTCACCAAAATACACACCTTTAACTTCAAAGCATAGTAAATAAATCAAATAATGTTTAAAAAATAAAGCTAACAGTGAAAGTTTTCAGAGAAACACAGAAATGTACAGATTACAGACACTAAGCAACCATACGTATCAAGGGACTGGGGAGAAATCCACTTTCGGTTGAGATTATACTGGATCCCTCTTTTTAGCTTGTTAAAAAGGAAACTTTTTCATACATGGCCATATGATAGACAAAGTGTAGAGAAAGAAGGAGGAAAACCCAGAGTTCCCCATAAAACCAGAAAGGTGGGAGATTCGAGACACACAAAAAGAAGAACTTCACACTGTGTATAATTAAACTATGGAACTCACTACCACAAAAACATAGTGATGGACCACTTTAAAGAGCGATTGGGTACATGAATGGAGAAATGGGAGTATTGGGATGGCTATCTATTGCTTCTGGTTGTCAGAATATCACAGAATATCATGTACAGTACTTGGAAATTTGACAATACTGGGCAAATATAGGGGCTAAATCTTCATCTTCAGCATCAATCAGCTTTGGAAAAAGCCAAAAATGACCAAAGTGACCAGATGACTACATCTAGATTTGATTATGTGCTACAAATGTGGTAACACCCAAACTACATTTTTAAAATAGGTGCTTCCTTAAGTAGTGAAAAACATATGTCTATCATAGTCCATGGGTTTCCTCACATGCATATCTACTATATAATGTATTTTGCTTTGTAATTGGTCAAGATAAACACTGACTTAATTTGTAAATCTGGTTACTCAGGCACATAGTTTTGAGGAAATTCTACTGAAGTCAAATGGACTAACCATGGGGGAATATGAATTCACTTTTAACACTTTGCTTGAATGTCAAGGGCTGGCTGCTGATATAACCATTCCAAAGTCTTCTTTCTCTGTGCCTGTTTTCCTCAGCAGGAGAAGACATTTCTTTTTAACTAGTATTTGACATTTCCATCATGTAAGTGTTAATTTGGGCTCAATACATGTTTGCTGCTGCTTTTTATTTCTTGTAAACACGTTTTAATAATGGGTTATTGTATGCACACTCTTTGTAAACCACTATGAAAATCTCACAGGGAGAAAGTCAGTTTATACATTTCTTAAACAAATGGATATTAAAAATGTACCTGCAGTCTCTGAATTTTAGTCTAGCATCCTTTGGCATGATGCCTGTTATTTTCTGAACAAAACATCTGTGGGCTTATCCAGATGGGGGTGTATGTGTGGATTTCCTTCAACTCACCATAGATTGTCTCTGTTCTTCATAGAGAAGAATGAGACATACTGGTGTTAGTGTCCAGACTGGCAAAAAGGAGAGCATGCAGGCTTTGATCACTCCATGACTCAAACATGGAGAAAACAATAAAAGGTGAGATACAGGAGAAAACATCAAGGTAGAAGCCAGACAAGGCAGAAGGTAGAGCAAGGCCAAGTGTCTGGGTGCTGTGGAAGTATTGCAGAGAAGCTGGAGGGTGTGTCAGTGGCATCCATCCAAGTTTTGAAATAAAGTAGTCCTAATTCGGGTGCAACACAGGGCTTTCCCCCTGGCCACGCCCACCATGCCACACCCACCATATGGTAGTAAAAAATTTTGGAGCCCACCACTGGATAGGAGCTTTTGGGCTCTCACATATGTGTGGGGAACAGAGTAAAGATGGAAGACTTTCAAATTTTTAGCTTTAGAATGTGAAACATCAGACTGGCCAGATTATCCTGCTATGGTAATAGAGTAGACCGGGGTGGCCAAACTATGAACCGTGGGCACAATTTCATGTGGTCCACCCCCACCCTTGCTGTTCCTGGAAGCAGAAGTGGATGTGTTGATGATAGCTGCAAAATGTGCCCGTGCATGCATAAACGCACCCATGCCTGCCATAAATGCTGCTGTAAAATGTGTCTGTGGCTGTCATGAATGTGTTTATGACAGCCAAGGATGCATTTTCAGTGGCTGGCATCAGCAGGTTCACACCAGTTTGCCAGAACTGGTAGCAGAAATTCTGGCTGGTCCTGCCCATCCAAGATTTGAAATAAAGTACAGTAATACCCCGGATAATGTTATGACTTGGTTCCACAAGTCATGACGTTATCCGATTTTTAGCGTTGTCCGATGCATGCATCGAACAACGCTAAAAAAAAGCCCTGACTTCAGGGACAAACTGAGCAGGCAGTGGGGTGCCTTTAAAGCCACCCCCCACTGCTGTGACTACATACACACCCCACTGCCTGCTCGGGAGAATCCAGCCCATCCCTGGACATTTACCTTCAAGCCACCAGCAAGCTTCTGTTGCTGGTGCATGCTCTGACGATCGGAGGCTTGTTTTTTTTTCCGTTCCCTTTGTTCCCTTCCCTCCTGTATTTAAACTAAAGGGAAGGGGGAAAGAAAGAAATGTGATTGGTTCTCTAGAGAACCAATCACTTCTCTCTCTTTCCCCCTCCCTGTATTGTCAATACAGGAAGTGAAGGCGAAAAACAAGCCTCCGATCGTCGGAGCATGCAGCTCAGCAACAGAAGCTTGCTGGTGGCTTGAAGGTAAACGGCCAGGGCTGGGCTGGCTTCTCCCGAGCAGGCAGTGGGGTGGGTGTGGGGAGTCCCCAAACTGCTGGGGGGGGGAGGAGGGAAGTGGCAGGGAGAGGAGCTTTGGCCTCCTTTACTTCTTTAATACGATGGATTGGATAACGCTAAAATGAACGTTCTCCGGTGCAAATCTTCCCCCCAGATTTGTTGTTGTTATGCGGTTTTAGCGTTATCCAGTGCAATCGTTATCCGGGGTATTACTGTAGTCCTAATTCGGGTGCAGCATAGGTATTTCCTCCTAGCCATGCCACCATACCATGCCCACAGTGTGGTAGTAAAAAAATTTTTGAGCCCACCACTGTGCATTTTATGGCAGTGTTTACAGCGGGAGGAACCATGTGACCAGCCCATTCATCTGTCTGGCGGATGTGGTCTGGCCCATGGCGTGAAAAGTTTGGGAACCTCTTGGAGTAGACTATACAGCCAGCAAATCAACACAATGTCAGATGGCATTTAACTAGCCCGACAACCCTGAGGACTAATGGCTTGAGTACTAAATTCCACAGCCAAGGGTGATGGTCCCCAAGTGAATTAAATCCCACTTGAATCCATCCTGATGGAGGGCAGCAGCTTAATCAATACTGGTCTGGGGCAGATGAGGACTTTGCATGCCAAAAGGGATCAGGACCACAAAGTGGCTCGCGAAACTGGATCAGTAGTACTGCTGCAAAGCGGAAGGCAGATTAAAGGCCACTGCATTACATTCTTAGGACAGTCTTCATGGCTGATGGCCATGATGATCACCAATATTCGGATTTGGGTATGGTAGAAGAAGAATGTGAAAAAGAATACTGCACCACAGTGTAAGCTCAGTCCAATAACAAAACTGAAACAAAATTAAATTCTATCTTCAGAAGGCTACAAAAAAGATTAGAAATTCACAAATTCATTGTCATCGAACATACCAAGAAAAGACTGTTCTGTTGGTTGGTGAGAAAAATACTGATACCATCAGCAGTCAGTCAAGTGTAATATAAGGAAAATGCTTCCTCTGGACAAGTCCTAGGCTCATACTCTTTCTCCACCCAGAAAATCATGTCCGCAGCCTTTCTTTGAAAAACATTGCACTTAAAGAGATCCTCTGAAGACTTCTGTTGAGATGTTTTAGAATATTCTTCTGTACTAATGAAATAGAGCCTTGATCTGCCTTCATTGATTATGTGGCTATTATAAAAATGTGATCAATTTACTCCCTTAGATGGCTTACAAACAAAGGCTAATTGCTTTCTGTGAAACATAATGACATCTTCAATAGGAGGTTTAGTGAGAACTAGCTTTTTCTCTTATTCTTCTTGCAGTTTTTTCTCCTCTCTTTCACTAGCCACTTCTTTGGGGAGGGGTGTGGAGAGGGTACTCTGTGCTTAATGAAACTGAATGGAGGTAGCAGATAAATATTTTTAAAGGAGAACTGTGCTAATAGTTTGTAAATCCAAAGAATTAGCCTTTCACAGATTAGATCACATGTGCTCAAGAGAGAATATGAAACTTCTGGTCAGTCTAATTATTGTGACCAAAATGATGCACTGACAAGAAACAAAAGAAAAGAAAGACAAAGACTTGTGGCACTTTAAAACAAACTGCTATATACTAATGTCAGTTTTTATGGATCCAGTTCACTTCTCAGACATAACAGTAAGACTTTGAAGCAGGGGTTCCCAACCTTTTCAAGCCTGGGGCTGTGGAATTTAGTACTCAAGCCATTAGTCCTCAGGGTTGTCGGGCTAGTTAACTGCCATCTGACATTGTGTTGATTTGCTGGCTGTATAGTCTACTCATGCTCTCTCAGTCAGCTTCGAGGGCCGGATGGGAGTGGCTGTTTTGTACCAACAGCTTCAAAGGGGTGGCCATTTTGATTCTTGAGTGCCCTTGGAAAGGTGGGGGCCTCATGAAATGGTGCCATGGGCCAGATCTGGTTCATGGGCCTTAGGTTGGGAACTCCTGCTTTAGAGCAATAATCTATATGTAGCCCCAAAGACCAGGACAATTGGGAGGACAATGGTTAGTTACTTGTCAGATGCTACTCATGTCCGAGTACAGTATATATATTTTTCCCCTGAAAATTATTTTCATGAAAAAATGCCATTGGTGTGAATTTATTTAAGGTAGATCCCAGTTTGCCATGAAGTGACCCACACACTGTAAACACAAAGCCATCTCCTGCAGCACGTATGAAATGAGACATGCAGAATTTAACACCAGGACTGCCATGGACTGCTGCAATCTTGAGGACATTGACAAGGTGCACCTTCACTGCCAGTCCGCTTGGCATGGCCTCTTCCACCTCCATGACTGTTGGAAATCAGAATTGTGAAGTGGTTCCTCCTCTATTCATTTTGCCATTGGACCCAATATGATGGTTTCCAATGGCATTTCCTCCACTGAGGGGGACCGTCACCCCGCCTAAAGGGGCTCATCTGCCTGTAGCCATTGGCCCTTTTAGGGAGTCAAGTTATTTACCAACACTCAACGTTGAGTCACTGGCTGTACAGATTACCATAGTGGGATGTCCAGCCAGACAAGAGGTTAGTTAGTACAGTAGACACAAACTGAAAGTGATGTGAACCAGTGTGGTATTTCACACTGGAGAATGACTGAAGACCCCTGACTGATATTCAAATCTAGCCCTGTGAAGTTTTTGTTCTTTAGAGTGGCAAAGAGGATAGTAGATTGTGCTATTACATATTTTGGTAATGAGTTTACTTTTTATAGACTTTGTCCTATGGAAAGTGGCAGTGGTTGGTTGGTGAAGTAACCTAGGCTATAGGAAATGACAGAAGATAGCAACCTAATTATTGAATTTTGAAGCTTTGTTATGTAAACAGGTAAGTGTTACAAAAAAACTTTCCTGAAATATACAGGAACAAATCCTGACCAACAAACTACAAGAACTTCATCTAGCCTCCATCTACTTCTTAACAACAATACTCAAACCATGTAATACCATAACTGTTGGGATATCTGGATTATTTAATACCATCACTGTTGGGATATCTGGATTATGTGGACTCCATCCTCAAACCATTTGCCACCAATGTACCTAGCTACTTATGAAATACCACAGACTTTCTAAGGAAACTTTGCTTGCTTACTTACTTTTTGTTTCTTGCCTGAAAAGTTTACACAGACTAACACAACTAATACAATATGAACAGAAAAAGATTTGGGGGGTGGGGTTGTATCCCCCACTGAAGAAAGATAAAATGGGTCATATCTCTCTCTCACACACACACATACTCTCTCTCTCACACACTTGGTGTACAATCTGGCACTTTGTTCTTAGAATTCAGAAGCATTTGGTGTGTTTGAACACCAAATAATTATTTCATTATTACAGGGTTTGAATAAGGTTTACAAGCTTTTGAGCAAAATGCCTCACATAGTCTTGCCTCAGACAATTTCCACTGAGAAGTTTTAAACTGAAATTCACAGAGCCCATAATTTAGAACACAGGCATAGGCTTTGCCACAGGCTATAATTTTTTCCCCCCAGGTTGAGCCAGAAAACATGAAAAACGATCTGCTAATGTATGTAAAAAACATTCTAATTCTCAAACTACATGATGTTACTTCTAAGGCTGCTGCTATATAGTGTCCTTTAAAAAAATTCCTAACCTTGATGGAAATACTGTACCTGGATTAGAAATGTAGTACATGGAGAAGAAAGGTTTGATCCCGCCTTCCCCAGATATAACCCCATGAAATTCTGCCATACACACCAATGTGGCAGTTAGGGATGAAAACACCCTTTGTCAACCATAAAGTGGCAAAGTTGGGTAAAAAGGTAAACGTCACACTTGCTCAAAAGCTAGTCGTATCAAACTCTAGGGTTCAATGCCCATCTCTGTTTCGTAGCCGAAGAGCCAGTGCTGTCTGCTTCTGCAGATGTTTCTATGGTCATGTGGCAGGCATGCAAGGTGCAAATGTTTTGAACTTCAGAAATATGAAATTTTGTATCATTTTTAATGCTCCCACTAAAGAAACCTTCTTTATTTAGATAAATGAGAACTCCTGGGCCATTTGGCACAAAAAGACACACTACCTTTGAGCACCCTGGACTCTAAGAAAAAGAACTGTGAACCTACTTTTTCAGAGCATGATTGTGTGTTATTTTAATTTCCAGACCATTTTTCAACTATGGACCTGCAAATGAGTAGCTCTGATATATCTTCAAACCATACATTAAAACTGATATGAACATTAATTTGGTCAATAAAGGAACTGTCACTTGATGATAGTATTAATTTTAGGGAAACCTCCAAGGTAGAGAGCAGCTATAAACTCCTAATTCCAGATGGAGCAGCTGAGAACCCACCGGTTGCTGTCAACCTCCTTTTAATGTATTTGCTGCTATTCTGCTGCTTTGTAATTATAATTACCTGCCTGGAGGGGAGTGATTGCTTGTAATTGTTTCTATGATATACACTGATAATATTGGTGTATTTGTTATTTTTCTGTTTTGTTGTATTGTATCATATTGTATTTTCTATTATATTTAATTTCAAATTTATTATGATTACGTAATATATTGTTGATTATAGTGTTGAATGTCATATTTTTTAGTTTTGTGAGCCACCCTGAGTCGGTTGCACCGAGTAGGGCAGCATATAAATTGAATTAATTAATAAATAAAATAAATAAATAATCCTCCCCCCCTTCCCAATTTAGAGATAGAGGGGAGAATTAAAGGGGGAGAAGGAGGTCTTCATGTTGCAAAGTAGAAAGACTGGCCAATGTCACGCTTGTGTTTTAGTGCTGCAGTGGAGATAAGGAATTAATAGATCAGTGATGGTGAACCTTGGTACTCCAGGTGTTCTGGAACTTCAATTCCCAGCAAGAGTGCTGACTTGGGCTTCGGCGAATTGAAGTCCAAGAATACCTGGAGAGCCAAGGTTTGCCATCACTGGAATAGATAAATGTAAGAGAAAGAAGGAGGGACACTTTGAGTCTTATGGATCCATCAACCCTAGTGAGGGAGAAGGATTATGCATAATGCTGCTCCCAACTTTCTGCCCCAGTTATCACAAGATCAGCTGGGATTAGAAGTGGGTGTTCCTCCACCCCTGCCTGGCCTCCATAGATCTGGTTTGCCTGTGTACTTTCAGTTTTGGGGAATGTAACCAACACACCTAGAAAATTAGATTCACTGTGAAGGAGTCACTCACAAGCCTTCCCACTTACCAAAGGAGTGATGTTAATCGCATGGATGCCATTCACTTGTCCCTGTAAGATTGGGTAAATTGCAGCCAGTATAAGATCTAAGTAAACTCTGGACCATTGTTGGGGATGGGAAAGGGATGATAGGTTTATTTATTTAATCAAACTTTTATGCCACCCTCCTCACAGAGACCCAGGGCAGCTAACAAACTTTAAAAACTCTTTAAACACAATAAAACATGGTATAAAAACAGGATTAAAAATTACAAAAATTATAAGAGATTAAACAAGACACACAGAGAGAGGGAGGGGTCAGAAGAGCCAACAAACTGAGTCATCCTTCCCAGCTCCAGTCCTGAAGAAAAGGTTCCTTGAAGCTACTATGTGCATCTTTAAGGAAGTTCAAACATAAGTTTACTTCTCAATCTAGCAGTTTTAGGTGGTGGGGCAGCGGAGAGCCCGAAATGGGGAGGGAAAAAATGGAGGTTTTTTTTTTCCACCCATTTTGGGCTCTCTGACACCCCTGCTGGCTCTGGAGAGGTCGGGGGAGCCAATCCGCACTGTTTCTGAAGTTCCTCCACCTCCCCGGCCGCTCCAGTAAGCCAAAAGGTCGGGATTTGAATCCCAACATTTTGGCTTACTGCAGTGGCCTGGGAGGTGGAGGAACTTCAGAAATTGTGTGGATCGGGTCTCCCTACCTCCTCGGAGGTGGCAGGGCCAACAGGGAGCCTGAAATGGGTGAAAAAATGGAAGTTTTTTTCACCCATTTTGGGCTCTCCAGCACCTCGGGTGGCTCGGGGAGATCGGAGGACCTGATCCGCAGCTGTGGGGTGGCTGGGGAAGCTGATGGGGGAGGCCACCGTCAGCTTTCCAGCCACCCCAACCCTGCCTCCGCAGCTGAGGGGTGGCTGGGAAGCTGAATGGGGAACCCCTGTTCAACTTTTTAGCCACCCTGCTGCTACAAACGACTGCATTGGGTAACGCTAACAGATCGTTATCCAATGCAATTTTTTTTAGACATTTTGCATCATTATCTGATTCTAGCGTTATCTGATGCAGTCGTTATCAGAGGTATTACTGTATTTTGTAATTTTCTCCAGCTGTTTATCCTCAATTTCATGCATCATCAACATTATCTAAACAGCACAAAAAATAATGAGCACGTTCTCAGAGTATAAATTGTTAAAACATGTATAGCCAGCAGATAGGAGGCATCAATGTAGTATATAGGACAGAGTGTCAGATTAGGAATCAAAGAATCCTGAATTCAAATCCCTTCTTGGGCAAGGAAATTTATCAGGAGGTAACAACAGTAAATGCTCTTTGAATATCTAACATACCTTGAAAATGCTGTTAGGGTCACCATAAGTTATTTTAAGGCACATAACAACAGCAGCAGTCAATTATTATTGTCTATTGGTATCAGATACAGGCAGGATGAGAAAGCCCAATTCTCAGAGTCTGTTCAGTGACAAAAATAAGGAATGGGGCTCAGTTCAAAGGTTGACCACTGCAGGGTCAGAAACCTGCACCAGGGAGCATCTCCTGAAGACCAAAGACCTGCACTTTGCTACAGTACCTGTGGCAGGAAATGCTTGTTATTCTTTTCTCTCTGAGCTTGCAGGCAACAACCAGACTGAAGAGATGAAGTCACACCCTCTGTTTGCCTTGCCTGGAAAGTGGAAAGTGGCACAGGGAAAATAGTTGCCACACATACACACAATAAAAGCTGGAGTACAATAATGAGAAAATAAAATACTTTCCTGACCATCTCGGTTTCCATCTTTGCCTCTCCTCATGCCCAATGACTGAACCAGAACCTTGCATCCTATTTCCTGCTCTGCAGTCTCTTAAATTTAAAAGCAAGGATGAGGAAGCCTTATAAATCATAAAGTGTACACACAATCCATTTTTAGTCTTGGTATTTAATTGGATAAAGCTATTGGCTTTATTTATTAATTCTCACTGCCTTTTTACAGACCTAAACACTATATTTTAGATTTCTGTTATTCATCTGAATGAAATATCTTTTTCTTAATATCCTCTTTAAAAGCCCCATAGGAACTGTGAATTATTCAATTAAGTTTTTCAAGCAGCTTTTCCTTCAATATCAAGTCCTGTAAAGGGATCGACACAACCTCTGCACTTCTATCTCATTGCAACTTCAGTTTCTCCAGTGTTTTGCAGCAATGAAATCAAATTAGATTTTAGTACCTTTCACAATGTTCCAGTGTGGTGGGCAGTTCATTCCTAAAATCTGGAGCCAAATCCTATTTAATCTGATTGGTTTTAGGTTACACTTTACTCCATATTTGTAAAATGGGACATAATGACCCAAATCCTATGTATATAATTTCGTATAGTAGAAGCTGCTAAAAGTTAGTTTTAAATTAATTAAATATTTCTCAACCCCGCCCCAGGTTCCAGAGCTCCTTTTGGACAATAAATGGGTCCTTACCACCATTTCAAGTTTACCTTTTCTGCATCCTCTATTAAAAAGACTACTGAGGATGAAGGGTTTGAATGACAAATTGCCCATTTAAGCTCACTAATAATCTTCAACATCTTTATTTATTTATTTATTCATATCAGAGAGTTGTATAATTTAAATGAAGGAGCATGAGTTGTAAACAACGGAATGACACAATTGAGTCTGGATGTTTTCAGAGTAAAGTTGGCTTCAGCTTTGTATTATGCCTATGTAATCTTGTGCAGCAGCCTTTGACATATGTTGACCATGAGAAGGACAAAATGGAACCTAGCAGGAGCCCATAACACAAAATATAGTGAAAAAGGAAGCAGTTCACCAACTACTATTGATATGCCAGAAATCCCCAAAGGTACAGTAATTTCAAACATGAAGAATACCCTGGATCAAGATTACAGTTGCACTGCCACATCCAGACTGAAAATCCAGTGGTTGGCTCCTGATAGCTTATAGCAGGGGTGGCCAACCTTGGTGCTCCAAGTGTTCTTGAAATTCAATTCCCAGAAGCCCTGATCAACTTCTATGCTGACTTGGGCCTCTTGTAATTGAAGTCCAAGAACACCTAGAGCACCAAGGTTTGGCACCCCTGGCTTATAGAAACTAATTTTGCCTGCAAAGATAGATACTGCTGGATTAAGGTTTATTCAGCAAACTTTATTTTAAAATTTTTGATGGTGGAGGAGTAATTTATGGAAAAATATATATCCAAGGTAGATAAGTCTGAGATAAGAGGTGGATGGGGAATCCAACTTAATCTTGTCCTAAATCATATTCAGTTAAATGGTACCTGCTGTTAGAATGGCATTATAAGGTTGCGGGTGGTGGTGGTGGGAAATCAACACAATGACTCCTGAATTATTTTACTATGCATAGTTTCCACGAAATTAATTCCTCATTTTTTGAATAAATGACAAGCCACATGAACTGCTGGATAGCTCAATAGTTTAGGTATATAGCTGCCAAGTGAGAGGCTGGGAGTTTGAGTCCCCTCCATGTTTTCTTGACTTGATAATTCACAGGATCTTTTCCAACTATTCAGTTACAAGATTATTATTAAATCATTACTTTTCCCCAACAATTTTCCTCCCACCATCATAATCAATCAGCATTAAGTATCATATGCAGTGAAATGAAATACTGGTGGAAAGCAACAGCCTGCCATTGTCTTTTACTTTCTGTGCCAAATAATAGGTGTAAGATTTATGAAGAAATATGGTCTCTAAAAATTGTAATAACTGATTTGGGGAGACTAGTATAACATATGCAGGCTCACCAGAAGAGGGATGTCTTCCTTATGTACAAGTAAATACAATAGGTTTCACTTCAGTTTGAAAACTTTTATAGCAGCCTCTGGAGAGTGACAGGGCATGTCTCCAAATGTTTCTTGGCAGTGAGTAGAAAGAATTCAGCTCATCAGTAACAATTGAAAAAAATGGCTACTTTTAGCAAAATGAAAACTATATTTAACAGTATGGGCAGGAGGCAGGGTGGGAGACTGAGAAAGAGAATACAATTTTTAGCAGAACACACTGACCTTGTTTTGTTACCCCTACAAAAAACTGAAACAGAACAAAACAGAGTAGCTAGACTAGAGTAAGAAATTCTATTGCCATTGATAACTGATAATTAAACCATAAGAGTAACCAGATCCTTGGATTAACATTGTATTGGTAAATTAGTAACTGAGAGATTTTTTTCCCCACTGGGAACGTTATGTAAGGACCAACTATTGCCACATCAGCAACATTTCCCCAAGCAAACATAATTTAGTGTGTATTTGGTGAATGACGATGGGAAGCTTCTCAAGACGACAAGTGCTGCATCTTTGAAAAAGTCAATTACTACCTATCAGACAAGAAAAATGCTTAGGCAACTATATCCCGAAAGGTATTTATTTTGTAAGAGGCATGTGAAATACCGGATCAGACCTTATGAAATGGCATTGTGCTGGTGTGGCATAGCTTATTAGAGATGATGTTATCACATCTGGAATGACCTATTAACTAGGTGGAAAATGCTGACCCATGTAGATACTGAACCTAACCCTGCAAATTCATTGGATTCTTCTCAAAGTAGGTTACTGCAATATTTCACCTATCGCCATCCACCAAAAAAGGAAACCCATTGAAAATCATTTGTTTGGGGAAAGTACAAACATTACAACTTGAAAGATTACAGATGAGCCAAACAATTGTCAAATCACAGAAAAAGGCTACTCAACATGTTTTGTTTCCTGAGATAAACTGTCATTCTTTTTCACTCATTTGATTGTTCCTGTTGTTGGCAGCTCCATGCAAACTGATGAAACAATGGGAGACCGTTGATTATAGCGGTACTTTTCCCTTATCCAGCAGTATAGAATCCACGCATCACTAGAAGGTTTTGTACAGTTTGCTCACCATCTTTTCTCTGAGGATTAAAAAAAATATAGTGAGTACATGTACAATGAGGGGCTGGGATAATTTTGCTTTCTTTTTATACATATATAATCTCATTTACTTTTTTATTCTATTATTACAACAGGAAACTTGTGACAGTAATAGTGAGAAATTTATGCAGGATAAAATGGGCTTGTCCTTTTCAAGGCTTTTCAGATAATGTTGGAGAACGTTCCCACCCCCACCCCACTAGGGTTCAGCTTGAACATCATCCTAACTTTGCACCATTCTCTGCAGCTGTGGAATCACAGATGATGTGTTCTACAGTAAAATGCCTTAATTTGTGTTTTCCAAACAAATTCATGAATTAGAGTGCAATTCACCTTTGATTTTCCCACATCCTGCAACCTTTTGAGACCAGTTACCTGATTTTAAAAAATTAAAAAATCATACACCAATGCAGACATTCCAGAAAGTGACTTTTTAAAAGACTACCTGCCTTGGGAAAAATATTTCCAAAAAACAAGTATAATGAGAGGAAAGGTAGATTTTTTATGCAGGCTTTTCCATCCCAAAAACAACAAACTACAGCAGAATTGCAATGAAAAATCCCACTTAGAAACAGGTTGTCATGTAGCTCATTACAAAGTGACACTTGACTCCAGCTCATCACATGATTTTTTTTAAAGTGATAGCTCTGCTAGTCTGAGCAATTATATAAGACATTAAATAAAACAAAACAAAGTGGGGGATACAAAAACATTGTGGCACCTTAATGACGGATTGCTATATTTTAATATTAGTTTTGTGGATCAAATGCACTTCTTCAGACATACAGTTGTACCTCACTTAAAGGACATAATGCGTTCCACAGGATTGCTCTTTAAGCGAGTTTGCTCTTTAAGCGAAACACCATTGTAAATGATCAATTGTGGGGGGGGGATTGTGAACCCCGATTTATTTGTTAAGCGAGTTTTTGATTGGTTTTATTTGTTAAGCAAAGCGGACATTCACAGAAAATTCTGCTCTTTAAGCGAGTTACTCTTTAAGTGAGTCGCTCTTTATGCGAGGTTTGACTGTACTTTATTTACTGCCTTATTCATAAGACACACAAAATATATTAATGGGCAGTATTCTGTTAATGGCAGTGTGACATAAAATTATGCTGTCATAAATGAGTTGGGCATTGGGCATGTCAACAAGTAATTCCATTTTAGAATTGCACAATTGTTCACAATTCCCAGCATAGCCAATTGTGTGGTATGCCAGAGGAAGCTCTTCACTGATAGCAATTCCATCATGACGCTAGTGCAGAGGTGACCAAACTACAGCCTATGGGCTGGATCTAGCCCACAATGCCAAATCATCCAGCCCACAGAACCCTCACCAATCCCTGAAGTAGAGGTAAATGTTCCTGTGCATGTGCAAAACGCTACTGTAAATGACCATGTTTACGATAGTAGTGGGGTGCATTTACGACAGTGTTATGCACATGCACAGGTGCATTTTACTTCCACTTCTGGTGGGAGGAGCCACATGACTGTCCCATTCAACCACATGACTGGCCTGTGGCCCGAAAAGTTTGGGCACCCCAGCACTAGTGCAATTACCACACACAGCTGAGTAATAGGACCATGGCCAATAACTCATTTGCTCATTACATTTTCTGAAAAAGCAACTCTTGTATTCTATAGGACTCAGCATGCAACATGTAATTTGTACAGAAGGTTTTTTAATATATAGCAATTTGATTCAAAAAGTTACACTTTTCCTTAACTTTGCAACAGGATTTCAGTAAATATTAATCATTACAACAAAATTCCGACTACTTTCTTCCTTGTTTGCTGATTTTGGCAATCTGATTTCTTTATACCACAATAGCTCTCTACCAGGTTGAACATAAGTTGAGATAATTTTAGAGTTATCTAGAACAGGGGTCAGCAAACTTGGCTCTCCATGTGTTCTTGGACTTCAATTCCCAGAAGTCCAAGTCAGTACACCTGCTGGTCAGGGCTTCTAGGAATTGAAGTCCAAGTACATCTGGAGAGCCAAATCTGTCTTCCAAAGCTATATTTTGGGTTATTGTGCTTCTGTATTCATGGTTCAAAATGCCAAGAAGTGGCCTTATATTGCCGCATAATATTGGGTCCTCATTGCCATGGGGGAAAGGATGCCAAGTTTTACATAGCAGCCTGTATCTGGATGGAGTGATTTTGCCCCAAACAGACCTGGTGCATAACTTGGCGGTCCTCCTGGATTCGCGACTCCTGCTCAAATAGCAGGTGGCAGTCGTAGCCAGGAGGGCTTTTGCACAACTTTGTGTTATTCACCAGTTATGCCCACTCCTAGATCAGGACTCCTTGCTCATGATCACACATGCTCTGGTCACCTCCAGACTTGATTACTGTAATGCGTGCTGCATGGGGCTGCCCTTAATGACCATTTGGAGGCTTCAACTGGCCCAGAATGCAGCTGCCCGGGTGGTGATGGGGTGTGGGTGGTATTCACATGCCTCACCGCTGCTCCAGGAGCGGCACTGGTTGCCGGTTTGTCTCCAGGTGCAAATCAAGGTGTTGGTAATTACATTTAAAGCCTTACATGGTAGTGGGCCAGGATATTTAAGAGACCGCCTCACCCCAAGAAATCTGTCTGCCCCACCAGAGCAGACTGGATAGGCCCTCTAGTTGTTCCATCAGCCAGAGAGGCACATCTCTCTGGCACCAGAAGGAGGGCCTTCTCTGTGTCCACTCTGGCCCTATGGAACCTCCAGATGGAGCTGCTGCCCTTTAGGAAGAATCTAACAACATGGTTGGTGGGGCAGGTATGGGGTATGGGTTACACAATGACCCCAGCTCGCTGGCTGGTTTAAGCCCCTCTCACCCTCAACTTTTTAATCAGTAAGCTGTAGTAACTTTTAAATTTTTTAGATTTTAATATTTAATCTTTTATAGTTTTAAATTTGAGGGGTTTAGGGAATGTTTTATGTCTTTGTTGTTGTTTTCTGTGATGTGTAAACCACCCTGAGTCACCTTGGTGAGGAGGGCGGTGGATAAATATGAATGAATGAATAAACAAACAAACAAAGACAAATGGCAACAGTCTGGGTGATTTACAGGATACTCTCTTGTGCTCACTACCTTTACACTTGTCAAAAAACACCCATGACAATTGTTTTGTGTGGAGAGTGGTAATTTAATGAAAAAAGGAGTCAGCTTTTGGGATTTCCCATTACTTGGTGTCTGTATGTGAATGGAATTATCCTCTATGGGAATGCAGATCATCTTGACTGTTGGCATTGGTGTTGTCAACAATCATGCTGGTCTTTGCTATGTAAAACATGACATCCTTTTTCTTGCTCGCAACATGGGCATATTTTGCAGCAATATTTGGCCAGTTCCTGGGGTTTTGAATCATGGATAAAGAACCACAATATCCCACATTCATCAACTGGAGGGTTTGTTTTGTTTGTTTGTAGAATTGCATTTCCTGGCTTTTAAAAATGGAAGTTTAAGTATCCGTACACTACACTCAATTTACAACAGAAACCTTCCTCATGTAGAATTATCCAGTGCTAGAGGATTTTAGAAGATGAGCACATGATCAGTTCTATGGTTGCTGAGGGAAAACTGAAGCATGAACAACTTTGTATGTGCCTGTGGTTTTCTGTGCAAAAATATCTTGAAGGGCTGTTTGGATTTAACAAAATAGGGAAGCAAAAGATGTAAATGTAACAGATGTAGCTGAGAGAAAAACTATATGGGTTCAAAAGTTCTATGAACTTGTTGCCTGCATGTTTTCCACAAGACCTCCCCTTGCCAAAGGAAAGCACAGAGTTAGAAAAGATTGCTTCTGCCTCCCCAAGCCATTCCTTGGGACATTGCTTCAACCATGGGGTAATACAGCAGTTTGTTCGAGCTTCCTGAGAATCACCAGTAAGTGGGGTGGCCAGCCTGCCACCCCAATGAATAGATGAAGAATTTTTTTTTATTAGATGCAATTTAGAGAGTAGTTAGGGGAATGTAAATACAGTTTCAAACTATTGTGTTGTGATTTCTTTCTTTGGAAGGACATGCCTGGATGTCCACTACTAGCTAAATTCATAGCTTGGTCTGGAAAAGCTTTCCTCAAACTTACACTTTCTCATGTGCTATATACTTTGCCACCCATTCACATTTGAGCAAGCACACCAAAAATATGGAATCATTACCGTAATTCTAACAAGTTAAAATGTCATTGACAATAGTACAATCCAAAATTATATGATTCTAAATGTCATCATCAGTAGGTGAGGGTGAGAAGAGAAGGGAAAAGGAGTATTTCAAAAGAAATGAAGGAATTTTTAAGTGAAAAGCCAGTCAGAAGAGATATGTGGAAAAACCAGCCTTCCTGTTGATTAAAGCAAGAGCTGCTCTAACTGGATTTCTATCGGATCAAAGCAGGATATAGGAGACTTTGGAGACTGTTAAACAATGTGTGGCCCTTTAAGAGAAAAACAATACTCCACAGTTATAAAATGACTGATTTGGTGTTGAAAAGAAGTGTTTTAACTTTAGAACACTTCTACAGCAATTGAATGGATTTCCTGCAAATGGGGGGTAAAGAGTGCCAAGGTAATTACTACTCTTTTTAGATAGAAAAAGTTAAGTGTTTGAAATATTTTAGCAGTTTCTTATCTGCTGATGAAAAAAGTGACTGCATGGTGGGGGTAAATCACATCTATATTTTAAAAATCATAAAACTATTTGACCATGCAGCATCAAATTTAGCACAGAGGAACATCAGACTGTTCATTCCTACTGTGTCAAATTTAGTGCTGATTCAAAGCTTTATTTAAAAGTTATAATTCTATGCTTAGGATGTCCTCTTTTATTAGAATTACCTTGTAGTAATTTTGTTTTCCTCTGCCACACAGTAAGCACCTTCCTTTGTACACCACGAGCTTTCAGTAAAAGTACATGGAATCTTTGCTGCTCTATAAGAGCGTTATGTACTTCATCTACAGTCCTTACAATAGAAATACTAATAGCAATTCCATTTATATACTGCCCCATAGTGCTTAGGGCACTCTCTGGGCAGTTCACAAGTTAATTAGTATTTTGCTGCTGGGTACTCATTTTACCAACCTCAGAAGGATGGAAGGCTGAGTCAACCTTAATCACCATCAGGATCAAACTAACATTGTTTTGGCTGCAGCACAGCAGTTTTAACCGCTGCATCACTAGTGCTATTGTCGCCACGAGTTCTCTAATATATGAATATTGCCTTCTGCACTTTGAGGTTAAATTATTTAATACTTCTTTATATTATATAAAAGCAGTTGCTTTAAAAAAGCATAGAAGTTCATAACAGGAAAGTGTATCATTATACCTTTTTAAAAAAGTAAAAGAAGCCCTGCATACTGTAAAAACAACACATATGAATAAGCACCAATCCACCAATTATGTCAATCTGATCTTGACCTTCATGTGTCTCTTGGAGCATTCCAAAATCAGTATAACATTTGATGGAATAATATTATGGCTATGCATAATTCCATACATTTCCTTTACTATTATCTTTGAGTTTTGTGTTTTGGTACAAACAAAGAAGGAACCAAAACATTTCTTTTATAACTGTATTTTGAAGAATATACCGTATATGCCGGCATACAGGGTGACTTTTTCACCCTCCAAAAAATGCCTCCAAGTGGGGGGTCGTCTGGTCTACCGGGTGCACGTCATTTGGGTTCCCAAATACTTACCGGGGCTTGGGCAGCAGCTCCGGGGAGACCGTTGAATCCTTCCCCGCCACCTTCTTGGAAGATCCCGCCCTAAGCTCCCCTTTGCCCAATCAGGGGAAAGGACAGGTCTTCCTGCGCGGTTCCTGTCCTTTCCCCTATCGCGGTTCTTGTGCAGCGGCGGAGCAACCGCCCACACGGCTGGGACTGCTTCTCGTGCCCACGGCAACCATCCGCACGACCACATTGAAACTCGCCCGCATTCAAACTCGCCCGCGTTCAAGCTCACTCACATTCAAACTCACTCGCATTCAAACTCACTCGCATTAAACTCACGCCCACGGCAACCTGATTGGCTCCTCCGTCTCTTCGGGAAGATCCCACCCCAAGCTCCCCTTCGCCCAATCAGGAGAAAGGACAGGTCTTCCTGCGCGAAAATATACCGTAATATTTTCTGAGCAAAGCGTATCAGAGACTAAACAAAACAACATCAAAAAACTTGTGGCACCTTAAAGACTACGGTAACTCTTGTATTTACTCTTTTGCATGTGTGGAAGGTGTGCGGAAGAGGGGGGGTCTTATATAGCGAGTATATAACAAACTCTATATTTTGAGTGGAAATGCTGGGGGGTCGTCTTATCTACCCAGTTGCCTTGTGCACCAGCATATACAGTATATCACAAAAGTGATACAGAACACCTCCTTTCTCTTGCTGTAAATGTATGATTAAACACATACCCCATAGTGAGTGTATATAAAATATGGTGCTGACTTCACATGTGTCCATTACTTCAACTACATAATCTCTTAGCTGTACAGAAATTATGCAAAAGTGCAAAAGAAAAACAATCAAAATTTATTTATTACCAGCTTGGTGCAAAATGGAGGCCTCCCTTTCCACCCAGTTACAATGCCCATAACTCTGTTGGGTGAAATGTAGAGTGTAAAAGCATTCTGCACCCTCTAGCAAGATCACCATTAAGCAACTGGTCACACACTGGTTGCAAAAACATGTGGGTGACTAATTATGTGGCTGATCACCCAAAAGATAGCCTGCTGGTTGGGGTGCGGGCTGGAAGAATGCTGTATGATGGTTCTTATATGTATGGGTGTTTTAAATAGGATTCTGGGCAATAAACCCAGAATCATGTGGTTTTTTTATTATCCATCTGTTTATCGTGGTATCAGAGTGCTGCCTTATGGAAGCAGAACCACAGCATGTTACACATCTGATTAGCTGCTGAGATAAACAGGGGTTAGACAAACCAGTCATATATTAATCCACCAGAGGAATCTTACTAGACTGGCAGAGCAAAAGGGTGAGAGCAGTGATAAAACTTTTGAGACCGACTGCCCAAACAGAGGGGTAAAGTGAACTCTGTGCTGAGGGGAGAGAGGAAGCACTCCAATTGGGCTTCTGGGCAGAGGAATGGATGAACTCTGTGCTAGGGGAAGGAGAAAGCACTCCTACTGGGCTGCTGGGCAGAGGGGTGGGGCAAACTCTGTGCTGGGGGAGGGAGGAAGCACTCCCATTGGGCTACTGGGCAGAGGTGTGGGGTGAACTTTGTGCTAGGGTAATGGTGCATGTGTCAACAGAGAGAGCTGTAAGTGTCATGTCTGGCATGTGTGCCATAGCTTTGCCACCACTGTTGTAGAAGGAAAAACAGGAGTCACCTTGTAACCATATGCAAGGGTGAATCAATGGATTAGGACTTCACTGCAGAGCCAGAGGGTGGGAATTCAATTCCTCACTGTGTCTCCTTGACAGGGGCTGGACTTGATGATCCATAGGATTGGGTTCCTTCCAGCTCTGCAGTACTAAGATTATTTTTATTATTAATATTTTTTGTTCTGTAAATAGAGCTTATTTTCGTAAGTGCTTAGCCTCTGAACACAAGATCAAGAGCCTTGTCCTCATGACATTTTAAAAATTAATCAGTTATATTATTTTTACTCAGTCAGTGAACCTCGAAGAAGGACTAATAATCCTTTTTTAAAATTGAATGGCAGCTGAAGTTGAAAAATGTGACTTTGGCTGAAGACTTGTGGATAGTTTGTCTGGGGATGGGCAACAAATTTTTGATTTGCTGAGGTAAGCTATCCTTGCACAAACACCTGGGTCAAAAAATGGCCAGAGTAAATCTGATTAACTGATAACACTAAACAATCACACTTTTCTACTCTTTACAAAGCAGAGCATGTTGAAAATTGCATTCCCTTTATGTTGCAAAAAACCCCAATAACCTGACAGTATGGCTCTGAGTGACAACCCAGAAACATGGCCTTCATGAAAGCTCTCAAGACATTTGGGAGTAAAATGTAGAGGTCATTTAGCTGTTCAAACAGCAGTTACAGAATTAAGATGTTACTTCCAATACATGTGCTGTGAGTAATGGTCTCCATTTTATAAGTAGTAGAATTGTTGAGTGTTAAAATAGTATATTTATAGCTTGCTGGGTAGTTCAGTGAACATCTGCGCTGGTAATATGATTCTCCACTCTGCCTTGTAGGAGAAAACACAGCCTGTGTGGTTTTGGGCAAGCAACATAGTCCCAGAGCACCCCCAGAAGAAGGAATTGATAAACCACCCCTATACTTCATGCTTGTTATCAAGTGAGAAATGCAGAATTTTACTTGACTGTTTACACATGCAGAGCAAGACCTGAACTGAAAGGGAATTTAAGTTTCCCTCTTAAACTAGCATAACTTTCAGTCTATGGTTTAAGGCAGGGTCTGCCAACCTTTTAAAGTTGGGCACTGGGTCATGCTCCTTCAGACAGTTGAGGGGGCCAAGACTGGTGGTCCCCCTGCCATTTACAGCTGCTGTAAATGTGACCACGGCCAATTCCAGTGGGCCACCCCTGATTTTTAACGTTTTAACGTTTTAATGTTTTAAATTTTTGCTTCTGATGAACTCGTGAATTTTTAATGTTTTATGGTGTTGTGTGTTTATAGATTACCCATTGCGGTAATACATTTTGTAAGCCGCCCAGAGTCGGGTCTTCCCGAGTGGGGCGGGGTATCAAATTCGAACAAATAAATAAATAAAAAATAAAAAAATTAAGGTTTTAAAACAATCCTTTAATTTTCATGCTTGCTGCAAACTTAGACCCACATAGAAAAGATTGCGTAAAACAGAAACAAACAGCACTGTATATATATATATATATATACTTTTTAACTGCACAGTTTTGGTCCTCTGTTGTTTCTCAGGCAGAAGGCGGCCCTTTTGCTGTGCTGGCAGCTGGGCTGCCCCCTCTTTGCCTCCTGCCAGCCATGGTTGCCTTTGCTCTGCCTCCGCAGCCACCTCCCCCTGACGGGCGCCAACCAGGACTTTGCGGAAGCCGGTGCAGCGAGCCAGGCAATGGGGGGGAGGCGGCTTTGCCCGAGCCTAGCCTGGGAATGCAGGCAGGCAGGCAGGTAGGCAGACCCGGCTAGGGGGCCGCTACATTGAGGGCCACCCTGGGCAGAGCAGCAAGGCAGGAAGGGCGGCGGCAGCAGGAGTGGTGCTCTGATTGTCTCCACGTCCTCATCCGCCTCCTCCCCTCACCACTGCACCCAATTGCACGCCTTGTCCTGGCCATGTCCCTGATGCTGGAGGTGTAGCCCGGCAGGACCCGGGCTTGGCCTCGCCTTGCCTGCTCGCCCCTGCCTGCCCATCCAGCTGGCTGTCGGGGGCTCTGCCTGCCGAGGGTTCGGCCCCAGGGGCCTTGGCACAGACAGCGAGGGGTTAACTGGGTCCCGCAGGGGGTAGCCTAGAGGGGAACAGTGAGTTTGTTCTTCGCCCCGGGCGGCTGAAGTCTGCGCAATGCCACTGACAGGCCCAGAAGGTAGGGTCCACAGGAGGACAAGCAGCACAAAGCAGTACAATAAGTCAAGAAGCCTTCCTTGCTAAGAGAGCTTATAGTACAGCACAATGGTTCCCAATGTGGTGGCCATGCCCCACAAGGGGACTTCAACCCCCCAGAAGCCTAAGTCAGTAGATTGGCTGGCAAGTGCTTTGGAAAATTGACTTAGGCTTCTGGGAATTGAAGTCCAAAAAACCAAAGGTTGGGAAATGTTGTTCTAGAAGAAAGAACCAGTTCTTCTATCGCTTTAGTCCCAGGGCTCCTAGGTGGTGCTCACAAGGCAGCTGCAGCAAACAGTAGGTCTAATCCTGCAACTACCCAAGCTGTTCTTCTTGCATGCAACCACAGAATGAGCCCTGAATGACTTCATGTCATTTAGAAAATCATAAGTCATCAAAGCTAGTAAAATTAAAAAGTACAGTAGGTACATTGTATCCATAATTGATCAGTTTCAAGACTTACCATGAATCCCTAAACCCCTGTATAGAGTTTAGTCTATGGTTCCCTCTGGTGGCATTTTGGAAATATGAACGCATTACATATTTTTGGGATTTTTCATTTACCGGTAATATTTTCAGGCTGTGGATAACTGAAACCGTTGGTGTCAAACCCACAGATAATACAGGCCTACGGTATATTAAAATATTACTACCTAAAAACTCTGAAAGGGGGGAGAGTCCTTCCAAAAAGGAAAATAAAATAAGGCTTCATAGGCCATATCTAAAATGCCTATCTTTGTATTGCCCCTGTGAGTGTGAGCATGAAGACTAGACAATTTTTACTGCTGAAATTATTGCCTTTGTGAGTACTGTATATTGAACATGAGTTCTCAACCGTTTTAAGCTGGCTGAACAGCCTTTTCCCCTGCTTCCACCACATGACACTTTCGGGTGCGGTGGAGGCAATGGGGAGGCACATGAAATAGTGCCATGGACTACATCCAGCCCATGAGCTGTAGGTTGAGAATCCCTGAGATAGAATAAGACAGTGATGGCTAACCTTGGCACTCCAGGTGTTCTTGAACATCAATACCCAGAAACACCTGGTCAGCAGGAGTGCTGACTTGGGCTTCTGGTAATTGAAATCCAAGAACACCTGGAGTGCCAAGGTTAGCCATCATGGGAATAAGAATATAAAAAGCATTAGGAGCTAACTGGAATTCTATGGAAGGGAAAGTGCAGCTTGCATTATAAATGTAGATTTTAAAAATATATCAAAGTAATTTCCATAGTTTCTGGGAATGATTGAATAGGTCCAGCATTTTGAAGTTCCAGAGCACTGAAACATGGAATGATCAGGGAAATTTCAGCTTAGTCTTCCCATGAGGGAGAAATGGTTTTTCACAAGAAGCATGACTGATGAAGGATGTTCTTCGTCATTTGCCCAATATATGATGGGTTGTTTTCTGAACTGACACAGACATCTAATATGTATTTAGGAGCAAATCTCTTATATGCCCCCTCCCCCATTATAGAGGCATATTTCTAAAATAATTAATTAATGGAAAACTCCTTACAGCCCTGAAAAAATAGCAAAATGGATTCTTTATCTAAGTCAAAATAGCATGACAAGGTCTTCATTTTTATTAAAAGCTTGTTTTCTTCTCTCCCATATTATTCAACCATCACAGAAAACACTACTAAATACCATCTCATGAATAAAATTGATCAAAGTACTTTAAAATTATCTGTCCTGCTGGCAACTTGCAGTTTTTTATCCCTCCCCCCCCCCAAAAAAAAATATTCTCTTATTTATTACAACTTCTGCTCTTTCCCCCACATACAGTTTATTTGCTGGCAGGCTTCACAAATTGGATAAGCAACTGTGCCTTTACTTAAGCACTCCAACACTAAATTCACTAACAGCTATTTTTCTGCCAATGCAGTTAAGTTACACAGAACCAGGACTGCAGATTCAGAGAACTGAAAACATATAGAACAAGGATAGAACATTGTGCATTGTACATTAAGTGAGTGACTTTCATATTTGTAATAAATTTTTCCATCCTCTCCTTGACTCTTTGGTCTCCTGTACTAAACCCCCAATTACCAGATGGAGGGAGTTGGATACCTACAAGAAGCACTTGTTATGTAGCTCAAGGAGCCATAATGGGAAACAAATTTCAGGGACAGGGGGAATAATATGAAGGAAATGTACATGAGCAGACAATATATAAGACAGGTTGATCTGCTGGTTCAATTTGCTGGAAACATTTGTTATACTTTTTGCAGAAGTCTCCCAAATAGGGAAAATGCCTGAACATGATTTTCCTCATTCATACATCTTGCATTCAGTGTACAGTAATACCTCGGATAACGTTTACCTTGGATAACACTAAAATCGCATAACGTTAAGTAATCTGGGGAGGAGAATTGGATCCAATAACGTTAAGGTCCTATGGGATGGATCGGATAACAACCGCTAAAGCCTGCGCGGTTACAATGTATCTCTATGGAGCTTTAACATTATCCGATCCATCCCATAGGATTTTAACATGGTTTGGATAACACTAAAAATCGGATAACCCCAAGACTTGTGGAACCAAGTCTTAGCGTTATCCGGGGTTTTACTGTACCTGTGTTTTATGAACGGGACACCCGAAGGTAAACATAGGCTGAATCACCAAGTCTGTTAACTGAGTTATGTATCTCTGAGCAAGTTTCAGTCTGAAACAGAAACCAACTTAAAATAGGGAAGGGGTGGCCAACCATGGTGTTCCTGCTGTTCTTGGACTTCAATTCCCAGAAGCCCTGATCAGCATGTTTGCTTATTTGGACTTCTGGGAATTGAAGTCCAAGAACAGCAGGAGCACCAAGGTTGACTACCCCTGATCGTGTACCCATTCCCCCTGACATCTAGATTCACGTTCGTGCATAATTGGGGTTTGTTCAAAGCCTATCTGGCAGCAAGAGAACGTGTCACATTCATCATAATTGCACCGCCCTGACCATTGCCACCAGCAACCTGTCAGCTGTGCTAGCAGCACCCATATGAAGTGCAATAGCTATATACAGATATATGTGGATCTCCTGTATATGAGAGAATAATTAGTTAATGACATATTCCCCCCAAATGCATAGGAGGTTTATGTAAATTTCTCATGGGCCAATGTATGCGTTGTTATGATTATGCAGCCTGAACTTCTCACATGTTCTTTTAGTCTATGTGGGGATCCAAGTTGACTTTCCAGTAGCAAACATCACTGGTCAAACAAGAGTTAGAACAGGGATTCACAACCTATGGCCCATGGGCCTAATCTGGCTGACAGCACCAATTAATCCAGCCCATGGTGAGGACTTCGGAGCCGCCACCACCGCTGCTACCAGAAGCACTGAAAATACTCTGAAAGCACAGAAAATGCTATGAAAACAACAAGAAAACACTATGAAAAAATATGGTGAAAAAAGCTAAAAACCCAGCAAAAATGTGCCACCCTTGCTCCCACTGCCATGGTAAGCAGCAGCAGTGGTGAAAACAGCCAGGATTGTGCCATGAAGGCACCTGCCACCACTGCCACCACAAATGGAAGTGGTGGAAGCAGCAGTGGGAATCATGCCTCCAGCCCAATCACCTGTGTGAGGGGGGCATGACCAGGCTACGGCATAAAAACATTGTGAACCCCTGAGTTAGAACTTACTTGACCATGTCCAAAGTTATTACCTATATGATAGTGGGTCTACATGGTAGTGGGGCAGGTTGCTTAAGAGCCCATGTCACCCCGAGGATATCAGCCCATCCCACCAGAGCAGACCGGAGGGGCTGTCTAAGGGTACCAACTGCTAGAGAGGCTCACCTCTCTAGCACCAGATGGAGGGGCTTTTCGGTGGCAGCTCTGGCCCTTTGGAACCTCCTACTGACTGACCTCTGCCTACAATCAGATCTGCTAGCATTCAGGAGAGGCCTGAAGACCTGGCTCGCCCAACAGGTGTGGGGCAGTGATGAGATGTAACAGGTTCTCACCAGTTCGCCAGAACCGGTAGTAACTTTTCCCAGTGTCCTGGAGAACCAGTAACAGTTTTTGGGGGAAACCACCTTCGGGGCTTACCTTTTCACTGGTTCCCCCACTGCACATGCGCACCAAGCACTTGGTGTGCATGCACACCTACAGTGCTTGGCACTTATGCATGGCCTCCTTGCTGTCCTCCCAAGTGTGGAGGAGGAAGAGAAGCTGCTAGCCTGTTCCCCAGGGTAAGTGAGTCACCTTTGGATATGATGTGTCTATGTGTATTTTAATGTGTATTTAATACATTTACCTATATTGACGTACTACCACAGTTCCTAAAAAGGCCTGCTGCCTGGCTTGGGGTTTTTAAGCAAAGTCTTGGAGTTACCTAATCAATAAGCTACACCTGTGCTGTTCCAAGTGCTGTTCCAATTGGAGAACCCTTAAGGAGGTATAGCTGTTTTACATTTACATTAAGGCATATTATCCTAGAGAACTGGTTAGGCAAAGACTTAGTACCTTACTTCTTTAAATGTTGAAAAGTTGAAAAGTGCCAAAATGAAGCCATCTTGTGGTGAGTTCATTCTGTAGTTCCTTCTATCTGACCTAGTGTGAGAAAGATTAGCCAGAATAAGCTTTAAGCTCTGGTTTAAAAGCTCTGGTTGATTTGTGTTTGGGGTGGGTGTATTTTAATGTATTTTTATTTTAATTAATTAATTAATTAATTAATTAATTAATTAATTAATTAATTAATTAATTAATTAATAAGTTTGTGTTGTGGGTGGGTGGGTTGAGGGGTGTGTGTGTGTGCTTATTTTTTATTTTATTTTTATTTTTTTGTATTTTTTTTATTTGGCCCCGCCCACAACATCATGTCATGATGTTAGCTCCGCCCACACTGTGATGACATCACGGTGGGATAGTAAAATTTTTGACATCCCACCACTGGTGTGGGGTACTACATCGGGAGCTCCCCCCCCCCCCCCCCCCGTGTAGGCTCATATGACCTCTCTAAAATAACCCATCATCTGGGGAGTGATTATAGTCTGTCTGTTTTTAATTAAGTTGTATTTTATGTTGATTGTAAGCCACCCTAAGTCACTGTGGCAAGCGGGCAGCGATGTAAATTTAATAAATAAATAACTGTCTGCCATTTACTGTGTGTCAACAGATTGTTGCAGTGGGTATGACCAAACAGACAAAAATAGCACGGAGAACTGAGAGATACAAAACATGTCTATTCTACTAAGGAGTTTAATAAGAGTGAAAAATTCAGTGTAGCAAAATGTTAACTGTTTTGTGAATTTAGAATGTTTGAAACTTGACTATCTTCACAACATTTGCTTTGTGATTCCAAGCTCTGGGATAACATGTAATGCAAGAATTCTGTCCAAGTCAGGTCAACACTCTTCAATTTCAAGCTACATTCAACAACATTAAAATGATGAGTGTTTCAAAAAAGTGACATGTTTGTGGTTTGTTTTGCAGAACATAAGATTTCTCCATTTGTTTTTTACAAATGAATAAAGAATAGTCAACAATGCTTTATCATTATATGTAGAAATTTATTCTATTAATTCAATTCCATGGGAACTCAATGGGACATACCTCTAAGGATGGGGAAATCGGTTTCATTTTCTTAAAAGTTACCATTATTTTTCAAATATGAAATTATTCTGCGTGATTTCCACAGCAGGTTGCAAAATACATCTAAAAACTGCATGGATAGTAGTGACATTTTCTGTAATTTCTGTAAATTTTTATACACCTATTTTTGTTGGAATTTTCTCTAATGAATGCATTTTAATGCATCAGAGACTGGCTTTACAAAATATGTAATGGTTCACAAATGAGATGTTAGATGTATGCAGTTGGTGTATCCACTCAGGAAGTGAAATTTAGAATGACTTGTCGTAAATTTTGATCCAAACAACTTTGGCTCCCATCCTTTGCTCTGAGCATTGAGGTATGAGATTGCCCTGTATCTTGCCCTGGTATACTTCTCTTACATTACTGCCAGCTTTTCCACAAGCTAACAGGTTATTTAAAGCCTACCTAATTAGGGAAAAATATACTGATCTGTGCTACATTATGGGAGCATATTGATAGATGAGACCATTTTTGCAGTCTAGTTTAAAGCACACCAAACATGACTCTCTGTTAGTCAGAAACCAAAATAAACACCTTGTGAAATCCTTATAAATATATAATACTGTAAGAAACAAACTGTTCAAACTGCTTCATACTCTTGACTAGGTGACTTCTCCCACGTCCTACACAGCACAAATGGTGCTAAAGTTGAAAAAAAAGGTCAATATTCAACTTGACTGACTAAACAGAAATCAGGCACCACCTAGTGGATAAATCTGAGCAATGCTTTAAAAAGGTTGAGAACCATGCTGAAGCTATGGATACAACCATTCATTTTCCTCTTAAACGCCACCAAGAATCCAAATGAATGACCTTGTTTCATGTACTACTAAAGTGACATTTGGGTGCATTCTGTGCGAACTATGGCTACCTATTATTCCTGTCTTTGCAATTGTTTTCACTTTCTGGCAAAAAAGTGCAAACTGTGTGTGGAAGTACAGAAAGAATGTGTTCCTATTGCCCCAGGCAACTGCCTCCTACTCTGGCCAGGCTTGCTGCTTATCACTAATTGGCTGAAGTGGATTAGGGATGGCCACAGACATTTCTCTCCTGATTCAGGTATATGTCCCTTAGTTAGAACACCTGTGGGCCAATCCATACTCCCAGCAGAGAGTCTCCTAGTGAAGACAGCGTAACCATGTGCAAGAGGAGCTGGTTCATTCGTGCCTCACTGGAGGAAACACGTAACATCCAAGGTGCTGCTTCAAAGATGAGCCAGTTTTGATGCCTGGGTAACAGAGAGACCTTCCTCACAAGGGGACAGTTCTCTGTCCTCAGCAATGTCATCACATTGGACATGTGGAAGTATGACATCATCACATTCTGTACAAGGTTGTTTGGAATTGTGCACTGAAGAAGCTCCTTGATGAAAGCTCTAGCACAGGGTTGGCCAACCAGAAGCCCAAGTAAGCACACCTGCTGATCAGGAGGGAATTGAGCTCCAAGAACACCTGGGGCACCAAGGTTGGCCACCCCTGGCCTAGAGAGTACACTAAGCATTATGGTATATAAATGTAATTGCTATATAGTGGACAATATCATCCTGGTATCAACAGGCAGAGTAAAATAGCAGAACAGCTGGCCATTATAGGAGAGCTTAGTTCAGATGTTTGTTATTCTGTGTTCTAACTATCCTATCAATCGACACATGCAAGGTAACTTGTTTGGCCTTCCAAAGTGATCTGATTCTTTTATTGCTAAAATCCTTGATGGTGCAAAATGAGACCCAACTGATTTATGATCTGAATTTGGATGAGAGAGCCAAGCAGATCTGGCCTATAGAAGTGAGACCTGGGTGGATGCAACTGCAAAGGTTGCGCTCTGTTGGATATGCCTACATGGATATTCCATCCAACAGAATAGATCAGAAGGGCAAGGAAGGGGTGTTTCCATCATCTACAAAGATTCCATCGAGGGCAGTAATATCTCTGCTCTCTCAAGTTTGGATCTAAATGTCCTCCAACACTCTGTGGGCCACATGGATAGAATATGGATAGCACTGGTGTAATATTCTTTCTGGTGAGCCAGTGCTCTCCCTAACAACACTGATGGAATTTGTCTTGACAGCATGTTTTTGCTCTTGGGGAACTTTAACATCCAGGCAGAGATGACTGAGACTGGAGCGACTTCAGAGTTTTTGAATTCCCTAACATCTTTGGATTTAGTCTATCATACAAGTAGCCCCATACATGTGGTGGGTCATACATTGGACCTGATTTTCTCAACTGGTCAGGGGAAAAGTCATTCTAGGGTGAAAGATATAATAACTATTGCCTTGTCATGATAGGATCACTACCTACTGAAATTTGGCTTAATGCTGGTGTCTTACTCTTCACGGAGGCTGGGCCTATTAGAAAAGTCAGCCCTCAAAGGCTACTGGATCTGGAGGGAATTCCACTATGTTTTGGAATTCCTGTTGATGCTTATGGTATACAGCAGGGATTCTCAACCTGTGGTCCATGGGCTGGATGTGGCCTTTGGCACCATTTCATGTGGCCCACCACCACCTCCACCATACCAGGAAGTGCCATGTGGTGGAGGAAAGGCAAAATGGCTGTCTGGCCCCCCCCAAGCTGTGTTAGGGAGTGTGACCCAGCCCCTAGCTTAAAAAGTTTAATAACTCCTGGTATACAGAGATGACCCAGGCAGTTGACACACTGCTCACAAATGCCATCTCCAGTGAAGAGCCCAATGCTCTCTGTGGTTCTCTGATAAGCTTTTGACAATGAAGGAGAAAAAGAGAAGGCTAGAGAGCATTTGGAGACAATTTCCCTCTGATGAGAATTGAGCTGCAGTGAGGAAATGGTCCAGCAAATACCATTTACACAGTAAGAGTAGTGGAAAGAAGCAATCACATCAGACTAATCAATGAAACTTCAAACCATCAGGTAGAGCTCAATTGAGTTGTCCATGGCCTCCTTGAAACTGGACAGAATAACTGGGCAGGATTTTCTGATTCAACATTATGTGACTGGATCACAGCCCATTTTAGGACTAAGATCAAAACCATCCATGAGAACTTTGACTCCATTATTGGTCCAGTAGATTGATTTGAGATGTTCAATGTACTGTCTTTTCTAGTTACCGATATGTCTGATCGGTTTCAACTTGTTAAACCTGTAGAGGTTGCTCCCCTCATGGTTTTTGTGGAATGGGCTACAAATATCAATATTCAGGAAGATTCTTCGGAAAGCTAATCTAGCAACAGATTGTTTAAATTACTTTAGACCAATTACAAATATTCAATTTATAATCAAGTTGAATGAGAGAGTTGTGACAGACCGGCTACAAGCATTCTGGGATGAAACTGGTTTCCTTGATCTGTTCCAGTTGGGGCTTATAACCTCCTATCTTGGCTCACCCGCACTGGCTCCCTGTTTGCTTCCATGCAAGTTTCAAGGTGTTATTATTAATATAATAAAGCCCTGAATGCTTTGTGACTCCATTACTTGTCAGAATGTTTATTCTGGAGTTCTACTGCTGGTTTTATCCAGTCCTCATAAGCTTTGTATTTCCGGGTGTTTACACCAAAGGAGATCAAAAAGATGATAATGAAGTATAGCAGGGGTAGGCAACCTACAGCCAACAAGCCAGATCATCTGGCCCATTGCCACCGCTGGAAGCAGTGGAAACAGCCATAAACGTGTTTATGACAACTGTAATTGTGTCCATGGCTGTCGTAAATGTGTTTACGACCATTGTAGACATGTTTTACAGTAGCATTAACAGCAGGGGGACCACCAGTCTGGCCCCCTCAACTGTTTGAGGGAGTGTGACCTGGCTCCAACTTAAAAAGGTTGACCAATCCCTGAGGTATAGGGCCATCTTGGCTGCGGCCCCATCCTTGTGGAATTTTTTCCTCAGGTGGCATACACAGCTCCAAAAGCATTTAAAGCTGAGCTGGCCCTTTATTTTCCTGCAGCTATGAACTGTACATTTTCAACATGCTGTTATTTTGTTGTTATTATGGTGTTTGGGGTGTTGTCATTATTTTGTTTACATTAGTTTAAACTATCTGATTCCTCTTTGTCCATATTTTCTTTCATTGAAAACCGTCCAATAACTAATTGGTATTACGGTCCTGAATCATACAGGGACTTATTGGTACACAATACAATCTCAAGCATGGCTTTTAGCCAGTGCAGTTTCTTGAACACAGATATAATATGTGTGCCTTGTTCATGCCTCAGTGAGCACCATAGCTATTGTATTCTCTACCAACTGCACATTCTGAACTCCGCACAAGAGATTAACAGTTTAAAATGTGTTTCAGCAGTCTAGTCACAAGGTTATCAGCAAAGATTAATGTATAGAGCAAATTATCTCTATCCATTAATAAGTGAAGTTGGTACACCAAGTAAAGTTGATAATGGGTTGCCAAACAACTAAAGCCACTTAGGCCCCCAGCAGCAAAGTTAGGTCAGCTATAAACAGAATATCTGTTCCTTCAAAATGCCATCAAAAACAAAAATACCATTTTGATAACCATCCTTTCATAGTGTATCTGGTGTATCAGGATTGCATTTCAGTTTCCTGTCAACCCCATGATTATATCCAATTCCAAATCTCCACAGTCTCTCCTGATTCCAATGGTACACAGAAATACAGTTAACAGAGTTCCCTTCAAAGCTAACAGTCGGTTCACTTTTTGGCTTGAGAATAAGACACTGATTGCAGGATATAGTGATTGCTTTCCTTCACGAGGCAGGTATTGCTAGGGGAAAGGCTATTGTGTCTGTTGTTGTTTTACTAGCCCCCAAATCACAAACTAGGTGTCCTTGACATCAGTATACAGTTCTCTGGAGCCAATGCCTCATTGTAAAATATTTCTTCCCATTTTTAAGAGCAGTTATCATTTATTCTCTAAAATATGCCTTTAAGCAGAACTGTGCATAAACCAGAATAAACCAAAAATGAAACAATTTGAACTCTTGATTTGAACTTATCTCAGTAGATCATGTGTATTTTCAAGAGGTATTTCCACAATTGTGGAGTCACTTTCCACAAGAGGTCATTGAGGCTAAGCCTTACCATACCTTCTGGAAATGGCATTAGGCTTTGTATTTCATGCCTAGGAAGAAAGCATGTGAACATTTTCTTGTTATATACTCTCTTTTGGGAAGATTATAATAAAGTTTTAGGGGTTTTTTTAATCTATGAGATACTCTCTGACAAATGGTGAAATCTGAAAGAAGATAAGAGGACTCAACATTTTGAAGATCAAATTACCTGTACCAGCATCTATCATAGTATCGCAGAGGAGGCACAAAAGGCTTAGGAGGGAATTTTCATCCTTTGTTAGCAGGAGAACAGCAAGCAGATAAACTGCTAGATTGTTGTTTAAGCGAAGTAAAGGTTCAATCTAACTGCTTTCTTATTGCTGCCAGAGAGCGCCATAGCTTATGAGCTTTCGTGTTCTCTAGGAAATGAAAAAGAATGGAACTGGATTACTTTCCTTGTGTGGGTCTAAGGTCAACTAAAAACAGCTTTTGGGTCAATCTCACTGCTTCAGTGGCCAACATATCCCAGTTAGCAATGTCTTCCAAAAAGAAAGGGGGGGAGAGAGAGATGCAGCTTTGTCCTGCCCTAATTGCTAAAAGGATGATCAGGGGCTGGGAAGACATGACTTGAAGCCTGTATAACTCACTCTACCTTAGAAAAAACTTTCACCAGGATGTCAACCAATTAAGGCTGTAATTGTTTCATTACAATTTTAACTTCTTGAAGGGCATTCACAGTCTGGGGAGGGTCCAACAAAACCATGCTTATTTTTGAGCATCAGAACATTTTCTGTTTACCCTTCCATGTCCCATGTATGGAATTGGAAGAGGGGGAAAGCAAGACTCAGACTTGCCCAACTGTATCTGGTGAGTTCAAATAATCTGATGTTTTCACATTCAGTTTAACATTTGCAAAGAGGGTCCGTTTATTTATTTCTTCTTTGTTGGAACTGGAGAAATATGCAAATTATTATTATTATTATTATTATTATTATTATTATTATTATTATTATTATTATTATTATTATTATTATTATTATTATTATTATTATTATTATTATTATTATTATTATTATTATAATATTTAGACTTCTATGCCACCCTACTCGTAAAAACCGACTTAGGGCAGCTTACAGAATCCATCAATATCAAAGTTACAATACAACAAAAATACAGTAGGATACAATATAACAGAGCAATAAGTACAATAGTTACCATATAATAGGTCAATACACATAATAGATCAGTATATGATAAGTCCATACACAATAGATCAAACCTTCTCATAACTATCATTACACATTAAACCCAAACACAAACAGACAAACCCACAGTGTCCCCAACGGAGCCCAGACTCGATGTTCGTGATGTAGCCTGGGCTCAACATCCACGATAGAGCCTATGCTTGATGACCATAATGGAGGCCAGGCTTGACGTCTGCGATGGAGCCCGGGCTGACATCTTGGGTGGGGATGGAAACTGTGGCAGTGAAAGCAGCATTTTGAGGCCAACCGACCCAGCTCCAAAGGCCAAGTCCTGGCTTTTATCTCCCGGCCATGGGTGGGGCTCGGTGGAAGGGCGGTAGATGTTTTCGGCCAAACAGTGAGGAGCTGGCTCAGCTTTTTATCCCCTGGCCATGGGTGGGGCCCAGGGGAGAGATGGCAGGTGTTCTCAGTTGAACTGCAGGTCAGCCGCCAGCCCCAATGCTGCTGTTTCTGCTCTCCCCTGTCCGGAGCTGGGCGAGAGTGCCAGGCAAGAGTGAGCACCGGTGAACAAATGTGAACAAATATTTTCATACAAGCAACTATCGGCCTATGGAGGACAGAAAACGTAGGAGTAGATCATTAGAGTTCTCTGGTGAGTTTCCTCTTTTTCTAGGATCCCCTTGTGAGCTGCTTCTTTGTCTGTTCTGAAACATTGTTTCTTTGTCCATAATTTTTATAAAACATTATTTTCAGCTCTGACTTCACTTCTATTTATCTTTCCTTTTCTGTGATTGGGCTTCAGAGTCAAACTGTACTTTAGCTAAAATCACTGTTTCTGGTATATATTTGTCTCTGTCCAATCCAACTTGCAAAGTATGCCCTTGTGGTACAGAAGATCAATCATACAAACAAAGCAAGGTAATTAGCAAAATACTTTAAAGTGTGGAAAACACCTATTGTGACAACTATATGTCTTTAAATACTGAATGAATTTTTTCTCATGACATGCTTGCTGTAACATATAGTTTGATCCTTAGTTATGTAGTAGTATTCAGTGGATCCTTTTCTCTTTTGCTCATCTGACATGTAATGTCCTTGATACATGCTTTCTCTTCACTTAAGATTGTCTTGGAAATTGATCCCAAATTTATCACAAAGTGCCAACATAGCAACAGGAGATGAAGGAAACTCTCCCATTGGGCTGCTGGGCAGAGGGGCGTGGTGAACTCTATGCTGGGGGAAGGGAGAAAGCGCTCCCATTGGTCTGTTGGGCAGAGGGGTAGGTGAACTCTGTGCTGGGTTGACTGCATGGGTGCCCACAGAGAGGGCTCCAAGTGGCAGCTCTGGCACGTGTGCCATAGGTTCGCCATCACTGGTGTAGGGCCAGACCCGCTTCTGTTGGGGAACAGTAATGCAGTAAAGCAGTAGACCCCTGATTCCCATGCATATGTAAATGGGGAGTCTAATCAAAGACATGTTTTCTGAGGTGCTTCTGTAGAATAGTGCACCAAAGTCATTGTCTACCACATCAGGACATCTTCCTTAAGCCATGCAACTTTGGGGGAGGTCACAATCTCTGCTGATCAAGTGAAGCAAGTTAAAGCAGACATTTAAGAATACACAATAAAATTGCCTCTACTCAATGGCAAGGCACTTCACAGCAGGTTGTTTAATTCAATTCACAAGTCCAACTGCTTAACATCTATTAGCCTTATAAACTCTCCACAGGACCTTCTTAAAATGCTAAGGGGGCATCAGGAATGGTGAGAGACCATCTCCCTATATGCTGTACTTGAAACACTGCATGCTCCAAATCATTTGGTAACTGCATTTTTATAATCCAAAACAACAGTAGAGGTGTGGAACAGCAGTCTCCTCTGAGTGATCCACACAGAAAATAACATATTTTGGGCATTCTCTCACTCATTGCCTCACTTTCTGCTTTGATAAACATGAAGAGAAAAGCTGTATATTTAGTAAGAGGGAGATAACAAAATGTGTGGTGCCACCTGCTCTGTGTACTTCTCTTTGTTATCAGCCCGAACTAGCAGCATCTTGCACTGTACAATGAAAGATAAGCACAGAATGAGAGATAGCAGGCTTGTGGTGTTGTAGATTAAACAGGGCAGCTGGTTAATCAGACAAGGAATGTTAAAAGAGTGAGCACTGAACTACTCTGGAGTCAGACTTGATGGCAACAATTTTATGTGCTGATGGTGAATAGAAGTATATGTTTCATCTGCTAGCCTTCTTTACTTAATTGCTTTTAGAGTATTGCTTAGACATAGTACAGTTGGGCTTGTCAAGGGCCTGTCAGTATGACAGGCTGTGTTTATGTTCTCCCATAAAAGTCACAGGCTCCATTGTCTGCCCACCCCTAATGCATTTCACCATGCTTTTTTTACATCCATATTCCACTATCACAAACAGGAGGGGTAGAGAGATGACTGTGGAATGGAAGGGAACATGATGGAACTGGAATCTAAGAAACAAGAACGGATAACACTCCCTTCTCCAATAAATTTGTACACCTAAGCATGCTGGAAAGAGAACAAAGCAGAAGAAAGAGAACAGGAAAGATGGATAAACAAGCCAACACTCAAGGCACTGATATGGCCCATAAGCTGGTAGATGTTGTTCCATAGTTTTCCCATTTTGGCTGCTCTAGCAAAAAATAACATATTTCCCCCAAAATTTCACTTTATAAATTGGAGCTTGTGTGAATACATGCTTTGGAACTCTGCACTCATGCATAAAATTCACATTTCTACATCAAAGGGCTTCCCTGTATCACTCGGAATTCCTCTCAAGTATAATAAAAAATAGTATATTTGTCACTGGAGAAGTGCAGTGGAGGCAGTAGCCATGGAAGTACCCGGGTAGTAATAGGAAATGACCTCAAAGAAGAAAGAAGAGCTAGGGAGAACACTCTGAACAAAGTCCTGAGAGGAGAGGACAAAAAAAATCTTAGTCTATCTATCTGCATAATACCCACACATGCATACATTGGTTCAGATCACCTTGTGTGCCCACTGGTACTCCACTAATAAAACAGAAAAATTGCTGTTGAGATCATCAATTGACTATGGTTCCCCAGGGTGTTTCAAAAATAGAATTGCAGTTTCCTCAGAACAGATTGAGGACACAGGTAAAGTGGCATCAGAACAACGTGAGAAACAGCCACTAATCAAGCTGATAGCAAAGATTTAGTATAAGTGCCATGGACTCAGGGCACATGGAGGTACATGGTGGCTTGGGGGGAATCTAAAGGTATTGCTGTGGTCATTTGAGGTGGGTAACAGGCAAGATTTTCTCTTCTGGCAATGTTTGGAATCAGATTCCACCCCTTAAAGTGCTTTTGGTAGACATAATGAGCAGTGCCACAGAGGAACAAAAATGTAACTACGGATTATAAAGCACAGGCCATTATCTAAACAGGGATCCAGGATTAAACAGAGAACAAGTAGCAACACAAAGCATAATGGTGATGTTCCTAAATGTAACCCAGGAACTGACTGCACCCTAGTGGTGCAGTGGTTAAACTGCTTTACTGCAACTGAAAGGTTGTGCGTTCGATCCTGACAAGGATTCAAGGTTGGCTCAGCATTCCATCCTTCTGAGGTTGGTAAAATGAGTACCCAGCATGTTGGGGATAAAATGATAATTAACTTGTGAACCACCCAGAGAGTGCACTAAGTGCTATGGGGCAGTATATAAGTGTGATCACTTTGTTTTGCTGTGACTTCTCTAACTCCATTATTCCTCATTATTAGCTGGGAGCCTAGTTGCTTATCCATGGTTTAAAACTTCCTTAAGTTATTCAACATGGACTTCCAAAAGCAATAGGAAAAATGCATTCTTAAAAGAAAGTCTAGACATTTTATGCTTGATTTCTATCCCATATTGAATCCAGAATGAAAGACCTAAGGGCAAGGGCGCTGAACACTCTTGGCAGCAGATCAAATAAATGTTACAGTTTGGAATGAGTAGTGGTTAAAGCGTTACATTCTGTTACATATAACAAAACCACTAGCATAAATATCCTTTCATACTTGTGGGAATTTCAGTACCTCACATGCTAATTTGTAAGGTTAAAGAACACACTCTATATTATTTAATGCATGTATGTGTGAGACTTAGAAGGAGAAAGAGGATTATAATGTTACTTCTGAACATCTATTTTAGCTGACTCTCTTCTAGTGAGTCCATGCCCATATATATCTACATGAAGTTGCCTAAACCTTTTACCTAAAACTGTGAAAGTATGCTAAATGGCAGAAATTCAACAGTTTCTGCTATGGGTGATTTCAATAGCCATGCCAGTCAAAGATCATGGGGGAGAAAAATGGTCCTACCACAAACAAACATCTTGTCAACCTCATTGGATGTTACAGGTCAAGACTGCTCCAACAAAACCAGGCAAGACAACACAGAGGACATCTGAACATGGTCTTCCAGAACAAGGGGGAAAGCAAGATCCTGATGAATGGCCTCAACCTTCTTTTTAAAATGAGCCATAAACTGATTATGTAATGTACTATCATCTGATTGGCACAAACTGAACAGTCCAATCTCAGTGAGGCTATAGACAATTCATAAGAGGTCTGCTTATTGATTAGCAGCCTCACTGATTTTCTTTATAAGGCCTTTGCAGTTCTAATAGCAAATAAAGTATCTCCTGGACACTTCCTTCACTGCAGCCAAGTTCCCGTCTATTGGGATCCACCTCCAAAAACTCTCTAGCCTTCTTCTAGTTTGCTTCATCACCCAAAGCTCCCAAGGGGAGGGAGGGACTCTGCACCAGAGAGGGCATTTGCTATCAATCATGTTAACTGCCTGGGCCACCTCTATATACTACTTGGTGTCCTGGGTTTAGACAGGAGCACCAACCAGAAAGGCCTGAAATTCTCCCAAAATGTAATGGAAACCCAGAGGACCCATTAACTTGCAAATGTAGACCATATTAATGGTTCAAACCTCCCCGCAGAGCAAGTCAAATTTCAAGACAGATGTCCAACCATGGTAAGGAAACAGATATCAAAACTGACACCCTTGGAGAGCCTTATTCTTGCCCAGTCAAAAACACCAGGTCTACTGTGTGTCCTGTCACATGCATGAGGCTTGTAACATATTTGGATAGAACTCTGAAGCCACTTTGGACAATACAGCTTCTGGATATTGAAGCAATAACCTGGGGGCCTCAACACTGCAGCAGAAATGACATCTGTCAACTCCAGAAGGGATATAACTGGGTCCCTGAGAGATTAGTACGCCAGCAGCAAATCCTAGTACTATCCCTAAGGTCAACAGACAAATGGAGGGCATCTAGAGCCAGGCTGGACAGGACAGAGAGCCTAAAGATCTTAAGTTAATCTTTGTAAACAATAGCAAACCCACCCCACTGATCTTCCTACACTTGATCTTAGCCAAAAAGGCTGAGGAGTGGATTAGGTACCCAATCTCAATATGTACCAATTTATTTTTTAATTGCTATCTGCATGTTATGTCCTTGTTTTTATTGTTTGACTTCTTGTACTTTGGCATGGTCAATTGACTAGTGCAATTGATTGATTGATCTTTCTGATGTTCGATGGAATACCAGGGTGGGCAACAATGATGGAACCACTTCATGTTGCAGATGCTGGGCATTAGCGATCCCTAGGCATTCATCTTAAGTCAGCTCTTCACTAACATCTGACAGATGAAAAAGAAATGAAGGGGTAGGACACTGTGTATGTAATTATGAGTATGTAATACAACCTATCCTTCTTCCCCTGGAGTGCCAGGGGAAGAAGGATAGGTTGTATTACATACTCATAATTACATACACAGTGTCCTACCCCTACAGTGCCCTGAGATTTAGTGGGAGATCCTGCCCTGTTTACCAGGTATTAAAGTTGATTTCAACTCAAATCCTGTTTGTTTGTTTGTTTGTTTGTTTGTTTGTTTGTTTGTTTGTTTGTTTGTTTGTTTGTTTGTTTGTTTGTTTGTTTGTTTGTTTGTTTGTTTGTTTGTTTGTTTGTTTGTTTGTTTGTTTGTTTGTTTGTTTGTTTGTTTGTTTGTTTGTTTGTTTGTTTGTTTGTTTGTTTGTTTGTACATGAAACAGGAGTGGAACGCAACTGAATATTTGGGATTGACACTGTCCACAAGTCATGTATTGTGTGTTTCTCTGCCTTCTCAATTGCTTGACAAGATACTGCAGAAAGAAAACAAGATTGGCACATTTGGCTTCATGGGTCACAAACTGCCTAGTTCATACTCATGTGAAAGCCTGGCTTAAGGCAACCTAATTAAGGATTCACAACACAGAATGCCACATACTTCCTAATGGCTGAATTTCACTACATCTGTGATGATGAGTACATCCTACTCATTAATTACACTGAATAATCAGAGCCCAAATCCATTATCCAAAATACCTGACTGAAGTGTCTATCCTGCCTTGTTTGTAAAAAGGTTTTACTATCTGTGTTCAAATGAAAAGCTTAAACTGGGTAATTTTTAGGCTGCTTCGTATTTTTCCCCCTTTTCACCACAGAAAAACTCAAACCCTCAACTAGTTAAGACTTAGTGTGACAAATAAGGTAAACAATGATGCTTGTTTCCTTTATTTGTCAGCATACAAATTCAGCAGCCCTACTTACAACCGTAAAAATAATCTTAATTTGTTGATGATGATGTTTTTTCATGGCATTTTAATTTCATAATTTCCATAGTTCCTATTTAACAGGTAGTTGGAATGAACTCTGCCAGATTTCTAAATAAAATTTGTAACTGTAGAAAATGTAGTAGTTGTATCATGGTAACCTATATGACCATGCTTAATTTAATAGCTCACTGAATTGTGGTCCTAGATCAGTTTGGGACAAATATAAATAGTTTTTCATCTTCAATAACACAGAAGTCAATGACAGCAACTATGAGATTCACTGCACATCAGCTACCATCCTGTGGAGATCTGAAGGCTTTGTCAATGTTCTCTGTATTGTGTCTTGTAATTATATGGAAATTGCAGCAGAAGAAATTTGTTGAAGACTGAAAGAGCTAAAAAAAATTGTGTTCAAGCTCTATCTGGAAAGTACAAAAAAGAACATCTAATTTTTAATATACACAGAAAATCTTCAAACATGTAATGTAATGTTTGTAACTATCTAGGTATACAGAAAAGGCCTCCTCAAAGATTGTGGTATTTTTAAACTACAATCAGGAGTACCCTGGTAACAGCAACCTTGTGTTGCCAGCTAATCTTTCTCACACTAGATCAGGTGAAAGAAACTGCAGAATGAACTCCACAAAAGGTGCCTGTTGCATCATGTTGCATCCTTGTTAATTGATAAGCTCTCGTGAGAAAACATTCTCCAAAAGACTTGTTAATAAACACAGGATTGTTAATTCCCTAACATGCTGAAACTGTTCAGAAGAACATTCACAGAACTTTTCTTCCTTCTCTAAGCTTATGCAGCTACCATTTTGAAGGGACCAAAAATACAGGATATCATTAATTATGTGATTGTATGAATGTCTACCAGAACAGGGTAGCCATGACCATATATTCTTTGAGTTAAGGCTACCGTAGAGAACAAGGTGATTGATTATGCCATTGTATGCCATGCTGTATGTCGTGTGGAACTGTTTAATAAAGCAGCTGCTGGGGAAAAGGAGGAGAGACAGAGAGACAGAGACACCAATATGAAGGCCACAGAATAACTCCTAAGTACCCAGCCAGCAGCAGTACCCCACAATCCCCATGTCCTTCTCATTCTTGATGGTCAAGAATCCCAGAAAACAGAACACAACAGGTGCCTTCATTTTGTCAGTTTCATGTCTGGCCTAGACACCAAAGAAGAAGATCAGCTGGAATGACTATCAGCAGATCTACATTTGGAGTTTAACCCTATAGTAGGCCAACTCTGTTAATGTTGTCCCTATGCAGACACAACCACACATCTTAACCTCCAAATGTGCACAGATCAGTATTCTAAAAAGGGAAATGTGGAATGAATTCAAAGGTGAGAAACATGAGGAACTACTGAATTGATAAGGCATGTGTGTGCTCTTCCTGAAACAAGTCTGCTAAAGTGTGATCATTTATTCTTGAGGAAAGGTTACAATTCTAGTTAGATGTATCACCAAATATCATTCTCAGACCACCTTTTCTACATTCCTTGGCCAGTGTTTCCTGTTTGTCAGCTGGAAAACATGTGGACTATCTTCCTGATGAGTCCTTCCATGAGCAAGAAGGGTAACAAGGTGGAACAGCATGAGTTTATTTACCAGTAATGTTCCCCTGATCTGTTTATTTAAAACATTTGTACTCCTCCTCCTTTCCAGCAATAAAACATCTGATAGAATCACATTGAATAAAAAATGAAAATGCAATTAAACACAGCAGTAAATCACTGAGGGAGTTCATCAGACTAGTTCACCAGATGCTCCAGACCTGAGATCAAAGTGGGGGATTTGGCAAAATGACATCTCTGGGAACTCATTTTATGTTGAAGCACTGCCGCTCCGAAGCACCCAGAGAAGGTCTCCAATAATATTTGAATAAGTGGCACTGAAAGTAGTAGCCTTTGGCAGTGTTACTTAGGAGAAGGCAGTCATTTGGAAATCCTGCTGATGCTCCAGATTGTACCTTTTAAAAATATAGTTGGGGAGAAGAGGGAGGATTAGCAATAGACAAATAGGATTTATGGATGAGGTGTAGCTCAGTGGGTAAGAGCACCTGGTTGCAGATCCAGCCATCTGTAGATCAAATCTCTATTGTGCTTCTTGTGAGAGAGACCAGTGAAGGTCACCTACAGCTTCCATTGCTTGTGGAGTTACACACACATGTGCAACCTTGGGAATACTCCACAATTCCATAGAACCCCTGGATGAAGGGACCAGTGAACCACTTCAGAGTACCTTATACAGAGAAATCTCTGGGAAGCTAGCTGTAATCCATAATCAACTTGATGGCACATAATTTGAGTAGCTTTCAAACATCAGAAGGGCTCTGAACTTGTTGAAGGTTTCAGATAATTTAACAGCCGCTTCATATGGAGAGGGTTGAGGAAAGAAATGGATCAGCTTTTCAATTCTGCATAAAAAGATCCATGGAATAGAGCATAGCTGTGTATTTGCATATTTACAGGGCTAAAGATGTGTCTTGGAGGGAAAAGACAGGGGAGGCTTTATTGAATTTTAAAAAGGCATATGTATACATTTGATTGATGTATCCCCAATATGTGACCTTTTAAGAGGGAAATACCAAAAAAAAATGCATACAGATCTCCAGGCATGAAGGAAAAACAAGCCACATATATAAAAGCGGGACAACATGTGTGGGGTGTGTTTAACAGTGAACACAGGTGATGTTGAGCAGTCATAGCTGTTGAGATTCAAACTATCTGAAGGATGTCTAAGAGACCAAGGAACAGCCATCACCTGTAGGAAATCTTGTAAGGTCAGTGCTAAAGCCGACTTACTTTAAAACACACACACAATATGTCTAACACTTTTCTCTTTTTGCTTCTGCAATAGCAATAAGATTTTCAGTGCAGGGCAATTCCTGCGGATTAATGACTGGCTGAGGTTAATGGACTAAGGTGCAACCCTGGGCCATCAGCTCTTTCCAGCTAGTCATTAATCACAAAAAAGTACCCACTGCACCATTGCTGCTTTATTTAGTTTCCCCTAATTTTAACATAGCCTTAAAAGCACTACAGCCACTGAGTGCTCCCAATTTTATTAGCCTACAAAGCTTCTACTGCCAAAAAAGGCTCTCTGGTTCCCATCTGCTGATCAACTTTAAACACTGAATATGCTTTATTAAAAGGGGATTATTGAGCCACTGAGTATCTCTAAACATTTAAATATTTTATATGTTTGCTTTGAGCATGCCCAACCAATTAATACATTGTTTCATTAGAATGTTTTTTACTAGCCACCAAATGGCTCAAAATAGCTCATATATTTCATAAGAATTTTTCCTTCCAGCCTTTGAGTATCTTTAAACATAAGTTTCGCCCAACATCTTTTCCCTCTTTCCAAAACAGCTCAAATTTTCTCATTCTTCACAAATAATTTCCTGCCATCTTTCCTCTAGGCATAATTCTTTCTTTATTTATTCATCTACCTATTAAAATTCCAAATGACTTTTGGTACTTTTGAAACTTACATTTCTTGTAGTGCAGTATGCCCCTCGTAGAACACTGGGGGAGGGGGGGAATAAAGAACCAACACAGAAGAACAATATAAACAGAGGGCTTTCCCTTCACCTTATAAATAAAACAGAATAAATCATTGAAATTGTTCTGAGCAGAATAATAATTAAGAATTTCCTATGCAATCCTATATCAGTCTGAATTCAATACTGCTTATTCCCACATAGATGGGTATAGGATTGTAATGTTAGATGTAAGACTTCAGCCCCATGCTTATGGAGTATCATTGCAAAAGCCAATTCTGAAACAACAGGGTATCAAATAATATATGATAAATATAGTGAGAGAGAGAGAGAATAAGAGAATCCAAAATCATATTGCACTTAGTGTAAAGTTATGCCTTTAGACATTCCTGGTTGTTACACCCAAGCAGTCCACATGTCTGATTTCACAACCAGAAATCAATAGCACAACTAGGTGCACAACTGCACTAGAAGGACTGTTGTCTTGATATGACTCCACCTTGCTGCCAATTTTACAACTGCTTCTGCAATCTTTATTATTTATTTATTTATTTATTTAGATTTATATCACCACCCACTCGCCATGGCAACTCAGGGTGGCTTACAGTCAGAAAAATAACAAAAACAGAAACAAAAAACACACAGCACAAACAGCTAAAATCCATTCCTCCTCTCAGCCAAAGGACGTTAGTCTTCTCCTTTCCTGGGCAGGTAGAGCCCAGGATTAGGAAGTGGAAGCTTCCATATAAAATCCTTAAAACTGTTAAAATTTAAAATTAAAATCTAAAAAAGATTTAAAACAGATTAAAAACACACCAGATGCTACAACTACTAATTTAAAAGTAGAGAAAGAGAGGGGCTCAGATCATCCAATGTGCTGGGGTCATTATACATTCCGCAGCCCATATCTGTCCCGCCAGTCATGTTTTTAGATTCTTCCTAAAGGGCAGCAGCTCTGTCTGGAGACGTAGCTCCATTGGCAGGAGCTTTCATAGGGCCAGAGCAGACACAGAGAAGGCCCTCCTTCTAGTGCCAGAGAGATGTGCCTCCCTGGCCGATGGAACAACCAGGTAGCCTCTCCAGTCCGCTCTGGTGGGACGGGCAGATGTTCTTGGGGTGAGGCGGTCTCTTAAGTATCCTGGCCCACTACCATGTAGGGCTTTAAAAGTAATAACCAGCACCTTGAATTGCACCTGGAGACATACTGGCAACCAGTGCATCTCCTGAAGCAGCGGTGAGACATGTGCATACCACCCACACCCCATCACACCCCAGGCAGCCACATTCTGGACCAGTTGAAGCCTCCGAATGGTCGTCAAGGGCAGCTCCATGTAGAGCGCATTACAGTAATCAAGTCTGGAGGTGACTAGAGCGTGTGTGATCATGAGCAAGGAGTCCCGATCATAGCTTCACAGTAGGATTTTGGCCAGCATATTGTCTACACCCCATCCTCTAAGTGGGTTAGAAACACAAAGCCCTATATAGTAGAGGGCCAGGATACTTAAGAGACCGCGTCACCCCAAGAACATCTGTCCGTCACATCAGGGTGGATCGGAGAGGCTCTCTTATCATTCCATCAGCTAGAGAGACACATCTCTCTAGCACCAGGAGGAGGGCCTTCTCCGTGTCTGCCCCGGCCCTTTGGAACCTCCTGCCAATTGAGTTACAGCTACAGACAGAGCTCCTGCCCTTTTGGAAGGGCCTAAAGACCTGGCTGGCAGGGCAGTTGTGGGGCTCCAGGAATGTGGGGCCCCATGTTGGGTGGCTGATCTGATAGGACAGCCACCCCTCTCGCTGTTTCAAACTTTTTTAAACTTTTTAAATTTTTAAATTTTTAAAATCTTTTTTAGTATTCGGGAAATTACAGTTTAATGTTTTAAATTGATTTTAAACCAAATTGTTGGATGTGTGGGGGTATAGTGGGATTGTTTAGCTTGTATGTGAGATTTTGCGTGTTTAGTTGTTTTTCTACTTATGTTGTAAGCCGCCTAGAGTTGGGTTCGCCTGATTGGGGCGGGATAATAAATTTGAACAAATAATACAATAATAATAATACATGAATTGTTCCTTCTAAAGCTTCTTACTCCTCCAGTTTGAGAAGGACAAGCGTCTCTCCTTTATCTTAAGTAATAGACTAAAGTTGTATTCAACAGAAAAGCCTGGTGTGATGTGGTCCATGGAGTCACAAAGTGTTGGACTCAATTGTGCAAATGAACAGTGAAAAATTTTTGTTATGCAAGTTATATTTTCCAAATGTCATGTCTAGCTTTGCATACCGAAAACATGTTTTGTATGTAGCTTCCTTAAAAAATAATAATTAGACATATTAACTACTACTACTACAATCCTACCGGTACTGTTTTATGGACATTTAGCTTTCAGTTCTCCCATGCCTGTTTGACTCGAATTTAATCTGCCTAGCATTCTCTTGTGCACATATTATTAAAAGTAATAAAAAGAATAAAGGCAGAACTTGTATCCTTTCGCAAGAGCCTTAAGACCTGGTTTGCGCAGCGGGTGGGATGGGGGGCGGCGGCGGCGGCGGCGGCTGGGGAGATAGCCATCCTGGGCTGGCTTGTTTAAGTATTGCCCAGGCTGTCGGCTTTTGAAAAATCTTGTGACATTGCATTGGAGGTATCATCAGTATGCTGATGATACCCAGTTGTACATCTCAGCCCGTGGGGACCCAAGCGGTGCAGTGGAAGTCCTTTCCAGGTGCCTGGAGGCTGTTGAGGTCTGGATGGGGGAAAACGGGCTACAGCTGAATTCCAGTAAGACTGAGTGGCTATGGGTAAGGGGCCCCGCGCTGACACGGGAGTTACCAGCTTTGGTTCTGGATGAGGCAGTTCTGCCCCAAACAGACCCGGTGCGTAATCTGGGGGTCCTCCTGGACTCACGGCTACTGTTCAATGAGCAGGTGGCAGCCGTGGCCAGGAGGGCTTTTGCACAACTTCGTGTAATACGCCAGTTACGCCCGCTCCTCGACCGGGACGCCTTGCTTATGGTCACGCACGCTTTGGTCACCTCCAGACTTGACTACTGTAATGCGCTCTACATGGGGCTGCCCTTGGTGACCATTCGGAGACTGCAGCTGGTCCAAAATGCGGCAGCCCGGGTAGTGATGGGGCGCGGGCATTATGCTCGGGCCTCTCCACTGCTTAGGGAGCTGCATTGGTTGCCAGTTTGTCTCCGGGTGCAATTCAAGGTGCTGGTCATTACCTTTAAAGCCCTATATAGTAGTGGGCCAGGATACCTAAGAGACCGCGTCACCCTAAGAACATCTGTCCGTCCCACCAGGGCGGATCGGAGGGGCTCTCTCGTTGTACCATCGGCTAGGGAGGCTCACCTCGCTAGCACCAGGAAGAGGGCCTTCTCCGTGTTCGCCCCGGCCCTCTGGAACCTCCTCCCAACTGAGCTGCGCATGCAGACAGAGCTCCTGTCCTTCCGGAAGAGCTTAAAGACCTGGCTGGCAGGACATGTGTGGGGTTCCAGGGATGTGGGATCCCATGTGGGGTGGTTAGTCTAAGGATTTTACCCTTCTGACGACACCCCCAGATACTGTTTTAGTCTATGAATTTTTAAATTTTTTATTGATGTGTTTTAACTTGGGTTGTAAGCCGCCCAGAGTCAGGCTTGCCCGATTGGGGCGGGTTAGCAAGTATGAAATATAAATAAATAAATAAATAATTTTAAAAAGAAATTAAAAATTTAATTTTAAAATGTTAATGCTTTTTGAATGTTTTTGTAAAGTTTTTATTTGTTTTATGTGTAAGCTGCCCAGAGTTGCCTTGATGAGGGGGCAGTGGTAAAAATGTGAGTAATAAATAAATACCTTATTCCTTTGATTATTTTTTTTGTCCTTTTCCACTCCCCTTCTTACTCTTCAAGTTTCCAGCTTCTACAACTTCCCAGTGTCTTTTTCTCTATATTCTGAAGAATCACCAGGCACTTCAACTTTCTAAACATTAGGGACTCCAAGAGTGGTGAGCTATCAAAATTTTTACTACCCAACCATGGGTGGAGCCGACATTGTGGGTGGAGCCAATGTCATGATGTTGTGGGCAGAGCCAAAGTTAAAAATAAAATAAAATTAAATTAAATTAAAATACAAATTAAAATAAATACATATAAATTAAAATTAATACATATACACATAATACATAAGTACACATTAAAACAAACTACATAAAACACACCCACCCCAAACACAAACCCATCACTTACCTTACCCTGGGGTCGGGGAGCAGGAGGCAGGCAGGCACAGCGGCAGCACAGTGGCAAAGTAGTGTGGCAGTGCAGTGGTGCAGCCTAGCCCAGCCCGGCAGCGTGGCCTGGCCCAGCCTTGCCTGGCCTGGCCCAGTGCAGCGGTGTGCCAAAGAGAAGCCGCCACCACTGCTGCTGCCACTGCCACTCCTCCAGGTGCTGCACCATTTCTGGGCAGCCCAAAATGGCTGCCCAGAAGTGCACAAATGTTAAAACTCCATTTGATGCATGCGCACTTCTATTTTTCAGTGTGCATGCATCAAATGGAGTTTTGACGCATACACAGTTCTGGGCAGTCATTTTGGGCTGCTCGAAACTGTCATCCAGAGGGCGGCCGGAGAGCCGACCAAACCGGTCGCCCGGAGGTTCACTACCACCACCACCCTGGTGATCCCCTCCGGATGGCTGCTACCGGTTCGGGCGAACCGGTACTAACGGGGAGCAGCCCATCACTGGACTCCAAAGAGATAACCAAGATAGCCTATGTTAAAGAGTTCCTGATTCGATTTCAGGATAGCTTTGTGGCTTTGTTTCACAGCATATGACTCAGAAACACTCCCAAGTTGGAAAACAAACTCTTGAATTAGTTTCAATTTGCTGCTGTTGATTATATTTTTCTCTCTGCAGCCGCAAAGACAGAAGATATTGACCTATAACTGGTTTAATGTTCTTCTTCAGCTGTGTTTGTAATGCTGCAATTAAATAGTTCATAGAATGTACTGTAGCCCACTTCTGATTTTTCTTTCTTTTTTTCTTTGACATAGGAAAAAAAGTTTTATCTTCTGCTTCTAATTATGTATGCTATTTGAAGTCTATAATGGATGTCTAGTAATGTCCATGCATGTAATAAGCTGTTAGACTGGACAAAGCATGTATTTTCAATAAACTAATTGTTGGTTTAACATAATTTCTTTAGTCTTTCTCCTGCTTCATTTCTGAATCCTAAACCAAATTCCTCAATGGTGAATGGGTCTGTTTTGTTCCCTTCTTTGTATTCCAGTCACCTACAATTATCAGTACCTCATGTCTTGATGTGTGATCAGTTTCCTCCTGGACATTTACATAAAATATTTTAAAATTTTCTTCTTCAGCATTTGTACTTGGACCATGGACTTGAACAACAGCTATGATGCTAGGCTTCCCATAAAGTCTGATAGATATTATCTAGTTAAGACTTTGCATTAATCATTTCATTGCTGTCCTATCTCTCTCCTCACTCTACAACCACACTGTTTCTTCCAAGTTTGTCATTTCTAGAGGAAATCGTCTTGCAGTTATCTGTCTCAAAATGTCCTATTCCAGTCTACTTTCACTCAGTCAACTCAAGCATAACAGTGTTTAAAAGTTCTATGATTTCAAGGATGAGGTACTTTTCATATTCTACATTCCAATTATATGTGTCTTGTGGCAGAGGGCTTTCCTTATACCTTTGTTCTCCAAGGATTATCCCAGTTGCTAGATTAGCACCAGCACCATTCACATTTATTTTTAGCCTGAGTGTCAGTGTTGTCATCTGTGAAAGGTCCTCTGTCACTATCAACTTCCTTTACTGCTGTTTCCCTCAAATAGTCCCCCTGCTTCCATTTAAAATGATAAATTCAGTTGTTTTGATGTAACTGTTAATCCTGACAGGAAGAGGGTGGATGTGTCCTTGGTTGCAACTACATAGTCAAATACTGCGGGATTTGCCCTGATTTGAATCAATCCAGGCATTTTTGGTCCCAACATGGAGTTGTTTTTCTGCCACTGAAGGCTTCTACTTTATCAAGACAGAATAATTCAAATGGAGTTTTCACTGTTGGATTAGTTTTTTCCTTCTGCAAAAAGACAGAGGGAACATGTCTGTGAGATTTGTTGTGGTGATGTAGGCAGCTGGAACATGATATTTATGGACTGTGGGAATACTTGCCCCTCCAATCTGTCCCCCAAATGTCCCTGATTTATTTTTTAAAAAATTGAATAAACAAGTGTAGCACTGTCATTTCATTGGTACACAAGTTTAGTGCTAAACCACCTCTTCACATATTTTTTTGCCATTAAATAAAAAAATCACTGGCAAAAAAAAAAAGAATACTACATATGTTTCCATGGTATGTATGTATATTTCTGTGTATGAAGAACTGTGGAAAGCTGCCACTTTTACTCTAATACTATGCAATGCAATCCTTTAAAAATCAAGCAATTTGATAACAAATAATGAAAAAATGGTCAGAGGCAGGAACAGAAAAAGAAAAGAAGGATGGAAGTTTGTAAACTGAAATGCAGATTCATGGCTCCTGCGTAATCACTAAAAGTGGACTGAACTGCAGCAAAGGCAAAATGCTTCAATCCAGTTTGACATTGTAGTCACAGCCATAGTCTAGTGTTTCACCTTTTACCATTCCAGCTTTAGTGATCCTACTAGAGGTTCAGATTCAAAATAGGGTCTAGTGTCCTGATGGCATTGTTCTCAACTTCTTTGTTACACAGAACCCTCTCACCATATTAATGTGTATGTTCAAGAGCAGTATTTTTAAATATACTTGATCAATAAAGCTCTGTCCTGCCTCCATTACCCTCCTTGTGTACATCAGAAGGCACTCTGCCATTTAAATCAAAGTTCTTGAAGTTAGTCAGACTGTGCATTTTCATAAAATGCAGCACCTTCTGTGATAGCTTTATTGGACTGACAAGCAGTCTCCCAGCAGAGCTGCTGAGGGAAAGAGAAGTGTCTCCATCATTTGTTTTGCACAATAATTAGTGCCAAGAATTCGAATGACACACGAACACACAGAAAGAGCTCATAAAATTTACATTATTTGACTATAACTCTCTGAATCACCCAAGGGGTCTGTTTTTGTAGGTATAGTTCACCGGAAATTATCTATTCGAAGGATCTTTGGGATGAAGGGCATTTCCCCCAGGTATTAAAAAATGAAATATTTTACATCTGCAGATCAATTTCTTATTAGCATACATGGTATATTTTAATACAATTGTGCTTTTTTTTACATCTAATTCTTCTTAATGAGTGAAAACATCAAAGTAAATACAAAACCCAGAATGAAAGATATGTAGAAACTGGATGATATAGCAGCAATAACTCTTGACTCTTCCCTCTGTAAACAGAGAAACATAATTAGGTTGACATTGGATTCAATTTGGTCCACAGAGATTTCACACAAGGCTTGTTGTAGCTTGGCGTCCACAAATCTCCAGTATTGTATGGCAGGGAAAGTGTCAGTCAGTTATCAAAGCAATAACAGAACAAACAGATTGGCAGGGAAGCAGTAAAATAATGCATCACCAGAAAGAGAGAGAAATCTCCTTTGATTTCCCCCTCCCCCCCCCCAATTTTAATTTAATTTAATTGTTCAATTTTTATGCCGCCCCACTTGCCTAAGCAACTCTGGGCAGCTAACAACAATACAAAAAGAACACAAAATATACAGCTACAATCAAACTAGCATAATACACAAAACATTTCAGAACTTAAAAAAAAATCCCACTTAAACCAGTACCCCACAAACCCAGAAACCAAATCAACTTAAAAAAAATAAACTATATATTTACAAAAAAAACCCCTCAAAGATTTAAAAGGTTAAAATGTTAAAAAGGTTTAAAAAGTTTAAAAGAGGGAGAGAGGGGTGGCTATCCCATCAGATCAGCCACCCAATGTGGAACCCCGTATTACTTGAGCCCCACACCTGTCCTGCCAGCCAGGCTTTTAGGCCCTTCTGAAAGTAGCTCTGTCTGTAGGCGTAACTCAGTTGGCAGGAGGTTCCACAGGGCCGGGGCGGACATGGAGAAGGCCCTCCTTCTGGTGCTAGAGAGATGTGCCTCTCTAGCTGATTGGATGATAAGAGAGCCTCTCCGATCCACTCTGGTGGGACAGACAGATGTTCTTGGGGTGATGCGGTCTCTTAAGTATCCTGGCCCACTACCATGTAGGGCTTTAAAGGTAATGACTAGCACCTTGAATTGCACCCGGAGACATAGTGGCAACCAGTGCAGCTCCCGAAGCAGTGGTGAGGCACGAGCATAACGCCCGCACCTCATCACTACCCGAGCAGCTGCATTCTGGACCAGCTGCAGCCTCCAAATGGTTGCCAAGGGCAGCCCCATGTAGAGCACATTACAGTAATCAATGTATTTTCTTTTGCTTTGACCTTGGTTTAGCAAAATAGAATTGAAGACTGGGCTTTTGTTATACTATATCTCTTTATTCCGTCCAGGTAGTATCTGTGATGAAGCCAGTTGGTGCCTATAAGAGCACATGCTCAATTAATCAGTTAATGTCCAAAATATTATAATGGATAAATAGAGTTGGATACTACCATTGCTGCACCAGGACTGCTAAGATGTGCCAACCTTCCATTTGCAGAATGGGTATCACTGGTATAAGTCCTTCTCTCGCTCCCTACCGCAGCTCCCAGAAACTATCACAAATCTTCACCAGGTTGTTGCAGGCCTCTAAAAAAAAACCTCATCTAAAGTGAGCATATATACATTTCTAAATTCCTTACAGTACAATTTTAGAAATGGTTGCACAGTTAATGACTAGATGGGAAGCATCCAAATGAAATCTTTGCTCACAAATGCACTCAGTGACATTAGGGTAGCAAGCTTTTGCTGTGGCCCTTCAAGTACATTGCAGAGGATAAAGGATGCAGTAAGGATTACAAAGATAAGGTAACCATCAATCTGTACAATCAGGTGGTGCATTTACTCACACCTCTTCATACTTATGTAAGGTAATGCATCAAGGAAGATACATTGAAAGATTCCACAAGGAACAACATTATATGTTGCCATGAATAACCAGTTTTTACTTGAACGTACCTTTTAAAAGTCTATTGATTAAATACTTGTTCTAATTATCTGAATGTAAAAAATATCTCTATTGCTTTGATATAAAGATAAAGGTAAAGATCACCCTTGCTTGAAAACCAGTCATATCCGACTCTAGGGTTCAGTGCTCATCTCTACTTCATAGTTGAAGAGCCAGCGCTGTCTGCGTTTGCAGATGTTTTTGTGCTCATGTGGCAGACACCAGAGTGCACGGAATGCTGTTTACCTTCCCACCGATGTGGTCCCTATTTATCTACTTACAATTTCTTGCTTTCAAACTGCTAGGTTGGCAGGAGCTGGAACAGAGACAAGAGCTCACTCAGTCCTGCAGTATTCAGGTATCAAACTGCTGACCTGCCACAGCCCCATTGCTTTGAGATAGCAGCAGTGGTGGGCTCAAAAAAAATTACTACCACACTTGGGCATGGTATGGTGGGTGTGGCCAAGGGGAAAGCCCTGAATTAGGACTACTTTATTTCAAAACTTGAATAGGCAGGGCCCATTCTGCTTCTGTTTCTGCTACTGGTTCTGGAGAACTGGTGAGAACCTGCTGATGCCCACCACTGGATAGCAGGGCATTTAGATGAGAAAACTGTTTTTCCCTTTCCCCTGGGGACCAGCTGGAAGGCAAGCTCAAGAAAGACCAAAGTCACATCAGGCACTCTGAGATTCATTTTTCTTCTAGTCAGCATATCCTGGGAAGCATTTCTCATCTTCCTCAAGACTTTTTACTGAAACTTTCTTATCTGCCTCATGTGGCATGAAAGAATTTGAAGAGCCTTGTACATGATTAGAGATGATGAGCAGATGTGGCAGAGTTGGCAAGTGTACTCTCAAGCATGTTCACTGCTCAGTTGTGTTTCTGCTTTTTTCCTTACTCTCTGATGTATTCCATATTGTGTTAATTTAATTTAATTTTAATTTTTAGACATATACCCCGCCCATTAACCATTTCTCCCTCCTTTGAAATGGTCATCTACAAATCTACTGTATAACAGCTTGCTCAGAACCATTATGATCATATTTTAAACCTTTTTTAAAAAATTTATAAAGAAAAGAATATATGTTGAATAAGGTTTTAATACGTAATGTGATGGGGTAGAATGGAAATGTTTGTTTACATTCCCTGGTTATTTTCAAGAGCACTTCCCTAGTAGAAGTTTACTCTAGAACACTTTGATCACTCACTTTTTAGGGAGTATTATCACCACCATGACCACAATCGTCATCCTTGTCATTATAAGTTGTTAAGTCAGTTCTGATTTATTTCAACCCTTTCCAGGGTTTTCTAGGTAGAAGATACAAGAATTGATTTACCATTCCCTTCTTCTGAGGGTATCTTGGGATTGTGTATCTCACTTCCCACAGAGGCTGGCTCTTCTTCCCTGGAGTCACTGTATGGAATCAAACTCCCAACCTCTGACTCTGCAGCCAGATATCTGAACAACTGGACTATCCAGCCAGCTAGTATCTTCATGGCATCATAATCATCACTGGTAAAATATCATTCTTACCTGTATGATTCCTGGCCATTTTTTTTTTCAGTCCAAACAAATTCAAGGGAGAAATACCATGCCAACACAAGGTTTTCCCACTGTCTGAAATTCTACACCCATCCACCCTCTGCTAATGTCCTTCTCATTACTTCAAGGCAATACTGATGGAGAGGGAGGAGGAGATTTATTTAGGCAGCTGTCATTTAGGCAATTGTTTAGATAACTCCTGGTTTGGAGTGTACCCAGGGCCAAAACACTGTGAGAGAAAGCCAGGACTTTTCCAACTAGCCAACCAAGAAGCATCTGTGTTTGGTAGGATTACCATATTCAGTTTCTCCAAATCTGGATAGTCTGATTTGCATAGCATAAAAATTAGATAGTCCAATTTACATAGTGTGCAAAAGTGCATAATATGCTGATTGATGCAGATTTTCATATTATGCCCATTAAGTACATTAGATGTTGCATAATTTTTCTAGTAATGGCCAGTTAAGTAGCTTTGCCAGCATAGTGGGAATGATACCAGCGGTGGGTTGTTGCAAATTAAAACTTCAATGTTAAAGTGCACATGACTTGCACACAACAAAATTTTAGCTTTATAACTTTAGCCTTAGAATCATTTAAAAGAACCAGTACAGAGCAACACACACCACAGACAGAGAGAGAGAGAGAGAGAGAGAGAGAGAGCTCTGTGGGTGCAGTTATCCATGGGTCCAAAAGTTTTCAGTGAAACATCCCTGCAACACATAATAGATATGCATTTCCAAGGCACATTTGCAGAACTGACCACTAGAAACCATTATCAACAATGTAATGATGAGAAAGAATGTACAGTCAAACCTCATATAACACTAAAACCTGGTTCCACAAGTCTTGATGTTATATGATTTTTAGTGTTCTCCGATGCATGTTAAAATCCTATGGGAGCCATAGAGATACATTGTAACCACACAGGCTTTAGCGGTTGTTATCTGATGCATCCCATAGGATCTTAATGTTATCCGATGCAATTCTTCCCCCCAGATTGCTTAATGTTATGCGATTTTAGTGTTATTCGATACTAATGTTATATGAGGTATTACTGTACTGTGTTTTCCAGGGGCTCCATTTCCTGAGCGTACATGAAAGATTGATGGAAGTATTTGCAGAACACACACACATACACTTGTATGACTCAGTTATATGTGCTATAATACAGGGTTCACTGTTTTCTGCAGTTGCAGGTATCTGCAGAGGATTTTGGAATGTATCTCTTGCTATGGAGGAGCTAGCAACCTGTACAGAGTGTAATAGTTAGACTGTTGGATTTGGCACAGGGATATGAAAATTCAAATCCCTGCTCAGTCACAAAGCTTACTTGGTATCGTCTCAGCCAAACATAATACAGAGCAGGGATTCTCAACCTGTGCCCTGTGGGCTGGATGTGGCCTGCAGTGCAATTTCATTGTATTGTATTGTATTGTATTGTATTGTATTGTATTGTATTGTATTGTATTGTATTGTATTGTATTGTATTGTATATTTCGACTTATATGCCGCCCCATTCGCACAGCGACTCTGGGCGGTTCACAGAGGAAACAGTTACAATTACATAGCAAAATTCCATAGCATATTTAAGGAGTGGCTTTACCTGTTCCACATCCCTAGTGAATATACTTGAATTGATGTGTGAGATATATACTTGGATTAATATAACTGTGGAATTTGGTGTAGCCCCTTTTATACCTGGGAGGTACTCTCAGATCTGCATAATAAAGAAGCACTGGTGAAATTCTATATGAAATATTCTCTATTATTTTTATCTTTTCTCCTAGGCTGAGATCACATACAATGTACAAACCCTTGTGTGGTTCCACACAGGGATGACAAATCTCATCCTATATTTATTTATTTATTTATTTAAATTTAATATCCCGCCCCAATCTGGCGAATCCGACTCTGGGTGTTAAAAAACACAAATCAACAATACAGAATCCTATATGTGTATCCCATAAGGGAATCCTATATTCCCAATGATTTAAGAACAGAAAATAGCAAACACATATTCTGCTTTCTCTGGATTGCCAGATTTTAGAAGGCTACCATATAAGACTACTGGAAGAGCCTGGGTTAATCATTTTGATTTTATCTTTATATACTTTATTCATGTTTTGGTTAATAGCCACTTATAAAAACTGAAACTGGAAACTGATGTCATAGAATCACATTTTACATTTAGGTAGAATCTGGCAATGCTTTATTTTGTAATCATTTTGACTGATTAATTTTTAATTCTGTCTGCATTCTATTTTATTGGTAGCATACTGGCTGTTTTCCCTGTTCACATAGTGATGGCCTAAGTTTATAAAAACTAAAACTGAACTGATGCACAGAAGAAATGATCAGTTTATCTACTTAAAAATAAGGAGAAAGCAAGCTAATGGTACAATAAGGTTAAGAAAAACAGTGCTTAATAGAACATGTTCTCTCTGCATCCCATCTTGTGTAAAACAAAGAACCATAAGATAGTTATGGGTTCCATCTGTAGAAGCAACATTCAAAATTGAGTCGTACCTTTACTGAATCACTGAAATGCAACAAAGAAACACATTTTCTGTCTTTTCCAAAGCTCATTTTCAAGCTCAGATTTTTAAAAAAGCTATAGGAGAGTGGAAGGCAGTGGTGGATACCAGCCGGTTCAGACCGGTTCTACCGAACCAGTAGTAAAAATCCTGGGTTGTCTCCCGGGGGGGGGTAATAACCCTCCTGGGAGACCACTCGGGATGTTTACTTTTTTTTTTTTTTTTGAGGTGGCTGGTTCAGTCACCTCTCTGGCCGCCCTTCCTTGCAGCCCAAAATGGCTGCTTGTCAGTGCGCATGCGTCAAAACACCATTTGATGTATGCGTGCTAAATACTGGAGGTGCACATGCATCAAATACAGTGATGGGATGTAACAGGTTCTCACCAGTTCGCCAGAACCGGTAGTAACTGTCCCCAGTGTCCCGGAGAACCAGTAGCAGCTTTTGGGGGGAACCACCTTCGGGGCTTATGTTTGGGGTGGGTGTTTGGGTGGTGGGTGTATTTTAATTTGTATTTTATTTATTTATTTAATTTATTTATTTACGGGTTTGTGTTGTGGGTGGGTGGGTGGGTTGAGGCATGTGTGTGTGTGCTTATTTTTATTTTATTATTATTTTTATTTGGCCCTGCCCACGACATCATGATGTCATGGCGTTAGCTCCGCCCACACTGTGATGACGTCACGGTGGGGTAGTAAAATTTTTGACATCCCGCCACTGATCAAATAGTATTTTGACGCATGCACACTTATGAGCAGCCACTTTGGGATACAAGGAAGGGTGCAGTGGCTGGCTGTTAAGGCCCTCGGCGACATCTTTGGAGGAGCAGTGGTGACAGTGGCAGCCTTCCCTCAGCACACTACCAGGCCAGACCAGCCCGAGCTAGGCCACGCTGCCGGGCCAGGCTGTGCTGCCGGGCTGGGCCGGGCCAGGCCGGACTAGGCTGCTCCATGCTGCCAATCTGCTTCACCGCTGGTCCACCTTGCCGCCTCACCGCTTCACCGCTGCCATGCTGTGCCGCTGCTATTGCTGCCTGCCTGCTGCTCCCCGACCCCAGGGTAAGTAACTAGGGTTTGTGTTTGGAGTGGGTGGGTGGGTGAGTGGGTGGGTTGAGATGTGTGTTTTACATAGTGTGTTTTTATTTAATTTAATTACTGTTTTAATTTATATTTGTATGTTTTTTATTTCTATTCAATGTCTATTTTAATTTGTATTTTTATGTTTTTTATTTCCAATTAATGTCTATTTTAATTTGTATTTTATGTGTTTTTTATTTCTATTTTTATGTGTACTGTATTTTTATTTTATTATATTTTATTTATTTTTACTTTGGCTCTGCCCACATCATTGGCTCCGCCCTCATCATCATGATGTCATGATGTCATCTCCACCCATGATGTCATGACATTGGCTGTGCCCATGATGTTTACTCCGTAGTAGTAAAAAATTTGGCTGCCCACCACTGGTAGAAGGTAATGGCTAAGTCCAAAAATTCAGCAAATTATATTGGCTAGTTTCTTCATAGGCAGACTGACTTACAAGTTGGAGACTTCAGCTTCAGAGTGGAAGATGGTAGTTATAGCATCAGTTCACAATCTCTTCCCCACCCTGTAGACCAGAGATGGACAAGTTTGGTGGGACCCTCAGGCAAATTTTGGCCTCCAACATCTCCCAGAGGGACATGTTTTCCTCTGGATCAGCAATGCGATTCACCTGAGGCTCTTGTTGACCTCTGGAATAAGAGGGTGACAGCGGTCTTGGACGTGATCACACCACTATGGCCTCTCCGTGCCCGTGGGCATCGAACTTCCCCTTGGTTTACAGAAGACTTGAGGGAGCTCAAATGGGCAAAGAGATGCCAAGAGCGCCACTGGATGAAGACACAGAGTGAGTCCGATCAAACACTGGTTAGAGCTGCTATTAAAGCCTACCTTGTGGTGATGGGGGTGGTGAAACATCATTATTACACCACCCTCATTGTCTCCACTGACAATCGCCCAGCAACTATGTTTCAGGTGACCAGCTCCCTCCTAGGTTGGCAGGGATCTGCTGAGGCTTTTGCTGATTATCTGATGGAGAAAATCACTCAGATTCACTTAAAGTTTGACCCCGGCATGGAAAATGTAGAGTTGGGATTGACTGGAGTGCAATCTGGCCGTATTATCTGGGATCGGTTTGAGTCAGTTGCCCCTGAGAAAGTGGACAGGCTTCTTGGAACTGTTTGTGCCACTGCCTATGCATTAGATCCATGCCCCACCTGGCTAGTTAAAACATCCAGTGTGGTGACATGCAGTTGGGTTGAAGCAATTATAAATTCATCATTATGGGAGGGTTTTTTTCCAGCAACCTTGAAACACGCTTTGGTGTGCCCCCTCCTAAAAAACCATTGCTTGACCCTACAGTGTGTCCAACCTGCCCTTTTTGGTCAAGGTTTTTAGAAAAGGCAGTCACGGCAGTTGCAGGAGGTCCTGGATAAAGTGGATTATCTGGACCCTTTTCAGTCAGGATTCAGGTCCGTATATGGTACAGAAACTGCATCAGTCGCTCTTGTGGATGATCTCTGGCGAGAGTGGGACAGACGTCATCCGTCTGTCCTGGCTATTCTTCACCTCTCAGCAGTTTTTGATACCGTCGGCCACGGTATCCTTCTGGGATGGCTCCAAGGATTGGGGATCCAGGGCACTGTGTTGCCCTGGTTTTCCTCATTCCTGAGGGGCTGGACCCAGTCAGTATGGTTGGAGAGCGAGAAGTCCAGCCTGATGCGCTTTCAATATGGAGTGCCTCAGGGCTTGGTACTCTCGCCTCTCCTATTCAATATCTACATGAAACCACTGGGTGATATCATCCGTTCCCATGGGGTGAGGTATCATCAATATGCAGATGATACCCAGTTATATATCTTGGCTTGTGGTGACCCAAGTGATGCAATAGAAGTTCTATCCAGGTTTCTGGAGGCTGTTAGGGTCTGGATGGGGGGAAACGAGCTACAGCTGAATCCTGGCAAGACTGAGTGGCTGTGGGTCAGGGTTCCAGTGTTATCTTGGGAGCTACCATCTTTGGTACTGGATGGGGCAGTTTTGCCCCATACAGACCCGATGCATAATCTGGGGGTCCTCCTGGACTCACGACTACTGCTCGAGGAGCAGGTGGCAGTCGTGGCTCTGAGGGCCTTCACACAACTTCGTGTTATCCACCAGTTACACCCGCTCCTAGATCTGGACTCCTTACTCATGATCACACATGCTCTGGTCAGCTCCAGACTTGATTATTGCAATGCACTCTACATGGGGCTGCCCTTGGTAACCATTCGGAGGCTGCAACTGGTCCAGAATGCGGCTGCCCAGGTGGTGATGGGGTGTGGCCAGTATGCAAATGCCTCTACACTGCATCAGGAGCTGCACTGGTTGCTAGTATGTCTCCGGGTGCAATTCAAGGTGCTGGTTATTACCTTTAACACCCTACATGGTAGTGTGCCAGGATACTTAAGAGACCGCCTTACCCCAAGAACATCTGTCTGTCCCACCAGAGCAGACCAGAGAGGCTCTCTAGTTGTTCCATCGGCCATAGAGGCACATCTCTCTGGCACTAGAAGGAGGGCCTTCTCTGTGTCTGCTTCTGCCTTATGGAACCTCCTGCCAATTGAGCTACATCTCCAGACGGAGTGCTGCCCTTTAGGAAGAATCTAAAAATATGGCTGGTGGGGCAGGAATGGTGTGCGGGAGGTATAATGACCCCAGCTCACTGGATGATCTGAGCCCCTCTCTCCCTCTACTTTTTTTAATTAGTAAGATGTAGCATTTGGTGTGCTTTTAATCTTTTTTAGATTTAAATTTAAATTTTTAATTTTAACAGTTTTAATGTTTTTAGGTAGTGTTTGTGTTTTATTGTCATGTATTTGTTGTTGTTTTATTACTTGTAAACCACCCTGAGTCACTTCGGTGAGAAGGGCGGTGGAGAAATAAGAATAAATAAATAAATAACCAACAAATGACATCACTAGACACCTGACAATGCAGCACATCAAAGGAACACCTGTTCAAACCACATCAAACCAAGTCTGGGAACGTGGTACATCAAAGGAATAGTTAGGCTATCACCACATACCACCACATACCTAGCATTCAGGTGGGAGGTAGAAGAGGGCTAAAAATCATATAAAAAGAGCCATTTTTGAGAGCCATCTCAGCCTTCTGTTGAGGAGAGCTCACATCATGTCACTTTGACCAATGACATGAATCCATGAAGGAAGCCAGGGATGGGGGCATTCTCTTGCTTTATTATTTTACTTAGCTTGTTGTGTAGAGTAGATTAGTTTATTTCTTCATTATGTATCCTACATACTTATGGATTTATATTGTCTTTCCATAAATGGGAAAAGACATTCAGATGTCTTAGTTTTTGTCTACCAAGCTACAGAGCAGAAATCTCTGCAGAGCAGGGAGGCCTGTAAATAAAGGGAGGTTACCCATGTTCCTTACCAGTGGCCTGGGGAGGAACACTTGATGGACTATTCCAGCTTTGAAGGTAACCGCAAAGTGACAGCCCAGAGATATCTTCCCAAGGGGGAACTCTGCAGCTTTGCTCTGTGTGTGAGATCATGTTAGTGTGGGAAAGGTGGCATAATATAAACAGACTGTTATTTCAGCCTTGTGCCAATAAAAGCTACCGATCTCCCTGCCTTAAGAGCAGAAAGCCACCTTAGCCCAAACCAGAGAGTATGAGGAAGGGGAAGGTGGGCAGCCAGGAGGTCCTGTCCTTGTCCAACTGGCAGTTGAGGGACTCTAAGACCATCATTTGGCCCAAATTCTCGTGACATATTTCACTTTATCCCCTTTGGAAGTAATGAGATGAAAAGCTGCGGCCCATACCCAATATCTGAGAGTAAACCATACTACACTCAACAGGGCTTCCTTCTGAGCAGGTTTCATAGGACTACACCATAAACTGTTCTTGACTGAAACCTCTTTTTCTTTAATGATGTCAGTATAGAAAAAGCCTATTATGACTCATATGACCAATTCAACAATATTGTCTCCCATTATAAATATGTAAAGTTTGATTCTGCACAAACAAGGTACTTTCACACTGTGGGAATGATATACATCCTGAAGTTGGTCCCAGCAAATTTAATGGGAGTGGACCGTGGTCTGAAAGAAACCCAGTGGTGTTAATGGGTTCCCAAGGGGGAAAATAATACTGATGTATGGTCATTACATAAATCTGAGAGCAAAGAGCCACATTATTATTTTGCAAAGTCATTTTTCAAAAAATGAGAGTTCAATATTCCAACCTTTTTGCAATAGGTACTTTACATTCTTCTAACTATGCATGCTCACCTTTTCATTATTCTATTATATGAACAGACCACTTTACATTCTGTCATAGCCTACCAGGGCTATTAAAAAAGGAAATTGAAAACAGCTAGCATACCAAATTGTAAAATACAGAATAGGTCAAAGTCATAGCGTTTACTGTATTCTTTCCAGGAATATATGTAAAGTACTGTATTACATAAGTTATGATGATGACTCTTTTTTCCTAATAAATTTAATATGTTACAAAATATTACATTACAGTCCCTTCCTGGTGAAATTAAGCAGCTTAAAGAGCACAGAAGAATTGCCTTTAGATGTAATCCATGCTGGTGACCAAATCTTCATTACTTTTTAAATTGCACAATCTTGTAGTGGTGTTTTTAGGATTAAATGTGCAAAATTGAGAAAACAGCTGTTAAAAAGAATGTTTAGCATAAAAAACTATTTTTTCCAGAAGAACTGCCAAAGAACTGTCAATTAACCAAGACAAAAGGCTCTCTTTTGTCTCTGTGATGGATCTACCATTACTTGCTTTAATTATAAAGGCATATTATAAAGTTGGGAACAACTTGGTCATAAATTTGAAGGTGACATCAATCTATTGCACAAGTCACTCAGGAGCTTCTCGTCTTCCTTGAGAAAGAAATATACCATCTGCGGGGGAGTAGATTTTAGGGAAACCGCAAAACTCTAAACTAGTTGAGCAGACAGCATTAATCATCTTGCCTTTTTTTTTTTTTACAGAAAGCTTGTTACTTGAGAAACATTGTAGGCACAAATTACATAAGAGTGTGATTCTAATTCAAAGATGTGCCAGTGGTAAAGGGTTGAGAATCAGCACAATTTTTCCAACAGCAGAGCTGCCCTTGAGATGGCAGAGTCCCCTTCTGCTCAAAGGTCTGCTGGGAACTTTGCCAGCATAAGAGCAAAAGGGAGGAGCACAGAAAGATTGGGGGTGAAAGATAAACTGAGTTCTATGGAACTAAATCTCTCCCAATCCAGGAATACAACCATGCAACACAAAGCTAGGCCAAGGCAAAAGTAATCTCAACTAATTTTCAATATCCCGAGGCTAGACTCATGTCATTTAACATTGATACACTGAAAAAGTTGCAGATAATTAACAAACCAACTGTGATTTAAAGATTCAATCGAAAGAGAGGCAGAATAAACTCAGCCACATGTCACAGTTCAATTGCAATTTCTTTTAAGTATTTTTAAAAAGACTTTGTCTTTGTTACAAAATAACTTGTCATTTTAGCTGAAATTGTGTTCGTATTTGAAATGTGGAAACCTTTTACCCAAAATCCTGTTGCATAGCTGTGTTGGAGGAGAGCAAACAGTGTAACTCCTGGCTTCTTGTTACGGTAGCGGTTAACAGGTCTCCATTTGGATTTTTGATGATAGGAACAACCAATCACACTGGCAAAAATACAACAGTCCAAGTACAGCCTCCTTAATTTGCAGTGAAAAGCATTTGTTAATTATGCTGTCTACCTTCTGCAACTATAATTAAACAATAGAGTTTTGGCCTTTGTGTCTGAGAATCAGACATACCAGTGGACCTGTGGCCAGTATCCTCTTGCTAGTCCCAACAATAATAGACTCATCAACCCATTGGGATTTGCATAAGTATTTTATTACTCTTCAGCAATTGAGTGACTAAGTCAGCTGTTTAGTTGAGCCTAAGCAATAGGATAGTAGCCAGTATTTTAGACCAGAAAACAAATAGAAAAACAAACTAATTTCCAAACTCAGGAGGTCTTAAGAGCTCCAGACACTTAAGAAATCTGCTTTCTTAACAACAAACTAATGTCTAGTTTGATCCAAAGACTTGTACCTCCCCACTTTCAATGTCCTCTTACTTGAACCTCTACTTCCCACACACACATAAATAAAAACATCTTCTTGCTTTCCAGATGAACTCCTCATCCCAATTCTCTGCAAGGTAAAATCCTCTTCACAGTTCTCATTCAATATCCCTGGTCTCAAATAACAAAACTTTGCAAGAGTCAATCCTTACAATGTCATGATATGTTTTAAAGTGCAAACACCCAGCATGATTGCTGAGAAAACCCACCCCCTTCACCCATGCAAAATTGCTGTTCTGCAAATTGCAAATTGCAAATAAACTAAGAAGAAAGTGTACTGACCCTTTGAGCTCTGGTTTCACTATAATACTGAACAACATACCTCTGACTTCACCCCATTGTGACAATGCCTCCTAGTTTTGTATTGGCAGAGATTTATTTTTTCTTGAGAAACCTCACTGGAAACTTGGCTGGATTTCTTAGAAGTTTAGTAGTCATTTTTCTTCTGAAAGAAATGCCAAGCTGTTCAGAAAGGTTATGATTCCTGCCTGGGATGGTATCTTTCCTGTACAGGATTCACTGGAAATAACATTAAACTGTGAAAGATTTGGCAGTTGTCTGCACAGAACAGCAGATTTTAAAAATGAGAAAAGATGTGGAGGAAAAATGAGACAAGGGCCTCTTATTTCATGGAAAGCTGGGATATCTCTTTAGTGCAGAAAAAATGTCAGTGAGGAATGTCAGCATAGCAAGACTCAGAGAAACTCCTAGAATATTTCCCCCCATTTACTTATCTTCGATACTGGTATCAGTTGGCAGGGCCATGTGTGCTGCTTCAAAGATGGCAGGTGGATGAAAGCTATCACAGAGTTAATACCACTTGACATAAAGTGACCTCTTGGAAGGCCAGCAACCGGATGGGAAGAGTAGTTCAGGGCAAAGCTCTTAAGGGCCTGGATGAAACTGGGATCAGAAACAGTTGGAGATGATGCATTGATCTGCCACAGCAAACTATGTATATTGACATGTAAAACACAGATCACCCAAGTAAGTTACTTATCACATGACAAGTATCTACTTTCTTGCTTCATGGCATAGTAGTTTTTGGGACCCATCTAGGATTCTCATGAAACTTGAGACTAAGTACTGTATGTTCATTTGTGTCAGAAACAATCCATCCTTCATGGTACAAGAAATCAGAAAGTAAGGCAGATAATACTGCATATGTAGAAAGCAAGCTAAAGCACAGATAGAATGTATCCGGTAAACAGCTGATGTATTCTTTCTAAGGTACAGTTCAACAATATGCTAATAAAAGTTGGGTCCTTGCTAATTAATTTTGCAAATGATTAGAAATATTTGCTGCTGAAAGATTTAAAGTCATTTATTGAATCCTAACTAAAGCACTAACAATATATGTATTCCTCCTGAGAGCTTGCTGAAGATGGAGTGTATTAAAACTATAATTGGTTTTAAAGCATGTTAAATTTAATTTTTACCATGATTTATGCTGTCTGCTTTCTGCTCACCTTTGAAATTGCCAGATGCATGCTCCTCTACAGGCATTAAGAAGCTTCTATAAAATTGTCGACTTTGCACAAAGATGCTGTGACCTTCTTCTGAATGACATGGCTTTTATGGTTGTGGGCCAGTCTTGTTTCACAGAAATAATCTCGAAATAAATGACAATCCCCCTCACCTCCAAGACCAATGTGACACTCCACTATAAGAAACCATATTGATGGTTTCAATCTTTCCTCATAGGGGTCAAGAGTACTGTATTTTCCTTTCCTTCAGGGGAGGAAATACCACTGGAAACCATCATATTGGGCCCAACGGCGAAATTAGCAGAGGAGGAACCACTTTCTGATTGCCAACAGTCATGCCAGATGGACTGGCTATGAAGGTGCACCTTGATAATATCCTCAAGGCTATGGCATTCCATTGCAGTCCCAGTGTTAAATCCTGCATTTAATTTATGCTGCAGGAGATGGCTCCGTGATCAGAGTGTGTGGGTCACTTCATGGCAAGCTGGGATCTACCTTAAACAAATTCACACCGGTGTCATTTTTTCTGCTTGTCTTGGAGGACAAAGACCGCCCAGAGCCAGGCAGCCTCCAAGACCAGGCCTCCCAGCACCCTAGGGCAGGAAAAACATATACAGTAATACCTCATATAACATTAGTATCGAATAACACTAAAATCGCATAACATTAAGGAATATGGGGGGAAGAATTGCATCAGATAACATTAAGATCCTATGGGATGCTTCAGATAACAACCGCTAAAGCCTGTGTGGTTACAATGTATCTCTATGGATCCCATAGGATTTTAACATGCATCAGATAACACTAAAAATCATATAACACCAAGACTTGTGGAACCAGGTTTTAGTGTTATATGAGGTTTTACTGTACTCAGATTGATTTACAGCCGGTGATGGCAATGAACACTGGATGGATAAGAATGCTATCTGGGCCCCAAAGTCCTTGAATTTCCTTTCCATTGCTTCAAAGTCGGATGTCATTTCTTCACAGTTCCTTTTGGCTGTGCTGTTTGTTCCCAAATGGATAAGAAGAAAAGGGTATTAATCTGCAAGTTTTATGAGTGATGGCAATCCTTCCATCACATCTCTAATCCATCCTACAGGGAACAAGCATATTTGCTGGTACCAAGAATCTTCCAAGCATATTTCAGTTTCAATCTCACATCATAGGGAGTCTCCTATTATAAACAATCCTTATCTTCTGTTTTTTGTAGGTTATGGGTTCAGCAGTGTCTGCTTTGCTGAGCTTCAGCCTCTCTCATGTCCTTCCGTGGGGTTTCCTATTTGTTGTTTACTGCATGCTCTCTGCCAGACTCCTTTCCAAGAATCTTAAAGCACTTTTGCAATTCTAGTGGTGAAGAATGTTTTCTCTTTCTTTTGTTCATACTTTTCCATGGTGCTTCCTCTGCTCTGTTTTTCTCTCATCAGCATTCTCACCCTCTGCTTTGCCTTGTTGTTCTTCCACCTCCAATGGCTCCCTTGACTACTGCTGCAGCTCAAGAGTTTGGTCTATGTAGTCTTCATCTTCTCTTATAATCTTAAGTGTGGCCACTTGCTTCTCCTATTTTTTCACTTTTCCTCCAACAGTGCTACTAATTTATACTTGCCACATGTGTACAATGTGCACACACCATCCAGGTCACCACTTCATACATACTTCTTGTTACCTTTTAATTTCCTTTTGTTTGTCTCTCTTCTTTGTTTTGTGCTATATCCAATTCCAAGTATTAGGAATCCTCATGGCCATCAGCCATGAAGATTGTCCTGGGAATGGAGTGGCCTTCCATTTGCCTTCTGCATCACACTGTGACACATACCATTGGTCAAGGACCATGAGTCACTTTCTGGTCCTGAGCCCTTTTGCCTAACAAAGTCCTCATCAGCTGCTGAGTTGCAGCTTTTGACTGAAGCTCTACCACCTTACCTGGCAGGGGAGCCACTTTGATCACGAAGGAGGTTTTCCTAGGCCAAGATCCCTTGGCCAAGGTGAAAGCAGATGGCACACATCATGGTCCACCTAGCCAGTAGATGATATGATATCTAAATGGCTAAAAAAACAATGGACTTGATTTCTTGGGTCCATTTGCATGTGCAGAATGTCATCGCAGAGATGTCTGTCAGTGTGTGGACTCCTCACTGAATAATGACTCCAAGGTATGCAAGGTATCTACCACCTCAAGTGATGAAAAAGCTTTCCCCCCTCTTTTTTCTCTTCACCCTCCTCTTCCATTTAACATTTTAAAAATACCATACACGTATTTTGCCTCATATTCTGGGTGCATTTTATTTTATTTTTTGATGGCATAGGAGGATATAAATCACATCAGTATGTTTATTTTCTTTTTAGTAAATAAGAAGGGTATGTGCTGGCTTTTTCTCTTAGGCTCCATGTTGGGACTCCCTCCCCTTTGACCACTGGAGAATCCTTAGTGGGCAATAAATTACAGTTTCCAATTATGTTTCTCCATATACTTTGGAATCCAAGCCATTATCCTCTTGCAGAGCTTTGCTTTTGGTGGGAATGATGTCACCAGGAGCATCAGATTGCTACTAATTAAAAAAAATTGGTTTTTTGTTTTTTTGTTTCAGTGTGTGCATTTCATCTCTTTACAATCACCAGCACCCCAAAATTGAAAATGGATCTTTTTATGAGGTAATCTGTTTTGGTTCCCTCAGTTTTATATAAGGATATCCGTCTTTCCTTCCCTATGTCCCTAAATGCATGTAACACTTTAAAAATGTAGAGAGCAGTACTAATTAATTTTCCCATGTAGCTGATGCACCTGGGAAAATTAGGTAGTACTGCTCTCTACATTTTGATGCAACCACATACTTGCCTTTTCTCTAAGCCAGTGGTGCTTAAACTTTGGCCTTCCAGAATCTCCACCTATCAATAGTCAGGTGTTCTTGTGGCTAAAGTCCCAAAGGCCTGGGGACCAAACCTTGGCAACTGCTGCCCCAAGCCAGGCTAGTCAGATGGCAAGAGAATAGAAATTAGGGCTAACATTTAACATTGCCAAGCTCAGGTCTATGCAAATTGAATTTGAATTATATCCAAGCTGAATATAATTCCCTCTTACATGTTTTGTGGCAAGCCAGCTGCAGCCAACAGATAACTTCTCTTGCGCCATTTTTGGTAAGGTCCACACATGCCCTATTCATAAAATAATACACAGGAGTCTGGATTTGCAGTTTGCAAGACAGGAAAAAAGGCAGAAATATCCCTAAGGGAAACAAGCTGCTTGTTGACTTCAGAATGAGAATTAAGGTTGTTGACATCACGACTAGAACGTATGGATTTGTATATCCCTATAATTATATATGATTAGCTTGAGATACACACAGGGGTCTTTGTATTTGCATAATATGTACCACATAATTACATGGAAATTAATATGTAGTTGATTTTAAATGGAAATTAATATGCAAAGGAGTTGCCTTTCTATTGTTTAACAATAGCCTAAAGAAAATTTTAGAAACCCAATAGATAATAGGGAGGAAATGCAGCCATACTAGACTGCTGTGGAATGTAAATAAGATTATTTTATGTCATTTTGCTGTGAAGGAAGCCACTGAACCAAGTTTCAGAGGGCACGAGCAGATGGCAAGAAAGGTGTGTTTCTGATTTCACCAGAGAGGGTTGCTTTGCCTGGAGCAATCTGCTTTAACACAATCCTTTTGTCCAGCCCTGAAAACCCTGTCTGGCCATGTCGTCCTGCCATGGTAATAGAGTAGATCATACTGCCAGAAACTCAATGCCATTCATCAAGCAATGGTTAACTAACCTGACAACACTGAGGACTAAGGGCTTTGGATGGTGATGTCCATAGAGAAGGCAGGGTGATGGTTCCCAAGTGGATTAAATCCCACTGGAATTCATCTTGATGGAGGGCAGCAGCTTCATCCATCCTGACCTGTGGCTGACGAGGACTTTGTGTGCCCAAAGGGCTCAGGACCAGAAAGTGACTCACAGAAGTGGCTCAGTAGTACAGGTGTTATGCTGCAATGCAGAAGGCAAAAGGAAAGAACACTGCATTATATGGTTCCCAGGACAATCTTCATGGCTGATCACCATGATGGTAGCCAAAATTCTGGAATTGGATATGGCACATGAAGAAGAAGAAGAAGCTCTGAAAAGCAGCAGCCCTGCTGCTGGGCCAAAAAGGTCCAGCTTAGTCATAGATCGGGATGACACTGGAACACAACTGCCTGTACATGGTGTGATCACCAGGAAATACATTGCACCAGAATGTGCCACTACCACTTAGAAATGCAAGCTATATGCTTATGTGATCTTTCCCAGAATTTCATTCAGAAACAGGTCAACAAACAGTACTGGTCCTGTTCTGGAATGACCCAGCACCTGACTATTTGTATAGCATTGCAACAAAAGCAACAAGATGCTTAATAATTACCTATTTTCAGTTTTTTGTGAACTTCAAAAGGTCAGTATAGTTTATTAAGACCTACCAGAAGTTATTTATGAATAGCCACAATATTATCACTTTTTCCTTTCTGTTTTCTTGTAGATTATCAACATGAGTTGTTTTAGAAGTGAAAAGTTATATGACATTTTTAATCTGCACAGGTGAGACTAACAGAAAATATATTTCTCAAAAGCCATAAGCTTTTTTAAATTTGGCACCCTGAGCACGTATATTGTAGCTCCTGTTCCCATCTGAAAAGTTTTGCACCTTCACACTATTACATATGGGCTGAAATCCTGTTGCTTGGAGTAGTAACTCTCATTATGGTAAGCCCATTGAATCAGTGGGGATTTGGTGAGTCAACTCCTCCATAGTTTCCATTGATTGAAATTGGTCTATGCTACTTTAGTGTAATAAGTTACAACTAGAGCAGGCCCATTTGAATCAATGGAAACTATGGAGGAATTGACTCACCACGTCCCCACTGATTAATAGACCTACTCTGTTATGCTAAGAAACAAGATTTCAGCCATGGACTGCAACATATTCATATGAAGCCAACATTCATCTAGGTTTCAAGGTTATTGAAATCCCTGGATTACTGAAACGCTTCAATATATGGCAAGAAGGTTACAATAAGGCAGTGCTTTTCAACCTACAGCCCATGTCCCGGATTCGGCCCATGGCACCAAGTCATCCAGCCAGTGACCTCACTCCTGTCACTGTTTCCACCACCACCTCAATCCTTGTCTCCTCTGTTTGGCTCTGTGTGTCCCTAACAATGCACCATAGCAGGGTGGATGTTGTAAGGCCTTTGATGGCAGTGGCAGGGCCACCCCGAGTGCCCACCCACCCACCACCAGCAGTGGCAGAAGCAGCAGCACCTCTCTGGCCCACCAACAGTCTGAGGGGATGTGATTCAACCCCAAGCTTAAAAAGGTTGAGGAACCTTACAATAAGGAGTCTGTCTTAAGTTGGTGCAGCATTAAACTGCTGTACTGAAGCCAAAACATTGTGAGTTCAGGTTGATACAGTCTTCTATCCTTCTGAGGTCAGTAAAATGAGTACAGTATCCAGCATGCTTGTGAACCACCCAGATAATGCACTAAGCGCTATAGGTGGTATATAAGTGTACAGTAATTGCTACTGCTATTAAGGCAAATGTTGATAGTAGAGCCATTCTGACACACAGTGTCCATATGACTTTCTTTTCCCACCACCTGGAGAGTAACAGAGAAGAGGTCTATGGCCACAGAGGAATATGAAACTGTCATGAAGTTGTTTACAGTCATCATTTTGTAAAAGCCTTTTTTTCTTTTTGCAAATTACTATCACATGGAAAAGCTGCCCTGAGTGGTTTAGGTATCTTGATGCAGAGTCAAAGGTTGGGAGTTTGCTTTTGCACTGTGCATCCTGAAAGAAAAGCCAGCTTGTGTAGACATGGACAAGCTGCATCGTCCCAGGATGCCACCCAGAAGAAGGGAAGAGTAAACTACTTCTGTGTGTTCTCTACCTGGAAAACTCTGGAGAAAGTAGCCATATGTCAGAATTAAATTGACAGCAATCATTCAGATAAAATTAAGAGATATATACACACATTCTGTGCTAACTACTGTAAAAGTCACAAAAGAATTGGAGTTCTTCCTTGTTAGCAAGAATACTTTTACAATTATGCAGCATAAACCAGAAATTGCTTAGCTGTTGTGTGCAATCATCCTGCCTGTTGTACATTCTCACATGCCCAGGTTGTGTACTTAATTGCACACCTGAGCAACTGATCAAAAATGCAAGACAGGTAACCAAATTGGTGTGGTCAAATTAAAAAAAACTTACTCCCCTTGTGCTCCTGGTATTTCCCACTATGATTTTGATCATTACAATTACAATGTGATTTAGTTAACACTTTGTTATTATAGCAATCGATAACTAATTCTTGATAACTAATTACATTATAACTAATAGTTAATTACATTTTTATGACTAATTATGTTTCATCTCTGCATTTAGCTCACACCTTAATTTAAGCGAGGAGTCCATAAGGCCCACAAATTTACCTTTAAAAATAAATAAATCCATAATCCCTAGAGCTGTCCCTTCCATCCAGAGCCACATGATTCAAGAGCTGATTCAAATGTAGTGAAAGGTGATTAATAAGAAAGCAAACTGAACATCATTAATCAACTTGCATTGTGAAGTGTGGCAGGGAGAGAAGGAGGGCAGAGGAACTGACACGACAATTCTAAGCTCCTTGAGTTTGGCATCAAGTGAAATAAAAGACAGACCAAGGCTAAAAAGTTCGTGAATATGTTCCAATTAATCTGTATGCAACCACTGCAATGCTCTTTAGTTTGGTTCATTTAAAACTGAAATTCCCTTCCCCATTGATGTCAGCTAGTTAGCCAAGATGGTGCATTACTGTTATGATCACTGCACTGCACATAATTTAGATTTATCTCTTTTGGGATTCAGCTCCACCCCCTGCTAGCTAATATGCTCACCATGTTTAATGATGCAAAAAATTTCCCTGAGTACAGGTTATTTATCTTTATCAGGGCTTGCTTTGGGGTGGCTGTCAGTTATCAGCAAGCATATTTGTTCCTAAATGGCTGTTGCTCATCCGTATTCTGCTGCAGTCCAAAGACCCATATTATCACTAATATTTGCAGTAAAAATGTTTCTGATCTTCTGATACACTTAAGTAATACTGATTTATGAGTTTGGAGTTGCACTCATTCTGATTTGGGATATGAACCTTCTGTCAGAGTGTGACAAAAAATCAATCCAAACATAGCAAAGCAGCAGAGGTTGAACCATTTTCCTAGTAAAACAACCCTGACCTCTGTAGGATTAAGTGTTGGGCAAACAAGCTTGGAAGACAGATATGAGTTTGGGTAGTATGAGAGTAGCCCTTTCCTCATTATTTCTGCATGTATTTCTTCCCTCCCCATAAGGGGACATCACTTGCTAGAGGTACTTGCTTTAATAAAATTCAGAAGGTCGACCTCCTTTTTTTTTCCACATTCAGAAATTTAATTGACTTCCTTTGGACTGAATTTAAGATTGGGCTATAGCCCAAAAAAGAACAGAAGGTTACATGTCCATTGCTAGTCTATGCCATTGGTTTAGCACCTGCAAACCTTACACACCAAATCACTACTATTAATGTAACTAGGTCAGGTGAAAGGAACTTCAGAATGAACTCACCAAAAGGTGGTGAAGAAGAAGAAGAAGAAGACGAGGAGGAGGAGCTAACTTTGGGACATGCAAAGCCTTCACTTCTTGATGCTCATTCACAGGAGCTGTCTATATTAGCGTGCGAGTGAAAGAGAAACTGTGGTGAAAAGACCAGATATAAAACACATACCATATCACCAAGACACATACTTGTCATATAACTACCCATCCTGTTGACACCTTTAGCTCAGGGCTCAGTCCAACCCTAGAATTTAAGAATTAGAATCTGTTTGTACCAAAACAATGGTCTTTGTAATCCAACACTCTGCTTCAGCAGTGGCTATTTAGATATACAGTACTGTGCATGGAAACTCACAAGTGAGACACAAATGCAATAGCAATTTGCTAATTGTTTCCCCTGCCAATGTGGATTCGTAGGATCTTATTGCAGTTGCCATGGGGACAAAATAGTATTGGTCCTGATACAGGCCAAGTCAAAATCTCCACAACCCTAATTAGTACATTGATACTGCTAAGGGGGAATCCACAGACAGGATAAAATAAGTTGACTGTGCTGGGTGCTTGCAGAGTAATAGTGTCTGAGAAGGTCCCTAGAAGCAAATGAAATAATAACTTCATTGTCTCTAGAAACCTAACTGAGTGGGGTGGCTGTTAGTCCAAGCAGAGAGGAGACACATAAGCCCTAGAATTCAAAGTGGACTATCCACCCACTCTCTAGCCATAAAATGTCTATGCCATTAAGAATAATCGTAAGTATCTATGTACAGCATTTGAATAATTTCATGCACTTTCATTTAAAAAGCCTGTAAACAACCATAGACCCATACTATAACCACATTCTTATAGTATGTGGTCACAAGACTACTATTTCCACAGTTTCTTATTGGCAATTGAGGGTCTGCTTTGATTTGGATTCCTGCATTGAGCAGGAGGTTAGATTTCATGGCCTCATAAGCCCTTTCCAACTCAGTTATTCTATGATGTGTGCCTCTGTACCTGAGGCATTTAAATTGATGCCATGAGATCTCACTCTTATGTCTGACAAAGTGAACTTGACCCACAAATGCTACCATCAAAATACAATAGTTAGTTTTTAAGGTGTCACCATGGTTTTTTGTTTTGTTTTTTTGTTTTGTTTTTTTTGTTTCGTCCCATAACTATATCCTGTAGTTCTGCCCTTAACCACTACACTCCAGTTACATGGTTAGGTTTAGTCTTTGGAATTTAAAAGGGGGGAGTCTTTGGAGGACTTTAGCCTGTCAGACCCAATTAAGTTTCTCAGGTTGCCTGAGCGACTATCTGCAGGATCACAGCACATATTTGTAAATCAATGCAGCAGTGGAAGCCCTTTTTGGAAATGTTTCCCTTTTAAGAAATTACATTTAGGTCTAATTTTAAACATACTATTTTCTTGTGATCTTCATCTGCACTTGGATACTGTGGCATCAGTTTACTCAGTTTTAAAGTGGGATTTATTGCTTTTTTGTTTATTTATTTTTTAATGAAGAAGCACTGAATCTGCATGAGGAAATAGACATCTACAGTATTTGCATTCAAATACTGCCATCATCGGTTTTCCATATGACAGCACCATCTATAGTTCTCAACTAACATAAAGATTTCTTTATGATCAGCATTCTGAAAACAGAAGACATTAAGCAGGCTTGGGTTTTAGCCGATAGCAATTAATTTAAAATACATAGAAGCTGAGAAAGAAGAGTTACTATTAAATTCCAAATTATTTTGCTGACTGGGAACTAAGAGTGATACAATAATGCTTGCAGATGGGCAATAAAGTTTGAGTTCTCTCCATTTGAAATATAAAGTTTGCATGGTTTGGAAAATTTTAGAATTTTGAATGTCACTTTCATTCTCCCACATTCTTTTCCAAATCAAATTCTTGCTATTCTGAGTCTGAAAAAATTTCTCAGTTTTGATACATATCTATGGAGAGATATATTGAACAGAGGAGTTCACCCACTAATGTCTCTCTACTTATAGTCTACTTATGAGCTAGTAAACTTAATTCTATGTATTAAGACACCAGCGCTGCAGTGGCTCATGGTTAAGAAGCTCGCCTTGTCAGTCAGCTGGAAGGCCAGGAAGATGGCAGTTCGAGACCCAGGTGCTACATGATGGATTTGAGCGCCCATCATCTGTCCCAGCTCCTGCCAACCTAGCAGGTCAAAAGCAAGAAATTGCAAGTACTGTAGATGAATAGGGACTACTTTGGTGGGGAAAATATCTTGGGGACATGAAAGGACCCTGTTCTGGACATCCCCTAAGTGGAGTTTCTCCAGCAAAAATCCTTTCTGACACAAAATCATTATTATTATGTATTAAGACAATAAATTGTTTTGCCCTGGGAACATTTCCAAAATCAGCTGAGTAGCAGCATGATAATTTAATGAAAATAAGATATACATTATTCTGTGGATTGCTAACGTTTGATCCTCTTACTTTGAACATGCCAGTATTTCTAAAGTAAACAATGGTTTCATAAAGTAACCTATTTGCTAATATTATTGTTGCGACTCAGGCAGAAGGAAACCTTTCCAGTTTTTTCTAAGATTTCCTCCTCCTCTTTCCTCAAGGAACCCTGTCTGTCATTTCTGATTGAATCACCTTTCAAAACTTGCTCAGAGACCTTCACTGTTCTGTTGGCAGATTAAAAATCAGGCACTCATAATAGATCAATCCATCAACACATTTTTTTACTGATGCCTACCAAAATACCACACATGATAATCCAGAGATGTTGGCAACTTAGATAACAGCTGACCACCAGTTTTGAAAACCCTTTGAAATAGTTTACAAACAAAGAACCAAGTAAACTTGGGGACCTTTGTTGTTGTTCAGTCGCACAGTTGAAACCAACCCTTTGTTACCCTATAGACCACTGCACACCAGGCTCCTCTGTCATCTGCCATCCTCTGTAGTCCTCCCAAATCTATGCCCACTGCATCAACAATGCCATATAGCAATCTCATCCTCTGCTTCCCCCTTCTCCTTTTGCCTTCGATCTTTCCCAGCATCAGGGCCTTTTCCAGAGAGTCCTCTCTTCTCATTTCATGGCCAAAGTACTTGAGCTTCACCTTCAGTATTTGTCCTTCTAAAGAGCAGTCAGGGTTGATTTCCTTTAGGATTGACTGATTTGATCTCTTTGCAGTCCGGGGGACTCTCAAGAGTCTCCTCCAGCACCACAGTTCAAAGGCATCTATTCTTCTCCACTCAGCCTTCCTTATGGTCCAGCTCTCACAGCCATACATTACTACTGGGAAGACCATTGCTTTAACTACAACCATGTCACATAATCTCAGATTATGTGCATGGGAAGTTCTCATTTCCCCCCATTTTTATTGGTGTGTGTATTTTATCAGATCAGATCCAATTAAATTCCTTGAAAATAAAATTAGGTTTTAACTTTTCATTGAAAACCATGAGCCTTTGAACTTTCAACCTCCCTTCCCCAACCAGCATCTGTCACTGTTACAGTTCACCTGTCTGCATGTTCCAGACAAGTATAAGACCCGGTCCTTTCCCCTTACAGCACAATAAGCTTTAGGAATTTATTTTGTCCATAGAATCAGTACAGAAAAAGACTGAACTGCCCTCCTTTGGTCCTCTTCAATATTATGACCCAAACCTATTGCAACAGCCTAACATCAATGATTAAGGAGGGCTTTGGGAAGTCCAATTCATGTGTTTCCCATATTACATCACATTTGGCCTCTTGCAAAAGAAGAACAAAAAAATACACAAGTCAACAAAAATAGTACCAATATTTAAATCACCCAGAAATAACGATCTCTTTCAAAACAAGTGTTTGCAAATATGTTGGGTGGGGTGGAGTAAAAGATGCCATATTAAGGCTATAGACAAAGGTTAAGTTCACCCTTGCATGAATGTCAGTCATATCTGATTCTAGGGTTCAGTGCTCATCCACATTTATAGCAGAAGAGGCAACACTATCTCCATCTGCAGACATTTCTGTGGTCATGTGACAAGCATGACTAAACACTGCTGTTTATTTTCCCACCGAAGCAGTATCTATCTACTTGCAATTTCTTGCTTTTGAACTGCCAGGTTTGCAGGAGCTGGGACAGAGATGGAAGTTCACTCCATCATGCAGCACTCAGGTCTAGACCTCCTGAACTGCCAGCCTTCCAGTCATCAAGTTCAGTGTCTTAACCTCTAAGCACTGCAGTTCCCTCAAAGTCATAATGCTGATGTAAAAGAAAAGGTATATATCTTCCACTTAACTCTTTTTCTCTCACACAAGAGGATTTTATCAGAGAGATAAATCTTGACAATAATATTTAAAAATGAAGCCTCTTTTAAACTTCCAGTGAAATAAAATTAAAATAGCCAATGCTGGTAATATAATCTAGTGGTGGCAATTTTCAGTATTGAAAACTTTCCTCTTGCTGTCCAGATGTTCCCGAAGCTTCATCTCAATGCAAAGAATATTCACAAATCAGACAAACGGATGCAGAGAAAGGGGAAGTTATTAGCTACTGAAAATCCACCTCCATTGATGACATCATTACCCTTGTGCAAGCATAGCTAAACCACCAACATTTCAACCACTGAATCAACAAGACCTATACTATAATTCACCTGGCAGGTTCTACTCATTTAACAATAATTTAACTGAGGTGAATACTGGGTGGAGTCCAAAACAAACAAACAAACAAACAAACAAACAAACAAACAGTATTTTAAACCATTAACTTATAGAAGTATAGAGTTGGAAGAGTCATATATTCCAACCACCTCCCAAGTGTCCCTAACCATCCAACCTTTGTTTAAAATTTCCAGTTAAGGAGATATTATCACCTTCCAAAATACTCTGTTCCACAGTGAAACATTACTTGTTCTCAGAAAGTTTTTATTAATTGTTATCTGGAATCTCCTTTCTTAGAATTTGAATTCATTAGTTTGTGTTCTATCTTCTGGAGTAGCAAAAATCAAATTTGTTCCATCCTCCATATGTCAGTCCTTTAGATGTTTAGCTCCTCAAGTGATGATTTATTAAACTAACAATTGCCTTAAATGAAATGTTTATGAGATTATTGAAAGGTTCTTATGCATCAGAGAGCTTATTTTACCAATTCCCTGCTTTCTTTACAGAAACAAAGCAAGATATAAATATGAAATGAAAAATCAACCTGGAAACATAATTGACTGCTTGGATATTAGGATAACATGAAAAAAGTTGATGCTTCAATTCTCCACTGTGCCTCCAGGAAAAAAGAGGCAACCAATGTAGTGCCAGACAAGCTATACAGTCCTAAAAAGCCCCTAGATTGAATAAGGCAATGATAAACCACATCTGTGTGTTCTCTGCCTAAATAAAAAAACCTGAAAAGGATCAGCATAAGTCAAAATCAACTTGATAACATACTGTTGTTGTTGTTGTTGTTGTTGTTGTTTTGTTGTTGGATAGGAAAGGAAAGTGTTACTAACTGTGGTATCTATACATATTCCTACTCAAAAGATGAGTTCCCCAAGAAGGCTGTGGTAGCCTTTACAAAAGACCCAATGCCTTTACAAAAGACCCAAGTATGACATGCATAAAATTCTGGGTTGTTTTCTTAGGAAATACAGAACCACATCACCTAGTTATGAAGGAAGCCACTTTTCTTTCTTGTCTAAGGGGGAAAACATTGAGGAGAGTGTAGTTGCTGAACTTTTTTTAAAAAAGCAGACCTGTGATATATAAATTTTGTGTGGTTTCTGCAGCTTACAGAGAGCTACATATTTGCCCTGTGTGAGGTATTTGGTCATCCTGCTGATTTCTTGCTTAATATACCAAGAATTCCCTGCTGCATTTCTAAAGGTGGAATTTTGTTTCAAATGAAATGTTTAATTGTGTTTTGGGTTAAATAACCTATCCATTTGCTGCTATTTCTTTTTTTCTTTTTAATACATAAACATTTCCTTCTGGCATCTAAAAGACACAAGGCAACCAAAATAGATGCAGTTTCATAACTCCACTTTAAATTGGTTCTCCTCCTGCTAAATCAGTTCTGATTTCTGTTACTGTTGAAATGAAAAAGCACAAATTCTGCAAAATAACTTGGCTTTTAAAATGATGCACCCAGGCCTTGTTTCGCTGCTCAGTATTGACACAAAATCCAGTAAAAAGGATTTGCCCCCTTAGAACACTAAATAAAAGAACAATTTTCTCTGGTCTGCTGCACAAAATTGTGTGTACAAGAACATACTGGTCTGGTCTACCACACAAACTAAAGCAAGCTAACTTTTCTTCCCAAATCCACAAAAACTTTAAAATTGAATGCTAGCTTACCATAGCTAAGCGGTACTCACTGACTAGGATGTATTGTCTTTGCTGTCAGAAATTCCCCAACACCCATTTATCACCTGCATGGCAATTTCAGGTATGACAAGTTTACAATCTTTATTAAGTTTGACCTTACACCAACATTGTCAAAGAGTTCACTGTTATTCTGATTCTATACATGGAGGTTGAGGTTTTTTTAGACCTATGTATCTAAACATAAGCCAATGTAACTAGTAATATGGACTTAAGAAAAGTCCCATTGAATGAGAAAAGTAATATATCTTGCTTGGTATCCCTTTGTGAGAGTCTGGCCAGGTTATCCTGCTATGGTAATAGAATAGACAATACTGCCAGCAACTCAACACCAAGTGTCAGGTGGTGGTTAACTAACCTGGCAACTCTGAGAACTAATTTTTCATTTCATTTTTCATTTATTCGATTTGTATACCGCCCTACTCGGTACAACCGACTCAGGGCGGTTTACAGAAACCATACATATAAGACAATCAAAAGTAATATAACATAATCAGAGGTCATACAGTATAATACAATAAATATAACAATGCAGTACAGCAGTGCAATAAAACAAACCACACTGCAAAATAAGGTTACAAAATACAGTGCAGTAAAACAAAAACACACTGCATATCATCATAACACAATACAGTTAATACAATCAATATATCTAAACATCAGGGGAAAAGAAAAAAGAAAAAATGCAATGCAATACAATCTAAAACATAAATATAACATTGTAACAATACAGTTAATACAATCAGAATGTAAACATATGGCGGGGGGACGACGATAACAATGGTCCTTGGCTCACCGCATGGCCCAAGAGTTCAATTCCCCCCTTCCTGGTCAGGAAAGGGGACACATGAAGTAAGAGCACCCCAATACACCAACGTTCCCTCAATCCTCTAGCCCAGACGAGGCAGGGGGGCGGTGACAGCGTCCACACCTGCCTCCCATCCCCGGCTGATGGAATGAGCAGCGGGGAGAGGCAGAGGAGCCCTTAGCTGGCAAAAAGTGACGTCCTTTTAACCCTCCAGTCTCGCGGGATTGGAGGGCGGTGACAGCGTCCACACCTGCCTCCCATCCCCGGCTGATGGAATGAGCAGCCGGGAGAGGCAGTGGAGCCCTTAGCTGGCAAAAAGCGACGTCCTTTTAACCCTCCAGTCTGGCAGGACCGGAGGACGGTGACAGCGTCCACACCTGCCTCCCATCCCTGGCTGATGGAATGAGCAGCCGGGAGAGGCAGAGGAGCCTAATGGCTTTGGGTGACGAAGTCCACAGGGAAGGATAATGGTGTCCAAATTGATTAGATCCCATTGGAATCCATCTTGATGAAAGGCAGCAACTTCATCAATACTAGACTGAGACTGATGAGGACTTTGTATGCCAAAGAGACTCAGAACCAGAAAGTAACTCATGGAACTGGATCAGTGGTACGGGTGTCATGCTGCAATGTGGAAGGCAAATGGAAGGCTATTGCATTATATTCTCAGGACAGTCATCATGGCTGATCACCATGATGATCACCAATATCCAGATTCAAATACAGCAGCAGGCTAGCATCAGAAGAAGACAGTGTCCTTTTGTAGATATGTGCCAACTGTATATTTCTGGAAGCCTACAACCTGGCGTGAAGGCCTGCCCCCTTGTTTGTTGTTCAGTATCTGGAATCTGAAACCATATGCAGAAGTGGACTGCCTAGGGCCTCCAAGATAGGTACAACCCTGCTCCATTTTATCCATTGGACAGCCGCTGCTAGACCCATCCAAGCTGCTATTCTCTTGTGTAGCATTGCAGGGAGCCTGCTATGTTTCTCTCTGAAAGTGAATGGTGTGCTCCCTGCTTGCTTCAATTTGAAGACGAATAGGATCAGGCTTGTTTTGAAGGGTAAGGACTGTGGTGGCACAAGTGGCTAAGATGTTGAACTTGATGACTGGAAGGTCGGAGTTCAGTTCCTGAGTACTGCACAACAGAGTGTGCTCCTGTCTCAGTCCCAGCTCCTGCCAACCTAGCAGCTTGAAAGCAAGAAATTGCAAGTAGATAAATAGGTACCACTTCGGTGGGAAGGTAAACAGTGTTCCATGCACTCCGGTGTTCAGGAATGCATGCCATATGTCCATAGAAATGTCTGCAGATGCAGATAGCGCTGGCTCTTTGGCTGTAAATAGAGATAAGCACTGAACCTTAGAGTCGGATACGACTGGCTTTCAAGCAAGGGCAACATTTACCTTTACTGTTTTTAAGAAAGATGGGTCTTTTTGCTGCTATCCTTACATAGCAATAAGAACTGTGGGGAGTTGATGCATTGGGATCGTGACTGTTCTATTGCTGAAAATAAGATCAGACCAGAAAGGAGCACAGTCTTCACAAAAAGGATAATATTTTGCATTAAATTTGCATATGCTAATTTACACTACTATATGTGAATATTATTACTATTAGATTACTGTAATTTAAGTGGAAATACAGTAAAGCTCACCATATTTCATAAGACTGTGACTATGTAGCTACCATGGGACATAGCATTGAGAAGAAAATGGGGTATAAATCAAGAACATAAATAAGGCATACAGTTTAATAACTTTGAAATACCCTTTGCCCTGTATGTATGTATGTATGTATTTATGTACGTAGGTACATATGAACACACACACACACACACACACACACACACACACACACACACACACACACACACACACACACACACACACACACACACACACACACACACACCAGAAAATACAAATCATGAGGTCTTTTCTTTCAGTGTGTGTACCTTACATATATGTATCTACAATTATGCTTCCAGAGGTAACACTTGGAAGGCCTGGGGAAAATGCTGAACACTAATGACTACTAATATTGAACCAAGATTTATCAGAGGACATTTTTTTCTGATAAATATTTTGATAATTATTTTCCACTTCGTATGGAAAGCTGCTTTGAATATTTATTTCCCTCCACTGTTTGGGAAAGTGGTTGTCTTTCTTCCATCAACACTGCAAAGCCCAATGACTCCTGGGGGCAAGAATTGTGAAGTAAGCACATAGCTATTATTGCCACTCACAGTTGCAATATAAAAACCAAAAATTCCTGAGGAGGGAGGAGAAACTATTACTACAACTCCTGCTAATGGTCAACTCAATTGTGATCGACTTTTTGAGAATTCCTTCATCCCCCAGGAACAAAACACTTAGTGAAACTGAGCCTTCCTTAAAAGTTAATGTTGCCCTTGCTCGAAAGCCAGTCGTATCCAACTCTAAAATGCAGTGCCCATCTCAATTTACAGCCAAAGAGCCAGTGTTTTATGCATCTGCAGAGGTTTCCATGGTCATGTGGCAGGCATGACTAGACACTGGAGCAAATGGAGTGCTGTTACCTTCCCACCAAAGCAGTACCTATTTACCTACTTGCAATTTCTTGCTTTCGAACTCCTAGGTTGGCAGGAGCAGGGACAGAGATGGGGAGTTCATTCCGTCATGCAGCACTCGGGTCTTGAACTGCTGACCTGCTGACTTTCCAGTCATCAAGTTCAGCATCTTAACCATTAAGCCACTGCAGTCCCTGTGCCCTCCCTTACCTGCCCACAAATATAGTGAGAATCTTGAAATATAATTTATGCCCACTGTACACCATTCATAGCCCCAACTCAGTGACTATGAAAGCTGGCTGAGTATTGAGGGGAATGAAAATGGAGAAACCCTACAGAAAGAAGGGACAATGGAAGGGACAACGAAGGGGAAAAGATTATGGATAACTGGTTGAAATGCTCAATGAAAACACTCCATATAAACTTTCTTGCTGATTTCACTAAAGTCCATTTCTAGCTTCTTCCATGAATGTTTTTCTAATAGTTAAAAGATTTTCCAGCAGCATTCCCATCAGTATCTTGAGGTAGATAATCTTATATTCATTAAAGAACTGCTTTAATATGTTTTGTATGTACTCTCAATTAATTTTGCGATGTAAACCCAGAATTCCAATATTATAAAAGAAGTAACATTTTCATACATTCAATTCCTCTACATCATCTACCAGAATGAATGAAAGCTTTCCTTCCAATCCAAATAGCAATCAAACCCAGTTCAGGAACACAAGAGCAGCAAAGGATTAAATCCCTGATGCCAGGTTCAGGGTTCAGGATCCAAATGAAGCATTCATCTTTGCTATTTTCTTTAAAATAAAATGTTTGGGTAAACTCTGTATTATTATTATTATTATTATTATTATTATTATTATTATTATTATTATTATTATTATTATTATTATTATTATTATTATTATTATTATTATTATTATTATTATTATTATTGTTATTATTGTTATTATTGTTATTATTGTTATTGTTATCATCATCATCATCATCATCATCATCATCATCATCATCATCATCATCATCATCATCAACCACCCTCCACACCGAGGTGACCCAGGGCAGCTCACAATTCATTAAAAAAAACCCAATAAAACACTTAAAAACATTCCAAAAAACCCTCAATTTAAAACTTTAAAATCAAAATATAAAAACTAGGGCTTAAATCAACCAGCGGGCTGGGATCATAGTGCCTCCCGCACCCCAAATCTGCCCTGCCAAACATGTTTTTAAATTTTTCCTAAAGGGCAGCAACTCCGTCTGGAGACGTAACTCTGTTGGCAGGAGGTTCCATAGGGCCGGGGCAGAGACCAAGAATGCCCTCCATCTTGTGCCAGAGAGATGTGCCTTTCTGGCCGATGGAACAACTAGAGAGCCTCTCTGATCCGCTCTAGTGGGACGGGCAGATGTTCTTGGGGTAAGGCGGTCTCTTAAGTATCCTGGCCCACTACCACATAAGGCTTTAAAGGTAATAACCAGCACCTTGAATTGCACCCAGAGACATATAGGCAACCAGTGCAGCTCTCAGAGCAGTGGTGAGGCATGTGCATACCACCCATATGGCTCCTGTGTCATAGTGGATCATAAATTAATTCTTCAGAGTTTGTAATTGATTAGTTCATAAACTAATTCTTGCCCTCAGATAAACATACACCTACTCAGACCCACTTTAGAACAAAATCATCCAAGCAAGGTCTCATTCATGATCCCATTGATCTCTGATGAAACCTTAATCCATTGGTTTGAAACACTGTCGATTGGCATCTCATGTTCTGTGCCTGAATGAACATAATTTCATTGGATCTGTACTTCACTCTTTCTGTTTCCACCTCTGAATATAAAATGACTTTCAGTTTAATGCACAGATGCCATTTTATATCACATTAGTTGTTTCTATATTTCTGGTTCTGCACTCTTCTTTAACTGGAAACTCAGAATTGACAATGATATTAAAGATGTTAGGATGATAATAACCTTGAAAACGAATTTTTCTTGTGGCCAGAGTTCTTGTTGCTCTTCATGGAGTTTCATCAAGTCTAACAATGGCCTTGCTAACCTTTGTACTATTAAAATACATACATACATTTTTAAAAAGGAACTGAGACATTTAAATGTCAGAAGTAGGCTCATATTCTTTTGCATCCTCCAAATAATATCGATGGCACAGATACTCATCTAAGTGAATTATGGGTCTCAGCTACAAGCAAAATAAGTATCTGTTGCTAAAGACAGACACTTCTGAAGGATTTTTGTCAAAGCATTTTCACTATAAC